>OX328274.1:14258908-17094741 GCA_946814005.1 Chamaenerion angustifolium
ATACGTTAGTATAAGGAGCTTAAACGTTTAAACGAGTTTGATTAGAAGATAAACAGAGTTCGCTTAAAGAAACTTACGAGATATAAGAAATTGTATGAAACTCTTATGGTTATGGTTCCATCATACGAAATAAATTTTTCTTCGTAATAAACGAAATACTTTGGCTAAAGTATCATGCCGGAAAGGAGTACCGTTAAAAGTATATTAAATCCTTCATACGTTAGTATAATTAGCTTAAACTTTTAAACGAGTTTGATTAGAAGATAAACGGAGTTCGCTTAAAGAAACTTACGAGATATAAGAAATTGTATGAAACTCTTATGGTTATGGTTCCATCATACGAAATAAATTATTATTCGTAATCAACGAAATAGTTAGCCTAAAGTATCATGCCGGAAAGTAGTACCGTTAAAACTATATTAAAAACTTCATATGTTAGTATAATTAGCTTAAACTTTTAAACGAGTTTGATTAGAAGATAAACGGAGTTCGCTTAAAGAAACTTAAGAGATATAAGAAATTGTATAAAATTCTTATAGGTATGTTACCATTATACAAAATAAATTAGTATTCGTAATAAACAAAATACCGAGGCTAAAGTATCTTGCCGGAAAGGGGTACCGTTAAAATTATATTATAAACCTCATTCGTTAGTATAATTTGCTTAAACTTTTCAACGAGTTTTATTATAGAAGATAAACGGAGTTCGTTTGAAGAAACTTACGAGATAGAAGAAATTGTATGAAACTCTTATGGGTGTGGTACCTTCACACGAAATAAATTATTATTCGTAACCAACAAAATACTTAGGCTAAAGTATCATGCCGGAAAGGAGTACCGTTAAAAGTATATTAAAAACTTCATACGTTAGTATAATTAGCTTAAACTTTTAAACGAGTTTGAATAGAAGATAAACGGAGTTCGCTTAAAGAAACTTACGAGATATAAGAAATTGTATGAAACTCTTATGGTTGTGGTTCCATCATACGAAATAAATTATTATTCGTAATCAACGAAATACTTAGGCTAAAGTGTTATGCCGGAAAAGAGTACCGTTAAAAGTATAATATAAACTTCACACGTTAGAATAATTAGCTTGAACATTTATATGATTTTGATTAGGAGATAAACGGAGTTCGCTTAAAGAAACTTACGAGATATAAGAATTTGTATGAAACTCTTATGGGTGTGGTTCAATCATACGAAATAAATTATTATTCGTAACCAACAAAATACTTAGGCTAAAGTATCATGCCGGAAAGGAGTACCGTTAAAAGTATATTAAAAACTTCATACGTTAGTATAATTAGCTTAAACTTTTAAACTAGTTTGAATAGAAGATAAACGGAGTTCGCTTAAAGAAACTTACGAGATATAAGAAATTGTATGAAACTCTTATGGTTGTGGTTCCATCATACGAAATAAATTATTATTCGTAATAAACGAAATACTTAGGCTAAAGTATCATGCCGGAAAGGAGTACCGTTAAAAGTATATTAAAAACTTCATACGTTAGTATAAGGAGCTTAAACGTTTAAACGAGTTTGATTAGAAGATAAACAGAGTTCGCTTAAAGAAACTTACGAGATATAAGAAATTGTATGAAACTCTTATGGTTATGGTTCCATCATACGAAATAAATTTTTCTTCGTAATAAACGAAATACTTTGGCTAAAGTATCATGCCGGAAAGGAGTACCGTTAAAAGTATATTAAAAACTTTGTACGTTAGTATAATTAGCTTAAACTTTTAAACGAGTTTGATTAGAAGATAAACGGAGTTCGCTTAAAACTTACGAGATATAAGAAATTGTATGAAACTCTTATGGTTATGGTTCCATCATACGAAATAAATTATTATTCGTAATCAACGAAATAGTTAGGCTAAAGTATCATGCCGGAAAGTAGTACCGTTAAAACTATATTAAAAACTTCATATGTTAGTATAATTAGCTTAAACTTTTAAACGAGTTTGATTAGAAGATAAACGGAGTTCGCTTAAAGAAACTTAAGAGATATAAGAAATTGTATAAAATTCTTATAGGTATGTTACCATTATACAAAATAAATTAGTATTCGTAATAAACAAAATACCGAGGCTAAAGTATCTTGCCGGAAAGGGGTACCGTTAAAATTATATTATAAACCTCATTCGTTAGTATAATTTGCTTAAACTTTTCAACGAGTTTTATTATAGAAGATAAACGGAGTTCGTTTGAAGAAACTTACGAGATAGAAGAAATTGTATGAAACTCTTATGGGTGTGGTACCTTCACACGAAATAAATTATTATTCGTAACCAACAAAATACTTAGGCTAAAGTATCATGCCGGAAAGGAGTACCGTTAAAAGTATATTAAAAACTTCATACGTTAGTATAATTAGCTTAAACTTTTAAACTAGTTTGAATAGAAGATAAACGGAGTTCGCTTAAAGAAACTTACGAGATATAAGAAATTGTATGAAACTCTTATGGTTGTGGTTCCATCATACGAAATAAATTATTATTCGTAATCAACGAAATACTTAGGCTAAAGTGTTATGCCGGAAAAGAGTACCGTTAAAAGTATAATATAAACTTCACACGTTAGAATAATTAGCTTGAACATTTATATGATTTTGATTAGGAGATAAACGGAGTTCGCTTAAAGAAACTTACGAGATATAAGAATTTGTATGAAACTCTTATGGGTGTGGTTCAATCATACGAAATAAATTATTATTCGTAACCAACAAAATACTTAGGCTAAAGTATCATGCCGGAAAGGAGTACCGTTAAAAGTATATTAAAAACTTCATACGTTAGTATAATTAGCTTAAACTTTTAAACTAGTTTGAATAGAAGATAAACGGAGTTCGCTTAAAGAAACTTACGAGATATAAGAAATTGTATGAAACTCTTATGGTTGTGGTTCCATCATACGAAATAAATTATTATTCGTAATCAACGAAATACTTAGGCTAAAGTGTTATGCCGGAAAAGAGTACCGTTAAAAGTATAATATAAACTTCACACGTTAGAATAATTAGCTTGAACATTTATATGATTTTGATTAGGAGATAAACGGAGTTCGCTTAAAGAAACTTACGAGATATAAGAATTTGTATGAAACTCTTATGGGTGTGGTTCAATCATACGAAATAAATTATTATTCGTAACCAACAAAATACTTAGGCTAAAGTATCATGCCGGAAAGGAGTACCGTTAAAAGTATATTAAAAACTTCATACGTTAGTATAATTAGCTTAAACTTTTAAACTAGTTTGAATAGAAGATAAACGGAGTTCGCTTAAAGAAACTTACGAGATATAAGAAATTGTATGAAACTCTTATGGTTGTGGTTCCATCATACGAAATAAATTATTATTCGTAATCAACGAAATACTTAGGCTAAAGTATCATGCCGGAAAGGAGTACCGTTAAAAGTATATTAAAAACTTCATACGTTAGTATAAGGAGCTTAAACGTTTAAACGAGTTTGATTAGAAGATAAACAGAGTTCGCTTAAAGAAACTTACGAGATATAAGAAATTGTATGAAACTCTTATGGTTATGGTTCCATCATACGAAATAAATTTTTCTTCGTAATAAACGAAATACTTTGGCTAAAGTATCATGCCGGAAAGGAGTACCGTTAAAAGTATATTAAAAACTTTGTACGTTAGTATAATTAGCTTAAACTTTTAAACGAGTTTGATTAGAAGATAAACGGAGTTCGCTTAAAACTTACGAGATATAAGAAATTGTATGAAACTCTTATGGTTATGGTTCCATCATACGAAATAAATTATTATTCGTAATCAACGAAATAGTTAGGCTAAAGTATCATGCCGGAAAGTAGTACCGTTAAAACTATATTAAAAACTTCATATGTTAGTATAATTAGCTTAAACTTTTAAACGAGTTTGATTAGAAGATAAACGGAGTTCGCTTAAAGAAACTTAAGAGATATAAGAAATTGTATAAAATTCTTATAGGTATGTTACCATTATACAAAATAAATTAGTATTCGTAATAAACAAAATACCGAGGCTAAAGTATCTTGCCGGAAAGGGGTACCGTTAAAATTATATTATAAACCTCATTCGTTAGTATAATTTGCTTAAACTTTTCAACGAGTTTTATTATAGAAGATAAACGGAGTTCGTTTGAAGAAACTTACGAGATAGAAGAAATTGTATGAAACTCTTATGGGTGTGGTACCTTCACACGAAATAAATTATTATTCGTAACCAACAAAATACTTAGGCTAAAGTATCATGCCGGAAAGGAGTACCGTTAAAAGTATATTAAAAACTTCATACGTTAGTATAATTAGCTTAAACTTTTAAACTAGTTTGAATAGAAGATAAACGGAGTTCGCTTAAAGAAACTTACGAGATATAAGAAATTGTATGAAACTCTTATGGTTGTGGTTCCATCATACGAAATAAATTATTATTCGTAATCAACGAAATACTTAGGCTAAAGTGTTATGCCGGAAAAGAGTACCGTTAAAAGTATAATATAAACTTCACACGTTAGAATAATTAGCTTGAACATTTATATGATTTTGATTAGGAGATAAACGGAGTTCGCTTAAAGAAACTTACGAGATATAAGAATTTGTATGAAACTCTTATGGGTGTGGTTCAATCATACGAAATAAATTATTATTCGTAACCAACAAAATACTTAGGCTAAAGTATCATGCCGGAAAGGAGTACCGTTAAAAGTATATTAAAAACTTCATACGTTAGTATAATTAGCTTAAACTTTTAAACTAGTTTGAATAGAAGATAAACGGAGTTCGCTTAAAGAAACTTACGAGATATAAGAAATTGTATGAAACTCTTATGGTTGTGGTTCCATCATACGAAATAAATTATTATTCGTAATCAACGAAATACTTAGGCTAAAGTATTATGCCGGAAAAGAGTACCGTTAAAAGTATAATATAAACTTCACACGTTAGAATAATTAGCTTGAACATTTATATGATTTTGATTAGGAGATAAACGGAGTTCGCTTAAAGAAACTTACGAGATATAAGAATTTGTATGAAACTCTTATGGGTGTGGTTCAATCATACGAAATAAATTATTATTCGTAACCAACAAAATACTTAGGCTAAAGTATCATGCCGGAAAGGAGTACCGTTAAAAGTATATTAAAAACTTCATACGTTAGTATAATTAGCTTAAACTTTTAAACTAGTTTGAATAGAAGATAAACGGAGTTCGCTTAAAGAAACTTACGAGATATAAGAAATTGTATGAAACTCTTATGGTTGTGGTTCCATCATACGAAATAAATTATTATTCGTAATCAACGAAATACTTAGGCTAAAGTATCATGCCGGAAAGGAGTACCGTTAAAAGTATATTAAAAACTTCATACGTTAGTATAAGGAGCTTAAACGTTTAAACGAGTTTGATTAGAAGATAAACAGAGTTCGCTTAAAGAAACTTACGAGATATAAGAAATTGTATGAAACTCTTATGGTTATGGTTCCATCATACGAAATAAATTTTTCTTCGTAATAAACGAAATACTTTGGCTAAAGTATCATGCCGGAAAGGAGTACCGTTAAAAGTATATTAAAAACTTTGTACGTTAGTATAATTAGCTTAAACTTTTAAACGAGTTTGATTAGAAGATAAACGGAGTTCGCTTAAAACTTACGAGATATAAGAAATTGTATGAAACTCTTATGGTTATGGTTCCATCATACGAAATAAATTATTATTCGTAATCAACGAAATAGTTAGGCTAAAGTATCATGCCGGAAAGTAGTACCGTTAAAACTATATTAAAAACTTCATATGTTAGTATAATTAGCTTAAACTTTTAAACGAGTTTGATTAGAAGATAAACGGAGTTCGCTTAAAGAAACTTAAGAGATATAAGAAATTGTATAAAATTCTTATAGGTATGTTACCATTATACAAAATAAATTAGTATTCGTAATAAACAAAATACCGAGGCTAAAGTATCTTGCCGGAAAGGGGTACCGTTAAAATTATATTATAAACCTCATTCGTTAGTATAATTTGCTTAAACTTTTCAACGAGTTTTATTATAGAAGATAAGCGGAGTTCGTTTGAAGAAACTTACGAGATAGAAGAAATTGTATGAAACTCTTATGGGTGTGGTACCTTCACACGAAATAAATTATTATTCGTAACCAACAAAATACTTAGGCTAAAGTATCATGCCGGAAAGGAGTACCGTTAAAAGTATATTAAAAACTTCATACGTTAGTATAATTAGCTTAAACTTTTAAACTAGTTTGAATAGAAGATAAACGGAGTTCGCTTAAAGAAACTTACGAGATATAAGAAATTGTATGAAACTCTTATGGTTGTGGTTCCATCATACGAAATAAATTATTATTCGTAATCAACGAAATACTTAGGCTAAAGTGTTATGCCGGAAAAGAGTACCGTTAAAAGTATAATATAAACTTCACACGTTAGAATAATTAGCTTGAACATTTATATGATTTTGATTAGGAGATAAACGGAGTTCGCTTAAAGAAACTTACGAGATATAAGAATTTGTATGAAACTCTTATGGGTGTGGTTCAATCATACGAAATAAATTATTATTCGTAACCAACAAAATACTTAGGCTAAAGTATCATGCCGGAAAGGAGTACCGTTAAAAGTATATTAAAAACTTCATACGTTAGTATAATTAGCTTAAACTTTTAAACTAGTTTGAATAGAAGATAAACGGAGTTCGCTTAAAGAAACTTACGAGATATAAGAAATTGTATGAAACTCTTATGGTTGTGGTTCCATCATACGAAATAAAGTATTATTCGTAATCAACGAAATACTTAGGCTAAAGTGTTATGCCGGAAAAGAGTACCGTTAAAAGTATAATATAAACTTCACACGTTAGAATAATTAGCTTGAACATTTATATGATTTTGATTAGGAGATAAACGGAGTTCGCTTAAAGAAACTTACGAGATATAAGAATTTGTATGAAACTCTTATGGGTGTGGTTCAATCATACGAAATAAATTATTATTCGTAACCAACAAAATACTTAGGCTAAAGTATCATGCCGGAAAGGAGTACCGTTAAAAGTATATTAAAAACTTCATACGTTAGTATAATTAGCTTAAACTTTTAAACTAGTTTGAATAGAAGATAAACGGAGTTCGCTTAAAGAAACTTACGAGATATA
Organism: Chamaenerion angustifolium; assembly: GCA_946814005.1. NCBI lineage: Eukaryota > Viridiplantae > Streptophyta > Magnoliopsida > Myrtales > Onagraceae > Chamaenerion > Chamaenerion angustifolium. Next base: position 14,266,088 of record OX328274.1, read on the forward strand.
AGAAATTGTATGAAACTCTTATGGTTGTGGTTCCATCATACGAAATAAATTATTATTCGTAATCAACGAAATACTTAGGCTAAAGTGTTATGCCGGAAAAGAGTACCGTTAAAAGTATAATATAAACTTCACACGTTAGAATAATTAGCTTGAACATTTATATGATTTTGATTAGGAGATAAACGGAGTTCGCTTAAAGAAACTTACGAGATATAAGAATTTGTATGAAACTCTTATGGGTGTGGTTCAATCATACGAAATAAATTATTATTCGTAACCAACAAAATACTTAGGCTAAAGTATCATGCCGGAAAGGAGTACCGTTAAAAGTATATTAAAAACTTCATACGTTAGTATAATTAGCTTAAACTTTTAAACTAGTTTGAATAGAAGATAAACGGAGTTCGCTTAAAGAAACTTACGAGATATAAGAAATTGTATGAAACTCTTATGGTTGTGGTTCCATCATACGAAATAAATTATTATTCGTAATCAACGAAATACTTAGGCTAAAGTATCATGCCGGAAAGGAGTACCGTTAAAAGTATATTAAAAACTTCATACGTTAGTATAAGGAGCTTAAACGTTTAAACGAGTTTGATTAGAAGATAAACAGAGTTCGCTTAAAGAAACTTACGAGATATAAGAAATTGTATGAAACTCTTATGGTTATGGTTCCATCATACGAAATAAATTTTTCTTCGTAATAAACGAAATACTTTGGCTAAAGTATCATGCCGGAAAGGAGTACCGTTAAAAGTATATTAAAAACTTTGTACGTTAGTATAATTAGCTTAAACTTTTAAACGAGTTTGATTAGAAGATAAACGGAGTTCGCTTAAAACTTACGAGATATAAGAAATTGTATGAAACTCTTATGGTTATGGTTCCATCATACGAAATAAATTATTATTCGTAATCAACGAAATAGTTAGGCTAAAGTATCATGCCGGAAAGTAGTACCGTTAAAACTATATTAAAAACTTCATATGTTAGTATAATTAGCTTAAACTTTTAAACGAGTTTGATTAGAAGATAAACGGAGTTCGCTTAAAGAAACTTAAGAGATATAAGAAATTGTATAAAATTCTTATAGGTATGTTACCATTATACAAAATAAATTAGTATTCGTAATAAACAAAATACCGAGGCTAAAGTATCTTGCCGGAAAGGGGGTACCGTTAAAATTATATTATAAACCTCATTCGTTAGTATAATTTGCTTAAACTTTTCAACGAGTTTTATTATAGAAGATAAACGGAGTTCGTTTGAAGAAACTTACGAGATAGAAGAAATTGTATGAAACTCTTATGGGTGTGGTACCTTCACACGAAATAAATTATTATTCGTAACCAACAAAATACTTAGGCTAAAGTATCATGCCGGAAAGGAGTACCGTTAAAAGTATATTAAAAACTTCATACGTTAGTATAATTAGCTTAAACTTTTAAACGAGTTTGAATAGAAGATAAACGGAGTTCGCTTAAAGAAACTTACGAGATATAAGAAATTGTATGAAACTCTTATGGTTGTGGTTCCATCATACGAAATAAATTATTATTCGTAATCAACGAAATACTTAGGCTAAAGTGTTATGCCGGAAAAGAGTACCGTTAAAAGTATAATATAAACTTCACACGTTAGAATAATTAGCTTGAACATTTATATGATTTTGATTAGGAGATAAACGGAGTTCGCTTAAAGAAACTTACGAGATATAAGAATTTGTATGAAACTCTTATGGGTGTGGTTCAATCATACGAAATAAATTATTATTCGTAACCAACAAAATACTTAGGCTAAAGTATCATGCCGGAAAGGAGTACCGTTAAAAGTATATTAAAAACTTCATACGTTAGTATAATTAGCTTAAACTTTTAAACTAGTTTGAATAGAAGATAAACGGAGTTCGCTTAAAGAAACTTACGAGATATAAGAAATTGTATGAAACTCTTATGGTTGTGGTTCCATCATACGAAATAAATTATTATTCGTAATCAACGAAATACTTAGGCTAAAGTTTCATGCCGGAAAGGAGTACCGTTAAAAGTATATTAAAAACTTCATACGTTAGTATAAGGAGCTTAAACGTTTAAACGAGTTTGATTAGAAGATAAACAGAGTTCGCTTAAAGAAACTTACGAGATATAAGAAATTGTATGAAACTCTTATGGTTATGGTTCCATCATACGAAATAAATTTTTCTTCGTAATAAACGAAATACTTTGGCTAAAGTATCATGCCGGATAGGAGTACCGTTAAAAGTATATTAAAAACTTTGTACGTTAGTATAATTAGCTTAAACTTTTAAACGAGTTTGATTAGAAGATAAACGGAGTTCGCTTAAAGAAACTTACGAGATATAAGAAATTGTATGAAACTCTTATGGTTATGGTTCCATCATACGAAATAAATTATTATTCGTAATCAACGAAATAGTTAGGCTAAAGTATCATGCCGGAAAGTAGTACCGTTAAAACTATATTAAAAACTTCATATGTTAGTATAATTAGCTTAAACTTTTAAACGAGTTTGATTAGAAGATAAACGGAGTTCGCTTAAAGAAACTTAAGAGATATAAGAAATTGTATAAAATTCTTATAGGTATGTTACCATTATACAAAATAAATTAGTATTCGTAATAAACAAAATACCGAGGCTAAAGTATCTTGCCGGAAAGGGGTACCGTTAAAATTATATTATAAACCTCATTCGTTAGTATAATTTGCTTAAACTTTTCAACGAGTTTTATTATAGAAGATAAACGGAGTTCGTTTGAAGAAACTTACGAGATAGAAGAAATTGTATGAAACTCTTATGGGTGTGGTACCTTCACACGAAATAAATTATTATTCGTAACCAACAAAATACTTAGGCTAAAGTATCATGCCGGAAAGGAGTACCGTTAAAAGTATATTAAAAACTTCATACGTTAGTATAATTAGCTTAAACTTTTAAACGAGTTTGATTAGAAGATAAACAGAGTTCGCTTAAAGAAACTTACGAGATATAAGAAATTGTATGAAACTCTTATGGGTGTGGTACCTTCACACGAAATAAATTATTATTCGTAACCAACAAAATACTTAGGCTAAAGTATCATGCCGGAAAGGAGTACCGTTAAAAGTATATTAAAAACTTCATACGTTAGTATAATTAGCTTAAACTTTTAAACGAGTTTGATTAGAAGATAAACGGAGTTCGCTTAAAGAAACTTAAGAGATATAAGAAATTGTATAAAATTCTTATAGGTATGTTACCTACAAAATAAATTAGTATTCGTAATAAACAAAATACCGAGGCTAAAGTATCTTGCCGGAAAGGGGTACCGTTAAAATTATATTATAAACCTCATTCGTTAGTATAATTTGCTTAAACTTTTCAACGAGTTTTATTATAGAAGATAAACGGAGTTCGTTTGAAGAAACTTACGAGATAGAAGAAATTGTATGAAACTCTTATGGGTGTGGTACCTTCACACGAAATAAATTATTATTCGTAACCAACAAAATACTTAGGCTAAAGTATCATGCCGGAAAGGAGTACCGTTAAAAGTATATTAAAAACTTCATACGTTAGTATAATTAGCTTAAACTTTTAAACTAGTTTGAATAGAAGATAAACGGAGTTCGCTTAAAGAAACTTACGAGATATAAGAAATTGTATGAAACTCTTATGGTTGTGGTTCCATCATACGAAATAAATTATTATTCGTAATCAACGAAATAGTTAGGCTAAAGTATCATGCCGGAAAGTAGTACCGTTAAAACTATATTAAAAACTTCATATGTTAGTATAATTAGCTTAAACTTTTAAACGAGTTTGATTAGAAGATAAACGGAGTTCGCTTAAAGAAACTTAAGAGATATAAGAAATTGTATAAAATTCTTATAGGTATGTTACCATTATACAAAATAAATTAGTATTCGTAATAAACAAAATACCGAGGCTAAAGTATCTTGCCGGAAAGGGGTACCGTTAAAATTATATTATAAACCTCATTCGTTAGTATAATTTGCTTAAACTTTTCAACGAGTTTTATTATAGAAGATAAACGGAGTTCGTTTGAAGAAACTTACGAGATAGAAGAAATTGTATGAAACTCTTATGGGTGTGGTACCTTCACACGAAATAAATTATTATTCGTAACCAACAAAATACTTAGGCTAAAGTATCATGCCGGAAAGGAGTACCGTTAAAAGTATATTAAAAACTTCATACGTTAGTATAATTAGCTTAAACTTTTAAACTAGTTTGAATAGAAGATAAACGGAGTTCGCTTAAAGAAACTTACGAGATATAAGAAATTGTATGAAACTCTTATGGTTGTGGTTCCATCATACGAAATAAATTATTATTCGTAATCAACGAAATACTTAGGCTAAAGTTTCATGCCGGAAAGGAGTACCGTTAAAAGTATATTAAAAACTTCATACGTTAGTATAAGGAGCTTAAACGTTTAAACGAGTTTGATTAGAAGATAAACAGAGTTCGCTTAAAGAAACTTACGAGATATAAGAAATTGTATGAAACTCTTATGGTTATGGTTCCATCATACGAAATAAATTTTTCTTCGTAATAAACGAAATACTTTGGCTAAAGTATCATGCCAGATAGGAGTACCGTTAAAAGTATATTAAAAACTTTGTACGTTAGTATAATTAGCTTAAACTTTTAAACGAGTTTGATTAGAAGATAAACGGAGTTCGCTTAAAGAAACTTACGAGATATAAGAAATTGTATGAAACTCTTATGGTTATGGTTCCATCATACGAAATAAATTATTATTCGTAATCAACGAAATAGTTAGGCTAAAGTATCATGCCGGAAAGTAGTACCGTTAAAACTATATTAAAAACTTCATATGTTAGTATAATTAGCTTAAACTTTTAAACGAGTTTGATTAGAAGATAAACGGAGTTCGCTTAAAGAAACTTAAGAGATATAAGAAATTGTATAAAATTCTTATAGGTATGTTACCATTATACAAAATAAATTAGTATTCGTAATAAACAAAATACCGAGGCTAAAGTATCTTGCCGGAAAGGGGTACCGTTAAAATTATATTATAAACCTCATTCGTTAGTATAATTTGCTTAAACTTTTCAACGAGTTTTATTATAGAAGATAAACGGAGTTCGTTTGAAGAAACTTACGAGATAGAAGAAATTGTATGAAACTCTTATGGGTGTGGTACCTTCACACGAAATAAATTATTATTCGTAACCAACAAAATACTTAGGCTAAAGTATCATGCCGGAAAGGAGTACCGTTAAAAGTATATTAAAAACTTCATACGTTAGTATAATTAGCTTAAACTTTTAAACGAGTTTGATTAGAAGATAAACAGAGTTCGCTTAAAGAAACTTACGAGATATAAGAAATTGTATGAAACTCTTATGGGTGTGGTACCTTCACACGAAATAAATTATTATTCGTAACCAACAAAATACTTAGGCTAAAGTATCATGCCGGAAAGGAGTACCGTTAAAAGTATATTAAAAACTTCATACGTTAGTATAATTAGCTTAAACTTTTAAACGAGTTTGATTAGAAGATAAACGGAGTTCGCTTAAAGAAACTTAAGAGATATAAGAAATTGTATAAAATTCTTATAGGTATGTTACCTACAAAATAAATTAGTATTCGTAATAAACAAAATACCGAGGCTAAAGTATCTTGCCGGAAAGGGGTACCGTTAAAATTATATTATAAACCTCATTCGTTAGTATAATTTGCTTAAACTTTTCAACGAGTTTTATTATAGAAGATAAACGGAGTTCGTTTGAAGAAACTTACGAGATAGAAGAAATTGTATGAAACTCTTATGGGTGTGGTACCTTCACACGAAATAAATTATTATTCGTAACCAACAAAATACTTAGGCTAAAGTATCATGCCGGAAAGGAGTACCGTTAAAAGTATATTAAAAACTTCATACGTTAGTATAATTAGCTTAAACTTTTAAACTAGTTTGAATAGAAGATAAACGGAGTTCGCTTAAAGAAACTTACGAGATATAAGAAATTGTATGAAACTCTTATGGTTGTGGTTCCATCATACGAAATAAATTATTATTCGTAATCAACGAAATAGTTAGGCTAAAGTATCATGCCGGAAAGTAGTACCGTTAAAACTATATTAAAAACTTCATATGTTAGTATAATTAGCTTAAACTTTTAAACGAGTTTGATTAGAAGATAAACGGAGTTCGCTTAAAGAAACTTAAGAGATATAAGAAATTGTATAAAATTCTTATAGGTATGTTACCATTATACAAAATAAATTAGTATTCGTAATAAACAAAATACCGAGGCTAAAGTATCTTGCCGGAAAGGGGTACCGTTAAAATTATATTATAAACCTCATTCGTTAGTATAATTTGCTTAAACTTTTCAACGAGTTTTATTATAGAAGATAAACGGAGTTCGTTTGAAGAAACTTACGAGATAGAAGAAATTGTATGAAACTCTTATGGGTGTGGTACCTTCACACGAAATAAATTATTATTCGTAACCAACAAAATACTTAGGCTAAAGTATCATGCCGGAAAGGAGTACCGTTAAAAGTATATTAAAAACTTCATACGTTAGTATAATTAGCTTAAACTTTTAAACGAGTTTGAATAGAAGATAAACGGAGTTCGCTTAAAGAAACTTACGAGATATAAGAAATTGTATGAAACTCTTATGGTTGTGGTTCCATCATACGAAATAAATTATTATTCGTAATCAACGAAATACTTAGGCTAAAGTGTTATGCCGGAAAAGAGTACCGTTAAAAGTATAATATAAACTTCACACGTTAGAATAATTAGCTTGAACATTTATATGATTTTGATTAGGAGATAAACGGAGTTCGCTTAAAGAAACTTACGAGATATAAGAATTTGTATGAAACTCTTATGGGTGTGGTTCAATCATACGAAATAAATTATTATTCATCACCAACAAAATACTTAGGCTAAAGTATCATGCCGGAAAGGAGTACCGTTAAAAGTATATGAAAAACTTCATACGTTAGTATAATTAGCTTAAACTTTTAAACTAGTTTGAATAGAAGATAAACGGAGTTCGCTTAAAGAAAATTACGAGATATAAGAAATTGTATGAAACTCTTATGGTTGTGGTTCCATCATACGAAATAAATTATTATTCGTAATCAACGAAATACTTAGGCTAAAGTGTCATGCCGGAAAGGAGTACCGTTAAAAGTATATTAAAAACTTCATACGTTAGTATAAGGAGCTTAAACGTTTAAACGAGTTTGATTAGAAGATAAACAGAGTTCGCTTAAAGAAACTTACGAGATATAAGAAATTGTATGAAACTCTTATGGTTATGGTTCCATCATACGAAATAAATTATTATTCGTAATCAACGAAATAGTTAGGCTAAAGTATCATGCCGGAAAGTAGTACCGTTAAAACTATATTAAAAACTTCATACGTTAGTATAATTAGCTTAAACTTTTAAACGAGTTTGATTAGAAGATAAACGGAGTTCGCTTAAAGAAACTTACGAGATATAAGAAATTATATGAAACTCTTATGGTTATGGTTCCATCATACGAAATAAATTATTATTCGTAATCAACGAAATACTTAGGCTAAAGTATCATGCCGGAAAGGAGTACCGTTAAAAGTATATTAAAAACTTCATACGTTAGTATAATTAGCTTAAACTTTTAAACTAGTTTGAATAGAAGATAAACGGAGTTCATTTAAAGAAACTTACGAGATAGAAGAAATTGTATGAAACTCTTATGGGTGTGGTACCTTCACACGAAATAAATTATTATTCGTAACCAACAAAATACTTAGGCTAAAGTATCATGCCGGAAAGGAGTACCGTTAAAAGTATATTAAAAACTTCATACGTTAGTATAATTAGCTTAAACTTTTAAACTAGTTTGAATAGAAGATAAACGGAGTTCGCTTAAAGAAACTTACGAGATATAAGAAATTGTATGAAACTCTTATGGTTGTGGTTCCATCATACGAAATAAATTATTATTCGTAATCAACGAAATAGTTAGGCTAAAGTATCATGCCGGAAAGTAGTACCGTTAAAACTATATTAAAAACTTCATATGTTAGTATAATTAGCTTAAACTTTTAAACGAGTTTGATTAGAAGATAAACGGAGTTCGCTTAAAGAAACTTAAGAGATATAAGAAATTGTATAAAATTCTTATAGGTATGTTACCATTATACAAAATAAATTAGTATTCGTAATAAACAAAATACCGAGGCTAAAGTATCTTGCCGGAAAGGGGTACCGTTAAAATTATATTATAAACCTCATTCGTTAGTATAATTTGCTTAAACTTTTCAACGAGTTTTATTATAGAAGATAAACGGAGTTCGTTTGAACAAACTTACGAGATAGAAGAAATTGTATGAAACTCTTATGGGTGTGGTGGTACCTTCACACGAAATAAATTATTATTCGTAACCAACAAAATACTTAGGCTAAAGTATCATGCCGGAAAGGAGTACCGTTAAAAGTATATTAAAAACTTCATACGTTAGTATAATTAGCTTAAACTTTTAAACGAGTTTGAATAGAAGATAAACGGAGTTCGCTTAAAGAAACTTACGAGATATAAGAAATTGTATGAAACTCTTATGGTTGTGGTTCCATCATACGAAATAAATTATTATTCGTAATCAACGAAATACTTAGGCTAAAGTATCATGCCGGAAAGGAGTACCGTTAAAAGTATATTAAAAACTTCATACGTTAGTATAAGGAGCTTAAACGTTTAAACGAGTTTGATTAGAAGATAAACAGAGTTCGCTTAAAGAAACTTACGAGATATAAGAAATTGTATGAAACTCTTATGGTTATGGTTCCATCATACGAAATAAATTTTTCTTCGTAATAAACGAAATACTTTGGCTAAAGTATCATGCCGGAAAGGAGTACCGTTAAAAGTATATTAAAAACTTTGTACGTTAGTATAATTAGCTTAAACTTTTAAACGAGTTTGATTAGAAGATAAACGGAGTTCGCTTAAAGAAACTTACGAGATATAAGAAATTGTATGAAACTCTTATGGTTATGGTTCCATCATACGAAATAAATTATTATTCGTAATCAACGAAATAGTTAGGCTAAAGTATCATGCCGGAAAGTAGTACCGTTAAAACTATATTAAAAACTTCATATGTTAGTATAATTAGCTTAAACTTTTAAACGAGTTTGATTAGAAGATAAACGGAGTTCGCTTAAAGAAACTTACGAGATATAAGAAATTGTATAAAATTCTTATAGGTATGTTACCATTATACAAAATAAATTAGTATTCGTAATAAACAAAATACCGAGGCTAAAGTATCTTGCCGGAAAGGGGTACCGTTAAAATTATATTATAAACCTCATTCGTTAGTATAATTTGCTTAAACTTTTCAACGAGTTTTATTATAGAAGATAAACGGAGTTCGTTTGAAGAAACTTACGAGATAGAAGAAATTGTATGAAACTCTTATGGGTGTGGTACCTTCACACGAAATAAATTATTATTCGTAACCAACAAAATACTTAGGCTAAAGTATCATGCCGGAAAGGAGTACCGTTAAAAGTATATTAAAAACTTCATACGTTAGTATAATTAGCTTAAACTTTTAAACGAGTTTGAATAGAAGATAAACGGAGTTCGCTTAAAGAAACTTACGAGATATAAGAAATTGTATGAAACTCTTATGGTTGTGGTTCCATCATACGAAATAAATTATTATTCGTAATCAACGAAATACTTAGGCAAAAGTGTTATGCCGGAAAAGAGTACCGTTAAAAGTATAATATAAACTTCACACGTTAGAATAATTAGCTTGAACATTTATATGATTTTGATTAGGAGATAAACGGAGTTCGCTTAAAGAAACTTACGAGATATAAGAATTTGTATGAAACTCTTATGGGTGTGGTTCAATCATACGAAATAAATTATTATTCGTAACCAACAAAATACTTAGGCTAAAGTATCATGCCGGAAAGGAGTACCGTTAAAAGTATATTAAAAACTTCATACGTTAGTATAATTAGCTTAAACTTTTAAACTAGTTTGAATAGAAGATAAACGGAGTTCGCTTAAAGAAACTTACGAGATATAAGAAATTGTATGAAACTCTTATGGTTGTGGTTCCATCATACGAAATAAATTATTATTCGTAATCAACGAAATAGTTAGGCTAAAGTATCATGCCGGAAAGTAGTACCGTTAAAACTATATTAAAAACTTCATATGTTAGTATAATTAGCTTAAACTTTTAAACGAGTTTGATTAGAAGATAAACGGAGTTCGCTTAAAGAAACTTAAGAGATATAAGAAATTGTATAAAATTCTTATAGGTATGTTACCATTATACAAAATAAATTAGTATTCGTAATAAACAAAATACCGAGGCTAAAGTATCTTGCCGGAAAGGGGTACCGTTAAAATTATATTATAAACCTCATTCGTTAGTATAATTTGCTTAAACTTTTCAACGAGTTTTATTATAGAAGATAAACGGAGTTCGTTTGAACAAACTTACGAGATAGAAGAAATTGTATGAAACTCTTATGGGTGTGGTACCTTCACACGAAATAAATTATTATTCGTAACCAACAAAATACTTAGGCTAAAGTATCATGCCGGAAAGGAGTACCGTTAAAAGTATATTAAAAACTTCATACGTTAGTATAATTAGCTTAAACTTTTAAACGAGTTTGAATAGAAGATAAACGGAGTTAGCTTAAAGAAACTTACGAGATATAAGAAATTGTATGAAACTCTTATGGTTGTGGTTCCATCATACGAAATAAATTATTATTCGTAATCAACGAAATACTTAGGCTAAAGTATCATGCCGGAAAGGAGTACCGTTAAAAGTATATTAAAAACTTCATACGTTAGTATAAGGAGCTTAAACGTTTAAACGAGTTTGATTAGAAGATAAACAGAGTTCGCTTAAAGAAACTTACGAGATATAAGAAATTGTATGAAACTCTTATGGTTATGGTTCCATCATACGAAATAAATTTTTCTTCGTAATAAACGAAATACTTTGGCTAAAGTATCATGCCGGAAAGGAGTACCGTTAAAAGTATATTAAAAACTTTGTACGTTAGTATAATTAGCTTAAACTTTTAAACGAGTTTGATTAGAAGATAAACGGAGTTCGCTTAAAGAAACTTACGAGATATAAGAAATTGTATGAAACTCTTATGGTTATGGTTCCATCATACGAAATAAATTATTATTCGTAATCAACGAAATAGTTAGGCTAAAGTATCATGCCGGAAAGTAGTACCGTTAAAACTATATTAAAAACTTCATATGTTAGTATAATTAGCTTAAACTTTTAAACGAGTTTGATTAGAAGATAAACGGAGTTCGCTTAAAGAAACTTACGAGATATAAGAAATTGTATAAAATTCTTATAGGTATGTTACCATTATACAAAATAAATTAGTATTCGTAATAAACAAAATACCGAGGCTAAAGTATCTTGCCGGAAAGGGGTACCGTTAAAATTATATTATAAACCTCATTCGTTAGTATAATTTGCTTAAACTTTTCAACGAGTTTTATTATAGAAGATAAACGGAGTTCGTTTGAAGAAACTTACGAGATATAAGAAATTGTATGAAACTCTTATGGGTGTGGTACCTTCACACGAAATAAATTATTATTCGTAACCAACAAAATACTTAGGCTAAAGTATCATGCCGGAAAGGAGTACCGTTAAAAGTATATTAAAAACTTCATACGTTAGTATAATTAGCTTAAACTTTTAAACTAGTTTGAATAGAAGATAAACGGAGTTCGCTTAAAGAAAATTACGAGATATAAGAAATTGTATGAAACTCTTATGGTTGTGGTTCCATCATACGAAATAAATTATTATTCGTAATCAACGAAATACTTAGGCTAAAGTATCATGCCGGAAAGGAGTACCGTTAAAAGTATATTAAAAACTTCATACGTTAGTATAAGGAGCTTAAACGTTTAAACGAGTTTGATTAGAAGATAAACAGAGTTCGCTTAAAGAAACTTACGAGATATAAGAAATTGTATGAAACTCTTATGGGTGTGGTACCTTCACACGAAATAAATTATTATTCGTAACCAACAAAATACTTAGGCTAAAGTATCATGCCGGAAAGGAGTACCGTTAAAAGTATATTAAAAACTTCATACGTTAGTATAATTAGCTTAAACTTTTAAACTAGTTTGAATAGAAGATAAACGGAGTTCGCTTAAAGAAAATTACGAGATATAAGAAATTGTATGAAACTCTTATGGTTGTGGTTCCATCATACGAAATAAATTATTATTCGTAATCAACGAAATACTTAGGCTAAAGTATCATGCCGGAAAGGAGTACCGTTAAAAGTATATTAAAAACTTCATACGTTAGTATAAGGAGCTTAAACGTTTAAACGAGTTTGATTAGAAGATAAACAGAGTTCGCTTAAAGAAACTTACGAGATATAAGAAATTGTATGAAACTCTTATGGTTATGGTTCCATCATACGAAATAAATTTTTCTTCGTAATAAACGAAATACTTTGGCTAAAGTATCATGCCGGAAAGGAGTACCGTTAAAAGTATATTAAAAACTTTGTACGTTAGTATAATTAGCTTAAACTTTTAAACGAGTTTGATTAGAAGATAAACGGAGTTCGCTTAAAGAAACTTACGAGATATAAGAAATTGTATGAAACTCTTATGGTTATGGTTCCATCATACGAAATAAATTATTATTCGTAATCAACGAAATAGTTAGGCTAAAGTATCATGCCGGAAAGTAGTACCGTTAAAACTATATTAAAAACTTCATATGTTAGTATAATTAGCTTAAACTTTTAAACTAGTTTGAATAGAAGATAAACGGAGTTCGCTTAAAGAAAATTACGAGATATAAGAAATTGTATGAAACTCTTATGGTTGTGGTTCCATCATACGAAATAAATTATTATTCGTAATCAACGAAATACTTAGGCTAAAGTATCATGCCGGAAAGTAGTACCGTTAAAAGTATATTAAAAACTTCATACGTTAGTATAAGGAGCTTAAACGTTTAAACGAGTTTGATTAGAAGATAAACAGAGTTCGCTTAAAGAAACTTACGAGATATAAGAAATTGTATGAAACTCTTATGGTTATGGTTCCATCACACGAAATAAATTATTATTCGTAATCAACGAAATAGTTAGGCTAAAGTATCATGCCGGAAAGTAGTACCGTTAAAACTATATTAAAAACTTCATATGTTAGTATAATTAGCTTAAACTTTTAAACGAGTTTGATTAGAAGATAAACGGAGTTCGCTTAAAGAAACTTAAGAGATATAAGAAATTGTATAAAATTCTTATAGGTATGTTACCATTATACAAAATAAATTAGTATTCGTAATAAACAAAATACCGAGGCTAAAGTATCTTGCCGGAAAGGGGTACCGTTAAAATTATATTATAAACCTCATTCGTTAGTATAATTTGCTTAAACTTTTCAACGAGTTTTATTATAGAAGATAAACGGAGTTCGTTTGAAGAAACTTACGAGATAGAAGAAATTGTATGAAACTCTTATGGGTGTGGTACCTTCACACGAAATAAATTATTATTCGTAACCAACAAAATACTTAGGCTAAAGTATCATGCCGGAAAGGAGTACCGTTAAAAGTATATTAAAAACTTCATACGTTAGTATAATTAGCTTAAACTTTTAAACTAGTTTGAATAGAAGATAAACGGAGTTCGCTTAAAGAAACTTACGAGATATAAGAAATTGTATGAAACTCTTATGGTTGTGGTTCCATCATACGAAATAAATTATTATTCGTAATCAACGAAATACTTAGGCTAAAGTGTTATGCCGGAAAAGAGTACCGTTAAAAGTATAATATAAACTTCACACGTTAGAATAATTAGCTTGAACATTTATATGATTTTGATTAGGAGATAAACGGAGTTCGCTTAAAGAAACTTACGAGATATAAGAATTTGTATGAAACTCTTATGGGTGTGGTTCAATCATACGAAATAAATTATTATTCGTAACCAACAAAATACTTAGGCTAAAGTATCATGCCGGAAAGGAGTACCGTTAAAAGTATATTAAAAACTTCATACGTTAGTATAATTAGCTTAAACTTTTAAACTAGTTTGAATAGAAGATAAACGGAGTTCGCTTAAAGAAACTTACGAGATATAAGAAATTGTATGAAACTCTTATGATTGTGGTTCCATCATACGAAATAAATTATTATTCGTAATCAACGAAATACTTAGGCTAAAGTATCATGCCGGAAAGGAGTACCGTTAAAAGTATATTAAAAACTTCATACGTTAGTATAATTAGCTTAAACTTTTAAACGAGTTTGAATAGAAGATAAACGGAGTTCGCTTAAAGAAACTTACGAGATATAAGAAATTGTATGAAACTCTTATGGTTGTGGTTCCATCATACGAAATAAATTATTATTCGTAATCAACGAAATACTTAGGCTAAAGTGTTATGCCGGAAAAGAGTACCGTTAAAAGTATAATATAAACTTCACACGTTAGAATAATTAGCTTGAACATTTATATGATTTTGATTAGGAGATAAACGGAGTTCGCTTAAAGAAACTTACGAGATATAAGAATTTGTATGAAACTCTTATGGGTGTGGTTCAATCATACGAAATAAATTATTATTCGTAACCAACAAAATACTTAGGCTAAAGTATCATGCCGGAAAGGAGTACCGTTAAAAGTATATTAAAAACTTCATACGTTAGTATAATTAGCTTAAACTTTTAAACTAGTTTGAATAGAAGATAAACGGAGTTCGCTTAAAGAAACTTACGAGATATAAGAAATTGTATGAAACTCTTATGATTGTGGTTCCATCATACGAAATAAATTATTATTCGTAATCAACGAAATACTTAGGCTAAAGTATCATGCCGGAAAGGAGTACCGTTAAAAGTATATTAAAAACTTCATACGTTAGTATAAGGAGCTTAAACGTTTAAACGAGTTTGATTAGAAGATAAACAGAGTTCGCTTAAAGAAACTTACGAGATATAAGAAATTGTATGAAACTCATATGGTTATGGTTCCATCATACGAAATAAATTTTTCTTCGTAATAAACGAAATACTTTGGCTAAAGTATCATGCCGGAAAGGAGTACCGTTAAAAGTATATTAAAAACTTTGTACGTTAGTATAATTAGCTTAAACTTTTAAACGAGTTTGATTAGAAGATAAACGGAGTTCGCTTAAAACTTACGAGATATAAGAAATTGTATGAAACTCTTATGGTTATGGTTCCATCACACGAAATAAATTATTATTCGTAATCAACGAAATAGTTAGGCTAAAGTATCATGCCGGAAAGTAGTACCGTTAAAACTATATTAAAAACTTCATATGTTAGTATAATTAGCTTAAACTTTTAAACGAGTTTGATTAGAAGATAAACGGAGTTCGCTTAAAGAAACTTAAGAGATATAAGAAATTGTATAAAATTCTTATAGGTATGTTACCATTATACAAAATAAATTAGTATTCGTAATAAACAAAATACCGAGGCTAAAGTATCTTGCCGGAAAGGGGTACCGTTAAAATTATATTATAAACCTCATTCGTTAGTATAATTTGCTTAAACTTTTCAACGAGTTTTATTATAGAAGATAAACGGAGTTCGTTTGAAGAAACTTACGAGATAGAAGAAATTGTATGAAACTCTTATGGGTGTGGTACCTTCACACGAAATAAATTATTATTCGTAACCAACAAAATACTTAGGCTAAAGTATCATGCCGGAAAGGAGTACCGTTAAAAGTATATTAAAAACTTCATACGTTAGTATAATTAGCTTAAACTTTTAAACGAGTTTGAATAGAAGATAAACGGAGTTCGCTTAAAGAAACTTACGAGATATAAGAAATTGTATGAAACTCTTATGGTTGTGGTTCCATCATACGAAATAAATTATTATTCGTAATCAACGAAATACTTAGGCTAAAGTGTTATGCCGGAAAAGAGTACCGTTAAAAGTATAATATAAACTTCACACGTTAGAATAATTAGCTTGAACATTTATATGATTTTGATTAGGAGATAAACGGAGTTCGCTTAAAGAAACTTACGAGATAGAAGAATTTGTATGAAACTCTTATGGGTGTGGTTCAATCATACGAAATAAATTATTATTCATAACCAACAAAATACTTAGGCTAAAGTATCATGCCGGAAAGGAGTACCGTTAAAAGTATATTAAAAACTTCATACGTTAGTATAATTAGCTTAAACTTTTAAACTAGTTTGAATAGAAGATAAACGGAGTTCGCTTAAAGAAAATTACGAGATATAAGAAATTGTATGAAACTCTTATGGTTGTGGTTCCATCATACGAAATAAATTATTATTCGTAATCAACGAAATACTTAGGCTAAAGTATCATGCCGGAAAGGAGTACCGTTAAAAGTATATTAAAAACTTCATACGTTAGTATAAGGAGCTTAAACGTTTAAACGAGTTTGATTAGAAGATAAACAGAGTTCGCTTAAAGAAACTTACGAGATATAAGAAATTGTATGAAACTCTTATGGTTATGGTTCCATCACACGAAATAAATTATTATTCGTAATCAACGAAATAGTTAGGCTAAAGTATCATGCCGGAAAGTAGTACCGTTAAAACTATATTAAAAACTTCATATGTTAGTATAATTAGCTTAAACTTTTAAACGAGTTTGATTAGAAGATAAACGGAGTTCGCTTAAAGAAACTTAAGAGATATAAGAAATTGTATAAAATTCTTATAGGTATGTTACCATTATACAAAATAAATTAGTATTCGTAATAAACAAAATACCGAGGCTAAAGTATCTTGCCGGAAAGGGGTACCGTTAAAATTATATTATAAACCTCATTCGTTAGTATAATTTGCTTAAACTTTTCAACGAGTTTTATTATAGAAGATAAACGGAGTTCGTTTGAAGAAACTTACGAGATAGAAGAAATTGTATGAAACTCTTATGGGTGTGGTACCTTCACACGAAATAAATTATTATTCGTAACCAACAAAATACTTAGGCTAAAGTATCATGCCGGAAAGGAGTACCGTTAAAAGTATATTAAAAACTTCATACGTTAGTATAATTAGCTTAAACTTTTAAACTAGTTTGAATAGAAGATAAACGGAGTTCGCTTAAAGAAACTTACGAGATATAAGAAATTGTATGAAACTCTTATGGTTGTGGTTCCATCATACGAAATAAATTATTATTCGTAATCAACGAAATACTTAGGCTAAAGTGTTATGCCGGAAAAGAGTACCGTTAAAAGTATAATATAAACTTCACACGTTAGAATAATTAGCTTGAACATTTATATGATTTTGATTAGGAGATAAACGGAGTTCGCTTAAAGAAACTTACGAGATATAAGAATTTGTATGAAACTCTTATGGGTGTGGTTCAATCATACGAAATAAATTATTATTCGTAACCAACAAAATACTTAGGCTAAAGTATCATGCCGGAAAGGAGTACCGTTAAAAGTATATTAAAAACTTCATACGTTAGTATAATTAGCTTAAACTTTTAAACTAGTTTGAATAGAAGATAAACGGAGTTCGCTTAAAGAAACTTACGAGATATAAGAAATTGTATGAAACTCTTATGATTGTGGTTCCATCATACGAAATAAATTATTATTCGTAATCAACGAAATACTTAGGCTAAAGTATCATGCCGGAAAGGAGTACCGTTAAAAGTATATTAAAAACTTCATACGTTAGTATAATTAGCTTAAACTTTTAAACGAGTTTGAATAGAAGATAAACGGAGTTCGCTTAAAGAAACTTACGAGATATAAGAAATTGTATGAAACTCTTATGGTTGTGGTTCCATCATACGAAATAAATTATTATTCGTAATCAACGAAATACTTAGGCTAAAGTGTTATGCCGGAAAAGAGTACCGTTAAAAGTATAATATAAACTTCACACGTTAGAATAATTAGCTTGAACATTTATATGATTTTGATTAGGAGATAAACGGAGTTCGCTTAAAGAAACTTACGAGATATAAGAATTTGTATGAAACTCTTATGGGTGTGGTTCAATCATACGAAATAAATTATTATTCGTAACCAACAAAATACTTAGGCTAAAGTATCATGCCGGAAAGGAGTACCGTTAAAAGTATATTAAAAACTTCATACGTTAGTATAATTAGCTTAAACTTTTAAACTAGTTTGAATAGAAGATAAACGGAGTTCGCTTAAAGAAACTTACGAGATATAAGAAATTGTATGAAACTCTTATGATTGTGGTTCCATCATACGAAATAAATTATTATTCGTAATCAACGAAATACTTAGGCTAAAGTATCATGCCGGAAAGGAGTACCGTTAAAAGTATATTAAAAACTTCATACGTTAGTATAAGGAGCTTAAACGTTTAAACGAGTTTGATTAGAAGATAAACAGAGTTCGCTTAAAGAAACTTACGAGATATAAGAAATTGTATGAAACTCATATGGTTATGGTTCCATCATACGAAATAAATTTTTCTTCGTAATAAACGAAATACTTTGGCTAAAGTATCATGCCGGAAAGGAGTACCGTTAAAAGTATATTAAAAACTTTGTACGTTAGTATAATTAGCTTAAACTTTTAAACGAGTTTGATTAGAAGATAAACGGAGTTCGCTTAAAACTTACGAGATATAAGAAATTGTATGAAACTCTTATGGTTATGGTTCCATCACACGAAATAAATTATTATTCGTAATCAACGAAATAGTTAGGCTAAAGTATCATGCCGGAAAGTAGTACCGTTAAAACTATATTAAAAACTTCATATGTTAGTATAATTAGCTTAAACTTTTAAACGAGTTTGATTAGAAGATAAACGGAGTTCGCTTAAAGAAACTTAAGAGATATAAGAAATTGTATAAAATTCTTATAGGTATGTTACCATTATACAAAATAAATTAGTATTCGTAATAAACAAAATACCGAGGCTAAAGTATCTTGCCGGAAAGGGGTACCGTTAAAATTATATTATAAACCTCATTCGTTAGTATAATTTGCTTAAACTTTTCAACGAGTTTTATTATAGAAGATAAACGGAGTTCGTTTGAAGAAACTTACGAGATAGAAGAAATTGTATGAAACTCTTATGGGTGTGGTACCTTCACACGAAATAAATTATTATTCGTAACCAACAAAATACTTAGGCTAAAGTATCATGCCGGAAAGGAGTACCGTTAAAAGTATATTAAAAACTTCATACGTTAGTATAATTAGCTTAAACTTTTAAACGAGTTTGAATAGAAGATAAACGGAGTTCGCTTAAAGAAACTTACGAGATATAAGAAATTGTATGAAACTCTTATGGTTGTGGTTCCATCATACGAAATAAATTATTATTCGTAATCAACGAAATACTTAGGCTAAAGTGTTATGCCGGAAAAGAGTACCGTTAAAAGTATAATATAAACTTCACACGTTAGAATAATTAGCTTGAACATTTATATGATTTTGATTAGGAGATAAACGGAGTTCGCTTAAAGAAACTTACGAGATAGAAGAATTTGTATGAAACTCTTATGGGTGTGGTTCAATCATACGAAATAAATTATTATTCATAACCAACAAAATACTTAGGCTAAAGTATCATGCCGGAAAGGAGTACCGTTAAAAGTATATTAAAAACTTCATACGTTAGTATAATTAGCTTAAACTTTTAAACTAGTTTGAATAGAAGATAAACGGAGTTCGCTTAAAGAAAATTACGAGATATAAGAAATTGTATGAAACTCTTATGGTTGTGGTTCCATCATACGAAATAAATTATTATTCGTAATCAACGAAATACTTAGGCTAAAGTATCATGCCGGAAAGGAGTACCGTTAAAAGTATATTAAAAACTTCATACGTTAGTATAAGGAGCTTAAACGTTTAAACGAGTTTGATTAGAAGATAAACAGAGTTCGCTTAAAGAAACTTACGAGATATAAGAAATTGTATGAAACTCTTATGGTTATGGTTCCATCACACGAAATAAATTATTATTCGTAATCAACGAAATAGTTAGGCTAAAGTATCATGCCGGAAAGTAGTACCGTTAAAACTATATTAAAAACTTCATATGTTAGTATAATTAGCTTAAACTTTTAAACGAGTTTGATTAGAAGATAAACGGAGTTCGCTTAAAGAAACTTAAGAGATATAAGAAATTGTATAAAATTCTTATAGGTATGTTACCATTATACAAAATAAATTAGTATTCGTAATAAACAAAATACCGAGGCTAAAGTATCTTGCCGGAAAGGGGTACCGTTAAAATTATATTATAAACCTCATTCGTTAGTATAATTTGCTTAAACTTTTCAACGAGTTTTATTATAGAAGATAAACGGAGTTCGTTTGAAGAAACTTACGAGATAGAAGAAATTGTATGAAACTCTTATGGGTGTGGTACCTTCACACGAAATAAATTATTATTCGTAACCAACAAAATACTTAGGCTAAAGTATCATGCCGGAAAGGAGTACCGTTAAAAGTATATTAAAAACTTCATACGTTAGTATAATTAGCTTAAACTTTTAAACTAGTTTGAATAGAAGATAAACGGAGTTCGCTTAAAGAAACTTACGAGATATAAGAAATTGTATGAAACTCTTATGGTTGTGGTTCCATCATACGAAATAAATTATTATTCGTAATCAACGAAATACTTAGGCTAAAGTGTTATGCCGGAAAAGAGTACCGTTAAAAGTATAATATAAACTTCACACGTTAGAATAATTAGCTTGAACATTTATATGATTTTGATTAGGAGATAAACGGAGTTCGCTTAAAGAAACTTACGAGATATAAGAATTTGTATGAAACTCTTATGGGTGTGGTTCAATCATACGAAATAAATTATTATTCGTAACCAACAAAATACTTAGGCTAAAGTATCATGCCGGAAAGGAGTACCGTTAAAAGTATATTAAAAACTTCATACGTTAGTATAATTAGCTTAAACTTTTAAACTAGTTTGAATAGAAGATAAACGGAGTTCGCTTAAAGAAACTTACGAGATATAAGAAATTGTATGAAACTCTTATGATTGTGGTTCCATCATACGAAATAAATTATTATTCGTAATCAACGAAATACTTAGGCTAAAGTATCATGCCGGAAAGGAGTACCGTTAAAAGTATATTAAAAACTTCATACGTTAGTATAATTAGCTTAAACTTTTAAACGAGTTTGAATAGAAGATAAACGGAGTTCGCTTAAAGAAACTTACGAGATATAAGAAATTGTATGAAACTCTTATGGTTGTGGTTCCATCATACGAAATAAATTATTATTCGTAATCAACGAAATACTTAGGCTAAAGTGTTATGCCGGAAAAGAGTACCGTTAAAAGTATAATATAAACTTCACACGTTAGAATAATTAGCTTGAACATTTATATGATTTTGATTAGGAGATAAACGGAGTTCGCTTAAAGAAACTTACGAGATATAAGAATTTGTATGAAACTCTTATGGGTGTGGTTCAATCATACGAAATAAATTATTATTCGTAACCAACAAAATACTTAGGCTAAAGTATCATGCCGGAAAGGAGTACCGTTAAAAGTATATTAAAAACTTCATACGTTAGTATAATTAGCTTAAACTTTTAAACTAGTTTGAATAGAAGATAAACGGAGTTCGCTTAAAGAAACTTACGAGATATAAGAAATTGTATGAAACTCTTATGATTGTGGTTCCATCATACGAAATAAATTATTATTCGTAATCAACGAAATACTTAGGCTAAAGTATCATGCCGGAAAGGAGTACCGTTAAAAGTATATTAAAAACTTCATACGTTAGTATAAGGAGCTTAAACGTTTAAACGAGTTTGATTAGAAGATAAACAGAGTTCGCTTAAAGAAACTTACGAGATATAAGAAATTGTATGAAACTCTTATGGTTATGGTTCCATCATACGAAATAAATTTTTCTTCGTAATAAACGAAATACTTTGGCTAAAGTATCATGCCGGAAAGGAGTACCGTTAAAAGTATATTAAAAACTTTGTACGTTAGTATAATTAGCTTAAACTTTTAAACGAGTTTGATTAGAAGATAAACGGAGTTCGCTTAAAACTTACGAGATATAAGAAATTGTATGAAACTCTTATGGTTATGGTTCCATCACACGAAATAAATTATTATTCGTAATCAACGAAATAGTTAGGCTAAAGTATCATGCCGGAAAGTAGTACCGTTAAAACTATATTAAAAACTTCATATGTTAGTATAATTAGCTTAAACTTTTAAACGAGTTTGATTAGAAGATAAACGGAGTTCGCTTAAAGAAACTTAAGAGATATAAGAAATTGTATAAAATTCTTATAGGTATGTTACCATTATACAAAATAAATTAGTATTCGTAATAAACAAAATACCGAGGCTAAAGTATCTTGCCGGAAAGGGGTACCGTTAAAATTATATTATAAACCTCATTCGTTAGTATAATTTGCTTAAACTTTTCAACGAGTTTTATTATAGAAGATAAACGGAGTTCGTTTGAAGAAACTTACGAGATAGAAGAAATTGTATGAAACTCTTATGGGTGTGGTACCTTCACACGAAATAAATTATTATTCGTAACCAACAAAATACTTAGGCTAAAGTATCATGCCGGAAAGGAGTACCGTTAAAAGTATATTAAAAACTTCATACGTTAGTATAATTAGCTTAAACTTTTAAACGAGTTTGAATAGAAGATAAACGGAGTTCGCTTAAAGAAACTTACGAGATATAAGAAATTGTATGAAACTCTTATGGTTGTGGTTCCATCATACGAAATAAATTATTATTCGTAATCAACGAAATACTTAGGCTAAAGTGTTATGCCGGAAAAGAGTACCGTTAAAAGTATAATATAAACTTCACACGTTAGAATAATTAGCTTGAACATTTATATGATTTTGATTAGGAGATAAACGGAGTTCGCTTAAAGAAACTTACGAGATATAAGAATTTGTATGAAACTCTTATGGGTGTGGTTCAATCATACGAAATAAATTATTATTCGTAACCAACAAAATACTTAGGCTAAAGTATCATGCCGGAAAGGAGTACCGTTAAAAGTATATTAAAAACTTCATACGTTAGTATAATTAGCTTAAACTTTTAAACTAGTTTGAATAGAAGATAAACGGAGTTCGCTTAAAGAAACTTACGAGATATAAGAAATTGTATGAAACTCTTATGGTTGTGGTTCCATCATACGAAATAAATTATTATTCGTAATCAACGAAATACTTAGGCTAAAGTATCATGCCGGAAAGGAGTACCGTTAAAAGTATATTAAAAACTTCATACGTTAGTATAAGGAGCTTAAACGTTTAAACGAGTTTGATTAGAAGATAAACAGAGTTCGCTTAAAGAAACTTACGAGATATAAGAAATTGTATGAAACTCTTATGGTTATGGTTCCATCATACGAAATAAATTTTTCTTCGTAATAAACGAAATACTTTGGCTAAAGTATCATGCCGGAAAGGAGTACCGTTAAAAGTATATTAAAAACTTTGTACGTTAGTATAATTAGCTTAAACTTTTAAACGAGTTTGATTAGAAGATAAACGGAGTTCGCTTAAAGAAACTTACGAGATATAAGAAATTGTATGAAACTCTTATGGTTATGGTTCCATCATACGAAATAAATTATTATTCGTAATCAACGAAATAGTTAGGCTAAAGTATCATGCCGGAAAGTAGTACCGTTAAAACTATATTAAAAACTTCATACGTTAGTATAATTAGCTTAAACTTTTAAACGAGTTTGATTAGAAGATAAACGGAGTTCGCTTAAAGAAACTTAAGAGATATAAGAAATTGTATAAAATTCTTATAGGTATGTTACCATTATACAAAATAAATTAGTATTCGTAATAAACAAAATACCGAGGCTAAAGTATCTTGCCGGAAAGGGGTACCGTTAAAATTATATTATAAACCTCATTCGTTAGTATAATTTGCTTAAACTTTTCAACGAGTTTTATTATAGAAGATAAACGGAGTTCGTTTGAAGAAACTTACGAGATAGAAGAAATTGTATGAAACTCTTATGGGTGTGGTACCTTCACACGAAATAAATTATTATTCGTAACCAACAAAATACTTAGGCTAAAGTATCATGCCGGAAAGGAGTACCGTTAAAAGTATATTAAAAACTTCATACGTTAGTATAATTAGCTTAAACTTTTAAACGAGTTTGAATAGAAGATAAACGGAGTTCGCTTAAAGAAACTTACGAGATATAAGAAATTGTATGAAACTCTTATGGTTGTGGTTCCATCATACGAAATAAATTATTATTCGTAATCAACGAAATACTTAGGCTAAAGTATCATGCCGGAAAGGAGTACCGTTAAAAGTATATTAAAAACTTCATACGTTAGTATAATTAGCTTAAACTTTTAAACTAGTTTGAATAGAAGATAAACGGAGTTCGCTTAAAGAAAATTACGAGATATAAGAAATTGTATGAAACTCTTATGGTTGTGGTTCCATCATACGAAATAAATTATTATTCGTAATCAACGAAATACTTAGGCTAAAGTATCATGCCGGAAAGGAGTACCGTTAAAAGTATATTAAAAACTTCATACGTTAGTATAAGGAGCTTAAACGTTTAAACGAGTTTGATTAGAAGATAAACAGAGTTCGCTTAAAGAAACTTACGAGATATAAGAAATTGTATGAAACTCTTATGGTTATGGTTCCATCATACGAAATAAATTATTATTCGTAATCAACGAAATAGTTAGGCTAAAGTATCATGCCGGAAAGTAGTACCGTTAAAACTATATTAAAAACTTCATATGTTAGTATAATTAGCTTAAACTTTTAAACGAGTTTGATTAGAAGATAAACGGAGTTCGCTTAAAGAAACTTAAGAGATATAAGAAATTGTATAAAATTCTTATAGGTATGTTACCTACAAAATAAATTAGTATTCGTAATAAACAAAATACCGAGGCTAAAGTATCTTGCCGGAAAGGGGTACCGTTAAAATTATATTATAAACCTCATTCGTTAGTATAATTTGCTTAAACTTTTCAACGAGTTTTATTATAGAAGATAAACGGAGTTCGTTTGAAGAAACTTACGAGATAGAAGAAATTGTATGAAACTCTTATGGGTGTGGTACCTTCACACGAAATAAATTATTATTCGTAACCAACAAAATACTTAGGCTAAAGTATCATGCCGGAAAGGAGTACCGTTAAAAGTATATTAAAAACTTCATACGTTAATATAATTAGCTTAAACTTTTAAACTAGTTTGAATAGAAGATAAACGGAGTTCGCTTAAAGAAACTTACGAGATATAAGAAATTGTATGAAACTCTTATGGTTGTGGTTCCATCATACGAAATAAATTATTATTCGTAATCAACGAAATACTTAGGCTAAAGTGTTATGCCGGAAAAGAGTACCGTTAAAAGTATAATATAAACTTCACACGTTAGAATAATTAGCTTGAACATTTATATGATTTTGATTAGGAGATAAACGGAGTTCGCTTAAAGAAACTTACGAGATATAAGAATTTGTATGAAACTCTTATGGGTGTGGTTCAATCATACGAAATAAATTATTATTCGTAACCAACAAAATACTTAGGCTAAAGTATCATGCCGGAAAGGAGTACCGTTAAAAGTATATTAAAAACTTCATACGTTAGTATAATTAGCTTAAACTTTTAAACTAGTTTGAATAGAAGATAAACGGAGTTCGCTTAAAGAAACTTACGAGATATAAGAAATTGTATGAAACTCTTATGGTTGTGGTTCCATCATACGAAATAAATTATTATTCGTAATCAACGAAATACTTAGGCTAAAGTATCATGCCGGAAAGGAGTACCGTTAAAAGTATATTAAAAACTTCATACGTTAGTATAAGGAGCTTAAACGTTTAAACGAGTTTGATTAGAAGATAAACAGAGTTCGCTTAAAGAAACTTACGAGATATAAGAAATTGTATGAAACTCTTATGGTTATGGTTCCATCATACGAAATAAATTTTTCTTCGTAATAAACGAAATACTTTGGCTAAAGTATCATGCCGGAAAGGAGTACCGTTAAAAGTATATTAAAAACTTTGTACGTTAGTATAATTAGCTTAAACTTTTAAACGAGTTTGATTAGAAGATAAACGGAGTTCGCTTAAAACTTACGAGATATAAGAAATTGTATGAAACTCTTATGGTTATGGTTCCATCATACGAAATAAATTATTATTCGTAATCAACGAAATAGTTAGGCTAAAGTATCATGCCGGAAAGTAGTACCGTTAAAACTATATTAAAAACTTCATATGTTAGTATAATTAGCTTAAACTTTTAAACGAGTTTGATTAGAAGATAAACGGAGTTCGCTTAAAGAAACTTAAGAGATATAAGAAATTGTATAAAATTCTTATAGGTATGTTACCATTATACAAAATAAATTAGTATTCGTAATAAACAAAATACCGAGGCTAAAGTATCTTGCCGGAAAGGGGTACCGTTAAAATTATATTATAAACCTCATTCGTTAGTATAATTTGCTTAAACTTTTCAACGAGTTTTATTATAGAAGATAAACGGAGTTCGTTTGAAGAAACTTACGAGATAGAAGAAATTGTATGAAACTCTTATGGGTGTGGTACCTTCACACGAAATAAATTATTATTCGTAACCAACAAAATACTTAGGCTAAAGTATCATGCCGGAAAGGAGTACCGTTAAAAGTATATTAAAAACTTCATACGTTAGTATAATTAGCTTAAACTTTTAAACGAGTTTGAATAGAAGATAAACGGAGTTCGCTTAAAGAAACTTACGAGATATAAGAAATTGTATGAAACTCTTATGGTTGTGGTTCCATCATACGAAATAAATTATTATTCGTAATCAACGAAATACTTAGGCTAAAGTGTTATGCCGGAAAAGAGTACCGTTAAAAGTATAATATAAACTTCACACGTTAGAATAATTAGCTTGAACATTTATATGATTTTGATTAGGAGATAAACGGAGTTCGCTTAAAGAAACTTACGAGATATAAGAATTTGTATGAAACTCTTATGGGTGTGGTTCAATCATACGAAATAAATTATTATTCGTAACCAACAAAATACTTAGGCTAAAGTATCATGCCGGAAAGGAGTACCGTTAAAAGTATATTAAAAACTTCATACGTTAGTATAATTAGCTTAAACTTTTAAACTAGTTTGAATAGAAGATAAACGGAGTTCGCTTAAAGAAACTTACGAGATATAAGAAATTGTATGAAACTCTTATGGTTGTGGTTCCATCATACGAAATAAATTATTATTCGTAATCAACGAAATACTTAGGCTAAAGTATCATGCCGGAAAGGAGTACCGTTAAAAGTATATTAAAAACTTCATACGTTAGTATAAGGAGCTTAAACGTTTAAACGAGTTTGATTAGAAGATAAACAGAGTTCGCTTAAAGAAACTTACGAGATATAAGAAATTGTATGAAACTCTTATGGTTATGGTTCCATCATACGAAATAAATTTTTCTTCGTAATAAACGAAATACTTTGGCTAAAGTATCATGCCGGAAAGGAGTACCGTTAAAAGTATATTAAAAACTTTGTACGTTAGTATAATTAGCTTAAACTTTTAAACGAGTTTGATTAGAAGATAAACGGAGTTCGCTTAAAACTTACGAGATATAAGAAATTGTATGAAACTCTTATGGTTATGGTTCCATCATACGAAATAAATTATTATTCGTAATCAACGAAATAGTTAGGCTAAAGTATCATGCCGGAAAGTAGTACCGTTAAAACTATATTAAAAACTTCATATGTTAGTATAATTAGCTTAAACTTTTAAACGAGTTTGATTAGAAGATAAACGGAGTTCGCTTAAAGAAACTTAAGAGATATAAGAAATTGTATAAAATTCTTATAGGTATGTTACCATTATACAAAATAAATTAGTATTCGTAATAAACAAAATACCGAGGCTAAAGTATCTTGCCGGAAAGGGGTACCGTTAAAATTATATTATAAACCTCATTCGTTAGTATAATTTGCTTAAACTTTTCAACGAGTTTTATTATAGAAGATAAACGGAGTTCGTTTGAAGAAACTTACGAGATAGAAGAAATTGTATGAAACTCTTATGGGTGTGGTACCTTCACACGAAATAAATTATTATTCGTAACCAACAAAATACTTAGGCTAAAGTATCATGCCGGAAAGGAGTACCGTTAAAAGTATATTAAAAACTTCATACGTTAGTATAATTAGCTTAAACTTTTAAACGAGTTTGAATAGAAGATAAACGGAGTTCGCTTAAAGAAACTTACGAGATATAAGAAATTGTATGAAACTCTTATGGTTGTGGTTCCATCATACGAAATAAATTATTATTCGTAATCAACGAAATACTTAGGCTAAAGTGTTATGCCGGAAAAGAGTACCGTTAAAAGTATAATATAAACTTCACACGTTAGAATAATTAGCTTGAACATTTATATGATTTTGATTAGGAGATAAACGGAGTTCGCTTAAAGAAACTTACGAGATATAAGAATTTGTATGAAACTCTTATGGGTGTGGTTCAATCATACGAAATAAATTATTATTCGTAACCAACAAAATACTTAGGCTAAAGTATCATGCCGGAAAGGAGTACCGTTAAAAGTATATTAAAAACTTCATACGTTAGTATAATTAGCTTAAACTTTTAAACTAGTTTGAATAGAAGATAAACGGAGTTCGCTTAAAGAAACTTACGAGATATAAGAAATTGTATGAAACTCTTATGGTTGTGGTTCCATCATACGAAATAAATTATTATTCGTAATCAACGAAATACTTAGGCTAAAGTATCATGCCGGAAAGGAGTACCGTTAAAAGTATATTAAAAACTTCATACGTTAGTATAAGGAGCTTAAACGTTTAAACGAGTTTGATTAGAAGATAAACAGAGTTCGCTTAAAGAAACTTACGAGATATAAGAAATTGTATGAAACTCTTATGGTTATGGTTCCATCATACGAAATAAATTTTTCTTCGTAATAAACGAAATACTTTGGCTAAAGTATCATGCCGGAAAGGAGTACCGTTAAAAGTATATTAAAAACTTTGTACGTTAGTATAATTAGCTTAAACTTTTAAACGAGTTTGATTAGAAGATAAACGGAGTTCGCTTAAAACTTACGAGATATAAGAAATTGTATGAAACTCTTATGGTTATGGTTCCATCATACGAAATAAATTATTATTCGTAATCAACGAAATAGTTAGGCTAAAGTATCATGCCGGAAAGTAGTACCGTTAAAACTATATTAAAAACTTCATATGTTAGTATAATTAGCTTAAACTTTTAAACGAGTTTGATTAGAAGATAAACGGAGTTCGCTTAAAGAAACTTAAGAGATATAAGAAATTGTATAAAATTCTTATAGGTATGTTACCATTATACAAAATAAATTAGTATTCGTAATAAACAAAATACCGAGGCTAAAGTATCTTGCCGGAAAGGGGTACCGTTAAAATTATATTATAAACCTCATTCGTTAGTATAATTTGCTTAAACTTTTCAACGAGTTTTATTATAGAAGATAAACGGAGTTCGTTTGAAGAAACTTACGAGATAGAAGAAATTGTATGAAACTCTTATGGGTGTGGTACCTTCACACGAAATAAATTATTATTCGTAACCAACAAAATACTTAGGCTAAAGTATCATGCCGGAAAGGAGTACCGTTAAAAGTATATTAAAAACTTCATACGTTAGTATAATTAGCTTAAACTTTTAAACGAGTTTGAATAGAAGATAAACGGAGTTCGCTTAAAGAAACTTACGAGATATAAGAAATTGTATGAAACTCTTATGGTTGTGGTTCCATCATACGAAATAAATTATTATTCGTAATCAACGAAATACTTAGGCTAAAGTGTTATGCCGGAAAAGAGTACCGTTAAAAGTATAATATAAACTTCACACGTTAGAATAATTAGCTTGAACATTTATATGATTTTGATTAGGAGATAAACGGAGTTCGCTTAAAGAAACTTACGAGATATAAGAATTTGTATGAAACTCTTATGGGTGTGGTTCAATCATACGAAATAAATTATTATTCGTAACCAACAAAATACTTAGGCTAAAGTATCATGCCGGAAAGGAGTACCGTTAAAAGTATATTAAAAACTTCATACGTTAGTATAATTAGCTTAAACTTTTAAACTAGTTTGAATAGAAGATAAACGGAGTTCGCTTAAAGAAACTTACGAGATATAAGAAATTGTATGAAACTCTTATGGTTGTGGTTCCATCATACGAAATAAATTATTATTCGTAATCAACGAAATACTTAGGCTAAAGTATCATGCCGGAAAGGAGTACCGTTAAAAGTATATTAAAAACTTCATACGTTAGTATAAGGAGCTTAAACGTTTAAACGAGTTTGATTAGAAGATAAACAGAGTTCGCTTAAAGAAACTTACGAGATATAAGAAATTGTATGAAACTCTTATGGTTATGGTTCCATCATACGAAATAAATTTTTCTTCGTAATAAACGAAATACTTTGGCTAAAGTATCATGCCGGAAAGGAGTACCGTTAAAAGTATATTAAAAACTTCATACGTTAGTATAATTAGCTTAAACTTTTAAACGAGTTTGATTAGAAGATAAACGGAGTTCGCTTAAAACTTACGAGATATAAGAAATTGTATGAAACTCTTATGGTTATGGTTCCATCATACGAAATAAATTATTATTCGTAATCAACGAAATAGTTAGGCTAAAGTATCATGCCGGAAAGTAGTACCGTTAAAACTATATTAAAAACTTCATACGTTAGTATAATTAGCTTAAACTTTTAAACGAGTTTGATTAGAAGATAAACGGAGTTCGCTTAAAGAAACTTAAGAGATATAAGAAATTGTATAAAATTCTTATAGGTATGTTACCATTATACAAAATAAATTAGTATTCGTAATAAACAAAATACCGAGGCTAAAGTATCTTGCCGGAAAGGGGTACCGTTAAAATTATATTATAAACCTCATTCGTTAGTATAATTTGCTTAAACTTTTCAACGATTTTTATTATAGAAGATAAACGGAGTTCGTTTGAAGAAACTTACGAGATAGAAGAAATTGTATGAAACTCTTATGGGTGTGGTACCTTCACACGAAATAAATTATTATTCGTAACCAACAAAATACTTAGGCTAAAGTATCATGCCGGAAAGGAGTACCGTTAAAAGTATATTAAAAACTTCATACGTTAGTATAATTAGCTTAAACTTTTAAACGAGTTTGAATAGAAGATAAACGGAGTTCGCTTAAAGAAACTTACGAGATATAAGAAATTGTATGAAACTCTTATGGTTGTGGTTCCATCATACGAAATAAATTATTATTCGTAATCAACGAAATACTTAGGCTAAAGTGTTATGCCGGAAAAGAGTACCGTTAAAAGTATAATATAAACTTCACACGTTAGAATAATTAGCTTGAACATTTATATGATTTTGATTAGGAGATAAACGGAGTTCGCTTAAAGAAACTTACGAGATATAAGAATTTGTATGAAACTCTTATGGGTGTGGTTCAATCATACGAAATAAATTATTATTCGTAACCAACAAAATACTTAGGCTAAAGTATCATGCCGGAAAGGAGTACCGTTAAAAGTATATTAAAAACTTCATACGTTAGTATAATTAGCTTAAACTTTTAAACTAGTTTGAATAGAAGATAAACGGAGTTCGCTTAAAGAAACTTACGAGATATAAGAAATTGTATGAAACTCTTATGGTTGTGGTTCCATCATACGAAATAAATTATTATTCGTAATCAACGAAATACTTAGGCTAAAGTATCATGCCGGAAAGGAGTACCGTTAAAAGTATATTAAAAACTTCATACGTTAGTATAAGGAGCTTAAACGTTTAAACGAGTTTGATTAGAAGATAAACAGAGTTCGCTTAAAGAAACTTACGAGATATAAGAAATTGTATGAAACTCTTATGGTTATGGTTCCATCATACGAAATAAATTTTTCTTCGTAATAAACGAAATACTTTGGCTAAAGTATCATGCCGGAAAGGAGTACCGTTAAAAGTATATTAAAAACTTCATACGTTAGTATAATTAGCTTAAACTTTTAAACGAGTTTGATTAGAAGATAAACGGAGTTCGCTTAAAACTTACGAGATATAAGAAATTGTATGAAACTCTTATGGTTATGGTTCCATCATACGAAATAAATTATTATTCGTAATCAACGAAATAGTTAGGCTAAAGTATCATGCCGGAAAGTAGTACCGTTAAAACTATATTAAAAACTTCATACGTTAGTATAATTAGCTTAAACTTTTAAACGAGTTTGATTAGAAGATAAACGGAGTTCGCTTAAAGAAACTTAAGAGATATAAGAAATTGTATAAAATTCTTATAGGTATGTTACCATTATACAAAATAAATTAGTATTCGTAATAAACAAAATACCGAGGCTAAAGTATCTTGCCGGAAAGGGGTACCGTTAAAATTATATTATAAACCTCATTCGTTAGTATAATTTGCTTAAACTTTTCAACGAGTTTTATTATAGAAGATAAACGGAGTTCGTTTGAAGAAACTTACGAGATAGAAGAAATTGTATGAAACTCTTATGGGTGTGGTACCTTCACACGAAATAAATTATTATTCGTAACCAACAAAATACTTAGGCTAAAGTATCATGCCGGAAAGGAGTACCGTTAAAAGTATATTAAAAACTTCATACGTTAGTATAATTAGCTTAAACTTTTAAACGAGTTTGAATAGAAGATAAACGGAGTTCGCTTAAAGAAACTTACG
Organism: Chamaenerion angustifolium; assembly: GCA_946814005.1. Taxonomy (NCBI): domain Eukaryota; kingdom Viridiplantae; phylum Streptophyta; class Magnoliopsida; order Myrtales; family Onagraceae; genus Chamaenerion; species Chamaenerion angustifolium. The sequence continues at coordinate 14,298,989 of OX328274.1, forward strand.
AGATATAAGAAATTGTATGAAACTCTTATGGTTGTGGTTCCATCATACGAAATAAATTATTATTCGTAATCAACGAAATACTTAGGCTAAAGTATCATGCCGGAAAGGAGTACCGTTAAAAGTATATTAAAAACTTCATACGTTAGTATAAGGAGCTTAAACGTTTAAACGAGTTTGATTAGAAGATAAACAGAGTTCGCTTAAAGAAACTTACGAGATATAAGAAATTGTATGAAACTCTTATGGTTATGGTTCCATCATACGAAATAAATTTTTCTTCGTAATAAACGAAATACTTTGGCTAAAGTATCATGCCGGAAAGGAGTACCGTTAAAAGTATATTAAAAACTTTGTACGTTAGTATAATTAGCTTAAACTTTTAAACGAGTTTGATTAGAAGATAAACGGAGTTCGCTTAAAACTTACGAGATATAAGAAATTGTATGAAACTCTTATGGTTGTGGTTCCATCATACGAAATAAATTATTATTCGTAATCAACGAAATACTTAGGCTAAAGTGTTATGCCGGAAAAGAGTACCGTTAAAAGTATAATATAAACTTCACACGTTAGAATAATTAGCTTGAACATTTATATGATTTTGATTAGGAGATAAACGGAGTTCGCTTAAAGAAACTTACGAGATATAAGAATTTGTATGAAACTCTTATGGGTGTGGTTCAATCATACGAAATAAATTATTATTCGTAACCAACAAAATACTTAGGCTAAAGTATCATGCCGGAAAGGAGTACCGTTAAAAGTATATTAAAAACTTCATACGTTAGTATAATTAGCTTAAACTTTTAAACTAGTTTGAATAGAAGATAAACGGAGTTCGCTTAAAGAAACTTACGAGATATAAGAAATTGTATGAAACTCTTATGGTTGTGGTTCCATCATACGAAATAAATTATTATTCGTAATCAACGAAATACTTAGGCTAAAGTATCATGCCGGAAAGGAGTACCGTTAAAAGTATATTAAAAACTTCATACGTTAGTATAAGGAGCTTAAACGTTTAAACGAGTTTGATTAGAAGATAAACAGAGTTCGCTTAAAGAAACTTACGAGATATAAGAAATTGTATGAAACTCTTATGGTTATGGTTCCATCATACGAAATAAATTTTTCTTCGTAATAAACGAAATACTTTGGCTAAAGTATCATGCCGGAAAGGAGTACCGTTAAAAGTATATTAAAAACTTTGTACGTTAGTATAATTAGCTTAAACTTTTAAACGAGTTTGATTAGAAGATAAACGGAGTTCGCTTAAAACTTACGAGATATAAGAAATTGTATGAAACTCTTATGGTTATGGTTCCATCATACGAAATAAATTATTATTCGTAATCAACGAAATAGTTAGGCTAAAGTATCATGCCGGAAAGTAGTACCGTTAAAACTATATTAAAAACTTCATATGTTAGTATAATTAGCTTAAACTTTTAAACGAGTTTGATTAGAAGATAAACGGAGTTCGCTTAAAGAAACTTAAGAGATATAAGAAATTGTATAAAATTCTTATAGGTATGTTACCATTATACAAAATAAATTAGTATTCGTAATAAACAAAATACCGAGGCTAAAGTATCTTGCCGGAAAGGGGTACCGTTAAAATTATATTATAAACCTCATTCGTTAGTATAATTTGCTTAAACTTTTCAACGAGTTTTATTATAGAAGATAAACGGAGTTCGTTTGAAGAAACTTACGAGATAGAAGAAATTGTATGAAACTCTTATGGGTGTGGTACCTTCACACGAAATAAATTATTATTCGTAACCAACAAAATACTTAGGCTAAAGTATCATGCCGGAAAGGAGTACCGTTAAAAGTATATTAAAAACTTCATACGTTAGTATAATTAGCTTAAACTTTTAAACGAGTTTGAATAGAAGATAAACGGAGTTCGCTTAAAGAAACTTACGAGATATAAGAAATTGTATGAAACTCTTATGGTTGTGGTTCCATCATACGAAATAAATTATTATTCGTAATCAACGAAATACTTAGGCTAAAGTGTTATGCCGGAAAAGAGTACCGTTAAAAGTATAATATAAACTTCACACGTTAGAATAATTAGCTTGAACATTTATATGATTTTGATTAGGAGATAAACGGAGTTCGCTTAAAGAAACTTACGAGATATAAGAATTTGTATGAAACTCTTATGGGTGTGGTTCAATCATACGAAATAAATTATTATTCGTAACCAACAAAATACTTAGGCTAAAGTATCATGCCGGAAAGGAGTACCGTTAAAAGTATATTAAAAACTTCATACGTTAGTATAATTAGCTTAAACTTTTAAACTAGTTTGAATAGAAGATAAACGGAGTTCGCTTAAAGAAACTTACGAGATATAAGAAATTGTATGAAACTCTTATGGTTGTGGTTCCATCATACGAAATAAATTATTATTCGTAATCAACGAAATACTTAGGCTAAAGTATCATGCCGGAAAGGAGTACCGTTAAAAGTATATTAAAAACTTCATACGTTAGTATAAGGAGCTTAAACGTTTAAACGAGTTTGATTAGAAGATAAACAGAGTTCGCTTAAAGAAACTTACGAGATATAAGAAATTGTATGAAACTCTTATGGTTATGGTTCCATCATACGAAATAAATTTTTCTTCGTAATAAACGAAATACTTTGGCTAAAGTATCATGCCGGAAAGGAGTACCGTTAAAAGTATATTAAAAACTTCATACGTTAGTATAATTAGCTTAAACTTTTAAACGAGTTTGATTAGAAGATAAACGGAGTTCGCTTAAAACTTACGAGATATAAGAAATTGTATGAAACTCTTATGGTTATGGTTCCATCATACGAAATAAATTATTATTCGTAATCAACGAAATAGTTAGGCTAAAGTATCATGCCGGAAAGTAGTACCGTTAAAACTATATTAAAAACTTCATACGTTAGTATAATTAGCTTAAACTTTTAAACGAGTTTGATTAGAAGATAAACGGAGTTCGCTTAAAGAAACTTAAGAGATATAAGAAATTGTATAAAATTCTTATAGGTATGTTACCATTATACAAAATAAATTAGTATTCGTAATAAACAAAATACCGAGGCTAAAGTATCTTGCCGGAAAGGGGTACCGTTAAAATTATATTATAAACCTCATTCGTTAGTATAATTTGCTTAAACTTTTCAACGAGTTTTATTATAGAAGATAAACGGAGTTCGTTTGAAGAAACTTACGAGATAGAAGAAATTGTATGAAACTCTTATGGGTGTGGTACCTTCACACGAAATAAATTATTATTCGTAACCAACAAAATACTTAGGCTAAAGTATCATGCCGGAAAGGAGTACCGTTAAAAGTATATTAAAAACTTCATACGTTAGTATAATTAGCTTAAACTTTTAAACGAGTTTGAATAGAAGATAAACGGAGTTCGCTTAAAGAAACTTACGAGATATAAGAAATTGTATGAAACTCTTATGGTTGTGGTTCCATCATACGAAATAAATTATTATTCGTAATCAACGAAATACTTAGGCTAAAGTGTTATGCCGGAAAAGAGTACCGTTAAAAGTATAATATAAACTTCACACGTTAGAATAATTAGCTTGAACATTTATATGATTTTGATTAGGAGATAAACGGAGTTCGCTTAAAGAAACTTACGAGATATAAGAATTTGTATGAAACTCTTATGGGTGTGGTTCAATCATACGAAATAAATTATTATTCGTAACCAACAAAATACTTAGGCTAAAGTATCATGCCGGAAAGGAGTACCGTTAAAAGTATATTAAAAACTTCATACGTTAGTATAATTAGCTTAAACTTTTAAACTAGTTTGAATAGAAGATAAACGGAGTTCGCTTAAAGAAACTTACGAGATATAAGAAATTGTATGAAACTCTTATGGTTGTGGTTCCATCATACGAAATAAATTATTATTCGTAATCAACGAAATACTTAGGCTAAAGTATCATGCCGGAAAGGAGTACCGTTAAAAGTATATTAAAAACTTCATACGTTAGTATAAGGAGCTTAAACGTTTAAACGAGTTTGATTAGAAGATAAACAGAGTTCGCTTAAAGAAACTTACGAGATATAAGAAATTGTATGAAACTCTTATGGTTATGGTTCCATCATACGAAATAAATTTTTCTTCGTAATAAACGAAATACTTTGGCTAAAGTATCATGCCGGAAAGGAGTACCGTTAAAAGTATATTAAAAACTTCATACGTTAGTATAATTAGCTTAAACTTTTAAACGAGTTTGATTAGAAGATAAACGGAGTTCGCTTAAAACTTACGAGATATAAGAAATTGTATGAAACTCTTATGGTTATGGTTCCATCATACGAAATAAATTATTATTCGTAATCAACGAAATAGTTAGGCTAAAGTATCATGCCGGAAAGTAGTACCGTTAAAACTATATTAAAAACTTCATACGTTAGTATAATTAGCTTAAACTTTTAAACGAGTTTGATTAGAAGATAAACGGAGTTCGCTTAAAGAAACTTAAGAGATATAAGAAATTGTATAAAATTCTTATAGGTATGTTACCATTATACAAAATAAATTAGTATTCGTAATAAACAAAATACCGAGGCTAAAGTATCTTGCCGGAAAGGGGTACCGTTAAAATTATATTATAAACCTCATTCGTTAGTATAATTTGCTTAAACTTTTCAACGAGTTTTATTATAGAAGATAAACGGAGTTCGTTTGAAGAAACTTACGAGATAGAAGAAATTGTATGAAACTCTTATGGGTGTGGTACCTTCACACGAAATAAATTATTATTCGTAACCAACAAAATACTTAGGCTAAAGTATCATGCCGGAAAGGAGTACCGTTAAAAGTATATTAAAAACTTCATACGTTAGTATAATTAGCTTAAACTTTTAAACGAGTTTGAATAGAAGATAAACGGAGTTCGCTTAAAGAAACTTACGAGATATAAGAAATTGTATGAAACTCTTATGGTTGTGGTTCCATCATACGAAATAAATTATTATTCGTAATCAACGAAATACTTAGGCTAAAGTGTTATGCCGGAAAAGAGTACCGTTAAAAGTATAATATAAACTTCACACGTTAGAATAATTAGCTTGAACATTTATATGATTTTGATTAGGAGATAAACGGAGTTCGCTTAAAGAAACTTACGAGATATAAGAATTTGTATGAAACTCTTATGGGTGTGGTTCAATCATACGAAATAAATTATTATTCGTAACCAACAAAATACTTAGGCTAAAGTATCATGCCGGAAAGGAGTACCGTTAAAAGTATATTAAAAACTTCATACGTTAGTATAATTAGCTTAAACTTTTAAACTAGTTTGAATAGAAGATAAACGGAGTTCGCTTAAAGAAACTTACGAGATATAAGAAATTGTATGAAACTCTTATGGTTGTGGTTCCATCATACGAAATAAATTATTATTCGTAATCAACGAAATACTTAGGCTAAAGTATCATGCCGGAAAGGAGTACCGTTAAAAGTATATTAAAAACTTCATACGTTAGTATAAGGAGCTTAAACGTTTAAACGAGTTTGATTAGAAGATAAACAGAGTTCGCTTAAAGAAACTTACGAGATATAAGAAATTGTATGAAACTCTTATGGTTATGGTTCCATCATACGAAATAAATTTTTCTTCGTAATAAACGAAATACTTTGGCTAAAGTATCATGCCGGAAAGGAGTACCGTTAAAAGTATATTAAAAACTTCATACGTTAGTATAATTAGCTTAAACTTTTAAACGAGTTTGATTAGAAGATAAACGGAGTTCGCTTAAAACTTACGAGATATAAGAAATTGTATGAAACTCTTATGGTTATGGTTCCATCATACGAAATAAATTATTATTCGTAATCAACGAAATAGTTAGGCTAAAGTATCATGCCGGAAAGTAGTACCGTTAAAACTATATTAAAAACTTCATACGTTAGTATAATTAGCTTAAACTTTTAAACGAGTTTGATTAGAAGATAAACGGAGTTCGCTTAAAGAAACTTAAGAGATATAAGAAATTGTATAAAATTCTTATAGGTATGTTACCATTATACAAAATAAATTAGTATTCGTAATAAACAAAATACCGAGGCTAAAGTATCTTGCCGGAAAGGGGTACCGTTAAAATTATATTATAAACCTCATTCGTTAGTATAATTTGCTTAAACTTTTCAACGAGTTTTATTATAGAAGATAAACGGAGTTCGTTTGAAGAAACTTACGAGATAGAAGAAATTGTATGAAACTCTTATGGGTGTGGTACCTTCACACGAAATAAATTATTATTCGTAACCAACAAAATACTTAGGCTAAAGTATCATGCCGGAAAGGAGTACCGTTAAAAGTATATTAAAAACTTCATACGTTAGTATAATTAGCTTAAACTTTTAAACGAGTTTGAATAGAAGATAAACGGAGTTCGCTTAAAGAAACTTACGAGATATAAGAAATTGTATGAAACTCTTATGGTTGTGGTTCCATCATACGAAATAAATTATTATTCGTAATCAACGAAATACTTAGGCTAAAGTGTTATGCCGGAAAAGAGTACCGTTAAAAGTATAATATAAACTTCACACGTTAGAATAATTAGCTTGAACATTTATATGATTTTGATTAGGAGATAAACGGAGTTCGCTTAAAGAAACTTACGAGATATAAGAATTTGTATGAAACTCTTATGGGTGTGGTTCAATCATACGAAATAAATTATTATTCGTAACCAACAAAATACTTAGGCTAAAGTATCATGCCGGAAAGGAGTACCGTTAAAAGTATATTAAAAACTTCATACGTTAGTATAATTAGCTTAAACTTTTAAACTAGTTTGAATAGAAGATAAACGGAGTTCGCTTAAAGAAACTTACGAGATATAAGAAATTGTATGAAACTCTTATGGTTGTGGTTCCATCATACGAAATAAATTATTATTCGTAATCAACGAAATACTTAGGCTAAAGTATCATGCCGGAAAGGAGTACCGTTAAAAGTATATTAAAAACTTCATACGTTAGTATAAGGAGCTTAAACGTTTAAACGAGTTTGATTAGAAGATAAACAGAGTTCGCTTAAAGAAACTTACGAGATATAAGAAATTGTATGAAACTCTTATGGTTATGGTTCCATCATACGAAATAAATTTTTCTTCGTAATAAACGAAATACTTTGGCTAAAGTATCATGCCGGAAAGGAGTACCGTTAAAAGTATATTAAAAACTTCATACGTTAGTATAATTAGCTTAAACTTTTAAACGAGTTTGATTAGAAGATAAACGGAGTTCGCTTAAAACTTACGAGATATAAGAAATTGTATGAAACTCTTATGGTTATGGTTCCATCATACGAAATAAATTATTATTCGTAATCAACGAAATAGTTAGGCTAAAGTATCATGCCGGAAAGTAGTACCGTTAAAACTATATTAAAAACTTCATACGTTAGTATAATTAGCTTAAACTTTTAAACGAGTTTGATTAGAAGATAAACGGAGTTCGCTTAAAGAAACTTAAGAGATATAAGAAATTGTATAAAATTCTTATAGGTATGTTACCATTATACAAAATAAATTAGTATTCGTAATAAACAAAATACCGAGGCTAAAGTATCTTGCCGGAAAGGGGTACCGTTAAAATTATATTATAAACCTCATTCGTTAGTATAATTTGCTTAAACTTTTCAACGAGTTTTATTATAGAAGATAAACGGAGTTCGTTTGAAGAAACTTACGAGATAGAAGAAATTGTATGAAACTCTTATGGGTGTGGTACCTTCACACGAAATAAATTATTATTCGTAACCAACAAAATACTTAGGCTAAAGTATCATGCCGGAAAGGAGTACCGTTAAAAGTATATTAAAAACTTCATACGTTAGTATAATTAGCTTAAACTTTTAAACGAGTTTGAATAGAAGATAAACGGAGTTCGCTTAAAGAAACTTACGAGATATAAGAAATTGTATGAAACTCTTATGGTTGTGGTTCCATCATACGAAATAAATTATTATTCGTAATCAACGAAATACTTAGGCTAAAGTGTTATGCCGGAAAAGAGTACCGTTAAAAGTATAATATAAACTTCACACGTTAGAATAATTAGCTTGAACATTTATATGATTTTGATTAGGAGATAAACGGAGTTCGCTTAAAGAAACTTACGAGATATAAGAATTTGTATGAAACTCTTATGGGTGTGGTTCAATCATACGAAATAAATTATTATTCGTAACCAACAAAATACTTAGGCTAAAGTATCATGCCGGAAAGGAGTACCGTTAAAAGTATATTAAAAACTTCATACGTTAGTATAATTAGCTTAAACTTTTAAACTATGAGGATAAACGGAGTTCGCTTAAAGAAACTTACGAGATATAAGAAATTGTATGAAACTCTTATGGTTGTGGTTCCATCATACGAAATAAATTATTATTCGTAATCAACGAAATACTTAGGCTAAAGTATCATGCCGGAAAGGAGTACCGTTAAAAGTATATTAAAAACTTCATACGTTAGTATAAGGAGCTTAAACGTTTAAACGAGTTTGATTAGAAGATAAACAGAGTTCGCTTAAAGAAACTTACGAGATATAAGAAATTGTATGAAACTCTTATGGTTATGGTTCCATCATACGAAATAAATTTTTCTTCGTAATAAACGAAATACTTTGGCTAAAGTATCATGCCGGAAAGGAGTACCGTTAAAAGTATATTAAAAACTTCATACGTTAGTATAATTAGCTTAAACTTTTAAACGAGTTTGATTAGAAGATAAACGGAGTTCGCTTAAAACTTACGAGATATAAGAAATTGTATGAAACTCTTATGGTTATGGTTCCATCATACGAAATAAATTATTATTCGTAATCAACGAAATAGTTAGGCTAAAGTATCATGCCGGAAAGTAGTACCGTTAAAACTATATTAAAAACTTCATACGTTAGTATAATTAGCTTAAACTTTTAAACGAGTTTGATTAGAAGATAAACGGAGTTCGCTTAAAGAAACTTAAGAGATATAAGAAATTGTATAAAATTCTTATAGGTATGTTACCATTATACAAAATAAATTAGTATTCGTAATAAACAAAATACCGAGGCTAAAGTATCTTGCCGGAAAGGGGTACCGTTAAAATTATATTATAAACCTCATTCGTTAGTATAATTTGCTTAAACTTTTCAACGAGTTTTATTATAGAAGATAAACGGAGTTCGTTTGAAGAAACTTACGAGATAGAAGAAATTGTATGAAACTCTTATGGGTGTGGTACCTTCACACGAAATAAATTATTATTCGTAACCAACAAAATACTTAGGCTAAAGTATCATGCCGGAAAGGAGTACCGTTAAAAGTATATTAAAAACTTCATACGTTTAAACGAGTTTGATTAGAAGATAAACAGAGTTCGCTTAAAGAAACTTACGAGATATAAGAAATTGTATGAAACTCTTATGGTTATGGTTCCATCATACGAAATAAATTTTTCTTCGTAATAAACGAAATACTTTGGCTAAAGTATCATGCCGGAAAGGAGTACCGTTAAAAGTATATTAAAAACTTTGTACGTTAGTATAATTAGCTTAAACTTTTAAACGAGTTTGATTAGAAGATAAACGGAGTTCGCTTAAAACTTACGAGATATAAGAAATTGTATGAAACTCTTATGGTTATGGTTCCATCATACGAAATAAATTATTATTCGTAATCAACGAAATAGTTAGGCTAAAGTATCATGCCGGAAAGTAGTACCGTTAAAACTATATTAAAAACTTCATATGTTAGTATAATTAGCTTAAACTTTTAAACGAGTTTGATTAGAAGATAAACGGAGTTCGCTTAAAGAAACTTAAGAGATATAAGAAATTGTATAAAATTCTTATAGGTATGTTACCATTATACAAAATAAATTAGTATTCGTAATAAACAAAATACCGAGGCTAAAGTATCTTGCCGGAAAGGGGTACCGTTAAAATTATATTATAAACCTCATTCGTTAGTATAATTTGCTTAAACTTTTCAACGAGTTTTATTATAGAAGATAAACGGAGTTCGTTTGAAGAAACTTACGAGATAGAAGAAATTGTATGAAACTCTTATGGGTGTGGTACCTTCACACGAAATAAATTATTATTCGTAACCAACAAAATACTTAGGCTAAAGTATCATGCCGGAAAGGAGTACCGTTAAAAGTATATTAAAAACTTCATACGTTAGTATAATTAGCTTAAACTTTTAAACGAGTTTGAATAGAAGATAAACGGAGTTCGCTTAAAGAAACTTACGAGATATAAGAAATTGTATGAAACTCTTATGGTTGTGGTTCCATCATACGAAATAAATTATTATTCGTAATCAACGAAATACTTAGGCTAAAGTGTTATGCCGGAAAAGAGTACCGTTAAAAGTATAATATAAACTTCACACGTTAGAATAATTAGCTTGAACATTTATATGATTTTGATTAGGAGATAAACGGAGTTCGCTTAAAGAAACTTACGAGATATAAGAATTTGTATGAAACTCTTATGGGTGTGGTTCAATCATACGAAATAAATTATTATTCGTAACCAACAAAATACTTAGGCTAAAGTATCATGCCGGAAAGGAGTACCGTTAAAAGTATATTAAAAACTTCATACGTTAGTATAATTAGCTTAAACTTTTAAACTAGTTTGAATAGAAGATAAACGGAGTTCGCTTAAAGAAACTTACGAGATATAAGAAATTGTATGAAACTCTTATGGTTGTGGTTCCATCATACGAAATAAATTATTATTCGTAATCAACGAAATACTTAGGCTAAAGTATCATGCCGGAAAGGAGTACCGTTAAAAGTATATTAAAAACTTCATACGTTAGTATAAGGAGCTTAAACGTTTAAACGAGTTTGATTAGAAGATAAACAGAGTTCGCTTAAAGAAACTTACGAGATATAAGAAATTGTATGAAACTCTTATGGTTATGGTTCCATCATACGAAATAAATTTTTCTTCGTAATAAACGATATACTTTGGCTAAAGTATCATGCCGGAAAGGAGTACCGTTAAAAGTATATTAAAAACTTCATACGTTAGTATAATTAGCTTAAACTTTTAAACGAGTTTGATTAGAAGATAAACGGAGTTCGCTTAAAACTTACGAGATATAAGAAATTGTATGAAACTCTTATGGTTATGGTTCCATCATACGAAATAAATTATTATTCGTAATCAACGAAATAGTTAGGCTAAAGTATCATGCCGGAAAGTAGTACCGTTAAAACTATATTAAAAACTTCATACGTTAGTATAATTAGCTTAAACTTTTAAACGAGTTTGATTAGAAGATAAACGGAGTTCGCTTAAAGAAACTTAAGAGATATAAGAAATTGTATAAAATTCTTATAGGTATGTTACCATTATACAAAATAAATTAGTATTCGTAATAAACAAAATACCGAGGCTAAAGTATCTTGCCGGAAAGGGGTACCGTTAAAATTATATTATAAACCTCATTCGTTAGTATAATTTGCTTAAACTTTTCAACGAGTTTTATTATAGAAGATAAACGGAGTTCGTTTGAAGAAACTTACGAGATAGAAGAAATTGTATGAAACTCTTATGGGTGTGGTACCTTCACACGAAATAAATTATTATTCGTAACCAACAAAATACTTAGGCTAAAGTATCATGCCGGAAAGGAGTACCGTTAAAAGTATATTAAAAACTTCATACGTTAGTATAATTAGCTTAAACTTTTAAACGAGTTTGAATAGAAGATAAACGGAGTTCGCTTAAAGAAACTTACGAGATATAAGAAATTGTATGAAACTCTTATGGTTGTGGTTCCATCATACGAAATAAATTATTATTCGTAATCAACGAAATACTTAGGCTAAAGTGTTATGCCGGAAAAGAGTACCGTTAAAAGTATAATATAAACTTCACACGTTAGAATAATTAGCTTGAACATTTATATGATTTTGATTAGGAGATAAACGGAGTTCGCTTAAAGAAACTTACGAGATATAAGAATTTGTATGAAACTCTTATGGGTGTGGTTCAATCATACGAAATAAATTATTATTCGTAACCAACAAAATACTTAGGCTAAAGTATCATGCCGGAAAGGAGTACCGTTAAAAGTATATTAAAAACTTCATACGTTAGTATAATTAGCTTAAACTTTTAAACTAGTTTGAATAGAAGATAAACGGAGTTCGCTTAAAGAAACTTACGAGATATAAGAAATTGTATGAAACTCTTATGGTTGTGGTTCCATCATACGAAATAAATTATTATTCGTAATCAACGAAATACTTAGGCTAAAGTATCATGCCGGAAAGGAGTACCGTTAAAAGTATATTAAAAACTTCATACGTTAGTATAAGGAGCTTAAACGTTTAAACGAGTTTGATTAGAAGATAAACAGAGTTCGCTTAAAGAAACTTACGAGATATAAGAAATTGTATGAAACTCTTATGGTTATGGTTCCATCATACGAAATAAATTTTTCTTCGTAATAAACGAAATACTTTGGCTAAAGTATCATGCCGGAAAGGAGTACCGTTAAAAGTATATTAAAAACTTCATACGTTAGTATAATTAGCTTAAACTTTTAAACGAGTTTGATTAGAAGATAAACGGAGTTCGCTTAAAACTTACGAGATATAAGAAATTGTATGAAACTCTTATGGTTATGGTTCCATCATACGAAATAAATTATTATTCGTAATCAACGAAATAGTTAGGCTAAAGTATCATGCCGGAAAGTAGTACCGTTAAAACTATATTAAAAACTTCATACGTTAGTATAATTAGCTTAAACTTTTAAACGAGTTTGATTAGAAGATAAACGGAGTTCGCTTAAAGAAACTTAAGAGATATAAGAAATTGTATAAAATTCTTATAGGTATGTTACCATTATACAAAATAAATTAGTATTCGTAATAAACAAAATACCGAGGCTAAAGTATCTTGCCGGAAAGGGGTACCGTTAAAATTATATTATAAACCTCATTCGTTAGTATAATTTGCTTAAACTTTTCAACGAGTTTTATTATAGAAGATAAACGGAGTTCGTTTGAAGAAACTTACGAGATAGAAGAAATTGTATGAAACTCTTATGGGTGTGGTACCTTCACACGAAATAAATTATTATTCGTAACCAACAAAATACTTAGGCTAAAGTATCATGCCGGAAAGGAGTACCGTTAAAAGTATATTAAAAACTTCATACGTTAGTATAATTAGCTTAAACTTTTAAACGAGTTTGAATAGAAGATAAACGGAGTTCGCTTAAAGAAACTTACGAGATATAAGAAATTGTATGAAACTCTTATGGTTGTGGTTCCATCATACGAAATAAATTATTATTCGTAATCAACGAAATACTTAGGCTAAAGTGTTATGCCGGAAAAGAGTACCGTTAAAAGTATAATATAAACTTCACACGTTAGAATAATTAGCTTGAACATTTATATGATTTTGATTAGGAGATAAACGGAGTTCGCTTAAAGAAACTTACGAGATATAAGAATTTGTATGAAACTCTTATGGGTGTGGTTCAATCATACGAAATAAATTATTATTCGTAACCAACAAAATACTTAGGCTAAAGTATCATGCCGGAAAGGAGTACCGTTAAAAGTATATTAAAAACTTCATACGTTAGTATAATTAGCTTAAACTTTTAAACTAGTTTGAATAGAAGATAAACGGAGTTCGCTTAAAGAAACTTACGAGATATAAGAAATTGTATGAAACTCTTATGGTTGTGGTTCCATCATACGAAATAAATTATTATTCGTAATCAACGAAATACTTAGGCTAAAGTATCATGCCGGAAAGGAGTACCGTTAAAAGTATATTAAAAACTTCATACGTTAGTATAAGGAGCTTAAACGTTTAAACGAGTTTGATTAGAAGATAAACAGAGTTCGCTTAAAGAAACTTACGAGATATAAGAAATTGTATGAAACTCTTATGGTTATGGTTCCATCATACGAAATAAATTTTTCTTCGTAATAAACGAAATACTTTGGCTAAAGTATCATGCCGGAAAGGAGTACCGTTAAAAGTATATTAAAAACTTCATACGTTAGTATAATTAGCTTAAACTTTTAAACGAGTTTGATTAGAAGATAAACGGAGTTCGCTTAAAACTTACGAGATATAAGAAATTGTATGAAACTCTTATGGTTATGGTTCCATCATACGAAATAAATTATTATTCGTAATCAACGAAATAGTTAGGCTAAAGTATCATGCCGGAAAGTAGTACCGTTAAAACTATATTAAAAACTTCATACGTTAGTATAATTAGCTTAAACTTTTAAACGAGTTTGATTAGAAGATAAACGGAGTTCGCTTAAAGAAACTTAAGAGATATAAGAAATTGTATAAAATTCTTATAGGTATGTTACCATTATACAAAATAAATTAGTATTCGTAATAAACAAAATACCGAGGCTAAAGTATCTTGCCGGAAAGGGGTACCGTTAAAATTATATTATAAACCTCATTCGTTAGTATAATTTGCTTAAACTTTTCAACGAGTTTTATTATAGAAGATAAACGGAGTTCGTTTGAAGAAACTTACGAGATAGAAGAAATTGTATGAAACTCTTATGGGTGTGGTACCTTCACACGAAATAAATTATTATTCGTAACCAACAAAATACTTAGGCTAAAGTATCATCCTGGAAAGGAGTACCGTTAAAAGTATATTAAAAACTTCATACGTTAGTATAATTAGCTTAAACTTTTAAACGAGTTTGAATAGAAGATAAACGGAGTTCGCTTAAAGAAACTTACGAGATATAAGAAATTGTATGAAACTCTTATGGTTGTGGTTCCATCATACGAAATAAATTATTATTCGTAATCAACGAAATACTTAGGCTAAAGTGTTATGCCGGAAAAGAGTACCGTTAAAAGTATAATATAAACTTCACACGTTAGAATAATTAGCTTGAACATTTATATGATTTTGATTAGGAGATAAACGGAGTTCGCTTAAAGAAACTTACGAGATATAAGAATTTGTATGAAACTCTTATGGGTGTGGTTCAATCATACGAAATAAATTATTATTCGTAACCAACAAAATACTTAGGCTAAAGTATCATGCCGGAAAGGAGTACCGTTAAAAGTATATTAAAAACTTCATACGTTAGTATAATTAGCTTAAACTTTTAAACTAGTTTGAATAGAAGATAAACGGAGTTCGCTTAAAGAAACTTACGAGATATAAGAAATTGTATGAAACTCTTATGGTTGTGGTTCCATCATACGAAATAAATTATTATTCGTAATCAACGAAATACTTAGGCTAAAGTATCATGCCGGAAAGGAGTACCGTTAAAAGTATATTAAAAACTTCATACGTTAGTATAAGGAGCTTAAACGTTTAAACGAGTTTGATTAGAAGATAAACAGAGTTCGCTTAAAGAAACTTACGAGATATAAGAAATTGTATGAAACTCTTATGGTTATGGTTCCATCATACGAAATAAATTTTTCTTCGTAATAAACGAAATACTTTGGCTAAAGTATCATGCCGGAAAGGAGTACCGTTAAAAGTATATTAAAAACTTCATATGTTAGTATAATTAGCTTAAACTTTTAAACGAGTTTGATTAGAAGATAAACGGAGTTCGCTTAAAACTTACGAGATATAAGAAATTGTATGAAACTCTTATGGTTATGGTTCCATCATACGAAATAAATTATTATTCGTAATCAACGAAATAGTTAGGCTAAAGTATCATGCCGGAAAGTAGTACCGTTAAAACTATATTAAAAACTTCATACGTTAGTATAATTAGCTTAAACTTTTAAACGAGTTTGATTAGAAGATAAACGGAGTTCGCTTAAAGAAACTTAAGAGATATAAGAAATTGTATAAAATTCTTATAGGTATGTTACCATTATACAAAATAAATTAGTATTCGTAATAAACAAAATACCGAGGCTAAAGTATCTTGCCGGAAAGGGGTACCGTTAAAATTATATTATAAACCTCATTCGTTAGTATAATTTGCTTAAACTTTTCAACGAGTTTTATTATAGAAGATAAACGGAGTTCGTTTGAAGAAACTTACGAGATAGAAGAAATTGTATGAAACTCTTATGGGTGTGGTACCTTCACACGAAATAAATTATTATTCGTAACCAACAAAATACTTAGGCTAAAGTATCATGCCGGAAAGGAGTACCGTTAAAAGTATATTAAAAACTTCATACGTTAGTATAATTAGCTTAAACTTTTAAACGAGTTTGAATAGAAGATAAACGGAGTTCGCTTAAAGAAACTTACGAGATATAAGAAATTGTATGAAACTCTTATGGTTGTGGTTCCATCATACGAAATAAATTATTATTCGTAATCAACGAAATACTTAGGCTAAAGTGTTATGCCGGAAAAGAGTACCGTTAAAAGTATAATATAAACTTCACACGTTAGAATAATTAGCTTGAACATTTATATGATTTTGATTAGGAGATAAACGGAGTTCGCTTAAAGAAACTTACGAGATATAAGAAATTGTATGAAACTCTTATGGTTATGGTTCCATCATACGAAATAAATTTTTCTTCGTAATAAACGAAATACTTTGGCTAAAGTATCATGCCGGAAAGGAGTACCGTTAAAAGTATATTAAAAACTTCATACGTTAGTATAATTAGCTTAAACTTTTAAACGAGTTTGATTAGAAGATAAACGGAGTTCGCTTAAAACTTACGAGATATAAGAAATTGTATGAAACTCTTATGGTTATGGTTCCATCATACGAAATAAATTATTATTCGTAATCAACGAAATAGTTAGGCTAAAGTATCATGCCGGAAAGTAGTACCGTTAAAACTATATTAAAAACTTCATACGTTAGTATAATTAGCTTAAACTTTTAAACGAGTTTGATTAGAAGATAAACGGAGTTCGCTTAAAGAAACTTAAGAGATATAAGAAATTGTATAAAATTCTTATAGGTATGTTACCATTATACAAAATAAATTAGTATTCGTAATAAACAAAATACCGAGGCTAAAGTATCTTGCCGGAAAGGGGTACCGTTAAAATTATATTATAAACCTCATTCGTTAGTATAATTTGCTTAAACTTTTCAACGAGTTTTATTATAGAAGATAAACGGAGTTCGCTTAAAGAAACTTAAGAGATATAAGAAATTGTATAAAATTCTTATAGGTATGTTACCATTATACAAAATAAATTAGTATTCGTAATAAACAAAATACCGAGGCTAAAGTATCTTGCCGGAAAGGGGTACCGTTAAAATTATATTATAAACCTCATTCGTTAGTATAATTAGCTTAAACTTTTCAACGAGTTTTATTATAGAAGATAAACGGAGTTCGTTTGAAGAAACTTACGAGATAGAAGAAATTGTATGAAACTCTTATGGGTGTGGTACCTTCACACGAAATAAATTATTATTCGTAACCAACAAAATACTTAGGCTAAAGTATCATGCCGGAAAGGAGTACCGTTAAAAGTATATTAAAAACTTCATACGTTAGTATAAGGAGCTTAAACGTTTAAACGAGTTTGATTAGAAGATAAACAGAGTTCGCTTAAAGAAACTTACGAGATATAAGAAATTGTATGAAACTCTTATGGTTATGGTTCCATCATACGAAATAAATTATTATTCGTAATCAACGAAATACTTAGGCTAAAGTATCATGCCGGAAAGGAGTACCGTTAAAAGTATATTAAAAACTTCATACGTTAGTATAAGGAGCTTAAACGTTTAAACGAGTTTGATTAGAAGATAAACAGAGTTCGCTTAAAGAAACTTACGAGATATAAGAAATTGTATGAAACTCTTATGGTTATGGTTCCATCATACGAAATAAATTTTTCTTCGTAATAAACGAAATACTTTGGCTAAAGTATCATGCCGGAAAGGAGTACCGTTAAAAGTATATTAAAAACTTCATACGTTAGTATAATTAGCTTAAACTTTTAAACGAGTTTGATTAGAAGATAAACGGAGTTCGCTTAAAGAAACTTAAGATATATAAGAAATTGTATAAAATTCTTATAGGTATGTTACCATTATACAAAATAAATTAGTATTCGTAATAAACAAAATACCGAGGCTAAAGTATCTTGCCGGAAAGGGGTACCGTTAAAATTATATTATAAACCTCATTCGTTAGTATAATTTGCTTAAACTTTTCAACGAGTTTTATTATAGAAGATAAACGGAGTTCGTTTGAAGAAACTTACGAGATAGAAGAAATTGTATGAAACTCTTATGGGTGTGGTACCTTCACACGAAATAAATTATTATTCGTAACCAACAAAATACTTAGGCTAAAGTATCATGCCGGAAAGGAGTACCGTTAAAAGTATATTAAAAACTTCATACGTTAGTATAAGGAGCTTAAACGTTTAAACGAGTTTGATTAGAAGATAAACAGAGTTCGCTTAAAGAAACTTACGAGATATAAGAAATTGTATGAAACTCTTATGGTTATGGTTCCATCATACGAAATAAATTATTATTCGTAATCAACGAAATACTTAGGCTAAAGTATCATGCCGGAAAGGAGTACCGTTAAAAGTATATTAAAAACTTCATACGTTAGTATAAGGAGCTTAAACGTTTAAACGAGTTTGATTAGAAGATAAACAGAGTTCGCTTAAAGAAACTTACGAGATATAAGAAATTGTATGAAACTCTTATGGTTATGGTTCCATCATACGAAATAAATTTTTCTTCGTAATAAACGAAATACTTTGGCTAAAGTATCATGCCGGAAAGGAGTACCGTTAAAAGTATATTAAAAACTTCATACGTTAGTATAATTAGCTTAAACTTTTAAACGAGTTTGATTAGAAGATAAACGGAGTTCGCTTAAAGAAACTTAAGAGATATAAGAAATTGTATAAAATTCTTATAGGTATGTTACCATTATACAAAATAAATTAGTATTCGTAATAAACAAAATACCGAGGCTAAAGTATCTTGCCGGAAAGGGGTACCGTTAAAATTATATTATAAACCTCATTCGTTAGTATAATTTGCTTAAACTTTTCAACGAGTTTTATTATAGAAGATAAACGGAGTTCGCTTAAAGAAACTTAAGAGATATAAGAAATTGTATAAAATTCTTATAGGTATGTTACCATTATACAAAATAAATTAGTATTCGTAATAAACAAAATACCGAGGCTAAAGTATCTTGCCGGAAAGGGGTACCGTTAAAATTATATTATAAACCTCATTCGTTAGTATAATTAGCTTAAACTTTTCAACGAGTTTTATTATAGAAGATAAACGGAGTTCGTTTGAAGAAACTTACGAGATAGAAGAAATTGTATGAAACTCTTATGGGTGTGGTACCTTCACACGAAATAAATTATTATTCGTAACCAACAAAATACTTAGGCTAAAGTATCATGCCGGAAAGGAGTACCGTTAAAAGTATATTAAAAACTTCATACGTTAGTATAATTAGCTTAAACTTTTAAACGAGTTTGAATAGAAGATAAACGGAGTTCGCTTAAAGAAACTTACGAGATATAAGAAATTGTATGAAACTCTTATGGTTGTGGTTCCATCATACGAAATAAATTATTATTCGTAATCAACGAAATACTTAGGCTAAAGTGTTATGCCGGAAAAGAGTACCGTTAAAAGTATAATATAAACTTCACACGTTAGAATAATTAGCTTGAACATTTATATGATTTTGATTAGGAGATAAACGGAGTTCGCTTAAAGAAACTTACGAGATATAAGAATTTGTATGAAACTCTTATGGGTGTGGTTCAATCATACGAAATAAATTATTATTCGTAACCAACAAAATACTTAGGCTAAAGTATCATGCCGGAAAGGAGTACCGTTAAAAGTATATTAAAAACTTCATACGTTAGTATAATTAGCTTAAACTTTTAAACTAGTTTGAATAGAAGATAAACGGAGTTCGCTTAAAGAAACTTACGAGATATAAGAAATTGTATGAAACTCTTATGGTTGTTGTTCCATCATACGAAATAAATTATTATTCGTAATCAACGAAATACTTAGGCTAAAGTGTTATGCCGGAAAAGAGTACCGTTAAAAGTATAATATAAACTTCACACGTTAGAATAATTAGCTTGAACATTTATATGATTTTGATTAGGAGATAAACGGAGTTCGCTTAAAGAAACTTACGAGATATAAGAATTTGTATGAAACTCTTATGGGTGTGGTTCAATCATACGAAATAAATTATTATTCGTAACCAACAAAATACTTAGGCTAAAGTATCATGCCGGAAAGGAGTACCGTTAAAAGTATATTAAAAACTTCATACGTTAGTATAATTAGCTTAAACTTTTAAACTAGTTTGAATAGAAGATAAACGGAGTTCGCTTAAAGAAACTTACGAGATATAAGAAATTGTATGAAACTCTTATGGTTGTGGTTCCATCATACGAAATAAATTATTATTCGTAATCAACGAAATACTTAGGCTAAAGTATCATGCCGGAAAGGAGTACCGTTAAAAGTATATTAAAAACTTCATACGTTAGTATAAGGAGCTTAAACGTTTAAACGAGTTTGATTAGAAGATAAACAGAGTTCGCTTAAAGAAACTTACGAGATATAAGAAATTGTATGAAACTCTTATGGTTATGGTTCCATCATACGAAATAAATTTTTCTTCGTAATAAACGAAATACTTTGGCTAAAGTATCATGCCGGAAAGGAGTACCGTTAAAAGTATATTAAAAACTTCATACGTTAGTATAATTAGCTTAAACTTTTAAACGAGTTTGATTAGAAGATAAACGGAGTTCGCTTAAAGAAACTTAAGAGATATAAGAAATTGTATAAAATTCTTATAGGTATGTTACCATTATACAAAATAAATTAGTATTCGTAATAAACAAAATACCGAGGCTAAAGTATCTTGCCGGAAAGGGGTACCGTTAAAATTATATTATAAACCTCATTCGTTAGTATAATTTGCTTAAACTTTTCAACGAGTTTTATTATAGAAGATAAACGGAGTTCGCTTAAAGAAACTTAAGAGATATAAGAAATTGTATAAAATTCTTATAGGTATGTTACCATTATACAAAATAAATTAGTATTCGTAATAAACAAAATACCGAGGCTAAAGTATCTTGCCGGAAATGGGTACCGTTAAAATTATATTATAAACCTCATTCGTTAGTATAATTTGCTTAAACTTTTCAACGAGTTTTATTATAGAAGATAAACGGAGTTCGTTTGAAGAAACTTACGAGATAGAAGAAATTGTATGAAACTCTTATGGGTGTGGTACCTTCACACGAAATAAATTATTATTCGTAACCAACAAAATACTTAGGCTAAAGTATCATGCCGGAAAGGAGTACCGTTAAAAGTATATTAAAAACTTCATACGTTAGTATAATTAGCTTAAACTTTTAAACGAGTTTGAATAGAAGATAAACGGAGATCGCTTAAAGAAACTTACGAGATATAAGAAATTGTATGAAACTCTTATGGTTGTGGTTCCATCATACGAAATAAATTATTATTCGTAATCAACGAAATACTTAGGCTAAAGTGTTATGCCGGAAAAGAGTACCGTTAAAAGTATAATATAAACTTCACACGTTAGAATAATTAGCTTGAACATTTATATGATTTTGATTAGGAGATAAACGGAGTTCGCTTAAAGAAACTTACGAGATATAAGAATTTGTATGAAACTCTTATGGGTGTGGTTCAATCATACGAAATAAATTATTATTCGTAACCAACAAAATACTTAGGCTAAAGTATCATGCCGGAAAGGAGTACCGTTAAAAGTATATTAAAAACTTCATACGTTAGTATAATTAGCTTAAACTTTTAAACTAGTTTGAATAGAAGATAAACGGAGTTCGCTTAAAGAAACTTACGAGATATAAGAAATTGTATGAAACTCTTATGGTTGTGGTTCCATCATACGAAATAAATTATTATTCGTAATCAACGAAATACTTAGGCTAAAGTATCATGCCGGAAAGGAGTACCGTTAAAAGTATATTAAAAACTTCATACGTTAGTATAAGGAGCTTAAACGTTTAAACGAGTTTGATTAGAAGATAAACAGAGTTCGCTTAAAGAAACTTACGAGATATAAGAAATTGTATGAAACTCTTATGGTTATGGTTCCATCATACGAAATAAATTTTTCTTCGTAATAAACGAAATACTTTGGCTAAAGTATCATGCCGGAAAGGAGTACCGTTAAAAGTATATTAAAAACTTCAGACGTTAGTATAATTAGCTTAAACTTTTAAACGAGTTTGATTAGAAGATAAACGGAGTTCGCTTAAAGAAACTTAAGAGATATAAGAAATTGTATAAAATTCTTATAGGTATGTTACCATTATACAAAATAAATTAGTATTCGTAATAAACAAAATACCGAGGCTAAAGTATCTTGCCGGAAAGGGGTACCGTTAAAATTATATTATAAACCTCATTCGTTAGTATAATTTGCTTAAACTTTTCAACGAGTTTTATTATAGAAGATAAACGGAGTTCGCTTAAAGAAACTTAAGAGATATAAGAAATTGTATAAAATTCTTATAGGTATGTTACCATTATACAAAATAAATTAGTATTCGTAATAAACAAAATACCGAGGCTAAAGTATCTTGCCGGAAATGGGTACCGTTAAAATTATATTATAAACCTCATTCGTTAGTATAATTTGCTTAAACTTTTCAACGAGTTTTATTATAGAAGATAAACGGAGTTCGTTTGAAGAAACTTACGAGATAGAAGAAATTGTATGAAACTCTTATGGGTGTGGTACCTTCACACGAAATAAATTATTATTCGTAACCAACAAAATACTTAGGCTAAAGTATCATGCCGGAAAGGAGTACCGTTAAAAGTATATTAAAAACTTCATACGTTAGTATAATTAGCTTAAACTTTTAAACGAGTTTGAATAGAAGATAAACGGAGATCGCTTAAAGAAACTTACGAGATATAAGAAATTGTATGAAACTCTTATGGTTGTGGTTCCATCATACGAAATAAATTATTATTCGTAATCAACGAAATACTTAGGCTAAAGTGTTATGCCGGAAAAGAGTACCGTTAAAAGTATAATATAAACTTCACACGTTAGAATAATTAGCTTGAACATTTATATGATTTTGATTAGGAGATAAACGGAGTTCGCTTAAAGAAACTTACGAGATATAAGAATTTGTATGAAACTCTTATGGGTGTGGTTCAATCATACGAAATAAATTATTATTCGTAACCAACAAAATACTTAGGCTAAAGTATCATGCCGGAAAGGAGTACCGTTAAAAGTATATTAAAAACTTCATACGTTAGTATAATTAGCTTAAACTTTTAAACTAGTTTGAATAGAAGATAAACGGAGTTCGCTTAAAGAAACTTACGAGATATAAGAAATTGTATGAAACTCTTATGGTTGTGGTTCCATCATACGAAATAAATTATTATTCGTAATCAACGAAATACTTAGGCTAAAGTATCATGCCGGAAAGGAGTACCGTTAAAAGTATATTAAAAACTTCATACGTTAGTATAAGGAGCTTAAACGTTTAAACGAGTTTGATTAGAAGATAAACAGAGTTCGCTTAAAGAAACTTACGAGATATAAGAAATTGTATGAAACTCTTATGGTTATGGTTCCATCATACGAAATAAATTTTTCTTCGTAATAAACGAAATACTTTGGCTAAAGTATCATGCCGGAAAGGAGTACCGTTAAAAGTATATTAAAAACTTCATACGTTAGTATAATTAGCTTAAACTTTTAAACGAGTTTGATTAGAAGATAAACGGAGTTCGCTTAAAGAAACTTAAGAGATATAAGAAATTGTATAAAATTCTTATAGGTATGTTACCATTATACAAAATAAATTAGTATTCGTAATAAACAAAATACCGAGGCTAAAGTATCTTGCCGGAAAGGGGTACCGTTAAAATTATATTATAAACCTCATTCGTTAGTATAATTTGCTTAAACTTTTCAACGAGTTTTATTATAGAAGATAAACGGAGTTCGCTTAAAGAAACTTAAGAGATATAAGAAATTGTATAAAATTCTTATAGGTATGTTACCATTATACAAAATAAATTAGTATTCGTAATAAACAAAATACCGAGGCTAAAGTATCTTGCCGGAAAGGGGTACCGTTAAAATTATATTATAAACCTCATTCGTTAGTATAATTTGCTTAAACTTTTCAACGAGTTTTATTATAGAAGATAAACGGAGTTCGTTTGAAGAAACTTACGAGATAGAAGAAATTGTATGAAACTCTTATGGGTGTGGTACCTTCACACGAAATAAATTATTATTCGTAACCAACAAAATACTTAGGCTAAAGTATCATGCCGGAAAGGAGTACCGTTAAAAGTATATTAAAAACTTCATACGTTAGTATAATTAGCTTAAACTTTTAAACGAGTTTGAATAGAAGATAAACGGAGTTCGCTTAAAGAAACTTACGAGATATAAGAAATTGTATGAAACTCTTATGGTTGTGGTTCCATCATACGAAATAAATTATTATTCGTAATCAACGAAATACTTAGGCTAAAGTGTTATGCCGGAAAAGAGTACCGTTAAAAGTATAATATAAACTTCACACGTTAGAATAATTAGCTTGAACATTTATATGATTTTGATTAGGAGATAAACGGAGTTCGCTTAAAGAAACTTACGAGATATAAGAATTTGTATGAAACTCTTATGGGTGTGGTTCAATCATACGAAATAAATTATTATTCGTAACCAACAAAATACTTAGGCTAAAGTATCATGCCGGAAAGGAGTACCGTTAAAAGTATATTAAAAACTTCATACGTTAGTATAATTAGCTTAAACTTTTAAACTAGTTTGAATAGAAGATAAACGGAGTTCGCTTAAAGAAACTTACGAGATATAAGAAATTGTATGAAACTCTTATGGTTGTGGTTCCATCATACGAAATAAATTATTATTCGTAATCAACGAAATACTTAGGCTAAAGTATCATGCCGGAAAGGAGTACCGTTAAAAGTATATTAAAAACTTCATACGTTAGTATAAGGAGCTTAAACGTTTAAACGAGTTTGATTAGAAGATAAACAGAGTTCGCTTAAAGAAACTTACGAGATATAAGAAATTGTATGAAACTCTTATGGTTATGGTTCCATCATACGAAATAAATTTTTCTTCGTAATAAACGAAATACTTTGGCTAAAGTATCATGCCGGAAAGGAGTACCGTTAAAAGTATATTAAAAACTTCATACGTTAGTATAATTAGCTTAAACTTTTAAACGAGTTTGATTAGAAGATAAACGGAGTTCGCTTAAAGAAACTTAAGAGATATAAGAAATTGTATAAAATTCTTATAGGTATGTTACCATTATACAAAATAAATTAGTATTCGTAATAAACAAAATACCGAGGCTAAAGTATCTTGCCGGAAAGGGGTACCGTTAAAATTATATTATAAACCTCATTCGTTAGTATAATTTGCTTAAACTTTTAAACGAGTTTGATTAGAAGATAAACGGAGTTCGCTTAAAGAAACTTAAGAGATATAAGAAATTGTATAAAATTCTTATAGGTATGTTACCATTATACAAAATAAATTAGTATTCGTAATAAACAAAATACCGAGGCTAAAGTATCTTGCCGGAAAGGGGTACCGTTAAAATTATATTATAAACCTCATTCGTTAGTATAATTTGCTTAAACTTTTCAACGAGTTTTATTATAGAAGATAAACGGAGTTCGTTTGAAGAAACTTACGAGATAGAAGAAATTGTATGAAACTCTTATGGGTGTGGTACCTTCACACGAAATAAATTATTATTCGTAACCAACAAAATACTTAGGCTAAAGTATCATGCCGGAAAGGAGTACCGTTAAAAGTATATTAAAAACTTCATACGTTAGTATAATTAGCTTAAACTTTTAAACGAGTTTGAATAGAAGATAAACGGAGTTCGCTTAAAGAAACTTACGAGATATAAGAAATTGTATGAAACTCTTATGGTTGTGGTTCCATCATACGAAATAAATTATTATTCGTAATCAACGAAATACTTAGGCTAAAGTGTTATGCCGGAAAAGAGTACCGTTAAAAGTATAATATAAACTTCACACGTTAGAATAATTAGCTTGAACATTTATATGATTTTGATTAGGAGATAAACGGAGTTCGCTTAAAGAAACTTACGAGATATAAGAATTTGTATGAAACTCTTATGGGTGTGGTTCAATCATACGAAATAAATTATTATTCGTAACCAACAAAATACTTAGGCTAAAGTATCATGCCGGAAAGGAGTACCGTTAAAAGTATATTAAAAACTTCATACGTTAGTATAATTAGCTTAAACTTTTAAACTAGTTTGAATAGAAGATAAACGGAGTTCGCTTAAAGAAACTTACGAGATATAAGAAATTGTATGAAACTCTTATGGTTGTGGTTCCATCATACGAAATAAATTATTATTCGTAATCAACGAAATACTTAGGCTAAAGTATCATGCCGGAAAGGAGTACCGTTAAAAGTATATTAAAAACTTCATACGTTAGTATAAGGAGCTTAAACGTTTAAACGAGTTTGATTAGAAGATAAACAGAGTTCGCTTAAAGAAACTTACGAGATATAAGAAATTGTATGAAACTCTTATGGTTATGGTTCCATCATACGAAATAAATTTTTCTTCGTAATAAACGAAATACTTTGGCTAAAGTATCATGCCGGAAAGGAGTACCGTTAAAAGTATATTAAAAACTTCATACGTTAGTATAATTAGCTTAAACTTTTAAACGAGTTTGATTAGAAGATAAACGGAGTTCGCTTAAAGAAACTTAAGAGATATAAGAAATTGTATAAAATTCTTATAGGTATGTTACCATTATACAAAATAAATTAGTATTCGTAATAAACAAAATACCGAGGCTAAAGTATCTTGCCGGAAAGGGGTACCGTTAAAATTATATTATAAACCTCATTCGTTAGTATAATTTGCTTAAACTTTTCAACGAGTTTTATTATAGAAGATAAACGGAGTTCGTTTGAAGAAACTTACGAGATAGAAGAAATTGTATGAAACTCTTATGGGTGTGGTACCTTCACACGAAATAAATTATTATTCGTAACCAACAAAATACTTAGGCTAAAGTATCATGCCGGAAAGGAGTACCGTTAAAAGTATATTAAAAACTTCATACGTTAGTATAATTAGCTTAAACTTTTAAACGAGTTTGAATAGAAGATAAACGGAGTTCGCTTAAAGAAACTTACGAGATATAAGAAATTGTATGAAACTCTTATGGTTGTGGTTCCATCATACGAAATAAATTATTATTCGTAATCAACGAAATACTTAGGCTAAAGTGTTATGCCGGAAAAGAGTACCGTTAAAAGTATAATATAAACTTCACACGTTAGAATAATTAGCTTGAACATTTATATGATTTTGATTAGGAGATAAACGGAGTTCGCTTAAAGAAACTTACGAGATATAAGAATTTGTATGAAACTCTTATGGGTGTGGTTCAATCATACGAAATAAATTATTATTCGTAACCAACAAAATACTTAGGCTAAAGTATCATGCCGGAAAGGAGTACCGTTAAAAGTATATTAAAAACTTCATACGTTAGTATAATTAGCTTTAACTTTTAAACTAGTTTGAATAGAAGATAAACGGAGTTCGCTTAAAGAAACTTACGAGATATAAGAAATTGTATGAAACTCTTATGGTTGTGGTTCCATCATACGAAATAAATTATTATTCGTAATCAACGAAATACTTAGGCTAAAGTATCATGCCGGAAAGGAGTACCGTTAAAAGTATATTAAAAACTTCATACGTTAGTATAAGGAGCTTAAACGTTTAAACGAGTTTGATTAGAAGATAAACAGAGTTCGCTTAAAGAAACTTACGAGATATAAGAAATTGTATGAAACTCTTATGGTTATGGTTCCATCATACGAAATAAATTTTTCTTCGTAATAAACGAAATACTTTGGCTAAAGTATCATGCCGGAAAGGAGTACCGTTAAAAGTATATTAAAAACTTTGTACGTTAGTATAATTAGCTTAAACTTTTAAACGAGTTTGATTAGAAGATAAACGGAGTTCGCTTAAAACTTACGAGATATAAGAAATTGTATGAAACTCTTATGGTTATGGTTCCATCATACGAAATAAATTATTATTCGTAATCAACGAAATAGTTAGGCTAAAGTATCATGCCGGAAAGTAGTACCGTTAAAACTATATTAAAAACTTCATATGTTAGTATAATTAGCTTAAACTTTTAAACGAGTTTGATTAGAAGATAAACGGAGTTCGCTTAAAGAAACTTAAGAGATATAAGAAATTGTATAAAATTCTTATAGGTATGTTACCATTATACAAAATAAATTAGTATTCGTAATAAACAAAATACCGAGGCTAAAGTATCTTGCCGGAAAGGGGTACCGTTAAAATTATATTATAAACCTCATTCGTTAGTATAATTTGCTTAAACTTTTCAACGAGTTTTATTATAGAAGATAAACGGAGTTCGTTTGAAGAAACTTACGAGATAGAAGAAATTGTATGAAACTCTTATGGGTGTGGTACCTTCACACGAAATAAATTATTATTCGTAACCAACAAAATACTTAGGCTAAAGTATCATGCCGGAAAGGAGTACCGTTAAAAGTATATTAAAAACTTCATACGTTAGTATAATTAGCTTAAACTTTTAAACGAGTTTGAATAGAAGATAAACGGAGTTCGCTTAAAGAAACTTACGAGATATAAGAAATTGTATGAAACTCTTATGGTTGTGGTTCCATCATACGAAATAAATTATTATTCGTAATCAACGAAATACTTAGGCTAAAGTGTTATGCCGGAAAAGAGTACCGTTAAAAGTATAATATAAACTTCACACGTTAGAATAATTAGCTTGAACATTTATATGATTTTGATTAGGAGATAAACGGAGTTCGCTTAAAGAAACTTACGAGATATAAGAATTTGTATGAAACTCTTATGGGTGTGGTTCAATCATACGAAATAAATTATTATTCGTAACCAACAAAATACTTAGGCTAAAGTATCATGCCGGAAAGGAGTACCGTTAAAAGTATATTAAAAACTTCATACGTTAGTATAATTAGCTTAAACTTTTAAACTAGTTTGAATAGAAGATAAACGGAGTTCGCTTAAAGAAACTTACGAGATATAAGAAATTGTATGAAACTCTTATGGTTGTGGTTCCATCATACGAAATAAATTATTATTCGTAATCAACGAAATACTTAGGCTAAAGTATCATGCCGGAAAGGAGTACCGTTAAAAGTATATTAAAAACTTCATACGTTAGTATAAGGTGCTTAAACGTTTAAACGAGTTTGATTAGAAGATAAACAGAGTTCGCTTAAAGAAACTTACGAGATATAAGAAATTGTATGAAACTCTTATGGTTATGGTTCCATCATACGAAATAAATTTTTCTTCGTAATAAACGAAATACTTTGGCTAAAGTATCATGCCGGAAAGGAGTACCGTTAAAAGTATATTAAAAACTTTGTACGTTAGTATAATTAGCTTAAACTTTTAAACGAGTTTGATTAGAAGATAAACGGAGTTCGCTTAAAGAAACTTACGAGATATAAGAAATTGTATGAAACTCTTATGGTTATGGTTCCATCATACGAAATAAATTATTATTCGTAATCAACGAAATAGTTAGGCTAAAGTATCATGCCGGAAAGTAGTACCGTTAAAACTATATTAAAAACTTCATATGTTAGTATAATTAGCTTAAACTTTTAAACGAGTTTGATTAGAAGATAAACGGAGTTCGCTTAAAGAAACTTACGAGATATAAGAAATTGTATAAAATTCTTATAGGTATGTTACCATTATACAAAATAAATTAGTATTCGTAATAAACAAAATACCGAGGCTAAAGTATCTTGCCGGAAAGGGGTACCGTTAAAATTATATTATAAACCTCATTCGTTAGTATAATTTGCTTAAACTTTTCAACGAGTTTTATTATAGAAGATAAACGGAGTTCGTTTGAAGAAACTTACGAGATAGAAGAAATTGTATGAAACTCTTATGGGTGTGGTACCTTCACACGAAATAAATTATTATTCGTAACCAACAAAATACTTAGGCTAAAGTATCATGCCGGAAAGGAGTACCGTTAAAAGTATATTAAAAACTTCATACGTTAGTATAATTAGCTTAAACTTTTAAACGAGTTTGAATAGAAGATAAACGGAGTTCGCTTAAAGAAACTTACGAGATATAAGAAATTGTATGAAACTCTTATGGTTGTGGTTCCATCATACGAAATAAATTATTATTCGTAATTAACGAAATACTTAGGCTAAAGTGTTATGCCGGAAAAGAGTACCGTTAAAAGTATAATATAAACTTCACACGTTAGAATAATTAGCTTGAACATTTATATGATTTTGATTAGGAGATAAACGGAGTTCGCTTAAAGAAACTTACGAGATATAAGAATTTGTATGAAACTCTTATGGGTGTGGTTCAATCATACGAAATAAATTATTATTCGTAACCAACAAAATACTTAGGCTAAAGTATCATGCCGGAAAGGAGTACCGTTAAAAGTATATTAAAAACTTCATACGTTAGTATAATTAGCTTAAACTTTTAAACTAGTTTGAATAGAAGATAAACGGAGTTCGCTTAAAGAAACTTACGAGATATAAGAAATTGTATGAAACTCTTATGGTTGTGGTTCCATCATACGAAATAAATTATTATTCGTAATCAACGAAATAGTTAGGCTAAAGTATCATGCCGGAAAGTAGTACCGTTAAAACTATATTAAAAACTTCATACGTTAGTATAATTAGCTTAAACTTTTAAACGAGTTTGATTAGAAGATAAACGGAGTTCGCTTAAAGAAACTTAAGAGATATAAGAAATTGTATAAAATTCTTATAGGTATGTTACCATTATACAAAATAAATTAGTATTCGTAATAAACAAAATACCGAGGCTAAAGTATCTTGCCGGAAAGGGGTACCGTTAAAATTATATTATAAACCTCATTCGTTAGTATAATTTGCTTAAACTTTTCAACGAGTTTTATTATAGAAGATAAACGGAGTTCGTTTGAAGAAACTTACGAGATAGAAGAAATTGTATGAAACTCTTATGGGTGTGGTACCTTCACACGAAATAAATTATTATTCGTAACCAACAAAATACTTAGGCTAAAGTATCATGCCGGAAAGGAGTACCGTTAAAAGTATATTAAAAACTTCATACGTTAGTATAATTAGCTTAAACTTTTAAACGAGTTTGAATAGAAGATAAACGGAGTTCGCTTAAAGAAACTTACGAGATATAAGAAATTGTATGAAACTCTTATGGTTGTGGTTCCATCATACGAAATAAATTATTATTCGTAATCAACGAAATACTTAGGCTAAAGTGTTATGCCGGAAAAGAGTACCGTTAAAAGTATAATATAAACTTCACACGTTAGAATAATTAGCTTGAACATTTATATGATTTTGATTAGGAGATAAACGGAGTTCGCTTAAAGAAACTTACGAGATATAAGAATTTGTATGAAACTCTTATGGGTGTGGTTCAATCATACGAAATAAATTATTATTCGTAACCAACAAAATACTTAGGCTAAAGTATCATGCCGGAAAGGAGTACCGTTAAAAGTATATTAAAAACTTCATACGTTAGTATAATTAGCTTAAACTTTTAAACTAGTTTGAATAGAAGATAAACGGAGTTCGCTTAAAGAAACTTACGAGATATAAGAAATTGTATGAAACTCTTATGGTTGTGGTTCCATCATACGAAATAAATTATTATTCGTAATCAACGAAATACTTAGGCTAAAGTATCATGCCGGAAAGGAGTACCGTTAAAAGTATATTAAAAACTTCATACGTTAGTATAAGGAGCTTAAACGTTTAAACGAGTTTGATTAGAAGATAAACAGAGTTCGCTTAAAGAAACTTACGAGATATAAGAAATTGTATGAAACTCTTATGGTTATGGTTCCATCATACGAAATAAATTTTTCTTCGTAATAAACGAAATACTTTGGCTAAAGTATCATGCCGGAAAGGAGTACCGTTAAAAGTATATTAAAAACTTCATACGTTAGTATAATTATCTTAAACTTTTAAACGAGTTTGATTAGAAGATAAACGGAGTTCGCTTAAAGAAACTTAAGAGATATAAGAAATTGTATAAAATTCTTATAGGTATGTTACCATTATACAAAATAAATTAGTATTCGTAATAAACAAAATACCGAGGCTAAAGTATCTTGCCGGAAAGGGGTACCGTTAAAATTATATTATAAACCTCATTCGTTAGTATAATTTGCTTAAACTTTTCAACGAGTTTTATTATAGAAGATAAACGGAGTTCGCTTAAAGAAACTTAAGAGATATAAGAAATTGTATAAAATTCTTATAGGTATGTTACCATTATACAAAATAAATTAGTATTCGTAATAAACAAAATACCGAGGCTAAAGTATCTTGCCGGAAAGGGGTACCGTTAAAATTATATTATAAACCTCATTCGTTAGTATAATTTGCTTAAACTTTTCAACGAGTTTTATTATAGAAGATAAACGGAGTTCGTTTGAAGAAACTTACGAGATAGAAGAAATTGTATGAAACTCTTATGGGTGTGGTACCTTCACACGAAATAAATTATTATTCGTAACCAACAAAATACTTAGGCTAAAGTATCATGCCGGAAAGGAGTACCGTTAAAAGTATATTAAAAACTTCATACGTTAGTATAATTAGCTTAAACTTTTAAACGAGTTTGAATAGAAGATAAACGGAGTTCGCTTAAAGAAACTTACGAGATATAAGAAATTGTATGAAACTCTTATGGTTGTGGTTCCATCATACGAAATAAATTATTATTCGTAATCAACGAAATACTTAGGCTAAAGTGTTATGCCGGAAAAGAGTACCGTTAAAAGTATAATATAAACTTCACACGTTAGAATAATTAGCTTGAACATTTATATGATTTTGATTAGGAGATAAACGGAGTTCGCTTAAAGAAACTTACGAGATATAAGAATTTGTATGAAACTCTTATGGGTGTGGTTCAATCATACGAAATAAATTATTATTCGTAACCAACAAAATACTTAGGCTAAAGTATCATGCCGGAAAGGAGTACCGTTAAAAGTATATTAAAAACTTCATACGTTAGTATAATTAGCTTAAACTTTTAAACTAGTTTGAATAGAAGATAAACGGAGTTCGCTTAAAGAAACTTACGAGATATAAGAAATTGTATGAAACTCTTATGGTTGTGGTTCCATCATACGAAATAAATTATTATTCGTAATCAACGAAATAGTTAGGCTAAAGTATCATGCCGGAAAGTAGTACCGTTAAAACTATATTAAAAACTTCATATGTTAGTATAATTAGCTTAAACTTTTAAACGAGTTTGATTAGAAGATAAACGGAGTTCGCTTAAAGAAACTTAAGAGATATAAGAAATTGTATAAAATTCTTATAGGTATGTTACCATTATACAAAATAAATTAGTATTCGTAATAAACAAAATACCGAGGCTAAAGTATCTTGCCGGAAAGGGGTACCGTTAAAATTATATTATAAACCTCATTCGTTAGTATAATTTGCTTAAACTTTTCAACGAGTTTTATTATAGAAGATAAACGGAGTTCGTTTGAAGAAACTTACGAGATAGAAGAAATTGTATGAAACTCTTATGGGTGTGGTACCTTCACACGAAATAAATTATTATTCGTAACCAACAAAATACTTAGGCTAAAGTATCATGCCGGAAAGGAGTACCGTTAAAAGTATATTAAAAACTTCATACGTTAGTATAATTAGCTTAAACTTTTAAACGAGTTTGAATAGAAGATAAACGGAGTTCGCTTAAAGAAACTTACGAGATATAAGAAATTGTATGAAACTCTTATGGTTGTGGTTCCATCATACGAAATAAATTATTATTCGTAATCAACGAAATACTTAGGCTAAAGTGTTATGCCGGAAAAGAGTACCGTTAAAAGTATAATATAAACTTCACACGTTAGAATAATTAGCTTGAACATTTATATGATTTTGATTAGGAGATAAACGGAGTTCGCTTAAAGAAACTTACGAGATATAAGAATTTGTATGAAACTCTTATGGGTGTGGTTCAATCATACGAAATAATTTATTATTCGTAACCAACAAAATACTTAGGCTAAAGTATCATGCCGGAAAGGAGTACCGTTAAAAGTATATTAAAAACTTCATACGTTAGTATAATTAGCTTAAACTTTTAAACTAGTTTGAATAGAAGATAAACGGAGTTCGCTTAAAGAAACTTACGAGATATAAGAAATTGTATGAAACTCTTATGGTTGTGGTTCCATCATACGAAATAAATTATTATTCGTAATCAACGAAATACTTAGGCTAAAGTATCATGCCGGAAAGGAGTACCGTTAAAAGTATATTAAAAACTTCATACGTTAGTATAAGGAGCTTAAACGTTTAAACGAGTTTGATTAGAAGATAAACAGAGTTCGCTTAAAGAAACTTACGAGATATAAGAAATTGTATGAAACTCTTATGGTTATGGTTCCATCATACGAAATAAATTTTTCTTCGTAATAAACGAAATACTTTGGCTAAAGTATCATGCCGGAAAGGAGTACCGTTAAAAGTATATTAAAAACTTCATACGTTAGTATAATTAGCTTAAACTTTTAAACGAGTTTGATTAGAAGATAAACGGAGTTCGCTTAAAGAAACTTAAGAGATATAAGAAATTGTATAAAATTCTTATAGGTATGTTACCATTATACAAAATAAATTAGTATTCGTAATAAACAAAATACCGAGGCTAAAGTATCTTGCCGGAAAGGGGTACCGTTAAAATTATATTATAAACCTCATTCGTTAGTATAATTTGCTTAAACTTTTCAACGAGTTTTATTATAGAAGATAAACGGAGTTCGTTTGAAGAAACTTACGAGATAGAAGAAATTGTATGAAACTCTTATGGGTGTGGTACCTTCACACGAAATAAATTATTATTCGTAACCAACAAAATACTTAGGCTAAAGTATCATGCCGGAAAGGAGTACCGTTAAAAGTATATTAAAAACTTCATACGTTAGTATAATTAGCTTAAACTTTTAAACGAGTTTGAATAGAAGATAAACGGAGTTCGCTTAAAGAAACTTACGAGATATAAGAAATTGTATGAAACTCTTATGGTTGTGGTTCCATCATACGAAATAAATTATTATTCGTAATCAACGAAATACTTAGGCTAAAGTGTTATGCCGGAAAAGAGTACCGTTAAAAGTATAATATAAACTTCACACGTTAGAATAATTAGCTTGAACATTTATATGATTTTGATTAGGAGATAAACGGAGTTCGCTTAAAGAAACTTACGAGATATAAGAATTTGTATGAAACTCTTATGGGTGTGGTTCAATCATACGAAATAAATTATTATTCGTAACCAACAAAATACTTAGGCTAAAGTATCATGCCGGAAAGGAGTACCGTTAAAAGTATATTAAAAACTTCATACGTTAGTATAATTAGCTTAAACTTTTAAACGAGTTTGAATAGAAGATAAACGGAGTTCGCTTAAAGAAACTTACGAGATATAAGAAATTGTATGAAACTCTTATGGTTGTGGTTCCATCATACGAAATAAATTATTATTCGTAATCAACGAAATACTTAGGCTAAAGTATCATGCCGGAAAGGAGTACCGTTAAAAGTATATTAAAAACTTCATACGTTAGTATAAGGAGCTTAAACGTTTAAACGAGTTTGATTAGAAGATAAACAGAGTTCGCTTAAAGAAACTTACGAGATATAAGAAATTGTATGAAACTCTTATGGTTATGGTTCCATCATACGAAATAAATTTTTCTTCGTAATAAACGAAATACTTTGGCTAAAGTATCATGCCGGAAAGGAGTACCGTTAAAAGTATATTAAAAACTTCATACGTTAGTATAATTAGCTTAAACTTTTAAACGAGTTTGATTAGAAGATAAACGGAGTTCGCTTAAAGAAACTTAAGAGATATAAGAAATTGTATAAAATTCTTATAGGTATGTTACCATTATACAAAATAAATTAGTATTCGTAATAAACAAAATACCGAGGCTAAAGTATCTTGCCGGAAAGGGGTACCGTTAAAATTATATTATAAACCTCATTCGTTAGTATAATTTGCTTAAACTTTTCAACGAGTTTTATTATAGAAGATAAACGGAGTTCGTTTGAAGAAACTTACGAGATAGAAGAAATTGTATGAAACTCTTATGGGTGTGGTACCTTCACACGAAATAAATTATTATTCGTAACCAACAAAATACTTAGGCTAAAGTATCATGCCGGAAAGGAGTACCGTTAAAAGTATATTAAAAACTTCATACGTTAGTATAATTAGCTTAAACTTTTAAACGAGTTTGAATAGAAGATAAACGGAGTTCGCTTAAAGAAACTTACGAGATATAAGAAATTGTATGAAACTCTTATGGTTGTGGTTCCATCATACGAAATAAATTATTATTCGTAATCAACGAAATACTTAGGCTAAAGTGTTATGCCGGAAAAGAGTACCGTTAAAAGTATAATATAAACTTCACACGTTAGAATAATTAGCTTGAACATTTATATGATTTTGATTAGGAGATAAACGGAGTTCGCTTAAAGAAACTTACGAGATATAAGAATTTGTATGAAACTCTTATGGGTGTGGTTCAATCATACGAAATAAATTATTATTCGTAACCAACAAAATACTTAGGCTAAAGTATCATGCCGGAAAGGAGTACCGTTAAAAGTATATTAAAAACTTCATACGTTAGTATAATTAGCTTTAACTTTTAAACTAGTTTGAATAGAAGATAAACGGAGTTCGCTTAAAGAAACTTACGAGATATAAGAAATTGTATGAAACTCTTATGGTTGTGGTTCCATCATACGAAATAAATTATTATTCGTAATCAACGAAATACTTAGGCTAAAGTATCATGCCGGAAAGGAGTACCGTTAAAAGTATATTAAAAACTTCATACGTTAGTATAAGGAGCTTAAACGTTTAAACGAGTTTGATTAGAAGATAAACAGAGTTCGCTTAAAGAAACTTACGAGATATAAGAAATTGTATGAAACTCTTATGGTTATGGTTCCATCATACGAAATAAATTTTTCTTCGTAATAAACGAAATACTTTGGCTAAAGTATCATGCCGGAAAGGAGTACCGTTAAAAGTATATTAAAAACTTTGTACGTTAGTATAATTAGCTTAAACTTTTAAACGAGTTTGATTAGAAGATAAACGGAGTTCGCTTAAAACTTACGAGATATAAGAAATTGTATGAAACTCTTATGGTTATGGTTCCATCATACGAAATAAATTATTATTCGTAATCAACGAAATAGTTAGGCTAAAGTATCATGCCGGAAAGTAGTACCGTTAAAACTATATTAAAAACTTCATATGTTAGTATAATTAGCTTAAACTTTTAAACGAGTTTGATTAGAAGATAAACGGAGTTCGCTTAAAGAAACTTAAGAGATATAAGAAATTGTATAAAATTCTTATAGGTATGTTACCATTATACAAAATAAATTAGTATTCGTAATAAACAAAATACCGAGGCTAAAGTATCTTGCCGGAAAGGGGTACCGTTAAAATTATATTATAAACCTCATTCGTTAGTATAATTTGCTTAAACTTTTCAACGAGTTTTATTATAGAAGATAAACGGAGTTCGTTTGAAGAAACTTACGAGATAGAAGAAATTGTATGAAACTCTTATGGGTGTGGTACCTTCACACGAAATAAATTATTATTCGTAACCAACAAAATACTTAGGCTAAAGTATCATGCCGGAAAGGAGTACCGTTAAAAGTATATTAAAAACTTCATACGTTAGTATAATTAGCTTAAACTTTTAAACGAGTTTGAATAGAAGATAAACGGAGTTCGCTTAAAGAAACTTACGAGATATAAGAAATTGTATGAAACTCTTATGGTTGTGGTTCCATCATACGAAATAAATTATTATTCGTAATCAACGAAATACTTAGGCTAAAGTGTTATGCCGGAAAAGAGTACCGTTAAAAGTATAATATAAACTTCACACGTTAGAATAATTAGCTTGAACATTTATATGATTTTGATTAGGAGATAAACGGAGTTCGCTTAAAGAAACTTACGAGATATAAGAATTTGTATGAAACTCTTATGGGTGTGGTTCAATCATACGAAATAAATTATTATTCGTAACCAACAAAATACTTAGGCTAAAGTATCATGCCGGAAAGGAGTACCGTTAAAAGTATATTAAAAACTTCATACGTTAGTATAATTAGCTTAAACTTTTAAACTAGTTTGAATAGAAGATAAACGGAGTTCGCTTAAAGAAACTTACGAGATATAAGAAATTGTATGAAACTCTTATGGTTGTGGTTCCATCATACGAAATAAATTATTATTCGTAATCAACGAAATACTTAGGCTAAAGTATCATGCCGGAAAGGAGTACCGTTAAAAGTATATTAAAAACTTCATACGTTAGTATAAGGTGCTTAAACGTTTAAACGAGTTTGATTAGAAGATAAACAGAGTTCGCTTAAAGAAACTTACGAGATATAAGAAATTGTATGAAACTCTTATGGTTATGGTTCCATCATACGAAATAAATTTTTCTTCGTAATAAACGAAATACTTTGGCTAAAGTATCATGCCGGAAAGGAGTACCGTTAAAAGTATATTAAAAACTTTGTACGTTAGTATAATTAGCTTAAACTTTTAAACGAGTTTGATTAGAAGATAAACGGAGTTCGCTTAAAGAAACTTACGAGATATAAGAAATTGTATGAAACTCTTATGGTTATGGTTCCATCATACGAAATAAATTATTATTCGTAATCAACGAAATAGTTAGGCTAAAGTATCATGCCGGAAAGTAGTACCGTTAAAACTATATTAAAAACTTCATATGTTAGTATAATTAGCTTAAACTTTTAAACGAGTTTGATTAGAAGATAAACGGAGTTCGCTTAAAGAAACTTACGAGATATAAGAAATTGTATAAAATTCTTATAGGTATGTTACCATTATACAAAATAAATTAGTATTCGTAATAAACAAAATACCGAGGCTAAAGTATCTTGCCGGAAAGGGGTACCGTTAAAATTATATTATAAACCTCATTCGTTAGTATAATTTGCTTAAACTTTTCAACGAGTTTTATTATAGAAGATAAACGGAGTTCGTTTGAAGAAACTTACGAGATAGAAGAAATTGTATGAAACTCTTATGGGTGTGGTACCTTCACACGAAATAAATTATTATTCGTAACCAACAAAATACTTAGGCTAAAGTATCATGCCGGAAAGGAGTACCGTTAAAAGTATATTAAAAACTTCATACGTTAGTATAATTAGCTTAAACTTTTAAACGAGTTTGAATAGAAGATAAACGGAGTTCGCTTAAAGAAACTTACGAGATATAAGAAATTGTATGAAACTCTTATGGTTGTGGTTCCATCATACGAAATAAATTATTATTCGTAATTAACGAAATACTTAGGCTAAAGTGTTATGCCGGAAAAGAGTACCGTTAAAAGTATAATATAAACTTCACACGTTAGAATAATTAGCTTGAACATTTATATGATTTTGATTAGGAGATAAACGGAGTTCGCTTAAAGAAACTTACGAGATATAAGAATTTGTATGAAACTCTTATGGGTGTGGTTCAATCATACGAAATAAATTATTATTCATAACCAACAAAATACTTAGGCTAAAGTATCATGCCGGAAAGGAGTACCGTTAAAAGTATATTAAAAACTTCATACGTTAGTATAATTAGCTTAAACTTTTAAACTAGTTTGAATAGAAGATAAACGGAGTTCGCTTAAAGAAAATTACGAGATATAAGAAATTGTATGAAACTCTTATGGTTGTGGTTCCATCATACGAAATAAATTATTATTCGTAATCAACGAAATACTTAGGCTAAAGTATCATGCCGGAAAGGAGTACCGTTAAAAGTATATTAAAAACTTCATACGTTAGTATAAGGAGCTTAAACTTTTAAACGAGTTTGATTAGAAGATAAACAGAGTTCGCTTAAAGAAACTTACGAGATATAAGAAATTGTATGAAACTCTTATGGTTATGGTTCCATCATACGAAATAAATTATTATTCGTAATCAACGAAATAGTTAGGCTAAAGTATCATGCCGGAAAGTAGTACCGTTAAAACTATATTAAAAACTTCATATGTTAGTATAATTAGCTTAAACTTTTAAACGAGTTTGATTAGAAGATAAACGGAGTTCGCTTAAAGAAACTTAAGAGATATAAGAAATTGTATAAAATTCTTATAGGTATGTTACCTACAAAATAAATTAGTATTCGTAATAAACAAAATACCGAGGCTAAAGTATCTTGCCGGAAAGGGGTACCGTTAAAATTATATTATAAACCTCATTCGTTAGTATAATTTGCTTAAACTTTTCAACGAGTTTTATTATAGAAGATAAACGGAGTTCGTTTGAAGAAACTTACGAGATAGAAGAAATTGTATGAAACTCTTATGGGTGTGGTACCTTCACACGAAATAAATTATTATTCGTAACCAACAAAATACTTAGGCTAAAGTATCATGCCGGAAAGGAGTACCGTTAAAAGTATATTAAAAACTTCATACGTTAATATAATTAGCTTAAACTTTTAAACTAGTTTGAATAGAAGATAAACGGAGTTCGCTTAAAGAAACTTACGAGATATAAGAAATTGTATGAAACTCTTATGGTTGTGGTTTCATCATACGAAATAAATTATTATTCGTAATCAACGAAATACTTAGGCTAAAGTGTTATGCCGGAAAAGAGTACCGTTAAAAGTATAATATAAACTTCACACGTTAGAATAATTAGCTTGAACATTTATATGATTTTGATTAGGAGATAAACGGAGTTCGCTTAAAGAAACTTACGAGATATAAGAATTTGTATGAAACTCTTATGGGTGTGGTTCAATCATACGAAATAAATTATTATTCGTAACCAACAAAATACTTAGGCTAAAGTATCATGCCGGAAAGGAGTACCGTTAAAAGTATATTAAAAACTTCATACGTTAGTATAATTAGCTTTAACTTTTAAACTAGTTTGAATAGAAGATAAACGGAGTTCGCTTAAAGAAACTTACGAGATATAAGAAATTGTATGAAACTCTTATGGTTGTGGTTCCATCATACGAAATAAATTATTATTCGTAATCAACGAAATACTTAGGCTAAAGTATCATGCCGGAAAGGAGTACCGTTAAAAGTATATTAAAAACTTCATACGTTAGTATAAGGAGCTTAAACGTTTAAACGAGTTTGATTAGAAGATAAACAGAGTTCGCTTAAAGAAACTTACGAGATATAAGAAATTGTATGAAACTCTTATGGTTATGGTTCCATCATACGAAATAAATTTTTCTTCGTAATAAACGAAATACTTTGGCTAAAGTATCATGCCGGAAAGGAGTACCGTTAAAAGTATATTAAAAACTTTGTACGTTAGTATAATTAGCTTAAACTTTTAAACGAGTTTGATTAGAAGATAAACGGAGTTCGCTTAAAACTTACGAGATATAAGAAATTGTATGAAACTCTTATGGTTATGGTTCCATCATACGAAATAAATTATTATTCGTAATCAACGAAATAGTTAGGCTAAAGTATCATGCCGGAAAGTAGTACCGTTAAAACTATATTAAAAACTTCATATGTTAGTATAATTAGCTTAAACTTTTAAACGAGTTTGATTAGAAGATAAACGGAGTTCGCTTAAAGAAACTTAAGAGATATAAGAAATTGTATAAAATTCTTATAGGTATGTTACCTACAAAATAAATTAGTATTCGTAATAAACAAAATACCGAGGCTAAAGTATCTTGCCGGAAAGGGGTACCGTTAAAATTATATTATAAACCTCATTCGTTAGTATAATTTGCTTAAACTTTTCAACGAGTTTTATTATAGAAGATAAACGGAGTTCGTTTGAAGAAACTTACGAGATAGAAGAAATTGTATGAAACTCTTATGGGTGTGGTACCTTCACACGAAATAAATTATTATTCGTAACCAACAAAATACTTAGGCTAAAGTATCATGCCGGAAAGGAGTACCGTTAAAAGTATATTTAAAACTTCATACGTTAGTATAATTAGCTTAAACTTTTAAACTAGTTTGAATAGAAGATAAACGGAGTTCGCTTAAAGAAACTTACGAGATATAAGAAATTGTATGAAACTCTTATGGTTGTGGTTCCATCATACGAAATAAATTATTATTCGTAATCAACGAAATACTTAGGCTAAAGTGTTATGCCGGAAAAGAGTACCGTTAAAAGTATAATATAAACTTCACACGTTAGAATAATTAGCTTGAACATTTATATGATTTTGATTAGGAGATAAACGGAGTTCGCTTAAAGAAACTTACGAGATATAAGAATTTGTATGAAACTCTTATGGGTGTGGTTCAATCATACGAAATAAATTATTATTCATAACCAACAAAATACTTAGGCTAAAGTATCATGCCGGAAAGGAGTACCGTTAAAAGTATATTAAAAACTTCATACGTTAGTATAATTAGCTTAAACTTTTAAACTAGTTTGAATAGAAGATAAACGGAGTTCGCTTAAAGAAAATTACGAGATATAAGAAATTGTATGAAACTCTTATGGTTGTGGTTCCATCATACGAAATAAATTATTATTCGTAATCAACGAAATACTTAGGCTAAAGTATCATGCCGGAAAGGAGTACCGTTAAAAGTATATTAAAAACTTCATACGTTAGTATAAGGAGCTTAAACGTTTAAACGAGTTTGATTAGAAGATAAACAGAGTTCGCTTAAAGAAACTTACGAGATATAAGAAATTGTATGAAACTCTTATGGTTATGGTTCCATCATACGAAATAAATTATTATTCGTAATCAACGAAATAGTTAGGCTAAAGTATCATGCCGGAAAGTAGTACCGTTAAAACTATATTAAAAACTTCATATGTTAGTATAATTAGCTTAAACTTTTAAACGAGTTTGATTAGAAGATAAACGGAGTTCGCTTAAAGAAACTTAAGAGATATAAGAAATTGTATAAAATTCTTATAGGTATGTTACCTACAAAATAAATTAGTATTCGTAATAAACAAAATACCGAGGCTAAAGTATCTTGCCGGAAAGGGGTACCGTTAAAATTATATTATAAACCTCATTCGTTAGTATAATTTGCTTAAACTTTTCAACGAGTTTTATTATAGAAGATAAACGGAGTTCGTTTGAAGAAACTTACGAGATAGAAGAAATTGTATGAAACTCTTATGGGTGTGGTACCTTCACACGAAATAAATTATTATTCGTAACCAACAAAATACTTAGGCTAAAGTATCATGCCGGAAAGGAGTACCGTTAAAAGTATATTAAAAACTTCATACGTTAATATAATTAGCTTAAACTTTTAAACTAGTTTGAATAGAAGATAAACGGAGTTCGCTTAAAGAAACTTACGAGATATAAGAAATTGTATGAAACTCTTATGGTTGTGGTTCCATCATACGAAATAAATTATTATTCGTAATCAACGAAATACTTAGGCTAAAGTGTTATGCCGGAAAAGAGTACCGT
The DNA here is from genome assembly GCA_946814005.1 of Chamaenerion angustifolium. Taxonomy (NCBI): domain Eukaryota; kingdom Viridiplantae; phylum Streptophyta; class Magnoliopsida; order Myrtales; family Onagraceae; genus Chamaenerion; species Chamaenerion angustifolium. Next base: position 14,342,735 of record OX328274.1, read on the forward strand.
TAAAAGTATAATATAAACTTCACACGTTAGAATAATTAGCTTGAACATTTATATGATTTTGATTAGGAGATAAACGGAGTTCGCTTAAAGAAACTTACGAGATATAAGAATTTGTATGAAACTCTTATGGGTGTGGTTCAATCATACGAAATAAATTATTATTCGTAACCAACAAAATACTTAGGCTAAAGTATCATGCCGGAAAGGAGTACCGTTAAAAGTATATTAAAAACTTCATACGTTAGTATAATTAGCTTTAACTTTTAAACTAGTTTGAATAGAAGATAAACGGAGTTCGCTTAAAGAAACTTACGAGATATAAGAAATTGTATGAAACTCTTATGGTTGTGGTTCCATCATACGAAATAAATTATTATTCGTAATCAACGAAATACTTAGGCTAAAGTATCATGCCGGAAAGGAGTACCGTTAAAAGTATATTAAAAACTTCATACGTTAGTATAAGGAGCTTAAACGTTTAAACGAGTTTGATTAGAAGATAAACAGAGTTCGCTTAAAGAAACTTACGAGATATAAGAAATTGTATGAAACTCTTATGGTTATGGTTCCATCATACGAAATAAATTTTTCTTCGTAATAAACGAAATACTTTGGCTAAAGTATCATGCCGGAAAGGAGTACCGTTAAAAGTATATTAAAAACTTTGTACGTTAGTATAATTAGCTTAAACTTTTAAACGAGTTTGATTAGAAGATAAACGGAGTTCGCTTAAAACTTACGAGATATAAGAAATTGTATGAAACTCTTATGGTTATGGTTCCATCATACGAAATAAATTATTATTCGTAATCAACGAAATAGTTAGGCTAAAGTATCATGCCGGAAAGTAGTACCGTTAAAACTATATTAAAAACTTCATATGTTAGTATAATTAGCTTAAACTTTTAAACGAGTTTGATTAGAAGATAAACGGAGTTCGCTTAAAGAAACTTAAGAGATATAAGAAATTGTATAAAATTCTTATAGGTATGTTACCTACAAAATAAATTAGTATTCGTAATAAACAAAATACCGAGGCTAAAGTATCTTGCCGGAAAGGGGTACCGTTAAAATTATATTATAAACCTCATTCGTTAGTATAATTTGCTTAAACTTTTCAACGAGTTTTATTATAGAAGATAAACGGAGTTCGTTTGAAGAAACTTACGAGATAGAAGAAATTGTATGAAACTCTTATGGGTGTGGTACCTTCACACGAAATAAATTATTATTCGTAACCAACAAAATACTTAGGCTAAAGTATCATGCCGGAAAGGAGTACCGTTAAAAGTATATTTAAAACTTCATACGTTAGTATAATTAGCTTAAACTTTTAAACTAGTTTGAATAGAAGATAAACGGAGTTCGCTTAAAGAAACTTACGAGATATAAGAAATTGTATGAAACTCTTATGGTTGTGGTTCCATCATACGAAATAAATTATTATTCGTAATCAACGAAATACTTAGGCTAAAGTGTTATGCCGGAAAAGAGTACCGTTAAAAGTATAATATAAACTTCACACGTTAGAATAATTAGCTTGAACATTTATATGATTTTGATTAGGAGATAAACGGAGTTCGCTTAAAGAAACTTACGAGATATAAGAATTTGTATGAAACTCTTATGGGTGTGGTTCAATCATACGAAATAAATTATTATTCGTAACCAACAAAATACTTAGGCTAAAGTATCATGCCGGAAAGGAGTACCGTTAAAAGTATATTAAAAACTTCATACGTTAGTATAATTAGCTTAAACTTTTAAACTAGTTTGAATAGAAGATAAACGGAGTTCGCTTAAAGAAACTTACGAGATATAAGAAATTGTATGAAACTCTTATGGTTGTGGTTCCATCATACGAAATAAATTATTATTCGTAATCAACGAAATACTTAGGCTAAAGTATCATGCCGGAAAGGAGTACCGTTAAAAGTATATTAAAAACTTCATACGTTAGTATAAGGAGCTTAAACGTTTAAACGAGTTTGATTAGAAGATAAACAGAGTTCGCTTAAAGAAACTTACGAGATATAAGAAATTGTATGAAACTCTTATGGTTATGGTTCCATCATACGAAATAAATTTTTCTTCGTAATAAACGAAATACTTTGGCTAAAGTATCATGCCGGAAAGGAGTACCGTTAAAAGTATATTAAAAACTTTGTACGTTAGTATAATTAGCTTAAACTTTTAAACGAGTTTGATTAGAAGATAAACGGAGTTCGCTTAAAGAAACTTACGAGATATAAGAAATTGTATGAAACTCTTATGGTTATGGTTCCATCATACGAAATAAATTATTATTCGTAATCAACGAAATAGTTAGGCTAAAGTATCATGCCGGAAAGTAGTACCGTTAAAACTATATTAAAAACTTCATATGTTAGTATAATTAGCTTAAACTTTTAAACGAGTTTGATTAGAAGATAAACGGAGTTCGCTTAAAGAAACTTACGAGATATAAGAAATTGTATAAAATTCTTATAGGTATGTTACCATTATACAAAATAAATTAGTATTCGTAATAAACAAAATACCGAGGCTAAAGTATCTTGCCGGAAAGGGGTACCGTTAAAATTATATTATAAACCTCATTCGTTAGTATAATTTGCTTAAACTTTTCAACGAGTTTTATTATAGAAGATAAACGGAGTTCGTTTGAAGAAACTTACGAGATAGAAGAAATTGTATGAAACTCTTATGGGTGTGGTACCTTCACACGAAATAAATTATTATTCGTAACCAACAAAATACTTAGGCTAAAGTATCATGCCGGAAAGGAGTACCGTTAAAAGTATATTAAAAACTTCATACGTTAGTATAATTAGCTTAAACTTTTAAACGAGTTTGAATAGAAGATAAACGGAGTTCGCTTAAAGAAACTTACGAGATATAAGAAATTGTATGAAACTCTTATGGTTGTGGTTCCATCATACGAAATAAATTATTATTCGTAATCAACGAAATACTTAGGCTAAAGTGTTATGCCGGAAAAGAGTACCGTTAAAAGTATAATATAAACTTCACACGTTAGAATAATTAGCTTGAACATTTATATGATTTTGATTAGGAGATAAACGGAGTTCGCTTAAAGAAACTTACGAGATATAAGAATTTGTATGAAACTCTTATGGGTGTGGTTCAATCATACGAAATAAATTATTATTCGTAACCAACAAAATACTTAGGCTAAAGTATCATGCCGGAAAGGAGTACCGTTAAAAGTATATTAAAAACTTCATACGTTAGTATAATTAGCTTAAACTTTTAAACTAGTTTGAATAGAAGATAAACGGAGTTCGCTTAAAGAAACTTACGAGATATAAGAAATTGTATGAAACTCTTATGGTTGTGGTTCCATCATACGAAATAAATTATTATTCGTAATCAACGAAATACTTAGGCTAAAGTATCATGCCGGAAAGGAGTACCGTTAAAAGTATATTAAAAACTTCATACGTTAGTATAAGGAGCTTAAACGTTTAAACGAGTTTGATTAGAAGATAAACAGAGTTCGCTTAAAGAAACTTACGAGATATAAGAAATTGTATGAAACTCTTATGGTTATGGTTCCATCATACGAAATAAATTTTTCTTCGTAATAAACGAAATACTTTGGCTAAAGTATCATGCCGGAAAGGAGTACCGTTAAAAGTATATTAAAAACTTTGTACGTTAGTATAATTAGCTTAAACTTTTAAACGAGTTTGATTAGAAGATAAACGGAGTTCGCTTAAAACTTACGAGATATAAGAAATTGTATGAAACTCTTATGGTTATGGTTCCATCATACGAAATAAATTATTATTCGTAATCAACGAAATAGTTAGGCTAAAGTATCATGCCGGAAAGTAGTACCGTTAAAACTATATTAAAAACTTCATATGTTAGTATAATTAGCTTAAACTTTTAAACGAGTTTGATTAGAAGATAAACGGAGTTCGCTTAAAGAAACTTAAGAGATATAAGAAATTGTATAAAATTCTTATAGGTATGTTACCATTATACAAAATAAATTAGTATTCGTAATAAACAAAATACCGAGGCTAAAGTATCTTGCCGGAAAGGGGTACCGTTAAAATTATAATATAAACCTCATTCGTTAGTATAATTTGCTTAAACTTTTCAACGAGTTTTATTATAGAAGATAAACGGAGTTCGTTTGAAGAAACTTACGAGATAGAAGAAATTGTATGAAACTCTTATGGGTGTGGTACCTTCACACGAAATAAATTATTATTCGTAACCAACAAAATACTTAGGCTAAAGTATCATGCCGGAAAGGAGTACCGTTAAAAGTATATTAAAAACTTCATACGTTAGTATAATTAGCTTAAACTTTTAAACGAGTTTGAATAGAAGATAAACGGAGTTCGCTTAAAGAAACTTACGAGATATAAGAAATTGTATGAAACTCTTATGGTTGTGGTTCCATCATACGAAATAAATTATTATTCGTAATCAACGAAATACTTAGGCTAAAGTATCATTCCGGAAAGGAGTACCGTTAAAAGTATATTAAAAACTTCATACGTTAGTATAAGGAGCTTAAACGTTTAAACGAGTTTGATTAGAAGATAAACAGAGTTCGCTTAAAGAAACTTACGAGATATAAGAAATTGTATGAAACTCTTATGGTTATGGTTTCATCATACGAAATAAATTTTTCTTCGTAATAAACGAAATACTTTGGCTAAAGTATCATGCCGGAAAGGAGTACCGTTAAAAGTATATTAAAAACTTTGTACGTTAGTATAATTAGCTTAAACTTTTAAACGAGTTTGATTAGAAGATAAACGGAGTTCGCTTAAAGAAACTTACGAGATATAAGAAATTGTATGAAACTCTTATGGTTATGGTTCCATCATACGAAATAAATTATTATTCGTAATCAACGAAATAGTTAGGCTAAAGTATCATGCCGGAAAGTAGTACCGTTAAAACTATATTAAAAACTTCATATGTTAGTATAATTAGCTTAAACTTTTAAACGAGTTTGATTAGAAGATAAACGGAGTTCGCTTAAAGAAACTTAAGAGATATAAGAAATTGTATAAAATTCTTATAGGTATGTTACCATTATACAAAATAAATTAGTATTCGTAATAAACAAAATACCGAGGCTAAAGTATCTTGCCGGAAAGGGGTACCGTTAAAATTATATTATAAACCTCATTCGTTAGTATAATTTGCTTAAACTTTTCAACGAGTTTTATTATAGAAGATAAACGGAGTTCGTTTGAAGAAACTTACGAGATAGAAGAAATTGTATGAAACTCTTATGGGTGTGGTACCTTCACACGAAATAAATTATTATTCGTAACCAACAAAATACTTAGGCTAAAGTATCATGCCGGAAAGGAGTACCGTTAAAAGTATATTAAAAACTTCATACGTTAGTATAATTAGCTTAAACTTTTAAACTAGTTTGAATAGAAGATAAACGGAGTTCGCTTAAAGAAACTTACGAGATATAAGAAATTGTATGAAACTCTTATGGTTGTGGTTCCATCATACGAAATAAATTATTATTCGTAATCAACGAAATACTTAGGCTAAAGTATCATGCCGGAAAGGAGTACCGTTAAAAGTATATTAAAAACTTCATACGTTAGTATAAGGAGCTTAAACGTTTAAACGAGTTTGATTAGAAGATAAACAGAGTTCGCTTAAAGAAACTTACGAGATATAAGAAATTGTATGAAACTCTTATGGTTATGGTTCCATCATACGAAATAAATTTTTCTTCGTAATAAACGAAATACTTTGGCTAAAGTATCATGCCGGAAAGGAGTACCGTTAAAAGTATATTAAAAACTTTGTACGTTAGTATAATTAGCTTAAACTTTTAAACGAGTTTGATTAGAAGATAAACGGAATTCGCTTAAAGAAACTTACGAGATATAAGAAATTGTATGAAACTCTTATGGTTATGGTTCCATCATACGAAATAAATTATTATTCGTAATCAACGAAATAGTTAGGCTAAAGTATCATGCCGGAAAGTAGTACCGTTAAAACTATATTAAAAACTTCATATGTTAGTATAATTAGCTTAAACTTTTAAACGAGTTTGATTAGAAGATAAACGGAGTTCGCTTAAAGAAACTTAAGAGATATAAGAAATTGTATAAAATTCTTATAGGTATGTTACCATTATACAAAATAAATTAGTATTCGTAATAAACAAAATACCGAGGCTAAAGTATCTTGCCGGAAAGGGGTACCGTTAAAATTATAATATAAACCTCATTCGTTAGTATAATTTGCTTAAACTTTTCAACGAGTTTTATTATAGAAGATAAACGGAGTTCGTTTGAAGAAACTTACGAGATAGAAGAAATTGTATGAAACTCTTATGGGTGTGGTACCTTCACACGAAATAAATTATTATTCGTAACCAACAAAATACTTAGGCTAAAGTATCATGCCGGAAAGGAGTACCGTTAAAAGTATATTAAAAACTTCATACGTTAGTATAATTAGCTTAAACTTTTAAACGAGTTTGAATAGAAGATAAACGGAGTTCGCTTAAAGAAACTTACGAGATATAAGAAATTGTATGAAACTCTTATGGTTGTGGTTCCATCATACGAAATAAATTATTATTCGTAATCAACGAAATACTTAGGCTAAAGTATCATTCCGGAAAGGAGTACCGTTAAAAGTATATTAAAAACTTCATACGTTAGTATAAGGAGCTTAAACGTTTAAACGAGTTTGATTAGAAGATAAACAGAGTTCGCTTAAAGAAACTTACGAGATATAAGAAATTGTATGAAACTCTTATGGTTATGGTTTCATCATACGAAATAAATTTTTCTTCGTAATAAACGAAATACTTTGGCTAAAGTATCATGCCGGAAAGGAGTACCGTTAAAAGTATATTAAAAACTTTGTACGTTAGTATAATTAGCTTAAACTTTTAAACGAGTTTGATTAGAAGATAAACGGAGTTCGCTTAAAGAAACTTACGAGATATAAGAAATTGTATGAAACTCTTATGGTTATGGTTCCATCATACGAAATAAATTATTATTCGTAATCAACGAAATAGTTAGGCTAAAGTATCATGCCGGAAAGTAGTACCGTTAAAACTATATTAAAAACTTCATATGTTAGTATAATTAGCTTAAACTTTTAAACGAGTTTGATTAGAAGATAAACGGAGTTCGCTTAAAGAAACTTAAGAGATATAAGAAATTGTATAAAATTCTTATAGGTATGTTACCATTATACAAAATAAATTAGTATTCGTAATAAACAAAATACCGAGGCTAAAGTATCTTGCCGGAAAGGGGTACCGTTAAAATTATATTATAAACCTCATTCGTTAGTATAATTTGCTTAAACTTTTCAACGAGTTTTATTATAGAAGATAAACGGAGTTCGTTTGAAGAAACTTACGAGATAGAAGAAATTGTATGAAACTCTTATGGGTGTGGTACCTTCACACGAAATAAATTATTATTCGTAACCAACAAAATACTTAGGCTAAAGTATCATGCCGGAAAGGAGTACCGTTAAAAGTATATTAAAAACTTCATACGTTAGTATAATTAGCTTAAACTTTTAAACTAGTTTGAATAGAAGATAAACGGAGTTCGCTTAAAGAAACTTACGAGATATAAGAAATTGTATGAAACTCTTATGGTTGTGGTTCCATCATACGAAATAAATTATTATTCGTAATCAACGAAATACTTAGGCTAAAGTATCATGCCGGAAAGGAGTACCGTTAAAAGTATATTAAAAACTTCATACGTTAGTATAAGGAGCTTAAACGTTTAAACGAGTTTGATTAGAAGATAAACAGAGTTCGCTTAAAGAAACTTACGAGATATAAGAAATTGTATGAAACTCTTATGGTTATGGTTCCATCATACGAAATAAATTTTTCTTCGTAATAAACGAAATACTTTGGCTAAAGTATCATGCCGGAAAGGAGTACCGTTAAAAGTATATTAAAAACTTTGTACGTTAGTATAATTAGCTTAAACTTTTAAACGAGTTTGATTAGAAGATAAACGGAATTCGCTTAAAGAAACTTACGAGATATAAGAAATTGTATGAAACTCTTATGGTTATGGTTCCATCATACGAAATAAATTATTATTCGTAATCAACGAAATAGTTAGGCTAAAGTATCATGCCGGAAAGTAGTACCGTTAAAACTATATTAAAAACTTCATATGTTAGTATAATTAGCTTAAACTTTTAAACGAGTTTGATTAGAAGATAAACGGAGTTCGCTTAAAGAAACTTAAGAGATATAAGAAATTGTATAAAATTCTTATAGGTATGTTACCATTATACAAAATAAATTAGTATTCGTAATAAACAAAATACCGAGGCTAAAGTATCTTGCCGGAAAGGGGTACCGTTAAAATTATAATATAAACCTCATTCGTTAGTATAATTTGCTTAAACTTTTCAACGAGTTTTATTATAGAAGATAAACGGAGTTCGTTTGAAGAAACTTACGAGATAGAAGAAATTGTATGAAACTCTTATGGGTGTGGTACCTTCACACGAAATAAATTATTATTCGTAACCAACAAAATACTTAGGCTAAAGTATCATGCCGGAAAGGAGTACCGTTAAAAGTATATTAAAAACTTCATACGTTAGTATAATTAGCTTAAACTTTTAAACGAGTTTGAATAGAAGATAAACGGAGTTCGCTTAAAGAAACTTACGAGATATAAGAAATTGTATGAAACTCTTATGGTTGTGGTTCCATCATACGAAATAAATTATTATTCGTAATCAACGAAATACTTAGGATAAAGTATCATTCCGGAAAGGAGTACCGTTAAAAGTATATTAAAAACTTCATACGTTAGTATAAGGAGCTTAAACGTTTAAACGAGTTTGATTAGAAGATAAACAGAGTTCGCTTAAAGAAACTTACGAGATATAAGAAATTGTATGAAACTCTTATGGTTATGGTTTCATCATACGAAATAAATTTTTCTTCGTAATAAACGAAATACTTTGGCTAAAGTATCATGCCGGAAAGGAGTACCGTTAAAAGTATATTAAAAACTTTGTACGTTAGTATAATTAGCTTAAACTTTTAAACGAGTTTGATTAGAAGATAAACGGAGTTCGCTTAAAGAAACTTACGAGATATAAGAAATTGTATGAAACTCTTATGGTTATGGTTCCATCATACGAAATAAATTATTATTCGTAATCAACGAAATAGTTAGGCTAAAGTATCATGCCGGAAAGTAGTACCGTTAAAACTATATTAAAAACTTCATATGTTAGTATAATTAGCTTAAACTTTTAAACGAGTTTGATTAGAAGATAAACGGAGTTCGCTTAAAGAAACTTAAGAGATATAAGAAATTGTATAAAATTCTTATAGGTATGTTACCATTATACAAAATAAATTAGTATTCGTAATAAACAAAATACCGAGGCTAAAGTATCTTGCCGGAAAGGGGTACCGTTAAAATTATATTATAAACCTCATTCGTTAGTATAATTTGCTTAAACTTTTCAACGAGTTTTATTATAGAAGATAAACGGAGTTCGTTTGAAGAAACTTACGAGATAGAAGAAATTGTATGAAACTCTTATGGGTGTGGTACCTTCACACGAAATAAATTATTATTCGTAACCAACAAAATACTTAGGCTAAAGTATCATGCCGGAAAGGAGTACCGTTAAAAGTATATTAAAAACTTCATACGTTAGTATAATTAGCTTAAACTTTTAAACGAGTTTGAATAGAAGATAAACGGAGTTCGCTTAAAGAAACTTACGAGATATAAGAAATTGTATGAAACTCTTATGGTTGTGGTTCCATCATACGAAATAAATTATTATTCGTAATCAACGAAATACTTAGGCTAAAGTATCATGCCGGAAAGGAGTACCGTTAAAAGTATATTAAAAACTTCATACGTTAGTATAAGGAGCTTAAACGTTTAAACGAGTTTGATTAGAAGATAAACAGAGTTCGCTTAAAGAAACTTACGAGATATAAGAAATTGTATGAAACTCTTATGGTTATGGTTCCATCATACGAAATAAATTTTTCTTCGTAATAAACGAAATACTTTGGCTAAAGTATCATGCCGGAAAGGAGTACCGTTAAAAGTATATTAAAAACTTTGTACGTTAGTATAATTAGCTTAAACTTTTAAACGAGTTTGATTAGAAGATAAACGGAATTCGCTTAAAGAAACTTACGAGATATAAGAAATTGTATGAAACTCTTATGGTTATGGTTCCATCATACGAAATAAATTATTATTCGTAATCAACGAAATAGTTAGGCTAAAGTATCATGCCGGAAAGTAGTACCGTTAAAACTATATTAAAAACTTCATATGTTAGTATAATTAGCTTAAACTTTTAAACGAGTTTGATTAGAAGATAAACGGAGTTCGCTTAAAGAAACTTAAGAGATATAAGAAATTGTATAAAATTCTTATAGGTATGTTACCATTATACAAAATAAATTAGTATTCGTAATAAACAAAATACCGAGGCTAAAGTATCTTGCCGGAAAGGGGTACCGTTAAAATTATAATATAAACCTCATTCGTTAGTATAATTTGCTTAAACTTTTCAACGAGTTTTATTATAGAAGATAAACGGAGTTCGTTTGAAGAAACTTACGAGATAGAAGAAATTGTATGAAACTCTTATGGGTGTGGTACCTTCACACGAAATAAATTATTATTCGTAACCAACAAAATACTTAGGCTAAAGTATCATGCCGGAAAGGAGTACCGTTAAAAGTATATTAAAAACTTCATACGTTAGTATAATTAGCTTAAACTTTTAAACGAGTTTGAATAGAAGATAAACGGAGTTCGCTTAAAGAAACTTACGAGATATAAGAAATTGTATGAAACTCTTATGGTTGTGGTTCCATCATACGAAATAAATTATTATTCGTAATCAACGAAATACTTAGGCTAAAGTATCATTCCGGAAAGGAGTACCGTTAAAAGTATATTAAAAACTTCATACGTTAGTATAAGGAGCTTAAACGTTTAAACGAGTTTGATTAGAAGATAAACAGAGTTCGCTTAAAGAAACTTACGAGATATAAGAAATTGTATGAAACTCTTATGGTTATGGTTTCATCATACGAAATAAATTTTTCTTCGTAATAAACGAAATACTTTGGCTAAAGTATCATGCCGGAAAGGAGTACCGTTAAAAGTATATTAAAAACTTTGTACGTTAGTATAATTAGCTTAAACTTTTAAACGAGTTTGATTAGAAGATAAACGGAGTTCGCTTAAAGAAACTTACGAGATATAAGAAATTGTATGAAACTCTTATGGTTATGGTTCCATCATACGAAATAAATTATTATTCGTAATCAACGAAATAGTTAGGCTAAAGTATCATGCCGGAAAGTAGTACCGTTAAAACTATATTAAAAACTTCATATGTTAGTATAATTAGCTTAAACTTTTAAACGAGTTTGATTAGAAGATAAACGGAGTTCGCTTAAAGAAACTTAAGAGATATAAGAAATTGTATAAAATTCTTATAGGTATGTTACCATTATACAAAATAAATTAGTATTCGTAATAAACAAAATACCGAGGCTAAAGTATCTTGCCGGAAAGGGGTACCGTTAAAATTATATTATAAACCTCATTCGTTAGTATAATTTGCTTAAACTTTTCAACGAGTTTTATTATAGAAGATAAACGGAGTTCGTTTGAAGAAACTTACGAGATAGAAGAAATTGTATGAAACTCTTATGGGTGTGGTACCTTCACACGAAATAAATTATTATTCGTAACCAACAAAATACTTAGGCTAAAGTATCATGCCGGAAAGGAGTACCGTTAAAAGTATATTAAAAACTTCATACGTTAGTATAATTAGCTTAAACTTTTAAACGAGTTTGAATAGAAGATAAACGGAGTTCGCTTAAAGAAACTTACGAGATATAAGAAATTGTATGAAACTCTTATGGTTGTGGTTCCATCATACGAAATAAATTATTATTCGTAATCAACGAAATACTTAGGCTAAAGTGTTATGCCGGAAAAGAGTACCGTTAAAAGTATAATATAAACTTCACACGTTAGAATAATTAGCTTGAACATTTATATGATTTTGATTAGGAGATAAACGGAGTTCGCTTAAAGAAACTTACGAGATATAAGAATTTGTATGAAACTCTTATGGGTGTGGTTCAATCATACGAAATAAATTATTATTCGTAACCAACAAAATACTTAGGCTAAAGTATCATGCCGGAAAGGAGTACCGTTAAAAGTATATTAAAAACTTCATACGTTAGTATAATTAGCTTAAACTTTTAAACTAGTTTGAATAGAAGATAAACGGAGTTCGCTTAAAGAAACTTACGAGATATAAGAAATTGTATGAAACTCTTATGGTTGTGGTTCCATCATACGAAATAAATTATTATTCGTAATCAACGAAATAGTTAGGCTAAAGTATCATGCCGGAAAGTAGTACCGTTAAAACTATATTAAAAACTTCATATGTTAGTATAATTAGCTTAAACTTTTAAACGAGTTTGATTAGAAGATAAACGGAGTTCGCTTAAAGAAACTTAAGAGATATAAGAAATTGTATAAAATTCTTATAGGTATGTTACCATTATACAAAATAAATTAGTATTCGTAATAAACAAAATACCGAGGCTAAAGTATCTTGCCGGAAAGGGGTACCGTTAAAATTATAATATAAACCTCATTCGTTAGTATAATTTGCTTAAACTTTTCAACGAGTTTTATTATAGAAGATAAACGGAGTTCGTTTGAAGAAACTTACGAGATAGAAGAAATTGTATGAAACTCTTATGGGTGTGGTACCTTCACACGAAATAAATTATTATTCGTAACCAACAAAATACTTAGGCTAAAGTATCATGCCGGAAAGGAGTACCGTTAAAAGTATATTAAAAACTTCATACGTTAGTATAATTAGCTTAAACTTTTAAACGAGTTTGAATAGAAGATAAACGGAGTTCGCTTAAAGAAACTTACGAGATATAAGAAATTGTATGAAACTCTTATGGTTGTGGTTCCATCATACGAAATAAATTATTATTCGTAATCAACGAAATACTTAGGCTAAAGTATCATTCCGGAAAGGAGTACCGTTAAAAGTATATTAAAAACTTCATACGTTAGTATAAGGAGCTTAAACGTTTAAACGAGTTTGATTAGAAGATAAACAGAGTTCGCTTAAAGAAACTTACGAGATATAAGAAATTGTATGAAACTCTTATGGTTATGGTTTCATCATACGAAATAAATTTTTCTTCGTAATAAACGAAATACTTTGGCTAAAGTATCATGCCGGAAAGGAGTACCGTTAAAAGTATATTAAAAACTTTGTACGTTAGTATAATTAGCTTAAACTTTTAAACGAGTTTGATTAGAAGATAAACGGAGTTCGCTTAAAGAAACTTACGAGATATAAGAAATTGTATGAAACTCTTATGGTTATGGTTCCATCATACGAAATAAATTATTATTCGTAATCAACGAAATAGTTAGGCTAAAGTATCATGCCGGAAAGTAGTACCGTTAAAACTATATTAAAAACTTCATATGTTAGTATAATTAGCTTAAACTTTTAAACGAGTTTGATTAGAAGATAAACGGAGTTCGCTTAAAGAAACTTAAGAGATATAAGAAATTGTATAAAATTCTTATAGGTATGTTACCATTATACAAAATAAATTAGTATTCGTAATAAACAAAATACCGAGGCTAAAGTATCTTGCCGGAAAGGGGTACCGTTAAAATTATATTATAAACCTCATTCGTTAGTATAATTTGCTTAAACTTTTCAACGAGTTTTATTATAGAAGATAAACGGAGTTCGTTTGAAGAAACTTACGAGATAGAAGAAATTGTATGAAACTCTTATGGGTGTGGTACCTTCACACGAAATAAATTATTATTCGTAACCAACAAAATACTTAGGCTAAAGTATCATGCCGGAAAGGAGTACCGTTAAAAGTATATTAAAAACGTCATACGTTAGTATAATTAGCTTAAACTTTTAAACGAGTTTGAATAGAAGATAAACGGAGTTCGCTTAAAGAAACTTACGAGATATAAGAATTTGTATGAAACTCTTATGGGTGTGGTTCAATCATACGAAATAAATTATTATTCGTAACCAACAAAATACTTAGGCTAAAGTATCATGCCGGAAAGGAGTACCGTTAAAAGTATATTAAAAACTTCATACGTTAGTATAATTAGCTTAAACTTTTAAACTAGTTTGAATAGAAGATAAACGGAGTTCGCTTAAAGAAACTTACGAGATATAAGAAATTGTATGAAACTCTTATGGTTGTGGTTCCATCATACGAAATAAATTATTATTCGTAATCAACGAAATAGTTAGGCTAAAGTATCATGCCGGAAAGTAGTACCGTTAAAACTATATTAAAAACTTCATATGTTAGTATAATTAGCTTAAACTTTTAAACGAGTTTGATTAGAAGATAAACGGAGTTCGCTTAAAGAAACTTAAGAGATATAAGAAATTGTATAAAATTCTTATAGGTATGTTACCATTATACAAAATAAATTAGTATTCGTAATAAACAAAATACCGAGGCTAAAGTATCTTGCCGGAAAGGGGTACCGTTAAAATTATAATATAAACCTCATTCGTTAGTATAATTTGCTTAAACTTTTCAACGAGTTTTATTATAGAAGATAAACGGAGTTCGTTTGAAGAAACTTACGAGATAGAAGAAATTGTATGAAACTCTTATGGGTGTGGTACCTTCACACGAAATAAATTATTATTCGTAACCAACAAAATACTTAGGCTAAAGTATCATGCCGGAAAGGAGTACCGTTAAAAGTATATTAAAAACTTCATACGTTAGTATAATTAGCTTAAACTTTTAAACGAGTTTGAATAGAAGATAAACGGAGTTCGCTTAAAGAAACTTACGAGATATAAGAAACTGTATGAAACTCTTATGGTTGTGGTTCCATCATACGAAATAAATTATTATTCGTAATCAACGAAATACTTAGGCTAAAGTGTTATGCCGGAAAAGAGTACCGTTAAAAGTATAATATAAACTTCACACGTTAGAATAATTAGCTTGAACATTTATATGATTTTGATTAGGAGATAAACGGAGTTCGCTTAAAGAAACTTACGAGATATAAGAATTTGTATGAAACTCTTATGGGTGTGGTTCAATCATACGAAATAAATTATTATTCGTAACCAACAAAATACTTAGGCTAAAGTATCATGCCGGAAAGGAGTACCGTTAAAAGTATATTAAAAACTTCATACGTTAGTATAATTAGCTTAAACTTTTAAACTAGTTTGAATAGAAGATAAACGGAGTTCGCTTAAAGAAACTTACGAGATATAAGAAATTGTATGAAACTCTTATGGTTGTGGTTCCATCATACGAAATAAATTATTATTCGTAATCAACGAAATACTTAGGCTAAAGTATCATGCCGGAAAGGAGTACCGTTAAAAGTATATTAAAAACTTCATACGTTAGTATAAGGAGCTTAAACGTTTAAACGAGTTTGATTAGAAGATAAACAGAGTTCGCTTAAAGAAACTTACGAGATATAAGAAATTGTATGAAACTCTTATGGTTATGGTTCCATCATACGAAATAAATTTTTCTTCGTAATAAACGAAATACTTTGGCTAAAGTATCATGCCGGAAAGGAGTACCGTTAAAAGTATATTAAAAACTTTGTACGTTAGTATAATTAGCTTAAACTTTTAAACGAGTTTGATTAGAAGATAAACGGAGTTCGCTTAAAGAAACTTACGAGATATAAGAAATTGTATGAAACTCTTATGGTTATGGTTCCATCATACGAAATAAATTATTATTCGTAATCAACGAAATAGTTAGGCTAAAGTATCATGCCGGAAAGTAGTACCGTTAAAACTATATTAAAAACTTCATATGTTAGTATAATTAGCTTAAACTTTTAAACGAGTTTGATTAGAAGATAAACGGAGTTCGCTTAAAGAAACTTACGAGATATAAGAAATTGTATAAAATTCTTATAGGTATGTTACCATTATACAAAATAAATTAGTATTCGTAATAAACAAAATACCGAGGCTAAAGTATCTTGCCGGAAAGGGGTACCGTTAAAATTATATTATAAACCTCATTCGTTAGTATAATTTGCTTAAACTTTTCAACGAGTTTTATTATAGAAGATAAACGGAGTTCGTTTGAAGAAACTTACGAGATAGAAGAAATTGTATGAAACTCTTATGGGTGTGGTACCTTCACACGAAATAAATTATTATTCGTAACCAACAAAATACTTAGGCTAAAGTATCATGCCGGAAAGGAGTACCGTTAAAAGTATATTAAAAACGTCATACGTTAGTATAATTAGCTTAAACTTTTAAACGAGTTTGAATAGAAGATAAACGGAGTTCGCTTAAAGAAACTTACGAGATATAAGAATTTGTATGAAACTCTTATGGGTGTGGTTCAATCATACGAAATAAATTATTATTCGTAACCAACAAAATACTTAGGCTAAAGTATCATGCCGGAAAGGAGTACCGTTAAAAGTATATTAAAAACTTCATACGTTAGTATAATTAGCTTAAACTTTTAAACTAGTTTGAATAGAAGATAAACGGAGTTCGCTTAAAGAAACTTACGAGATATAAGAAATTGTATGAAACTCTTATGGTTGTGGTTCCATCATACGAAATAAATTATTATTCGTAATCAACGAAATAGTTAGGCTAAAGTATCATGCCGGAAAGTAGTACCGTTAAAACTATATTAAAAACTTCATATGTTAGTATAATTAGCTTAAACTTTTAAACGAGTTTGATTAGAAGATAAACGGAGTTCGCTTAAAGAAACTTAAGAGATATAAGAAATTGTATAAAATTCTTATAGGTATGTTACCATTATACAAAATAAATTAGTATTCGTAATAAACAAAATACCGAGGCTAAAGTATCTTGCCGGAAAGGGGTACCGTTAAAATTATAATATAAACCTCATTCGTTAGTATAATTTGCTTAAACTTTTCAACGAGTTTTATTATAGAAGATAAACGGAGTTCGTTTGAAGAAACTTACGAGATAGAAGAAATTGTATGAAACTCTTATGGGTGTGGTACCTTCACACGAAATAAATTATTATTCGTAACCAACAAAATACTTAGGCTAAAGTATCATGCCGGAAAGGAGTACCGTTAAAAGTATATTAAAAACTTCATACGTTAGTATAATTAGCTTAAACTTTTAAACGAGTTTGAATAGAAGATAAACGGAGTTCGCTTAAAGAAACTTACGAGATATAAGAAATTGTATGAAACTCTTATGGTTGTGGTTCCATCATACGAAATAAATTATTATTCGTAATCAACGAAATACTTAGGCTAAAGTATCATTCCGGAAAGGAGTACCGTTAAAAGTATATTAAAAACTTCATACGTTAGTATAAGGAGCTTAAACGTTTAAACGAGTTTGATTAGAAGATAAACAGAGTTCGCTTAAAGAAACTTACGAGATATAAGAAATTGTATGAAACTCTTATGGTTATGGTTTCATCATACGAAATAAATTTTTCTTCGTAATAAACGAAATACTTTGGCTAAAGTATCATGCCGGAAAGGAGTACCGTTAAAAGTATATTAAAAACTTTGTACGTTAGTATAATTAGCTTAAACTTTTAAACGAGTTTGATTAGAAGATAAACGGAGTTCGCTTAAAGAAACTTACGAGATATAAGAAATTGTATGAAACTCTTATGGTTATGGTTCCATCATACGAAATAAATTATTATTCGTAATCAACGAAATAGTTAGGCTAAAGTATCATGCCGGAAAGTAGTACCGTTAAAACTATATTAAAAACTTCATATGTTAGTATAATTAGCTTAAACTTTTAAACGAGTTTGATTAGAAGATAAACGGAGTTCGCTTAAAGAAACTTAAGAGATATAAGAAATTGTATAAAATTCTTATAGGTATGTTACCATTATACAAAATAAATTAGTATTCGTAATAAACAAAATACCGAGGCTAAAGTATCTTGCCGGAAAGGGGTACCGTTAAAATTATATTATAAACCTCATTCGTTAGTATAATTTGCTTAAACTTTTCAACGAGTTTTATTATAGAAGATAAACGGAGTTCGTTTGAAGAAACTTACGAGATAGAAGAAATTGTATGAAACTCTTATGGGTGTGGTACCTTCACACGAAATAAATTATTATTCGTAACCAACAAAATACTTAGGCTAAAGTATCATGCCGGAAAGGAGTACCGTTAAAAGTATATTAAAAACTTCATACGTTAGTATAATTAGCTTAAACTTTTAAACGAGTTTGAATAGAAGATAAACGGAGTTCGCTTAAAGAAACTTACGAGATATAAGAAACTGTATGAAACTCTTATGGTTGTGGTTCCATCATACGAAATAAATTATTATTCGTAATCAACGAAATACTTAGGCTAAAGTGTTATGCCGGAAAAGAGTACCGTTAAAAGTATAATATAAACTTCACACGTTAGAATAATTAGCTTGAACATTTATATGATTTTGATTAGGAGATAAACGGAGTTCGCTTAAAGAAACTTACGAGATATAAGAATTTGTATGAAACTCTTATGGGTGTGGTTCAATCATACGAAATAAATTATTATTCGTAACCAACAAAATACTTAGGCTAAAGTATCATGCCGGAAAGGAGTACCGTTAAAAGTATATTAAAAACTTCATACGTTAGTATAATTAGCTTAAACTTTTAAACTAGTTTGAATAGAAGATAAACGGAGTTCGCTTAAAGAAACTTACGAGATATAAGAAATTGTATGAAACTCTTATGGTTGTGGTTCCATCATACGAAATAAATTATTATTCGTAATCAACGAAATACTTAGGCTAAAGTATCATGCCGGAAAGGAGTACCGTTAAAAGTATATTAAAAACTTCATACGTTAGTATAAGGAGCTTAAACGTTTAAACGAGTTTGATTAGAAGATAAACAGAGTTCGCTTAAAGAAACTTACGAGATATAAGAAATTGTATGAAACTCTTATGGTTATGGTTCCATCATACGAAATAAATTTTTCTTCGTAATAAACGAAATACTTTGGCTAAAGTATCATGCCGGAAAGGAGTACCGTTAAAAGTATATTAAAAACTTTGTACGTTAGTATAATTAGCTTAAACTTTTAAACGAGTTTGATTAGAAGATAAACGGAGTTCGCTTAAAGAAACTTACGAGATATAAGAAATTGTATGAAACTCTTATGGTTATGGTTCCATCATACGAAATAAATTATTATTCGTAATCAACGAAATAGTTAGGCTAAAGTATCATGCCGGAAAGTAGTACCGTTAAAACTATATTAAAAACTTCATATGTTAGTATAATTAGCTTAAACTTTTAAACGAGTTTGATTAGAAGATAAACGGAGTTCGCTTAAAGAAACTTACGAGATATAAGAAATTGTATAAAATTCTTATAGGTATGTTACCATTATACAAAATAAATTAGTATTCGTAATAAACAAAATACCGAGGCTAAAGTATCTTGCCGGAAAGGGGTACCGTTAAAATTATATTATAAACCTCATTCGTTAGTATAATTTGCTTAAACTTTTCAACGAGTTTTATTATAGAAGATAAACGGAGTTCGTTTGAAGAAACTTACGAGATAGAAGAAATTGTATGAAACTCTTATGGGTGTGGTACCTTCACACGAAATAAATTATTATTCGTAACCAACAAAATACTTAGGCTAAAGTATCATGCCGGAAAGGAGTACCGTTAAAAGTATATTAAAAACGTCATACGTTAGTATAATTAGCTTAAACTTTTAAACGAGTTTGAATAGAAGATAAACGGAGTTCGCTTAAAGAAACTTACGAGATATAAGAAATTGTATGAAACTCTTATGGTTGTGGTTCCATCATACGAAATAAATTATTATTCGTAATCAACGAAATACTTAGGCTAAAGTGTTATGCCGGAAAAGAGTACCGTTAAAAGTATAATATAAACTTCACACGTTAGAATAATTAGCTTGAACATTTATATGATTTTGATTAGGAGATAAACGGAGTTCGCTTAAAGAAACTTACGAGATATAAGAATTTGTATGAAACTCTTATGGGTGTGGTTCAATCATACGAAATAAATTATTATTCATAACCAACAAAATACTTAGGCTAAAGTATCATGCCGGAAAGGAGTACCGTTAAAAGTATATTAAAAACTTCATACGTTAGTATAATTAGCTTAAACTTTTAAACTAGTTTGAATAGAAGATAAACGGAGTTCGCTTAAAGAAAATTACGAGATATAAGAAATTGTATGAAACTCTTATGGTTGTGGTTCCATCATACGAAATAAATTATTATTCGTAATCAACGAAATACTTAGGCTAAAGTATCATGCCGGAAAGGAGTACCGTTAAAAGTATATTAAAAACTTCATACGTTAGTATAAGGAGCTTAAACGTTTAAACGAGTTTGATTAGAAGATAAACAGAGTTCGCTTAAAGAAACTTACGAGATATAAGAAATTGTATGAAACTCTTATGGTTATGGTTCCATCATACGAAATAAATTATTATTCGTAATCAACGAAATAGTTAGGCTAAAGTATCATGCCGGAAAGTAGTACCGTTAAAACTATATTAAAAACTTCATATGTTAGTATAATTAGCTTAAACTTTTAAACGAGTTTGATTAGAAGATAAACGGAGTTCGCTTAAAGAAACTTAAGAGATATAAGAAATTGTATAAAATTCTTATAGGTATGTTACCTACAAAATAAATTAGTATTCGTAATAAACAAAATACCGAGGCTAAAGTATCTTGCCGGAAAGGGGTACCGTTAAAATTATATTATAAACCTCATTCGTTAGTATAATTTGCTTAAACTTTTCAACGAGTTTTATTATAGAAGATAAACGGAGTTCGTTTGAAGAAACTTACGAGATAGAAGAAATTGTATGAAACTCTTATGGGTGTGGTACCTTCACACGAAATAAATTATTATTCGTAACCAACAAAATACTTAGGCTAAAGTATCATGCCGGAAAGGAGTACCGTTAAAAGTATATTAAAAACTTCATACGTTAATATAATTAGCTTAAACTTTTAAACTAGTTTGAATAGAAGATAAACGGAGTTCGCTTAAAGAAACTTACGAGATATAAGAAATTGTATGAAACTCTTATGGTTGTGGTTCCATCATACGAAATAAATTATTATTCGTAATCAACGAAATACTTAGGCTAAAGTGTTATGCCGGAAAAGAGTACCGTTAAAAGTATAATATAAACTTCACACGTTAGAATAATTAGCTTGAACATTTATATGATTTTGATTAGGAGATAAACGGAGTTCGCTTAAAGAAACTTACGAGATATAAGAATTTGTATGAAACTCTTATGGGTGTGGTTCAATCATACGAAATAAATTATTATTCGTAACCAACAAAATACTTAGGCTAAAGTATCATGCCGGAAAGGAGTACCGTTAAAAGTATATTAAAAACTTTGTACGTTAGTATAATTAGCTTAAACTTTTAAACGAGTTTGATTAGAAGATAAACGGAGTTCGCTTAAAGAAACTTACGAGATATAAGAAATTGTATGAAACTCTTATGGTTATGGTTCCATCATACGAAATAAATTATTATTCGTAATCAACGAAATAGTTAGGCTAAAGTATCATGCCGGAAAGTAGTACCGTTAAAACTATATTAAAAACTTCATATGTTAGTATAATTAGCTTAAACTTTTAAACGAGTTTGATTAGAAGATAAACGGAGTTCGCTTAAAGAAACTTAAGAGATATAAGAAATTGTATAAAATTCTTATAGGTATGTTACCATTATACAAAATAAATTAGTATTCGTAATAAACAAAATACCGAGGCTAAAGTATCTTGCCGGAAAGGGGTACCGTTAAAATTATATTATAAACCTCATTCGTTAGTATAATTTGCTTAAACTTTTCAACGAGTTTTATTATAGAAGATAAACGGAGTTCGTTTGAAGAAACGTACGAGATAGAAGAAATTGTATGAAACTCTTATGGGTGTGGTACCTTCACACGAAATAAATTATTATTCGTAACCAACAAAATACTTAGGCTAAAGTATCATTCCGGAAAGGAGTACCGTTAAAAGTATATTAAAATCTTCATACGTTAGTATAATTAGCTTAAACTTTTAAACGAGTTTGAATAGAAGATAAACGGAGTTCGCTTAAAGAAACTTACGAGATATAAGAAATTGTATGAAACTCTTATGGTTGTGGTTCCATCATACGAAATAAATTATTATTCGTAATCAACGAAATACTTAGGCTAAAGTATCATGCCGGAAAGGAGTACCGTTAAAAGTATATTAAAAACTTCATACGTTAGTATAAGGAGCTTAAACGTTTAAACGAGTTTGATTAGAAGATAAACAGAGTTCGCTTAAAGAAACTTACGAGATATAAGAAATTGTATGAAACTCTTATGGTTATGGTTTCATCATACGAAATAAATTTTTCTTCATAATAAACGAAATACTTTGGCTAAAGTATCATGCCGGAAAGGAGTACCGTTAAAAGTATATTAAAAACTTTGTACGTTAGTATAATTAGCTTAAACTTTTAAACGAGTTTGATTAGAAGATAAACGGAGTTCGCTTAAAGAAACTTACGAGATATAAGAAATTGTATGAAACTCTTATGGTTATGGTTCCATCATACGAAATAAATTATTATTCGTAATCAACGAAATAGTTAGGCTAAAGTATCATGCCGGAAAGTAGTACCGTTAAAACTATATTAAAAACTTCATATGTTAGTATAATTAGCTTAAACTTTTAAACGAGTTTGATTAGAAGATAAACGGAGTTCGCTTAAAGAAACTTAAGAGATATAAGAAATTGTATAAAATTCTTATAGGTATGTTACCATTATACAAAATAAATTAGTATTCGTAATAAACAAAATACCGAGGCTAAAGTATCTTGCCGGAAAGGGGTACCGTTAAAAGTATATTAAAAACTTCATACGTTAGTATAATTAGCTTAAACTTTTAAACGAGTTTGATTAGAAGATAAACGGAGTTCGCTTAAAGAAACTTACGAGATATAAGAAATTGTATGAAACTCTTATGGTTGTGGTTCCATCATACGAAATAAATTATTATTCGTAATCAACGAAATACTTAGGCTAAAGTGTTATGCCGGAAAAGAGTACCGTTAAAAGTATAATATAAACTTCACACGTTAGAATAATTAGCTTGAACATTTATATGATTTTGATTAGGAGATAAACGGAGTTCGCTTAAAGAAACTTACGAGATATAAGAATTTGTATGAAACACTTATGGGTGTGGTTCAATCATACGAAATAAATTATTATTCGTAACCAACAAAATACTTAGGCTAAAGTATCATGCCGGAAAGGAGTACCGTTAAAAGTATATTAAAAACTTCATACGTTAGTATAATTAGCTTAAACTTTTAAACTAGTTTGAATAGAAGATAAACGGAGTTCGCTTAAAGAAACTTACGAGATATAAGAAATTGTATGAAACTCTTATGGTTGTGGTTCCATCATACGAAATAAATTATTATTCGTAATCAACGAAATACTTAGGCTAAAGTATCATGCCGGAAAGGAGTACCGTTAAAAGTATATTAAAAACTTTGTACGTTAGTATAATTAGCTTAAACTTTTAAACGAGTTTGATTAGAAGATAAACGGAGTTCGCTTAAAGAAACTTACGAGATATAAGAAATTGTATGAAACTCTTATGGTTATGGTTCCATCATACGAAATAAATTATTATTCGTAATCAACGAAATAGTTAGGCTAAAGTATCATGCCGGAAAGTAGTACCGTTAAAACTATATTAAAAACTTCATATGTTAGTATAATTAGCTTAAACTTTTAAACGAGTTTGATTAGAAGATAAACGGAGTTCGCTTAAAGAAACTTAAGAGATATAAGAAATTGTATAAAATTCTTATAGGTATGTTACCATTATACAAAATAAATTAGTATTCGTAATAAACAAAATACCGAGGCTAAAGTATCTTGCCGGAAAGGGGTACCGTTAAAATTATATTATAAACCTCATTCGTTAGTATAATTTGCTTAAACTTTTCAACGAGTTTTATTATAGAAGATAAACGGAGTTCGTTTGAAGAAACTTACGAGATAGAAGAAATTGTATGAAACTCTTATGGGTGTGGTACCTTCACACGAAATAAATTATTATTCGTAATCAACGAAATACTTAGGCTAAAGTATCATGCCGGAAAGGAGTACCGTTAAAAGTATATTAAAAACTTCATACGTTAGTATAAGGAGCTTAAACGTTTAAACGAGTTTGATTAGAAGATAAACAGAGTTCGCTTAAAGAAACTTACGAGATATAAGAAATTGTATGAAACTCTTATGGTTATGGTTTCATCATACGAAATAAATTTTTCTTCGTAATAAACGAAATACTTTGGCTAAAGTATCATGCCGGAAAGGAGTACCGTTAAAAGTATATTAAAAACTTTGTACGTTAGTATAATTAGCTTAAACTTTTAAACGAGTTTGAATAGAAGATAAACGGAGTTCGCTTAAAGAAACTTACGAGATATAAGAAATTGTATGAAACTCTTATGGTTGTGGTTCCATCATACGAAATAAATTATTATTCGTAATCAACGAAATACTTAGGCTAAAGTATCATGCCGGAAAGGAGTACCGTTAAAAGTATATTAAAAACTTCATACGTTAGTATAAGGAGCTTAAACGTTTAAACGAGTTTGATTAGAAGATAAACAGAGTTCGCTTAAAGAAACTTACGAGATATAAGAAATTGTATGAAACTCTTATGGTTATGGTTTCATCATACGAAATAAATTTTTCTTCGTAATTAACGAAATACTTTGGCTAAAGTATCATGCCGGAAAGGAGTACCGTTAAAAGTATATTAAAAACTTTGTACGTTAGTATAATTAGCTTAAACTTTTAAACGAGTTTGATTAGAAGATAAACGGAGTTCGCTTAAAGAAACTTACGAGATATAAGAAATTGTATGAAACTCTTATGGTTATGGTTCCATCATACGAAATAAATTATTATTCGTAATCAACGAAATAGTTAGGCTAAAGTATCATGCCGGAAAGTAGTACCGTTAAAACTATATTAAAAACTTCATATGTTAGTATAATTAGCTTAAACTTTTAAACGAGTTTGATTAGAAGATAAACGGAGTTCGCTTAAAGAAACTTAAGAGATATAAGAAATTGTATAAAATTCTTATAGGTATGTTACCTACAAAATAAATTAGTATTCGTAATAAACAAAATACCGAGGCTAAAGTATCTTGCCGGAAAGGGGTACCGTTAAAATTATATTATAAACCTCATTCGTTAGTATAATTTGCTTAAACTTTTCAACGAGTTTTATTATAGAAGATAAACGGAGTTCGTTTGAAGAAACTTACGAGATAGAAGAAATTGTATGAAACTCTTATGGGTGTGGTACCTTCACACGAAATATATTATTATTCGTAACCAACAAAATACTTAGGCTAAAGTATCATTCCGGAAAGGAGTACCGTTAAAAGTATATTAAAAACTTCATACGTTAGTATAATTAGCTTAAACTTTTAAACGAGTTTGAATAGAAGATAAACGGAGTTCGCTTAAAGAAACTTACGAGATATAAGAAATTGTATGAAACTCTTATGGTTGTGGTTCCATCATACGAAATAAATTATTATTCGTAATCAACGAAATACTTAGGCTAAAGTATCATGCCGGAAAGGAGTACCGTTAAAAGTATATTAAAAACTTCATACGTTAGTATAAGGAGCTTAAACGTTTAATCGAGTTTGATTAGAAGATAAACAGAGTTCGCTTAAAGAAACTTACGAGATATAAGAAATTGTATGAAACTCTTATGGTTATGGTTTCATCATACGAAATAAATTTTTCTTCGTAATAAACGAAATACTTTGGCTAAAGTATCATGCCGGAAAGGAGTACCGTTAAAAGTATATTAAAAACTTTGTACGTTAGTATAATTAGCTTAAACTTTTAAACGAGTTTGATTAGAAGATAAACGGAGTTCGCTTAAAGAAACTTACGAGATATAAGAAATTGTATGAAACTCTTATGGTTATGGTTCCATCATACGAAATAAATTATTATTCGTAATCAACGAAATAGTTAGGCTAAAGTATCATGCCGGAAAGTAGTACCGTTAAAACTATATTAAAAACTTCATATGTTAGTATAATTAGCTTAAACTTTTAAACGAGTTTGATTAGAAGATAAACGGAGTTCGCTTAAAGAAACTTAAGAGATATAAGAAATTGTATAAAATTCTTATAGGTATGTTACCATTATACAAAATAAATTAGTATTCGTAATAAACAAAATACCGAGGCTAAAGTATCTTGCCGGAAAGGGGTACCGTTAAAATTATATTAAAAACTTCATACGTTAGTATAATTAGCTTAAACTTTTAAACGAGTTTGAATAGAAGATAAACGGAGTTCGCTTAAAGAAACTTACGAGATATAAGAAATTGTATGAAACTCTTATGGTTGTGGTTCCATCATACGAAATAAATTATTATTCGTAATCAACGAAATACTTAGGCTAAAGTGTTATGCCGGAAAAGAGTACCGTTAAAAGTATAATATAAACTTCACACGTTAGAATAATTAGCTTGAACATTTATATGATTTTGATTAGGAGATAAACGGAGTTCGCTTAAAGAAACTTACGAGATATAAGAATTTGTATGAAACTCTTATGGGTGTGGTTCAATCATACGAAATAAATTATTATTCGTAACCAACAAAATACTTAGGCTAAAGTATCATGCCGGAAAGGAGTACCGTTAAAAGTATATTAAAAACTTCATACGTTAGTATAATTAGCTTAAACTTTTAAACTAGTTTGAATAGAAGATAAACGGAGTTCGCTTAAAGAAACTTACGAGATATAAGAAATTGTATGAAACTCTTATGGTTGTGGTTCCATCATACGAAATAAATTATTATTCGTAATCAACGAAATACTTAGGCTAAAGTATCATGCCGGAAAGGAGTACCGTTAAAAGTATATTAAAAACTTTGTACGTTAGTATAATTAGCTTAAACTTTTAAACGAGTTTGATTAGAAGATAAACGGAGTTCGCTTAAAGAAACTTACGAGATATAAGAAATTGTATGAAACTCTTATGGTTATGGTTCCATCATACGAAATAAATTATTATTCGTAATCAACGAAATAGTTAGGCTAAAGTATCATGCCGGAAAGTAGTACCGTTAAAACTATATTAAAAACTTCATATGTTAGTATAATTAGCTTAAACTTTTAAACGAGTTTGATTAGAAGATAAACGGAGTTCGCTTAAAGAAACTTAAGAGATATAAGAAATTGTATAAAATTCTTATAGGTATGTTACCATTATACAAAATAAATTAGTATTCGTAATAAACAAAATACCGAGGCTAAAGTATCTTGCCGGAAAGGGGTACCGTTAAAATTATATTATAAACCTCATTCGTTAGTATAATTTGCTTAAACTTTTCAACGAGTTTTATTATAGAAGATAAACGGAGTTCGTTTGAAGAAACTTACGAGATAGAAGAAATTGTATGAAACTCTTATGGGTGTGGTACCTTCACACGAAATAAATTATTATTCGTAACCAACAAAATACTTAGGCTAAAGTATCATTCCGGAAAGGAGTACCGTTAAAAGTATATTAAAAACTTCATACGTTAGTATAATTAGCTTAAACTTTTAAACGAGTTTGAATAGAAGATAAACGGAGTTCGCTTAAAGAAACTTACGAGATATAAGAAATTGTATGAAACTCTTATGGTTGTGGTTCCATCATACGAAATAAATTATTATTCGTAATCAACGAAATACTTAGGCTAAAGTATCATGCCGGAAAGGAGTACCGTTAAAAGTATATTAAAAACTTCATACGTTAGTATAAGGAGCTTAAACGTTTAATCGAGTTTGATTAGAAGATAAACAGAGTTCGCTTAAAGAAACTTACGAGATATAAGAAATTGTATGAAACTCTTATGGTTATGGTTTCATCATACGAAATAAATTTTTCTTCGTAATAAACGAAATACTTTGGCTAAAGTATCATGCCGGAAAGGAGTACCGTTAAAAGTATATTAAAAACTTTGTACGTTAGTATAATTAGCTTAAACTTTTAAACGAGTTTGATTAGAAGATAAACGGAGTTCGCTTAAAGAAACTTACGAGATATAAGAAATTGTATGAAACTCTTATGGTTATGGTTCCATCATACGAAATAAATTATTATTCGTAATCAACGAAATAGTTAGGCTAAAGTATCATGCCGGAAAGTAGTACCGTTAAAACTATATTAAAAACTTCATATGTTAGTATAATTAGCTTAAACTTTTAAACGAGTTTGATTAGAAGATAAACGGAGTTCGCTTAAAGAAACTTAAGAGATATAAGAAATTGTATAAAATTCTTATAGGTATGTTACCATTATACAAAATAAATTAGTATTCGTAATAAACAAAATACCGAGGCTAAAGTATCTTGCCGGAAAGGGGTACCGTTAAAAGTATATTAAAAACTTCATACGTTAGTATAATTAGCTTAAACTTTTAAACGAGTTTGAATAGAAGATAAACGGAGTTCGCTTAAAGAAACTTACGAGATATAAGAAATTGTATGAAACTCTTATGGTTGTGGTTTCATCATACGAAATAAATTATTATTCGTAATCAACGAAATACTTAGGCTAAAGTGTTATGCCGGAAAAGAGTACCGTTAAAAGTATAATATAAACTTCACACGTTAGAATAATTAGCTTGAACATTTATATGATTTTGATTAGGAGATAAACGGAGTTCGCTTAAAGAAACTTACGAGATATAAGAATTTGTATGAAACTCTTATGGGTGTGGTTCAATCATACGAAATAAATTATTATTCGTAACCAACAAAATACTTAGGCTAAAGTATCATGCCGGAAAGGAGTACCGTTAAAAGTATATTAAAAACTTCATACGTTAGTATAATTAGCTTAAACTTTTAAACTAGTTTGAATAGAAGATAAACGGAGTTCGCTTAAAGAAACTTACGAGATATAAGAAATTGTATGAAACTCTTATGGTTGTGGTTCCATCATACGAAATAAATTATTATTCGTAATCAACGAAATACTTAGGCTAAAGTATCATGCCGGAAAGGAGTACCGTTAAAAGTATATTAAAAACTTTGTACGTTAGTATAATTAGCTTAAACTTTTAAACGAGTTTGATTAGAAGATAAACGGAGTTCGCTTAAAGAAACTTACGAGATATAAGAAATTGTATGAAACTCTTATGGTTATGGTTCCATCATACGAAATAAATTATTATTCGTAATCAACGAAATAGTTAGGCTAAAGTATCATGCCGGAAAGTAGTACCGTTAAAACTATATTAAAAACTTCATATGTTAGTATAATTAGCTTAAACTTTTAAACGAGTTTGATTAGAAGATAAACGGAGTTCGCTTAAAGAAACTTAAGAGATATAAGAAATTGTATAAAATTCTTATAGGTATGTTACCATTATACAAAATAAATTAGTATTCGTAATAAACAAAATACCGAGGCTAAAGTATCTTGCCGGAAAGGGGTACCGTTAAAATTATATTATAAACCTCATTCGTTAGTATAATTTGCTTAAACTTTTCAACGAGTTTTATTATAGAAGATAAACGGAGTTCGTTTGAAGAAACTTACGAGATAGAAGAAATTGTATGAAACTCTTATGGGTGTGGTACCGTCACACGAAATAAATTATTATTCGTAACCAACAAAATACTTAGGCTAAAGTATCATTCCGGAAAGGAGTACCGTTAAAAGTATATTAAAAACTTCATACGTTAGTATAATTAGCTTAAACTTTTAAACGAGTTTGAATAGAAGATAAACGGAGTTCGCTTAAAGAAACTTACGAGATATAAGAAATTGTATGAAACTCTTATGGTTGTGGTTCCATCATACGAAATAAATTATTATTCGTAATCAACGAAATACTTAGGCTAAAGTATCATGCCGGAAAGGAGTACCGTTAAAAGTATATTAAAAACTTCATACGTTAGTATAAGGAGCTTAAACGTTTAATCGAGTTTGATTAGAAGATAAACAGAGTTCGCTTAAAGAAACTTACGAGATATAAGAAATTGTATGAAACTCTTATGGTTATGGTTTCATCATACGAAATAAATTTTTCTTCGTAATAAACGAAATACTTTGGCTAAAGTATCATGCCGGAAAGGAGTACCGTTAAAAGTATATTAAAAACTTTGTACGTTAGTATAATTAGCTTAAACTTTTAAACGAGTTTGATTAGAAGATAAACGGAGTTCGCTTAAAGAAACTTACGAGATATAAGAAATTGTATGAAACTCTTATGGTTATGGTTCCATCATACGAAATAAATTATTATTCGTAATCAACGAAATAGTTAGGCTAAAGTATCATGCCGGAAAGTAGTACCGTTAAAACTATATTAAAAACTTCATATGTTAGTATAATTAGCTTAAACTTTTAAACGAGTTTGATTAGAAGATAAACGGAGTTCGCTTAAAGAAACTTAAGAGATATAAGAAATTGTATAAAATTCTTATAGGTATGTTACCATTATACAAAATAAATTAGTATTCGTAATAAACAAAATACCGAGGCTAAAGTATCTTGCCGGAAAGGGGTACCGTTAAAAGTATATTAAAAACTTCATACGTTAGTATAATTAGCTTAAACTTTTAAACGAGTTTGAATAGAAGATAAACGGAGTTCGCTTAAAGAAACTTACGAGATATAAGAAATTGTATGAAACTCTTATGGTTGTGGTTCCATCATACGAAATAAATTATTATTCGTAATCAACGAAATACTTAGGCTAAAGTGTTATGCCGGAAAAGAGTACCGTTAAAAGTATAATATAAACTTCACACGTTAGAATAATTAGCTTGAACATTTATATGATTTTGATTAGGAGATAAACGGAGTTCGCTTAAAGAAACTTACGAGATATAAGAATTTGTATGAAACTCTTATGGGTGTGGTTCAATCATACGAAATAAATTATTATTCGTAACCAACAAAATACTTAGGCTAAAGTATCATGCCGGAAAGGAGTACCGTTAAAAGTATATTAAAAACTTCATACGTTAGTATAATTAGCTTAAACTTTTAAACTAGTTTGAATAGAAGATAAACGGAGTTCGCTTAAAGAAACTTACGAGATATAAGAAATTGTATGAAACTCTTATGGTTGTGGTTCCATCATACGAAATAAATTATTATTCGTAATCAACGAAATACTTAGGCTAAAGTATCATGCCGGAAAGGAGTACCGTTAAAAGTATATTAAAAACTTTGTACGTTAGTATAATTAGCTTAAACTTTTAAACGAGTTTGATTAGAAGATAAACGGAGTTCGCTTAAAGAAACTTACGAGATATAAGAAATTGTATGAAACTCTTATGGTTATGGTTCCATCATACGAAATAAATTATTATTCGTAATCAACGAAATAGTTAGGCTAAAGTATCATGCCGGAAAGTAGTACCGTTAAAACTATATTAAAAACTTCATATGTTAGTATAATTAGCTTAAACTTTTAAACGAGTTTGATTAGAAGATAAACGGAGTTCGCTTAAAGAAACTTAAGAGATATAAGAAATTGTATAAAATTCTTATAGGTATGTTACCATTATACAAAATAAATTAGTATTCGTAATAAACAAAATACCGAGGCTAAAGTATCTTGCCGGAAAGGGGTACCGTTAAAATTATATTATAAACCTCATTCGTTAGTATAATTTGCTTAAACTTTTCAACGAGTTTTATTATAGAAGATAAACGGAGTTCGTTTGAAGAAACTAACGAGATAGAAGAAATTGTATGAAACTCTTATGGGTGTGGTACCGTCACACGAAATAAATTATTATTCGTAACCAACAAAATACTTAGGCTAAAGTATCATTCCGGAAAGGAGTACCGTTAAAAGTATATTAAAAACTTCATACGTTAGTATAATTAGCTTAAACTTTTAAACGAGTTTGAATAGAAGATAAACGGAGTTCGCTTAAAGAAACTTACGAGATATAAGAAATTGTATGAAACTCTTATGGTTGTGGTTCCATCATACGAAATAAATTATTATTCGTAATCAACGAAATACTTAGGCTAAAGTATCATGCCGGAAAGGAGTACCGTTAAAAGTATATTAAAAACTTCATACGTTAGTATAAGGAGCTTAAACGTTTAATCGAGTTTGATTAGAAGATAAACAGAGTTCGCTTAAAGAAACTTACGAGATATAAGAAATTGTATGAAACTCTTATGGTTATGGTTTCATCATACGAAATAAATTTTTCTTCGTAATAAACGAAATACTTTGGCTAAAGTATCATGCCGGAAAGGAGTACCGTTAAAAGTATATTAAAAACTTTGTACGTTAGTATAATTAGCTTAAACTTTTAAACGAGTTTGATTAGAAGATAAACGGAGTTCGCTTAAAGAAACTTACGAGATATAAGAAATTGTATGAAACTCTTATGGTTATGGTTCCATCATACGAAATAAATTATTATTCGTAATCAACGAAATAGTTAGGCTAAAGTATCATGCCGGAAAGTAGTACCGTTAAAACTATATTAAAAACTTCATATGTTAGTATAATTAGCTTAAACTTTTAAACGAGTTTGATTAGAAGATAAACGGAGTTCGCTTAAAGAAACTTAAGAGATATAAGAAATTGTATAAAATTCTTATAGGTATGTTACCATTATACAAAATAAATTAGTATTCGTAATAAACAAAATACCGAGGCTAAAGTATCTTGCCGGAAAGGGGTACCGTTAAAAGTATATTAAAAACTTCATACGTTAGTATAATTAGCTTAAACTTTTAAACGAGTTTGAATAGAAGATAAACGGAGTTCGCTTAAAGAAACTTACGAGATATAAGAAATTGTATGAAACTCTTATGGTTGTGGTTTCATCATACGAAATAAATTATTATTCGTAATCAACGAAATACTTAGGCTAAAGTGTTATGCCGGAAAAGAGTACCGTTAAAAGTATAATATAAACTTCACACGTTAGAATAATTAGCTTGAACATTTATATGATTTTGATTAGGAGATAAACGGAGTTCGCTTAAAGAAACTTACGAGATATAAGAATTTGTATGAAACTCTTATGGGTGTGGTTCAATCATACGAAATAAATTATTATTCGTAACCAACAAAATACTTAGGCTAAAGTATCATGCCGGAAAGGAGTACCGTTAAAAGTATATTAAAAACTTCATACGTTAGTATAATTAGCTTAAACTTTTAAACTAGTTTGAATAGAAGATAAACGGAGTTCGCTTAAAGAAACTTACGAGATATAAGAAATTGTATGAAACTCTTATGGTTGTGGTTCCATCATACGAAATAAATTATTATTCGTAATCAACGAAATACTTAGGCTAAAGTATCATGCCGGAAAGGAGTACCGTTAAAAGTATATTAAAAACTTTGTACGTTAGTATAATTAGCTTAAACTTTTAAACGAGTTTGATTAGAAGATAAACGGAGTTCGCTTAAAGAAACTTACGAGATATAAGAAATTGTATGAAACTCTTATGGTTATGGTTCCATCATACGAAATAAATTATTATTCGTAATCAACGAAATAGTTAGGCTAAAGTATCATGCCGGAAAGTAGTACCGTTAAAACTATATTAAAAACTTCATATGTTAGTATAATTAGCTTAAACTTTTAAACGAGTTTGATTAGAAGATAAACGGAGTTCGCTTAAAGAAACTTAAGAGATATAAGAAATTGTATAAAATTCTTATAGGTATGTTACCATTATACAAAATAAATTAGTATTCGTAATAAACAAAATACCGAGGCTAAAGTATCTTGCCGGAAAGGGGTACCGTTAAAATTATATTATAAACCTCATTCGTTAGTATAATTTGCTTAAACTTTTCAACGAGTTTTATTATAGAAGATAAACGGAGTTCGTTTGAAGAAACTTACGAGATAGAAGAAATTGTATGAAACTCTTATGGGTGTGGTACCGTCACACGAAATAAATTATTATTCGTAACCAACAAAATACTTAGGCTAAAGTATCATTCCGGAAAGGAGTACCGTTAAAAGTATATTAAAAACTTCATACGTTAGTATAATTAGCTTAAACTTTTAAACGAGTTTGAATAGAAGATAAACGGAGTTCGCTTAAAGAAACTTACGAGATATAAGAAATTGTATGAAACTCTTATGGTTGTGGTTCCATCATACGAAATAAATTATTATTCGTAATCAACGAAATACTTAGGCTAAAGTATCATGCCGGAAAGGAGTACCGTTAAAAGTATATTAAAAACTTCATACGTTAGTATAAGGAGCTTAAACTTTTAATCGAGTTTGATTAGAAGATAAACAGAGTTCGCTTAAAGAAACTTACGAGATATAAGAAATTGTATGAAACTCTTATGGTTATGGTTTCATCATACGAAATAAATTTTTCTTCGTAATAAACGAAATACTTTGGCTAAAGTATCATGCCGGAAAGGAGTACCGTTAAAAGTATATTAAAAACTTTGTACGTTAGTATAATTAGCTTAAACTTTTAAACGAGTTTGATTAGAAGATAAACGGAGTTCGCTTAAAGAAACTTACGAGATATAAGAAATTGTATGAAACTCTTATGGTTATGGTTCCATCATACGAAATAAATTATTATTCGTAATCAACGAAATAGTTAGGCTAAAGTATCATGCCGGAAAGTAGTACCGTTAAAACTATATTAAAAACTTCATATGTTAGTATAATTAGCTTAAACTTTTAAACGAGTTTGATTAGAAGATAAACGGAGTTCGCTTAAAGAAACTTAAGAGATATAAGAAATTGTATAAAATTCTTATAGGTATGTTACCATTATACAAAATAAATTAGTATTCGTAATAAACAAAATACCGAGGCTAAAGTATCTTGCCGGAAAGGGGTACCGTTAAAAGTATATTAAAAACTTCATACGTTAGTATAATTAGCTTAAACTTTTAAACGAGTTTGAATAGAAGATAAACGGAGTTCGCTTAAAGAAACTTACGAGATATAAGAAATTGTATGAAACTCTTATGGTTGTGGTTCCATCATACGAAATAAATTATTATTCGTAATCAACGAAATACTTAGGCTAAAGTGTTATGCCGGAAAAGAGTACCGTTAAAAGTATAATATAAACTTCACACGTTAGAATAATTAGCTTGAACATTTATATGATTTTGATTAGGAGATAAACGGAGTTCGCTTAAAGAAACTTACGAGATATAAGAATTTGTATGAAACTCTTATGGGTGTGGTTCAATCATACGAAATAAATTATTATTCGTAACCAACAAAATACTTAGGCTAAAGTATCATGCCGGAAAGGAGTACCGTTAAAAGTATATTAAAAACTTCATACGTTAGTATAATTAGCTTAAACTTTTAAACTAGTTTGAATAGAAGATAAACGGAGTTCGCTTAAAGAAACTTACGAGATATAAGAAATTGTATGAAACTCTTATGGTTGTGGTTCCATCATACGAAATAAATTATTATTCGTAATCAACGAAATACTTAGGCTAAAGTATCATGCCGGAAAGGAGTACCGTTAAAAGTATATTAAAAACTTTGTACGTTAGTATAATTAGCTTAAACTTTTAAACGAGTTTGATTAGAAGATAAACGGAGTTCGCTTAAAGAAACTTACGAGATATAAGAAATTGTATGAAACTCTTATGGTTATGGTTCCATCATACGAAATAAATTATTATTCGTAATCAACGAAATAGTTAGGCTAAAGTATCATGCCGGAAAGTAGTACCGTTAAAACTATATTAAAAACTTCATATGTTAGTATAATTAGCTTAAACTTTTAAACGAGTTTGATTAGAAGATAAACGGAGTTCGCTTAAAGAAACTTAAGAGATATAAGAAATTGTATAAAATTCTTATAGGTATGTTACCATTATACAAAATAAATTAGTATTCGTAATAAACAAAATACCGAGGCTAAAGTATCTTGCCGGAAAGGGGTACCGTTAAAATTATATTATAAACCTCATTCGTTAGTATAATTTGCTTAAACTTTTCAACGAGTTTTATTATAGAAGATAAACGGAGTTCGTTTGAAGAAACTTACGAGATAGAAGAAATTGTATGAAACTCTTATGGGTGTGGTACCGTCACACGAAATAAATTATTATTCGTAACCAACAAAATACTTAGGCTAAAGTATCATTCCGGAAAGGAGTACCGTTAAAAGTATATTAAAAACTTCATACGTTAGTATAATTAGCTTAAACTTTTAAACGAGTTTGAATAGAAGATAAACGGAGTTCGCTTAAAGAAACTTACGAGATATAAGAAATTGTATGAAACTCTTATGGTTGTGGTTCCATCATACGAAATAAATTATTATTCGTAATCAACGAAATACTTAGGCTAAAGTATCATGCCGGAAAGGAGTACCGTTAAAAGTATATTAAAAACTTCATACGTTAGTATAAGGAGCTTAAACGTTTAATCGAGTTTGATTAGAAGATAAACAGAGTTCGCTTAAAGAAACTTACGAGATATAAGAAATTGTATGAAACTCTTATGGTTATGGTTTCATCATACGAAATAAATTTTTCTTCGTAATAAACGAAATACTTTGGCTAAAGTATCATGCCGGAAAGGAGTACCGTTAAAAGTATATTAAAAACTTTGTACGTTAGTATAATTAGCTTAAACTTTTAAACGAGTTTGATTAGAAGATAAACGGAGTTCGCTTAAAGAAACTTACGAGATATAAGAAATTGTATGAAACTCTTATGGTTATGGTTCCATCATACGAAATAAATTATTATTCGTAATCAACGAAATAGTTAGGCTAAAGTATCATGCCGGAAAGTAGTACCGTTAAAACTATATTAAAAACTTCATATGTTAGTATAATTAGCTTAAACTTTTAAACGAGTTTGATTAGAAGATAAACGGAGTTCGCTTAAAGAAACTTAAGAGATATAAGAAATTGTATAAAATTCTTATAGGTATGTTACCATTATACAAAATAAATTAGTATTCGTAATAAACAAAATACCGAGGCTAAAGTATCTTGCCGGAAAGGGGTACCGTTAAAAGTATATTAAAAACTTCATACGTTAGTATAATTAGCTTAAACTTTTAAACGAGTTTGAATAGAAGATAAACGGAGTTCGCTTAAAGAAACTTACGAGATATAAGAAATTGTATGAAACTCTTATGGTTGTGGTTCCATCATACGAAATAAATTATTATTCGTAATCAACGAAATACTTAGGCTAAAGTGTTATGCCGGAAAAGAGTACCGTTAAAAGTATAATATAAACTTCACACGTTAGAATAATTAGCTTGAACATTTATATGATTTTGATTAGGAGATAAACGGAGTTCGCTTAAAGAAACTTACGAGATATAAGAATTTGTATGAAACTCTTATGGGTGTGGTTCAATCATACGAAATAAATTATTATTCGTAACCAACAAAATACTTAGGCTAAAGTATCATGCCGGAAAGGAGTACCGTTAAAAGTATATTAAAAACTTCATACGTTAGTATAATTAGCTTAAACTTTTAAACTAGTTTGAATAGAAGATAAACGGAGTTCGCTTAAAGAAACTTACGAGATATAAGAAATTGTATGAAACTCTTATGGTTGTGGTTCCATCATACGAAATAAATTATTATTCGTAATCAACGAAATACTTAGGCTAAAGTATCATGCCGGAAAGGAGTACCGTTAAAAGTATATTAAAAACTTTGTACGTTAGTATAATTAGCTTAAACTTTTAAACGAGTTTGATTAGAAGATAAACGGAGTTCGCTTAAAGAAACTTACGAGATATAAGAAATTGTATGAAACTCTTATGGTTATGGTTCCATCATACGAAATAAATTATTATTCGTAATCAACGAAATAGTTAGGCTAAAGTATCATGCCGGAAAGTAGTACCGTTAAAACTATATTAAAAACTTCATATGTTAGTATAATTAGCTTAAACTTTTAAACGAGTTTGATTAGAAGATAAACGGAGTTCGCTTAAAGAAACTTAAGAGATATAAGAAATTGTATAAAATTCTTATAGGTATGTTACCATTATACAAAATAAATTAGTATTCGTAATAAACAAAATACCGAGGCTAAAGTATCTTGCCGGAAAGGGGTACCGTTAAAATTATATTATAAACCTCATTCGTTAGTATAATTTGCTTAAACTTTTCAACGAGTTTTATTATAGAAGATAAACGGAGTTCGTTTGAAGAAACTTACGAGATAGAAGAAATTGTATGAAACTCTTATGGGTGTGGTACCTTCACACGAAATAAATTATTATTCGTAATCAACGAAATACTTAGGCTAAAGTATCATGCCGGAAAGGAGTACCGTTAAAAGTATATTAAAAACTTCATACGTTAGTATAAGGAGCTTAAACGTTTAAACGAGTTTGATTAGAAGATAAACAGAGTTCGCTTAAAGAAACTTACGAGATATAAGAAATTGTATGAAACTCTTATGGTTATGGTTTCATCATACGAAATAAATTTTTCTTCGTAATAAACGAAATACTTTGGCTAAAGTATCATGCCGGAAAGGAGTACCGTTAAAAGTATATTAAAAACTTTGTACGTTAGTATAATTAGCTTAAACTTTTAAACGAGTTTGAATAGAAGATAAACGGAGTTCGCTTAAAGAAACTTACGAGATATAAGAAATTGTATGAAACTCTTATGGTTGTGGTTCCATCATACGAAATAAATTATTATTCGTAATCAACGAAATACTTAGGCTAAAGTATCATGCCGGAAAGGAGTACCGTTAAAAGTATATTAAAAACTTCATACGTTAGTATAAGGAGCTTAAACGTTTAAACGAGTTTGATTAGAAGATAAACAGAGTTCGCTTAAAGAAACTTACGAGATATAAGAAATTGTATGAAACTCTTATGGTTATGGTTTCATCATACGAAATAAATTTTTCTTCGTAATAAACGAAATACTTTGGCTAAAGTATCATGCCGGAAAGGAGTACCGTTAAAAGTATATTAAAAACTTTGTACGTTAGTATAATTAGCTTAAACTTTTAAACGAGTTTGATTAGAAGATAAACGGAGTTCGCTTAAAGAAACTTACGAGATATAAGAAATTGTATGAAACTCTTATGGTTATGGTTCCATCATACGAAATAAATTATTATTCGTAATCAACGAAATAGTTAGGCTAAAGTATCATGCCGGAAAGTAGTACCGTTAAAACTATATTAAAAACTTCATATGTTAGTATAATTAGCTTAAACTTTTAAACGAGTTTGATTAGAAGATAAACGGAGTTCGCTTAAAGAAACTTAAGAGATATAAGAAATTGTATAAAATTCTTATAGGTATGTTACCATTATACAAAATAAATTAGTATTCGTAATAAACAAAATACCGAGGCTAAAGTATCTTGCCGGAAAGGGGTACCGTTAAAATTATATTATAAACCTCATTCGTTAGTATAATTTGCTTAAACTTTTCAACGAGTTTTATTATAGAAGATAAACGGAGTTCGTTTGAAGAAACTTACGAGATAGAAGAAATTGTATGAAACTCTTATGGGTGTGGTACCTTCACACGAAATAAATTATTATTCGTAACCAACAAAATACTTAGGCTAAAGTATCATTCCGGAAAGGAGTACCGTTAAAAGTATATTAAAAACTTCATACGTTAGTATAATTAGCTTAAACTTTTAAACGAGTTTGAATAGAAGATAAACGGAGTTCGCTTAAAGAAACTTACGAGATATAAGAAATTGTATGAAACTCTTATGGTTGTGGTTCCATCATACGAAATAAATTATTATTCGTAATCAACGAAATACTTAGGCTAAAGTATCATGCCGGAAAGGAGTACCGTTAAAAGTATATTAAAAACTTCATACGTTAGTATAAGGAGCTTTAAACGTTTAAACGAGTTTGATTAGAAGATAAACAGAGTTCGCTTAAAGAAACTTACGAGATATAAGAAATTGTATGAAACTCTTATGGTTATGGTTTCATCATACGAAATAAATTTTTCTTCGTAATAAACGAAATACTTTGGCTAAAGTATCATGCCGGAAAGGAGTACCGTTAAAAGTATATTAAAAACTTTGTACGTTAGTATAATTAGCTTAAACTTTTAAACGAGTTTGATTAGAAGATAAACGGAGTTCGCTTAAAGAAACTTACGAGATATAAGAAATTGTATGAAACTCTTATGGTTATGGTTCCATCATACGAAATAAATTATTATTCGTAATCAACGAAATAGTTAGGCTAAAGTATCATGCCGGAAAGTCGTACCGTTAAAACTATATTAAAAACTTCATATGTTAGTATAATTAGCTTAAACTTTTAAACGAGTTTGATTAGAAGATAAACGGAGTTCGCTTAAAGAAACTTAAGAGATATAAGAAATTGTATAAAATTCTTATAGGTATGTTACCATTATACAAAATAAATTAGTATTCGTAATAAACAAAATACCGAGGCTAAAGTATCTTGCCGGAAAGGGGTACCGTTAAAAGTATATTAAAAACTTCATACGTTAGTATAATTAGCTTAAACTTTTAAACGAGTTTGAATAGAAGATAAACGGAGTTCGCTTAAAGAAACTTACGAGATATAAGAAATTGTATGAAACTCTTATGGTTGTGGTTCCATCATACGAAATAAATTATTATTCGTAATCAACGAAATACTTAGGCTAAAGTATCATGCCGGAAAGGAGTACCGTTAAAAGTATATTAAAAACTTCATACGTTAGTATAAGGAGCTTAAACGTTTAAACGAGTTTGATTAGAAGATAAACAGAGTTCGCTTAAAGAAACTTACGAGATATAAGAAATTGTATGAAACTCTTATGGTTATGGTTTCATCATACGAAATAAATTTTTCTTCGTAATAAACGAAATACTTTGGCTAAAGTATCATGCCGGAAAGGAGTACCGTTAAAAGTATATTAAAAACTTTGTACGTTAGTATAATT
Organism: Chamaenerion angustifolium; assembly: GCA_946814005.1. Classification (NCBI taxonomy): domain Eukaryota; kingdom Viridiplantae; phylum Streptophyta; class Magnoliopsida; order Myrtales; family Onagraceae; genus Chamaenerion; species Chamaenerion angustifolium. The sequence goes on from OX328274.1 coordinate 14,383,876, forward strand.
AGCTTAAACTTTTAAACGAGTTTGAATAGAAGATAAACGGAGTTCGCTTAAAGAAACTTACGAGATATAAGAAATTGTATGAAACTCTTATGGTTGTGGTTCCATCATACGAAATAAATTATTATTCGTAATCAACGAAATACTTAGGCTAAAGTATCATGCCGGAAAGGAGTACCGTTAAAAGTATATTAAAAACTTTGTACGTTAGTATAAGGAGCTTAAACGTTTAAACGAGTTTGATTAGAAGATAAACAGAGTTCGCTTAAAGAAACTTACGAGATATAAGAAATTGTATGAAACTCTTATGGTTATGGTTTCATCATACGAAATAAATTTTTCTTCGTAATAAACGAAATACTTTGGCTAAAGTATCATGCCGGAAAGGAGTACCGTTAAAAGTATATTAAAAACTTTGTACGTTAGTATAATTAGCTTAAACTTTTAAACGAGTTTGATTAGAAGATAAACGGAGTTCGCTTAAAGAAACTTACGAGATATAAGAAATTGTATGAAACTCTTATGGTTATGGTTCCATCATACGAAATAAATTATTATTCGTAATCAACGAAATAGTTAGGCTAAAGTATCATGCCGGAAAGTCGTACCGTTAAAACTATATTAAAAACTTCATATGTTAGTATAATTAGCTTAAACTTTTAAACGAGTTTGATTAGAAGATAAACGGAGTTCGCTTAAAGAAACTTAAGAGATATAAGAAATTGTATAAAATTCTTATAGGTATGTTACCATTATACAAAATAAATTAGTATTCGTAATAAACAAAATACCGAGGCTAAAGTATCTTGCCGGAAAGGGGTACCGTTAAAATTATATTATAAACCTCATTCGTTAGTATAATTTGCTTAAACTTTTCAACGAGTTTTATTATAGAAGATAAACGGAGTTCGTTTGAAGAAACTTACGAGATAGAAGAAATTGTATGAAACTCTTATGGGTGTGGTACCTTCACACGAAATAAATTATTATTCGTAACCAACAAAATACTTAGGCTAAAGTATCATTCCGGAAAGGAGTACCGTTAAAAGTATATTAAAAACTTCATACGTTAGTATAATTAGCTTAAACTTTTAAACGAGTTTGAATAGAAGATAAACGGAGTTCGCTTAAAGAAACTTACGAGATATAAGAAATTGTATGAAACTCTTATGGTTATGGTTTCATCATACGAAATAAATTTTTCTTCGTAATAAACGAAATACTTTGGCTAAAGTATCATGCCGGAAAGGAGTACCGTTAAAAGTATATTAAAAACTTTGTACGTTAGTATAATTAGCTTAAACTTTTAAACGAGTTTGAAAAGAAGATAAACGGAGTTCGCTTAAAGAAACTTACGAGATATAAGAAATTGTATGAAACTCTTATGGTTGTGGTTCCATCATACGAAATAAATTATTATTCGTAATCAACGAAATACTTAGGCTAAAGTATCATGCCGGAAAGGAGTACCGTTAAAAGTATATTAAAAACTTTGTACGTTAGTATAAGGAGCTTAAACGTTTAAACGAGTTTGATTAGAAGATAAACAGAGTTCGCTTAAAGAAACTTACGAGATATAAGAAATTGTATGAAACTCTTATGGTTATGGTTTCATCATACGAAATAAATTTTTCTTCGTAATAAACGAAATACTTTGGCTAAAGTATCATGCCGGAAAGGAGTACCGTTAAAAGTATATTAAAAACTTTGTACGTTAGTATAATTAGCTTAAACTTTTAAACGAGTTTGATTAGAAGATAAACGGAGTTCGCTTAAAGAAACTTACGAGATATAAGAAATTGTATGAAACTCTTATGGTTATGGTTCCATCATACGAAATAAATTATTATTCGTAATCAACGAAATAGTTAGGCTAAAGTATCATGCCGGAAAGTAGTACCGTTAAAACTATATTAAAAACTTCATATGTTAGTATAATTAGCTTAAACTTTTAAACGAGTTTGATTAGAAGATAAACGGAGTTCGCTTAAAGAAACTTAAGAGATATAAGAAATTGTATAAAATTCTTATAGGTATGTTACCATTATACAAAATAAATTAGTATTCGTAATAAACAAAATACCGAGGCTAAAGTATCTTGCCGGAAAGGGGTACCGTTAAAATTATATTATAAACCTCATTCGTTAGTATAATTTGCTTAAACTTTTCAACGAGTTTTATTATAGAAGATAAACGGAGTTCGTTTGAAGAAACTTACGAGATAGAAGAAATTGTATGAAACTCTTATGGGTGTGGTACCTTCACACGAAATAAATTATTATTCGTAACCAACAAAATACTTAGGCTAAAGTATCATTCCGGAAAGGAGTACCGTTAAAAGTATATTAAAAACTTCATACGTTAGTATAATTAGCTTAAACTTTTAAACGAGTTTGAATAGAAGATAAACGGAGTTCGCTTAAAGAAACTTACGAGATATAAGAAATTGTATGAAACTCTTATGGTTGTGGTTCCATCATACGAAATAAATTATTATTCGTAATCAACGAAATACTTAGGCTAAAGTATCATGCCGGAAAGGAGTACCGTTAAAAGTATATTAAAAACTTCATACGTTAGTATAAGGAGCTATAAACGTTTAAACGAGTTTGATTAGAAGATAAACAGAGTTCGCTTAAAGAAACTTACGAGATATAAGAAATTGTATGAAACTCTTATGGTTATGGTTTCATCATACGAAATAAATTTTTCTTCGTAATAAACGAAATACTTTGGCTAAAGTATCATGCCGGAAAGGAGTACCGTTAAAAGTATATTAAAAACTTTGTACGTTAGTATAATTAGCTTAAACTTTTAAACGAGTTTGATTAGAAGATAAACGGAGTTCGCTTAAAGAAACTTACGAGATATAAGAAATTGTATGAAACTCTTATGGTTGTGGTTCCATCATACGAAATAAATTATTATTCGTAATCAACGAAATAGTTAGGCTAAAGTATCATGCCGGAAAGTCGTACCGTTAAAACTATATTAAAAACTTCATATGTTAGTATAATTAGCTTAAACTTTTAAACGAGTTTGATTAGAAGATAAACGGAGTTCGCTTAAAGAAACTTACGAGATATAAGAAATTGTATAAAATTCTTATAGGTATGTTACCATTATACAAAATAAATTAGTATTCGTAATAAACAAAATACCGAGGCTAAAGTATCTTGCCGGAAAGTCGTACCGTTAAAACTATATTAAAAACTTCATATGTTAGTATAATTAGCTTAAACTTTTAAACGAGTTTGATTAGAAGATAAACGGAGTTCGCTTAAAGAAACTTAAGAGATATAAGAAATTGTATAAAATTCTTATAGGTATGTTACCATTATACAAAATAAATTAGTATTCGTAATAAACAAAATACCGAGGCTAAAGTATCTTGCCGGAAAGGGGTACCGTTAAAAGTATATTAAAAACTTCATACGTTAGTATAATTAGCTTAAACTTTTAAACGAGTTTGAATAGAAGATAAACGGAGTTCGCTTAAAGAAACTTACGAGATATAACAAATTGTATGAAACTCTTATGGTTGTGGTTCCATCATACGAAATAAATTATTATTCGTAATCAACGAAATACTTAGGCTAAAGTATCATGCCGGAAAGGAGTACCGTTAAAAGTATATTAAAAACTTCATACGTTAGTATAAGGAGCTTAAACGTTTAAACGAGTTTGATTAGAAGATAAACAGAGTTCGCTTAAAGAAACTTACGAGATATAAGAAATTGTATGAAACTCTTATGGTTATGGTTTCATCATACGAAATAAATTTTTCTTCGTAATAAACGAAATACTTTGGCTAAAGTATCATGCCGGAAAGGAGTACCGTTAAAAGTATATTAAAAACTTTGTACGTTAGTATAATTAGCTTAAACTTTTAAACGAGTTTGAATAGAAGATAAACGGAGTTCGCTTAAAGAAACTTACGAGATATAAGAAATTGTATGAAACTCTTATGGTTGTGGTTCCATCATACGAAATAAATTATTATTCGTAATCAACGAAATACTTAGGCTAAAGTATCATGCCGGAAAGGAGTACCGTTAAAAGTATATTAAAAACTTTGTACGTTAGTATAAGGAGCTTAAACGTTTAAACGAGTTTGATTAGAAGATAAACAGAGTTCGCTTAAAGAAACTTACGAGATATAAGAAATTGTATGAAACTCTTATGGTTATGGTTTCATCATACGAAATAAATTTTTCTTCGTAATAAACGAAATACTTTGGCTAAAGTATCATGCCGGAAAGGAGTACCGTTAAAAGTATATTAAAAACTTTGTACGTTAGTATAATTAGCTTAAACTTTTAAACGAGTTTGATTAGAAGATAAACGGAGTTCGCTTAAAGAAACTTACGAGATATAAGAAATTGTATGAAACTCTTATGGTTATGGTTCCATCATACGAAATAAATTATTATTCGTAATCAACGAAATAGTTAGGCTAAAGTATCATGCCGGAAAGTCGTACCGTTAAAACTATATTAAAAACTTCATATGTTAGTATAATTAGCTTAAACTTTTAAACGAGTTTGATTAGAAGATAAACGGAGTTCGCTTAAAGAAACTTAAGAGATATAAGAAATTGTATAAAATTCTTATAGGTATGTTACCATTATACAAAATAAATTAGTATTCGTAATAAACAAAATACCGAGGCTAAAGTATCTTGCCGGAAAGGGGTACCGTTAAAAGTATATTAAAAACTTCATACGTTAGTATAATTAGCTTAAACTTTTAAACGAGTTTGAATAGAAGATAAACGGAGTTCGCTTAAAGAAACTTACGAGATATAAGAAATTGTATGAAACTCTTATGGTTATGGTTTCATCATACGAAATAAATTTTTCTTCGTAATAAACGAAATACTTTGGCTAAAGTATCATGCCGGAAAGGAGTACCGTTAAAAGTATATTAAAAACTTTGTACGTTAGTATAATTAGCTTAAACTTTTAAACGAGTTTGAAAAGAAGATAAACGGAGTTCGCTTAAAGAAACTTACGAGATATAAGAAATTGTATGAAACTCTTATGGTTGTGGTTCCATCATACGAAATAAATTATTATTCGTAATCAACGAAATACTTAGGCTAAAGTATCATGCCGGAAAGGAGTACCGTTAAAAGTATATTAAAAACTTTGTACGTTAGTATAAGGAGCTTAAACGTTTAAACGAGTTTGATTAGAAGATAAACAGAGTTCGCTTAAAGAAACTTACGAGATATAAGAAATTGTATGAAACTCTTATGGTTATGGTTTCATCATACGAAATAAATTTTTCTTCGTAATAAACGAAATACTTTGGCTAAAGTATCATGCCGGAAAGGAGTACCGTTAAAAGTATATTAAAAACTTTGTACGTTAGTATAATTAGCTTAAACTTTTAAACGAGTTTGATTAGAAGATAAACGGAGTTCGCTTAAAGAAACTTACGAGATATAAGAAATTGTATGAAACTCTTATGGTTATGGTTCCATCATACGAAATAAATTATTATTCGTAATCAACGAAATAGTTAGGCTAAAGTATCATGCCGGAAAGTAGTACCGTTAAAACTATATTAAAAACTTCATATGTTAGTATAATTAGCTTAAACTTTTAAACGAGTTTGATTAGAAGATAAACGGAGTTCGCTTAAAGAAACTTAAGAGATATAAGAAATTGTATAAAATTCTTATAGGTATGTTACCATTATACAAAATAAATTAGTATTCGTAATAAACAAAATACCGAGGCTAAAGTATCTTGCCGGAAAGGGGTACCGTTAAAATTATATTATAAACCTCATTCGTTAGTATAATTTGCTTAAACTTTTCAACGAGTTTTATTATAGAAGATAAACGGAGTTCGTTTGAAGAAACTTACGAGATAGAAGAAATTGTATGAAACTCTTATGGGTGTGGTACCTTCACACGAAATAAATTATTATTCGTAACCAACAAAATACTTAGGCTAAAGTATCATTCCGGAAAGGAGTACCGTTAAAAGTATATTAAAAACTTCATACGTTAGTATAATTAGCTTAAACTTTTAAACGAGTTTGAATAGAAGATTAACGGAGTTCGCTTAAAGAAACTTACGAGATATAAGAAATTGTATGAAACTCTTATGGTTGTGGTTCCATCATACGAAATAAATTATTATTCGTAATCAACGAAATACTTAGGCTAAAGTATCATGCCGGAAAGGAGTACCGTTAAAAGTATATTAAAAACTTCATACGTTAGTATAAGGAGCTTAAACGTTTAAACGAGTTTGATTAGAAGATAAACAGAGTTCGCTTAAAGAAACTTACGAGATATAAGAAATTGTATGAAACTCTTATGGTTATGGTTTCATCATACGAAATAAATTTTTCTTCGTAATAAACGAAATACTTTGGCTAAAGTATCATGCCGGAAAGGAGTACCGTTAAAAGTATATTAAAAACTTTGTACGTTAGTATAATTAGCTTAAACTTTTAAACGAGTTTGATTAGAAGATAAACGGAGTTCGCTTAAAGAAACTTACGAGATATAAGAAATTGTATGAAACTCTTATGGTTGTGGTTCCATCATACGAAATAAATTATTATTCGTAATCAACGAAATACTTAGGCTAAAGTATCATGCCGGAAAGGAGTACCGTTAAAAGTATATTAAAAACTTTGTACGTTAGTATAATTAGCTTAAACTTTTAAACGAGTTTGATTAGAAGATAAACGGAGTTCGCTTAAAGAAACTTACGAGATATAAGAAATTGTATGAAACTCTTATGGTTATGGTTCCATCATACGAAATAAATTATTATTCGTAATCAACGAAATAGTTAGGCTAAAGTATCATGCCGGAAAGTCGTACCGTTAAAACTATATTAAAAACTTCATATGTTAGTATAATTAGCTTAAACTTTTAAACGAGTTTGATTAGAAGATAAACGGAGTTCGCTTAAAGAAACTTAAGAGATATAAGAAATTGTATAAAATTCTTATAGGTATGTTACCATTATACAAAATAAATTAGTATTCGTAATAAACAAAATACCGAGGCTAAAGTATCTTGCCGGAAAGGGGTACCGTTAAAAGTATATTAAAAACTTCATACGTTAGTATAATTAGCTTAAACTTTTAAACGAGTTTGAATAGAAGATAAACGGAGTTCGCTTAAAGAAACTTACGAGATATAACAAATTGTATGAAACTCTTATGGTTGTGGTTCCATCATACGAAATAAATTATTATTCGTAATCAACGAAATACTTAGGCTAAAGTATCATGCCGGAAAGGAGTACCGTTAAAAGTATATTAAAAACTTCATACGTTAGTATAAGGAGCTTAAACGTTTAAACGAGTTTGATTAGAAGATAAACAGAGTTCGCTTAAAGAAACTTACGAGATATAAGAAATTGTATGAAACTCTTATGGTTATGGTTTCATCATACGAAATAAATTTTTCTTCGTAATAAACGAAATACTTTGGCTAAAGTATCATGCCGGAAAGGAGTACCGTTAAAAGTATATTAAAAACTTTGTACGTTAGTATAATTAGCTTAAACTTTTAAACGAGTTTGAATAGAAGATAAACGGAGTTCGCTTAAAGAAACTTACGAGATATAAGAAATTGTATGAAACTCTTATGGTTGTGGTTCCATCATACGAAATAAATTATTATTCGTAATCAACGAAATACTTAGGCTAAAGTATCATGCCGGAAAGGAGTACCGTTAAAAGTATATTAAAAACTTTGTACGTTAGTATAAGGAGCTTAAACGTTTAAACGAGTTTGATTAGAAGATAAACAGAGTTCGCTTAAAGAAACTTACGAGATATAAGAAATTGTATGAAACTCTTATGGTTATGGTTTCATCATACGAAATAAATTTTTCTTCGTAATAAACGAAATACTTTGGCTAAAGTATCATGCCGGAAAGGAGTACCGTTAAAAGTATATTAAAAACTTTGTACGTTAGTATAATTAGCTTAAACTTTTAAACGAGTTTGATTAGAAGATAAACGGAGTTCGCTTAAAGAAACTTACGAGATATAAGAAATTGTATGAAACTCTTATGGTTATGGTTCCATCATACGAAATAAATTATTATTCGTAATCAACGAAATAGTTAGGCTAAAGTATCATGCCGGAAAGTAGTACCGTTAAAACTATATTAAAAACTTCATATGTTAGTATAATTAGCTTAAACTTTTAAACGAGTTTGATTAGAAGATAAACGGAGTTCGCTTAAAGAAACTTAAGAGATATAAGAAATTGTATAAAATTCTTATAGGTATGTTACCATTATACAAAATAAATTAGTATTCGTAATAAACAAAATACCGAGGCTAAAGTATCTTGCCGGAAAGGGGTACCGTTAAAATTATATTATAAACCTCATTCGTTAGTATAATTTGCTTAAACTTTTCAACGAGTTTTATTATAGAAGATAAACGGAGTTCGTTTGAAGAAACTTACGAGATAGAAGAAATTGTATGAAACTCTTATGGGTGTGGTACCTTCACACGAAATAAATTATTATTCGTAACCAACAAAATACTTAGGCTAAAGTATCATTCCGGAAAGGAGTACCGTTAAAAGTATATTAAAAACTTCATACGTTAGTATAATTAGCTTAAACTTTTAAACGAGTTTGAATAGAAGATAAACGGAGTTCGCTTAAAGAAACTTACGAGATATAAGAAATTGTATGAAACTCTTATGGTTGTGGTTCCATCATACGAAATAAATTATTATTCGTAATCAACGAAATACTTAGGCTAAAGTATCATGCCGGAAAGGAGTACCGTTAAAAGTATATTAAAAACTTCATACGTTAGTATAAGGAGCTTAAACGTTTAAACGAGTTTGATTAGAAGATAAACAGAGTTCGCTTAAAGAAACTTACGAGATATAAGAAATTGTATGAAACTCTTATGGTTATGGTTTCATCGTACGAAATAAATTTTTCTTCGTAATAAACGAAATACTTTGGCTAAAGTATCATGCCGGAAAGGAGTACCGTTAAAAGTATATTAAAAACTTTGTACGTTAGTATAATTAGCTTAAACTTTTAAACGAGTTTGATTAGAAGATAAACGGAGTTCGCTTAAAGAAACTTACGAGATATAAGAAATTGTATGAAACTCTTATGGTTATGGTTCCATCATACGAAATAAATTATTATTCGTAATCAACGAAATAGTTAGGCTAAAGTATCATGCCGGAAAGTCGTACCGTTAAAACTATATTAAAAACTTCATATGTTAGTATAATTAGCTTAAACTTTTAAACGAGTTTGATTAGAAGATAAACGGAGTTCGCTTAAAGAAACTTAAGAGATATAAGAAATTGTATAAAATTCTTATAGGTATGTTACCATTATACAAAATAAATTAGTATTCGTAATAAACAAAATACCGAGGCTAAAGTATCTTGCCGGAAAGGGGTACCGTTAAAAGTATATTAAAAACTTCATACGTTAGTATAATTAGCTTAAACTTTTAAACGAGTTTGAATAGAAGATAAACGGAGTTCGCTTAAAGAAACTTACGAGATATAAGAAATTGTATGAAACTCTTATGGTTGTGGTTCCATCATACGAAATAAATTATTATTCGTAATCAACGAAATACTTAGGCTAAAGTATCATGCCGGAAAGGAGTACCGTTAAAAGTATATTAAAAACTTCATACGTTAGTATAAGGAGCTTAAACGTTTAAACGAGTTTGATTAGAAGATAAACAGAGTTCGCTTAAAGAAACTTACGAGATATAAGAAATTGTATGAAACTCTTATGGTTATGGTTTCATCATACGAAATAAATTTTTCTTCGTAATAAACGAAATACTTTGGCTAAAGTATCATGCCGGAAAGGAGTACCGTTAAAAGTATATTAAAAACTTTGTACGTTAGTATAATTAGCTTAAACTTTTAAACGAGTTTGAAAAGAAGATAAACGGAGTTCGCTTAAAGAAACTTACGAGATATAAGAAATTGTATGAAACTCTTATGGTTGTGGTTCCATCATACGAAATAAATTATTATTCGTAATCAACGAAATACTTAGGCTAAAGTATCATGCCGGAAAGGAGTACCGTTAAAAGTATATTAAAAACTTTGTACGTTAGTATAAGGAGCTTAAACGTTTAAACGAGTTTGATTAGAAGATAAACAGAGTTCGCTTAAAGAAACTTACGAGATATAAGAAATTGTATGAAACTCTTATGGTTATGGTTTCATCATACGAAATAAATTTTTCTTCGTAATAAACGAAATACTTTGGCTAAAGTATCATGCCGGAAAGGAGTACCGTTAAAAGTATATTAAAAACTTTGTACGTTAGTATAATTAGCTTAAACTTTTAAACGAGTTTGATTAGAAGATAAACGGAGTTCGCTTAAAGAAACTTACGAGATATAAGAAATTGTATGAAACTCTTATGGTTATGGTTCCATCATACGAAATAAATTATTATTCGTAATCAACGAAATAGTTAGGCTAAAGTATCATGCCGGAAAGTAGTACCGTTAAAACTATATTAAAAACTTCATATGTTAGTATAATTAGCTTAAACTTTTAAACGAGTTTGATTAGAAGATAAACGGAGTTCGCTTAAAGAAACTTAAGAGATATAAGAAATTGTATAAAATTCTTATAGGTATGTTACCATTATACAAAATAAATTAGTATTCGTAATAAACAAAATACCGAGGCTAAAGTATCTTGCCGGAAAGGGGTACCGTTAAAATTATATTATAAACCTCATTCGTTAGTATAATTTGCTTAAACTTTTCAACGAGTTTTATTATAGAAGATAAACGGAGTTCGTTTGAAGAAACTTACGAGATAGAAGAAATTGTATGAAACTCTTATGGGTGTGGTACCTTCACACGAAATAAATTATTATTCGTAACCAACAAAATACTTAGGCTAAAGTATCATTCCGGAAAGGAGTACCGTTAAAAGTATATTAAAAACTTCATACGTTAGTATAATTAGCTTAAACTTTTAAACGAGTTTGAATAGAAGATAAACGGAGTTCGCTTAAAGAAACTTACGAGATATAAGAAATTGTATGAAACTCTTATGGTTGTGGTTCCATCATACGAAATAAATTATTATTCGTAATCAACGAAATACTTAGGCTAAAGTATCATGCCGGAAAGGAGTACCGTTAAAAGTATATTAAAAACTTCATACGTTAGTATAAGGAGCTTAAACGTTTAAACGAGTTTGATTAGAAGATAAACAGAGTTCGCTTAAAGAAACTTACGAGATATAAGAAATTGTATGAAACTCTTATGGTTATGGTTTCATCATACGAAATAAATTTTTCTTCGTAATAAACGAAATACTTTGGCTAAAGTATCATGCCGGAAAGGAGTACCGTTAAAAGTATATTAAAAACTTTGTACGTTAGTATAATTAGCTTAAACTTTTAAACGAGTTTGATTAGAAGATAAACGGAGTTCGCTTAAAGAAACTTACGAGATATAAGAAATTGTATGAAACTCTTATGGTTGTGGTTCCATCATACGAAATAAATTATTATTCGTAATCAACGAAATACTTAGGCTAAAGTATCATGCCGGAAAGGAGTACCGTTAAAAGTATATTAAAAACTTTGTACGTTAGTATAATTAGCTTAAACTTTTAAACGAGTTTGATTAGAAGATAAACGGAGTTCGCTTAAAGAAACTTACGAGATATAAGAAATTGTATGAAACTCTTATGGTTATGGTTCCATCATACGAAATAAATTATTATTCGTAATCAACGAAATAGTTAGGCTAAAGTATCATGCCGGAAAGTCGTACCGTTAAAACTATATTAAAAACTTCATATGTTAGTATAATTAGCTTAAACTTTTAAACGAGTTTGATTAGAAGATAAACGGAGTTCGCTTAAAGAAACTTAAGAGATATAAGAAATTGTATAAAATTCTTATAGGTATGTTACCATTATACAAAATAAATTAGTATTCGTAATAAACAAAATACCGAGGCTAAAGTATCTTGCCGGAAAGGGGTACCGTTAAAAGTATATTAAAAACTTCATACGTTAGTATAATTAGCTTAAACTTTTAAACGAGTTTGAATAGAAGATAAACGGAGTTCGCTTAAAGAAACTTACGAGATATAACAAATTGTATGAAACTCTTATGGTTGTGGTTCCATCATACGAAATAAATTATTATTCGTAATCAACGAAATACTTAGGCTAAAGTATCATGCCGGAAAGGAGTACCGTTAAAAGTATATTAAAAACTTCATACGTTAGTATAAGGAGCTTAAACGTTTAAACGAGTTTGATTAGAAGATAAACAGAGTTCGCTTAAAGAAACTTACGAGATATAAGAAATTGTATGAAACTCTTATGGTTATGGTTTCATCATACGAAATAAATTTTTCTTCGTAATAAACGAAATACTTTGGCTAAAGTATCATGCCGGAAAGGAGTACCGTTAAAAGTATATTAAAAACTTTGTACGTTAGTATAATTAGCTTAAACTTTTAAACGAGTTTGAATAGAAGATAAACGGAGTTCGCTTAAAGAAACTTACGAGATATAAGAAATTGTATGAAACTCTTATGGTTGTGGTTCCATCATACGAAATAAATTATTATTCGTAATCAACGAAATACTTAGGCTAAAGTATCATGCCGGAAAGGAGTACCGTTAAAAGTATATTAAAAACTTTGTACGTTAGTATAAGGAGCTTAAACGTTTAAACGAGTTTGATTAGAAGATAAACAGAGTTCGCTTAAAGAAACTTACGAGATATAAGAAATTGTATGAAACTCTTATGGTTATGGTTTCATCATACGAAATAAATTTTTCTTCGTAATAAACGAAATACTTTGGCTAAAGTATCATGCCGGAAAGGAGTACCGTTAAAAGTATATTAAAAACTTTGTACGTTAGTATAATTAGCTTAAACTTTTAAACGAGTTTGATTAGAAGATAAACGGAGTTCGCTTAAAGAAACTTACGAGATATAAGAAATTGTATGAAACTCTTATGGTTATGGTTCCATCATACGAAATAAATTATTATTCGTAATCAACGAAATAGTTAGGCTAAAGTATCATGCCGGAAAGTAGTACCGTTAAAACTATATTAAAAACTTCATATGTTAGTATAATTAGCTTAAACTTTTAAACGAGTTTGATTAGAAGATAAACGGAGTTCGCTTAAAGAAACTTAAGAGATATAAGAAATTGTATAAAATTCTTATAGGTATGTTACCATTATACAAAATAAATTAGTATTCGTAATAAACAAAATACCGAGGCTAAAGTATCTTGCCGGAAAGGGGTACCGTTAAAATTATATTATAAACCTCATTCGTTAGTATAATTTGCTTAAACTTTTCAACGAGTTTTATTATAGAAGATAAACGGAGTTCGTTTGAAGAAACTTACGAGATAGAAGAAATTGTATGAAACTCTTATGGGTGTGGTACCTTCACACGAAATAAATTATTATTCGTAACCAACAAAATACTTAGGCTAAAGTATCATTCCGGAAAGGAGTACCGTTAAAAGTATATTAAAAACTTCATACGTTAGTATAATTAGCTTAAACTTTTAAACGAGTTTGAATAGAAGATAAACGGAGTTCGCTTAAAGAAACTTACGAGATATAAGAAATTGTATGAAACTCTTATGGTTGTGGTTCCATCATACGAAATAAATTATTATTCGTAATCAACGAAATACTTAGGCTAAAGTATCATGCCGGAAAGGAGTACCGTTAAAAGTATATTAAAAACTTCATACGTTAGTATAAGGAGCTTAAACGTTTAAACGAGTTTGATTAGAAGATAAACAGAGTTCGCTTAAAGAAACTTACGAGATATAAGAAATTGTATGAAACTCTTATGGTTATGGTTTCATCGTACGAAATAAATTTTTCTTCGTAATAAACGAAATACTTTGGCTAAAGTATCATGCCGGAAAGGAGTACCGTTAAAAGTATATTAAAAACTTTGTACGTTAGTATAATTAGCTTAAACTTTTAAACGAGTTTGATTAGAAGATAAACGGAGTTCGCTTAAAGAAACTTACGAGATATAAGAAATTGTATGAAACTCTTATGGTTATGGTTCCATCATACGAAATAAATTATTATTCGTAATCAACGAAATAGTTAGGCTAAAGTATCATGCCGGAAAGTCGTACCGTTAAAACTATATTAAAAACTTCATATGTTAGTATAATTAGCTTAAACTTTTAAACGAGTTTGATTAGAAGATAAACGGAGTTCGCTTAAAGAAACTTAAGAGATATAAGAAATTGTATAAAATTCTTATAGGTATGTTACCATTATACAAAATAAATTAGTATTCGTAATAAACAAAATACCGAGGCTAAAGTATCTTGCCGGAAAGGGGTACCGTTAAAAGTATATTAAAAACTTCATACGTTAGTATAATTAGCTTAAACTTTTAAACGAGTTTGAATAGAAGATAAACGGAGTTCGCTTAAAGAAACTTACGAGATATAAGAAATTGTATGAAACTCTTATGGTTGTGGTTCCATCATACGAAATAAATTATTATTCGTAATCAACGAAATACTTAGGCTAAAGTATCATGCCGGAAAGGAGTACCGTTAAAAGTATATTAAAAACTTCATACGTTAGTATAAGGAGCTTAAACGTTTAAACGAGTTTGATTAGAAGATAAACAGAGTTCGCTTAAAGAAACTTACGAGATATAAGAAATTGTATGAAACTCTTATGGTTATGGTTTCATCATACGAAATAAATTTTTCTTCGTAATAAACGAAATACTTTGGCTAAAGTATCATGCCGGAAAGGAGTACCGTTAAAAGTATATTAAAAACTTTGTACGTTAGTATAATTAGCTTAAACTTTTAAACGAGTTTGAATAGAAGATAAACGGAGTTCGCTTAAAGAAACTTACGAGATATAAGAAATTGTATGAAACTCTTATGGTTGTGGTTCCATCATACGAAATAAATTATTATTCGTAATCAACGAAATACTTAGGCTAAAGTATCATGCCGGAAAGGAGTACCGTTAAAAGTATATTAAAAACTTTGTACGTTAGTATAAGGAGCTTAAACGTTTAAACGAGTTTGATTAGAAGATAAACAGAGTTCGCTTAAAGAAACTTACGAGATATAAGAAATTGTATGAAACTCTTATGGTTATGGTTTCATCATACGAAATAAATTTTTCTTCGTAATAAACGAAATACTTTGGCTAAAGTATCATGCCGGAAAGGAGTACCGTTAAAAGTATATTAAAAACTTTGTACGTTAGTATAATTAGCTTAAACTTTTAAACGAGTTTGATTAGAAGATAAACGGAGTTCGCTTAAAGAAACTTACGAGATATAAGAAATTGTATGAAACTCTTATGGTTATGGTTCCATCATACGAAATAAATTATTATTCGTAATCAACGAAATAGTTAGGCTAAAGTATCATGCCGGAAAGTAGTACCGTTAAAACTATATTAAAAACTTCATATGTTAGTATAATTAGCTTAAACTTTTAAACGAGTTTGATTAGAAGATAAACGGAGTTCGCTTAAAGAAACTTAAGAGATATAAGAAATTGTATAAAATTCTTATAGGTATGTTACCATTATACAAAATAAATTAGTATTCGTAATAAACAAAATACCGAGGCTAAAGTATCTTGCCGGAAAGGGGTACCGTTAAAATTATATTATAAACCTCATTCGTTAGTATAATTTGCTTAAACTTTTCAACGAGTTTTATTATAGAAGATAAACGGAGTTCGTTTGAAGAAACTTACGAGATAGAAGAAATTGTATGAAACTCTTATGGGTGTGGTACCTTCACACGAAATAAATTATTATTCGTAACCAACAAAATACTTAGGCTAAAGTATCATGCCGGAAAGGAGTACCGTTAAAAGTATATTAAAAACTTCATACGTTAGTATAATTAGCTTAAACTTTTAAACGAGTTTGAATAGAAGATAAACAGAGTTCGCTTAAAGAAACTTACGAGATATAAGAAATTGTATGAAACTCTTATGGTTGTGGTTCCATCATACGAAATAAATTATTATTCGTAATCAACGAAATACTTAGGCTAAAGTATCATGCCGGAAAGGAGTACCGTTAAAAGTATATTAAAAACTTCATACGTTAGTATAAGGAGCTTTAAACGTTTAAACGAGTTTGATTAGAAGATAAACAGAGTTCGCTTAAAGAAACTTACGAGATATAAGAAATTGTATGAAACTCTTATGGTTGTGGTTCCATCATACGAAATAAATTATTATTCGTAATCAACGAAATACTTAGGCTAAAGTATCATGCCGGAAAGGAGTACCGTTAAAAGTATATTAAAAACTTTGTACGTTAGTATAATTAGCTTAAACTTTTAAACGAGTTTGATTAGAAGATAAACGGAGTTCGCTTAAAGAAACTTACGAGATATAAGAAATTGTATGAAACTCTTATGGTTGTGGTTCCATCATACGAAATAAATTATTATTCGTAATCAACGAAATACTTAGGCTAAAGTATCATGCCGGAAAGGAGTACCGTTAAAAGTATATTAAAAACTTCATACGTTAGTATAAGGAGCTTAAACGTTTAAACGAGTTTGATTAGAAGATAAACAGAGTTCGCTTAAAGAAACTTACGAGATATAAGAAATTGTATGAAACTCTTATGGTTATGGTTTCATCATACGAAATAAATTTTTCTTCGTAATAAACGAAATACTTTGGCTAAAGTATCATGCCGGAAAGGAGTACCGTTAAAACTATATTAAAAACTTCATATGTTAGTATAATTAGCTTAAACTTTTAAACGAGTTTGATTAGAAGATAAACGGAGTTCGCTTAAAGAAACTTAAGAGATATAAGAAATTGTATAAAATTCTTATAGGTATGTTACCATTATACAAAATAAATTAGTATTCGTAATAAACAAAATACCGAGGCTAAAGTATCTTGCCGGAAAGGGGTACCGTTAAAAGTATATTAAAAACTTCATACGTTAGTATAATTAGCTTAAACTTTTAAACGAGTTTGAATAGAAGATAAACGGAGTTCGCTTAAAGAAACTTACGAGATATAAGAAATTGTATGAAACTCTTATGGTTGTGGTTCCATCATACGAAATAAATTATTATTCGTAATCAACGAAATACTTAGGCTAAAGTGTTATGCCGGAAAAGAGTACCGTTAAAAGTATAATATAAACTTCACACGTTAGAATAATTAGCTTGAACATTTATATGATTTTGATTAGGAGATAAACGGAGTTCGCTTAAAGAAACTTACGAGATATAAGAATTTGTATGAAACTCTTATGGGTGTGGTTCAATCATACGAAATAAATTATTATTCGTAACCAACAAAATACTTAGGCTAAAGTATCATGCCGGAAAGGAGTACCGTTAAAAGTATATTAAAAACTTCATACGTTAGTATAATTAGCTTAAACTTTTAAACTAGTTTGAATAGAAGATAAACGGAGTTCGCTTAAAGAAACTTACGAGATATAAGAAATTGTATGAAACTCTTATGGTTGTGGTTCCATCATACGAAATAAATTATTATTCGTAATCAACGAAATACTTAGGCTAAAGTATCATGCCGGAAAGGAGTACCGTTAAAAGTATATTAAAAACTTTGTACGTTAGTATAATTAGCTTAAACTTTTAAACGAGTTTGATTAGAAGATAAACGGAGTTCGCTTAAAGAAACTTACGAGATATAAGAAATTGTATGAAACTCTTATGGTTATGGTTCCATCATACGAAATAAATTATTATTCGTAATCAACGAAATAGTTAGGCTAAAGTATCATGCCGGAAAGTAGTACCGTTAAAACTATATTAAAAACTTCATATGTTAGTATAATTAGCTTAAACTTTTAAACGAGTTTGATTAGAAGATAAACAGAGTTCGCTTAAAGAAACTTACGAGATATAAGAAATTGTATGAAACTCTTATGGTTATGGTTTCATCATACGAAATAAATTTTTCTTCGTAATAAACGAAATACTTTGGCTAAAGTATCATGCCGGAAAGGAGTACCGTTAAAAGTATATTAAAAACTTTGTACGTTAGTATAATTAGCTTAAACTTTTAAACGAGTTTGAATAGAAGATAAACGGAGTTCGCTTAAAGAAACTTACGAGATATAAGAAATTGTATGAAACTCTTATGGTTGTGGTTCCATCATACGAAATAAATTATTATTCGTAATCAACGAAATACTTAGGCTAAAGTATCATGCCGGAAAGGAGTACCGTTAAAAGTATATTAAAAACTTCATACGTTAGTATAAGGAGCTTAAACGTTTAAACGAGTTTGATTAGAAGATAAACAGAGTTCGCTTAAAGAAACTTACGAGATATAAGAAATTGTATGAAACTCTTATGGTTATGGTTTCATCATACGAAATAAATTTTTCTTCGTAATAAACGAAATACTTTGGCTAAAGTATCATGCCGGAAAGGAGTACCGTTAAAAGTATATTAAAAACTTTGTACGTTAGTATAATTAGCTTAAACTTTTAA
This sequence comes from Chamaenerion angustifolium, assembly GCA_946814005.1. NCBI lineage: Eukaryota > Viridiplantae > Streptophyta > Magnoliopsida > Myrtales > Onagraceae > Chamaenerion > Chamaenerion angustifolium. Next base: position 14,402,397 of record OX328274.1, read on the forward strand.
ACGAGTTTGATTAGAAGATAAACGGAGTTCGCTTAAAGAAACTTACGAGATATAAGAAATTGTATGAAACTCTTATGGTTATGGTTCCATCATACGAAATAAATTATTATTCGTAATCAACGAAATAGTTAGGCTAAAGTATCATGCCGGAAAGTAGTACCGTTAAAACTATATTAAAAACTTCATATGTTAGTATAATTAGCTTAAACTTTTAAACGAGTTTGATTAGAAGATAAACGGAGTTCGCTTAAAGAAACTTAAGAGATATAAGAAATTGTATAAAATTCTTATAGGTATGTTACCATTATACAAAATAAATTAGTATTCGTAATAAACAAAATACCGAGGCTAAAGTATCTTGCCGGAAAGGGGTACCGTTAAAATTATATTATAAACCTCATTCGTTAGTATAATTTGCTTAAACTTTTCAACGAGTTTTATTATAGAAGATAAACGGAGTTCGTTTGAAGAAACTTACGAGATAGAAGAAATTGTATGAAACTCTTATGGGTGTGGTACCTTCACACGAAATAAATTATTAATCGTAACCAACAAAATACTTAGGCTAAAGTATCATTCCGGAAAGGAGTACCGTTAAAAGTATATTAAAAACTTCATACGTTAGTATAATTAGCTTAAACTTTTAAACGAGTTTGAATAGAAGATAAACGGAGTTCGCTTAAAGAAACTTACGAGATATAAGAAATTGTATGAAACTCTTATGGTTGTGGTTCCATCATACGAAATAAATTATTATTCGTAATCAACGAAATACTTAGGCTAAAGTATCATGCCGGAAAGGAGTACCGTTAAAAGTATATTAAAAACTTCATACGTTAGTATAAGGAGCTTTAAACGTTTAAACGAGTTTGATTAGAAGATAAACAGAGTTCGCTTAAAGAAACTTACGAGATATAAGAAATTGTATGAAACTCTTATGGTTATGGTTTCATCATACGAAATAAATTTTTCTTCGTAATAAACGAAATACTTTGGCTAAAGTATCATGCCGGAAAGGAGTACCGTTAAAAGTATATTAAAAACTTTGTACGTTAGTATAATTAGCTTAAACTTTTAAACGAGTTTGATTAGAAGATAAACGGAGTTCGCTTAAAGAAACTTACAAGATATAAGAAATTGTATGAAACTCTTATGGTTATGGTTCCATCATACGAAATAAATTATTATTCGTAATCAACGAAATAGTTAGGCTAAAGTATCATGCCGGAAAGTCGTACCGTTAAAACTATATTAAAAACTTCATATGTTAGTATAATTAGCTTAAACTTTTAAACGAGTTTGATTAGAAGATAAACGGAGTTCGCTTAAAGAAACTTAAGAGATATAAGAAATTGTATAAAATTCTTATAGGTATGTTACCATTATACAAAATAAATTAGTATTCGTAATAAACAAAATACCGAGGCTAAAGTATCTTGCCGGAAAGGGGTACCGTTAAAAGTATATTAAAAACTTCATACGTTAGTATAATTAGCTTAAACTTTTAAACGAGTTTGAATAGAAGATAAACGGAGTTCGCTTAAAGAAACTTACGAGATATAAGAAATTGTATGAAACTCTTATGGTTGTGGTTCCATCATACGAAATAAATTATTATTCGTAATCAACGAAATACTTAGGCTAAAGTATCATGCCGGAAAGGAGTACCGTTAAAAGTATATTAAAAACTTCATACGTTAGTATAAGGAGCTTAAACGTTTAAACGAGTTTGATTAGAAGATAAACAGAGTTCGCTTAAAGAAACTTACGAGATATAAGAAATTGTATGAAACTCTTATGGTTATGGTTTCATCATACGAAATAAATTTTTCTTCGTAATAAACGAAATACTTTGGCTAAAGTATCATGCCGGAAAGGAGTACCGTTAAAAGTATATTAAAAACTTTGTACGTTAGTATAATTAGCTTAAACTTTTAAACGAGTTTGAATAGAAGATAAACGGAGTTCGCTTAAAGAAACTTACGAGATATAAGAAATTGTATGAAACTCTTATGGTTGTGGTTCCATCATACGAAATAAATTATTATTCGTAATCAACGAAATACTTAGGCTAAAGTATCATGCCGGAAAGGAGTACCGTTAAAAGTATATTAAAAACTTTGTACGTTAGTATAAGGAGCTTAAACGTTTAAACGAGTTTGATTAGAAGATAAACAGAGTTCGCTTAAAGAAACTTACGAGATATAAGAAATTGTATGAAACTCTTATGGTTATGGTTTCATCATACGAAATAAATTTTTCTTCGTAATAAACGAAATACTTTGGCTAAAGTATCATGCCGGAAAGGAGTACCGTTAAAAGTATATTAAAAACTTTGTACGTTAGTATAATTAGCTTAAACTTTTAAACGAGTTTGATTAGAAGATAAACGGAGTTCGCTTAAAGAAACTTACGAGATATAAGAAATTGTATGAAACTCTTATGGTTATGGTTCCATCATACGAAATAAATTATTATTCGTAATCAACGAAATAGTTAGGCTAAAGTATCATGCCGGAAAGTAGTACCGTTAAAACTATATTAAAAACTTCATATGTTAGTATAATTAGCTTAAACTTTTAAACGAGTTTGATTAGAAGATAAACGGAGTTCGCTTAAAGAAACTTAAGAGATATAAGAAATTGTATAAAATTCTTATAGGTATGTTACCATTATACAAAATAAATTAGTATTCGTAATAAACAAAATACCGAGGCTAAAGTATCTTGCCGGAAAGGGGTACCGTTAAAATTATATTATAAACCTCATTCGTTAGTATAATTTGCTTAAACTTTTCAACGAGTTTTATTATAGAAGATAAACGGAGTTCGTTTGAAGAAACTTACGAGATAGAAGAAATTGTATGAAACTCTTATGGGTGTGGTACCTTCACACGAAATAAATTATTATTCGTAACCAACAAAATACTTAGGCTAAAGTATCATTCCGGAAAGGAGTACCGTTAAAAGTATATTAAAAACTTCATACGTTAGTATAATTAGCTTAAACTTTTAAACGAGTTTGAATAGAAGATAAACAGAGTTCGCTTAAAGAAACTTACGAGATATAAGAAATTGTATGAAACTCTTATGGTTGTGGTTCCATCATACGAAATAAATTATTATTCGTAATCAACGAAATACTTAGGCTAAAGTATCATGCCGGAAAGGAGTACCGTTAAAAGTATATTAAAAACTTCATACGTTAGTATAAGGAGCTTTAAACGTTTAAACGAGTTTGATTAGAAGATAAACAGAGTTCGCTTAAAGAAACTTACGAGATATAAGAAATTGTATGAAACTCTTATGGTTGTGGTTCCATCATACGAAATAAATTATTATTCGTAATCAACGAAATACTTAGGCTAAAGTATCATGCCGGAAAGGAGTACCGTTAAAAGTATATTAAAAACTTTGTACGTTAGTATAATTAGCTTAAACTTTTAAACGAGTTTGATTAGAAGATAAACGGAGTTCGCTTAAAGAAACTTACGAGATATAAGAAATTGTATGAAACTCTTATGGTTGTGGTTCCATCATACGAAATAAATTATTATTCGTAATCAACGAAATACTTAGGCTAAAGTATCATGCCGGAAAGGAGTACCGTTAAAAGTATATTAAAAACTTCATACGTTAGTATAAGGAGCTTTAAACGTTTAAACGAGTTTGATTAGAAGATAAACAGAGTTCGCTTAAAGAAACTTACGAGATATAAGAAATTGTATGAAACTCTTATGGTTGTGGTTCCATCATACGAAATAAATTATTATTCGTAATCAACGAAATACTTAGGCTAAAGTATCATGCCGGAAAGGAGTACCGTTAAAAGTATATTAAAAACTTTGTACGTTAGTATAATTAGCTTAAACTTTTAAACGAGTTTGATTAGAAGATAAACGGAGTTCGCTTAAAGAAACTTACGAGATATAAGAAATTGTATGAAACTCTTATGGTTGTGGTTCCATCATACGAAATAAATTATTATTCGTAATCAACGAAATACTTAGGCTAAAGTATCATGCCGGAAAGGAGTACCGTTAAAAGTATATTAAAAACTTCATACGTTAGTATAAGGAGCTTAAACGTTTAAACGAGTTTGATTAGAAGATAAACAGAGTTCGCTTAAAGAAACTTACGAGATATAAGAAATTGTATGAAACTCTTATGGTTATGGTTTCATCATACGAAATAAATTTTTCTTCGTAATAAACGAAATACTTTGGCTAAAGTATCATGCCGGAAAGGAGTACCGTTAAAAGTATATTAAAAACTTTGTACGTTAGTATAATTAGCTTAAACTTTTAAACGAGTTTGATTAGAAGATAAACGGAGTTCGCTTAAAGAAACTTACGAGATATAAGAAATTGTATGAAACTCTTATGGTTATGGTTCCATCATACGAAATAAATTATTATTCGTAATCAACGAAATAGTTAGGCTAAAGTATCATGCCGGAAAGTAGTACCGTTAAAACTATATTAAAAACTTCATATGTTAGTATAATTAGCTTAAACTTTTAAACGAGTTTGATTAGAAGATAAACGGAGTTCGCTTAAAGAAACTTAAGAGATATAAGAAATTGTATAAAATTCTTATAGGTATGTTACCATTATACAAAATAAATTAGTATTCGTAATAAACAAAATACCGAGGCTAAAGTATCTTGCCGGAAAGGGGTACCGTTAAAAGTATATTAAAAACTTCATACGTTAGTATAATTAGCTTAAACTTTTAAACGAGTTTGAATAGAAGATAAACGGAGTTCGCTTAAAGAAACTTACGAGATATAAGAAATTGTATGAAACTCTTATGGTTGTGGTTCCATCATACGAAATAAATTATTATTCGTAATCAACGAAATACTTAGGCTAAAGTGTTATGCCGGAAAAGAGTACCGTTAAAAGTATAATATAAACTTCACACGTTAGAATAATTAGCTTGAACATTTATATGATTTTGATTAGGAGATAAACGGAGTTCGCTTAAAGAAACTTACGAGATATAAGAATTTGTATGAAACTCTTATGGGTGTGGTTCAATCATACGAAATAAATTATTATTCGTAACCAACAAAATACTTAGGCTAAAGTATCATGCCGGAAAGGAGTACCGTTAAAAGTATATTAAAAACTTCATACGTTAGTATAATTAGCTTAAACTTTTAAACTAGTTTGAATAGAAGATAAACGGAGTTCGCTTAAAGAAACTTACGAGATATAAGAAATTGTATGAAACTCTTATGGTTGTGGTTCCATCATACGAAATAAATTATTATTCGTAATCAACGAAATACTTAGGCTAAAGTATCATGCCGGAAAGGAGTACCGTTAAAAGTATATTAAAAACTTTGTACGTTAGTATAATTAGCTTAAACTTTTAAACGAGTTTGATTAGAAGATAAACGGAGTTCGCTTAAAGAAACTTACGAGATATAAGAAATTGTATGAAACTCTTATGGGTGTGGTTCCATCATACGAAATAAATTATTATTCGTAATCAACGAAATACTTAGGCTAAAGTATCATGCCGGAAAGGAGTACCGTTAAAAGTATATTAAAAACTTCATACGTTAGTATAAGGAGCTTAAACGTTTAAACGAGTTTGATTAGAAGATAAACAGAGTTCGCTTAAAGAAACTTACGAGATATAAGAAATTGTATGAAACTCTTATGGTTATGGTTTCATCATACGAAATAAATTTTTCTTCGTAATAAACGAAATACTTTGGCTAAAGTATCATGCCGGAAAGGAGTACCGTTAAAAGTATATTAAAAACTTTGTACGTTAGTATAATTAGCTTAAACTTTTAAACGAGTTTGATTAGAAGATAAACGGAGTTCGCTTAAAGAAACTTACGAGATATAAGAAATTGTATGAAACTCTTATGGTTATGGTTCCATCATACGAAATAAATTATTATTCGTAATCAACGAAATAGTTAGGCTAAAGTATCATGCCGGAAAGTAGTACCGTTAAAACTATATTAAAAACTTCATATGTTAGTATAATTAGCTTAAACTTTTAAACGAGTTTGATTAGAAGATAAACGGAGTTCGCTTAAAGAAACTTAAGAGATATAAGAAATTGTATAAAATTCTTATAGGTATGTTACCATTATACAAAATAAATTAGTATTCGTAATAAACAAAATACCGAGGCTAAAGTATCTTGCCGGAAAGGGGTACCGTTAAAAGTATATTAAAAACTTCATACGTTAGTATAATTAGCTTAAACTTTTAAACGAGTTTGAATAGAAGATAAACGGAGTTCGCTTAAAGAAACTTACGAGATATAAGAAATTGTATGAAACTCTTATGGTTGTGGTTCCATCATACGAAATAAATTATTATTCGTAATCAACGAAATACTTAGGCTAAAGTGTTATGCCGGAAAAGAGTACCGTTAAAAGTATAATATAAACTTCACACGTTAGAATAATTAGCTTGAACATTTATATGATTTTGATTAGGAGATAAACGGAGTTCGCTTAAAGAAACTTACGAGATATAAGAATTTGTATGAAACTCTTATGGGTGTGGTTCAATCATACGAAATAAATTATTATTCGTAACCAACAAAATACTTAGGCTAAAGTATCATGCCGGAAAGGAGTACCGTTAAAAGTATATTAAAAACTTCATACGTTAGTATAATTAGCTTAAACTTTTAAACTAGTTTGAATAGAAGATAAACGGAGTTCGCTTAAAGAAAGAAACTTACGAGATATAAGAAATTGTATGAAACTCTTATGGTTGTGGTTCCATCATACGAAATAAATTATTATTCGTAATCAAAGAAATACTTAGGCTAAAGTATCATGCCGGAAAGGAGTACCGTTAAAAGTATATTAAAAACTTTGTACGTTAGTATAATTAGCTTAAACTTTTAAACGAGTTTGATTAGAAGATAAACGGAGTTCGCTTAAAGAAACTTACGAGATATAAGAAATTGTATGAAACTCTTATGGGTGTGGTTCCATCATACGAAATAAATTATTATTCGTAATCAACGAAATACTTAGGCTAAAGTATCATGCCGGAAAGGAGTACCGTTAAAAGTATATTAAAAACTTCATACGTTAGTATAATTAGCTTAAACTTTTAAACTAGTTTGAATAGAAGATAAACGGAGTTCGCTTAAAGAAACTTACGAGATATAAGAAATTGTATGAAACTCTTATGGTTGTGGTTCCATCATACGAAATAAATTATTATTCGTAATCAACGAAATACTTTGGCTAAAGTATCATGCCGGAAAGGAGTACCGTTAAAAGTATATTAAAAACTTCATACGTTAGTATAAGTAGCTTAAACGTTTAAACGAGTTTGATTAGAAGATAAAAAGAGTTCGCTTAAAGAAACTTACGAGATATAAGAAATTGTATGAAACTCTTATGGTTATGGAACCATCATACGAAATAAATTATAATTCGTAATCAACGAAATAGTTAGGCTAAAGTATCATGCCGGAAAGTCGTACCGTTAAAACTATATTAAAAACTTCATACGTTAGTATAAGGAGCTTAAACTTTTAAACGAGTTTGAATAGAAGATAAACGGAGTTCGCTTAAAGAAACTTACGAGATATAAGAAATTGTATGAAACTCTTATGGTTGTGGTTCCATCATACGAAATAAATTATTATTCGTAATCAACGAAATACTTAGGCTAAAGTGTTATGCCGGAAAAGAGTACCGTTAAAAGTATAATATAAACTTCACACGTTAGAATAATTAGCTTGAACATTTATATGATTTTGATTAGGAGATAAACGGAGTTCGCTTAAAGAAACTTACGAGATATAAGAATTTGTATGAAACTCTTATGGGTGTGGTTCAATCATACGAAATAAATTATTATTCGTAACCAACAAAATACTTAGGCTAAAGTATCATGCCGGAAAGGAGTACCGTTAAAAGTATATTAAAAACTTCATACGTTAGTATAATTAGCTTAAACTTTTAAACTAGTTTGAATAGAAGATAAACGGAGTTCGCTTAAAGAAACTTACGAGATATAAGAAATTGTATGAAACTCTTATGGTTGTGGTTCCATCATACGAAATAAATTATTATTCGTAATCAAAGAAATACTTAGGCTAAAGTATCATGCCGGAAAGGAGTACCGTTAAAAGTATATTAAAAACTTTGTACGTTAGTATAATTAGCTTAAACTTTTAAACGAGTTTGATTAGAAGATAAACGGAGTTCGCTTAAAGAAACTTACGAGATATAAGAAATTGTATGAAACTCTTATGGGTGTGGTTCCATCATACGAAATAAATTATTATTCGTAATCAACGAAATACTTAGGCTAAAGTATCATGCCGGAAAGGAGTACCGTTAAAAGTATATTAAAAACTTTGTACGTTAGTATAATTAGCTTAAACTTTTAAACGAGTTTGATTAGAAGATAAACGGAGTTCGCTTAAAGAAACTTACGAGATATAAGAAATTGTATGAAACTCTTATGGTTGTGGTTCCATCATACGAAATAAATTATTATTCGTAATCAAAGAAATACTTAGGCTAAAGTATCATGCCGGAAAGGAGTACCGTTAAAAGTATATTAAAAACTTCATACGTTAGTATAAGTAGCTTAAACGTTTAAACGAGTTTGATTAGAAGATAAAAAGAGTTCGCTTAAAGAAACTTACGAGATATAAGAAATTGTATGAAACTCTTATGGTTATGGAACCATCATACGAAATAAATTATAATTCGTAATCAACGAAATAGTTAGGCTAAAGTATCATGCCGGAAAGTCGTACCGTTAAAACTATATTAAAAACTTCATACGTTAGTATAAGGAGCTTAAACGTTTAAACGAGTTTGATTAGAAGATAAACGGAGTTCGCTTAAAGAAACTTACGAGATATAAGAAATTGTATGAAACTCTTATGGTTGTGGTTCCATCATACGAAATAAATTATTATTCGTAATCAACGAAATACTTAGGCTAAAGTGTTATGCCGGAAAAGAGTACCGTTAAAAGTATAATATAAACTTCACACGTTAGAATAATTAGCTTGAACATTTATATGATTTTGATTAGGAGATAAACGGAGTTCGCTTAAAGAAACTTACGAGATATAAGAATTTGTATGAAACTCTCTTATGGGTGTGGTTCAATCATACGAAATAAATTATTATTCGTAACCAACAAAATACTTAGGCTAAAGTATCATGCCAGAAAGGAGTACCGTTAAAAGTATATTAAAAACTTCATACGTTAGTATAATTAGCTTAAACGTTTAAACGAGTTTGATTAGAAGATAAAAAGAGTTCGCTTAAAGAAACTTACGAGATATAAGAAATTGTATGAAACTCTTATGGTTATGGTTCCATCATACGAAATAAATTTTTCTTCGTAATAAACGAAATACTTTGGCTAAAGTATCATGCCGGAAAGGAGTACCGTTAAAAGTATATTAAAAACTTTGTACGTTAGTATAATTAGCTTAAACTTTTAAACGAGTTTGATTAGAAGATAAACGGAGTTCGCTTAAAGAAACTTACGAGATATAAGAAATTGTATGAAACTCTTATGGTTATGGTTCCATCATACGAAATAAAATATAATTCGTAATCAACGAAATAGTTAGGCTAAAGTATCATGCCGGAAAGTCGTACCGTTAAAACTATATTAAAAACTTCATATGTTAGTATAATTAGCTTATACTTTTAAACGAGTTTGATTAGAACATAAACGGAGTTAGCTTAAAGAAACTTAAGAGATATAAGAAATTGTATAAAATTCTTATGGGTGTGTTACCATTATACAAAATAAATTAGTATTCGTTATAAACAAAATACCGAGGCTAAAGTATCATGCCGGAAAAGGGTACCGATAAAATTATATTATAAACCTCATTCGTTAGTATAATTTGCTTAAACTTTTCAACGAGTTTTATTATAGAAGATAAACGGAGTTCGTTTGAAGAAACTTACGAGATAGAAGAAATTGTATGAAACTCTTATGGGTGTGGTACCTTCACACGAAATAAATTATTATTCGTAACCAACAAAATACTTAGGCTAAAGTATCATGCCGGAAAGGAGTACCGTTAAAAGTATATTAAAAACTTCATACGTTAGTATAATTAGCTTAAACTTTTAAACGAGTTTGAATAGAAGATAAACGGAGTTCGCTTAAAGAAACTTACGAGATATAAGAAATTGTATGAAACTCTTATGGTTGTGGTTCCATCATACGAAATAAATTATTATTCGTAATCAACGAAATAGTTAGGCTAAAGTATCATGCCGGAAAGTAGTACCGTTAAAACTATATTAAAAACTTCATATGTTAGTATAATTAGCTTAAACTTTTAAACGAGTTTGATTAGAAGATAAACGGAGTTCGCTTAAAGAAACTTAAGAGATATAAGAAATTGTATAAAATTCTTATAGGTATGTTACCATTATACAAAATAAATTAGTATTCGTAATAAACAAAATACCGAGGCTAAAGTATCTTGCCGGAAAGGGGTACCGTTAAAATTATATTATAAACCTCATTCGTTAGTATAATTTGCTTAAACTTTTCAACGAGTTTTATTATAGAAGATAAACGGAGTTCGTTTGAAGAAACTTACGAGATAGAAGAAATTGTATGAAACTCTTATGGGTGTGGTACCTTCACACGAAATAAATTATTATTCGTAATCAACGAAATACTTAGGCTAAAGTATCATGCCGGAAAGGAGTACCGTTAAAAGTATATTAAAAACTTCATACGTTAGTATAAGGAGCTTAAACGTTTAAACGAGTTTGATTAGAAGATAAACAGAGTTCGCTTAAAGAAACTTACGAGATATAAGAAATTGTATGAAACTCTTATGGTTATGGTTTCATCATACGAAATAAATTTTTCTTCGTAATAAACGAAATACTTTGGCTAAAGTATCATGCCGGAAAGGAGTACCGTTAAAAGTATATTAAAAACTTTGTACGTTAGTATAATTAGCTTAAACTTTTAAACGAGTTTGATTAGAAGATAAACGGAGTTCGCTTAAAGAAACTTACGAGATATAAGAAATTGTATGAAACTCTTATGGTTATGGTTCCATCATACGAAATAAATTATTATTCGTAATCAACGAAATAGTTAGGCTAAAGTATCATACCGGAAAGTAGTACCGTTAAAACTATATTAAAAACTTCATATGTTAGTATAATTAGCTTAAACTTTTAAACGAGTTTGATTAGAAGATAAACGGAGTTCGCTTAAAGAAACTTAAGAGATATAAGAAATTGTATAAAATTCTTATAGGTATGTTACCATTATACAAAATAAATTAGTATTCGTAATAAACAAAATACCGAGGCTAAAGTATCTTGCCGGAAAGGGGTACCGTTAAAAGTATATTAAAAACTTCATACGTTAGTATAATTAGCTTAAACTTTTAAACGAGTTTGAATAGAAGATAAACGGAGTTCGCTTAAAGAAACTTACGAGATATAAGAAATTGTATGAAACTCTTATGGTTGTGGTTCCATCATACGAAATAAATTATTATTCGTAATCAACGAAATACTTAGGCTAAAGTGTTATGCCGGAAAAGAGTACCGTTAAAAGTATAATATAAACTTCACACGTTAGAATAATTAGCTTGAACATTTATATGATTTTGATTAGGAGATAAACGGAGTTCGCTTAAAGAAACTTACGAGATATAAGAATTTGTATGAAACTCTTATGGGTGTGGTTCAATCATACGAAATAAATTATTATTCGTAACCAACAAAATACTTAGGCTAAAGTATCATGCCGGAAAGGAGTACCGTTAAAAGTATATTAAAAACTTCATACGTTAGTATAATTAGCTTAAACTTTTAAACTAGTTTGAATAGAAGATAAACGGAGTTCGCTTAAAGAAACTTACGAGATATAAGAAATTGTATGAAACTCTTATGGTTGTGGTTCCATCATACGAAATAAATTATTATTCGTAATCAACGAAATACTTAGGCTAAAGTATCATGCCGGAAAGGAGTACCGTTAAAAGTATATTAAAAACTTTGTACGTTAGTATAATTAGCTTAAACTTTTAAACGAGTTTGATTAGAAGATAAACGGAGTTCGCTTAAAGAAACTTACGAGATATAAGAAATTGTATGAAACTCTTATGGTTGTGGTTCCATCATACGAAATAAATTATTATTCGTAATCAACGAAATACTTAGGCTAAAGTATCATGCCGGAAAGGAGTACCGTTAAAAGTATATTAAAAACTTCATACGTTAGTATAAGGAGCTTAAACGTTTAAACGAGTTTGATTAGAAGATAAACAGAGTTCGCTTAAAGAAACTTACGAGATATAAGAAATTGTATGAAACTCTTATGGTTATGGTTTCATCATACGAAATAAATTTTTCTTCGTAATAAACGAAATACTTTGGCTAAAGTATCATGCCGGAAAGGAGTACCGTTAAAAGTATATTAAAAACTTTGTACGTTAGTATAATTAGCTTAAACTTTTAAACGAGTTTGATTAGAAGATAAACGGAGTTCGCTTAAAGAAACTTACGAGATATAAGAAATTGTATGAAACTCTTATGGTTATGGTTCCATCATACGAAATAAATTATTATTCGTAATCAACGAAATAGTTAGGCTAAAGTATCATGCCGGAAAGTAGTACCGTTAAAACTATATTAAAAACTTCATATGTTAGTATAATTAGCTTAAACTTTTAAACGAGTTTGATTAGAAGATAAACGGAGTTCGCTTAAAGAAACTTAAGAGATATAAGAAATTGTATAAAATTCTTATAGGTATGTTACCATTATACAAAATAAATTAGTATTCGTAATAAACAAAATACCGAGGCTAAAGTATCTTGCCGGAAAGGGGTACCGTTAAAAGTATATTAAAAACTTCATACGTTAGTATAATTAGCTTAAACTTTTAAACGAGTTTGAATAGAAGATAAACGGAGTTCGCTTAAAGAAACTTACGAGATATAAGAAATTGTATGAAACTCTTATGGTTGTGGTTCCATCATACGAAATAAATTATTATTCGTAATCAACGAAATACTTAGGCTAAAGTGTTATGCCGGAAAAGAGTACCGTTAAAAGTATAATATAAACTTCACACGTTAGAATAATTAGCTTGAACATTTATATGATTTTGATTAGGAGATAAACGGAGTTCACTTAAAGAAACTTACGAGATATAAGAATTTGTATGAAACTCTTATGGGTGTGGTTCAATCATACGAAATAAATTATTATTCGTAACCAACAAAATACTTAGGCTAAAGTATCATGCCGGAAAGGAGTACCGTTAAAAGTATATTAAAAACTTCATACGTTAGTATAAGGAGCTTAAACGTTTAAACGAGTTTGATTAGAAGATAAACAGAGTTCGCTTAAAGAAACTTACGAGATATAAGAAATTGTATGAAACTCTTATGGTTATGGTTCCATCATACGAAATAAATTATTATTCGTAATCAACGAAATACTTAGGCTAAAGTGTTATGCCGGAAAAGAGTACCGTTAAAAGTATAATATAAACTTCACACGTTAGAATAATTAGCTTGAACATTTATATGATTTTGATTAGGAGATAAACGGAGTTCGCTTAAAGAAACTTACGAGATATAAGAAATTGTATGAAACTCTTATGGTTGTGGTTCCATCATACGAAATAAATTATTATTCGTAATCAACGAAATACTTTGGCTAAAGTATCATGCCGGAAAGGAGTACCGTTAAAAGTATATTAAAAACTTCATACGTTAGTATAAGGAGCTTAAACGTTTAAACGAGTTTGATTAGAAGATAAACAGAGTTCGCTTAAAGAAACTTACGAGATATAAGAAATTGTATGAAACTCTTATGGTTATGGTTTCATCATACGAAATAAATTTTTCTTCGTAATAAACGAAATACTTTGGCTAAAGTATCATGCCGGAAAGGAGTACCGTTAAAAGTATATTAAAAACTTTGTACGTTAGTATAATTAGCTTAAACTTTTAAACGAGTTTGATTAGAAGATAAACGGAGTTCGCTTAAAGAAACTTACGAGATATAAGAAATTGTATGAAACTCTTATGGTTATGGTTCCATCATACGAAATAAATTATTATTCGTAATCAACGAAATAGTTAGGCTAAAGTATCATACCGGAAAGTAGTACCGTTAAAACTATATTAAAAACTTCATATGTTAGTATAATTAGCTTAAACTTTTAAACGAGTTTGATTAGAAGATAAACGGAGTTCGCTTAAAGAAACTTAAGAGATATAAGAAATTGTATAAAATTCTTATAGGTATGTTACCATTATACAAAATAAATTAGTATTCGTAATAAACAAAATACCGAGGCTAAAGTATCTTGCCGGAAAGGGGTACCGTTAAAAGTATATTAAAAACTTCATACGTTAGTATAATTAGCTTAAACTTTTAAACGAGTTTGAATAGAAGATAAACGGAGTTCGCTTAAAGAAACTTACGAGATATAAGAAATTGTATGAAACTCTTATGGTTGTGGTTCCATCATACGAAATAAATTATTATTCGTAATCAACGAAATACTTAGGCTAAAGTGTTATGCCGGAAAAGAGTACCGTTAAAAGTATAATATAAACTTCACACGTTAGAATAATTAGCTTGAACATTTATATGATTTTGATTAGGAGATAAACGGAGTTCGCTTAAAGAAACTTACGAGATATAAGAATTTGTATGAAACTCTTATGGGTGTGGTTCAATCATACGAAATAAATTATTATTCGTAACCAACAAAATACTTAGGCTAAAGTATCATGCCGGAAAGGAGTACCGTTAAAAGTATATTAAAAACTTCATACGTTAGTATAATTAGCTTAAACTTTTAAACTAGTTTGAATAGAAGATAAACGGAGTTCGCTTAAAGAAACTTACGAGATATAAGAAATTGTATGAAACTCTTATGGTTGTGGTTCCATCATACGAAATAAATTATTATTCGTAATCAACGAAATACTTAGGCTAAAGTATCATGCCGGAAAGGAGTACCGTTAAAAGTATATTAAAAACTTTGTACGTTAGTATAATTAGCTTAAACTTTTAAACGAGTTTGATTAGAAGATAAACGGAGTTCGCTTAAAGAAACTTACGAGATATAAGAAATTGTATGAAACTCTTATGGTTGTGGTTCCATCATACGAAATAAATTATTATTCGTAATCAACGAAATACTTAGGCTAAAGTATCATGCCGGAAAGGAGTACCGTTAAAAGTATATTAAAAACTTCATACGTTAGTATAAGGAGCTTAAACGTTTAAACGAGTTTGATTAGAAGATAAACAGAGTTCGCTTAAAGAAACTTACGAGATATAAGAAATTGTATGAAACTCTTATGGTTATGGTTTCATCATACGAAATAAATTTTTCTTCGTAATAAACGAAATACTTTGGCTAAAGTATCATGCCGGAAAGGAGTACCGTTAAAAGTATATTAAAAACTTTGTACGTTAGTATAATTAGCTTAAACTTTTAAACGAGTTTGATTAGAAGATAAACGGAGTTCGCTTAAAGAAACTTACGAGATATAAGAAATTGTATGAAACTCTTATGGTTATGGTTCCATCATACGAAATAAATTATTATTCGTAATCAACGAAATAGTTAGGCTAAAGTATCATGCCGGAAAGTAGTACCGTTAAAACTATATTAAAAACTTCATATGTTAGTATAATTAGCTTAAACTTTTAAACGAGTTTGATTAGAAGATAAACGGAGTTCGCTTAAAGAAACTTAAGAGATATAAGAAATTGTATAAAATTCTTATAGGTATGTTACCATTATACAAAATAAATTAGTATTCGTAATAAACAAAATACCGAGGCTAAAGTATCTTGCCGGAAAGGGGTACCGTTAAAAGTATATTAAAAACTTCATACGTTAGTATAATTAGCTTAAACTTTTAAACGAGTTTGAATAGAAGATAAACGGAGTTCGCTTAAAGAAACTTACGAGATATAAGAAATTGTATGAAACTCTTATGGTTGTGGTTCCATCATACGAAATAAATTATTATTCGTAATCAACGAAATACTTAGGCTAAAGTGTTATGCCGGAAAAGAGTACCGTTAAAAGTATAATATAAACTTCACACGTTAGAATAATTAGCTTGAACATTTATATGATTTTGATTAGGAGATAAACGGAGTTCACTTAAAGAAACTTACGAGATATAAGAATTTGTATGAAACTCTTATGGGTGTGGTTCAATCATACGAAATAAATTATTATTCGTAACCAACAAAATACTTAGGCTAAAGTATCATGCCGGAAAGGAGTACCGTTAAAAGTATATTAAAAACTTCATACGTTAGTATAAGGAGCTTAAACGTTTAAACGAGTTTGATTAGAAGATAAACAGAGTTCGCTTAAAGAAACTTACGAGATATAAGAAATTGTATGAAACTCTTATGGTTGTGGTTCCATCATACGAAATAAATTATTATTCGTAATCAACGAAATACTTAGGCTAAAGTGTTATGCCGGAAAAGAGTACCGTTAAAAGTATAATATAAACTTCACACGTTAGAATAATTAGCTTGAACATTTATATGATTTTGATTAGGAGATAAACGGAGTTCGCTTAAAGAAACTTACGAGATATAAGAATTTGTATGAAACTCTTATGGGTGTGGTTCAATCATACGAAATAAATTATTATTCGTAACCAACAAAATACTTAGGCTAAAGTATCATGCCGGAAAGGAGTACCGTTAAAAGTATATTAAAAACTTCATACGTTAGTATAATTAGCTTAAACTTTTAAACTAGTTTGAATAGAAGATAAACGGAGTTCGCTTAAAGAAACTTACGAGATATAAGAAATTGTATGAAACTCTTATGGTTGTGGTTCCATCATACGAAATAAATTATTATTCGTAATCAACGAAATACTTAGGCTAAAGTATCATGCCGGAAAGGAGTACCGTTAAAAGTATATTAAAAACTTTGTACGTTAGTATAATTAGCTTAAACTTTTAAACGAGTTTGATTAGAAGATAAACGGAGTTCGCTTAAAGAAACTTACGAGATATAAGAAATTGTATGAAACTCTTATGGTTGTGGTTCCATCATACGAAATAAATTATTATTCGTAATCAACGAAATACTTAGGCTAAAGTATCATGCCGGAAAGGAGTACCGTTAAAAGTATATTAAAAACTTCATACGTTAGTATAAGGAGCTTAAACGTTTAAACGAGTTTGATTAGAAGATAAACAGAGTTCGCTTAAAGAAACTTACGAGATATAAGAAATTGTATGAAACTCTTATGGTTATGGTTTCATCATACGAAATAAATTTTTCTTCGTAATAAACGAAATACTTTGGCTAAAGTATCATGCCGGAAAGGAGTACCGTTAAAAGTATATTAAAAACTTTGTACGTTAGTATAATTAGCTTAAACTTTTAAACGAGTTTGATTAGAAGATAAACGGAGTTCGCTTAAAGAAACTTACGAGATATAAGAAATTGTATGAAACTCTTATGGTTATGGTTCCATCATACGAAATAAATTATTATTCGTAATCAACGAAATAGTTAGGCTAAAGTATCATGCCGGAAAGTAGTACCGTTAAAACTATATTAAAAACTTCATATGTTAGTATAATTAGCTTAAACTTTTAAACGAGTTTGATTAGAAGATAAACGGAGTTCGCTTAAAGAAACTTAAGAGATATAAGAAATTGTATAAAATTCTTATAGGTATGTTACCATTATACAAAATAAATTAGTATTCGTAATAAACAAAATACCGAGGCTAAAGTATCTTGCCGGAAAGGGGTACCGTTAAAAGTATATTAAAAACTTCATACGTTAGTATAATTAGCTTAAACTTTTAAACGAGTTTGAATAGAAGATAAACGGAGTTCGCTTAAAGAAACTTACGAGATATAAGAAATTGTATGAAACTCTTATGGTTGTGGTTCCATCATACGAAATAAATTATTATTCGTAATCAACGAAATACTTAGGCTAAAGTGTTATGCCGGAAAAGAGTACCGTTAAAAGTATAATATAAACTTCACACGTTAGAATAATTAGCTTGAACATTTATATGATTTTGATTAGGAGATAAACGGAGTTCGCTTAAAGAAACTTACGAGATATAAGAATTTGTATGAAACTCTTATGGGTGTGGTTCAATCATACGAAATAAATTATTATTCGTAACCAACAAAATACTTAGGCTAAAGTATCATGCCGGAAAGGAGTACCGTTAAAAGTATATTAAAAACTTCATACGTTAGTATAATTAGCTTAAACTTTTAAACTAGTTTGAATAGAAGATAAACGGAGTTCGCTTAAAGAAACTTACGAGATATAAGAAATTGTATGAAACTCTTATGGTTGTGGTTCCATCATACGAAATAAATTATTATTCGTAATCAACGAAATACTTAGGCTAAAGTATCATGCCGGAAAGGAGTACCGTTAAAAGTATATTAAAAACTTTGTACGTTAGTATAATTAGCTTAAACTTTTAAACGAGTTTGATTAGAAGATAAACGGAGTTCGCTTAAAGAAACTTACGAGATATAAGAAATTGTATGAAACTCTTATGGTTATGGTTCCATCATACGAAATAAATTATTATTCGTAATCAACGAAATAGTTAGGCTAAAGTATCATGCCGGAAAGTAGTACCGTTAAAACTATATTAAAAACTTCATATGTTAGTATAATTAGCTTAAACTTTTAAACGAGTTTGATTAGAAGATAAACGGAGTTCGCTTAAAGAAACTTAAGAGATATAAGAAATTGTATAAAATTCTTATAGGTATGTTACCATTATACAAAATAAATTAGTATTCGTAATAAACAAAATACCGAGGCTAAAGTATCTTGCCGGAAAGGGGTACCGTTAAAATTATATTATAAACCTCATTCGTTAGTATAATTTGCTTAAACTTTTCAACGAGTT
This sequence comes from Chamaenerion angustifolium, assembly GCA_946814005.1. Classification (NCBI taxonomy): domain Eukaryota; kingdom Viridiplantae; phylum Streptophyta; class Magnoliopsida; order Myrtales; family Onagraceae; genus Chamaenerion; species Chamaenerion angustifolium. The sequence goes on from OX328274.1 coordinate 14,421,341, forward strand.
TTATTATAGAAGATAAACGGAGTTCGTTTGAAGAAACTTACGAGATAGAAGAAATTGTATGAAACTCTTATGGGTGTGGTACCTTCACACGAAATAAATTATTATTCGTAATCAACGAAATACTTAGGCTAAAGTATCATGCCGGAAAGGAGTACCGTTAAAAGTATATTAAAAACTTCATACGTTAGTATAAGGAGCTTAAACGTTTAAACGAGTTTGATTAGAAGATAAACAGAGTTCGCTTAAAGAAACTTACGAGATATAAGAAATTGTATGAAACTCTTATGGGTGTGGTACCTTCACACGAAATAAATTTTTCTTCGTAATAAACGAAATACTTTGGCTAAAGTATCATGCCGGAAAGGAGTACCGTTAAAAGTATATTAAAAACTTTGTACGTTAGTATAATTAGCTTAAACTTTTAAACGAGTTTGAATAGAAGATAAACGGAGTTCGCTTAAAGAAACTTACGAGATATAAGAAATTGTATGAAACTCTTATGGTTGTGGTTCCATCATACGAAATAAATTATTATTCGTAATCAACGAAATAGTTAGGCTAAAGTATCATGCCGGAAAGTAGTACCGTTAAAACTATATTAAAAACTTCATATGTTAGTATAATTAGCTTAAACTTTTAAACGAGTTTGATTAGAAGATAAACGGAGTTCGCTTAAAGAAACTTAAGAGATATAAGAAATTGTATAAAATTCTTATAGGTATGTTACCATTATACAAAATAAATTAGTATTCGTAATAAACAAAATACCGAGGCTAAAGTATCTTGCCGGAAAGGGGTACCGTTAAAATTATATTATAAACCTCATTCGTTAGTATAATTTGCTTAAACTTTTCAACGAGTTTTATTATAGAAGATAAACGGAGTTCGTTTGAAGAAACTTACGAGATAGAAGAAATTGTATGAAACTCTTATGGGTGTGGTACCTTCACACGAAATAAATTATTATTCGTAATCAACGAAATACTTAGGCTAAAGTGTTATGCCGGAAAAGAGTACCGTTAAAAGTATAATATAAACTTCACACGTTAGAATAATTAGCTTGAACATTTATATGATTTTGATTAGGAGATAAACGGAGTTCGCTTAAAGAAACTTACGAGATATAAGAATTTGTATGAAACTCTTATGGGTGTGGTTCAATCATACGAAATAAATTATTATTCGTAACCAACAAAATACTTAGGCTAAAGTATCATGCCGGAAAGGAGTACCGTTAAAAGTATATTAAAAACTTCATACGTTAGTATAATTAGCTTAAACTTTTAAACTAGTTTGAATAGAAGATAAACGGAGTTCGCTTAAAGAAACTTACGAGATATAAGAAATTGTATGAAACTCTTATGGTTGTGGTTCCATCATACGAAATAAATTATTATTCGTAATCAACGAAATACTTAGGCTAAAGTATCATGCCGGAAAGGAGTACCGTTAAAAGTATATTAAAAACTTTGTACGTTAGTATAATTAGCTTAAACTTTTAAACGAGTTTGATTAGAAGATAAACGGAGTTCGCTTAAAGAAACTTACGAGATATAAGAAATTGTATGAAACTCTTATGGTTATGGTTCCATCATACGAAATAAATTATTATTCGTAATCAACGAAATAGTTAGGCTAAAGTATCATGCCGGAAAGTAGTACCGTTAAAACTATATTAAAAACTTCATATGTTAGTATAATTAGCTTAAACTTTTAAACGAGTTTGATTAGAAGATAAACGGAGTTCGCTTAAAGAAACTTAAGAGATATAAGAAATTGTATAAAATTCTTATAGGTATGTTACCATTATACAAAATAAATTAGTATTCGTAATAAACAAAATACCGAGGCTAAAGTATCTTGCCGGAAAGGGGTACCGTTAAAATTATATTATAAACCTCATTCGTTAGTATAATTTGCTTAAACTTTTCAACGAGTTTTATTATAGAAGATAAACGGAGTTCGTTTGAAGAAACTTACGAGATAGAAGAAATTGTATGAAACTCTTATGGGTGTGGTACCTTCACACGAAATAAATTATTATTCGTAACCAACAAAATACTTAGGCTAAAGTATCATTCCGGAAAGGAGTACCGTTAAAAGTATATTAAAAACTTCATACGTTAGTATAATTAGCTTAAACTTTTAAACGAGTTTGAATAGAAGATAAACGGAGTTCGCTTAAAGAAACTTACGAGATATAAGAAATTGTATGAAACTCTTATGGTTGTGGTTCCATCATACGAAATAAATTATTATTCGTAATCAACGAAATACTTAGGCTAAAGTATCATGCCGGAAAGGAGTACCGTTAAGAGTATATTAAAAACTTCATACGTTAGTATAAGGAGCTTAAACGTTTAAACGAGTTTGATTAGAAGATAAACAGAGTTCGCTTAAAGAAACTTACGAGATATAAGAAATTGTATGAAACTCTTATGGTTATGGTTTCATCATACGAAATAAATTTTTCTTCGTAATAAACGAAATACTTTGGCTAAAGTATCATGCCGGAAAGGAGTACCGTTAAAAGTATATTAAAAACTTTGTACATTAGTATAATTAGCTTAAACTTTTAAACGAGTTTGATTAGAAGATAAACGGAGTTCGCTTAAAGAAACTCACGAGATATAAGAAATTGTATGAAACTCTTATGGTTATGGTTCCATCATACGAAATAAATTATTATTCGTAATCAACGAAATAGTTAGGCTAAAGTATCATGCCGGAAAGTAGTACCGTTAAAACTATATTAAAAACTTCATATGTTAGTATAATTAGCTTAAACTTTTAAACGAGTTTGATTAGAAGATAAACGGAGTTCGCTTAAAGAAACTTAAGAGATATAAGAAATTGTATAAAATTCTTATAGGTATGTTACCATTATACAAAATAAATTAGTATTCGTAATAAACAAAATACCGAGGCTAAAGTATCTTGCCGGAAAGGGGTACCGTTAAAATTATATTATAAACCTCATTCGTTAGTATAATTTGCTTAAACTTTTCAACGAGTTTTATTATAGAAGATAAACGGAGTTCGTTTGAAGAAACTTACGAGATAGAAGAAATTGTATGAAACTCTTATGGGTGTGGTACCTTCACACGAAATAAATTATTATTCGTAACCAACAAAATACTTAGGCTAAAGTATCATGCCGGAAAGGAGTACCGTTAAAAGTATATTAAAAACTTCATACGTTAGTATAATTAGCTTAAACTTTTAAACGAGTTTGAATAGAAGATAAACGGAGTTCGCTTAAAGAAACTTACGAGATATAAGAAATTGTATGAAACTCTTATGGTTGTGGTTCCATCATACGAACTAAATTATTATTCGTAATCAACGAAATACTTAGGCTAAAGTATCATGCCGGAAAGGAGTACCGTTAAAAGTATATTAAAAACTTCATACGTTAGTATAAGGAGCTTAAACGTTTAAACGAGTTTGATTAGAAGATAAACAGAGTTCGCTTAAAGAAACTTACGAGATATAAGAAATTGTATGAAACTCTTATGGTTATGGTTTCATCATACGAAATAAATTTTTCTTCGTAATAAACGAAATACTTTGGCTAAAGTTTCATGCCGGAAAGGAGTACCGTTAAAAGTATATTAAAAACTTTGTACGTTAGTATAATTAGCTTAAACTTTTAAACGAGTTTGAATAGAAGATAAACGGAGTTCGCTTAAAGAAACTTACGAGATATAAGAAATTGTATGAAACTCTTATGGTTGTGGTTCCATCATACGAAATAAATTATTATTCGTAATCAACGAAATACTTAGGCTAAAGTATCATGCCGGAAAGGAGTACCGTTAAAAGTATATTAAAAACTTCATACGTTAGTATAAGGAGCTTAAACGTTTAAACGAGTTTGATTAGAAGATAAACAGAGTTCGCTTAAAGAAACTTACGAGATATAAGAAATTGTATGAAACTCTTATGGTTATGGTTTCATCATACGAAATAAATTTTTCTTCGTAATAAACGAAATACTTTGGCTAAAGTATCATGCCGGAAAGGAGTACCGTTAAAAGTATATTAAAAACTTTGTACGTTAGTATAATTAGCTTAAACTTTTAAACGAGTTTGAATAGAAGATAAACGGAGTTCGCTTAAAGAAACTTACGAGATATAAGAAATTGTATGAAACTCTTATGGTTGTGGTTCCATCATACGAAATAAATTATTATTCGTAATCAACGAAATAGTTAGGCTAAAGTATCATGCCGGAAAGTAGTACCGTTAAAACTATATTAAAAACTTCATATGTTAGTATAATTAGCTTAAACTTTTAAACGAGTTTGATTAGAAGATAAACGGAGTTCGCTTAAAGAAACTTAAGAGATATAAGAAATTGTATAAAATTCTTATAGGTATGTTACCATTATACAAAATAAATTAGTATTCGTAATAAACAAAATACCGAGGCTAAAGTATCTTGCCGGAAAGGGGTACCGTTAAAATTATATTATAAACCTCATTCGTTAGTATAATTTGCTTAAACTTTTCAACGAGTTTTATTATAGAAGATAAACGGAGTTCGTTTGAAGAAACTTACGAGATAGAAGAAATTGTATGAAACTCTTATGGGTGTGGTACCTTCACACGAAATAAATTATTATTCGTAATCAACGAAATACTTAGGCTAAAGTGTTATGCCGGAAAAGAGTACCGTTAAAAGTATAATATAAACTTCACACGTTAGAATAATTAGCTTGAACATTTATATGATTTTGATTAGGAGATAAACGGAGTTCGCTTAAAGAAACTTACGAGATATAAGAATTTGTATGAAACTCTTATGGGTGTGGTTCAATCATACGAAATAAATTATTATTCGTAACCAACAAAATACTTAGGCTAAAGTATCATGCCGGAAAGGAGTACCGTTAAAAGTATATTAAAAACTTCATACGTTAGTATAAGGAGCTTAAACGTTTAAACGAGTTTGATTAGAAGATAAACAGAGTTCGCTTAAAGAAACTTACGAGATATAAGAAATTGTATGAAACTCTTATGGTTATGGTTCCATCATACGAAATAAATTTTTCTTCGTAATAAACGAAATACTTTGGCTAAAGTATCATGCCGGAAAGGAGTACCGTTAAAAGTATATTAAAAACTTCATACGTTAGTATAAGGAGCTTAAACGTTTAAACGAGTTTGATTAGAAGATAAACAGAGTTCGCTTAAAGAAACTTACGAGATATAAGAAATTGTATGAAACTCTTATGGTTATGGTTTCATCATACGAAATAAATTTTTCTTCGTAATAAACGAAATACTTTGGCTAAAGTATCATGCCGGAAAGGAGTACCGTTAAAAGTATATTAAAAACTTTGTACGTTAGTATAATTAGCTTAAACTTTTAAACGAGTTTGAATAGAAGATAAACGGAGTTCGCTTAAAGAAACTTACGAGATATAAGAAATTGTATGAAACTCTTATGGTTGTGGTTCCATCATACGAAATAAATTATTATTCGTAATCAACGAAATAGTTAGGCTAAAGTATCATGCCGGAAAGTAGTACCGTTAAAACTATATTAAAAACTTCATATGTTAGTATAATTAGCTTAAACTTTTAAACGAGTTTGATTAGAAGATAAACGGAGTTCGCTTAAAGAAACTTAAGAGATATAAGAAATTGTATAAAATTCTTATAGGTATGTTACCATTATACAAAATAAATTAGTATTCGTAATAAACAAAATACCGAGGCTAAAGTATCTTGCCGGAAAGGGGTACCGTTAAAATTATATTATAAACCTCATTCGTTAGTATAATTTGCTTAAACTTTTCAACGAGTTTTATTATAGAAGATAAACGGAGTTCGTTTGAAGAAACTTACGAGATAGAAGAAATTGTATGAAACTCTTATGGGTGTGGTACCTTCACACGAAATAAATTATTATTCGTAATCAACGAAATACTTAGGCTAAAGTGTTATGCCGGAAAAGAGTACCGTTAAAAGTATAATATAAACTTCACACGTTAGAATAATTAGCTTGAACATTTATATGATTTTGATTAGGAGATAAACGGAGTTCGCTTAAAGAAACTTACGAGATATAAGAATTTGTATGAAACTCTTATGGGTGTGGTTCAATCATACGAAATAAATTATTATTCGTAACCAACAAAATACTTAGGCTAAAGTATCATGCCGGAAAGGAGTACCGTTAAAAGTATATTAAAAACTTCATACGTTAGTATAAGGAGCTTAAACGTTTAAACGAGTTTGATTAGAAGATAAACAGAGTTCACTTAAAGAAACTTACGAGATATAAGAAATTGTATGAAACTCTTATGGTTATGGTTTCATCATACGAAATAAATTTTTCTTCGTAATAAACGAAATACTTTGGCTAAAGTTTCATGCCGGAAAGGAGTACCGTTAAAAGTATATTAAAAACTTTGTACGTTAGTATAATTAGCTTAAACTTTTAAACGAGTTTGAATAGAAGATAAACGGAGTTCGCTTAAAGAAACTTACGAGATATAAGAAATTGTATGAAACTCTTATGGTTGTGGTTCCATCATACGAAATAAATTATTATTCGTAATCAACGAAATACTTAGGCTAAAGTATCATGCCGGAAAGGAGTACCGTTAAAAGTATATTAAAAACTTCATACGTTAGTATAAGGAGCTTAAACGTTTAAACGAGTTTGATTAGAAGATAAACAGAGTTCGCTTAAAGAAACTTACGAGATATAAGAAATTGTATGAAACTCTTATGGTTATGGTTTCATCATACGAAATAAATTTTTCTTCGTAATAAACGAAATACTTTGGCTAAAGTATCATGCCGGAAAGGAGTACCGTTAAAAGTATATTAAAAACTTCATACGTTAGTATAAGGAGCTTAAACGTTTAAACGAGTTTGATTAGAAGATAAACAGAGTTCGCTTAAAGAAACTTACGAGATATAAGAAATTGTATGAAACTCTTATGGTTATGGTTTCATCATACGAAATAAATTTTTCTTCGTAATAAACGAAATACTTTGGCTAAAGTATCATGCCGGAAAGGAGTACCGTTAAAAGTATATTAAAAACTTTGTACGTTAGTATAATTAGCTTAAACTTTTAAACGAGTTTGAATAGAAGATAAACGGAGTTCGCTTAAAGAAACTTACGAGATATAAGAAATTGTATGAAACTCTTATGGTTGTGGTTCCATCATACGAAATAAATTATTATTCGTAATCAACGAAATAGTTAGGCTAAAGTATCATGCCGGAAAGTAGTACCGTTAAAACTATATTAAAAACTTCATATGTTAGTATAATTAGCTTAAACTTTTAAACGAGTTTGATTAGAAGATAAACGGAGTTCGCTTAAAGAAACTTAAGAGATATAAGAAATTGTATAAAATTCTTATAGGTATGTTACCATTATACAAAATAAATTAGTATTCGTAATAAACAAAATACCGAGGCTAAAGTATCTTGCCGGAAAGGGGTACCGTTAAAATTATATTATAAACCTCATTCGTTAGTATAATTTGCTTAAACTTTTCAACGAGTTTTATTATAGAAGATAAACGGAGTTCGTTTGAAGAAACTTACGAGATAGAAGAAATTGTATGAAACTCTTATGGGTGTGGTACCTTCACACGAAATAAATTATTATTCGTAATCAACGAAATACTTAGGCTAAAGTGTTATGCCGGAAAAGAGTACCGTTAAAAGTATAATATAAACTTCACACGTTAGAATAATTAGCTTGAACATTTATATGATTTTGATTAGGAGATAAACGGAGTTCGCTTAAAGAAACTTACGAGATATAAGAATTTGTATGAAACTCTTATGGGTGTGGTTCAATCATACGAAATAAATTATTATTCGTAACCAACAAAATACTTAGGCTAAAGTATCATGCCGGAAAGGAGTACCGTTAAAAGTATATTAAAAACTTCATACGTTAGTATAATTAGCTTAAACTTTTAAACTAGTTTGAATAGAAGATAAACGGAGTTCGCTTAAAGAAACTTACGAGATATAAGAAATTGTATGAAACTCTTATGGTTGTGGTTCCATCATACGAAATAAATTATTATTCGTAATCAACGAAATACTTAGGCTAAAGTATCATGCCGGAAAGGAGTACCGTTAAAAGTATATTAAAAACTTTGTACGTTAGTATAATTAGCTTAAACTTTTAAACGAGTTTGATTAGAAGATAAACGGAGTTCGCTTAAAGAAACTTACGAGATATAAGAAATTGTATGAAACTCTTATGGTTATGGTTCCATCATACGAAATAAATTATTATTCGTAATCAACGAAATAGTTAGGCTAAAGTATCATGCCGGAAAGTAGTACCGTTAAAACTATATTAAAAACTTCATATGTTAGTATAATTAGCTTAAACTTTTAAACGAGTTTGATTAGAAGATAAACGGAGTTCGCTTAAAGAAACTTAAGAGATATAAGAAATTGTATAAAATTCTTATAGGTATGTTACCATTATACAAAATAAATTAGTATTCGTAATAAACAAAATACCGAGGCTAAAGTATCTTGCCGGAAAGGGGTACCGTTAAAATTATATTATAAACCTCATTCGTTAGTATAATTTGCTTAAACTTTTCAACGAGTTTTATTATAGAAGATAAACGGAGTTCGTTTGAAGAAACTTACGAGATAGAAGAAATTGTATGAAACTCTTATGGGTGTGGTACCTTCACACGAAATAAATTATTATTCGTAACCAACAAAATACTTAGGCTAAAGTATCATTCCGGAAAGGAGTACCGTTAAAAGTATATTAAAAACTTCATACGTTAGTATAATTAGCTTAAACTTTTAAACGAGTTTGAATAGAAGATAAACGGAGTTCGCTTAAAGAAACTTACGAGATATAAGAAATTGTATGAAACTCTTATGGTTGTGGTTCCATCATACGAAATAAATTATTATTCGTAATCAACGAAATACTTAGGCTAAAGTATCATGCCGGAAAGGAGTACCGTTAAGAGTATATTAAAAACTTCATACGTTAGTATAAGGAGCTTAAACGTTTAAACGAGTTTGATTAGAAGATAAACAGAGTTCGCTTAAAGAAACTTACGAGATATAAGAAATTGTATGAAACTCTTATGGTTATGGTTTCATCATACGAAATAAATTTTTCTTCGTAATTAACGAAATACTTTGGCTAAAGTATCATGCCGGAAAGGAGTACCGTTAAAAGTATATTAAAAACTTTGTACATTAGTATAATTAGCTTAAACTTTTAAACGAGTTTGATTAGAAGATAAACGGAGTTCGCTTAAAGAAACTCACGAGATATAAGAAATTGTATGAAACTCTTATGGTTATGGTTCCATCATACGAAATAAATTATTATTCGTAATCAACGAAATAGTTAGGATAAAGTATCATGCCGGAAAGTAGTACCGTTAAAACTATATTAAAAACTTCATATGTTAGTATAATTAGCTTAAACTTTTAAACGAGTTTGATTAGAAGATAAACGGAGTTCGCTTAAAGAAACTTACGAGATATAAGAAATTGTATGAAACTCTTATGGTTGTGGTTCCATCATACGAAATAAATTATTATTCGTAATCAACGAAATACTTAGGCTAAAGTATCATGCCGGAAAGGAGTACCGTTAAAAGTATATTAAAAACTTCATACGTTAGTATAAGGAGCTTAAACGTTTAAACGAGTTTGATTAGAAGATAAACAGAGTTCGCTTAAAGAAACTTACGAGATATAAGAAATTGTATGAAACTCTTATGGTTATGGTTTCATCATACGAAATAAATTTTTCTTCGTAATAAACGAAATACTTTGGCTAAAGTATCATGCCGGAAAGGAGTACCGTTAAAAGTATATTAAAAACTTCATACGTTAGTATAAGGAGCTTAAACGTTTAAACGAGTTTGATTAGAAGATAAACAGAGTTCGCTTAAAGAAACTTACGAGATATAAGAAATTGTATGAAACTCTTATGGTTATGGTTTCATCATACGAAATAAATTTTTCTTCGTAATAAACGAAATACTTTGGCTAAAGTATCATGCCGGAAAGGAGTACCGTTAAAAGTATATTAAAAACTTTGTACGTTAGTATAATTAGCTTAAACTTTTAAACGAGTTTGAATAGAAGATAAACGGAGTTCGCTTAAAGAAACTTACGAGATATAAGAAATTGTATGAAACTCTTATGGTTGTGGTTCCATCATACGAAATAAATTATTATTCGTAATCAACGAAATAGTTAGGCTAAAGTATCATGCCGGAAAGTAGTACCGTTAAAACTATATTAAAAACTTCATATGTTAGTATAATTAGCTTAAACTTTTAAACGAGTTTGATTAGAAGATAAACGGAGTTCGCTTAAAGAAACTTAAGAGATATAAGAAATTGTATAAAATTCTTATAGGTATGTTACCATTATACAAAATAAATTAGTATTCGTAATAAACAAAATACCGAGGCTAAAGTATCTTGCCGGAAAGGGGTACCGTTAAAATTATATTATAAACCTCATTCGTTAGTATAATTTGCTTAAACTTTTCAACGAGTTTTATTATAGAAGATAAACGGAGTTCGTTTGAAGAAACTTACGAGATAGAAGAAATTGTATGAAACTCTTATGGGTGTGGTACCTTCACACGAAATAAATTATTATTCGTAATCAACGAAATACTTAGGCTAAAGTGTTATGCCGGAAAAGAGTACCGTTAAAAGTATAATATAAACTTCACACGTTAGAATAATTAGCTTGAACATTTATATGATTTTGATTAGGAGATAAACGGAGTTCGCTTAAAGAAACTTACGAGATATAAGAATTTGTATGAAACTCTTATGGGTGTGGTTCAATCATACGAAATAAATTATTATTCGTAACCAACAAAATACTTAGGCTAAAGTATCATGCCGGAAAGGAGTACCGTTAAAAGTATATTAAAAACTTCATACGTTAGTATAATTAGCTTAAACTTTTAAACTAGTTTGAATAGAAGATAAACGGAGTTCGCTTAAAGAAACTTACGAGATATAAGAAATTGTATGAAACTCTTATGGTTGTGGTTCCATCATACGAAATAAATTATTATTCGTAATCAACGAAATACTTAGGCTAAAGTATCATGCCGGAAAGGAGTACCGTTAAAAGTATATTAAAAACTTTGTACGTTAGTATAATTAGCTTAAACTTTTAAACGAGTTTGATTAGAAGATAAACGGAGTTCGCTTAAAGAAACTTACGAGATATAAGAAATTGTATGAAACTCTTATGGTTATGGTTCCATCATACGAAATAAATTATTATTCGTAATCAACGAAATAGTTAGGCTAAAGTATCATGCCGGAAAGTAGTACCGTTAAAACTATATTAAAAACTTCATATGTTAGTATAATTAGCTTAAACTTTTAAACGAGTTTGATTAGAAGATAAACGGAGTTCGCTTAAAGAAACTTAAGAGATATAAGAAATTGTATAAAATTCTTATAGGTATGTTACCATTATACAAAATAAATTAGTATTCGTAATAAACAAAATACCGAGGCTAAAGTATCTTGCCGGAAAGGGGTACCGTTAAAATTATATTATAAACCTCATTCGTTAGTATAATTTGCTTAAACTTTTCAACGAGTTTTATTATAGAAGATAAACGGAGTTCGTTTGAAGAAACTTACGAGATAGAAGAAATTGTATGAAACTCTTATGGGTGTGGTACCTTCACACGAAATAAATTATTATTCGTAACCAACAAAATACTTAGGCTAAAGTATCATTCCGGAAAGGAGTACCGTTAAAAGTATATTAAAAACTTCATACGTTAGTATAATTAGCTTAAACTTTTAAACGAGTTTGAATAGAAGATAAACGGAGTTCGCTTAAAGAAACTTACGAGATATAAGAAATTGTATGAAACTCTTATGGTTGTGGTTCCATCATACGAAATAAATTATTATTCGTAATCAACGAAATACTTAGGCTAAAGTATCATGCCGGAAAGGAGTACCGTTAAGAGTATATTAAAAACTTCATACGTTAGTATAAGGAGCTTAAACGTTTAAACGAGTTTGATTAGAAGATAAACAGAGTTCGCTTAAAGAAACTTACGAGATATAAGAAATTGTATGAAACTCTTATGGTTATGGTTTCATCATACGAAATAAATTTTTCTTCGTAATTAACGAAATACTTTGGCTAAAGTATCATGCCGGAAAGGAGTACCGTTAAAAGTATATTAAAAACTTTGTACATTAGTATAATTAGCTTAAACTTTTAAACGAGTTTGATTAGAAGATAAACGGAGTTCGCTTAAAGAAACTCACGAGATATAAGAAATTGTATGAAACTCTTATGGTTATGGTTCCATCATACGAAATAAATTATTATTCGTAATCAACGAAATAGTTAGGCTAAAGTATCATGCCGGAAAGTAGTACCGTTAAAACTATATTAAAAACTTCATATGTTAGTATAATTAGCTTAAACTTTTAAACGAGTTTGATTAGAAGATAAACGGAGTTCGCTTAAAGAAACTTAAGAGATATAAGAAATTGTATAAAATTCTTATAGGTATGTTACCATTATACAAAATAAATTAGTATTCGTAATAAACAAAATACCGAGGCTAAAGTATCTTGCCGGAAAGGGGTACCGTTAAAATTATATTATAAACCTCATTCGTTAGTATAATTTGCTTAAACTTTTCAACGAGTTTTATTATAGAAGATAAACGGAGTTCGTTTGAAGAAACTTACGAGATAGAAGAAATTGTATGAAACTCTTATGGGTGTGGTACCTTCACACGAAATAAATTATTATTCGTAACCAACAAAATACTTAGGCTAAAGTATCATGCCGGAAAGGAGTACCGTTAAAAGTATATTAAAAACTTCATACGTTAGTATAATTAGCTTAAACTTTTAAACGAGTTTGAATAGAAGATAAACGGAGTTCGCTTAAAGAAACTTACGAGATATAAGAAATTGTATGAAACTCTTATGGTTGTGGTTCCATCATACGAACTAAATTATTATTCGTAATCAACGAAATACTTAGGCTAAAGTATCATGCCGGAAAGGAGTACCGTTAAAAGTATATTAAAAACTTCATACGTTAGTATAAGGAGCTTAAACGTTTAAACGAGTTTGATTAGAAGATAAACAGAGTTCGCTTAAAGAAACTTACGAGATATAAGAAATTGTATGAAACTCTTATGGTTATGGTTTCATCATACGAAATAAATTTTTCTTCGTAATAAACGAAATACTTTGGCTAAAGTTTCATGCCGGAAAGGAGTACCGTTAAAAGTATATTAAAAACTTTGTACGTTAGTATAATTAGCTTAAACTTTTAAACGAGTTTGAATAGAAGATAAACGGAGTTCGCTTAAAGAAACTTACGAGATATAAGAAATTGTATGAAACTCTTATGGTTGTGGTTCCATCATACGAAATAAATTATTATTCGTAATCAACGAAATACTTAGGCTAAAGTATCATGCCGGAAAGGAGTACCGTTAAAAGTATATTAAAAACTTTGTACGTTAGTATAATTAGCTTAAACTTTTAAACGAGTTTGATTAGAAGATAAACGGAGTTCGCTTAAAGAAACTTACGAGATATAAGAAATTGTATGAAACTCTTATGGTTATGGTTCCATCATACGAAATAAATTATTATTCGTAATCAACGAAATAGTTAGGCTAAAGTATCATGCCGGAAAGTAGTACCGTTAAAACTATATTAAAAACTTCATATGTTAGTATAATTAGCTTAAACTTTTAAACGAGTTTGATTAGAAGATAAACGGAGTTCGCTTAAAGAAACTTAAGAGATATAAGAAATTGTATAAAATTCTTATAGGTATGTTACCATTATACAAAATAAATTAGTATTCGTAATAAACAAAATACCGAGGCTAAAGTATCTTGCCGGAAAGGGGTACCGTTAAAATTATATTATAAACCTCATTCGTTAGTATAATTTGCTTAAACTTTTCAACGAGTTTTATTATAGAAGATAAACGGAGTTCGTTTGAAGAAACTTACGAGATAGAAGAAATTGTATGAAACTCTTATGGGTGTGGTACCTTCACACGAAATAAATTATTATTCGTAACCAACAAAATACTTAGGCTAAAGTATCATTCCGGAAAGGAGTACCGTTAAAAGTATATTAAAAACTTCATACGTTAGTATAATTAGCTTAAACTTTTAAACGAGTTTGAATAGAAGATAAACGGAGTTCGCTTAAAGAAACTTACGAGATATAAGAAATTGTATGAAACTCTTATGGTTGTGGTTCCATCATACGAAATAAATTATTATTCGTAATCAACGAAATACTTAGGCTAAAGTATCATGCCGGAAAGGAGTACCGTTAAGAGTATATTAAAAACTTCATACGTTAGTATAAGGAGCTTAAACGTTTAAACGAGTTTGATTAGAAGATAAACAGAGTTCGCTTAAAGAAACTTACGAGATATAAGAAATTGTATGAAACTCTTATGGTTATGGTTTCATCATACGAAATAAATTTTTCTTCGTAATTAACGAAATACTTTGGCTAAAGTATCATGCCGGAAAGGAGTACCGTTAAAAGTATATTAAAAACTTTGTACATTAGTATAATTAGCTTAAACTTTTAAACGAGTTTGATTAGAAGATAAACGGAGTTCGCTTAAAGAAACTCACGAGATATAAGAAATTGTATGAAACTCTTATGGTTATGGTTCCATCATACGAAATAAATTATTATTCGTAATCAACGAAATAGTTAGGCTAAAGTATCATGCCGGAAAGTAGTACCGTTAAAACTATATTAAAAACTTCATATGTTAGTATAATTAGCTTAAACTTTTAAACGAGTTTGATTAGAAGATAAACGGAGTTCGCTTAAAGAAACTTAAGAGATATAAGAAATTGTATAAAATTCTTATAGGTATGTTACCATTATACAAAATAAATTAGTATTCGTAATAAACAAAATACCGAGGCTAAAGTATCTTGCCGGAAAGGGGTACCGTTAAAATTATATTATAAACCTCATTCGTTAGTATAATTTGCTTAAACTTTTCAACGAGTTTTATTATAGAAGATAAACGGAGTTCGTTTGAAGAAACTTACGAGATAGAAGAAATTGTATGAAACTCTTATGGGTGTGGTACCTTCACACGAAATAAATTATTATTCGTAACCAACAAAATACTTAGGCTAAAGTATCATGCCGGAAAGGAGTACCGTTAAAAGTATATTAAAAACTTCATACGTTAGTATAATTAGCTTAAACTTTTAAACGAGTTTGAATAGAAGATAAACGGAGTTCGCTTAAAGAAACTTACGAGATATAAGAAATTGTATGAAACTCTTATGGTTGTGGTTCCATCATACGAACTAAATTATTATTCGTAATCAACGAAATACTTAGGCTAAAGTATCATGCCGGAAAGGAGTACCGTTAAAAGTATATTAAAAACTTCATACGTTAGTATAAGGAGCTTAAACGTTTAAACGAGTTTGATTAGAAGATAAACAGAGTTCGCTTAAAGAAACTTACGAGATATAAGAAATTGTATGAAACTCTTATGGTTATGGTTTCATCATACGAAATAAATTTTTCTTCGTAATAAACGAAATACTTTGGCTAAAGTTTCATGCCGGAAAGGAGTACCGTTAAAAGTATATTAAAAACTTTGTACGTTAGTATAATTAGCTTAAACTTTTAAACGAGTTTGAATAGAAGATAAACGGAGTTCGCTTAAAGAAACTTACGAGATATAAGAAATTGTATGAAACTCTTATGGTTGTGGTTCCATCATACGAAATAAATTATTATTCGTAATCAACGAAATACTTAGGCTAAAGTATCATGCCGGAAAGGAGTACCGTTAAAAGTATATTAAAAACTTCATACGTTAGTATAAGGAGCTTAAACGTTTAAACGAGTTTGATTAGAAGATAAACAGAGTTCGCTTAAAGAAACTTACGAGATATAAGAAATTGTATGAAACTCTTATGGTTATGGTTTCATCATACGAAATAAATTTTTCTTCGTAATAAACGAAATACTTTGGCTAAAGTATCATGCCGGAAAGGAGTACCGTTAAAAGTATATTAAAAACTTTGTACGTTAGTATAATTAGCTTAAACTTTTAAACGAGTTTGATTAGAAGATAAACGGAGTTCGCTTAAAGAAACTTACGAGATATAAGAAATTGTATGAAACTGTTATGGTTATGGTTCCATCATACGAAATAAATTATTATTCGTAATCAACGAAATAGTTAGGCTAAAGTATCATGCCGGAAAGTAGTACCGTTAAAACTATATTAAAAACTTCATATGTTAGTATAATTAGCTTAAACTTTTAAACGAGTTTGATTAGAAGATAAACGGAGTTCGCTTAAAGAAACTTAAGAGATATAAGAAATTGTATAAAATTCTTATAGGTATGTTACCATTATACAAAATAAATTAGTATTCGTAATAAACAAAATACCGAGGCTAAAGTATCTTGCCGGAAAGGGGTACCGTTAAAAGTATATTAAAAACTTCATACGTTAGTATAATTAGCTTAAACTTTTAAACGAGTTTGAATAGAAGATAAACGGAGTTCGCTTAAAGAAACTTACGAGATATAAGAAATTGTATGAAACTCTTATGGTTGTGGTTCCATCATACGAAATAAATTATTATTCGTAATCAACGAAATACTTAGGCTAAAGTGTTATGCCGGAAAAGAGTACCGTTAAAAGTATAATATAAACTTCACACGTTAGAATAATTAGCTTGAACATTTATATGATTTTGATTAGGAGATAAACGGAGTTCGCTTAAAGAAACTTACGAGATATAAGAATTTGTATGAAACTCTTATGGGTGTGGTTCAATCATACGAAATAAATTATTATTCGTAACCAACAAAATACTTAGGCTAAAGTATCATGCCGGAAAGGAGTACCGTTAAAAGTATATTAAAAACTTCATACGTTAGTATAATTAGCTTAAACTTTTAAACGAGTTTGATTAGAAGATAAACGGAGTTCGCTTAAAGAAACTTAAGAGATATAAGAAATTGTATAAAATTCTTATAGGTATGTTACCATTATACAAAATAAATTAGTATTCGTAATAAACAAAATACCGAGGCTAAAGTATCTTGCCGGAAAGGGGTACCGTTAAAATTATATTATAAACCTCATTCGTTAGTATAATTTGCTTAAACTTTTCAACGAGTTTTATTATAGAAGATAAACGGAGTTCGTTTGAAGAAACTTACGAGATAGAAGAAATTGTATGAAACTCTTATGGGTGTGGTACCTTCACACGAAATAAATTATTATTCGTAACCAACAAAATACTTAGGCTAAAGTATCATGCCGGAAAGGAGTACCGTTAAAAGTATATTAAAAACTTCATACGTTAGTATAATTAGCTTAAACTTTTAAACGAGTTTGAATAGAAGATAAACGGAGTTCGCTTAAAGAAACTTACGAGATATAAGAAATTGTATGAAACTCTTATGGTTATGGTTCCATCATACGAAATAAATTATTATTCGTAATCAACGAAATAGTTAGGCTAAAGTATCATGCCGGAAAGTAGTACCGTTAAAACTATATTAAAAACTTCATATGTTAGTATAATTAGCTTAAACTTTTAAACGAGTTTGATTAGAACATAAACGGAGTTAGCTTAAAGAAACTTAAGAGATATAAGAAATTGTATAAAATTCTTATGGGTGTGTTACCATTATACAAAATAAATTAGTATTCGTTATAAACAAAATACCGAGGCTAAAGTATCATGCCGGAAAAGGGTACCGATAAAATTATATTATAAACCTCATTCGTTAGTATAATTAGCTTAAACTTTTCAACGAGTTTTATTATAGAAGATAAACGGAGTTCGTTTGAAGAAACTTACGAGATAGAAGAAATTGTATGAAACTCTTATGGGTGTGGTACCTTCACACGAAATAAATTATTATTCGTAACCAACAAAATACTTAGGCTAAAGTATCATGCCGGAAAGGAGTACCGTTAAAAGTATATTAAAAACTTCATACGTTAGTATAAGGAGCTTAAACGTTTAAACGAGTTTGATTAGAAGATAAACAGAGTTCGCTTAAAGAAACTTACGAGATATAAGAAATTGTATGAAACTCTTATGGTTATGGTTTCATCATACGAAATAAATTTTTCTTCATAATAAACGAAATACTTTGGCTAAAGTATCATGCCGGAAAGGAGTACCGTTAAAAGTATATTAAAAACTTTGTACGTTAGTATAATTAGCTTAAACTTTTAAACGAGTTTGATTAGAAGATAAACGGAGTTCGCTTAAAGAAACTTACGAGATATAAGAAATTGTATGAAACTCTTATGGTTATGGTTCCATCATACGAAATAAATTATTACTCGTAATCAACGAAATAGTTAGGCTAAAGTATCATGCCGGAAAGTAGTACCGTTAAAACTATATTAAAAACTTCATATGTTAGTATAATTAGCTTAAACGTTTAAACGAGTTTGATTAGAAGATAAACAGAGTTCGCTTAAAGAAACTTACGAGATATAAGAAATTGTATAAAATTCTTATAGGTATGTTACCATTATACAAAATAAATTAGTATTCGTAATAAACAAAATACCGAGGCTAAAGTATCTTGCCGGAAAGGGGTACCGTTAAAATTATATTATAAACCTCATTCGTTAGTATAATTTGCTTAAACTTTTCAACGAGTTTTATTATAGAAGATAAACGGAGTTCGTTTGAAGAAACTTACGAGATAGAAGAAATTGTATGAAACTCTTATGGGTGTGGTACCTTCACACGAAATAAATTATTATTCGTAACCAACAAAATACTTAGGCTAAAGTATCATGCCGGAAAGGAGTACCGTTAAAAGTATATTAAAAACTTTGTACGTTAGTATAATTAGCTTAAACTTTTAAACGAGTTTGAATAGAAGATAAACGGAGTTCGCTTAAAGAAACTTACGAGATATAAGAAATTGTATGAAACTCTTATGGTTGTGGTTCCATCATACGAAATAAATTATTATTCGTAATCAACGAAATACTTAGGCTAAAGTATCATGCCGGAAAGGAGTACCGTTAAAAGTATATTAAAAACTTCATACGTTAGTATAAGGAGCTTAAACGTTTAAACGAGTTTGATTAGAAGATAAACAGAGTTCGCTTAAAGAAACTTACGAGATATAAGAAATTGTATGAAACTCTTATGGTTATGGTTTCATCATACGAAATAAATTTTTCTTCGTAATAAACGAAATACTTTGGCTAAAGTATCATGCCGGAAAGGAGTACCGTTAAAAGTATATTAAAAACTTTGTACGTTAGTATAATTAGCTTAAACTTTTAAACGAGTTTGATTAGAAGATAAACGGAGTTCGCTTAAAGAAACTTACGAGATATAAGAAATTGTATGAAACTCTTATGGTTATGGTTCCATCATACGAAATAAATTATTATTCGTAATCAACGAAATAGTTAGGCTAAAGTATCATGCCGGAAAGTAGTACCGTTAAAACTATATTAAAAACTTCATATGTTAGTATAATTAGCTTAAACTTTTAAACGAGTTTGATTAGAAGATAAACGGAGTTCGCTTAAAGAAACTTAAGAGATATAAGAAATTGTATAAAATTCTTATAGGTATGTTACCATTATACAAAATAAATTAGTATTCGTAATAAACAAAATACCGAGGCTAAAGTATCTTGCCGGAAAGGGGTACCGTTAAAAGTATATTAAAAACTTCATACGTTAGTATAATTAGCTTAAACTTTTAAACGAGTTTGAATAGAAGATAAACGGAGTTCGCTTAAAGAAACTTACGAGATATAAGAAATTGTATGAAACTCTTATGGTTGTGGTTCCATCATACGAAATAAATTATTATTCGTAATCAACGAAATACTTAGGCTAAAGTGTTATGCCGGAAAAGAGTACCGTTAAAAGTATAATATAAACTTCACACGTTAGAATAATTAGCTTGAACATTTATATGATTTTGATTAGGAGATAAACGGAGTTCGCTTAAAGAAACTTACGAGATATAAGAATTTGTATGAAACTCTTATGGGTGTGGTTCAATCATACGAAATAAATTATTATTCGTAACCAACAAAATACTTAGGCTAAAGTATCATGCCGGAAAGGAGTACCGTTAAAAGTATATTAAAAACTTCATACGTTAGTATAAGGAGCTTAAACGTTTAAAAGAGTTTGATTAGAAGATAAACAGAGTTCGCTCAAAGAAACTTACGAGATATAAGAAATTGTATGAAACTCTTATGGTTATGGTTTCATCATACGAAATAAATTTTTCTTCGTAATAAACGAAATACTTTGGCTAAAGTTTCATGCCGTTAAAAGTATATTAAAAACTTTGTACGTTAGTATAATTAGCTTAAACTTTTAAACGAGTTTGATTAGAAGATATACGGAGTTCGCTTAAAGAAACTTACGAGATATAAGAAATTGTATGAAACTCTTATGGTTATGGTTCCATCATACGAAATAAATTATTATTCGTAATCAACGAAATAGTTAGGCTAAAGTATCATGCCGGAAAGTAGTACCGTTAAAACTATATTAAAAACTTCATATGTTAGTATAATTAGCTTAAACGTTTAAACGAGTTTGATTAGAAGATAAACAGAGTTCGCTTAAAGAAACTTACGAGATATAAGAAATTGTATAAAATTCTTATAGGTATGTTACCATTATACAAAATAAATTAGTATTCGTAATAAACAAAATACCGAGGCTAAAGTATCTTGCCGGAAAGGGGTACCGTTAAAATTATATTATAAACCTCATTCGTTAGTATAATTTGCTTAAACTTTTCAACGAGTTTTATTATAGAAGATAAACGGAGTTCGTTTGAAGAAACTTACGAGATAGAAAAAATTGTATGAAACTCTTATGGGTGTGGTACCTTCACACGAAATAAATTATTATTCGTAACCAACAAAATACTTAGGCTAAAGTATCATGCCGGAAAGGAGTACCGTTAAAAGTATATTAAAAACTTCATACGTTAGTATAATTAGCTTAAACTTTTAAACGAGTTTGAATAGAAGATAAACGGAGTTCGCTTAAAGAAACTTACGAGATATAAGAAATTGTATGAAACTCTTATGGTTGTGGTTCCATCATACGAAATAAATTATTATTCGTAATCAACGAAATACTTAGGCTAAAGTATCATGCCGGAAAGGAGTACCGTTAAAAGTATATTAAAAACTTCATACGTTAGTATAAGGAGCTTAAACGTTTAAACGAGTTTGATTAGAAGATAAACAGAGTTCGCTTAAAGAAACTTACGAGATATAAGAAATTGTATGAAACTCTTATGGTTATGGTTCCATCATACGAAATAAATTTTTCTTCGTAATAAACGAAATACTTTGGCTAAAGTATCATGCCGGAAAGGAGTACCGTTAAAAGTATATTAAAAACTTTGTACGTTAGTATAATTAGCTTAAACTTTTAAACGAGTTTGATTAGAAGATAAACGGAGTTCGCTTAAAGAAACTTACGAGATATAAGAAATTGTATGAAACTCTTATGGTTATGGTTCCATCATACGAAATAAATTATTATTCGTAATCAACGAAATAGTTAGGCTAAAGTATCATGCCGGAAAGTAGTACCGTTAAAACTATATTAAAAACTTCATATGTTAGTATAATTAGCTTAAACTTTTAAACGAGTTTGATTAGAAGATAAACGGAGTTCGCTTAAAGAAACTTAAGAGATATAAGAAATTGTATAAAATTCTTATAGGTATGTTACCATTATACAAAATAAATTAGTATTCGTAATAAACAATATACCGAGGCTAAAGTATCTTGCCGGAAAGGGGTACCGTTAAAATTATATTATAAACCTCATTCGTTAGTATAATTTGCTTAAACTTATCAACGAGTTTTATTATAGAAGATAAACGGAGTTCGTTTGAAGAAACTTACGAGATAGAAGAAATTGTATGAAACTCTTATGGGTGTGGTACCTTCACACGAAATAAATTATTATTCGTAACCAACAAAATACTTAGGCTAAAGTATCATGCCGGAAAGGAGTACCGTTAAAAGTATATTAAAAACTTCATACGTTAGTATAAGGAGCTTAAACGTTTAAACGAGTTTGATTAGAAGATAAACAGAGTTCGCTTAAAGAAACTTACGAGATATAAGAAATTGTATGAAACTCTTATGGTTATGGTTTCATCATACGAAATAAATTTTTCTTCGTAATAAACGAAATACTTTGGCTAAAGTATCATGCCGGAAAGGAGTACCGTTAAAAGTATATTAAAAACTTTGTACGTTAGTATAATTAGCTTAAACTTTTAAACGAGTTTGAATAGAAGATAAACGGAGTTCGCTTAAAGAAACTTACGAGATATAAGAAATTGTATGAAACTCTTATGGTTGTGGTTCCATCATACGAAATAAATTATTATTCGTAATCAACGAAATACTTAGGCTAAAGTATCATGCCGGAAAGGAGTACCGTTAAAAGTATATTAAAAACTTCATACGTTAGTATAAGGAGCTTAAACGTTTAAACGAGTTTGATTAGAAGATAAACAGAGTTCGCTTAAAGAAACTTACGAGATATAAGAAATTGTATGAAACTCTTATGGTTATGGTTCCATCATACGAAATAAATTTTTCTTCGTAATAAACGAAATACTTTGGCTAAAGTATCATGCCGGAAAGGAGTACCGTTAAAAGTATATTAAAAACTTTGTACGTTAGTATAATTAGCTTAAACTTTTAAACGAGTTTGATTAGAAGATAAACGGAGTTCGCTTAAAGAAACTTACGAGATATAAGAAATTGTATGAAACTCTTATGGTTATGGTTCCATCATACGAAATAAATTATTATTCGTAATCAACGAAATAGTTAGGCTAAAGTATCATGCCGGAAAGTAGTACCGTTAAAACTATATTAAAAACTTCATATGTTAGTATAATTAGCTTAAACTTTTAAACGAGTTTGATTAGAAGATAAACGGAGTTCGCTTAAAGAAACTTAAGAGATATAAGAAATTGTATAAAATTCTTATAGGTATGTTACCATTATACAAAATAAATTAGTATTCGTAATAAACAATATACCGAGGCTAAAGTATCTTGCCGGAAAGGGGTACCGTTAAAATTATATTATAAACCTCATTCGTTAGTATAATTTGCTTAAACTTATCAACGAGTTTTATTATAGAAGATAAACGGAGTTCGTTTGAAGAAACTTACGAGATAGAAGAAATTGTATGAAACTCTTATGGGTGTGGTACCTTCACACGAAATAAATTATTATTCGTAACCAACAAAATACTTAGGCTAAAGTATCATGCCGGAAAGGAGTACCGTTAAAAGTATATTAAAAACTTCATACGTTAGTATAAGGAGCTTAAACGTTTAAACGAGTTTGATTAGAAGATAAACAGAGTTCGCTTAAAGAAACTTACGAGATATAAGAAATTGTATGAAACTCTTATGGTTATGGTTTCATCATACGAAATAAATTTTTCTTCGTAATAAACGAAATACTTTGGCTAAAGTATCATGCCGGAAAGGAGTACCGTTAAAAGTATATTAAAAACTTTGTACGTTAGTATAATTAGCTTAAACTTTTAAACGAGTTTGAATAGAAGATAAACGGAGTTCGCTTAAAGAAACTTACGAGATATAAGAATTTGTATGAAACTCTTATGGGTGTGGTTCAATCATACGAAATAAATTATTATTCGTAACCAACAAAATACTTAGGCTAAAGTATCATGCCGGAAAGGAGTACCGTTAAAAGTATATTAAAAACTTCATACGTTAGTATAAGGAGCTTAAACGTTTAAAAGAGTTTGATTAGAAGATAAACAGAGTTCGCTCAAAGAAACTTACGAGATATAAGAAATTGTATGAAACTCTTATGGTTATGGTTTCATCATACGAAATAAATTTTTCTTCGTAATAAACGAAATACTTTGGCTAAAGTTTCATGCCGTTAAAAGTATATTAAAAACTTTGTACGTTAGTATAATTAGCTTAAACTTTTAAACGAGTTTGATTAGAAGATATACGGAGTTCGCTTAAAGAAACTTACGAGATATAAGAAATTGTATGAAACTCTTATGGTTATGGTTCCATCATACGAAATAAATTATTATTCGTAATCAACGAAATAGTTAGGCTAAAGTATCATGCCGGAAAGTAGTACCGTTAAAACTATATTAAAAACTTCATATGTTAGTATAATTAGCTTAAACGTTTAAACGAGTTTGATTAGAAGATAAACAGAGTTCGCTTAAAGAAACTTACGAGATATAAGAAATTGTATAAAATTCTTATAGGTATGTTACCATTATACAAAATAAATTAGTATTCGTAATAAACAAAATACCGAGGCTAAAGTATCTTGCCGGAAAGGGGTACCGTTAAAATTATATTATAAACCTCATTCGTTAGTATAATTTGCTTAAACTTTTCAACGAGTTTTATTATAGAAGATAAACGGAGTTCGTTTGAAGAAACTTACGAGATAGAAAAAATTGTATGAAACTCTTATGGGTGTGGTACCTTCACACGAAATAAATTATTATTCGTAACCAACAAAATACTTAGGCTAAAGTATCATGCCGGAAAGGAGTACCGTTAAAAGTATATTAAAAACTTCATACGTTAGTATAATTAGCTTAAACTTTTAAACGAGTTTGAATAGAAGATAAACGGAGTTCGCTTAAAGAAACTTACGAGATATAAGAAATTGTATGAAACTCTTATGGTTGTGGTTCCATCATACGAAATAAATTATTATTCGTAATCAACGAAATACTTAGGCTAAAGTATCATGCCGGAAAGGAGTACCGTTAAAAGTATATTAAAAACTTCATACGTTAGTATAAGGAGCTTAAACGTTTAAACGAGTTTGATTAGAAGATAAACAGAGTTCGCTTAAAGAAACTTACGAGATATAAGAAATTGTATGAAACTCTTATGGTTATGGTTCCATCATACGAAATAAATTTTTCTTCGTAATAAACGAAATACTTTGGCTAAAGTATCATGCCGGAAAGGAGTACCGTTAAAAGTATATTAAAAACTTTGTACGTTAGTATAATTAGCTTAAACTTTTAAACGAGTTTGATTAGAAGATAAACGGAGTTCGCTTAAAGAAACTTACGAGATATAAGAAATTGTATGAAACTCTTATGGTTATGGTTCCATCATACGAAATAAATTATTATTCGTAATCAACGAAATAGTTAGGCTAAAGTATCATGCCGGAAAGTAGTACCGTTAAAACTATATTAAAAACTTCATATGTTAGTATAATTAGCTTAAACTTTTAAACGAGTTTGATTAGAAGATAAACGGAGTTCGCTTAAAGAAACTTAAGAGATATAAGAAATTGTATAAAATTCTTATAGGTATGTTACCATTATACAAAATAAATTAGTATTCGTAATAAACAATATACCGAGGCTAAAGTATCTTGCCGGAAAGGGGTACCGTTAAAATTATATTATAAACCTCATTCGTTAGTATAATTTGCTTAAACTTATCAACGAGTTTTATTATAGAAGATAAACGGAGTTCGTTTGAAGAAACTTACGAGATAGAAGAAATTGTATGAAACTCTTATGGGTGTGGTACCTTCACACGAAATAAATTATTATTCGTAACCAACAAAATACTTAGGCTAAAGTATCATGCCGGAAAGGAGTACCGTTAAAAGTATATTAAAAACTTCATACGTTAGTATAAGGAGCTTAAACGTTTAAACGAGTTTGATTAGAAGATAAACAGAGTTCGCTTAAAGAAACTTACGAGATATAAGAAATTGTATGAAACTCTTATGGTTATGGTTTCATCATACGAAATAAATTTTTCTTCGTAATAAACGAAATACTTTGGCTAAAGTATCATGCCGGAAAGGAGTACCGTTAAAAGTATATTAAAAACTTTGTACGTTAGTATAATTAGCTTAAACTTTTAAACGAGTTTGAATAGAAGATAAACGGAGTTCGCTTAAAGAAACTTACGAGATATAAGAAATTGTATGAAACTCTTATGGTTGTGGTTCCATCATACGAAATAAATTATTATTCGTAATCAACGAAATACTTAGGCTAAAGTATCATGCCGGAAAGGAGTACCGTTAAAAGTATATTAAAAACTTCATACGTTAGTATAAGGAGCTTAAACGTTTAAACGAGTTTGATTAGAAGATAAACAGAGTTCGCTTAAAGAAACTTACGAGATATAAGAAATTGTATGAAACTCTTATGGTTATGGTTTCATCATACGAAATAAATTTTTCTTCGTAATAAACGAAATACTTTGGCTAAAGTATCATGCCGGAAAGGAGTACCGTTAAAAGTATATTAAAAACTTTGTACGTTAGTATAATTAGCTTAAACTTTTAAACGAGTTTGATTAGAAGATAAACGGAGTTCGCTTAAAGAAACTTACGAGATATAAGAAATTGTATGAAACTCTTATGGTTATGGTTCCATCATACGAAATAAATTATTATTCGTAATCAACGAAATAGTTAGGCTAAAGTATCATGCCGGAAAGTAGTACCGTTAAAACTATATTAAAAACTTCATATGTTAGTATAATTAGCTTAAACTTTTAAACGAGTTTGATTAGAAGATAAACGGAGTTCGCTTAAAGAAACTTAAGAGATATAAGAAATTGTATAAAATTCTTATAGGTATGTTACCATTATACAAAATAAATTAGTATTCGTAATAAACAAAATACCGAGGCTAAAGTATCTTGCCGGAAAGGGGTACCGTTAAAAGTATATTAAAAACTTCATACGTTAGTATAATTAGCTTAAACTTTTAAACGAGTTTGAATAGAAGATAAACGGAGTTCGCTTAAAGAAACTTACGAGATATAAGAAATTGTATGAAACTCTTATGGTTGTGGTTCCATCATACGAAATAAATTATTATTCGTAATCAACGAAATACTTAGGCTAAAGTGTTATGCCGGAAAAGAGTACCGTTAAAAGTATAATATAAACTTCACACGTTAGAATAATTAGCTTGAACATTTATATGATTTTGATTAGGAGATAAACGGAGTTCGCTTAAAGAAACTTACGAGATATAAGAATTTGTATGAAACTCTTATGGGTGTGGTTCAATCATACGAAATAAATTATTATTCGTAACAAACAAAATACTTAGGCTAAAGTATCATGCCGGAAAGGAGTACCGTTAAAAGTATATTAAAAACTTCATACGTTAGTATAAGGAGCTTAAACGTTTAAAAGAGTTTGATTAGAAGATAAACAGAGTTCGCTCAAAGAAACTTACGAGATATAAGAAATTGTATGAAACTCTTATGGTTATGGTTTCATCATACGAAATAAATTTTTCTTCGTAATAAACGAAATACTTTGGCTAAAGTTTCATGCCGTTAAAAGTATATTAAAAACTTTGTACGTTAGTATAATTAGCTTAAACTTTTAAACGAGTTTGATTAGAAGATATACGGAGTTCGCTTAAAGAAACTTACGAGATATAAGAAATTGTATGAAACTCTTATGGTTATGGTTCCATCATACGAAATAAATTATTATTCGTAATCAACGAAATAGTTAGGCTAAAGTATCATGCCGGAAAGTAGTACCGTTAAAACTATATTAAAAACTTCATATGTTAGTATAATTAGCTTAAACGTTTAAACGAGTTTGATTAGAAGATAAACAGAGTTCGCTTAAAGAAACTTACGAGATATAAGAAATTGTATAAAATTCTTATAGGTATGTTACCATTATACAAAATAAATTAGTATTCGTAATAAACAAAATACCGAGGCTAAAGTATCTTGCCGGAAAGGGGTACCGTTAAAATTATATTATAAACCTCATTCGTTAGTATAATTTGCTTAAACTTTTCAACGAGTTTTATTATAGAAGATAAACGGAGTTCGTTTGAAGAAACTTACGAGATAGAAAAAATTGTATGAAACTCTTATGGGTGTGGTACCTTCACACGAAATAAATTATTATTCGTAACCAACAAAATACTTAGGCTAAAGTATCATGCCGGAAAGGAGTACCGTTAAAAGTATATTAAAAACTTCATACGTTAGTATAATTAGCTTAAACTTTTAAACGAGTTTGAATAGAAGATAAACGGAGTTCGCTTAAAGAAACTTACGAGATATAAGAAATTGTATGAAACTCTTATGGTTGTGGTTCCATCATACGAAATAAATTATTATTCGTAATCAACGAAATACTTAGGCTAAAGTATCATGCCGGAAAGGAGTACCGTTAAAAGTATATTAAAAACTTCATACGTTAGTATAAGGAGCTTAACCGTTTAAACGAGTTTGATTAGAAGATAAACAGAGTTCGCTTAAAGAAACTTACGAGATATAAGAAATTGTATGAAACTCTTATGGTTATGGTTCCATCATACGAAATAAATTTTTCTTCGTAATAAACGAAATACTTTGGCTAAAGTATCATGCCGGAAAGGAGTACCGTTAAAAGTATATTAAAAACTTTGTACGTTAGTATAATTAGCTTAAACTTTTAAACGAGTTTGATTAGAAGATAAACGGAGTTCGCTTAAAGAAACTTACGAGATATAAGAAATTGTATGAAACTCTTATGGTTATGGTTCCATCATACGAAATAAATTATTATTCGTAATCAACGAAATAGTTAGGCTAAAGTATCATGCCGGAAAGTAGTACCGTTAAAACTATATTAAAAACTTCATATGTTAGTATAATTAGCTTAAACTTTTAAACGAGTTTGATTAGAAGATAAACGGAGTTCGCTTAAAGAAACTTAAGAGATATAAGAAATTGTATAAAATTCTTATAGGTATGTTACCATTATACAAAATAAATTAGTATTCGTAATAAACAATATACCGAGGCTAAAGTATCTTGCCGGAAAGGGGTACCGTTAAAATTATATTATAAACCTCATTCGTTAGTATAATTTGCTTAAACTTTTCAACGAGTTTTATTATAGAAGATAAACGGAGTTCGTTTGAAGAAACTTACGAGATAGAAGAAATTGTATGAAACTCTTATGGGTGTGGTACCTTCACACGAAATAAATTATTATTCGTAACCAACAAAATACTTAGGCTAAAGTATCATGCCGGAAAGGAGTACCGTTAAAAGTATATTAAAAACTTCATACGTTAGTATAAGGAGCTTAAACGTTTAAACGAGTTTGATTAGAAGATAAACAGAGTTCGCTTAAAGAAACTTACGAGATATAAGAAATTGTATGAAACTCTTATGGTTATGGTTTCATCATACGAAATAAATTTTTCTTCGTAATAAACGAAATACTTTGGCTAAAGTATCATGCCGGAAAGGAGTACCGTTAAAAGTATATTAAAAACTTTGTACGTTAGTATAATTAGCTTAAACTTTTAAACGAGTTTGAATAGAAGATAAACGGAGTTCGCTTAAAGAAACTTACGAGATATAAGAAATTGTATGAAACTCTTATGGTTGTGGTTCCATCATACGAAATAAATTATTATTCGTAATCAACGAAATACTTAGGCTAAAGTATCATGCCGGAAAGGAGTACCGTTAAAAGTATATTAAAAACTTCATACGTTAGTATAAGGAGCTTAAACGTTTAAACGAGTTTGATTAGAAGATAAACAGAGTTCGCTTAAAGAAACTTACGAGATATAAGAAATTGTATGAAACTCTTATGGTTATGGTTTCATCATACGAAATAAATTTTTCTTCGTAATAAACGAAATACTTTGGCTAAAGTATCATGCCGGAAAGGAGTACCGTTAAAAGTATATTAAAAACTTTGTACGTTAGTATAATTAGCTTAAACTTTTAAACGAGTTTGATTAGAAGATAAACGGAGTTCGCTTAAAGAAACTTAAGAGATATAAGAAATTGTATGAAACTCTTATGGTTATGGTTCCATCATACGAAATAAATTATTATTCGTAATCAACGAAATAGTTAGGCTAAAGTATCATGCCGGAAAGTAGTACCGTTAAAACTATATTAAAAACTTCATATGTTAGTATAATTAGCTTAAACTTTTAAACGAGTTTGATTAGAAGATAAACGGAGTTCGCTTAAAGAAACTTAAGAGATATAAGAAATTGTATAAAATTCTTATAGGTATGTTACCATTATACAAAATAAATTAGTATTCGTAATAAACAAAATACCGAGGCTAAAGTATCTTGCCGGAAAGGGGTACCGTTAAAAGTATATTAAAAACTTCATACGTTAGTATAATTAGCTTAAACTTTTAAACGAGTTTGAATAGAAGATAAACGGAGTTCGCTTAAAGAAACTTACGAGATATAAGAAATTGTATGAAACTCTTATGGTTGTGGTTCCATCATACGAAATAAATTATTATTCGTAATCAACGAAATACTTAGGCTAAAGTATCATGCCGGAAAGGAGTACCGTTAAAAGTATATTAAAAACTTCATACGTTAGTATAAGGAGCTTAAACGTTTAAACGAGTTTGATTAGAAGATAAACAGAGTTCGCTTAAAGAAACTTACGAGATATAAGAAATTGTATGAAACTCTTATGGTTATGGTTTCATCATACGAAATAAATTTTTCTTCGTAATAAACGAAATACTTTGGCTAAAGTATCATGCCGGAAAGGAGTACCGTTAAAAGTATATTAAAAACTTTGTACGTTAGTATAATTAGCTTAAACTTTTAAACGAGTTTGATTAGAAGATAAACGGAGTTCGCTTAAAGAAACTTACGAGATATAAGAAATTGTATGAAACTCTTATGGTTATGGTTCCATCATACGAAATAAATTATTATTCGTAATCAACGAAATAGTTAGGCTAAAGTATCATGCCGGAAAGTAGTACCGTTAAAACTATATTAAAAACTTCATATGTTAGTATAATTAGCTTAAACTTTTAAACGAGTTTGATTAGAAGATAAACGGAGTTCGCTTAAAGAAACTTAAGAGATATAAGAAATTGTATAAAATTCTTATAGGTATGTTACCATTATACAAAATAAATTAGTATTCGTAATAAACAAAATACCGAGGCTAAAGTATCTTGCCGGAAAGGGGTACCGTTAAAAGTATATTAAAAACTTCATACGTTAGTATAATTAGCTTAAACTTTTAAACGAGTTTGAATAGAAGATAAACGGAGTTCGCTTAAAGAAACTTACGAGATATAAGAAATTGTATGAAACTCTTATGGTTGTGGTTCCATCATACGAAATAAATTATTATTCGTAATCAACGAAATACTTAGGCTAAAGTGTTATGCCGGAAAAGAGTACCGTTAAAAGTATAATATAAACTTCACACGTTAGAATAATTAGCTTGAACATTTATATGATTTTGATTAGGAGATAAACGGAGTTCGCTTAAAGAAACTTACGAGATATAAGAATTTGTATGAAACTCTTATGGGTGTGGTTCAATCATACGAAATAAATTATTATTCGTAACCAACAAAATACTTAGGCTAAAGTATCATGCCGGAAAGGAGTACCGTTAAAAGTATATTAAAAACTTCATACGTTAGTATAAGGAGCTTAAACGTTTAAAAGAGTTTGATTAGAAGATAAACAGAGTTCGCTCAAAGAAACTTACGAGATATAAGAAATTGTATGAAACTCTTATGGTTATGGTTTCATCATACGAAATAAATTTTTCTTCGTAATAAACGAAATACTTTGGCTAAAGTTTCATGCCGTTAAAAGTATATTAAAAACTTTGTACGTTAGTATAATTAGCTTAAACTTTTAAACGAGTTTGATTAGAAGATATACGGAGTTCGCTTAAAGAAACTTACGAGATATAAGAAATTGTATGAAACTCTTATGGTTATGGTTCCATCATACGAAATAAATTATTATTCGTAATCAACGAAATAGTTAGGCTAAAGTATCATGCCGGAAAGTAGTACCGTTAAAACTATATTAAAAACTTCATATGTTAGTATAATTAGCTTAAACGTTTAAACGAGATATAAGAAATTGTATAAAATTCTTATAGGTATGTTACCATTATACAAAATAAATTAGTATTCGTAATAAACAAAATACCGAGGCTAAAGTATCTTGCCGGAAAGGGGTACCGTTAAAATTATATTATAAACCTCATTCGTTAGTATAATTTGCTTAAACTTTTCAACGAGTTTTATTATAGAAGATAAACGGAGTTCGTTTGAAGAAACTTACGAGATAGAAAAAATTGTATGAAACTCTTATGGGTGTGGTACCTTCACACGAAATAAATTATTATTCGTAACCAACAAAATACTTAGGCTAAAGTATCATGCCGGAAAGGAGTACCGTTAAAAGTATATTAAAAACTTCATACGTTAGTATAATTAGCTTAAACTTTTAAACGAGTTTGAATAGAAGATAAACGGAGTTCGCTTAAAGAAACTTACGAGATATAAGAAATTGTATGAAACTCTTATGGTTGTGGTTCCATCATACGAAATAAATTATTATTCGTAATCAACGAAATACTTAGGCTAAAGTATCATGCCGGAAAGGAGTACCGTTAAAAGTATATTAAAAACTTCATACGTTAGTATAAGGAGCTTAACCGTTTAAACGAGTTTGATTAGAAGATAAACAGAGTTCGCTTAAAGAAACTTACGAGATATAAGAAATTGTATGAAACTCTTATGGTTATGGTTCCATCATACGAAATAAATTTTTCTTCGTAATAAACGAAATACTTTGGCTAAAGTATCATGCCGGAAAGGAGTACCGTTAAAAGTATATTAAAAACTTTGTACGTTAGTATAATTAGCTTAAACTTTTAAACGAGTTTGATTAGAAGATAAACGGAGTTCGCTTAAAGAAACTTACGAGATATAAGAAATTGTATGAAACTCTTATGGTTATGGTTCCATCATACGAAATAAATTATTATTCGTAATCAACGAAATAGTTAGGCTAAAGTATCATGCCGGAAAGTAGTACCGTTAAAACTATATTAAAAACTTCATATGTTAGTATAATTAGCTTAAACTTTTAAACGAGTTTGATTAGAAGATAAACGGAGTTCGCTTAAAGAAACTTAAGAGATATAAGAAATTGTATAAAATTCTTATAGGTATGTTACCATTATACAAAATAAATTAGTATTCGTAATAAACAATATACCGAGGCTAAAGTATCTTGCCGGAAAGGGGTACCGTTAAAATTATATTATAAACCTCATTCGTTAGTATAATTTGCTTAAACTTTTCAACGAGTTTTATTATAGAAGATAAACGGAGTTCGTTTGAAGAAACTTACGAGATAGAAGAAATTGTATGAAACTCTTATGGGTGTGGTACCTTCACACGAAATAAATTATTATTCGTAACCAACAAAATACTTAGGCTAAAGTATCATGCCGGAAAGGAGTACCGTTAAAAGTATATTAAAAACTTCATACGTTAGTATAAGGAGCTTAAACGTTTAAACGAGTTTGATTAGAAGATAAACAGAGTTCGCTTAAAGAAACTTACGAGATATAAGAAATTGTATGAAACTCTTATGGTTATGGTTTCATCATACGAAATAAATTTTTCTTCGTAATAAACGAAATACTTTGGCTAAAGTATCATGCCGGAAAGGAGTACCGTTAAAAGTATATTAAAAACTTTGTACGTTAGTATAATTAGCTTAAACTTTTAAACGAGTTTGAATAGAAGATAAACGGAGTTCGCTTAAAGAAACTTACGAGATATAAGAAATTGTATGAAACTCTTATGGTTGTGGTTCCATCATACGAAATAAATTATTATTCGTAATCAACGAAATACTTAGGCTAAAGTATCATGCCGGAAAGGAGTACCGTTAAAAGTATATTAAAAACTTCATACGTTAGTATAAGGAGCTTAAACGTTTAAACGAGTTTGATTAGAAGATAAACAGAGTTCGCTTAAAGAAACTTACGAGATATAAGAAATTGTATGAAACTCTTATGGTTATGGTTTCATCATACGAAATAAATTTTTCTTCGTAATAAACGAAATACTTTGGCTAAAGTATCATGCCGGAAAGGAGTACCGTTAAAAGTATATTAAAAACTTTGTACGTTAGTATAATTAGCTTAAACTTTTAAACGAGTTTGATTAGAAGATAAACGGAGTTCGCTTAAAGAAACTTACGAGATATAAGAAATTGTATGAAACTCTTATGGTTATGGTTCCATCATACGAAATAAATTATTATTCGTAATCAACGAAATAGTTAGGCTAAAGTATCATGCCGGAAAGTAGTACCGTTAAAACTATATTAAAAACTTCATATGTTAGTATAATTAGCTTAAACTTTTAAACGAGTTTGATTAGAAGATAAACGGAGTTCGCTTAAAGAAACTTAAGAGATATAAGAAATTGTATAAAATTCTTATAGGTATGTTACCATTATACAAAATAAATTAGTATTCGTAATAAACAAAATACCGAGGCTAAAGTATCTTGCCGGAAAGGGGTACCGTTAAAAGTATATTAAAAACTTCATACGTTAGTATAATTAGCTTAAACTTTTAAACGAGTTTGAATAGAAGATAAACGGAGTTCGCTTAAAGAAACTTACGAGATATAAGAAATTGTATGAAACTCTTATGGTTGTGGTTCCATCATACGAAATAAATTATTATTCGTAATCAACGAAATACTTAGGCTAAAGTGTTATGCCGGAAAAGAGTACCGTTAAAAGTATAATATAAACTTCACACGTTAGAATAATTAGCTTGAACATTTATATGATTTTGATTAGGAGATAAACGGAGTTCGCTTAAAGAAACTTACGAGATATAAGAATTTGTATGAAACTCTTATGGGTGTGGTTCAATCATACGAAATAAATTATTATTCGTAACCAACAAAATACTTAGGCTAAAGTATCATGCCGGAAAGGAGTACCGTTAAAAGTATATTAAAAACTTCATACGTTAGTATAAGGAGCTTAAACGTTTAAAAGAGTTTGATTAGAAGATAAACAGAGTTCGCTCAAAGAAACTTACGAGATATAAGAAATTGTATGAAACTCTTATGGTTATGGTTTCATCATACGAAATAAATTTTTCTTCGTAATAAACGAAATACTTTGGCTAAAGTTTCATGCCGTTAAAAGTATATTAAAAACTTTGTACGTTAGTATAATTAGCTTAAACTTTTAAACGAGTTTGATTAGAAGATATACGGAGTTCGCTTAAAGAAACTTACGAGATATAAGAAATTGTATGAAACTCTTATGGTTATGGTTCCATCATACGAAATAAATTATTATTCGTAATCAACGAAATAGTTAGGCTAAAGTATCATGCCGGAAAGTAGTACCGTTAAAACTATATTAAAAACTTCATATGTTAGTATAATTAGCTTAAACGTTTAAACGAGTTTGATTAGAAGATAAACAGAGTTCGCTTAAAGAAACTTACGAGATATAAGAAATTGTATAAAATTCTTATAGGTATGTTACCATTATACAAAATAAATTAGTATTCGTAATAAACAAAATACCGAGGCTAAAGTATCTTGCCGGAAAGGGGTACCGTTAAAATTATATTATAAACCTCATTCGTTAGTATAATTTGCTTAAACTTTTCAACGAGTTTTATTATAGAAGATAAACGGAGTTCGTTTGAAGAAACTTACGAGATAGAAAAAATTGTATGAAACTCTTATGGGTGTGGTACCTTCACACGAAATAAATTATTATTCGTAACCAACAAAATACTTAGGCTAAAGTATCATGCCGGAAAGGAGTACCGTTAAAAGTATATTAAAAACTTCATACGTTAGTATAATTAGCTTAAACTTTTAAACGAGTTTGAATAGAAGATAAACGGAGTTCGCTTAAAGAAACTTACGAGATATAAGAAATTGTATGAAACTCTTATGGTTGTGGTTCCATCATACGAAATAAATTATTATTCGTAATCAACGAAATACTTAGGCTAAAGTATCATGCCGGAAAGGAGTACCGTTAAAAGTATATTAAAAACTTCATACGTTAGTATAAGGAGCTTAACCGTTTAAACGAGTTTGATTAGAAGATAAACAGAGTTCGCTTAAAGAAACTTACGAGATATAAGAAATTGTATGAAACTCTTATGGTTATGGTTCCATCATACGAAATAAATTTTTCTTCGTAATAAACGAAATACTTTGGCTAAAGTATCATGCCGGAAAGGAGTACCGTTAAAAGTATATTAAAAACTTTGTACGTTAGTATAATTAGCTTAAACTTTTAAACGAGTTTGATTAGAAGATAAACGGAGTTCGCTTAAAGAAACTTACGAGATATAAGAAATTGTATGAAACTCTTATGGTTATGGTTCCATCATACGAAATAAATTATTATTCGTAATCAACGAAATAGTTAGGCTAAAGTATCATGCCGGA
This sequence comes from Chamaenerion angustifolium, assembly GCA_946814005.1. Taxonomy (NCBI): domain Eukaryota; kingdom Viridiplantae; phylum Streptophyta; class Magnoliopsida; order Myrtales; family Onagraceae; genus Chamaenerion; species Chamaenerion angustifolium. The sequence goes on from OX328274.1 coordinate 14,457,763, forward strand.
AAGTAGTACCGTTAAAACTATATTAAAAACTTCATATGTTAGTATAATTAGCTTAAACTTTTAAACGAGTTTGATTAGAAGATAAACGGAGTTCGCTTAAAGAAACTTAAGAGATATAAGAAATTGTATAAAATTCTTATAGGTATGTTACCATTATACAAAATAAATTAGTATTCGTAATAAACAATATACCGAGGCTAAAGTATCTTGCCGGAAAGGGGTACCGTTAAAATTATATTATAAACCTCATTCGTTAGTATAATTTGCTTAAACTTTTCAACGAGTTTTATTATAGAAGATAAACGGAGTTCGTTTGAAGAAACTTACGAGATAGAAGAAATTGTATGAAACTCTTATGGGTGTGGTACCTTCACACGAAATAAATTATTATTCGTAACCAACAAAATACTTAGGCTAAAGTATCATGCCGGAAAGGAGTACCGTTAAAAGTATATTAAAAACTTCATACGTTAGTATAAGGAGCTTAAACGTTTAAACGAGTTTGATTAGAAGATAAACAGAGTTCGCTTAAAGAAACTTACGAGATATAAGAAATTGTATGAAACTCTTATGGTTATGGTTTCATCATACGAAATAAATTTTTCTTCGTAATAAACGAAATACTTTGGCTAAAGTATCATGCCGGAAAGGAGTACCGTTAAAAGTATATTAAAAACTTTGTACGTTAGTATAATTAGCTTAAACTTTTAAACGAGTTTGAATAGAAGATAAACGGAGTTCGCTTAAAGAAACTTACGAGATATAAGAAATTGTATGAAACTCTTATGGTTGTGGTTCCATCATACGAAATAAATTATTATTCGTAATCAACGAAATACTTAGGCTAAAGTATCATGCCGGAAAGGAGTACCGTTAAAAGTATATTAAAAACTTCATACGTTAGTATAAGGAGCTTAAACGTTTAAACGAGTTTGATTAGAAGATAAACAGAGTTCGCTTAAAGAAACTTACGAGATATAAGAAATTGTATGAAACTCTTATGGTTATGGTTTCATCATACGAAATAAATTTTTCTTCGTAATAAACGAAATACTTTGGCTAAAGTATCATGCCGGAAAGGAGTACCGTTAAAAGTATATTAAAAACTTTGTACGTTAGTATAATTAGCTTAAACTTTTAAACGAGTTTGATTAGAAGATAAACGGAGTTCGCTTAAAGAAACTTAAGAGATATAAGAAATTGTATGAAACTCTTATGGTTATGGTTCCATCATACGAAATAAATTATTATTCGTAATCAACGAAATAGTTAGGCTAAAGTATCATGCCGGAAAGTAGTACCGTTAAAACTATATTAAAAACTTCATATGTTAGTATAATTAGCTTAAACTTTTAAACGAGTTTGATTAGAAGATAAACGGAGTTCGCTTAAAGAAACTTAAGAGATATAAGAAATTGTATAAAATTCTTATAGGTATGTTACCATTATACAAAATAAATTAGTATTCGTAATAAACAAAATACCGAGGCTAAAGTATCTTGCCGGAAAGGGGTACCGTTAAAAGTATATTAAAAACTTCATACGTTAGTATAATTAGCTTAAACTTTTAAACGAGTTTGAATAGAAGATAAACGGAGTTCGCTTAAAGAAACTTACGAGATATAAGAAATTGTATGAAACTCTTATGGTTGTGGTTCCATCATACGAAATAAATTATTATTCGTAATCAACGAAATACTTAGGCTAAAGTGTTATGCCGGAAAAGAGTACCGTTAAAAGTATAATATAAACTTCACACGTTAGAATAATTAGCTTGAACATTTATATGATTTTGATTAGGAGATAAACGGAGTTCGCTTAAAGAAACTTACGAGATATAAGAATTTGTATGAAACTCTTATGGGTGTGGTTCAATCATACGAAATAAATTATTATTCGTAACCAACAAAATACTTAGGCTAAAGTATCATGCCGGAAAGGAGTACCGTTAAAAGTATATTAAAAACTTCATACGTTAGTATAAGGAGCTTAAACGTTTAAAAGAGTTTGATTAGAAGATAAACAGAGTTCGCTTAAAGAAACTTACGAGATATAAGAAATTGTATGAAACTCTTATGGTTATGGTTTCATCATACGAAATAAATTTTTCTTCGTAATAAACGAAATACTTTGGCTAAAGTTTCATGCCGTTAAAAGTATATTAAAAACTTTGTACGTTAGTATAATTAGCTTAAACTTTTAAACGAGTTTGATTAGAAGATATACGGAGTTCGCTTAAAGAAACTTACGAGATATAAGAAATTGTATGAAACTCTTATGGTTATGGTTCCATCATACGAAATAAATTATTATTCGTAATCAACGAAATAGTTAGGCTAAAGTATCATGCCGGAAAGTAGTACCGTTAAAACTATATTAAAAACTTCATATGTTAGTATAAGGAGCTTAAACGTTTAAACGAGTTTGATTAGAAGATAAACAGAGTTCGCTTAAAGAAACTTACGAGATATAAGAAATTGTATAAAATTCTTATGGGTGTGTTACCATTACACAAAATAAATTAGTGTTCGTAATAAACAAAATACCGAGGCTAAAGTATCTTGCCGGAAAGGGGTACCGTTAAAATTATATTATAAACCTCATTCGTTAGTATAATTTGCTTAAACTTTTCAACGAGTTTTATTATAGAAGATAAACGGAGTTCGTTTGAAGAAACTTACGAGATAGAAGAAATTGTATGAAACTCTTATGGGTGTGGTACCTTCACACGAAATAAATTATTATTCGTAACCAACAAAATACTTAGGCTAAAGTATCATGCCGGAAAGGAGTACCGTTAAAAGTATATTAAAAACTTCATACGTTAGTATAATTAGCTTAAACTTTTAAACGAGTTTGAATAGAAGATAAACGGAGTTCGCTTAAAGAAACTTACGAGATATAAGAAATTGTATGAAACTCTTATGGTTGTGGTTCCATCATACGAAATAAATTATTATTCGTAATCAACGAAATACTTAGGCTAAAGTATCATGCCGGAAAGGAGTACCGTTAAAAGTATATTAAAAACTTCATACGTTAGTATAAGGAGCTTAAACGTTTAAACGAGTTTGATTAGAAGATAAACAGAGTTCGCTTAAAGAAACTTACGAGATATAAGAAATTGTATGAAACTCTTATGGTTATGGTTCCATCATACGAAATAAATTTTTCTTCGTAATAAACGAAATACTTTGGCTAAAGTATCATGCCGGAAAGGAGTACCGTTAAAAGTATATTAAAAACTTTGTACGTTAGTATAATTAGCTTAAACTTTTAAACGAGTTTGATTAGAAGATAAACGGAGTTCGCTTAAAGAAACTTACGAGATATAAGAAATTGTATGAAACTCTTATGGTTATGGTTCCATCATACGAAATAAATTATTATTCGTAATCAACGAAATAGTTAGGCTAAAGTATCATGCCGGAAAGTAGTACCGTTAAAACTATATTAAAAACTTCATATGTTAGTATAATTAGCTTAAACTTTTAAACGAGTTTGATTAGAAGATAAACGGAGTTCGCTTAAAGAAACTTAAGAGATATAAGAAATTGTATAAAATTCTTATAGGTATGTTACCATTATACAAAATAAATTAGTATTCGTAATAAACAATATACCGAGGCTAAAGTATCTTGCCGGAAAGGGGTACCGTTAAAATTATATTATAAACCTCATTCGTTAGTATAATTTGCTTAAACTTTTCAACGAGTTTTATTATAGAAGATAAACGGAGTTCGTTTGAAGAAACTTACGAGATAGAAGAAATTGTATGAAACTCTTATGGGTGTGGTACCTTCACACGAAATAAATTATTATTCGTAACCAACAAAATACTTAGGCTAAAGTATCATGCCGGAAAGGAGTACCGTTAAAAGTATATTAAAAACTTCATACGTTAGTATAATTAGCTTAAACTTTTAAACGAGTTTGAATAGAAGATAAACGGAGTTCGCTTAAAGAAACTTACGAGATATAAGAAATTGTATGAAACTCTTATGGTTGTGGTTCCATCATACGAAATAAATTATTATTCGTAATCAACGAAATACTTAGGCTAAAGTATCATGCCGGAAAGGAGTACCGTTAAAAGTATATTAAAAACTTCATACGTTAGTATAAGGATCTTAAACGTTTAAACGAGTTTGATTAGAAGATAAACAGAGTTCGCTTAAAGAAACTTACGAGATATAAGAAATTGTATGAAACTCTTATGGTTATGGTTCCATCATACGAAATAAATTATTATTCGTAATCAACGAAATAGTTAGGCTAAAGTATCATGCCGGAAAGTCGTACCGTTAAAAGTATATTAAAAACTTCATATGTTAGTATAATTAGCTTAAACTTTTAAACGAGTTTGATTAGAACATAAACGGAGTTAGCTTAAAGAAACTTAAGAGATATAAGAAATTGTATAAAATTCTTATGGGTGTGTTACCATTATACAAAATAAATTAGTATTCGTTATAAACAAAATACCGAGGCTAAAGTATCATGCCGGAAAAGGGTACCGATAAAATTATATTATAAACCTCATTCGTTAGTATAATTTGCTTAAACTTTTCAACGAGTTTTATTATAGAAGATAAACGGAGTTCGTTTGAAGAAACTTACGAGATAGAAGAAATTGTATGAAACTCTTATGGGTGTGGTACCTTCACACGAAATAAATTATTATTCGTAACCAACAAAATACTTAGGCTAAAGTATCATGCCGGAAAGGAGTACCGTTAAAAGTATATTAAAAACTTCATACGTTAGTATAAGTAGCTTAAACGTTTAAACGAGTTTGATTAGAAGATAAAAAGAGTTCGCTTAAAGAAACTTACGAGATATAAGAAATTGTATGAAACTCTTATGGTTATGGTTCCATCATACGAAATAAATTATTATTCGTAATCAACGAAATAGTTAGGCTAAAGTATCATGCCGGAAAGTCGTACCGTTAAAACTATATTAAAAACTTCATATGTTAGTATAATTAGCTTAAACTTTTAAACGAGTTTGATTAGAACATAAACGGAGTTAGCTTAAAGAAACTTAAGAGATATAAGAAATTGTATAAAATTCTTATGGGTGTGTTACCATTATACAAAATAAATTAGTATTCGTTATAAACAAAATACCGAGGCTAAAGTATCATGCCGGAAAAGGGTACCGATAAAATTATATTATAAACCTCATTCGTTAGTATAATTTGCTTAAACTTTTCAACGAGTTTTATTATAGAAGATAAACGGAGTTCGTTTGAAGAAACTTACGAGATAGAAGAAATTGTATGAAACTCTTATGGGTGTGGTACCTTCACACGAAATAAATTATTATTCGTAACCAACAAAATACTTAGGCTAAAGTATCATGCCGGAAAGGAGTACCGTTAAAAGTATATTAAAAACTTCATACGTTAGTATAATTAGCTTAAACTTTTAAACGAGTTTGAATAGAAGATAAACGGAGTTCGCTTAAAGAAACTTACGAGATATAAGAAATTGTATGAAACTCTTATGGTTGTGGTTCCATCATACGAAATAAATTATTATTCGTAATCAACGAAATACTTAGGCTAAAGTGTTATGCCGGAAAAGAGTACCGTTAAAAGTATAATATAAACTTCACACGTTAGAATAATTAGCTTGAACATTTATATGATTTTGATTAGGAGATAAACGGAGTTCGCTTAAAGAAACTTACGAGATATAAGAATTTGTATGAAACTCTCTTATGGGTGTGGTTCAATCATACGAAATAAATTATTATTCGTAACCAACAAAATACTTAGGCTAAAGTATCATGCCGGAAAGGAGTACCGTTAAAAGTATATTAAAAACTTCATACGTTAGTATAATTAGCTTAAACTTTTAAACTAGTTTGAATAGAAGATAAACGGAGTTCGCTTAAAGAAACTTACGAGATATAAGAAATTGTATGAAACTCTTATGGTTGTGGTTCCATCATACGAAATAAATTATTATTCGTAATCAACGAAATACTTAGGCTAAAGTATCATGCCGGAAAGGAGTACCGTTAAAAGTATATTAAAAACTTCATATGTTAGTATAATTAGCTTAAACTTTTAAACGAGTTTGATTAGAACATAAACGGAGTTAGCTTAAAGAAACTTAAGAGATATAAGAAATTGTATAAAATTCTTATGGGTGTGTTACCATTATACAAAATAAATTAGTATTCGTTATAAACAAAATACCGAGGCTAAAGTATCATGCCGGAAAAGGGTACCGATAAAATTATATTATAAACCTCATTCGTTAGTATAATTTGCTTAAACTTTTCAACGAGTTTTATTATAGAAGATAAACGGAGTTCGTTTGAAGAAACTTACGAGATAGAAGAAATTGTATGAAACTCTTATGGGTGTGGTACCTTCACACGAAATAAATTATTATTCGTAACCAACAAAATACTTAGGCTAAAGTATCATGCCGGAAAGGAGTACCGTTAAAAGTATATTAAAAACTTCATACGTTAGTATAATTAGCTTAAACTTTTAAACGAGTTTGAATAGAAGATAAACGGAGTTCGCTTAAAGAAACTTACGAGATATAAGAAATTGTATGAAACTCTTATGGTTGTGGTTCCATCATACGAAATAAATTATTATTCGTAATCAACGAAATACTTAGGCTAAAGTGTTATGCCGGAAAAGAGTACCGTTAAAAGTATAATATAAACTTCACACGTTAGAATAATTAGCTTGAACATTTATATGATTTTGATTAGGAGATAAACGGAGTTCGCTTAAAGAAACTTACGAGATATAAGAATTTGTATGAAACTCTCTTATGGGTGTGGTTCAATCATACGAAATAAATTATTATTCGTAACCAACAAAATACTTAGGCTAAAGTATCATGCCGGAAAGGAGTACCGTTAAAAGTATATTAAAAACTTCATACGTTAGTATAATTAGCTTAAACTTTTAAACTAGTTTGAATAGAAGATAAACGGAGTTCGCTTAAAGAAACTTACGAGATATAAGAAATTGTATGAAACTCTTATGGTTGTGGTTCCATCATACGAAATAAATTATTATTCGTAATCAACGAAATACTTAGGCTAAAGTATCATGCCGGAAAGGAGTACCGTTAAAAGTATATTAAAAACTTCATACGTTAGTATAAGTAGCTTAAACGTTTAAACGAGTTTGATTAGAAGATAAAAAGAGTTCGCTTAAAGAAACTTACGAGAAATAAGAAATTGTATGAAACTCTTATGGTTATGGAACCATCATACGAAATAAATTTTTCTTCGTAATAAACGAAATACTTAGGCTAAAGTATCATGCCGGAAAGGAGTACCGTTAAAAGTATATTAAAAACTTTGTACGTTAGTATAATTAGCTTAAACTTTCAAACTAGTTTGAATAGAAGATAAACGGAGTTCGCTTAAAGAAACTTACGAGATATAAGAAATTGTATGAAACTCTTATGGTTGTGGTTCCATCATACGAAATAAATTATTATTCGTAATCAACGAAATACTTAGGTTAAAGTATCATGCCGGAAAGGAGTACCGCGTTAAAAGTATATTCAAAACTTCATACGTTAGTATAAGTAGCTTAAACGTTTAAACGAGTTTGATTAGAAGATAAAAAGAGTTCGCTTAAAGAAACTTACGAGATATAAGAAATTGTATGAAACTCTTATGGTTATGGAACCATCATACGAAATAAATTTTTCTTCGTAATAAACGAAATACTTTGGCTAAAGTATCATGCCGGAAAGGAGTACCGTTAAAAGTATATGAAAAACTTTGTACGTTAGTATAATTAGCTTAAACTTTCAAACTAGTTTGAATAGAAGATAAACGGAGTTCGCTTAAAGAAACTTACGAGATATAAGAAATTGTATGAAACTCTTATGGTTGTGGTTCCATCATACGAAATAAATTATTATTCGTAATCAACGAAATACTTAGGCTAAAGTATCATGCCGGAAAGGAGTACCGTTAAAAGTATATTAAAAACTTTGTACGTTAGTATAATTAGCTTAAACTTTTAAACGAGTTTGATTAGAAGATAAACGGAGTTCGCTTAAAGAAACTTACGAGATATAAGAAATTGTATGAAACTATTATGGTTATGGTTCCATCATACGAAATAAATTATAATTCGTAATCAACGAAATAGTTAGGCTAAAGTATCATGCCGGAAAGTCGTACCGTTAAAACTATATTAAAAACTTCATATGTTAGTATAATTAGCTTAAACTTTTAAACGAGTTTGATTAGAACATAAACGGAGTTAGCTTAAAGAAACTTAAGAGATATAAGAAATTGTATAAAATTCTTATGGGTGTGTTACCATTATACAAAATAAATTAGTATTCGTTATAAACAAAATACCGAGGCTAAAGTATCATGCCGGAAAAGGGTACCGATAAAATTATATTATAAACCTCATTCGTTAGTATAATTTGCTTAAACTTTTCAACGAGTTTTATTATAGAAGATAAACGGAGTTCGTTTGAAGAAACTTACGAGATAGAAGAAATTGTATGAAACTCTTATGGGTGTGGTACCTTCACACGAAATAAATTATTATTCGTAACCAACAAAATACTTAGGCTAAAGTATCATGCCGGAAAGGAGTACCGTTAAAAGTATATTAAAAACTTCATACGTTAGTATAATTAGCTTAAACTTTTAAACGAGTTTGAATAGAAGATAAACGGAGTTCGCTTAAAGAAACTTACGAGATATAAGAAATTGTATGAAACTCTTATGGTTGTGGTTCCATCATACGAAATAAATTATTATTCGTAATCAACGAAATACTTAGGCTAAAGTATCATGCCGGAAAGGAGTACCGTTAAAAGTATATTAAAAACTTCATACGTTAGTATAAGTAGCTTAAACGTTTAAACGAGTTTGATTAGAAGATAAAAAGAGTTCGCTTAAAGAAACTTACGAGAAATAAGAAATTGTATGAAACTCTTATGGTTATGGAACCATCATACGAAATAAATTTTTCTTCGTAATAAACGAAATACTTAGGCTAAAGTATCATGCCGGAAAGGAGTACCGTTAAAAGTATATTAAAAACTTTGTACGTTAGTATAATTAGCTTAAACTTTCAAACTAGTTTGAATAGAAGATAAACGGAGTTCGCTTAAAGAAACTTACGAGATATAAGAAATTGTATGAAACTCTTATGGTTGTGGTTCCATCATACGAAATAAATTATTATTCGTAATCAACGAAATACTTAGGTTAAAGTATCATGCCGGAAAGGAGTACCGCGTTAAAAGTATATTCAAAACTTCATACGTTAGTATAAGTAGCTTAAACGTTTAAACGAGTTTGATTAGAAGATAAAAAGAGTTCGCTTAAAGAAACTTACGAGATATAAGAAATTGTATGAAACTCTTATGGTTATGGAACCATCATACGAAATAAATTTTTCTTCGTAATCAACGAAATACTTTGGCTAAAGTATCATGCCGGAAAGGAGTACCGTTAAAAGTATATTAAAAACTTTGTACGTTAGTATAATTAGCTTAAACTTTCAAACTAGTTTGAATAGAAGATAAACGGAGTTCGCTTAAAGAAACTTACGAGATATAAGAAATTGTATGAAACTCTTATGGTTGTGGTTCCATCATACGAAATAAATTATTATTCGTAATCAACGAAATACTTAGGCTAAAGTATCATGCCGGAAAGGAGTACCGTTAAAAGTATATTAAAAACTTTGTACGTTAGTATAATTAGCTTAAACTTTTAAACGAGTTTGATTAGAAGATAAACGGAGTTCGCTTAAAGAAACTTACGAGATATAAGAAATTGTATGAAACTATTATGGTTATGGTTCCATCATACGAAATAAATTATAATTCGTAATCAACGAAATAGTTAGGCTAAAGTATCATGCCGGAAAGTCGTACCGTTAAAAGTATATTAAAAACTTCATATGTTAGTATAATTAGCTTAAACTTTTAAACGAGTTTGATTAGAACATAAACGGAGTTAGCTTAAAGAAACTTAAGAGATATAAGAAATTGTATAAAATTCTTATGGGTGTGTTACCATTATACAAAATAAATTAGTATTCGTTATAAACAAAATACCGAGGCTAAAGTATCATGCCGGAAAAGGGTACCGATAAAATTATATTATAAACCTCATTCGTTAGTATAATTTGCTTAAACTTTTCAACGAGTTTTATTATAGAAGATAAACGGAGTTCGTTTGAAGAAACTTACGAGATAGAAGAAATTGTATGAAACTCTTATGGGTGTGGTACCTTCACACGAAATAAATTATTATTCGTAACCAACAAAATACTTAGGCTAAAGTATCATGCCGGAAAGGAGTACCGTTAAAAGTATATTAAAAACTTCATACGTTAGTATAATTAGCTTAAACTTTTAAACGAGTTTGAATAGAAGATAAACGGAGTTCGCTTAAAGAAACTTACGAGATATAAGAAATTGTATGAAACTCTTATGGTTGTGGTTCCATCATACGAAATAAATTATTATTCGTAATCAACGAAATACTTAGGCTAAAGTATCATGCCGGAAAGGAGTACCGTTAAAAGTACATTAAAAACTTCATACGTTAGTATAAGTAGCTTAAACGTTTAAACGAGTTTGATTAGAAGATAAAAAGAGTTCGCTTAAAGAAACTTACGAGAAATAAGAAATTGTATGAAACTCTTATGGTTATGGAACCATCATACGAAATAAATTTTTCTTCGTAATAAACGAAATACTTAGGCTAAAGTATCATGCCGGAAAGGAGTACCGTTAAAAGTATATTAAAAACTTCATACGTTAGTATAATTAGCTTAAACTTTCAAACTAGTTTGAATAGAAGATAAACGGAGTTCGCTTAAAGAAACTTACGAGATATAAGAAATTGTATGAAACTCTTATGGTTGTGGTTCCATCATACGAAATAAATTATTATTCGTAATCAACGAAATACTTAGGTTAAAGTATCATGCCGGAAAGGAGTACCGCGTTAAAAGTATATTCAAAACTTCATACGTTAGTATAAGTAGCTTAAACGTTTAAACGAGTTTGATTAGAAGATAAAAAGAGTTCGCTTAAAGAAACTTACGAGATATAAGAAATTGTATGAAACTCTTATGGTTATGGAACCATCATACGAAATAAATTTTTCTTCGTAATAAACGAAATACTTTGGCTAAAGTATCATGCCGGAAAGGAGTACCGTTAAAAGTATATTAAAAACTTTGTACGTTAGTATAATTAGCTTAAACTTTCAAACTAGTTTGAATAGAAGATAAACGGAGTTCGCTTAAAGAAACTTACGAGATATAAGAAATTGTATGAAACTCTTATGGTTGTGGTTCCATCATACGAAATAAATTATTATTCGTAATCAACGAAATACTTAGGCTAAAGTATCATGCCGGAAAGGAGTACCGTTAAAAGTATATTAAAAACTTTGTACGTTAGTATAATTAGCTTAAACTTTTAAACGAGTTTGATTAGAAGATAAACGGAGTTCGCTTAAAGAAACTTACGAGATATAAGAAATTGTATGAAACTCTTATGGTTATGGTTCCATCATACGAAATAAATTATAATTCGTAATCAACGAAATAGTTAGGCTAAAGTATCATGCCGGAAAGTCGTACCGTTAAAACTATATTAAAAACTTCATATGTTAGTATAATTAGCTTAAACTTTTAAACGAGTTTGATTAGAACATAAACGGAGTTAGCTTAAAGAAACTTAAGAGATATAAGAAATTGTATAAAATTCTTATGGGTGTGTTACCATTATACAAAATAAATTAGTATTCGTTATAAACAAAATACCGAGGCTAAAGTATCATGCCGGAAAAGGGTACCGATAAAATTATATTATAAACCTCATTCGTTAGTATAATTTGCTTAAACTTTTCAACGAGTTTTATTATAGAAGATAAACGGAGTTCGTTTGAAGAAACTTACGAGATAGAAGAAATTGTATGAAACTCTTATGGGTGTGGTACCTTCACACGAAATAAATTATTATTCGTAACCAACAAAATACTTAGGCTAAAGTATCATGCCGGAAAGGAGTACCGTTAAAAGTATATTAAAAACTTCATACGTTAGTATAATTAGCTTAAACTTTTAAACGAGTTTGAATAGAAGATAAACGGAGTTCGCTTAAAGAAACTTACGAGATATAAGAAATTGTATGAAACTCTTATGGTTGTGGTTCCATCATACGAAATAAATTATTATTCGTAATCAACGAAATACTTAGGCTAAAGTATCATGCCGGAAAGGAGTACCGTTAAAAGTACATTAAAAACTTCATACGTTAGTATAAGTAGCTTAAACGTTTAAACGAGTTTGATTAGAAGATAAAAAGAGTTCGCTTAAAGAAACTTACGAGATATAAGAAATTGTATGAAACTCTTATGGTTATGGAACCATCATACGAAATAAATTTTTCTTCGTAATAAACGAAATACTTAGGCTAAAGTATCATGCCGGAAAGGAGTACCGTTAAAAGTATATTAAAAACTTCATACGTTAGTATAATTAGCTTAAACTTTCAAACTAGTTTGAATAGAAGATAAACGGAGTTCGCTTAAAGAAACTTACGAGATATAAGAAATTGTATGAAACTCTTATGGTTGTGGTTCCATCATACGAAATAAATTATTATTCGTAATCAACGAAATACTTTGGCTAAAGTATCATGCCGGAAAGGAGTACCGCGTTAAAAGTATATTAAAAACTTCATACGTTAGTATAAGTAGCTTAAACGTTTAAACGAGTTTGATTAGAAGATAAAAAGAGTTCGCTTAAAGAAACTTACGAGATATAAGAAATTGTATGAAACTCTTATGGTTATGGAACCATCATACGAAATAAATTTTTCTTCGTAATAAACGAAATACTTAGGCTAAAGTATCATGCCGGAAAGGAGTACCGTTAAAAGTATATTAAAAACTTTGTACGTTAGTATAATTAGCTTAAACTTTCAAACTAGTTTGAATAGAAGATAAACGGAGTTCGCTTAAAGAAACTTACGAGATATAAGAAATTGTATGAAACTCTTATGGTTGTGGTTCCATCATACGAAATAAATTATTATTCGTAATCAACGAAATACTTAGGCTAAAGTATCATGCCGGAAAGGAGTACCGTTAAAAGTATATTAAAAACTTCATACGTTAGTATAAGGAGCTTAAACGTTTAAACGAGTTTGATTAGAAGATAAACGGAGTTCGCTTAAAGAAACTTACGAGATATAAGAAATTGTATGAAACTCTTATGGTTATGGAACCATCATACGAAATAAATTTTTCTTCGTAATAAACGAAATACTTAGGCTAAAGTATCATGCCGGAAAGGAGTACCGTTAAAAGTATATTAAAAACTTTGTACGTTAGTATAATTAGCTTAAACTTTTAAACGAGTTTGATTAGAAGATAAACGGAGTTCGCTTAAAGAAACTTACGAGATATAAGAAATTGTATGAAACTCTTATGGTTATGGTTCCATCATACGAAATAAATTATTATTCGTAATCAACGAAATAGTTAGGCTAAAGTATCATGCCGGAAAGTAGTACCGTTAAAACTATATTAAAAACTTCATACGTTAGTATAAGTAGCTTAAACGTTTAAACGAGTTTGATTAGAAGATAAAATGAGTTCGCTTAAAGAAACTTACGAGATATAAGAAATTGTATGAAACTCTTATGGTTGTGGTTCCATCATACGAAATAAATTATTATTCGTAATCAACGAAATACTTAGGCTAAAGTGTTTTGCCGGAAAAGAGTACCGTTAAAAGTATAATATAAACTTCACACGTTAGAATAATTAGCTTGAACATTTATATGATTTTGATTAGGAGATAAACGGAGTTCGCTTAAAGAAACTTACGAGATATAAGAATTTGTATGAAACTCTTATGGGTGTGGTTCAATCATACGAAATAAATTATTATTCGTAACCAACAAAATACTTAGGCTAAAGTATCATGCCGGAAAGGAGTACCGTTAAAAGTATATTAAAAACTTCATACGTTAGTATAATTAGCTTAAACTTTTAAACTAGTTTGAATAGAAGATAAACGGAGTTCGCTTAAAGAAACTTACGAGATATAAGAAATTGTATGAAACTCTTATGGTTGTGGTTCCATCATACGAAATAAATTATTATTCGTAATCAACGAAATACTTAGGCTAAAGTATCATGCCGGAAAGGAGTACCGTTAAAAGTATATTAAAAACTTCATACGTTAGTATAAGGAGCTTAAACGTTTAAACGAGTTTGATTAGAAGATAAACGGAGTTCGCTTAAAGAAACTTACGAGATATAAGAAATTGTATGAAACTCTTGTGGTTGTGGTTCCATCATACGAAATAAATTATTATTCGTAATCAACGAAATACTTAGGCTAAAGTATCATGCCGGAAAGGAGTACCGTTAAAAGTATATTAAAAACTTTGTACGTTAGTATAATTAGCTTAAACTTTCAAACTAGTTTGAATAGAAGATAAACGGAGTTCGCTTAAAGAAACTTACGAGATATAAGAAATTGTATGAAACTCTTATGGTTGTGGTTCCATCATACGAAATAAATTATTATTCGTAATCAACGAAATACTTAGGCTAAAGTATCATGCCGGAAAGGAGTACCGTTAAAAGTATATTAAAAACTTCATACGTTAGTATAAGGAGCTTAAACGTTTAAACGAGTTTGATTAGAAGATAAAAAGAGTTCGCTTAAAGAAACTTACGAGATATAAGAAATTGTATGAAACTCTTATGGTTATGGTTCCATCATACGAAATAAATTTTTCTTCATAATAAACGAAATACTTTGGCTAAAGTATCATGCCGGAAAGGAGTACCGTTAAAAGTATATTAAAAACTTTGTACGTTAGTATAATTAGCTTAAACTTTTAAACGAGTTTGATTAGAAGATAAACGGAGTTCGCTTAAAGAAACTTACGAGATATAAGAAATTGTATGAAACTCTTATGGTTATGGTTCCATCATACGAAATAAATTATTATTCGTAATCAACGAAATAGTTAGGCTAAAGTATCATGCCGGAAAGTCGTACCGTTAAAACTATATTAAAAACTTCATATGTTAGTATAATTAGCTTAAACTTTTAAACGAGTTTGATTAGAACATAAACGGAGTTAGCTTAAAGAAACTTAAGAGATATAAGAAATTGTATAAAATTCTTATGGGTGTGTTACCATTATACAAAATAAATTAGTATTCGTTATAAACAAAATACCGAGGCTAAAGTATCATGCCGGAAAAGGGTACCGATAAAATTATATTATAAACCTCATTTGTTAGTATAATTTGCTTAAACTTTTCAACGAGTTTTATTATAGAAGATAAACGGAGTTCGTTTGAAGAAACTTACGAGATAGAAGAAATTGTATGAAACTCTTATGGGTGTGGTACCTTCACACGAAATAAATTATTATTCGTAACCAACAAAATACTTAGGCTAAAGTATCATGCCAGAAAGGAGTACCGTTAAAAGTATATTAAAAACTTCATACGTTAGTATAATTAGCTTAAACTTTTAAACGAGTTTGAATAGAAGATAAACGGAGTTCGCTTAAAGAAACTTACGAGATATAAGAAATTGTATGAAACTCTTATGGTTGTGGTTCCATCATACGAAATAAATTATTATTCGTAATCAACGAAATACTTAGGCTAAAGTGTTATGCCGGAAAAGAGTACCGTTAAAAGTATAATATAAACTTCACACGTTAGAATAATTAGCTTGAACATTTATATGATTTTGATTAGGAGATAAACGGAGTTCGCTTAAAGAAACTTACGAGATATAAGAATTTGTATGAAACTCTCTTATGGGTGTGGTTCAATCATACGAAATAAATTATTATTCGTAACCAACAAAATACTTAGGCTAAAGTATCATGCCGGAAAGGAGTACCGTTAAAAGTATATTAAAAACTTCATACGTTAGTATAATTAGCTTAAACTTTTAAACGAGTTTGAATAGAAGATAAACGGAGTTCGCTTAAAGAAACTTACGAGATATAAGAAATTGTATGAAACTCTTATGGTTGTGGTTCCATCATACGAAATAAATTATTATTCGTAATCAACGAAATACTTAGGCTAAAGTATCATGCCGGAAAGGAGTACCGTTAAAAGTATATTAAAAACTTCATACGTTAGTATAAGTAGCTTAAACGTTTAAACGAGTTTGATTAGAAGATAAAAAGAGTTCGCTTAAAGAAACTTACGAGATATAAGAAATTGTATGAAACTCTTATGGTTATGGAACCATCATACGAAATAAATTTTTCTTCGTAATAAACGAAATACTTAGGCTAAAGTATCATGCCGGAAAGGAGTACCGTTAAAAGTATATTAAAAACTTTGTACGTTAGTATAATTAGCTTAAACTTTCAAACTAGTTTGAATAGAAGATAAACGGAGTTCGCTTAAAGAAACTTACGAGATATAAGAAATTGTATGAAACTCTTATGGTTGTGGTTCCATCATACGAAATAAATTATTATTCGTAATCAACGAAATACTTAGGCTAAAGTATCATGCCGGAAAGGAGTACCGTTAAAAGTATATTAAAAACTTCATACGTTAGTATAAGGAGCTTAAACGAGTTTGATTAGAAGATAAAAAGAGTTCGCTTAAAGAAACTTACGAGATATAAGAAATTGTATGAAACTCTTATGGTTATGGTTCCATCATACGAAATAAATTTTTCTTCGTAATAAACGAAATACTTTGGCTAAAGTATCATGCCGGAAAGGAGTACCGTTAAAAGTATATTAAAAACTTTGTACGTTAGTATAATTAGCTTAAACTTTCAAACTAGTTTGAATAGAAGATAAACGGAGTTCGCTTAAAGAAACTTACGAGATATAAGAAATTGTATGAAACTCTTATGGTTGTGGTTCCATCATACGAAATAAATTATTATTCGTAATCAACGAAATACTTAGGCTAAAGTATCATGCCGGAAAGGAGTACCGTTAAAAGTATATTAAAAACTTCATACGTTAGTATAAGGAGCTTAAACGTTTAAACGAGTTTGATTAGAAGATAAAAAGAGTTCGCTTAAAGAAACTTACGAGATATAAGAAATTGTATGAAACTCTTATGGTTATGGTTCCATCATACGAAATAAATTTTTCTTCGTAATAAACGAAATACTTTGGCTAAAGTATCATGCCGGAAAGGAGTACCGTTAAAAGTATATTAAAAACTTTGTACGTTAGTATAATTAGCTTAAACTTTTAAACGAGTTTGATTAGAAGATAAACGGAGTTCGCTTAAAGAAACTTACGAGATATAAGAAATTGTATGAAACTCTTATGGTTATGGTTCCATCATACGAAATAAATTATTATTCGTAATCAACGAAATACTTAGGCTAAAGTATCATGCCGGAAAGGAGTACCGTTAAAAGTATATTAAAAACTTCATACGTTAGTATAAGGAGCTTAAACGTTTAAACGAGTTTGATTAGAAGATAAAAAGAGTTCGCTTAAAGAAACTTACGAGATATAAGAAATTGTATGAAACTCTTATGGTTATGGAACCATCATACGAAATAAATTATTATTCGTAATCAACGAAATAGTTAGGCTAAAGTATCATGCCGGAAAGTCGTACCGTTAAAACTATATTAAAAACTTCATATGTTAGTATAATTAGCTTAAACTTTTAAACGAGTTTGATTAGAACATAAACGGAGTTAGCTTAAAGAAACTTAAGAGATATAAGAAATTGTATAAAATTCTTATGGGTGTGTTACCATTATACAAAATAAATTAGTATTCGTTATAAACAAAATACCGAGGCTAAAGTATCATGCCGGAAAAGGGTACCGATAAAATTATATTATAAACCTCATTTGTTAGTATAATTTGCTTAAACTTTTCAACGAGTTTTATTATAGAAGATAAACGGAGTTCGTTTGAAGAAACTTACGAGATAGAAGAAATTGTATGAAACTCTTATGGGTGTGGTACCTTCACACGAAATAAATTATTATTCGTAACCAACAAAATACTTAGGCTAAAGTATCATGCCGGAAAGGAGTACCGTTAAAAGTATATTAAAAACTTCATACGTTAGTATAATTAGCTTAAACTTTTAAACGAGTTTGAATAGAAGATAAACGGAGTTCGCTTAAAGAAACTTACGAGATATAAGAAATTGTATGAAACTCTTATGGTTGTGGTTGTTCCATCATACGAAATAAATTATTATTCGTAATCAACGAAATACTTTAGGCTAAAGTGTTATGCCGGAAAAGAGTACCGTTAAAAGTATAATATAAACTTCACACGTTAGAATAATTAGCTTGAACATTTATATGATTTTGATTAGGAGATAAACGGAGTTCGCTTAAAGAAACTTACGAGATATAAGAATTTGTATGAAACTCTCTTATGGGTGTGGTTCAATCATACGAAATAAATTATTATTCGTAACCAACAAAATACTTAGGCTAAAGTATCATGCCGGAAAGGAGTACCGTTAAAAGTATATTAAAAACTTCATACGTTAGTATAATTAGCTTAAACTTTTAAACGAGTTTGAATAGAAGATAAACGGAGTTCGCTTAAAGAAACTTACGAGATATAAGAAATTGTATGAAACTCTTATGGTTGTGGTTGTTCCATCATACGAAATAAATTATTATTCGTAATCAACGAAATACTTTAGGCTAAAGTGTTATGCCGGAAAAGAGTACCGTTAAAAGTATAATATAAACTTCACACGTTAGAATAATTAGCTTGAACATTTATATGATTTTGATTAGGAGATAAACGGAGTTCGCTTAAAGAAACTTACGAGATATAAGAATTTGTATGAAACTCTCTTATGGGTGTGGTTCAATCATACGAAATAAATTATTATTCGTAACCAACAAAATACTTAGGCTAAAGTATCATGCCGGAAAGGAGTACCGTTAAAAGTATATTAAAAACTTCATACGTTAGTATAATTAGCTTAAACTTTTAAACGAGTTTGAATAGAAGATAAACGGAGTTCGCTTAAAGAAACTTACGAGATATAAGAAATTGTATGAAACTCTTATGGTTGTGGTTCCATCATACGAAATAAATTATTATTCGTAATCAACGAAATACTTAGGCTAAAGTATCATGCCGGAAAGGAGTACCGTTAAAAGTATATTAAAAACTTCATACGTTAGTATAAGTAGCTTAAACGTTTAAACGAGTTTGATTAGAAGATAAAAAGAGTTCGCTTAAAGAAACTTACGAGATATAAGAAATTGTATGAAACTCTTATGGTTATGGAACCATCATACGAAATAAATTTTTCTTCGTAATAAACGAAATACTTAGGCTAAAGTATCATGCCGGAAAGGAGTACCGTTAAAAGTATATTAAAAACTTTGTACGTTAGTATAATTAGCTTAAACTTTCAAACTAGTTTGAATAGAAGATAAACGGAGTTCGCTTAAAGAAACTTACGAGATATAAGAAATTGTATGAAACTCTTATGGTTGTGTTCCATCATACGAAATAAATTATTATTCGTAATCAACGAAATACTTAGGCTAAAGTATCATGCCGGAAAGGAGTACCGTTAAAAGTATATTAAAAACTTCATACGTTAGTATAAGGAGCTTAAACGAGTTTGATTAGAAGATAAAAAGAGTTCGCTTAAAGAAACTTACGAGATATAAGAAATTGTATGAAACTCTTATGGTTATGGTTCCATCATACGAAATAAATTTTTCTTCGTAATAAACGAAATACTTTGGCTAAAGTATCATGCCGGAAAGGAGTACCGTTAAAAGTATATTAAAAACTTTGTACGTTAGTATAATTAGCTTAAACTTTCAAACTAGTTTGAATAGAAGATAAACGGAGTTCGCTTAAAGAAACTTACGAGATATAAGAAATTGTATGAAACTCTTATGGTTGTGGTTCCATCATACGAAATAAATTATTATTCGTAATCAACGAAATACTTAGGCTAAAGTATCATGCCGGAAAGGAGTACCGTTAAAAGTATATTAAAAACTTCATACGTTAGTATAAGGAGCTTAAACGTTTAAACGAGTTTGATTAGAAGATAAAAAGAGTTCGCTTAAAGAAACTTACGAGATATAAGAAATTGTATGAAAGTCTTATGGTTATGGTTCCATCATACGAAATAAATTTTTCTTCATAATAAACGAAATACTTTGGCTAAAGTATCATGCCGGAAAGGAGTACCGTTAAAAGTATATTAAAAACTTTGTACGTTAGTATAATTAGCTTAAACTTTTAAACGAGTTTGATTAGAAGATAAACGGAGTTCGCTTAAAGAAACTTACGAGATATAAGAAATTGTATGAAACTCTTATGGTTATGGTTCCATCATACGAAATAAATTATAATTCGTAATCAACGAAATAGTTAGGCTAAAGTATCATGCCGGAAAGTCGTACCGTTAAAACTATATTAAAAACTTCATATGTTAGTATAATTAGCTTAAACTTTTAAACGAGTTTGATTAGAACATAAACGGAGTTAGCTTAAAGAAACTTAAGAGATATAAGAAATTGTATAAAATTCTTATGGGTGTGTTACCATTATACAAAATAAATTAGTATTCGTTATAAACAAAATACCGAGGCTAAAGTATCATGCCGGAAAAGGGTACCGATAAAATTATATTATAAACCTCATTCGTTAGTATAATTTGCTTAAACTTTTCAACGAGTTTTATTATAGAAGATAAACGGAGTTCGTTTGAAGAAACTTACGAGATAGAAGAAATTGTATGAAACTCTTATGGGTGTGGTACCTTCACACGAAATAAATTATTATTCGTAACCAACAAAATACTTAGGCTAAAGTATCATGCCGGAAAGGAGTACCGTTAAAAGTATATTAAAAACTTCATACGTTAGTATAATTAGCTTAAACTTTTAAACGAGTTTGAATAGAAGATAAACGGAGTTCGCTTAAAGAAACTTACGAGATATAAGAAATTGTATGAAACTCTTATGGTTGTGGTTCCATCATACGAAATAAATTATTATTCGTAATCAACGAAATACTTAGGCTAAAGTATCATGCCGGAAAGGAGTACCGTTAAAAGTATATTAAAAACTTCATACGTTAGTATAAGTAGCTTAAACGTTTAAACGAGTTTGATTAGAAGATAAAAAGAGTTCGCTTAAAGAAACTTACGAGATATAAGAAATTGTATGAAACTCTTATGGTTATGGAACCATCATACGAAATAAATTTTTCTTCGTAATAAACGAAATACTTAGGCTAAAGTATCATGCCGGAAAGGAGTACCGTTAAAAGTATATTAAAAACTTCATACGTTAGTATAATTAGCTTAAACTTTCAAACTAGTTTGAATAGAAGATAAACGGAGTTCGCTTAAAGAAACTTACGAGATATAAGAAATTGTATGAAACTCTTATGGTTGTGGTTCCATCATACGAAATAAATTATTATTCGTAATCAACGAAATACTTAGGCTAAAGTATCATGCCGAAAAGGAGTACCGCGTTAAAAGTATATTAAAAACTTCATACGTTAGTATAAGTAGCTTAAACGTTTAAACGAGTTTGATTAGAAGATAAAAAGAGTTCGCTTAAAGAAACTTACGAGATATAAGAAATTGTATGAAACTCTTATGGTTATGGAACCATCATACGAAATAAATTTTTCTTCGTAATAAACGAAATACTTAGGCTAAAGTATCATGCCGGAAAGGAGTACCGTTAAAAGTATATTAAAAACTTTGTACGTTAGTATAATTAGCTTAAACTTTCAAACTAGTTTGAATAGAAGATAAACGGAGTTCGCTTAAAGAAACTTACGAGATATAAGAAATTGTATGAAACTCTTATGGTTGTGGTTCCATCATACGAAATAAATTATTATTCGTAATCAACGAAATACTTAGGCTAAAGTATCATGCCGGAAAGGAGTACCGTTAAAAGTATATTAAAAACTTCATACGTTAGTATAAGGAGCTTAAACGTTTAAACGAGTTTGATTAGAAGATAAAAAGAGTTCGCTTAAAGAAACTTACGAGATATAAGAAATTGTATGAAACTCTTATGGTTATGGTTCCATCATACGAAATAAATTTTTCTTCGTAATAAACGAAATACTTTGGCTAAAGTATCATGCCGGAAAGGAGTACCGTTAAAAGTATATTAAAAACTTTGTACGTTAGTATAATTAGCTTAAACTTTTAAACGAGTTTGATTAGAAGATAAACGGAGTTCGCTTAAAGAAACTTACGAGATATAAGAAATTGTATGAAACTCTTATGGTTATGGTTCCATCATACGAAATAAATTATAATTCGTAATCAACGAAATAGTTAGGCTAAAGTATCATGCCGGAAAGTCGTACCGTTAAAACTATATTAAAAACTTCATATGTTAGTATAATTAGCTTAAACTTTTAAACGAGTTTGATTAGAACATAAACGGAGTTAGCTTAAAGAAACTTAAGAGATATAAGAAATTGTATAAAATTCTTATGGGTGTGTTACCATTATACAAAATAAATTAGTATTCGTTATAAACAAAATACCGAGGCTAAAGTATCATGCCGGAAAAGGGTACCGATAAAATTATATTATAAACCTCATTCGTTAGTATAATTTGCTTAAACTTTTCAACGAGTTTTATTATAGAAGATAAACGGAGTTCGTTTGAAGAAACTTACGAGATAGAAGAAATTGTATGAAACTCTTATGGGTGTGGTACCTTCACACGAAATAAATTATTATTCGTAACCAACAAAATACTTAGGCTAAAGTATCATGCCGGAAAGGAGTACCGTTAAAAGTATATTAAAAACTTCATACGTTAGTATAATTAGCTTAAACTTTTAAACGAGTTTGAATAGAAGATAAACGGAGTTCGCTTAAAGAAACTTACGAGATATAAGAAATTGTATGAAACTCTTATGGTTGTGGTTCCATCATACGAAATAAATTATTATTCGTAATCAACGAAATACTTAGGCTAAAGTATCATGCCGGAAAGGAGTACCGTTAAAAGTATATTAAAAACTTCATACGTTAGTATAAGTAGCTTAAACGTTTAACCGAGTTTGATTAGAAGATAAAAAGAGTTCGCTTAAAGAAACTTACGAGATATAAGAAATTGTATGAAACTCTTATGGTTATGGAACCATCATACGAAATAAATTTTTCTTCGTAATAAACGAAATACTTAGGCTAAAGTATCATGCCGGAAAGGAGTACCGTTAAAAGTATATTAAAAACTTCATACGTTAGTATAATTAGCTTAAACTTTCAAACTAGTTTGAATAGAAGATAAACGGAGTTCGCTTAAAGAAACTTACGAGATATAAGAAATTGTATGAAACTCTTATGGTTGTGGTTCCATCATACGAAATAAATTATTATTCGTAATCAACGAAATACTTAGGCTAAAGTATCATGCCGGAAAGGAGTACCGCGTTAAAAGTATATTAAAAACTTCATACGTTAGTATAAGTAGCTTAAACGTTTAAACGAGTTTGATTAGAAGATAAAAAGAGTTCGCTTAAAGAAACTTACGAGATATAAGAAATTGTATGAAACTCTTATGGTAATGGAACCATCATACGAAATAAATTTTTCTTCGTAATAAACGAAATACTTAGGCTAAAGTATCATGCCGGAAAGGAGTACCGTTAAAAGTATATTAAAAACTTTGTACGTTAGTATAATTAGCTTAAACTTTCAAACTAGTTTGAATAGAAGATAAACGGAGTTCGCTTAAAGAAACTTACGAGATATAAGAAATTGTATGAAACTCTTATGGTTGTGGTTCCATCATACGAAATAAATTATTATTCGTAATCAACGAAATACTTAGGCTAAAGTATCATGCCGGAAAGGAGTACCGTTAAAAGTATATTAAAAACTTCATACGTTAGTATAAGGAGCTTAAACGTTTAAACGAGTTTGATTAGAAGATAAAAAGAGTTCGCTTAAAGAAACTTACGAGATATAAGAAATTGTATGAAACTCTTATGGTTATGGTTCCATCATACGAAATAAATTTTTCTTCGTAATAAACGAAATACTTTGGCTAAAGTATCATGCCGGAAAGGAGTACCGTTAAAAGTATATTAAAAACTTTGTACGTTAGTATAATTAGCTTAAACTTTTAAACGAGTTTGATTAGAAGATAAACGGAGTTCGCTTAAAGAAACTTACGAGATATAAGAAATTGTATGAAACTCTTATGGTTATGGTTCCATCATACGAAATAAATTATAATTCGTAATCAACGAAATAGTTAGGCTAAAGTATCATGCCGGATAGTCGTACCGTTAAAACTATATTAAAAACTTCATATGTTAGTATAATTAGCTTAAACTTTTAAACGAGTTTGATTAGGACATAAACGGAGTTAGCTTAAAGAAACTTAAGAGATATAAGAAATTGTATAAAATTCTTATGGGTGTGTTACCATTATACAAAATAAATTAGTATTCGTTATAAACAAAATACCGAGGCTAAAGTATCATGCCGGAAAAGGGTACCGATAAAATTATATTATAAACCTCATTCGTTAGTATAATTTGCTTAAACTTTTCAACGAGTTTTATTATAGAAGATAAACGGAGTTCGTTTGAAGAAACTTACGAGATAGAAGAAATTGTATGAAACTCTTATGGGTGTGGTACCTTCACACGAAATAAATTATTATTCGTAACCAACAAAATACTTAGGCTAAAGTATCATGCCGGAAAGGAGTACCGTTAAAAGTATATTAAAAACTTCATACGTTAGTATAATTAGCTTAAACTTTTAAACGAGTTTGAATAGAAGATAAACGGAGTTCGCTTAAAGAAACTTACGAGATATAAGAAATTGTATGAAACTCTTATGGTTGTGGTTCCATCATACGAAATAAATTATTATTCGTAATCAACGAAATACTTAGGCTAAAGTATCATGCCGGAAAGGAGTACCGTTAAAAGTATATTAAAAACTTCATACGTTAGTATAAGTAGCTTAAACGTTTAACCGAGTTTGATTAGAAGATAAAAAGAGTTCGCTTAAAGAAACTTACGAGATATAAGAAATTGTATGAAACTCTTATGGTTATGGAACCATCATACGAAATAAATTTTTCTTCGTAATAAACGAAATACTTAGGCTAAAGTATCATGCCGGAAAGGAGTACCGTTAAAAGTATATTAAAAACTTCATACGTTAGTATAATTAGCTTAAACTTTCAAACTAGTTTGAATAGAAGATAAACGGAGTTCGCTTAAAGAAACTTACGAGATATAAGAAATTGTATGAAACTCTTATGGTTGTGGTTCCATCATACGAAATAAATTATTATTCGTAATCAACGAAATACTTAGGCTAAAGTATCATGCCGGAAAGGAGTACCGCGTTAAAAGTATATTAAAAACTTCATACGTTAGTATAAGTAGCTTAAACGTTTAAACGAGTTTGATTAGAAGATAAAAAGAGTTCGCTTAAAGAAACTTACGAGATATAAGAAATTGTATGAAACTCTTATGGTTATGGAACCATCATACGAAATAAATTTTTCTTCGTAATAAACGAAATACTTAGGCTAAAGTATCATGCCGGAAAGGAGTACCGTTAAAAGTATATTAAAAACTTTGTACGTTAGTATAATTAGCTTAAACTTTCAAACTAGTTTAAATAGAAGATAAACGGAGTTCGCTTAAAGAAACTTACGAGATATAAGAAATTGTATGAAACTCTTATGGTTGTGGTTCCATCATACGAAATAAATTATTATTCGTAATCAACGAAATACTTAGGCTAAAGTATCATGCCGGAAAGGAGTACCGTTAAAAGTATATTAAAAACTTCATACGTTAGTATAAGGAGCTTAAACGTTTAAACGAGTTTGATTAGAAGATAAAAAGAGTTCGCTTAAAGAAACTTACGAGATATAAGAAATTGTATGAAACTCTTATGGTTATGGTTCCATCATACGAAATAAATTTTTCTTCGTAATAAACGAAATACTTTGGCTAAAGTATCATGCCGGAAAGGAGTACCGTTAAAAGTATATTAAAAACTTTGTACGTTAGTATAATTAGCTTAAACTTTTAAACGAGTTTGATTAGAAGATAAACGGAGTTCGCTTAAAGAAACTTACGAGATATAAGAAATTGTATGAAACTCTTATGGTTATGGTTCCAT
Source organism: Chamaenerion angustifolium (assembly GCA_946814005.1). Classification (NCBI taxonomy): domain Eukaryota; kingdom Viridiplantae; phylum Streptophyta; class Magnoliopsida; order Myrtales; family Onagraceae; genus Chamaenerion; species Chamaenerion angustifolium. The sequence continues at coordinate 14,483,962 of OX328274.1, forward strand.
CATACGAAATAAATTATAATTCGTAATCAACGAAATAGTTAGGCTAAAGTATCATGCCGGAAAGTCGTACCGTTAAAACTATATTAAAAACTTCATATGTTAGTATAATTAGCTTAAACTTTTAAACGAGTTTGAATAGAAGATAAACGGAGTTCGCTTAAAGAAACTTACGAGATATAAGAAATTGTATGAAACTCTTATGGTTGTGGTTCCATCATACGAAATAAATTATTATTCGTAATCAACGAAATACTTAGGCTAAAGTGTTATGCCGGAAAAGAGTACCGTTAAAAGTATAATATAAACTTCACACGTTAGAATAATTAGCTTGAACATTTATATGATTTTGATTAGGAGATAAACGGAGTTCGCTTAAAGAAACTTACGAGATATTGAATTTGTATGAAACTCTTATGGGTGTGGTTCAATCATACGAAATAAATTATTATTCGTAACCAACAAAATACTTAGGCTAAAGTATCATGCCGGAAAGGAGTACCGTTAAAAGTATATTAAAAACTTCATACGTTAGTATAATTAGCTTAAACTTTTAAACTAGTTTGAATAGAAGATAAACGGAGTTCGCTTAAAGAAACTTACGAGATATAAGAAATTGTATGAAACTCTTATGGTTGTGGTTCCATCATACGAAATAAATTATTATTCGTAATCAACGAAATACTTAGGCTAAAGTATCATGCCGGAAAGGAGTACCGTTAAAAGTATATTAAAAACTTCATACGTTAGTATAAGGAGCTTAAACGTTTAAACGAGTTTGATTAGAAGATAAACGGAGTTCGCTTAAAGAAACTTACGAGATATAAGAAATTGTATGAAACTCTTATGGTTGTGGTTCCATCATACGAAATAAATTATTATTCGTAATCAACGAAATACTTAGGCTAAAGTATCATGCCGGAAAGGAGTACCGTTAAAAGTATATTAAAAACTTTGTACGTTAGTATAATTAGCTTAAACTTTCAAACTAGTTTGAATAGAAGATAAACGGAGTTCGCTTAAAGAAACTTACGAGATATAAGAAATTGTATGAAACTCTTATGGTTGTGGTTCCATCATACGAAATAAATTATTATTCGTAATCAACGAAATACTTAGGCTAAAGTATCATGCCGGAAAGGAGTACCGTTAAAAGTATATTAAAAACTTCATACGTTAGTATAAGGAGCTTAAACGTTTAAACGAGTTTGATTAGAAGATAAAAAGAGTTCGCTTAAAGAAACTTACGAGATATAAGAAATTGTATGAAACTCTTATGGTTATGGTTCCATCATACGAAATAAATTTTTCTTCGTAATAAACGAAATAATTTGGCTAAAGTATCATGCCGGAAAGGAGTACCGTTAAAAGTATATTAAAAACTTTGTACGTTAGTATAATTAGCTTAAACTTTTAAACGAGTTTGATTAGAAGATATACGGAGTTCGCTTAAAGAAACTTACGAGATATAAGAAATTGTATGAAACTCTTATGGTTATGGTTCCATCATACGAAATAAATTATTATTCGTAATCAACGAAATAGTTAGGCTAAAGTATCATGCCGGAAAGTCGTACCGTTAAAACTATATTAAAAACTTCATATGTTAGTATAATTAGCTTAAACTTTTAAACGAGTTTGATTAGAACATAAACGGAGTTAGCTTAAAGAAACTTAAGAGATATAAGAAATTGTATAAAATTCTTATGGGTGTGTTACCATTATACAAAATAAATTAGTATTCGTTATAAACAAAATACCGAGGCTAAAGTATCATGCCGGAAAAGGGTACCGATAAAATTATATTATAAACCTCATTCGTTAGTATAATTTGCTTAAACTTTTCAACGAGTTTTATTATAGAAGATAAACGGAGTTCGTTTGAAGAAACTTACGAGATAGAAGAAATTGTATGAAACTCTTATGGGTGTGGTACCTTCACACGAAATAAATTATTATTCGTAACCAACAAAATACTTAGGCTAAAGTATCATGCCGGAAAGGAGTACCGTTAAAAGTATATTAAAAACTTCATACGTTAGTATAATTAGCTGAAACTTTTAAACGAGTTTGAATAGAAGATAAACGGAGTTCGCTTAAAGAAACTTACGAGATATAAGAAATTGTATGAAACTCTTATGGTTGTGGTTCCATCATACGAAATAAATTATTATTCGTAATCAACGAAATACTTAGGCTAAAGTGTTATGCCGGAAAAGAGTACCGTTAAAAGTATAATATAAACTTCACACGTTAGAATAATTAGCTTGAACATTTATATGATTTTGATTAGGAGATAAACGGAGTTCGCTTAAAGAAACTTACGAGATATAAGAATTTGTATGAAACTCTTATGGGTGTGGTTCAATCATACGAAATAAATTATTATTCGTAACCAACAAAATACTTAGGCTAAAGTATCATGCCGGAAAGGAGTACCGTTAAAAGTATATTAAAAACTTCATACGTTAGTATAATTAGCTTAAACTTTTAAACTAGTTTGAATAGAAGATAAACGGAGTTCGCTTAAAGAAACTTACGAGATATAAGAAATTGTATGAAACTCTTATGGTTGTGGTTCCATCATACGAAATAAATTATTATTCGTAATCAACGAAATACTTAGGCTAAAGTATCATGCCGGAAAGGAGTACCGTTAAAAGTATATTAAAAACTTCATACGTTAGTATAAGGAGCTTAAACGTTTAAACGAGTTTGATTAGAAGATAAACGGAGTTCGCTTAAAGAAACTTACGAGATATAAGAAATTGTATGAAACTCTTATGGTTGTGGTTCCATCATACGAAATAAATTATTATTCGTAATCAACGAAATACTTAGGCTAAAGTATCATGCCGGAAAGGAGTACCGTTAAAAGTATATTAAAAACTTTGTACGTTAGTATAATTAGCTTAAACTTTCAAACTAGTTTGAATAGAAGATAAACGGAGTTCGCTTAAAGAAACTTACGAGATATAAGAAATTGTATGAAACTCTTATGGTTGTGGTTCCATCATACGAAATAAATTATTATTCGTAATCAACGAAATACTTAGGCTAAAGTATCATGCCGGAAAGGAGTACCGTTAAAAGTATATTAAAAACTTCATACGTTAGTATAAGGAGCTTAAACGTTTAAACGAGTTTGATTAGAAGATAAAAAGAGTTCGCTTAAAGAAACTTACGAGATATAAGAAATTGTATGAAACTCTTATGGTTATGGAACCATCATACGAAATAAATTTTTCTTCGTAATCAACGAAATACTTAGGCTAAAGTATCATGCCGGAAAGGAGTACCGTTAAAAGTATATTAAAAACTTTGTACGTTAGTATAATTAGCTTAAACTTTCAAACTAGTTTGAATAGAAGATAAACGGAGTTCGCTTAAAGAAACTTACGAGATATAAGAAATTGTATGAAACTCTTATGGTTGTGGTTCCATCATACGAAATAAATTATTATTCGTAATCAACGAAATACTTAGGCTAAAGTATCATGCCGGAAAGGAGTACCGTTAAAAGTATATTAAAAACTTCATACGTTAGTATAAGGAGCTTAAACGTTTAAACGAGTTTGATTAGAAGATAAAAAGAGTTCGCTTAAAGAAACTTACGAGATATAAGAAATTGTATGAAACTCTTATGGTTATGGTTCCATCATACGAAATAAATTTTTCTTCGTAATAAACGAAATACTTTGGCTAAAAGTATCATGCCGGAAAGGAGTACCGTTAAAAGTATATTAAAAACTTTGTACGTTAGTATAATTAGCTTAAACTTTTAAACGAGTTTGATTAGAAGATAAACGGAGTTCGCTTAAAGAAACTTACGAGATATAAGAAATTGTATGAAACTCTTATGGTTATGGTTCCATCATACGAAATAAATTATTATTCGTAATCAACGAAATAGTTAGGCTAAAGTATCATGCCGGAAAGTCGTACCGTTAAAACTATATTAAAAACTTCATATGTTAGTATAATTAGCTTAAACTTTTAAACGAGTTTGATTAGAACATAAACGGAGTTAGCTTAAAGAAACTTAAGAGATATAAGAAATTGTATAAAATTCTTATGGGTGTGTTACCATTATACAAAATAAATTAGTATTCGTTATAAACAAAATACCGAGGCTAAAGTATCATGCCGGAAAAGGGTACCGATAAAATTATATTATAAACCTCATTCGTTAGTATAATTTGCTTAAACTTTTCAACGAGTTTTATTATAGAAGATAAACGGAGTTCGTTTGAAGAAACTTACGAGATAGAAGAAATTGTATGAAACTCTTATGGGTGTGGTACCTTCACACGAAATAAATTATTATTCGTAACCAACAAAATACTTAGGCTAAAGTATCATGCCGGAAAGGAGTACCGTTAAAAGTATATTAAAAACTTCATACGTTAGTATAATTAGCTTAAACTTTTAAACGAGTTTGAATAGAAGATAAACGGAGTTCGCTTAAAGAAACTTACGAGATATAAGAAATTGTATGAAACTCTTATGGTTGTGGTTCCATCATACGAAATAAATTATTATTCGTAATCAACGAAATACTTAGGCTAAAGTGTTATGCCGGAAAAGAGTACCGTTAAAAGTATAATATAAACTTCACACGTTAGAATAATTAGCTTGAACATTTATATGATATTGATTAGGAGATAAACGGAGTTCGCTTAAAGAAACTTACGAGATATAAGAATTTGTATGAAACTCTCATGGGTGTGGTTCAATCATACGAAATAAATTATTATTCGTAACCAACAAAATACTTAGGCTAAAGTATCATGCCGGAAAGGAGTACCGTTAAAAGTATATTAAAAACTTCATACGTTAGTATAATTAGCTTAAACTTTTAAACTAGTTTGAATAGAAGATAAACGGAGTTCGCTTAAAGAAACTTACGAGATATAAGAAATTGTATGAAACTCTTATGGTTGTGGTTCCATCATACGAAATAAATTATTATTCGTAATCAACGAAATACTTAGGCTAAAGTATCATGCCGGAAAGGAGTACCGTTAAAAGTATATTAAAAACTTCATACGTTAGTATAAGGAGCTTAAACGTTTAAACGAGTTTGATTAGAAGATAAACGGAGTTCGCTTAAAGAAACTTACGAGATATAAGAAATTGTATGAAACTCTTATGGTTGTGGTTCCATCATACGAAATAAATTATTATTCGTAATCAACGAAATACTTAGGCTAAAGTATCATGCCGGAAAGGAGTACCGTTAAAAGTATATTAAAAACTTTGTACGTTAGTATAATTAGCTTAAACTTTCAAACTAGTTTGAATAGAAGATAAACGGAGTTCGCTTAAAGAAACTTACGAGATATAAGAAATTGTATGAAACTCTTATGGTTGTGGTTCCATCATACGAAATAAATTATTATTCGTAATCAACGAAATACTTAGGCTAAAGTATCATGCCGGAAAGGAGTACCGTTAAAAGTATATTAAAAACTTCATACGTTAGTATAAGGAGCTTAAACGTTTAAACGAGTTTGATTAGAAGATAAAAAGAGTTCGCTTAAAGAAACTTACGAGATATAAGAAATTGTATGAAACTCTTATGGTTATGGAACCATCATACGAAATAAATTTTTCTTCGTAATCAACGAAATACTTAGGCTAAAGTATCATGCCGGAAAGGAGTACCGTTAAAAGTATATTAAAAACTTTGTACGTTAGTATAATTAGCTTAAACTTTCAAACTAGTTTGAATAGAAGATAAACGGAGTTCGCTTAAAGAAACTTACGAGATATAAGAAATTGTATGAAACTCTTATGGTTGTGGTTCCATCATACGAAATAAATTATTATTCGTAATCAACGAAATACTTAGGCTAAAGTATCATGCCGGAAAGGAGTACCGTTAAAAGTATATTAAAAACTTCATACGTTAGTATAAGGAGCTTAAACGTTTAAACGAGTTTGATTAGAAGATAAAAAGAGTTCGCTTAAAGAAACTTACGAGATATAAGAAATTGTATGAAACTCTTATGGTTATGGTTCCATCATACGAAATAAATTTTTCTTCGTAATAAACGAAATACTTTGGCTAAAAGTATCATGCCGGAAAGGAGTACCGTTAAAAGTATATTAAAAACTTTGTACGTTAGTATAATTAGCTTAAACTTTTAAACGAGTTTGATTAGAAGATAAACGGAGTTCGCTTAAAGAAACTTACGAGATATAAGAAATTGTATGAAACTCTTATGGTTATGGTTCCATCATACGAAATAAATTATTATTCGTAATCAACGAAATAGTTAGGCTAAAGTATCATGCCGGAAAGTCGTACCGTTAAAACTATATTAAAAACTTCATATGTTAGTATAATTAGCTTAAACTTTTAAACGAGTTTGATTAGAACATAAACGGAGTTAGCTTAAAGAAACTTAAGAGATATAAGAAATTGTATAAAATTCTTATGGGTGTGTTACCATTATACAAAATAAATTAGTATTCGTTATAAACAAAATACCGAGGCTAAAGTATCATGCCGGAAAAGGGTACCGATAAAATTATATTATAAACCTCATTTGTTAGTATAATTTGCTTAAACTTTTCAACGAGTTTTATTATAGAAGATAAACGGAGTTCGTTTGAAGAAACTTACGAGATAGAAGAAATTGTATGAAACTCTTATGGGTGTGGTACCTTCACACGAAATAAATTATTATTCGTAACCAACAAAATACTTAGGCTAAAGTATCATGCCGGAAAGGAGTACCGTTAAAAGTATATTAAAAACTTCATACGTTAGTATAATTAGCTTAAACTTTTAAACGAGTTTGAATAGAAGATAAACGGAGTTCGCTTAAAGAAACTTACGAGATATAAGAAATTGTATGAAACTCTTATGGTTGTGGTTCCATCATACGAAATAAATTATTATTCGTAATCAACGAAATACTTAGGCTAAAGTGTTATGCCGGAAAAGAGTACCGTTAAAAGTATAATATAAACTTCACACGTTAGAATAATTAGCTTGAACATTTATATGATTTTGATTAGGAGATAAACGGAGTTCGCTTAAAGAAACTTACGAGATATAAGAATTTGTATGAAACTCTTATGGGTGTGGTTCAATCATACGAAATAAATTATTATTCGTAACCAACAAAATACTTAGGCTAAAGTATCATGCCGGAAAGGAGTACCGTTAAAAGTATATTAAAAACTTCATACGTTAGTATAATTAGCTTAAACTTTTAAACGAGTTTGAATAGAAGATAAACGGAGTTCGCTTAAAGAAACTTACGAGATATAAGAAATTGTATGAAACTCTTATGGTTGTGGTTCCATCATACGAAATAAATTATTATTCGTAATCAACGAAATACTTAGGCTAAAGTGTTATGCCGGAAAAGAGTACCGTTAAAAGTATAATATAAACTTCACACGTTAGAATAATTAGCTTGAACATTTATATGATTTTGATTAGGAGATAAACGGAGTTCGCTTAAAGAAACTTACGAGATATAAGAATTTGTATGAAACTCTTATGGGTGTGGTTCAATCATACGAAATAAATTATTATTCGTAACCAACAAAATACTTAGGCTAAAGTATCATGCCGGAAAGGAGTACCGTTAAAAGTATATTAAAAACTTCATACGTTAGTATAATTAGCTTAAACTTTTAAACTAGTTTGAATAGAAGATAAACGGAGTTCGCTTAAAGAAACTTACGAGATATAAGAAATTGTATGAAACTCTTATGGTTGTGGTTCCATCATACGAAATAAATTATTATTCGTAATCAACGAAATACTTAGGCTAAAGTATCATGCCGGAAAGGAGTACCGTTAAAAGTATATTAAAAACTTCATACGTTAGTATAAGGAGCTTAAACGTTTAAACGAGTTTGATTAGAAGATAAACGGAGTTCGCTTAAAGAAACTTACGAGATATAAGAAATTGTATGAAACTCTTATGGTTGTGGTTCCATCATACGAAATAAATTATTATTCGTAATCAACGAAATACTTAGGCTAAAGTATCATGCCGGAAAGGAGTACCGTTAAAAGTATATTAAAAACTTTGTACGTTAGTATAATTAGCTTAAACTTTCAAACTAGTTTGAATAGAAGATAAACGGAGTTCGCTTAAAGAAACTTACGAGATATAAGAAATTGTATGAAACTCTTATGGTTGTGGTTCCATCATACGAAATAAATTATTATTCGTAATCAACGAAATACTTAGGCTAAAGTATCATGCCGGAAAGGAGTACCGTTAAAAGTATATTAAAAACTTCATACGTTAGTATAAGGAGCTTAAACGTTTAAACGAGTTTGATTAGAAGATAAAAAGAGTTCGCTTAAAGAAACTTACGAGATATAAGAAATTGTATGAAACTCTTATGGTTATGGTTCCATCATACGAAATAAATTTTTCTTCGTAATAAACGAAATAATTTGGCTAAAGTATCATGCCGGAAAGGAGTACCGTTAAAAGTATATTAAAAACTTTGTACGTTAGTATAATTAGCTTAAACTTTTAAACGAGTTTGATTAGAAGATATACGGAGTTCGCTTAAAGAAACTTACGAGATATAAGAAATTGTATGAAACTCTTATGGTTATGGTTCCATCATACGAAATAAATTATTATTCGTAATCAACGAAATAGTTAGGCTAAAGTATCATGCCGGAAAGTCGTACCGTTAAAACTATATTAAAAACTTCATATGTTAGTATAATTAGCTTAAACTTTTAAACGAGTTTGATTAGAACATAAACGGAGTTAGCTTAAAGAAACTTAAGAGATATAAGAAATTGTATAAAATTCTTATGGGTGTGTTACCATTATACAAAATAAATTAGTATTCGTTATAAACAAAATACCGAGGCTAAAGTATCATGCCGGAAAAGGGTACCGATAAAATTATATTATAAACCTCATTCGTTAGTATAATTTGCTTAAACTTTTCAACGAGTTTTATTATAGAAGATAAACGGAGTTCGTTTGAAGAAACTTACGAGATAGAAGAAATTGTATGAAACTCTTATGGGTGTGGTACCTTCACACGAAATAAATTATTATTCGTAACCAACAAAATACTTAGGCTAAAGTATCATGCCGGAAAGGAGTACCGTTAAAAGTATATTAAAAACTTCATACGTTAGTATAATTAGCTTAAACTTTTAAACGAGTTTGAATAGAAGATAAACGGAGTTCGCTTAAAGAAACTTACGAGATATAAGAAATTGTATGAAACTCTTATGGTTGTGGTTCCATCATACGAAATAAATTATTATTCGTAATCAACGAAATACTTAGGCTAAAGTGTTATGCCGGAAAAGAGTACCGTTAAAAGTATAATATAAACTTCACACGTTAGAATAATTAGCTTGAACATTTATATGATTTTGATTAGGAGATAAACGGAGTTCGCTTAAAGAAACTTACGAGATATAAGAATTTGTATGAAACTCTTATGGGTGTGGTTCAATCATACGAAATAAATTATTATTCGTAACCAACAAAATACTTAGGCTAAAGTATCATGCCGGAAAGGAGTACCGTTAAAAGTATATTAAAAACTTCATACGTTAGTATAATTAGCTTAAACTTTTAAACTAGTTTGAATAGAAGATAAACGGAGTTCGCTTAAAGAAACTTACGAGATATAAGAAATTGTATGAAACTCTTATGGTTGTGGTTCCATCATACGAAATAAATTATTATTCGTAATCAACGAAATACTTAGGCTAAAGTATCATGCCGGAAAGGAGTACCGTTAAAAGTATATTAAAAACTTCATACGTTAGTATAAGGAGCTTAAACGTTTAAACGAGTTTGATTAGAAGATAAACGGAGTTCGCTTAAAGAAACTTACGAGATATAAGAAATTGTATGAAACTCTTATGGTTGTGGTTCCATCATACGAAATAAATTATTATTCGTAATCAACGAAATACTTAGGCTAAAGTATCATGCCGGAAAGGAGTACCGTTAAAGGTATATTAAAAACTTTGTACGTTAGTATAATTAGCTTAAACTTTCAAACTAGTTTGAATAGAAGATAAACGGAGTTCGCTTAAAGAAACTTACGAGATATAAGAAATTGTATGAAACTCTTATGGTTGTGGTTCCATCATACGAAATAAATTATTATTCGTAATCAACGAAATACTTAGGCTAAAGTATCATGCCGGAAAGGAGTACCGTTAAAAGTATATTAAAAACTTCATACGTTAGTATAAGGAGCTTAAACGTTTAAACGAGTTTGATTAGAAGATAAAAAGAGTTCGCTTAAAGAAACTTACGAGATATAAGAAATTGTATGAAACTCTTATGGTTATGGAACCATCATACGAAATAAATTTTTCTTCGTAATCAACGAAATACTTAGGCTAAAGTATCACGCCGGAAAGGAGTACCGTTAAAAGTATATTAAAAACTTTGTACGTTAGTATAAGGAGCTTAAACTTTCAAACTAGTTTGAATAGAAGATAAACGGAGTTCGCTTAAAGAAACTTACGAGATATAAGAAATTGTATGAAACTCTTATGGTTGTGGTTCCATCATACGAAATAAATTATTATTCGTAATCAACGAAATACTTAGGCTAAAGTATCATGCCGGAAAGGAGTACCGTTAAAAGTATATTAAAAACTTCATACGTTAGTATAAGGAGCTTAAACGTTTAAACGAGTTTGATTAGAAGATAAAAAGAGTTCGCTTAAAGAAACTTACGAGATATAAGAAATTGTATGAAACTCTTATGGTTATGGTTCCATCATACGAAATAAATTTTTCTTCGTAATAAACGAAATACTTTGGCTAAAAGTATCATGCCGGAAAGGAGTACCGTTAAAAGTATATTAAAAACTTTGTACGTTAGTATAATTAGCTTAAACTTTTAAACGAGTTTGATTAGAAGATAAACGGAGTTCGCTTAAAGAAACTTACGAGATATAAGAAATTGTATGAAACTCTTATGGTTATGGTTCCATCATACGAAATAAATTATTATTCGTAATCAACGAAATAGTTAGGCTAAAGTATCATGCCGGAAAGTCGTACCGTTAAAACTATATTAAAAACTTCATATGTTAGTATAATTAGCTTAAACTTTTAAACGAGTTTGATTAGAACATAAACGGAGTTAGCTTAAAGAAACTTAAGAGATATAAGAAATTGTATAAAATTCTTATGGGTGTGTTACCATTATACAAAATAAATTAGTATTCGTTATAAACAAAATACCGAGGCTAAAGTATCATGCCGGAAAAGGGTACCGATAAAATTATATTATAAACATCATTCGTTAGTATAATTTGCTTAAACTTTTCAACGAGTTTTATTATAGAAGATAAACGGAGTTCGTTTGAAGAAACTTACGAGATAGAAGAAATTGTATGAAACTCTTATGGGTGTGGTACCTTCACACGAAATAAATTATTATTCGTAACCAACAAAATACTTAGGCTAAAGTATCATGCCGGAAAGGAGTACCGTTAAAAGTATATTAAAAACTTCATACGTTAGTATAATTAGCTTAAACTTTGAAACGAGTTTGAATAGAAGATAAACGGAGTTCGCTTAAAGAAACTTACGAGATATAAGAAATTGTATGAAACTCTTATGGTTGTGGTTCCATCATACGAAATAAATTATTATTCGTAATCAACGAAATACTTAGGCTAAAGTGTTATGCCGGAAAAGAGTACCGTTAAAAGTATAATATAAACTTCACACGTTAGAATAATTAGCTTGAACATTTATATGATTTTGATTAGGAGATAAACGGAGTTCGCTTAAAGAAACTTACGAGATATAAGAATTTGTATGAAACTCTTATGGGTGTGGTTCAATCATACGAAATAAATTATTATTCGTAACCAACAAAATACTTAGGCTAAAGTATCATGCCGGAAAGGAGTACCGTTAAAAGTATATTAAAAACTTCATACGTTAGTATAATTAGCTTAAACTTTTAAACTAGTTTGAATAGAAGATAAACGGAGTTCGCTTAAAGAAACTTACGAGATATAAGAAATTGTATGAAACTCTTATGGTTGTGGTTCCATCATACGAAATAAATTATTATTCGTAATCAACGAAATACTTAGGCTAAAGTATCATGCCGGAAAGGAGTACCGTTAAAAGTATATTAAAAACTTCATACGTTAGTATAAGGAGCTTAAACGTTTAAACGAGTTTGATTAGAAGATAAACGGAGTTCGCTTAAAGAAACTTACGAGATATAAGAAATTGTATGAAACTCTTATGGTTGTGGTTCCATCATACGAAATAAATTATTATTCGTAATCAACGAAATACTTAGGCTAAAGTATCATGCCGGAAAGGAGTACCGTTAAAGGTATATTAAAAACTTTGTACGTTAGTATAATTAGCTTAAACTTTCAAACTAGTTTGAATAGAAGATAAACGGAGTTCGCTTAAAGAAACTTACGAGATATAAGAAATTGTATGAAACTCTTATGGTTGTGGTTCCATCATACGAAATAAATTATTATTCGTAATCAACGAAATACTTAGGCTAAAGTATCATGCCGGAAAGGAGTACCGTTAAAAGTATATTAAAAACTTCATACGTTAGTATAAGGAGCTTAAACGTTTAAACGAGTTTGATTAGAAGATAAAAAGAGTTCGCTTAAAGAAACTTACGAGATATAAGAAATTGTATGAAACTCTTATGGTTATGGAACCATCATACGAAATAAATTTTTCTTCGTAATCAACGAAATACTTAGGCTAAAGTATCACGCCGGAAAGGAGTACCGTTAAAAGTATATTAAAAACTTTGTACGTTAGTATAAGGAGCTTAAACTTTCAAACTAGTTTGAATAGAAGATAAACGGAGTTCGCTTAAAGAAACTTACGAGATATAAGAAATTGTATGAAACTCTTATGGTTGTGGTTCCATCATACGAAATAAATTATTATTCGTAATCAACGAAATACTTAGGCTAAAGTATCATGCCGGAAAGGAGTACCGTTAAAAGTATATTAAAAACTTCATACGTTAGTATAAGGAGCTTAAACGTTTAAACGAGTTTGATTAGAAGATAAAAAGAGTTCGCTTAAAGAAACTTACGAGATATAAGAAATTGTATGAAACTCTTATGGTTATGGTTCCATCATACGAAATAAATTTTTCTTCGTAATAAACGAAATACTTTGGCTAAAAGTATCATGCCGGAAAGGAGTACCGTTAAAAGTATATTAAAAACTTTGTACGTTAGTATAATTAGCTTAAACTTTTAAACGAGTTTGATTAGAAGATAAACGGAGTTCGCTTAAAGAAACTTACGAGATATAAGAAATTGTATGAAACTCTTATGGTTATGGTTCCATCATACGAAATAAATTATTACTCGTAATCAACGAAATAGTTAGGCTAAAGTATCATGCCGGAAAGTCGTACCGTTAAAACTATATTAAAAACTTCATATGTTAGTATAATTAGCTTAAACTTTTAAACGAGTTTGATTAGAACATAAACGGAGTTAGCTTAAAGAAACTTAAGAGATATAAGAAATTGTATAAAATTCTTATGGGTGTGTTACCATTATACAAAATAAATTAGTATTCGTTATAAACAAAATACCGAGGCTAAAGTATCATGCCGGAAAAGGGTACCGATAAAATTATATTATAAACCTCATTCGTTAGTATAATTTGCTTAAACTTTTCAACGAGTTTTATTATAGAAGATAAACGGAGTTCGTTTGAAGAAACTTACGAGATAGAAGAAATTGTATGAAACTCTTATGGGTGTGGTACCTTCACACGAAATAAATTATTATTCGTAACCAACAAAATACTTAGGCTAAAGTATCATGCCGGAAAGGAGTACCGTTAAAAGTATATTAAAAACTTCATACGTTAGTATAATTAGCTTAAACTTTGAAACGAGTTTGAATAGAAGATAAACGGAGTTCGCTTAAAGAAACTTACGAGATATAAGAAATTGTATGAAACTCTTATGGTTATGGTTCCATCATACGAAATAAATTATTATTCGTAATCAACGAAATACTTAGGCTAAAGTGTTATGCCGGAAAAGAGTACCGTTAAAAGTATAATATAAACTTCACACGTTAGAATAATTAGCTTGAACATTTATATGATTTTGATTAGGAGATAAACGGAGTTCGCTTAAAGAAACTTACGAGATATAAGAATTTGTATGAAACTCTCTTATGGGTGTGGTTCAATCATACGAAATAAATTATTATTCGTAACCAACAAAATACTTAGGCTAAAGTATCATGCCGGAAAGGAGTACCGTTAAAAGTATATTAAAAACTTCATACGTTAGTATAATTAGCTTAAACTTTCAAACTAGTTTGAATAGAAGATAAACGGAGTTCGCTTAAAGAAACTTACGAGATATAAGAAATTGTATGAAACTCTTATGGTTGTGGTTCCATCATACGAAATAAATTATTATTCGTAATCAACGAAATACTTAGGCTAAAGTATCATGCCGGAAAGGAGTACCGTTAAAAGTATATTAAAAACTTCATACGTTAGTATAAGGAGCTTAAACGTTTAAACGAGTTTGATTAGAAGATAAAAAGAGTTCGCTTAAAGAAACTTACGAGATATAAGAAATTGTATGAAACTCTTATGGTTATGGAACCATCATACGAAATAAATTTTTCTTCGTAATCAACGAAATACTTAGGCTAAAGTATCATGCCGGAAAGGAGTACCGTTAAAAGTATATTAAAAACTTTGTACGTTAGTATAATTAGCTTAAACTTTCAAACTAGTTTGAATAGAAGATAAACGGAGTTCGCTTAAAGAAACTTACGAGATATAAGAAATTGTATGAAACTCTTATGGTTGTGGTTCCATCATACGAAATAAATTATTATTCGTAATCAACGAAATACTTAGGCTAAAGTATCATGCCGGAAAGGAGTACCGTTAAAAGTATATTAAAAACTTCATACGTTAGTATAAGGAGCTTAAACGTTTAAACGAGTTTGATTAGAAGATAAAAAGAGTTCGCTTAAAGAAACTTACGAGATATAAGAAATTGTATGAAACTCTTATGGTTATGGTTCCATCATACGAAATAAATTTTTCTTCGTAATAAACGAAATACTTTGGCTAAAAGTATCATGCCGGAAAGGAGTACCGTTAAAAGTATATTAAAAACTTTGTACGTTAGTATAATTAGCTTAAACTTTTAAACGAGTTTGATTAGAAGATAAACGGAGTTCGCTTAAAGAAACTTACGAGATATAAGAAATTGTATGAAACTCTTATGGTTATGGTTCCATCATACGAAATAAATTATTATTCGTAATCAACGAAATAGTTAGGCTAAAGTATCATGCCGGAAAGTCGTACCGTTAAAACTATATTAAAAACTTCATATGTTAGTATAATTAGCTTAAACTTTTAAACGAGTTTGATTAGAACATAAACGGAGTTAGCTTAAAGAAACTTAAGAGATATAAGAAATTGTATAAAATTCTTATGGGTGTGTTACCATTATACAAAATAAATTAGTATTCGTTATAAACAAAATACCGAGGCTAAAGTATCATGCCGGAAAAGGGTACCGATAAAATTATATTATAAACCTCATTCGTTAGTATAATTTGCTTAAACTTTTCAACGAGTTTTATTATAGAAGATAAACGGAGTTCGTTTGAAGAAACTTACGAGATAGAAGAAATTGTATGAAACTCTTATGGGTGTGGTACCTTCACACGAAATAAATTATTATTCGTAACCAACAAAATACTTAGGCTAAAGTATCATGCCGGAAAGGAGTACCGTTAAAAGTATATTAAAAACTTCATACGTTAGTATAATTAGCTTAAACTTTTAAACGAGTTTGAATAGAAGATAAACGGAGTTCGCTTAAAGAAACTTACGAGATATAAGAAATTGTATGAAACTCTTATGGTTGTGGTTCCATCATACGAAATAAATTATTATTCGTAATCAACGAAATACTTAGGCTAAAGTGTTATGCCGGAAAAGAGTACCGTTAAAAGTATAATATAAACTTCACACGTTAGAATAATTAGCTTGAACATTTATATGATTTTGATTAGGAGATAAACGGAGTTCGCTTAAAGAAACTTACGAGATATAAGAATTTGTATGAAACTCTCTTATGGGTGTGGTTCAATCATACGAAATAAATTATTATTCGTAACCAACAAAATACTTAGGCTAAAGTATCATGCCGGAAAGGAGTACCGTTAAAAGTATATTAAAAACTTCATACGTTAGTATAATTAGCTTAAACTTTTAAACTAGTTTGAATAGAAGATAAACGGAGTTCGCTTAAAGAAACTTACGAGATATAAGAAATTGTATGAAACTCTTATGGTTGTGGTTCCATCATACGAAATAAATTATTATTCGTAATCAACGAAATACTTAGGCTAAAGTATCATGCCGGAAAGGAGTACCGCGTTAAAAGTATATTAAAAACTTCATACGTTAGTATAAGTAGCTTAAACGTTTAAACGAGTTTGATTAGAAGATAAAAAGAGTTCGCTTAAAGAAACTTACGAGATATAAGAAATTGTATGAAACTCTTATGGTTATGGAACCATCATACGAAATAAATTTTTCTTCGTAATCAACGAAATACTTAGGCTAAAGTATCATGCCGGAAAGGAGTACCGTTAAAAGTATATTAAAAACTTTGTACGTTAGTATAATTAGCTTAAACTTTCAAACTAGTTTGAATAGAAGATAAACGGAGTTCGCTTAAAGAAACTTACGAGATATAAGAAATTGTATGAAACTCTTATGGTTGTGGTTCCATCATACGAAATAAATTATTATTCGTAATCAACGAAATACTTAGGCTAAAGTATCATGCCGGAAAGGAGTACCGTTAAAAGTATATTAAAAACTTCATACGTTAGTATAAGGAGCTTAAACGTTTAAACGAGTTTGATTAGAAGATAAAAAGAGTTCGCTTAAAGAAACTTACGAGATATAAGAAATTGTATGAAACTCTTATGGTTATGGAACCATCATACGAAATAAATTTTTCTTCGTAATCAACGAAATACTTAGGCTAAAGTATCATGCCGGAAAGGAGTACCGTTAAAAGTATATTAAAAACTTTGGACGTTAGTATAATTAGCTTAAACTTTCAAACTAGTTTGAATAGAAGATAAACGGAGTTCGCTTAAAGAAACTTACGAGATATAAGAAATTGTATGAAACTCTTATGGTTGTGGTTCCATCATACGAAATAAATTATTATTCGTAATCAACGAAATACTTAGGCTAAAGTATCATGCCGGAAAGGAGTACCGTTAAAAGTATATTAAAAACTTCATACGTTAGTATAAGGAGCTTAAACGTTTAAACGAGTTTGATTAGAAGATAAAAAGAGTTCGCTTAAAGAAACTTACGAGATATAAGAAATTGTATGAAACTCTTATGGTTATGGTTCCATCATACGAAATAAATTTTTCTTCGTAATAAACGAAATACTTTGGCTAAAAGTATCATGCCGGAAAGGAGTACCGTTAAAAGTATATTAAAAACTTTGTACGTTAGTATAATTAGCTTAAACTTTTAAACGAGTTTGATTAGAAGATAAACGGAGTTCGCTTAAAGAAACTTACGAGATATAAGAAATTGTATGAAACTCTTATGGTTATGGTTCCATCATACGAAATAAATTATTATTCGTAATCAACGAAATAGTTAGGCTAAAGTATCATGCCGGAAAGTCGTACCGTTAAAACTATATTAAAAACTTCATATGTTAGTATAATTAGCTTAAACTTTTAAACGAGTTTGATTAGAACATAAACGGAGTTAGCTTAAAGAAACTTAAGAGATATAAGAAATTGTATAAAATTCTTATGGGTGTGTTACCATTATACAAAATAAATTAGTATTCGTTATAAACAAAATACCGAGGCTAAAGTATCATGCCGGAAAAGGGTACCGATAAAATTATATTATAAACCTCATTCGTTAGTATAATTTGCTTAAACTTTTCAACGAGTTTTATTATAGAAGATAAACGGAGTTCGTTTGAAGAAACTTACGAGATAGAAGAAATTGTATGAAACTCTTATGGGTGTGGTACCTTCACACGAAATAAATTATTATTCGTAACCAACAAAATACTTAGGCTAAAGTATCATGCCGGAAAGGAGTACCGTTAAAAGTATATTAAAAACTTCATACGTTAGTATAATTAGCTTAAACTTTTAAACGAGTTTGAATAGAAGATAAACGGAGTTCGCTTAAAGAAACTTACGAGATATAAGAAATTGTATGAAACTCTTATGGTTGTGGTTCCATCATACGAAATAAATTATTATTCGTAATCAACGAAATACTTAGGCTAAAGTGTTATGCCGGAAAAGAGTACCGTTAAAAGTATAATATAAACTTCACACGTTAGAATAATTAGCTTGAACATTTATATGATTTTGATTAGGAGATAAACAGAGTTCGCTTAAAGAAACTTACGAGATATAAGAAATTGTATGAAACTCTCTTATGGGTGTGGTTCAATCATACGAAATAAATTATTATTCGTAACCAACAAAATACTTAGGCTAAAGTATCATGCCGGAAAGGAGTACCGTTAAAAGTATATTAAAAACTTCATACGTTAGTATAATTAGCTTAAACTTTTAAACTAGTTTGAATAGAAGATAAACGGAGTTCGCTTAAAGAAACTTACGAGATATAAGAAATTGTATGAAACTCTTATGGTTGTGGTTCCATCATACGAAATAAATTATTATTCGTAATCAACGAAATACTTAGGCTAAAGTATCATGCCGGAAAGGAGTACCGCGTTAAAAGTATATTAAAAACTTCATACGTTAGTATAAGTAGCTTAAACGTTTAAACGAGTTTGATTAGAAGATAAAAAGAGTTCGCTTAAAGAAACTTACGAGATATAAGAAATTGTATGAAACTCTTATGGTTATGGAACCATCATACGAAATAAATTTTTCTTCGTAATCAACGAAATACTTAGGCTAAAGTATCATGCCGGAAAGGAGTACCGTTAAAAGTATATTAAAAACTTTGTACGTTAGTATAATTAGCTTAAACTTTCAAACTAGTTTGAATAGAAGATAAACGGAGTTCGCTTAAAGAAACTTACGAGATATAAGAAATTGTATGAAACTCTTATGGTTGTGGTTCCATCATACGAAATAAATTATTATTCGTAATCAACGAAATACTTAGGCTAAAGTATCATGCCGGAAAGGAGTACCGTTAAAAGTATATTAAAAACTTCATACGTTAGTATAAGGAGCTTAAACGTTTAAACGAGTTTGATTAGAAGATAAAAAGAGTTCGCTTAAAGAAACTTACGAGATATAAGAAATTGTATGAAACTCTTATGGTTATGGAACCATCATACGAAATAAATTTTTCTTCGTAATCAACGAAATACTTAGGCTAAAGTATCATGCCGGAAAGGAGTACCGTTAAAAGTATATTAAAAACTTTGGACGTTAGTATAATTAGCTTAAACTTTCAAACTAGTTTGAATAGAAGATAAACGGAGTTCGCTTAAAGAAACTTACGAGATATAAGAAATTGTCTGAAACTCTTATGGTTGTGGTTCCATCATACGAAATAAATTATTATTCGTAATCAACGAAATAGTTAGGCTAAAGTATCATGCCGGAAAGTCGTACCGTTAAAACTATATTAAAAACTTCATATGTTAGTATAATTAGCTTAAACTTTTAAACGAGTTTGATTAGAACATAAACGGAGTTAGCTTAAAGAAACTTAAGAGATATAAGAAATTGTATAAAATTCTTATGGGTGTGTTACCATTATACAAAATAAATTAGTATTCGTTATAAACAAAATACCGAGGCTAAAGTATCATGCCGGAAAAGGGTACCGATAAAATTATATTATAAACCTCATTCGTTAGTATAATTTGCTTAAACTTTTCAACGAGTTTTATTATAGAAGATAAACGGAGTTCGTTTGAAGAAACTTACGAGATAGAAGAAATTGTATGAAACTCTTATGGGTGTGGTACCTTCACACGAAATAAATTATTATTCGTAACCAACAAAATACTTAGGCTAAAGTATCATGCCGGAAAGGAGTACCGTTAAAAGTATATTAAAAACTTCATACGTTAGTATAATTAGCTTAAACTTTTAAACGAGTTTGAATAGAAGATAAACGGAGTTCGCTTAAAGAAACTTACGAGATATAAGAAATTGTATGAAACTCTTATGGTTGTGGTTCCATCATACGAAATAAATTATTATTCGTAATCAACGAAATACTTAGGCTAAAGTGTTATGCCGGAAAAGAGTACCGTTAAAAGTATAATATAAACTTCACACGTTAGAATAATTAGCTTGAACATTTATATGATTTTGATTAGGAGATAAACAGAGTTCGCTTAAAGAAACTTACGAGATATAAGAAATTGTATGAAACTCTCTTATGGGTGTGGTTCAATCATACGAAATAAATTATTATTCGTAACCAACAAAATACTTAGGCTAAAGTATCATGCCGGAAAGGAGTACCGTTAAAAGTATATTAAAAACTTTGTACGTTAGTATAATTAGCTTAAACTTTCAAACTAGTTTGAATAGAAGATAAACGGAGTTCGCTTAAAGAAACTTACGAGATATAAGAAATTGTATGAAACTCTTATGGTTGTGGTTCCATCATACGAAATAAATTATTATTCGTAATCAACGAAATACTTAGGCTAAAGTATCATGCCGGAAAGGAGTACCGTTAAAAGTATATTAAAAACTTCATACGTTAGTATAAGGAGCTTAAACGTTTAAACGAGTTTGATTAGAAGATAAAAAGAGTTCGCTTAAAGAAACTTACGAGATATAAGAAATTGTATGAAACTCTTATGGTTATGGAACCATCATACGAAATAAATTTTTCTTCGTAATCAACGAAATACTTAGGCTAAAGTATCATGCCGGAAAGGAGTACCGTTAAAAGTATATTAAAAACTTTGTACGTTAGTATAATTAGCTTAAACTTTCAAACTAGTTTGAATAGAAGATAAACGGAGTTCGCTTAAAGAAACTTACGAGATATAAGAAATTGTATGAAACTCTTATGGTTGTGGTTCCATCATACGAAATAAATTATTATTCGTAATCAACGAAATACTTAGGCTAAAGTATCATGCCGGAAAGGAGTACCGTTAAAAGTATATTAAAAACTTCATACGTTAGTATAAGGAGCTTAAACGTTTAAACGAGTTTGATTAGAAGATAAAAAGAGTTCGCTTAAAGAAACTTACGAGATATAAGAAATTGTATGAAACTCTTATGGTTATGGTTCCATCATACGAAATAAATTTTTCTTCGTAATAAACGAAATACTTTGGCTAAAAGTATCATGCCGGAAAGGAGTACCGTTAAAAGTATATTAAAAACTTTATACGTTAGTATAATTAGCTTAAACTTTTAAACGAGTTTGATTAGAAGATAAACGGAGTTCGCTTAAAGAAACTTACGAGATATAAGAAATTGTATGAAACTCTTATGGTTATGGTTCCATCATACGAAATAAATTATTATTCGTAATCAACGAAATAGTTAGGCTAAAGTATCATGCCGGAAAGTCGTACCGTTAAAACTATATTAAAAACTTCATATGTTAGTATAATTAGCTTAAACTTTTAAACGAGTTTGATTAGAACATAAACGGAGTTAGCTTAAAGAAACTTAAGAGATATAAGAAATTGTATAAAATTCTTATGGGTGTGTTACCATTATACAAAATAAATTAGTATTCGTTATAAACAAAATACCGAGGCTAAAGTATCATGCCGGAAAAGGGTACCGATAAAATTATATTATAAACCTCATTCGTTAGTATAATTTGCTTAAACTTTTCAACGAGTTTTATTATAGAAGATAAACGGAGTTCGTTTGAAGAAACTTACGAGATAGAAGAAATTGTATGAAACTCTTATGGGTGTGGTACCTTCACACGAAATAAATTATTATTCGTAACCAACAAAATACTTAGGCTAAAGTATCATGCCGGAAAGGAGTACCGTTAAAAGTATATTAAAAACTTCATACGTTAGTATAATTAGCTTAAACTTTTAAACGAGTTTGAATAGAAGATAAACGGAGTTCGCTTAAAGAAACTTACGAGATATAAGAAATTGTATGAAACTCTTATGGTTGTGGTTCCATCATACGAAATAAATTATTATTCGTAATCAACGAAATACTTAGGCTAAAGTGTTATGCCGGAAAAGAGTACCGTTAAAAGTATAATATAAACTTCACACGTTAGAATAATTAGCTTGAACATTTATATGATTTTGATTAGGAGATAAACGGAGTTCGCTTAAAGAAACTTACGAGATATAAGAATTTGTATGAAACTCTTATGGGTGTGGTTCAATCATACGAAATAAATTATTATTCGTAACCAACAAAATACTTAGGCTAAAGTATCATGCCGGAAAGGAGTACCGCTAAAAGTATATTAAAAACTTCATACGTTAGTATAATTAGCTTAAACTTTTAAACTAGTTTGAATAGAAGATAAACGGAGTTCGCTTAAAGAAACTTACGAGATATAAGAAATTGTATGAAACTCTTATGGTTGTGGTTCCATCATACGAAATAAATTATTATTCGTAATCAACGAAATACTTAGGCTAAAGTATCATGCCGGAAAGGAGTACCGTTAAAAGTATATTAAAAACTTCATACGTTAGTATAAGGAGCTTAAACGTTTAAACGAGTTTGATTAGAAGATAAACGGAGTTCGCTTAAAGAAACTTACGAGATATAAGAAATTGTATGAAACTCTTATGGTTGTGGTTCCATCATACGAAATAAATTATTATTCGTAATCAACGAAATACTTAGGCTAAAGTATCATGCCGGAAAGGAGTACCGTTAAAAGTATATTAAAAACTTTGTACGTTAGTATAATTAGCTTAAACTTTCAAACTAGTTTGAATAGAAGATAAACGGAGTTCGCTTAAAGAAACTTACGAGATATAAGAAATTGTATGAAACTCTTATGGTTGTGGTTCCATCATACGAAATAAATTATTATTCGTAATCAACGAAATACTTAGGCTAAAGTATCATGCCGGAAAGGAGTACCGTTAAAAGTATATTAAAAACTTCATACGTTAGTATAAGGAGCTTAAACGTTTAAACGAGTTTGATTAGAAGATAAAAAGAGTTCGCTTAAAGAAACTTACGAGATATAAGAAATTGTATGAAACTCTTATGGTTATATTCCATCATACGAAATAAATTTTTCTTCGTAATAAACGAAATAATTTGGCTAAAGTATCATGCCGGAAAGGAGTACCGTTAAAAGTATATTAAAAACTTTGTACGTTAGTATAATTAGCTTAAACTTTTAAACGAGTTTGATTAGAAGATAAACGGAGTTCGCTTAAAGAAACTTACGAGATATAAGAAATTGTATGAAACTCTTATGGTTATGGTTCCATCATACGAAATAAATTATTATTCGTAATCAACGAAATAGTTAGGCTAAAGTATCATGCCGGAAAGTCGTACCGTTAAAACTATATTAAAAACTTCATATGTTAGTATAATTAGCTTAAACTTTTAAACGAGTTTGATTAGAACATAAACGGAGTTAGCTTAAAGAAACTTAAGAGATATAAGAAATTGTATAAAATTCTTATGGGTGTGTTACCATTATACAAAATAAATTAGTATTCGTTATAAACAAAATACCGAGGCTAAAGTATCATGCCGGAAAAGGGTACCGATAAAATTATATTATAAACCTCATTCGTTAGTATAATTTGCTTAAACTTTTCAACGAGTTTTATTATAGAAGATAAACGGAGTTCGTTTGAAGAAACTTACGAGATAGAAGAAATTGTATGAAACTCTTATGGGTGTGGTACCTTCACACGAAATAAATTATTATTCGTAACCAACAAAATACTTAGGCTAAAGTATCATGCCGGAAAGGAGTACCGTTAAAAGTATATTAAAAACTTCATACGTTAGTATAATTAGCTTAAACTTTTAAACGAGTTTGAATAGAAGATAAACGGAGTTCGCTTAAAGAAACTTACGAGATATAAGAAATTGTATGAAACTCTTATGGTTGTGGTTCCATCATACGAAATAAATTATTATTCGTAATCAACGAAATCCTTAGGCTAAAGTGTTATGCCGGAAAAGAGTACCGTTAAAAGTATAATATAAACTTCACACGTTAGAATAATTAGCTTGAACATTTATATGATTTTGATTAGGAGATAAACGGAGTTCGCTTAAAGAAACTTACGAGATATAAGAATTTGTATGAAACTCTTATGGGTGTGGTTCAATCATACGAAATAAATTATTATTCGTAACCAACAAAATACTTAGGCTAAAGTATCATGCCGGAAAGGAGTACCGTTAAAAGTATATTAAAAACTTCATACGTTAGTATAATTAGCTTAAACTTTTAAACTAGTTTGAATAGAAGATAAACGGAGTTCGCTTAAAGAAACTTACGAGATATAAGAAATTGTATGAAACTCTTATGGTTGTGGTTCCATCATACGAAATAAATTATTATTCGTAATCAACGAAATACTTAGGCTAAAGTATCATGCCGGAAAGGAGTACCGTTAAAAGTATATTAAAAACTTCATACGTTAGTATAAGGAGCTTAAACGTTTAAACGAGTTTGATTAGAAGATAAACGGAGTTCGCTTAAAGAAACTTACGAGATATAAGAAATTGTATGAAACTCTTATGGTTGTGGTTCCATCATACGAAATAAATTATTATTCGTAATCAACGAAATACTTAGGCTAAAGTATCATGCCGGAAAGGAGTACCGTTAAAAGTATATTAAAAACTTTGTACGTTAGTATAATTAGCTTAAACTTTCAAACTAGTTTGAATAGAAGATAAACGGAGTTCGCTTAAAGAAACTTACGAGATATAAGAAATTGTATGAAACTCTTATGGTTGTGGTTCCATCATACGAAATAAATTATTATTCGTAATCAACGAAATACTTAGGCTAAAGTATCATGCCGGAAAGGAGTACCGTTAAAAGTATATTAAAAACTTCATACGTTAGTATAAGGAGCTTAAACGTTTAAACGAGTTTGATTAGAAGATAAAAAGAGTTCGCTTAAAGAAACTTACGAGATATAAGAAATTGTATGAAACTCTTATGGTTATATTCCATCATACGAAATAAATTTTTCTTCGTAATAAACGAAATAATTTGGCTAAAGTATCATGCCGGAAAGGAGTACCGTTAAAAGTATATTAAAAACTTTGTACGTTAGTATAATTAGCTTAAACTTTTAAACGAGTTTGATTAGAAGATAAACGGAGTTCGCTTAAAGAAACTTACGAGATATAAGAAATTGTATGAAACTCTTATGGTTATGGTTCCATCATACGAAATAAATTATTATTCGTAATCAACGAAATAGTTAGGCTAAAGTATCATGCCGGAAAGTCGTACCGTTAAAACTATATTAAAAACTTCATATGTTAGTATAATTAGCTTAAACTTTTAAACGAGTTTGATTAGAACATAAACGGAGTTAGCTTAAAGAAACTTAAGAGATATAAGAAATTGTATAAAATTCTTATGGGTGTGTTACCATTATACAAAATAAATTAGTATTCGTTATAAACAAAATACCGAGGCTAAAGTATCATGCCGGAAAAGGGTACCGATAAAATTATATTATAAACCTCATTCGTTAGTATAATTTGCTTAAACTTTTCAACGAGTTTTATTATAGAAGATAAACGGAGTTCGTTTGAAGAAACTTACGAGATAGAAGAAATTGTATGAAACTCTTATGGGTGTGGTACCTTCACACGAAATAAATTATTATTCGTAACCAACAAAATACTTAGGCTAAAGTATCATGCCGGAAAGGAGTACCGTTAAAAGTATATTAAAAACTTCATACGTTAGTATAATTAGCTTAAACTTTTAAACGAGTTTGAATAGAAGATAAACGGAGTTCGCTTAAAGAAACTTACGAGATATAAGAAATTGTATGAAACTCTTATGGTTGTGGTTCCATCATACGAAATAAATTATTATTCGTAATCAACGAAATCCTTAGGCTAAAGTGTTATGCCGGAAAAGAGTACCGTTAAAAGTATAATATAAACTTCACACGTTAGAATAATTAGCTTGAACATTTATATGATTTTGATTAGGAGATAAACGGAGTTCGCTTAAAGAAACTTACGAGATATAAGAATTTGTATGAAACTCTTATGGGTGTGGTTCAATCATACGAAATAAATTATTATTCGTAACCAACAAAATACTTAGGCTAAAGTATCATGCCGGAAAGGAGTACCGTTAAAAGTATATTAAAAACTTCATACGTTAGTATAATTAGCTTAAACTTTTAAACTAGTTTGAATAGAAGATAAACGGAGTTCGCTTAAAGAAACTTACGAGATATAAGAAATTGTATGAAACTCTTATGGTTGTGGTTCCATCATACGAAATAAATTATTATTCGTAATCAACGAAATACTTAGGCTAAAGTATCATGCCGGAAAGGAGTACCGTTAAAAGTATATTAAAAACTTCATACGTTAGTATAAGGAGCTTAAACGTTTAAACGAGTTTGATTAGAAGATAAACGGAGTTCGCTTAAAGAAACTTACGAGATATAAGAAATTGTATGAAACTCTTATGGTTGTGGTTCCATCATACGAAATAAATTATTATTCGTAATCAACGAAATACTTAGGCTAAAGTATCATGCCGGAAAGGAGTACCGTTAAAAGTATATTAAAAACTTTGTACGTTAGTATAATTAGCTTAAACTTTCAAACTAGTTTGAATAGAAGATAAACGGAGTTCGCTTAAAGAAACTTACGAGATATAAGAAATTGTATGAAACTCTTATGGTTGTGGTTCCATCATACGAAATAAATTATTATTCGTAATCAACGAAATACTTAGGCTAAAGTATCATGCCGGAAAGGAGTACCGTTAAAAGTATATTAAAAACTTCATACGTTAGTATAAGGAGCTTAAACGTTTAAACGAGTTTGATTAGAAGATAAAAAGAGTTCGCTTAAAGAAACTTACGAGATATAAGAAATTGTATGAAACTCTTATGGTTATATTCCATCATACGAAATAAATTTTTCTTCGTAATAAACGAAATAATTTGGCTAAAGTATCATGCCGGAAAGGAGTACCGTTAAAAGTATATTAAAAACTTTGTACGTTAGTATAATTAGCTTAAACTTTTAAACGAGTTTGATTAGAAGATAAACGGAGTTCGCTTAAAGAAACTTACGAGATATAAGAAATTGTATGAAACTCTTATGGTTATGGTTCCATCATACGAAATAAATTATTATTCGTAATCAACGAAATAGTTAGGCTAAAGTATCATGCCGGAAAGTCGTACCGTTAAAACTATATTAAAAACTTCATATGTTAGTATAATTAGCTTAAACTTTTAAACGAGTTTGATTAGAACATAAACGGAGTTAGCTTAAAGAAACTTAAGAGATATAAGAAATTGTATAAAATTCTTATGGGTGTGTTACCATTATACAAAATAAATTAGTATTCGTTATAAACAAAATACCGAGGCTAAAGTATCATGCCGGAAAAGGGTACCGATAAAATTATATTATAAACCTCATTCGTTAGTATAATTTGCTTAAACTTTTCAACGAGTTTTATTATAGAAGATAAACGGAGTTCGTTTGAAGAAACTTACGAGATAGAAGAAATTGTATGAAACTCTTATGGGTGTGGTACCTTCACACGAAATAAATTATTATTCGTAACCAACAAAATACTTAGGCTAAAGTATCATGCCGGAAAGGAGTACCGTTAAAAGTATATTAAAAACTTCATACGTTAGTATAATTAGCTTAAACTTTTAAACGAGTTTGAATAGAAGATAAACGGAGTTCGCTTAAAGAAACTTACGAGATATAAGAAATTGTATGAAACTCTTATGGTTGTGGTTCCATCATACGAAATAAATTATTATTCGTAATCAACGAAATACTTAGGCTAAAGTGTTATGCCGGAAAAGAGTACCGTTAAAAGTATAATATAAACTTCACACGTTAGAATAATTAGCTTGAACATTTATATGATTTTGATTAGGAGATAAACGGAGTTCGCTTAAAGAAACTTACGAGATATAAGAATTTGTATGAAACTCTTATGGGTGTGGTTCAATCATACGAAATAAATTATTATTCGTAACCAACAAAATACTTAGGCTAAAGTATCATGCCGGAAAGGAGTACCGTTAAAAGTATATTAAAAACTTCATACGTTAGTATAATTAGCTTAAACTTTTAAACTAGTTTGAATAGAAGATAAACGGAGTTCGCTTAAAGAAACTTACGAGATATAAGAAATTGTATGAAACTCTTATGGTTGTGGTTCCATCATACGAAATAAATTATTATTCGTAATCAACGAAATACTTAGGCTAAAGTATCATGCCGGAAAGGAGTACCGTTAAAAGTATATTAAAAACTTCATACGTTAGTATAAGGAGCTTAAACGTTTAAACGAGTTTGATTAGAAGATAAACGGAGTTCGCTTAAAGAAACTTACGAGATATAAGAAATTGTATGAAACTCTTATGGTTGTGGTTCCATCATACGAAATAAATTATTATTCGTAATCAACGAAATACTTAGGCTAAAGTATCATGCCGGAAAGGAGTACCGTTAAAGGTATATTAAAAACTTTGTACGTTAGTATAATTAGCTTAAACTTTCAAACTAGTTTGAATAGAAGATAAACGGAGTTCGCTTAAAGAAACTTACGAGATATAAGAAATTGTATGAAACTCTTATGGTTGTGGTTCCATCATACGAAATAAATTATTATTCGTAATCAACGAAATACTTAGGCTAAAGTAT
Source organism: Chamaenerion angustifolium (assembly GCA_946814005.1). Taxonomy (NCBI): domain Eukaryota; kingdom Viridiplantae; phylum Streptophyta; class Magnoliopsida; order Myrtales; family Onagraceae; genus Chamaenerion; species Chamaenerion angustifolium. The sequence goes on from OX328274.1 coordinate 14,512,865, forward strand.
CATGCCGGAAAGGAGTACCGTTAAAAGTATATTAAAAACTTCATACGTTAGTATAAGGAGCTTAAACGTTTAAACGAGTTTGATTAGAAGATAAAAAGAGTTCGCTTAAAGAAACTTACGAGATATAAGAAATTGTATGAAACTCTTATGGTTATGGAACCATCATACGAAATAAATTTTTCTTCGTAATCAACGAAATACTTAGGCTAAAGTATCACGCCGGAAAGGAGTACCGTTAAAAGTATATTAAAAACTTTGTACGTTAGTATAATTAGCTTAAACTTTCAAACTAGTTTGAATAGAAGATAAACGGAGTTCGCTTAAAGAAACTTACGAGATATAAGAAATTGTATGAAACTCTTATGGTTGTGGTTCCATCATACGAAATAAATTATTATTCGTAATCAACGAAATACTTAGGCTAAAGTATCATGCCGGAAAGGAGTACCGTTAAAAGTATATTAAAAACTTCATACGTTAGTATAAGGAGCTTAAACGTTTAAACGAGTTTGATTAGAAGATAAAAAGAGTTCGCTTAAAGAAACTTACGAGATATAAGAAATTGTATGAAACTCTTATGGTTATGGTTCCATCATACGAAATAAATTTTTCTTCGTAATAAACGAAATACTTTGGCTAAAAGTATCATGCCGGAAAGGAGTACCGTTAAAAGTATATTAAAAACTTTGTACGTTAGTATAATTAGCTTAAACTTTTAAACGAGTTTGATTAGAAGATAAACGGAGTTCGCTTAAAGAAACTTACGAGATATAAGAAATTGTATGAAACTCTTATGGTTATGGTTCCATCATACGAAATAAATTATTATTCGTAATCAACGAAATAGTTAGGCTAAAGTATCATGCCGGAAAGTCGTACCGTTAAAACTATATTAAAAACTTCATATGTTAGTATAATTAGCTTAAACTTTTAAACGAGTTTGATTAGAACATAAACGGAGTTAGCTTAAAGAAACTTAAGAGATATAAGAAATTGTATAAAATTCTTATGGGTGTGTTACCATTATACAAAATAAATTAGTATTCGTTATAAACAAAATACCGAGGCTAAAGTATCATGCCGGAAAAGGGTACCGATAAAATTATATTATAAACCTCATTCGTTAGTATAATTTGCTTAAACTTTTCAACGAGTTTTATTATAGAAGATAAACGGAGTTCGTTTGAAGAAACTTACGAGATAGAAGAAATTGTATGAAACTCTTATGGGTGTGGTACCTTCACACGAAATAAATTATTATTCGTAACCAACAAAATACTTAGGCTAAAGTATCATGCCGGAAAGGAGTACCGTTAAAAGTATATTAAAAACTTCATACGTTAGTATAATTAGCTTAAACTTTTAAACGAGTTTGAATAGAAGATAAACGGAGTTCGCTTAAAGAAACTTACGAGATATAAGAAATTGTATGAAACTCTTATGGTTGTGGTTCCATCATACGAAATAAATTATTATTCGTAATCAACGAAATACTTAGGCTAAAGTGTTATGCCGGAAAAGAGTACCGTTAAAAGTATAATATAAACTTCACACGTTAGAATAATTAGCTTGAACATTTATATGATTTTGATTAGGAGATAAACGGAGTTCGCTTAAAGAAACTTACGAGATATAAGAATTTGTATGAAACTCTCTTATGGGTGTGGTTCAATCATACGAAATAAATTATTATTCGTAACCAACAAAATACTTAGGCTAAAGTATCATGCCGGAAAGGAGTACCGTTAAAAGTATATTAAAAACTTCATACGTTAGTATAATTAGCTTAAACTTTTAAACTAGTTTGAATAGAAGATAAACGGAGTTCGCTTAAAGAAACTTACGAGATATAAGAAATTGTATGAAACTCTTATGGTTGTGGTTCCATCATACGAAATAAATTATTATTCGTAATCAACGAAATACTTAGGCTAAAGTATCATGCCGGAAAGGAGTACCGCGTTAAAAGTATATTAAAAACTTCATACGTTAGTATAAGTAGCTTAAACGTTTAAACGAGTTTGATTAGAAGATAAAAAGAGTTCGCTTAAAGAAACTTACGAGATATAAGAAATTGTATGAAACTCTTATGGTTATGGAACCATCATACGAAATAAATTTTTCTTCGTAATCAACGAAATACTTAGGCTAAAGTATCATGCCGGAAAGGAGTACCGTTAAAAGTATATTAAAAACTTTGTACGTTAGTATAATTAGCTTAAACTTTCAAACTAGTTTGAATAGAAGATAAACGGAGTTCGCTTAAAGAAACTTACGAGATATAAGAAATTGTATGAAACTCTTATGGTTGTGGTTCCATCATACGAAATAAATTATTATTCGTAATCAACGAAATACTTAGGCTAAAGTATCATGCCGGAAAGGAGTACCGTTAAAAGTATATTAAAAACTTCATACGTTAGTATAAGGAGCTTAAACGTTTAAACGAGTTTGATTAGAAGATAAAAAGAGTTCGCTTAAAGAAACTTACGAGATATAAGAAATTGTATGAAACTCTTATGGTTATGGAACCATCATACGAAATAAATTTTTCTTCGTAATCAACGAAATACTTAGGCTAAAGTATCATGCCGGAAAGGAGTACCGTTAAAAGTATATTAAAAACTTTGGACGTTAGTATAATTAGCTTAAACTTTCAAACTAGTTTGAATAGAAGATAAACGGAGTTCGCTTAAAGAAACTTACGAGATATAAGAAATTGTATGAAACTCTTATGGTTGTGGTTCCATCATACGAAATAAATTATTATTCGTAATCAACGAAATACTTAGGCTAAAGTATCATGCCGGAAAGGAGTACCGTTAAAAGTATATTAAAAACTTCATACGTTAGTATAAGGAGCTTAAACGTTGAAACGAGTTTGATTAGAAGATAAAAAGAGTTCGCTTAAAGAAACTTACGAGATATAAGAAATTGTATGAAACTCTTATGGTTATGGTTCCATCATACGAAATAAATTTTTCTTCGTAATAAACGAAATACTTTGGCTAAAAGTATCATGCCGGAAAGGAGTACCGTTAAAAGTATATTAAAAACTTTGTACGTTAGTATAATTAGCTTAAACTTTTAAACGAGTTTGATTAGAAGATAAACGGAGTTCGCTTAAAGAAACTTACGAGATATAAGAAATTGTATGAAACTCTTATGGTTATGGTTCCATCATACGAAATAAATTATTATTCGTAATCAACGAAATAGTTAGGCTAAAGTATCATGCCGGAAAGTCGTACCGTTAAAACTATATTAAAAACTTCATATGTTAGTATAATTAGCTTAAACTTTTAAACGAGTTTGATTAGAACATAAACGGAGTTAGCTTAAAGAAACTTAAGAGATATAAGAAATTGTATAAAATTCTTATGGGTGTGTTACCATTATACAAAATAAATTAGTATTCGTTATAAACAAAATACCGAGGCTAAAGTATCATGCCGGAAAAGGGTACCGATAAAATTATATTATAAACCTCATTCGTTAGTATAATTTGCTTAAACTTTTCAACGAGTTTTATTATAGAAGATAAACGGAGTTCGTTTGAAGAAACTTACGAGATAGAAGAAATTGTATGAAACTCTTATGGGTGTGGTACCTTCACACGAAATAAATTATTATTCGTAACCAACAAAATACTTAGGCTAAAGTATCATGCCGGAAAGGAGTACCGTTAAAAGTATATTAAAAACTTCATACGTTAGTATAATTAGCTTAAACTTTTAAACGAGTTTGAATAGAAGATAAACGGAGTTCGCTTAAAGAAACTTACGAGATATAAGAAATTGTATGAAACTCTTATGGTTGTGGTTCCATCATACGAAATAAATTATTATTCGTAATCAACGAAATACTTAGGCTAAAGTGTTATGCCGGAAAAGAGTACCGTTAAAAGTATAATATAAACTTCACACGTTAGAATAATTAGCTTGAACATTTATATGATTTTGATTAGGAGATAAACAGAGTTCGCTTAAAGAAACTTACGAGATATAAGAAATTGTATGAAACTCTCTTATGGGTGTGGTTCAATCATACGAAATAAATTATTATTCGTAACCAACAAAATACTTAGGCTAAAGTATCATGCCGGAAAGGAGTACCGTTAAAAGTATATTAAAAACTTTGTACGTTAGTATAATTAGCTTAAACTTTCAAACTAGTTTGAATAGAAGATAAACGGAGTTCGCTTAAAGAAACTTACGAGATATAAGAAATTGTATGAAACTCTTATGGTTGTGGTTCCATCATACGAAATAAATTATTATTCGTAATCAACGAAATACTTAGGCTAAAGTATCATGCCGGAAAGGAGTACCGTTAAAAGTATATTAAAAACTTCATACGTTAGTATAAGGAGCTTAAACGTTTAAACGAGTTTGATTAGAAGATAAAAAGAGTTCGCTTAAAGAAACTTACGAGATATAAGAAATTGTATGAAACTCTTATGGTTATGGAACCATCATACGAAATAAATTTTTCTTCGTAATCAACGAAATACTTAGGCTAAAGTATCATGCCGGAAAGGAGTACCGTTAAAAGTATATTAAAAACTTTGTACGTTAGTATAATTAGCTTAAACTTTCAAACTAGTTTGAATAGAAGATAAACGGAGTTCGCTTAAAGAAACTTACGAGATATAAGAAATTGTATGAAACTCTTATGGTTGTGGTTCCATCATACGAAATAAATTATTATTCGTAATCAACGAAATACTTAGGCTAAAGTATCATGCCGGAAAGGAGTACCGTTAAAAGTATATTAAAAACTTCATACGTTAGTATAAGGAGCTTAAACGTTTAAACGAGTTTGATTAGAAGATAAAAAGAGTTCGCTTAAAGAAACTTACGAGATATAAGAAATTGTATGAAACTCTTATGGTTATGGTTCCATCATACGAAATAAATTTTTCTTCGTAATAAACGAAATACTTTGGCTAAAAGTATCATGCCGGAAAGGAGTACCGTTAAAAGTATATTAAAAACTTTATACGTTAGTATAATTAGCTTAAACTTTTAAACGAGTTTGATTAGAAGATAAACGGAGTTCGCTTAAAGAAACTTACGAGATATAAGAAATTGTATGAAACTCTTATGGTTATGGTTCCATCATACGAAATAAATTATTATTCGTAATCAACGAAATAGTTAGGCTAAAGTATCATGCCGGAAAGTCGTACCGTTAAAACTATATTAAAAACTTCATATGTTAGTATAATTAGCTTAAACTTTTAAACGAGTTTGATTAGAACATAAACGGAGTTAGCTTAAAGAAACTTAAGAGATATAAGAAATTGTATAAAATTCTTATGGGTGTGTTACCATTATACAAAATAAATTAGTATTCGTTATAAACAAAATACCGAGGCTAAAGTATCATGCCGGAAAAGGGTACCGATAAAATTATATTATAAACCTCATTCGTTAGTATAATTTGCTTAAACTTTTCAACGAGTTTTATTATAGAAGATAAACGGAGTTCGTTTGAAGAAACTTACGAGATAGAAGAAATTGTATGAAACTCTTATGGGTGTGGTACCTTCACACGAAATAAATTATTATTCGTAACCAACAAAATACTTAGGCTAAAGTATCATGCCGGAAAGGAGTACCGTTAAAAGTATATTAAAAACTTCATACGTTAGTATAATTAGCTTAAACTTTTAAACGAGTTTGAATAGAAGATAAACGGAGTTCGCTTAAAGAAACTTACGAGATATAAGAAATTGTATGAAACTCTTATGGTTGTGGTTCCATCATACGAAATAAATTATTATTCGTAATCAACGAAATACTTAGGCTAAAGTGTTATGCCGGAAAAGAGTACCGTTAAAAGTATAATATAAACTTCACACGTTAGAATAATTAGCTTGAACATTTATATGATTTTGATTAGGAGATAAACGGAGTTCGCTTAAAGAAACTTACGAGATATAAGAATTTGTATGAAACTCTTATGGGTGTGGTTCAATCATACGAAATAAATTATTATTCGTAACCAACAAAATACTTAGGCTAAAGTATCATGCCGGAAAGGAGTACCGTTAAAAGTATATTAAAAACTTTGTACGTTAGTATAATTAGCTTAAACTTTCAAACTAGTTTGAATAGAAGATAAACGGAGTTCGCTTAAAGAAACTTACGAGATATAAGAAATTGTATGAAACTCTTATGGTTGTGGTTCCATCATACGAAATAAATTATTATTCGTAATCAACGAAATACTTAGGCTAAAGTATCATGCCGGAAAGGAGTACCGTTAAAAGTATATTAAAAACTTCATACGTTAGTATAAGGAGCTTAAACGTTTAAACGAGTTTGATTAGAAGATAAAAAGAGTTCGCTTAAAGAAACTTACGAGATATAAGAAATTGTATGAAACTCTTATGGTTATGGAACCATCATACGAAATAAATTTTTCTTCGTAATCAACGAAATACTTAGGCTAAAGTATCATGCCGGAAAGGAGTACCGTTAAAAGTATATTAAAAACTTTGTACGTTAGTATAATTAGCTTAAACTTTCAAACTAGTTTGAATAGAAGATAAACGGAGTTCGCTTAAAGAAACTTACGAGATATAAGAAATTGTATGAAACTCTTATGGTTGTGGTTCCATCATACGAAATAAATTATTATTCGTAATCAACGAAATACTTAGGCTAAAGTATCATGCCGGAAAGGAGTACCGTTAAAAGTATATTAAAAACTTCATACGTTAGTATAAGGAGCTTAAACGTTTAAACGAGTTTGATTAGAAGATAAAAAGAGTTCGCTTAAAGAAACTTACGAGATATAAGAAATTGTATGAAACTCTTATGGTTATGGTTCCATCATACGAAATAAATTTTTCTTCGTAATAAACGAAATACTTTGGCTAAAAGTATCATGCCGGAAAGGAGTACCGTTAAAAGTATATTAAAAACTTTATACGTTAGTATAATTAGCTTAAACTTTTAAACGAGTTTGATTAGAAGATAAACGGAGTTCGCTTAAAGAAACTTACGAGATATAAGAAATTGTATGAAACTCTTATGGTTATGGTTCCATCATACGAAATAAATTATTATTCGTAATCAACGAAATAGTTAGGCTAAAGTATCATGCCGGAAAGTCGTACCGTTAAAACTATATTAAAAACTTCATATGTTAGTATAATTAGCTTAAACTTTTAAACGAGTTTGATTAGAACATAAACGGAGTTAGCTTAAAGAAACTTAAGAGATATAAGAAATTGTATAAAATTCTTATGGGTGTGTTACCATTATACAAAATAAATTAGTATTCGTTATAAACAAAATACCGAGGCTAAAGTATCATGCCGGAAAAGGGTACCGATAAAATTATATTATAAACCTCATTCGTTAGTATAATTTGCTTAAACTTTTCAACGAGTTTTATTATAGAAGATAAACGGAGTTCGTTTGAAGAAACTTACGAGATAGAAGAAATTGTATGAAACTCTTATGGGTGTGGTACCTTCACACGAAATAAATTATTATTCGTAACCAACAAAATACTTAGGCTAAAGTATCATGCCGGAAAGGAGTACCGTTAAAAGTATATTAAAAACTTCATACGTTAGTATAATTAGCTTAAACTTTTAAACGAGTTTGAATAGAAGATAAACGGAGTTCGCTTAAAGAAACTTACGAGATATAAGAAATTGTATGAAACTCTTATGGTTGTGGTTCCATCATACGAAATAAATTATTATTCGTAATCAACGAAATACTTAGGCTAAAGTGTTATGCCGGAAAAGAGTACCGTTAAAAGTATAATATAAACTTCACACGTTAGAATAATTAGCTTGAACATTTATATGATTTTGATTAGGAGATAAACGGAGTTCGCTTAAAGAAACTTACGAGATATAAGAATTTGTATGAAACTCTTATGGGTGTGGTTCAATCATACGAAATAAATTATTATTCGTAACCAACAAAATACTTAGGCTAAAGTATCATGCCGGAAAGGAGTACCGTTAAAAGTATATTAAAAACTTCATACGTTAGTATAAGGAGCTTAAACGTTTAAACGAGTTTGATTAGAAGATAAAAAGAGTTCGCTTAAAGAAACTTACGAGATATAAGAAATTGTATGAAACTCTTATGGTTATGGAACCATCATACGAAATAAATTTTTCTTCGTAATCAACGAAATACTTAGGCTAAAGTATCATGCCGGAAAGGAGTACCGTTAAAAGTATATTAAAAACTTTGTACGTTAGTATAATTAGCTTAAACTTTCAAACTAGTTTGAATAGAAGATAAACGGAGTTCGCTTAAAGAAACTTACGAGATATAAGAAATTGTATGAAACTCTTATGGTTGTGGTTCCATCATACGAAATAAATTATTATTCGTAATCAACGAAATACTTAGGCTAAAGTATCATGCCGGAAAGGAGTACCGTTAAAAGTATATTAAAAACTTCATACGTTAGTATAAGGAGCTTAAACGTTTAAACGAGTTTGATTAGAAGATAAAAAGAGTTCGCTTAAAGAAACTTACGAGATATAAGAAATTGTATGAAACTCTTATGGTTATGGTTCCATCATACGAAATAAATTTTTCTTCGTAATAAACGAAATACTTTGGCTAAAAGTATCATGCCGGAAAGGAGTACCGTTAAAAGTATATTAAAAACTTTATACGTTAGTATAATTAGCTTAAACTTTTAAACGAGTTTGATTAGAAGATAAACGGAGTTCGCTTAAAGAAACTTACGAGATATAAGAAATTGTATGAAACTCTTATGGTTATGGTTCCATCATACGAAATAAATTATTATTCGTAATCAACGAAATAGTTAGGCTAAAGTATCATGCCGGAAAGTCGTACCGTTAAAACTATATTAAAAACTTCATATGTTAGTATAATTAGCTTAAACTTTTAAACGAGTTTGATTAGAACATAAACGGAGTTAGCTTAAAGAAACTTAAGAGATATAAGAAATTGTATAAAATTCTTATGGGTGTGTTACCATTATACAAAATAAATTAGTATTCGTTATAAACAAAATACCGAGGCTAAAGTATCATGCCGGAAAAGGGTACCGATAAAATTATATTATAAACCTCATTCGTTAGTATAATTTGCTTAAACTTTTCAACGAGTTTTATTATAGAAGATAAACGGAGTTCGTTTGAAGAAACTTACGAGATAGAAGAAATTGTATGAAACTCTTATGGGTGTGGTACCTTCACACGAAATAAATTATTATTCGTAACCAACAAAATACTTAGGCTAAAGTATCATGCCGGAAAGGAGTACCGTTAAAAGTATATTAAAAACTTCATACGTTAGTATAATTAGCTTAAACTTTTAAACGAGTTTGAATAGAAGATAAACGGAGTTCGCTTAAAGAAACTTACGAGATATAAGAAATTGTATGAAACTCTTATGGTTGTGGTTCCATCATACGAAATAAATTATTATTCGTAATCAACGAAATACTTAGGCTAAAGTGTTATGCCGGAAAAGAGTACCGTTAAAAGTATAATATAAACTTCACACGTTAGAATAATTAGCTTGAACATTTATATGATTTTGATTAGGAGATAAACGGAGTTCGCTTAAAGAAACTTACGAGATATAAGAATTTGTATGAAACTCTTATGGGTGTGGTTCAATCATACGAAATAAATTATTATTCGTAACCAACAAAATACTTAGGCTAAAGTATCATGCCGGAAAGGAGTACCGCTAAAAGTATATTAAAAACTTCATACGTTAGTATAATTAGCTTAAACTTTTAAACTAGTTTGAATAGAAGATAAACGGAGTTCGCTTAAAGAAACTTACGAGATATAAGAAATTGTATGAAACTCTTATGGTTGTGGTTCCATCATACGAAATAAATTATTATTCGTAATCAACGAAATACTTAGGCTAAAGTATCATGCCGGAAAGGAGTACCGTTAAAAGTATATTAAAAACTTCATACGTTAGTATAAGGAGCTTAAACGTTTAAACGAGTTTGATTAGAAGATAAACGGAGTTCGCTTAAAGAAACTTACGAGATATAAGAAATTGTATGAAACTCTTATGGTTGTGGTTCCATCATACGAAATAAATTATTATTCGTAATCAACGAAATACTTAGGCTAAAGTATCATGCCGGAAAGGAGTACCGTTAAAAGTATATTAAAAACTTTGTACGTTAGTATAATTAGCTTAAACTTTCAAACTAGTTTGAATAGAAGATAAACGGAGTTCGCTTAAAGAAACTTACGAGATATAAGAAATTGTATGAAACTCTTATGGTTGTGGTTCCATCATACGAAATAAATTATTATTCGTAATCAACGAAATACTTAGGCTAAAGTATCATGCCGGAAAGGAGTACCGTTAAAAGTATATTAAAAACTTCATACGTTAGTATAAGGAGCTTAAACGTTTAAACGAGTTTGATTAGAAGATAAAAAGAGTTCGCTTAAAGAAACTTACGAGATATAAGAAATTGTATGAAACTCTTATGGTTATATTCCATCATACGAAATAAATTTTTCTTCGTAATAAACGAAATAATTTGGCTAAAGTATCATGCCGGAAAGGAGTACCGTTAAAAGTATATTAAAAACTTTGTACGTTAGTATAATTAGCTTAAACTTTTAAACGAGTTTGATTAGAAGATAAACGGAGTTCGCTTAAAGAAACTTACGAGATATAAGAAATTGTATGAAACTCTTATGGTTATGGTTCCATCATACGAAATAAATTATTATTCGTAATCAACGAAATAGTTAGGCTAAAGTATCATGCCGGAAAGTCGTACCGTTAAAACTATATTAAAAACTTCATATGTTAGTATAATTAGCTTAAACTTTTAAACGAGTTTGATTAGAACATAAACGGAGTTAGCTTAAAGAAACTTAAGAGATATAAGAAATTGTATAAAATTCTTATGGGTGTGTTACCATTATACAAAATAAATTAGTATTCGTTATAAACAAAATACCGAGGCTAAAGTATCATGCCGGAAAAGGGTACCGATAAAATTATATTATAAACCTCATTCGTTAGTATAATTTGCTTAAACTTTTCAACGAGTTTTATTATAGAAGATAAACGGAGTTCGTTTGAAGAAACTTACGAGATAGAAGAAATTGTATGAAACTCTTATGGGTGTGGTACCTTCACACGAAATAAATTATTATTCGTAACCAACAAAATACTTAGGCTAAAGTATCATGCCGGAAAGGAGTACCGTTAAAAGTATATTAAAAACTTCATACGTTAGTATAATTAGCTTAAACTTTTAAACGAGTTTGAATAGAAGATAAACGGAGTTCGCTTAAAGAAACTTACGAGATATAAGAAATTGTATGAAACTCTTATGGTTGTGGTTCCATCATACGAAATAAATTATTATTCGTAATCAACGAAATCCTTAGGCTAAAGTGTTATGCCGGAAAAGAGTACCGTTAAAAGTATAATATAAACTTCACACGTTAGAATAATTAGCTTGAACATTTATATGATTTTGATTAGGAGATAAACGGAGTTCGCTTAAAGAAACTTACGAGATATAAGAATTTGTATGAAACTCTTATGGGTGTGGTTCAATCATACGAAATAAATTATTATTCGTAACCAACAAAATACTTAGGCTAAAGTATCATGCCGGAAAGGAGTACCGTTAAAAGTATATTAAAAACTTCATACGTTAGTATAATTAGCTTAAACTTTTAAACTAGTTTGAATAGAAGATAAACGGAGTTCGCTTAAAGAAACTTACGAGATATAAGAAATTGTATGAAACTCTTATGGTTGTGGTTCCATCATACGAAATAAATTATTATTCGTAATCAACGAAATACTTAGGCTAAAGTATCATGCCGGAAAGGAGTACCGTTAAAAGTATATTAAAAACTTCATACGTTAGTATAAGGAGCTTAAACGTTTAAACGAGTTTGATTAGAAGATAAACGGAGTTCGCTTAAAGAAACTTACGAGATATAAGAAATTGTATGAAACTCTTATGGTTGTGGTTCCATCATACGAAATAAATTATTATTCGTAATCAACGAAATACTTAGGCTAAAGTATCATGCCGGAAAGGAGTACCGTTAAAAGTATATTAAAAACTTTGTACGTTAGTATAATTAGCTTAAACTTTCAAACTAGTTTGAATAGAAGATAAACGGAGTTCGCTTAAAGAAACTTACGAGATATAAGAAATTGTATGAAACTCTTATGGTTGTGGTTCCATCATACGAAATAAATTATTATTCGTAATCAACGAAATACTTAGGCTAAAGTATCATGCCGGAAAGGAGTACCGTTAAAAGTATATTAAAAACTTCATACGTTAGTATAAGGAGCTTAAACGTTTAAACGAGTTTGATTAGAAGATAAAAAGAGTTCGCTTAAAGAAACTTACGAGATATAAGAAATTGTATGAAACTCTTATGGTTATATTCCATCATACGAAATAAATTTTTCTTCGTAATAAACGAAATAATTTGGCTAAAGTATCATGCCGGAAAGGAGTACCGTTAAAAGTATATTAAAAACTTTGTACGTTAGTATAATTAGCTTAAACTTTTAAACGAGTTTGATTAGAAGATAAACGGAGTTCGCTTAAAGAAACTTACGAGATATAAGAAATTGTATGAAACTCTTATGGTTATGGTTCCATCATACGAAATAAATAATTATTCGTAATCAACGAAATAGTTAGGCTAAAGTATCATGCCGGAAAGTCGTACCGTTAAAACTATATTAAAAACTTCATATGTTAGTATAATTAGCTTAAACTTTTAAACGAGTTTGATTAGAACATAAACGGAGTTAGCTTAAAGAAACTTAAGAGATATAAGAAATTGTATAAAATTCTTATGGGTGTGTTACCATTATACAAAATAAATTAGTATTCGTTATAAACAAAATACCGAGGCTAAAGTATCATGCCGGAAAAGGGTACCGATAAAATTATATTATAAACCTCATTCGTTAGTATAATTTGCTTAAACTTTTCAACGAGTTTTGTTATAGAAGATAAACGGAGTTCGTTTGAAGAAACTTACGAGATAGAAGAAATTGTATGAAACTCTTATGGGTGTGGTACCTTCACACGAAATAAATTATTATTCGTAACCAACAAAATACTTAGGCTAAAGTATCATGCCGGAAAGGAGTACCGTTAAAAGTATATTAAAAACTTCATACGTTAGTATAATTAGCTTAAACTTTTAAACGAGTTTGAATAGAAGATAAACGGAGTTCGCTTAAAGAAACTTACGAGATATAAGAAATTGTATGAAACTCTTATGGTTGTGGTTCCATCATACGAAATAAATTATTATTCGTAATCAACGAAATACTTAGGCTAAAGTGTTATGCCGGAAAAGAGTACCGTTAAAAGTATAATATAAACTTCACACGTTAGAATAATTAGCTTGAACATTTATATGATTTTGATTAGGAGATAAACGGAGTTCGCTTAAAGAAACTTACGAGATATAAGAAATTGTATGAAACTCTTATGGGTGTGGTTCAATCATACGAAATAAATTATTATTCGTAACCAACAAAATACTTAGGCTAAAGTATCATGCCGGAAAGGAGTACCGTTAAAAGTATATTAAAAACTTCATACGTTAGTATAATTAGCTTAAACTTTTAAACTAGTTTGAATAGAAGATAAACGGAGTTCGCTTAAAGAAACTTACGAGATATAAGAAATTGTATGAAACTCTTATGGTTGTGGTTCCATCATACGAAATAAATTATTATTCGTAATCAACGAAATACTTAGGCTAAAGTATCATGCCGGAAAGGAGTACCGTTAAAAGTATATTAAAAACTTCATACGTTAGTATAAGGAGCTTAAACGTTTAAACGAGTTTGATTAGAAGATAAACGGAGTTCGCTTAAAGAAACTTACGAGATATAAGAAATTGTATGAAACTCTTATGGTTGTGGTTCCATCATACGAAATAAATTATTATTCGTAATCAACGAAATACTTAGGCTAAAGTATCATGCCGGAAAGGAGTACCGTTAAAAGTATATTAAAAACTTTGTACGTTAGTATAATTAGCTTAAACTTTCAAACTAGTTTGAATAGAAGATAAACGGAGTTCGCTTAAAGAAACTTACGAGATATAAGAAATTGTATGAAACTCTTATGGTTGTGGTTCCATCATACGAAATAAATTATTATTCGTAATCAACGAAATACTTAGGCTAAAGTATCATGCCGGAAAGGAGTACCGTTAAAAGTATATTAAAAACTTCATACGTTAGTATAAGGAGCTTAAACGTTTAAACGAGTTTGATTAGAAGATAAAAAGAGTTCGCTTAAAGAAACTTACGAGATATAAGAAATTGTATGAAACTCTTATGGTTATATTCCATCATACGAAATAAATTTTTCTTCGTAATAAACGAAATAATTTGGCTAAAGTATCATGCCGGAAAGGAGTACCGTTAAAAGTATATTAAAAACTTTGTACGTTAGTATAATTAGCTTAAACTTTTAAACGAGTTTGATTAGAAGATAAACGGAGTTCGCTTAAAGAAACTTACGAGATATAAGAAATTGTATGAAACTCTTATGGTTATGGTTCCATCATACGAAATAAATTATTATTCGTAATCAACGAAATAGTTAGGCTAAAGTATCATGCCGGAAAGTCGTACCGTTAAAACTATATTAAAAACTTCATATGTTAGTATAATTAGCTTAAACTTTTAAACGAGTTTGATTAGAACATAAACGGAGTTAGCTTAAAGAAACTTAAGAGATATAAGAAATTGTATAAAATTCTTATGGGTGTGTTACCATTATACAAAATAAATTAGTATTCGTTATAAACAAAATACCGAGGCTAAAGTATCATGCCGGAAAAGGGTACCGATAAAATTATATTATAAACCTCATTCGTTAGTATAATTTGCTTAAACTTTTCAACGAGTTTTATTATAGAAGATAAACGGAGTTCGTTTGAAGAAACTTACGAGATAGAAGAAATTGTATGAAACTCTTATGGGTGTGGTACCTTCACACGAAATAAATTATTATTCGTAACCAACAAAATACTTAGGCTAAAGTATCATGCCGGAAAGGAGTACCGTTAAAAGTATATTAAAAACTTCATACGTTAGTATAATTAGCTTAAACTTTTAAACGAGTTTGAATAGAAGATAAACGGAGTTCGCTTAAAGAAACTTACGAGATATAAGAAATTGTATGAAACTCTTATGGTTGTGGTTCCATCATACGAAATAAATTATTATTCGTAATCAACGAAATACTTAGGCTAAAGTGTTATGCCGGAAAAGAGTACCGTTAAAAGTATAATATAAACTTCACACGTTAGAATAATTAGCTTGAACATTTATATGATTTTGATTAGGAGATAAACGGAGTTCGCTTAAAGAAACTTACGAGATATAAGAATTTGTATGAAACTCTTATGGGTGTGGTTCAATCATACGAAATAAATTATTATTCGTAACCAACAAAATACTTAGGCTAAAGTATCATGCCGGAAAGGAGTACCGTTAAAAGTATATTAAAAACTTCATACGTTAGTATAATTAGCTTAAACTTTTAAACTAGTTTGAATAGAAGATAAACGGAGTTCGCTTAAAGAAACTTACGAGATATAAGAAATTGTATGAAACTCTTATGGTTGTGGTTCCATCATACGAAATAAATTATTATTCGTAATCAACGAAATACTTAGGCTAAAGTATCATGCCGGAAAGGAGTACCGTTAAAAGTATATTAAAAACTTCATACGTTAGTATAAGGAGCTTAAACGTTTAAACGAGTTTGATTAGAAGATAAACGGAGTTCGCTTAAAGAAACTTACGAGATATAAGAAATTGTATGAAACTCTTATGGTTGTGGTTCCATCATACGAAATAAATTATTATTCGTAATCAACGAAATACTTAGGCTAAAGTATCATGCCGGAAAGGAGTACCGTTAAAAGTATATTAAAAACTTTGTACGTTAGTATAATTAGCTTAAACTTTCAAACTAGTTTGAATAGAAGATAAACGGAGTTCGCTTAAAGAAACTTACGAGATATAAGAAATTGTATGAAACTCTTATGGTTGTGGTTCCATCATACGAAATAAATTATTATTCGTAATCAACGAAATACTTAGGCTAAAGTATCATGCCGGAAAGGAGTACCGTTAAAAGTATATTAAAAACTTCATACGTTAGTATAAGGAGCTTAAACGTTTAAACGAGTTTGATTAGAAGATAAAAAGAGTTCGCTTAAAGAAACTTACGAGATATAAGAAATTGTATGAAACTCTTATGGTTATATTCCATCATACGAAATAAATTTTTCTTCGTAATAAACGAAATAATTTGGCTAAAGTATCATGCCGGAAAGGAGTACCGTTAAAAGTATATTAAAAACTTTGTACGTTAGTATAATTAGCTTAAACTTTTAAACGAGTTTGATTAGAAGATAAACGGAGTTCGCTTAAAGAAACTTACGAGATATAAGAAATTGTATGAAACTCTTATGGTTATGGTTCCATCATACGAAATAAATTATTATTCGTAATCAACGAAATAGTTAGGCTAAAGTATCATGCCGGAAAGTCGTACCGTTAAAACTATATTAAAAACTTCATATGTTAGTATAATTAGCTTAAACTTTTAAACGAGTTTGATTAGAACATAAACGGAGTTAGCTTAAAGAAACTTAAGAGATATAAGAAATTGTATAAAATTCTTATGGGTGTGTTACCATTATACAAAATAAATTAGTATTCGTTATAAACAAAATACCGAGGCTAAAGTATCATGCCGGAAAAGGGTACCGATAAAATTATATTATAAACCTCATTCGTTAGTATAATTTGCTTAAACTTTTCAACGAGTTTTATTATAGAAGATAAACGGAGTTCGTTTGAAGAAACTTACGAGATAGAAGAAATTGTATGAAACTCTTATGGGTGTGGTACCTTCACACGAAATAAATTATTATTCGTAACCAACAAAATACTTAGGCTAAAGTATCATGCCGGAAAGGAGTACCGTTAAAAGTATATTAAAAACTTCATACGTTAGTATAATTAGCTTAAACTTTTAAACGAGTTTGAATAGAAGATAAACGGAGTTCGCTTAAAGAAACTTACGAGATATAAGAAATTGTATGAAACTCTTATGGTTGTGGTTCCATCATACGAAATAAATTATTATTCGTAATCAACGAAATACTTAGGCTAAAGTGTTATGCCGGAAAAGAGTACCGTTAAAAGTATAATATAAACTTCACACGTTAGAATAATTAGCTTGAACATTTATATGATTTTGATTAGGAGATAAACGGAGTTCGCTTAAAGAAACTTACGAGATATAAGAATTTGTATGAAACTCTTATGGGTGTGGTTCAATCATACGAAATAAATTATTATTCGTAACCAACAAAATACTTAGGCTAAAGTATCATGCCGGAAAGGAGTACCGTTAAAAGTATATTAAAAACTTCATACGTTAGTATAATTAGCTTAAACTTTTAAACTAGTTTGAATAGAAGATAAACGGAGTTCGCTTAAAGAAACTTACGAGATATAAGAAATTGTATGAAACTCTTATGGTTGTGGTTCCATCATACGAAATAAATTATTATTCGTAATCAACGAAATACTTAGGCTAAAGTATCATGCCGGAAAGGAGTACCGTTAAAAGTATATTAAAAACTTCATACGTTAGTATAAGGAGCTTAAACGTTTAAACGAGTTTGATTAGAAGATAAACGGAGTTCGCTTAAAGAAACTTACGAGATATAAGAAATTGTATGAAACTCTTATGGTTGTGGTTCCATCATACGAAATAAATTATTATTCGTAATCAACGAAATACTTAGGCTAAAGTATCATGCCGGAAAGGAGTACCGTTAAAAGTATATTAAAAACTTTGTACGTTAGTATAATTAGCTTAAACTTTCAAACTAGTTTGAATAGAAGATAAACGGAGTTCGCTTAAAGAAACTTACGAGATATAAGAAATTGTATGAAACTCTTATGGTTGTGGTTCCATCATACGAAATAAATTATTATTCGTAATCAACGAAATACTTAGGCTAAAGTATCATGCCGGAAAGGAGTACCGTTAAAAGTATATTAAAAACTTCATACGTTAGTATAAGGAGCTTAAACGTTTAAACGAGTTTGATTAGAAGATAAAAAGAGTTCGCTTAAAGAAACTTACGAGATATAAGAAATTGTATGAAACTCTTATGGTTATATTCCATCATACGAAATAAATTTTTCTTCGTAATAAACGAAATAATTTGGCTAAAGTATCATGCCGGAAAGGAGTACCGTTAAAAGTATATTAAAAACTTTGTACGTTAGTATAATTAGCTTAAACTTTTAAACGAGTTTGATTAGAAGATAAACGGAGTTCGCTTAAAGAAACTTACGAGATATAAGAAATTGTATGAAACTCTTATGGTTATGGTTCCATCATACGAAATAAATTATTATTCGTAATCAACGAAATAGTTAGGCTAAAGTATCATGCCGGAAAGTCGTACCGTTAAAACTATATTAAAAACTTCATATGTTAGTATAATTAGCTTAAACTTTTAAACGAGTTTGATTAGAACATAAACGGAGTTAGCTTAAAGAAACTTAAGAGATATAAGAAATTGTATAAAATTCTTATGGGTGTGTTACCATTATACAAAATAAATTAGTATTCGTTATAAACAAAATACCGAGGCTAAAGTATCATGCCGGAAAAGGGTACCGATAAAATTATATTATAAACCTCATTCGTTAGTATAATTTGCTTAAACTTTTCAACGAGTTTTATTATAGAAGATAAACGGAGTTCGTTTGAAGAAACTTACGAGATAGAAGAAATTGTATGAAACTCTTATGGGTGTGGTACCTTCACACGAAATAAATTATTATTCGTAACCAACAAAATACTTAGGCTAAAGTATCATGCCGGAAAGGAGTACCGTTAAAAGTATATTAAAAACTTCATACGTTAGTATAATTAGCTTAAACTTTTAAACGAGTTTGAATAGAAGATAAACGGAGTTCGCTTAAAGAAACTTACGAGATATAAGAAATTGTATGAAACTCTTATGGTTGTGGTTCCATCATACGAAATAAATTATTATTCGTAATCAACGAAATACTTAGGCTAAAGTGTTATGCCGGAAAAGAGTACCGTTAAAAGTATAATATAAACTTCACACGTTAGAATAATTAGCTTGAACATTTATATGATTTTGATTAGGAGATAAACGGAGTTCGCTTAAAGAAACTTACGAGATATAAGAATTTGTATGAAACTCTTATGGGTGTGGTTCAATCATACGAAATAAATTATTATTCGTAACCAACAAAATACTTAGGCTAAAGTATCATGCCGGAAAGGAGTACCGTTAAAAGTATATTAAAAACTTCATACGTTAGTATAATTAGCTTAAACTTTTAAACTAGTTTGAATAGAAGATAAACGGAGTTCGCTTAAAGAAACTTACGAGATATAAGAAATTGTATGAAACTCTTATGGTTGTGGTTCCATCATACGAAATAAATTATTATTCGTAATCAACGAAATACTTAGGCTAAAGTATCATGCCGGAAAGGAGTACCGTTAAAAGTATATTAAAAACTTCATACGTTAGTATAAGGAGCTTAAACGTTTAAACGAGTTTGATTAGAAGATAAACGGAGTTCGCTTAAAGAAACTTACGAGATATAAGAAATTGTATGAAACTCTTATGGTTGTGGTTCCATCATACGAAATAAATTATTATTCGTAATCAACGAAATACTTAGGCTAAAGTATCATGCCGGAAAGGAGTACCGTTAAAAGTATATTAAAAACTTTGTACGTTAGTATAATTAGCTTAAACTTTCAAACTAGTTTGAATAGAAGATAAACGGAGTTCGCTTAAAGAAACTTACGAGATATAAGAAATTGTATGAAACTCTTATGGTTGTGGTTCCATCATACGAAATAAATTATTATTCGTAATCAACGAAATACTTAGGCTAAAGTATCATGCCGGAAAGGAGTACCGTTAAAAGTATATTAAAAACTTCATACGTTAGTATAAGGAGCTTAAACGTTTAAACGAGTTTGATTAGAAGATAAAAAGAGTTCGCTTAAAGAAACTTACGAGATATAAGAAATTGTATGAAACTCTTATGGTTATATTCCATCATACGAAATAAATTTTTCTTCGTAATAAACGAAATAATTTGGCTAAAGTATCATGCCGGAAAGGAGTACCGTTAAAAGTATATTAAAAACTTTGTACGTTAGTATAATTAGCTTAAACTTTTAAACGAGTTTGATTAGAAGATAAACGGAGTTCGCTTAAAGAAACTTACGAGATATAAGAAATTGTATGAAACTCTTATGGTTATGGTTCCATCATACGAAATAAATTATTATTCGTAATCAACGAAATAGTTAGGCTAAAGTATCATGCCGGAAAGTCGTACCGTTAAAACTATATTAAAAACTTCATATGTTAGTATAATTAGCTTAAACTTTTAAACGAGTTTGATTAGAACATAAACGGAGTTAGCTTAAAGAAACTTAAGAGATATAAGAAATTGTATAAAATTCTTATGGGTGTGTTACCATTATACAAAATAAATTAGTATTCGTTATAAACAAAATACCGAGGCTAAAGTATCATGCCGTAAAAGGGTACCGATAAAATTATATTATAAACCTCATTCGTTAGTATAATTTGCTTAAACTTTTCAACGAGTTTTATTATAGAAGATAAACGGAGTTCGTTTGAAGAAACTTACGAGATAGAAGAAATTGTATGAAACTCTTATGGGTGTGGTACCTTCACACGAAATAAATTATTATTCGTAACCAACAAAATACTTAGGCTAAAGTATCATGCCGGAAAGGAGTACCGTTAAAAGTATATTAAAAACTTCATACGTTAGTATAATTAGCTTAAACTTTTAAACGAGTTTGAATAGAAGATAAACGGAGTTCGCTTAAAGAAACTTACGAGATATAAGAAATTGTATGAAACTCTTATGGTTGTGGTTCCATCATACGAAATAAATTATTATTCGTAATCAACGAAATACTTAGGCTAAAGTGTTATGCCGGAAAAGAGTACCGTTAAAAGTATAATATAAACTTCACACGTTAGAATAATTAGCTTGAACATTTATATGATTTTGATTAGGAGATAAACGGAGTTCGCTTAAAGAAACTTACGAGATATAAGAATTTGTATGAAACTCTTATGGGTGTGGTTCAATCATACGAAATAAATTATTATTCGTAACCAACAAAATACTTAGGCTAAAGTATCATGCCGGAAAGGAGTACCGTTAAAAGTATATTAAAAACTTCATACGTTAGTATAATTAGCTTAAACTTTTAAACTAGTTTGAATAGAAGATAAACGGAGTTCGCTTAAAGAAACTTACGAGATATAAGAAATTGTATGAAACTCTTATGGTTGTGGTTCCATCATACGAAATAAATTATTATTCGTAATCAACGAAATCCTTAGGCTAAAGTATCATGCCGGAAAGGAGTACCGTTAAAAGTATATTAAAAACTTCATACGTTAGTATAAGGAGCTTAAACGTTTAAACGAGTTTGATTAGAAGATAAACGGAGTTCGCTTAAAGAAACTTACGAGATATAAGAAATTGTATGAAACTCTTATGGTTGTGGTTCCATCATACGAAATAAATTATTATTCGTAATCAACGAAATACTTAGGCTAAAGTATCATGCCGGAAAGGAGTACCGTTAAAAGTATATTAAAAACTTTGTACGTTAGTATAATTAGCTTAAACTTTCAAACTAGTTTGAATAGAAGATAAACGGAGTTCGCTTAAAGAAACTTACGAGATATAAGAAATTGTATGAAACTCTTATGGTTGTGGTTCCATCATACGAAATAAATTATTATTCGTAATCAACGAAATACTTAGGCTAAAGTATCATGCCGGAAAGGAGTACCGTTAAAAGTATATTAAAAACTTCATACGTTAGTATAAGGAGCTTAAACGTTTAAACGAGTTTGATTAGAAGATAAAAAGAGTTCGCTTAAAGAAACTTACGAGATATAAGAAATTGTATGAAACTCTTATGGTTATGGAACCATCATACGAAATAAATTTTTCTTCGTAATCAACGAAATACTTAGGCTAAAGTATCATGCCGGAAAGGAGTACCGTAAAAAGTATATTAAAAACTTTGTACGTTAGTATAATTAGCTTAAACTTTCAAACTAGTTTGAATAGAAGATAAACGGAGTTCGCTTAAAGAAACTTACGAGATATAAGAAATTGTATGAAACTCTTATGGTTGTGGTTCCATCATACGAAATAAATTATTATTCGTAATCAACGAAATACTTAGGCTAAAGTATCATGCCGGAAAGGAGTACCGTTAAAAGTATATTAAAAACTTCATACGTTAGTATAAGGAGCTTAAACGTTTAAACGAGTTTGATTAGAAGATAAAAAGAGTTCGCTTAAAGAAACTTACGAGATATAAGAAATTGTATGAAACTCTTATGGTTATGGTTCCATCATACGAAATAAATTTTTCTTCGTAATAAACGAAATACTTTGGCTAAAAGTATCATGCCGGAAAGGAGTACCGTTAAAAGTATATTAAAAACTTTGTACGTTAGTATAATTAGCTTAAACTTTTAAACGAGTTTGATTAGAAGATAAACGGAGTTCGCTTAAAGAAACTTACGAGATATAAGAAATTGTATGAAACTCTTATGGTTATGGTTCCATCATACGAAATAAATTATTATTCGTAATCAACGAAATAGTTAGGCTAAAGTATCATGCCGGAAAGTCGTACCGTTAAAACTATATTAAAAACTTCATATGTTAGTATAATTAGCTTAAACTTTTAAACGAGTTTGATTAGAACATAAACGGAGTTAGCTTAAAGAAACTTAAGAGATATAAGAAATTGTATAAAATTCTTATGGGTGTGTTACCATTATACAAAATAAATTAGTATTCGTTATAAACAAAATACCGAGGCTAAAGTATCATGCCGGAAAAGGGTACCGATAAAATTATATTATAAACCTCATTCGTTAGTATAATTTGCTTAAACTTTTCAACGAGTTTTATTATAGAAGATAAACGGAGTTCGTTTGAAGAAACTTACGAGATAGAAGAAATTGTATGAAACTCTTATGGGTGTGGTACCTTCACACGAAATAAATTATTATTCGTAACCAACAAAATACTTAGGCTAAAGTATCATGCCGGAAAGGAGTACCGTTAAAAGTATATTAAAAACTTCATACGTTAGTATAATTAGCTTAAACTTTTAAACGAGTTTGAATAGAAGATAAACGGAGTTCGCTTAAAGAAACTTACGAGATATAAGAAATTGTATGAAACTCTTATGGTTGTGGTTCCATCATACGAAATAAATTATTATTCGTAATCAACGAAATACTTAGGCTAAAGTGTTATGCCGGAAAAGAGTACCATTAAAAGTATAATATAAACTTCACACGTTAGAATAATTAGCTTGAACATTTATATGATTTTGATTAGGAGATAAACGGAGTTCGCTTAAAGAAACTTACGAGATATAAGAATTTGTATGAAACTCTCTTATGGGTGTGGTTCAATCATACGAAATAAATTATTATTCGTAACCAACAAAATACTTAGGCTAAAGTATCATGCCGGAAAGGAGTACCGTTAAAAGTATATTAAAAACTTCATACGTTAGTATAATTAGCTTAAACTTTTAAACTAGTTTGAATAGAAGATAAACGGAGTTCGCTTAAAGAAACTTACGAGATATAAGAAATTGTATGAAACTCTTATGGTTGTGGTTCCATCATACGAAATAAATTATTATTCGTAATCAACGAAATCCTTAGGCTAAAGTATCATGCCGGAAAGGAGTACCGTTAAAAGTATATTAAAAACTTCATACGTTAGTATAAGGAGCTTAAACGTTTAAACGAGTTTGATTAGAAGATAAACGGAGTTCGCTTAAAGAAACTTACGAGATATAAGAAATTGTATGAAACTCTTATGGTTGTGGTTCCATCATACGAAATAAATTATTATTCGTAATCAACGAAATACTTAGGCTAAAGTATCATGCCGGAAAGGAGTACCGTTAAAAGTATATTAAAAACTTTGTACGTTAGTATAATTAGCTTAAACTTTCAAACTAGTTTGAATAGAAGATAAACGGAGTTCGCTTAAAGAAACTTACGAGATATAAGAAATTGTATGAAACTCTTATGGTTGTGGTTCCATCATACGAAATAAATTATTATTCGTAATCAACGAAATACTTAGGCTAAAGTATCATGCCGGAAAGGAGTACCGTTAAAAGTATATTAAAAACTTCATACGTTAGTATAAGGAGCTTAAACGTTTAAACGAGTTTGATTAGAAGATAAAAAGAGTTCGCTTAAAGAAACTTACGAGATATAAGAAATTGTATGAAACTCTTATGGTTATATTCCATCATACGAAATAAATTTTTCTTCGTAATAAACGAAATACTTTGGCTAAAGTATCATGCCGGAAAGGAGTACCGTTAAAAGTATATTAAAAACTTTGTACGTTAGTATAATTAGCTTAAACTTTTAAACGAGTTTGATTAGAAGATAAACGGAGTTCGCTTAAAGAAACTTACGAGATATAAGAAATTGTATGAAACTCTTATGGTTATGGTTCCATCATACGAAATAAATTATTATTCGTAATCAACGAAATAGTTAGGCTAAAGTATCATGCCGGAAAGTCGTACCGTTAAAACTATATTAAAAACTTCATATGTTAGTATAATTAGCTTAAACTTTTAAACGAGTTTGATTAGAACATAAACGGAGTTAGCTTAAAGAAACTTAAGAGATATAAGAAATTGTATAAAATTCTTATGGGTGTGTTACCATTATACAAAATAAATTAGTATTCGTTATAAACAAAATACCGAGGCTAAAGTATCATGCCGGAAAAGGGTACCGATAAAATTATATTATAAACCTCATTCGTTAGTATAATTTGCTTAAACTTTTCAACGAGTTTTATTATAGAAGATAAACGGAGTTCGTTTGAAGAAACTTACGAGATAGAAGAAATTGTATGAAACTCTTATGGGTGTGGTACCTTCACACGAAATAAATTATTATTCGTAACCAACAAAATACTTAGGCTAAAGTATCATGCCGGAAAGGAGTACCGTTAAAAGTATATTAAAAACTTCATACGTTAGTATAATTAGCTTAAACTTTTAAACGAGTTTGAATAGAAGATAAACGGAGTTCGCTTAAAGAAACTTACGAGATATAAGAAATTGTATGAAACTCTTATGGTTGTGGTTCCATCATACGAAATAAATTATTATTCGTAATCAACGAAATACTTAGGCTAAAGTGTTATGCCGGAAAAGAGTACCGTTAAAAGTATAATATAAACTTCACACGTTAGAATAATTAGCTTGAACATTTATATGATTTTGATTAGGAGATAAACGGAGTTCGCTTAAAGAAACTTACGAGATATAAGAATTTGTATGAAACTCTCTTATGGGTGTGGTTCAATCATACGAAATAAATTATTATTCGTAACCAACAAAATACTTAGGCTAAAGTATCATGCCGGAAAGGAGTACCGTTAAAAGTATATTAAAAACTTCATACGTTAGTATAATTAGCTTAAACTTTTAAACTAGTTTGAATAGAAGATAAACGGAGTTCGCTTAAAGAAACTTACGAGATATAAGAAATTGTATGAAACTCTTATGGTTGTGGTTCCATCATACGAAATAAATTATTATTCGTAATCAACGAAATCCTTAGGCTAAAGTATCATGCCGGAAAGGAGTACCGTTAAAAGTATATTAAAAACTTCATACGTTAGTATAAGTAGCTTAAACGTTTAAACGAGTTTGATTAGAAGATAAAAAGAGTTCGCTTAAAGAAACTTACGAGATATAAGAAATTGTATGAAACTCTTATGGTTATGGAACCATCATACGAAATAAATTTTTCTTCGTAATCAACGAAATACTTAGGCTAAAGTATCATGCCGGAAAGGAGTACCGTTAAAAGTATATTAAAAACTTTATACGTTAGTATAATTAGCTTAAACTTTCAAACTAGTTTGAATAGAAGATAAACGGAGTTCGCTTAAAGAAACTTACGAGATATAAGAAATTGTATGAAACTCTTATGGTTGTGGTTCCATCATACGAAATAAATTATTATTCGTAATCAACGAAATACTTAGGCTAAAGTATCATGCCGGAAAGGAGTACCGTTAAAAGTATATTAAAAACTTCATACGTTAGTATAAGGAGCTTAAACGTTTAAACGAGTTTGATTAGAAGATAAAAAGAGTTCGCTTAAAGAAACTTACGAGATATAAGAAATTGTATGAAACTCTTATGGTTATGGAACCATCATACGAAATAAATTTTTCTTCGTAATCAACGAAATACTTAGGCTAAAGTATCATGCCGGAAAGGAGTACCGTAAAAAGTATATTAAAAACTTTGTACGTTAGTATAATTAGCTTAAACTTTCAAACTAGTTTGAATAGAAGATAAACGGAGTTCGCTTAAAGAAACTTACGAGATATAAGAAATTGTATGAAACTCTTATGGTTGTGGTTCCATCATACGAAATAAATTATTATTCGTAATCAACGAAATACTTAGGCTAAAGTATCATGCCGGAAAGGAGTACCGTTAAAAGTATATTAAAAACTTCATACGTTAGTATAAGGAGCTTAAACGTTTAAACGAGTTTGATTAGAAGATAAAAAGAGTTCGCTTAAAGAAACTTACGAGATATAAGAAATTGTATGAAACTCTTATGGTTATGGTTCCATCATACGAAATAAATTTTTCTTCGTAATAAACGAAATACTTTGGCTAAAAGTATCATGCCGGAAAGGAGTACCGTTAAAAGTATATTAAAAACTTTGTACGTTAGTATAATTAGCTTAAACTTTTAAACGAGTTTGATTAGAAGATAAACGGAGTTCGCTTAAAGAAACTTACGAGATATAAGAAATTGTATGAAACTCTTATGGTTGTGGTTCCATCATACGAAATAAATTATTATTCGTAATCAACGAAATACTTAGGCTAAAGTATCATGCCGGAAAGGAGTACCGTTAAAAGTATATTAAAAACTTCATACGTTAGTATAAGGAGCTTAAACGTTTAAACGAGTTTGATTAGAAGATAAAAAGAGTTCGCTTAAAGAAACTTACGAGATATAAGAAATTGTATGAAACTCTTATGGTTATGGAACCATCATACGAAATAAATTTTTCTTCGTAATCAACGAAATACTTAGGCTAAAGTATCATGCCGGAAAGGAGTACCGTTAAAAGTATATTAAAAACTTTATACGTTAGTATAATTAGCTTAAACTTTCAAACTAGTTTGAATAGAAGATAAACGGAGTTCGCTTAAAGAAACTTACGAGATATAAGAAATTGTATGAAACTCTTATGGTTGTGGTTCCATCATACGAAATAAATTATTATTCGTAATCAACGAAATACTTAGGCTAAAGTATCATGCCGGAAAGGAGTACCGTTAAAAGTATATTAAAAACTTCATACGTTAGTATAAGGAGCTTAAACGTTTAAACGAGTTTGATTAGAAGATAAAAAGAGTTCGCTTAAAGAAACTTACGAGATATAAGAAATTGTATGAAACTCTTATGGTTATTATGGTTCCATCATACGAAATAAATTTTTCTTCGTAATAAACGAAATACTTTGGCTAAAGTATCATGCCGGAAAGGAGTACCGTTAAAAGTATATTAAAAACTTTGTACGTTAGTATAATTAGCTTAAACTTTTAAACGAGTTTGATTAGAAGATAAACGGAGTTCGCTTAAAGAAACTTACGAGATATAAGAAATTGTATGAAACTCTTATGGTTGTGGTTCCATCATACGAAATAAATTATTATTCGTAATCAACGAAATAGTTAGGCTAAAGTATCATGCCGGAAAGTCGTACCGTTAAAACTATATTAAAAACTTCATATGTTAGTATAATTAGCTTAAACTTTTAAACGAGTTTGATTAGAACATAAACGGAGTTAGCTTAAAGAAACTTAAGAGATATAAGAAATTGTATAAAATTCTTATGGGTGTGTTACCATTATACAAAATAAATTAGTATTCGTTATAAACAAAAACCGAGGCTAAAGTATCATGCCGGAAAAGGGTACCGATAAAATTATATTATAAACCTCATTCGTTAGTATAATTTGCTTAAACTTTTCAACGAGTTTTATTATAGAAGATAAACGGAGTTCGTTTGAAGAAACTTACGAGATAGAAGAAATTGTATGAAACTCTTATGGGTGTGGTACCTTCACACGAAATAAATTATTATTCGTAACCAACAAAATACTTAGGCTAAAGTATCATGCCGGAAAGGAGTACCGTTAAAAGTATATTAAAAACTTCATACGTTAGTATAATTAGCTTAAACTTTTAAACGAGTTTGAATAGAAGATAAACGGAGTTCGCTTAAAGAAACTTACGAGATATAAGAAATTGTATGAAACTCTTATGGTTGTGGTTCCATCATACGAAATAAATTATTATTCGTAATCAACGAAATACTTAGGCTAAAGTGTTATGCCGGAAAAGAGTACCGTTAAAAGTATAATATAAACTTCACACGTTAGAATAATTAGCTTGAACATTTATATGATTTTGATTAGGAGATAAACGGAGTTCGCTTAAAGAAACTTACGAGATATAAGAATTTGTATGAAACTCTCTTATGGGTGTGGTTCAATCATACGAAATAAATTATTATTCGTAACCAACAAAATACTTAGGCTAAAGTATCATGCCGGAAAGGAGTACCGTTAAAAGTATATTAAAAACTTCATACGTTAGTATAATTAGCTTAAACTTTTAAACTAGTTTGAATAGAAGATAAACGGAGTTCGCTTAAAGAAACTTACGAGATATAAGAAATTGTATGAAACTCTTATGGTTGTGGTTCCATCATACGAAATAAATTATTATTCGTAATCAACGAAATACTTAGGCTAAAGTATCATGCCGGAAAGGAGTACCGTTAAAAGTATATTAAAAACTTCATACGTTAGTATAAGTAGCTTAAACGTTTAAACGAGTTTGATTAGAAGATAAAAAGAGTTCGCTTAAAGAAACTTACGAGATATAAGAAATTGTATGAAACTCTTATGGTTATGGAACCATCATACGAAATAAATTTTTCTTCGTAATAAACGAAATACTTAGGCTAAAGTATCATGCCGGAAAGGAGTACAGTTAAAAGTATATTAAAAACTTTATACGTTAGTATAATTAGCTTAAACTTTCAAACTAGTTTGAATAGAAGATAAACGGAGTTCGCTTAAAGAAACTTACGAGATATAAGAAATTGTATGAAACTCTTATGGTTGTGGTTCCATCATACGAAATAAATTATTATTCGTAATCAACGAAATACTTAGGCTAAAGTATCATGCCGGAAAGGAGTACCGTTAAAAGTATATTAAAAACTTCATACGTTAGTATAAGGAGCTTAAACGTTTAAACGAGTTTGATTAGAAGATAAAAAGAGTTCGCTTAAAGAAACTTACGAGATATAAGAAATTGTATGAAACTCTTATGGTTATGGTTCCATCATACGAAATAAATTTTTCTTCGTAATAAACGAAATACTTTGGCTAAAGTATCATGCCGGAAAGGAGTACCGTTAAAAGTATATTAAAAACTTTGTACGTTAGTATAATTAGCTTAAACTTTTAAACGAGTTTGATTAGAAGATAAACGGAGTTCGCTTAAAGAAACTTACGAGATATAAGAAATTGTATGAAACTCTTATGGTTGTGGTTCCATCATACGAAATAAATTATTATTCGTAATCAACGAAATAGTTAGGCTAAAGTATCATGCCGGAAAGTCGTACCGTTAAAACTATATTAAAAACTTCATATGTTAGTATAATTAGCTTAAACTTTTAAACGAGTTTGATTAGAACATAAACGGAGTTAGCTTAAAGAAACTTAAGAGATATAAGAAATTGTATAAAATTCTTATGGGTGTGTTACCATTATACAAAATAAATTAGTATTCGTTATAAACAAAAACCGAGGCTAAAGTATCATGCCGGAAAAGGGTACCGATAAAATTATATTATAAACCTCATTCGTTAGTATAATTTGCTTAAACTTTTCAACGAGTTTTATTATAGAAGATAAACGGAGTTCGTTTGAAGAAACTTACGAGATAGAAGAAATTGTATGAAACTCTTATGGGTGTGGTACCTTCACACGAAATAAATTATTATTCGTAACCAACAAAATACTTAGGCTAAAGTATCATGCCGGAAAGGAGTACCGTTAAAAGTATATTAAAAACTTCATACGTTAGTATAATTAGCTTAAACTTTTAAACGAGTTTGAATAGAAGATAAACGGAGTTCGCTTAAAGAAACTTACGAGATATAAGAAATTGTATGAAACTCTTATGGTTGTGGTTCCATCATACGAAATAAATTATTATTCGTAATCAACGAAATACTTAGGCTAAAGTGTTATGCCGGAAAAGAGTACCGTTAAAAGTATAATATAAACTTCACACGTTAGAATAATTAGCTTGAACATTTATATGATTTTGATTAGGAGATAAACGGAGTTCGCTTAAAGAAACTTACGAGATATAAGAATTTGTATGAAACTCTCTTATGGGTGTGGTTCAATCATACGAAATAAATTATTATTCGTAACCAACAAAATACTTAGGCTAAAGTATCATGCCGGAAAGGAGTACCGTTAAAAGTATATTAAAAACTTCATACGTTAGTATAATTAGCTTAAACTTTTAAACTAGTTTGAATAGAAGATAAACGGAGTTCGCTTAAAGAAACTTACGAGATATAAGAAATTGTATGAAACTCTTATGGTTGTGGTTCCATCATACGAAATAAATTATTATTCGTAATCAACGAAATACTTAGGCTAAAGTATCATGCCGGAAAGGAGTACCGTTAAAAGTATATTAAAAACTTCATACGTTAGTATAAGTAGCTTAAACGTTTAAACGAGTTTGATTAGAAGATAAAAAGAGTTCGCTTAAAGAAACTTACGAGATATAAGAAATTGTATGAAACTCTTATGGTTATGGAACCATCATACGAAATAAATTTTTCTTCGTAATAAACGAAATACTTAGGCTAAAGTATCATGCCGGAAAGGAGTACAGTTAAAAGTATATTAAAAACTTTATACGTTAGTATAATTAGCTTAAACTTTCAAACTAGTTTGAATAGAAGATAAACGGAGTTCGCTTAAAGAAACTTACGAGATATAAGAAATTGTATGAAACTCTTATGGTTGTGGTTCCATCATACGAAATAAATTATTATTCGTAATCAACGAAATACTTAGGCTAAAGTATCATGCCGGAAAGGAGTACCGTTAAAAGTATATTAAAAACTTCATACGTTAGTATAAGGAGCTTAAACGTTTAAACGAGTTTGATTAGAAGATAAAAAGAGTTCGCTTAAAGAAACTTACGAGATATAAGAAATTGTATGAAACTCTTATGGTTATGGTTCCATCATACGAAATAAATTTTTCTTCGTAATAAACGAAATACTTTGGCTAAAGTATCATGCCGGAAAGGAGTACCGTTAAAAGTATATTAAAAACTTTGTACGTTAGTATAATTAGCTTAAACTTTTAAACGAGTTTGATTAGAAGATAAACGGAGTTCGCTTAAAGAAACTTACGAGATATAAGAAATTGTATAAAATTCTTATAGGTGTGTTACCATTATACAAAATAAATTAGTATTCGTTATAAACAAAATACCGAGGCTAAAGTATCATGCCGGAAAAGGGTACCGATAAAATTATATTATAAACCTCATTCGTTAGTATAATTTGCTTAAACTTTTCAACGAGTTTTATTATAGAAGATAAACGGAGTTCGTTTGAAGAAACTTACGAGATAGAAGAAATTGTATGAAACTCTTATGGGTGTGGTACCTTCACACGAAATAAATTATTATTCGTAACCAACAAAATACTTAGGCTAAAGTATCATGCCGGAAAGGAGTACCGTTAAAAGTATATTAAAAACTTCATACGTTAGTATAATTAGCTTAAACTTTTAAACGAGTTTGAATAGAAGATAAACGGAGTTCGCTTAAAGAAACTTACGAGATATAAGAAATTGTATGAAACTCTTATGGTTGTGGTTCCATCATACGAAATAAATTATTATTCGTAATCAACGAAATACTTAGGCTAAAGTATCATGCCGGAAAGGAGTACCGTTAAAAGTATATTAAAAACTTCATACGTTAGTATAAGGAACTTAAACGTTTAAACGAGTTTGATTAGAAGATAAAAAGAGTTCGCTTAAAGAAACTTACGAGATATAAGAAATTGTATGAAACTCTTATGGTTATGGTTCCATCATACGAAATAAATTTTTCTTCGTAATAAACGAAATACTTTGGCTAAAAGTATCATGCCGGAAAGGAGTACCGTTAAAAGTATATTAAAAACTTTGTACGTTAGTATAATTAGCTTAAACTTTTAAACGAGTTTGATTAGAAGATAAACGGAGTTCGCTTAAAGAAACTTACGAGATATAAGAAATTGTATGAAACTCTTATGGTTATGGTTCCATCATACGAAATAAATTATTATTCGTAATCAACGAAATAGTTAGGCTAAAGTATCATGCCGGAAAGTCGTACCGTTAAAACTATATTAAAAACTTCATATGTTAGTATAATTAGCTTAAACTTTTAAACGAGTTTGATTAGAACATAAACGGAGTTAGCTTAAAGAAACTTAAGAGATATAAGAAATTGTATAAAATTCTTATGGGTGTGTTACCATTATACAAAATAAATTAGTATTCGTTATAAACAAAATACCGAGGCTAAAGTATTATGCCGGAAAAGGGTACCGATAAAATTATATTATAAACCTCATTCGTTAGTATAATTTGCTTAAACTTTTCAACGAGTTTTATTATAGAAGATAAACGGAGTTCGTTTGAAGAAACTTACGAGATAGAAGAAATTGTATGAAACTCTTATGGGTGTGGTACCTTCACACGAAATAAATTATTATTCGTAACCAACAAAATACTTAGGCTAAAGTATCATGCCGGAAAGGAGTACCGTTAAAAGTATATTAAAAACTTCATACGTTAGTATAATTAGCTTAAACTTTTAAACTAGTTTGAATAGAAGATAAACGGAGTTCGCTTAAAGAAACTTACGAGATATAAGAAATTGTATGAAACTCTTATGGTTGTGGTTCCATCATACGAAATAAATTATTATTCGTAATCAACGAAATAGTTAGGCTAAAGTATCATGCCGGAAAGTCGTACCGTTAAAACTATATTAAAAACTTCATATGTTAGTATAATTAGCTTAAACTTTTAAACGAGTTTGATTAGAACATAAACGGAGTTAGCTTAAAGAAACTTAAGAGATATAAGAAATTGTATAAAATTCTTATGGGTGTGTTACCATTATACAAAATAAATTAGTATTCGTTATAAACAAAATACCGAGGCTAAAGTATCATGCCGGAAAAGGGTACCGATAAAATTATATTATAAACCTCATTCGTTAGTATAATTTGCTTAAACTTTTCAACGAGTTTTATTATAGAAGATAAACGGAGTTCGTTTGAAGAAACTTACGAGATAGAAGAAATTGTATGAAACTCTTATGGGTGTGGTACCTTCACACGAAATAAATTATTATTCGTAACCAACAAAATACTTAGGCTAAAGTATCATGCCGGAAAGGAGTACCGTTAAAAGTATATTAAAAACTTCATACGTTAGTATAATTAGCTTAAACTTTTAAACGAGTTTGAATAGAAGATAAACGGAGTTCGCTTAAAGAAACTTACGAGATATAAGAAATTGTATGAAACTCTTATGGTTGTGGTTCCATCATACGAAATAAATTATTATTCGTAATCAACGAAATACTTAGGCTAAAGTATCATGCCGGAAAGGAGTACCGTTAAAAGTATATTAAAAACTTCATACGTTAGTATAAGGAACTTAAACGTTTAAACGAGTTTGATTAGAAGATAAAAAGAGTTCGCTTAAAGAAACTTACGAGATATAAGAAATTGTATGAAACTCTTATGGTTATGGTTCCATCATACGAAATAAATTTTTCTTCGTAATAAACGAAATACTTTGGCTAAAAGTATCATGCCGGAAAGGAGTACCGTTAAAAGTATATTAAAAACTTTGTACGTTAGTATAATTAGCTTAAACTTTTAAACGAGTTTGATTAGAAGATAAACGGAGTTCGCTTAAAGAAACTTACGAGATATAAGAAATTGTATGAAACTCTTATGGTTATGGTTCCATCATACGAAATAAATTATTATTCGTAATCAACGAAATAGTTAGGCTAAAGTATCATGCCGGAAAGTCGTACCGTTAAAACTATATTAAAAACTTCATATGTTAGTATAATTAGCTTAAACTTTTAAACGAGTTTGATTAGAACATAAACGGAGTTAGCTTAAAGAAACTTAAGAGATATAAGAAATTGTATAAAATTCTTATGGGTGTGTTACCATTATACAAAATAAATTAGTATTCGTTATAAACAAAATACCGAGGCTAAAGTATTATGCCGGAAAAGGGTACCGATAAAATTATATTATAAACCTCATTCGTTAGTATAATTTGCTTAAACTTTTCAACGAGTTTTATTATAGAAGATAAACGGAGTTCGTTTGAAGAAACTTACGAGATAGAAGAAATTGTATGAAACTCTTATGGGTGTGGTACCTTCACACGAAATAAATTATTATTCGTAACCAACAAAATACTTAGGCTAAAGTATCATGCCGGAAAGGAGTACCGTTAAAAGTATATTAAAAACTTCATACGTTAGTATAATTAGCTTAAACTTTTAAACGAGTTTGAATAGAAGATAAACGGAGTTCGCTTAAAGAAACTTACGAGATATAAGAAATTGTATGAAACTCTTATGGTTGTGGTTCCATCATACGAAATAAATTATTATTCGTAATCAACGAAATACTTAGGCTAAAGTGTTATGCCGGAAAAGAGTACCGTTAAAAGTATAATATAAACTTCACACGTTAGAATAATTAGCTTGAACATTTATATGATTTTGATTAGGAGATAAACGGAGTTCGCTTAAAGAAACTTACGAGATATAAGAATTTGTATGAAACTCTCTTATGGGTGTGGTTCAATCATACGAAATAAATTATTATTCGTAACCAACAAAATACTTAGGCTAAAGTATCATGCCGGAAAGGAGTACCGTTAAAAGTATATTAAAAACTTCATACGTTAGTATAATTAGCTTAAACTTTTAAACTAGTTTGAATAGAAGATAAACGGAGTTCGCTTAAAGAAACTTACGAGATATAAGAAATTGTATGAAACTCTTATGGTTGTGGTTCCATCATACGAAATAAATTATTATTCGTAATCAACGAAATAGTTAGGCTAAAGTATCATGCCGGAAAGTCGTACCGTTAAAACTATATTAAAAACTTCATATGTTAGTATAATTAGCTTAAACTTTTAAACGAGTTTGATTAGAACATAAACGGAGTTAGCTTAAAGAAACTTAAGAGATATAAGAAATTGTATAAAATTCTTATGGGTGTGTTACCATTATACAAAATAAATTAGTATTCGTTATAAACAAAATACCGAGGCTAAAGTATCATGCCGGAAAAGGGTACCGATAAAATTATATTATAAACCTCATTCGTTAGTATAATTTGCTTAAACTTTTCAACGAGTTTTATTATAGAAGATAAACGGAGTTCGTTTGAAGAAACTTACGAGATAGAAGAAATTGTATGAAACTCTTATGGGTGTGGTACCTTCACACGAAATAAATTATTATTCGTAACCAACAAAATACTTAGGCTAAAGTATCATGCCGGAAAGGAGTACCGTTAAAAGTATATTAAAAACTTCATACGTTAGTATAATTAGCTTAAACTTTTAAACGAGTTTGAATAGAAGATAAACGGAGTTCGCTTAAAGAAACTTACGAGATATAAGAAATTGTATGAAACTCTTATGGTTGTGGTTCCATCATACGAAATAAATTATTATTCGTAATCAACGAAATACTTAGGCTAAAGTGTTATGCCGGAAAAGAGTACCGTTAAAAGTATAATATAAACTTCACACGTTAGAATAATTAGCTTGAACATTTATATGATTTTGATTAGGAGATAAACGGAGTTCGCTTAAAGAAACTTACGAGATATAAGAATTTGTATGAAACTCTCTTATGGGTGTGGTTCAATCATACGAAATAAATTATTATTCGTAACCAACAAAATACTTAGGCTAAAGTATCATGCCGGAAAGGAGTACCGTTAAAAGTATATTAAAAACTTCATACGTTAGTATAATTAGCTTAAACTTTTAAACTAGTTTGAATAGAAGATAAACGGAGTTCGCTTAAAGAAACTTACGAGATATAAGAAATTGTATGAAACTCTTATGGTTGTGGTTCCATCATACGAAATAAATTATTATTCGTAATCAACGAAATACTTAGGCTAAAGTATCATGCCGGAAAGGAGTACCGTTAAAAGTATATTAAAAACTTCATACGTTAGTATAAGTAGCTTAAACGTTTAAACGAGTTTGATTAGAAGATAAAAAGAGTTCGCTTAAAGAAACTTACGAGATATAAGAAATTGTATGAAACTCTTATGGTTATGGAACCATCATACGAAATAAATTTTTCTTCGTAATAAACGAAATACTTAGGCTAAAGTATCATGCCGGAAAGGAGTACAGTTAAAAGTATATTAAAAACTTTATACGTTAGTATAATTAGCTTAAACTTTCAAACTAGTTTGAATAGAAGATAAACGGAGTTCGCTTAAAGAAACTTACGAGATATAAGAAATTGTATGAAACTCTTATGGTTGTGGTTCCATCATACGAAATAAATTATTATTCGTAATCAACGAAATACTTAGGCTAAAGTATCATGCCGGAAAGGAGTACCGTTAAAAGTATATTAAAAACTTCATACGTTAGTATAAGGAGCTTAAACGTTTAAACGAGTTTGATTAGAAGATAAAAAGAGTTCGCTTAAAGAAACTTACGAGATATAAGAAATTGTATGAAACTCTTATGGTTATGGTTCCATCATACGAAATAAATTTTTCTTCGTAATAAACGAAATACTTTGGCTAAAGTATCATGCCGGAAAGGAGTACCGTTAAAAGTATATTAAAAACTTTGTACGTTAGTATAATTAGCTTAAACTTTTAAACGAGTTTGATTAGAAGATAAACGGAGTTCGCTTAAAGAAACTTACGAGATATAAGAAATTGTATGAAACTCTTATGGTTGTGGTTCCATCATACGAAATAAATTATTATTCGTAATCAACAAAATAGTTAGGCTAAAGTATCATGCCGGAAAGTCGTACCGTTAAAACTATATTAAAAACTTCATATGTTAGTATAATTAGCTTAAACTTTTAAACGAGTTTGATTAGAACATAAACGGAGTTAGCTTAAAGAAACTTAAGAGATATAAGAAATTGTATAAAATTCTTATGGGTGTGTTACCATTATACAAAATAAATTAGTATTCGTTATAAACAAAATACCGAGGCTAAAGTATCATGCCGGAAAAGGGTACCGATAAAATTATATTATAAACCTCATTCGTTAGTATAATTTGCTTAAACTTTTCAACGAGTTTTATTATAGAAGATAAACGGAGTTCGTTTGAAGAAACTTACGAGATAGAAGAAATTGTATGAAACTCTTATGGGTGTGGTACCTTCACACGAAATAAATTATTATTCGTAACCAACAAAATACTTAGGCTAAAGTATCATGCCGGAAAGGAGTACCGTTAAAAGTATATTAAAAACTTCATACGTTAGTATAATTAGCTTAAACTTTTAAACGAGTTTGAATAGAAGATAAACGGAGTTCGCTTAAAGAAACTTACGAGATATAAGAAATTGTATGAAACTCTTATGGTTGTGGTTCCATCATACGAAATAAATTATTATTCGTAATCAACGAAATACTTAGGCTAAAGTATCATGCCGGAAAGGAGTACCGTTAAAAGTATATTAAAAACTTCATACGTTAGTATAAGGAACTTAAACGTTTAAACGAGTTTGATTAGAAGATAAAAAGAGTTCGCTTAAAGAAACTTACGAGATATAAGAAATTGTATGAAACTCTTATGGTTATGGTTCCATCATACGAAATAAATTTTTCTTCGTAATAAACGAAATACTTTGGCTAAAAGTATCATGCCGGAAAGGAGTACCGTTAAAAGTATATTAAAAACTTTGTACGTTAGTATAATTAGCTTAAACTTTTAAACGAGTTTGATTAGAAGATAAACGGAGTTCGCTTAAAGAAACTTACGAGATATAAGAAATTGTATGAAACTCTTATGGTTATGGTTCCATCATACGAAATAAATTATTATTCGTAATCAACGAAATAGTTAGGCTAAAGTATCATGCCGGAAAGTCGTACCGTTAAAACTATATTAAAAACTTCATATGTTAGTATAATTAGCTTAAACTTTTAAACGAGTTTGATTAGAACATAAACGGAGTTAGCTTAAAGAAACTTAAGAGATATAAGAAATTGTATAAAATTCTTATGGGTGTGTTACCATTATACAAAATAAATTAGTATTCGTTATAAACAAAATACCGAGGCTAAAGTATTATGCCGGAAAAGGGTACCGATAAAATTATATTATAAACCTCATTCGTTAGTATAATTTGCTTAAACTTTTCAACGAGTTTTATTATAGAAGATAAACGGAGTTCGTTTGAAGAAACTTACGAGATAGAAGAAATTGTATGAAACTCTTATGGGTGTGGTACCTTCACACGAAATAAATTATTATTCGTAACCAACAAAATACTTAGGCTAAAGTATCATGCCGGAAAGGAGTACCGTTAAAAGTATATTAAAAACTTCATACGTTAGTATAATTAGCTTAAACTTTTAAACGAGTTTGAATAGAAGATAAACGGAGTTCGCTTAAAGAAACTTACGAGATATAAGAAATTGTATGAAACTCTTATGGTTGTGGTTCCATCATACGAAATAAATTATTATTCGTAATCAACGAAATACTTAGGCTAAAGTGTTATGCCGGAAAAGAGTACCGTTAAAAGTATAATATAAACTTCACACGTTAGAATAATTAGCTTGAACATTTATATGATTTTGATTAGGAGATAAACGGAGTTCGCTTAAAGAAACTTACGAGATATAAGAATTTGTATGAAACTCTCTTATGGGTGTGGTTCAATCATACGAAATAAATTATTATTCGTAACCAACAAAATACTTAGGCTAAAGTATCATGCCGGAAAGGAGTACCGTTAAAAGTATATTAAAAACTTCATACGTTAGTATAATTAGCTTAAACTTTTAAACTAGTTTGAATAGAAGATAAACGGAGTTCGCTTAAAGAAACTTACGAGATATAAGAAATTGTATGAAACTCTTATGGTTGTGGTTCCATCATACGAAATAAATTATTATTCGTAATCAACGAAATAGTTAGGCTAAAGTATCATGCCGGAAAGTCGTACCGTTAAAACTATATTAAAAACTTCATATGTTAGTATAATTAGCTTAAACTTTTAAACGAGTTTGATTAGAACATAAACGGAGTTAGCTTAAAGAAACTTAAGAGATATAAGAAATTGTATAAAATTCTTATGGGTGTGTTACCATTATACAAAATAAATTAGTATTCGTTATAAACAAAATACCGAGGCTAAAGTATCATGCCGGAAAAGGGTACCGATAAAATTATATTATAAACCTCATTCGTTAGTATAATTTGCTTAAACTTTTCAACGAGTTTTATTATAGAAGATAAACGGAGTTCGTTTGAAGAAACTTACGAGATAGAAGAAATTGTATGAAACTCTTATGGGTGTGGTACCTTCACACGAAATAAATTATTATTCGTAACCAACAAAATACTTAGGCTAAAGTATCATGCCGGAAAGGAGTACCGTTAAAAGTATATTAAAAACTTCATACGTTAGTATAATTAGCTTAAACTTTTAAACGAGTTTGAATAGAAGATAAACGGAGTTCGCTTAAAGAAACTTACGAGATATAAGAAATTGTATGAAACTCTTATGGTTGTGGTTCCATCATACGAAATAAATTATTATTCGTAATCAACGAAATACTTAGGCTAAAGTGTTATGCCGGAAAAGAGTACCGTTAAAAGTATAATATAAACTTCACACGTTAGAATAATTAGCTTGAACATTTATATGATTTTGATTAGGAGATAAACGGAGTTCGCTTAAAGAAACTTACGAGATATAAGAATTTGTATGAAACTCTCTTATGGGTGTGGTTCAATCATACGAAATAAATTATTATTCGTAACCAACAAAATACTTAGGCTAAAGTATCATGCCGGAAAGGAGTACCGTTAAAAGTATATTAAAAACTTCATACGTTAGTATAATTAGCTTAAACTTTTAAACTAGTTTGAATAGAAGATAAACGGAGTTCGCTTAAAGAAACTTACGAGATATAAGAAATTGTATGAAACTCTTATGGTTGTGGTTCCATCATACGAAATAAATTATTATTCGTAATCAACGAAATACTTAGGCTAAAGTATCATGCCGGAAAGGAGTACCGTTAAAAGTATATTAAAAACTTCATACGTTAGTATAAGTAGCTTAAACGTTTAAACGAGTTTGATTAGAAGATAAAAAGAGTTCGCTTAAAGAAACTTACGAGATATAAGAAATTGTATGAAACTCTTATGGTTATGGAACCATCATACGAAATAAATTTTTCTTCGTAATAAACGAAATACTTAGGCTAAAGTATCATGCCGGAAAGGAGTACAGTTAAAAGTATATTAAAAACTTTATACGTTAGTATAATTAGCTTAAACTTTCAAACTAGTTTGAATAGAAGATAAACGGAGTTCGCTTAAAGAAACTTACGAGATATAAGAAATTGTATGAAACTCTTATGGTTGTGGTTCCATCATACGAAATAAATTATTATTCGTAATCAACGAAATACTTAGGCTAAAGTATCATGCCGGAAAGGAGTACCGTTAAAAGTATATTAAAAACTTCATACGTTAGTATAAGGAGCTTAAACGTTTAAACGAGTTTGATTAGAAGATAAAAAGAGTTCGCTTAAAGAAACTTACGAGATATAAGAAATTGTATGAAACTCTTATGGTTATGGTTCCATCATACGAAATAAATTTTTCTTCGTAATAAACGAAATACTTTGGCTAAAGTATCATGCCGGAAAGGAGTACCGTTAAAAGTATATTAAAAACTTTGTACGTTAGTATAATTAGCTTAAACTTTTAAACGAGTTTGATTAGAAGATAAACGGAGTTCGCTTAAAGAAACTTACGAGATATAAGAAATTGTATGAAACTCTTATGGTTATGGTTCCATCATACGAAATAAATTATTATTCGTAATCAACGAAATAGTTAGGCTAAAGTATCATGCCGGAAAGTCGTACCGTTAAAACTATATTAAAAACTTCATATGTTAGTATAATTAGCTTAAACTTTTAAACGAGTTTGATTAGAACATAAACGGAGTTAGCTTAAAGAAACTTAAGAGATATAAGAAATTGTATAAAATTCTTATGGGTGTGTTACCATTATACAAAATAAATTAGTATTCGTTATAAACAAAATACCGAGGCTAAAGTATCATGCCGGAAAAGGGTACCGATAAAATTATATTATAAACCTCATTCGTTAGTATAATTTGCTTAAACTTTTCAACGAGTTTTATTATAGAAGATAAACGGAGTTCGTTTGAAGAAACTTACGAGATAGAAGAAATTGTATGAAACTCTTATGGGTGTGGTACCTTCACACGAAATAAATTATTATTCGTAACCAACAAAATACTTAGGCTAAAGTATCATGCCGGAAAGGAGTACCGTTAAAAGTATATTAAAAACTTCATACGTTAGTATAATTAGCTTAAACTTTTAAACTAGTTTGAATAGAAGATAAACGGAGTTCGCTTAAAGAAACTTACGAGATATAAGAAATTGTATGAAACTCTTATGGTTGTGGTTCCATCATACGAAATAAATTATTATTCGTAATCAACGAAATACTTAGGCTAAAGTATCATGCCGGAAAAGAGTACCGTTAAAAGTATAATATAAACTTCACACGTTAGAATAATTAGCTTGAACATTTATATGATTTTGATTAGGAGATAAACGGAGTTCGCTTAAAGAAACTTACGAGATATAAGAATTTGTATGAAACTCTCTTATGGGTGTGGTTCAATCATACGAAATAAATTATTATTCGTAACCAATAAAATACTTAGGCTAAAGTATCATGCCGGAAAGGAGTACCGTTAAAAGTATATTAAAAACTTCATACGTTAGTATAATTAGCTTAAACTTTTAAACGAGTTTGAATAGAAGATAAACGGAGTTCGCTTAAAGAAACTTACGAGATATAAGAAATTGTATGAAACTCTTATGGTTGTGGTTCCATCATACGAAATAAATTATTATTCGTAATCAACGAAATACTTAGGCTGTGTTATGCCGGAAAAGAGTACCGTTAAAAGTATAATATAAACTTCACACGTTAGAATAATTAGCTTGAACATTTATATGATTTTGATTAGGAGATAAACGGAGTTCGCTTAAAGAAACTTACGAGATATAAGAATTTGTATGAAACTCTCTTATGGGTGTGGTTCAAGCATACGAAATAAATTATTATTCGTAACCAACAAAATACTTAGGCTAAAGTATCATGCCGGAAAGGAGTACCGTTAAAAGTATATTAAAAACTTCATACGTTAGTATAATTAGCTTAAACTTTTAAACTAGTTTGAATAGAAGATAAACGGAGTTCGCTTAAAGAAACTTACGAGATATAAGAAATTGTATGAAACTCTTATGGTTGTGGTTCCATCATACGAAATAAATTATTATTCGTAATCAACGAAATACTTAGGCTAAAGTATCATGCCGGAAAGGAGTACCGTTAAAAGTATATTAAAAACTTCATACGTTAGTATAAGTAGCTTAAACGTTTAAACGAGTTTGATTAGAAGATAAAAAGAGTTCGCTTAAAGAAACTTACGAGATATAAGAAATTGTATGAAACTCTTATGGTTATGGAACCATCATACGAAATAAATTTTTCTTCGTAATAAACGAAATACTTAGGCTAAAGTATCATGCCGGAAAGGAGTACAGTTAAAAGTATATTAAAAACTTTATACGTTAGTATAATGAGCTTAAACTTTCAAACTAGTTTGAATAGAAGATAAACGGAGTTCGCTTAAAGAAACTTACGAGATATAAGAAATTGTATGAAACTCTTATGGT
This sequence comes from Chamaenerion angustifolium, assembly GCA_946814005.1. Taxonomy (NCBI): domain Eukaryota; kingdom Viridiplantae; phylum Streptophyta; class Magnoliopsida; order Myrtales; family Onagraceae; genus Chamaenerion; species Chamaenerion angustifolium. The sequence continues at coordinate 14,556,307 of OX328274.1, forward strand.
TGTGGTTCCATCATACGAAATAAATTATTATTCGTAATCAACGAAATACTTAGGCTAAAGTATCATGCCGGAAAGGAGTACCGTTAAAAGTATATTAAAAACTTCATACGTTAGTATAAGGAGCTTAAACGTTTAAACGAGTTTGATTAGAAGATAAAAAGAGTTCGCTTAAAGAAACTTACGAGATATAAGAAATTGTATGAAACTCTTATGGTTATGGTTCCATCATACGAAATAAATTTTTCTTCGTAATAAACGAAATACTTTGGCTAAAGTATCATGCCGGAAAGGAGTACCGTTAAAAGTATATTAAAAACTTTGTACGTTAGTATAATTAGCTTAAACTTTTAAACGAGTTTGATTAGAAGATAAACGGAGTTCGCTTAAAGAAACTTACGAGATATAAGAAATTGTATGAAACTCTTATGGTTATGGTTCCATCATACGAAATAAATTATTATTCGTAATCAACGAAATAGTTAGGCTAAAGTATCATGCCGGAAAGTCGTACCGTTAAAACTATATTAAAAACTTCATATGTTAGTATAATTAGCTTAAACTTTTAAACGAGTTTGATTAGAACATAAACGGAGTTAGCTTAAAGAAACTTAAGAGATATAAGAAATTGTATAAAATTCTTATGGGTGTGTTACCATTATACAAAATAAATTAGTATTCGTTATAAACAAAATACCGAGGCTAAAGTATCATGCCGGAAAAGGGTACCGATAAAATTATATTATAAACCTCATTCGTTAGTATAATTTGCTTAAACTTTTCAACGAGTTTTATTATAGAAGATAAACGGAGTTCGTTTGAAGAAACTTACGAGATAGAAGAAATTGTATGAAACTCTTATGGGTGTGGTACCTTCACACGAAATAAATTATTATTCGTAACCAACAAAATACTTAGGCTAAAGTATCATGCCGGAAAGGAGTACCGTTAAAAGTATATTAAAAACTTCATACGTTAGTATAATTAGCTTAAACTTTTAAACTAGTTTGAATAGAAGATAAACGGAGTTCGCTTAAAGAAACTTACGAGATATAAGAAATTGTATGAAACTCTTATGGTTGTGGTTCCATCATACGAAATAAATTATTATTCGTAATCAACGAAATACTTAGGCTAAAGTATCATGCCGGAAAAGAGTACCGTTAAAAGTATAATATAAACTTCACACGTTAGAATAATTAGCTTGAACATTTATATGATTTTGATTAGGAGATAAACGGAGTTCGCTTAAAGAAACTTACGAGATATAAGAATTTGTATGAAACTCTCTTATGGGTGTGGTTCAATCATACGAAATAAATTATTATTCGTAACCAACAAAATACTTAGGCTAAAGTATCATGCCGGAAAGGAGTACCGTTAAAAGTATATTAAAAACTTCATACGTTAGTATAATTAGCTTAAACTTTTAAACGAGTTTGAATAGAAGATAAACGGAGTTCGCTTAAAGAAACTTACGAGATATAAGAAATTGTATGAAACTCTTATGGTTGTGGTTCCATCATACGAAATAAATTATTATTCGTAATCAACGAAATACTTAGGCTAAAGTATCATGCCGGAAAGGAGTACCGTTAAAAGTATATTAAAAACTTCATACGTTAGTATAAGTAGCTTAAACGTTTAAACGAGTTTGATTAGAAGATAAAAAGAGTTCGCTTAAAGAAACTTACGAGATATAAGAAATTGTATGAAACTCTTATGGTTATGGAACCATCATACGAAATAAATTTTTCTTCGTAATAAACGAAATACTTAGGCTAAAGTATCATGCCGGAAAGGAGTACCGTTAAAAGTATATTAAAAACTTTATACGTTAGTATAATTAGCTTAAACTTTCAAACTAGTTTGAATAGAAGATAAACGGAGTTCGCTTAAAGAAACTTACGAGATATAAGAAATTGTATGAAACTCTTATGGTTGTGGTTCCATCATACGAAATAAATTATTATTCGTAATCAACGAAATACTTAGGCTAAAGTATCATGCCGGAAAGGAGTACCGCGTTAAAAGTATATTAAAAACTTCATACGTTAGTATAAGTAGCTTAAACGTTTAAACGAGTTTGATTAGAAGATAAAAAGAGTTCGCTTAAAGAAACTTACGAGATATAAGAAATTGTATGAAACTCTTATGGTTATGGAACCATCATACGAAATAAATTTTTCTTCGTAATAAACGAAATACTTAGGCTAAAGTATCATGCCGGAAAGGAGTACCGTTAAAAGTATATTAAAAACTTTGTACGTTAGTATAATTAGCTTAAACTTTCAAACTAGTTTGAATAGAAGATAAACGGAGTTCGCTTAAAGAAACTTACGAGATATAAGAAATTGTATGAAACTCTTATGGTTGTGGTTCCATCATACGAAATAAATTATTATTCGTAATCAACGAAATACTTAGGCTAAAGTATCATGCCGGAAAGGAGTACCGTTAAAAGTATATTAAAAACTTCATACGTTAGTATAAGGAGCTTAAACGTTTAAACGAGTTTGATTAGAAGATAAAAAGAGTTCGCTTAAAGAAACTTACGAGATATAAGAAATTGTATGAAACTCTTATGGTTATGGTTCCATCATACGAAATAAATTTTTCTTCGTAATAAACGAAATACTTTGGCTAAAGTATCATGCCGGAAAGGAGTACCGTTAAAAGTATATTAAAAACTTCATATGTTAGTATAATTAGCTTAAACTTTTAAACGAGTTTGATTAGAAGATAAACGGAGTTCGCTTAAAGAAACTTACGAGATATAAGAAATTGTATGAAACTCTTATGGTTATGGTTCCATCATACGAAATAAATTATAATTCGTAATCAACGAAATAGTTAGGCTAAAGTATCATGCCGGAAAGTCGTACCGTTAAAACTATATTAAAAACTTCATATGTTAGTATAATTAGCTTAAACTTTTAAACGAGTTTGATTAGAACATAAACGGAGTTAGCTTAAACAAACTTAAGAGATATAAGAAATTGTATAAAATTCTTATGGGTGTGTTACCATTATACAAAATAAATTAGTATTCGTTATAAACAAAATACCGAGGCTAAAGTATCATGCCGGAAAAGGGTACCGATAAAATTATATTATAAACCTCATTCGTTAGTATAATTTGCTTAAACTTTTCAACGAGTTTTATTATAGAAGATAAACGGAGTTCGTTTGAAGAAACTTACGAGATAGAAGAAATTGTATGAAACTCTTATGGGTGTGGTACCTTCACACGAAATAAATTATTATTCGTAACCAACAAAATACTTAGGCTAAAGTATCATGCCGGAAAGGAGTACCGTTAAAAGTATATTAAAAACTTCATACGTTAGTATAATTAGCTTAAACTTTTAAACTAGTTTGAATAGAAGATAAACGGAGTTCGCTTAAAGAAACTTACGAGATATAAGAAATTGTATGAAACTCTTATGGTTGTGGTTCCATCATACGAAATAAATTATTATTCGTAATCAACGAAATACTTAGGCTAAAGTATCATGCCGGAAAGGAGTACCGTTAAAAGTATATTAAAAACTTCATACGTTAGTATAAGTAGCTTAAACGTTTAAACGAGTTTGATTAGAAGATAAAAAGAGTTCGCTTAAAGAAACTTACGAGATATAAGAAATTGTATGAAACTCTTATGGTTATGGAACCATCATACGAAATAAATTTTTCTTCGTAATAAACGAAATACTTAGGCTAAAGTATCATGCCGGAAAGGAGTACCGTTAAAAGTATATTAAAAACTTTATACGTTAGTATAATTAGCTTAAACTTTCAAACTAGTTTGAATAGAAGATAAACGGAGTTCGCTTAAAGAAACTTACGAGATATAAGAAATTGTATGAAACTCTTATGGTTGTGGTTCCATCATACGAAATAAATTATTATTCGAAATCAACGAAATACTTAGGCTAAAGTATCATGCCGGAAAGGAGTACCGCGTTAAAAGTATATTAAAAACTTCATACGTTAGTATAAGTAGCTTAAACGTTTAAACGAGTTTGATTAGAAGATAAAAAGAGTTCGCTTAAAGAAACTTACGAGATATAAGAAATTGTATGAAACTCTTATGGTTATGGAACCATCATACGAAATAAATTTTTCTTCGTAATAAACGAAATACTTAGGCTAAAGTATCATGCCGGAAAGGAGTACCGTTAAAAGTATATTAAAAACTTTGTACGTTAGTATAATTAGCTTAAACTTTCAAACTAGTTTGAATAGAAGATAAACGGAGTTCGCTTAAAGAAACTTACGAGATATAAGAAATTGTATGAAACTCTTATGGTTGTGGTTCCATCATACGAAATAAATTATTATTCGTAATCAACGAAATACTTAGGCTAAAGTATCATGCCGGAAAGGAGTACCGTTAAAAGTATATTAAAAACTTCATACGTTAGTATAAGGAGCTTAAACGTTTAAACGAGTTTGATTAGAAGATAAAAAGAGTTCGCTTAAAGAAACTTACGAGATATAAGAAATTGTATGAAACTCTTATGGTTATGGTTCCATCATACGAAATAAATTTTTCTTCGTAATAAACGAAATACTTTGGCTAAAGTATCATGCCGGAAAGGAGTACCGTTAAAAGTATATTAAAAACTTTGTACGTTAGTATAATTAGCTTAAACTTTTAAACGAGTTTGATTAGAAGATAAACGGAGTTCGCTTAAAGAAACTTACGAGATATAAGAAATTGTATGAAACTCTAATGGTTATGGTTCCATCATACGAAATAAATTATAATTCGTAATCAACGAAATAGTTAGGCTAAAGTATTATGCCGGAAAGTCGTACCGTTAAAACTATATTAAAAACTTCATATGTTAGTATAATTAGCTTAAACTTTTAAACGAGTTTGATTAGAACATAAACGGAGTTAGCTTAAAGAAACTTAAGAGATATAAGAAATTGTATAAAATTCTTATGGGTGTGTTACCATTATACAAAATAAATTAGTATTCGTTATAAACAAAATACCGAGGCTAAAGTATCATGCCGGAAAAGGGTACCGATAAAATTATATTATAAACCTCATTCGTTAGTATAATTTGCTTAAACTTTTCAACGAGTTTTATTATAGAAGATAAACGGAGTTCGTTTGAAGAAACTTACGAGATAGAAGAAATTGTATGAAACTCTTATGGGTGTGGTACCTTCACACGAAATAAATTATTATTCGTAACCAACAAAATACTTAGGCTAAAGTATCATGCCGGAAAGGAGTACCGTTAAAAGTATATTAAAAACTTCATACGTTAGTATAATTAGCTTAAACTTTTAAACGAGTTTGAATAGAAGATAAACGGAGTTCGCTTAAAGAAACTTACGAGATATAAGAAATTGTATGAAACTCTTATGGTTGTGGTTCCATCATACGAAATAAATTATTATTCGTAATCAACGAAATACTTAGGCTAAAGTGTTATGCCGGAAAAGAGTACCGTTAAAAGTATAATATAAACTTCACACGTTAGAATAATTAGCTTGAACAATTATATGATTTTGATTAGGAGATAAACGGAGTTCGCTTAAAGAAACTTACGAGATATAAGAATTTGTATGAAACTCTCTTATGGGTGTGGTTCAATCATACGAAATAAATTATTATTCGTAACCAACAAAATACTTAGGCTAAAGTATCATGCCGGAAAGGAGTACCGTTAAAAGTATATTAAAAACTTCATACGTTAGTATAATTAGCTTAAACTTTTAAACTAGTTTGAATAGAAGATAAACGGAGTTCGCTTAAAGAAACTTACGAGATATAAGAAATTGTATGAAACTCTTATGGTTGTGGTTCCATCATACGAAATAAATTATTATTCGTAATCAACGAAATACTTAGGCTAAAGTATCATGCCGGAAAGGAGTACCGTTAAAAGTATATTAAAAACTTCATATGTTAGTATAATTAGCTTAAACTTTTAAACGAGTTTGATTAGAAGATAAACGGAGTTCGCTTAAAGAAACTTACGAGATATAAGAAATTGTATGAAACTCTTATGGTTATGGTTCCATCATACGAAATAAATTATAATTCGTAATCAACGAAATAGTTAGGCTAAAGTATCATGCCGGAAAGTCGTACCGTTAAAACTATATTAAAAACTTCATATGTTAGTATAATTAGCTTAAACTTTTAAACGAGTTTGATTAGAACATAAACGGAGTTAGCTTAAACAAACTTAAGAGATATAAGAAATTGTATAAAATTCTTATGGGTGTGTTACCATTATACAAAATAAATTAGTATTCGTTATAAACAAAATACCGAGGCTAAAGTATCATGCCGGAAAAGGGTACCGATAAAATTATATTATAAACCTCATTCGTTAGTATAATTTGCTTAAACTTTTCAACGAGTTTTATTATAGAAGATAAACGGAGTTCGTTTGAAGAAACTTACGAGATAGAAGAAATTGTATGAAACTCTTATGGGTGTGGTACCTTCACACGAAATAAATTATTATTCGTAACCAACAAAATACTTAGGCTAAAGTATCATGCCGGAAAGGAGTACCGTTAAAAGTATATTAAAAACTTCATACGTTAGTATAATTAGCTTAAACTTTTAAACTAGTTTGAATAGAAGATAAACGGAGTTCGCTTAAAGAAACTTACGAGATATAAGAAATTGTATGAAACTCTTATGGTTGTGGTTCCATCATACGAAATAAATTATTATTCGTAATCAACGAAATACTTAGGCTAAAGTATCATGCCGGAAAGGAGTACCGTTAAAAGTATATTAAAAACTTCATACGTTAGTATAAGTAGCTTAAACGTTTAAACGAGTTTGATTAGAAGATAAAAAGAGTTCGCTTAAAGAAACTTACGAGATATAAGAAATTGTATGAAACTCTTATGGTTATGGAACCATCATACGAAATAAATTTTTCTTCGTAATAAACGAAATACTTAGGCTAAAGTATCATGCCGGAAAGGAGTACCGTTAAAAGTATATTAAAAACTTTATACGTTAGTATAATTAGCTTAAACTTTCAAACTAGTTTGAATAGAAGATAAACGGAGTTCGCTTAAAGAAACTTACGAGATATAAGAAATTGTATGAAACTCTTATGGTTGTGGTTCCATCATACGAAATAAATTATTATTCGAAATCAACGAAATACTTAGGCTAAAGTATCATGCCGGAAAGGAGTACCGCGTTAAAAGTATATTAAAAACTTCATACGTTAGTATAAGTAGCTTAAACGTTTAAACGAGTTTGATTAGAAGATAAAAAGAGTTCGCTTAAAGAAACTTACGAGATATAAGAAATTGTATGAAACTCTTATGGTTATGGAACCATCATACGAAATAAATTTTTCTTCGTAATAAACGAAATACTTAGGCTAAAGTATCATGCCGGAAAGGAGTACCGTTAAAAGTATATTAAAAACTTTGTACGTTAGTATAATTAGCTTAAACTTTCAAACTAGTTTGAATAGAAGATAAACGGAGTTCGCTTAAAGAAACTTACGAGATATAAGAAATTGTATGAAACTCTTATGGTTGTGGTTCCATCATACGAAATAAATTATTATTCGTAATCAACGAAATACTTAGGCTAAAGTATCATGCCGGAAAGGAGTACCGTTAAAAGTATATTAAAAACTTCATACGTTAGTATAAGGAGCTTAAACGTTTAAACGAGTTTGATTAGAAGATAAAAAGAGTTCGCTTAAAGAAACTTACGAGATATAAGAAATTGTATGAAACTCTTATGGTTATGGTTCCATCATACGAAATAAATTTTTCTTCGTAATAAACGAAATACTTTGGCTAAAGTATCATGCCGGAAAGGAGTACCGTTAAAAGTATATTAAAAACTTTGTACGTTAGTATAATTAGCTTAAACTTTTAAACGAGTTTGATTAGAAGATAAACGGAGTTCGCTTAAAGAAACTTACGAGATATAAGAAATTGTATGAAACTCTAATGGTTATGGTTCCATCATACGAAATAAATTATAATTCGTAATCAACGAAATAGTTAGGCTAAAGTATTATGCCGGAAAGTCGTACCGTTAAAACTATATTAAAAACTTCATATGTTAGTATAATTAGCTTAAACTTTTAAACGAGTTTGATTAGAACATAAACGGAGTTAGCTTAAAGAAACTTAAGAGATATAAGAAATTGTATAAAATTCTTATGGGTGTGTTACCATTATACAAAATAAATTAGTATTCGTTATAAACAAAATACCGAGGCTAAAGTATCATGCCGGAAAAGGGTACCGATAAAATTATATTATAAACCTCATTCGTTAGTATAATTTGCTTAAACTTTTCAACGAGTTTTATTATAGAAGATAAACGGAGTTCGTTTGAAGAAACTTACGAGATAGAAGAAATTGTATGAAACTCTTATGGGTGTGGTACCTTCACACGAAATAAATTATTATTCGTAACCAACAAAATACTTAGGCTAAAGTATCATGCCGGAAAGGAGTACCGTTAAAAGTATATTAAAAACTTCATACGTTAGTATAATTAGCTTAAACTTTTAAACGAGTTTGAATAGAAGATAAACGGAGTTCGCTTAAAGAAACTTACGAGATATAAGAAATTGTATGAAACTCTTATGGTTGTGGTTCCATCATACGAAATAAATTATTATTCGTAATCAACGAAATACTTAGGCTAAAGTGTTATGCCGGAAAAGAGTACCGTTAAAAGTATAATATAAACTTCACACGTTAGAATAATTAGCTTGAACAATTATATGATTTTGATTAGGAGATAAACGGAGTTCGCTTAAAGAAACTTACGAGATATAAGAATTTGTATGAAACTCTCTTATGGGTGTGGTTCAATCATACGAAATAAATTATTATTCGTAACCAACAAAATACTTAGGCTAAAGTATCATGCCGGAAAGGAGTACCGTTAAAAGTATATTAAAAACTTCATACGTTAGTATAATTAGCTTAAACTTTTAAACTAGTTTGAATAGAAGATAAACGGAGTTCGCTTAAAGAAACTTACGAGATATAAGAAATTGTATGAAACTCTTATGGTTGTGGTTCCATCATACGAAATAAATTATTATTCGTAATCAACGAAATACTTAGGCTAAAGTATCATGCCGGAAAGGAGTACCGTTAAAAGTATATTAAAAACTTCATACGTTAGTATAAGTAGCTTAAACGTTTAAACGAGTTTGATTAGAAGATAAAAAGAGTTCGCTTAAAGAAACTTACGAGATATAAGAAATTGTATGAAACTCTTATGGTTATGGAACCATCATACGAAATAAATTTTTCTTCGTAATAAACGAAATACTTAGGCTAAAGTATCATGCCGGAAAGGAGTACCGTTAAAAGTATATTAAAAACTTTATACGTTAGTATAATTAGCTTAAACTTTCAAACTAGTTTGAATAGAAGATAAACGGAGTTCGCTTAAAGAAACTTACGAGATATAAGAAATTGTATGAAACTCTTATGGTTGTGGTTCCATCATACGAAATAAATTATTATTCGTAATCAACGAAATACTTAGGCTAAAGTATCATGCCGGAAAGGAGTACCGTTAAAAGTATATTAAAAACTTCATACGTTAGTATAAGGAGCTTAAACGTTTAAACGAGTTTGATTAGAAGATAAAAAGAGTTCGCTTAAAGAAACTTACGAGATATAAGAAATTGTATGAAACTCTTATGGTTATGGTTCCATCATACGAAATAAATTTTTCTTCGTAATAAACGAAATACTTTGGCTAAAGTATCATGCCGGAAAGGAGTACCGTTAAAAGTATATTAAAAACTTTGTACTTTAGTATAATTAGCTTAAACTTTTAAACGAGTTTGATTAGAAGATAAACGGAGTTCGCTTAAAGAAACTTACGAGATATAAGAAATTGTATGAAACTCTTATGGTTGTGGTTCCATCATACGAAATAAATTATTATTCGTAATCAACGAAATACTTAGGCTAAAGTATCATGCCGGAAAGGAGTACCGTTAAAAGTATATTAAAAACTTCATACGTTAGTATAAGTAGCTTAAACGTTTAAACGAGTTTGATTAGAAGATAAACGGAGTTCGCTTAAAGAAACTTACGAGATATAAGAAATTGTATGAAACTCTTATGGTTGTGGTTCCATCATACGAAATAAATTATTATTCGTAATCAACGAAATACTTAGGCTAAAGTATCATGCCGGAAAGGAGTACCGCGTTAAAAGTATATTAAAAACTTCATACGTTAGTATAAGTAGCTTAAACGTTTAAACGAGTTTGATTAGAAGATAAAAAGAGTTCGCTTAAAGAAACTTACGAGATATAAGAAATTGTATGAAACTCTTATGGTTATGGAACCATCATACGAAATAAATTTTTCTTCGTAATAAACGAAATACTTAGGCTAAAGTATCATGCCGGAAAGGAGTACCGTTAAAAGTATATTAAAAACTTTGTACGTTAGTATAATTAGCTTAAACTTTCAAACTAGTTTGAATAGAAGATAAACGGAGTTCGCTTAAAGAAACTTACGAGATATAAGAAATTGTATGAAACTCTTATGGTTGTGGTTCCATCATACGAAATAAATTATTATTCGTAATCAACGAAATACTTAGGCTAAAGTATCATGCCGGAAAGGAGTACCGTTAAAAGTATATTAAAAACTTCATACGTTAGTATAAGGAGCTTAAACGTTTAAACGAGTTTGATTAGAAGATAAAAAGAGTTCGCTTAAAGAAACTTACGAGATATAAGAAATTGTATGAAACTCTTATGGTTATGGTTCCATCATACGAAATAAATTTTTCTTCGTAATAAACGAAATACTTTGGCTAAAGTATCATGCCGGAAAGGAGTACCGTTAAAAGTATATTAAAAACTTTGTACGTTAGTATAATTAGCTTAAACTTTTAAACGAGTTTGATTAGAAGATAAACGGAGTTCGCTTAAAGAAACTTACGAGATATAAGAAATTGTATGAAACTCTTATGGTTATGGTTCCATCATACGAAATAAATTATAATTCGTAATCAACGAAATAGTTAGGCTAAAGTATCATGCCGGAAAGTCGTACCGTTAAAACTATATTAAAAACTTCATATGTTAGTATAATTAGCTTAAACTTTTAAACGAGTTTGATTAGAACATAAACGGAGTTAGCTTAAAGAAACTTAAGAGATATAAGAAATTGTATAAAATTCTTATGGGTGTGTTACCATTATACAAAATAAATTAGTATTCGTTATAAACAAAATACCGAGGCTAAAGTATCATGCCGGAAAAGGGTACCGATAAAATTATATTATAAACCTCATTCGTTAGTATAATTTGCTTAAACTTTTCAACGAGTTTTATTATAGAAGATAAACGGAGTTCGTTTGAAGAAACTTACGAGATAGAAGAAATTGTATGAAACTCTTATGGGTGTGGTACCTTCACACGAAATAAATTATTATTCGTAACCAACAAAATACTTAGGCTAAAGTATCATGCCGGAAAGGAGTACCGTTAAAAGTATATTAAAAACTTCATACGTTAGTATAATTAGCTTAAACTTTTAAACGAGTTTGAATAGAAGATAAACGGAGTTCGCTTAAAGAAACTTACGAGATATAAGAAATTGTATGAAACTCTTATGGTTGTGGTTCCATCATACGAAATAAATTATTATTCGTAATCAACGAAATACTTAGGCTAAAGTGTTATGCCGGAAAAGAGTACCGTTAAAAGTATAATATAAACTTCACACGTTAGAATAATTAGCTTGAACATTTATATGATTTTGATTAGGAGATAAACGGAGTTCGCTTAAAGAAACTTACGAGATATAAGAATTTGTATGAAACTCTTATGGGTGTGGTTCAATCATACGAAATAAATTATTATTCGTAACCAACAAAATACTTAGGCTAAAGTATCATGCCGGAAAGGAGTACCGTTAAAAGTATATTAAAAACTTCATACGTTAGTATAATTAGCTTAAACTTTTAAACTAGTTTGAATAGAAGATAAACGGAGTTCGCTTAAAGAAACTTACGAGATATAAGAAATTGTATGAAACTCTTATGGTTGTGGTTCCATCATACGAAATAAATTATTATTCGTAATCAACGAAATACTTAGGCTAAAGTATCATGCCGGAAAGGAGTACCGTTAAAAGTATATTAAAAACTTTGTACGTTAGTATAATTAGCTTAAACTTTCAAACTAGTTTGAATAGAAGATAAACGGAGTTCGCTTAAAGAAACTTACGAGATATAAGAAATTGTATGAAACTCTTATGGTTGTGGTTCCATCATACGAAATAAATTATTATTCGTAATCAACGAAATACTTAGGCTAAAGTGTTATGCCGGAAAAGAGTACCGTTAAAAGTATAATATAAACTTCACACGTTAGAATAATTAGCTTGAACATTTATATGATTTTGATTAGGAGATAAACGGAGTTCGCTTAAAGAAACTTACGAGATATAAGAATTTGTATGAAACTCTCTTATGGGTGTGGTTCAATCATACGAAATAAATTATTATTCGTAACCAACAAAATACTTAGGCTAAAGTATCATGCCAGAAAGGAGTACCGTTAAAAGTATATTAAAAACTTCATACGTTAGTATAATTAGCTTAAACTTTTAAACTAGTTTGAATAGAAGATAAACGGAGTTCGCTTAAAGAAACTTACGAGATATAAGAAATTGTATGAAACTCTTATGGTTGTGGTTCCATCATACGAAATAAATTATTATTCGTAATCAACGAAATACTTAGGCTAAAGTATCATGCCGGAAAGGAGTACCGTTAAAAGTATATTAAAAACTTCAGACGTTAGTATAAGTAGCTTAAACGTTTAAACGAGTTTGATTAGAAGATAAACGGAGTTCGCTTAAAGAAACTTACGAGATATAAGAAATTGTATGAAACTCTTATGGTTGTGGTTCCATCATACGAAATAAATTATTATTCGTAATCAACGAAATACTTAGGCTAAAGTATCATGCCGGAAAGGAGTACCGCGTTAAAAGTATATTAAAAACTTCATACGTTAGTATAAGTAGCTTAAACGTTTAAACGAGTTTGATTAGAAGATAAAAAGAGTTCGCTTAAAGAAACTTACGAGATATAAGAAATTGTATGAAACTCTTATGGTTATGGAACCATCATACGAAATAAATTTTTCTTCGTAATAAACGAAATACTTAGGCTAAAGTATCATGCCGGAAAGGAGTACCGTTAAAAGTATATTAAAAACTTTGTACGTTAGTATAATTAGCTTAAACTTTCAAACTAGTTTGAATAGAAGATAAACGGAGTTCGCTTAAAGAAACTTACGAGATATAAGAAATTGTATGAAACTCTTATGGTTGTGGTTCCATCATACGAAATAAATTATTATTCGTAATCAACGAAATACTTAGGCTAAAGTATCATGCCGGAAAGGAGTACCGTTAAAAGTATATTAAAAACTTCATACGTTAGTATAAGGAGCTTAAACGTTTAAACGAGTTTGATTAGAAGATAAAAAGAGTTCGCTTAAAGAAACTTACGAGATATAAGAAATTGTATGAAACTCTTATGGTTATGGTTCCATCATACGAAATAAATTTTTCTTCGTAATAAACGAAATTCTTTGGCTAAAGTATCATGCCGGAAAGGAGTACCGTTAAAAGTATATTAAAAACTTTGTACGTTAGTATAAGTAGCTTAAACGTTTAAACGAGTTTGATTAGAAGATAAACGGAGTTCGCTTAAAGAAACTTACGAGATATAAGAAATTGTATGAAACTCTTATGGTTGTGGTTCCATCATACGAAATAAATTATTATTCGTAATCAACGAAATACTTAGGCTAAAGTATCATGCCGGAAAGGAGTACCGCGTTAAAAGTATATTAAAAACTTCATACGTTAGTATAAGTAGCTTAAACGTTTAAACGAGTTTGATTAGAAGATAAAAAGAGTTCGCTTAAAGAAACTTACGAGATATAAGAAATTGTATGAAACTCTTATGGTTATGGAACCATCATACGAAATAAATTTTTCTTCGTAATAAACGAAATACTTAGGCTAAAGTATCATGCCGGAAAGGAGTACCGTTAAAAGTATATTAAAAACTTTGTACGTTAGTATAATTAGCTTAAACTTTCAAACTAGTTTGAATAGAAGATAAACGGAGTTCGCTTAAAGAAACTTACGAGATATAAGAAATTGTATGAAACTCTTATGGTTGTGGTTCCATCATACGAAATAAATTATTATTCGTAATCAACGAAATACTTAGGCTAAAGTGTTATGCCGGAAAAGAGTACCGTTAAAAGTATAATATAAACTTCACACGTTAGAATAATTAGCTTGAACATTTATATGATTTTGATTAGGAGATAAACGGAGTTCGCTTAAAGAAACTTACGAGATATAAGAATTTGTATGAAACTCTCTTATGGGTGTGGTTCAATCATACGAAATAAATTATTATTCGTAACCAACAAAATACCTAGGCTAAAGTATCATGCCAGAAAGGAGTACCGTTAAAAGTATATTAAAAACTTCATACGTTAGTATAATTAGCTTAAACTTTTAAACTAGTTTGAATAGAAGATAAACGGAGTTCGCTTAAAGAAACTTACGAGATATAAGAACTTGTATGAAACTCTTATGGTTGTGGTTCCATCATACGAAATAAATTATTATTCGTAATCAACGAAATACTTAGGCTAAAGTATCATGCCGGAAAGGAGTACCGTTAAAAGTATATTAAAAACTTCATACGTTAGTATAAGTAGCTTAAACGTTTAAACGAGTTTGATTAGAAGATAAACGGAGTTCGCTTAAAGAAACTTACGAGATATAAGAAATTGTATGAAACTCTTATGGTTGTGGTTCCATCATACGAAATAAATTATTATTCGTAATCAACGAAATACTTAGGCTAAAGTATCATGCCGGAAAGGAGTACCGCGTTAAAAGTATATTAAAAACTTCATACGTTAGTATAAGTAGCTTAAACGTTTAAACGAGTTTGATTAGAAGATAAAAAGAGTTCGCTTAAAGAAACTTACGAGATATAAGAAATTGTATGAAACTCTTATGGTTATGGAACCATCATACGAAATAAATTTTTCTTCGTAATAAACGAAATACTTAGGCTAAAGTATCATGCCGGAAAGGAGTACCGTTAAAAGTATATTAAAAACTTTGTACGTTAGTATAATTAGCTTAAACTTTCAAACTAGTTTGAATAGAAGATAAACGGAGTTCGCTTAAAGAAACTTACGAGATATAAGAAATTGTATGAAACTCTTATGGTTGTGGTTCCATCATACGAAATAAATTATTATTCGTAATCAACGAAATACTTAGGCTAAAGTATCATGCCGGAAAGGAGTACCGTTAAAAGTATATTAAAAACTTCATACGTTAGTATAAGGAGCTTAAACGTTTAAACGAGTTTGATTAGAAGATAAAAAGAGTTCGCTTAAAGAAACTTACGAGATATAAGAAATTGTATGAAACTCTTATGGTTATGGTTCCATCATACGAAATAAATTTTTCTTCGTAATAAACGAAATTCTTTGGCTAAAGTATCATGCCGGAAAGGAGTACCGTTAAAAGTATATTAAAAACTTTGTACGTTAGTATAAGTAGCTTAAACGTTTAAACGAGTTTGATTAGAAGATAAACGGAGTTCGCTTAAAGAAACTTACGAGATATAAGAAATTGTATGAAACTCTTATGGTTGTGGTTCCATCATACGAAATAAATTATTATTCGTAATCAACGAAATACTTAGGCTAAAGTATCATGCCGGAAAGGAGTACCGCGTTAAAAGTATATTAAAAACTTCATACGTTAGTATAAGTAGCTTAAACGTTTAAACGAGTTTGATTAGAAGATAAAAAGAGTTCGCTTAAAGAAACTTACGAGATATAAGAAATTGTATGAAACTCTTATGGTTATGGAACCATCATACGAAATAAATTTTTCTTCGTAATAAACGAAATACTTAGGCTAAAGTATCATGCCGGAAAGGAGTACCGTTAAAAGTATATTAAAAACTTTGTACGTTAGTATAATTAGCTTAAACTTTCAAACTAGTTTGAATAGAAGATAAACGGAGTTCGCTTAAAGAAACTTACGAGATATAAGAAATTGTATGAAACTCTTATGGTTGTGGTTCCATCATACGAAATAAATTATTATTCGTAATCAACGAAATACTTAGGCTAAAGTGTTATGCCGGAAAAGAGTACCGTTAAAAGTATAATATAAACTTCACACGTTAGAATAATTAGCTTGAACATTTATATGATTTTGATTAGGAGATAAACGGAGTTCGCTTAAAGAAACTTACGAGATATAAGAATTTGTATGAAACTCTCTTATGGGTGTGGTTCAATCATACGAAATAAATTATTATTCGTAACCAACAAAATACTTAGGCTAAAGTATCATGCCAGAAAGGAGTACCGTTAAAAGTATATTAAAAACTTCATACGTTAGTATAATTAGCTTAAACTTTTAAACTAGTTTGAATAGAAGATAAACGGAGTTCGCTTAAAGAAACTTACGAGATATAAGAAATTGTATGAAACTCTTATGGTTGTGGTTCCATCATACGAAATAAATTATTATTCGTAATCAACGAAATACTTAGGCTAAAGTATCATGCCGGAAAGGAGTACCGTTAAAAGTATATTAAAAACTTCATACGTTAGTATAAGTAGCTTAAACGTTTAAACGAGTTTGATTAGAAGATAAACGGAGTTCGCTTAAAGAAACTTACGAGATATAAGAAATTGTATGAAACTCTTATGGTTGTGGTTCCATCATACGAAATAAATTATTATTCGTAATCAACGAAATACTTAGGCTAAAGTATCATGCCGGAAAGGAGTACCGCGTTAAAAGTATATTAAAAACTTCATACGTTAGTATAAGTAGCTTCAACGTTTAAACGAGTTTGATTAGAAGATAAAAAGAGTTCGCTTAAAGAAACTTACGAGATATAAGAAATTGTATGAAACTCTTATGGTTATGGAACCATCATACGAAATAAATTTTTCTTCGTAATAAACGAAATACTTAGGCTAAAGTATCATGCCGGAAAGGAGTACCGTTAAAAGTATATTAAAAACTTTGTACGTTAGTATAATTAGCTTAAACTTTCAAACTAGTTTGAATAGAAGATAAACGGAGTTCGCTTAAAGAAACTTACGAGATATAAGAAATTGTATGAAACTCTTATGGTTGTGGTTCCATCATACGAAATAAATTATTATTCGTAATCAACGAAATACTTAGGCTAAAGTATCATGCCGGAAAGGAGTACCGTTAAAAGTATATTAAAAACTTCATACGTTAGTATAAGGAGCTTAAACGTTTAAACGAGTTTGATTAGAAGATAAAAAGAGTTCGCTTAAAGAAACTTACGAGATATAAGAAATTGTATGAAACTCTTATGGTTATGGTTCCATCATACGAAATAAATTTTTCTTCGTAATAAACGAAATTCTTTGGCTAAAGTATCATGCCGGAAAGGAGTACCGTTAAAAGTATATTAAAAACTTTGTACGTTAGTATAAGTAGCTTAAACGTTTAAACGAGTTTGATTAGAAGATAAACGGAGTTCGCTTAAAGAAACTTACGAGATATAAGAAATTGTATGAAACTCTTATGGTTGTGGTTCCATCATACGAAATAAATTATTATTCGTAATCAACGAAATACTTAGGCTAAAGTATCATGCCGGAAAGGAGTACCGCGTTAAAAGTATATTAAAAACTTCATACGTTAGTATAAGTAGCTTAAACGTTTAAACGAGTTTGATTAGAAGATAAAAAGAGTTCGCTTAAAGAAACTTACGAGATATAAGAAATTGTATGAAACTCTTATGGTTATGGAACCATCATACGAAATAAATTTTTCTTCGTAATAAACGAAATACTTAGGCTAAAGTATCATGCCGGAAAGGAGTACCGTTAAAAGTATATTAAAAACTTTGTACGTTAGTATAATTAGCTTAAACTTTCAAACTAGTTTGAATAGAAGATAAACGGAGTTCGCTTAAAGAAACTTACGAGATATAAGAAATTGTATGAAACTCTTATGGTTGTGGTTCCATCATACGAAATAAATTATTATTCGTAATCAACGAAATACTTAGGCTAAAGTGTTATGCCGGAAAAGAGTACCGTTAAAAGTATAATATAAACTTCACACGTTAGAATAATTAGCTTGAACATTTATATGATTTTGATTAGGAGATAAACGGAGTTCGCTTAAAGAAACTTACGAGATATAAGAATTTGTATGAAACTCTCTTATGGGTGTGGTTCAATCATACGAAATAAATTATTATTCGTAACCAACAAAATACCTAGGCTAAAGTATCATGCCAGAAAGGAGTACCGTTAAAAGTATATTAAAAACTTCATACGTTAGTATAATTAGCTTAAACTTTTAAACTAGTTTGAATAGAAGATAAACGGAGTTCGCTTAAAGAAACTTACGAGATATAAGAAATTGTATGAAACTCTTATGGTTGTGGTTCCATCATACGAAATAAATTATTATTCGTAATCAACGAAATACTTAGGCTAAAGTATCATGCCGGAAAGGAGTACCGTTAAAAGTATATTAAAAACTTCATACGTTAGTATAAGTAGCTTAAACGTTTAAACGAGTTTGATTAGAAGATAAACGGAGTTCGCTTAAAGAAACTTACGAGATATAAGAAATTGTATGAAACTCTTATGGTTGTGGTTCCATCATACGAAATAAATTATTATTCGTAATCAACGAAATACTTAGGCTAAAGTATCATGCCGGAAAGGAGTACCGCGTTAAAAGTATATTAAAAACTTCATACGTTAGTATAAGTAGCTTAAACGTTTAAACGAGTTTGATTAGAAGATAAAAAGAGTTCGCTTAAAGAAACTTACGAGATATAAGAAATTGTATGAAACTCTTATGGTTATGGAACCATCATACGAAATAAATTTTTCTTCGTAATAAACGAAATACTTAGGCTAAAGTATCATGCCGGAAAGGAGTACCGTTAAAAGTATATTAAAAACTTTGTACGTTAGTATAATTAGCTTAAACTTTCAAACTAGTTTGAATAGAAGATAAACGGAGTTCGCTTAAAGAAACTTACGAGATATAAGAAATTGTATGAAACTCTTATGGTTGTGGTTCCATCATACGAAATAAATTATTATTCGTAATCAACGAAATACTTAGGCTAAAGTGTTATGCCGGAAAAGAGTACCGTTAAAAGTATAATATAAACTTCACACGTTAGAATAATTAGCTTGAACATTTATATGATTTTGATTAGGAGATAAACGGAGTTCGCTTAAAGAAACTTACGAGATATAAGAATTTGTATGAAACTCTCTTATGGGTGTGGTTCAATCATACGAAATAAATTATTATTCGTAACCAACAAAATACCTAGGCTAAAGTATCATGCCAGAAAGGAGTACCGTTAAAAGTATATTAAAAACTTCATACGTTAGTATAATTAGCTTAAACTTTTAAACTAGTTTGAATAGAAGATAAACGGAGTTCGCTTAAAGAAACTTACGAGATATAAGAAATTGTATGAAACTCTTATGGTTGTGGTTCCATCATACGAAATAAATTATTATTCGTAATCAACGAAATACTTAGGCTAAAGTATCATGCCGGAAAGGAGTACCGTTAAAAGTATATTAAAAACTTCATACGTTAGTATAAGTAGCTTAAACGTTTAAACGAGTTTGATTAGAAGATAAACGGAGTTCGCTTAAAGAAACTTACGAGAAATAAGAAATTGTATGAAACTCTTATGGTTGTGGTTCCATCATACGAAATAAATTATTATTCGTAATCAACGAAATACTTAGGCTAAAGTATCATGCCGGAAAGGAGTACCGCGTTAAAAGTATATTAAAAACTTCATACGTTAGTATAAGTAGCTTAAACGTTTAAACGAGTTTGATTAGAAGATAAAAAGAGTTCGCTTAAAGAAACTTACGAGATATAAGAAATTGTATGAAACTCTTATGGTTATGGAACCATCATACGAAATAAATTTTTCTTCGTAATAAACGAAATACTTAGGCTAAAGTATCATGCCGGAAAGGAGTACCGTTAAAAGTATATTAAAAACTTTGTACGTTAGTATAATTAGCTTAAACTTTCAAACTAGTTTGAATAGAAGATAAACGGAGTTCGCTTAAAGAAACTTACGAGATATAAGAAATTGTATGAAACTCTTATGGTTGTGGTTCCATCATACGAAATAAATTATTATTCGTAATCAACGAAATACTTAGGCTAAAGTATCATGCCGGAAAGGAGTACCGCGTTAAAAGTATATTAAAAACTTCATACGTTAGTATAAGTAGCTTAAACGTTTAAACGAGTTTGATTAGAAGATAAAAAGAGTTCGCTTAAAGAAACTTACGAGATATAAGAAATTGTATGAAACTCTTATGGTTATGGAACCATCATACGAAATAAATTTTTCTTCGTAATAAACGAAATACTTAGGCTAAAGTATCATGCCGGAAAGGAGTACCGTTAAAAGTATATTAAAAACTTTGTACGTTAGTATAATTAGCTTAAACTTTCAAACTAGTTTGAATAGAAGATAAACGGAGTTCGCTTAAAGAAACTTACGAGATATAAGAAATTGTATGAAACTCTTATGGTTATGGTTCCATCATACGAAATAAATTATTATTCGTAATCAACGAAATAGTTAGGCTAAAGTATCATGCCGGAAAGTCGTACCGTTAAAACTATATTAAAAACTTCATATGTTAGTATAATTAGCTTAAACTTTTAAACGAGTTTGATTAGAACATAAACGGAGTTAGCTTAAAGAAACTTAAGAGATATAAGAAATTGTATAAAATTCTTATGGGTGTGTTACCATTATACAAAATAAATTAGTATTCGTTATAAACAAAATACCGAGGCTAAAGTATCATGCCGGAAAAGGGTACCGATAAAATTATATTATAAACCTCATTCGTTAGTATAATTTGCTTAAACTTTTCAACGAGTTTTATTATAGAAGATAAACGGAGTTCGTTTGAAGAAACTTACGAGATAGAAGAAATTGTATGAAACTCTTATGGGTGTGGTACCTTCACACGAAATAAATTATTATTCGTAACCAACAAAATACTTAGGCTAAAGTATCATGCCGGAAAGGAGTACCGTTAAAAGTATATTAAAAACTTCATACGTTAGTATAATTAGCTTAAACTTTTAAACGAGTTTGAATAGAAGATAAACGGAGTTCGCTTAAAGAAACTTACGAGATATAAGAAATTGTATGAAACTCTTATGGTTGTGGTTCCATCATACGAAATAAATTATTATTCGTAATCAACGAAATACTTAGGCTAAAGTATCATGCCGGAAAAGAGTACCGTTAAAAGTATAATATAAACTTCACACGTTAGAATAATTAGCTTGAACATTTATATGATTTTGATTAGGAGATAAACGGAGTTCGCTTAAAGAAACTTACGAGATATAAGAATTTGTATGAAACTCTCTTATGGGTGTGGTTCAATCATACGAAATAAATTATTATTCGTAACCAACAAAATACTTAGGCTAAAGTATCATGCCGGAAAGGAGTACCGTTAAAAGTATATTAAAAACTTCATACGTTAGTATAATTAGCTTAAACTTTTAAACGAGTTTGAATAGAAGATAAACGGAGTTCGCTTAAAGAAACTTACGAGATATAAGAAATTGTATGAAACTCTTATGGTTGTGGTTCCATCATACGAAATAAATTATTATTCGTAATCAACGAAATACTTAGGCTAAAGTGTTATGCCGGAAAAGAGTACCGTTAAAAGTATAATATAAACTTCACACGTTAGAATAATTAGCTTGAACATTTATATGATTTTGATTAGGAGATAAACGGAGTTCGCTTAAAGAAACTTACGAGATATAAGAATTTGTATGAAAC
Source organism: Chamaenerion angustifolium (assembly GCA_946814005.1). Classification (NCBI taxonomy): domain Eukaryota; kingdom Viridiplantae; phylum Streptophyta; class Magnoliopsida; order Myrtales; family Onagraceae; genus Chamaenerion; species Chamaenerion angustifolium. The sequence goes on from OX328274.1 coordinate 14,578,286, forward strand.
TCTCTTATGGGTGTGGTTCAATCATACGAAATAAATTATTATTCGTAACCAACAAAATACTTAGGCTAAAGTATCATGCCGGAAAGGAGTACCGTTAAAAGTATATTAAAAACTTCATACGTTAGTATAATTAGCTTAAACTTTTAAACTAGTTTGAATAGAAGATAAACGGAGTTCGCTTAAAGAAACTTACGAGATATAAGAAATTGTATGAAACTCTTATGGTTGTGGTTCCATCATACGAAATAAATTATTATTCGTAATCAACGAAATACTTAGGCTAAAGTATCATGCCGGAAAGGAGTACCGTTAAAAGTATATTAAAAACTTCATACGTTAGTATAAGGAGCTTAAACGTTTAAACGAGTTTGATTAGAAGATAAAAAGAGTTCGCTTAAAGAAACTTACGAGATATAAGAAATTGTATGAAACTCTTATGGTTATGGTTCCATCATACGAAATAAATTTTTCTTCGTAATAAACGAAATTCTTTGGCTAAAGTATCATGCCGGAAAGGAGTACCGTTAAAAGTATATTAAAAACTTTGTACGTTAGTATAAGTAGCTTAAACGTTTAAACGAGTTTGATTAGAAGATAAACGGAGTTCGCTTAAAGAAACTTACGAGATATAAGAAATTGTATGAAACTCTTATGGTTGTGGTTCCATCATACGAAATAAATTATTATTCGTAATCAACGAAATACTTAGGCTAAAGTATCATGCCGGAAAGGAGTACCGCGTTAAAAGTATATTAAAAACTTCATACGTTAGTATAAGTAGCTTAAACGTTTAAACGAGTTTGATTAGAAGATAAAAAGTGTTCGCTTAAAGAAACTTACGAGATATAAGAAATTGTATGAAACTCTTATGGTTATGGAACCATCATACGAAATAAATTTTTCTTCGTAATAAACGAAATACTTAGGCTAAAGTATCATGCCGGAAAGGAGTACCGTTAAAAGTATATTAAAAACTTTGTACGTTAGTATAATTAGCTTAAACTTTCAAACTAGTTTGAATAGAAGATAAACGGAGTTCGCTTAAAGAAACTTACGAGATATAAGAAATTGTATGAAACTCTTATGGTTATGGTTCCATCATACGAAATAAATTATTATTCGTAATCAACGAAATAGTTAGGCTAAAGTATCATGCCGGAAAGTCGTACCGTTAAAACTATATTAAAAACTTCATATGTTAGTATAATTAGCTTAAACTTTTAAACGAGTTTGATTAGAACATAAACGGAGTTAGCTTAAAGAAACTTAAGAGATATAAGAAATTGTATAAAATTCTTATGGGTGTGTTACCATTATACAAAATAAATTAGTATTCGTTATAAACAAAATACCGAGGCTAAAGTATCATGCCGGAAAAGGGTACCGATAAAATTATATTATAAACCTCATTCGTTAGTATAATTTGCTTAAACTTTTCAACGAGTTTTATTATAGAAGATAAACGGAGTTCGTTTGAAGAAACTTACGAGATAGAAGAAATTGTATGAAACTCTTATGGGTGTGGTACCTTCACACGAAATAAATTATTATTCGTAACCAACAAAATACTTAGGCTAAAGTATCATGCCGGAAAGGAGTACCGTTAAAAGTATATTAAAAACTTCATACGTTAGTATAATTAGCTTAAACTTTTAAACGAGTTTGAATAGAAGATAAACGGAGTTCGCTTAAAGAAACTTACGAGATATAAGAAATTGTATGAAACTCTTATGGTTGTGGTTCCATCATACGAAATAAATTATTATTCGTAATCAACGAAATACTTAGGCTAAAGTGTTATGCCGGAAAAGAGTACCGTTAAAAGTATAATATAAACTTCACACGTTAGAATAATTAGCTTGAACATTTATATGATTTTGATTAGGAGATAAACGGAGTTCGCTTAAAGAAACTTACGAGATATAAGAATTTGTATGAAACTCTCTTATGGGTGTGGTTCAATCATACGAAATAAATTATTATTCGTAACCAACAAAATACTTAGGCTAAAGTATCATGCCGGAAAGGAGTACCGTTAAAAGTATATTAAAAACTTCATACGTTAGTATAATTAGCTTAAACTTTTAAACTAGTTTGAATAGAAGATAAACGGAGTTCGCTTAAAGAAACTTACGAGATATAAGAAATTGTATGAAACTCTTATGGTTATGGTTCCATCATACGAAATAAATTTTTCTTCGTAATAAACGAAATACTTTGGCTAAAGTATCATGCCGGAAAGGAGTACCGTTAAAAGTATATTAAAAACTTTGTACGTTAGTATAATTAGCTTAAACTTTTAAACGAGTTTGATTAGAAGATAAACGGAGTTCGCTTAAAGAAACTTACGAGATATAAGAAATTGTATGAAACTCTTATGGTTGTGGTTCCATCATACGAAATAAATTATTATTCGTAATCAACGAAATAGTTAGGCTAAAGTATCATGCCGGAAAGTCGTACCGTTAAAACTATATTAAAAACTTCATATGTTAGTATAATTAGCTTAAACTTTTAAACGAGTTTGATTAGAACATAAACGGAGTTAGCTTAAAGAAACTTAAGAGATATAAGAAATTGTATAAAATTCTTATGGGTGTGTTACCATTATACAAAATAAATTAGTATTCGTTATAAACAAAATACCGAGGCTAAAGTATCATGCCGGAAAAGGGTACCGATAAAATTATATTATAAACCTCATTCGTTAGTATAATTTGCTTAAACTTTTCAACGAGTTTTATTATAGAAGATAAACGGAGTTCGTTTGAAGAAACTTACGAGATAGAAGAAATTGTATGAAACTCTTATGGGTGTGGTACCTTCACACGAAATAAATTATTATTCGTAACCAACAAAATACTTAGGCTAAAGTATCATGCCGGAAAGGAGTACCGTTAAAAGTATATTAAAAACTTCATACGTTAGTATAATTAGCTTAAACTTTTAAACGAGTTTGAATAGAAGATAAACGGAGTTCGCTTAAAGAAACTTACGAGATATAAGAAATTGTATGAAACTCTTATGGTTGTGGTTCCATCATACGAAATAAATTATTATTCGTAATCAACGAAATACTTAGGCTAAAGTGTTATGCCGGAAAAGAGTACCGTTAAAAGTATAATATAAACTTCACACGTTAGAATAATTAGCTTGAACATTTATATGATTTTGATTAGGAGATAAACGGAGTTCGCTTAAAGAAACTTACGAGATATAAGAATTTGTATGAAACTCTCTTATGGGTGTGGTTCAATCATACGAAATAAATTATTATTCGTAACCAACAAAATACTTAGGCTAAAGTATCATGCCGGAAAGGAGTACCGTTAAAAGTATATTAAAAACTTCATACGTTAGTATAATTAGCTTAAACTTTTAAACTAGTTTGAATAGAAGATAAACGGAGTTCGCTTAAAGAAACTTACGAGATATAAGAAATTGTATGAAACTCTTATGGTTATGGTTCCATCATACGAAATAAATTTTTCTTCGTAATAAACGAAATACTTTGGCTAAAGTATCATGCCGGAAAGGAGTACCGTTAAAAGTATATTAAAAACTTTGTACGTTAGTATAATTAGCTTAAACTTTTAAACGAGTTTGATTAGAAGATAAACGGAGTTCGCTTAAAGAAACTTACGAGATATAAGAAATTGTATGAAACTCTTATGGTTGTGGTTCCATCATACGAAATAAATTATTATTCGTAATCAACGAAATAGTTAGGCTAAAGTATCATGCCGGAAAGTCGTACCGTTAAAACTATATTAAAAACTTCATATGTTAGTATAATTAGCTTAAACTTTTAAACGAGTTTGATTAGAACATAAACGGAGTTAGCTTAAAGAAACTTAAGAGATATAAGAAATTGTATAAAATTCTTATGGGTGTGTTACCATTATACAAAATAAATTAGTATTCGTTATAAACAAAATACCGAGGCTAAAGTATCATGCCGGAAAAGGGTACCGATAAAATTATATTATAAACCTCATTCGTTAGTATAATTTGCTTAAACTTTTCAACGAGTTTTATTATAGAAGATAAACGGAGTTCGTTTGAAGAAACTTACGAGATAGAAGAAATTGTATGAAACTCTTATGGGTGTGGTACCTTCACACGAAATAAATTATTATTCGTAACCAACAAAATACTTAGGCTAAAGTATCATGCCGGAAAGGAGTACCGTTAAAAGTATATTAAAAACTTCATACGTTAGTATAATTAGCTTAAACTTTTAAACGAGTTTGAATAGAAGATAAACGGAGTTCGCTTAAAGAAACTTACGAGATATAAGAAATTGTATGAAACTCTTATGGTTGTGGTTCCATCATACGAAATAAATTATTATTCGTAATCAACGAAATACTTAGGCTAAAGTGTTATGCCGGAAAAGAGTACCGTTAAAAGTATAATATAAACTTCACACGTTAGAATAATTAGCTTGAACATTTATATGATTTTGATTAGGAGATAAACGGAGTTCGCTTAAAGAAACTTACGAGATATAAGAATTTGTATGAAACTCTCTTATGGGTGTGGTTCAATCATACGAAATAAATTATTATTCGTAACCAACAAAATACTTAGGCTAAAGTATCATGCCGGAAAGGAGTACCGTTAAAAGTATATTAAAAACTTCGTACGTTAGTATAATTAGCTTAAACTTTTAAACTAGTTTGAATAGAAGATAAACGGAGTTCGCTTAAAGAAACTTACGAGATATAAGAAATTGTATGAAACTCTTATGGTTATGGTTCCATCATACGAAATAAATTTTTCTTCGTAATAAACGAAATACTTTGGCTAAAGTATCATGCCGGAAAGGAGTACCGTTAAAAGTATATTAAAAACTTTGTACGTTAGTATAATTAGCTTAAACTTTTAAACGAGTTTGATTAGAAGATAAACGGAGTTCGCTTAAAGAAACTTACGAGATATAAGAAATTGTATGAAACTCTTATGGTTGTGGTTCCATCATACGAAATAAATTATTATTCGTAATCAACGAAATAGTTAGGCTAAAGTATCATGCCGGAAAGTCGTACCGTTAAAACTATATTAAAAACTTCATATGTTAGTATAATTAGCTTAAACTTTTAAACGAGTTTGATTAGAACATAAACGGAGTTAGCTTAAAGAAACTTAAGAGATATAAGAAATTGTATAAAATTCTTATGGGTGTGTTACCATTATACAAAATAAATTAGTATTCGTTATAAACAAAATACCGAGGCTAAAGTATCATGCCGGAAAAGGGTACCGATAAAATTATATTATAAACCTCATTCGTTAGTATAATTTGCTTAAACTTTTCAACGAGTTTTATTATAGAAGATAAACGGAGTTCGTTTGAAGAAACTTACGAGATAGAAGAAATTGTATGAAACTCTTATGGGTGTGGTACCTTCACACGAAATAAATTATTATTCGTAACCAACAAAATACTTAGGCTAAAGTATCATGCCGGAAAGGAGTACCGTTAAAAGTATATTAAAAACTTCATACGTTAGTATAATTAGCTTAAACTTTTAAATGAGTTTGAATAGAAGATAAACGGAGTTCGCTTAAAGAAACTTACGAGATATAAGAAATTGTATGAAACTCTTATGGTTGTGGTTCCATCATACGAAATAAATTATTATTCGTAATCAACGAAATACTTAGGCTAAAGTGTTATGCCGGAAAAGAGTACCGTTAAAAGTATAATATAAACTTCACACGTTAGAATAATTAGCTTGAACATTTATATGATTTTGATTAGGAGATAAACGGAGTTCGCTTAAAGAAACTTACGAGATATAAGAATTTGTATGAAACTCTCTTATGGGTGTGGTTCAATCATACGAAATAAATTATTATTCGTAATCAACGAAATACTTAGGCTAAAGTATCATGCCGGAAAGGAGTACCGTTAAAAGTATATTAAAAACTTCATACGTTAGTATAAGTAGCTTAAACGTTTAAACGAGTTTGATTAGAAGATAAAAAGAGTTCGCTTAAAGAAACTTACGAGATATAAGAAATTGTATGAAACTCTTATGGTTATGGAACCATCATACGAAATAAATTTTTCTTCGTAATAAACGAAATACTTAGGCTAAAGTATCATGCCGGAAAGGAGTACCGTTAAAAGTATATTAAAAACTTTATACGTTAGTATAATTAGCTTAAACTTTCAAACTAGTTTGAATAGAAGATAAACGGAGTTCGCTTAAAGAAACTTACGAGATATAAGAAATTGTATGAAACTCTTATGGTTGTGGTTCCATCATACGAAATAAATTATTATTCGTAATCAACGAAATACTTAGGCTAAAGTATCATGCCGGAAAGGAGTACCGCGTTAAAAGTATATTAAAAACTTCATACGTTAGTATAAGTAGCTTAAACGTTTAAACGAGTTTGATTAGAAGATAAAAAGAGTTCGCTTAAAGAAACTTACGAGATATAAGAAATTGTATGAAACTCTTATGGTTATGGAACCATCATACGAAATAAATTTTTCTTCGTAATAAACGAAATACTTAGGCTAAAGTATCATGCCGGAAAGGAGTACCGTTAAAAGTATATTAAAAACTTTGTACGTTAGTATAATTAGCTTAAACTTTCAAACTAGTTTGAATAGAAGATAAACGGAGTTCGCTTAAAGAAACTTACGAGATATAAGAAATTGTATGAAACTCTTATGGTTGTGGTTCCATCATACGAAATAAATTATTATTCGTAATCAACGAAATACTTAGGCTAAAGTATCATGCCGGAAAGGAGTACCGTTAAAAGTATATTAAAAACTTCATACGTTAGTATAAGGAGCTTAAACGTTTAAACGAGTTTGATTAGAAGATAAAAAGAGTTCGCTTAAAGCAACTTACGAGATATAAGAAATTGTATGAAACTCTTATGGTTATGGTTCCATCATACGAAATAAATTTTTCTTCGTAATAAACGAAATACTTTGGCTAAAGTATCATGCCGGAAAGGAGTACCGTTAAAAGTATATTAAAAACTTTGTACGTTAGTATAATTAGCTTAAACTTTTAAACGAGTTTGATTAGAAGATAAACGGAGTTCGCTTAAAGAAACTTACGAGATATAAGAAATTGTATGAAACTCTTATGGTTATTGTTCCATCATACGAAATAAATTATAATTCGTAATCAACGAAATAGTTAGGCTAAAGTATCATGCCGGAAAGTCGTACCGTTAAAACTATATTAAAAACTTCATATGTTAGTATAATTAGCTTAAACTTTTAAACGAGTTTGATTAGAACATAAACGGAGTTAGCTTAAAGAAACTTAAGAGATATAAGAAATTGTATAAAATTCTTATGGGTGTGTTACCATTATACAAAATAAATTAGTATTCGTTATAAACAAAATACCGAGGCTAAAGTATCATGCCGGAAAAGGGTACCGATAAAATTATATTATAAACCTCATTCGTTAGTATAATTTGCTTAAACTTTTCAACGAGTTTTATTATAGAAGATAAACGGAGTTCGTTTGAAGAAACTTACGAGATAGAAGAAATTGTATGAAACTCTTATGGGTGTGGTACCTTCACACGAAATAAATTATTATTCGTAACCAACAAAATACTTAGGCTAAAGTATCATGCCGGAAAGGAGTACCGTTAAAAGTATATTAAAAACTTCATACGTTAGTATAATTAGCTTAAACTTTTAAATGAGTTTGAATAGAAGATAAACGGAGTTCGCTTAAAGAAACTTACGAGATATAAGAAATTGTATGAAACTCTTATGGTTGTGGTTCCATCATACGAAATAAATTATTATTCGTAATCAACGAAATACTTAGGCTAAAGTGTTATGCCGGAAAAGAGTACCGTTAAAAGTATAATATAAACTTCACACGTTAGAATAATTAGCTTGAACATTTATATGATTTTGATTAGGAGATAAACGGAGTTCGCTTAAAGAAACTTACGAGATATAAGAATTTGTATGAAACTCTCTTATGGGTGTGGTTCAATCATACGAAATAAATTATTATTCGTAATCAACGAAATACTTAGGCTAAAGTATCATGCCGGAAAGGAGTACCGTTAAAAGTATATTAAAAACTTCATACGTTAGTATAAGTAGCTTAAACGTTTAAACGAGTTTGATTAGAAGATAAAAAGAGTTCGCTTAAAGAAACTTACGAGATATAAGAAATTGTATGAAACTCTTATGGTTATGGAACCATCATACGAAATAAATTTTTCTTCGTAATAAACGAAATACTTAGGCTAAAGTATCATGCCGGAAAGGAGTACCGTTAAAAGTATATTAAAAACTTTATACGTTAGTATAATTAGCTTAAACTTTCAAACTAGTTTGAATAGAAGATAAACGGAGTTCGCTTAAAGAAACTTACGAGATATAAGAAATTGTATGAAACTCTTATGGTTGTGGTTCCATCATACGAAATAAATTATTATTCGTAATCAACGAAATACTTAGGCTAAAGTATCATGCCGGAAAGGAGTACCGCGTTAAAAGTATATTAAAAACTTCATACGTTAGTATAAGTAGCTTAAACGTTTAAACGAGTTTGATTAGAAGATAAAAAGAGTTCGCTTAAAGAAACTTACGAGATATAAGAAATTGTATGAAACTCTTATGGTTATGGAACCATCATACGAAATAAATTTTTCTTCGTAATAAACGAAATACTTAGGCTAAAGTATCATGCCGGAAAGGAGTACCGTTAAAAGTATATTAAAAACTTTGTACGTTAGTATAATTAGCTTAAACTTTCAAACTAGTTTGAATAGAAGATAAACGGAGTTCGCTTAAAGAAACTTACGAGATATAAGAATTTGTATGAAACTCTCTTATGGGTGTGGTTCAATCATACGAAATAAATTATTATTCGTAACCAACAAAATACTTAGGCTAAAGTATCATGCCGGAAAGGAGTACCGTTAAAAGTATATTAAAAACTTCATACGTTAGTATAATTAGCTTAAACTTTTAAACTAGTTTGAATAGAAGATAAACGGAGTTCGCTTAAAGAAACTTACGAGATATAAGAAATTGTATGAAACTCTTATGGTTATGGTTCCATCATACGAAATAAATTTTTCTTCGTAATAAACGAAATACTTTGGCTAAAGTATCATGCCGGAAAGGAGTACCGTTAAAAGTATATTAAAAACTTTGTACGTTAGTATAATTAGCTTAAACTTTTAAACGAGTTTGATTAGAAGATAAACGGAGTTCGCTTAAAGAAACTTACGAGATATAAGAAATTGTATGAAACTCTTATGGTTGTGGTTCCATCATACGAAATAAATTATTATTCGTAATCAACGAAATAGTTAGGCTAAAGTATCATGCCGGAAAGTCGTACCGTTAAAACTATATTAAAAACTTCATATGTTAGTATAATTAGCTTAAACTTTTAAACGAGTTTGATTAGAACATAAACGGAGTTAGCTTAAAGAAACTTAAGAGATATAAGAAATTGTATAAAATTCTTATGGGTGTGTTACCATTATACAAAATAAATTAGTATTCGTTATAAACAAAATACCGAGGCTAAAGTATCATGCCGGAAAAGGGTACCGATAAAATTATATTATAAACCTCATTCGTTAGTATAATTTGCTTAAACTTTTCAACGAGTTTTATTATAGAAGATAAACGGAGTTCGTTTGAAGAAACTTACGAGATAGAAGAAATTGTATGAAACTCTTATGGGTGTGGTACCTTCACACGAAATAAATTATTATTCGTAACCAACAAAATACTTAGGCTAAAGTATCATGCCGGAAAGGAGTACCGTTAAAAGTATATTAAAAACTTCATACGTTAGTATAATTAGCTTAAACTTTTAAATGAGTTTGAATAGAAGATAAACGGAGTTCGCTTAAAGAAACTTACGAGATATAAGAAATTGTATGAAACTCTTATGGTTGTGGTTCCATCATACGAAATAAATTATTATTCGTAATCAACGAAATACTTAGGCTAAAGTGTTATGCCGGAAAAGAGTACCGTTAAAAGTATAATATAAACTTCACACGTTAGAATAATTAGCTTGAACATTTATATGATTTTGATTAGGAGATAAACGGAGTTCGCTTAAAGAAACTTACGAGATATAAGAATTTGTATGAAACTCTCTTATGGGTGTGGTTCAATCATACGAAATAAATTATTATTCGTAATCAACGAAATACTTAGGCTAAAGTATCATGCCGGAAAGGAGTACCGTTAAAAGTATATTAAAAACTTCATACGTTAGTATAAGTAGCTTAAACGTTTAAACGAGTTTGATTAGAAGATAAAAAGAGTTCGCTTAAAGAAACTTACGAGATATAAGAAATTGTATGAAACTCTTATGGTTATGGAACCATCATACGAAATAAATTTTTCTTCGTAATAAACGAAATACTTAGGCTAAAGTATCATGCCGGAAAGGAGTACCGTTAAAAGTATATTAAAAACTTTATACGTTAGTATAATTAGCTTAAACTTTCAAACTAGTTTGAATAGAAGATAAACGGAGTTCGCTTAAAGAAACTTACGAGATATAAGAAATTGTATGAAACTCTTATGGTTGTGGTTCCATCATACGAAATAAATTATTATTCGTAATCAACGAAATACTTAGGCTAAAGTATCATGCCGGAAAGGAGTACCGCGTTAAAAGTATATTAAAAACTTCATACGTTAGTATAAGTAGCTTAAACGTTTAAACGAGTTTGATTAGAAGATAAAAAGAGTTCGCTTAAAGAAACTTACGAGATATAAGAAATTGTATGAAACTCTTATGGTTATGGAACCATCATACGAAATAAATTTTTCTTCGTAATAAACGAAATACTTAGGCTAAAGTATCATGCCGGAAAGGAGTACCGTTAAAAGTATATTAAAAACTTTGTACGTTAGTATAATTAGCTTAAACTTTCAAACTAGTTTGAATAGAAGATAAACGGAGTTCGCTTAAAGAAACTTACGAGATATAAGAAATTGTATGAAACTCTTATGGTTGTGGTTCCATCATACGAAATAAATTATTATTCGTAATCAACGAAATACTTAGGCTAAAGTATCATGCCGGAAAGGAGTACCGTTAAAAGTATATTAAAAACTTCATACGTTAGTATAAGGAGCTTAAACGTTTAAACGAGTTTGATTAGAAGATAAAAAGAGTTCGCTTAAAGCAACTTACGAGATATAAGAAATTGTATGAAACTCTTATGGTTATGGTTCCATCATACGAAATAAATTTTTCTTCGTAATAAACGAAATACTTTGGCTAAAGTATCATGCCGGAAAGGAGTACCGTTAAAAGTATATTAAAAACTTTGTACGTTAGTATAATTAGCTTAAACTTTTAAACGAGTTTGATTAGAAGATAAACGGAGTTCGCTTAAAGAAACTTACGAGATATAAGAAATTGTATGAAACTCTTATGGTTATGGTTCCATCATACGAAATAAATTATAATTCGTAATCAACGAAATAGTTAGGCTAAAGTATCATGCCGGAAAGTCGTACCGTTAAAACTATATTAAAAACTTCATATGTTAGTATAATTAGCTTAAACTTTTAAACGAGTTTGATTAGAACATAAACGGAGTTAGCTTAAAGAAACTTAAGAGATATAAGAAATTGTATAAAATTCTTATGGGTGTGTTACCATTATACAAAATAAATTAGTATTCGTTATAAACAAAATACCGAGGCTAAAGTATCATGCCGGAAAAGGGTACCGATAAAATTATATTATAAACCTCATTCGTTAGTATAATTTGCTTAAACTTTTCAACGAGTTTTATTATAGAAGATAAACGGAGTTCGTTTGAAGAAACTTACGAGATAGAAGAAATTGTATGAAACTCTTATGGGTGTGGTACCTTCACACGAAATAAATTATTATTCGTAACCAACAAAATACTTAGGCTAAAGTATCATGCCGGAAAGGAGTACCGTTAAAAGTATATTAAAAACTTCATACGTTAGTATAATTAGCTTAAACTTTTAAATGAGTTTGAATAGAAGATAAACGGAGTTCGCTTAAAGAAACTTACGAGATATAAGAAATTGTATGAAACTCTTATGGTTGTGGTTCCATCATACGAAATAAATTATTATTCGTAATCAACGAAATACTTAGGCTAAAGTGTTATGCCGGAAAAGAGTACCGTTAAAAGTATAATATAAACTTCACACGTTAGAATAATTAGCTTGAACATTTATATGATTTTGATTAGGAGATAAACGGAGTTCGCTTAAAGAAACTTACGAGATATAAGAATTTGTATGAAACTCTCTTATGGGTGTGGTTCAATCATACGAAATAAATTATTATTCGTAATCAACGAAATACTTAGGCTAAAGTATCATGCCGGAAAGGAGTACCGTTAAAAGTATATTAAAAACTTCATACGTTAGTATAAGTAGCTTAAACGTTTAAACGAGTTTGATTAGAAGATAAAAAGAGTTCGCTTAAAGAAACTTACGAGATATAAGAAATTGTATGAAACTCTTATGGTTATGGAACCATCATACGAAATAAATTTTTCTTCGTAATAAACGAAATACTTAGGCTAAAGTATCATGCCGGAAAGGAGTACCGTTAAAAGTATATTAAAAACTTTGTACGTTAGTATAATTAGCTTAAACTTTCAAACTAGTTTGAATAGAAGATAAACGGAGTTCGCTTAAAGAAACTTACGAGATATAAGAAATTGTATGAAACTCTTATGGTTGTGGTTCCATCATACGAAATAAATTATTATTCGTAATCAACGAAATACTTAGGCTAAAGTATCATGCCGGAAAGGAGTACCGCGTTAAAAGTATATTAAAAACTTCATACGTTAGTATAAGTAGCTTAAACGTTTAAACGAGTTTGATTAGAAGATAAAAAGAGTTCGCTTAAAGAAACTTACGAGATATAAGAAATTGTATGAAACTCTTATGGTTATGGAACCATCATACGAAATAAATTTTTCTTCGTAATAAACGAAATACATGGCTAAAGTATCATGCCGGAAAGGAGTACCGTTAAAAGTATATTAAAAACTTTGTACGTTAGTATAATTAGCTTAAACTTTCAAACTAGTTTGAATAGAAGATAAACGGAGTTCGCTTAAAGAAACTTACGAGATATAAGAAATTGTATGAAACTCTTATGGTTGTGGTTCCATCATACGAAATAAATTATTATTCGTAATCAACGAAATACTTAGGCTAAAGTATCATGCCGGAAAGGAGTACCGTTAAAAGTATATTAAAAACTTCATACGTTAGTATAAGGAGCTTAAACGTTTAAACGAGTTTGATTAGAAGATAAAAAGAGTTCGCTTAAAGCAACTTACGAGATATAAGAAATTGTATGAAACTCTTATGGTTATGGTTCCATCATACGAAATAAATTTTTCTTCGTAATAAACGAAATACTTTGGCTAAAGTATCATGCCGGAAAGGAGTACCGTTAAAAGTATATTAAAAACTTTGTACGTTAGTATAATTAGCTTAAACTTTTAAACGAGTTTGATTAGAAGATAAACGGAGTTCGCTTAAAGAAACTTACGAGATATAAGAAATTGTATGAAACTCTTATGGTTATGGTTCCATCATACGAAATAAATTATAATTCGTAATCAACGAAATAGTTAGGCTAAAGTATCATGCCGGAAAGTCGTACCGTTAAAACTATATTAAAAACTTCATATGTTAGTATAATTAGCTTAAACTTTTAAACGAGTTTGATTAGAACATAAACGGAGTTAGCTTAAAGAAACTTAAGAGATATAAGAAATTGTATAAAATTCTTATGGGTGTGTTACCATTATACAAAATAAATTAGTATTCGTTATAAACAAAATACCGAGGCTAAAGTATCATGCCGGAAAAGGGTACCGATAAAATTATATTATAAACCTCATTCGTTAGTATAATTTGCTTAAACTTTTCAACGAGTTTTATTATAGAAGATAAACGGAGTTCGTTTGAAGAAACTTACGAGATAGAAGAAATTGTATGAAACTCTTATGGGTGTGGTACCTTCACACGAAATAAATTATTATTCGTAACCAACAAAATACTTAGGCTAAAGTATCATGCCGGAAAGGAGTACCGTTAAAAGTATATTAAAAACTTCATACGTTAGTATAATTAGCTTAAACTTTTAAACGAGTTTGAATAGAAGATAAACGGAGTTCGCTTAAAGAAACTTACGAGATATAAGAAATTGTATGAAACTCTTATGGTTGTGGTTCCATCATACGAAATAAATTATTATTCGTAATCAACGAAATACTTAGGCTAAAGTGTTATGCCGGAAAAGAGTACCGTTAAAAGTATAATATAAACTTCACACGTTAGAATAATTAGCTTGAACATTTATATGATTTTGATTAGGAGATAAACGGAGTTCGCTTAAAGAAACTTACGAGATATAAGAATTTGTATGAAACTCTTATGGGTGTGGTTCAATCATACGAAATAAATTATTATTCGTAACCAACAAAATACTTAGGCTAAAGTATCATGCCGGAAAGGAGTACCGTTAAAAGTATATTAAAAACTTCATACGTTAGTATAATTAGCTTAAACTTTTAAACTAGTTTGAATAGAAGATAAACGGAGTTCGCTTAAAGAAACTTACGAGATATAAGAAATTGTATGAAACTCTTATGGTTGTGGTTCCATCATACGAAATAAATTATTATTCGTAATCAACGAAATACTTAGGCTAAAGTATCATGCCGGAAAGGAGTACCGTTAAAAGTATATTAAAAACTTCATACGTTAGTATAAGGAGCTTAAACGTTTAAACGAGTTTGATTAGAAGATAAACGGAGTTCGCTTAAAGAAACTTACGAGATATAAGAAATTGTATGAAACTCTTATGGTTGTGGTTCCATCATACGAAATAAATTATTATTCGTAATCAACGAAATACTTAGGCTAAAGTGTTATGCCGGAAAAGAGTACCGTTAAAAGTATAATATAAACTTCACACGTTAGAATAATTAGCTTGAACATTTATATGATTTTGATTAGGAGATAAACGGAGTTCGCTTAAAGAAACTTACGAGATATAAGAATTTGTATGAAACTCTCTTATGGGTGTGGTTCAATCATACGAAATAAATTATTATTCGTAACCAACAAAATACTTAGGCTAAAGTATCATGCCAGAAAGGAGTACCGTTAAAAGTATATTAAAAACTTCATACGTTAGTATAATTAGCTTAAACTTTTAAACTAGTTTGAATAGAAGATAAACGGAGTTCGCTTAAAGAAACTTACGAGATATAAGAAATTGTATGAAACTCTTATGGTTGTGGTTCCATCATACGAAATAAATTATTATTCGTAATCAACGAAATACTTAGGCTAAAGTATCATGCCGGAAAGGAGTACCGTTAAAAGTATATTAAAAACTTCATACGTTAGTATAAGTAGCTTAAACGTTTAAACGAGTTTGATTAGAAGATAAACGGAGTTCGCTTAAAGAAACTTACGAGATATAAGAAATTGTATGAAACTCTTATGGTTGTGGTTCCATCATACGAAATAAATTATTATTCGTAATCAACGAAATACTTAGGCTAAAGTATCATGCCGGAAAGGAGTACCGCGTTAAAAGTATATTAAAAACTTCATACGTTAGTATAAGTAGCTTAAACGTTTAAACGAGTTTGATTAGAAGATAAAAAGAGTTCGCTTAAAGAAACTTACGAGATATAAGAAATTGTATGAAACTCTTATGGTTATGGAACCATCATACGAAATAAATTTTTCTTCGTAATAAACGAAATACTTAGGCTAAAGTATCATGCCGGAAAGGAGTACCGTTAAAAGTATATTAAAAACTTTGTACGTTAGTATAATTAGCTTAAACTTTCAAACTAGTTTGAATAGAAGATAAACGGAGTTCGCTTAAAGAAACTTACGAGATATAAGAAATTGTATGAAACTCTTATGGTTGTGGTTCCATCATACGAAATAAATTATTATTCGTAATCAACGAAATACTTAGGCTAAAGTATCATGCCGGAAAGGAGTACCGTTAAAAGTATATTAAAAACTTCATACGTTAGTATAAGGAGCTTAAACGTTTAAACGAGTTTGATTAGAAGATAAAAAGAGTTCGCTTAAAGCAACTTACGAGATATAAGAAATTGTATGAAACTCTTATGGTTATGGTTCCATCATACGAAATAAATTTTTCTTCGTAATAAACGAAATACTTTGGCTAAAGTATCATGCCGGAAAGGAGTACCGTTAAAAGTATATTAAAAACTTTGTACGTTAGTATAATTAGCTTAAACTTTTAAACGAGTTTGATTAGAAGATAAACGGAGTTCGCTTAAAGAAACTTACGAGATATAAGAAATTGTATGAAACTCTTATGGTTATGGTTCCATCATACGAAATAAATTATAATTCGTAATCAACGAAATAGTTAGGCTAAAGTATCATGCCGGAAAGTCGTACCGTTAAAACTATATTAAAAACTTCATATGTTAGTATAATTAGCTTAAACTTTTAAACGAGTTTGATTAGAACATAAACGGAGTTAGCTTAAAGAAACTTAAGAGATATAAGAAATTGTATAAAATTCTTATGGGTGTGTTACCATTATACAAAATAAATTAGTATTCGTTATAAACAAAATACCGAGGCTAAAGTATCATGCCGGAAAAGGGTACCGATAAAATTATATTATAAACCTCATTCGTTAGTATAATTTGCTTAAACTTTTCAACGAGTTTTATTATAGAAGATAAACGGAGTTCGTTTGAAGAAACTTACGAGATAGAAGAAATTGTATGAAACTCTTATGGGTGTGGTACCTTCACACGAAATAAATTATTATTCGTAACCAACAAAATACTTAGGCTAAAGTATCATGCCGGAAAGGAGTACCGTTAAAAGTATATTAAAAACTTCATACGTTAGTATAATTAGCTTAAACTTTTAAACGAGTTTGAATAGAAGATAAACGGAGTTCGCTTAAAGAAACTTACGAGATATAAGAAATTGTATGAAACTCTTATGGTTGTGGTTCCATCATACGAAATAAATTATTATTCGTAATCAACGAAATACTTAGGCTAAAGTGTTATGCCGGAAAAGAGTACCGTTAAAAGTATAATATAAACTTCACACGTTAGAATAATTAGCTTGAACATTTATATGATTTTGATTAGGAGATAAACGGAGTTCGCTTAAAGAAACTTACGAGATATAAGAATTTGTATGAAACTCTTATGGGTGTGGTTCAATCATACGAAATAAATTATTATTCGTAACCAACAAAATACTTAGGCTAAAGTATCATGCCGGAAAGGAGTACCGTTAAAAGTATATTAAAAACTTCATACGTTAGTATAATTAGCTTAAACTTTTAAACTAGTTTGAATAGAAGATAAACGGAGTTCGCTTAAAGAAACTTACGAGATATAAGAAATTGTATGAAACTCTTATGGTTGTGGTTCCATCATACGAAATAAATTATTATTCGTAATCAACGAAATACTTAGGCTAAAGTATCATGCCGGAAAGGAGTACCGTTAAAAGTATATTAAAAACTTCATACGTTAGTATAAGGAGCTTAAACGTTTAAACGAGTTTGATTAGAAGATAAACGGAGTTCGCTTAAAGAAACTTACGAGATATAAGAAATTGTATGAAACTCTTATGGTTGTGGTTCCATCATACGAAATAAATTATTATTCGTAATCAACGAAATACTTAGGCTAAAGTGTTATGCCGGAAAAGAGTACCGTTAAAAGTATAATATAAACTTCACACGTTAGAATAATTAGCTTGAACATTTATATGATTTTGATTAGGAGATAAACGGAGTTCGCTTAAAGAAACTTACGAGATATAAGAATTTGTATGAAACTCTCTTATGGGTGTGGTTCAATCATACGAAATAAATTATTATTCGTAACCAACAAAATACTTAGGCTAAAGTATCATGCCAGAAAGGAGTACCGTTAAAAGTATATTAAAAACTTCATACGTTAGTATAATTAGCTTAAACTTTTAAACTAGTTTGAATAGAAGATAAACGGAGTTCGCTTAAAGAAACTTACGAGATATAAGAAATTGTATGAAACTCTTATGGTTGTGGTTCCATCATACGAAATAAATTATTATTCGTAATCAACGAAATACTTAGGCTAAAGTATCATGCCGGAAAGGAGTACCGTTAAAAGTATATTAAAAACTTCATACGTTAGTATAAGTAGCTTAAACGTTTAAACGAGTTTGATTAGAAGATAAACGGAGTTCGCTTAAAGAAACTTACGAGATATAAGAAATTGTATGAAACTCTTATGGTTGTGGTTCCATCATACGAAATAAATTATTATTCGTAATCAACGAAATACTTAGGCTAAAGTATCATGCCGGAAAGGAGTACCGCGTTAAAAGTATATTAAAAACTTCATACGTTAGTATAAGTAGCTTAAACGTTTAAACGAGTTTGATTAGAAGATAAAAAGAGTTCGCTTAAAGAAACTTACGAGATATAAGAAATTGTATGAAACTCTTATGGTTATGGAACCATCATACGAAATAAATTTTTCTTCGTAATAAACGAAATACTTAGGCTAAAGTATCATGCCGGAAAGGAGTACCGTTAAAAGTATATTAAAAACTTTGTACGTTAGTATAATTAGCTTAAACTTTCAAACTAGTTTGAATAGAAGATAAACGGAGTTCGCTTAAAGAAACTTACGAGATATAAGAAATTGTATGAAACTCTTATGGTTGTGGTTCCATCATACGAAATAAATTATTATTCGTAATCAACGAAATACTTAGGCTAAAGTATCATGCCGGAAAGGAGTACCGTTAAAAGTATATTAAAAACTTCATACGTTAGTATAAGGAGCTTAAACGTTTAAACGAGTTTGATTAGAAGATAAAAAGAGTTCGCTTAAAGCAACTTACGAGATATAAGAAATTGTATGAAACTCTTATGGTTATGGTTCCATCATACGAAATAAATTTTTCTTCGTAATAAACGAAATACTTTGGCTAAAGTATCATGCCGGAAAGGAGTACCGTTAAAAGTATATTAAAAACTTTGTACGTTAGTATAATTAGCTTAAACTTTTAAACGAGTTTGATTAGAAGATAAACGGAGTTCGCTTAAAGAAACTTACGAGATATAAGAAATTGTATGAAACTCTTATGGTTATGGTTCCATCATACGAAATAAATTATAATTCGTAATCAACGAAATAGTTAGGCTAAAGTATCATGCCGGAAAGTCGTACCGTTAAAACTATATTAAAAACTTCATATGTTAGTATAATTAGCTTAAACTTTTAAACGAGTTTGATTAGAACATAAACGGAGTTAGCTTAAAGAAACTTAAGAGATATAAGAAATTGTATAAAATTCTTATGGGTGTGTTACCATTATACAAAATAAATTAGTATTCGTTATAAACAAAATACCGAGGCTAAAGTATCATGCCGGAAAAGGGTACCGATAAAATTATATTATAAACCTCATTCGTTAGTATAATTTGCTTAAACTTTTCAACGAGTTTTATTATAGAAGATAAACGGAGTTCGTTTGAAGAAACTTACGAGATAGAAGAAATTGTATGAAACTCTTATGGGTGTGGTACCTTCACACGAAATAAATTATTATTCGTAACCAACAAAATACTTAGGCTAAAGTATCATGCCGGAAAGGAGTACCGTTAAAAGTATATTAAAAACTTCATACGTTAGTATAATTAGCTTAAACTTTTAAACGAGTTTGAATAGAAGATAAACGGAGTTCGCTTAAAGAAACTTACGAGATATAAGAAATTGTATGAAACTCTTATGGTTGTGGTTCCATCATACGAAATAAATTATTATTCGTAATCAACGAAATACTTAGGCTAAAGTGTTATGCCGGAAAAGAGTACCGTTAAAAGTATAATATAAACTTCACACGTTAGAATAATTAGCTTGAACATTTATATGATTTTGATTAGGAGATAAACGGAGTTCGCTTAAAGAAACTTACGAGATATAAGAATTTGTATGAAACTCTCATGGGTGTGGTTCAATCATACGAAATAAATTATTATTCGTAACCAACAAAATACTTAGGCTAAAGTATCATGCCGGAAAGGAGTACCGTTAAAAGTATATTAAAAACTTCATACGTTAGTATAATTAGCTTAAACTTTTAAACTAGTTTGAATAGAAGATAAACGGAGTTCGCTTAAAGAAACTTACGAGATATAAGAAATTGTATGAAACTCTTATGGTTGTGGTTCCATCATACGAAATAAATTATTATTCGTAATCAACGAAATACTTAGGCTAAAGTATCATGCCGGAAAGGAGTACCGTTAAAAGTATATTAAAAACTTCATACGTTAGTATAAGGAGCTTAAACGTTTAAACGAGTTTGATTAGAAGATAAACGGAGTTCGCTTAAAGAAACTTACGAGATATAAGAAATTGTATGAAACTCTTATGGTTGTGGTTCCATCATACGAAATAAATTATTATTCGTAATCAACGAAATACTTAGGCTAAAGTGTTATGCCGGAAAAGAGTACCGTTAAAAGTATAATATAAACTTCACACGTTAGAATAATTAGCTTGAACATTTATATGATTTTGATTAGGAGATAAACGGAGTTCGCTTAAAGAAACTTACGAGATATAAGAATTTGTATGAAACTCTCTTATGGGTGTGGTTCAATCATACGAAATAAATTATTATTCGTAACCAACAAAATACTTAGGCTAAAGTATCATGCCAGAAAGGAGTACCGTTAAAAGTATATTAAAAACTTCATACGTTAGTATAATTAGCTTAAACTTTTAAACTAGTTTGAATAGAAGATAAACGGAGTTCGCTTAAAGAAACTTACGAGATATAAGAAATTGTATGAAACTCTTATGGTTGTGGTTCCATCATACGAAATAAATTATTATTCGTAATCAACGAAATACTTAGGCTAAAGTATCATGCCGGAAAGGAGTACCGTTAAAAGTATATTAAAAACTTCATACGTTAGTATAAGTAGCTTAAACGTTTAAACGAGTTTGATTAGAAGATAAACGGAGTTCGCTTAAAGAAACTTACGAGATATAAGAAATTGTATGAAACTCTTATGGTTGTGGTTCCATCATACGAAATAAATTATTATTCGTAATCAACGAAATACTTAGGCTAAAGTATCATGCCGGAAAGGAGTACCGCGTTAAAAGTATATTAAAAACTTCATACGTTAGTATAAGTAGCTTAAACGTTTAAACGAGTTTGATTAGAAGATAAAAAGAGTTCGCTTAAAGAAACTTACGAGATATAAGAAATTGTATGAAACTCTTATGGTTATGGAACCATCATACGAAATAAATTTTTCTTCGTAATAAACGAAATACTTAGGCTAAAGTATCATGCCGGAAAGGAGTACCGTTAAAAGTATATTAAAAACTTTGTACGTTAGTATAATTAGCTTAAACTTTCAAACTAGTTTGAATAGAAGATAAACGGAGTTCGCTTAAAGAAACTTACGAGATATAAGAAATTGTATGAAACTCTTATGGTTGTGGTTCCATCATACGAAATAAATTATTATTCGTAATCAACGAAATACTTAGGCTAAAGTATCATGCCGGAAAGGAGTACCGTTAAAAGTATATTAAAAACTTCATACGTTAGTATAAGGAGCTTAAACGTTTAAACGAGTTTGATTAGAAGATAAAAAGAGTTCGCTTAAAGCAACTTACGAGATATAAGAAATTGTATGAAACTCTTATGGTTATGGTTCCATCATACGAAATAAATTTTTCTTCGTAATAAACGAAATACTTTGGCTAAAGTATCATGCCGGAAAGGAGTACCGTTAAAAGTATATTAAAAACTTTGTACGTTAGTATAATTAGCTTAAACTTTTAAACGAGTTTGATTAGAAGATAAACGGAGTTCGCTTAAAGAAACTTACGAGATATAAGAAATTGTATGAAACTCTTATGGTTATGGTTCCATCATACGAAATAAATTATAATTCGTAATCAACAAAATAGTTAGGCTAAAGTATCATGCCGGAAAGTCGTACCGTTAAAACTATATTAAAAACTTCATATGTTAGTATAATTAGCTTAAACTTTTAAACGAGTTTGATTAGAACATAAACGGAGTTAGCTTAAAGAAACTTAAGAGATATAAGAAATTGTATAAAATTCTTATGGGTGTGTTACCATTATACAAAATAAATTAGTATTCGTTATAAACAAAATACCGAGGCTAAAGTATCATGCCGGAAAAGGGTACCGATAAAATTATATTATAAACCTCATTCGTTAGTATAATTTGCTTAAACTTTTCAACGAGTTTTATTATAGAAGATAAACGGAGTTCGTTTGAAGAAACTTACGAGATAGAAGAAATTGTATGAAACTCTTATGGGTGTGGTACCTTCACACGAAATAAATTATTATTCGTAACCAACAAAATACTTAGGCTAAAGTATCATGCCGGAAAGGAGTACCGTTAAAAGTATATTAAAAACTTCATACGTTAGTATAATTAGCTTAAACTTTTAAACGAGTTTGAATAGAAGATAAACGGAGTTCGCTTAAAGAAACTTACGAGATATAAGAAATTGTATGAAACTCTTATGGTTGTGGTTCCATCATACGAAATAAATTATTATTCGTAATCAACGAAATACTTAGGCTAAAGTGTTATGCCGGAAAAGAGTACCGTTAAAAGTATAATATAAACTTCACACGTTAGAATAATTAGCTTGAACATTTATATGATTTTGATTAGGAGATAAACGGAGTTCGCTTAAAGAAACTTACGAGATATAAGAATTTGTATGAAACTCTCATGGGTGTGGTTCAATCATACGAAATAAATTATTATTCGTAACCAACAAAATACTTAGCCTAAAGTATCATGCCGGAAAGGAGTACCGTTAAAAGTATATTAAAAACTTCATACGTTAGTATAATTAGCTTAAACTTTTAAACTAGTTTGAATAGAAGATAAACGGAGTTCGCTTAAAGAAACTTACGAGATATAAGAAATTGTATGAAACTCTTATGGTTGTGGTTCCATCATACGAAATAAATTATTATTCGTAATCAACGAAATACTTAGGCTAAAGTATCATGCCGGAAAGGAGTACCGTTAAAAGTATATTAAAAACTTCATACGTTAGTATAAGGAGCTTAAACGTTTAAACGAGTTTGATTAGAAGATAAACGGAGTTCGCTTAAAGAAACTTACGAGATATAAGAAATTGTATGAAACTCTTATGGTTGTGGTTCCATCATACGAAATAAATTATTATTCGTAATCAACGAAATACTTAGGCTAAAGTGTTATGCCGGAAAAGAGTACCGTTAAAAGTATAATATAAACTTCACACGTTAGAATAATTAGCTTGAACATTTATATGATTTTGATTAGGAGATAAACGGAGTTCGCTTAAAGAAACTTACGAGATATAAGAATTTGTATGAAACTCTCTTATGGGTGTGGTTCAATCATACGAAATAAATTATTATTCGTAACCAACAAAATACTTAGGCTAAAGTATCATGCCAGAAAGGAGTACCGTTAAAAGTATATTAAAAACTTCATACGTTAGTATAATTAGCTTAAACTTTTAAACTAGTTTGAATAGAAGATAAACGGAGTTCGCTTAAAGAAACTTACGAGATATAAGAAATTGTATGAAACTCTTATGGTTGTGGTTCCATCATACGAAATAAATTATTATTCGTAATCAACGAAATACTTAGGCTAAAGTATCATGCCGGAAAGGAGTACCGTTAAAAGTATATTAAAAACTTCATACGTTAGTATAAGTAGCTTAAACGTTTAAACGAGTTTGATTAGAAGATAAACGGAGTTCGCTTAAAGAAACTTACGAGATATAAGAAATTGTATGAAACTCTTATGGTTGTGGTTCCATCATACGAAATAAATTATTATTCGTAATCAACGAAATACTTAGGCTAAAGTATCATGCCGGAAAGGAGTACCGCGTTAAAAGTATATTAAAAACTTCATACGTTAGTATAAGTAGCTTAAACGTTTAAACGAGTTTGATTAGAAGATAAAAAGAGTTCGCTTAAAGAAACTTACGAGATATAAGAAATTGTATGAAACTCTTATGGTTATGGAACCATCATACGAAATAAATTTTTCTTCGTAATAAACGAAATACTTAGGCTAAAGTATCATGCCGGAAAGGAGTACCGTTAAAAGTATATTAAAAACTTTGTACGTTAGTATAATTAGCTTAAACTTTCAAACTAGTTTGAATAGAAGATAAACGGAGTTCGCTTAAAGAAACTTACGAGATATAAGAAATTGTATGAAACTCTTATGGTTGTGGTTCCATCATACGAAATAAATTATTATTCGTAATCAACGAAATACTTAGGCTAAAGTATCATGCCGGAAAGGAGTACCGTTAAAAGTATATTAAAAACTTCATACGTTAGTATAAGGAGCTTAAACGTTTAAACGAGTTTGATTAGAAGATAAAAAGAGTTCGCTTAAAGCAACTTACGAGATATAAGAAATTGTATGAAACTCTTATGGTTATGGTTCCATCATACGAAATAAATTTTTCTTCGTAATAAACGAAATACTTTGGCTAAAGTATCATGCCGGAAAGGAGTACCGTTAAAAGTATATTAAAAACTTTGTACGTTAGTATAATTAGCTTAAACTTTTAAACGAGTTTGATTAGAAGATAAACGGAGTTCGCTTAAAGAAACTTACGAGATATAAGAAATTGTATGAAACTCTTATGGTTATGGTTCCATCATACGAAATAAATTATAATTCGTAATCAACGAAATAGTTAGGCTAAAGTATCATGCCGGAAAGTCGTACCGTTAAAACTATATTAAAAACTTCATATGTTAGTATAATTAGCTTAAACTTTTAAACGAGTTTGATTAGAACATAAACGGAGTTAGCTTAAAGAAACTTAAGAGATATAAGAAATTGTATAAAATTCTTATGGGTGTGTTACCATTATACAAAATAAATTAGTATTCGTTATAAACAAAATACCGAGGCTAAAGTATCATGCCGGAAAAGGGTACCGATAAAATTATATTATAAACCTCATTCGTTAGTATAATTTGCTTAAACTTTTCAACGAGTTTTATTATAGAAGATAAACGGAGTTCGTTTGAAGAAACTTACGAGATAGAAGAAATTGTATGAAACTCTTATGGGTGTGGTACCTTCACACGAAATAAATTATTATTCGTAACCAACAAAATACTTAGGCTAAAGTATCATGCCGGAAAGGAGTACCGTTAAAAGTATATTAAAAACTTCATACGTTAGTATAATTAGCTTAAACTTTTAAACGAGTTTGAATAGAAGATAAACGGAGTTCGCTTAAAGAAACTTACGAGATATAAGAAATTGTATGAAACTCTTATGGTTGTGGTTCCATCATACGAAATAAATTATTATTCGTAATCAACGAAATACTTAGGCTAAAGTGTTATGCCGGAAAAGAGTACCGTTAAAAGTATAATATAAACTTCACACGTTAGAATAATTAGCTTGAACATTTATATGATTTTGATTAGGAGATAAACGGAGTTCGCTTAAAGAAACTTACGAGATATAAGAATTTGTATGAAACTCTCATGGGTGTGGTTCAATCATACGAAATAAATTATTATTCGTAACCAACAAAATACTTAGCCTAAAGTATCATGCCGGAAAGGAGTACCGTTAAAAGTATATTAAAAACTTCATACGTTAGTATAATTAGCTTAAACTTTTAAACTAGTTTGAATAGAAGATAAACGGAGTTCGCTTAAAGAAACTTACGAGATATAAGAAATTGTATGAAACTCTTATGGTTGTGGTTCCATCATACGAAATAAATTATTATTCGTAATCAACGAAATACTTAGGCTAAAGTATCATGCCGGAAAGGAGTACCGTTAAAAGTATATTAAAAACTTCATACGTTAGTATAAGGAGCTTAAACGTTTAAACGAGTTTGATTAGAAGATAAACGGAGTTCGCTTAAAGAAACTTACGAGATATAAGAAATTGTATGAAACTCTTATGGTTGTGGTTCCATCATACGAAATAAATTATTATTCGTAATCAACGAAATACTTAGGCTAAAGTGTTATGCCGGAAAAGAGTACCGTTAAAAGTATAATATAAACTTCACACGTTAGAATAATTAGCTTGAACATTTATATGATTTTGATTAGGAGATAAACGGAGTTCGCTTAAAGAAACTTACGAGATATAAGAATTTGTATGAAACTCTCTTATGGGTGTGGTTCAATCATACGAAATAAATTATTATTCGTAACCAACAAAATACTTAGGCTAAAGTATCATGCCAGAAAGGAGTACCGTTAAAAGTATATTAAAAACTTCATACGTTAGTATAATTAGCTTAAACTTTTAAACTAGTTTGAATAGAAGATAAACGGAGTTCGCTTAAAGAAACTTACGAGATATAAGAAATTGTATGAAACTCTTATGGTTGTGGTTCCATCATACGAAATAAATTATTATTCGTAATCAACGAAATACTTAGGCTAAAGTATCATGCCGGAAAGGAGTACCGTTAAAAGTATATTAAAAACTTCATACGTTAGTATAAGTAGCTTAAACGTTTAAACGAGTTTGATTAGAAGATAAACGGAGTTCGCTTAAAGAAACTTACGAGATATAAGAAATTGTATGAAACTCTTATGGTTGTGGTTCCATCATACGAAATAAATTATTATTCGTAATCAACGAAATACTTAGGCTAAAGTATCATGCCGGAAAGGAGTACCGCGTTAAAAGTATATTAAAAACTTCATACGTTAGTATAAGTAGCTTAAACGTTTAAACGAGTTTGATTAGAAGATAAAAAGAGTTCGCTTAAAGAAACTTACGAGATATAAGAAATTGTATGAAACTCTTATGGTTATGGAACCATCATACGAAATAAATTTTTCTTCGTAATAAACGAAATACTTAGGCTAAAGTATCATGCCGGAAAGGAGTACCGTTAAAAGTATATTAAAAACTTTGTACGTTAGTATAATTAGCTTAAACTTTCAAACTAGTTTGAATAGAAGATAAACGGAGTTCGCTTAAAGAAACTTACGAGATATAAGAAATTGTATGAAACTCTTATGGTTGTGGTTCCATCATACGAAATAAATTATTATTCGTAATCAACGAAATACTTAGGCTAAAGTATCATGCCGGAAAGGAGTACCGTTAAAAGTATATTAAAAACTTCATACGTTAGTATAAGGAGCTTAAACGTTTAAACGAGTTTGATTAGAAGATAAAAAGAGTTCGCTTAAAGCAACTTACGAGATATAAGAAATTGTATGAAACTCTTATGGTTATGGTTCCATCATACGAAATAAATTTTTCTTCGTAATAAACGAAATACTTTGGCTAAAGTATCATGCCGGAAAGGAGTACCGTTAAAAGTATATTAAAAACTTTGTACGTTAGTATAATTAGCTTAAACTTTTAAACGAGTTTGATTAGAAGATAAACGGAGTTCGCTTAAAGAAACTTACGAGATATAAGAAATTGTATGAAACTCTTATGGTTATGGTTCCATCATACGAAATAAATTATAATTCGTAATCAACGAAATAGTTAGGCTAAAGTATCATGCCGGAAAGTCGTACCGTTAAAACTATATTAAAAACTTCATATGTTAGTATAATTAGCTTAAACTTTTAAACGAGTTTGATTAGAACATAAACGGAGTTAGCTTAAAGAAACTTAAGAGATATAAGAAATTGTATAAAATTCTTATGGGTGTGTTACCATTATACAAAATAAATTAGTATTCGTTATAAACAAAATACCGAGGCTAAAGTATCATGCCGGAAAAGGGTACCGATAAAATTATATTATAAACCTCATTCGTTAGTATAATTTGCTTAAACTTTTCAACGAGTTTTATTATAGAAGATAAACGGAGTTCGTTTGAAGAAACTTACGAGATAGAAGAAATTGTATGAAACTCTTATGGGTGTGGTACCTTCACACGAAATAAATTATTATTCGTAACCAACAAAATACTTAGGCTAAAGTATCATGCCGGAAAGGAGTACCGTTAAAAGTATATTAAAAACTTCATACGTTAGTATAATTAGCTTAAACTTTTAAACGAGTTTGAATAGAAGATAAACGGAGTTCGCTTAAAGAAACTTACGAGATATAAGAAATTGTATGAAACTCTTATGGTTGTGGTTCCATCATACGAAATAAATTATTATTCGTAATCAACGAAATACTTAGGCTAAAGTGTTATGCCGGAAAAGAGTACCGTTAAAAGTATAATATAAACTTCACACGTTAGAATAATTAGCTTGAACATTTATATGATTTTGATTAGGAGATAAACGGAGTTCGCTTAAAGAAACTTACGAGATATAAGAATTTGTATGAAACTCTCATGGGTGTGGTTCAATCATACGAAATAAATTATTATTCGTAACCAACAAAATACTTAGCCTAAAGTATCATGCCGGAAAGGAGTACCGTTAAAAGTATATTAAAAACTTCATACGTTAGTATAATTAGCTTAAACTTTTAAACTAGTTTGAATAGAAGATAAACGGAGTTCGCTTAAAGAAACTTACGAGATATAAGAAATTGTATGAAACTCTTATGGTTGTGGTTCCATCATACGAAATAAATTATTATTCGTAATCAACGAAATACTTAGGCTAAAGTATCATGCCGGAAAGGAGTACCGTTAAAAGTATATTAAAAACTTCATACGTTAGTATAAGGAGCTTAAACGTTTAAACGAGTTTGATTAGAAGATAAACGGAGTTCGCTTAAAGAAACTTACGAGATATAAGAAATTGTATGAAACTCTTATGGTTGTGGTTCCATCATACGAAATAAATTATTATTCGTAATCAACGAAATACTTAGGCTAAAGTGTTATGCCGGAAAAGAGTACCGTTAAAAGTATAATATAAACTTCACACGTTAGAATAATTAGCTTGAACATTTATATGATTTTGATTAGGAGATAAACGGAGTTCGCTTAAAGAAACTTACGAGATATAAGAATTTGTATGAAACTCTCTTATGGGTGTGGTTCAATCATACGAAATAAATTATTATTCGTAACCAACAAAATACTTAGGCTAAAGTATCATGCCAGAAAGGAGTACCGTTAAAAGTATATTAAAAACTTCATACGTTAGTATAATTAGCTTAAACTTTTAAACTAGTTTGAATAGAAGATAAACGGAGTTCGCTTAAAGAAACTTACGAGATATAAGAAATTGTATGAAACTCTTATGGTTGTGGTTCCATCATACGAAATAAATTATTATTCGTAATCAACGAAATACTTAGGCTAAAGTATCATGCCGGAAAGGAGTACCGTTAAAAGTATATTAAAAACTTCATACGTTAGTATAAGTAGCTTAAACGTTTAAACGAGTTTGATTAGAAGATAAACGGAGTTCGCTTAAAGAAACTTACGAGATATAAGAAATTGTATGAAACTCTTATGGTTGTGGTTCCATCATACGAAATAAATTATTATTCGTAATCAACGAAATACTTAGGCTAAAGTATCATGCCGGAAAGGAGTACCGCGTTAAAAGTATATTAAAAACTTCATACGTTAGTATAAGTAGCTTAAACGTTTAAACGAGTTTGATTAGAAGATAAACGGAGTTCGCTTAAAGAAACTTACGAGATATAAGAAATTGTATGAAACTCTTATGGTTATGGTTCCATCATACGAAATAAATTTTTCTTCGTAATAAACGAAATACTTTGGCTAAAGTATCATGCCGGAAAGGAGTACCGTTAAAAGTATATTAAAAACTTTGTACGTTAGTATAATTAGCTTAAACTTTTAAACGAGTTTGATTAGAAGATAAACGGAGTTCGCTTAAAGAAACTTACGAGATATAAGAAATTGTATGAAACTCTTATGGTTATGGTTCCATCATACGAAATAAATTATAATTCGTAATCAACGAAATAGTTAGGCTAAAGTATCATGCCGGAAAGTCGTACCGTTAAAACTATATTAAAAACTTCATATGTTAGTATAATTAGCTTAAACTTTTAAACGAGTTTGATTAGAACATAAACGGAGTTAGCTTAAAGAAACTTAAGAGATATAAGAAATTGTATAAAATTCTTATGGGTGTGTTACCATTATACAAAATAAATTAGTATTCGTTATAAACAAAATACCGAGGCTAAAGTATCATGCCGGAAAAGGGTACCGATAAAATTATATTATAAACCTCATTCGTTAGTATAATTTGCTTAAACTTTTCAACGAGTTTTATTATAGAAGATAAACGGAGTTCGTTTGAAGAAACTTACGAGATAGAAGAAATTGTATGAAACTCTTATGGGTGTGGTACCTTCACACGAAATAAATTATTATTCGTAACCAACAAAATACTTAGGCTAAAGTATCATGCCGGAAAGGAGTACCGTTAAAAGTATATTAAAAACTTCATACGTTAGTATAATTAGCTTAAACTTTTAAACGAGTTTGAATAGAAGATAAACGGAGTTCGCTTAAAGAAACTTACGAGATATAAGAAATTGTATGAAACTCTTATGGTTGTGGTTCCATCATACGAAATAAATTATTATTCGTAATCAACGAAATACTTAGGCTAAAGTGTTATGCCGGAAAAGAGTACCGTTAAAAGTATAATATAAACTTCACACGTTAGAATAATTAGCTTGAACATTTATATGATTTTGATTAGGAGATAAACGGAGTTCGCTTAAAGAAACTTACGAGATATAAGAATTTGTATGAAACTCTCATGGGTGTGGTTCAATCATACGAAATAAATTATTATTCGTAACCAACAAAATACTTAGGCTAAAGTATCATGCCGGAAAGGAGTACCGTTAAAAGTATATTAAAAACTTCATACGTTAGTATAATTAGCTTAAACTTTTAAACTAGTTTGAATAGAAGATAAACGGAGTTCGCTTAAAGAAACTTACGAGATATAAGAAATTGTATGAAACTCTTATGGTTGTGGTTCCATCATACGAAATAAATTATTATTCGTAATCAACGAAATACTTAGGCTAAAGTATCATGCCGGAAAGGAGTACCGCGTTAAAAGTATATTAAAAACTTCATACGTTAGTATAAGTAGCTTAAACGTTTAAACGAGTTTGATTAGAAGATAAAAAGAGTTCGCTTAAAGAAACTTACGAGATATAACAAATTGTATGAAACTCTTATGGTTATGGAACCATCATACGAAATAAATTTTTCTTCGTAATAAACGAAATACTTAGGCTAAAGTATCATGCCGGAAAGGAGTACCGTTAAAAGTATATTAAAAACTTTGTACGTTAGTATAATTAGCTTAAACTTTCAAACTAGTTTGAATAGAAGATAAACGGAGTTCGCTTAAAGAAACTTACGAGATATAAGAAATTGTATGAAACTCTTATGGTTGTGGTTCCATCATACGAAATAAATTATTATTCGTAATCAACGAAATACTTAGGCTAAAGTATCATGCCGGAAAGGAGTACCGTTAAAAGTATATTAAAAACTTCATACGTTAGTATAAGGAGCTTAAACGTTTAAACGAGTTTGATTAGAAGATAAAAAGAGTTCGCTTAAAGAAACTTACGAGATATAAGAAATTGTATGAAACTCTTATGGTTATGGTTCCATCATACGAAATAAATTTTTCTTCGTAATAAACGAAATACTTAGGCTAAAGTATCATGCCGGAAAGGAGTACCGTTAAAAGTATATTAAAAACTTTGTACGTTAGTATAATTAGCTTAAACTTTCAAACTAGTTTGAATAGAAGATAAACGGAGTTCGCTTAAAGAAACTTACGAGATATAAGAAATTGTATGAAACTCTTATGGTTGTGGTTCCATCATACGAAATAAATTATTATTCGTAATCAACGAAATACTTAGGCTAAAGTATCATGCCGGAAAGGAGTACCGCGTTAAAAGTATATTAAAAACTTCATACGTTAGTATAAGTAGCTTAAACGTTTAAACGAGTTTGATTAGAAGATAAAAAGAGTTCGCTTAAAGAAACTTACGAGATATAACAAATTGTATGAAACTCTTATGGTTATGGAACCATCATACGAAATAAATTTTTCTTCGTAATAAACGAAATACTTAGGCTAAAGTATCATGCCGGAAAGGAGTACCGTTAAAAGTATATTAAAAACTTTGTACGTTAGTATAATTAGCTTAAACTTTCAAACTAGTTTGAATAGAAGATAAACGGAGTTCGCTTAAAGAAACTTACGAGATATAAGAAATTGTATGAAACTCTTATGGTTGTGGTTCCATCATACGAAATAAATTATTATTCGTAATCAACGAAATACTTAGGCTAAAGTATCATGCCGGAAAGGAGTACCGTTAAAAGTATATTAAAAACTTCATACGTTAGTATAAGGAGCTTAAACGTTTAAACGAGTTTGATTAGAAGATAAAAAGAGTTCGCTTAAAGAAACTTACGAGATATAAGAAATTGTATGAAACTCTTATGGTTATGGTTCCATCATACGAAATAAATTTTTCTTCGTAATCAACGAAATACTTAGGCTAAAGTATCATGCCGGAAAGGAGTACCGTTAAAAGTATATTAAAAACTTCATACGTTAGTATAAGGAGCTTAAACGTTTAAACGAGTTTGATTAGAAGATAAAAAGAGTTCGCTTAAAGAAACTTACGAGATATAAGAAATTGTATGAAACTCTTATGGTTATGGAACCATCATACGAAATAAATTTTTCTTCGTAATAAACGAAATACTTAGGCTAAAGTATCATGCCGGAAAGGAGTACCGTTAAAAGTATATTAAAAACTTTGTACGTTAGTATAATTAGCTTAAACTTTCAAACTAGTTTGAATAGAAGATAAACGGAGTTCGCTTAAAGAAACTTACGAGATATAAGAAATTGTATGAAACTCTTATGGTTGTGGTTCCATCATACGAAATAAATTATTATTCGTAATCAACGAAATACTTAGGCTAAAGTATCATGCCGGAAAGGAGTACCGCGTTAAAAGTATATTAAAAACTTCATACGTTAGTATAAGTAGCTTAAACGTTTAAACGAGTTTGATTAGAAGATAAAAAGAGTTCGCTTAAAGAAACTTACGAGATATAACAAATTGTATGAAACTCTTATGGTTATGGAACCATCATACGAAATAAATTATTATTCGTAATCAACGAAATACTTAGGCTAAAGTGTTATGCCGGAAAAGAGTACCGTTAAAAGTATAATATAAACTTCACACGTTAGAATAATTAGCTTGAACATTTATATGATTTTGATTAGGAGATAAACGGAGTTCGCTTAAAGAAACTTACGAGATATAAGAATTTGTATGAAACTCTCTTATGGGTGTGGTTCAATCATACGAAATAAATTATTATTCGTAACCAACAAAATACTTAGGCTAAAGTATCATGCCAGAAAGGAGTACCGTTAAAAGTATATTAAAAACTTCATACGTTAGTATAATTAGCTTAAACTTTTAAACTAGTTTGAATAGAAGATAAACGGAGTTCGCTTAAAGAAACTTACGAGATATAAGAAATTGTATGAAACTCTTATGGTTGTGGTTCCATCATACGAAATAAATTATTATTCGTAATCAACGAAATACTTAGGCTAAAGTATCATGCCGGAAAGGAGTACCGTTAAAAGTATATAAAAAACTTCATACGTTAGTATAAGTAGCTTAAACGTTTAAACGAGTTTGATTAGAAGATAAACGGAGTTCGCTTAAAGAAACTTACGAGATATAAGAAATTGTATGAAACTCTTATGGTTGTGGTTCCATCATACGAAATAAATTATTATTCGTAATCAACGAAATACTTAGGCTAAAGTATCATGCCGGAAAGGAGTACCGCGTTAAAAGTATATTAAAAACTTCATACGTTAGTATAATTAGCTTGAACATTTATATGATTTTGATTAGGAGATAAACGGAGTTCGCTTAAAGAAACTTACGAGATATAAGAATTTGTATGAAACTCTCTTATGGGTGTGGTTCAATCATACGAAATAAATTATTATTCGTAACCAACAAAATACTTAGGCTAAAGTATCATGCTAGAAAGGAGTACCGTTAAAAGTATATTAAAAACTTCATACGTTAGTATAATTAGCTTAAACTTTTAAACTAGTTTGAATAGAAGATAAACGGAGTTCGCTTAAAGAAACTTACGAGATATAAGAAATTGTATGAAACTCTTATGGTTGTGGTTCCATCATACGAAATAAATTATTATTCGTAATCAACGAAATACTTAGGCTAAAGTATCATGCCGGAAAGGAGTACCGTTAAAAGTATATTAAAAACTTCATACGTTAGTATAAGTAGCTTAAACGTTTAAACGAGTTTGATTAGAAGATAAACGGAGTTCGCTTAAAGAAACTTACGAGATATAAGAAATTGTATGAAACTCTTATGGTTGTGGAACCATCATACGAAATAAATTTTTCTTCGTAATAAACGAAATACTTAGGCTAAAGTATCATGCCGGAAAGGAGTACCGTTAAAAGTATATTAAAAACTTCATACGTTAGTATAATTAGCTTAAACTTTCAAACTAGTTTGAATAGAAGATAAACGGAGTTCGCTTAAAGAAACTTACGAGATATAAGAAATTGTATGAAACTCTTATGGTTGTGGTTCCATCATACGAAATAAATTATTATTCGTAATCAACGAAATACTTAGGCTAAAGTATCATGCCGGAAAGGAGTACCGCGTTAAAAGTATATTAAAAACTTCATACGTTAGTATAAGTAGCTTAAACGTTTAAACGAGTTTGATTAGAAGATAAAAAGAGTTCGCTTAAAGAAACTTACGAGATATAAGAAATTGTATGAAACTCTTATGGTTATGGAACCATCATACGAAATAAATTTTTCTTCGTAATAAACGAAATACTTAGGCTAAAGTATCATGCCGGAAAGGAGTACCGTTAAAAGTATATTAAAAACTTTGTACGTTAGTATAATTAGCTTAAACTTTCAAACTAGTTTGAATAGAAGATAAACGGAGTTCGCTTAAAGAAACTTACGAGATATAAGAAATTGTATGAAACTCTTATGGTTGTGGTTCCATCATACGAAATAAATTATTATTCGTAATCAACGAAATACTTAGGCTAAAGTATCATGCCGGAAAGGAGTACCGTTAAAAGTATATTAAAAACTTCATACGTTAGTATAAGGAGCTTAAACGTTTAAACGAGTTTGATTAGAAGATAAAAAGAGTTCGCTTAAAGAAACTTACGAGATATAAGAAATTGTATGAAACTTGTTGGGTATCGATAGTGACGGCCCAGTAAGAAAAGGCCTCGAAGGCCCAATAGCTATAGAGGGGGTAAACCCATGACATCCGAACCGAATCGAGCCCAAAGTCTATAGAGACGCCAAAGGCTCTCAGACTGCTCGCCATTCTCTACCAAGTCGCGACCTTCCACTGCTCGACATGGGAGTGCTCGCCCCGAAGAGAGCCTTGCCTCTCTCCTCTGGTCCCACTAAACCGTTAATAACAGAGTGGCCAAGATATCCCGCATATCCCGGTCACATATTCACTAAAGATTAGATTTGGTAACTGCAATATCTCGCAGTAACTGCCATATCCCACGATCCGAATCTTCAGCAACTCAATATACATTAAGATATTCAGTTGCCTTTATACGGTTCTATCTCTCTTACCCTATAAATATCCTTGCTTTACATACGTACTTTACGTTTTGAGTTTTATACACACATATACTCATTTAAGCATCGGAGAGGGACCCAGAGGCACCCCCTCTGTTGCGCTCCCCTACTTGCAGGTTCACCGGAGTTGGAGCTGAAGCGTCATCCCAACCTTGTCTGGTATTCAATTCACTGCCAGATCAGCATTCAGGATTTCACGATCCAACATTTGGCGCCGTCTGTGGGAAACGAGCAATTAAGCCATGAGAACTCGATCCCAAAGCAACCGTCGGAATCAGACTAGGGAGCGATCCTCAGATAGCTCTGATTCCGCCGCCGCTTCACCGCTTCAACAGGAACCTGCCAGCCGAGCAGGAGTTAATGCTGTTCCTCTGCGGACAGCCCGAGAACATGTCGGTAATTCAAGACCGACCCCAGCTGCTGATCAAAACGGAGCCCCTGCACCGCAGACAGTCCACATTGCGGGGCAGAATATTAATTTAACCCCCGAGATGGTCTCCTTGCTGGAAGCCATCCTAGGACAGGCGCGCCGCCAGGCCCCTGCTCCTCAGGAAAACAATCCCTCTGCTCCTAAGGAAAATCACCGCCCTGCTGCCACAGGGCCTTCACCTTCAGAAGCGGCCAATCCTAGTCCTGCTGCGCATCAGGAGGATCAGGAGATGACGTCAGGTCAGCAGTCCCTACCTCCAGCGCACACCAAGGAGCCAGCAGCCGCATATACTGCCAATCCTTCCGGTCCGCCTCCACCCGGAGCCTCTCCCATGTACTGCACTGTGGAGCAGATGGATGACCTCCTCAACAAAAGGCTCCAGGAAAGACAGTTGACAGTCATAGCTCCCTTCAAGGAGCAGTCCTCTCATCCATTCACCGACGCGCTCGTCGCTATCAAAATCCCGAAGGATGTGGTTGCTCGGGCCATACCTGAGTATAGCGGTGGAGGAGATCCCACCGTACATGTCAACAAGCATGAGGCCTCCCTTCTGGGTAAGTCAAACGATCCCAATCATTTGGCTTTGCTATTTCCATCTACTCTTTCGGGTTCGGCTTCGTCCTGGTTCTTCGGCCTCCCTGCAGGATCAATCGGAACTTGGGCAGAGTTAAGAAGCAAGTTCCTGGAGAGATACATGGGCGAGCGCCAGTTGCTGAAGAGCGTGGTCGCCCTTGACTCGGTCAAACAGCAGCCTGGAGAGTCGCTGTCCAACTTCTACGGGCGTTTTCATCAAAACGTCACAGAATTAGATCGCCGAATCTCGGATGGGGAGATCATTCGAGCATTCTACAGAGGTCTGGATGTGGCCAACAAGGCCTCGAGAAAGCTGCGAAACAGCTATCACGTAAAGGAGATAGAGACATTGGAGGAGTTGGCATCCAGAGCGAAAGGTTTCATAGACCTTGAGCGCGCAAACATCGAGGCTAACCTCCTGACGACCTCGCTAAGGGTAACCCCTGAACCCCGACGCGATGGTAAGAAGGAGGTCAAGAAGGAGAAAAAGGGAAAAGAAAGTAAGCCGCGAGTCGAGTCTCTTCCAGCGCCTCGCCATCCAGAGGTCCCTGAGTACTTCACGCCTTTAAATAGGCAGATCTCAGCGGTACTAGTCGAGATGGAGAGGAGATCCTTGGCGAGGCCACCGATGCCTCGCCGAGGTGGGTTACCCATGGGCAAGGATGTCGAGAGCTATTGCAGATACCACAAGTGCAAGGGCCATAAGACAGACGATTGCAAGATTCTGAAGCGAGATATAGAGAGGCTGATTCAGGGGGGAATGTTGAAGGAATTTGTGGCAGGGCGAGACCGAAGTCGAACG
Source organism: Chamaenerion angustifolium (assembly GCA_946814005.1). Classification (NCBI taxonomy): domain Eukaryota; kingdom Viridiplantae; phylum Streptophyta; class Magnoliopsida; order Myrtales; family Onagraceae; genus Chamaenerion; species Chamaenerion angustifolium. Next base: position 14,615,854 of record OX328274.1, read on the forward strand.
CCCCCCAGGAGACATCGTTCACCAGCCCCTGCAGATCAAGCTGAGCCTTCTGGAAGCAAGAGGAGAGTGAATCTGATTGCAGGAGGATTCGGCGCAGGCGGCGAGAGGTCAAACTCCAGAGAGGTCTACGCCACTCAGATCTCTACGGCAGTTCAGTTGGGGAAGCGACCCCGACCTGAAGAAAACATTGTCATCTCATTCTCTGAAGATGATTTGACACATGTCACCACGCCCCACAACGATGCTCTGGTCATTACGGCAGATATTGACGGCTGTGATGTTGCAAGGATTCTGGTCGACGGAGGCAGCTCGACAGACATCCTGTTTCTGGACGCCTTCGAAAAGATGGGCAAATCAAAACGCGACCTGAAGAGGGTCGACTTTCCGCTGATCGGATTTGCGGGAAGGACAACTTATCCACTGGGGGCTATAACCATGCCAGTGATTTTTGGCGAGGGGTGGAAAAGCATCAAGGTGTCGGTCACTTTCCTGGTGGTCGATTCACCTACATCCTACAACGCCATTATAGGGAGAACCACGATCAACCCAAATAAGATTGTGGCCTCCACTGTCCACCAGAAGATGAAGTTCCCTACTCCGAACGGGATTGGAGAAGTGCTCGGAGATCAGCCTTCCTCGCGGCAATGTTATGTGAACTGTTTACGCAGGAAGAACCAAAGGGAGGCGCTCGCCATCGAGACAGAGGCCGATCCCCGCGAGGACTTGGCTCGACCAGCACCCATGGAGGAATTGGAGGAGGTCGAGATCGATGGTCCGGACAAAAAGGTGCGCATTGGGACCACCTTGAAAGAGGATCAGAAGGAGACCATGACCGCTCTCCTCAAGGAATTCAAAGAGCTCTTTGCCTGGCAGCCGAGCGACATGCCAGGAATCAGCACAGATATTATCTCGCATGAGCTCAGGATAGACCCCTCCATCAAGCCGATCGCCCAAAAGAGAAGATCGTTCGGGACTGATAAACGTTTGGCGATCAGGCAGGAAGTCGGCAGGTTGATTGAAGCTGACTTCGTCAGAGAGGTAAGATTCCAGAGCTGGGTAGCCAACCCAGTTTTGGTCAGGAAATCTAATGGCAAGTGGAGGATGTGCGTCGACTTCCGCGACTTAAACAAGGCTTGCCCCAAAGATTCATATCCCCTTCCAAGAATTGATCAGCTAGTCGATGCTACCTCGGGTCATGAGATGCTGAGCTTCATGGACGCCTATTCAGGCTACAACCAGATCAGAATGCATCCAGACGACGAGGCCCACACTGCTTTCTATGCTGACGGGGACATTCTATGCTACAAGGTGATGCCATTTGGTCTCATCAATGCCGGGGCAACTTATCAGCGGATGGTGAACCGACTGTTCCAGGACATGCTGGGAAGGAACATGGAGGCCTACGTGGATGATATGCTCGTTAAATCCATCAAAGGCAATCCTCATACCACCGACCTCCGTGAAGCTTTTGAATGCATGAGGAGACACAGCGTTCGCCTGAACCCAGCAAAGTGCGCCTTTGGAGTCAAGTCCGGGAAGTTCCTGGGTTTTATGGTCAGCGAAAGGGGCATTGAAGCAAACCCGGAAAAGCTAAAGGCCATAGAAGAAATGAAGTCACCAACCTGCCATAAGGAAGTCCAATGCCTGAACAGCCGACTAGCTGCTCTTAACCGCTTCCTCTCCAAAGCAAGCGACAAGTCCCTCCCGTTCTTCAAAACCTTGAGGGCCAACCGTAAGTTCGAATGGACGCCAGACTGCGAGGAAGCATTCCAGTCCTTGAAAAGGCATATTCAAACACTCCCAGCTCTGGCAAAACCCGTTCCAGGCGAGCAGCTTTTCCTCTATTTAGGCATTAGCGATGTGGCAGCCAGTGCTGTTTTAATAAGGGAGGAGAATAGTGTTCAGAGTCCAGTGTATTTCATTAGCAAAATGTTCAACTCAGCAGAAATAAAATATGTCCAGATTGAGAAGTATCTCTATGCCTTAGTTATTGCTGCTCGGAAGCTGAGACCTTACTTTCAGGCGCACGACATCACGGTCCTCACCAATCAACCTCTCAAAAACTTCCTGATGAAGCCAGATTCTTCAGGAAGAATGGTCAAGTGGGCGATCGAGCTCAGCGAGTTCAGGATCAAATTTGCGCCAAAAACGGCCATCAAAGGTCAAGCACTAGCTGATTTCATAGTGGAAAGCACGAGTAACGGTCAAGCGGAGGCAGAAAACAGGCCAAGTCAGTCAGCAAACGACAATCAAATCTGGGAACTCTATACGGAGGGGTCTTCATCAAAAGAAGGCTCGGGGGCAGGTTTAATTCTTATTCCTCCTGAGGGCGAGCCTCTGAAATACGCGATCGCCTTGACATTCCCGGCGACCAATAACGAAGCAGAATATGAGGCTCTTATCACTGGACTCAGACTGGCAAAAGGAATGGGTATAACAGCGCTTAAAGTAAAAAGTGATTCAGAACTTATTGTCAATCAGGTTAATGGCGCCTACGAGGCAAAGGGAGAAAAGATGAAGAAATATCTCGGCATCGCCAAAAAACTAGTTGTGGAAATCTCAAATTTCGCGATTGAGTTTATTCCTCGCCAAGAAAACCAGATGGCAGATTCTTTGAGTAAGCTAGCCTTCGGAGGGGCGACAATCCAGGATGTGCAATTTCTGGAAAAGGCCCTATGTTCAGTCCTTGAAAACAGAGCGGAGGTCTTCAACATTCAAGAACAGGTCACCTGGATGACCCCGTTCCAGAATTATTTGAAAGAAGGCATCCTCCCAGAGGACGAAGGCGAATCCACTAGGATTAGAAGACTCGCAGCCAGTTATCTAATCATCGATGGAGAACTCTATAGAAGAGGTTATTCGACGCCTTACTTGAGATGTGTTGCTCTACCCGAAACAGAAAAAGTTCTTCGAGAAGCTCATGAAGGGGCAGCGGCATGTCATGAAGGTGCTCGTTCACTAAGCAGGAAAATATTCAGACTGGGATATTACTGGCCGACCTTGGGAAAAGACGCAGCCGAATTAACACAGAAGTGTGAAATTTGCCAGCAGTTTGCACCACGATCGGGTCGACCATCGACATTATTATCCCCAATGGCGGGTGCCTGGCCCTTCGCTCAATGGGGAATCGATATATTGGGTCCTTTTCCCATTAGCACTGGTCAGCGTACTCACATTATAGTGGCGATCGACTACTTCACTAAGTGGGTAGAGGCGAAAGCTCTAGCTTCGACAACGGAATTCCAAGTTATCAAGTTCATGCAGGTCAACATATTCTCCAGGTTTGGTATTCCCAAAATACTCATCAGCGATAATGGTCCGCAATTCGTTGGAAAGGAATTGAAATGGCTCTGTGAAGAGTATCACATCGACCATCGCTTCAGTTCAGTACATCACCCTCAAACGAATGGGCAAGCTGAAGCAGCCAACAAGGTTGTCTTAGCAGGACTCAAGAAAAGGGTTCGAGCATTCAAAGGGAACTGGGCAGACGAACTGGAAAACGTATTATGGGCCATCAGAACAACGCCTAAGGCGGCCACAGGAGAAACGCCTTTCAGTTTAGTGTACGGATCAGAAGCAGTAGCACCAACTGAATTAGCAGTGCCTACCCACAGAGTCCTACACTTTAACGCGGAGGCAAATGAGATCGAGCGCAGAACTGACCTCGACTTGGCAGAGGAAAAGAGATGGCTCTCGGAAAAAACACAGGCAAAAATGCGCTTGGCGACCGCTCGGTATTTCAATAGAAAAGTTAGCGCTCGCCAATTTTTCGTGGGGGAGATGGTTATGAGAAGGAATGAATTTACAAGGCTGGACAGTAAAAACAAACTTTCAGCCAAATGGGAAGGACCATACAAAGTAGTAGAGATCGCCGCACCAGGATCCTACTATTTGGAAACCACCGAAGGCGAGAGGTTACCTCGTCCATTTAATTCAGAGCATTTAAGAAGATTTTATGCATAGCTTGTAATCAAACGGATTATGTCAATAAAAGAAAGCCATTCCTTCACAAAGCGTGTCCACTCGAAGCAAGCTGAAGTCAAAAAGCCCTGACGCCAAAGTCAGGCCTCAAAAGCCCTAGCAACAAAGCTAGGCCAAAAGCCCTAGCACCAAAGCTAGGCCAAAAAGCCCTGACGCCAAAGTCAGGCCTCAAAAAGCCCTAGCAACAAAGCTAGGCCAAAAGCCCTAGCACCAAAGCTAGGCCAAAAGCCCTGACGCCAAAGTCAGGCCTCAAAAGCCCTAGCAACAAAGCTAGGCCAAAAGCCCTAGCAACAAAGCTAGGCCAAAAAGCCCTAACAACAAAGTTAGGCCAAAAGCCCTAGCAACAAAGCTAGGCCAAAAAGCCCTAGCAACAAAGCTAGGCCAAAAGCCCTAGCAACAAAGCTAGGCCAAAAAGCCCTAACAACAAAGTTAGGCCAAAAGCCCTAGCAACAAAGCTAGGCCAAAAAGCCCTGTCGCCAAAGACAGGCCAAAAGCCCTAACAACAAAGTTAGGCCAAAAGCCCTAGCAACAAAGCTAGGCCAAAAAGCCCTGTCGCCAAAGACAGGCCAAAAGCCCTAACAACAAAGTTAGGCCAAAAAAGCCTTAGTAACAAAACTAGGCCACAAAAGCCCTAACAACAAAGTTAGGCCTCAAAAAACCTGACGCCAAGAGTCAGGCAAAGCCCTGACGCCAAAGTCAGGCCAAAAGACCTAGCAAAATGTTAGGCAAAATGAAAGCCCTGACGCCAAAGTCAGGCCAAAGAAAGTTTAGGCGATCACTATCGATGATAAAGCCTGACAAATTACAAATCCCTTGTTATTAGGCCAACACCTCAAAGGTTTAAACTTCAAAGAAGGTAATATCTCTTTGAACTTAGAAGTTTACGCTTTTAAGTGTCAAAAGTATTATCCTTAGAAAGTTTAACTTATGATGGGTCTACGGCTTTAAGGGTCGACGACATTACAAAGCAAGAAAGTAATTATGAGTAAGATATTGGATAGCTAAATATGTTCGAAGTCGATTAAAGGCTCAAGAATATAAAAGCATTCAATAGAAAAATCCAAGTCTTCGACAAATAATTACAAACCAAAAACAGAAAATACAAAAATGGCTATCTAAAAAAGATAAATACGGTCGCCAAGGAGTTGGGGACTTCAAGCGTCGGAGTTCTCGGGGGCAAGGGTGCTCTGCTCGCCTTCGGGGGCAGAAGTACTGGGCTCGCCTTCAGGAGCAGCCTCGCCAGCAACAGAGGGCGGCGAAGGACGACTCCGCAGGAAGGTCTTCAAAGAGGCGACTTCCCCAAGAGGAAAGTTGGGATCGACCGCCTGGACCTCATCCACCAGGACTTCGAGAAAATCGGCAATCGCCGACCTCATCTCCTTCAGAGCGCAGTCCTCAAACTCCTCAGAGGCTTTGAATGCCTCAACTACGCTCTGGGGCGAAGGGACGGCTTTCAATTGTGCAGTTAACCGATCCCTCTCCTCCTCCAAGGCAATCCCCCGGGCTTCCGCAGCTTCCGTCTGAGCCACCGCAGCTTCTCTCTGGGCGTCAGCAGCGTCCCTTTGCGCCTCGGCAGCGACCCTGCGAGCCTCCGATTCTGCCCCTTGCGCCTGAGCTTCCTTAAGTTCAGCATCTAGGCGAACTCGGACGATCTCTCCCTGATCTAAACACAGGTGAAGAGCGTCAAAGTCCTGAAGAGCGGCAGCGGCTTCAGCCTCCCTCTTCTGGACATCAGCAAGGAGGCGCTGCTCCTTCCTGAGGTATTCCTCTCGGGTATTATCTGCCAAGGCGATCGCTGCATCTGCAGTCGTCTTGATAGTCCCCAATTGCTCAGGAGTGACCCCCGTGCTTCGGTACTGCTCCAGCTCGGCGAGCACACTGGAATACTTGTCGGTGAGCTCCCCGAAGACACGACCAAGAATCACCTCTTCCCGAACGAACTGGCAACAAATATAGAATAAAAGCTGTCAGGACAACAGACAATAAGGGAACGACAAAGAGAGGACTCTACGAAATGAAAGTATGAGATCTTACCAAAGCCACTCGTTCGAAGTGGGACCGAAGGAACCCCTCGATCTGATGAAGTTCCGTGGGAACAATCGAGCGGTCCGCGGGGGGAATTATCCCGTCCAGAAGCCGCATACACATATCCGGGCTGCCCCGGAGGCTCTTCTGGGGAGGATACCCCTTCTTCATAAGGTCCCCACAGGGGACCCAAGTTTCCCGAGAATTCGCTGATTCAAGCGGCTGAAACAAGCCGGCAAGGGAGCAATGCTCATCCACAGGAGCCCTCGATGAGCTGGAAGCAGCATGCCCCTTCTTCTTGGTCCCAGACTCCTTAGGAGGAGCCATGGGCACAGTAAGAACAGGAGGAGCTAAGGTCAAAACCTTCCCCTTGGCGGCAGAAGGACCCTGGGGAGAAGGAGAAGGGGGCACCGCGTCCAGACCCTTCCCTTTATTAGCGGAAGGACCCCCAGGAGGGGGAGGAGAAGGATGTTGGTCGACTTCCGGACATCCCTCACTCCTGACCTTCTTGGAGGGAGGAGGAGCATGATCCCGGACCATGTCGGTTGAGGACTCCTCTGCAAAACAACAAGACAAAATGTCAAAAAACAAAAAACCGCAAAGTATGAAGATATTAAATCTACGAATAACAAAGCAACATACCTGGTTGGCGAGGGTCAGCAGTGGCCGAGGGAAGCACCTCCTCAGACTTCCTCTTGAACGAACGCCTAGAGGGGGGAGGAGGAGAGTTCAGCAATGCCTGGTCGGAGGACAACCCCGCTAATCCCTGGTCATCAAAGAGACCTATCAGTTTCTGGCTCTTGCTTACAACCTTCCCTACAAGTAATAAAGCAAGATAAGAGTTAGAAAATTACCCAATCATTAAAGATTGGCGTGGCTTGATGAATACCCGCCATCTCAAGGGCATTCTCGGTAGTCTCCGCCACTGAGCGGATGGACTTGAACTGAGAAGACCGATGCGACCGGTATAGGTCATCAATAGCGTTTCGATCACTCTCTGATAGCTCCTCGAAGGAAGGAGGGAAATCCTTGTCCGGGATCAACAATTTCCAGGGCACCCCCCCCTTATAAAAGAAGTAACACTTCTTATAATTGGAGTTGGTGGTCCGAAAATCGTCGACCAGGCGGACATGGACGTTCCAAACCCATCCCTGAAGGCCTCCCCACTCTGAAAACTTCGGCCAGCGGGATTGGAAGTGGTGAAGGTGGTTTGCCCCTGCTGCCAGGCGGAAGAAACACCGGAACAGGGCCAGTGAATATACCCATTCCTGGCGTAAGCATAGGAACTTGAAACCGACCCACATCCTGAGGGCATTCGGGACAAGCTGTGTGGGGTGAATCCCGTAAAACTGACACAAGGTCTGTAAATCCTCACAGAGAGGAAAACGCAACCCAGCATCGATCTGAGCCGCATAAATGTAAACCTCTCCATCGTGAGGAAAATGCAGACCTAGGCCAGGATATCTAGGAGCATCCTCCACGCTGAAGCCACCGAGCGCCACCACGGTCTTAAAATAAGCCGGCTTCAATTCATTAGGCTTGACGTCTACTCGAACAAATTCAAATATTGCAATGATAAACATAAAAAGCAAAGAACAGCAGAGGACATTGCCAAAGCAGAGCAATAAAAGGGCGAAAGTTTACCTTTTGGGGAAAAAATAGGCGTGTTCAGCTCGGGCCCGTCCACCACCACAGGAGTGGTTGCAGTCCTGCCCAAATCGGTCTGTTCCTCTACTGAAGGGGGAACGACTTCATCCCTGATGGTCAAAGGGACATCAGCATTTCTGGGCATGTTGGCTTTGTTGGCACCCTTGGGAGCCGTGTGCTTGACTCTCTGATTGCGAGGAGCCATGGAAATGGTCGAAATGAGAACTGAAGAGGATTAAAAGGGAAAGGGAAGGTTTGCAGCGAAGTTCTGAAAATCTGGAGGAGTGGACAAGCGTAAAAAACAAAATGCAGAAACTGACGTTTCCTATATAGACCAAAAGGGGAGTAACCGCCACGAGCAAATCGAAGCGACGCAGAGGAATAATTGCACCCTTTTGGAAAAAACCGAAGCAATGTCAGAATTCCAAAAGACAACGGTTGGCTGGTACAGACAGCTGTCAAGCTACCCTGGGTTTACGGAAAAGTAAATGTCAGGCGTGCCTCAAGTGACCGTTCGATTTCTGGACAACCGTGCAGTTATTAAATGCTAAAATTCCACTAAGGAGACAAGGTGGTCGCCAACGCACTAATAAAGCTTTAGCAGAAATACCTCGGGTAGATAATGATCGCCTAACTAAGAAAGATAGACTTCCATAAGCCTGAGTCACCTCGAGTGGTCGCCAAAAGGGAATAAAAGGAAGGATATTCTTTCGGCTTTGAACAGAGAAGGAATCGCTCGCCAAATGAGCTCGAAGTGTCTCAAAGGCACTGAACCATTACCAAAGACGTCACTATCTAAAACCCTACCAGGAAATCAAGCTCGACTGAAGGAACTTCAATCGAGCTTCGGGGGCAAATGTTGGGTATCGATAGTGACGGCCCAGTAAGAAAAGGCCTCGAAGGCCCAATAGCTATAGAGGGGGTAAACCCATGACATCCGAACCGAATCGAGCCCAAAGTCTATAGAGACGCCAAAGGCTCTCAGACTGCTCGCCATTCTCTACCAAGTCGCGACCTTCCACTGCTCGACATGGGAGTGCTCGCCCCGAAGAGAGCCTTGCCTCTCTCCTCTGGTCCCACTAAACCGTTAATAACAGAGTGGCCAAGATATCCCGCATATCCCGGTCACATATTCACTAAAGATTAGATTTGGTAACTGCAATATCTCGCAGTAACTGCCATATCCCACGATCCGAATCTTCAGCAACTCAATATACATTAAGATATTCAGTTGCCTTTATACGGTTCTATCTCTCTTACCCTATAAATATCCTTGCTTTACATACGTACTTTACGTTTTGAGTTTTATACACACATATACTCATTTAAGCATCGGAGAGGGACCCAGAGGCACCCCCTCTGTTGCGCTCCCCTACTTGCAGGTTCACCGGAGTTGGAGCTGAAGCGTCATCCCAACCTTGTCTGGTATTCAATTCACTGCCAGATCAGCATTCAGGATTTCACGATCCAACAAAACTCTTATGGTTATGGTTCCATCATACGAAATAAATTTTTCTTCGTAATAAACGAAATACTTTGGCTAAAGTATCATGCCGGAAAGGAGTACCGTTAAAAGTATATTAAAAACTTTGTACGTTAGTATAATTAGCTTAAACTTTTAAACGAGTTTGATTAGAAGATAAACGGAGTTCGCTTAAAGAAACTTACGAGATATAAGAAATTGTATGAAACTCTTATGGTTATGGTTCCATCATACGAAATAAATTATAATTCGTAATCAACGAAATAGTTAGGCTAAAGTATCATGCCGGAAAGTCGTACCGTTAAAACTATATTAAAAACTTCATATGTTAGTATAAACGGAGTTTGATTAGAACATAAACGGAGTTAGCTTAAAGAAACTTAAGAGATATAAGAAATTGTATAAAATTCTTATGGGTGTGTTACCATTATACAAAATAAATTAGTATTCGTTATAAACAAAATACCGAGGCTAAAGTATCATGCCGGAAAAGGGTACCGATAAAATTATATTATAAACCTCATTCGTTAGTATAATTTGCTTAAACTTTTCAACGAGTTTTATTATAGAAGATAAACGGAGTTCGTTTGAAGAAACTTACGAGATAGAAGAAATTGTATGAAACTCTTATGGGTGTGGTACCTTCACACGAAATAAATTATTATTCGTAACCAACAAAATACTTAGGCTAAAGTATCATGCCGGAAAGGAGTACCGTTAAAAGTATATTAAAAACTTCATACGTTAGTATAATTAGCTTAAACTTTTAAACGAGTTTGAATAGAAGATAAACGGAGTTCGCTTAAAGAAACTTACGAGATATAAGAAATTGTATGAAACTCTTATGGTTGTGGTTCCATCATACGAAATAAATTATTATTCGTAATCAACGAAATACTTAGGCTAAAGTGTTATGCCGGAAAAGAGTACCGTTAAAAGTATAATATAAACTTCACACGTTAGAATAATTAGCTTGAACATTTATATGATTTTGATTAGGAGATAAACGGAGTTCGCTTAAAGAAACTTACGAGATATAAGAATTTGTATGAAACTCTCATGGGTGTGGTTCAATCATACGAAATAAATTATTATTCGTAACCAACAAAATACTTAGGCTAAAGTATCATGCCGGAAAGGAGTACCGTTAAAAGTATATTAAAAACTTCATACGTTAGTATAATTAGCTTAAACTTTTAAACTAGTTTGAATAGAAGATAAACGGAGTTCGCTTAAAGAAACTTACGAGATATAAGAAATTGTATGAAACTCTTATGGTTGTGGTTCCATCATACGAAATAAATTATTATTCGTAATCAACGAAATACTTAGGCTAAAGTATCATGCCGGAAAGGAGTACCGTTAAAAGTATATTAAAAACTTCATACGTTAGTATAAGGAGCTTAAACGTTTAAACGAGTTTGATTAGAAGATAAACGGAGTTCGCTTAAAGAAACTTACGAGATATAAGAAATTGTATGAAACTCTTATGGTTGTGGTTCCATCATACGAAATAAATTATTATTCGTAATCAACGAAATACTTAGGCTAAAGTGTTATGCCGGAAAAGAGTACCGTTAAAAGTATAATATAAACTTCACACGTTAGAATAATTAGCTTGAACATTTATATGATTTTGATTAGGAGATAAACGGAGTTCGCTTAAAGAAACTTACGAGATATAAGAATTTGTATGAAACTCTCTTATGGGTGTGGTTCAATCATACGAAATAAATTATTATTCGTAACCAACAAAATACTTAGGCTAAAGTATCATGCCAGAAAGGAGTACCGTTAAAAGTATATTAAAAACTTCATACGTTAGTATAATTAGCTTAAACTTTCAAACTAGTTTGAATAGAAGATAAACGGAGTTCGCTTAAAGAAACTTACGAGATATAAGAAATTGTATGAAACTCTTATGGTTGTGGTTCCATCATACGAAATAAATTATTATTCGTAATCAACGAAATACTTAGGCTAAAGTATCATGCCGGAAAGGAGTACCGTTAAAAGTATATTAAAAACTTCATACGTTAGTATAAGTAGCTTAAACGTTTAAACGAGTTTGATTAGAAGATAAAAAGAGTTCGCTTAAAGAAACTTACGAGATATAAGAAATTGTATGAAACTCTTATGGTTATGGAACCATCATACGAAATAAATTTTTCTTCGTAATAAACGAAATACTTAGGCTAAAGTATCATGCCGGAAAGGAGTACCGTTAAAAGTATATTAAAAACTTCATACGTTAGTATAATTAGCTTAAACTTTCAAACTAGTTTGAATAGAAGATAAACGGAGTTCGCTTAAAGAAACTTACGAGATATAAGAAATTGTATGAAACTCTTATGGTTGTGGTTCCATCATACGAAATAAATTATTATTCGTAATCAACGAAATACTTAGGCTAAAGTATCATGCCGGAAAGGAGTACCGTTAAAAGTATATTAAAAACTTCATACGTTAGTATAAGGAGCTTAAACGTTTAAACGAGTTTGATTAGAAGATAAAAAGAGTTCGCTTAAAGAAACTTACGAGATATAAGAAATTGTATGAAACTCTTATGGTTATGGTTCCATCATACGAAATAAATTTTTCTTCGTAATAAACGAAATACTTTGGCTAAAGTATCATGCCGGAAAGGAGTACCGTTAAAAGTATATTAAAAACTTTGTACGTTAGTATAATTAGCTTAAACTTTTAAACGAGTTTGATTAGAAGATAAACGGAGTTCGCTTAAAGAAACTTACGAGATATAAGAAATTGTATGAAACTCTTATGGTTATGGTTCCATCATACGAAATAAATTATAATTCGTAATCAACGAAATAGTTAGGCTAAAGTATCATGCCGGAAAGTCGTACCGTTAAAACTATATTAAAAACTTCATATGTTAGTATAATTAGCTTAAACTTTTAAACGAGTTTGATTAGAACATAAACGGAGTTAGCTTAAAGAAACTTAAGAGATATAAGAAATTGTATAAAATTCTTATGGGTGTGTTACCATTATACAAAATAAATTAGTATTCGTTATAAACAAAATACCGAGGCTAAAGTATCATGCCGGAAAAGGGTACCGATAAAATTATATTATAAACCTCATTCGTTAGTATAATTTGCTTAAACTTTTCAACGAGTTTTATTATAGAAGATAAACGGAGTTCGTTTGAAGAAACTTACGAGATAGAAGAAATTGTATGAAACTCTTATGGGTGTGGTACCTTCACACGAAATAAATTATTATTCGTAACCAACAAAATACTTAGGCTAAAGTATCATGCCGGAAAGGAGTACCGTTAAAAGTATATTAAAAACTTCATACGTTAGTATAATTAGCTTAAACTTTTAAACGAGTTTGAATAGAAGATAAACGGAGTTCGCTTAAAGAAACTTACGAGATATAAGAAATTGTATGAAACTCTTATGGTTGTGGTTCCATCATACGAAATAAATTATTATTCGTAATCAACGAAATACTTAGGCTAAAGTGTTATGCCGGAAAAAAGTACCGTTAAAAGTATAATATAAACTTCACACGTTAGAATAATTAGCTTGAACATTTATATGATTTTGATTAGGAGATAAACGGAGTTCGCTTAAAGAAACTTACGAGATATAAGAATTTGTATGAAACTCTCATGGGTGTGGTTCAATCATACGAAATAAATTATTATTCGTAACCAACAAAATACTTAGGCTAAAGTATCATGCCGGAAAGGAGTACCGTTAAAAGTATATTAAAAACTTCATACGTTAGTATAATTAGCTTAAACTTTTAAACTAGTTTGAATAGAAGATAAACGGAGTTCGCTTAAAGAAACTTACGAGATATAAGAAATTGTATGAAACTCTTATGGTTGTGGTTCCATCATACGAAATAAATTATTATTCGTAATCAACGAAATACTTAGGCTAAAGTATCATGCCGGAAAGGAGTACCGTTAAAAGTATATTAAAAACTTCATACGTTAGTATAAGGAGCTTAAACGTTTAAACGAGTTTGATTAGAAGATAAACGGAGTTCGCTTAAAGAAACTTACGAGATATAAGAAATTGTATGAAACTCTTATGGTTGTGGTTCCATCATACGAAATAAATTATTATTCGTAATCAACGAAATACTTAGGCTAAAGTGTTATGCCGGAAAAGAGTACCGTTAAAAGTATAATATAAACTTCACACGTTAGAATAATTAGCTTGAACATTTATATGATTTTGATTAGGAGATAAACGGAGTTCGCTTAAAGAAACTTACGAGATATAAGAATTTGTATGAAACTCTCTTATGGGTGTGGTTCAATCATACGAAATAAATTATTATTCGTAACCAACAAAATACTTAGGCTAAAGTATCATGCCAGAAAGGAGTACCGTTAAAAGTATATTAAAAACTTCATACGTTAGTATAATTAGCTTAAACTTTTAAACTAGTTTGAATAGAAGATAAACGGAGTTCGCTTAAAGAAACTTACGAGATATAAGAAATTGTATGAAACTCTTATGGTTGTGGTTCCATCATACGAAATAAATTATTATTCGTAATCAACGAAATACTTAGGCTAAAGTATCATGCCGGAAAGGAGTACCGTTAAAAGTATATTAAAAACTTCATACGTAAGTATAAGTAGCTTAAACGTTTAAACGAGTTTGATTAGAAGATAAAAAGAGTTCGCTTAAAGAAACTTACGAGATATAAGAAATTGTATGAAACTCTTATGGTTATGGAACCATCATACGAAATAAATTTTTCTTCGTAATAAACGAAATACTTAGGCTAAAGTATCATGCCGGAAAGGAGTACCGTTAAAAGTATATTAAAAACTTCATACGTTAGTATAATTAGCTTAAACTTTCAAACTAGTTTGAATAGAAGATAAACGGAGTTCGCTTAAAGAAACTTACGAGATATAAGAAATTGTATGAAACTCTTATGGTTGTGGTTCCATCATACGAAATAAATTATTATTCGTAATCAACGAAATACTTAGGCTAAAGTATCATGCCGGAAAGGAGTACCGCGTTAAAAGTATATTAAAAACTTCATACGTTAGTATAAGGAGCTTAAACGTTTAAACGAGTTTGATTAGAAGATAAAAAGAGTTCGCTTAAAGAAACTTACGAGATATAAGAAATTGTATGAAACTCTTATGGTTATGGTTCCATCATACGAAATAAATTTTTCTTCGTAATAAACGAAATACTTTGGCTAAAGTATCATGCCGGAAAGGAGTACCGTTAAAAGTATATTAAAAACTTTGTACGTTAGTATAATTAGCTTAAACTTTTAAACGAGTTTGATTAGAAGATAAACGGAGTTCGCTTAAAGAAACTTACGAGATATAAGAAATTGTATGAAACTCTTATGGTTATGGTTCCATCATACGAAATAAATTATAATTCGTAATCAACGAAATAGTTAGGCTAAAGTATCATGCCGGAAAGTCGTACCGTTAAAACTATATTAAAAACTTCATATGTTAGTATAATTAGCTTAAACTTTTAAACGAGTTTGATTAGAACATAAACGGAGTTAGCTTAAAGAAACTTAAGAGATATAAGAAATTGTATAAAATTCTTATGGGTGTGTTACCATTATACAAAATAAATTAGTATTCGTTATAAACAAAATACCGAGGCTAAAGTATCATGCCGGAAAAGGGTACCGATAAAATTATATTATAAACCTCATTCGTTAGTATAATTTGCTTAAACTTTTCAACGAGTTTTATTATAGAAGATAAACGGAGTTCGTTTGAAGAAACTTACGAGATAGAAGAAATTGTATGAAACTCTTATGGGTGTGGTACCTTCACACGAAATAAATTATTATTCGTAACCAACAAAATACTTAGGCTAAAGTATCATGCCGGAAAGGAGTACCGTTAAAAGTATATTAAAAACTTCATACGTTAGTATAATTAGCTTAAACTTTTAAACGAGTTTGAATAGAAGATAAACGGAGTTCGCTTAAAGAAACTTACGAGATATAAGAAATTGTATGAAACTCTTATGGTTGTGGTTCCATCATACGAAATAAATTATTATTCGTAATCAACGAAATACTTAGGCTAAAGTGTTATGCCGGAAAAGAGTACCGTTAAAAGTATAATATAAACTTCACACGTTAGAATAATTAGCTTGAACATTTATATGATTTTGATTAGGAGATAAACGGAGTTCGCTTAAAGAAACTTACGAGATATAAGAATTTGTATGAAACTCTCATGGGTGTGGTTCAATCATACGAAATAAATTATTATTCGTAACCAACAAAATACTTAGGCTAAAGTATCATGCCGGAAAGGAGTACCGTTAAAAGTATATTAAAAACTTCATACGTTAGTATAATTAGCTTAAACTTTTAAACTAGTTTGAATAGAAGATAAACGGAGTTCGCTTAAAGAAACTTACGAGATATAAGAAATTGTATGAAACTCTTATGGTTGTGGTTCCATCATACGAAATAAATTATTATTCGTAATCAACGAAATACTTAGGCTAAAGTATCATGCCGGAAAGGAGTACCGTTAAAAGTATATTAAAAACTTCATACGTTAGTATAAGGAGCTTAAACGTTTAAACGAGTTTGATTAGAAGATAAACGGAGTTCGCTTAAAGAAACTTACGAGATATAAGAAATTGTATGAAACTCTTATGGTTGTGGTTCCATCATACGAAATAAATTATTATTCGTAATCAACGAAATACTTAGGCTAAAGTGTTATGCCGGAAAAGAGTACCGTTAAAAGTATAATATAAACTTCACACGTTAGAATAATTAGCTTGAACATTTATATGATTTTGATTAGGAGATAAACGGAGTTCGCTTAAAGAAACTTACGAGATATAAGAATTTGTATGAAACTCTCTTATGGGTGTGGTTCAATCATACGAAATAAATTATTATTCGTAACCAACAAAATACTTAGGCTAAAGTATCATGCCAGAAAGGAGTACCGTTAAAAGTATATTAAAAACTTCATACGTTAGTATAATTAGCTTAAACTTTTAAACTAGTTTGAATAGAAGATAAACGGAGTTCGCTTAAAGAAACTTACGAGATATAAGAAATTGTATGAAACTCTTATGGTTGTGGTTCCATCATACGAAATAAATTATTATTCGTAATCAACGAAATACTTAGGCTAAAGTATCATGCCGGAAAGGAGTACCGTTAAAAGTATATTAAAAACTTCATACGTTAGTATAAGTAGCTTAAACGTTTAAACGAGTTTGATTAGAAGATAAAAAGAGTTCGCTTAAAGAAACTTACGAGATATAAGAAATTGTATGAAACTCTTATGGTTATGGAACCATCATACGAAATAAATTTTTCTTCGTAATAAACGAAATACTTAGGCTAAAGTATCATGCCGGAAAGGAGTACCGTTAAAAGTATATTAAAAACTTCATACGTTAGTATAATTAGCTTAAACTTTCAAACTAGTTTGAATAGAAGATAAACGGAGTTCGCTTAAAGAAACTTACGAGATATAAGAAATTGTATGAAACTCTTATGGTTGTGGTTCCATCATACGAAATAAATTATTATTCGTAATCAACGAAATACTTAGGCTAAAGTATCATGCCGGAAAGGAGTACCGCGTTAAAAGTATATTAAAAACTTCATACGTTAGTATAAGTAGCTTAAACGTTTAAACGAGTTTGATTAGAAGATAAAAAGAGTTCGCTTAAAGAAACTTACGAGATATAAGAAATTGTATGAAACTCTTATGGTTATGGAACCATCATACGAAATAAATTTTTCTTCGTAATAAACGAAATACTTAGGCTAAAGTATCATGCCGGAAAGGAGTACCGTTAAAAGTATATTAAAAACTTTGTACGTTAGTATAATTAGCTTAAACTTTCAAACTAGTTTGAATAGAAGATAAACGGAGTTCGCTTAAAGAAACTTACGAGATATAAGAAATTGTATGAAACTCTTATGGTTGTGGTTCCATCATACGAAATAAATTATTATTCGTAATCAACGAAATACTTAGGCTAAAGTATCATGCCGGAAAGGAGTACCGTTAAAAGTATATTAAAAACTTCATACGTTAGTATAAGGAGCTTAAACGTTTAAACGAGTTTGATTAGAAGATAAAAAGAGTTCGCTTAAAGAAACTTACGAGATATAAGAAATTGTATGAAACTCTTATGGTTATGGTTCCATCATACGAAATAAATTTTTCTTCGTAATAAACGAAATACTTTGGCTAAAGTATCATGCCGGAAAGGAGTACCGTTAAAAGTATATTAAAAACTTTGTACGTTAGTATAATTAGCTTAAACTTTTAAACGAGTTTGATTAGAAGATAAACGGAGTTCGCTTAAAGAAACTTACGAGATATAAGAAATTGTATGAAACTCTTATGGTTATGGTTCCATCATACGAAATAAATTATAATTCGTAATCAACGAAATAGTTAGGCTAAAGTATCATGCCGGAAAGTCGTACCGTTAAAACTATATTATTAAAAACTTCATATGTTAGTATAATTAGCTTAAACTTTTAAACGAGTTTGATTAGAACATAAACGGAGTTAGCTTAAAGAAACTTAAGAGATATAAGAAATTGTATAAAATTCTTATGGGTGTGTTACCATTATACAAAATAAATTAGTATTCGTTATAAACAAAATACCGAGGCTAAAGTATCATGCCGGAAAAGGGTACCGATAAAATTATATTATAAACCTCATTCGTTAGTATAATTTGCTTAAACTTTTCAACGAGTTTTATTATAGAAGATAAACGGAGTTCGTTTGAAGAAACTTACGAGATAGAAGAAATTGTATGAAACTCTTATGGGTGTGGTACCTTCACACGAAATAAATTATTATTCGTAACCAACAAAATACTTAGGCTAAAGTATCATGCCGGAAAGGAGTACCGTTAAAAGTATATTAAAAACTTCATACGTTAGTATAATTAGCTTAAACTTTTAAACGAGTTTGAATAGAAGATAAACGGAGTTCGCTTAAAGAAACTTACGAGATATAAGAAATTGTATGAAACTCTTATGGTTGTGGTTCCATCATACGAAATAAATTATTATTCGTAATCAACGAAATACTTAGGCTAAAGTGTTATGCTGGAAAAGAGTACCGTTAAAAGTATAATATAAACTTCACACGTTAGAATAATTAGCTTGAACATTTATATGATTTTGATTAGGAGATAAACGGAGTTCGCTTAAAGAAACTTACGAGATATAAGAATTTGTATGAAACTCTTATGGGTGTGGTTCAATCATACGAAATAAATTATTATTCGTAACCAACAAAATACTTAGGCTAAAGTATCATGCCGGAAAGGAGTACCGTTAAAAGTATATTAAAAACTTCATACGTTAGTATAATTAGCTTAAACTTTCAAACTAGTTTGAATAGAAGATAAACGGAGTTCGCTTAAAGAAACTTACGAGATATAAGAAATTGTATGAAACTCTTATGGTTGTGGTTCCATCATACGAAATAAATTATTATTCGTAATCAACGAAATACTTAGGCTAAAGTATCATGCCGGAAAGGAGTACCGTTAAAAGTATATTAAAAACTTCATACGTTAGTATAAGGAGCTTAAACGTTTAAACGAGTTTGATTAGAAGATAAACGGAGTTCGCTTAAAGAAACTTACGAGGTATAAGAAATTGTATGAAACTCTTATGGTTGTGGTTCCATCATACGAAATAAATTATTATTCGTAATCAACGAAATACTTAGGCTAAAGTGTTATGCCGGAAAAGAGTACCGTTAAAAGTATAATATAAACTTCACACGTTAGAATAATTAGCTTGAACATTTATATGATTTTGATTAGGAGATAAACGGAGTTCGCTTAAAGAAACTTACGATATATAAGAATTTGTATGAAACTCTCTTATGGGTGTGGTTCAATCATACGAAATAAATTATTATTCGTAACCAACAAAATACTTAGGCTAAAGTATCATGCCAGAAAGGAGTACCGTTAAAAGTATATTAAAAACTTCATACGTTAGTATAATTAGCTTAAACTTTTAAACTAGTTTGAATAGAAGATAAACGGAGTTCGCTTAAAGAAACTTACGAGATATAAGAAATTGTATGAAACTCTTATGGTTGTGGTTCCATCATACGAAATAAATTATTATTCGTAATCAACGAAATACTTAGGCTAAAGTATCATGCCGGAAAGGAGTACCGTTAAAAGTATATTAAAAACTTCATACGTTAGTATAAGTAGCTTAAACGTTTAAACGAGTTTGATTAGAAGATAAAAAGAGTTCGCTTAAAGAAACTTACGAGATATAAGAAATTGTATGAAACTCTTATGGTTATGGAACCATCATACGAAATAAATTTTTCTTCGTAATAAACGAAATACTTAGGCTAAAGTATCATGCCGGAAAGGAGTACCGTTAAAAGTATATTAAAAACTTCATACGTTAGTATAATTAGCTTAAACTTTCAAACTAGTTTGAATAGAAGATAAACGGAGTTCGCTTAAAGAAACTTACGAGATATAAGAAATTGTATGAAACTCTTATGGTTGTGGTTCCATCATACGAAATAAATTATTATTCGTAATCAACGAAATACTTAGGCTAAAGTATCATGCCGGAAAGGAGTACCGCGTTAAAAGTATATTAAAAACTTCATACGTTAGTATAAGTAGCTTAAACGTTTAAACGAGTTTGATTAGAAGATAAAAAGAGTTCGCTTAAAGAAACTTACGAGATATAAGAAATTGTATGAAACTCTTATGGTTATGGAACCATCATACGAAATAAATTTTTCTTCGTAATAAACGAAATACTTAGGCTAAAGTATCATGCCGGAAAGGAGTACCGTTAAAAGTATATTAAAAACTTTGTACGTTAGTATAATTAGCTTAAACTTTCAAACTAGTTTGAATAGAAGATAAACGGAGTTCGCTTAAAGAAACTTACGAGATATAAGAAATTGTATGAAACTCTTATGGTTGTGGTTCCATCATACGAAATAAATTATTATTCGTAATCAACGAAATACTTAGGCTAAAGTATCATGCCGGAAAGGAGTACCGTTAAAAGTATATTAAAAACTTCATACGTTAGTATAAGGAGCTTAAACGTTTAAACGAGTTTGATTAGAAGATAAACGGAGTTCGCTTAAAGAAACTTACGAGATATAAGAAATTGTATGAAACTCTTATGGTTGTGGTTCCATCATACGAAATAAATTATTATTCGTAATCAACGAAATACTTAGGCTAAAGTGTTATGCCGGAAAAGAGTACCGTTAAAAGTATAATATAAACTTCACACGTTAGAATAATTAGCTTGAACATTTATATGATTTTGATTAGGAGATAAACGGAGTTCGCTTAAAGAAACTTACGAGATATAAGAATTTGTATGAAACTCTCTTATGGGTGTGGTTCAATCATACGAAATAAATTATTATTCGTAACCAACAAAATACTTAGGCTAAAGTATCATGCCAGAAAGGAGTACCGTTAAAAGTATATTAAAAACTTCATACGTTAGTATAATTAGCTTAAACTTTTAAACTAGTTTGAATAGAAGATAAACGGAGTTCGCTTAAAGAAACTTACGAGATATAAGAAATTGTATGAAACTCTTATGGTTGTGGTTCCATCATACGAAATAAATTATTATTCGTAATCAACGAAATACTTAGGCTAAAGTATCATGCCGGAAAGGAGTACCGTTAAAAGTATATTAAAAACTTCATACGTTAGTATAAGTAGCTTAAACGTTTAAACGAGTTTGATTAGAAGATAAAAAGAGTTCGCTTAAAGAAACTTACGAGATATAAGAAATTGTATGAAACTCTTATGGTTATGGAACCATCATACGAAATAAATTTTTCTTCGTAATAAACGAAATACTTAGGCTAAAGTATCATGCCGGAAAGGAGTACCGTTAAAAGTATATTAAAAACTTCATACGTTAGTATAATTAGCTTAAACTTTCAAACTAGTTTGAATAGAAGATAAACGGAGTTCGCTTAAAGAAACTTACGAGATATAAGAAATTGTATGAAACTCTTATGGTTGTGGTTCCATCATACGAAATAAATTATTATTCGTAATCAACGAAATACTTAGGCTAAAGTATCATGCCGGAAAGGAGTACCGCGTTAAAAGTATATTAAAAACTTCATACGTTAGTATAAGTAGCTTAAACGTTTAAACGAGTTTGATTAGAAGATAAAAAGAGTTCGCTTAAAGAAACTTACGAGATATAAGAAATTGTATGAAACTCTTATGGTTATGGAACCATCATACGAAATAAATTTTTCTTCGTAATAAACGAAATACTTAGGCTAAAGTATCATGCCGGAAAGGAGTACCGTTAAAAGTATATTAAAAACTTTGTACGTTAGTATAATTAGCTTAAACTTTCAAACTAGTTTGAATAGAAGATAAACGGAGTTCGCTTAAAGAAACTTACGAGATATAAGAAATTGTATGAAACTCTTAAGGTTGTGGTTCCATCATACGAAATAAATTATTATTCGTAATCAACGAAATACTTAGGCTAAAGTATCATGCCGGAAAGGAGTACCGTTAAAAGTATATTAAAAACTTCATACGTTAGTATAAGGAGCTTAAACGTTTAAACGAGTTTGATTAGAAGATAAACGGAGTTCGCTTAAAGAAACTTACGAGATATAAGAAATTGTATGAAACTCTTATGGTTGTGGTTCCATCATACGAAATAAATTATTATTCGTAATCAACGAAATACTTAGGCTAAAGTGTTATGCCGGAAAAGAGTACCGTTAAAAGTATAATATAAACTTCACACGTTAGAATAATTAGCTTGAACATTTATATGATTTTGATTAGGAGATAAACGGAGTTCGCTTAAAGAAACTTACGAGATATAAGAATTTGTATGAAACTCTCTTATGGGTGTGGTTCAATCATACGAAATAAATTATTATTCGTAACCAACAAAATACTTAGGCTAAAGTATCATGCCAGAAAGGAGTACCGTTAAAAGTATATTAAAAACTTCATACGTTAGTATAATTAGCTTAAACTTTTAAACTAGTTTGAATAGAAGATAAACGGAGTTCGCTTAAAGAAACTTACGAGATATAAGAAATTGTATGAAACTCTTATGGTTGTGGTTCCATCATACGAAATAAATTATTATTCGTAATCAACGAAATACTTAGGCTAAAGTATCATGCCGGAAAGGAGTACCGTTAAAAGTATATTAAAAACTTCATACGTTAGTATAAGTAGCTTAAACGTTTAAACGAGTTTGATTAGAAGATAAAAAGAGTTCGCTTAAAGAAACTTACGAGATATAAGAAATTGTATGAAACTCTTATGGTTATGGAACCATCATACGAAATAAATTTTTCTTCGTAATAAACGAAATACTTAGGCTAAAGTATCATGCCGGAAAGGAGTACCGTTAAAAGTATATTAAAAACTTCATACGTTAGTATAAGGAGCTTAAACGTTTAAACGAGTTTGATTAGAAGATAAAAAGAGTTCGCTTAAAGAAACTTACGAGATATAAGAAATTGTATGAAACTCTTATGGTTATGGTTCCATCATACGAAATAAATTTTTCTTCGTAATAAACGAAATACTTTGGCTAAAGTATCATGCCGGAAAGGAGTACCGTTAAAAGTATATTAAAAACTTTGTACGTTAGTATAATTAGCTTAAACTTTTAAACGAGTTTGATTAGAAGATAAACGGAGTTCGCTTAAAGAAACTTACGAGATATAAGAAATTGTATGAAACTCTTATGGTTATGGTTCCATCATACGAAATAAAATATAATTCGTAATCAACGAAATAGTTAGGCTAAAGTATCATGCCGGAAAGTCGTACCGTTAAAACTATATTAAAAACTTCATATGTTAGTATAATTAGCTTAAACTTTTAAACGAGTTTGATTAGAACATAAACGGAGTTAGCTTAAAGAAACTTAAGAGATATAAGAAATTGTATAAAATTCTTATGGGTGTGTTACCATTATACAAAATAAATTAGTATTCGTTATAAACAAAATACCGAGGCTAAAGTATCATGCCGGAAAAGGGTACCGATAAAATTATATTATAAACCTCATTCGTTAGTATAATTTGCTTAAACTTTTCAACGAGTTTTATTATAGAAGATAAACGGAGTTCGTTTGAAGAAACTTACGAGATAGAAGAAATTGTATGAAACTCTTATGGGTGTGGTACCTTCACACGAAATAAATTATTATTCGTAACCAACAAAATACTTAGGCTAAAGTATCATGCCGGAAAGGAGTACCGTTAAAAGTATATTAAAAACTTCATACGTTAGTATAATTAGCTTAAACTTTTAAACGAGTTTGAATAGAAGATAAACGGAGTTCGCTTAAAGAAACTTACGAGATATAAGAAATTGTATGAAACTCTTATGGTTGTGGTTCCATCATACGAAATAAATTATTATTCGTAATCAACGAAATACTTAGGCTAAAGTGTTATGCCGGAAAAGAGTACCGTTAAAAGTATAATATAAACTTCACACGTTAGAATAATTAGCTTGAACATTTATATGATTTTGATTAGGAGATAAACGGAGTTCGCTTAAAGAAACTTACGAGATATAAGAATTTGTATGAAACTCTCTTATGGGTGTGGTTCAATCATACGAAATAAATTATTATTCGTAACCAACAAAATACTTAGGCTAAAGTATCATGCCAGAAAGGAGTACCGTTAAAAGTATATTAAAAACTTCATACGTTAGTATAATTAGCTTAAACTTTTAAACTAGTTTGAATAGAAGATAAACGGAGTTCGCTTAAAGAAACTTACGAGATATAAGAAATTGTATGAAACTCTTATGGTTGTGGTTCCATCATACGAAATAAATTATTATTCGTAATCAACGAAATACTTAGGCTAAAGTATCATGCCGGAAAGGAGTACCGTTAAAAGTATATTAAAAACTTCATACGTTAGTATAAGTAGCTTAAACGTTTAAACGAGTTTGATTAGAAGATAAAAAGAGTTCGCTTAAAGAAACTTACGAGATATAAGAAATTGTATGAAACTCTTATGGTTATGGAACCATCATACGAAATAAATTTTTCTTCGTAATAAACGAAATACTTAGGCTAAAGTATCATGCCGGAAAGGAGTACCGTTAAAAGTATATTAAAAACTTCATACGTTAGTATAAGGAGCTTAAACGTTTAAACGAGTTTGATTAGAAGATAAAAAGAGTTCGCTTAAAGAAACTTACGAGATATAAGAAATTGTATGAAACTCTTATGGTTATGGTTCCATCATACGAAATAAATTTTTCTTCGTAATAAACGAAATACTTTGGCTAAAGTATCATGCCGGAAAGGAGTACCGTTAAAAGTATATTAAAAACTTTGTACGTTAGTATAATTAGCTTAAACTTTTAAACGAGTTTGATTAGAAGATAAACGGAGTTCGCTTAAAGAAACTTACGAGATATAAGAAATTGTATGAAACTCTTATGGTTATGGTTCCATCATACGAAATAAAATATAATTCGTAATCAACGAAATAGTTAGGCTAAAGTATCATGCCGGAAAGTCGTACCGTTAAAACTATATTAAAAACTTCATATGTTAGTATAATTAGCTTAAACTTTTAAACGAGTTTGATTAGAACATAAACGGAGTTAGCTTAAAGAAACTTAAGAGATATAAGAAATTGTATAAAATTCTTATGGGTGTGTTACCATTATACAAAATAAATTAGTATTCGTTATAAACAAAATACCGAGGCTAAAGTATCATGCCGGAAAAGGGTACCGATAAAATTATATTATAAACCTCATTCGTTAGTATAATTTGCTTAAACTTTTCAACGAGTTTTATTATAGAAGATAAACGGAGTTCGTTTGAAGAAACTTACGAGATAGAAGAAATTGTATGAAACTCTTATGGGTGTGGTACCTTCACACGAAATAAATTATTATTCGTAACCAACAAAATACTTAGGCTAAAGTATCATGCCGGAAAGGAGTACCGTTAAAAGTATATTAAAAACTTCATACGTTAGTATAATTAGCTTAAACTTTTAAACGAGTTTGAATAGAAGATAAACGGAGTTCGCTTAAAGAAACTTACGAGATATAAGAAATTGTATGAAACTCTTATGGTTGTGGTTCCATCATACGAAATAAATTATTATTCGTAATCAACGAAATACTTAGGCTAAAGTGTTATGCCGGAAAAGAGTACCGTTAAAAGTATAATATAAACTTCACACGTTAGAATAATTAGCTTGAACATTTATATGATTTTGATTAGGAGATAAACGGAGTTCGCTTAAAGAAACTTACGAGATATAAGAATTTGTATGAAACTCTCTTATGGGTGTGGTTCAATCATACGAAATAAATTATTATTCGTAACCAACAAAATACTTAGGCTAAAGTATCATGCCAGAAAGGAGTACCGTTAAAAGTATATTAAAAACTTCATACGTTAGTATAATTAGCTTAAACTTTTAAACTAGTTTGAATAGAAGATAAACGGAGTTCGCTTAAAGAAACTTACGAGATATAAGAAATTGTATGAAACTCTTATGGTTGTGGTTCCATCATACGAAATAAATTATTATTCGTAATCAACGAAATACTTAGGCTAAAGTATCATGCCGGAAAGGAGTACCGTTAAAAGTATATTAAAAACTTCATACGTTAGTATAAGTAGCTTAAACGTTTAAACGAGTTTGATTAGAAGATAAAAAGAGTTCGCTTAAAGAAACTTACGAGATATAAGAAATTGTATGAAACTCTTATGGTTATGGAACCATCATACGAAATAAATTTTTCTTCGTAATAAACGAAATACTTAGGCTAAAGTATCATGCCGGAAAGGAGTACCGTTAAAAGTATATTAAAAACTTCATACGTTAGTATAATTAGCTTAAACTTTCAAACTAGTTTGAATAGAAGATAAACGGAGTTCGCTTAAAGAAACTTACGAGATATAAGAAATTGTATGAAACTCTTATGGTTGTGGTTCCATCATACGAAATAAATTATTATTCGTAATCAACGAAATACTTAGGCTAAAGTATCATGCCGGAAAGGAGTACCGCGTTAAAAGTATATTAAAAACTTCATACGTTAGTATAAGTAGCTTAAACGTTTAAACGAGTTTGATTAGAAGATAAAAAGAGTTCGCTTAAAGAAACTTACGAGATATAAGAAATTGTATGAAACTCTTATGGTTGTGGTTCCATCATACGAAATAAATTATTATTCGTAATCAACGAAATACTTAGGCTAAAGTATCATGCCGGAAAGGAGTACCGTTAAAAGTATATTAAAAACTTTGTACGTTAGTATAATTAGCTTAAACTTTCAAACTAGTTTGAATAGAATATAAACGGAGTTCGCTTAAAGAAACTTACGAGATATAAGAAATTGTATGAAACTCTTATGGTTGTGGTTCCATCATACGAAATAAATTATTATTCGTAATCAACGAAATACTTAGGCTAAAGTATCATGCCGGAAAGGAGTACCGTTAAAAGTATATTAAAAACTTCATACGTTAGTATAAGGAGCTTAAACGTTTAAACGAGTTTGATTAGAAGATAAAAAGAGTTCGCTTAAAGAAACTTACGAGATATAAGAAATTGTATGAAACTCTTATGGTTATGGTTCCATCATACAAAATAAATTTTTCTTCGTAATAAACGAAATACTTTGGCTAAAGTATCATGCCGGAAAGGAGTACCGTTAAAGGTATATTAAAAACTTTGTACGTTAGTATAATTAGCTTAAACTTTTAAACGAGTTTGATTAGAAGATAAACGGAGTTCGCTTAAAGAAACTTACGAGATATAAGAATTTGTATGAAACTCTTATGGTTATGGTTCCATCATACGAAATAAATTATAATTCGTAATCAACGAAATAGTTAGGCTAAAGTATCATGCCGGAAAGTCGTACCGTTAAAACTATATTAAAAACTTCATACATTAGTATAAGGAGCTTAAACGTTTAAACGAGTTTGATTAGAAGATAAACGGAGTTCGCTTAAAGAAACTTACGAGATATAAGAAATTGTATGAAACTCTTATGGTTGTGGTTCCATCATACGAAATAAATTATTATTCGTAATCAACGAAATACTTAGGCTAAAGTGTTATGCCGGAAAAGAGTACCGTTAAAAGTATAATATAAACTTCACACGTTAGAATAATTAGCTTGAACATTTATATGATTTTGATTAGGAGATAAACGGAGTTCGCTTAAAGAAACTTACGAGATATAAGAATTTGTATGAAACTCTCTTATGGGTGTGGTTCAATCATACGAAATAAATTATTATTCGTAATCAACGAAATACTTAGGCTAAAGTATCATGCCGGAAAGGAGTACCGTTAAAAGTATATTAAAAACTTTGTACGTTAGTATAATTAGCTTAAACTTTCAAACTAGTTTTAATAGAATATAAACGGAGTTCGCTTAAAGAAACTTACGAGATATAAGAAATTGTATGAAACTCTTATGGTTGTGGTTCCATCATACGAAATAAATTATTATTCGTAATCAACGAAATACTTAGGCTAAAGTATCATGCCGGAAAGGAGTACCGTTAAAAGTATATTAAAAACTTCATACGTTAGTATAAGGAGCTTAAACGTTTAAACGAGTTTGATTAGAAGATAAAAAGAGTTCGCTTAAAGAAACTTACGAGATATAAGAAATTGTATGAAACTCTTATGGTTATGGTTCCATCATACAAAATAAATTTTTCTTCGTAATAAACGAAATACTTTGGCTAAAGTATCATGCCGGAAAGGAGTACCGTTAAAGGTATATTAAAAACTTTGTACGTTAGTATAATTAGCTTAAACTTTTAAACGAGTTTGATTAGAAGATAAACGGAGTTCGCTTAAAGAAACTTACGAGATATAAGAATTTGTATGAAACTCTTATGGTTATGGTTCCATCATACGAAATAAATTATTATTCGTAATCAACGAAATAGTTAGGCTAAAGTATCATGCCGGAAAGTCGTACCGTTAAAACTATATTAAAAACTTCATACGTTAGTATAAGGAGCTTAAACGTTTAAACGAGTTTGATT
The DNA here is from genome assembly GCA_946814005.1 of Chamaenerion angustifolium. Taxonomy (NCBI): domain Eukaryota; kingdom Viridiplantae; phylum Streptophyta; class Magnoliopsida; order Myrtales; family Onagraceae; genus Chamaenerion; species Chamaenerion angustifolium. Next base: position 14,644,088 of record OX328274.1, read on the forward strand.
AGAAGATAAACGGAGTTCGCTTAAAGAAACTTACGAGATATAAGAAATTGTATGAAACTCTTATGGTTGTGGTTCCATCATACGAAATAAATTATTATTCGTAATCAACGAAATACTTAGGCTAAAGTGTTATGCCGGAAAAGAGTACCGTTAAAAGTATAATATAAACTTCACACGTTAGAATAATTAGCTTGAACATTTATATGATTTTGATTAGGAGATAAACGGAGTTCGCTTAAAGAAACTTACGAGATATAAGAATTTGTATGAAACTCTCTTATGGGTGTGGTTCAATCATACGAAATAAATTATTATTCGTAACCAACAAAATACTTAGGCTAAAGTATCATGCCAGAAAGGAGTACCGTTAAAAGTATATTAAAAACTTCATACGTTAGTATAATTAGCTTAAACGTTTAAACGAGTTTGATTAGAAGATAAAAAGAGTTCGCTTAAAGAAACTTACGAGATATAAGAAATTGTATGAAACTCTTATGGTTATGGTTCCATCATACGAAATAAATTTTTCTTCGTAATAAACGAAATACTTTGGCTAAAGTATCATGCCGGAAAGGAGTACCGTTAAAAGTATATTAAAAACTTTGTACGTTAGTATAATTAGCTTAAACTTTTAAACGAGTTTGATTAGAAGATAAACGGAGTTCGCTTAAAGAAACTTACGAGATATAAGAATTTGTATGAAACTCTTATGGTTATGGTTCCATCATACGAAATAAATTATAATTCGTAATCAACGAAATAGTTAGGCTAAAGTATCATGCCGGAAAGTCGTACCGTTAAAACTATATTAAAAACTTCATACGTTAGTATAAGGAGCTTAAACGTTTAAACGAGTTTGATTAGAAGATAAACGGAGTTCGCTTAAAGAAACTTACGAGATATAAGAAATTGTATGAAACTCTTATGGTTGTGGTTCAATCATACGAAATAAATTATTATTCGTAACCAACAAAATACTTAGGCTAAAGTATCATGCCAGAAAGGAGTACCGTTAAAAGTATATTAAAAACTTCATACGTTAGTATAATTAGCTTAAACTTTTAAACTAGTTTGAATAGAAGATAAACGGAGTTCGCTTAAAGAAAATTACGAGATATAAGAAATTGTATGAAACTCTTATGGTTGTGGTTCCATCATACGAAATAAATTATTATTCGTAATCAACGAAATACTTAGGCTAAAGTATCATGCCGGAAAGGAGTACCGTTAAAAGTATATTAAAAACTTCATACGTTAGTATAAGTAGCTTAAACGTTTAAACGAGTTTGATTAGAAGATAAAAAGAGTTCGCTTAAAGAAACTTACGAGATATAAGAAATTGTATGAAACTCTTATGGTTATGGAACCATCATACGAAATAAATTTTTCTTCGTAATAAACGAAATACTTAGGCTAAAGTATCATGCCGGAAAGGAGTACCGTTAAAAGTATATTAAAAACTTCATACGTTAGTATAAGGAGCTTAAACGTTTAAACGAGTTTGATTAGAAGATAAAAAGAGTTCGCTTAAAGAAACTTACGAGATATAAGAAATTGTATGAAACTCTTATGGTTATGGTTCCATCATACGAAATAAATTTTTCTTCGTAATAAACGAAATACTTTGGCTAAAGTATCATGCCGGAAAGGAGTACCGTTAAAAGTATATTAAAAACTTTGTACGTTAGTATAATTAGCTTAAACTTTTAAACGAGTTTGATTAGAAGATAAACGGAGTTCGCTTAAAGAAACTTACGAGATATAAGAAATTGTATGAAACTCTTATGGTTATGGTTCCATCATACGAAATAAAATATAATTCGTAATCAACGAAATAGTTAGGCTAAAGTATCATGCCGGAAAGTCGTACCGTTAAAACTATATTAAAAACTTCATATGTTAGTATAATTAGCTTAAACTTTTAAACGAGTTTGATTAGAACATAAACGGAGTTAGCTTAAAGAAACTTAAGAGATATAAGAAATTGTATAAAATTCTTATGGGTGTGTTACCATTATACAAAATAAATTAGTATTCGTTATAAACAAAATACCGAGGCTAAAGTATCATGCCGGAAAAGGGTACCGATAAAATTATATTATAAACCTCATTCGTTAGTATAATTTGCTTAAACTTTTCAACGAGTTTTATTATAGAAGATAAACGGAGTTCGTTTGAAGAAACTTACGAGATAGAAGAAATTGTATGAAACTCTTATGGGTGTGGTACCTTCACACGAAATAAATTATTATTCGTAACCAACAAAATACTTAGGCTAAAGTATCATGCCGGAAAGGAGTACCGTTAAAAGTATATTAAAAACTTCATACGTTAGTATAATTAGCTTAAACTTTTAAACGAGTTTGAATAGAAGATAAACGGAGTTCGCTTAAAGAAACTTACGAGATATAAGAAATTGTATGAAACTCTTATGGTTGTGGTTCCATCATACGAAATAAATTATTATTCGTAATCAACGAAATACTTAGGCTAAAGTGTTATGCCGGAAAAGAGTACCGTTAAAAGTATAATATAAACTTCACACGTTAGAATAATTAGCTTGAACATTTATATGATTTTGATTAGGAGATAAACGGAGTTCGCTTAAAGAAACTTACGAGATATAAGAATTTGTATGAAACTCTCTTATGGGTGTGGTTCAATCATACGAAATAAATTATTATTCGTAACCAACAAAATACTTAGGCTAAAGTATCATGCCAGAAAGGAGTACCGTTAAAAGTATATTAAAAACTTCATACGTTAGTATAATTAGCTTAAACTTTTAAACTAGTTTGAATAGAAGATAAACGGAGTTCGCTTAAAGAAACTTACGAGATATAAGAAATTGTATGAAACTCTTATGGTTGTGGTTCCATCATACGAAATAAATTATTATTCGTAATCAACGAAATACTTAGGCTAAAGTATCATGCCGGAAAGGAGTACCGTTAAAAGTATATTAAAAACTTCATACGTTAGTATAAGTAGCTTAAACGTTTAAACGAGTTTGATTAGAAGATAAAAAGAGTTCGCTTAAAGAAACTTACGAGATATAAGAAATTGTATGAAACTCTTATGGTTATGGAACCATCATACGAAATAAATTTTTCTTCGTAATAAACGAAATACTTAGGCTAAAGTATCATGCCGGAAAGGAGTACCGTTAAAAGTATATTAAAAACTTCATACGTTAGTATAATTAGCTTAAACTTTCAAACTAGTTTGAATAGAAGATAAACGGAGTTCGCTTAAAGAAACTTACGAGATATAAGAAATTGTATGAAACTCTTATGGTTGTGGTTCCATCATACGAAATAAATTATTATTCGTAATCAACGAAATACTTAGGCTAAAGTATCATGCCGGAAAGGAGTACCGCGTTAAAAGTATATTAAAAACTTCATACGTTAGTATAAGTAGCTTAAACGTTTAAACGAGTTTGATTAGAAGATAAAAAGAGTTCGCTTAAAGAAACTTACGAGATATAAGAAATTGTATGAAACTCTTATGGTTGTGGTTCCATCATACGAAATAAATTATTATTCGTAATCAACGAAATACTTAGGCTAAAGTATCATGCCGGAAAGGAGTACCGTTAAAAGTATATTAAAAACTTTGTACGTTAGTATAATTAGCTTAAACTTTCAAACTAGTTTGAATAGAATATAAACGGAGTTCGCTTAAAGAAACTTACGAGATATAAGAAATTGTATGAAACTCTTATGGTTGTGGTTCCATCATACGAAATAAATTATTATTCGTAATCAACGAAATACTTAGGCTAAAGTATCATGCCGGAAAGGAGTACCGTTAAAAGTATATTAAAAACTTCATACGTTAGTATAAGGAGCTTAAACGTTTAAACGAGTTTGATTAGAAGATAAAAAGAGTTCGCTTAAAGAAACTTACGAGATATAAGAAATTGTATGAAACTCTTATGGTTATGGTTCCATCATACAAAATAAATTTTTCTTCGTAATAAACGAAATACTTTGGCTAAAGTATCATGCCGGAAAGGAGTACCGTTAAAGGTATATTAAAAACTTTGTACGTTAGTATAATTAGCTTAAACTTTTAAACGAGTTTGATTAGAAGATAAACGGAGTTCGCTTAAAGAAACTTACGAGATATAAGAATTTGTATGAAACTCTTATGGTTATGGTTCCATCATACGAAATAAATTATAATTCGTAATCAACGAAATAGTTAGGCTAAAGTATCATGCCGGAAAGTCGTACCGTTAAAACTATATTAAAAACTTCATACGTTAGTATAAGGAGCTTAAACGTTTAAACGAGTTTGATTAGAAGATAAACGGAGTTCGCTTAAAGAAACTTACGAGATATAAGAAATTGTATGAAACTCTTATGGTTGTGGTTCCATCATACGAAATAAATTATTATTCGTAATCAACGAAATACTTAGGCTAAAGTGTTATGCCGGAAAAGAGTACCGTTAGAAGTATAATATAAACTTCACACGTTAGAATAATTAGCTTGAACATTTATATGATTTTGATTAGGAGATAAACGGAGTTCGCTTAAAGAAACTTACGAGATATAAGAATTTGTATGAAACTCTCTTATGGGTGTGGTTCAATCATACGAAATAAATTATTATTCGTAATCAACGAAATACTTAGGCTAAAGTATCATGCCGGAAAGGAGTACCGTTAAAAGTATATTAAAAACTTTGTACGTTAGTATAATTAGCTTAAACTTTCAAACTAGTTTGAATAGAATATAAACGGAGTTCGCTTAAAGAAACTTACGAGATATAAGAAATTGTATGAAACTCTTATGGTTGTGGTTCCATCATACGAAATAAATTATTATTCGTAATCAACGAAATACTTAGGCTAAAGTATCATGCCGGAAAGGAGTACCGTTAAAAGTATATTAAAAACTTCATACGTTAGTATAAGGAGCTTAAACGTTTAAACGAGTTTGATTAGAAGATAAAAAGAGTTCGCTTAAAGAAACTTACGAGATATAAGAAATTGTATGAAACTCTTATGGTTATGGTTCCATCATACAAAATAAATTTTTCTTCGTAATAAACGAAATACTTTGGCTAAAGTATCATGCCGGAAAGGAGTACCGTTAAAGGTATATTAAAAACTTTGTACGTTAGTATAATTAGCTTAAACTTTTAAACGAGTTTGATTAGAAGATAAACGGAGTTCGCTTAAAGAAACTTACGAGATATAAGAATTTGTATGAAACTCTTATGGTTATGGTTCCATCATACGAAATAAATTATAATTCGTAATCAACGAAATAGTTAGGCTAAAGTATCATGCCGGAAAGTCGTACCGTTAAAACTATATTAAAAACTTCATACGTTAGTATAAGGAGCTTAAACGTTTAAACGAGTTTGATTAGAAGATAAACGGAGTTCGCTTAAAGAAACTTACGAGATATAAGAAATTGTATGAAACTCTTATGGTTGTGGTTCCATCATACGAAATAAATTATTATTCGTAATCAACGAAATACTTAGGCTAAAGTGTTATGCCGGAAAAGAGTACCGTTAAAAGTATAATATAAACTTCACACGTTAGAATAATTAGCTTGAACATTTATATGATTTTGATTAGGAGATAAACGGAGTTCGCTTAAAGAAACTTACGAGATATAAGAATTTGTATGAAACTCTCTTATGGGTGTGGTTCAATCATACGAAATAAATTATTATTCGTAATCAACGAAATACTTAGGCTAAAGTATCATGCCGGAAAGGAGTACCGTTAAAAGTATATTAAAAACTTTGTACGTTAGTATAATTAGCTTAAACTTTCAAACTAGTTTGAATAGAATATAAACGGAGTTCGCTTAAAGAAACTTACGAGATATAAGAAATTGTATGAAACTCTTATGGTTGTGGTTCCATCATACGAAATAAATTATTATTCGTAATCAACGAAATATTAGGCTAAAGTATCATGCCGGAAAGGAGTACCGTTAAAAGTATATTAAAAACTTCATACGTTAGTATAAGGAGCTTAAACGTTTAAACGAGTTTGATTAGAAGATAAAAAGAGTTCGCTTAAAGAAACTTACGAGATATAAGAAATTGTATGAAACTCTTATGGTTATGGTTCCATCATACAAAATAAATTTTTCTTCGTAATAAACGAAATACTTTGGCTAAAGTATCATGCCGGAAAGGAGTACCGTTAAAGGTATATTAAAAACTTTGTACGTTAGTATAATTAGCTTAAACTTTTAAACGAGTTTGATTAGAAGATAAACGGAGTTCGCTTAAAGAAACTTACGAGATATAAGAATTTGTATGAAACTCTTATGGTTATGGTTCCATCATACGAAATAAATTATAATTCGTAATCAACGAAATAGTTAGGCTAAAGTATCATGCCGGAAAGTCGTACCGTTAAAACTATATTAAAAACTTCATACGTTAGTATAAGGAGCTTAAACGTTTAAACGAGTTTGATTAGAAGATAAACGGAGTTCGCTTAAAGAAACTTACGAGATATAAGAAATTGTATGAAACTCTTATGGTTGTGGTTCCATCATACGAAATAAATTATTATTCGTAATCAACGAAATACTTAGGCTAAAGTGTTATGCCGGAAAAGAGTACCGTTAAAAGTATAATATAAACTTCACACGTTAGAATAATTAGCTTGAACATTTATATGATTTTGATTAGGAGATAAACGGAGTTCGCTTAAAGAAACTTACGAGATATAAGAATTTGTATGAAACTCTCTTATGGGTGTGGTTCAATCATACGAAATAAATTATTATTCGTAACCAACAAAATACTTAGGCTAAAGTATCATGCCAGAAAGGAGTACCGTTAAAAGTATATTAAAAACTTCATACGTTAGTATAATTAGCTTAAACTTTTAAACTAGTTTGAATAGAAGATAAACGGAGTTCGCTTAAAGAAACTTACGAGATATAAGAAATTGTATGAAACTCTTATGGTTGTGGTTCCATCATACGAAATAAATTATTATTCGTAATCAACGAAATACTTAGGCTAAAGTATCATGCCGGAAAGGAGTACCGTTAAAAGTATATTAAAAACTTCATACGTTAGTAATAAGTAGCTTAAACGTTTAAACGAGTTTGATTAGAAGATAAAAAGAGTTCGCTTAAAGAAACTTACGAGATATAAGAAATTGTATGAAACTCTTATGGTTATGGGAACCATCATACGAAATAAATTTTTCTTCGTAATAAACGAAATACTTAGGCTAAAGTATCATGCCGGAAAGGAGTACCGTTAAAAGTATATTAAAAACTTCATACGTTAGTATAATTAGCTTAAACTTTCAAACTAGTTTGAATAGAAGATAAACGGAGTTCGCTTAAAGAAACTTACGAGATATAAGAAATTGTATGAAACTCTTATGGTTGTGGTTCCATCATACGAAATAAATTATTATTCGTAATCAACGAAATACTTAGGCTAAAGTATCATGCCGGAAAGGAGTACCGCGTTAAAAGTATATTAAAAACTTCATACGTTAGTATAAGTAGCTTAAACGTTTAAACGAGTTTGATTAGAAGATAAAAAGAGTTCGCTTAAAGAAACTTACGAGATATAAGAAATTGTATGAAACTCTTATGGTTATGGAACCATCATACGAAATAAATTTTTCTTCGTAATAAACGAAATACTTAGGCTAAAGTATCATGCCGGAAAGGAGTACCGTTAAAAGTATATTAAAAACTTTGTACGTTAGTATAATTAGCTTAAACTTTCAAACTAGTTTGAATAGAAGATAAACGGAGTTCGCTTAAAGAAACTTACGAGATATAAGAAATTGTATGAAACTCTTATGGTTGTGGTTCCATCATACGAAATAAATTATTATTCGTAATCAACGAAATACTTAGGCTAAAGTATCATGCCGGAAAGGAGTACCGTTAAAAGTATATTAAAAACTTCATACGTTAGTATAAGGAGCTTAAACGTTTAAACGAGTTTGATTAGAAGATAAAAAGAGTTCGCTTAAAGAAACTTACGAGATATAAGAAATTGTATGAAACTCTTATGGTTATGGTTCCATCATACGAAATAAATTTTTCTTCGTAATAAACGAAATACTTTGGCTAAAGTATCATGCCGGAAAGGAGTACCGTTAAAAGTATATTAAAAACTTTGTACGTTAGTATAATTAGCTTAAACTTTTAAACGAGTTTGATTAGAAGATAAACGGAGTTCGCTTAAAGAAACTTACGAGATATAAGAAATTGTATGAAACTCTTATGGTTATGGTTCCATCATACGAAATAAATTATAATTCGTAATCAACGAAATAGTTAGGCTAAAGTATCATGCCGGAAAGTCGTACCGTTAAAACTATATTAAAAACTTCATATGTTAGTATAATTAGCTTAAACTTTTAAACGAGTTTGATTAGAACATAAACGGAGTTAGCTTAAAGAAACTTAAGAGATATAAGAAATTGTATAAAATTCTTATGGGTGTGTTACCATTATACAAAATAAATTAGTATTCGTTATAAACAAAATACCGAGGCTAAAGTATCATGCCGGAAAAGGGTACCGATAAAATTATATTATAAACCTCATTCGTTAGTATAATTTGCTTAAACTTTTCAACGAGTTTTATTATAGAAGATAAACGGAGTTCGTTTGAAGAAACTTACGAGATAGAAGAAATTGTATGAAACTCTTATGGGTGTGGTACCTTCACACGAAATAAATTATTATTCGTAACCAACAAAATACTTAGGCTAAAGTATCATGCCGGAAAGGAGTACCGTTAAAAGTATATTAAAAACTTCATACGTTAGTATAATTAGCTTAAACTTTTAAACTAGTTTGAATAGAAGATAAACGGAGTTCGCTTAAAGAAACTTACGAGATATAAGAAATTGTATGAAACTCTTATGGTTGTGGTTCCATCATACGAAATAAATTATTATTCGTAATCAACGAAATACTTAGGCTAAAGTATCATGCCGGAAAGGAGTACCGTTAAAAGTATATTAAAAACTTCATACGTTAGTAATAAGTAGCTTAAACGTTTAAACGAGTTTGATTAGAAGATAAAAAGAGTTCGCTTAAAGAAACTTACGAGATATAAGAAATTGTATGAAACTCTTATGGTTATGGGAACCATCATACGAAATAAATTTTTCTTCGTAATAAACGAAATACTTAGGCTAAAGTATCATGCCGGAAAGGAGTACCGTTAAAAGTATATTAAAAACTTCATACGTTAGTATAATTAGCTTAAACTTTCAAACTAGTTTGAATAGAAGATAAACGGAGTTCGCTTAAAGAAACTTACGAGATATAAGAAATTGTATGAAACTCTTATGGTTGTGGTTCCATCATACGAAATAAATTATTATTCGTAATCAACGAAATACTTAGGCTAAAGTATCATGCCGGAAAGGAGTACCGCGTTAAAAGTATATTAAAAACTTCATACGTTAGTATAAGTAGCTTAAACGTTTAAACGAGTTTGATTAGAAGATAAAAAGAGTTCGCTTAAAGAAACTTACGAGATATAAGAAATTGTATGAAACTCTTATGGTTATGGAACCATCATACGAAATAAATTTTTCTTCGTAATAAACGAAATACTTAGGCTAAAGTATCATGCCGGAAAGGAGTACCGTTAAAAGTATATTAAAAACTTTGTACGTTAGTATAATTAGCTTAAACTTTCAAACTAGTTTGAATAGAAGATAAACGGAGTTCGCTTAAAGAAACTTACGAGATATAAGAAATTGTATGAAACTCTTATGGTTGTGGTTCCATCATACGAAATAAATTATTATTCGTAATCAACGAAATACTTAGGCTAAAGTATCATGCCGGAAAGGAGTACCGTTAAAAGTATATTAAAAACTTCATACGTTAGTATAAGGAGCTTAAACGTTTAAACGAGTTTGATTAGAAGATAAAAAGAGTTCGCTTAAAGAAACTTACGAGATATAAGAAATTGTATGAAACTCTTATGGTTATGGTTCCATCATACGAAATAAATTTTTCTTCGTAATAAACGAAATACTTTGGCTAAAGTATCATGCCGGAAAGGAGTACCGTTAAAAGTATATTAAAAACTTTGTACGTTAGTATAATTAGCTTAAACTTTTAAACGAGTTTGATTAGAAGATAAACGGAGTTCGCTTAAAGAAACTTACGAGATATAAGAAATTGTATGAAACTCTTATGGTTATGGTTCCATCATACGAAATAAATTATAATTCGTAATCAACGAAATAGTTAGGCTAAAGTATCATGCCGGAAAGTCGTACCGTTAAAACTATATTAAAAACTTCATATGTTAGTATAATTAGCTTAAACTTTTAAACGAGTTTGATTAGAACATAAACGGAGTTAGCTTAAAGAAACTTAAGAGATATAAGAAATTGTATAAAATTCTTATGGGTGTGTTACCATTATACAAAATAAATTAGTATTCGTTATAAACAAAATACCGAGGCTAAAGTATCATGCCGGAAAAGGGTACCGATAAAATTATATTATAAACCTCATTCGTTAGTATAATTTGCTTAAACTTTTCAACGAGTTTTATTATAGAAGATAAACGGAGTTCGTTTGAAGAAACTTACGAGATAGAAGAAATTGTATGAAACTCTTATGGGTGTGGTACCTTCACACGAAATAAATTATTATTCGTAACCAACAAAATACTTAGGCTAAAGTATCATGCCGGAAAGGAGTACCGTTAAAAGTATATTAAAAACTTCATACGTTAGTATAATTAGCTTAAACTTTTAAACGAGTTTGAATAGAAGATAAACGGAGTTCGCTTAAAGAAACTTACGAGATATAAGAAATTGTATGAAACTCTTATGGTTGTGGTTCCATCATACGAAATAAATTATTATTCGTAATCAACGAAATACTTAGGCTAAAGTATCATGCCGGAAAGGAGTACCGTTAAAAGTATATTAAAAACTTCATACGTTAGTATAAGTAGCTTAAACGTTTAAACGAGTTTGATTAGAAGATAAAAAGAGTTCGCTTAAAGAAACTTACGAGATATAAGAAATTGTATGAAACTCTTATGGTTATGGAACCATCATACGAAATAAATTTTTCTTCGTAATAAACGAAATACTTAGGCTAAAGTATCATGCCGGAAAGGAGTACCGTTAAAAGTATATTAAAAACTTCATACGTTAGTATAATTAGCTTAAACTTTCAAACTAGTTTGAATAGAAGATAAACGGAGTTCGCTTAAAGAAACTTACGAGATATAAGAAATTGTATGAAACTCTTATGGTTGTGGTTCCATCATACGAAATAAATTATTATTCGTAATCAACGAAATACTTAGGCTAAAGTATCATGCCGGAAAGGAGTACCGCGTTAAAAGTATATTAAAAACTTCATACGTTAGTATAAGTAGCTTAAACGTTTAAACGAGTTTGATTAGAAGATAAAAAGAGTTCGCTTAAAGAAACTTACGAGATATAACAAATTGTATGAAACTCTTATGGTTATGGAACCATCATACGAAATAAATTTTCTTCGTAATAAACGAAATACTTAGGCTAAAGTATCATGCCGGAAAGGAGTACCGTTAAAAGTATATTCAAAACTTTGTACGTTAGTATAATTAGCTTAAACTTTCAAACTAGTTTGAATAGAAGATAAACGGAGTTCGCTTAAAGAAACTTACGAGATATAAGAAATTGTATGAAACTCTTATGGTTGTGGTTCCATCATACGAAATAAATTATTATTCGTAATCAACGAAATACTTAGGCGAAAGTATCATGCCGGAAAGGAGTACCGTTAAAAGTATATTAAAAACTTCATACGTTAGTATAAGGAGCTTAAACGTTTAAACGAGTTTGATTAGAAGATAAAAAGAGTTCGCTTAAAGAAACTTACGAGATATAAGAAATTGTATGAAACTCTTATGGTTATGGTTCCATCATACGAAATAAATTTTTCTTCGTAATAAACGAAATACTTTGGCTAAAGTATCATGCCGGAAAGGAGTACCGTTAAAAGTATATTAAAAACTTTGTACGTTAGTATAATTAGCTTAAACTTTTAAACGAGTTTGATTAGAAGATAAACGGAGTTCGCTTAAAGAAACTTACGAGATATAAGAAATTGTATGAAACTCTTATGGTTATGGTTCCATCATACGAAATAAATTATAATTCGTAATCAACGAAATAGTTAGGCTAAAGTATCATGCCGGAAAGTCGTACCGTTAAAACTATATTAAAAACTTCATATGTTAGTATAATTAGCTTAAACTTTTAAACGAGTTTGATTAGAACATAAACGGAGTTAGCTTAAAGAAACTTAAGAGATATAAGAAATTGTATAAAATTCTTATGGGTGTGTTACCATTATACAAAATAAATTAGTATTCGTTATAAACAAAATACCGAGGCTAAAGTATCATGCCGGAAAAGGGTACCGATAAAATTATATTATAAACCTCATTCGTTAGTATAATTTGCTTAAACTTTTCAACGAGTTTTATTATAGAAGATAAACGGAGTTCGTTTGAAGAAACTTACGAGATAGAAGAAATTGTATGAAACTCTTATGGGTGTGGTACCTTCACACGAAATAAATTATTATTCGTAACCAACAAAATACTTAGGCTAAAGTATCATGCCGGAAAGGAGTACCGTTAAAAGTATATTAAAAACTTCATACGTTAGTATAATTAGCTTAAACTTTTAAACGAGTTTGAATAGAAGATAAACGGAGTTCGCTTAAAGAAACTTACGAGATATAAGAAATTGTATGAAACTCTTATGGTTGTGGTTCCATCATACGAAATAAATTATTATTCGTAATCAACGAAATACTTAGGCTAAAGTGTTATGCCGGAAAAGAGTACCGTTAAAAGTATAATATAAACTTCACACGTTAGAATAATTAGCTTGAACATTTATATGATTTTGATTAGGAGATAAACGGAGTTCGCTTAAAGAAACTTACGAGATATAAGAATTTGTATGAAACTCTTATGGGTGTGGTTCAATCATACGAAATAAATTATTATTCGTAACCAACAAAATACTTAGGCTAAAGTATCATGCCGGAAAGGAGTACCGTTAAAAGTATATTAAAAACTTCATACGTTAGTATAATTAGCTTAAACTTTTAAACTAGTTTGAATAGAAGATAAACGGAGTTCGCTTAAAGAAACTTACGAGATATAAGAAATTGTATGAAACTCTTATGGTTGTGGTTCCATCATACGAAATAAATTATTATTCGTAATCAACGAAATACTTAGGCTAAAGTATCATGCCGGAAAGGAGTACCGTTAAAAGTATATTAAAAACTTCATACGTTAGTATAAGGAGCTTAAACGTTTAAACGAGTTTGATTAGAAGATAAACGGAGTTCGCTTAAAGAAACTTACGAGATATAAGAAATTGTATGAAACTCTTATGGTTGTGGTTCCATCATACGAAATAAATTATTATTCGTAATCAACGAAATACTTAGGCTAAAGTATCATGCCGGAAAGGAGTACCGTTAAAAGTATATTAAAAACTTTGTACGTTAGTATAATTAGCTTAAACTTTCAAACTAGTTTGAATAGAAGATAAACGGAGTTCGCTTAAAGAAACTTACGAGATATAAGAAATTGTATGAAACTCTTATGGTTGTGGTTCCATCATACGAAATAAATTATTATTCGTAATCAACGAAATACTTAGGCTAAAGTATCATGCCGGAAAGGAGTACCGTTAAAAGTATATTAAACACTTCATACGTTAGTATAAGGAGCTTAAACGTTTAAACGAGTTTGATTAGAAGATAAAAAGAGTTCGCTTAAAGAAACTTACGAGATATAAGAAATTGTATGAAACTCTTATGGTTATGGAACCATCATACGAAATAAATTATAATTCGTAATCAACGAAATAGTTAGGCTAAAGTATCATGCCGGAAAGTCGTACCGTTAAAACTATATTAAAAACTTCATACGTTAGTATAAGGAGCTTAAACGTTTAAACGAGTTTGATTAGAAGATAAACGGAGTTCGCTTAAAGAAACTTACGAGATATAAGAAATTCTATGAAACTCTTATGGTTGTGGTTCCATCATACGAAATAAATTATTATTCGTAATCAACGAAATACTTAGGCTAAAGTGTTATGCCGGAAAAGAGTACCGTTAAAAGTATAATATAAACTTCACACGTTAGAATAATTAGCTTGAACATTTATATGATTTTGATTAGGAGATAAACGGAGTTCGCTTAAAGAAACTTACGAGATATAAGAATTTGTATGAAACTCTCTTATGGGTGTGGTTCAATCATACGAAATAAATTATTATTCGTAACCAACAAAATACTTAGGCTAAAGTATCATGCCAGAAAGGAGTACCGTTAAAAGTATATTAAAAACTTCATACGTTAGTATAAGGAGCTTAAACGTTTAAACGAGTTTGATTAGAAGATAAAAAGAGTTCGCTTAAAGAAACTTACGAGATATAAGAAATTGTATGAAACTCTTATGGTTATGGTTCCATCATACGAAATAAATTTTTCTTCGTAATAAACGAAATACTTTGGCTAAAGTATCATGCCGGAAAGGAGTACCGTTAAAAGTATATTAAAAACTTTGTACGTTAGTATAATTAGCTTAAACTTTTAAACTAGTTTGATTAGAAGATAAACGGAGTTCGCTTAAAGAAACTTACGAGATATAAGAAATTGTATGAAACTCTTATGGTTATGGTTCCATCATACGAAATAAAATATAATTCGTAATCAACGAAATAGTTAGGCTAAAGTATCATGCCGGAAAGTCGTACCGTTAAAACTATATTAAAAACTTCATATGTTAGTATAATTAGCTTAAACTTTTAAACGAGTTTGATTAGAACATAAATGGAGTTAGCTTAAAGAAACTTAAGAGATATAAGAAATTGTATAAAATTCTTATGGGTGTGTTACCATTATACAAAATAAATTAGTATTCGTTATAAACAAAATACCGAGGCTAAAGTATCATGCCGGAAAAGGGTACCGATAAAATTATATTATAAACCTCATTCGTTAGTATAATTTGCTTAAACTTTTCAACGAGTTTTATTATAGAAGATAAACGGAGTTCGTTTGAAGAAACTTACGAGATAGAAGAAATTGTATGAAACTCTTATGGGTGTGGTACCTTCACACGAAATAAATTATTATTCGTAACCAACAAAATACTTAGGCTAAAGTATCATGCCGGAAAGGAGTACCGTTAAAAGTATATTAAAAACTTCATACGTTAGTATAATTAGCTTAAACTTTTAAACGAGTTTGAATAGAAGATAAACGGAGTTCGCTTAAAGAAACTTACGAGATATAAGAAATTGTATGAAACTCTTATGGTTGTGGTTCCATCATACGAAATAAATTATTATTCGTAATCAACGAAATACTTAGGCTAAAGTGTTATGCCGGAAAAGAGTACCGTTAAAAGTATAATATAAACTTCACACGTTAGAATAATTAGCTTGAACATTTATATGATTTTGATTAGGAGATAAACGGAGTTCGCTTAAAGAAACTTACGAGATATAAGAATTTGTATGAAACTCTCTTATGGGTGTGGTTCAATCATACGAAATAAATTATTATTCGTAACCAACAAAATACTTAGGCTAAAGTATCATGCCAGAAAGGAGTACCGTTAAAAGTATATTAAAAACTTCATACGTTAGTATAATTAGCTTAAACTTTTAAACTAGTTTGAATAGAAGATAAACGGAGTTCGCTTAAAGAAACTTACGAGATATAAGAAATTGTATGAAACTCTTATGGTTGTGGTTCCATCATACGAAATAAATTATTATTCGTAATCAACGAAATACTTAGGCTAAAGTATCATGCCGGAAAGGAGTACCGTTAAAAGTATATTAAAAACTTCATACGTTAGTATAAGTAGCTTAAACGTTTAAACGAGTTTGATTAGAAGATAAAAAGAGTTCGCTTAAAGAAACTTACGAGATATAAGAAATTGTATGAAACTCTTATGGTTATGGAACCATCATACGAAATAAATTTTTCTTCGTAATAAACGAAATACTTAGGCTAAAGTATCATGCCGGAAAGGAGTACCGTTAAAAGTATATTAAAAACTTCATACGTTAGTATAATTAGCTTAAACTTTCAAACTAGTTTGAATAGAAGATAAACGGAGTTCGCTTAAAGAAACTTACGAGATATAAGAAATTGTATGAAACTCTTATGGTTGTGGTTCCATCATACGAAATAAATTATTATTCGTAATCAACGATATACTTAGGCTAAAATATCATGCCGGAAAGGAGTACCGCGTTAAAAGTATATTAAAAACTTCATACGTTAGTATAAGTAGCTTAAACGTTTAAACGAGTTTGATTAGAAGATAAAAAGAGTTCGCTTAAAGAAACTTACGAGATATAAGAAATTGTATGAAACTCTTATGGTTATGGAACCATCATACGAAATAAATTTTTCTTCGTAATAAACGAAATACTTAGGCTAAAGTATCATGCCGGAAAGGAGTACCGTTAAAAGTATATTAAAAACTTCATACGTTAGTATAATTAGCTTAAACTTTCAAACTAGTTTGAATAGAAGATAAACGGAGTTCGCTTAAAGAAACTTACGAGATATAAGAAATTGTATGAAACTCTTATGGTTGTGGTTCCATCATACGAAATAAATTATTATTCGTAATCAACGAAATACTTAGGCTAAAGTATCATGCCGGAAAGGAGTACCGCGTTAAAAGTATATTAAAAACTTCATACGTTAGTATAAGTAGCTTAAACGTTTAAACGAGTTTGATTAGAAGATAAAAAGAGTTCGCTTAAAGAAACTTACGAGATATAAGAAATTGTATGAAACTCTTATGGTTATGGAACCATCATACGAAATAAATTTTTCTTCGTAATAAACGAAATACTTAGGCTAAAGTATCATGCCGGAAAGGAGTACCGTTAAAAGTATATTAAAAACTTCATACGTTAGTATAATTAGCTTAAACTTTCAAACTAGTTTGAATAGAAGATAAACGGAGTTCGCTTAAAGAAACTTACGAGATATAAGAAATTGTATGAAACTCTTATGGTTGTGGTTCCATCATACGAAATAAATTATTATTCGTAATCAACGAAATACTTAGGCTAAAGTATCATGCCGGAAAGGAGTACTGCGTTAAAAGTATATTAAAAACTTCATACGTTAGTATAAGTAGCTTAAACGTTTAAACGAGTTTGATTAGAAGATAAAAAGAGTTCGCTTAAAGAAACTTACGAGATATAAGAAATTGTATGAAACTCTTATGGTTATGGAACCATCATACGAAATAAATTTTTCTTCGTAATAAACGAAATACTTAGGCTAAAGTATCATGCCGGAAAGGAGTACCGTTAAAAGTATATTAAAAACTTCATACGTTAGTATAAGGAGCTTAAACGTTTAAACGAGTTTGATTAGAAGATAAAAAGAGTTCGCTTAAAGAAACTTACGAGATATAAGAAATTGTATGAAACTCTTATGGTTATGGTTCCATCATACGAAATAAATTTTTCTTCGTAATAAACGAAATACTTTGGCTAAAGTATCATGCCGGAAAGGAGTACCGTTAAAAGTATATTAAAAACTTTGTACGTTAGTATAATTAGCTTAAACTTTTAAACGAGTTTGATTAGAAGATAAACGGAGTTCGCTTAAAGAAACTTACGAGATATAAGAAATTGTATGAAACTCTTATGGTTATGGTTCCATCATACGAAATAAAATATAATTCGTAATCAACGAAATAGTTAGGCTAAAGTATCATGCCGGAAAGTCGTACCGTTAAAACTATATTAAAAACTTCATATGTTAGTATAATTAGCTTAAACTTTTAAACGAGTTTGATTAGAACATAAACGGAGTTAGCTTAAAGAAACTTAAGAGATATAAGAAATTGTATAAAATTCTTATGGGTGTGTTACCATTATACAAAATAAATTAGTATTCGTTATAAACAAAATACCGAGGCTAAAGTATCATGCCGGAAAAGGGTACCGATAAAATTATATTATAAACCTCATTCGTTAGTATAATTTGCTTAAACTTTTCAACGAGTTTTATTATAGAAGATAAACGGAGTTCGTTTGAAGAAACTTACGAGATAGAAGAAATTGTATGAAACTCTTATGGGTGTGGTACCTTCACACGAAATAAATTATTATTCGTAACCAACAAAATACTTAGGCTAAAGTATCATGCCGGAAAGGAGTACCGTTAAAAGTATATTAAAAACTTCATACGTTAGTATAATTAGCTTAAACTTTTAAACGAGTTTGAATAGAAGATAAACGGAGTTCGCTTAAAGAAACTTACGAGATATAAGAAATTGTATGAAACTCTTATGGTTGTGGTTCCATCATACGAAATAAATTATTATTCGTAATCAACGAAATACTTAGGCTAAAGTGTTATGCCGGAAAAGAGTACCGTTAAAAGTATAATATAAACTTCACACGTTAGAATAATTAGCTTGAACATTTATATGATTTTGATTAGGAGATAAACGGAGTTCGCTTAAAGAAACTTACGAGATATAAGAATTTGTATGAAACTCTCTTATGGGTGTGGTTCAATCATACGAAATAAATTATTATTCGTAACCAACAAAATACTTAGGCTAAAGTATCATGCCAGAAAGGAGTACCGTTAAAAGTATATTAAAAACTTCATACGTTAGTATAATTAGCTTAAACTTTCAAACTAGTTTGAATAGAATATAAACGGAGTTCGCTTAAAGAAACTTACGAGATATAAGAAATTGTATGAAACTCTTATGGTTGTGGTTCCATCATACGAAATAAATTATTATTCGTAATCAACGAAATACTTAGGCTAAAGTATCATGCCGGAAAGGAGTACCGTTAAAAGTATATTAAAAACTTCATACGTTAGTATAAGGAGCTTAAACGTTTAAACGAGTTTGATTAGAAGATAAAAAGAGTTCGCTTAAAGAAACTTACGAGATATAAGAAATTGTATGAAACTCTTATGGTTATGGTTCCATCATACAAAATAAATTTTTCTTCGTAATAAACGAAATACTTTGGCTAAAGTATCATGCCGGAAAGGAGTACCGTTAAAGGTATATTAAAAACTTTGTACGTTAGTATAATTAGCTTAAACTTTTAAACGAGTTTGATTAGAAGATAAACGGAGTTCGCTTAAAGAAACTTACGAGATATAAGAATTTGTATGAAACTCTTATGGTTATGGTTCCATCATACGAAATAAATTATAATTCGTAATCAACGAAATAGTTAGGCTAAAGTATCATGCCGGAAAGTCGTACCGTTAAAACTATATTAAAAACTTCATACGTTAGTATAAGGAGCTTAAACGTTTAAACGAGGTTGATTAGAAGATAAACGGAGTTCGCTTAAAGAAACTTACGAGATATAAGAAATTGTATGAAACTCTTATGGTTGTGGTTCCATCATACGAAATAAATTATTATTCGTAATCAACGAAATACTTAGGCTAAAGTGTTATGCCGGAAAAGAGTACCGTTAAAAGTATAATATAAACTTCACACGTTAGAATAATTAGCTTGAACATTTATATGATTTTGATTAGGAGATAAACGGAGTTCGCTTAAAGAAACTTACGAGATATAAGAATTTGTATGAAACTCTCTTATGGGTGTGGTTCAATCATACGAAATAAATTATTATTCGTAATCAACGAAATACTTAGGCTAAAGTATCATGCCGGAAAGGAGTACCGTTAAAAGTATATTAAAAACTTTGTACGTTAGTATAATTAGCTTAAACTTTCAAACTAGTTTGAATAGAATATAAACGGAGTTCGCTTAAAGAAACTTACGAGATATAAGAAATTGTATGAAACTCTTATGGTTGTGGTTCCATCATACGAAATAAATTATTATTCGTAATCAACGAAATACTTAGGCTAAAGTATCATGCCGGAAAGGAGTACCGTTAAAAGTATATTAAAAACTTCATACGTTAGTATAAGGAGCTTAAACGTTTAAACGAGTTTGATTAGAAGATAAAAAGAGTTCGCTTAAAGAAACTTACGAGATATAAGAAATTGTATGAAACTCTTATGGTTATGGTTCCATCATACAAAATAAATTTTTCTTCGTAATAAACGAAATACTTTGGCTAAAGTATCATGCCGGAAAGGAGTACCGTTAAAGGTATATTAAAAACTTTGTACGTTAGTATAATTAGCTTAAACTTTTAAACGAGTTTGATTAGAAGATAAACGGAGTTCGCTTAAAGAAACTTACGAGATATAAGAATTTGTATGAAACTCTTATGGTTATGGTTCCATCATACGAAATAAATTATAATTCGTAATCAACGAAATAGTTAGGCTAAAGTATCATGCCGGAAAGTCGTACCGTTAAAACTATATTAAAAACTTCATACGTTAGTATAAGGAGCTTAAACGTTTAAACGAGTTTGATTAGAAGATAAACGGAGTTCGCTTAAAGAAACTTACGAGATATAAGAAATTGTATGAAACTCTTATGGTTGTGGTTCCATCATACGAAATAAATTATTATTCGTAATCAACGAAATACTTAGGCTAAAGTGTTATGCCGGAAAAGAGTACCGTTAAAAGTATAATATAAACTTCACACGTTAGAATAATTAGCTTGAACATTTATATGATTTTGATTAGGAGATAAACGGAGTTCGCTTAAAGAAACTTACGAGATATAAGAATTTGTATGAAACTCTCTTATGGGTGTGGTTCAATCATACGAAATAAATTATTATTCGTAACCAACAAAATACTTAGGCTAAAGTATCATGCCAGAAAGGAGTACCGTTAAAAGTATATTAAAAACTTCATACGTTAGTATAATTAGCTTAAACTTTTAAACTAGTTTGAATAGAAGATAAACGGAGTTCGCTTAAAGAAACTTACGAGATATAAGAAATTGTATGAAACTCTTATGGTTGTGGTTCCATCATACGAAATAAATTATTATTCGTAATCAACGAAATACTTAGGCTAAAGTATCATGCCGGAAAGGAGTACCGTTAAAAGTATATTAAAAACTTCATACGTTAGTAATAAGTAGCTTAAACGTTTAAACGAGTTTGATTAGAAGATAAAAAGAGTTCGCTTAAAGAAACTTACGAGATATAAGAAATTGTATGAAACTCTTATGGTTATGGGAACCATCATACGAAATAAATTTTTCTTCGTAATAAACGAAATACTTAGGCTAAAGTATCATGCCGGAAAGGAGTACCGTTAAAAGTATATTAAAAACTTCATACGTTAGTATAATTAGCTTAAACTTTCAAACTAGTTTGAATAGAAGATAAACGGAGTTCGCTTAAAGAAACTTACGAGATATAAGAAATTGTATGAAACTCTTATGGTTGTGGTTCCATCATACGAAATAAATTATTATTCGTAATCAACGAAATACTTAGGCTAAAGTATCATGCCGGAAAGGAGTACCGCGTTAAAAGTATATTAAAAACTTCATACGTTAGTATAAGTAGCTTAAACGTTTAAACGAGTTTGATTAGAAGATAAAAAGAGTTCGCTTAAAGAAACTTACGAGATATAAGAAATTGTATGAAACTCTTATGGTTATGGAACCATCATACGAAATAAATTTTTCTTCGTAATAAACGAAATACTTAGGCTAAAGTATCATGCCGGAAAGGAGTACCGTTAAAAGTATATTAAAAACTTTGTACGTTAGTATAATTAGCTTAAACTTTCAAACTAGTTTGAATAGAAGATAAACGGAGTTCGCTTAAAGAAACTTACGAGATATAAGAAATTGTATGAAACTCTTATGGTTGTGGTTCCATCATACGAAATAAATTATTATTCGTAATCAACGAAATACTTAGGCTAAAGTATCATGCCGGAAAGGAGTACCGTTAAAAGTATATTAAAAACTTCATACGTTAGTATAAGGAGCTTAAACGTTTAAACGAGTTTGATTAGAAGATAAAAAGAGTTCGCTTAAAGAAACTTACGAGATATAAGAAATTGTATGAAACTCTTATGGTTATGGTTCCATCATACGAAATAAATTTTTCTTCGTAATAAACGAAATACTTTGGCTAAAGTATCATGCCGGAAAGGAGTACCGTTAAAAGTATATTAAAAACTTTGTACGTTAGTATAATTAGCTTAAACTTTTAAACGAGTTTGATTAGAAGATAAACGGAGTTCGCTTAAAGAAACTTACGAGATATAAGAAATTGTATGAAACTCTTATGGTTATGGTTCCATCATACGAAATAAATTATAATTCGTAATCAACGAAATAGTTAGGCTAAAGTATCATGCCGGAAAGTCGTACCGTTAAAACTATATTAAAAACTTCATATGTTAGTATAATTAGCTTAAACTTTTAAACGAGTTTGATTAGAACATAAACGGAGTTAGCTTAAAGAAACTTAAGAGATATAAGAAATTGTATAAAATTCTTATGGGTGTGTTACCATTATACAAAATAAATTAGTATTCGTTATAAACAAAATACCGAGGCTAAAGTATCATGCCGGAAAAGGGTACCGATAAAATTATATTATAAACCTCATTCGTTAGTATAATTTGCTTAAACTTTTCAACGAGTTTTATTATAGAAGATAAACGGAGTTCGTTTGAAGAAACTTACGAGATAGAAGAAATTGTATGAAACTCTTATGGGTGTGGTACCTTCACACGAAATAAATTATTATTCGTAACCAACAAAATACTTAGGCTAAAGTATCATGCCGGAAAGGAGTACCGTTAAAAGTATATTAAAAACTTCATACGTTAGTATAATTAGCTTAAACTTTTAAACGAGTTTGAATAGAAGATAAACGGAGTTCGCTTAAAGAAACTTACGAGATATAAGAAATTGTATGAAACTCTTATGGTTGTGGTTCCATCATACGAAATAAATTATTATTCGTAATCAACGAAATACTTAGGCTAAAGTATCATGCCGGAAAGGAGTACCGTTAAAAGTATATTAAAAACTTCATACGTTAGTATAAGTAGCTTAAACGTTTAAACGAGTTTGATTAGAAGATAAAAAGAGTTCGCTTAAAGAAACTTACGAGATATAAGAAATTGTATGAAACTCTTATGGTTATGGAACCATCATACGAAATAAATTTTTCTTCGTAATAAACGAAATACTTAGGCTAAAGTATCATGCCGGAAAGGAGTACCGTTAAAAGTATATTAAAAACTTCATACGTTAGTATAATTAGCTTAAACTTTCAAACTAGTTTGAATAGAAGATAAACGGAGTTCGCTTAAAGAAACTTACGAGATATAAGAAATTGTATGAAACTCTTATGGTTGTGGTTCCATCATACGAAATAAATTATTATTCGTAATCAACGAAATACTTAGGCTAAAGTATCATGCCGGAAAGGAGTACCGCGTTAAAAGTATATTAAAAACTTCATACGTTAGTATAAGTAGCTTAAACGTTTAAACGAGTTTGATTAGAAGATAAAAAGAGTTCGCTTAAAGAAACTTACGAGATATAACAAATTGTATGAAACTCTTATGGTTATGGAACCATCATACGAAATAAATTTTTCTTCGTAATAAACGAAATACTTAGGCTAAAGTATCATGCCGGAAAGGAGTACCGTTAAAAGTATATTCAAAACTTTGTACGTTAGTATAATTAGCTTAAACTTTCAAACTAGTTTGAATAGAAGATAAACGGAGTTCGCTTAAAGAAACTTACGAGATATAAGAAATTGTATGAAACTCTTATGGTTGTGGTTCCATCATACGAAATAAATTATTATTCGTAATCAACGAAATACTTAGGCGAAAGTATCATGCCGGAAAGGAGTACCGTTAAAAGTATATTAAAAACTTCATACGTTAGTATAAGGAGCTTAAACGTTTAAACGAGTTTGATTAGAAGATAAAAAGAGTTCGCTTAAAGAAACTTACGAGATATAAGAAATTGTATGAAACTCTTATGGTTATGGTTCCATCATACGAAATAAATTTTTCTTCGTAATAAACGAAATACTTTGGCTAAAGTATCATGCCGGAAAGGAGTACCGTTAAAAGTATATTAAAAACTTTGTACGTTAGTATAATTAGCTTAAACTTTTAAACGAGTTTGATTAGAAGATAAACGGAGTTCGCTTAAAGAAACTTACGAGATATAAGAAATTGTATGAAACTCTTATGGTTATGGTTCCATCATACGAAATAAATTATAATTCGTAATCAACGAAATAGTTAGGCTAAAGTATCATGCCGGAAAGTCGTACCGTTAAAACTATATTAAAAACTTCATATGTTAGTATAATTAGCTTAAACTTTTAAACGAGTTTGATTAGAACATAAACGGAGTTAGCTTAAAGAAACTTAAGAGATATAAGAAATTGTATAAAATTCTTATGGGTGTGTTACCATTATACAAAATAAATTAGTATTCGTTATAAACAAAATACCGAGGCTAAAGTATCATGCCGGAAAAGGGTACCGATAAAATTATATTATAAACCTCATTCGTTAGTATAATTTGCTTAAACTTTTCAACGAGTTTTATTATAGAAGATAAACGGAGTTCGTTTGAAGAAACTTACGAGATAGAAGAAATTGTATGAAACTCTTATGGGTGTGGTACCTTCACACGAAATAAATTATTATTCGTAACCAACAAAATACTTAGGCTAAAGTATCATGCCGGAAAGGAGTACCGTTAAAAGTATATTAAAAACTTCATACGTTAGTATAATTAGCTTAAACTTTTAAACGAGTTTGAATAGAAGATAAACGGAGTTCGCTTAAAGAAACTTACGAGATATAAGAAATTGTATGAAACTCTTATGGTTGTGGTTCCATCATACGAAATAAATTATTAATCGTAATCAACGAAATACTTAGGCTAAAGTGTTATGCCGGAAAAGAGTACCGTTAAAAGTATAATATAAACTTCACACGTTAGAATAATTAGCTTGAACATTTATATGATTTTGATTAGGAGATAAACGGAGTTCGCTTAAAGAAACTTACGAGATATAAGAATTTGTATGAAACTCTTATGGGTGTGGTTCAATCATACGAAATAAATTATTATTCGTAACCAACAAAATACTTAGGCTAAAGTATCATGCCGGAAAGGAGTACCGTTAAAAGTATATTAAAAACTTCATACGTTAGTATAATTAGCTTAAACTTTTAAACTAGTTTGAATAGAAGATAAACGGAGTTCGCTTAAAGAAACTTACGAGATATAAGAAATTGTATGAAACTCTTATGGTTGTGGTTCCATCATACGAAATAAATTATTATTCGTAATCAACGAAATACTTAGGCTAAAGTATCATGCCGGAAAGGAGTACCGTTAAAAGTATATTAAAAACTTCATACGTTAGTATAAGGAGCTTAAACGTTTAAACGAGTTTGATTAGAAGATAAACGGAGTTCGCTTAAAGAAACTTACGAGATATAAGAAATTGTATGAAACTCTTATGGTTGTGGTTCCATCATACGAAATAAATTATTATTCGTAATCAACGAAATACTTAGGCTAAAGTATCATGCCGGAAAGGAGTACCGTTAAAAGTATATTAAAAACTTTGTACGTTAGTATAATTAGCTTAAACTTTCAAACTAGTTTGAATAGAAGATAAACGGAGTTCGCTTAAAGAAACTTACGAGATATAAGAAATTGTATGAAACTCTTATGGTTGTGGTTCCATCATACGAAATAAATTATTATTCGTAATCAACGAAATACTTAGGCTAAAGTATCATGCCGGAAAGGAGTACCGTTAAAAGTATATTAAAAACTTCATACGTTAGTATAAGGAGCTTAAACGTTTAAACGAGTTTGATTAGAAGATAAAAAGAGTTCGCTTAAAGAAACTTACGAGATATAAGAAATTGTATGAAACTCTTATGGTTATGGAACCATCATACGAAATAAATTATAATTCGTAATCAACGAAATAGTTAGGCTAAAGTATCATGCCGGAAAGTCGTACCGTTAAAACTATATTAAAAACTTCATACGTTAGTATAAGGAGCTTAAACGTTTAAACGAGTTTGATTAGAAGATAAACGGAGTTCGCTTAAAGAAACTTACGAGATATAAGAAATTCTATGAAACTCTTATGGTTGTGGTTCCATCATACGAAATAAATTATTATTCGTAATCAACGAAATACTTAGGCTAAAGTGTTATGCCGGAAAAGAGTACCGTTAAAAGTATAATATAAACTTCACACGTTAGAATAATTAGCTTGAACATTTATATGATTTTGATTAGGAGATAAACGGAGTTCGCTTAAAGAAACTTACGAGATATAAGAATTTGTATGAAACTCTCTTATGGGTGTGGTTCAATCATACGAAATAAATTATTATTCGTAACCAACAAAATACTTAGGCTAAAGTATCATGCCAGAAAGGAGTACCGTTAAAAGTATATTAAAAACTTCATACGTTAGTATAAGGAGCTTAAACGTTTAAACGAGTTTGATTAGAAGATAAAAAGAGTTCGCTTAAAGAAACTTACGAGATATAAGAAATTGTATGAAACTCTTATGGTTATGGTTCCATCATACGAAATAAATTTTTCTTCGTAATAAACGAAATACTTTGGCTAAAGTATCATGCCGGAAAGGAGTACCGTTAAAAGTATATTAAAAACTTTGTACGTTAGTATAATTAGCTTAAACTTTTAAACGAGTTTGATTAGAAGATAAACGGAGTTCGCTTAAAGAAACTTACGAGATATAAGAAATTGTATGAAACTCTTATGGTTATGGTTCCATCATACGAAATAAAATATAATTCGTAATCAACGAAATAGTTAGGCTAAAGTATCATGCCGGAAAGTCGTACCGTTAAAACTATATTAAAAACTTCATATGTTAGTATAATTAGCTTAAACTTTTAAACGAGTTTGATTAGAACATAAACGGAGTTAGCTTAAAGAAACTTAAGAGATATAAGAAATTGTATAAAATTCTTATGGGTGTGTTACCATTATACAAAATAAATTAGTATTCGTTATAAACAAAATACCGAGGCTAAAGTATCATGCCGGAAAAGGGTACCGATAAAATTATATTATAAACCTCATTCGTTAGTATAATTTGCTTAAACTTTTCAACGAGTTTTATTATAGAAGATAAACGGAGTTCGTTTGAAGAAACTTACGAGATAGAAGAAATTGTATGAAACTCTTATGGGTGTGGTACCTTCACACGAAATAAATTATTATTCGTAACCAACAAAATACTTAGGCTAAAGTATCATGCCGGAAAGGAGTACCGTTAAAAGTATATTAAAAACTTCATACGTTAGTATAATTAGCTTAAACTTTTAAACGAGTTTGAATAGAAGATAAACGGAGTTCGCTTAAAGAAACTTACGAGATATAAGAAATTGTATGAAACTCTTATGGTTGTGGTTCCATCATACGAAATAAATTATTATTCGTAATCAACGAAATACTTAGGCTAAAGTGTTATGCCGGAAAAGAGTACCGTTAAAAGTATAATATAAACTTCACACGTTAGAATAATTAGCTTGAACATTTATATGATTTTGATTAGGAGATAAACGGAGTTCGCTTAAAGAAACTTACGAGATATAAGAATTTGTATGAAACTCTCTTATGGGTGTGGTTCAATCATACGAAATAAATTATTATTCGTAACCAACAAAATACTTAGGCTAAAGTATCATGCCAGAAAGGAGTACCGTTAAAAGTATATTAAAAACTTCATACGTTAGTATAATTAGCTTAAACTTTTAAACTAGTTTGAATAGAAGATAAACGGAGTTCGCTTAAAGAAACTTACGAGATATAAGAAATTGTATGAAACTCTTATGGTTGTGGTTCCATCATACGAAATAAATTATTATTCGTAATCAACGAAATACTTAGGCTAAAGTATCATGCCGGAAAGGAGTACCGTTAAAAGTATATTAAAAACTTCATACGTTAGTATAAGTAGCTTAAACGTTTAAACGAGTTTGATTAGAAGATAAAAAGAGTTCGCTTAAAGAAACTTACGAGATATAAGAAATTGTATGAAACTCTTATGGTTATGGAACCATCATACGAAATAAATTTTTCTTCGTAATAAACGAAATACTTAGGCTAAAGTATCATGCCGGAAAGGAGTACCGTTAAAAGTATATTAAAAACTTCATACGTTAGTATAATTAGCTTAAACTTTCAAACTAGTTTGAATAGAAGATAAACGGAGTTCGCTTAAAGAAACTTACGAGATATAAGAAATTGTATGAAACTCTTATGGTTGTGGTTCCATCATACGAAATAAATTATTATTCGTAATCAACGATATACTTAGGCTAAAGTATCATGCCGGAAAGGAGTACCGCGTTAAAAGTATATTAAAAACTTCATACGTTAGTATAAGTAGCTTAAACGTTTAAACGAGTTTGATTAGAAGATAAAAAGAGTTCGCTTAAAGAAACTTACGAGATATAAGAAATTGTATGAAACTCTTATGGTTATGGAACCATCATACGAAATAAATTTTTCTTCGTAATAAACGAAATACTTAGGCTAAAGTATCATGCCGGAAAGGAGTACCGTTAAAAGTATATTAAAAACTTCATACGTTAGTATAATTAGCTTAAACTTTCAAACTAGTTTGAATAGAAGATAAACGGAGTTCGCTTAAAGAAACTTACGAGATATAAGAAATTGTATGAAACTCTTATGGTTGTGGTTCCATCATACGAAATAAATTATTATTCGTAATCAACGAAATACTTAGGCTAAAGTATCATGCCGGAAAGGAGTACCGCGTTAAAAGTATATTAAAAACTTCATACGTTAGTATAAGTAGCTTAAACGTTTAAACGAGTTTGATTAGAAGATAAAAAGAGTTCGCTTAAAGAAACTTACGAGATATAAGAAATTGTATGAAACTCTTATGGTTATGGAACCATCATACGAAATAAATTTTTCTTCGTAATAAACGAAATACTTAGGCTAAAGTATCATGCCGGAAAGGAGTACCGTTAAAAGTATATTAAAAACTTCATACGTTAGTATAATTAGCTTAAACTTTCAAACTAGTTTGAATAGAAGATAAACGGAGTTCGCTTAAAGAAACTTACGAGATATAAGAAATTGTATGAAACTCTTATGGTTGTGGTTCCATCATACGAAATAAATTATTATTCGTAATCAACGAAATACTTAGGCTAAAGTATCATGCCGGAAAGGAGTACCGCGTTAAAAGTATATTAAAAACTTCATACGTTAGTATAAGTAGCTTAAACGTTTAAACGAGTTTGATTAGAAGATAAAAAGAGTTCGCTTAAAGAAACTTACGAGATATAAGAAATTGTATGAAACTCTTATGGTTATGGAACCATCATACGAAATAAATTTTTCTTCGTAATAAACGAAATACTTAGGCTAAAGTATCATGCCGGAAAGGAGTACCGTTAAAAGTATATTAAAAACTTTGTACGTTAGTATAATTAGCTTAAACTTTCAAACTAGTTTGAATAGAAGATAAACGGAGTTCGCTTAAAGAAACTTACGAGATATAAGAAATTGTATGAAACTCTTATGGTTGTGGTTCCATCATACGAAATAAATTATTATTCGTAATCAACGAAATACTTAGGCTAAAGTATCATGCCGGAAAGGAGTACCGTTAAAAGTATATTAAAAACTTCATACGTTAGTATAAGGAGCTTAAACGTTTAAACGAGTTTGATTAGAAGATAAAAAGAGTTCGCTTAAAGAAACTTACGAGATATAAGAAATTGTATGAAACTCTTATGGTTGTGGTTCCATCATACGAAATAAATTATTATTCGTAATCAACGAAATACTTAGGCTAAAGTATCATGCCGGAAAGGAGTACCGTTAAAAGTATATTAAAAACTTCATACGTTAGTATAAGTAGCTTAAACGTTTAAACGAGTTTGATTAGAAGATAAAAAGAGTTCGCTTAAAGAAACTTACGAGATATAAGAAATTGTATGAAACTTTTATGGTTATGGAACCATCATACGAAATAAATTTTTCTTCGTAATAAACGAAATACTTAGGCTAAAGTATCATGCCGGAAAGGAGTACCGTTAAAAGTATATTAAAAACTTCATACGTTAGTATAATTAGCTTAAACTTTCAAACTAGTTTGAATAGAAGATAAACGGAGTTCGCTTAAAGAAACTTACGAGATATAAGAAATTGTATGAAACTCTTATGGTTGTGGTTCCATCATACGAAATAAATTATTATTCGTAATCAACGATATACTTAGGCTAAAGTATCATGCCGGAAAGGAGTACCGCGTTAAAAGTATATTAAAAACTTCATACGTTAGTATAAGTAGCTTAAACGTTTAAACGAGTTTGATTAGAAGATAAAAAGAGTTCGCTTAAAGAAACTTACGAGATATAAGAAATTGTATGAAACTCTTATGGTTATGGAACCATCATACGAAATAAATTTTTCTTCGTAATAAACGAAATACTTAGGCTAAAGTATCATGCCGGAAAGGAGTACCGTTAAAAGTATATTAAAAACTTCATACGTTAGTATAATTAGCTTAAACTTTCAAACTAGTTTGAATAGAAGATAAACGGAGTTCGCTTAAAGAAACTTACGAGATATAAGAAATTGTATGAAACTCTTATGGTTGTGGTTCCATCATACGAAATAAATTATTATTCGTAATCAACGAAATACTTAGGCTAAAGTATCATGCCGGAAAGGAGTACCGCGTTAAAAGTATATTAAAAACTTCATACGTTAGTATAAGTAGCTTAAACGTTTAAACGAGTTTGATTAGAAGATAAAAAGAGTTCGCTTAAAGAAACTTACGAGATATAAGAAATTGTATGAAACTCTTATGGTTATGGAACCATCATACGAAATAAATTTTTCTTCGTAATAAACGAAATACTTAGGCTAAAGTATCATGCCGGAAAGGAGTACCGTTAAAAGTATATTAAAAACTTCATACGTTAGTATAATTAGCTTAAACTTTCAAACTAGTTTGAATAGAAGATAAACGGAGTTCGCTTAAAGAAACTTACGAGATATAAGAAATTGTATGAAACTCTTATGGTTGTGGTTCCATCATACGAAATAAATTATTATTCGTAATCAACGAAATACTTAGGCTAAAGTATCATGCCGGAAAGGAGTACCGCGTTAAAAGTATATTAAAAACTTCATACGTTAGTATAAGTAGCTTAAACGTTTAAACGAGTTTGATTAGAAGATAAAAAGAGTTCGCTTAAAGAAACTTACGAGATATAAGAAATTGTATGAAACTCTTATGGTTATGGAACCATCATACGAAATAAATTTTTCTTCGTAATAAACGAAATACTTAGGCTAAAGTATCATGCCGGAAAGGAGTACCGTTAAAAGTATATTAAAAACTTTGTACGTTAGTATAATTAGCTTAAACTTTTAAACGAGTTTGATTAGAAGATAAACGGAGTTCGCTTAAAGAAACTTACGAGATATAAGAATTTGTATGAAACTCTTATGGTTATGGTTCCATCATACGAAATAAATTATAATTCGTAATCAACGAAATAGTTAGGCTAAAGTATCATGCCGGAAAGTCGTACCGTTAAAACTATATTAAAAACTTCATACGTTAGTATAAGGAGCTTAAACGTTTAAACGAGTTTGATTAGAAGATAAACGGAGTTCGCTTAAAGAAACTTACGAGATATAAGAAATTGTATGAAACTCTTATGGTTGTGGTTCCATCATACGAAATAAATTATTATTCGTAATCAACGAAATACTTAGGCTAAAGTGTTATGCCGGAAAAGAGTACCGTTAAAAGTATAATATAAACTTCACACGTTAGAATAATTAGCTTGAACATTTATATGATTTTGATTAGGAGATAAACGGAGTTCGCTTAAAGAAACTTACGAGATATAAGAATTTGTATGAAACTCTCTTATGGGTGTGGTTCAATCATACGAAATAAATTATTATTCGTAACCAACAAAATACTTAGGCTAAAGTATCATGCCGGAAAGGAGTACCGTTAAAAGTATATTAAAAACTTCATACGTTAGTAATAAGTAGCTTAAACGTTTAAACGAGTTTGATTAGAAGATAAAAAGAGTTCGCTTAAAGAAACTTACGAGATATAAGAAATTGTATGAAACTCTTATGGTTATGGAACCATCATACGAAATAAATTTTTCTTCGTAATAAACGAAATACTTAGGCTAAAGTATCATGCCGGAAAGGAGTACCGTTAAAAGTATATTAAAAACTTCATACGTTAGTATAATTAGCTTAAACTTTCAAACTAGTTTGAATAGAAGATAAACGGAGTTCGCTTAAAGAAACTTACGAGATATAAGAAATTGTATGAAACTCTTATGGTTGTGGTTCCATCATACGAAATAAATTATTATTCGTAATCAACGAAATACTTAGGCTAAAGTATCATGCCGGAAAGGAGTACCGTTAAAAGTATATTAAAAACTTCATACGTTAGTATAAGGAGCTTAAACGTTTAAACGAGTTTGATTAGAAGATAAAAAGAGTTCGCTTAAAGAAACTTACGAGATATAAGAAATTGTATGAAACTCTTATGGTTATGGTTCCATCATACGAAATAAAATATAATTCGTAATCAACGAAATAGTTAGGCTAAAGTATCATGCCGGAAAGTCGTACCGTTAAAACTATATTAAAAACTTCATATGTTAGTATAATTAGCTTAAACTTTTAAACGAGTTTGATTAGAACATAAACGGAGTTAGCTTAAAGAAACTTACGAGATATAAGAAATTGTATAAAATTCTTATGGGTGTGTTACCATTATACAAAATAAATTAGTATTCGTTATAAACAAAATACCGAGGCTAAAGTATCATGCCGGAAAAGGGTACCGATAAAATTATATTAAAAACTTCATACGTTAGTATAAGTAGCTTAAACGTTTAAACGAGTTTGATTAGAAGATAAAAAGAGTTCGCTTAAAGAAACTTACGAGATATAAGAAATTGTATGAAACTTTTATGGTTATGGAACCATCATACGAAATAAATTTTTCTTCGTAATAAACGAAATACTTAGGCTAAAGTATCATGCCGGAAAGGAGTACCGTTAAAAGTATATTAAAAACTTCATACGTTAGTATAATTAGCTTAAACTTTCAAACTAGTTTGAATAGAAGATAAACGGAGTTCGCTTAAAGAAACTTACGAGATATAAGAAATTGTATGAAACTCTTATGGTTGTGGTTCCATCATACGAAATAAATTATTATTCGTAATCAACGATATACTTAGGCTAAAGTATCATGCCGGAAAGGAGTACCGCGTTAAAAGTATATTAAAAACTTCATACGTTAGTATAAGTAGCTTAAACGTTTAAACGAGTTTGATTAGAAGATAAAAAGAGTTCGCTTAAAGAAACTTACGAGATATAAGAAATTGTATGAAACTCTTATGGTTATGGAACCATCATACGAAATAAATTTTTCTTCGTAATAAACGAAATACTTAGGCTAAAGTATCATGCCGGAAAGGAGTACCGTTAAAAGTATATTAAAAACTTCATACGTTAGTATAATTAGCTTAAACTTTCAAACTAGTTTGAATAGAAGATAAACGGAGTTCGCTTAAAGAAACTTACGAGATATAAGAAATTGTATGAAACTCTTATGGTTGTGGTTCCATCATACGAAATAAATTATTATTCGTAATCAACGAAATACTTAGGCTAAAGTATCATGCCGGAAAGGAGTACCGCGTTAAAAGTATATTAAAAACTTCATACGTTAGTATAAGTAGCTTAAACGTTTAAACGAGTTTGATTAGAAGATAAAAAGAGTTCGCTTAAAGAAACTTACGAGATATAAGAAATTGTATGAAACTCTTATGGTTATGGAACCATCATACGAAATAAATTTTTCTTCGTAATAAACGAAATACTTAGGCTAAAGTATCATGCCGGAAAGGAGTACCGTTAAAAGTATATTAAAAACTTTGTACGTTAGTATAATTAGCTTAAACTTTCAAACTAGTTTGAATAGAAGATAAACGGAGTTCGCTTAAAGAAACTTACGAGATATAAGAAATTGTATGAAACTCTTATGGTTGTGGTTCCATCATACGAAATAAATTATTATTCGTAATCAACGAAATACTTAGGCTAAAGTATCATGCCGGAAAGGAGTACCGTTAAAAGTATATTAAAAACTTCATACGTTAGTATAAGGAGCTTAAACGTTTAAACGAGTTTGATTAGAAGATTAAAAGAGTTCGCTTAAAGAAACTTACGAGATATAAGAAATTGTATGAAACTCTTATGGTTATGGTTCCATCATACAAAATAAATTTTTCTTCGTAATAAACGAAATACTTTGGCTAAAGTATCATGCCGGAAAGGAGTACCGTTAAAAGTATATTAAAAACTTTGTACGTTAGTATAATTAGCTTAAACTTTTAAACGAGTTTGATTAGAAGATAAACGGAGTTCGCTTAAAGAAACTTACGAGATATAAGAATTTGTATGAAACTCTTATGGTTATGGTTCCATCATACGAAATAAATTATAATTCGTAATCAACGAAATAGTTAGGCTAAAGTATCATGCCGGAAAGTCGTACCGTTAAAACTATATTAAAAACTTCATACGTTAGTATAAGGAGCTTAAACGTTTAAACGAGTTTGATTAGAAGATAAACGGAGTTCGCTTAAAGAAACTTACGAGATATAAGAAATTGTATGAAACTCTTATGGTTGTGGTTCCATCATACGAAATAAATTATTATTCGTAATCAACGAAATACTTAGGCTAAAGTGTTATGCCGGAAAAGAGTACCGTTAAAAGTATAATATAAACTTCACACGTTAGAATAATTAGCTTGAACATTTATATGATTTTGATTAGGAGATAAACGGAGTTCGCTTAAAGAAACTTACGAGATATAAGAATTTGTATGAAACTCTCTTATGGGTGTGGTTCAATCATACGAAATAAATTATTATTCGTAACCAACAAAATACTTAGGCTAAAGTATCATGCCGGAAAGGAGTACCGTTAAAAGTATATTAAAAACTTCATACGTTAGTAATAAGTAGCTTAAACGTTTAAACGAGTTTGATTAGAAGATAAAAAGAGTTCGCTTAAAGAAACTTACGAGATATAAGAAATTGTATGAAACTCTTATGGTTATGGAACCATCATACGAAATAAATTTTTCTTCGTAATAAACGAAATACTTAGGCTAAAGTATCATGCCGGAAAGGAGTACCGTTAAAAGTATATTAAAAACTTCATACGTTAGTATAATTAGCTTAAACTTTCAAACTAGTTTGAATAGAAGATAAACGGAGTTCGCTTAAAGAAACTTACGAGATATAAGAAATTGTATGAAACTCTTATGGTTGTGGTTCCATCATACGAAATAAATTATTATTCGTAATCAACGAAATACTTAGGCTAAAGTATCATGCCGGAAAGGAGTACCGCGTTAAAAGTATATTAAAAACTTCATACGTTAGTATAAGTAGCTTAAACGTTTAAACGAGTTTGATTAGAAGATAAAAAGAGTTCGCTTAAAGAAACTTACGAGATATAAGAAATTGTATGAAACTCTTATGGTTATGGAACCATCATACGAAATAAATTTTTCTTCGTAATAAACGAAATACTTAGGCTAAAGTATCATGCCGGAAAGGAGTACCGTTAAAAGTATATTAAAAACTTTGTACGTTAGTATAATTAGCTTAAACTTTCAAACTAGTTTGAATAGAAGATAAACGGAGTTCGCTTAAAGAAACTTACGAGATATAAGAAATTGTATGAAACTCTTATGGGTGTGGTACCTTCACACGAAATAAATTATTATTCGTAACCAACAAAATACTTAGGCTAAAGTATCATGCCGGAAAGGAGTACCGTTAAAAGTATATTAAAAACTTCATACGTTAGTATAATTAGCTTAAACTTTTAAACGAGTTTGAATAGAAGATAAACGGAGTTCGCTTAAAGAAACTTACGAGATATAAGAAATTGTATGAAACTCTTATGGTTGTGGTTCCATCATACGAAATAAATTATTATTCGTAATCAACGAAATACTTAGGCTAAAGTATCATGCCGGAAAGGAGTACCGTTAAAAGTATATTAAAAACTTCATACGTTAGTATAAGTAGCTTAAACGTTTAAACGAGTTTGATTAGAAGATAAAAAGAGTTCGCTTAAAGAAACTTACGAGATATAAGAAATTGTATGAAACTCTTATGGTTATGGAACCATCATACGAAATAAATTTTTCTTCGTAATAAACGAAATACTTAGGCTAAAGTATCATGCCGGAAAGGAGTACCGTTAAAAGTATATTAAAAACTTCATACGTTAGTATAATTAGCTTAAACTTTCAAACTAGTTTGAATAGAAGATAAACGGAGTTCGCTTAAAGAAACTTACGAGATATAAGAAATTGTATGAAACTCTTATGGTTGTGGTTCCATCATACGAAATAAATTATTATTCGTAATCAACGAAATACTTAGGCTAAAGTATCATGCCGGAAAGGAGTACCGCGTTAAAAGTATATTAAAAACTTCATACGTTAGTATAAGTAGCTTAAACGTTTAAACGAGTTTGATTAGAAGATAAAAAGAGTTCGCTTAAAGAAACTTACGAGATATAACAAATTGTATGAAACTCTTATGGTTATGGAACCATCATACGAAATAAATTTTTCTTCGTAATAAACGAAATACTTAGGCTAAAGTATCATGCCGGAAAGGAGTACCGTTAAAAGTATATTAAAAACTTTGTACGTTAGTATAATTAGCTTAAACTTTCAAACTAGTTTGAATAGAAGATAAACGGAGTTCGCTTAAAGAAACTTACGAGATATAAGAAATTGTATGAAACTCTTATGGTTGTGGTTCCATCATACGAAATAAATTATTATTCGTAATCAACGAAATACTTAGGCTAAAGTATCATGCCGGAAAGGAGTACCGTTAAAAGTATATTAAAAACTTCATACGTTAGTATAAGGAGCTTAAACGTTTAAACGAGTTTGATTAGAAGATAAAAAGAGTTCGCTTAAAGAAACTTACGAGATATAAGAAATTGTATGAAACTCTTATGGTTATGGTTCCATCATACGAAATAAATTTTTCTTCGTAATAAACGAAATACTTTGGCTAAAGTATCATGCCGGAAAGGAGTACCGTTAAAAGTATATTAAAAACTTTGTACGTTAGTATAATTAGCTTAAACTTTTAAACGAGTTTGATTAGAAGATAAACGGAGTTTGCTTAAAGAAACTTACGAGATATAAGAAATTGTATGAAACTCTTATGGTTATGGTTCCATCATACGAAATAAATTATAATTCGTAATCAACGAAATAGTTAGGCTAAAGTATCATGCCGGAAAGTCGTACCGTTAAAACTATATTAAAAACTTCATATGTTAGTATAATTAGCTTAAACTTTTAAACGAGTTTGATTAGAACATAAACGGAGTTAGCTTAAAGAAACTTAAGAGATATAAGAAATTGTATAAAATTCTTATGGGTGTGTTACCATTATACAAAATAAATTAGTATTCGTTATAAACAAAATACCGAGGCTAAAGTATCATGCCGGAAAAGGGTACCGATAAAATTATATTATAAAACTCATTCGTTAGTATAATTAGCTTAAACTTTTAAACTAGTTTGAATAGAAGATAAACGGAGTTCGCTTAAAGAAACTTACGAGATATAAGAAATTGTATGAAACTCTTATGGTTGTGGTTCCATCATACGAAATAAATTATTATTCGTAATCAACGAATTACTTAGGCTAAAGTATCATGCCGGAAAGGAGTACCGCGTTAAAAGTATATTAAAAACTTCATACGTTAGTATAAGTAGCTTAAACGTTTAAACGAGTTTGATTAGAAGATAAAAAGAGTTCGCTTAAAGAAACTTACGAGATATAAGAAATTGTATGAAACTCTTATGGTTATGGAACCATCATACGAAATAAATTTTTCTTCGTAATAAACGAAATACTTAGGCTAAAGTATCATGCCGGAAAGGAGTACCGTTAAAAGTATATTAAAAACTTTGTACGTTAGTATAATTAGCTTAAACTTTTAAACGAGTTTGATTAGAAGATAAACGGAGTTCGCTTAAAGAAACTTACGAGATATAAGAAATTGTATGAAACTCTTATGGTTGTGGTTCCATCATACGAAATAAATTATTATTCGTAATCAACGAAATACTTAGGCTAAAGTATCATGCCGGAAAGGAGTACCGTTAAAAGTATATTAAAAACTTCATACGTTAGTATAAGGAGCTTAAACGTTTAAACGAGTTTGATTAGAAGATAAACGGAGTTCGCTTAAAGAAACTTACGAGATATAAGAAATTGTATGAAACTCTTATGGTTGTGGTTCCATCATACGAAATAAATTATTATTCGTAATCAACGAAATACTTAGGCTAAAGTATCATGCCGGAAAGGAGTACCGTTAAAAGTATATTAAAAACTTCATACGTTAGTATAAGGAGCTTAAACGTTTAAACGAGTTTGATTAGAAGATAAACGGAGTTCGCTTAAAGAAACTTACGAGATATAAGAAATTGTATGAAACTCTTATGGTTATGGTTCCATCATACGAAATAAATTTTTCTTCGTAATAAACGAAATACTTTGGCTAAAGTATCATGCCGGAAAGGAGTACCGTTAAAAGTATATTAAAAACTTTGTACGTTAGTATAATTAGCTTAAACTTTTAAACGAGTTTGATTAGAAGATAAACGGAGTTTGCTTAAAGAAACTTACGAGATATAAGAAATTGTATGAAACTCTTATGGTTATGGTTCCATCATACGAAATAAATTATAATTCGTAATCAACGAAATAGTTAGGCTAAAGTATCATGCCGGAAAGTCGTACCGTTAAAACTATATTAAAAACTTCATATGTTAGTATAATTAGCTTAA
Organism: Chamaenerion angustifolium; assembly: GCA_946814005.1. Classification (NCBI taxonomy): domain Eukaryota; kingdom Viridiplantae; phylum Streptophyta; class Magnoliopsida; order Myrtales; family Onagraceae; genus Chamaenerion; species Chamaenerion angustifolium. Next base: position 14,683,075 of record OX328274.1, read on the forward strand.
ACTTTTAAACGAGTTTGATTAGAACATAAACGGAGTTAGCTTAAAGAAACTTAAGAGATATAAGAAATTGTATAAAATTCTTATGGGTGTGTTACCATTATACAAAATAAATTAGTATTCGTTATAAACAAAATACCGAGGCTAAAGTATCATGCCGGAAAAGGGTACCGATAAAATTATATTATAAAACTCATTCGTTAGTATAATTAGCTTAAACTTTTAAACTAGTTTGAATAGAAGATAAACGGAGTTCGCTTAAAGAAACTTACGAGATATAAGAAATTGTATGAAACTCTTATGGTTGTGGTTCCATCATACGAAATAAATTATTCTTCGTAATCAACGAAATACTTAGGCTAAAGTATCATGCCGGAAAGGAGTACCGCGTTAAAAGTATATTAAAAACTTCATACGTTAGTATAAGTAGCTTAAACGTTTAAACGAGTTTGATTAGAAGATAAAAAGAGTTCGCTTAAAGAAACTTACGAGATATAACAAATTGTATGAAACTCTTATGGTTATGGAACCATCATACGAAATAAATTTTTCTTCGTAATAAACGAAATACTTAGGCTAAAGTATCATGCCGGAAAGGAGTACCGTTAAAAGTATATTAAAAACTTTGTACGTTAGTATAATTAGCTTAAACTTTCAAACTAGTTTGAATAGAAGATAAACGGAGTTCGCTTAAAGAAACTTACGAGATATAAGAAATTGTATGAAACTCTTATGGTTGTGGTTCCATCATACGAAATAAATTATTATTCGTAATCAACGAAATACTTAGGCTAAAGTATCATGCCGGAAAGGAGTACCGTTAAAAGTATATTAAAAACTTCATACGTTAGTATAAGGAGCTTAAACGTTTAAACGAGTTTGATTAGAAGATAAAAAGAGTTCGCTTAAAGAAACTTACGAGATATAAGAAATTGTATGAAACTCTTATGGTTATGGTTCCATCATACGAAATAAATTTTTCTTCGTAATAAACGAAATACTTTGGCTAAAGTATCATGCCGGAAAGGAGTACCGTTAAAAGTATATTAAAAACTTTGTACGTTAGTATAATTAGCTTAAACTTTTAAACGAGTTTGATTAGAAGATAAATGGAGTTTGCTTAAAGAAACTTACGAGATATAAGAAATTGTATGAAACTCTTATGGTTATGGTTCCATCATACGAAATAAATTATAATTCGTAATCAACGAAATAGTTAGGCTAAAGTATCATGCCGGAAAGTCGTACCGTTAAAACTATATTAAAAACTTCATATGTTAGTATAATTAGCTTAAACTTTTAAACGAGTTTGATTAGAACATAAACGGAGTTAGCTTAAAGAAACTTAAGAGATATAAGAAATTGTATAAAATTCTTATGGGTGTGTTACCATTATACAAAATAAATTAGTATTCGTTATAAACAAAATACCGAGGCTAAAGTATCATGCCGGAAAAGGGTACCGATAAAATTATATTATAAAACTCATTCGTTAGTATAATTAGCTTAAACTTTTAAACTAGTTTGAATAGAAGATAAACGGAGTTCGCTTAAAGAAACTTACGAGATATAAGAAATTGTATGAAACTCTTATGGTTGTGGTTCCATCATACGAAATAAATTATTATTCGTAATCAACGAATTACTTAGGCTAAAGTATCATGCCGGAAAGGAGTACCGCGTTAAAAGTATATTAAAAACTTCATACGTTAGTATAAGTAGCTTAAACGTTTAAACGAGTTTGATTAGAAGATAAAAAGAGTTCGCTTAAAGAAACTTACGAGATATAAGAAATTGTATGAAACTCTTATGGTTATGGAACCATCATACGAAATAAATTTTTCTTCGTAATAAACGAAATACTTAGGCTAAAGTATCATGCCGGAAAGGAGTACCGTTAAAAGTATATTAAAAACTTTGTACGTTAGTATAATTAGCTTAAACTTTTAAACGAGTTTGATTAGAAGATAAACGGAGTTCGCTTAAAGAAACTTACGAGATATAAGAAATTGTATGAAACTCTTATGGTTGTGGTTCCATCATACGAAATAAATTATTATTCGTAATCAACGAAATACTTAGGCTAAAGTATCATGCCGGAAAGGAGTACCGTTAAAAGTATATTAAAAACTTCATACGTTAGTATAAGGAGCTTAAACGTTTAAACGAGTTTGATTAGAAGATAAACGGAGTTCGCTTAAAGAAACTTACGAGATATAAGAAATTGTATGAAACTCTTATGGTTGTGGTTCCATCATACGAAATAAATTATTATTCGTAATCAACGAAATACTTAGGCTAAAGTATCATGCCGGAAAGGAGTACCGTTAAAAGTATATTAAAAACTTCATACGTTAGTATAAGGAGCTTAAACTTTTAAACGAGTTTGATTAGAAGATAAACGGAGTTCGCTTAAAGAAACTTACGAGATATAAGAAATTGTATGAAACTCTTATGGTTATGGTTCCATCATACGAAATAAATTTTTCTTCGTAATAAACGAAATACTTTGGCTAAAGTATCATGCCGGAAAGGAGTACCGTTAAAAGTATATTAAAAACTTTGTACGTTAGTATAATTAGCTTAAACTTTTAAACGAGTTTGATTAGAAGATAAACGGAGTTTGCTTAAAGAAACTTACGAGATATAAGAAATTGTATGAAACTCTTATGGTTATGGTTCCATCATACGAAATAAATTATAATTCGTAATCAACGAAATAGTTAGGCTAAAGTATCATGCCGGAAAGTCGTACCGTTAAAACTATATTAAAAACTTCATATGTTAGTATAATTAGCTTAAACTTTTAAACGAGTTTGATTAGAACATAAACGGAGTTAGCTTAAAGAAACTTAAGAGATATAAGAAATTGTATAAAATTCTTATGGGTGTGTTACCATTATACAAAATAAATTAGTATTCGTTATAAACAAAATACCGAGGCTAAAGTATCATGCCGGAAAAGGGTACCGATAAAATTATATTATAAAACTCATTCGTTAGTATAATTAGCTTAAACTTTTAAACTAGTTTGAATAGAAGATAAACGGAGTTCGCTTAAAGAAACTTACGAGATATAAGAAATTGTATGAAACTCTTATGGTTGTGGTTCCATCATACGAAATAAATTATTATTCGTAATCAACGAATTACTTAGGCTAAAGTATCATGCCGGAAAGGAGTACCGCGTTAAAAGTATATTAAAAACTTCATACGTTAGTATAAGTAGCTTAAACGTTTAAACGAGTTTGATTAGAAGATAAAAAGAGTTCGCTTAAAGAAACTTACGAGATATAAGAAATTGTATGAAACTCTTATGGTTATGGAACCATCATACGAAATAAATTTTTCTTCGTAATAAACGAAATACTTAGGCTAAAGTATCATGCCGGAAAGGAGTACCGTTAAAAGTATATTAAAAACTTTGTACGTTAGTATAATTAGCTTAAACTTTTAAACGAGTTTGATTAGAAGATAAACGGAGTTCGCTTAAAGAAACTTACGAGATATAAGAAATTGTATGAAACTCTTATGGTTGTGGTTCCATCATACGAAATAAATTATTATTCGTAATCAACGAAATACTTAGGCTAAAGTATCATGCCGGAAAGGAGTACCGTTAAAAGTATATTAAAAACTTCATACGTTAGTATAAGGAGCTTAAACGTTTAAACGAGTTTGATTAGAAGATAAACGGAGTTCGCTTAAAGAAACTTACGAGATATAAGAAATTGTATGAAACTCTTATGGTTGTGGTTCCATCATACGAAATAAATTATTATTCGTAATCAACGAAATACTTAGGCTAAAGTATCATGCCGGAAAGGAGTACCGTTAAAAGTATATTAAAAACTTCATACGTTAGTATAAGGAGCTTAAACGTTTAAACGAGTTTGATTAGAAGATAAACGGAGTTCGCTTAAAGAAACTTACGAGATATAAGAAATTGTATGAAACTCTTATGGTTATGGTTCCATCATACGAAATAAATTTTTCTTCGTAATAAACGAAATACTTTGGCTAAAGTATCATGCCGGAAAGGAGTACCGTTAAAAGTATATTAAAAACTTTGTACGTTAGTATAATTAGCTTAAACTTTTAAACGAGTTTGATTAGAAGATAAACGGAGTTCGCTTAAAGAAACTTACGAGATATAAGAAATTGTATGAAACTCTTATGGTTGTGGTTCCATCATACGAAATAAATTATTATTCGTAATCAACGAAATACTTAGGCTAAAGTATCATGCCGGAAAGGAGTACCGTTAAAAGTATATTAAAAACTTCATACGTTAGTATAAGGAGCTTAAACGTTTAAACGAGTTTGATTAGAAGATAAAAAGAGTTCGCTTAAAGAAACTTACGAGATATAAGAAATTGTATGAAACTCTTATGGTTATGGTTCCATCATACGAAATAAATTTTTCTTCGTAATAAACGAAATACTTTGGCTAAAGTATCATGCCGGAAAGGAGTACCGTTAAAAGTATATTAAAAACTTTGTACGTTAGTATAATTAGCTTAAACTTTTAAACGAGTTTGATTAGAAGATAAACGGAGTTTGCTTAAAGAAACTTACGAGATATAAGAAATTGTATGAAACTCTTATGGTTATGGTTCCATCATACGAAATAAATTATAATTCGTAATCAACGAAATAGTTAGGCTAAAGTATCATGCCGGAAAGTCGTACCGTTAAAACTATATTAAAAACTTCATATGTTAGTATAATTAGCTTAAACTTTTAAACGAGTTTGATTAGAACATAAACGGAGTTAGCTTAAAGAAACTTAAGAGATATAAGAAATTGTATAAAATTCTTATGGGTGTGTTACCATTATACAAAATAAATTAGTATTCGTTATAAACAAAATACCGAGGCTAAAGTATCATGCCGGAAAAGGGTACCGATAAAATTATATTATAAAACTCATTCGTTAGTATAATTAGCTTAAACTTTTAAACTAGTTTGAATAGAAGATAAACGGAGTTCGCTTAAAGAAACTTACGAGATATAAGAAATTGTATGAAACTCTTATGGTTGTGGTTCCATCATACGAAATAAATTATTATTCGTAATCAACGAATTACTTAGGCTAAAGTATCATGCCGGAAAGGAGTACCGCGTTAAAAGTATATTAAAAACTTCATACGTTAGTATAAGTAGCTTAAACGTTTAAACGAGTTTGATTAGAAGATAAAAAGAGTTCGCTTAAAGAAACTTACGAGATATAAGAAATTGTATGAAACTCTTATGGTTATGGAACCATCATACGAAATAAATTTTTCTTCGTAATAAACGAAATACTTAGGCTAAAGTATCATGCCGGAAAGGAGTACCGTTAAAAGTATATTAAAAACTTTGTACGTTAGTATAATTAGCTTAAACTTTTAAACGAGTTTGATTAGAAGATAAACGGAGTTCGCTTAAAGAAACTTACGAGATATAAGAAATTGTATGAAACTCTTATGGTTGTGGTTCCATCATACGAAATAAATTATTATTCGTAATCAACGAAATACTTAGGCTAAAGTATCATGCCGGAAAGGAGTACCGTTAAAAGTATATTAAAAACTTCATACGTTAGTATAAGGAGCTTAAACGTTTAAACGAGTTTGATTAGAAGATAAACGGAGTTCGCTTAAAGAAACTTACGAGATATAAGAAATTGTATGAAACTCTTATGGTTGTGGTTCCATCATACGAAATAAATTATTATTCGTAATCAACGAAATACTTAGGCTAAAGTATCATGCCGGAAAGGAGTACCGTTAAAAGTATATTAAAAACTTCATACGTTAGTATAAGGAGCTTAAACGTTTAAACGAGTTTGATTAGAAGATAAACGGAGTTCGCTTAAAGAAACTTACGAGATATAAGAAATTGTATGAAACTCTTATGGTTATGGTTCCATCATACGAAATAAATTTTTCTTCGTAATAAACGAAATACTTTGGCTAAAGTATCATGCCGGAAAGGAGTACCGTTAAAAGTATATTAAAAACTTTGTACGTTAGTATAATTAGCTTAAACTTTTAAACGAGTTTGATTAGAAGATAAACGGAGTTCGCTTAAAGAAACTTACGAGATATAAGAAATTGTATGAAACTCTTATGGTTGTGGTTCCATCATACGAAATAAATTATTATTCGTAATCAACGAAATACTTAGGCTAAAGTGTTATGCCGGAAAAGAGTACCGTTAAAAGTATAATATAAACTTCACACGTTAGAATAATTAGCTTGAACATTTATATGATTTTGATTAGGAGATAAACGGAGTTCGCTTAAAGAAACTTACGAGATATAAGAATTTGTATGAAACTCTCTTATGGGTGTGGTTCAATCATACGAAATAAATTATTATTCGTAACCAACAAAATACTTAGGCTAAAGTATCATGCCAGAAAGGAGTACCGTTAAAAGTATATTAAAAACTTCATACGTTAGTATAATTAGCTTAAACTTTTAAACTAGTTTGAATAGAAGATAAACGGAGTTCGCTTAAAGAAACTTACGAGATATAAGAAATTGTATGAAACTCTTATGGTTGTGGTTCCATCATACGAAATAAATTATTATTCGTAATCAACGAATTACTTAGGCTAAAGTATCATGCCGGAAAGGAGTACCGCGTTAAAAGTATATTAAAAACTTCATACGTTAGTATAAGTAGCTTAAACGTTTAAACGAGTTTGATTAGAAGATAAAAAGAGTTCGCTTAAAGAAACTTACGAGATATAAGAAATTGTATGAAACTCTTATGGTTATGGAACCATCATACGAAATAAATTTTTCTTCGTAATAAACGAAATACTTAGGCTAAAGTATCATGCCGGAAAGGAGTACCGTTAAAAGTATATTAAAAACTTCATACGTTAATATAATTAGCTTAAACTTTTAAACTAGTTTGAATAGAAGATAAACGGAGTTCGTTTGAAGAAACTTACGAGATAGAAGAAATTGTATGAAACTCTTATGGGTGTGGTACCTTCACACGAAATAAATTATTATTCGTAACCAACAAAATACTTAGGCTAAAGTATCATGCCGGAAAGGAGTACCGTTAAAAGTATATTAAAAACTTCATACGTTAGTATAATTAGCTTAAACTTTTAAACGAGTTTGAATAGAAGATAAACGGAGTTCGCTTAAAGAAACTTACGAGATATAAGAAATTGTATGAAACTCTTATGGTTGTGGTTCCATCATACGAAATAAATTATTATTCGTAATCAACGAAATACTTAGGCTAAAGTATCATGCCGGAAAGGAGTACCGTTAAAAGTATATTAAAAACTTCATACGTTAGTATAAGTAGCTTAAACGTTTAAACGAGTTTGATTAGAAGATAAAAAGAGTTCGCTTAAAGAAACTTACGAGATATAAGAAATTGTACGAAACTCTTATGGTTATGGAACCATCATACGAAATAAATTTTTCTTCGTAATAAACGAAATACTTAGGCTAAAGTATCATGCCGGAAAGGAGTACCGTTAAAAGTATATTAAAAACTTCATACGTTAGTATAATTAGCTTAAACTTTCAAACTAGTTTGAATAGAAGATAAACGGAGTTCGCTTAAAGAAACTTACGAGATATAAGAAATTGTATGAAACTCTTATGGTTGTGGTTCCATCATACGAAATAAATTATTATTCGTAATCAACGAAATACTTAGGCTAAAGTATCATGCCGGAAAGGAGTACCGCGTTAAAAGTATATTAAAAACTTCATACGTTAGTATAAGTAGCTTAAACGTTTAAACGAGTTTGATTAGAAGATAAAAAGAGTTCGCTTAAAGAAACTTACGAGATATAAGAAATTGTATGAAACTCTTATGGTTATGGTTCCATCATACGAAATAAATTTTTCTTCGTAATAAACGAAATACTTTGGCTAAAGTATCATGCCGGAAAGGAGTACCGTTAAAAGTATATTAAAAACTTTGTACGTTAGTATAATTAGCTTAAACTTTTAAACGAGTTTGATTAGAAGATAAACGGAGTTTGCTTAAAGAAACTTACGAGATATAAGAAATTGTATGAAACTCTTATGGTTATGGTTCCATCATACGAAATAAATTATAATTCGTAATCAACGAAATAGTTAGGCTAAAGTATCATGCCGGAAAGTCGTACCGTTAAAACTATATTAAAAACTTCATATGTTAGTATAATTAGCTTAAACTTTTAAACGAGTTTGATTAGAACATAAACGGAGTTAGCTTAAAGAAACTTAAGAGATATAAGAAATTGTATAAAATTCTTATGGGTGTGTTACCATTATACAAAATAAATTAGTATTCGTTATAAACAAAATACCGAGGCTAAAGTATCATGCCGGAAAAGGGTACCGATAAAATTATATTATAAAACTCATTCGTTAGTATAATTTGCTTAAACTTTTCAACGAGTTTTATTATAGAAGATAAACGGAGTTCGTTTGAAGAAACTTACGAGATAGAAGAAATTGTATGAAACTCTTATGGGTGTGGTACCTTCACACGAAATAAATTATTATTCGTAACCAACAAAATACTTAGGCTAAAGTATCATGCCGGAAAGGAGTACCGTTAAAAGTATATTAAAAACTTCATACGTTAGTATAATTAGCTTAAACTTTTAAACGAGTTTGAATAGAAGATAAACGGAGTTCGCTTAAAGAAACTTACGAGATATAAGAAATTGTATGAAACTCTTATGGTTGTGGTTCCATCATACGAAATAAATTATTATTCGTAATCAACGAAATACTTAGGCTAAAGTATCATGCCGGAAAGGAGTACCGTTAAAAGTATATTAAAAACTTCATACGTTAGTATAAGGAGCTTAAACGTTTAAACGAGTTTGATTAGAAGATAAACGGAGTTCGCTTAAAGAAACTTACGAGATATAAGAAATTGTATGAAACTCTTATGGTTATGGTTCCATCATACGAAATAAATTTTTCTTCGTAATAAACGAAATACTTTGGCTAAAGTATCATGCCGGAAAGGAGTACCGTTAAAAGTATATTAAAAACTTTGTACGTTAGTATAATTAGCTTAAACTTTTAAACGAGTTTGATTAGAAGATAAACGGAGTTCGCTTAAAGAAACTTACGAGATATAAGAAATTGTATGAAACTCTTATGGTTGTGGTTCCATCATACGAAATAAATTATTATTCGTAATCAACGAAATACTTAGGCTAAAGTGTTATGCCGGAAAAGAGTACCGTTAAAAGTATAATATAAACTTCACACGTTAGAATAATTAGCTTGAACATTTATATGATTTTGATTAGGAGATAAACGGAGTTCGCTTAAAGAAACTTACGAGATATAAGAATTTGTATGAAACTCTCTTATGGGTGTGGTTCAATCATACGAAATAAATTATTATTCGTAACCAACAAAATACTTAGGCTAAAGTATCATGCCAGAAAGGAGTACCGTTAAAAGTATATTAAAAACTTCATACGTTAGTATAATTAGCTTAAACTTTTAAACTAGTTTGAATAGAAGATAAACGGAGTTCGCTTAAAGAAACTTACGAGATATAAGAAATTGTATGAAACTCTTATGATTGTGGTTCCATCATACGAAATAAATTATTATTCGTAATCAACGAATTACTTAGGCTAAAGTATCATGCCGGAAAGGAGTACCGCGTTAAAAGTATATTAAAAACTTCATACGTTAGTATAAGTAGCTTAAACGTTTAAACGAGTTTGATTAGAAGATAAAAAGAGTTCGCTTAAAGAAACTTACGAGATATAAGAAATTGTATGAAACTCTTATGGTTATGGAACCATCATACGAAATAAATTTTTCTTCGTAATAAACGAAATACTTAGGCTAAAGTATCATGCCGGAAAGGAGTACCGTTAAAAGTATATTAAAAACTTTGTACGTTAGTATAATTAGCTTAAACTTTCAAACTAGTTTGAATAGAAGATAAACGGAGTTCGTTTGAAGAAACTTACGAGATAGAAGAAATTGTATGAAACTCTTATGGGTGTGGTACCTTCACACGAAATAAATTATTATTCGTAACCAACAAAATACTTAGGCTAAAGTATCATGCCGGAAAGGAGTACCGTTAAAAGTATATTAAAAACTTCATACGTTAGTATAATTAGCTTAAACTTTTAAACGAGTTTGAATAGAAGATAAACGGAGTTCGCTTAAAGAAACTTACGAGATATAAGAAATTGTATGAAACTCTTATGGTTGTGGTTCCATCATACGAAATAAATTATTATTCGTAATCAACGAAATACTTAGGCTAAAGTATCATGCCGGAAAGGAGTACCGTTAAAAGTATAATATAAACTTCACACGTTAGAATAATTAGCTTGAACATTTATATGATTTTGATTAGGAGATAAACGGAGTTCGCTTAAAGAAACTTACGAGATATAAGAATTTGTATGAAACTCTCTTATGGGTGTGGTTCAATCATACGAAATAAATTATTATTCGTAACCAACAAAATACTTAGGCTAAAGTATCATGCCAGAAAGGAGTACCGTTAAAAGTATATTAAAAACTTCATACGTTAGTATAATTAGCTTAAACTTTTAAACTAGTTTGAATAGAAGATAAACGGAGTTCGCTTAAAGAAACTTACGAGATATAAGAAATTGTATGAAACTCTTATGATTGTGGTTCCATCATACGAAATAAATTATTATTCGTAATCAACGAATTACTTAGGCTAAAGTATCATGCCGGAAAGGAGTACCGCGTTAAAAGTATATTAAAAACTTCATACGTTAGTATAAGTAGCTTAAACGTTTAAACGAGTTTGATTAGAAGATAAAAAGAGTTCGCTTAAAGAAACTTACGAGATATAAGAAATTGTATGAAACTCTTATGGTTATGGAACCATCATACGAAATAAATTTTTCTTCGTAATAAACGAAATACTTAGGCTAAAGTATCATGCCGGAAAGGAGTACCGTTAAAAGTATATTAAAAACTTTGTACGTTAGTATAATTAGCTTAAACTTTCAAACTAGTTTGAATAGAAGATAAACGGAGTTCGTTTGAAGAAACTTACGAGATAGAAGAAATTGTATGAAACTCTTATGGGTGTGGTACCTTCACACGAAATAAATTATTATTCGTAACCAACAAAATACTTAGGCTAAAGTATCATGCCGGAAAGGAGTACCGTTAAAAGTATATTAAAAACTTCATACGTTAGTATAATTAGCTTAAACTTTTAAACGAGTTTGAATAGAAGATAAACGGAGTTCGCTTAAAGAAACTTACGAGATATAAGAAATTGTATGAAACTCTTATGGTTGTGGTTCCATCATACGAAATAAATTATTATTCGTAATCAACGAAATACTTAGGCTAAAGTATCATGCCGGAAAGGAGTACCGTTAAAAGTATATTAAAAACTTCATACGTTAGTATAAGTAGCTTAAACGTTTAAACGAGTTTGATTAGAAGATAAAAAGAGTTCGCTTAAAGAAACTTACGAGATATAAGAAATTGTATGAAACTCTTATGGTTATGGAACCATCATACGAAATAAATTTTTCTTCGTAATAAACGAAATACTTAGGCTAAAGTATCATGCCGGAAAGGAGTACCGTTAAAAGTATATTAAAAACTTCATACGTTAGTATAATTAGCTTAAACTTTCAAACTAGTTTGAATAGAAGATAAACGGAGTTCGCTTAAAGAAACTTACGAGATATAAGAAATTGTATGAAACTCTTATGGTTGTGGTTCCATCATACGAAATAAATTATTATTCGTAATCAACGAAATACTTAGGCTAAAGTATCATGCCGGAAAGGAGTACCGCGTTAAAAGTATATTAAAAACTTCATACGTTAGTATAAGTAGCTTAAACGTTTAAACGAGTTTGATTAGAAGATAAAAAGAGTTCGCTTAAAGAAACTTACGAGATATAACAAATTGTATGAAACTCTTATGGTTATGGAACCATCATACGAAATAAATTTTTCTTCGTAATAAACGAAATACTTAGGCTAAAGTATCATGCCGGAAAGGAGTACCGTTAAAAGTATATTAAAAACTTTGTACGTTAGTATAATTAGCTTAAACTTTCAAACTAGTTTGAATAGAAGATAAACGGAGTTCGCTTAAAGAAACTTACGAGATATAAGAAATTGTATGAAACTCTTATGGTTGTGGTTCCATCATACGAAATAAATTATATTCGTAATCAACGAAATACTTAGGCTAAAGTATCATGCCGGAAAGGAGTACCGTTAAAAGTATATTAAAAACTTCATACGTTAGTATAAGGAGCTTAAACGTTTAAACGAGTTTGATTAGAAGATAAAAAGAGTTCGCTTAAAGAAACTTACGAGATATAAGAAATTGTATGAAACTCTTATGGTTATGGTTCCATCATACGAAATAAATTTTTCTTCGTAATAAACGAAATACTTTGGCTAAAGTATCATGCCGGAAAGGAGTACCGTTAAAAGTATATTAAAAACTTTGTACGTTAGTATAATTAGCTTAAACTTTTAAACGAGTTTGATTAGAAGATAAACGGAGTTCGCTTAAAGAAACTTACGAGATATAAGAAATTGTATGAAACTCTTATGGTTATGGTTCCATCATACGAAATAAATTATAATTCGTAATCAACGAAATAGTTAGGCTAAAGTATCATGCCGGAAAGTCGTACCGTTAAAACTATATTAAAAACTTCATATGTTAGTATAATTAGCTTAAACTTTTAAACGAGTTTGATTAGAACATAAACGGAGTTAGCTTAAAGAAACTTAAGAGATATAAGAAATTGTATAAAATTCTTATGGGTGTGTTACCATTATACAAAATAAATTAGTATTCGTTATAAACAAAATACCGAGGCTAAAGTATCATGCCGGAAAAGGGTACCGATAAAATTATATTATAAACCTCATTCGTTAGTATAATTTGCTTAAACTTTTCAACGAGTTTTATTATAGAAGATAAACGGAGTTCGTTTGAAGAAACTTACGAGATAGAAGAAATTGTATGAAACTCTTATGGGTGTAGTACCTTCACACGAAATAAATTATTATTCGTAACCAACAAAATACTTAGGCTAAAGTATCATGCCGGAAAGGAGTACCGTTAAAAGTATATTAAAAACTTCATACGTTAGTATAATTAGCTTAAACTTTTAAACGAGTTTGAATAGAAGATAAACGGAGTTCGCTTAAAGAAACTTACGAGATATAAGAAATTGTATGAAACTCTTATGGTTGTGGTTCCATCATACGAAATAAATTATTAATCGTAATCAACGAAATACTTAGGCTAAAGTGTTATGCCGGAAAAGAGTACCGTTAAAAGTATAATATAAACTTCACACGTTAGAATAATTAGCTTGAACATTTATATGATTTTGATTAGGAGATAAACGGAGTTCGCTTAAAGAAACTTACGAGATATAAGAATTTGTATGAAACTCTTATGGGTGTGGTTCAATCATACGAAATAAATTATTATTCGTAACCAACAAAATACTTAGGCTAAAGTATCATGCCGGAAAGGAGTACCGTTAAAAGTATATTAAAAACTTCATACGTTAGTATAATTAGCTTAAACTTTTAAACTAGTTTGAATAGAAGATAAACGGAGTTCGCTTAAAGAAACTTACGAGATATAAGAAATTGTATGAAACTCTTATGGTTGTGGTTCCATCATACGAAATAAATTATTATTCGTAATCAACGAAATACTTAGGCTAAAGTATCATGCCGGAAAGGAGTACCGTTAAAAGTATATTAAAAACTTCATACGTTAGTATAAGGAGCTTAAACGTTTAAACGAGTTTGATTAGAAGATAAACGGAGTTCGCTTAAAGAAACTTACGAGATATAAGAAATTGTATGAAACTCTTATGGTTGTGGTTCCATCATACGAAATAAATTATTATTCGTAATCAACGAAATACTTAGGCTAAAGTATCATGCCGGAAAGGAGTACCGTTAAAAGTATATTAAAAACTTCATACGTTAGTATAAGTAGCTTAAACGTTTAAACGAGTTTGATTAGAAGATAAAAAGAGTTCGCTTAAAGAAACTTACGAGATATAAGAAATTGTATGAAACTCTTATGGTTATGGAACCATCATACGAAATAAATTTTTCTTCGTAATAAACGAAATACTTAGGCTAAAGTATCATGCCGGAAAGGAGTACCGTTAAAAGTATATTAAAAACTTCATACGTTAGTATAATTAGCTTAAACTTTCAAACTAGTTTGAATAGAAGATAAACGGAGTTCGCTTAAAGAAACTTACGAGATATAAGAAATTGTATGAAACTCTTATGGTTGTGGTTCCATCATACGAAATAAATTATTATTCGTAATCAACGAAATACTTAGGCTAAAGTATCATGCCGGAAAGGAGTACCGCGTTAAAAGTATATTAAAAACTTCATACGTTAGTATAAGTAGCTTAAACGTTTAAACGAGTTTGATTAGAAGATAAAAAGAGTTCGCTTAAAGAAACTTACGAGATATAACAAATTGTATGAAACTTTTATGGTTATGGAACCATCATACGAAATAAATTTTCCTTCGTAATAAACGAAATACTTAGGCTAAAGTATCATGCCGGAAAGGAGTACCGTTAAAAGTATATTAAAAACTTTGTACGTTAGTATAATTAGCTTAAACTTTCAAACTAGTTTGAATAGAAGATAAAAGGAGTTCGCTTAAAGAAACTTACGAGATATAAGAAATTGTATGAAACTCTTATGGTTGTGGTTCCATCATACGAAATAAATTATTATTCGTAATCAACGAAATACTTAGGCTAAAGTATCATGCCGGAAAGGAGTACCGTTAAAAGTATATTAAAAACTTCATACGTTAGTATAAGGAGCTTAAACGTTTAAACGAGTTTGATTAGAAGATAAAAAGAGTTCGCTTAAAGAAACTTACGAGATATAAGAAATTGTATGAAACTCTTATGGTTATGGTTCCATCATACGAAATAAATTTTTCTTCGTAATAAACGAAATACTTTGGCTAAAGTATCATGCCGGAAAGGAGTACCGTTAAAAGTATATTAAAAACTTTGTACGTTAGTATAATTAGCTTAAACTTTTAAACGAGTTTGATTAGAAGATAAACGGAGTTCGCTTAAAGAAACTTACGAGATATAAGAAATTGTATGAAACTCTTATGGTTATGGTTCCATCATACGAAATAAATTATAATTCGTAATCAACGAAATAGTTAGGCTAAAGTATCATGCCGGAAAGTCGTACCGTTAAAACTATATTAAAAACTTCATATGTTAGTATAATTAGCTTAAACTTTTAAACGAGTTTGATTAGAACATAAACGGAGTTAGCTTAAAGAAACTTCAGAGATATAAGAAATTGTATAAAATTCTTATGGGTGTGTTACCATTATACAAAATAAATTAGTATTCGTTATAAACAAAATACCGAGGCTAAAGTATCATGCCGGAAAAGGGTACCGATAAAATTATATTATAAACCTCATTCGTTAGTATAATTTGCTTAAACTTTTCAACGAGTTTTATTATAGAAGATAAACGGAGTTCGTTTGAAGAAACTTACGAGATAGAAGAAATTGTATGAAACTCTTATGGGTGTGGTACCTTCACACGAAATAAATTATTATTCGTAACCAACAAAATACTTAGGCTAAAGTATCATGCCGGAAAGGAGTACCGTTAAAAGTATATTAAAAACTTCATACGTTAGTATAATTAGCTTAAACTTTTAAACGAGTTTGAATAGAAGATAAACGGAGTTCGCTTAAAGAAACTTACGAGATATAAGAAATTGTATGAAACTCTTATGGTTGTGGTTCCATCATACGAAATAAATTATTAATCGTAATCAACGAAATACTTAGGCTAAAGTGTTATGCCGGAAAAGAGTACCGTTAAAAGTATAATATAAACTTCACACGTTAGAATAATTAGCTTGAACATTTATATGATTTTGATTAGGAGATAAACGGAGTTCGCTTAAAGAAACTTACGAGATATAAGAATTTGTATGAAACTCTTATGGGTGTGGTTCAATCATACGAAATAAATTATTATTCGTAACCAACAAAATACTTAGGCTAAAGTATCATGCCGGAAAGGAGTACCGTTAAAAGTATATTAAAAACTTCATACGTTAGTATAATTAGCTTAAACTTTTAAACTAGTTTGAATAGAAGATAAACGGAGTTCGCTTAAAGAAACTTACGAGATATAAGAAATTGTATGAAACTCTTATGGTTGTGGTTCCATCATACGAAATAAATTATTATTCGTAATCAACGAAATACTTAGGCTAAAGTATCATGCCGGAAAGGAGTACCGTTAAAAGTATATTAAAAACTTCATACGTTAGTATAAGGAGCTTAAACGTTTAAACGAGTTTGATTAGAAGATAAACGGAGTTCGCTTAAAGAAACTTACGAGATATAAGAAATTGTATGAAACTCTTATGGTTGTGGTTCCATCATACGAAATAAATTATTATTCGTAATCAACGAAATACTTAGGCTAAAGTATCATGCCGGAAAGGAGTACCGTTAAAAGTATATTAAAAACTTCATACGTTAGTATAAGTAGCTTAAACGTTTAAACGAGTTTGATTAGAAGATAAAAAGAGTTCGCTTAAAGAAACTTACGAGATATAAGAAATTGTATGAAACTCTTATGGTTATGGAACCATCATACGAAATAAATTTTTCTTCGTAATAAACGAAATACTTAGGCTAAAGTATCATGCCGGAAAGGAGTACCGTTAAAAGTATATTAAAAACTTCATACGTTAGTATAATTAGCTTAAACTTTCAAACTAGTTTGAATAGAAGATAAACGGAGTTCGCTTAAAGAAACTTACGAGATATAAGAAATTGTATGAAACTCTTATGGTTGTGGTTCCATCATACGAAATAAATTATTATTCGTAATCAACGAAATACTTAGGCTAAAGTATCATGCCGGAAAGGAGTACCGCGTTAAAAGTATATTAAAAACTTCATACGTTAGTATAAGTAGCTTAAACGTTTAAACGAGTTTGATTAGAAGATAAAAAGAGTTCGCTTAAAGAAACTTACGAGATATAACAAATTGTATGAAACTCTTATGGTTATGGAACCATCATACGAAATAAATTTTCCTTCGTAATAAACGAAATACTTAGGCTAAAGTATCATGCCGGAAAGGAGTACCGTTAAAAGTATATTAAAAACTTTGTACGTTAGTATAATTAGCTTAAACTTTCAAACTAGTTTGAATAGAAGATAAAAGGAGTTCGCTTAAAGAAACTTACGAGATATAAGAAATTGTATGAAACTCTTATGGTTGTGGTTCCATCATACGAAATAAATTATTATTCGTAATCAACGAAATACTTAGGCTAAAGTATCATGCCGGAAAGGAGTACCGTTAAAAGTATATTAAAAACTTCATACGTTAGTATAAGGAGCTTAAACGTTTAAACGAGTTTGATTAGAAGATAAAAAGAGTTCGCTTAAAGAAACTTACGAGATATAAGAAATTGTATGAAACTCTTATGGTTATGGTTCCATCATACGAAATAAATTTTTCTTCGTAATAAACGAAATACTTTGGCTAAAGTATCATGCCGGAAAGGAGTACCGTTAAAAGTATATTAAAAACTTTGTACGTTAGTATAATTAGCTTAAACTTTTAAACGAGTTTGATTAGAAGATAAACGGAGTTCGCTTAAAGAAACTTACGAGATATAAGAAATTGTATGAAACTCTTATGGTTATGGTTCCATCATACGAAATAAATTATAATTCGTAATCAACGAAATAGTTAGGCTAAAGTATCATGCCGGAAAGTCGTACCGTTAAAACTATATTAAAAACTTCATATGTTAGTATAATTAGCTTAAACTTTTAAACGAGTTTGATTAGAACATAAACGGAGTTAGCTTAAAGAAACTTCAGAGATATAAGAAATTGTATAAAATTCTTATGGGTGTGTTACCATTATACAAAATAAATTAGTATTCGTTATAAACAAAATACCGAGGCTAAAGTATCATGCCGGAAAAGGGTACCGATAAAATTATATTATAAACCTCATTCGTTAGTATAATTTGCTTAAACTTTTCAACGAGTTTTATTATAGAAGATAAACGGAGTTCGTTTGAAGAAACTTACGAGATAGAAGAAATTGTATGAAACTCTTATGGGTGTGGTACCTTCACACGAAATAAATTATTATTCGTAACCAACAAAATACTTAGGCTAAAGTATCATGCCGGAAAGGAGTACCGTTAAAAGTATATTAAAAACTTCATACGTTAGTATAATTAGCTTAAACTTTTAAACGAGTTTGAATAGAAGATAAACGGAGTTCGCTTAAAGAAACTTACGAGATATAAGAAATTGTATGAAACTCTTATGGTTGTGGTTCCATCATACGAAATAAATTATTAATCGTAATCAACGAAATACTTAGGCTAAAGTGTTATGCCGGAAAAGAGTACCGTTAAAAGTATAATATAAACTTCACACGTTAGAATAATTAGCTTGAACATTTATATGATTTTGATTAGGAGATAAACGGAGTTCGCTTAAAGAAACTTACGAGATATAAGAATTTGTATGAAACTCTTATGGGTGTGGTTCAATCATACGAAATAAATTATTATTCGTAACCAACAAAATACTTAGGCTAAAGTATCATGCCGGAAAGGAGTACCGTTAAAAGTATATTAAAAACTTCATACGTTAGTATAATTAGCTTAAACTTTTAAACTAGTTTGAATAGAAGATAAACGGAGTTCGCTTAAAGAAACTTACGAGATATAAGAAATTGTATGAAACTCTTATGGTTGTGGTTCCATCATACGAAATAAATTATTATTCGTAATCAACGAAATACTTAGGCTAAAGTATCATGCCGGAAAGGAGTACCGTTAAAAGTATATTAAAAACTTCATACGTTAGTATAAGGAGCTTAAACGTTTAAACGAGTTTGATTAGAAGATAAACGGAGTTCGCTTAAAGAAACTTACGAGATATAAGAAATTGTATGAAACTCTTATGGTTGTGGTTCCATCATACGAAATAAATTATTATTCGTAATCAACGAAATACTTAGGCTAAAGTATCATGCCGGAAAGGAGTACCGTTAAAAGTATATTAAAAACTTCATACGTTAGTATAAGTAGCTTAAACGTTTAAACGAGTTTGATTAGAAGATAAAAAGAGTTCGCTTAAAGAAACTTACGAGATATAAGAAATTGTATGAAACTCTTATGGTTATGGAACCATCATACGAAATAAATTTTTCTTCGTAATAAACGAAATACTTAGGCTAAAGTATCATGCCGGAAAGGAGTACCGTTAAAAGTATATTAAAAACTTCATACGTTAGTATAATTAGCTTAAACTTTCAAACTAGTTTGAATAGAAGATAAACGGAGTTCGCTTAAAGAAACTTACGAGATATAAGAAATTGTATGAAACTCTTATGGTTGTGGTTCCATCATACGAAATAAATTATTATTCGTAATCAACGAAATACTTAGGCTAAAGTATCATGCCGGAAAGGAGTACCGCGTTAAAAGTATATTAAAAACTTCATACGTTAGTATAAGTAGCTTAAACGTTTAAACGAGTTTGATTAGAAGATAAAAAGAGTTCGCTTAAAGAAACTTACGAGATATAACAAATTGTATGAAACTCTTATGGTTATGGAACCATCATACGAAATAAATTTTTCTTCGTAATAAACGAAATACTTAGGCTAAAGTATCATGCCGGAAAGGAGTACCGTTAAAAGTATATTAAAAACTTTGTACGTTAGTATAATTAGCTTAAACTTTCAAACTAGTTTGAATAGAAGATAAAAGGAGTTCGCTTAAAGAAACTTACGAGATATAAGAAATTGTATGAAACTCTTATGGTTGTGGTTCCATCATACGAAATAAATTATTATTCGTAATCAACGAAATACTTAGGCTAAAGTATCATGCCGGAAAGGAGTACCGTTAAAAGTATATTAAAAACTTCATACGTTAGTATAAGGAGCTTAAACGTTTAAACGAGTTTGATTAGAAGATAAAAAGAGTTCGCTTAAAGAAACTTACGAGATATAAGAAATTGTATGAAACTCTTATGGTTATGGTTCCATCATACGAAATAAATTTTTCTTCGTAATAAACGAAATACTTTGGCTAAAGTATCATGCCGGAAAGGAGTACCGTTAAAAGTATATTAAAAACTTTGTACGTTAGTATAATTAGCTTAAACTTTTAAACGAGTTTGATTAGAAGATAAACGGAGTTCGCTTAAAGAAACTTACGAGATATAAGAAATTGTATGAAACTCTTATGGTTATGGTTCCATCATACGAAATAAATTATAATTCGTAATCAACGAAATAGTTAGGCTAAAGTATCATGCCGGAAAGTCGTACCGTTAAAACTATATTAAAAACTTCATATGTTAGTATAATTAGCTTAAACTTTTAAACGAGTTTGATTAGAACATAAACGGAGTTAGCTTAAAGAAACTTAAGAGATATAAGAAATTGTATAAAATTCTTATGGGTGTGTTACCATTATACAAAATAAATTAGTATTCGTTATAAACAAAATACCGAGGCTAAAGTATCATGCCGGAAAAGGGTACCGATAAAATTATATTATAAACCTCATTCGTTAGTATAATTTGCTTAAACTTTTCAACGAGTTTTATTATAGAAGATAAACGGAGTTCGTTTGAAGAAACTTACGAGATAGAAGAAATTGTATGAAACTCTTATGGGTGTGGTACCTTCACACGAAATAAATTATTATTCGTAACCAACAAAATACTTAGGCTAAAGTATCATGCCGGAAAGGAGTACCGTTAAAAGTATATTAAAAACTTCATACGTTAGTATAATTAGCTTAAACTTTTAAACGAGTTTGAATAGAAGATAAACGGAGTTCGCTTAAAGAAACTTACGAGATATAAGAAATTGTATGAAACTCTTATGGTTGTGGTTCCATCATACGAAATAAATTATTAATCGTAATCAACGAAATACTTAGGCTAAAGTGTTATGCCAGAAAAGAGTACCGTTAAAAGTATAATATAAACTTCACACGTTAGAATAATTAGCTTGAACATTTATATGATTTTGATTAGGAGATAAACGGAGTTCGCTTAAAGAAACTTACGAGATATAAGAATTTGTATGAAACTCTTATGGGTGTGGTTCAATCATACGAAATAAATTATTATTCGTAACCAACAAAATACTTAGGCTAAAGTATCATGCCGGAAAGGAGTACCGTTAAAAGTATATTAAAAACTTCATACGTTAGTATAATTAGCTTAAACTTTTAAACTAGTTTGAATAGAAGATAAACGGAGTTCGCTTAAAGAAACTTACGAGATATAAGAAATTGTATGAAACTCTTATGGTTGTGGTTCCATCATACGAAATAAATTTTTATTCGTAATCAACGAAATACTTAGGCTAAAGTATCATGCCGGAAAGGAGTACCGTTAAAAGTATATTAAAAACTTCATACGTTAGTATAAGGAGCTTAAACGTTTAAACGAGTTTGATTAGAAGATAAACGGAGTTCGCTTAAAGAAACTTACGAGATATAAGAAATTGTATGAAACTCTTATGGTTGTGGTTCCATCATACGAAATAAATTATTATTCGTAATCAACGAAATACTTAGGCTAAAGTATCATGCCGGAAAGGAGTACCGTTAAAAGTATATTAAAAACTTTGTACGTTAGTATAATTAGCTTAAACTTTCAAACTAGTTTGAATAGAAGATAAACGGAGTTCGCTTAAAGAAACTTACGAGATATAAGAAATTGTATGAAAGTCTTATGGTTGTGGTTCCATCATACGAAATAAATTATTATTCGTAATCAACGAAATACTTAGGCTAAAGTATCATGCCGGAAAGGAGTACCGTTAAAAGTATATTAAAAACTTCATACGTTAGTATAAGGAGCTTAAACGTTTAAACGAGTTTGATTAGAAGATAAAAAGAGTTCGCTTAAAGAAACTTACGAGATATAAGAAATTGTATGAAACTCTTATGGTTGTGGTTCCATCATACGAAATAAATTATTATTCGTAATCAACGAAATACTTAGGCTAAAGTATCATGCCGGAAAGGAGTACCGTTAAAAGTATATTAAAAACTTCATACGTTAGTATAAGGAGCTTAAACGTTTAAACGAGTTTGATTAGAAGATAAAAAGAGTTCGCTTAAAGAAACTTACGAGATATAAGAAATTGTATGAAACTCTTATGGTTATGGTTCCATCATACGAAATAAATTTTTCTTCGTAATAAACGAAATACTTTGGCTAAAGTATCATGCCGGAAAGGAGTACCGTTAAAAGTATATTAAAAACTTTGTACGTTAGTATAATTAGCTTAAACTTTTAAACGAGTTTGATTAGAAGATAAACGGAGTTCGCTTAAAGAAACTTACGAGATATAAGAAATTGTATGAAACTCTTATGGTTATGGTTCCATCATACGAAATAAATTATAATTCGTAATCAACGAAATAGTTAGGCTAAAGTATCATGCCGGAAAGTCGTACCGTTAAAACTATATTAAAAACTTCATATGTTAGTATAATTAGCTTAAACTTTTAAACGAGTTTGATTAGAACATAAACGGAGTTAGCTTAAAGAAACTTAAGAGATATAAGAAATTGTATAAAATTCTTATGGGTGTGTTACCATTATACAAAATAAATTAGTATTCGTTATAAACAAAATACCGAGGCTAAAGTATCATGCCGGAAAAGGGTACCGATAAAATTATATTATAAACCTCATTCGTTAGTATAATTTGCTTAAACTTTTCAACGAGTTTTATTATAGAAGATAAACGGAGTTCGTTTGAAGAAACTTACGAGATAGAAGAAATTGTATGAAACTCTTATGGGTGTGGTACCTTCACACGAAATAAATTATTATTCGTAACCAACAAAATACTTAGGCTAAAGTATCATGCCGGAAAGGAGTACCGTTAAAAGTATATTAAAAACTTCATACGTTAGTATAATTAGCTTAAACTTTTAAACGAGTTTGAATAGAAGATAAACGGAGTTCGCTTAAAGAAACTTACGAGATATAAGAAATTGTATGAAACTCTTATGGTTGTGGTTCCATCATACGAAATAAATTATTAATCGTAATCAACGAAATACTTAGGCTAAAGTGTTATGCCGGAAAAGAGTACCGTTAAAAGTATAATATAAACTTCACACGTTAGAATAATTAGCTTGAACATTTATATGATTTTGATTAGGAGATAAACGGAGTTCGCTTAAAGAAACTTACGAGATATAAGAATTTGTATGAAACTCTTATGGGTGTGGTTCAATCATACGAAATAAATTATTATTCGTAACCAACAAAATACTTAGGCTAAAGTATCATGCCGGAAAGGAGTACCGTTAAAAGTATATTAAAAACTTCATACGTTAGTATAATTAGCTTAAACTTTTAAACTAGTTTGAATAGAAGATAAACGGAGTTCGCTTAAAGAAACTTACGAGATATAAGAAATTGTATGAAACTCTTATGGTTGTGGTTCCATCATACGAAATAAATTATTATTCGTAATCAACGAAATACTTAGGCTAAAGTATCATGCCGGAAAGGAGTACCGTTAAAAGTATATTAAAAACTTCATACGTTAGTATAAGGAGCTTAAACGTTTAAACGAGTTTGATTAGAAGATAAACGGAGTTCGCTTAAAGAAACTTACGAGATATAAGAAATTGTATGAAACTCTTATGGTTGTGGTTCCATCATACGAAATAAATTATTATTCGTAATCAACGAAATACTTAGGCTAAAGTATCATGCCGGAAAGGAGTACCGTTAAAAGTATATTAAAAACTTCATACGTTAGTATAAGTAGCTTAAACGTTTAAACGAGTTTGATTAGAAGATAAAAAGAGTTCGCTTAAAGAAACTTACGAGATATAAGAAATTGTATGAAACTCTTATGGTTATGGAACCATCATACGAAATAAATTTTTCTTCGTAATAAACGAAATACTTAGGCTAAAGTATCATGCCGGAAAGGAGTACCGTTAAAAGTATATTAAAAACTTCATACGTTAGTATAATTAGCTTAAACTTTCAAACTAGTTTGAATAGAAGATAAACGGAGTTCGCTTAAAGAAACTTACGAGATATAAGAAATTGTATGAAACTCTTATGGTTGTGGTTCCATCATACGAAATAAATTATTATTCGTAATCAACGAAATACTTAGGCTAAAGTATCATGCCGGAAAGGAGTACCGTTAAAAGTATATTAAAAACTTCATACGTTAGTATAAGGAGCTTAAACGTTTAAACGAGTTTGATTAGAAGATAAAAAGAGTTCGCTTAAAGAAACTTACGAGATATAACAAATTGTATGAAACTCTTATGGTTATGGAACCATCATACGAAATAAATTTTTCTTCGTAATAAACGAAATACTTTGGCTAAAGTATCATGCCGGAAAGGAGTACCGTTAAAAGTATATTAAAAACTTTGTACGTTAGTATAATTAGCTTAAACTTTCAAACTAGTTTGAATAGAAGATAAAAGGAGTTCGCTTAAAGAAACTTACGAGATATAAGAAATTGTATGAAACTCTTATGGTTGTGGTTCCATCATACGAAATAAATTATTATTCGTAATCAACGAAATACTTAGGCTAAAGTATCATGCCGGAAAGGAGTACCGTTAAAAGTATATTAAAAACTTCATACGTTAGTATAAGGAGCTTAAACGTTTAAACGAGTTTGATTAGAAGATAAAAAGAGTTCGCTTAAAGAAACTTACGAGATATAAGAAATTGTATGAAACTCTTATGGTTATGGTTCCATCATACGAAATAAATTTTTCTTCGTAATAAACGAAATACTTTGGCTAAAGTATCATGCCGGAAAGGAGTACCGTTAAAAGTATATTAAAAACTTTGTACGTTAGTATAATTAGCTTAAACTTTTAAACGAGTTTGATTAGAAGATAAACGGAGTTCGCTTAAAGAAACTTACGAGATATAAGAAATTGTATGAAACTCTTATGGTTATGGTTCCATCATACGAAATAAATTATAATTCGTAATCAACGAAATAGTTAGGCTAAAGTATCATGCCGGAATGTCGTACCGTTAAAACTATATTAAAAACTTCATATGTTAGTATAATTAGCTTAAACTTTTAAACGAGTTTGATTAGAACATAAACGGAGTTAGCTTAAAGAAACTTAAGAGATATAAGAAATTGTATAAAATTCTTATGGGTGTGTTACCATTATACAAAATAAATTAGTATTCGTTATAAACAAAATACCGAGGCTAAAGTATCATGCCGGAAAAGGGTACCGATAAAATTATATTATAAACCTCATTCGTTAGTATAATTTGCTTAAACTTTTCAACGAGTTTTATTATAGAAGATAAACGGAGTTCGTTTGAAGAAACTTACGAGATAGAAGAAATTGTATGAAACTCTTATGGGTGTGGTACCTTCACACGAAATAAATTATTATTCGTAACCAACAAAATACTTAGGCTAAAGTATCATGCCGGAAAGGAGTACCGTTAAAAGTATATTAAAAACTTCATACGTTAGTATAATTAGCTTAAACTTTTAAACGAGTTTGAATAGAAGATAAACGGAGTTCGCTTAAAGAAACTTACGAGATATAAGAAATTGTATGAAACTCTTATGGTTGTGGTTCCATCATACGAAATAAATTATTAATCGTAATCAACGAAATACTTAGGCTAAAGTGTTATGCCGGAAAAGAGTACCGTTAAAAGTATAATATAAACTTCACACGTTAGAATAATTAGCTTGAACATTTATATGATTTTGATTAGGAGATAAACGGAGTTCGCTTAAAGAAACTTACGAGATATAAGAATTTGTATGAAACTCTTATGGGTGTGGTTCAATCATACGAAATAAATTATTATTCGTAACCAACAAAATACTTAGGCTAAAGTATCATGCCGGAAAGGAGTACCGTTAAAAGTATATTAAAAACTTCATACGTTAGTATAATTAGCTTAAACTTTTAAACTAGTTTGAATAGAAGATAAACGGAGTTCGCTTAAAGAAACTTACGAGATATAAGAAATTGTATGAAACTCTTATGGTTGTGGTTCCATCATACGAAATAAATTATTATTCGTAATCAACGAAATACTTAGGCTAAAGTATCATGCCGGAAAGGAGTACCGTTAAAAGTATATTAAAAACTTCATACGTTAGTATAAGGAGCTTAAACGTTTAAACGAGTTTGATTAGAAGATAAACGGAGTTCGCTTAAAGAAACTTACGAGATATAAGAAATTGTATGAAACTCTTATGGTTGTGGTTCCATCATACGAAATAAATTATTATTCGTAATCAACGAAATACTTAGGCTAAAGTATCATGCCGGAAAGGAGTACCGTTAAAAGTATATTAAAAACTTCATACGTTAGTATAAGTAGCTTAAACGTTTAAACGAGTTTGATTAGAAGATAAAAAGAGTTCGCTTAAAGAAACTTACGAGATATAAGAAATTGTATGAAACTCTTATGGTTATGGAACCATCATACGAAATAAATTTTTCTTCGTAATAAACGAAATACTTAGGCTAAAGTATCATGCCGGAAAGGAGTACCGTTAAAAGTATATTAAAAACTTCATACGTTAGTATAATTAGCTTAAACTTTCAAACTAGTTTGAATAGAAGATAAACGGAGTTCGCTTAAAGAAACTTACGAGATATAAGAAATTGTATGAAACTCTTATGGTTGTGGTTCCATCATACGAAATAAATTATTATTCGTAATCAACGAAATACTTAGGCTAAAGTATCATGCCGGAAAGGAGTACCGCGTTAAAAGTATATTAAAAACTTCATACGTTAGTATAAGTAGCTTAAACGTTTAAACGAGTTTGATTAGAAGATAAAAAGAGTTCGCTTAAAGAAACTTACGAGATATAACAAATTGTATGAAACTCTTATGGTTATGGAACCATCATACGAAATAAATTTTTCTTCGTAATAAACGAAATACTTAGGCTAAAGTATCATGCCGGAAAGGAGTACCGTTAAAAGTATATTAAAAACTTTGTACGTTAGTATAATTAGCTTAAACTTTCAAACTAGTTTGAATAGAAGATAAAAGGAGTTCGCTTAAAGAAACTTACGAGATATAAGAAATTGTATGAAACTCTTATGGTTGTGGTTCCATCATACGAAATAAATTATTATTCGTAATCAACGAAATACTTAGGCTAAAGTATCATGCCGGAAAGGAGTACCGTTAAAAGTATATTAAAAACTTCATACGTTAGTATAAGGAGCTTAAACGTTTAAACGAGTTTGATTAGAAGATAAAAAGAGTTCGCTTAAAGAAACTTACGAGATATAAGAAATTGTATGAAACTCTTATGGTTATGGTTCCATCATACGAAATAAATTTTTCTTCGTAATAAACGAAATACTTTGGCTAAAGTATCATGCCGGAAAGGAGTACCGTTAAAAGTATATTAAAAACTTTGTACGTTAGTATAATTAGCTTAAACTTTTAAACGAGTTTGATTAGAAGATAAACGGAGTTCGCTTAAAGAAACTTACGAGATATAAGAAATTGTATGAAACTCTTATGGTTATGGTTCCATCATACGAAATAAATTATAATTCGTAATCAACGAAATAGTTAGGCTAAAGTATCATGCCGGAAAGTCGTACCGTTAAAACTATATTAAAAACTTCATATGTTAGTATAATTAGCTTAAACTTTTAAACGAGTTTGATTAGAACATAAACGGAGTTAGCTTAAAGAAACTTAAGAGATATAAGAAATTGTATAAAATTCTTATGGGTGTGTTACCATTATACAAAATAAATTAGTATTCGTTATAAACAAAATACCGAGGCTAAAGTATCATGCCGGAAAAGGGTACCGATAAAATTATATTATAAACCTCATTCGTTAGTATAATTTGCTTAAACTTTTCAACGAGTTTTATTATAGAAGATAAACGGAGTTCGTTTGAAGAAACTTACGAGATAGAAGAAATTGTATGAAACTCTTATGGGTGTGGTACCTTCACACGAAATAAATTATTATTCGTAACCAACAAAATACTTAGGCTAAAGTATCATGCCGGAAAGGAGTACCGTTAAAAGTATATTAAAAACTTCATACGTTAGTATAATTAGCTTAAACTTTTAAACGAGTTTGAATAGAAGATAAACGGAGTTCGCTTAAAGAAACTTACGAGATATAAGAAATTGTATGAAACTCTTATGGTTGTGGTTCCATCATACGAAATAAATTATTAATCGTAATCAACGAAATACTTAGGCTAAAGTGTTATGCCGGAAAAGAGTACCGTTAAAAGTATAATATAAACTTCACACGTTAGAATAATTAGCTTGAACATTTATATGATTTTGATTAGGAGATAAACGGAGTTCGCTTAAAGAAACTTACGAGATATAAGAATTTGTATGAAACTCTTATGGGTGTGGTTCAATCATACGAAATAAATTATTATTCGTAACCAACAAAATACTTAGGCTAAAGTATCATGCCGGAAAGGAGTACCGTTAAAAGTATATTAAAAACTTCATACGTTAGTATAATTAGCTTAAACTTTTAAACTAGTTTGAATAGAAGATAAACGGAGTTCGCTTAAAGAAACTTACGAGATATAAGAAATTGTATGAAACTCTTATGGTTGTGGTTCCATCATACGAAATAAATTATTATTCGTAATCAACGAAATACTTAGGCTAAAGTATCATGCCGGAAAGGAGTACCGTTAAAAGTATATTAAAAACTTCATACGTTAGTATAAGGAGCTTAAACGTTTAAACGAGTTTGATTAGAAGATAAACGGAGTTCGCTTAAAGAAACTTACGAGATATAAGAAATTGTATGAAACTCTTATGGTTGTGGTTCCATCATACGAAATAAATTATTATTCGTAATCAACGAAATACTTAGGCTAAAGTATCATGCCGGAAAGGAGTACCGTTAAAAGTATATTAAAAACTTTGTACGTTAGTATAATTAGCTTAAACTTTCAAACTAGTTTGAATAGAAGATAAACGGAGTTCGCTTAAAGAAACTTACGAGATATAAGAAATTGTATGAAAGTCTTATGGTTGTGGTTCCATCATACGAAATAAATTATTATTCGTAATCAACGAAATACTTAGGCTAAAGTATCATGCCGGAAAGGAGTACCGTTAAAAGTATATTAAAAACTTCATACGTTAGTATAAGGAGCTTAAACGTTTAAACGAGTTTGATTAGAAGATAAAAAGAGTTCGCTTAAAGAAACTTACGAGATATAAGAAATTGTATGAAACTCTTATGGTTATGGTTCCATCATACGAAATAAATTTTTCTTCGTAATAAACGAAATACTTTGGCTAAAGTATCATGCCGGAAAGGAGTACCGTTAAAAGTATATAAAAAACTTTGTACGTTAGTATAATTAGCTTAAACTTTTAAACGAGTTTGATTAGAAGATAAACGGAGTTCGCTTAAAGAAACTTACGAGATATAAGAATTTGTATGAAACTCTTATGGTTATGGTTCCATCATACGAAATAAATTATAATTCGTAATCAACGAAATAGTTAGGCTAAAGTATCATGCCGGAAAGTCGTACCGTTAAAACTATATTAAAAACTTCATATGTTAGTATAATTAGCTTAAACTTTTAAACGAGTTTGATTAGAACATAAACGGAGTTAGCTTAAAGAAACTTAAGAGATATAAGAAATTGTATAAAATTCTTATGGGTGTGTTACCATTATACAAAATAAATTAGTATTCATTATAAACAAAATACCGAGGCTAAAGTATCATGCCGGAAAAGGGTACCGATAAAATTATATTATAAACCTCATTCGTTAGTATAATTTGCTTAAACTTTTCAACGAGTTTTATTATAGAAGATAAACGGAGTTCGTTTGAAGAAACTTACGAGATAGAAGAAATTGTATGAAACTCTTATGGGTGTGGTACCTTCACACGAAATAAATTATTATTCGTAACCAACAAAATACTTAGGCTAAAGTATCATGCCGGAAAGGAGTACCGTTAAAAGTATATTAAAAACTTCATACGTTAGTATAATTAGCTTAAACTTTTAAACGAGTTTGAATAGAAGATAAACGGAGTTCGCTTAAAGAAACTTACGAGATATAAGAAATTGTATGAAACTCTTATGGTTGTGGTTCCATCATACGAAATAAATTATTATTCGTAATCAACGAAATACTTAGGCTAAAGTGTTATGCCGGAAAAGAGTACCGTTAAAAGTATATTAAAAACTTCATACGTTAGTATAATTAGCTTAAACTTTCAAACTAGTTTGAATAGAAGATAAACGGAGTTCGCTTAAAGAAACTTACGAGATATAAGAAATTGTATGAAACTCTTATGGTTGTGGTTCCATCATACGAAATAAATTATTATTCGTAATCAACGAAATACTTAGGCTAAAGTATCATGCCGGAAAGGAGTACCGCGTTAAAAGTATATTAAAAACTTCATACGTTAGTATAAGTAGCTTAAACGTTTAAACGAGTTTGATTAGAAGATAAAAAGAGTTCGCTTAAAGAAACTTACGAGATATAACAAATTGTATGAAACTCTTATGGTTATGGAACCATCATACGAAATAAATTTTTCTTCGTAATAAACGAAATACTTAGGCTAAAGTATCATGCCGGAAAGGAGTACCGTTAAAAGTATATTAAAATCTTTGTACGTTAGTATAATTAGCTTAAACTTTCAAACTAGTTTGAATAGAAGATAAACGGAGTTCGCTTAAAGAAACTTACGAGATATAAGAAATTGTATGAAACTCTTATGGTTGTGGTTCCATCATACGAAATAAATTATTATTCGTAATCAACGAAATACTTAGGCTAAAGTATCATGCCGGAAAGGAGTACCGTTAAAAGTATATTAAAAACTTCATACGTTAGTATAAGGAGCTTAAACGTTTAAACGAGTTTGATTAGAAGATAAAAAGAGTTCGCTTAAAGAAACTTACGAGATATAAGAAATTGTATGAAACTCTTATGGTTATGGTTCCATCATACGAAATAAATTTTTCTTCGTAATAAACGAAATACTTTGGCTAAAGTATCATGCCGGAAAGGAGTACCGTTAAAAGTATATTAAAAACTTTGTACGTTAGTATAATTAGCTTAAACTTTTAAACGAGTTTGATTAGAAGATAAACGGAGTTCGCTTAAAGAAACTTACGAGATATAAGAAATTGTATGAAACTCTTATGGTTATGGTTCCATCATACGAAATAAATTATAATTCGTAATCAACGAAATAGTTAGGCTAAAGTATCATGCCGGAAAGTCGTACCGTTAAAACTATATTAAAAACTTCATATGTTAGTATAATTAGCTTAAACTTTTAAACGAGTTTGATTAGAACATAAACGGAGTTAGCTTAAAGAAACTTAAGAGATATAAGAAATTGTATAAAATTCTTATGGGTGTGTTACCATTATACAAAATAAATTAGTATTCGTTATAAACAAAATACCGAGGCTAAAGTATCATGCCGGAAAAGGGTACCGATAAAATTATATTATAAACCTCATTCGTTAGTATAATTTGCTTAAACTTTTCAACGAGTTTTATTATAGAAGATAAACGGAGTTCGTTTGAAGAAACTTACGAGATAGAAGAAATTGTATGAAACTCTTATGGGTGTGGTACCTTCACACGAAATAAATTATTATTCGTAACCAACAAAATACTTAGGCTAAAGTATCATGCCGGAAAGGAGTACCGTTAAAAGTATATTAAAAACTTCATACGTTAGTATAATTAGCTTAAACTTTTAAACGAGTTTGAATAGAAGATAAACGGAGTTCGCTTAAAGAAACTTACGAGATATAAGAAATTGTATGAAACTCTTATGGTTGTGGTTCCATCATACGAAATAAATTATTATTCGTAATCAACGAAATACTTAGGCTAAAGTGTTATGCCGGAAAAGAGTACCGTTAAAAGTATAATATAAACTTCACACGTTAGAATAATTAGCTTGAACATTTATATGATTTTGATTAGGAGATAAACGGAGTTCGCTTAAAGAAACTTACGAGATATAAGAATTTGTATGAAACTCTTATGGGTGTGGTTCAATCATACGAAATAAATTATTATTCGTAACCAACAAAATACTTAGGCTAAAGTATCATGCCGGAAAGGAGTACCGTTAAAAGTATATTAAAAACTTTGTACGTTAGTATAATTAGCTTAAACTTTTAAACTAGTTTGAATAGAAGATAAACGGAGTTCGCTTAAAGAAACTTACGAGATATAAGAAATTGTATGAAACTCTTATGGTTGTGGTTCCATCATACGAAATAAATTATTATTCGTAATCAACGAAATACTTAGGCTAAAGTATCATGCCGGAAAGGAGTACCGTTAAAAGTATATTAAAAACTTCATACGTTAGTATAATTAGCTTAAACTTTTAAACGAGTTTGAATAGAAGATAAACGGAGTTCGCTTAAAGAAACTTACGAGATATAAGAAATTGTATGAAACTCTTATGGTTGTGGTTCCATCATACGAAATAAATTATTATTCGTAATCAACGAAATACTTAGGCTAAAGTATCATGCCGGAAAGGATTACCGTTAAAAGTATATTAAAAACTTCATACGTTAGTATAAGTAGCTTAAACGTTTAAACGAGTTTGATTAGAAGATAAAAAGAGTTCGCTTAAAGAAACTTACGAGATATAAGAAATTGTATGAAACTCTTATGGTTATGGAACCATCATACGAAATAAATTTTTCTTCGTAATAAACGAAATACTTAGGCTAAAGTATCATGCCGGAAAGGAGTACCGTTAAAAGTATATTAAAAACTTCATACGTTAGTATAATTAGCTTAAACTTTCAAACTAGTTTGAATAGAAGATAAACGGAGTTCGCTTAAAGAAACTTACGAGATATAAGAAATTGTATGAAACTCTTATGGTTGTGGTTCCATCATACGAAATAAATTATTATTCGTAATCAACGAAATACTTAGGCTAAAGTATCATGCCGGAAAGGAGTACCGCGTTAAAAGTATATTAAAAACTTCATACGTTAGTATAAGTAGCTTAAACGTTTAAACGAGTTTGATTAGAAGATAAAAAGAGTTCGCTTAAAGAAACTTACGAGATATAACAAATTGTATGAAACTCTTATGGTTATGGAACCATCATACGAAATAAATTTTTCTTCGTAATAAACGAAATACTTAGGCTAAAGTATCATGCCGGAAAGGAGTACCGTTAAAAGTATATTAAAAACTTTGTACGTTAGTATAATTAGCTTAAACTTTCAAACTAGTTTGAATAGAAGATAAACGGAGTTCGCTTAAAGAAACTTACGAGATATAAGAAATTGTATGAAACTCTTATGGTTGTGGTTCCATCATACGAAATAAATTATTATTCGTAATCAACGAAATACTTAGGCTAAAGTATCATGCCGGAAAGGAGTACCGTTAAAAGTATATTAAAAACTTCATACGTTAGTATAAGGAGCTTAAACGTTTAAACGAGTTTGATTAGAAGATAAAAAGAGTTCGCTTAAAGAAACTTACGAGATATAAGAAATTGTATGAAACTCTTATGGTTATGGTTCCATCATACGAAATAAATTTTTCTTCGTAATAAACGAAATACTTTGGCTAAAGTATCATGCCGGAAAGGAGTACCGTTAAAAGTATATTAAAAACTTTGTACGTTAGTATAATTAGCTTAAACTTTTAAACGAGTTTGATTAGAAGATAAACGGAGTTCGCTTAAAGAAACTTACGAGATATAAGAAATTGTATGAAACTCTTATGGTTATGGTTCCATCATACGAAATAAATTATAATTCGTAATCAACGAAATAGTTAGGCTAAAGTATCATGCCGGAAAGTCGTACCGTTAAAACTATATTAAAAACTTCATATGTTAGTATAATTAGCTTAAACTTTTAAACGAGTTTGATTAGAACATAAACGGAGTTAGCTTAAAGAAACTTAAGAGATATAAGAAATTGTATAAAATTCTTATGGGTGTGTTACCATTATACAAAATAAATTAGTATTCGTTATAAACAAAATACCGAGGCTAAAGTATCATGCCGGAAAAGGGTACCGATAAAATTATATTATAAACCTCATTCGTTAGTATAATTTGCTTAAACTTTTCAACGAGTTTTATTATAGAAGATAAACGGAGTTCGTTTGAAGAAACTTACGAGATAGAAGAAATTGTATGAAACTCTTATGGGTGTGGTACCTTCACACGAAATAAATTATTATTCGTAACCAACAAAATACTTAGGCTAAAGTATCATGCCGGAAAGGAGTACCGTTAAAAGTATATTAAAAACTTCATACGTTAGTATAATTAGCTTAAACTTTTAAACGAGTTTGAATAGAAGATAAACGGAGTTCGCTTAAAGAAACTTACGAGATATAAGAAATTGTATGAAACTCTTATGGTTGTGGTTCCATCATACGAAATAAATTATTATTCGTAATCAACGAAATACTTAGGCTAAAGTGTTATGCCGGAAAAGAGTACCGTTAAAAGTATAATATAAACTTCACACGTTAGAATAATTAGCTTGAACATTTATATGATTTTGATTAGGAGATAAACGGAGTTCGCTTAAAGAAACTTACGAGATATAAGAATTTGTATGAAACTCTTATGGGTGTGGTTCAATCATACGAAATAAATTATTATTCGTAACCAACAAAATACTTAGGCTAAAGTATCATGCCGGAAAGGAGTACCGTTAAAAGTATATTAAAAACTTTGTACGTTAGTATAATTAGCTTAAACTTTTAAACTAGTTTGAATAGAAGATAAACGGAGTTCGCTTAAAGAAACTTACGAGATATAAGAAATTGTATGAAACTCTTATGGTTGTGGTTCCATCATACGAAATAAATTATTATTCGTAATCAACGAAATACTTAGGCTAAAGTATCATGCCGGAAAGGAGTACCGTTAAAAGTATATTAAAAACTTCATACGTTAGTATAAGGAGCTTAAACGTTTAAACGAGTTTGATTAGAAGATAAAAAGAGTTCGCTTAAAGAAACTTACGAGATATAAGAAATTATATGAAACTCTTATGGTTGTGGTTCCATCATACGAAATAAATTATTATTCGTAATCAACGAAATACTTAGGCTAAAGTATCATGCCGGAAAGGATTACCGTTAAAAGTATATTAAAAACTTCATACGTTAGTATAAGTAGCTTAAACGTTTAAACGAGTTTGATTAGAAGATAAAAAGAGTTCGCTTAAAGAAACTTACGAGATATAAGAAATTGTATGAAACTCTTATGGTTATGGAACCATCATACGAAATAAATTTTTCTTCGTAATAAACGAAATACTTAGGCTAAAGTATCATGCCGGAAAGGAGTACCGTTAAAAGTATATTAAAAACTTCATACGTTAGTATAATTAGCTTAAACTTTCAAACTAGTTTGAATAGAAGATAAACGGAGTTCGCTTAAAGAAACTTACGAGATATAAGAAATTGTATGAAACTCTTATGGTTGTGGTTCCATCATACGAAATAAATTATTATTCGTAATCAACGAAATACTTAGGCTAAAGTATCATGCCGGAAAGGAGTACCGCGTTAAAAGTATATTAAAAACTTCATACGTTAGTATAAGTAGCTTAAACGTTTAAACGAGTTTGATTAGAAGATAAAAAGAGTTCGCTTAAAGAAACTTACGAGATATAACAAATTGTATGAAACTCTTATGGTTATGGAACCATCATACGAAATAAATTTTTCTTCGTAATAAACGAAATACTTAGGCTAAAGTATCATGCCGGAAAGGAGTACCGTTAAAAGTATATTAAAAACTTTGTACGTTAGTATAATTAGCTTAAACTTTCAAACTAGTTTGAATAGAAGATAAACGGAGTTCGCTTAAAGAAACTTACGAGATATAAGAAATTGTATGAAACTCTTATGGTTGTGGTTCCATCATACGAAATAAATTATTATTCGTAATCAACGAAATACTTAGGCTAAAGTATCATGCCGGAAAGGAGTACCGTTAAAAGTATATTAAAAACTTCATACGTTAGTATAAGGAGCTTAAACGTTTAAACGAGTTTGATTAGAAGATAAAAAGAGTTCGCTTAAAGAAACTTACGAGATATAAGAAATTGTATGAAACTCTTATGGTTATGGTTCCATCATACGAAATAAATTTTTCTTCGTAATAAACGAAATACTTTGGCTAAAGTATCATGCCGGAAAGGAGTACCG
The DNA here is from genome assembly GCA_946814005.1 of Chamaenerion angustifolium. Taxonomy (NCBI): domain Eukaryota; kingdom Viridiplantae; phylum Streptophyta; class Magnoliopsida; order Myrtales; family Onagraceae; genus Chamaenerion; species Chamaenerion angustifolium. The sequence continues at coordinate 14,719,424 of OX328274.1, forward strand.
TTAAAAGTATATTAAAAACTTTGTACGTTAGTATAATTAGCTTAAACTTTTAAACGAGTTTGATTAGAAGATAAACGGAGTTCGCTTAAAGAAACTTACGAGATATAAGAAATTGTATGAAACTCTTATGGTTATGGTTCCATCATACGAAATAAATTATAATTCGTAATCAACGAAATAGTTAGGCTAAAGTATCATGCCGGAAAGTCGTACCGTTAAAACTATATTAAAAACTTCATATGTTAGTATAATTAGCTTAAACTTTTAAACGAGTTTGATTAGAACATAAACGGAGTTAGCTTAAAGAAACTTAAGAGATATAAGAAATTGTATAAAATTCTTATGGGTGTGTTACCATTATACAAAATAAATTAGTATTCGTTATAAACAAAATACCGAGGCTAAAGTATCATGCCGGAAAAGGGTACCGATAAAATTATATTATAAACCTCATTCGTTAGTATAATTTGCTTAAACTTTTCAACGAGTTTTATTATAGAAGATAAACGGAGTTCGTTTGAAGAAACTTACGAGATAGAAGAAATTGTATGAAACTCTTATGGGTGTGGTACCTTCACACGAAATAAATTATTATTCGTAACCAACAAAATACTTAGGCTAAAGTATCATGCCGGAAAGGAGTACCGTTAAAAGTATATTAAAAACTTCATACGTTAGTATAATTAGCTTAAACTTTTAAACGAGTTTGAATAGAAGATAAACGGAGTTCGCTTAAAGAAACTTACGAGATATAAGAAATTGTATGAAACTCTTATGGTTGTGGTTCCATCATACGAAATAAATTATTATTCGTAATCAACGAAATACTTAGGCTAAAGTGTTATGCCGGAAAAGAGTACCGTTAAAAGTATAATATAAACTTCACACGTTAGAATAATTAGCTTGAACATTTATATGATTTTGATTAGGAGATAAACGGAGTTCGCTTAAAGAAACTTACGAGATATAAGAATTTGTATGAAACTCTTATGGGTGTGGTTCAATCATACGAAATAAATTATTATTCGTAACCAACAAAATACTTAGGCTAAAGTATCATGACGGAAAGGAGTACCGTTAAAAGTATATTAAAAACTTTGTACGTTAGTATAATTAGCTTAAACTTTTAAACTAGTTTGAATAGAAGATAAACGGAGTTCGCTTAAAGAAACTTACGAGATATAAGAAATTGTATGAAACTCTTATGGTTGTGGTTCCATCATACGAAATAAATTATTATTCGTAATCAACGAAATACTTAGGCTAAAGTATCATGCCGGAAAGGAGTACCGTTAAAAGTATATTAAAAACTTCATACGTTAGTATAAGGAGCTTAAACGTTTAAACGAGTTTGATTAGAAGATAAAAAGAGTTCGCTTAAAGAAACTTACGAGATATAAGAAATTATATGAAACTCTTATGGTTATGGTTCCATCATACGAAATAAATTTTTCTTCGTAATAAACGAAATACTTTGGCTAAAGTATCATGCCGGAAAGGAGTACCGTTAAAAGTATATTAAAAACTTTGTACGTTAGTATAATTAGCTTAAACTTTTAAACGAGTTTGATTAGAAGATAAACGGAGTTCGCTTAAAGAAACTTACGAGATATAAGAAATTGTATGAAACTCTTATGGTTATGGTTCCATCATACGAAATAAATTATTATTCGTAATCAACGAAATAGTTAGGCTAAAGTATCATGCCGGAAAGTCGTACAGTTAAAACTATATTAAAAACTTCATATGTTAGTATAATTAGCTTAAACTTTTAAACGAGTTTGATTAGAACATAAACGGAGTTAGCTTAAAGAAACTTAAGAGATATAAGAAATTGTATAAAATTCTTATGGGTGTGTTACCATTATACAAAATAAATTAGTATTCGTTATAAACAAAATACCGAGGCTAAAGTATCATGCCGCAAAAGGGTACCGATAAAATTATATTATAAACCTCATTCGTTAGTATAATTTGCTTAAACTTTTCAACGAGTTTTATTATAGAAGATAAACGGAGTTCGTTTGAAGAAACTTACGAGATAGAAGAAATTGTATGAAACTCTTATGGGTGTGGTACCTTCACACGAAATAAATTATTATTCGTAACCAACAAAATACTTAGGCTAAAGTATCATGCCGGAAAGGAGTACCGTTAAAAGTATATTAAAAACTTCATACGTTAGTATAATTAGCTTAAACTTTTAAACGAGTTTGAATAGAAGATAAACGGAGTTCGCTTAAAGAAACTTACGAGATATAAGAAATTGTATGAAACTCTTATGGTTGTGGTTCCATCATACGAAATAAATTATTATTCGTAATCAACGAAATACTTAGGCTAAAGTATCATGCCGGAAAGGAGTACCGTTAAAAGTATATTAAAAACTTCATACGTTAGAATAATTAGCTTGAACATTTATATGATTTTGATTAGGAGATAAACGGAGTTCGCTTAAAGAAACTTACGAGATATAAGAATTTGTATGAAACTCTTATGGGTGTGGTTCAATCATACGAAATAAATTATTATTCGTAACCAACAAAATACTTAGGCTAAAGTATCATGCCGGAAAGGAGTACCGTTAAAAGTATATTAAAAACTTTGTACGTTAGTATAATTAGCTTAAACTTTTAAACTAGTTTGAATAGAAGATAAACGGAGTTCGCTTAAAGAAACTTACGAGATATAAGAAATTGTATGAAACTCTTATGGTTGTGGTTCCATCATACGAAATAAATTATTATTCGTAATCAACGAAATACTTAGGCTAAAGTATCATGCCGGAAAGGAGTACCGTTAAAAGTATATTAAAAACTTCATACGTTAGTATAAGGAGCTTAAACGTTTAAACGAGTTTGATTAGAAGATAAACGGAGTTCGCTTAAAGAAACTTACGAGATATAAGAAATTGTATGAAACTCTTATGGTTGTGGTTCCATCATACGAAATAAATTATTATTCGTAATCAACGAAATACTTAGGCTAAAGTATCATGCCGGAAAGGAGTACCGTTAAAAGTATATTAAAAACTTCATACGTTAGTATACTTAGCTTAAACTTTCAAACTAGTTTGAATAGAAGATAAACGGAGTTCGCTTAAAGAAACTTACGAGATATAAGAAATTGTATGAAACTCTTATGGTTGTGGTTCCATCATACGAAATAAATTATTATTCGTAATCAACGAAATACTTAGGCTAAAGTATCATGCCGGAAAGGAGTACCGTTAAAAGTATATTAAAAACTTCATACGTTAGTATAAGGAGCTTAAACGTTTAAACGAGTTTGATTAGAAGATAAAAAGAGTTCGCTTAAAGAAACTTACGAGATATAAGAAATTGTATGAAACTCTTATGGTTATGGTTCCATCATACGAAATAAATTTTTCTTCGTAATAAACGAAATACTTTGGCTAAAGTATCATGCCGGAAAGGAGTACCGTTAAAAGTATATTAAAAACTTTGTACGTTAGTATAATTAGCTTAAACTTTTAAACGAGTTTGATTAGAAGATAAACGGAGTTCGCTTAAAGAAACTTACGAGATATAAGAAATTGTATGAAACTCTTATGGTTATGGTTCCATCATACGAAATAAATTATTATTCGTAATCAACGAAATAGTTAGGCTAAAGTATCATGCCGGAAAGTCGTACCGTTAAAACTATATTAAAAACTTCATATGTTAGTATAATTAGCTTAAACTTTTAAACGAGTTTGATTAGAACATAAACGGAGTTAGCTTAAAGAAACTTAAGAGATATAAGAAATTGTATAAAATTCTTATGGGTGTGTTACCATTATACAAAATAAATTAGTATTCGTTATAAACAAAATACCGAGGCTAAAGTATCATGCCGGAAAAGGGTACCGATAAAATTATATTATAAACCTCATTCGTTAGTATAATTTGCTTAAACTTTTCAACGAGTTTTATTATAGAAGATAAACGGAGTTCGTTTGAAGAAACTTACGAGATAGAAGAAATTGTATGAAACTCTTATGGGTGTGGTACCTTCACACGAAATAAATTATTATTCGTAACCAACAAAATACTTAGGCTAAAGTATCATGCCGGAAAGGAGTACCGTTAAAAGTATATTAAAAACTTCATACGTTAGTATAATTAGCTTAAACTTTTAAACGAGTTTGAATAGAAGATAAACGGAGTTCGCTTAAAGAAACTTACGAGATATAAGAAATTGTATGAAACTCTTATGGTTGTGGTTCCATCATACGAAATAAATTATTATTCGTAATCAACGAAATACTTAGGCTAAAGTATCATGCCGGAAAGGAGTACCGTTAAAAGTATATTAAAAACTTCATACGTTAGTATAAGTAGCTTAAACGTTTAAACGAGTTTGATTAGAAGATAAAAAGAGTTCGCTTAAAGAAACTTACGAGATATAAGAAATTGTATGAAACTCTTATGGTTATGGAACCATCATACGAAATAAATTTTTCTTCGTAATAAACGAAATACTTAGGCTAAAGTATCATGCCGGAAAGGAGTACCGTTAAAAGTATATTAAAAACTTCATACGTTAGTATAATTAGCTTAAACTTTCAAACTAGTTTGAATAGAAGATAAACGGAGTTCGCTTAAAGAAACTTACGAGATATAAGAAATTGTATGAAACTCTTATGGTTGTGGTTCCATCATACGAAATAAATTATTATTCGTAATCAACGAAATACTTAGGCTAAAGTATCATGCCGGAAAGGAGTACCGCGTTAAAAGTATATTAAAAACTTCATACGTTAGTATAAGTAGCTTAAACGTTTAAACGAGTTTGATTAGAAGATAAAAAGAGTTCGCTTAAAGAAACTTACGAGATATAACAAATTGTATGAAACTCTTATGGTTATGGAACCATCATACGAAATAAATTTTTCTTCGTAATAAACGAAATACTTAGGCTAAAGTATCATGCCGGAAAGGAGTACCGTTAAAAGTATATTAAAAACTTTGTACGTTAGTATAATTAGCTTAAACTTTCAAACTAGTTTGAATAGAAGATAAACGGAGTTCGCTTAAAGAAACTTACGAGATATAAGAAATTGTATGAAACTCTTATGGTTGTGGTTCTATCATACGAAATAAATTATTATTCGTAATCAACGAAATACTTAGGCTAAAGTATCATGCCGGAAAGGAGTACCGTTAAAAGTATATTAAAAACTTCATACGTTAGTATAAGGAGCTTAAACGTTTAAACGAGTTTGATTAGATGATAAAAAGAGTTCGCTTAAAGAAACTTACGAGATATAAGAAATTGTATGAAACTCTTATGGTTATGGTTCCATCATACGAAATAAATTTTTCTTCGTAATAAACGAAATACTTTGGCTAAAGTATCATGCCGGAAAGGAGTACCGTTAAAAGTATATTAAAAACTTTGTACGTTAGTATAATTAGCTTAAACTTTTAAACGAGTTTGATTAGAAGATAAACGGAGTTCGCTTAAAGAAACTTACGAGATATAAGAAATTGTATGAAACTCTTATGGTTATGGTTCCATCATACGAAATAAATTATTATTCGTAATCAACGAAATAGTTAGGCTAAAGTATCATGCCGGAAAGTCGTACCGTTAAAACTATATTAAAAACTTCATATGTTAGTATAATTAGCTTAAACTTTTAAACGAGTTTGATTAGAACATAAACGGAGTTAGCTTAAAGAAACTTAAGAGATATAAGAAATTGTATAAAATTCTTATGGGTGTGTTACCATTATACAAAATAAATTAGTATTCGTTATAAACAAAATACCGAGGCTAAAGTATCATGCCGGAAAAGGGTACCGATAAAATTATATTATAAACCTCATTCGTTAGTATAATTTGCTTAAACTTTTCAACGAGTTTTATTATAGAAGATAAACGGAGTTCGTTTGAAGAAACTTACGAGATAGAAGAAATTGTATGAAACTCTTATGGGTGTGGTACCTTCACACGAAATAAATTATTATTCGTAACCAACAAAATACTTAGGCTAAAGTATCATGCCGGAAAGGAGTACCGTTAAAAGTATATTAAAAACTTCATACGTTAGTATAATTAGCTTAAACTTTTAAACGAGTTTGAATAGAAGATAAACGGAGTTCGCTTAAAGAAACTTACGAGATATAAGAAATTGTATGAAACTCTTATGGTTGTGGTTCCATCATACGAAATAAATTATTATTCGTAATCAACGAAATACTTAGGCTAAAGTATCATGCCGGAAAGGAGTACCGTTAAAAGTATATTAAAAACTTCATACGTTAGTATAAGTAGCTTAAACGTTTAAACGAGTTTGATTAGAAGATAAAAAGAGTTCGCTTAAAGAAACTTACGAGATATAAGAAATTGTATGAAACTCTTATGGTTATGGAACCATCATACGAAATAAATTTTTCTTCGTAATAAACGAAATACTTAGGCTAAAGTATCATGCCGGAAAGGAGTACCGTTAAAAGTATATTAAAAACTTCATACGTTAGTATAATTAGCTTAAACTTTCAAACTAGTTTGAATAGAAGATAAACGGAGTTCGCTTAAAGAAACTTACGAGATATAAGAAATTGTATGAAACTCTTATGGTTGTGGTTCCATCATACGAAATAAATTATTATTCGTAATCAACGAAATACTTAGGCTAAAGTATCATGCCGGAAAGGAGTACCGCGTTAAAAGTATATTAAAAACTTCATACGTTAGTATAAGTAGCTTAAACGTTTAAACGAGTTTGATTAGAAGATAAAAAGAGTTCGCTTAAAGAAACTTACGAGATATAACAAATTGTATGAAACTCTTATGGTTATGGAACCATCATACGAAATAAATTTTTCTTCGTAATAAACGAAATACTTAGGCTAAAGTATCATGCCGGAAAGGAGTACCGTTAAAAGTATATTAAAAACTTTGTACGTTAGTATAATTAGCTTAAACTTTCAAACTAGTTTGAATAGAAGATAAACGGAGTTCGCTTAAAGAAACTTACGAGATATAAGAAATTGTATGAAACTCTTATGGTTGTGGTTCTATCATACGAAATAAATTATTATTCGTAATCAACGAAATACTTAGGCTAAAGTATCATGCCGGAAAGGAGTACCGTTAAAAGTATATTAAAAACTTCATACGTTAGTATAAGGAGCTTAAACGTTTAAACGAGTTTGATTAGATGATAAAAAGAGTTCGCTTAAAGAAACTTACGAGATATAAGAAATTGTATGAAACTCTTATGGTTATGGTTCCATCATACGAAATAAATTTTTCTTCGTAATAAACGAAATACTTTGGCTAAAGTATCATGCCGGAAAGGAGTACCGTTAAAAGTATATTAAAAACTTTGTACGTTAGTATAATTAGCTTAAACTTTTAAACGAGTTTGATTAGAAGATAAACGGAGTTCGCTTAAAGAAACTTACGAGATATAAGAAATTGTATGAAACTCTTATGGTTATGGTTCCATCATACGAAATAAATTATAATTCGTAATCAACGAAATAGTTAGGCTAAAGTATCATGCCGGAAAGTCGTACCGTTAAAACTATATTAAAAACTTCATATGTTAGTATAATTAGCTTAAACTTTTAAACGAGTTTGATTAGAACATAAACGGAGTTAGCTTAAAGAAACTTAAGAGATATAAGAAATTGTATAAAATTCTTATGGGTGTGTTACCATTATACAAAATAAATTAGTATTCGTTATAAACAAAATACCGAGGCTAAAGTATCATGCCGGAAAAGGGTACCGATAAAATTATATTATAAACCTCATTCGTTAGTATAATTTGCTTAAACTTTTCAACGAGTTTTATTATAGAAGATAAACGGAGTTCGTTTGAAGAAACTTACGAGATAGAAGAAATTGTATGAAACTCTTATGGGTGTGGTACCTTCACACGAAATAAATTATTATTCGTAACCAACAAAATACTTAGGCTAAAGTATCATGCCGGAAAGGAGTACCGTTAAAAGTATATTAAAAACTTCATACGTTAGTATAATTAGCTTAAACTTTTAAACGAGTTTGAATAGAAGATAAACGGAGTTCGCTTAAAGAAACTTACGAGATATAAGAAATTGTATGAAACTCTTATGGTTGTGGTTCCATCATACGAAATAAATTATTATTCGTAATCAACGAAATACTTAGGCTAAAGTATCATGCCGGAAAGGAGTACCGTTAAAAGTATATTAAAAACTTCATACGTTAGTATAAGTAGCTTAAACGTTTAAACGAGTTTGATTAGAAGATAAAAAGAGTTCGCTTAAAGAAACTTACGAGATATAAGAAATTGTATGAAACTCTTATGGTTATGGAACCATCATACGAAATAAATTTTTCTTCGTAATAAACGAAATACTTAGGCTAAAGTATCATGCCGGAAAGGAGTACCGTTAAAAGTATATTAAAAACTTCATACGTTAGTATAATTAGCTTAAACTTTCAAACTAGTTTGAATAGAAGATAAACGGAGTTCGCTTAAAGAAACTTACGAGATATAAGAAATTGTATGAAACTCTTATGGTTGTGGTTCCATCATACGAAATAAATTATTATTCGTAATCAACGAAATACTTAGGCTAAAGTATCATGCCGGAAAGGAGTACCGCGTTAAAAGTATATTAAAAACTTCATACGTTAGTATAAGTAGCTTAAACGTTTAAACGAGTTTGATTAGAAGATAAAAAGAGTTCGCTTAAAGAAACTTACGAGATATAACAAATTGTATGAAACTCTTATGGTTATGGAACCATCATACGAAATAAATTTTTCTTCGTAATAAACGAAATACTTAGGCTAAAGTATCATGCCGGAAAGGAGTACCGTTAAAAGTATATTAAAAACTTTGTACGTTAGTATAATTAGCTTAAACTTTCAAACTAGTTTGAATAGAAGATAAACGGAGTTCGCTTAAAGAAACTTACGAGATATAAGAAATTGTATGAAACTCTTATGGTTGTGGTTCTATCATACGAAATAAATTATTATTCGTAATCAACGAAATACTTAGGCTAAAGTATCATGCCGGAAAGGAGTACCGTTAAAAGTATATTAAAAACTTCATACGTTAGTATAAGGAGCTTAAACGTTTAAACGAGTTTGATTAGATGATAAAAAGAGTTCGCTTAAAGAAACTTACGAGATATAAGAAATTGTATGAAACTCTTATGGTTATGGTTCCATCATACGAAATAAATTTTTCTTCGTAATAAACGAAATACTTTGGCTAAAGTATCATGCCGGAAAGGAGTACCGTTAAAAGTATATTAAAAACTTTGTACGTTAGTATAATTAGCTTAAACTTTTAAACGAGTTTGATTAGAAGATAAACGGAGTTCGCTTAAAGAAACTTACGAGATATAAGAAATTGTATGAAACTCTTATGGTTATGGTTCCATCATACGAAATAAATTATAATTCGTAATCAACGAAATAGTTAGGCTAAAGTATCATGCCGGAAAGTCGTACCGTTAAAACTATATTAAAAACTTCATATGTTAGTATAATTAGCTTAAACTTTTAAACGAGTTTGATTAGAACATAAACGGAGTTAGCTTAAAGAAACTTAAGAGATATAAGAAATTGTATAAAATTCTTATGGGTGTGTTACCATTATACAAAATAAATTAGTATTCGTTATAAACAAAATACCGAGGCTAAAGTATCATGCCGGAAAAGGGTACCGATAAAATTATATTATAAACCTCATTCGTTAGTATAATTTGCTTAAACTTTTCAACGAGTTTTATTATAGAAGATAAACGGAGTTCGTTTGAAGAAACTTACGAGATAGAAGAAATTGTATGAAACTCTTATGGGTGTGGTACCTTCACACGAAATAAATTATTATTCGTAACCAACAAAATACTTAGGCTAAAGTATCATGCCGGAAAGGAGTACCGTTAAAAGTATATTAAAAACTTCATACGTTAGTATAATTAGCTTAAACTTTTAAACGAGTTTGAATAGAAGATAAACGGAGTTCGCTTAAAGAAACTTACGAGATATAAGAAATTGTATGAAACTCTTATGGTTGTGGTTCCATCATACGAAATAAATTATTATTCGTAATCAACGAAATACTTAGGCTAAAGTGTTATGCCGGAAAAGAGTACCGTTAAAAGTATAATATAAACTTCACACGTTAGAATAATTAGCTTGAACATTTATATGATTTTGATTAGGAGATAAACGGAGTTCGCTTAAAGAAACTTACGAGATATAAGAATTTGTATGAAACTCTTATGGGTGTGGTTCAATCATACGAAATAAATTATTATTCGTAACCAACAAAATACTTAGGCTAAAGTATCATGCCGGAAAGGAGTACCGTTAAAAGTATATTAAAAACTTTGTACGTTAGTATAATTAGCTTAAACTTTTAAACTAGTTTGAATAGAAGATAAACGGAGTTCGCTTAAAGAAACTTACGAGATATAAGAAATTGTATGAAACTCTTATGGTTGTGGTTCCATCATACGAAATAAATTATTATTCGTAATCAACGAAATACTTAGGCTAAAGTATCATGCCGGAAAGGAGTACCGTTAAAAGTATATTAAAAACTTCATACGTTAGTATAAGGAGCTTAAACGTTTAAACGAGTTTGATTAGAAGATAAACGGAGTTCGCTTAAAGAAACTTACGAGATATAAGAAATTGTATGAAACTCTTATGGTTGTGGTTCCATCATACGAAATAAATTATTATTCGTAATCAACGAAATACTTAGGCTAAAGTATCATGCCGGAAAGGAGTACCGTTAAAAGTATATTAAAAACTTTGTACGTTAGTATAATTAGCTTAAACTTTCAAACTAGTTTGAATAGAAGATAAACGGAGTTCGCTTAAAGAAACTTACGAGATATAAGAAATTGTATGAAACTCTTATGGTTGTGGTTCCATCATACGAAATAAATTATTATTCGTAATCAACGAAATACTTAGGCTAAAGTATCATGCCGGAAAGGAGTACCGTTAAAAGTATATTAAAAACTTCATACGTTAGTATAAGGAGCTTAAACGTTTAAACGAGTTTGATTAGAAGATAAAAAGAGTTCGCTTAAAGAAACTTACGAGATATAAGAAATTGTATGAAACTCTTATGGTTATGGTTCCATCATACGAAATAAATTTTTCTTCGTAATAAACGAAATACTTTGGCTAAAGTATCATGCCGGAAAGGAGTACCGTTAAAAGTATATTAAAAACTTTGTACGTTAGTATAATTAGCTTAAACTTTTAAACGAGTTTGATTAGAAGATAAACGGAGTTCGCTTAAAGAAACTTACGAGATATAAGAAATTGTATGAAACTCTTATGGTTATGGTTCCATCATACGAAATAAATTATTATTCGTAATCAACGAAATAGTTAGGCTAAAGTATCATGCCGGAAAGTCGTACCGTTAAAACTATATTAAAAACTTCATATGTTAGTATAATTAGCTTAAACTTTTAAACGAGTTTGATTAGAACATAAACGGAGTTAGCTTAAAGAAACTTAAGAGATATAAGAAATTGTATAAAATTCTTATGGGTGTGTTACCATTATACAAAATAAATTAGTATTCGTTATAAACAAAATACCGAGGCTAAAGTATCATGCCGGAAAAGGGTACCGATAAAATTATATTATAAACCTCATTCGTTAGTATAATTTGCTTAAACTTTTCAACGAGTTTTATTATAGAAGATAAACGGAGTTCGTTTGAAGAAACTTACGAGATAGAAGAAATTGTATGAAACTCTTATGGGTGTGGTACCTTCACACGAAATAAATTATTATTCGTAACCAACAAAATACTTAGGCTAAAGTATCATGCCGGAAAGGAGTACCGTTAAAAGTATATTAAAAACTTCATACGTTAGTATAATTAGCTTAAACTTTTAAACGAGTTTGAATAGAAGATAAACGGAGTTCGCTTAAAGAAACTTACGAGATATAAGAAATTGTATGAAACTCTTATGGTTGTGGTTCCATCATACGAAATAAATTATTATTCGTAATCAACGAAATACTTAGGCTAAAGTATCATGCCGGAAAGGAGTACCGTTAAAAGTATATTAAAAACTTCATACGTTAGTATAAGTAGCTTAAACGTTTAAACGAGTTTGATTAGAAGATAAAAAGAGTTCGCTTAAAGAAACTTACGAGATATAAGAAATTGTATGAAACTCTTATGGTTATGGAACCATCATACGAAATAAATTTTTCTTCGTAATAAACGAAATACTTAGGCTAAAGTATCATGCCGGAAAGGAGTACCGTTAAAAGTATATTAAAAACTTCATACGTTAGTATAATTAGCTTAAACTTTCAAACTAGTTTGAATAGAAGATAAACGGAGTTCGCTTAAAGAAACTTACGAGATATAAGAAATTGTATGAAACTCTTATGGTTGTGGTTCCATCATACGAAATAAATTATTATTCGTAATCAACGAAATACTTAGGCTAAAGTATCATGCCGGAAAGGAGTACCGCGTTAAAAGTATATTAAAAACTTCATACGTTAGTATAAGTAGCTTAAACGTTTAAACGAGTTTGATTAGAAGATAAAAAGAGTTCGCTTAAAGAAACTTACGAGATATAACAAATTGTATGAAACTCTTATGGTTATGGAACCATCATACGAAATAAATTTTTCTTCGTAATAAACGAAATACTTAGGCTAAAGTATCATGCCGGAAAGGAGTACCGTTAAAAGTATATTAAAAACTTTGTACGTTAGTATAATTAGCTTAAACTTTCAAACTAGTTTGAATAGAAGATAAACGGAGTTCGCTTAAAGAAACTTACGAGATATAAGAAATTGTATGAAACTCTTATGGTTGTGGTTCTATCATACGAAATAAATTATTATTCGTAATCAACGAAATACTTAGGCTAAAGTATCATGCCGGAAAGGAGTACCGTTAAAAGTATATTAAAAACTTCATACGTTAGTATAAGGAGCTTAAACGTTTAAACGAGTTTGATTAGATGATAAAAAGAGTTCGCTTAAAGAAACTTACGAGATATAAGAAATTGTATGAAACTCTTATGGTTATGGTTCCATCATACGAAATAAATTTTTCTTCGTAATAAACGAAATACTTTGGCTAAAGTATCATGCCGGAAAGGAGTACCGTTAAAAGTATATTAAAAACTTTGTACGTTAGTATAATTAGCTTAAACTTTTAAACGAGTTTGATTAGAAGATAAACGGAGTTCGCTTAAAGAAACTTACGAGATATAAGAAATTGTATGAAACTCTTATGGTTATGGTTCCATCATACGAAATAAATTATAATTCGTAATCAACGAAATAGTTAGGCTAAAGTATCATGCCGGAAAGTCGTACCGTTAAAACTATATTAAAAACTTCATATGTTAGTATAATTAGCTTAAACTTTTAAACGAGTTTGATTAGAACATAAACGGAGTTAGCTTAAAGAAACTTAAGAGATATAAGAAATTGTATAAAATTCTTATGGGTGTGTTACCATTATACAAAATAAATTAGTATTCGTTATAAACAAAATACCGAGGCTAAAGTATCATGCCGGAAAAGGGTACCGATAAAATTATATTATAAACCTCATTCGTTAGTATAATTTGCTTAAACTTTTCAACGAGTTTTATTATAGAAGATAAACGGAGTTCGTTTGAAGAAACTTACGAGATAGAAGAAATTGTATGAAACTCTTATGGGTGTGGTACCTTCACACGAAATAAATTATTATTCGTAACCAACAAAATACTTAGGCTAAAGTATCATGCCGGAAAGGAGTACCGTTAAAAGTATATTAAAAACTTCATACGTTAGTATAATTAGCTTAAACTTTTAAACGAGTTTGAATAGAAGATAAACGGAGTTCGCTTAAAGAAACTTACGAGATATAAGAAATTGTATGAAACTCTTATGGTTGTGGTTCCATCATACGAAATAAATTATTATTCGTAATCAACGAAATACTTAGGCTAAAGTATCATGCCGGAAAGGAGTACCGTTAAAAGTATATTAAAAACTTCATACGTTAGTATAAGTAGCTTAAACGTTTAAACGAGTTTGATTAGAAGATAAAAAGAGTTCGCTTAAAGAAACTTACGAGATATAAGAAATTGTATGAAACTCTTATGGTTATGGAACCATCATACGAAATAAATTTTTCTTCGTAATAAACGAAATACTTAGGCTAAAGTATCATGCCGGAAAGGAGTACCGTTAAAAGTATATTAAAAACTTCATACGTTAGTATAATTAGCTTAAACTTTCAAACTAGTTTGAATAGAAGATAAACGGAGTTCGCTTAAAGAAACTTACGAGATATAAGAAATTGTATGAAACTCTTATGGTTGTGGTTCCATCATACGAAATAAATTATTATTCGTAATCAACGAAATACTTAGGCTAAAGTATCATGCCGGAAAGGAGTACCGCGTTAAAAGTATATTAAAAACTTCATACGTTAGTATAAGTAGCTTAAACGTTTAAACGAGTTTGATTAGAAGATAAAAAGAGTTCGCTTAAAGAAACTTACGAGATATAACAAATTGTATGAAACTCTTATGGTTATGGAACCATCATACGAAATAAATTTTTCTTCGTAATAAACGAAATACTTAGGCTAAAGTATCATGCCGGAAAGGAGTACCGTTAAAAGTATATTAAAAACTTTGTACGTTAGTATAATTAGCTTAAACTTTCAAACTAGTTTGAATAGAAGATAAACGGAGTTCGCTTAAAGAAACTTACGAGATATAAGAAATTGTATGAAACTCTTATGGTTGTGGTTCTATCATACGAAATAAATTATTATTCGTAATCAACGAAATACTTAGGCTAAAGTATCATGCCGGAAAGGAGTACCGTTAAAAGTATATTAAAAACTTCATACGTTAGTATAAGGAGCTTAAACGTTTAAACGAGTTTGATTAGATGATAAAAAGAGTTCGCTTAAAGAAACTTACGAGATATAAGAAATTGTATGAAACTCTTATGGTTATGGTTCCATCATACGAAATAAATTTTTCTTCGTAATAAACGAAATACTTTGGCTAAAGTATCATGCCGGAAAGGAGTACCGTTAAAAGTATATTAAAAACTTTGTACGTTAGTATAATTAGCTTAAACTTTTAAACGAGTTTGATTAGAAGATAAACGGAGTTCGCTTAAAGAAACTTACGAGATATAAGAAATTGTATGAAACTCTTATGGTTATGGTTCCATCATACGAAATAAATTATAATTCGTAATCAACGAAATAGTTAGGCTAAAGTATCATGCCGGAAAGTCGTACCGTTAAAACTATATTAAAAACTTCATATGTTAGTATAATTAGCTTAAACTTTTAAACGAGTTTGATTAGAACATAAACGGAGTTAGCTTAAAGAAACTTAAGAGATATAAGAAATTGTATAAAATTCTTATGGGTGTGTTACCATTATACAAAATAAATTAGTATTCGTTATAAACAAAATACCGAGGCTAAAGTATCATGCCGGAAAAGGGTACCGATAAAATTATATTATAAACCTCATTCGTTAGTATAATTTGCTTAAACTTTTCAACGAGTTTTATTATAGAAGATAAACGGAGTTCGTTTGAAGAAACTTACGAGATAGAAGAAATTGTATGAAACTCTTATGGGTGTGGTACCTTCACACGAAATAAATTATTATTCGTAACCAACAAAATACTTAGGCTAAAGTATCATGCCGGAAAGGAGTACCGTTAAAAGTATATTAAAAACTTCATACGTTAGTATAATTAGCTTAAACTTTTAAACGAGTTTGAATAGAAGATAAACGGAGTTCGCTTAAAGAAACTTACGAGATATAAGAAATTGTATGAAACTCTTATGGTTGTGGTTCCATCATACGAAATAAATTATTATTCGTAATCAACGAAATACTTAGGCTAAAGTGTTATGCCGGAAAAGAGTACCGTTAAAAGTATAATATAAACTTCACACGTTAGAATAATTAGCTTGAACATTTATATGATTTTGATTAGGAGATAAACGGAGTTCGCTTAAAGAAACTTACGAGATATAAGAATTTGTATGAAACTCTTATGGGTGTGGTTCAATCATACGAAATAAATTATTATTCGTAACCAACAAAATACTTAGGCTAAAGTATCATGCCGGAAAGGAGTACCGTTAAAAGTATATTAAAAACTTTGTACGTTAGTATAATTAGCTTAAACTTTTAAACTAGTTTGAATAGAAGATAAACGGAGTTCGCTTAAAGAAACTTACGAGATATAAGAAATTGTATGAAACTCTTATGGTTGTGGTTCCATCATACGAAATAAATTATTATTCGTAATCAACGAAATACTTAGGCTAAAGTATCATGCCGGAAAGGAGTACCGTTAAAAGTATATTAAAAACTTCATACGTTAGTATAAGGAGCTTAAACGTTTAAACGAGTTTGATTAGAAGATAAACGGAGTTCGCTTAAAGAAACTTACGAGATATAAGAAATTGTATGAAACTCTTATGGTTGTGGTTCCATCATACGAAATAAATTATTATTCGTAATCAACGAAATACTTAGGCTAAAGTATCATGCCGGAAAGGAGTACCGTTAAAAGTATATTAAAAACTTTGTACGTTAGTATAATTAGCTTAAACTTTCAAACTAGTTTGAATAGAAGATAAACGGAGTTCGCTTAAAGAAACTTACGAGATATAAGAAATTGTATGAAACTCTTATGGTTGTGGTTCCATCATACGAAATAAATTATTATTCGTAATCAACGAAATACTTAGGCTAAAGTATCATGCCGGAAAGGAGTACCGTTAAAAGTATATTAAAAACTTCATACGTTAGTATAAGGAGCTTAAACGTTTAAACGAGTTTGATTAGAAGATAAAAAGAGTTCGCTTAAAGAAACTTACGAGATATAAGAAATTGTATGAAACTCTTATGGTTATGGTTCCATCATACGAAATAAATTTTTCTTCGTAATAAACGAAATACTTTGGCTAAAGTATCATGCCGGAAAGGAGTACCGTTAAAAGTATATTAAAAACTTTGTACGTTAGTATAATTAGCTTAAACTTTTAAACGAGTTTGATTAGAAGATAAACGGAGTTCGCTTAAAGAAACTTACGAGATATAAGAAATTGTATGAAACTCTTATGGTTATGGTTCCATCATACGAAATAAATTATTATTCGTAATCAACGAAATAGTTAGGCTAAAGTATCATGCCGGAAAGTCGTACCGTTAAAACTATATTAAAAACTTCATATGTTAGTATAATTAGCTTAAACTTTTAAACGAGTTTGATTAGAACATAAACGGAGTTAGCTTAAAGAAACTTAAGAGATATAAGAAATTGTATAAAATTCTTATGGGTGTGTTACCATTATACAAAATAAATTAGTATTCGTTATAAACAAAATACCGAGGCTAAAGTATCATGCCGGAAAAGGGTACCGATAAAATTATATTATAAACCTCATTCGTTAGTATAATTTGCTTAAACTTTTCAACGAGTTTTATTATAGAAGATAAACGGAGTTCGTTTGAAGAAACTTACGAGATAGAAGAAATTGTATGAAACTCTTATGGGTGTGGTACCTTCACACGAAATAAATTATTATTCGTAACCAACAAAATACTTAGGCTAAAGTATCATGCCGGAAAGGAGTACCGTTAAAAGTATATTAAAAACTTCATACGTTAGTATAATTAGCTTAAACTTTTAAACGAGTTTGAATAGAAGATAAACGGAGTTCGCTTAAAGAAACTTACGAGATATAAGAAATTGTATGAAACTCTTATGGTTGTGGTTCCATCATACGAAATAAATTATTATTCGTAATCAACGAAATACTTAGGCTAAAGTGTTATGCCGGAAAAGAGTACCGTTAAAAGTATAATATAAACTTCACACGTTAGAATAATTAGCTTGAACATTTATATGATTTTGATTAGGAGATAAACGGAGTTCGCTTAAAGAAACTTACGAGATATAAGAATTTGTATGAAACTCTTATGGGTGTGGTTCAATCATACGAAATAAATTATTATTCGTAACCAACAAAATACTTAGGCTAAAGTATCATGCCGGAAAGGAGTACCGTTAAAAGTATATTAAAAACTTCATACGTTAGTATAATTAGCTTAAACTTTTAAACTAGTTTGAATAGAAGATAAACGGAGTTCGCTTAAAGAAACTTACGAGATATAAGAAATTGTATGAAACTCTTATGGTTGTGGTTCCATCATACGAAATAAATTATTATTCGTAATCAACGAAATACTTAGGCTAAAGTATCATGCCGGAAAGGAGTACCGTTAAAAGTATATTAAAAATTTCATACGTTAGTATAAGGAGCTTAAACGTTTAAACGAGTTTGATTAGAAGATAAACGGAGTTCGCTTAAAGAAACTTACGAGATAGAAGAAATTGTATGAAACTCTTATGGGTGTGGTACCTTCACACGAAATAAATTATTATTCGTAACCAACAAAATACTTAGGCTAAAGTATCATGCCGGAAAGGAGTACCGTTAAAAGTATATTAAAAACTTCATACGTTAGTATAAGGAGCTTAAACGTTTAAACGAGTTTGATTAGAAGATAAAAAGAGTTCGCTTAAAGAAACTTACGAGATATAAGAAATTGTATGAAACTCTTATGGTTATGGTTCCATCATACGAAATAAATTATTATTCGTAATCAACGAAATAGTTAGGCTAAAGTATCATGCCGGAAAGTCGTACCGTTAAAACTATATTAAAAACTTCATATGTTAGTATAATTAGCTTAAACTTTTAAACGAGTTTGATTAGAACATAAACGGAGTTAGCTTAAAGAAACTTAAGAGATATAAGAAATTGTATAAAATTCTTATGGGTGTGTTACCATTATACAAAATAAATTAGTATTCGTTATAAACAAAATACCGAGGCTAAAGTATCATGCCGGAAAAGGGTACCGATAAAATTATATTATAAACCTCATTCGTTAGTATAATTTGCTTAAACTTTTCAACGAGTTTTATTATAGAAGATAAACGGAGTTCGTTTGAAGAAACTTACGAGATAGAAGAAATTGTATGAAACTCTTATGGGTGTGGTACCTTCACACGAAATAAATTATTATTCGTAACCAACAAAATACTTAGGCTAAAGTATCATGCCGGAAAGGAGTACCGTTAAAAGTATATTAAAAACTTCATACGTTAGTATAATTAGCTTAAACTTTTAAACGAGTTTGAATAGAAGATAAACGGAGTTCGCTTAAAGAAACTTACGAGATATAAGAAATTGTATGAAACTCTTATGGTTGTGGTTCCATCATACGAAATAAATTATTATTCGTAATCAACGAAATACTTAGGCTAAAGTGTTATGCCGGAAAAGAGTACCGTTAAAAGTATAATATAAACTTCACACGTTAGAATAATTAGCTTGAACATTTATATGATTTTGATTAGGAGATAAACGGAGTTCGCTTAAAGAAACTTACGAGATATAAGAATTTGTATGAAACTCTTATGGGTGTGGTTCAATCATACGAAATAAATTATTATTCGTAACCAACAAAATACTTAGGCTAAAGTATCATGCCGGAAAGGAGTACCGTTAAAAGTATATTAAAAACTTCATACGTTAGTATAATTAGCTTAAACTTTTAAACTAGTTTGAATAGAAGATAAACGGAGTTCGCTTAAAGAAACTTACGAGATATAAGAAATTGTATGAAACTCTTATGGTTGTGGTTCCATCATACGAAATAAATTATTATTCGTAATCAACGAAATACTTAGGCTAAAGTATCATGCCGGAAAGGAGTACCGTTAAAAGTATATTAAAAATTTCATACGTTAGTATAAGGAGCTTAAACGTTTAAACGAGTTTGATTAGAAGATAAACGGAGTTCGCTTAAAGAAACTTACGAGATAGAAGAAATTGTATGAAACTCTTATGGGTGTGGTACCTTCACACGAAATAAATTATTATTCGTAACCAACAAAATACTTAGGCTAAAGTATCATGCCGGAAAGGAGTACCGTTAAAAGTATATTAAAAACTTCATACGTTAGTATAAGGAGCTTAAACGTTTAAACGAGTTTGATTAGAAGATAAAAAGAGTTCGCTTAAAGAAACTTACGAGATATAAGAAATTGTATGAAACTCTTATGGTTATGGTTCCATCATACGAAATAAATTATTATTCGTAATCAACGAAATAGTTAGGCTAAAGTATCATGCCGGAAAGTCGTACCGTTAAAACTATATTAAAAACTTCATATGTTAGTATAATTAGCTTAAACTTTTAAACGAGTTTGATTAGAACATAAACGGAGTTAGCTTAAAGAAACTTAAGAGATATAAGAAATTGTATAAAATTCTTATGGGTGTGTTACCATTATACAAAATAAATTAGTATTCGTTATAAACAAAATACCGAGGCTAAAGTATCATGCCGGAAAAGGGTACCGATAAAATTATATTATAAACCTCATTCGTTAGTATAATTTGCTTAAACTTTTCAACGAGTTTTATTATAGAAGATAAACGGAGTTCGTTTGAAGAAACTTACGAGATAGAAGAAATTGTATGAAACTCTTATGGGTGTGGTACCTTCACACGAAATAAATTATTATTCGTAACCAACAAAATACTTAGGCTAAAGTATCATGCCGGAAAGGAGTACCGTTAAAAGTATATTAAAAACTTCATACGTTAGTATAATTAGCTTAAACTTTTAAACGAGTTTGAATAGAAGATAAACGGAGTTCGCTTAAAGAAACTTACGAGATATAAGAAATTGTATGAAACTCTTATGGTTGTGGTTCCATCATACGAAATAAATTATTATTCGTAATCAACGAAATACTTAGGCTAAAGTGTTATGCCGGAAAAGAGTACCGTTAAAAGTATAATATAAACTTCACACGTTAGAATAATTAGCTTGAACATTTATATGATTTTGATTATGAGATAAACGGAGTTCGCTTAAAGAAACTTACGAGATATAAGAATTTGTATGAAACTCTTATGGGTGTGGTTCAATCATACGAAATAAATTATTATTCGTAACCAACAAAATACTTAGGCTAAAGTATCATGCCGGAAAGGAGTACCGTTAAAAGTATATTAAAAACTTCATACGTTAGTATAATTAGCTTAAACTTTTAAACTAGTTTGAATAGAAGATAAACGGAGTTCGCTTAAAGAAACTTACGAGATATAAGAAATTGTATGAAACTCTTATGGTTGTGGTTCCATCATACGAAATAAATTATTATTCGTAATCAACGAAATACTTAGGCTAAAGTATCATGCCGGAAAGGAGTACCGTTAAAAGTATATTAAAAACTTCATACGTTAGTATAAGGAGCTTAAACGTTTAAACGAGTTTGATTAGAAGATAAACGGAGTTCGCTTAAAGAAACTTACGAGATATAAGAAATTGTATGAAACTCTTATGGTTGTGGTTCCATCATACGAAATAAATTATTATTCGTAATCAACGAAATACTTAGGCTAAAGTATCATGCCGGAAAGGAGTACCGTTAAAAGTATATTAAAAACTTTGTACGTTAGTATAATTAGCTTAAACTTTCAAACTAGTTTGAATAGAAGATAAACGGAGTTCGCTTAAAGAAACTTACGAGATATAAGAAATTGTATGAAACTCTTATGGTTGTGGTTCCATCATACGAAATAAATTATTATTCGTAATCAACGAAATACTTAGGCTAAAGTATCATGCCGGAAAGGAGTACCGTTAAAAGTATATTAAAAACTTCATACGTTAGTATAAGGAGCTTAAACGTTTAAACGAGTTTGATTAGAAGATAAACGGAGTTCGCTTAAAGAAACTTACGAGATATAAGAAATTGTATGAAACTCTTATGGTTGTGGTTCCATCATACGAAATAAATTATTATTCGTAATCAACGAAATACTTAGGCTAAAGTGTTATGCCGGAAAAGAGTACCGTTAAAAGTATAATATAAACTTCACACGTTAGAATAATTAGCTTGAACATTTATATGATTTTGATTAGGAGATAAACGGAGTTCGCTTAAAGAAACTTACGAGATATAAGAATTTGTATGAAACTCTCTTATGGGTGTGGTTCAATCATACGAAATAAATTATTATTCGTAACCAACAAAATACTTAGGCTAAAGTATCATGCCGGAAAGGAGTACCGTTAAAAGTATATTAAAAACTTCATACGTTAGTATAATTAGCTTAAACTTTTAAACTAGTTTGAATAGAAGATAAACGGAGTTCGCTTAAAGAAACTTACGAGATATAAGAAATTGTATGAAACTCTTATGGTTGTGGTTCCATCATACGAAATAAATTATTATTCGTAATCAACGAAATACTTAGGCTAAAGTATCATGCCGGAAAGGAGTACCGTTAAAAGTATATTAAAAACTTCATACGTTAGTATAAGTAGCTTAAACGTTTAAACGAGTTTGATTAGAAGATAAAAAGAGTTCGCTTAAAGAAACTTACGAGATATAAGAAATTGTATGAAACTCTTATGGTTATGGAACCATCATACGAAATAAATTTTTCTTCGTAATAAACGAAATACTTAGGCTAAAGTATCATGCCGGAAAGGAGTACCGTTAAAAGTATATTAAAAACTTCATACGTTAGTATAATTAGCTTAAACTTTCAAAATAGTTTGAATAGAAGATAAACGGAGTTCGCTTAAAGAAACTTACGAGATATAAGAAATTGTATGAAACTCTTATGGTTGTGGTTCCATCATACGAAATAAATTATTATTCGTAATCAACGAAATACTTAGGCTAAAGTATCATGCCGGAAAGGAGTACCGCGTTAAAAGTATATTAAAAACTTCATACGTTAGTATAAGTAGCTTAAACGTTTAAACGAGTTTGATTAGAAGATAAAAAGAGTTCGCTTAAAGAAACTTACGAGATATAAGAAATTGTATGAAACTCTTATGGTTATGGAACCATCATACGAAATAAATTTTTCTTCGTAATAAACGAAATACTTAGGCTAAAGTATCATGCCGGAAAGGAGTACCGTTAAAAGTATATTAAAAACTTCGTACGTTAGTATAATTAGCTTAAACTTTCAAACTAGTTTGAATAGAAGATAAACGGAGTTCGCTTAAAGAAACTTACGAGATATAAGAAATTGTATGAAACTCTTATGGTTGTGGTTCCATCATACGAAATAAATTATTATTCGTAATCAACGAAATACTTAGGCTAAAGTATCATGCCGGAAAGGAGTACCGTTAAAAGTATATTAAAAACTTCATACGTTAGTATAAGGAGCTTAAACGTTTAAACGAGTTTGATTAGAAGATAAAAAGAGTTCGCTTAAAGAAACTTACGAGATATAAGAAATTGTATGAAACTCTTATGGTTATGGTTCCATCATACGAAATAAATTTTTCTTCGTAATAAACGAAATACTTTGGCTAAAGTATCATGCCGGAAAGGAGTACCGTTAAAAGTATATTAAAAACTTTGTACGTTAGTATAATTAGCTTAAACTTTTAAACGAGTTTGATTAGAAGATAAACGGAGTTCGCTTAAAGAAACTTACGAGATATAAGAAATTGTATGAAACTCTTATGGTTATGGTTCCATCATACGAAATAAATTATAATTCGTAATCAACGAAATAGTTAGGCTAAAGTATCATGCCGGAAAGTCGTACCGTTAAAACTATATTAAAAACTTCATATGTTAGTATAATTAGCTTAAACTTTTAAACGAGTTTGATTAGAACATAAACGGAGTTAGCTTAAAGAAACTTAAGAGATATAAGAAATTGTATAAAATTCTTATGGGTGTGTTACCATTATACAAAATAAATTAGTATTCGTTATAAACAAAATACCGAGGCTAAAGTATCATGCCGGAAAAGGGTACCGATAAAATTATATTATAAACCTCATTCGTTAGTATAATTTGCTTAAACTTTTCAACGAGTTTTATTATAGAAGATAAACGGAGTTCGTTTGAAGAAACTTACGAGATAGAAGAAATTGTATGAAACTCTTATGGGTGTGGTACCTTCACACGAAATAAATTATTATTCGTAACCAACAAAATACTTAGGCTAAAGTATCATGCCGGAAAGGAGTACCGTTAAAAGTATATTAAAAACTTCATACGTTAGTATAATTAGTTTAAACTTTTAAACGAGTTTGAATAGAAGATAAACGGAGTTCGCTTAAAGAAACTTACGAGATATAAGAAATTGTATGAAACTCTTATGGTTGTGGTTCCATCATACGAAATAAATTATTATTCGTAATCAACGAAATACTTAGGCTAAAGTGTTATGCCGGAAAAGAGTACCGTTAAAAGTATAATATAAACTTCACACGTTAGAATAATTAGCTTGAACATTTATATGATTTTGATTAGGAGATAAACGGAGTTCGCTTAAAGAAACTTACGAGATATAAGAATTTGTATGAAACTCTTATGGGTGTGGTTCAATCATACGAAATAAATTATTATTCGTAACCAACAAAATACTTAGGCTAAAGTATCATGCCGGAAAGGAGTACCGTTAAAAGTATATTAAAAACTTCATACGTTAGTATAATTAGCTTAAACTTTTAAACTAGTTTGAATAGAAGATAAACGGAGTTCGCTTAAAGAAACTTACGAGATATAAGAAATTGTATGAAACTCTTATGGTTGTGGTTCCATCATACGAAATAAATTATTATTCGTAATCAACGAAATACTTAGGCTAAAGTATCATGCCGGAAAGGAGTACCGTTAAAAGTATATTAAAAACTTCATACGTTAGTATAAGGAGCTTAAACGTTTAAACGAGTTTGATTAGAAGATAAACGGAGTTCGCTTAAAGAAACTTACGAGATATAAGAAATTGTATGAAACTCTTATGGTTGTGGTTCCATCATACGAAATAAATTATTATTCGTAATCAACGAAATACTTAGGCTAAAGTGTTATGCCGGAAAAGAGTACCGTTAAAAGTATAATATAAACTTCACACGTTAGAATAATTAGCTTGAACATTTATATGATTTTGATTAGGAGATAAACGGAGTTCGCTTAAAGAAACTTACGAGATATAAGAATTTGTATGAAACTCTCTTATGGGTGTGGTTCAATCATACGAAATAAATTATTATTCGTAACCAACAAAATACTTAGGCTAAAGTATCATGCCGGAAAGGAGTACCGTTAAAAGTATATTAAAAACTTCATACGTTAGTATAATTAGCTTAAACTTTTAAACTAGTTTGAATAGAAGATAAACGGAGTTCGCTTAAAGAAACTTACGAGATATAAGAAATTGTATGAAACTCTTATGGTTGTGGTTCCATCATACGAAATAAATTATTATTCGTAATCAACGAAATACTTAGGCTAAAGTATCATGCCGGAAAGGAGTACCGTTAAAAGTATATTAAAAACTTCATACGTTAGTATAATTAGCTTAAACTTTTAAACTAGTTTGAATAGAAGATAAACGGAGTTCGCTTAAAGAAACTTACGAGATATAAGAAATTGTATGAAACTCTTATGGTTGTGGTTCCATCATACGAAATAAATTATTATTCGTAATCAACGAAATACTTAGGCTAAAGTATCATGCCAGAAAGGAGTACCGTTAAAAGTATATTAAAAACTTCATACGTTAGTATAAGGAGCTTAAACGTTTAAACGAGTTTGATTAGAAGATAAACGGAGTTCGCTTAAAGAAACTTACGAGATATAAGAAATTGTATGAAACTCTTATGGTTGTGGTTCCATCATACGAAATAAATTATTATTCGTAATCAACGAAATACTTAGGCTAAAGTATCATGCCGGAAAGGAGTACCGTTAAAAGTATATTAAAAACTTCATACGTTAGTATAAGTAGCTTAAACGTTTAAACGAGTTTGATTAGAAGATAAAAAGAGTTCGCTTAAAGAAACTTACGAGATATAAGAAATTGTATGAAACTCTTATGGTTATGGAACCATCATACGAAATAAATTTTTCTTCGTAATAAACGAAATACTTAGGCTAAAGTATATAATTAGCTTAAACTTTTAAACGAGTTTGATTAGAAGATAAACGGAGTTCGCTTAAAGAAACTTACGAGATATAAGAAATTGTATGAAACTCTTATGGTTATGGTTCCATCATACGAAATAAATTATTATTCGTAATCAACGAAATAGTTAGGCTAAAGTATCATGCCGGAAAGTAGTACCGTTAAAACTATATTAAAAACTTCATACGTTAGTATAAGTAGCTTAAACGTTTAAACGAGTTTGATTAGAAGATAAAAAGAGTTCGCTTAAAGAAACTTACGAGATATAAGAAATTGTATGAAACTCTTATGGTTGTGGTTCCATCATACGAAATAAATTATTATTCGTAATCAACGAAATACTTAGGCTAAAGTGTTATGCCGGAAAAGAGTACCGTTAAAAGTATAATATAAACTTCACACGTTAGAATAATTATCTTGAACATTTACATGATTTTGATTAGGAGATAAACGGAGTTCGCTTAAAGAAATTTACGAGATATAAGAATTTGTATGAAACTCTTATGGGTGTGGTTCAATCATACGAAATAAATTATTATTCGTAACCAACAAAATACTTAGGCTAAAGTATCATGCCGGAAAGGAGTACCGTTAAAAGTATATTAAAAACTTCATACGTTAGTATAATTAGCTTAAACTTTTAAACGAGTTTGAATAGAAGATAAACGGAGTTCGCTTAAAGAAACTTACGAGATATAAGAAATTGTATGAAACTCTTATGGTTGTGGTTCCATCATACGAAATAAATTATTATTCGTAATCAACGAAATACTTAGGCTAAAGTATCATGCCGGAAAGGAGTACCGTTAAAAGTATATTAAAAACTTCATACGTTAGTATAAGGAGCTTAAACGTTTAAACGAGTTTGATTAGAAGATAAACGGAGTTCGCTTAAAGAAACTTACGAGATATAAGAAATTGTATGAAACTCTTATGGTTGTGGTTCCATCATACGAAATAAATTATTATTCGTAATCAACGAAATACTTAGGCTAAAGTATCATGCCGGAAAGGAGTACCGTTAAAAGTATATTAAAAACTTCATACGTTAGTATAAGTAGCTTAAACGTTTAAACGAGTTTGATTAGAAGATAAAAAGAGTTCGCTTAAAGAAACTTACGAGATATAAGAAATTGTATGAAACTCTTATGGTTATGGAACCATCATACGAAATAAATTTTTCTTCGTAATAAACGAAATACTTAGGCTAAAGTATCATGCCGGAAAGGAGTACCGTTAAAAGTATATTAAAAACTTTGTACGTTAGTATAATTAGCTTAAACTTTTAAACGAGTTTGATTAGAAGATAAACGGAGTTCGCTTAAAGAAACTTACGAGATATAAGAAATTGTATGAAACTCTTATGGTTATGGTTCCATCATACGAAATAAATTATTATTCGTAATCAACGAAATAGTTAGGCTAAAGTATCATGCCGGAAAGTAGTACCGTTAAAACTATATTAAAAACTTCATATGTTAGTATAATTAGCTTAAACTTTTAAACGAGTTTGATTAGAAGATAAACGGAGTTCGCTTAAAGAAACTTAAGAGATATAAGAAATTGTATAAAATTCTTATAGGTATGTTACCATTATACAAAATAAATTAGTATTCGTAATAAACAAAATACCGAGGCTAAAGTATCTTGCCGGAAAGGGGTACCGTTAAAATTATATTATAAACCTCATTCGTTAGTATAATTTGCTTAAACTTTTCAACGAGTTTTATTATAGAAGATAAACGGAGTTCGTTTGAAGAAACTTACGAGATAGAAGAAATTGTATGAAACTCTTATGGGTGTGGTACCTTCACACGAAATAAATTATTATTCGTAACCAACAAAATACTTAGGCTAAAGTATCATGCCGGAAAGGAGTACCGTTAAAAGTATATTAAAAACTTCATACGTTAGTATAATTAGCTTAAACTTTTAAACGAGTTTGAATAGAAGATAAACGGAGTTCGCTTAAAGAAACTTACGAGATATAAGAAATTGTATGAAACTCTTATGGTTGTGGTTCCATCATACGAAATAAATTATTATTCGTAATCAACGAAATACTTAGGCTAAAGTGTTATGCCGGAAAAGAGTACCGTTAAAAGTATAATATAAACTTCACACGTTAGAATAATTAGCTTGAACATTTATATGATTTTGATTAGGAGATAAACGGAGTTCGCTTAAAGAAACTTACGAGATATAAGAAATTGTATGAAACTCTTATGGTTATGGAACCATCATACGAAATAAATTTTTCTTCGTAATAAACGAAATACTTAGGCTAAAGTATCATGCCGGAAAGGAGTACCGTTAAAAATATATTAAAAACTTTGTACGTTAGTATAATTAGCTTAAACTTTTAAACGAGTTTGATTAGAAGATAAACGGAGTTCGCTTAAAGAAACTTACGAGATATAAGAAATTGTATGAAACTCTTATGGTTATGGTTCCATCATACGAAATAAATTATTATTCGTAATCAACGAAATAGTTAGGCTAAAGTATCATGCCGGAAAGTAGTACCGTTAAAACTATATTAAAAACTTCATATGTTAGTATAAGTAGCTTAAACGTTTAAACGAGTTTGATTAGAAGATAAAAAGAGTTCGCTTAAAGAAACTTACGAGATATAAGAAATTGTATGAAACTCTTATGGTTGTGGTTCCATCATACGAAATAAATTATTATTCGTAATCAACGAAATACTTAGGCTAAAGTGTTATGCCGGAAAAGAGTACCGTTAAAAGTATAATATAAACTTCACACTATAGAATAATTAGCTTGAACATTTATATGATTTTGATTAGGAGATAAACGGAGTTCGCTTAAAGAAACTTACGAGATATAAGAATTTGTATGAAACTCTTATGGGTGTGGTTCAATCATACGAAATAAATTATTATTCGTAACCAACAAAATACTTAGGCTAAAGTATCATGCCGGAAAGGAGTACCGTTAAAAGTATATTAAAAACTTCATACGTTAGTATAATTAGCTTAAACTTTTAAACTAGTTTGAATAGAAGATAAACGGAGTTCGCTTAAAGAAACTTACGAGATATAAGAAATTGTATGAAACTCTTATGGTTGTGGTTCCATCATACGAAATAAATTATTATTCGTAATCAACGAAATACTTAGGCTAAAGTATCATGCCGGAAAGGAGTACCGTTAAAAGTATATTAAAAACTTCATACGTTAGTATAAGGAGCTTAAACGTTTAAACGAGTTTGATTAGAAGATAAACGGAGTTCGCTTAAAGAAACTTACGAGATATAAGAAATTGTATGAAACTCTTATGGTTGTGGTTCCATCATACGAAATAAATTATTATTCGTAATCAACGAAATACTTAGGCTAAAGTATCATGCCGGAAAGGAGTACCGTTAAAAGTATATTAAAAACTTCATACGTTAGTATAAGTAGCTTAAACGTTTAAACGAGTTTGATTAGAAGATAAAAAGAGTTCGCTTAAAGAAACTTACGAGATATAAGAAATTGTATGAAACTCTTATGGTTATGGAACCATCATACGAAATAAATTTTTCTTCGTAATAAACGAAATACTTAGGCTAAAGTATATAATTAGCTTAAACTTTTAAACGAGTTTGATTAGAAGATAAACGGAGTTCGCTTAAAGAAACTTACGAGATATAAGAAATTGTATGAAACTCTTATGGTTATGGTTCCATCATACGAAATAAATTATTATTCGTAATCAACGAAATAGTTAGGCTAAAGTATCATGCCGGAAAGTAGTACCGTTAAAACTATATTAAAAACTTCATACGTTAGTATAAGTAGCTTAAACGTTTAAACGAGTTTGATTAGAAGATAAAAAGAGTTCGCTTAAAGAAACTTACGAGATATAAGAAATTGTATGAAACTCTTATGGTTGTGGTTCCATCATACGAAATAAATTATTATTCGTAATCAACGAAATACTTAGGCTAAAGTGTTATGCCGGAAAAGAGTACCGTTAAAAGTATAATATAAACTTCACACGTTAGAATAATTATCTTGAACATTTACATGATTTTGATTAGGAGATAAACGGAGTTCGCTTAAAGAAACTTACGAGATATAAGAATTTGTATGAAACTCTTATGGGTGTGGTTCAATCATACGAAATAAATTATTATTCGTAACCAACAAAATACTTAGGCTAAAGTATCATGCCGGAAAGGAGTACCGTTAAAAGTATATTAAAAACTTCATACGTTAGTATAATTAGCTTAAACTTTTAAACTAGTTTGAATAGAAGATAAACGGAGTTCGCTTAAAGAAACTTACGAGATATAAGAAATTGTATGAAACTCTTATGGTTGTGGTTCCATCATACGAAATAAATTATTATTCGTAATCAACGAAATACTTAGGCTAAAGTATCATGCCGGAAAGGAGTACCGTTAAAAGTATATTAAAAACTTCATACGTTAGTATAAGGAGCTTAAACGTTTAAACGAGTTTGATTAGAAGATAAACGGAGTTCGCTTAAAGAAACTTACGAGATATAAGAAATTGTATGAAACTCTTATGGTTGTGGTTCCATCATACGAAATAAATTATTATTCGTAATCAACGAAATACTTAGGCTAAAGTATCATGCCGGAAAGGAGTACCGTTAAAAGTATATTAAAAACTTCATACGTTAGTATAAGTAGCTTAAACGTTTAAACGAGTTTGATTAGAAGATAAAAAGAGTTCGCTTAAAGAAACTTACGAGATATAAGAAATTGTATGAAACTCTTATGGTTGTGGTTCCATCATACGAAATAAATTATTATTCGTAATCAACGAAATACTTAGGCTAAAGTATCATGCCGGAAAGGAGTACCGTTAAAAGTATATTAAAAACTTCATACGTTAGTATAAGTAGCTTAAACGTTTAAACGAGTTTGATTAGAAGATAAAAAGAGTTCGCTTAAAGAAACTTACGAGATATAAGAAATTGTATGAAACTCTTATGGTTATGGAACCATCATACGAAATAAATTTTTCTTCGTAATAAACGAAATACTTAGGCTAAAGTATCATGCCGGAAAGGAGTACCGTTAAAAGTATATTAAAAACTTTGTACGTTAGTATAATTAGCTTAAACTTTTAAACGAGTTTGATTAGAAGATAAACGGAGTTCGCTTAAAGAAACTTACGAGATATAAGAAATTGTATGAAACTCTTATGGTTATGGTTCCACCATACGAAATAAATTATTATTCGTAATCAACGAAATAGTTAGGCTAAAGTATCATGCCGGAAAGTAGTACCGTTAAAACTATATTAAAAACTTCATATGTTAGTATAATTAGCTTAAACTTTTAAACGAGTTTGATTAGAAGATAAACGGAGTTCGCTTAAAGAAACTTAAGAGATATAAGAAATTGTATAAAATTCTTATAGGTATGTTACCATTATACAAAATAAATTAGTATTCGTAATAAACAAAATACCGAGGCTAAAGTATCTTGCCGGAAAGGGGTACCGTTAAAATTATATTATAAACCTCATTCGTTAGTATAATTTGCTTAAACTTTTTAACGAGTTTTATTATAGAAGATAAACGGAGTTCGTTTGAAGAAACTTACGAGATAGAAGAAATTGTATGAAACTCTTATGGGTGTGGTACCTTCACACGAAATAAATTATTATTCGTAACCAACAAAATACTTAGGCTAAAGTATCATGCCGGAAAGGAGTACCGTTAAAAGTATATTAAAAACTTCATACGTTAGTATAATTAGCTTAAACTTTTAAACGAGTTTGAATAGAAGATAAACGGAGTTCGCTTAAAGAAACTTACGAGATATAAGAAATTGTATGAAACTCTTATGGTTGTGGTTCCATCATACGAAATAAATTATTATTCGTAATCAACGAAATACTTAGGCTAAAGTGTTATGCCGGAAAAGAGTACCGTTAAAAGTATAATATAAACTTCACACGTTAGAATAATTAGCTTGAACATTTATATGATTTTGATTAGGAGATAAACGGAGTTCGCTTAAAGAAACTTACGAGATATAAGAATTTGTATGAAACTCTTATGGGTGTGGTTCAATCATACGAAATAAATTATTATTCGTAACCAACAAAATACTTAGGCTAAAGTATCATGCCGGAAAGGAGTACCGTTAAAAGTATATTAAAAACTTCATACGTTAGTATAATTAGCTTAAACTTTTAAACTAGTTTGAATAGAAGATAAACGGAGTTCGCTTAAAGAAACTTACGAGATATAAGAAATTGTATGAAACTCTTATGGTTGTGGTTCCATCATACGAAATAAATTATTATTCGTAATCAACGAAATACTTAGGCTAAAGTATCATGCCGGAAAGGAGTACCGTTAAAAGTATATTAAAAACTTCATACGTTAGTATAAGGAGCTTAAACGTTTAAACGAGTTTGATTAGAAGATAAACGGAGTTCGCTTAAAGAAACTTACGAGATATAAGAAATTGTATGAAACTCTTATGGTTATGGAACCATCATACGAAATAAATTTTTCTTCGTAATAAACGAAATACTTAGGCTAAAGTATCATGCCGGAAAGGAGTACCGTTAAAAGTATATTAAAAACTTCATACGTTAGTATAAGTAGCTTAAACGTTTAAACGAGTTTGATTAGAAGATAAAAAGAGTTCGCTTAAAGAAACTTACGAGATATAAGAAATTGTATGAAACTCTTATGGTTATGGAACCATCATACGAAATAAATTTTTCTTCGTAATAAACGAAATACTTAGGCTAAAGTATATAATTAGCTTAAACTTTTAAACGAGTTTGATTAGAAGATAAACGGAGTTCGCTTAAAGAAACTTACGAGATATAAGAAATTGTATGAAACTCTTATGGTTATGGTTCCATCATACGAAATAAATTATTATTCGTAATCAACGAAATAGTTAGGCTAAAGTATCATGCCGGAAAGTAGTACCGTTAAAACTATATTAAAAACTTCATACGTTAGTATAAGTAGCTTAAACGTTTAAACGAGTTTGATTAGAAGATAAAAAGAGTTCGCTTAAAGAAACTTACGAGATATAAGAAATTGTATGAAACTCTTATGGTTGTGGTTCCATCATACGAAATAAATTATTATTCGTAATCAACGAAATACTTAGGCTAAAGTGTTATGCCGGAAAAGAGTACCGTTAAAAGTATAATATAAACTTCACACGTTAGAATAATTATCTTGAACATTTACATGATTTTGATTAGGAGATAAACGGAGTTCGCTTAAAGAAACTTACGAGATATAAGAATTTGTATGAAACTCTTATGGGTGTGGTTCAATCATACGAAATAAATTATTATTCGTAACCAACAAAATACTTAGGCTAAAGTATCATGCCGGAAAGGAGTACCGTTAAAAGTATATTAAAAACTTCATACGTTAGTATAATTAGCTTAAACTTTTAAACTAGTTTGAATAGAAGATAAACGGAGTTCGCTTAAAGAAACTTACGAGATATAAGAAATTGTATGAAACTCTTATGGTTGTGGTTCCATCATACGAAATAAATTATTATTCGTAATCAACGAAATACTTAGGCTAAAGTATCATGCCGGAAAGGAGTACCGTTAAAAGTATATTAAAAACTTCATACGTTAGTATAAGGAGCTTAAACGTTTAAACGAGTTTGATTAGAAGATAAACGGAGTTCGCTTAAAGAAACTTACGAGATATAAGAAATTGTATGAAACTCTTATGGTTGTGGTTCCATCATACGAAATAAATTATTATTCGTAATCAACGAAATACTTAGGCTAAAGTATCATGCCGGAAAGGAGTACCGTTAAAAGTATATTAAAAACTTCATACGTTAGTATAAGTAGCTTAAACGTTTAAACGAGTTTGATTAGAAGATAAAAAGAGTTCGCTTAAAGAAACTTACGAGATATAAGAAATTGTATGAAACTCTTATGGTTGTGGTTCCATCATACGAAATAAATTATTATTCGTAATCAACGAAATACTTAGGCTAAAGTATCATGCCGGAAAGGAGTACCGTTAAAAGTATATTAAAAACTTCATACGTTAGTATAAGTAGCTTAAACGTTTAAACGAGTTTGATTAGAAGATAAAAAGAGTTCGCTTAAAGAAACTTACGAGATATAAGAAATTGTATGAAACTCTTATGGTTATGGAACCATCATACGAAATAAATTTTTCTTCGTAATAAACGAAATACTTAGGCTAAAGTATCATGCCGGAAAGGAGTACCGTTAAAAGTATATTAAAAACTTTGTACGTTAGTATAATTAGCTTAAACTTTTAAACGAGTTTGATTAGAAGATAAACGGAGTTCGCTTAAAGAAACTTACGAGATATAAGAAATTGTATGAAACTCTTATGGTTATGGTTCCACCATACGAAATAAATTATTATTCGTAATCAACGAAATAGTTAGGCTAAAGTATCATGCCGGAAAGTAGTACCGTTAAAACTATATTAAAAACTTCATATGTTAGTATAATTAGCTTAAACTTTTAAACGAGTTTGATTAGAAGATAAACGGAGTTCGCTTAAAGAAACTTAAGAGATATAAGAAATTGTATAAAATTCTTATAGGTATGTTACCATTATACAAAATAAATTAGTATTCGTAATAAACAAAATACCGAGGCTAAAGTATCTTGCCGGAAAGGGGTACCGTTAAAATTATATTATAAACCTCATTCGTTAGTATAATTTGCTTAAACTTTTTAACGAGTTTTATTATAGAAGATAAACGGAGTTCGTTTGAAGAAACTTACGAGATAGAAGAAATTGTATGAAACTCTTATGGGTGTGGTACCTTCACACGAAATAAATTATTATTCGTAACCAACAAAATACTTAGGCTAAAGTATCATGCCGGAAAGGAGTACCGTTAAAAGTATATTAAAAACTTCATACGTTAGTATAATTAGCTTAAACTTTTAAACGAGTTTGAATAGAAGATAAACGGAGTTCGCTTAAAGAAACTTACGAGATATAAGAAATTGTATGAAACTCTTATGGTTGTGGTTCCATCATACGAAATAAATTATTATTCGTAATCAACGAAATACTTAGGCTAAAGTGTTATGCCGGAAAAGAGTACCGTTAAAAGTATAATATAAACTTCACACGTTAGAATAATTAGCTTGAACATTTATATGATTTTGATTAGGAGATAAACGGAGTTCGCTTAAAGAAACTTACGAGATATAAGAATTTGTATGAAACTCTTATGGGTGTGGTTCAATCATACGAAATAAATTATTATTCGTAACCAACAAAATACTTAGGCTAAAGTATCATGCCGGAAAGGAGTACCGTTAAAAGTATATTAAAAACTTCATACGTTAGTATAATTAGCTTAAACTTTTAAACTAGTTTGAATAGAAGATAAACGGAGTTCGCTTAAAGAAACTTACGAGATATAAGAAATTGTATGAAACTCTTATG
This sequence comes from Chamaenerion angustifolium, assembly GCA_946814005.1. NCBI lineage: Eukaryota > Viridiplantae > Streptophyta > Magnoliopsida > Myrtales > Onagraceae > Chamaenerion > Chamaenerion angustifolium. Next base: position 14,754,921 of record OX328274.1, read on the forward strand.
GTTGTGGTTCCATCATACGAAATAAATTATTATTCGTAATCAACGAAATACTTAGGCTAAAGTATCATGCCGGAAAGGAGTACCGTTAAAAGTATATTAAAAACTTCATACGTTAGTATAAGGAGCTTAAACGTTTAAACGAGTTTGATTAGAAGATAAACGGAGTTCGCTTAAAGAAACTTACGAGATATAAGAAATTGTATGAAACTCTTATGGTTGTGGTTCCATCATACGAAATAAATTATTATTCGTAATCAACGAAATACTTAGGCTAAAGTATCATGCCGGAAAGGAGTACCGTTAAAAGTATATTAAAAACTTCATACGTTAGTATAAGTAGCTTAAACGTTTAAACGAGTTTGATTAGAAGATAAAAAGAGTTCGCTTAAAGAAACTTACGAGATATAAGAAATTGTATGAAACTCTTATGGTTATGGAACCATCATACGAAATAAATTTTTCTTCGTAATAAACGAAATACTTAGGCTAAAGTATCATGCCGGAAAGGAGTACCGTTAAAAGTATATTAAAAACTTTGTACGTTAGTATAATTAGCTTAAACTTTTAAACGAGTTTGATTAGAAGATAAACGGAGTTCGCTTAAAGAAACTTACGAGATATAAGAAATTGTATGAAACTCTTATGGTTATGGTTCCATCATACGAAATAAATTATTATTCGTAATCAACGAAATAGTTAGGCTAAAGTATCATGCCGGAAAGTAGTACCGTTAAAACTATATTAAAAACTTCATATGTTAGTATAATTAGCTTAAACTTTTAAACGAGTTTGATTAGAAGATAAACGGAGTTCGCTTAAAGAAACTTAAGAGATATAAGAAATTGTATAAAATTCTTATAGGTATGTTACCATTATACAAAATAAATTAGTATTCGTAATAAACAAAATACCGAGGCTAAAGTATCTTGCCGGAAAGGGGTACCGTTAAAATTATATTATAAACCTCATTCGTTAGTATAATTTGCTTAAACTTTTTAACGAGTTTTATTATAGAAGATAAACGGAGTTCGTTTGAAGAAACTTACGAGATAGAAGAAATTGTATGAAACTCTTATGGGTGTGGTACCTTCACACGAAATAAATTATTATTCGTAACCAACAAAATACTTAGGCTAAAGTATCATGCCGGAAAGGAGTACCGTTAAAAGTATATTAAAAACTTCATACGTTAGTATAATTAGCTTAAACTTTTAAACGAGTTTGAATAGAAGATAAACGGAGTTCGCTTAAAGAAACTTACGAGATATAAGAAATTGTATGAAACTCTTATGGTTGTGGTTCCATCATACGAAATAAATTATTATTCGTAATCAACGAAATACTTAGGCTAAAGTGTTATGCCGGAAAAGAGTACCGTTAAAAGTATAATATAAACTTCACACGTTAGAATAATTAGCTTGAACATTTATATGATTTTGATTAGGAGATAAACGGAGTTCGCTTAAAGAAACTTACGAGATATAAGAATTTGTATGAAACTCTTATGGGTGTGGTTCAATCATACGAAATAAATTATTATTCGTAACCAACAAAATACTTAGGCTAAAGTATCATGCCGGAAAGGAGTACCGTTAAAAGTATATTAAAAACTTCATACGTTAGTATAATTAGCTTAAACTTTTAAACTAGTTTGAATAGAAGATAAACGGAGTTCGCTTAAAGAAACTTACGAGATATAAGAAATTGTATGAAACTCTTATGGTTGTGGTTCCATCATACGAAATAAATTATTATTCGTAATCAACGAAATACTTAGGCTAAAGTATCATGCCGGAAAGGAGTACCGTTAAAAGTATATTAAAAACTTCATACGTTAGTATAAGGAGCTTAAACGTTTAAACGAGTTTGATTAGAAGATAAACGGAGTTCGCTTAAAGAAACTTACGAGATATAAGAAATTGTATGAAACTCTTATGGTTGTGGTTCCATCATACGAAATAAATTATTATTCGTAATCAACGAAATACTTAGGCTAAAGTATCATGCCGGAAAGGAGTACCGTTAAAAGTATATTAAAAACTTCATACGTTAGTATAAGTAGCTTAAACGTTTAAACGAGTTTGATTAGAAGATAAAAAGAGTTCGCTTAAAGAAACTTACGAGATATAAGAAATTGTATGAAACTCTTATGGTTATGGAACCATCATACGAAATAAATTTTTCTTCGTAATAAACGAAATACTTAGGCTAAAGTATCATGCCGGAAAGGAGTACCGTTAAAAGTATATTAAAAACTTTGTACGTTAGTATAATTAGCTTAAACTTTTAAACGAGTTTGATTAGAAGATAAACGGAGTTCGCTTAAAGAAACTTACGAGATATAAGAAATTGTATGAAACTCTTATGGTTATGGTTCCATCATACGAAATAAATTATTATTCGTAATCAACGAAATAGTTAGGCTAAAGTATCATGCCGGAAAGTAGTACCGTTAAAACTATATTAAAAACTTCATATGTTAGTATAATTAGCTTAAACTTTTAAACGAGTTTGATTAGAAGATAAACGGAGTTCGCTTAAAGAAACTTAAGAGATATAAGAAATTGTATAAAATTCTTATAGGTATGTTACCATTATACAAAATAAATTAGTATTCGTAATAAACAAAATACCGAGGCTAAAGTATCTTGCCGGAAAGGGGTACCGTTAAAATTATATTATAAACCTCATTCGTTAGTATAATTTGCTTAAACTTTTCAACGAGTTTTATTATAGAAGATAAACGGAGTTCGTTTGAAGAAACTTACGAGATAGAAGAAATTGTATGAAACTCTTATGGGTGTGGTACCTTCACACGAAATAAATTATTATTCGTAACCAACAAAATACTTAGGCTAAAGTATCATGCCGGAAAGGAGTACCGTTAAAAGTATATTAAAAACTTCATACGTTAGTATAATTAGCTTAAACTTTTAAACGAGTTTGAATAGAAGATAAACGGAGTTCGCTTAAAGAAACTTACGAGATATAAGAAATTGTATGAAACTCTTATGGTTGTGGTTCCATCATACGAAATAAATTATTATTCGTAATCAACGAAATACTTAGGCTAAAGTGTTATGCCGGAAAAGAGTACCGTTAAAAGTATAATATAAACTTCACACGTTAGAATAATTAGCTTGAATATTTATATGATTTTGATTAGGAGATAAACGGAGTTCGCTTAAAGAAACTTACGAGATATAAGAATTTGTATGAAACTCTTATGGGTGTGGTTCAATCATACGAAATAAATTATTATTCGTAACCAACAAAATACTTAGGCTAAAGTATCATGCCGGAAAGGAGTACCGTTAAAAGTATATTAAAAACTTCATACGTTAGTATAATTAGCTTAAACTTTTAAACTAGTTTGAATAGAAGATAAACGGAGTTCGCTTAAAGAAACTTACGAGATATAAGAAATTGTATGAAACTCTTATGGTTGTGGTTCCATCATACGAAATAAATTATTATTCGTAATCAACGAAATACTTAGGCTAAAGTATCATGCCGGAAAGGAGTACCGTTAAAAGTATATTAAAAACTTCATACGTTAGTATAAGGAGCTTAAACGTTTAAACGAGTTTGATTAGAAGATAAACGGAGTTCGCTTAAAGAAACTTACGAGATATAAGAAATTGTATGAAACTCTTATGGTTGTGGTTCCATCATACGAAATAAATTATTATTCGTAATCAACGAAATACTTAGGCTAAAGTATCATGCCGGAAAGGAGTACCGTTAAAAGTATATTAAAAACTTCATACGTTAGTATAAGTAGCTTAAACGTTTAAACGAGTTTGATTAGAAGATAAAAAGAGTTCGCTTAAAGAAACTTACGAGATATAAGAAATTGTATGAAACTCTTATGGTTATGGAACCATCATACGAAATAAATTTTTCTTCGTAATAAACGAAATACTTAGGCTAAAGTATCATGCCGGAAAGGAGTACCGTTAAAAGTATATTAAAAACTTTGTACGTTAGTATAATTAGCTTAAACTTTTAAACGAGTTTGATTAGAAGATAAACGGAGTTCGCTTAAAGAAACTTACGAGATATAAGAAATTGTATGAAACTCTTATGGTTATGGTTCCATCATACGAAATAAATTATTATTCGTAATCAACGAAATAGTTAGGCTAAAGTATCATGCCGGAAAGTAGTACCGTTAAAACTATATTAAAAACTTCATATGTTAGTATAATTAGCTTAAACTTTTAAACGAGTTTGATTAGGAGATAAACGGAGTTCGCTTAAAGAAACTTAAGAGATATAAGAAATTGTATAAAATTCTTATAGGTATGTTACCATTATACAAAATAAATTAGTATTCGTAATAAACAAAATACCGAGGCTAAAGTATCTTGCCGGAAAGGGGTACCGTTAAAATTATATTATAAACCTCATTCGTTAGTATAATTTGCTTAAACTTTTTAACGAGTTTTATTATAGAAGATAAACGGAGTTCGTTTGAAGAAACTTACGAGATAGAAGAAATTGTATGAAACTCTTATGGGTGTGGTACCTTCACACGAAATAAATTATTATTCGTAACCAACAAAATACTTAGGCTAAAGTATCATGCCGGAAAGGAGTACCGTTAAAAGTATATTAAAAACTTCATACGTTAGTATAATTAGCTTAAACTTTTAAACGAGTTTGAATAGAAGATAAACGGAGTTCGCTTAAAGAAACTTACGAGATATAAGAAATTGTATGAAACTCTTATGGTTGTGGTTCCATCATACGAAATAAATTATTATTCGTAATCAACGAAATACTTAGGCTAAAGTGTTATGCCGGAAAAGAGTACCGTTAAAAGTATAATATAAACTTCACACGTTAGAATAATTAGCTTGAACATTTATATGATTTTGATTAGGAGATAAACGGAGTTCGCTTAAAGAAACTTACGAGATATAAGAATTTGTATGAAACTCTTATGGGTGTGGTTCAATCATACGAAATAAATTATTATTCGTAACCAACAAAATACTTAATCTAAAGTATCATGCCGGAAAGGAGTACCGTTAAAAGTATATTAAAAACTTCATACGTTAGTATAATTAGCTTAAACTTTTAAACTAGTTTGAATAGAAGATAAACGGAGTTCGCTTAAAGAAACTTACGAGATATAAGAAATTGTATGAAACTCTTATGGTTGTGGTTCCATCATACGAAATAAATTATTATTCGTAATCAACGAAATACTTAGGCTAAAGTATCATGCCGGAAAGGAGTACCGTTAAAAGTATATTAAAAACTTCATACGTTAGTATAAGGAGCTTAAACGTTTAAACGAGTTTGATTAGAAGATAAACGGAGTTCGCTTAAAGAAACTTACGAGATATAAGAAATTGTATGAAACTCTTATGGTTGTGGTTCCATCATACGAAATAAATTATTATTCGTAATCAACGAAATACTTAGGCTAAAGTATCATGCCGGAAAGGAGTACCGTTAAAAGTATATTAAAAACTTCATACGTTAGTATAAGTAGCTTAAACGTTTAAACGAGTTTGATTAGAAGATAAAAAGAGTTCGCTTAAAGAAACTTACGAGATATAAGAAATTGTATGAAACTCTTATGGTTATGGAACCATCATACGAAATAAATTTTTCTTCGTAATAAACGAAATACTTAGGCTAAAGTATCATGCCGGAAAGGAGTACCGTTAAAAGTATATTAAAAACTTTGTACGTTAGTATAATTAGCTTAAACTTTTAAACGAGTTTGATTAGAAGATAAACGGAGTTCGCTTAAAGAAACTTACGAGATATAAGAAATTGTATGAAACTCTTATGGTTATGGTTCCATCATACGAAATAAATTATTATTCGTAATCAACGAAATAGTTAGGCTAAAGTATCATGCCGGAAAGTAGTACCGTTAAAACTATATTAAAAACTTCATATGTTAGTATAATTAGCTTAAACTTTTAAACGAGTTTGATTAGAAGATAAACGGAGTTCGCTTAAAGAAACTTAAGAGATATAAGAAATTGTATAAAATTCTTATAGGTATGTTACCATTATACAAAATAAATTAGTATTCGTAATAAACAAAATACCGAGGCTAAAGTATCTTGCCGGAAAGGGGTACCGTTAAAATTATATTATAAACCTCATTCGTTAGTATAATTTGCTTAAACTTTTCAACGAGTTTTATTATAGAAGATAAACGGAGTTCGTTTGAAGAAACTTACGAGATAGAAGAAATTGTATGAAACTCTTATGGGTGTGGTACCTTCACACGAAATAAATTATTATTCGTAACCAACAAAATACTTAGGCTAAAGTATCATGCCGGAAAGGAGTACCGTTAAAAGTATATTAAAAACTTCATACGTTAGTATAATTAGCTTAAACTTTTAAACGAGTTTGAATAGAAGATAAACGGAGTTCGCTTAAAGAAACTTACGAGATATAAGAAATTGTATGAAACTCTTATGGTTGTGGTTCCATCATACGAAATAAATTATTATTCGTAATCAACGAAATACTTAGGCTAAAGTGTTATGCCGGAAAAGAGTACCGTTAAAAGTATAATATAAACTTCACACGTTAGAATAATTAGCTTGAATATTTATATGATTTTGATTAGGAGATAAACGGAGTTCGCTTAAAGAAACTTACGAGATATAAGAATTTGTATGAAACTCTTATGGGTGTGGTTCAATCATACGAAATAAATTATTATTCGTAACCAACAAAATACTTAGGCTAAAGTATCATGCCGGAAAGGAGTACCGTTAAAAGTATATTAAAAACTTCATACGTTAGTATAATTAGCTTAAACTTTTAAACTAGTTTGAATAGAAGATAAACGGAGTTCGCTTAAAGAAACTTACGAGATATAAGAAATTGTATGAAACTCTTATGGTTGTGGTTCCATCATACGAAATAAATTATTATTCGTAATCAACGAAATACTTAGGCTAAAGTATCATGCCGGAAAGGAGTACCGTTAAAAGTATATTAAAAACTTCATACGTTAGTATAAGGAGCTTAAACGTTTAAACGAGTTTGATTAGAAGATAAACGGAGTTCGCTTAAAGAAACTTACGAGATATAAGAAATTGTATGAAACTCTTATGGTTGTGGTTCCATCATACGAAATAAATTATTATTCGTAATCAACGAAATACTTAGGCTAAAGTATCATGCCGGAAAGGAGTACCGTTAAAAGTATATTAAAAACTTCATACGTTAGTATAAGTAGCTTAAACGTTTAAACGAGTTTGATTAGAAGATAAAAAGAGTTCGCTTAAAGAAACTTACGAGATATAAGAAATTGTATGAAACTCTTATGGTTATGGAACCATCATACGAAATAAATTTTTCTTCGTAATAAACGAAATACTTAGGCTAAAGTATATAATTAGCTTAAACTTTTAAACGAGTTTGATTAGAAGATAAACGGTGTTCGCTTAAAGAAACTTACGAGATATAAGAAATTGTATGAAACTCTTATGGTTATGGTTCCATCATACGAAATAAATTATTATTCGTAATCAACGAAATAGTTAGGCTAAAGTATCATGCCGGAAAGTAGTACCGTTAAAACTATATTAAAAACTTCATACGTTAGTATAAGTAGCTTAAACGTTTAAACGAGTTTGATTAGAAGATAAAAAGAGTTCGCTTAAAGAAACTTAAGAGATATAAGAAATTGTATAAAATTCTTATAGGTATGTTACCATTATACAAAATAAATTAGTATTCGTAATAAACAAAATACCGAGGCTAAAGTATCTTGCCGGAAAGGGGTACCGTTAAAATTATATTATAAACCTCATTCGTTAGTATAATTTGCTTAAACTTTTCAACGAGTTTTATTATAGAAGATAAACGGAGTTCGTTTGAAGAAACTTACGAGATAGAAGAAATTGTATGAAACTCTTATGGGTGTGGTACCTTCACACGAAATAAATTATTATTCGTAACCAACAAAATACTTAGGCTAAAGTATCATGCCGGAAAGGAGTACCGTTAAAAGTATATTAAAAACTTCATACGTTAGTATAATTAGCTTAAACTTTTAAACGAGTTTGAATAGAAGATAAACGGAGTTCGCTTAAAGAAACTTCCGAGATATAAGAAATTGTATGAAACTCTTATGGGTGTGGTACCTTCACACGAAATAAATTATTATTCGTAACCAACAAAATACTTAGGCTAAAGTATCATGCCGGAAAGGAGTACCGTTAAAAGTATATTAAAAACTTCATACGTTAGTATAATTAGCTTAAACTTTTAAACGAGTTTGAATAGAAGATAAACGGAGTTCGCTTAAAGAAACTTACGAGATATAAGAAATTGTATGAAACTCTTATGGTTGTGGTTCCATCATACGAAATAAATTATTATTCGTAATCAACGAAATACTTAGGCTAAAGTGTTATGCCGGAAAAGAGTACCGTTAAAAGTATAATATAAACTTCACACGTTAGAATAATTAGCTTGAACATTTATATGATTTTGATTAGGAGATAAACGGAGTTCGCTTAAAGAAACTTACGAGATATAAGAATTTGTATGAAACTCTTATGGGTGTGGTTCAATCATACGAAATAAATTATTATTCGTAACCAACAAAATACTTAGGCTAAAGTATCATGCCGGAAAGGAGTACCGTTAAAAGTATATTAAAAACTTCATACGTTAGTATAATTAGCTTAAACTTTTAAACTAGTTTGAATAGAAGATAAACGGAGTTCGCTTAAAGAAACTTACGAGATATAAGAAATTGTATGAAACTCTTATGGTTGTGGTTCCATCATACGAAATAAATTATTATTCGTAATCAACGAAATACTTAGGCTAAAGTATCATGCCGGAAAGGAGTACCGTTAAAAGTATATTAAAAACTTCATACGTTAGTATAAGGAGCTTAAACGTTTAAACGAGTTTGATTAGAAGATAAACGGAGTTCGCTTAAAGAAACTTACGAGATATAAGAAATTGTATGAAACTCTTATGGTTGTGGTTCCATCATACGAAATAAATTATTATTCGTAATCAACGAAATACTTAGGCTAAAGTATCATGCCGGAAAGGAGTACCGTTAAAAGTATATTAAAAACTTCATACGTTAGTATAAGTAGCTTAAACGTTTAAACGAGTTTGATTAGAAGATAAAAAGAGTTCGCTTAAAGAAACTTACGAGATATAAGAAATTGTATGAAACTCTTATGGTTATGGAACCATCATACGAAATAAATTTTTCTTCGTAATAAACGAAATACTTAGGCTAAAGTATCATGCCGGAAAGGAGTACCGTTAAAAGTATATTAAAAACTTTGTACGTTAGTATAATTAGCTTAAACTTTTAAACGAGTTTGATTAGAAGATAAACGGAGTTCGCTTAAAGAAACTTACGAGATATAAGAAATTGTATGAAACTCTTATGGTTATGGTTCCATCATACGAAATAAATTATTATTCGTAATCAACGAAATAGTTAGGCTAAAGTATCATGCCGGAAAGTAGTACCGTTAAAACTATATTAAAAACTTCATATGTTAGTATAATTAGCTTAAACTTTTAAACGAGTTTGATTAGAAGATAAACGGAGTTCGCTTAAAGAAACTTAAGAGATATAAGAAATTGTATAAAATTCTTATAGGTATGTTACCATTATACAAAATAAATTAGTATTCGTAATAAACAAAATACCGAGGCTAAAGTATCTTGCCGGAAAGGGGTACCGTTAAAATTATATTATAAACCTCATTCGTTAGTATAATTTGCTTAAACTTTTCAACGAGTTTTATTATAGAAGATAAACGGAGTTCGTTTGAAGAAACTTACGAGATAGAAGAAATTGTATGAAACTCTTATGGGTGTGGTACCTTCACACGAAATAAATTATTATTCGTAACCAACAAAATACTTAGGCTAAAGTACCATGCCGGAAAGGAGTACCGTTAAAAGTATATTAAAAACTTCATACGTTAGTATAATTAGCTTAAACTTTTAAACGAGTTTGAATAGAAGATAAACGGAGTTCGCTTAAAGAAACTTACGAGATATAAGAAATTGTATGAAACTCTTATGGTTGTGGTTCCATCATACGAAATAAATTATTATTCGTAATCAACGAAATACTTAGGCTAAAGTGTTATGCCGGAAAAGAGTACCGTTAAAAGTATAATATAAACTTCACACGTTAGAATAATTAGCTTGAATATTTATATGATTTTGATTAGGAGATAAACGGAGTTCGCTTAAAGAAACTTACGAGATATAAGAATTTGTATGAAACTCTTATGGGTGTGGTTCAATCATACGAAATAAATTATTATTCGTAACCAACAAAATACTTAGGCTAAAGTATCATGCCGGAAAGGAGTACCGTTAAAAGTATATTAAAAACTTCATACGTTAGTATAATTAGCTTAAACTTTTAAACTAGTTTGAATAGAAGATAAACGGAGTTCGCTTAAAGAAACTTACGAGATATAAGAAATTGTATGAAACTCTTATGGTTGTGGTTCCATCATACGAAATAAATTATTATTCGTAATCAACGAAATACTTAGGCTAAAGTATCATGCCGGAAAGGAGTACCGTTAAAAGTATATTAAAAACTTCATACGTTAGTATAAGGAGCTTAAACGTTTAAACGAGTTTGATTAGAAGATAAACGGAGTTCGCTTAAAGAAACTTACGAGATATAAGAAATTGTATGAAACTCTTATGGTTGTGGTTCCATCATACGAAATAAATTATTATTCGTAATCAACGAAATACTTAGGCTAAAGTATCATGCCGGAAAGGAGTACCGTTAAAAGTATATTAAAAACTTCATACGTTAGTATAAGTAGCTTAAACGTTTAAACGAGTTTGATTAGAAGATAAAAAGAGTTCGCTTAAAGAAACTTACGAGATATAAGAAATTGTATGAAACTCTTATGGTTATGGAACCATCATACGAAATAAATTTTTCTTCGTAATAAACGAAATACTTAGGCTAAAGTATATAATTAGCTTAAACTTTTAAACGAGTTTGATTAGAAGATAAACGGAGTTCGCTTAAAGAAACTTACGAGATATAAGAAATTGTATGAAACTCTTATGGTTATGGTTCCATCATACGAAATAAATTATTATTCGTAATCAACGAAATAGTTAGGCTAAAGTATCATGCCGGAAAGTAGTACCGTTAAAACTATATTAAAAACTTCATACGTTAGTATAAGTAGCTTAAACGTTTAAACGAGTTTGATTAGAAGATAAAAAGAGTTCGCTTAAAGAAACTTAAGAGATATAAGAAATTGTATAAAATTCTTATAGGTATGTTACCATTATACAAAATAAATTAGTATTCGTAATAAACAAAATACCGAGGCTAAAGTATCTTGCCGGAAAGGGGTACCGTTAAAATTATATTATAAACCTCATTCGTTAGTATAATTTGCTTAAACTTTTCAACGAGTTTTATTATAGAAGATAAACGGAGTTCGTTTGAAGAAACTTACGAGATAGAAGAAATTGTATGAAACTCTTATGGGTGTGGTACCTTCACACGAAATAAATTATTATTCGTAACCAACAAAATACTTAGGCTAAAGTATCATGCCGGAAAGGAGTACCGTTAAAAGTATATTAAAAACTTCATACGTTAGTATAATTAGCTTAAACTTTTAAACGAGTTTGAATAGAAGATAAACGGAGTTCGCTTAAAGAAACTTACGAGATATAAGAAATTGTATGAAACTCTTATGGTTGTGGTTCCATCATACGAAATAAATTATTATTCGTAATCAACGAAATACTTAGGCTAAAGTGTTATGCCGGAAAAGAGTACCGTTAAAAGTATAATATAAACTTCACACGTTAGAATAATTAGCTTGAATATTTATATGATTTTGATTAGGAGATAAACGGAGTTCGCTTAAAGAAACTTACGAGATATAAGAATTTGTATGAAACTCTTATGGGTGTGGTTCAATCATACGAAATAAATTATTATTCGTAACCAACAAAATACTTAGGCTAAAGTATCATGCCGGAAAGGAGTACCGTTAAAAGTATATTAAAAACTTCATACGTTAGTATAATTAGCTTAAATTTTAAACTAGTTTGAATAGAAGATAAACGGAGTTCGCTTAAAGAAACTTACGAGATATAAGAAATTGTATGAAACTCTTATGGTTGTGGTTCCATCATACGAAATAAATTATTATTCGTAATCAACGAAATACTTAGGCTAAAGTATCATGCCGGAAAGGAGTACCGTTAAAAGTATATTAAAAACTTCATACGTTAGTATAAGGAGCTTAAACGTTTAAACGAGTTTGATTAGAAGATAAACGGAGTTCGCTTAAAGAAACTTACGAGATATAAGAAATTGTATGAAACTCTTATGGTTGTGGTTCCATCATACGAAATAAATTATTATTCGTAATCAACGAAATACTTAGGCTAAAGTATCATGCCGGAAAGGAGTACCGTTAAAAGTATATTAAAAACTTCATACGTTAGTATAAGTAGCTTAAACGTTTAAACGAGTTTGATTAGAAGATAAAAAGAGTTCGCTTAAAGAAACTTACGAGATATAAGAAATTGTATGAAACTCTTATGGTTATGGAACCATCATACGAAATAAATTTTTCTTCGTAATAAACGAAATACTTAGGCTAAAGTATATAATTAGCTTAAACTTTTAAACGAGTTTGATTAGAAGATAAACGGAGTTCGCTTAAAGAAACTTACGAGATATAAGAAATTGTATGAAACTCTTATGGTTATGGTTCCATCATACGAAATAAATTATTATTCGTAATCAACGAAATAGTTAGGCTAAAGTATCATGCCGGAAAGTAGTACCGTTAAAACTATATTAAAAACTTCATACGTTAGTATAAGTAGCTTAAACGTTTAAACGAGTTTGATTAGAAGATAAAAAGAGTTCGCTTAAAGAAACTTACGAGATATAAGAAATTGTATGAAACTCTTATGGTTGTGGTTCCATCATACGAAATAAATTATTATTCGTAATCAACGAAATACTTAGGCTAAAGTGTTATGCCGGAAAAGAGTACCGTTAAAAGTATAATATAAACTTCACACGTTAGAATAATTATCTTGAACATTTACATGATTTTGATTAGGAGATAAACGGAGTTCGCTTAAAGAAACTTACGAGATATAAGAATTTGTATGAAACTCTTATGGGTGTGGTTCAATCATACGAAATAAATTATTATTCGTAACCAACAAAATACTTAGGCTAAAGTATCATGCCGGAAAGGAGTACCGTTAAAAGTATATTAAAAACTTCATACGTTAGTATAATTAGCTTAAACTTTTAAACTAGTTTGAATAGAAGATAAACGGAGTTCGCTTAAAGAAACTTACGAGATATAAGAAATTGTATGAAACTCTTATGGTTGTGGTTCCATCATACGAAATAAATTATTATTCGTAATCAACGAAATACTTAGGCTAAAGTATCATGCCGGAAAGGAGTACCGTTAAAAGTATATTAAAAACTTCATACGTTAGTATAAGGAGCTTAAACGTTTAAACGAGTTTGATTAGACGATAAACGGAGTTCGCTTAAAGAAACTTACGAGATATAAGAAATTGTATGAAACTCTTATGGTTGTGGTTCCATCATACGAAATAAATTATTATTCGTAATCAACGAAATACTTAGGCTAAAGTATCATGCCGGAAAGGAGTACCGTTAAAAGTATATTAAAAACTTCATACGTTAGTATAAGTAGCTTAAACGTTTAAACGAGTTTGATTAGAAGATAAAAAGAGTTCGCTTAAAGAAACTTACGAGATATAAGAAATTGTATGAAACTCTTATGGTTGTGGTTCCATCATACGAAATAAATTATTATTCGTAATCAACGAAATACTTAGGCTAAAGTATCATGCCGGAAAGGAGTACCGTTAAAAGTATATTAAAAACTTCATACGTTAGTATAAGTAGCTTAAACGTTTAAACGAGTTTGATTAGAAGATAAAAAGAGTTCGCTTAAAGAAACTTACGAGATATAAGAAATTGTATGAAACTCTTATGGTTATGGAACCATCATACGAAATAAATTTTTCTTCGTAATAAACGAAATACTTAGGCTAAAGTATATAATTAGCTTAAACTTTTAAACGAGTTTGATTAGAAGATAAACGGAGTTCGCTTAAAGAAACTTACGAGATATAAGAAATTGTATGAAACTCTTATGGTTATGGTTCCATCATACGAAATAAATTATTATTCGTAATCAACGAAATAGTTAGGCTAAAGTATCATGCCGGAAAGTAGTACCGTTAAAACTATATTAAAAACTTCATACGTTAGTATAAGTAGCTTAAACGTTTAAACGAGTTTGATTAGAAGATAAAAAGAGTTCGCTTAAAGAAACTTAAGAGATATAAGAAATTGTATAAAATTCTTATAGGTATGTTACCATTATACAAAATAAATTAGTATTCGTAATAAACAAAATACCGAGGCTAAAGTATCTTGCCGGAAAGGGGTACCGTTAAAATTATATTATAAACCTCATTCGTTAGTATAATTTGCTTAAACTTTTCAACGAGTTTTATTATAGAAGATAAACGGAGTTCGTTTGAAGAAACTTACGAGATAGAAGAAATTGTATGAAACTCTTATGGGTGTGGTACCTTCACACGAAATAAATTATTATTCGTAACCAACAAAATACTTAGGCTAAAGTATCATGCCGGAAAGGAGTACCGTTAAAAGTATATTAAAAACTTCATACGTTAGTATAATTAGCTTAAACTTTTAAACGAGTTTGAATAGAAGATAAACGGAGTTCGCTTAAAGAAACTTACGAGATATAAGAAATTGTATGAAACTCTTATGGTTGTGGTTCCATCATACGAAATAAATTATTATTCGTAATCAACGAAATACTTAGGCTAAAGTGTTATGCCGGAAAAGAGTACCGTTAAAAGTATAATATAAACTTCACACGTTAGAATAATTAGCTTGAACATTTATATGATTTTGATTAGGAGATAAACGGAGTTCGCTTAAAGAAACTTACGAGATATCAGAATTTGTATGAAACTCTTATGGGTGTGGTTCAATCATACGAAATAAATTATTATTCGTAACCAACAAAATACTTAGGCTAAAGTATCATGCCGGAAAGGAGTACCGTTAAAAGTATATTAAAAACTTCATACGTTAGTATAAGGAGCTTAAACTTTTAAACGAGTTTGAATAGAAGATAAACGGAGTTCGCTTAAAGAAACTTCCGAGATATAAGAAATTGTATGAAACTCTTATGGTTGTGGTTCCATCATACGAAATAAATTATTATTCGTAATCAACGAAATACTTAGGCTAAAGTATCATGCCGGAAAGGAGTACCGTTAAAAGTATATTAAAAACTTCATACGTTAGTATAAGGAGCTTAAACGTTTAAACGAGTTTGATTAGAAGATAAACGGAGTTCGCTTAAAGAAACTTACGAGATATAAGAAATTGTATGAAACTCTTATGGTTGTGGTTCCATCATACGAAATAAATTATTATTCGTAATCAACGAAATACTTAGGCTAAAGTATCATGCCGGAAAGGAGTACCGTTAAAAGTATATTAAAAACTTCATACGTTAGTATAAGTAGCTTAAACGTTTAAACGAGTTTGATTAGAAGATAAAAAGAGTTCGCTTAAAGAAACTTACGAGATATAAGAAATTGTATGAAACTCTTATGGTTGTGGTTCCATCATACGAAATAAATTATTATTCGTAATCAACGAAATACTTAGGCTAAAGTGTTATGCCGGAAAAGAGTACCGTTAAAAGTATAATATAAACTTCACACGTTAGAATAATTATCTTGAACATTTACATGATTTTGATTAGGAGATAAACGGAGTTCGCTTAAAGAAACTTACGAGATATAAGAATTTGTATGAAACTCTTATGGGTGTGGTTCAATCATACGAAATAAATTATTATTCGTAACCAACAAAATACTTAGGCTAAAGTATCATGCCGGAAAGGAGTACCGTTAAAAGTATATTAAAAACTTCATACGTTAGTATAATTAGCTTAAACTTTTAAACTAGTTTGAATAGAAGATAAACGGAGTTCGCTTAAAGAAACTTACGAGATATAAGAAATTGTATGAAACTCTTATGGTTGTGGTTCCATCATACGAAATAAATTATTATTCGTAATCAACGAAATACTTAGGCTAAAGTATCATGCCGGAAAGGAGTACCGTTAAAAGTATATTAAAAACTTCATACGTTAGTATAAGGAGCTTAAACGTTTAAACGAGTTTGATTAGAAGATAAACGGAGTTCGCTTAAAGAAACTTACGAGATATAAGAAATTGTATGAAACTCTTATGGTTGTGGTTCCATCATACGAAATAAATTATTATTCGTAATCAACGAAATACTTAGGCTAAAGTATCATGCCGGAAAGGAGTACCGTTAAAAGTATATTAAAAACTTCATACGTTAGTATAAGTAGCTTAAACGTTTAAACGAGTTTGATTAGAAGATAAAAAGAGTTCGCTTAAAGAAACTTACGAGATATAAGAAATTGTATGAAACTCTTATGGTTGTGGTTCCATCATACGAAATAAATTATTATTCGTAATCAACGAAATACTTAGGCTAAAGTATCATGCCGGAAAGGAGTACCGTTAAAAGTATATTAAAAACTTCATACGTTAGTATAAGTAGCTTAAACGTTTAAACGAGTTTGATTAGAAGATAAAAAGAGTTCGCTTAAAGAAACTTACGAGATATAAGAAATTGTATGAAACTCTTATGGTTATGGAACCATCATACGAAATAAATTTTTCTTCGTAATAAACGAAATACTTAGGCTAAAGTATATAATTAGCTTAAACTTTTAAACGAGTTTGATTAGAAGATAAACGGAGTTCGCTTAAAGAAACTTACGAGATATAAGAAATTGTATGAAACTCTTATGGTTATGGTTCCATCATACGAAATAAATTATTATTCGTAATCAACGAAATAGTTAGGCTAAAGTATCATGCCGGAAAGTAGTACCGTTAAAACTATATTAAAAACTTCATACGTTAGTATAAGTAGCTTAAACGTTTAAACGAGTTTGATTAGAAGATAAAAAGAGTTCGCTTAAAGAAACTTAAGAGATATAAGAAATTGTATAAAATTCTTATAGGTATGTTACCATTATACAAAATAAATTAGTATTCGTAATAAACAAAATACCGAGGCTAAAGTATCTTGCCGGAAAGGGGTACCGTTAAAATTATATTATAAACCTCATTCGTTAGTATAATTTGCTTAAACTTTTCAACGAGTTTTATTATAGAAGATAAACGGAGTTCGTTTGAAGAAACTTACGAGATAGAAGAAATTGTATGAAACTCTTATGGGTGTGGTACCTTCACACGAAATAAATTATTATTCGTAACCAACAAAATACTTAGGCTAAAGTATCATGCCGGAAAGGAGTACCGTTAAAAGTATATTAAAAACTTCATACGTTAGTATAATTAGCTTAAACTTTTAAACGAGTTTGAATAGAAGATAAACGGAGTTCGCTTAAAGAAACTTACGAGATATAAGAAATTGTATGAAACTCTTATGGTTGTGGTTCCATCATACGAAATAAATTATTATTCGTAATCAACGAAATACTTAGGCTAAAGTGTTATGCCGGAAAAGAGTACCGTTAAAAGTATAATATAAACTTCACACGTTAGAATAATTAGCTTGAACATTTATATGATTTTGATTAGGAGATAAACGGAGTTCGCTTAAAGAAACTTACGAGATATCAGAATTTGTATGAAACTCTTATGGGTGTGGTTCAATCATACGAAATAAATTATTATTCGTAACCAACAAAATACTTAGGCTAAAGTATCATGCCGGAAAGGAGTACCGTTAAAAGTATATTAAAAACTTCATACGTTAGTATAAGGAGCTTAAACTTTTAAACGAGTTTGAATAGAAGATAAACGGAGTTCGCTTAAAGAAACTTACGAGATATAAGAAATTGTATGAAACTCTTATGGTTGTGGTTCCATCATACGAAATAAATTATTATTCGTAATCAACGAAATACTTAGGCTAAAGTATCATGCCGGAAAGGAGTACCGTTAAAAGTATATTAAAAACTTCATACGTTAGTATAAGGAGCTTAAACGTTTAAACGAGTTTGATTAGAAGATAAACGGAGTTCGCTTAAAGAAACTTACGAGATATAAGAAATTGTATGAAACTCTTATGGTTGTGGTTCCATCATACGAAATAAATTATTATTCGTAATCAACGAAATACTTAGGCTAAAGTGTTATGCCGGAAAAGAGTACCGTTAAAAGTATAATATAAACTTCACACGTTAGAATAATTAGCTTGAACATTTATATGATTTTGATTAGGAGATAAACGGAGTTCGCTTAAAGAAACTTACGAGATATAAGAAATTGTATGAAACTCTTATGGTTATGGAACCATCATACGAAATAAATTTTTCTTCGTAATAAACGAAATACTTAGGCTAAAGTATCATGCCGGAAAGGAGTACCGTTAAAAATATATTAAAAACTTTGTACGTTAGTATAATTAGCTTAAACTTTTAAACGAGTTTGATTAGAAGATAAACGGAGTTCGCTTAAAGAAACTTACGAGATATAAGAAATTGTATGAAACTCTTATGGTTATGGTTCCATCATACGAAATAAATTATTATTCGTAATCAACGAAATAGTTAGGCTAAAGTATCATGCCGGAAAGTAGTACCGTTAAAACTATATTAAAAACTTCATATGTTAGTATAAGTAGCTTAAACGTTTAAACGAGTTTGATTAGAAGATAAAAAGAGTTCGCTTAAAGAAACTTACGAGATATAAGAAATTGTATGAAACTCTTATGGTTGTGGTTCCATCATACGAAATAAATTATTATTCGTAATCAACGAAATACTTAGGCTAAAGTGTTATGCCGGAAAAGAGTACCGTTAAAAGTATAATATAAACTTCACACTATAGAATAATTAGCTTGAACATTTATATGATTTTGATTAGGAGATAAACGGAGTTCGCTTAAAGAAACTTACGAGATATAAGAATTTGTATGAAACTCTTATGGGTGTGGTTCAATCATACGAAATAAATTATTATTCGTAACCAACAAAATACTTAGGCTAAAGTATCATGCCGGAAAGGAGTACCGTTAAAAGTATATTAAAAACTTCATACGTTAGTATAATTAGCTTAAACTTTTAAACTAGTTTGAATAGAAGATAAACGGAGTTCGCTTAAAGAAACTTACGAGATATAAGAAATTGTATGAAACTCTTATGGTTGTGGTTCCATCATACGAAATAAATTATTATTCGTAATCAACGAAATACTTAGGCTAAAGTATCATGCCGGAAAGGAGTACCGTTAAAAGTATATTAAAAACTTCATACGTTAGTATAAGGAGCTTAAACGTTTAAACGAGTTTGATTAGAAGATAAACGGAGTTCGCTTAAAGAAACTTACGAGATATAAGAAATTGTATGAAACTCTTATGGTTGTGGTTCCATCATACGAAATAAATTATTATTCGTAATCAACGAAATACTTAGGCTAAAGTATCATGCCGGAAAGGAGTACCGTTAAAAGTATATTAAAAACTTCATACGTTAGTATAAGTAGCTTAAACGTTTAAACGAGTTTAATTAGAAGATAAAAAGAGTTCGCTTAAAGAAACTTACGAGATATAAGAAATTGTATGAAACTCTTATGGTTATGGAACCATCATACGAAATAAATTTTTCTTCGTAATAAACGAAATACTTAGGCTAAAGTATCATGCCGGAAAGGAGTACCGTTAAAAGTATATTAAAAACTTCATACGTTAGTATAAGGAGCTTAAACTTTTAAACGAGTTTGATTAGAAGATAAACGGAGTTCGCTTAAAGAAACTTACGAGATATAAGAAATTGTATGAAACTCTTATGGTTATGGTTCCATCATACGAAATAAATTATTATTCGTAATCAACGAAATAGTTAGGCTAAAGTATCATGCCGGAAAGTAGTACCGTTAAAACTATATTAAAAACTTCATATGTTAGTATAATTAGCTTAAACTTTTAAACGAGTTTGATTAGAAGATAAACGGAGTTCGCTTAAAGAAACTTACGAGATATAAGAAATTGTATGAAACTCTTATGGTTGTGGTTCCATCATACGAAATAAATTATTATTCGTAATCAACGAAATACTTAGGCTAAAGTGTTATGCCGGAAAAGAGTACCGTTCAAAGTATAATATAAACTTCACACGTTAGAATAATTAGCTTGAATATTTATATGATTTTGATTAGGAGATAAACGGAGTTCGCTTAAAGAAACTTACGAGATATAAGAATTTGTATGAAACTCTTATGGGTGTGGTTCAATCATACGAAATAAATTATTATTCGTAACCAACAAAATACTTAGGCTAAAGTATCATGCCGGAAAGGAGTACCGTTAAAAGTATATTAAAAACTTCATACGTTAGTATAATTAGCTTAAACTTTTAAACTAGTTTGAATAGAAGATAAACGGAGTTCGCTTAAAGAAACTTCCGAGATATAAGAAATTGTATGAAACTCTTATGGTTGTGGTTCCATCATACGAAATAAATTATTATTCGTAATCAACGAAATACTTAGGCTAAAGTGTTATGCCGGAAAAGAGTACCGTTAAAAGTATAATATAAACTTCACACGTTAGAATAATTAGCTTGAACATTTATATGATTTTGATTAGGAGATAAACGGAGTTCGCTTAAAGAAACTTACGAGATATAAGAATTTGTATGAAACTCTTATGGGTGTGGTTCAATCATACGAAATAAATTATTATTCGTAACCAACAAAATACTTAGGCTAAAGTATCATGCCGGAAAGGAGTACCGTTAAAAGTATATTAAAAACTTCATACGTTAGTATAATTAGCTTAAACTTTTAAACTAGTTTGAATAGAAGATAAACGGAGTTCGCTTAAAGAAACTTACGAGATATAAGAAATTGTATGAAACTCTTATGGTTGTGGTTCCATCATACGAAATAAATTATTATTCGTAATCAACGAAATACTTAGGCTAAAGTATCATGCCGGAAAGGAGTACCGTTAAAAGTATATTAAAAACTTCATACGTTAGTATAAGGAGCTTAAACGTTTAAACGAGTTTGATTAGAAGATAAACGGAGTTCGCTTAAAGAAACTTACGAGATATAAGAAATTGTATGAAACTCTTATGGTTGTGGTTCCATCATACGAAATAAATTATTATTCGTAATCAACGAAATACTTAGGCTAAAGTATCATGCCGGAAAGGAGTACCGTTAAAAGTATATTAAAAACTTCATACGTTAGTATAAGTAGCTTAAACGTTTAAACGAGTTTGATTAGAAGATAAAAAGAGTTCGCTTAAAGAAACTTACGAGATATAAGAAATTGTATGAAACTCTTATGGTTATGGAACCATCATACGAAATAAATTTTTCTTCGTAATAAACGAAATACTTAGGCTAAAGTATCATGCCGGAAAGGAGTACCGTTAAAAGTATATTAAAAACTTTGTACGTTAGTATAATTAGCTTAAACTTTTAAACGAGTTTGATTAGAAGATAAACGGAGTTCGCTTAAAGAAACTTACGAGATATAAGAAATTGTATGAAACTCTTATGGTTATGGTTCCATCATACGAAATAAATTATTATTCGTAATCAACGAAATAGTTAGGCTAAAGTATCATGCCGGAAAGTAGTACCGTTAAAACTATATTAAAAACTTCATATGTTAGTATAATTAGCTTAAACTTTTAAACGAGTTTGATTAGAAGATAAACGGAGTTCGCTTAAAGAAACTTAAGAGATATAAGAAATTGTATAAAATTCTTATAGGTATGTTACCATTATACAAAATAAATTAGTATTCGTAATAAACAAAATACCGAGGCTAAAGTATCTTGCCGGAAAGGGGTACCGTTAAAATTATATTATAAACCTCATTCGTTAGTATAATTTGCTTAAACTTTTCAACGAGTTTTATTATAGAAGATAAACGGAGTTCGTTTGAAGAAACTTACGAGATAGAAGAAATTGTATGAAACTCTTATGGTTGTGGTTCCATCATACGAAATAAATTATTATTCGTAATCAACGAAATACTTAGGCTAAAGTATCATGCCGGAAAGGAGTACCGTTAAAAGTATATTAAAAGTTTCATACGTTAGTATAAGTAGCTTAAACTTTTAAACGAGTTTGATTAGAAGATAAAAAGAGTTCGCTTAAAGAAACTTACGAGATATAAGAAATTGTATGAAACTCTTATGGTTATGGAACCATCATACGAAATAAATTTTTCTTCGTAATAAACGAAATACTTAGGCTAAAGTATCATGCCGGAAAGGAGTACCGTTAAAAGTATATTAAAAACTTTGTACGTTAGTATAATTAGCTTAAACTTTTAAACGAGTTTGATTAGAAGATAAACGGAGTTCGCTTAAAGAAACTTACGAGATATAAGAAATTGTATGAAACTCTTATGGTTATGGTTCCATCATACGAAATAAATTATTATTCGTAATCAACGAAATAGTTAGGCTAAAGTATCATGCCGGAAAGTAGTACCGTTAAAACTATATTAAAAACTTCATATGTTAGTATAATTAGCTTAAACTTTTAAACGAGTTTGATTAGAAGATAAACGGAGTTCGCTTAAAGAAACTTAAGAGATATAAGAAATTGTATAAAATTCTTATAGGTATGTTACCATTATACAAAATAAATTAGTATTCGTAATAAACAAAATACCGAGGCTAAAGTATCTTGCCGGAAAGGGGTACCGTTAAAATTATATTATAAACCTCATTCGTTAGTATAATTTGCTTAAACTTTTCAACGAGTTTTATTATAGAAGATAAACGGAGTTCGTTTGAAGAAACTTACGAGATAGAAGAAATTGTATGAAACTCTTATGGGTGTGGAACCTTCACACGAAATAAATTATTATTCGTAACCAACAAAATACTTAGGCTAAAGTATCATGCCGGAAAGGAGTACCGTTAAAAGTATATTAAAAACTTCATACGTTAGTATAATTAGCTTAAACTTTTAAACGAGTTTGAATAGAAGATAAACGGAGTTCGCTTAAAGAAACTTACGAGATATAAGAAATTGTATGAAACTCTTATGGTTGTGGTTCCATCATACGAAATAAATTATTATTCCTAATCAACGAAATACTTAGGCTAAAGTGTTATGCCGGAAAAGAGTACCGTTAAAAGTATAATATAAACTTCACACGTTAGAATAATTAGCTTGAACATTTATATGATTTTGATTAGGAGATAAACGGAGTTCGCTTAAAGAAACTTACGAGATATCAGAATTTGTATGAAACTCTTATGGGTGTGGTTCAATCATACGAAATAAATTATTATTCGTAACCAACAAAATACTTAGGCTAAAGTATCATGCCGGAAAGGAGTACCGTTAAAAGTATATTAAAAACTTCATACGTTAGTATAAGGAGCTTAAACTTTTAAACGAGTTTGAATAGAAGATAAACGGAGTTCGCTTAAAGAAACTTCCGAGATATAAGAAATTGTATGAAACTCTTATGGTTGTGGTTCCATCATACGAAATAAATTATTATTCGTAATCAACGAAATACTTAGGCTAAAGTATCATGCCGGAAAGGAGTACCGTTAAAAGTATATTAAAAACTTCATACGTTAGTATAAGGAGCTTAAACGTTTAAACGAGTTTGATTAGAAGATAAACGGAGTTCGCTTAAAGAAACTTACGAGATATAAGAAATTGTATGAAACTCTTATGGTTGTGGTTCCATCATACGAAATAAATTATTATTCGTAATCAACGAAATACTTAGGCTAAAGTGTTATGCCGGAAAAGAGTACCGTTAAAAGTATAATATAAACTTCACACGTTAGAATAATTAGCTTGAACATTTATATGATTTTGATTAGGAGATAAACGGAGTTCGCTTAAAGAAACTTACGAGATATAAGAAATTGTATGAAACTCTTATGGTTATGGAACCATCATACGAAATAAATTTTTCTTCGTAATAAACGAAATACTTAGGCTAAAGTATCATGCCGGAAAGGAGTACCGTTAAAAATATATTAAAAACTTTGTACGTTAGTATAATTAGCTTAAACTTTTAAACGAGTTTGATTAGAAGATAAACGGAGTTCGCTTAAAGAAACTTACGAGATATAAGAAATTGTATGAAACTCTTATGGTTATGGTTCCATCATACGAAATAAATTATTATTCGTAATCAACGAAATAGTTAGGCTAAAGTATCATGCCGGAAAGTAGTACCGTTAAAACTATATTAAAAACTTCATATGTTAGTATAAGTAGCTTAAACGTTTAAACGAGTTTGATTAGAAGATAAAAAGAGTTCGCTTAAAGAAACTTACGAGATATAAGAAATTGTATGAAACTCTTATGGTTGTGGTTCCATCATACGAAATAAATTATTATTCGTAATCAACGAAATACTTAGGCTAAAGTGTTATGCCGGAAAAGAGTACCGTTAAAAGTATAATATAAACTTCACACTATAGAATAATTAGCTTGAACATTTATATGATTTTGATTAGGAGATAAACGGAGTTCGCTTAAAGAAACTTACGAGATATAAGAATTTGTATGAAACTCTTATGGGTGTGGTTCAATCATACGAAATAAATTATTATTCGTAACCAACAAAATACTTAGGCTAAAGTATCATGCCGGAAAGGAGTACCGTTAAAAGTATATTAAAAACTTCATACGTTAGTATAATTAGCTTAAACTTTTAAACTAGTTTGAATAGAAGATAAACGGAGTTCGCTTAAAGAAACTTACGAGATATAAGAAATTGTATGAAACTCTTATGGTTGTGGTTCCATCATACGAAATAAATTATTATTCGTAATCAACGAAATACTTAGGCTAAAGTATCATGCCGGAAAGGAGTACCGTTAAAAGTATATTAAAAACTTCATACGTTAGTATAAGGAGCTTAAACGTTTAAACGAGTTTGATTAGAAGATAAACGGAGTTCGCTTAAAGAAACTTACGAGATATAAGAAATTGTATGAAACTCTTATGGTTGTGGTTCCATCATACGAAATAAATTTTTCTTCGTAATAAACGAAATACTTAGGCTAAAGTATCATGCCGGAAAGGAGTACCGTTAAAAGTATATTAAAAACTTCATACGTTAGTATAAGGAGCTTAAACTTTTAAACGAGTTTGATTAGAAGATAAACGGAGTTCGCTTAAAGAAACTTACGAGATATAAGAAATTGTATGAAACTCTTATGGTTATGGTTCCATCATACGAAATAAATTATTATTCGTAATCAACGAAATAGTTAGGCTAAAGTATCATGCCGGAAAGTAGTACCGTTAAAACTATATTAAAAACTTCATATGTTAGTATAATTAGCTTAAACTTTTAAACGAGTTTGATTAGAAGATAAACGGAGTTCGCTTAAAGAAACTTACGAGATATAAGAAATTGTATGAAACTCTTATGGTTGTGGTTCCATCATACGAAATAAATTATTATTCGTAATCAACGAAATACTTAGGCTAAAGTCTTATGCCGGAAAAGAGTACCGTTCAAAGTATAATATAAACTTCACACGTTAGAATAATTAGCTTGAATATTTATATGATTTTGATTAGGAGATAAACGGAGTTCGCTTAAAGAAACTTACGAGATATAAGAATTTGTATGAAACTCTTATGGGTGTGGTTCAATCATACGAAATAAATTATTATTCGTAACCAACAAAATACTTAGGCTAAAGTATCATGCCGGAAAGGAGTACCGTTAAAAGTATATTAAAAACTTCATACGTTAGTATAATTAGCTTAAACTTTTAAACTAGTTTGAATAGAAGATAAACGGAGTTCGCTTAAAGAAACTTACGAGATATAAGAAATTGTATGAAACTCTTATGGTTGTGGTTCCATCATACGAAATAAATTATTATTCCTAATCAACGAAATACTTAGGCTAAAGTGTTATGCCGGAAAAGAGTACCGTTAAAAGTATAATATAAACTTCACACGTTAGAATAATTAGCTTGAACATTTATATGATTTTGATTAGGAGATAAACGGAGTTCGCTTAAAGAAACTTACGAGATATCAGAATTTGTATGAAACTCTTATGGGTGTGGTTCAATCATACGAAATAAATTATTATTCGTAAGCAACAAAATACTTAGGCTAAAGTATCATGCCGGAAAGGAGTACCGTTAAAAGTATATTAAAAACTTCATACGTTAGTATAAGGAGCTTAAACTTTTAAACGAGTTTGAATAGAAGATAAACGGAGTTCGCTTAAAGAAACTTCCGAGATATAAGAAATTGTATGAAACTCTTATGGTTGTGGTTCCATCATACGAAATAAATTATTATTCGTAATCAACGAAATACTTAGGCTAAAGTATCATGCCGGAAAGGAGTACCGTTAAAAGTATATTAAAAACTTCATACGTTAGTATAAGGAGCTTAAACGTTTAAACGAGTTTGATTAGAAGATAAACGGAGTTCGCTTAAAGAAACTTACGAGATATAAGAAATTGTATGAAACTCTTATGGTTGTGGTTCCATCATACGAAATAAATTATTATTCGTAATCAACGAAATACTTAGGCTAAAGTGTTATGCCGGAAAAGAGTACCGTTAAAAGTATAATATAAACTTCACACGTTAGAATAATTAGCTTGAACATTTATATGATTTTGATTAGGAGATAAACGGAGTTCGCTTAAAGAAACTTACGAGATATAAGAAATTGTATGAAACTCTTATGGTTATGGAACCATCATACGAAATAAATTTTTCTTCGTAATAAACGAAATACTTAGGCTAAAGTATCATGCCGGAAAGGAGTACCGTTAAAAATATATTAAAAACTTTGTACGTTAGTATAATTAGCTTAAACTTTTAAACGAGTTTGATTAGAAGATAAACGGAGTTCGCTTAAAGAAACTTACGAGATATAAGAAATTGTATGAAACTCTTATGGTTATGGTTCCATCATACGAAATAAATTATTATTCGTAATCAACGAAATAGTTAGGCTAAAGTATCATGCCGGAAAGTAGTACCGTTAAAACTATATTAAAAACTTCATATGTTAGTATAAGTAGCTTAAACGTTTAAACGAGTTTGATTAGAAGATAAAAAGAGTTCGCTTAAAGAAACTTACGAGATATAAGAAATTGTATGAAACTCTTATGGTTGTGGTTCCATCATACGAAATAAATTATTATTCGTAATCAACGAAATACTTAGGCTAAAGTGTTATGCCGGAAAAGAGTACCGTTAAAAGTATAATATAAACTTCACACTATAGAATAATTAGCTTGAACATTTATATGATTTTGATTAGGAGATAAACGGAGTTCGCTTAAAGAAACTTACGAGATATAAGAATTTGTATGAAACTCTTATGGGTGTGGTTCAATCATACGAAATAAATTATTATTCGTAACCAACAAAATACTTAGGCTAAAGTATCATGCCGGAAAGGAGTACCGTTAAAAGTATATTAAAAACTTCATACGTTAGTATAATTAGCTTAAACTTTTAAACTAGTTTGAATAGAAGATAAACGGAGTTCGCTTAAAGAAACTTACGAGATATAAGAAATTGTATGAAACTCTTATGGTTGTGGTTCCATCATACGAAATAAATTATTATTCGTAATCAACGAAATACTTAGGCTAAAGTATCATGCCGGAAAGGAGTACCGTTAAAAGTATATTAAAAACTTCATACGTTAGTATAAGGAGCTTAAACGTTTAAACGAGTTTGATTAGAAGATAAACGGAGTTCGCTTAAAGAAACTTACGAGATATAAGAAATTGTATGAAACTCTTATGGTTGTGGTTCCATCATACGAAATAAATTTTTCTTCGTAATAAACGAAATACTTAGGCTAAAGTATCATGCCGGAAAGGAGTACCGTTAAAAGTATATTAAAAACTTCATACGTTAGTATAAGGAGCTTAAACTTTTAAACGAGTTTGATTAGAAGATAAACGGAGTTCGCTTAAAGAAACTTACGAGATATAAGAAATTGTATGAAACTCTTATGGTTATGGTTCCATCATACGAAATAAATTATTATTCGTAATCAACGAAATAGTTAGGCTAAAGTATCATGCCGGAAAGTAGTACCGTTAAAACTATATTAAAAACTTCATATGTTAGTATAATTAGCTTAAACTTTTAAACGAGTTTGATTAGAAGATAAACGGAGTTCGCTTAAAGAAACTTACGAGATATAAGAAATTGTATGAAACTCTTATGGTTGTGGTTCCATCATACGAAATAAATTATTATTCGTAATCAACGAAATACTTAGGCTAAAGTGTTATGCCGGAAAAGAGTACCGTTCAAAGTATAATATAAACTTCACACGTTAGAATAATTAGCTTGAATATTTATATGATTTTGATTAGGAGATAAACGGAGTTCGCTTAAAGAAACTTACGAGATATAAGAATTTGTATGAAACTCTTATGGGTGTGGTTCAATCATACGAAATAAATTATTATTCGTAACCAACAAAATACTTAGGCTAAAGTATCATGCCGGAAAGGAGTACCGTTAAAAGTATATTAAAAACTTCATACGTTAGTATAATTAGCTTAAACTTTTAAACTAGTTTGAATAGAAGATAAACGGAGTTCGCTTAAAGAAACTTACGAGATATAAGAAATTGTATGAAACTCTTATGGTTGTGGTTCCATCATACGAAATAAATTATTATTCCTAATCAACGAAATACTTAGGCTAAAGTGTTATGCCGGAAAAGAGTACCGTTAAAAGTATAATATAAACTTCACACGTTAGAATAATTAGCTTGAACATTTATATGATTTTGATTAGGAGATAAACGGAGTTCGCTTAAAGAAACTTACGAGATATAAGAATTTGTATGAAACTCTTATGGGTGTGGTTCAATCATACGAAATAAATTATTATTCGTAACCAACAAAATACTTAGGCTAAAGTATCATGCCGGAAAGGAGTACCGTTAAAAGTATATTAAAAACTTCATACGTTAGTATAAGGAGCTTAAACTTTTAAACGAGTTTGAATAGAAGATAAACGGAGTTCGCTTAAAGAAACTTCCGAGATATAAGAAATTGTATGAAACTCTTATGGTTGTGGTTCCATCATACGAAATAAATTATTATTCGTAATCAACGAAATACTTAGGCTAAAGTATCATGCCGGAAAGGAGTACCGTTAAAAGTATATTAAAAACTTCATACGTTAGTATAAGGAGCTTAAACGTTTAAACGAGTTTGATTAGAAGATAAACGGAGTTCGCTTAAAGAAACTTACGAGATATAAGAAATTGTATGAAACTCTTATGGTTGTGGTTCCATCATACGAAATAAATTATTATTCGTAATCAACGAAATACTTAGGCTAAAGTGTTATGCCGGAAAAGAGTACCGTTAAAAGTATAATATAAACTTCACACGTTAGAATAATTAGCTTGAACATTTATATGATTTTGATTAGGAGATAAACGGAGTTCGCTTAAAGAAACTTACGAGATATAAGAAATTGTATGAAACTCTTATGGTTATGGAACCATCATACGAAATAAATTTTTCTTCGTAATAAACGAAATACTTAGGCTAAAGTATCATGCCGGAAAGGAGTACCGTTAAAAATATATTAAAAACTTTGTACGTTAGTATAATTAGCTTAAACTTTTAAACGAGTTTGATTAGAAGATAAACGGAGTTCGCTTAAAGAAACTTACGAGATATAAGAAATTGTATGAAACTCTTATGGTTATGGTTCCATCATACGAAATAAATTATTATTCGTAATCAACGAAATAGTTAGGCTAAAGTATCATGCCGGAAAGTAGTACCGTTAAAACTATATTAAAAACTTCATATGTTAGTATAATTAGCTTAAACTTTTAAACTAGTTTGAATAGAAGATAAACGGAGTTCGCTTAAAGAAACTTACGAGATATAAGAAATTGTATGAAACTCTTATGGTTGTGGTTCCATCATACGAAATAAATTATTATTCGTAATCAACGAAATACTTAGGCTAAAGTATCATGCCGGAAAGGAGTACCGTTAAAAGTATATTAAAAACTTCATACGTTAGTATAAGGAGCTTAAACGTTTAAACGAGTTTGATTAGAAGATAAACGGAGTTCGCTTAAAGAAACTTACGAGATATAAGAAATTGTATGAAACTCTTATGGTTGTGGTTCCATCATACGAAATAAATTATTATTCGTAATCAACGAAATACTTAGGCTAAAGTATCATGCCGGAAAGGAGTACCGTTAAAAGTATATTAAAAACTTCATACGTTAGTATAAGTAGCTTAAACGTTTAAACGAGTTTGATTAGAAGATAAAAAGAGTTCGCTTAAAGAAACTTACGAGATATAAGAAATTGTATGAAACTCTTATGGTTATGGAACCATCATACGAAATAAATTTTTCTTCGTAATAAACGAAATACTTAGGCTAAAGTATCATGCCGGAAAGGAGTACCGTTAAAAGTATATTAAAAACTTTGTACGTTAGTATAATTAGCTTAAACTTTTAAACGAGTTTGATTAGAAGATAAACGGAGTTCGCTTAAAGAAACTTACGAGATATAAGAAATTGTATGAAACTCTTATGGTTATGGTTCCATCATACGAAATAAATTATTATTCGTAATCAACGAAATAGTTAGGCTAAAGTATCATGCCGGAAAGTAGTACCGTTAAAACTATATTAAAAACTTCATATGTTAGTATAATTAGCTTAAACTTTTAAACGAGTTTGATTAGAAGATAAACGGAGTTCGCTTAAAGAAACTTAAGAGATATAAGAAATTGTATAAAATTCTTATAGGTATGTTACCATTATACAAAATAAATTAGTATTCGTAATAAACAAAATACCGAGGCTAAAGTTTCTTGCCGGAAAGTGGTACCGTTAAAATTATATTATAAACCTCATTCGTTAGTATAATTTGCTTAAACTTTTCAACGAGTTTTATTATAGAAGATAAACGGAGTTCGTTTGAAGAAACTTACGAGATAGAAGAAATTGTATGAAACTCTTATGGTTGTGGTTCCATCATACGAAATAAATTATTATTCGTAATCAACGAAATACTTAGGCTAAAGTATCATGCCGGAAAGGAGTACCGTTAAAAGTATATTAAAAACTTCATACGTTAGTATAAGTAGCTTAAACGTTTAAACGAGTTTGATTAGAAGATAAAAAGAGTTCGCTTAAAGAAACTTACGAGATATAAGAAATTGTATGAAACTCTTATGGTTATGGAACCATCATACGAAATAAATTTTTCTTCGTAATAAACGAAATACTTAGGCTAAAGTATCATGCCGGAAAGGAGTACCGTTAAAAGTATATTAAAAACTTTGTACGTTAGTATAATTAGCTTAAACTTTTAAACGAGTTTGATTAGAAGATAAACGGAGTTCGCTTAAAGAAACTTACGAGATATAAGAAATTGTATGAAACTCTTATGGTTATGGTTCCATCATACGAAATAAATTATTATTCGTAATCAACGAAATAGTTAGGCTAAAGTATCATGCCGGAAAGTAGTACCGTTAAAACTATATTAAAAACTTCATATGTTAGTATAATTAGCTTAAACTTTTAAACGAGTTTGATTAGAAGATAAACGGAGTTCGCTTAAAGAAACTTAAGAGATATAAGAAATTGTATAAAATTCATATAGGTATGTTACCATTATACAAAATAAATTAGTATTCGTAATAAACAAAATACCGAGGCTAAAGTATCTTGCCGGAAAGGGGTACCGTTAAAATTATATTATAAACCTCATTCGTTAGTATAATTTGCTTAAACTTTTCAACGAGTTTTATTATAGAAGATAAACGGAGTTCGTTTGAAGAAACTTACGAGATAGAAGAAATTGTATGAAACTCTTATGGGTGTGGAACCTTCACACGAAATAAATTATTATTCGTAACCAACAAAATACTTAGGCTAAAGTATCATGCCGGAAAGGAGTACCGTTAAAAGTATATTAAAAACTTCATACGTTAGTATAATTAGCTTAAACTTTTAAACGAGTTTGAATAGAAGATAAACGGAGTTCGCTTAAAGAAACTTACGAGATATAAGAAATTGTATGAAACTCTTATGGTTGTGGTTCCATCATACGAAATAAATTATTATTCGTAATCAACGAAATACTTAGGCTAAAGTGTTATGCCGGAAAAGAGTACCGTTAAAAGTATAATATAAACTTCACACGTTAGAATAATTAGCTTGAACATTTATATGATTTTGATTAGGAGATAAACGGAGTTCGCTTAAAGAAACTTACGAGATATCAGAATTTGTATGAAACTCTTATGGGTGTGGTTCAATCATACGAAATAAATTATTATTCGTAACCAACAAAATACTTAGGCTAAAGTATCATGCCGGAAAGGAGTACCGTTAAAAGTATATTAAAAACTTCATACGTTAGTATAAGGAGCTTAAACTTTTAAACGAGTTTGAATAGAAGATAAACGGAGTTCGCTTAAAGAAACTTCCGAGATATAAGAAATTGTATGAAACTCTTATGGGTGTGGTACCTTCACACGAAATAAATTATTATTCGTAACCAACAAAATACTTAGGCTAAAGTATCATGCCGGAAAGGAGTACCGTTAAAAGTATATTAAAAACTTCATACGTTAGTATAAGGAGCTTAAACTTTTAAACGAGTTTGATTAGAAGATAAACGGAGTTCGCTTAAAGAAACTTACGAGATATAAGAAATTGTATGAAACTCTTATGGTTGTGGTTCCATCATACGAAATAAATTATTATTCGTAATCAACGAAATACTTAGGCTAAAGTGTTATGCCGGAAAAGAGTACCGTTAAAAGTATAATATAAACTTCACACGTTAGAATAATTAGCTTGAACATTTATATGATTTTGATTAGGAGATAAACGGAGTTCGCTTAAAGAAACTTACGAGATATAAGAAATTGTATGAAACTCTTATGGTTATGGAACCATCATACGAAATAAATTTTTCTTCGTAATAAACGAAATACTTAGGCTAAAGTATCATGCCGGAAAGGAGTACCGTTAAAAATATATTAAAAACTTTGTACGTTAGTATAATTAGCTTAAACTTTTAAACGAGTTTGATTAGAAGATAAACGGAGTTCGCTTAAAGAAACTTACGAGATATAAGAAATTGTATGAAACTCTTATGGTTATGGTTCCATCATACGAAATAAATTATTATTCGTAATCAACGAAATAGTTAGGCTAAAGTATCATGCCGGAAAGTAGTACCGTTAAAACTATATTAAAAACTTCATATGTTAGTATAAGTAGCTTAAACGTTTAAACGAGTTTGATTAGAAGATAAAAAGAGTTCGCTTAAAGAAACTTACGAGATATAAGAAATTGTATGAAACTCTTATGGTTGTGGTTCCATCATACGAAATAAATTATTATTCGTAATCAACGAAATACTTAGGCTAAAGTGTTATGCCGGAAAAGAGTACCGTTAAAAGTATAATATAAACTTCACACTATAGAATAATTAGCTTGAACATTTATATGATTTTGATTAGGAGATAAACGGAGTTCGCTTAAAGAAACTTACGAGATATAAGAATTTGTATGAAACTCTTATGGGTGTGGTTCAATCATACGAAATAAATTATTATTCGTAACCAACAAAATACTTAGGCTAAAGTATCATGCCGGAAAGGAGTACCGTTAAAAGTATATTAAAAACTTCATACGTTAGTATAATTAGCTTAAACTTTTAAACTAGTTTGAATAGAAGATAAACGGAGTTCGCTTAAAGAAACTTACGAGATATAAGAAATTGTATGAAACTCTTATGGTTGTGGTTCCATCATACGAAATAAATTATTATTCGTAATCAACGAAATACTTAGGCTAAAGTATCATGCCGGAAAGGAGTACCGTTAAAAGTATATTAAAAACTTCATACGTTAGTATAAGGAGCTTAAACGTTTAAACGAGTTTGATTAGAAGATAAACGGAGTTCGCTTAAAGAAACTTACGAGATATAAGAAATTGTATGAAACTCTTATGGTTGTGGTTCCATCATACGAAATAAATTATTATTCGTAATCAACGAAATACTTAGGCTAAAGTATCATGCCGGAAAGGAGTACCGTTAAAAGTATATTAAAAACTTCATACGTTAGTATAAGTAGCTTAAACGTTTAAACGAGTTTAATTAGAAGATAAAAAGAGTTCGCTTAAAGAAACTTACGAGATATAAGAAATTGTATGAAACTCTTATGGTTATGGAACCATCATACGAAATAAATTTTTCTTCGTAATAAACGAAATACTTAGGCTAAAGTATCATGCCGGAAAGGAGTACCGTTAAAAGTATATTAAAAACTTTGTACGTTAGTATAATTAGCTTAAACTTTTAAACGAGTTTGATTAGAAGATAAACGGAGTTCGCTTAAAGAAACTTACGAGATATAAGAAATTGTATGAAACTCTTATGGTTATGGTTCCATCATACGAAATAAATTATTATTCGTAATCAACGAAATAGTTAGGCTAAAGTATCATGCCGGAAAGTAGTACCGTTAAAACTATATTAAAAACTTCATATGTTAGTATAATTAGCTTAAACTTTTAAACGAGTTTGATTAGAAGATAAACGGAGTTCGCTTAAAGAAACTTACGAGATATAAGAAATTGTATGAAACTCTTATGGTTGTGGTTCCATCATACGAAATAAATTATTATTCGTAATCAACGAAATACTTAGGCTAAAGTGTTATGCCGGAAAAGAGTACCGTTCAAAGTATAATATAAACTTCACACGTTAGAATAATTAGCTTGAATATTTATATGATTTTGATTAGGAGATAAACGGAGTTCGCTTAAAGAAACTTACGAGATATAAGAATTTGTATGAAACTCTTATGGGTGTGGTTCAATCATACGAAATAAATTATTATTCGTAACCAACAAAATACTTAGGCTAAAGTATCATGCCGGAAAGGAGTACCGTTAAAAGTATATTAAAAACTTCATACGTTAGTATAATTAGCTTAAACTTTTAAACTAGTTTGAATAGAAGATAAACGGAGTTCGCTTAAAGAAACTTACGAGATATAAGAAATTGTATGAAACTCTTATGGTTGTGGTTCCATCATACGAAATAAATTATTATTCGTAATCAACGAAATACTTAGGCTAAAGTGTTATGCCGGAAAAGAGTACCGTTAAAAGTATAATATAAACTTCACACGTTAGAATAATTAGCTTGAACATTTATATGATTTTGATTAGGAGATAAACGGAGTTCGCTTAAAGAAACTTACGAGATATAAGAATTTGTATGAAACTCTTATGGGTGTGGTTCAATCATACGAAATAAATTATTATTCGTAACCAACAAAATACTTAGGCTAAAGTATCATGCCGGAAAGGAGTACCGTTAAAAGTATATTAAAAACTTCATACGTTAGTATAATTAGCTTAAACTTTTAAACGAGTTTGAATAGAAGATAAACGGAGTTCGCTTAAAGAAACTTACGAGATATAAGAAATTGTATGAAACTCTTATGGGTGTGGTACCTTCACACGAAATAAATTATTATTCGTAACCAACAAAATACTTAGGCTAAAGTATCATGCCGGAAAGGAGTACCGTTAAAAGTATATTAAAAACTTCATACGTTAGTATAAGGAGCTTAAACTTTTAAACGAGTTTGAATAGAAGATAAACGGAGTTCGCTTAAAGAAACTTACGAGATATAAGAAATTGTATGAAACTCTTATGGTTGTGGTTCCATCATACGAAATAAATTATTATTCGTAATCAACGAAATACTTAGGCTAAAGTGTTATGCCGGAAAAGAGTACCGTTAAAAGTATAATATAAACTTCACACGTTAGAATAATTAGCTTGAACATTTATATGATTTTGATTAGGAGATAAACGGAGTTCGCTTAAAGAAACTTACGAGATATAAGAAATTGTATGAAACTCTTATGGTTATGGAACCATCATACGAAATAAATTTTTCTTCGTAATAAACGAAATACTTAGGCTAAAGTATCATGCCGGAAAGGAGTACCGTTAAAAATATATTAAAAACTTTGTACGTTAGTATAATTAGCTTAAACTTTTAAACGAGTTTGATTAGAAGATAAACGGAGTTCGCTTAAAGAAACTTACGAGATATAAGAAATTGTATGAAACTCTTATGGTTATGGTTCCATCATACGAAATAAATTATTATTCGTAATCAACGAAATAGTTAGGCTAAAGTATCATGCCGGAAAGTAGTACCGTTAAAACTATATTAAAAACTTCATATGTTAGTATAAGTAGCTTAAACGTTTAAACGAGTTTGATTAGAAGATAAAAAGAGTTCGCTTAAAGAAACTTACGAGATATAAGAAATTGTATGAAACTCTTATGGTTGTGGTTCCATCATACGAAATAAATTATTATTCGTAATCAACGAAATACTTAGGCTAAAGTGTTATGCCGGAAAAGAGTACCGTTAAAAGTATAATATAAACTTCACACTATAGAATAATTAGCTTGAACATTTATATGATTTTGATTAGGAGATAAACGGAGTTCGCTTAAAGAAACTTACGAGATATAAGAATTTGTATGAAACTCTTATGGGTGTGGTTCAATCATACGAAATAAATTATTATTCGTAACCAACAAAATACTTAGGCTAAAGTATCATGCCGGAAAGGAGTACCGTTAAAAGTATATTAAAAACTTCATACGTTAGTATAATTAGCTTAAACTTTTAAACTAGTTTGAATAGAAGATAAACGGAGTTCGCTTAAAGAAACTTACGAGATATAAGAAATTGTATGAAACTCTTATGGTTGTGGTTCCATCATACGAAATAAATTATTATTCGTAATCAACGAAATACTTAGGCTAAAGTATCATGCCGGAAAGGAGTACCGTTAAAAGTATATTAAAAACTTCATACGTTAGTATAAGGAGCTTAAACGTTTAAACGAGTTTGATTAGAAGATAAACGGAGTTCGCTTAAAGAAACTTACGAGATATAAGAAATTGTATGAAACTCTTATGGTTGTGGTTCCATCATACGAAATAAATTATTATTCGTAATCAACGAAATACTTAGGCTAAAGTATCATGCCGGAAAGGAGTACCGTTAAAAGTATATTAAAAACTTCATACGTTAGTATAAGTAGCTTAAACGTTTAAACGAGTTTAATTAGAAGATAAAAAGAGTTCGCTTAAAGAAACTTACGAGATATAAGAAATTGTATGAAACTCTTATGGTTATGGAACCATCATACGAAATAAATTTTTCTTCGTAATAAACGAAATACTTAGGCTAAAGTATCATGCCGGAAAGGAGTACCGTTAAAAGTATATTAAAAACTTTGTACGTTAGTATAATTAGCTTAAACTTTTAAACGAGTTTGATTAGAAGATAAACGGAGTTCGCTTAAAGAAACTTACGAGATATAAGAAATTGTATGAAACTCTTATGGTTATGGTTCCATCATACGAAATAAATTATTATTCGTAATCAACGAAATAGTTAGGCTAAAGTATCATGCCGGAAAGTAGTACCGTTAAAACTATATTAAAAACTTCATATGTTAGTATAATTAGCTTAAACTTTTAAACGAGTTTGATTAGAAGATAAACGGAGTTCGCTTAAAGAAACTTACGAGATATAAGAAATTGTATGAAACTCTTATGGTTGTGGTTCCATCATACGAAATAAATTATTATTCGTAATCAACGAAATACTTAGGCTAAAGTGTTATGCCGGAAAAGAGTACCGTTCAAAGTATAATATAAACTTCACACGTTAGAATAATTAGCTTGAATATTTATATGATTTTGATTAGGAGATAAACGGAGTTCGCTTAAAGAAACTTACGAGATATAAGAATTTGTATGAAACTCTTATGGGTGTGGTTCAATCATACGAAATAAATTATTATTCGTAACCAACAAAATACTTAGGCTAAAGTATCATGCCGGAAAGGAGTACCGTTAAAAGTATATTAAAAACTTCATACGTTAGTATAATTAGCTTAAACTTTTAAACTAGTTTGAATAGAAGATAAACGGAGTTCGCTTAAAGAAACTTACGAGATATAAGAAATTGTATGAAACTCTTATGGTTGTGGTTCCATCATACGAAATAAATTATTATTCGTAATCAACGAAATACTTAGGCTAAAGTGTTATGCCGGAAAAGAGTACCGTTAAAAGTATAATATAAACTTCACACGTTAGAATAATTAGCTTGAACATTTATATGATTTTGATTAGGAGATAAACGGAGTTCGCTTAAAGAAACTTACGAGATATAAGAATTTGTATGAAACTCTTATGGGTGTGGTTCAATCATACGAAATAAATTATTATTCGTAACCAACAAAATACTTAGGCTAAAGTATCATGCCGGAAAGGAGTACCGTTAAAAGTATATTAAAAACTTCATACGTTAGTATAATTAGCTTAAACTTTTAAACTAGTTTGAATAGAAGATAAACGGAGTTCGCTTAAAGAAACTTACGAGATATAAGAAATTGTATGAAACTCTTATGGGTGTGGTACCTTCACACGAAATAAATTATTATTCGTAACCAACAAAATACTTAGGCTAAAGTATCATGCCGGAAAGGAGTACCGTTAAAAGTATATTAAAAACTTCATACGTTAGTATAAGGAGCTTAAACTTTTAAACGAGTTTGATTAGAAGATAAACGGAGTTCGCTTAAAGAAACTTACGAGATATAAGAAATTGTATGAAACTCTTATGGTTGTGGTTCCATCATACGAAATAAATTATTATTCGTAATCAACGAAATACTTAGGCTAAAGTGTTATGCCGGAAAAGAGTACCGTTAAAAGTATAATATAAACTTCACACGTTAGAATAATTAGCTTGAACATTTATATGATTTTGATTAGGAGATAAACGGAGTTCGCTTAAAGAAACTTACGAGATATAAGAAATTGTATGAAACTCTTATGGTTATGGAACCATCATACGAAATAAATTTTTCTTCGTAATAAACGAAATACTTAGGCTAAAGTATCATGCCGGAAAGGAGTACCGTTAAAAATATATTAAAAACTTTGTACGTTAGTATAATTAGCTTAAACTTTTAAACGAGTTTGATTAGAAGATAAACGGAGTTCGCTTAAAGAAACTTACGAGATATAAGAAATTGTATGAAACTCTTATGGTTATGGTTCCATCATACGAAATAAATTATTATTCGTAATCAACGAAATAGTTAGGCTAAAGTATCATGCCGGAAAGTAGTACCGTTAAAACTATATTAAAAACTTCATATGTTAGTATAAGTAGCTTAAACGTTTAAACGAGTTTGATTAGAAGATAAAAAGAGTTCGCTTAAAGAAACTTACGAGATATAAGAAATTGTATGAAACTCTTATGGTTGTGGTTCCATCATACGAAATAAATTATTATTCGTAATCAACGAAATACTTAGGCTAAAGTGTTATGCCGGAAAAGAGTACCGTTAAAAGTATAATATAAACTTCACACTATAGAATAATTAGCTTGAACATTTATATGATTTTGATTAGGAGATAAACGGAGTTCGCTTAAAGAAACTTACGAGATATAAGAATTTGTATGAAACTCTTATGGGTGTGGTTCAATCATACGAAATAAATTATTATTCGTAACCAACAAAATACTTAGGCTAAAGTATCATGCCGGAAAGGAGTACCGTTAAAAGTATATTAAAAACTTCATACGTTAGTATAATTAGCTTAAACTTTTAAACTAGTTTGAATAGAAGATAAACGGAGTTCGCTTAAAGAAACTTACGAGATATAAGAAATTGTATGAAACTCTTATGGTTGTGGTTCCATCATACGAAATAAATTATTATTCGTAATCAACGAAATACTTAGGCTAAAGTATCATGCCGGAAAGGAGTACCGTTAAAAGTATATTAAAAACTTCATACGTTAGTATAAGGAGCTTAAACGTTTAAACGAGTTTGATTAGAAGATAAACGGAGTTCGCTTAAAGAAACTTACGAGATATAAGAAATTGTATGAAACTCTTATGGTTGTGGTTCCATCATACGAAATAAATTATTATTCGTAATCAACGAAATACTTAGGCTAAAGTATCATGCCGGAAAGGAGTACCGTTAAAAGTATATTAAAAACTTTGTACGTTAGTATAATTAGCTTAAACTTTTAAACGAGTTTGATTAGAAGATAAACGGAGTTCGCTTAAAGAAACTTACGAGATATAAGAAATTGTATGAAACTCTTATGGTTATGGTTCCATCATACGAAATAAATTATTATTCGTAATCAACGAAATAGTTAGGCTAAAGTATCATGCCGGAAAGTAGTACCGTTAAAACTATATTAAAAACTTCATATGTTAGTATAATTAGCTTAAACTTTTAAACGAGTTTGATTAGAAGATAAACGGAGTTCGCTTAAAGAAACTTACGAGATATAAGAAATTGTATGAAACTCTTATGGTTGTGGTTCCATCATACGAAATAAATTATTATTCGTAATCAACGAAATACTTAGGCTAAAGTGTTATGCCGGAAAAGAGTACCGTTCAAAGTATAATATAAACTTCACACGTTAGAATAATTAGCTTGAATATTTATATGATTTTGATTAGGAGATAAACGGAGTTCGCTTAAAGAAACTTACGAGATATAAGAATTTGTATGAAACTCTTATGGGTGTGGTTCAATCATACGAAATAAATTATTATTCGTAACCAACAAAAT
Organism: Chamaenerion angustifolium; assembly: GCA_946814005.1. Classification (NCBI taxonomy): domain Eukaryota; kingdom Viridiplantae; phylum Streptophyta; class Magnoliopsida; order Myrtales; family Onagraceae; genus Chamaenerion; species Chamaenerion angustifolium. The sequence goes on from OX328274.1 coordinate 14,795,800, forward strand.
ACTTAGGCTAAAGTATCATGCCGGAAAGGAGTACCGTTAAAAGTATATTAAAAACTTCATACGTTAGTATAATTAGCTTAAACTTTTAAACTAGTTTGAATAGAAGATAAACGGAGTTCGCTTAAAGAAACTTACGAGATATAAGAAATTGTATGAAACTCTTATGGTTGTGGTTCCATCATACGAAATAAATTATTATTCGTAATCAACGAAATACTTAGGCTAAAGTGTTATGCCGGAAAAGAGTACCGTTAAAAGTATAATATAAACTTCACACGTTAGAATAATTAGCTTGAACATTTATATGATTTTGATTAGGAGATAAACGGAGTTCGCTTAAAGAAACTTACGAGATATAAGAATTTGTATGAAACTCTTATGGGTGTGGTTCAATCATACGAAATAAATTATTATTCGTAACCAACAAAATACTTAGGCTAAAGTATCATGCCGGAAAGGAGTACCGTTAAAAGTATATTAAAAACTTCATACGTTAGTATAATTAGCTTAAACTTTTAAACTAGTTTGAATAGAAGATAAACGGAGTTCGCTTAAAGAAACTTACGAGATATAAGAAATTGTATGAAACTCTTATGGGTGTGGTACCTTCACACGAAATAAATTATTATTCGTAACCAACAAAATACTTAGGCTAAAGTATCATGCCGGAAAGGAGTACCGTTAAAAGTATATTAAAAATTTCATACGTTAGTATAAGGAGCTTAAACTTTTAAACGAGTTTGATTAGAAGATAAACGGAGTTCGCTTAAAGAAACTTACGAGATATAAGAAATTGTATGAAACTCTTATGGTTGTGGTTCCATCATACGAAATAAATTATTATTCGTAATCAACGAAATACTTAGGCTAAAGTGTTATGCCGGAAAAGAGTACCGTTAAAAGTATAATATAAACTTCACACGTTAGAATAATTAGCTTGAACATTTATATGATTTTGATTAGGAGATAAACGGAGTTCGCTTAAAGAAACTTACGAGATATAAGAAATTGTATGAAACTCTTATGGTTATGGAACCATCATACGAAATAAATTTTTCTTCGTAATAAACGAAATACTTAGGCTAAAGTATCATGCCGGAAAGGAGTACCGTTAAAAATATATTAAAAACTTTGTACGTTAGTATAATTAGCTTAAACTTTTAAACGAGTTTGATTAGAAGATAAACGGATTTCGCTTAAAGAAACTTACGAGATATAAGAAATTGTATGAAACTCTTATGGTTATGGTTCCATCATACGAAATAAATTATTATTCGTAATCAACGAAATAGTTAGGCTAAAGTATCATGCCGGAAAGTAGTACCGTTAAAACTATATTAAAAACTTCATATGTTAGTATAAGTAGCTTAAACGTTTAAACGAGTTTGATTAGAAGATAAAAAGAGTTCGCTTAAAGAAACTTACGAGATATAAGAAATTGTATGAAACTCTTATGGTTGTGGTTCCATCATACGAAATAAATTATTATTCGTAATCAACGAAATACTTAGGCTAAAGTGTTATGCCGGAAAAGAGTACCGTTAAAAGTATAATATAAACTTCACACTATAGAATAATTAGCTTGAACATTTATATGATTTTGATTAGGAGATAAACGGAGTTCGCTTAAAGAAACTTACGAGATATAAGAATTTGTATGAAACTCTTATGGGTGTGGTTCAATCATACGAAATAAATTATTATTCGTAACCAACAAAATACTTAGGCTAAAGTATCATGCCGGAAAGGAGTACCGTTAAAAGTATATTAAAAACTTCATACGTTAGTATAATTAGCTTAAACTTTTAAACTAGTTTGAATAGAAGATAAACGGAGTTCGCTTAAAGAAACTTACGAGATATAAGAAATTGTATGAAACTCTTATGGTTGTGGTTCCATCATACGAAATAAATTATTATTCGTAATCAACGAAATACTTAGGCTAAAGTATCATGCCGGAAAGGAGTACCGTTAAAAGTATATTAAAAACTTCATACGTTAGTATAAGGAGCTTAAACGTTTAAACGAGTTTGATTAGAAGATAAACGGAGTTCGCTTAAAGAAACTTACGAGATATAAGAAATTGTATGAAACTCTTATGGTTGTGGTTCCATCATACGAAATAAATTATTATTCGTAATCAACGAAATACTTAGGCTAAAGTATCATGCCGGAAAGGAGTACCGTTAAAAGTATATTAAAAACTTCATACGTTAGTATAAGTAGCTTAAACGTTTAAACGAGTTTAATTAGAAGATAAAAAGAGTTCGCTTAAAGAAACTTACGAGATATAAGAAATTGTATGAAACTCTTATGGTTATGGAACCATCATACGAAATAAATTTTTCTTCGTAATAAACGAAATACTTAGGCTAAAGTATCATGCCGGAAAGGAGTACCGTTAAAAGTATATTAAAAACTTTGTACGTTAGTATAATTAGCTTAAACTTTTAAACGAGTTTGATTAGAAGATAAACGGAGTTCGCTTAAAGAAACTTACGAGATATAAGAAATTGTATGAAACTCTTATGGTTATGGTTCCATCATACGAAATAAATTATTATTCGTAATCAACGAAATAGTTAGGCTAAAGTATCATGCCGGAAAGTAGTACCGTTAAAACTATATTAAAAACTTCATATGTTAGTATAATTAGCTTAAACTTTTAAACGAGTTTGATTAGAAGATAAACGGAGTTCGCTTAAAGAAACTTACGAGATATAAGAAATTGTATGAAACTCTTATGGTTGTGGTTCCATCATACGAAATAAATTATTATTCGTAATCAACGAAATACTTAGGCTAAAGTGTTATGCCGGAAAAGAGTACCGTTCAAAGTATAATATAAACTTCACACGTTAGAATAATTAGCTTGAATATTTATATGATTTTGATTAGGAGATAAACGGAGTTCGCTTAAAGAAACTTACGAGATATAAGAATTTGTATGAAACTCTTATGGGTGTGGTTCAATCATACGAAATAAATTATTATTCGTAACCAACAAAATACTTAGGCTAAAGTATCATGCCGGAAAGGAGTACCGTTAAAAGTATATTAAAAACTTCATACGTTAGTATAATTAGCTTAAACTTTTAAACTAGTTTGAATAGAAGATAAACGGAGTTCGCTTAAAGAAACTTACGAGATATAAGAAATTGTATGAAACTCTTATGGTTGTGGTTCCATCATACGAAATAAATTATTATTCGTAATCAACGAAATACTTAGGCTAAAGTATCATGCCGGAAAGGAGTACCGTTAAAAGTATATTAAAAACTTCATACGTTAGTATAAGGAGCTTAAACGTTTAAACGAGTTTGATTAGAAGATAAACGGAGTTCGCTTAAAGAAACTTACGAGATATAAGAAATTGTATGAAACTCTTATGGTTGTGGTTCCATCATACGAAATAAATTATTATTCGTAATCAACGAAATACTTAGGCTAAAGTATCATGCCGGAAAGGAGTACCGTTAAAAGTATATTAAAAACTTCATACGTTAGTATAAGTAGCTTAAACGTTTAAACGAGTTTAATTAGAAGATAAAAAGAGTTCGCTTAAAGAAACTTACGAGATATAAGAAATTGTATGAAACTCTTATGGTTATGGAACCATCATACGAAATAAATTTTTCTTCGTAATAAACGAAATACTTAGGCTAAAGTATCATGCCGGAAAGGAGTACCGTTAAAAGTATATTAAAAACTTTGTACGTTAGTATAATTAGCTTAAACTTTTAAACGAGTTTGATTAGAAGATAAACGGAGTTCGCTTAAAGAAACTTACGAGATATAAGAAATTGTATGAAACTCTTATGGTTATGGTTCCATCATACGAAATAAATTATTATTCGTAATCAACGAAATAGTTAGGCTAAAGTATCATGCCGGAAAGTAGTACCGTTAAAACTATATTAAAAACTTCATATGTTAGTATAATTAGCTTAAACTTTTAAACGAGTTTGAGTAGAAGATAAACGGAGTTCGCTTAAAGAAACTTACGAGATATAAGAAATTGTATGAAACTCTTATGGTTGTGGTTCCATCATACGAAATAAATTATTATTCGTAATCAACGAAATACTTAGGCTAAAGTGTTATGCCGGAAAAGAGTACCGTTCAAAGTATAATATAAACTTCACACGTTAGAATAATTAGCTTGAATATTTATATGATTTTGATTAGGAGATAAACGGAGTTCGCTTAAAGAAACTTACGAGATATAAGAATTTGTATGAAACTCTTATGGGTGTGGTTCAATCATACGAAATAAATTATTATTCGTAACCAACAAAATACTTAGGCTAAAGTATCATGCCGGAAAGGAGTACCGTTAAAAGTATATTAAAAACTTCATACGTTAGTATAATTAGCTTAAACTTTTAAACTAGTTTGAATAGAAGATAAACGGAGTTCGCTTAAAGAAACTTACGAGATATAAGAAATTGTATGAAACTCTTATGGTTGTGGTTCCATCATACGAAATAAATTATTATTCGTAATCAACGAAATACTTAGGCTAAAGTGTTATGCCGGAAAAGAGTACCGTTAAAAGTATAATATAAACTTCACACGTTAGAATAATTAGCTTGAACATTTATATGATTTTGATTAGGAGATAAACGGAGTTCGCTTAAAGAAACTTACGAGATATAAGAATTTGTATGAAACTCTTATGGGTGTGGTTCAATCATACGAAATAAATTATTATTCGTAACCAACAAAATACTTAGGCTAAAGTATCATGCCGGAAAGTAGTACCGTTAAAAGTATATTAAAAACTTCATACGTTAGTATAATTAGCTTAAACTTTTAAACTAGTTTGAATAGAAGATAAACGGAGTTCGCTTAAAGAAACTTACGAGATATAAGAAATTGTATGAAACTCTTATGGTTGTGGTTCCATCATACGAAATAAATTATTATTCGTAATCAACGAAATACTTAGGCTAAAGTATCATGCCGGAAAGGAGTACCGTTAAAAGTATATTAAAAACTTCATACGTTAGTATAAGTAGCTTAAACGTTTAAACGAGTTTGATTAGAAGATAAAAAGAGTTCGCTTAAAGAAACTTACGAGATATAAGAAATTGTATGAAACTCTTATGGTTATGGAACCATCATACGAAATAAATTTTTCTTCGTAATAAACGAAATACTTAGGCTAAAGTATCATGCCGGAAAGGAGTACCGTTAAAAGTATATTAAAAACTTCATACGTTAGTATAATTAGCTTAAACTTTTAAACGAGTTTGATTAGAAGATAAACGGAGTTCGCTTAAAGAAACTTACGAGATATAAGAAATTGTATGAAACTCTTATGGTTATGGTTCCATCATACGAAATAAATTATTATTCGTAATCAACGAAATAGTTAGGCTAAAGTATCATGCCGGAAAGTAGTACCGTTAAAACTATATTAAAAACTTCATATGTTAGTATAATTAGCTTAAACTTTTAAACGAGTTTGATTAGAAGATAAACGGAGTTCGCTTAAAGAAACTTAAGAGATATAAGAAATTGTATAAAATTCTTATAGGTATGTTACCATTATACAAAATAAATTAGTATTCGTAATAAACAAAATACCGAGGCTAAAGTATCTTGCCGGAAAGGGGTACCGTTAAAATTATATTATAAACCTCATTCGTTAGTATAATTTGCTTAAACTTTTCAACGAGTTTTATTATAGAAGATAAACGGAGTTCGTTTGAAGAAACTTACGAGATAGAAGAAATTGTATGAAACTCTTATGGGTGTGGTACCTTCACACGAAATAAATTATTATTCGTAACCAACAAAATACTTAGGCTAAAGTATCATGCCGGAAAGGAGTACCGTTAAAAGTATATTAAAAACTTAATACGTTAGTATAATTAGCTTAAACTTTTAAACGAGTTTGAATAGAAGATAAACGGAGTTCGCTTAAAGAAACTTACGAGATATAAGAAATTGTATGAAACTCTTATGGTTGTGGTTCCATCATACGAAATAAATTATTATTCGTAATCAACGAAATACTTAGGCTAAAGTATCATGCCGGAAAGGAGTACCGTTAAAAGTATATTAAAAACTTCATACGTTAGTATAAGGAGCTTAAACGTTTAAACGAGTTTGATTAGAAGATAAACAGAGTTCGCTTAAAGAAACTTACGAGATATAAGAAATTGTATGAAACTCTTATGGTTATGGAACCATCATACGAAATAAATTTTTCTTCGTAATCAACGAAATACTTAGGCTAAAGTATCATGCCGGAAAGGAGTACCGTTAAAAGTATATTAAAAACTTTGTACGTTAGTATAATTAGCTTAAACTTTTAAACGAGTTTGATTAGAAGATAAACGGAGTTCGCTTAAAGAAACTTACGAGATATAAGAAATTGTATGAAACTCTTATGGTTATGGTTCCATCATACGAAATAAATTATTATTCGTAATCAACGAAATAGTTAGGCTAAAGTATCATGCCGGAAAGTAGTACCGTTAAAACTATATTAAAAACTTCATATGTTAGTATAATTAGCTTAAACTTTTAAACGAGTTTGATTAGAAGATAAACGGAGTTCGCTTAAAGAAACTTAAGAGATATAAGAAATTGTATAAAATTCTTATAGGTATGTTACCATTATACAAAATAAATTAGTATTCGTAATAAACAAAATACCGAGGCTAAAGTATCTTGCCGGAAAGGGGTACCGTTAAAATTATATTATAAACCTCATTCGTTAGTATAATTTGCTTAAACTTTTCAACGAGTTTTATTATAGAAGATAAACGGAGTTCGTTTGAAGAAACTTACGAGATAGAAGAAATTGTATGAAACTCTTATGGGTGTGGTACCTTCACACGAAATAAATTATTATTCGTAACCAACAAAATACTTAGGCTAAAGTATCATGCCGGAAAGGAGTACCGTTAAAAGTATATTAAAAACTTCATACGTTAGTATAATTAGCTTAAACTTTTAAACGAGTTTGAATAGAAGATAAACGGAGTTCGCTTAAAGAAACTTACGAGATATAAGAAATTGTATGAAACTCTTATGGTTGTGGTTCCATCATACGAAATAAATTATTATTCGTAATCAACGAAATACTTAGGCTAAAGTATCATGCCGGAAAGGAGTACCGTTAAAAGTATATTAAAAACTTCATACGTTAGTATAAGGAGCTTAAACGTTTAAACGAGTTTGATTAGAAGATAAACAGAGTTCGCTTAAAGAAACTTACGAGATATAAGAAATTGTATGAAACTCTTATGGTTATGGAACCATCATACGAAATAAATTTTTCTTCGTAATAAACGAAATACTTAGGCTAAAGTATCATGCCGGAAAGGAGTACCGTTAAAAGTATATTAAAAACTTTGTACGTTAGCATAATTAGCTTAAACTTTTAAACGAGTTTGATTAGAAGATAAACGGAGTTCGCTTAAAGAAACTTACGAGATATAAGAAATTGTATGAAACTCTTATGGTTATGGTTCCATCATACGAAATAAATTATTATTCGTAATCAACGAAATAGTTAGGCTAAAGTATCATGCCGGAAAGTAGTACCGTTAAAACTATATTAAAAACTTCATATGTTAGTATAATTAGCTTAAACTTTTAAACGAGTTTGATTAGAAGATAAACGGAGTTCGCTTAAAGAAACTTAAGAGATATAAGAAATTGTATAAAATTCTTATAGGTATGTTACCATTATACAAAATAAATTAGTATTCGTAATAAACAAAATACCGAGGCTAAAGTATCTTGCCGGAAAGGGGTACCGTTAAAATTATATTATAAACCTCATTCGTTAGTATAATTTGCTTAAACTTTTCAACGAGTTTTATTATAGAAGATAAACGGAGTTCGTTTGAAGAAACTTACGAGATAGAAGAAATTGTATGAAACTCTTATGGGTGTGGTACCTTCACACGAAATAAATTATTATTCGTAACCAACAAAATACTTAGGCTAAAGTATCATGCCGGAAAGGAGTACCGTTAAAAGTATATTAAAAACTTCATACGTTAGTATAATTAGCTTAAACTTTTAAACGAGTTTGAATAGAAGATAAACGGAGTTCGCTTAAAGAAACTTCCGAGATATAAGAAATTGTATGAAACTCTTATGGGTGTGGTACCTTCACACGAAATAAATTATTATTCGTAACCAACAAAATACTTAGGCTAAAGTATCATGCCGGAAAGGAGTACCGTTAAAAGTATATTAAAAACTTCATACGTTAGTATAATTAGCTTAAACTTTTAAACGAGTTTGAATAGAAGATAAACGGAGTTCGCTTAAAGAAACTTACGAGATATAAGAAATTGTATGAAACTCTTATGGTTGTGGTTCCATCATACGAAATAAATTATTATTCGTAATCAACGAAATACTTAGGCTAAAGTGTTATGCCGGAAAAGAGTACCGTTAAAAGTATAATATAAACTTCACACGTTAGAATAATTAGCTTGAACATTTATATGATTTTGATTAGGAGATAAACGGAGTTCGCTTAAAGAAACTTACGAGATATAAGAATTTGTATGAAACTCTTATGGGTGTGGTTCAATCATACGAAATAAATTATTATTCGTAACCAACAAAATACTTAGGCTAAAGTATCATGCCGGAAAGGAGTACCGTTAAAAGTAAATTAAAAACTTCATACGTTAGTATAATTAGCTTAAACTTTTAAACTAGTTTGAATAGAAGATAAACGGAGTTCGCTTAAAGAAACTTACGAGATATAAGAAATTGTATGAAACTCTTATGGTTGTGGTTCCATCATACGAAATAAATTATTATTCGTAATCAACGAAATACTTAGGCTAAAGTATCATGCCGGAAAGGAGTACCGTTAAAAGTATATTAAAAACTTCATACGTTAGTATAAGGAGCTTAAACGTTTAAACGAGTTTGATTAGAAGATAAACGGAGTTCGCTTAAAGAAACTTACGAGATATAAGAAATTGTATGAAACTCTTATGGTTGTGGTTCCATCATACGAAATAAATTATTATTCGTAATCAACGAAATACTTAGGCTAAAGTATCATGCCGGAAAGGAGTACCGTTAAAAGTATATTAAAAACTTCATACGTTAGTATAAGTAGCTTAAACGTTTAAACGAGTTTGATTAGAAGATAAAAAGAGTTCGCTTAAAGAAACTTACGAGATATAAGAAATTGTATGAAACTCTTATGGTTATGGAACCATCATACGAAATAAATTTTTCTTCGTAATAAACGAAATACTTAGGCTAAAGTATCATGCCGGAAAGGAGTACCGTTAAAAGTATATTAAAAACTTTGTACGTTAGTATAATTAGCTTAAACTTTTAAACGAGTTTGATTAGAAGATAAACGGAGTTCGCTTAAAGAAACTTACGAGATATAAGAAATTGTATGAAACTCTTATGGTTATGGAACCATCATACGAAATAAATTATTATTCGTAATCAACGAAATAGTTAGGCTAAAGTATCATGCCGGAAAGTAGTACCGTTAAAACTATATTAAAAACTTCATATGTTAGTATAATTAGCTTAAACTTTTAAACGAGTTTGATTAGAAGATAAACGGAGTTCGCTTAAAGAAACTTAAGAGATATAAGAAATTGTATAAAATTCTTATAGGTATGTTACCATTATACAAAATAAATTAGTATTCGTAATAAACAAAATACCGAGGCTAAAGTATCTTGCCGGAAAGGGGTACCGTTAAAATTATATTATAAACCTCATTCGTTAGTATAATTTGCTTAAACTTTTCAACGAGTTTTATTATAGAAGATAAACGGAGTTCGTTTGAAGAAACTTACGAGATAGAAGAAATTGTATGAAACTCTTATGGGTGTGGTACCTTCACACGAAATAAATTATTATTCGTAACCAACAAAATACTTAGGCTAAAGTATCATGCCGGAAAGGAGTACCGTTAAAAGTATATTAAAAACTTCATACGTTAGTATAATTAGCTTAAACTTTTAAACGAGTTTGAATAGAAGATAAACGGAGTTCGCTTAAAGAAACTTACGAGATATAAGAAATTGTATGAAACTCTTACGGTTGTGGTTCCATCATACGAAATAAATTATTATTCGTAATCAACGAAATACTTAGGCTAAAGTATCATGCCGGAAAGGAGTACCGTTAAAAGTATATTAAAAACTTCATACGTTAGTATAAGGAGCTTAAACGTTTAAACGAGTTTGATTAGAAGATAAACAGAGTTCGCTTAAAGAAACTTACGAGATATAAGAAATTGTATGAAACTCTTATGGTTATGGAACCATCATACGAAATAAATTTTTCTTCGTAATAAACGAAATACTTAGGCTAAAGTATCATGCCGGAAAGGAGTACCGTTAAAAGTATATTAAAAACTTTGTACGTTAGTATAATTAGCTTAAACTTTTAAACGAGTTTGATTAGAAGATAAACGGAGTTCGCTTAAAGAAACTTACGAGATATAAGAAATTGTATGAAACTCTTATGGTTATGGTTCCATCATACGAAATAAATTATTATTCGTAATCAACGAAATAGTTAGGCTAAAGTATCATGCCGGAAAGTAGTACCGTTAAAACTATATTAAAAACTTCATATGTTAGTATAATTAGCTTAAACTTTTAAACGAGTTTGATTAGAAGATAAACGGAGTTCGCTTAAAGAAACTTAAGAGATATAAGAAATTGTATAAAATTCTTATAGGTATGTTACCATTATACAAAATAAATTAGTATTCGTAATAAACAAAATACCGAGGCTAAAGTATCTTGCCGGAAAGGGGTACCGTTAAAATTATATTATAAACCTCATTCGTTAGTATAATTTGCTTAAACTTTTCAACGAGTTTTATTATAGAAGATAAACGGAGTTCGTTTGAAGAAACTTACGAGATAGAAGAAATTGTATGAAACTCTTATGGGTGTGGTACCTTAACACGAAATAAATTATTATTCGTAACCAACAAAATACTTAGGCTAAAGTATCATGCCGGAAAGGAGTACCGTTAAAAGTATATTAAAAACTTCATACGTTAGTATAATTAGCTTAAACTTTTAAACGAGTTTGAATAGAAGATAAACGGAGTTCGCTTAAAGAAACTTCCGAGATATAAGAAATTGTATGAAACTCTTATGGGTGTGGTACCTTCACACGAAATAAATTATTATTCGTAACCAACAAAATACTTAGGCTAAAGTATCATGCCGGAAAGGAGTACCGTTAAAAGTATATTAAAAACTTCATACGTTAGTATAATTAGCTTAAACTTTTAAACGAGTTTGAATAGAAGATAAACGGAGTTCGCTTAAAGAAACTTACGAGATATAAGAAATTGTATGAAACTCTTATGGTTGTGGTTCCATCATACGAAATAAATTATTATTCGTAATCAACGAAATACTTAGGCTAAAGTGTTATGCCGGAAAAGAGTACCGTTAAAAGTATAATATAAACTTCACACGTTAGAATAATTAGCTTGAACATTTATATGATTTTGATTAGGAGATAAACGGAGTTCGCTTAAAGAAACTTACGAGATATAAGAATTTGTATGAAACTCTTATGGGTGTGGTTCAATCATACGAAATAAATTATTATTCGTAACCAACAAAATACTTAGGCTAAAGTATCATGCCGGAAAGGAGTACCGTTAAAAGTATATTAAAAACTTCATACGTTAGTATAATTAGCTTAAACTTTTAAACTAGTTTGAATAGAAGATAAACGGAGTTCGCTTAAAGAAACTTACGAGATATAAGAAATTGTATGAAACTCTTATGGTTGTGGTTCCATCATACGAAATAAATTATTATTCGTAATCAACGAAATACTTAGGCTAAAGTATCATGCCGGAAAGGAGTACCGTTAAAAGTATATTAAAAACTTCATACGTTAGTATAAGGAGCTTAAACGTTTAAACGAGTTTGATTAGAAGATAAACGGAGTTCGCTTAAAGAAACTTACGAGATATAAGAAATTGTATGAAACTCTTATGGTTGTGGTTCCATCATACGAAATAAATTATTATTCGTAATCAACGAAATACTTAGGCTAAAGTATCATGCCGGAAAGGAGTACCGTTAAAAGTATATTAAAAACTTCATACGTTAGTATAAGTAGCTTAAACGTTTAAACGAGTTTGATTAGAAGATAAAAAGAGTTCGCTTAAAGAAACTTACGAGATATAAGAAATTGTATGAAACTCTTATGGTTATGGAACCATCATACGAAATAAATTTTTCTTCGTAATAAACGAAATACTTAGGCTAAAGTATCATGCCGGAAAGGAGTACCGTTAAAAGTATATTAAAAACTTTGTACGTTAGTATAATTAGCTTAAACTTTTAAACGAGTTTGATTAGAAGATAAACGGAGTTCGCTTAAAGAAACTTACGAGATATAAGAAATTGTATGAAACTCTTATGGTTATGGTTCCATCATACGAAATAAATTATTATTCGTAATCAACGAAATAGTTAGGCTAAAGTATCATGCCGGAAAGTAGTACCGTTAAAACTATATTAAAAACTTCATATGTTAGTATAATTAGCTTAAACTTTTAAACGAGTTTGATTAGAAGATAAACGGAGTTCGCTTAAAGAAACTTAAGAGATATAAGAAATTGTATAAAATTCTTATAGGTATGTTACCATTATACAAAATAAATTAGTATTCGTAATAAACAAAATACCGAGGCTAAAGTATCTTGCCGGAAAGGGGTACCGTTAAAATTATATTATAAACCTCATTCGTTAGTATAATTTGCTTAAACTTTTCAACGAGTTTTATTATAGAAGATAAACGGAGTTCGTTTGAAGAAACTTACGAGATAGAAGAAATTGTATGAAACTCTTATGGGTGTGGTACCTTCACACGAAATAAATTATTATTCGTAACCAACAAAATACTTAGGCTAAAGTATCATGCCGGAAAGGAGTACCGTTAAAAGTATATTAAAAACTTCATACGTTAGTATAATTAGCTTAAACTTTTAAACGAGTTTGAATAGAAGATAAACGGAGTTCGCTTAAAGAAACTTACGAGATATAAGAAATTGTATGAAACTCTTATGGTTGTGGTTCCATCATACGAAATAAATTATTATTCGTAATCAACGAAATACTTAGGCTAAAGTGTTATGCCGGAAAAGAGTACCGTTAAAAGTACAATATAAACTTCACACGTTAGAATAATTAGCTTGAACATTTATATGATTTTGATTAGGAGATAAACGGAGTTCGCTTAAAGAAACTTACGAGATATCAGAATTTGTATGAAACTCTTATGGGTGTGGTTCAATCATACGAAATAAATTATTATTCGTAACCAACAAAATACTTAGGCTAAAGTATCATGCCGGAAAGGAGTACCGTTAAAAGTATATTAAAAACTTCATACGTTAGTATAAGGAGCTTAAACTTTTAAACGAGTTTGAATAGAAGATAAACGGAGTTCGCTTAAAGAAACTTCCGAGATATAAGAAATTGTATGAAACTCTTATGGGTGTGGTACCTTCACACGAAATAAATTATTATTCGTAACCAACAAAATACTTAGGCTAAAGTATCATGCCGGAAAGGAGTACCGTTAAAAGTATATTAAAAACTTCATACGTTAGTATAAGGAGCTTAAACTTTTAAACGAGTTTGATTAGAAGATAAACGGAGTTCGCTTAAAGAAACTTACGAGATATAAGAAATTGTATGAAACTCTTATGGTTGTGGTTCCATCATACGAAATAAATTATTATTCGTAATCAACGAAATACTTAGGCTAAAGTGTTATGCCGGAAAAGAGTACCGTTAAAAGTATAATATAAACTTCACACGTTAGAATAATTAGCTTGAACATTTATATGATTTTGATTAGGAGATAAACGGAGTTCGCTTAAAGAAACTTACGAGATATAAGAAATTGTATGAAACTCTTATGGTTATGGAACCATCATACGAAATAAATTTTTCTTCGTAATAAACGAAATACTTAGGCTAAAGTATCATGCCGGAAAGGAGTACCGTTAAAAATATATTAAAAACTTTGTACGTTAGTATAATTAGCTTAAACTTTTAAACGAGTTTGATTAGAAGATAAACGGAGTTCGCTTAAAGAAACTTACGAGATATAAGAAATTGTATGAAACTCTTATGGTTATGGTTCCATCATACGAAATAAATTATTATTCGTAATCAACGAAATAGTTAGGCTAAAGTATCATGCCGGAAAGTAGTACCGTTAAAACTATATTAAAAACTTCATATGTTAGTATAAGTAGCTTAAACGTTTAAACGAGTTTGATTAGAAGATAAAAAGAGTTCGCTTAAAGAAACTTACGAGATATAAGAAATTGTATGAAACTCTTATGGTTGTGGTTCAATCATACGAAATAAATTATTATTCGTAACCAACAAAATACTTAGGCTAAAGTATCATGCCGGAAAGGAGTACCGTTAAAAGTATATTAAAAACTTCATACGTTAGTATAATTAGCTTAAACTTTTAAACTAGTTTGAATAGAAGATAAACGGAGTTCGCTTAAAGAAACTTACGAGATATAAGAAATTGTATGAAACTCTTATGGTTGTGGTTCCATCATACGAAATAAATTATTATTCGTAATCAACGAAATACTTAGGCTATCATGCCGGAAAGGAGTACCGTTAAAAGTATATTAAAAACTTCATACGTTAGTATAAGGAGCTTAAACGTTTAAACGAGTTTGATTAGAAGATAAACGGAGTTCGCTTAAAGAAACTTACGAGATATAAGAAATTGTATGAAACTCTTATGGTTGTGGTTCCATCATACGAAATAAATTATTATTCGTAATCAACGAAATACTTAGGCTAAAGTATCATGCCGGAAAGGAGTACCGTTAAAAGTATATTAAAAACTTCATACGTTAGTATAAGTAGCTTAAACGTTTAAACGAGTTTAATTAGAAGATAAAAAGAGTTCGCTTAAAGAAACTTACGAGATATAAGAAATTGTATGAAACTCTTATGGTTATGGAACCATCATACGAAATAAATTTTTCTTCGTAATAAACGAAATACTTAGGCTAAAGTATCATGCCGGAAAGGAGTACCGTTAAAAGTATATTAAAAACTTTGTACGTTAGTATAATTAGCTTAAACTTTTAAACGAGTTTGATTAGAAGATAAACGGAGTTCGCTTAAAGAAACTTACGAGATATAAGAAATTGTATGAAACTCTTATGGTTATGGTTCCATCATACGAAATAAATTATTATTCGTAATCAACGAAATAGTTAGGCTAAAGTATCATGCCGGAAAGTAGTACCGTTAAAACTATATTAAAAACTTCATATGTTAGTATAATTAGCTTAAACTTTTAAACGAGTTTGATTAGAAGATAAACGGAGTTCGCTTAAAGAAACTTACGAGATATAAGAAATTGTATGAAACTCTTATGGTTGTGGTTCCATCATACGAAATAAATTATTATTCGTAATCAACGAAATACTTAGGCTAAAGTGTTATGCCGGAAAAGAGTACCGTTCAAAGTATAATATAAACTTCACACGTTAGAATAATTAGCTTGAATATTTATATGATTTTGATTAGGAGATAAACGGAGTTCGCTTAAAGAAACTTACGAGATATAAGAATTTGTATGAAACTCTTATGGGTGTGGTTCAATCATACGAAATAAATTATTATTCGTAACCAACAAAATACTTAGGCTAAAGTATCATGCCGGAAAGGAGTACCGTTAAAAGTATATTAAAAACTTCATACGTTAGTATAATTAGCTTAAACTTTTAAACTAGTTTGAATAGAAGATAAACGGAGTTCGCTTAAAGAAACTTACGAGATATAAGAAATTGTATGAAACTCTTATGGTTGTGGTTCCATCATACGAAATAAATTATTATTCGTAATCAACGAAATACTTAGGCTAAAGTGTTATGCCGGAAAAGAGTACCGTTAAAAGTATAATATAAACTTCACACGTTAGAATAATTAGCTTGAACATTTATATGATTTTGATTAGGAGATAAACGGAGTTCGCTTAAAGAAACTTACGAGATATAAGAAATTGTATGAAACTCTTATGGTTGTGGTTCCATCATACGAAATAAATTATTATTCGTAATCAACGAAATACTTAGGCTAAAGTGTTATGCCGGAAAAGAGTACCGTTAAAAGTATAATATAAACTTCACACGTTAGAATAATTAGCTTGAACATTTATATGATTTTGATTAGGAGATAAACGGAGTTCGCTTAAAGAAACTTACGAGATATAAGAAATTGTATGAAACTCTTATGGTTATGGAACCATCATACGAAATAAATTTTTCTTCGTAATAAACGAAATACTTAGGCTAAAGTATCATGCCGGAAAGGAGTACCGTTAAAAATATATTAAAAACTTTGTACGTTAGTATAATTAGCTTAAACTTTTAAACGAGTTTGATTAGAAGATAAACGGAGTTCGCTTAAAGAACCTTACGAGATATAAGAAATTGTATGAAACTCTTATGGTTATGGTTCCATCATACGAAATAAATTATTATTCGTAATCAACGAAATAGTTAGGCTAAAGTATCATGCCGGAAAGTAGTACCGTTAAAACTATATTAAAAACTTCATATGTTAGTATAAGTAGCTTAAACGTTTAAACGAGTTTGATTAGAAGATAAAAAGAGTTCGCTTAAAGAAACTTACGAGATATAAGAAATTGTATGAAACTCTTATGGTTGTGGTTCAATCATACGAAATAAATTATTATTCGTAACCAACAAAATACTTAGGCTAAAGTATCATGCCGGAAAGGAGTACCGTTAAAAGTATATTAAAAACTTCATACGTTAGTATAATTAGCTTAAACTTTTAAACTAGTTTGAATAGAAGATAAACGGAGTTCGCTTAAAGAAACTTACGAGATATAAGAAATTGTATGAAACTCTTATGGTTGTGGTTCCATCATACGAAATAAATTATTATTCGTAATCAACGAAATACTTAGGCTATCATGCCGGAAAGGAGTACCGTTAAAAGTATATTAAAAACTTCATACGTTAGTATAAGGAGCTTAAACGTTTAAACGAGTTTGATTAGAAGATAAACGGAGTTCGCTTAAAGAAACTTACGAGATATAAGAAATTGTATGAAACTCTTATGGTTGTGGTTCCATCATACGAAATAAATTATTATTCGTAATCAACGAAATACTTAGGCTAAAGTATCATGCCGGAAAGGAGTACCGTTAAAAGTATATTAAAAACTTCATACGTTAGTATAAGTAGCTTAAACGTTTAAACGAGTTTAATTAGAAGATAAAAAGAGTTCGCTTAAAGAAACTTACGAGATATAAGAAATTGTATGAAACTCTTATGGTTATGGAACCATCATACGAAATAAATTTTTCTTCGTAATAAACGAAATACTTAGGCTAAAGTATCATGCCGGAAAGGAGTACCGTTAAAAGTATATTAAAAACTTTGTACGTTAGTATAATTAGCTTAAACTTTTAAACGAGTTTGATTAGAAGATAAACGGAGTTCGCTTAAAGAAACTTACGAGATATAAGAAATTGTATGAAACTCTTATGGTTATGGTTCCATCATACGAAATAAATTATTATTCGTAATCAACGAAATAGTTAGGCTAAAGTATCATGCCGGAAAGTAGTACCGTTAAAACTATATTAAAAACTTCATATGTTAGTATAATTAGCTTAAACTTTTAAACGAGTTTGATTAGAAGATAAACGGAGTTCGCTTAAAGAAACTTACGAGATATAAGAAATTGTATGAAACTCTTATGGTTGTGGTTCCATCATACGAAATAAATTATTATTCGTAATCAACGAAATACTTAGGCTAAAGTGTTATGCCGGAAAAGAGTACCGTTCAAAGTATAATATAAACTTCACACGTTAGAATAATTAGCTTGAATATTTATATGATTTTGATTAGGAGATAAACGGAGTTCGCTTAAAGAAACTTACGAGATATAAGAATTTGTATGAAACTCTTATGGGTGTGGTTCAATCATACGAAATAAATTATTATTCGTAACCAACAAAATACTTAGGCTAAAGTATCATGCCGGAAAGGAGTACCGTTAAAAGTATATTAAAAACTTCATACGTTAGTATAATTAGCTTAAACTTTTAAACTAGTTTGAATAGAAGATAAACGGAGTTCGCTTAAAGAAACTTACGAGATATAAGAAATTGTATGAAACTCTTATGGTTGTGGTTCCATCATACGAAATAAATTATTATTCGTAATCAACGAAATACTTAGGCTAAAGTGTTATGCCGGAAAAGAGTACCGTTAAAAGTATAATATAAACTTCACACGTTAGAATAATTAGCTTGAACATTTATATGATTTTGATTAGGAGATAAACGGAGTTCGCTTAAAGAAACTTACGAGATATAAGAATTTGTATGAAACTCTTATGGGTGTGGTTCAATCATACGAAATAAATTATTATTCGTAACCAACAAAATACTTAGGCTAAAGTATCATGCCGGAAAGGAGTACCGTTAAAAGTATATTAAAAACTTCATACGTTAGTATAATTAGCTTAAACTTTTAAACTAGTTTGAATAGAAGATAAACGGAGTTCGCTTAAAGAAACTTACGAGATATAAGAAATTGTATGAAACTCTTATGGTTGTGGTTCCATCATACGAAATAAATTATTATTCGTAATCAACGAAATACTTAGGCTAAAGTATCATGCCGGAAAGGAGTACCGTTAAAAGTATATTAAAAACTTCATACGTTAGTATAAGGAGCTTAAACGTTTAAACGAGTTTGATTAGAAGATAAACGGAGTTCGCTTAAAGAAACTTACGAGATATAAGAAATTGTATGAAACTCTTATGGTTATGGTTCCATCATACGAAATAAATTATTATTCGTAATCAACGAAATAGTTAGGCTAAAGTATCATGCCGGAAAGTAGTACCGTTAAAACTATATTAAAAACTTCATATGTTAGTATAAGTAGCTTAAACGTTTAAACGAGTTTGATTAGAAGATAAAAAGAGTTCGCTTAAAGAAACTTACGAGATATAAGAAATTGTATGAAACTCTTATGGTTGTGGTTCAATCATACGAAATAAATTATTATTCGTAACCAACAAAATACTTAGGCTAAAGTATCATGCCGGAAAGGAGTACCGTTAAAAGTATATTAAAAACTTCATACGTTAGTATAATTAGCTTAAACTTTTAAACTAGTTTGAATAGAAGATAAACGGAGTTCGCTTAAAGAAACTTACGAGATATAAGAAATTGTATGAAACTCTTATGGTTGTGGTTCCATCATACGAAATAAATTATTATTCGTAATCAACGAAATACTTAGGCTATCATGCCGGAAAGGAGTACCGTTAAAAGTATATTAAAAACTTCATACGTTAGTATAAGGAGCTTAAACGTTTAAACGAGTTTGATTAGAAGATAAACGGAGTTCGCTTAAAGAAACTTACGAGATATAAGAAATTGTATGAAACTCTTATGGTTGTGGTTCCATCATACGAAATAAATTATTATTCGTAATCAACGAAATACTTAGGCTAAAGTATCATGCCGGAAAGGAGTACCGTTAAAAGTATATTAAAAACTTCATACGTTAGTATAAGTAGCTTAAACGTTTAAACGAGTTTAATTAGAAGATAAAAAGAGTTCGCTTAAAGAAACTTACGAGATATAAGAAATTGTATGAAACTCTTATGGTTATGGAACCATCATACGAAATAAATTTTTCTTCGTAATAAACGAAATACTTAGGCTAAAGTATCATGCCGGAAAGGAGTACCGTTAAAAGTATATTAAAAACTTTGTACGTTAGTATAATTAGCTTAAACTTTTAAACGAGTTTGATTAGAAGATAAACGGAGTTCGCTTAAAGAAACTTACGAGATATAAGAAATTGTATGAAACTCTTATGGTTATGGTTCCATCATACGAAATAAGTTATTATTCGTAATCAACGAAATAGTTAGGCTAAAGTATCATGCCGGAAAGTAGTACCGTTAAAACTATATTACAAACTTCATATGTTAGTATAATTAGCTTAAACTTTTAAACGAGTTTGATTAGAAGATAAACGGAGTTCGCTTAAAGAAACTTACGAGATATAAGAAATTGTATGAAACTCTTATGGTTGTGGTTCCATCATACGAAATAAATTATTATTCGTAATCAACGAAATACTTAGGCTAAAGTGTTATGCCGGAAAAGAGTACCGTTCAAAGTATAATATAAACTTCACACGTTAGAATAATTAGCTTGAATATTTATATGATTTTGATTAGGAGATAAACGGAGTTCGCTTAAAGAAACTTACGAGATATAAGAATTTGTATGAAACTCTTATGGGTGTGGTTCAATCATACGAAATAAATTATTATTCGTAACCAACAAAATACTTAGGCTAAAGTATCATGCCGGAAAGGAGTACCGTTAAAAGTATATTAAAAACTTCATACGTTAGTATAATTAGCTTAAACTTTTAAACTAGTTTGAATAGAAGATAAACGGAGTTCGCTTAAAGAAACTTACGAGATATAAGAAATTGTATGAAACTCTTATGGTTGTGGTTCCATCATACGAAATAAATTATTATTCGTAATCAACGAAATACTTAGGCTAAAGTGTTATGCCGGAAAAGAGTACCGTTAAAAGTATAATATAAACTTCACACGTTAGAATAATTAGCTTGAACATTTATATGATTTTGATTAGGAGATAAACGGAGTTCGCTTAAAGAAACTTACGAGATATAAGAATTTGTATGAAACTCTTATGGGTGTGGTTCAATCATACGAAATAAATTATTATTCGTAACCAACAAAATACTTAGGCTAAAGTATCATGCCGGAAAGGAGTACCGTTAAAAGTATATTAAAAACTTCATACGTTAGTATAATTAGCTTAAACTTTTAAACTAGTTTGAATAGAAGATAAACGGAGTTCGCTTAAAGAAACTTACGAGATATAAGAAATTGTATGAAACTCTTATGGTTGTGGTTCCATCATACGAAATAAATTATTATTCGTAATCAACGAAATACTTAGGCTAAAGTATCATGCCGGAAAGGAGTACCGTTAAAAGTATATTAAAAACTTCATACGTTAGTATAAGGAGCTTAAACGTTTAAACGAGTTTGATTAGAAGATAAACGGAGTTCGCTTAAAGAAACTTACGAGATATAAGAAATTGTATGAAACTCTTATGGTTGTGGTTCCATCATACGAAATAAATTATTATTCGTAATCAACGAAATACTTAGGCTAAAGTATCATGCCGGAAAGGAGTACCGTTAAAAGTATATTAAAAACTTCATACGTTAGTATAAGTAGCTTAAACGTTTAAACGAGTTTGATTAGAAGATAAAAAGAGTTCGCTTAAAGAAACTTACGAGATATAAGAAATTGTATGAAACTCTTATGGTTATGGAACCATCATACGAAATAAATTTTTCTTCTTAATAAACGAAATACTTAGGCTAAAGTATCATGCCGGAAAGGAGTACCGTTAATAGTATATTAAAAACTTTGTACGTTAGTATAATTAGCTTAAACTTTTAAACGAGTTTGATTAGAAGATAAACGGAGTTCGCTTAAAGAAACTTACGAGATATAAGAAATTGTATGAAACTCTTATGGTTATGGTTCCATCATACGAAATAAATTATTATTCGTAATCAACGAAATAGTTAGGCTAAAGTATCATGCCGGAAAGTAGTACCGTTAAAACTATATTAAAAACTTCATATGTTAGTATAATTAGCTTAAACTTTTAAACGAGTTTGATTAGAAGATAAACGGAGTTCGCTTAAAGAAACTTAAGAGATATAAGAAATTGTATAAAATTCTTATAGGTATGTTACCATTATACAAAATAAATTAGTATTCGTAATAAACAAAATACCGAGGCTAAAGTATCTTGCCGGAAAGGGGTACCGTTAAAATTATATTATAAACCTCATTCGTTAGTATAATTTGCTTAAACTTTTCAACGAGTTTTATTATAGAAGATAAACGGAGTTCGTTTGAAGAAACTTACGAGATAGAAGAAATTGTATGAAACTCTTATGGGTGTGGTACCTTCACACGAAATAAATTATTATTCGTAACCAACAAAATACTTAGGCTAAAGTATCATGCCGGAAAGGAGTACCGTTAAAAGTATATTAAAAACTTCATACGTTAGTATAATTAGCTTAAACTTTTAAACTAGTTTGAATAGAAGATAAACGGAGTTCGCTTAAAGAAACTTACGAGATATAAGAAATTGTATGAAACTCTTATGGTTGTGGTTCCATCATACGAAATAAATTATTATTCGTAATCAACGAAATACTTAGGCTAAAGTATCATGCCGGAAAGGAGTACCGTTAAAAGTATATTAAAAACTTCATACGTTAGTATAAGGAGCTTAAACGTTTAAACGAGTTTGATTAGAAGATAAACGGAGTTCGCTTAAAGAAACTTACGAGATATAAGAAATTGTATGAAACTCTTATGGTTGTGGTTCCATCATACGAAATAAATTATTATTCGTAATCAACGAAATACTTAGGCTAAAGTATCATGCCGGAAAGGAGTACCGTTAAAAGTATATTAAAAACTTCATACGTTAGTATAAGTAGCTTAAACGTTTAAACGAGTTTGATTAGAAGATAAAAAGAGTTCGCTTAAAGAAACTTACGAGATATAAGAAATTGTATGAAACTCTTATGGTTATGGAACCATCATACGAAATAAATTTTTCTTCGTAATAAACGAAATACTTAGGCTAAAGTATCATGCCGGAAAGGAGTACCGTTAAAAGTATATTAAAAACTTTGTACGTTAGTATAATTAGCTTAAACTTTTAAACGAGTTTGATTAGAAGATAAACGGAGTTCGCTTAAAGAAACTTACGAGATATAAGAAATTGTATGAAACTCTTATGGTTATGGTTCCATCATACGAAATAAATTATTATTCGTAATCAACGAAATAGTTAGGCTAAAGTATCATGCCGGAAAGTAGTACCGTTAAAACTATATTAAAAACTTCATATGTTAGTATAATTAGCTTAAACTTTTAAACGAGTTTGATTAGAAGATAAACGGAGTTCGCTTAAAGAAACTTAAGAGATATAAGAAATTGTATAAAATTCTTATAGGTATGTTACCATTATACAAAATAAATTAGTATTCGTAATAAACAAAATACCGAGGCTAAAGTATCTTGCCGGAAAGGGGTACCGTTAAAATTATATTATAAACCTCATTCGTTAGTATAATTTGCTTAAACTTTTCAACGAGTTTTATTATAGAAGATAAACGGAGTTCGTTTGAAGAAACTTACGAGATAGAAGAAATTGTATGAAACTCTTATGGGTGTGGTACCTTCACACGAAATAAATTATTATTCGTAACCAACAAAATACTTAGGCTAAAGTATCATGCCGGAAAGGAGTACCGTTAAAAGTATATTAAAAACTTCATACGTTAGTATAATTAGCTTAAACTTTTAAACGAGTTTGAATAAAAGATAAACGGAGTTCGCTTAAAGAAACTTACGAGATATAAGAAATTGTATGAAACTCTTATGGTTGTGGTTCCATCATACGAAATAAATTATTATTCGTAATCAACGAAATACTTAGGCTAAAGTGTTATGCCGGAAAAGAGTACCGTTAAAAGTATAATATAAACTTCACACGTTAGAATAATTAGCTTGAACATTTATATGATTTTGATTAGGAGATAAACGGAGTTCGCTTAAAGAAACTTACGAGATATCAGAATTTGTATGAAACTCTTATGGGTGTGGTTCAATCATACGAAATAAATTATTATTCGTAACCAACAAAATACTTAGGCTAAAGTATCATGCCGGAAAGGAGTACCGTTAAAAGTATATTAAAAACTTCATACGTTAGTATAAGGAGCTTAAACTTTTAAACGAGTTTGAATAGAAGATAAACGGAGTTCGCTTAAAGAAACTTCCGAGATATAAGAAATTGTATGAAACTCTTATGGGTGTGGTACCTTCACACGAAATAAATTATTATTCGTAACCAACAAAATACTTAGGCTAAAGTATCATGCCGGAAAGGAGTACCGTTAAAAGTATATTATAAACTTCATACGTTAGTATAAGGAGCTTAAACTTTTAAACGAGTTTGATTAGAAGATAAACGGAGTTCGCTTAAAGAAACTTACGAGATATAAGAAATTGTATGAAACTCTTATGGTTGTGGTTCCATCATACGAAATAAATTATTATTCGTAATCAACGAAATACTTAGGCTAAAGTGTTATGCCGGAAAAGAGTACCGTTAAAAGTATAATATAAACTTCACACGTTAGAATAATTAGCTTGAACATTTAAATGATTTTGATTAGGAGATAAACGGAGTTCGCTTAAAGAAACTTACGAGATATAAGAAATTGTATGAAACTCTTATGGTTATGGAACCATCATACGAAATAAATTTTTCTTCGTAATAAACGAAATACTTAGGCTAAAGTATCATGCCGGAAAGGAGTACCGTTAAAAATATATTAAAAACTTTGTACGTTAGTATAATTAGCTTAAACTTTTAAACGAGTTTGATTAGAAGATAAACGGAGTTCGCTTAAAGAAACTTACGAGATATAAGAAATTGTATGAAACTCTTATGGTTATGGTTCCATCATACGAAATAAATTATTATTCGTAATCAACGAAATAGTTAGGCTAAAGTATCATGCCGGAAAGTAGTACCGTTAAAACTATATTAAAAACTTCATATGTTAGTATAAGTAGCTTAAACGTTTAAACGAGTTTGATTAGAAGATAAAAAGAGTTCGCTTAAAGAAACTTACGAGATATAAGAAATTGTATGAAACTCTTATGGTTGTGGTTCCATCATACGAAATAAATTATTATTCGTAACCAACAAAATACTTAGGCTAAAGTATCATGCCGGAAAGGAGTACCGTTAAAAGTATATTAAAAACTTCATACGTTAGTATAATTAGCTTAAACTTTTAAACTAGTTTGAATAGAAGATAAACGGAGTTCGCTTAAAGAAACTTACGAGATATAAGAAATTGTATGAAACTCTTATGGTTGTGGTTCCATCATACGAAATAAATTATTATTCGTAATCAACGAAATACTTAGTTTATCATGCCGGAAAGGAGTACCGTTAAAAGTATATTAAAAACTTCATACGTTAGTATAAGGAGCTTAAACGTTTAAACGAGTTTGATTAGAAGATAAACGGAGTTCGCTTAAAGAAACTTACGAGATATAAGAAATTGTATGAAACTCTTATGGTTGTGGTTCCATCATACGAAATAAATTATTATTCGTAATCAACGAAATACTTAGGCTAAAGTATCATGCCGGAAAGGAGTACCGTTAAAAGTATATTAAAAACTTCATACGTTAGTATAAGTAGCTTAAACGTTTAAACGAGTTTAATTAGAAGATAAAAAGAGTTCGCTTAAAGAAACTTACGAGATATAAGAAATTGTATGAAACTCTTATGGTTATGGAACCATCATACGAAATAAATTTTTCTTCGTAATAAACGAAATACTTAGGCTAAAGTATCATGCCGGAAAGGAGTACCGTTAAAAGTATATTAAAAACTTTGTACGTTAGTATAATTAGCTTAAACTTTTAAACGAGTTTGATTAGAAGATAAACGGAGTTCGCTTAAAGAAACTTACGAGATATAAGAAATTGTATGAAACTCTTATGGTTATGGTTCCATCATACGAAATAAATTATTATTCGTAATCAACGAAATAGTTAGGCTAAAGTATCATGCCGGAAAGTAGTACCGTTAAAACTATATTAAAAACTTCATATGTTAGTATAATTAGCTTAAACTTTTAAACGAGTTTGATTAGAAGATAAACGGAGTTCGCTTAAAGAAACTTACGAGATATAAGAAATTGTATGAAACTCTTATGGTTGTGGTTCCATCATACGAAATAAATTATTATTCGTAATCAACGAAATACTTAGGCTAAAGTGTTATGCCGGAAAAGAGTACCGTTCAAAGTATAATATAAACTTCACACGTTAGAATAATTAGCTTGAATATTTATATGATTTTGATTAGGAGATAAACGGAGTTCGCTTAAAGAAACTTACGAGATATAAGAATTTGTATGAAACTCTTATGGGTGTGGTTCAATCATACGAAATAAATTATTATTCGTAACCAACAAAATACTTAGGCTAAAGTATCATGCCGGAAAGGAGTACCGTTAAAAGTATATTAAAAACTTCATACGTTAGTATAATTAGCTTAAACTTTTAAACTAGTTTGAATAGAAGATAAACGGAGTTCGCTTAAAGAAACTTACGAGATATAAGAAATTGTATGAAACTCTTATGGTTGTGGTTCCATCATACGAAATAAATTATTATTCGTAATCAACGAAATACTTAGGCTAAAGTGTTATGCCGGAAAAGAGTACCGTTAAAAGTATAATATAAACTTCACACGTTAGAATAATTAGCTTGAACATTTATATGATTTTGATTAGGAGATAAACGGAGTTCGCTTAAAGAAACTTACGAGATATAAGAATTTGTATGAAACTCTTATGGGTGTGGTTCAATCATACGAAATAAATTATTATTCGTAACCAACAAAATACTTAGGCTAAAGTATCATGCCGGAAAGGAGTACCGTTAAAAGTATATTAAAAACTTCATACGTTAGTATAAGGAGCTTAAACGTTTAAACGAGTTTGATTAGAAGATAAACGGAGTTCGCTTAAAGAAACTTACGAGATATAAGAAATTGTATGAAACTCTTATGGTTGTGGTTCCATCATACGAAATAAATTATTATTCGTAATCAACGAAATACTTAGGCTAAAGTATCATGCCGGAAAGGAGTACCGTTAAAAGTATATTAAAAACTTCATACGTTAGTATAAGTAGCTTAAACGTTTAAACGAGTTTGATTAGAAGATAAACGGAGTTCGCTTAAAGAAACTTACGAGATATAAGAAATTGTATGAAACTCTTATGGTTGTGGTTCCATCATACGAAATAAATTATTATTCGTAATCAACGAAATACTTAGGCTAAAGTATCATGCCGGAAAGGAGTACCGTTAAAAGTATATTAAAAACTTCATACGTTAGTATAAGTAGCTTAAACGTTTAAACGAGTTTGATTAGAAGATAAAAAGAGTTCGCTTAAAGAAACTTACGAGATATAAGAAATTGTATGAAACTCTTATGGTTATGGAACCATCATACGAAATAAATTTTTCTTCGTAATAAACGAAATACTTAGGCTAAAGTATCATGCCGGAAAGGAGTACCGTTAAAAGTATATTAAAAACTTTGTACGTTAGTATAATTAGCTTAAACTTTTAAACGAGTTTGATTAGAAGATAAACGGAGTTCGCTTAAAGAAACTTACGAGATATAAGAAATTGTATGAAACTCTTATGGTTATGGTTCCATCATACGAAATAAATTATTATTCGTAATCAACGAAATAGTTAGGCTAAAGTATCATGCCGGAAAGTAGTACCGTTAAAACTATATTAAAAACTTCATATGTTAGTATAATTAGCTTAAACTTTTAAACGAGTTTGATTAGAAGATAAACGGAGTTCGCTTAAAGAAACTTAAGAGATATAAGAAATTGTATAAAATTCTTATAGGTATGTTACCATTATACAAAATAAATTAGTATTCGTAATAAACAAAATACCGAGGCTAAAGTATCTTGCCGGAAAGGGGTACCGTTAAAATTATATTATAAACCTCATTCGTTAGTATAATTTGCTTAAACTTTTCAACGAGTTTTATTATAGAAGATAAACGGAGTTCGTTTGAAGAAACTTACGAGATAGAAGCAATTGTATGAAACTCTTATGGGTGTGGTACCTTCACACGAAATAAATTATTATTCGTAACCAACAAAATACTTAGGCTAAAGTATCATGCCGGAAAGGAGTACCGTTAAAAGTATATTAAAAACTTCATACGTTAGTATAATTAGCTTAAACTTTTAAACGAGTTTGAATAGAAGATAAACGGAGTTCGCTTAAAGAAACTTACGAGATATAAGAAATTGTATGAAACTCTTATGGTTGTGGTTCCATCATACGAAATAAATTATTATTCGTAATCAACGAAATACTTAGGCTAAAGTATCATGCCGGAAAGGAGTACCGTTAAAAGTATATTAAAAACTTCATACGTTAGTATAAGGAGCTTAAACGTTTAAACGAGTTTGATTAGAAGATAAACAGAGTTCGCTTAAAGAAACTTACGAGATATAAGAAATTGTATGAAACTCTTATGGTTATGGAACCATCATACGAAATAAATTTTTCTTCGTAATAAACGAAATACTTAGGCTAAAGTATCATGCCGGAAAGGAGTACCGTTAAAAGTATATTAAAAACTTTGTACGTTAGTATAATTAGCTTAAACTTTTAAACGAGTTTGATTAGAAGATAAACGGAGTTCGCTTAAAGAAACTTACGAGATATAAGAAATTGTATGAAACTCTTATGGTTATGGTTCCATCATACGAAATAAATTATTATTCGTAATCAACGAAATAGTTAGGCTAAAGTATCATGCCGGAAAGTAGTACCGTTAAAACTATATTAAAAACTTCATATGTTAGTATAATTAGCTTAAACTTTTAAACGAGTTTGATTAGAAGATAAACGGAGTTCGCTTAAAGAAACTTAAGAGATATAAGAAATTGTATAAAATTCTTATAGGTGTGTTACCATTATACAAAATAAATTAGTATTCGTAATAAACAAAATACCGAGGCTAAAGTATCTTGCCGGAAAGGGGTACCGTTAAAATTATATTATAAACCTCATTCGTTAGTATAATTTGCTTAAACTTTTCAACGAGTTTTATTATAGAAGATAAACGGAGTTCGTTTGAAGAAACTTACGAGATAGAAGAAATTGTATGAAACTCTTATGGGTGTGGTACCTTCACACGAAATAAATTATTATTCGTAACCAACAAAATACTTAGGCTAAAGTATCATGCCGGAAAGGAGTACCGTTAAAAGTATATTAAAAACTTCATACGTTAGTATAATTAGCTTAAACTTTTAAACGAGTTTGAATAGAAGATAAACGGAGTTCGCTTAAAGAAACTTACGAGATATAAGAAATTGTATGAAACTCTTACGGTTGTGGTTCCATCATACGAAATAAATTATTATTCGTAATCAACGAAATACTTAGGCTAAAGTATCATGCCGGAAAGGAGTACCGTTAAAAGTATATTAAAAACTTCATACGTTAGTATAAGTAGCTTAAACGTTTAAACGAGTTTGATTAGAAGATAAACAGAGTTCGCTTAAAGAAACTTACGAGATATAAGAAATTGTATGAAACTCTTATGGTTATGGAACCATCATACGAAATAAATTTTTCTTCGTAATAAACGAAATACTTAGGCTAAAGTATCATGCCGGAAAGGAGTACCGTTAAAAGTATATTAAAAACTTTGTACGTTAGTATAATTAGCTTAAACGTTTAAACGAGTTTGATTAGAAGATAAAAAGAGTTCGCTTAAAGAAACTTACGAGATATAAGAAATTGTATGAAACTCTTATGGTTATGGTTCCATCATACGAAATAAATTATTATTCGTAATCAACGAAATAGTTAGGCTAAAGTATCATGCCGGAAAGGAGTACCGTTAAAAGTATATTAAAAACTTCATACGTTAGTATAAGTAGCTTAAACGTTTAAACGAGTTTGATTAGAAGATAAAAAGAGTTCGCTTAAAGAAACTTACGAGATATAAGAAATTGTATGAAACTCTTATGGTTATGGAACCATCATACGAAATAAATTTTTCTTCGTAATAAACGAAATACTTAGGCTAAAGTATCATGCCGGAAAGGAGTACCGTTAAAAGTATATTAAAAACTTCATACGTTAGTATAATTAGCTTAAACTTTTAAACGAGTTTTATTATAGAAGATAAACGGAGTTCGTTTGAAGAAACTTACGAGATAGAAGAAATTGTATGAAACTCTTATGGGTGTGGTACCTTCACACGAAATAAATTATTATTCGTAACCAACAAAATACTTAGGCTAAAGTATCATGCCGGAAAGGAGTACCGTTAAAAGTATATTAAAAACTTCATACGTTAGTATAATTAGCTTAAACTTTTAAACGAGTTTGAATAGAAGATAAACGGAGTTCGCTTAAAGAAACTTCCGAGATATAAGAAATTGTATGAAACTCTTATGGGTGTGGTACCTTCACACGAAATAAATTATTATTCGTAACCAACAAAATACTTAGGCTAAAGTATCATGCCGGAAAGGAGTACCGTTAAAAGTATATTAAAAACTTCATACGTTAGTATAATTAGCTTAAACTTTTAAACGAGTTTGAATAGAAGATAAACGGAGTTCGCTTAAAGAAACTTACGAGATATAAGAAATTGTATGAAACTCTTATGGTTGTGGTTCCATCATACGAAATAAATTATTATTCGTAATCAACGAAATACTTAGGCTAAAGTGTTATGCCGGAAAAGAGTACCGTTAAAAGTATAATATAAACTTCACACGTTAGAATAATTAGCTTGAACATTTATATGATTTTGATTAGGAGATAAACGGAGTTCGCTTAAAGAAACTTACGAGATATAAGAATTTGTATGAAACTCTTATGGGTGTGGTTCAATCATACGAAATAAATTATTATTCGTAACCAACAAAATACTTAGGCTAAAGTATCATGCCGGAAAGGAGTACCGTTAAAAGTATATTAAAAACTTCATACGTTAGTATAATTAGCTTAAACTTTTAAACTAGTTTGAATAGAAGATAAACGGAGTTCGCTTAAAGAAACTTACGAGATATAAGA
This sequence comes from Chamaenerion angustifolium, assembly GCA_946814005.1. Taxonomy (NCBI): domain Eukaryota; kingdom Viridiplantae; phylum Streptophyta; class Magnoliopsida; order Myrtales; family Onagraceae; genus Chamaenerion; species Chamaenerion angustifolium. The sequence continues at coordinate 14,826,693 of OX328274.1, forward strand.
AATTGTATGAAACTCTTATGGTTGTGGTTCCATCATACGAAATAAATTATTATTCGTAATCAACGAAATACTTAGGCTAAAGTATCATGCCGGAAAGGAGTACCGTTAAAAGTATATTAAAAACTTCATACGTTAGTATAAGGAGCTTAAACGTTTAAACGAGTTTGATTAGAAGATAAACGGAGTTCGCTTAAAGAAACTTACGAGATATAAGAAATTGTATGAAACTCTTATGGTTATGGAACCATCATAAGAAATAAATTTTTCTTCGTAATAAACGAAAAACTTAGGCTAAAGTATCATGCCGGAAAGGAGTACCGTTAAAAGTATATTAAAAACTTTGTACGTTAGTATAATTAGCTTAAACTTTTAAACGAGTTTGATTAGAAGATAAACGGAGTTCGCTTAAAGAAACTTACGAGATATAAGAAATTGTATGAAACTCTTATGGTTATGGTTCCATCATACGAAATAAATTATTATTCGTAATCAACGAAATAGTTAGGCTAAAGTATCATGCCGGAAAGTAGTACCGTTAAAACTATATTAAAAGCTTCATATGTTAGTATAATTAGCTTAAACTTTTAAACGAGTTTGATTAGAAGATAAACGGAGTTCGCTTAAAGAAACTTAAGAGATATAAGAAATTGTATAAAATTCTTATAGGTATGTTACCATTATACAAAATAAATTAGTATTCGTAATAAACAAAATACCGAGGCTAAAGTATCTTGCCGGAAAGGGGTACCGTTAAAATTATATTATAAACCTCATTCGTTAGTATAATTTGCTTAAACTTTTCAACGAGTTTTATTATAGAAGATAAACGGAGTTCGTTTGAAGAAACTTACGAGATAGAAGAAATTGTATGAAACTCTTATGGGTGTGGTACCTTCACACGAAATAAATTATTATTCGTAACCAACAAAATACTTAGGCTAAAGTATCATGCCGGAGAGGAGTACCGTTAAAAGTATATTAAAAACTTCATACGTTAGTATAATTAGCTTAAACTTTTAAACGAGTTTGAATAGAAGATAAACGGAGTTCGCTTAAAGAAACTTACGAGATATAAGAAATTGTATGAAACTCTTACGGTTGTGGTTCCATCATACGAAATAAATTATTATTCGTAATCAACGAAATACTTAGGCTAAAGTATCATGCCGGAAAGGAGTACCGTTAAAAGTATATTAAAAACTTCATACGTTAGTATAAGGAGCTTAAACGTTTAAACGAGTTTGATTAGAAGATAAACAGAGTTCGCTTAAAGAAACTTACGAGATATAAGAAATTGTATGAAACTCTTATGGTTATGGAACCATCATACGAAATAAATTTTTCTTCGTAATAAACGAAATACTTAGGCTAAAGTATCATGCCGGAAAGGAGTACCGTTAAAAGTATATTAAAAACTTTGTACGTTAGTATAATTAGCTTAAACTTTTAAACGAGTTTGATTAGAAGATAAACGGAGTTCGCTTAAAGAAACTTACGAGATATAAGAAATTGTATGAAACTCTTATGGTTATGGTTCCATCATACGAAATAAATTATTATTCGTAATCAACGAAATAGTTAGGCTAAAGTATCATGCCGGAAAGTAGTACCGTTAAAACTATATTAAAAACTTCATATGTTAGTATAATTAGCTTAAACTTTTAAACGAGTTTGATTAGAAGATAAACGGAGTTCGCTTAAAGAAACTTAAGAGATATAAGAAATTGTATAAAATTCTTATAGGTATGTTACCATTATACAAAATAAATTAGTATTCGTAATAAACAAAATACCGAGGCTAAAGTATCTTGCCGGAAAGGGGTACCGTTAAAATTATATTATAAACCTCATTCGTTAGTATAATTTGCTTAAACTTTTCAACGAGTTTTATTATAGAAGATAAACGGAGTTCGTTTGAAGAAACTTACGAGATAGAAGAAATTGTATGAAACTCTTATGGGTGTGGTACCTTCACACGAAATAAATTATTATTCGTAACCAACAAAATACTTAGGCTAAAGTATCATGCCGGAAAGGAGTACCGTTAAAAGTATATTAAAAACTTCATACGTTAGTATAATTAGCTTAAACTTTTAAACGAGTTTGAATAGAAGATAAACGGAGTTCGCTTAAAGAAACTTCCGAGATATAAGAAATTGTATGAAACTCTTATGGGTGTGGTACCTTCACACGAAATAAATTATTATTCGTAACCAACAAAATACTTAGGCTAAAGTATCATGCCGGAAAGGAGTACCGTTAAAAGTATATTAAAAACTTCATACGTTAGTATAATTAGCTTAAACTTTTAAACGAGTTTGAATAGAAGATAAACGGAGTTCGCTTAAAGAAACTTACGAGATATAAGAAATTGTATGAAACTCTTATGGTTGTGGTTCCATCATACGAAATAAATTATTATTCGTAATCAACGAAATACTTAGGCTAAAGTGTTATGCCGGAAAAGAGTACCGTTAAAAGTATAATATAAACTTCACACGTTAGAATAATTAGCTTGAACATTTATATGATTTTGATTAGGAGATAAACGGAGTTCGCTTAAAGAAACTTACGAGATATAAGAATTTGTATGAAACTCTTATGGGTGTGGTTCAATCATACGAAATAAATTATTATTCGTAACCAACAAAATACTTAGGCTAAAGTATCATGCCGGAAAGGAGTACCGTTAAAAGTATATTAAAAACTTCATACGTTAGTATAATTAGCTTAAACTTTTAAACTAGTTTGAATAGAAGATAAACGGAGTTCGCTTAAAGAAACTTACGAGATATAAGAAATTGTATGAAACTCTTATGGTTGTGGTTCCATCATACGAAATAAATTATTATTCGTAATCAACGAAATACTTAGGCTAAAGTATCATGCCGGAAAGGAGTACCGTTAAAAGTATATTAAAAACTTCATACGTTAGTATAAGGAGCTTAAACGTTTAAACGAGTTTGATTAGAAGATAAACGGAGTTCGCTTAAAGAAACTTACGAGATATAAGAAATTGTATGAAACTCTTATGGTTGTGGTTCCATCATACGAAATAAATTATTATTCGTAATCAACGAAATACTTAGGCTAAAGTATCATGCCGGAAAGGAGTACCGTTAAAAGTATATTAAAAACTTCATACGTTAGTATAAGTAGCTTAAACGTTTAAACGAGTTTGATTAGAAGATAAAAAGAGTTCGCTTAAAGAAACTTACGAGATATAAGAAATTGTATGAAACTCTTATGGTTATGGAACCATCATACGAAATAAATTTTTCTTCGTAATAAACGAAATACTTAGGCTAAAGTATCATGCCGGAAAGGAGTACCGTTAAAAGTATATTAAAAACTTTGTACGTTAGTATAATTAGCTTAAACTTTTAAACGAGTTTGATTAGAAGATAAACGGAGTTCGCTTAAAGAAACTTACGAGATATAAGAAATTGTATGAAACTCTTATGGTTATGGTTCCATCATACGAAATAAATTATTATTCGTAATCAACGAAATAGTTAGGCTAAAGTATCATGCCGGAAAGTAGTACCGTTAAAACTATATTAAAAACTTCATATGTTAGTATAATTAGCTTAAACTTTTAAACGAGTTTGATTAGAAGATAAACGGAGTTCGCTTAAAGAAACTTAAGAGATATAAGAAATTGTATAAAATTCTTATAGGTATGTTACCATTATACAAAATAAATTAGTATTCGTAATAAACAAAATACCGAGGCTAAAGTATCTTGCCGGAAAGGGGTACCGTTAAAATTATATTATAAACCTCATTCGTTAGTATAATTTGCTTAAACTTTTCAACGAGTTTTATTATAGAAGATAAACGGAGTTCGTTTGAAGAAACTTACGAGATAGAAGAAATTGTATGAAACTCTTATGGGTGTGGTACCTTCACACGAAATAAATTATTATTCGTAACCAACAAAATACTTAGGCTAAAGTATCATGCCGGAAAGGAGTACCGTTAAAAGTATATTAAAAACTTCATACGTTAGTATAATTAGCTTAAACTTTTAAACGAGTTTGAATAGAAGATAAACGGAGTTCGCTTAAAGAAACTTACGAGATATAAGAAATTGTATGAAACTCTTATGGTTGTGGTTCCATCATACGAAATAAATTATTATTCGTAATCAACGAAATACTTAGGCTAAAGTATCATGCCGGAAAGGAGTACCGTTAAAAGTATATTAAAAACTTCATACGTTAGTATAAGGAGCTTAAACGTTTAAACGAGTTTGATTAGAAGATAAACAGAGTTCGCTTAAAGAAACTTACGAGATATAAGAAATTGTATGAAACTCTTATGGTTATGGAACCATCATACGAAATAAATTTTTCTTCGTAATAAACGAAATACTTAGGCTAAAGTATCATGCCGGAAAGGAGTACCGTTAAAAGTATATTAAAAACTTTGTACGTTAGTATAATTAGCTTAAACGTTTAAACGAGTTTGATTAGAAGATAAACGGAGTTCGCTTAAAGAAACTTACGAGATATAAGAAATTGTATGAAACTCTTATGGTTATGGTTCCATCATACGAAATAAATTATTATTCGTAATCAACGAAATAGTTAGGCTAAAGTATCATGCCGGAAAGGAGTACCGTTAAAAGTATATTAAAAACTTCATACGTTAGTATAAGTAGCTTAAACGTTTAAACGAGTTTGATTAGAAGATAAAAAGAGTTCGCTTAAAGAAACTTACGAGATATAAGAAATTGTATGAAACTCTTATGGTTATGGAACCATCATACGAAATAAATTTTTCTTCGTAATAAACGAAATACTTAGGCTAAAGTATCATGCCGGAAAGGAGTACCGTTAAAAGTATATTAAAAACTTTGTACGTTAGTATAATTAGCTTAAACTTTTAAACGAGTTTTATTATAGAAGATAAACGGAGTTCGTTTGAAGAAACTTACGAGATAGAAGAAATTGTATGAAACTCTTATGGGTGTGGTACCTTCACACGAAATAAATTATTATTCGTAACCAACAAAATACTTAGGCTAAAGTATCATGCCGGAAAGGAGTACCGTTAAAAGTATATTAAAAACTTCATACGTTAGTATAATTAGCTTAAACTTTTAAACGAGTTTGAATAGAAGATAAACGGAGTTCGCTTAAAGAAACTTACGAGATATAAGAAATTGTATGAAACTCTTACGGTTGTGGTTCCATCATACGAAATAAATTATTATTCGTAATCAACGAAATACTTAGGCTAAAGTATCATGCCGGAAAGGAGTACCGTTAAAAGTATATTAAAAACTTCATACGTTAGTATAAGGAGCTTAAACGTTTAAACGAGTTTGAATAGAAGATAAACGGAGTTCGCTTAAAGAAACTTCCGAGATATAAGAAATTGTATGAAACTCTTATGGGTGTGGTACCTTCACACGAAATAAATTATTATTCGTAACCAACAAAATACTTAGGCTAAAGTATCATGCCGGAAAGGAGTACCGTTAAAAGTATATTAAAAACTTCATACGTTAGTATAATTAGCTTAAACTTTTAAACGAGTTTGAATAGAAGATAAACGGAGTTCGCTTAAAGAAACTTACGAGATATAAGAAATTGTATGAAACTCTTATGGTTGTGGTTCCATCATACGAAATAAATTATTATTCGTAATCAACGAAATACTTAGGCTAAAGTGTTATGCCGGAAAAGAGTACCGTTAAAAGTATAATATAAACTTCACACGTTAGAATAATTAGCTTGAACATTTATATGATTTTGATTAGGAGATAAACGGAGTTCGCTTAAAGAAACTTACGAGATATAAGAATTTGTATGAAACTCTTATGGGTGTGGTTCAATCATACGAAATAAATTATTATTCGTAACCAACAAAATACTTAGGCTAAAGTATCATGCCGGAAAGGAGTACCGTTAAAAGTATATTAAAAACTTCATACGTTAGTATAATTAGCTTAAACTTTTAAACTAGTTTGAATAGAAGATAAACGGAGTTCGCTTAAAGAAACTTACGAGATATAAGAAATTGTATGAAACTCTTATGGTTGTGGTTCCATCATACGAAATAAATTATTATTCGTAATCAACGAAATACTTAGGCTAAAGTATCATGCCGGAAAGGAGTACCGTTAAAAGTATATTAAAAACTTCATACGTTAGTATAAGGAGCTTAAACGTTTAAACGAGTTTGATTAGAAGATAAACGGAGTTCGCTTAAAGAAACTTACGAGATATAAGAAATTGTATGAAACTCTTATGGTTGTGGTTCCATCATACGAAATAAATTATTATTCGTAATCAACGAAATACTTAGGCTAAAGTATCATGCCGGAAAGGAGTACCGTTAAAAGTATATTAAAAACTTCATACGTTAGTATAAGTAGCTTAAACGTTTAAACGAGTTTGATTAGAAGATAAAAAGAGTTCGCTTAAAGAAACTTACGAGATATAAGAAATTGTATGAAACTCTTATGGTTATGGAACCATCATACGAAATAAATTTTTCTTCGTAATAAACGAAATACTTAGGCTAAAGTATCATGCCGGAAAGGAGTACCGTTAAAAGTATATTAAAAACTTTGTACGTTAGTATAATTAGCTTAAACTTTTAAACGAGTTTGATTAGAAGATAAACGGAGTTCGCTTAAAGAAACTTACGAGATATAAGAAATTGTATGAAACTCTTATGGTTATGGTTCCATCATACGAAATAAATTATTATTCGTAATCAACGAAATAGTTAGGCTAAAGTATCATGCCGGAAAGTAGTACCGTTAAAACTATATTAAAAACTTCATATGTTAGTATAATTAGCTTAAACTTTTAAACGAGTTTGATTAGAAGATAAACGGAGTTCGCTTAAAGAAACTTAAGAGATATAAGAAATTGTATAAAATTCTTATAGGTATGTTACCATTATACAAAATAAATTAGTATTCGTAATAAACAAAATACCGAGGCTAAAGTATCTTGCCGGAAAGGGGTACCGTTAAAATTATATTATAAACCTCATTCGTTAGTATAATTTGCTTAAACTTTTCAACGAGTTTTATTATAGAAGATAAACGGAGTTCGTTTGAAGAAACTTACGAGATAGAAGAAATTGTATGAAACTCTTATGGGTGTGGTACCTTCACACGAAATAAATTATTATTCGTAACCAACAAAATACTTAGGCTAAAGTATCATGCCGGAGAGGAGTACCGTTAAAAGTATATTAAAAACTTCATACGTTAGTATAATTAGCTTAAACTTTTAAACGAGTTTGAATAGAAGATAAACGGAGTTCGCTTAAAGAAACTTACGAGATATAAGAAATTGTATGAAACTCTTACGGTTGTGGTTCCATCATACGAAATAAATTATTATTCGTAATCAACGAAATACTTAGGCTAAAGTATCATGCCGGAAAGGAGTACCGTTAAAAGTATATTAAAAACTTCATACGTTAGTATAAGGAGCTTAAACGTTTAAACGAGTTTGATTAGAAGATAAACAGAGTTCGCTTAAAGAAACTTACGAGATATAAGAAATTGTATGAAACTCTTATGGTTATGGAACCATCATACGAAATAAATTTTTCTTCGTAATAAACGAAATACTTAGGCTAAAGTATCATGCCGGAAAGGAGTACCGTTAAAAGTATATTAAAAACTTTGTACGTTAGTATAATTAGCTTAAACTTTTAAACGAGTTTGATTAGAAGATAAACGGAGTTCGCTTAAAGAAACTTACGAGATATAAGAAATTGTATGAAACTCTTATGGTTATGGTTCCATCATACGAAATAAATTATTATTCGTAATCAACGAAATAGTTAGGCTAAAGTATCATGCCGGAAAGTAGTACCGTTAAAACTATATTAAAAACTTCATATGTTAGTATAATTAGCTTAAACTTTTAAACGAGTTTGATTAGAAGATAAACGGAGTTCGCTTAAAGAAACTTAAGAGATATAAGAAATTGTATAAAATTCTTATAGGTATGTTACCATTATACAAAATAAATTAGTATTCGTAATAAACAAAATACCGAGGCTAAAGTATCTTGCCGGAAAGGGGTACCGTTAAAATTATATTATAAACCTCATTCGTTAGTATAATTTGCTTAAACTTTTCAACGAGTTTTATTATAGAAGATAAACGGAGTTCGTTTGAAGAAACTTACGAGATAGAAGAAATTGTATGAAACTCTTATGGGTGTGGTACCTTCACACGAAATAAATTATTATTCGTAACCAACAAAATACTTAGGCTAAAGTATCATGCCGGAAAGGAGTACCGTTAAAAGTATATTAAAAACTTCATACGTTAGTATAATTAGCTTAAACTTTTAAACGAGTTTGAATAGAAGATAAACGGAGTTCGCTTAAAGAAACTTACGAGATATAAGAAATTGTATGAAACTCTTATGGTTGTGGTTCCATCATACGAAATAAATTATTATTCGTAATAAACAAAATACCGAGGCTAAAGTATCTTGCCGGAAAGGGGTACCGTTAAAATTATATTATAAACCTCATTCGTTAGTATAATTTGCTTAAACTTTTCAACGAGTTTTATTATAGAAGATAAACGGAGTTCGTTTGAAGAAACTTACGAGATAGAAGAAATTGTATGAAACTCTTATGGGTGTGGTACCTTCACACGAAATAAATTATTATTCGTAACCAACAAAATACTTAGGCTAAAGTATCATGCCGGAAAGGAGTACCGTTAAAAGTATATTAAAAACTTCATACGTTAGTATAATTAGCTTAAACTTTTAAACGAGTTTGAATAGAAGATAAACGGAGTTCGCTTAAAGAAACTTACGAGATATAAGAAATTGTATGAAACTCTTATGGTTGTGGTTCCATCATACGAAATAAATTATTATTCGTAATCAACGAAATACTTAGGCTAAAGTATCATGCCGGAAAGGAGTACCGTTAAAAGTATATTAAAAACTTCATACGTTAGTATAAGGAGCTTAAACGTTTAAACGAGTTTGATTAGAAGATAAACAGAGTTCGCTTAAAGAAACTTACGAGATATAAGAAATTGTATGAAACTCTTATGGTTATGGAACCATCATACGAAATAAATTTTTCTTCGTAATAAACGAAATACTTAGGCTAAAGTATCATGCCGGAAAGGAGTACCGTTAAAAGTATATTAAAAACTTTGTACGTTAGTATAATTAGCTTAAACGTTTAAACGAGTTTGATTAGAAGATAAACGGAGTTCGCTTAAAGAAACTTACGAGATATAAGAAATTGTATGAAACTCTTATGGTTATGGTTCCATCATACGAAATAAATTATTATTCGTAATCAACGAAATAGTTAGGCTAAAGTATCATGCCGGAAAGGAGTACCGTTAAAAGTATATTAAAAACTTCATACGTTAGTATAAGTAGCTTAAACGTTTAAACGAGTTTGATTAGAAGATAAAAAGAGTTCGCTTAAAGAAACTTACGAGATATAAGAAATTGTATGAAACTCTTATGGTTATGGAACCATCATACGAAATAAATTTTTCTTCGTAATAAACGAAACACTTAGGCTAAAGTATCATGCCGGAAAGGAGTACCGTTAAAAGTATATTAAAAACTTTGTACGTTAGTATAATTAGCTTAAACTTTTAAACGAGTTTTATTATAGAAGATAAACGGAGTTCGTTTGAAGAAACTTACGAGATAGAAGAAATTGTATGAAACTCTTATGGGTGTGGTACCTTCACACGAAATAAATTATTATTCGTAACCAACAAAATACTTAGGCTAAAGTATCATGCCGGAAAGGAGTACCGTTAAAAGTATATTAAAAACTTCATACGTTAGTATAATTAGCTTAAACTTTTAAACGAGTTTGAATAGAAGATAAACGGAGTTCGCTTAAAGAAACTTACGAGATATAAGAAATTGTATGAAACTCTTATGGTTGTGGTTCCATCATACGAAATAAATTATTATTCGTAATCAACGAAATACTTAGGCTAAAGTATCATGCCGGAAAGGAGTACCGTTAAAAGTATATTAAAAACTTCATACGTTAGTATAAGGAGCTTAAACGTTTAAACGAGTTTGATTAGAAGATAAACAGAGTTCGCTTAAAGAAACTTACGAGATATAAGAAATTGTATGAAACTCTTATGGTTATGGAACCATCATACGAAATAAATTTTTCTTCGTAATAAACGAAATACTTAGGCTAAAGTATCATGCCGGAAAGGAGTACCGTTAAAAGTATATTAAAAACTTTGTACGTTAGTATAATTAGCTTAAACTTTTAAACGAGTTTGATTAGAAGATAAACGGAGTTCGCTTAAAGAAACTTACGAGATATAAGAAATTGTATGAAACTCTTATGGTTATGGTTCCATCATACGAAATAAATTATTATTCGTAATCAACGAAATAGTTAGGCTAAAGTATCATGCCGGAAAGTAGTACCGTTAAAACTATATTAAAAACTTCATATGTTAGTATAATTAGCTTAAACTTTTAAACGAGTTTGATTAGAAGATAAACGGAGTTCGCTTAAAGAAACTTAAGAGATATAAGAAATTGTATAAAATTCTTATAGGTATGTTACCATTATACAAAATAAATTAGTATTCGTAATAAACAAAATACCGAGGCTAAAGTATCTTGCCGGAAAGGGGTACCGTTAAAATTATATTATAAACCTCATTCGTTAGTATAATTTGCTTAAACTTTTCAACGAGTTTTATTATAGAAGATAAACGGAGTTCGTTTGAAGAAACTTACGAGATAGAAGAAATTGTATGAAACTCTTATGGGTGTGGTACCTTCACACGAAATAAATTATTATTCGTAACCAACAAAATACTTAGGCTAAAGTATCATGCCGGAAAGGAGTACCGTTAAAAGTATATTAAAAACTTCATACGTTAGTATAATTAGCTTAAACTTTTAAACGAGTTTGAATAGAAGATAAACGGAGTTCGCTTAAAGAAACTTCCGAGATATAAGAAATTGTATGAAACTCTTATGGGTGTGGTACCTTCACACGAAATAAATTATTATTCGTAACCAACAAAATACTTAGGCTAAAGTATCATGCCGGAAAGGAGTACCGTTAAAAGTATATTAAAAACTTCATACGTTAGTATAATTAGCTTAAACTTTTAAACGAGTTTGAATAGAAGATAAACGGAGTTCGCTTAAAGAAACTTACGAGATATAAGAAATTGTATGAAACTCTTATGGTTGTGGTTCCATCATACGAAATAAATTATTATTCGTAATCAACGAAATACTTAGGCTAAAGTGTTATGCCGGAAAAGAGTACCGTTAAAAGTATAATATAAACTTCACACGTTAGAATAATTAGCTTGAACATTTATATGATTTTGATTAGGAGATAAACGGAGTTCGCTTAAAGAAACTTACGAGATATAAGAATTTGTATGAAACTCTTATGGGTGTGGTTCAATCATACGAAATAAATTATTATTCGTAACCAACAAAATACTTAGGCTAAAGTATCATGCCGGAAAGGAGTACCGTTAAAAGTATATTAAAAACTTCATACGTTAGTATAATTAGCTTAAACTTTTAAACTAGTTTGAATAGAAGATAAACGGAGTTCGCTTAAAGAAACTTACGAGATATAAGAAATTGTATGAAACTCTTATGGTTGTGGTTCCATCATACGAAATAAATTATTATTCGTAATCAACGAAATACTTAGGCTAAAGTATCATGCCGGAAAGGAGTACCGTTAAAAGTATATTAAAAACTTCATACGTTAGTATAAGGAGCTTAAACGTTTAAACGAGTTTGATTAGAAGATAAACGGAGTTCGCTTAAAGAAACTTACGAGATATAAGAAATTGTATGAAACTCTTATGGTTGTGGTTCCATCATACGAAATAAATTATTATTCGTAATCAACGAAATACTTAGGCTAAAGTATCATGCCGGAAAGGAGTACCGTTAAAAGTATATTAAAAACTTCATACGTTAGTATAAGTAGCTTAAACGTTTAAACGAGTTTGATTAGAAGATAAAAAGAGTTCGCTTAAAGAAACTTACGAGATATAAGAAATTGTATGAAACTCTTATGGTTATGGAACCATCATACGAAATAAATTTTTCTTCGTAATAAACGAAATACTTAGGCTAAAGTATCATGCCGGAAAGGAGTACCGTTAAAAGTATATTAAAAACTTTGTACGTTAGTATAATTAGCTTAAACTTTTAAACGAGTTTGATTAGAAGATAAACGGAGTTCGCTTAAAGAAACTTACGAGATATAAGAAATTGTATGAAACTCTTATGGTTATGGTTCCATCATACGAAATAAATTATTATTCGTAATCAACGAAATAGTTAGGCTAAAGTATCATGCCGGAAAGTAGTACCGTTAAAACTATATTAAAAACTTCATATGTTAGTATAATTAGCTTAAACTTTTAAACGAGTTTGATTAGAAGATAAACGGAGTTCGCTTAAAGAAACTTAAGAGATATAAGAAATTGTATAAAATTCTTATAGGTATGTTACCATTATACAAAATAAATTAGTATTCGTAATAAACAAAATACCGAGGCTAAAGTATCTTGCCGGAAAGGGGTACCGTTAAAATTATATTATAAACCTCATTCGTTAGTATAATTTGCTTAAACTTTTCAACGAGTTTTATTATAGAAGATAAACGGAGTTCGTTTGAAGAAACTTACGAGATAGAAGAAATTGTATGAAACTCTTATGGGTGTGGTACCTTCACACGAAATAAATTATTATTCGTAACCAACAAAATACTTAGGCTAAAGTATCATGCCGGAAAGGAGTACCGTTAAAAGTATATTAAAAACTTCATACGTTAGTATAATTAGCTTAAACTTTTAAACGAGTTTGAATAGAAGATAAACGGAGTTCGCTTAAAGAAACTTCCGAGATATAAGAAATTGTATGAAACTCTTATGGGTGTGGTACCTTCACACGAAATAAATTATTATTCGTAACCAACAAAATACTTAGGCTAAAGTATCATGCCGGAAAGGAGTACCGTTAAAAGTATATTAAAAACTTCATACGTTAGTATAATTAGCTTAAACTTTTAAACGAGTTTGAATAGAAGATAAACGGAGTTCGCTTAAAGAAACTTACGAGATATAAGAAATTGTATGAAACTCTTATGGTTGTGGTTCCATCATACGAAATAAATTATTATTCGTAATCAACGAAATACTTAGGCTAAAGTATCATGCCGGAAAGGAGTACCGTTAAAAGTATATTAAAAACTTCATACGTTAGTATAAGGAGCTTAAACGTTTAAACGAGTTTGATTAGAAGATAAACAGAGTTCGCTTAAAGAAACTTACGAGATATAAGAAATTGTATGAAACTCTTATGGTTATGGAACCATCATACGAAATAAATTTTTCTTCGTAATAAACGAAATACTTAGGCTAAAGTATCATGCCGGAAAGGAGTACCGTTAAAAGTATATTAAAAACTTTGTACGTTAGTATAATTAGCTTAAACTTTTAAACGAGTTTGATTAGAAGATAAACGGAGTTCGCTTAAAGAAACTTACGAGATATAAGAAATTGTATGAAACTCTTATGGTTATGGTTCCATCATACGAAATAAATTATTATTCGTAATCAACGAAATAGTTAGGCTAAAGTATCATGCCGGAAAGTAGTACCGTTAAAACTATATTAAAAACTTCATATGTTAGTATAATTAGCTTAAACTTTTAAACGAGTTTGATTAGAAGATAAACGGAGTTCGCTTAAAGAAACTTAAGAGATATAAGAAATTGTATAAAATTCTTATAGGTATGTTACCATTATACAAAATAAATTAGTATTCGTAATAAACAAAATACCGAGGCTAAAGTATCTTGCCGGAAAGGGGTACCGTTAAAATTATATTATAAACCTCATTCGTTAGTATAATTTGCTTAAACTTTTCAACGAGTTTTATTATAGAAGATAAACGGAGTTCGTTTGAAGAAACTTACGAGATAGAAGAAATTGTATGAAACTCTTATGGGTGTGGTACCTTCACACGAAATAAATTATTATTCGTAACCAACAAAATACTTAGGCTAAAGTATCATGCCGGAAAGGAGTACCGTTAAAAGTATATTAAAAACTTCATACGTTAGTATAATTAGCTTAAACTTTTAAACGAGTTTGAATAGAAGATAAACGGAGTTCGCTTAAAGAAACTTCCGAGATATAAGAAATTGTATGAAACTCTTATGGGTGTGGTACCTTCACACGAAATAAATTATTATTCGTAACCAACAAAATACTTAGGCTAAAGTATCATGCCGGAAAGGAGTACCGTTAAAAGTATATTAAAAACTTCATACGTTAGTATAATTAGCTTAAACTTTTAAACGAATTTGAATAGAAGATAAACGGAGTTCGCTTAAAGAAACTTACGAGATATAAGAAATTGTATGAAACTCTTATGGTTGTGGTTCCATCATACGAAATAAATTATTATTCGTAATCAACGAAATACTTAGGCTAAAGTGTTATGCCGGAAAAGAGTACCGTTAAAAGTATAATATAAACTTCACACGTTAGAATAATTAGCTTGAACATTTATATGATTTTGATTAGGAGATAAACGGAGTTCGCTTAAAGAAACTTACGAGATATAAGAATTTGTATGAAACTCTTATGGGTGTGGTTCAATCATACGAAATAAATTATTATTCGTAACCAACAAAATACTTAGGCTAAAGTATCATGCCGGAAAGGAGTACCGTTAAAAGTATATTAAAAACTTCATACGTTAGTATAATTAGCTTAAACTTTTAAACTAGTTTGAATAGAAGATAAACGGAGTTCGCTTAAAGAAACTTACGAGATATAAGAAATTGTATGAAACTCTTATGGTTGTGGTTCCATCATACGAAATAAATTATTATTCGTAATCAACGAAATACTTAGGCTAAAGTATCATGCCGGAAAGGAGTACCGTTAAAAGTATATTAAAAACTTCATACGTTAGTATAAGGAGCTTAAACGTTTAAACGAGTTTGATTAGAAGATAAACGGAGTTCGCTTAAAGAAACTTACGAGATATAAGAAATTGTATGAAACTCTTATGGTTGTGGTTCCATCATACGAAATAAATTATTATTCGTAATCAACGAAATACTTAGGCTAAAGTATCATGCCGGAAAGGAGTACCGTTAAAAGTATATTAAAAACTTCATACGTTAGTATAAGTAGCTTAAACGTTTAAACGAGTTTGATTAGAAGATAAAAAGAGTTCGCTTAAAGAAACTTACGAGATATAAGAAATTGTATGAAACTCTTATGGTTATGGAACCATCATACGAAATAAATTTTTCTTCGTAATAAACGAAATACTTAGGCTAAAGTATCATGCCGGAAAGGAGTACCGTTAAAAGTATATTAAAAACTTTGTACGTTAGTATAATTAGCTTAAACTTTTAAACGAGTTTGATTAGAAGATAAACGGAGTTCGCTTAAAGAAACTTACGAGATATAAGAAATTGTATGAAACTCTTATGGTTATGGTTCCATCATACGAAATAAATTATTATTCGTAATCAACGAAATAGTTAGGCTAAAGTATCATGCCGGAAAGTAGTACCGTTAAAACTATATTAAAAACTTCATATGTTAGTATAATTAGCTTAAACTTTTAAACGAGTTTGATTAGAAGATAAACGGAGTTCGCTTAAAGAAACTTAAGAGATATAAGAAATTGTATAAAATTCTTATAGGTATGTTACCATTATACAAAATAAATTAGTATTCGTAATAAACAAAATACCGAGGCTAAAGTATCTTGCCGGAAAGGGGTACCGTTAAAATTATATTATAAACCTCATTCGTTAGTATAATTTGCTTAAACTTTTCAACGAGTTTTATTATAGAAGATAAACGGAGTTCGTTTGAAGAAACTTACGAGATAGAAGAAATTGTATGAAACTCTTATGGGTGTGGTACCTTCACACGAAATAAATTATTATTCGTAACCAACAAAATACTTAGGCTAAAGTATCATGCCGGAAAGGAGTACCGTTAAAAGTATATTAAAAACTTCATACGTTAGTATAATTAGCTTAAACTTTTAAACGAGTTTGAATAGAAGATAAACGGAGTTCGCTTAAAGAAACTTACGAGATATAAGAAATTGTATGAAACTCTTATGGTTGTGGTTCCATCATACGAAATAAATTATTATTCGTAATCAACGAAATACTTAGGCTAAAGTATCATGCCGGAAAGGAGTACCGTTAAAAGTATATTAAAAACTTCATACGTTAGTATAAGGAGCTTAAACGTTTAAACGAGTTTGATTAGAAGATAAACAGAGTTCGCTTAAAGAAACTTATGAGATATAAGAAATTGTATGAAACTCTTATGGTTATGGTTTCATCATACGAAATAAATTTTTCTTCGTAATAAACGAAATACTTTGGCTAAAGTATCATGCCGGAAAGGAGTACCGTTAAAAGTATATTAAAAACTTTGTACGTTAGTATAATTAGCTTAAACTTTTAAACGAGTTTGATTAGAAGATAAACGGAGTTCGCTTAAAGAAACTTACGAGATATAAGAAATTGTATGAAACTCTTATGGTTATGGTTCCATCATACGAAATAAATTATTATTCGTAATCAACGAAATAGTTAGGCTAAAGTATCATGCCGGAAAGTAGTACCGTTAAAACTATATTAAAAACTTCATATGTTAGTATAATTAGTTTAAACTTTTAAACGAGTTTGATTAGAAGATAAACGGAGTTCGCTTAAAGAAACTTAAGAGATATAAGAAATTGTATAAAATTCTTATAGGTATGTTACCATTATACAAAATAAATTAGTATTCGTAATAAACAAAATACCGAGGCTAAAGTATCTTGCCGGAAAGGGGTACCGTTAAAATTATATTATAAACCTCATTCGTTAGTATAATTTGCTTAAACTTTTCAACGAGTTTTATTATAGAAGATAAACGGAGTTCGTTTGAAGAAACTTACGAGATAGAAGAAATTGTATGAAACTCTTATGGGTGTGGTACCTTCACACGAAATAAATTATTATTCGTAACCAACAAAATACTTAGGCTAAAGTATCATGCCGGAAAGGAGTATACCGTTAAAAGTATATTAAAAACTTCATACGTTAGTATAATTAGCTTAAACTTTTAAACGAGTTTGAATAGAAGATAAACGGAGTTCGCTTAAAGAAACTTCCGAGATATAAGAAATTGTATGAAACTCTTATGGGTGTGGTACCTTCACACGAAATAAATTATTATTCGTAACCAACAAAATACTTAGGCTAAAGTATCATGCCGGAAAGGAGTACCGTTAAAAGTATATTAAAAACTTCATACGTTAGTATAATTAGCTTAAACTTTTAAACGAGTTTGAATAGAAGATAAACGGAATTCGCTTAAAGAAACTTACGAGATATAAGAAATTGTATGAAACTCTTATGGTTGTGGTTCCATCATACGAAATAAATTATTATTCGTAATCAACGAAATACTTAGGCTAAAGTGTTATGCCGGAAAAGAGTACCGTTAAAAGTATAATATAAACTTCACACGTTAGAATAATTAGCTTGAACATTTATATGATTTTGATTAGGAGATAAACGGAGTTCGCTTAAAGAAACTTACGAGATATAAGAATTTGTATGAAACTCTTATGGGTGTGGTTCAATCATACGAAATAAATTATTATTCGTAACCAACAAAATACTTAGGCTAAAGTATCATGCCGGAAAGGAGTACCGTTAAAAGTATATTAAAAACTTCATACGTTAGTATAATTAGCTTAAACTTTTAAACTAGTTTGAATAGAAGATAAACGGAGTTCGCTTAAAGAAACTTACGAGATATAAGAAATTGTATGAAACTCTTATGGTTGTGGTTCCATCATACGAAATAAATTATTATTCGTAATCAACGAAATACTTAGGCTAAAGTATCATGCCGGAAAGGAGTACCGTTAAAAGTATATTAAAAACTTCATACGTTAGTATAAGGAGCTTAAACGTTTAAACGAGTTTGATTAGAAGATAAACGGAGTTCGCTTAAAGAAACTTGCGAGATATAAGAAATTGTATGAAACTCTTATGGTTGTGGTTCCATCATACGAAATAAATTATTATTCGTAATCAACGAAATACTTAGGCTAAAGTATCATGCCGGAAAGGAGTACCGTTAAAAGTATATTAAAAACTTCATACGTTAGTATAAGTAGCTTAAACGTTTAAACGAGTTTGATTAGAAGATAAAAAGAGTTCGCTTAAAGAAACTTACGAGATATAAGAAATTGTATGAAACTCTTATGGTTATGGAACCATCATACGAAATAAATTTTTCTTCGTAATAAACGAAATACTTAGGCTAAAGTATCATGCCGGAAAGGAGTACCGTTAAAAGTATATTAAAAACTTTGTACGTTAGTATAATTAGCTTAAACTTTTAAACGAGTTTGATTAGAAGATAAACGGAGTTCGCTTAAAGAAACTTACGAGATATAAGAAATTGTATGAAACTCTTATGGTTATGGTTCCATCATACGAAATAAATTATTATTCGTAATCAACGAAATAGTTAGGCTAAAGTATCATGCCGGAAAGTAGTACCGTTAAAACTATATTAAAAACTTCATATGTTAGTATAATTAGCTTAAACTTTTAAACGAGTTTGATTAGAAGATAAACGGAGTTCGCTTAAAGAAACTTAAGAGATATAAGAAATTGTATAAAATTCTTATAGGTATGTTACCATTATACAAAATAAATTAGTATTCGTAATAAACAAAATACCGAGGCTAAAGTATCTTGCAGGAAAGGGGTACCGTTAAAATTATATTATAAACCTCATTCGTTAGTATAATTTGCTTAAACTTTTCAACGAGTTTTATTATAGAAGATAAACGGAGTTCGTTTGAAGAAACTTACGAGATAGAAGAAATTGTATGAAACTCTTATGGGTGTGGTACCTTCACACGAAATAAATTATTATTCGTAACCAACAAAATACTTAGGCTAAAGTATCATGCCGGAAAGGAGTACCGTTAAAAGTATATTAAAAACTTCATACGTTAGTATAATTAGCTTAAACTTTTAAACGAGTTTGAATAGAAGATAAACGTAGTTCGCTTAAAGAAACTTACGAGATATAAGAAATTGTATGAAACTCTTATGGTTGTGGTTCCATCATACGAAATAAATTATTATTCGTAATCAACGAAATACTTAGGCTAAAGTATCATGCCGGAAAGGAGTACCGTTAAAAGTATATTAAAAACTTCATACGTTAGTATAAGGAGCTTAAACGTTTAAACGAGTTTGATTAGAAGATAAACAGAGTTCGCTTAAAGAAACTTATGAGATATAAGAAATTGTATGAAACTCTTATGGTTATGGTTTCATCATACGAAATAAATTTTTCTTCGTAATAAACGAAATACTTTGGCTAAAGTATCATGCCGGAAAGGAGTACCGTTAAAAGTATATTAAAAACTTTGTACGTTAGTATAATTAGCTTAAACTTTTAAACGAGTTTGATTAGAAGATAAACGGAGTTCGCTTAAAGAAACTTACGAGGTATAAGAAATTGTATGAAACTCTTATGGTTATGGTTCCATCATACGAAATAAATTATTATTCGTAATCAACGAAATAGTTAGGCTAAAGTATCATGCCG
This sequence comes from Chamaenerion angustifolium, assembly GCA_946814005.1. Taxonomy (NCBI): domain Eukaryota; kingdom Viridiplantae; phylum Streptophyta; class Magnoliopsida; order Myrtales; family Onagraceae; genus Chamaenerion; species Chamaenerion angustifolium. The sequence goes on from OX328274.1 coordinate 14,846,380, forward strand.
GAAAGTAGTACCGTTAAAACTATATTAAAAACTTCATATGTTAGTATAATTAGCTTAAACTTTTAAACGAGTTTGATTAGAAGATAAACGGAGTTCGCTTAAAGAAACTTAAGAGATATAAGAAATTGTATAAAATTCTTATAGGTATGTTACCATTATACAAAATAAATTAGTATTCGTAATAAACAAAATACCGAGGCTAAAGTATCTTGCCGGAAAGGGGTACCGTTAAAATTATATTATAAACCTCATTCGTTAGTATAATTTGCTTAAACTTTTCAACGAGTTTTATTATAGAAGATAAACGGAGTTCGTTTGAAGAAACTTACGAGATAGAAGAAATTGTATGAAACTCTTATGGGTGTGGTACCTTCACACGAAATAAATTATTATTCGTAACCAACAAAATACTTAGGCTAAAGTATCATGCCGGAAAGGAGTACCGTTAAAAGTATATTAAAAACTTCATACGTTAGTATAATTAGCTTAAACTTTTAAACGAGTTTGAATAGAAGATAAACGGAGTTCGCTTAAAGAAACTTCCGAGATATAAGAAATTGTATGAAACTCTTATGGGTGTGGTACCTTCACACGAAATAAATTATTATTCGTAACCAACAAAATACTTAGGCTAAAGTATCATGCCGGAAAGGAGTACCGTTAAAAGTATATTAAAAACTTCATACGTTAGTATAATTAGCTTAAACTTTTAAACGAGTTTGAATAGAAGATAAACGGAGTTCGCTTAAAGAAACTTACGAGATATAAGAAATTGTATGAAACTCTTATGGTTGTGGTTCCATCATACGAAATAAATTATTATTCGTAATCAACGAAATACTTAGGCTAAAGTGTTATGCCGGAAAAGAGTACCGTTAAAAGTATAATATAAACTTCACACGTTAGAATAATTAGCTTGAACATTTATATGATTTTGATTAGGAGATAAACGGAGTTCGCTTAAAGAAACTTACGAGATATAAGAATTTGTATGAAACTCTTATGGGTGTGGTTCAATCATACGAAATAAATTATTATTCGTAACCAACAAAATACTTAGGCTAAAGTATCATGCCGGAAAGGAGTACCGTTAAAAGTATATTAAAAACTTCATACGTTAGTATAATTAGCTTAAACTTTTAAACTAGTTTGAATAGAAGATAAACGGAGTTCGCTTAAAGAAACTTCCGAGATATAAGAAATTGTATGAAACTCTTATGGTTGTGGTTCCATCATACGAAATAAATTATTATTCGTAATCAACGAAATACTTAGGCTAAAGTATCATGCCGGAAAGGAGTACCGTTAAAAGTATATTAAAAACTTCATACGTTAGTATAAGGAGCTTAAACGTTTAAACGAGTTTGATTAGAAGATAAACGGAGTTCGCTTAAAGAAACTTACGAGATATAAGAAATTGTATGAAACTCTTATGGTTGTGGTTCCATCATACGAAATAAATTATTATTCGTAATCAACGAAATACTTAGGCTAAAGTATCATGCCGGAAAGGAGTACCGTTAAAAGTATATTAAAAACTTCATACGTTAGTATAAGTAGCTTAAACGTTTAAACGAGTTTGATTAGAAGATAAAAAGAGTTCGCTTAAAGAAACTTACGAGATATAAGAAATTGTATGAAACTCTTATGGTTATGGAACCATCATACGAAATAAATTTTTCTTCGTAATAAACGAAATACTTAGGCTAAAGTATCATGCCGGAAAGGAGTACCGTTAAAAGTATATTAAAAACTTTGTACGTTAGTATAATTAGCTTAAACTTTTAAACGAGTTTGATTAGAAGATAAACGGAGTTCGCTTAAAGAAACTTACGAGGTATAAGAAATTGTATGAAACTCTTATGGTTATGGTTCCATCATACGAAATAAATTATTATTCGTAATCAACGAAATAGTTAGGCTAAAGTATCATGCCGGAAAGTAGTACCGTTAAAACTATATTAAAAACTTCATATGTTAGTATAATTAGCTTAAACTTTTAAACGAGTTTGATTAGAAGATAAACGGAGTTCGCTTAAAGAAACTTAAGAGATATAAGAAATTGTATAAAATTCTTATAAGTATGTTACCATTATACAAAATAAATTAGTATTCGTAATAAACAAAATACCGAGGCTAAAGTATCTTGCCGGAAAGGGGTACCGTTAAAATTATATTATAAACCTCATTCGTTAGTATAATTTGCTTAAACTTTTCAACGAGTTTTATTATAGAAGATAAACGGAGTTCGTTTGAAGAAACTTACGAGATAGAAGAAATTGTATGAAACTCTTATGGGTGTGGTACCTTCACACGAAATAAATTATTATTCGTAACCAACAAAATACTTAGGCTAAAGTATCATGCCGGAAAGGAGTACCGTTAAAAGTATATTAAAAACTTCATACGTTAGTATAATTAGCTTAAACTTTTAAACGAGTTTGAATAGAAGATAAACGGAGTTCGCTTAAAGAAACTTCCGAGATATAAGAAATTGTATGAAACTCTTATGGGTGTGGTACCTTCACACGAAATAAATTATTATTCGTAACCAACAAAATACTTAGGCTAAAGTATCATGCCGGAAAGGAGTACCGTTAAAAGTATATTAAAAACTTCATACGTTAGTATAATTAGCTTAAACTTTTAAACGAGTTTGAATAGAAGATAAACGGAGTTCGCTTAAAGAAACTTACGAGATATAAGAAATTGTATGAAACTCTTATGGTTGTGGTTCCATCATACGAAATAAATTATTATTCGTAATCAACGAAATACTTAGGCTAAAGTGTTATGCCGGAAAAGAGTACCGTTAAAAGTATAATATAAACTTCACACGTTAGAATAATTAGCTTGAACATTTATATGATTTTGATTAGGAGATAAACGGAGTTCGCTTAAAGAAACTTACGAGATATAAGAATTTGTATGAAACTCTTATGGGTGTGGTTCAATCATACGAAATAAATTATTATTCGTAACCAACAAAATACTTAGGCTAAAGTATCATGCCGGAAAGGAGTACCGTTAAAAGTATATTAAAAACTTCATACGTTAGTATAATTAGCTTAAACTTTTAAACTAGTTTGAATAGAAGATAAACGGAGTTCGCTTAAAGAAACTTACGAGATATAAGAAATTGTATGAAACTCTTATGGTTGTGGTTCCATCATACGAAATAAATTATTATTCGTAATCAACGAAATACTTAGGCTAAAGTATCATGCCGGAAAGGAGTACCGTTAAAAGTATATTAAAAACTTCATACGTTAGTATAAGGAGCTTAAACGTTTAAACGAGTTTGATTAGAAGATAAACGGAGTTCGCTTAAAGAAACTTACGAGATATAAGAAATTGTATGAAACTCTTATGGTTGTGGTTCCATCATACGAAATAAATTATTATTCGTAATCAACGAAATACTTAGGCTAAAGTATCATGCCGGAAAGGAGTACCGTTAAAAGTATATTAAAAACTTCATACGTTAGTATAAGTAGCTTAAACGTTTAAACGAGTTTGATTAGAAGATAAAAAGAGTTCGCTTAAAGAAACTTACGAGATATAAGAAATTGTATGAAACTCTTATGGTTATGGAACCATCATACGAAATAAATTTTTCTTCGTAATAAACGAAATACTTAGGCTAAAGTATCATGCCGGAAAGGAGTACCGTTAAAAGTATATTAAAAACTTTGTACGTTAGTATAATTAGCTTAAACTTTTAAACGAGTTTGATTAGAAGATAAACGGAGTTCGCTTAAAGAAACTTACGAGGTATAAGAAATTGTATGAAACTCTTATGGTTATGGTTCCATCATACGAAATAAATTATTATTCGTAATCAACGAAATAGTTAGGCTAAAGTATCATGCCGGAAAGTAGTACCGTTAAAACTATATTAAAAACTTCATATGTTAGTATAATTAGCTTAAACTTTTAAACGAGTTTGATTAGAAGATAAACGGAGTTCGCTTAAAGAAACTTAAGAGATATAAGAAATTGTATAAAATTCTTATAGGTATGTTACCATTATACAAAATAAATTAGTATTCGTAATAAACAAAATACCGAGGCTAAAGTATCTTGCCGGAAAGGGGTACCGTTAAAATTATATTATAAACCTCATTCGTTAGTATAATTTGCTTAAACTTTTCAACGAGTTTTATTATAGAAGATAAACGGAGTTCGTTTGAAGAAACTTACGAGATAGAAGAAATTGTATGAAACTCTTATGGGTGTGGTACCTTCACACGAAATAAATTATTATTCGTAACCAACAAAATACTTAGGCTAAAGTATCATGCCGGAAAGGAGTACCGTTAAAAGTATATTAAAAACTTCATACGTTAGTATAATTAGCTTAAACTTTTAAACGAGTTTGAATAGAAGATAAACGGAGTTCGCTTAAAGAAACTTCCGAGATATAAGAAATTGTATGAAACTCTTATGGGTGTGGTACCTTCACACGAAATAAATTATTATTCGTAACCAACAAAATACTTAGGCTAAAGTATCATGCCGGAAAGGAGTACCGTTAAAAGTATATTAAAAACTTCATACGTTAGTATAATTAGCTTAAACTTTTAAACGAGTTTGAATAGAAGATAAACGGAGTTCGCTTAAAGAAACTTACGAGATATAAGAAATTGTATGAAACTCTTATGGTTGTGGTTCCATCATACGAAATAAATTATTATTCGTAATCAACGAAATACTTAGGCTAAAGTGTTATGCCGGAAAAGAGTACCGTTAAAAGTATAATATAAACTTCACACGTTAGAATAATTAGCTTGAACATTTATATGATTTTGATTAGGAGATAAACGGAGTTCGCTTAAAGAAACTTACGAGATATAAGAATTTGTATGAAACTCTTATGGGTGTGGTTCAATCATACGAAATAAATTATTATTCGTAACCAACAAAATACTTAGGCTAAAGTATCATGCCGGAAAGGAGTACCGTTAAAAGTATATTAAAAACTTCATACGTTAGTATAATTAGCTTAAACTTTTAAACTAGTTTGAATAGAAGATAAACGGAGTTCGCTTAAAGAAACTTACGAGATATAAGAAATTGTATGAAACTCTTATGGTTGTGGTTCCATCATACGAAATAAATTATTATTCGTAATCAACGAAATACTTAGGCTAAAGTATCATGCCGGAAAGGAGTACCGTTAAAAGTATATTAAAAACTTCATACGTTAGTATAAGGAGCTTAAACGTTTAAACGAGTTTGATTAGAAGATAAACGGAGTTCGCTTAAAGAAACTTACGAGATATAAGAAATTGTATGAAACTCTTATGGTTGTGGTTCCATCATACGAAATAAATTATTATTCGTAATCAACGAAATACTTAGGCTAAAGTATCATGCCGGAAAGGAGTACCGTTAAAAGTATATTAAAAACTTCATACGTTAGTATAAGTAGCTTAAACGTTTAAACGAGTTTGATTAGAAGATAAAAAGAGTTCGCTTAAAGAAACTTACGAGATATAAGAAATTGTATGAAACTCTTATGGTTATGGAACCATCATACGAAATAAATTTTTCTTCGTAATAAACGAAATACTTAGGCTAAAGTATCATGCCGGAAAGGAGTACCGTTAAAAGTATATTAAAAACTTTGTACGTTAGTATAATTAGCTTAAACTTTTAAACGAGTTTGATTAGAAGATAAACGGAGTTCGCTTAAAGAAACTTACGAGGTATAAGAAATTGTATGAAACTCTTATGGTTATGGTTCCATCATACGAAATAAATTATTATTCGTAATCAACGAAATAGTTAGGCTAAAGTATCATGCCGGAAAGTAGTACCGTTAAAACTATATTAAAAACTTCATATGTTAGTATAATTAGCTTAAACTTTTAAACGAGTTTGATTAGAAGATAAACGGAGTTCGCTTAAAGAAACTTAAGAGATATAAGAAATTGTATAAAATTCTTATAGGTATGTTACCATTATACAAAATAAATTAGTATTCGTAATAAACAAAATACCGAGGCTAAAGTATCTTGCCGGAAAGGGGTACCGTTAAAATTATATTATAAACCTCATTCGTTAGTATAATTTGCTTAAACTTTTCAACGAGTTTTATTATAGAAGATAAACGGAGTTCGTTTGAAGAAACTTACGAGATAGAAGAAATTGTATGAAACTCTTATGGGTGTGGTACCTTCACACGAAATAAATTATTATTCGTAACCAACAAAATACTTAGGCTAAAGTATCATGCCGGAAAGGAGTACCGTTAAAAGTATATTAAAAACTTCATACGTTAGTATAATTAGCTTAAACTTTTAAACGAGTTTGAATAGAAGATAAACGGAGTTCGCTTAAAGAAACTTCCGAGATATAAGAAATTGTATGAAACTCTTATGGTTGTGGTTCCATCATACGAAATAAATTATTATTCGTAATCAACGAAATACTTAGGCTAAAGTATCATGCCGGAAAGGAGTACCGTTAAAAGTATATTAAAAATTTCATACGTTAGTATAAGGAGCTTAAACGTTTAAACGAGTTTGATTAGAAGATAAACAGAGTTCGCTTAAAGAAACTTATGAGATATAAGAAATTGTATGAAACTCTTATGGTTATGGTTTCATCATACGAAATAAATTTTTCTTCGTAATAAACGAAATACTTTGGCTAAAGTATCATGCCGGAAAGGAGTACCGTTAAAAGTATATTAAAAACTTTGTACGTTAGTATAATTAGCTTAAACTTTTAAACGAGTTTGATTAGAAGATAAACGGAGTTCGCTTAAAGAAACTTACGAGATATAAGAAATTGTATGAAACTCTTATGGTTATGGTTCCATCATACGAAATAAATTATTATTCGTAATCAACGAAATAGTTAGGCTAAAGTATCATGCCGGAAAGTAGTACCGTTAAAACTATATTAAAAACGTCATATGTTAGTATAATTAGTTTAAACTTTTAAACGAGTTTGATTAGAAGATAAACGGAGTTCGCTTAAAGAAACTTAAGAGATATAAGAAATTGTATAAAATTCTTATAGGTATGTTACCATTATACAAAATAAATTAGTATTCGTAATAAACAAAATACCGAGGCTAAAGTATCTTGCCGGAAAGGGGTACCGTTAAAATTATATTATAAACCTCATTCGTTAGTATAATTTGCTTAAACTTTTCAACGAGTTTTATTATAGAAGATAAACGGAGTTCGTTTGAAGAAACTTACGAGATAGAAGAAATTGTATGAAACTCTTATGGGTGTGGTACCTTCACACGAAATAAATTATTATTCGTAACCAACAAAATACTTAGGCTAAAGTATCATGCCGGAAAGGAGTACCGTTAAAAGTATATTAAAAACTTCATACGTTAGTATAAGTAGCTTAAACGTTTAAACGAGTTTGATTAGAAGATAAAAAGAGTTCGCTTAAAGAAACTTACGAGATATAAGAAATTGTATGAAACTCTTATGGTTATGGAACCATCATACGAAATAAATTTTTCTTCGTAATAAACGAAATACTTAAGCTAAAGTATCATGCCGGAAAGGAGTACCGTTAAAAGTATATTAAAAACTTTGTACGTTAGTATAATTAGCTTAAACTTTTAAACGAGTTTGATTAGAAGATAAACGGAGTTCGCTTAAAGAAACTTACGAGGTATAAGAAATTGTATGAAACTCTTATGGTTATGGTTCCATCATACGAAATAAATTATTATTCGTAATCAACGAAATAGTTAGGCTAAAGTATCATGCCGGAAAGTAGTACCGTTAAAACTATATTAAAAACTTCATATGTTAGTATAATTAGCTTAAACTTTTAAACGAGTTTGATTAGAAGATAAACGGAGTTCGCTTAAAGAAACTTAAGAGATATAAGAAATTGTATAAAATTCTTATAGGTATGTTACCATTATACAAAATAAATTAGTATTCGTAATAAACAAAATACCGAGGCTAAAGTATCTTGCCGGAAAGGGGTACCGTTAAAATTATATTGTAAACCTCATTCGTTAGTATAATTTGCTTAAACTTTTCAACGAGTTTTATTATAGAAGATAAACGGAGTTCGTTTGAAGAAACTTACGAGATAGAAGAAATTGTATGAAACTCTTATGGGTGTGGTACCTTCACACGAAATAAATTATTATTCGTAACCAACAAAATACTTAGGCTAAAGTATCATGCCGGAAAGGAGTACCGTTAAAAGTATATTAAAAACTTCATACGTTAGTATAATTAGCTTAAACTTTTAAACGAGTTTGAATAGAAGATAAACGGAGTTCGCTTAAAGAAACTTCCGAGATATAAGAAATTGTATGAAACTCTTATGGGTGTGGTACCTTCACACGAAATAAATTATTATTCGTAACCAACAAAATACTTAGGCTAAAGTATCATGCCGGAAAGGAGTACCGTTAAAAGTATATTAAAAACTTCATACGTTAGTATAATTAGCTTAAACTTTTAAACGAGTTTGAATAGAAGATAAACGGAGTTCGCTTAAAGAAACTTACGAGATATAAGAAATTGTATGAAACTCTTATGGTTGTGGTTCCATCATACGAAATAAATTATTATTCGTAATCAACGAAATACTTAGGCTAAAGTGTTATGCCGGAAAAGAGTACCGTTAAAAGTATAATATAAACTTCACACGTTAGAATAATTAGCTTGAACATTTATATGATTTTGATTAGGAGATAAACGGAGTTCGCTTAAAGAAACTTACGAGATATAAGAATTTGTATGAAACTCTTATGGGTGTGGTTCAATCATACGAAATAAATTATTATTCGTAACCAACAAAATACTTAGGCTAAAGTATCATGCCGGAAAGGAGTACCGTTAAAAGTATATTAAAAACTTCATACGTTAGTATAATTAGCTTAAACTTTTAAACTAGTTTGAATAGAAGATAAACGGAGTTCGCTTAAAGAAACTTACGAGATATAAGAAATTGTATGAAACTCTTATGGTTGTGGTTCCATCATACGAAATAAATTATTATTCGTAATCAACGAAATATTTAGGCTAAAGTATCATGCCGGAAAGGAGTACCGTTAAAAGTATATTAAAAACTTCATACGTTAGTATAAGGAGCTTAAACGTTTAAACGAGTTTGATTAGAAGATAAACGGAGTTCGCTTAAAGAAACTTACGAGATATAAGAAATTGTATGAAACTCTTATGGTTGTGGTTCCATCATACGAAATAAATTATTATTCGTAATCAACGAAATACTTAGGCTAAAGTATCTTGCCGGAAAGGGGTACCGTTAAAATTATATTATAAACCTCATTCGTTAGTATAATTTGCTTAAACTTTTCAACGAGTTTTACTATAGAAGATAAACGGAGTTCGTTTGAAGAAACTTACGAGATAGAAGAAATTGTATGAAACTCTTATGGGTGTGGTACCTTCACACGAAATAAATTATTATTCGTAACCAACAAAATACTTAGGCTAAAGTATCATGCCGGAAAGGAGTACCGTTAAAAGTATATTAAAAACTTCATACGTTAGTATAATTAGCTTAAACTTTTAAACGAGTTTGAATAGAAGATAAACGGAGTTCGCTTAAAGAAACTTACGAGATATAAGAAATTGTATGAAACTCTTATGGTTGTGGTTCCATCATACGAAATAAATTATTATTCGTAATCAACGAAATACTTAGGCTAAAGTATCATGCCGGAAAGGAGTACCGTTAAAACTATATTAAAAACTTCATATGTTAGTATAATTAGCTTAAACTTTTAAACGAGTTTGATTAGAAGATAAACGGAGTTCGCTTAAAGAAACTTAAGAGATATAAGAAATTGTATAAAATTCTTATAGGTATGTTACCATTATACAAAATAAATTAGTATTCGTAAAAAACAAAATACCGAGGCTAAAGTATCTTGCCGGAAAGGGGTACCGTTAAAATTATATTATAAACCTCATTCGTTAGTATAATTTGCTTAAACTTTTCAACGAGTTTTATTATAGAAGATAAACGGAGTTCGTTTGAAGAAACTTACGAGATAGAAGAAATTGTATGAAACTCTTATGGGTGTGGTACCTTCACACGAAATAAATTATTATTCGTAACCAACAAAATACTTAGGCTAAACTATCATGCCGGAAAGGAGTACCGTTAAAAGTATATTAAAAACTTCATACGTTAGTATAATTAGCTTAAACTTTTAAACGAGTTTGAATAGAAGATAAACGGAGTTCGCTTAAAGAAACTTACGAGATATAAGAAATTGTATGAAACTCTTATGGTTGTGGTTCCATCATACGAAATAAATTATTATTCGTAATCAACGAAATACTTAGGCTAAAGTATCATGCCGGAAAGGAGTACCGTTAAAAGTATATTAAAAATTTCATACGTTAGTATAAGGAGCTTAAACGTTTAAACGAGTTTGATTAGAAGATAAACAGAGTTCGCTTAAAGAAACTTATGAGATATAAGAAATTGTATGAAACTCTTATGGTTATGGTTTCATCATACGAAATAAATTTTTCTTCGTAATAAACGAAATACTTTGGCTAAAGTATCATGCCGGAAAGGAGTACCGTTAAAAGTATATTAAAAACTTTGTACGTTAGTATAATTAGCTTAAACTTTTAAACGAGTTTGATTAGAAGATAAACGGAGTTCGCTTAAAGAAACTTACGAGATATAAGAAATTGTATGAAACTCTTATGGTTATGGTTCCATCATACGAAATAAATTATTATTCGTAATCAACGAAATAGTTAGGCTAAAGTATCATGCCGGAAAGTAGTACCGTTAAAACTATATTAAAAACTTCATATGTTAGTATAATTAGTTTAAACTTTTAAACGAGTTTGATTAGAAGATAAACGGAGTTCGCTTAAAGAAACTTAAGAGATATAAGAAATTGTATAAAATTCTTATAGGTATGTTACCATTATACAAAATAAATTAGTATTCGTAATAAACAAAATACCGAGGCTAAAGTATCTTGCCGGAAAGGGGTACCGTTAAAATTATATTATAAACCTCATTCGTTAGTATAATTTGCTTAAACTTTTCAACGAGTTTTATTATAGAAGATAAACGGAGTTCGTTTGAAGAAACTTACGAGATAGAAGAAATTGTATGAAACTCTTATGGGTGTGGTACCTTCACACGAAATAAATTATTATTCGTAACCAACAAAATACTTAGGCTAAAGTATCATGCCGGAAAGGAGTACCGTTAAAAGTATATTAAAAACTTCATACGTTAGTATAAGTAGCTTAAACGTTTAAACGAGTTTGATTAGAAGATAAAAAGAGTTCGCTTAAAGAAACTTACGAGATATAAGAAATTGTATGAAACTCTTATGGTTATGGAACCATCATACGAAATAAATTTTTCTTCGTAATAAACGAAATACTTAAGCTAAAGTATCATGCCGGAAAGGAGTACCGTTAAAAGTATATTAAAAACTTTGTACGTTAGTATAATTAGCTTAAACTTTTAAACGAGTTTGATTAGAAGATAAACGGAGTTCGCTTAAAGAAACTTACGAGGTATAAGAAATTGTATGAAACTCTTATGGTTATGGTTCCATCATACGAAATAAATTATTATTCGTAATCAACGAAATAGTTAGGCTAAAGTATCATGCCGGAAAGTAGTACCGTTAAAACTATATTAAAAACTTCATATGTTAGTATAATTAGCTTAAACTTTTAAACGAGTTTGATTAGAAGATAAACGGAGTTCGCTTAAAGAAACTTAAGAGATATAAGAAATTGTATAAAATTCTTATAGGTATGTTACCATTATACAAAATAAATTAGTATTCGTAATAAACAAAATACCGAGGCTAAAGTATCTTGCCGGAAAGGGGTACCGTTAAAATTATATTATAAACCTCATTCGTTAGTATAATTTGCTTAAACTTTTCAACGAGTTTTATTATAGAAGATAAACGGAGTTCGTTTGAAGAAACTTACGAGATAGAAGAAATTGTATGAAACTCTTATGGGTGTGGTACCTTCACACGAAATAAATTATTATTCGTAACCAACAAAATACTTAGGCTAAAGTATCATGCCGGAAAGGAGTACCGTTAAAAGTATATTAAAAACTTCATACGTTAGTATAATTAGCTTAAACTTTTAAACGAGTTTGAATAGAAGATAAACGGAGTTCGCTTAAAGAAACTTCCGAGATATAAGAAATTGTATGAAACTCTTATGGGTGTGGTACCTTCACACGAAATAAATTATTATTCGTAACCAACAAAATACTTAGGCTAAAGTATCATGCCGGAAAGGAGTACCGTTAAAAGTATATTAAAAACTTCATACGTTAGTATAATTAGCTTAAACTTTTAAACGAGTTTGAATAGAAGATAAACGGAGTTCGCTTAAAGAAACTTACGAGATATAAGAAATTGTATGAAACTCTTATGGTTGTGGTTCCATCATACGAAATAAATTATTATTCGTAATCAACGAAATACTTAGGCTAAAGTGTTATGCCGGAAAAGAGTACCGTTAAAAGTATAATATAAACTTCACACGTTAGAATAATTAGCTTGAACATTTATATGATTTTGATTAGGAGATAAACGGAGTTCGCTTAAAGAAACTTACGAGATATAAGAATTTGTATGAAACTCTTATGGGTGTGGTTCAATCATACGAAATAAATTATTATTCGTAACCAACAAAATACTTAGGCTAAAGTATCATGCCGGAAAGGAGTACCGTTAAAAGTATATTAAAAACTTCATACGTTAGTATAATTAGCTTAAACTTTTAAACTAGTTTGAATAGAAGATAAACGGAGTTCGCTTAAAGAAACTTACGAGATATAAGAAATTGTATGAAACTCTTATGGTTGTGGTTCCATCATACGAAATAAATTATTATTCGTAATCAACGAAATATTTAGGCTAAAGTATCATGCCGGAAAGGAGTACCGTTAAAAGTATATTAAAAACTTCATACGTTAGTATAAGGAGCTTAAACGTTTAAACGAGTTTGATTAGAAGATAAACGGAGTTCGCTTAAAGAAACTTACGAGATATAAGAAATTGTATGAAACTCTTATGGTTGTGGTTCCATCATACGAAATAAATTATTATTCGTAATCAACGAAATACTTAGGCTAAAGTATCTTGCCGGAAAGGGGTACCGTTAAAATTATATTATAAACCTCATTCGTTAGTATAATTTGCTTAAACTTTTCAACGAGTTTTATTATAGAAGATAAACGGAGTTCGTTTGAAGAAACTTACGAGATAGAAGAAATTGTATGAAACTCTTATGGGTGTGGTACCTTCACACGAAATAAATTATTATTCGTAACCAACAAAATACTTAGGCTAAAGTATCATGCCGGAAAGGAGTACCGTTAAAAGTATATTAAAAACTTCATACGTTAGTATAATTAGCTTAAACTTTTAAACGAGTTTGAATAGAAGATAAACGGAGTTCGCTTAAAGAAACTTACGAGATATAAGAAATTGTATGAAACTCTTATGGTTGTGGTTCCATCATACGAAATAAATTATTATTCGTAATCAACGAAATACTTAGGCTAAAGTATCATGCCGGAAAGGAGTACCGTTAAAACTATATTAAAAACTTCATATGTTAGTATAATTAGCTTAAACTTTTAAACGAGTTTGATTAGAAGATAAACGGAGTTCGCTTAAAGAAACTTAAGAGATATAAGAAATTGTATAAAATTCTTATAGGTATGTTACCATTATACAAAATAAATTAGTATTCGTAATAAACAAAATACCGAGGCTAAAGTATCTTGCCGGAAAGGGGTACCGTTAAAATTATATTATAAACCTCATTCGTTAGTATAATTTGCTTAAACTTTTCAACGAGTTTTATTATAGAAGATAAACGGAGTTCGTTTGAAGAAACTTACGAGATAGAAGAAATTGTATGAAACTCTTATGGGTGTGGTACCTTCACACGAAATAAATTATTATTCGTAACCAACAAAATACTTAGGCTAAAGTATCATGCCGGAAAGGAGTACCGTTAAAAGTATATTAAAAACTTCATACGTTAGTATAATTAGCTTAAACTTTTAAACGAGTTTGAATAGAAGATAAACGGAGTTCGCTTAAAGAAACTTACGAGATATAAGAAATTGTATGAAACTCTTATGGTTGTGGTTCCATCATACGAAATAAATTATTATTCGTAATCAACGAAATACTTAGGCTAAAGTATCATGCCGGAAAGGAGTACCGTTAAAAGTATATTAAAAACTTCATACGTTAGTATAAGGAGCTTAAACGTTTAAACGAGTTTGATTAGAAGATAAACAGAGTTCGCTTAAAGAAACTTATGAGATATAAGAAATTGTATGAAACTCTTATGGTTATGGTTTCATCATACGAAATAAATTTTTCTTCGTAATAAACGAAATACTTTGGCTAAAGTATCATGCCGGAAAGGAGTACCGTTAAAAGTATATTAAAAACTTTGTACGTTAGTATAATTAGCTTAAACTTTTAAACGAGTTTGATTAGAAGATAAACGGAGTTCGCTTAAAGAAACTTACGAGATATAAGAAATTGTATGAAACTCTTATGGTTATGGTTCCATCATACGAAATAAATTATTATTCGTAATCAACGAAATAGTTAGGCTAAAGTATCATGCCGGAAAGTAGTACCGTTAAAACTATATTAAAAACTTCATATGTTAGTATAATTAGTTTAAACTTTTAAACGAGTTTGATTAGAAGATAAACGGAGTTCGCTTAAAGAAACTTAAGAGATATAAGAAATTGTATAAAATTCTTATAGGTATGTTACCATTATACAAAATAAATTAGTATTCGTAATAAACAAAATACCGAGGCTAAAGTATCTTGCCGGAAAGGGGTACCGTTAAAATTATATTATAAACCTCATTCGTTAGTATAATTTGCTTAAACTTTTCAACGAGTTTTATTATAGAAGATAAACGGAGTTCGTTTGAAGAAACTTACGAGATAGAAGAAATTGTATGAAACTCTTATGGGTGTGGTACCTTCACACGAAATAAATTATTATTCGTAACCAACAAAATACTTAGGCTAAAGTATCATGCCGGAAAGGAGTACCGTTAAAAGTATATTAAAAACTTCATACGTTAGTATAATTAGCTTAAACTTTTAAACGAGTTTGAATAGAAGATAAACGGAGTTCGCTTAAAGAAACTTCCGAGATATAAGAAATTGTATGAAACTCTTATGGGTGTGGTACCTTCACACGAAATAAATTATTATTCGTAACCAACAAAATACTTAGGCTAAAGTATCATGCCGGAAAGGAGTACCGTTAAAAGTATATTAAAAACTTCATACGTTAGTATAATTAGCTTAAACTTTTAAACGAGTTTGATTAGAAGATAAACGGAGTTCGCTTAAAGAAACTTACGAGATATAAGAAATTGTATGAAACTCTTATGGTTATGGTTCCATCATACGAAATAAATTATTATTCGTAATCAACGAAATAGTTAGGCTAAAGTATCATGCCGGAAAGTAGTACCGTTAAAACTATATTAAAAACTTCATATGTTAGTATAAGTAGCTTAAACGTTTAAACGAGTTTGATTAGAAGATAAAAAGAGTTCGCTTAAAGAAACTTACGAGATATAAGAAATTGTATGAAACTCTTATGGTTGTGGTTCCATCATACGAAATAAATTATTATTCGTAATCAACGAAATACTTAGGCTAAAGTGTTATGCCGGAAAAGAGTACCGTTAAAAGTATAATATAAACTTCACACGTTAGAATAATTAGCTTGAACATTTATATGATTTTGATTAGGAGATAAACGGAGTTCGCTTAAAGAAACTTACGAGATATAAGAATTTGTATGAAACTCTTATGGGTGTGGTTCAATCATACGAAATAAATTATTATTCGTAACCAACAAAATACTTAGGCTAAAGTATCATGCCGGAAAGGAGTACCGTTAAAAGTATATTAAAAACTTCATACGTTAGTATAATTAGCTTAAACTTTTAAACTAGTTTGAATAGAAGATAAACGGAGTTCGCTTAAAGAAACTTACGAGATATAAGAAATTGTATGAAACTCTTATGGTTGTGGTTCCATCATACGAAATAAATTATTATTCGTAATCAACGAAATACTTAGGCTAAAGTATCATGCCGGAAAGGAGTACCGTTAAAAGTATATTAAAAACTTCATACGTTAGTATAATTAGCTTAAACTTTTAAACGAGTTTGAATAGAAGATAAACGGAGTTCGCTTAAAGAAACTTCCGAGATATAAGAAATTGTATGAAACTCTTATGGGTGTGGTACCTTCACACGAAATAAATTATTATTCGTAACCAACAAAATACTTAGGCTAAAGTATCATGCCGGAAAGGAGTACCGTTAAAAGTATATTAAAAACTTCATACGTTAGTATAATTAGCTTAAACTTTTAAACGAGTTTGAATAGAAGATAAACGGAGTTCGCTTAAAGAAACTTCCGAGATATAAGAAATTGTATGAAACTCTTATGGGTGTGGTACCTTCACACGAAATAAATTATTATTCGTAACCAACAAAATACTTAGGCTAAAGTATCATGCCGGAAAGTAGTACCGTTAAAAGTATATTAAAAACTTCATACGTTAGTATAATTAGCTTAAACTTTTAAACGAGTTTGATTAGAAGATAAACGGAGTTCGCTTAAAGAAACTTACGAGATATAAGAAATTGTATGAAACTCTTATGGTTATGGTTCCATCATACGAAATAAATTATTATTCGTAATCAACGAAATAGTTAGGCTAAAGTATCATGCCGGAAAGTAGTACCGTTAAAACTATATTAAAAACTTCATACGTTAGTATAAGTAGCTTAAACGTTTAAACGAGTTTGATTAGAAGATAAAAAGAGTTCGCTTAAAGAAACTTACGAGATATAAGAAATTGTATGAAACTCTTATGGTTGTGGTTCCATCATACGAAATAAATTATTATTCGTAATCAACGAAATACTTAGGCTAAAGTGTTATGCCGGAAAAGAGTACCGTTAAAAGTATAATATAAACTTCACACGTTAGAATAATTAGCTTGAACATTTATATGATTTTGATTAGGAGATAAACGGAGTTCGCTTAAAGAAACTTACGAGATATAAGAATTTGTATGAAACTCTTATGGGTGTGGTTCAATCATACGAAATAAATTATTATTCGTAACCAACAAAATACTTAGGCTAAAGTATCATGCCGGAAAGGAGTACCGTTAAAAGTATATTAAAAACTTCATACGTTAGTATAATTAGCTTAAACTTTTAAACTAGTTTGAATAGAAGATAAACGGAGTTCGCTTAAAGAAACTTACGAGATATAAGAAATTGTATGAAACTCTTATGGTTGTGGTTCCATCATACGAAATAAATTATTATTCGTAATCAACGAAATACTTAGGCTAAAGTATCATGCCGGAAAGGAGTACCGTTAAAAGTATATTAAAAACTTCATACGTTAGTATAATTAGCTTAAACTTTTAAACGAGTTTGAATAGAAGATAAATGGAGTTCGCTTAAAGAAACTTCCGAGATATAAGAAATTGTATGAAACTCTTATGGGTGTGGTACCTTCACACGAAATAAATTATTATTCGTAACCAACAAAATACTTAGGCTAAAGTATCATGCCGGAAAGGAGTACCGTTAAAAGTATATTAAAAACTTCATACGTTAGTATAATTAGCTTAAACTTTTAAACGAGTTTGATTAGAAGATAAACGGAGTTCGCTTAAAGAAACTTACGAGATATAAGAAATTGTATGAAACTCTTATGGTTATGGTTCCATCATACGAAATAAATTATTATTCGTAATCAACGAAATAGTTAGGCTAAAGTATCATGCCGGAAAGTAGTACCGTTAAAACTATATTAAAAACTTCATACGTTAGTATAAGTAGCTTAAACGTTTAAACGAGTTTGATTAGAAGATAAAAAGAGTTCGCTTAAAGAAACTTACGAGATATAAGAAATTGTATGAAACTCTTATGGTTGTGGTTCCATCATACGAAATAAATTATTATTCGTAATCAACGAAATACTTAGGCTAAAGTGTTATGCCGGAAAAGAGTACCGTTAAAAGTATAATATAAACTTCA
Source organism: Chamaenerion angustifolium (assembly GCA_946814005.1). NCBI lineage: Eukaryota > Viridiplantae > Streptophyta > Magnoliopsida > Myrtales > Onagraceae > Chamaenerion > Chamaenerion angustifolium. The sequence goes on from OX328274.1 coordinate 14,864,502, forward strand.
CACGTTAGAATAATTAGCTTGAACATTTATATGATTTTGATTAGGAGATAAACGGAGTTCGCTTAAAGAAACTTACGAGATATAAGAATTTGTATGAAACTCTTATGGGTGTGGTTCAATCATACGAAATAAATTATTATTCGTAACCAACAAAATACTTAGGCTAAAGTATCATGCCGGAAAGGAGTACCGTTAAAAGTATATTAAAAACTTCATACGTTAGTATAATTAGCTTAAACTTTTAAACTAGTTTGAATAGAAGATAAACGGAGTTCGCTTAAAGAAACTTACGAGATATAAGAAATTGTATGAAACTCTTATGGTTGTGGTTCCATCATACGAAATAAATTATTATTCGTAATCAACGAAATACTTAGGCTAAAGTATCATGCCGGAAAGGAGTACCGTTAAAAGTATATTAAAAACTTCATACGTTAGTATAAGGAGCTTAAACGTTTAAACGAGTTTGATTAGAAGATAAACGGAGTTCGCTTAAAGAAACTTACGAGATATAAGAAATTGTATGAAACTCTTATGGTTATGGTTCCATCATACGAAATAAATTATTATTCGTAATCAACGAAATAGTTAGGCTAAAGTATCATGCCGGAAAGTAGTACCGTTAAAACTATATTAAAAACTTCATATGTTAGTATAATTAGCTTAAACTTTTAAACGAGTTTGATTAGAAGATAAACGGAGTTCGCTTAAAGAAACTTAAGAGATATAAGAAATTGTATAAAATTCTTATAGGTATGTTACCATTATACAAAATAAATTAGTATTCGTAATAAACAAAATACCGAGGCTAAAGTATCTTGCCGGAAAGGGGTACCGTTAAAATTATATTATAAACCTCATTCGTTAGTATAATTTGCTTAAACTTTTCAACGAGTTTTATTATAGAAGATAAACGGAGTTCGTTTGAAGAAACTTCCGAGATATAAGAAATTGTATGAAACTCTTATGGGTGTGGTACCTTCACACGAAATAAATTATTATTCGTAACCAACAAAATACTTAGGCTAAAGTATCATGCCGGAAAGGAGTACCGTTAAAAGTATATTAAAAACTTCATACGTTAGTATAATTAGCTTAAACTTTTAAACGAGTTTGAATAGAAGATAAACGGAGTTCGCTTAAAGAAACTTCCGAGATATAAGAAATTGTATGAAACTCTTATGGGTGTGGTACCTTCACACGAAATAAATTATTATTCGTAACCAACAAAATACTTAGGCTAAAGTATCATGCCGGAAAGGAGTACCGTTAAAAGTATATTAAAAACTTCATACGTTAGTATAATTAGCTTAAACTTTTAAACGAGTTTGATTAGAAGATAAACGGAGTTCGCTTAAAGAAACTTACGAGATATAAGAAATTGTATGAAACTCTTATGGTTATGGTTCCATCATACGAAATAAATTATTATTCGTAATCAACGAAATAGTTAGGCTAAAGTATCATGCCGGAAAGTAGTACCGTTAAAACTATATTAAAAACTTCATACGTTAGTATAAGTAGCTTAAACGTTTAAACGAGTTTGATTAGAAGATAAAAAGAGTTCGCTTAAAGAAACTTACGAGATATAAGAAATTGTATGAAACTCTTATGGTTGTGGTTCCATCATACGAAATAAATTATTATTCGTAATCAACGAAATACTTAGGCTAAAGTGTTATGCCGGAAAAGAGTACCGTTAAAAGTATAATATAAACTTCACACGTTAGAATAATTAGCTTGAACATTTATATGATTTTGATTAGGAGATAAACGGAGTTCGCTTAAAGAAACTTACGAGATATAAGAATTTGTATGAAACTCTTATGGGTGTGGTTCAATCATACGAAATAAATTATTATTCGTAACCAACAAAATACTTAGGCTAAAGTATCATGCCGGAAAGGAGTACCGTTAAAAGTATATTAAAAACTTCATACGTTAGTATAATTAGCTTAAACTTTTAAACTAGTTTGAATAGAAGATAAACGGAGTTCGCTTAAAGAAACTTACGAGATATAAGAAATTGTATGAAACTCTTATGGTTGTGGTTCCATCATACGAAATAAATTATTATTCGTAATCAACGAAATACTTAGGCTAAAGTATCATGCCGGAAAGGAGTACCGTTAAAAGTATATTAAAAACTTCATACGTTAGTATAATTAGCTTAAACTTTTAAACGAGTTTGCATAGAAGATAAATGGAGTTCGCTTAAAGAAACTTCCGAGATATAAGAAATTGTATGAAACTCTTATGGGTGTGGTACCTTCACACGAAATAAATTATTATTCGTAACCAACAAAATACTTAGGCTAAAGTATCATGCCGGAAAGGAGTACCGTTAAAAGTATATTAAAAACTTCATACGTTAGTATAATTAGCTTAAACTTTTAAACGAGTTTGATTAGAAGATAAACGGAGTTCGCTTAAAGAAACTTACGAGATATAAGAAATTGTATGAAACTCTTATGGTTATGGTTCCATCATACGAAATAAATTATTATTCGTAATCAACGAAATAGTTAGGCTAAAGTATCATGCCGGAAAGTAGTACCGTTAAAACTATATTAAAAACTTCATACGTTAGTATAAGTAGCTTAAACGTTTAAACGAGTTTGATTAGAAGATAAAAAGAGTTCGCTTAAAGAAACTTACGAGATATAAGAAATTGTATGAAACTCTTATGGTTGTGGTTCCATCATACGAAATAAATTATTATTCGTAATCAACGAAATACTTAGGCTAAAGTGTTATGCCGGAAAAGAGTACCGTTAAAAGTATAATATAAACTTCACACGTTAGAATAATTAGCTTGAACATTTATATGATTTTGATTAGGAGATAAACGGAGTTCGCTTAAAGAAACTTACGAGATATAAGAATTTGTATGAAACTCTTATGGGTGTGGTTCAATCATACGAAATAAATTATTATTCGTAACCAACAAAATACTTAGGCTAAAGTATCATGCCGGAAAGGAGTACCGTTAAAAGTATATTAAAAACTTCATACGTTAGTATAATTAGCTTAAACTTTTAAACTAGTTTGAATAGAAGATAAACGGAGTTCGCTTAAAGAAACTTACGAGATATAAGAAATTGTATGAAACTCTTATGGTTGTGGTTCCATCATACGAAATAAATTATTATTCGTAATCAACGAAATACTTAGGCTAAAGTATCATGCCGGAAAGGAGTACCGTTAAAAGTATATTAAAAACTTCATACGTTAGTATAAGGAGCTTAAACGTTTAAACGAGTTTGATTAGAAGTTAAACGGAGTTCGCTTAAAGAAACTTACGAGATATAAGAAATTGTATGAAACTCTAATGGTTATGGTTCCATCATACGAAATAAATTATTATTCGTAATCAACGAAATAGTTAGGCTAAAGTATCATGCCGGAAAGTAGTACCGTTAAAACTATATTAAAAACTTCATATGTTAGTATAATTAGCTTAAACTTTTAAACGAGTTTGATTAGAAGATAAACGGAGTTCGCTTAAAGAAACTTAAGAGATATAAGAAATTGTATAAAATTCTTATAGGTATGTTACCATTATACAAAATAAATTAGTATTCGTAATAAACAAAATACCGAGGCTAAAGTATCTTGCCGGAAAGGGGTACCGTTAAAATTATATTATAAACCTCATTCGTTAGTATAATTTGCTTAAACTTTTTAACGAGTTTTATTATAGAAGATAAACGGAGTTCGTTTGAAGAAACTTACGAGATAGAAGAAATTGTATGAAACTCTTATGGGTGTGGTACCTTCACACGAAATAAATTTTTCTTCGTAATAAACGAAATACTTAGGCTAAAGTATCATGCCGGAAAGGAGTACCGTTAAAAATATATTAAAAACTTTGTACGTTAGTATAATTAGCTTAAACTTTTAAACGAGTTTGATTAGAAGATAAACGGAGTTCGCTTAAAGAAACTTACGAGATATAAGAAATTGTATGAAACTCTTATGGTTATGGTTCCATCATACGAAATAAATTATTATTCGTAATCAACGAAATAGTTAGGCTAAAGTATCATGCCGGAAAGTAGTACCGTTAAAACTATATTAAACACTTCATACGTTAGTATAAGTAGCTTAAACGTTTAAACGAGTTTGATTAGAAGATAAAAAGAGTTCGCTTAAAGAAACTTACGAGATATAAGAAATTGTATGAAACTCTTATGGTTGTGGTTCCATCATACGAAATAAATTATTATTCGTATTCAACGAAATACTTAGGCTAAAGTGTTATGCCGGAAAAGAGTACCGTTAAAAGTATAATATAAACTTCACACTATAGAATAATTAGCTTGAACATTTATATGATTTTGATTAGGAGATAAACGGAGTTCGCTTAAAGAAACTTACGAGATATAAGAATTTGTATGAAACTCTTATGGGTGTGGTTCAATCATACGAAATAAATTATTATTCGTAACCAACAAAATACTTAGGCTAAAGTATCATGCCGGAAAGGAGTACCGTTAAAAGTATATTAAAAACTTCATACGTTAGTATAATTAGCTTAAACTTTTAAACTAGTTTGAATAGAAGATAAACGGAGTTCGCTTAAAGAAACTTACGAGATATAAGAAATTGTATGAAACTCTTATGGTTGTGGTTCCATCATACGAAATAAATTATTATTCGTAATCAACGAAATACTTAGGCTAAAGTATCATGCCGGAAAGGAGTACCGTTAAAAGTATATTAAAAACTTCATACGTTAGTATAATTAGCTTAAACTTTTAAACGAGTTTGCATAGAAGATAAATGGAGTTCGCTTAAAGAAACTTCCGAGATATAAGAAATTGTATGAAACTCTTATGGGTGTGGTACCTTCACACGAAATAAATTATTATTCGTAACCAACAAAATACTTAGGCTAAAGTATCATGCCGGAAAGGAGTACCGTTAAAAGTATATTAAAAACTTCATACGTTAGTATAATTAGCTTAAACTTTTAAACGAGTTTGATTAGAAGATAAACGGAGTTCGCTTAAAGAAACTTACGAGATATAAGAAATTGTATGAAACTCTTATGGTTATGGTTCCATCATACGAAATAAATTATTATTCGTAATCAACGAAATAGTTAGGCTAAAGTATCATGCCGGAAAGTAGTACCGTTAAAACTATATTAAAAACTTCATACGTTAGTATAAGTAGCTTAAACGTTTAAACGAGTTTGATTAGAAGATAAAAAGAGTTCGCTTAAAGAAACTTACGAGATATAAGAAATTGTATGAAACTCTTATGGTTGTGGTTCCATCATACGAAATAAATTATTATTCGTAATCAACGAAATACTTAGGCTAAAGTGTTATGCCGGAAAAGAGTACCGTTAAAAGTATAATATAAACTTCACACGTTAGAATAATTAGCTTGAACATTTATATGATTTTGATTAGGAGATAAACGGAGTTCGCTTAAAGAAACTTACGAGATATAAGAATTTGTATGAAACTCTTATGGGTGTGGTTCAATCATACGAAATAAATTATTATTCGTAACCAACAAAATACTTAGGCTAAAGTATCATGCCGGAAAGGAGTACCGTTAAAAGTATATTAAAAACTTCATACGTTAGTATAATTAGCTTAAACTTTTAAACTAGTTTGAATAGAAGATAAACGGAGTTCGCTTAAAGAAACTTACGAGATATAAGAAATTGTATGAAACTCTTATGGTTGTGGTTCCATCATACGAAATAAATTATTATTCGTAATCAACGAAATACTTAGGCTAAAGTATCATGCCGGAAAGGAGTACCGTTAAAAGTATATTAAAAACTTCATACGTTAGTATAAGGAGCTTAAACGTTTAAACGAGTTTGATTAGAAGTTAAACGGAGTTCGCTTAAAGAAACTTACGAGATATAAGAAATTGTATGAAACTCTTATGGTTATGGTTCCATCATACGAAATAAATTATTATTCGTAATCAACGAAATAGTTAGGCTAAAGTATCATGCCGGAAAGTAGTACCGTTAAAACTATATTAAAAACTTCATATGTTAGTATAATTAGCTTAAACTTTTAAACGAGTTTGATTAGAAGATAAACGGAGTTCGCTTAAAGAAACTTAAGAGATATAAGAAATAGTATAAAATTCTTATAGGTATGTTACCATTATACAAAATAAATTAGTATTCGTAATAAACAAAATACCGAGGCTAAAGTATCTTGCCGGAAAGGGGTACCGTTAAAATTATATTATAAACCTCATTCGTTAGTATAATTTGCTTAAACTTTTCAACGAGTTTTATTATAGAAGATAAACGGAGTTCGTTTGAAGAAACTTACGAGATAGAAGAAATTGTATGAAACTCTTATGGGTGTGGTACCTTCACACGAAATAAATTTTTCTTCGTAATAAACGAAATACTTAGGCTAAAGTATCATGCCGGAAAGGAGTACCGTTAAAAATATATTAAAAACTTTGTACGTTAGTATAATTAGCTTAAACTTTTAAACGAGTTTGATTAGAAGATAAACGGAGTTCGCTTAAAGAAACTTACGAGATATAAGAAATTGTATGAAACTCTTATGGTTATGGTTCCATCATACGAAATAAATTATTATTCGTAATCAACGAAATAGTTAGGCTAAAGTATCATGCCGGAAAGTAGTACCGTTAAAACTATATTAAACACTTCATACGTTAGTATAAGTAGCTTAAACGTTTAAACGAGTTTGATTAGAAGATAAAAAGAGTTCGCTTAAAGAAACTTACGAGATATAAGAAATTGTATGAAACTCTTATGGTTGTGGTTCCATCATACGAAATAAATTATTATTCGTAATCAACGAAATACTTAGGCTAAAGTGTTATGCCGGAAAAGAGTACCGTTAAAAGTATAATATAAACTTCACACGTTAGAATAATTAGCTTGAACTTTTAAACGAGTTTGATTAGAAGATAAACGGAGTTCGCTTAAAGAAACTTACGAGATATAAGAAATTGTATGAAACTCTTATGGTTATGGTTCCATCATACGAAATAAATTATTATTCGTAATCAACGAAATAGTTAGGCTAAAGTATCATGCCGGAAAGTAGTACCGTTAAAACTATATTAAAAACTTCATACGTTAGTATAAGTAGCTTAAACGTTTAAACGAGTTTGATTAGAAGATAAAAAGAGTTCGCTTAAAGAAACTTACGAGATATAAGAAATTGTATGAAACTCTTATGGTTGTGGTTCCATCATACGAAATAAATTATTATTCGTAATCAACGAAATACTTAGGCTAAAGTGTTATGCCGGAAAAGAGTACCGTTAAAAGTATAATATAAACTTCACACGTTAGAATAATTAGCTTGAACATTTATATGATTTTGATTAGGAGATAAACGGAGTTCGCTTAAAGAAACTTACGAGATATAAGAATTTGTATGAAACTCTTATGGGTGTGGTTCAATCATACGAAATAAATTATTATTCGTAACCAACAAAATACTTAGGCTAAAGTATCATGCCGGAAAGGAGTACCGTTAAAAGTATATTAAAAACTTCATACGTTAGTATAATTAGCTTAAACTTTTAAACTAGTTTGAATAGAAGATAAACGGAGTTCGCTTAAAGAAACTTACGAGATATAAGAAATTGTATGAAACTCTTATGGTTGTGGTTCCATCATACGAAATAAATTATTATTCGTAATCAACGAAATACTTAGGCTAAAGTATCATGCCGGAAAGGAGTACCGTTAAAAGTATATTAAAAACTTCATACGTTAGTATAAGGAGCTTAAACGTTTAAACGAGTTTGATTAGAAGTTAAACGGAGTTCGCTTAAAGAAACTTACGAGATATAAGAAATTGTATGAAACTCTTATGGTTATGGTTCCATCATACGAAATAAATTATTATTCGTAATCAACGAAATAGTTAGGCTAAAGTATCATGCCGGAAAGTAGTACCGTTAAAACTATATTAAAAACTTCATATGTTAGTATAATTAGCTTAAACTTTTAAACGAGTTTGATTAGAAGATAAACGGAGTTCGCTTAAAGAAACTTAAGAGATATAAGAAATTGTATAAAATTCTTATAGGTATGTTACCATTATACAAAATAAATTAGTATTCGTAATAAACAAAATACCGAGGCTAAAGTATCTTGCCGGAAAGGGGTACCGTTAAAATTATATTATAAACCTCATTCGTTAGTATAATTTGCTTAAACTTTTCAACGAGTTTTATTATAGAAGATAAACGGAGTTCGTTTGAAGAAACTTACGAGATAGAAGAAATTGTATGAAACTCTTATGGGTGTGGTACCTTCACACGAAATAAATTTTTCTTCGTAATAAACGAAATACTTAGGCTAAAGTATCATGCCGGAAAGGAGTACCGTTAAAAATATATTAAAAACTTTGTACGTTAGTATAATTAGCTTAAACTTTTAAACGAGTTTGATTAGAAGATAAACGGAGTTCGCTTAAAGAAACTTACGAGATATAAGAAATTGTATGAAACTCTTATGGTTATGGTTCCATCATACGAAATAAATTATTATTCGTAATCAACGAAATAGTTAGGCTAAAGTATCATGCCGGAAAGTAGTACCGTTAAAACTATATTAAACACTTCATACGTTAGTATAAGTAGCTTAAACGTTTAAACGAGTTTGATTAGAAGATAAAAAGAGTTCGCTTAAAGAAACTTACGAGATATAAGAAATTGTATGAAACTCTTATGGTTGTGGTTCCATCATACGAAATAAATTATTATTCGTATTCAACGAAATACTTAGGCTAAAGTGTTATGCCGGAAAACAGTACCGTTAAAAGTATAATATAAACTTCACACTATAGAATAATTAGCTTGAACATTTATATGATTTTGATTAGGAGATAAACGGAGTTCGCTTAAAGAAACTTACGAGATATAAGAATTTGTATGAAACTCTTATGGGTGTGGTTCAATCATACGAAATAAATTATTATTCGTAACCAACAAAATACTTAGGCTAAAGTATCATGCCGGAAAGGAGTACCGTTAAAAGTATATTAAAAACTTCATACGTTAGTATAATTAGCTTAAACTTTTAAACTAGTTTGAATAGAAGATAAACGGAGTTCGCTTAAAGAAACTTACGAGATATAAGAAATTGTATGAAACTCTTATGGTTGTGGTTCCATCATACGAAATAAATTATTATTCGTAATCAACGAAATACTTAGGCTAAAGTATCATGCCGGAAAGGAGTACCGTTAAAAGTATATTAAAAACTTCATACGTTAGTATAATTAGCTTAAACTTTTAAACGAGTTTGCATAGAAGATAAATGGAGTTCGCTTAAAGAAACTTCCGAGATATAAGAAATTGTATGAAACTCTTATGGGTGTGGTACCTTCACACGAAATAAATTATTATTCGTAACCAACAAAATACTTAGGCTAAAGTATCATGCCGGAAAGGAGTACCGTTAAAAGTATATTAAAAACTTCATACGTTAGTATAATTAGCTTAAACTTTTAAACGAGTTTGATTAGAAGATAAACGGAGTTCGCTTAAAGAAACTTACGAGATATAAGAAATTGTATGAAACTCTTATGGTTATGGTTCCATCATACGAAATAAATTATTATTCGTAATCAACGAAATAGTTAGGCTAAAGTATCATGCCGGAAAGTAGTACCGTTAAAACTATATTAAAAACTTCATACGTTAGTATAAGTAGCTTAAACGTTTAAACGAGTTTGATTAGAAGATAAAAAGAGTTCGCTTAAAGAAACTTACGAGATATAAGAAATTGTATGAAACTCTTATGGTTGTGGTTCCATCATACGAAATAAATTATTATTCGTAATCAACGAAATACTTAGGCTAAAGTGTTATGCCGGAAAAGAGTACCGTTAAAAGTATAATATAAACTTCACACGTTAGAATAATTAGCTTAAACTTTTAAACGAGTTTGATTAGAAGATAAACGGAGTTCGCTTAAAGAAACTTAAGAGATATAAGAAATTGTATAAAATTCTTATAGGTATGTTACCATTATACAAAATAAATTAGTATTCGTAATAAACAAAATACCGAGGCTAAAGTATCTTGCCGGAAAGGGGTACCGTTAAAATTATATTATAAACCTCATTCGTTAGTATAATTTGCTTAAACTTTTCAACGAGTTTTATTATAGAAGATAAACGGAGTTCGTTTGAAGAAACTTACGAGATAGAAGAAATTGTATGAAACTCTTATGGGTGTGGTACCTTCACACGAAATAAATTATTATTCGTAACCAACAAAAGACTTAGGCTAAAGTATCATGCCGGAAAGGAGTACCGTTAAAAGTATATTAAAAACTTCATACGTTAGTATAATTAGCTTAAACTTTTAAACGAGTTTGAATAGAAGATAAACGGAGTTCGCTTAAAGAAACTTACGAGATATAAGAAATTGTATGAAACTCTTATGGTTGTGGTTCCATCATACGAAATAAATTATTATTCGTAATCAACGAAATACTTAGGCTAAAGTATCATGCCAGAAAGGAGTACCGTTAAAAGTATATTAAAAACTTCATACGTTAGTATAAGGAGCTTAAACGTTTAAACGAGTTTGATTAGAAGATAAACAGAGTTCGCTTAAAGAAACTTATGAGATATAAGAAATTGTATGAAACTCTTATGGTTATGGTTTCATCATACGAAATAAATTTTTCTTCGTAATAAACGAAATACTTTGGCTAAAGTATCATGCCAGAAAGGAGTACCGTTAAAAGTATATTAAAAACTTTGTACGTTAGTATAATTAGCTTAAACTTTTAAACGAGTTTGATTAGAAGATAAACGGAGTTCGCTTAAAGAAACTTACGAGATATAAGAAATTGTATGAAACTCTTATGGTTATGGTTCCATCATACGAAATAAATTATTATTCGTAATCAACGAAATAGTTAGGCTAAAGTATCATGCCGGAAAGTAGTACCGTTAAAACTATATTAAAAACTTCATATGTTAGTATAATTAGTTTAAACTTTTAAACGAGTTTGATTAGAAGATAAACGGAGTTCGCTTAAAGAAACTTAAGAGATATAAGAAATTGTATAAAATTCTTATAGGTATGTTACCATTATACAAAATAAATTAGTATTCGTAATAAACAAAATACCGAGGCTAAAGTATCTTGCCGGAAAGGGGTACCGTTAAAATTATATTATAAACCTCATTCGTTAGTATAATTTGCTTAAACTTTTCAACGAGTTTTATTATAGAAGATAAACGGAGTTCGTTTGAAGAAACTTACGAGATAGAAGAAATTGTATGAAACTCTTATGGGTGTGGTACCTTCACACGAAATAAATTATTATTCGTAACCAACAAAATACTTAGGCTAAAGTATCATGCCGGAAAGGAGTACCGTTAAAAGTATATTAAAAACTTCATACGTTAGTATAATTAGCTTAAACTTTTAAACGAGTTTGAATAGAAGATAAACGGAGTTCGCTTAAAGAAACTTACGAGATATAAGAAATTGTATGAAACTCTTATGGGTGTGGTACCTTCACACGAAATAAATTATTATTCGTAACCAACAAAATACTTAGGCTAAAGTATCATGCCGGAAAGGAGTACCGTTAAAAGTATATTAAAAACTTCATACGTTAGTATAATTAGCTTAAACTTTTAAACGAGTTTGATTAGAAGATAAACGGAGTTCGCTTAAAGAAACTTACGAGATATAAGAAATTGTATGAAACTCTTATGGTTATGGTTCCATCATACGAAATAAATTATTATTCGTAATCAACGAAATAGTTAGGCTAAAGTATCATGCCGGAAAGTAGTACCGTTAAAACTATATTAAAAACTTCATACGTTAGTATAAGTAGCTTAAACGTTTAAACGAGTTTGATTAGAAGATAAAAAGAGTTCGCTTAAAGAAACTTACGAGATATAAGAAATTGTATGAAACTCTTATGGTTGTGGTTCCATCATACGAAATAAATTATTATTCGTAATCAACGAAATACTTAGGCTAAAGTGTTATGCCGGAAAAGAGTACCGTTAAAAGTATAATATAAACTTCACACGTTAGAATAATTAGCTTGAACATTTATATGATTTTGATTAGGAGATAAACGGAGTTCGCTTAAAGAAACTTACGAGATATAAGAATTTGTATGAAACTCTTATGGGTGTGGTTCAATCATACGAAATAAATTATTATTCGTAACCAACAAAATACTTAGGCTAAAGTATCATGCCGGAAAGGAGTACCGTTAAAAGTATATTAAAAACTTCATACGTTAGTATAATTAGCTTAAACTTTTAAACTAGTTTGAATAGAAGATAAACGGAGTTCGCTTAAAGAAACTTACGAGATATAAGAAATTGTATGAAACTCTTATGGTTGTGGTTCCATCATACGAAATAAATTATTATTCGTAATCAACGAAATACTTAGGCTAAAGTATCATGCCGGAAAGGAGTACCGTTAAAAGTATATTAAAAACTTCATACGTTAGTATAAGGAGCTTAAACGTTTAAACGAGTTTGATTAGAAGATAAACGGAGTTCGCTTAAAGAAACTTACGAGATATAAGAAATTGTATGAAACTCTTATGGTTATGGTTCCATCATACGAAATAAATTATTATTCGTAATCAACGAAATAGTTAGGCTAAAGTATCATGCCGGAAAGTAGTACCGTTAAAACTATATTAAAAACTTCATATGTTAGTATAATTAGCTTAAACTTTTAAACGAGTTTGATTAGAAGATAAACGGAGTTCGCTTAAAGAAACTTAAGAGATATAAGAAATTGTATAAAATTCTTATAGGTATGTTACCATTATACAAAATAAATTAGTATTCGTAATAAACAAAATACCGAGGCTAAAGTATCTTGCCGGAAAGGGGTACCGTTAAAATTATATTATAAACCTCATTCGTTAGTATAATTTGCTTAAACTTTTCAACGAGTTTTATTATAGAAGATAAACGGAGTTCGTTTGAAGAAACTTACGAGATAGAAGAAATTGTATGAAACTCTTATGGGTGTGGTACCTTCACACGAAATAAATTTTTCTTCGTAATAAACGAAATACTTAGGCTAAAGTATCATGCCGGAAAGGAGTACCGTTAAAACTATATTAAAAACTTCATATGTTAGTATAATTAGCTTAAACTTTTAAACGAGTTTGATTAGAAGATAAACGGAGTTCGCTTAAAGAAACTTAAGAGATATAAGAAATTGTATAAAATTCTTATAGGTATGTTACCATTATACAAAATAAATTAGTATTCGTAATAAACAAAATACCGAGGCTAAAGTATCTTGCCGGAAAGGGGTACCGTTAAAATTATATTATAAACCTCATTCGTTAGTATAATTTGCTTAAACTTTTCAACGAGTTTTATTATAGAAGATAAACGGAGTTCGTTTGAAGAAACTTACGAGATAGAAGAAATTGTAGGAAACTCTTATGGGTGTGGTACCTTCACACGAAATAAATGTTTCTTCGTAATAAACGAAATACTTAGGCTAAAGTATCATGCCGGAAAGGAGTACCGTTAAAAATATATTAAAAACTTTGTACGTTAGTATAATTAGCTTAAACTTTTAAACGAGTTTGATTAGAAGATAAACGGAGTTCGCTTAAAGAAACTTACGAGATATAAGAAATTGTATGAAACTCTTATGGTTATGGTTCCATCATACGAAATAAATTATTATTCGTAATCAACGAAATAGTTAGGCTAAAGTATCATGCCGGAAAGTAGTACCGTTAAAACTATATTAAACACTTCATACGTTAGTATAAGTAGCTTAAACGTTTAAACGAGTTTGATTAGAAGATAAAAAGAGTTCGCTTAAAGAAACTTACGAGATATAAGAAATTGTATGAAACTCTTATGGTTGTGGTTCCATCATATGAAATAAATTATTATTCGTAATCAACGAAATACTTAGGCTAAAGTGTTATGCCGGAAAAGAGTACCGTTAAAAGTATAATATAAACTTCACACTATAGAATAATTAGCTTGAACATTTATATGATTTTGATTAGGAGATAAACGGAGTTCGCTTAAAGAAACTTACGAGATATAAGAATTTGTATGAAACTCTTATGGGTGTGGTTCAATCATACGAAATAAATTATTATTCGTAATCAACGAAATACTTAGGCTAAAGTATCATGCCGGAAAGGAGTACCGTTAAAAGTATATTAAAAACTTCATACGTTAGTATAAGTAGCTTAAACGTTTAAACGAGTTTGATTAGAAGATAAAAAGAGTTCGCTTAAAGAAACTTACGAGATATAAGAAATTGTATGAAACTCTTATGGTTATGGAACCATCATACGAAATAAATTTTTCTTCGTAATAAACGAAATACTTAGGCTAAAGTATCATGCCGGAAAGGAGTACCGTTAAAAGTATATTAAAAACTTTGTACGTTAGTATAAGGAGCTTAAACTTTTAAACGAGTTTGATTTGAAGATAAACGGAGTTCGCTTAAAGAAACTTACGAGATATAAGAAATTGTATGAAACTCTTATGGTTATGGTTCCATCATACGAAATAAATTATTATTCGTAATCAACGAAATAGTTAGGCTAAAGTATCATGCCGGAAAGTAGTACCGTTAAAACTATATTAAAAACTTCATATGTTAGTATAATTAACTTAAACTTTTAAACGAGTTTGATTAGAAGATAAACGGAGTTCGCTTAAAGAAACTTAAGAGATATAAGAAATTGTATAAAATTCTTATAGGTATGTTACCATTATACAAAATAAATTAGTATTCGTAATAAACAAAATACCGAGGCTAAAGTATCTTGCCGGAAAGGGGTACCGTTAAAATTATATTATAAACCTCATTCGTTAGTATAATTTGCTTAAACTTTTCAACGAGTTTTATTATAGAAGATAAACGGAGTTCGTTTGAAGAAACTTACGAGATAGAAGAAATTGTATGAAACTCTTATGGGTGTGGTACCTTCACACGAAATAAATTTTTCTTCGTAATAAACGAAATACTTAGGCTAAAGTATCATGCCGGAAAGGAGTACCGTTAAAACTATATTAAAAACTTCATATGTTAGTATAATTAGCTTAAACTTTTAAACGAGTTTGATTAGAAGATAAACGGAGTTCGCTTAAAGAAACTTAAGAGATATAAGAAATTGTATAAAATTCTTATAGGTATGTTACCATTATACAAAATAAATTAGTATTCGTAATAAACAAAATACCGAGGCTAAAGTATCTTGCCGGAAAGGGGTACCGTTAAAATTATATTATAAACCTCATTCGTTAGTATAATTTGCTTAAACTTTTCAACGAGTTTTATTATAGAAGATAAACGGAGTTCGTTTGAAGAAACTTACGAGATAGAAGAAATTGTAGGAAACTCTTATGGGTGTGGTACCTTCACACGAAATAAATGTTTCTTCGTAATAAACGAAATACTTAGGCTAAAGTATCATGCCGGAAAGGAGTACCGTTAAAAATATATTAAAAACTTTGTACGTTAGTATAATTAGCTTAAACTTTTAAACGAGTTTGATTAGAAGATAAACGGAGTTCGCTTAAAGAAACTTACGAGATATAAGAAATTGTATGAAACTCTTATGGTTATGGTTCCATCATACGAAATAAATTATTATTCGTAATCAACGAAATAGTTAGGCTAAAGTATCATGCCGGAAAGTAGTACCGTTAAAACTATATTAAACACTTCATACGTTAGTATAAGTAGCTTAAACGTTTAAACGAGTTTGATTAGAAGATAAAAAGAGTTCGCTTAAAGAAACTTACGAGATATAAGAAATTGTATGAAACTCTTATGGTTGTGGTTCCATCATATGAAATAAATTATTATTCGTAATCAACGAAATACTTAGGCTAAAGTGTTATGCCGGAAAAGAGTACCGTTAAAAGTATAATATAAACTTCACACTATAGAATAATTAGCTTGAACATTTATATGATTTTGATTAGGAGATAAACGGAGTTCGCTTAAAGAAACTTACGAGATATAAGAATTTGTATGAAACTCTTATGGGTGTGGTTCAATCATACGAAATAAATTATTATTCGTAATCAACGAAATACTTAGGCTAAAGTATCATGCCGGAAAGGAGTACCGTTAAAAGTATATTAAAAACTTCATACGTTAGTATAAGTAGCTTAAACGTTTAAACGAGTTTGATTAGAAGATAAAAAGAGTTCGCTTAAAGAAACTTACGAGATATAAGAAATTGTATGAAACTCTTATGGTTATGGAACCATCATACGAAATAAATTTTTCTTCGTAATAAACGAAATACTTAGGCTAAAGTATCATGCCGGAAAGGAGTACCGTTAAAAGTATATTAAAAACTTTGTACGTTAGTATAAGGAGCTTAAACTTTTAAACGAGTTTGATTTGAAGATAAACGGAGTTCGCTTAAAGAAACTTACGAGATATAAGAAATTGTATGAAACTCTTATGGTTATGGTTCCATCATACGAAATAAATTATTATTCGTAATCAACGAAATAGTTAGGCTAAAGTATCATGCCGGAAAGTAGTACCGTTAAAACTATATTAAAAACTTCATATGTTAGTATAATTAACTTAAACTTTTAAACGAGTTTGATTAGAAGATAAACGGAGTTCGCTTAAAGAAACTTAAGAGATATAAGAAATTGTATAAAATTCTTATAGGTATGTTACCATTATACAAAATAAATTAGTATTCGTAATAAACAAAATACCGAGGCTAAAGTATCTTGCCGGAAAGGGGTACCGTTAAAATTATATTATAAACCTCATTCGTTAGTATAATTTGCTTAAACTTTTCAACGAGTTTTATTATAGAAGATAAACGGAGTTCGTTTGAAGAAACTTACGAGATAGAAGAAATTGTATGAAACTCTTATGGGTGTGGTACCTTCACACGAAATAAATTATTATTCGTAACCAACAAAATACTTAGGCTAAAGTATCATGCCGGAAAGGAGTACCGTTAAAAGTATATTAAAAACTTCATACGTTAGTATAATTAGCTTAAACTTTTAAACGAGTTTGAATAGAAGATAAACGGAGTTCGCTTAAAGAAACTTCCGAGATATAAGAAATTGTATGAAACTCTTATGGGTGTGGTACCTTCACACGAAATAAATTATTATTCGTAATCAACGAAATACTTAGGCTAAAGTATCATGCCGGAAAGGAGTACCGTTAAAAGTATATTAAAAACTTCATACGTTAGTATAATTAGCTTAAACTTTTAAACGAGTTTGAATAGAAGATAAACGGAGTTCGCTTAAAGAAACTTACGAGATATAAGAAATTGTATGAAACTCTTATGGTTGTGGTTCCATCATACGAAATAAATTATTATTCGTAATCAACGAAATACTTAGGCTAAAGTATCATGCCGGAAAGGAGTACCGTTAAAAGTATATTAAAAACTTCATACGTTAGTATAAGGAGCTTAAACGTTTAAACGAGTTTGATTAGAAGATAAACAGAGTTCGCTTAAAGAAACTTATGAGATATAAGAAATTGTATGAAACTCTTATGGTTATGGTTTCATCATACGAAATAAATTTTTCTTCGTAATAAACGAAATACTTTGGCTAAAGTATCATGCCGGAAAGGAGTACCGTTAAAAGTATATTAAAAACTTTGTACGTTAGTATAATTAGCTTAAACTTTTAAACGAGTTTGATTAGAAGATAAACGGAGTTCGCTTAAAGAAACTTACGAGATATAAGAAATTGTATGAAACTCTTATGGTTATGGTTCCATCATACGAAATAAATTATTATTCGTAATCAACGAAATAGTTAGGCTAAAGTATCATGCCGGAAAGTAGTACCGTTAAAACTATATTAAAAACTTCATATGTTAGTATAATTAGTTTAAACTTTTAAACGAGTTTGATTAGAAGATAAACGGAGTTCGCTTAAAGAAACTTAAGAGATATAAGAAATTGTATAAAATTCTTATAGGTATGTTACCATTATACAAAATAAATTAGTATTCGTAATAAACAAAATACCGAGGCTAAAGTATCTTGCCGGAAAGGGGTACCGTTAAAATTATATTATAAACCTCATTCGTTAGTATAATTTGCTTAAACTTTTCAACGAGTTTTATTATAGAAGATAAACGGAGTTCGTTTGAAGAAACTTACGAGATAGAAGAAATTGTATGAAACTCTTATGGGTGTGGTACCTTCACACGAAATAAATTATTATTCGTAACCAACAAAATACTTAGGCTAAAGTATCATGCCGGAAAGGAGTACCGTTAAAAGTATATTAAAAACTTTGTACGTTAGTATAATTAGCTTAAACTTTTAAACGAGTTTGAATAGAAGATAAACGGAGTTCGCTTAAAGAAACTTCCGAGATATAAGAAATTGTATGAAACTCTTATGGGTGTGGTACCTTCACACGAAATAAATTATTATTCGTAATCAACGAAATACTTAGGCTAAAGTATCATGCCGGAAAGGAGTACCGTTAAAAGTATATTAAAAACTTCATACGTTAGTATAAGGAGCTTAAACGTTTAAACGAGTTTGATTAGAAGATAAACAGAGTTCGCTTAAAGAAACTTATGAGATATAAGAAATTGTATGAAACTCTTATGGTTATGGTTTCATCATACGAAATAAATTTTTCTTCGTAATAAACGAAATACTTTGGCTAAAGTATCATGCCGGAAAGGAGTACCGTTAAAAGTATATTAAAAACTTTGTACGTTAGTATAATTAGCTTAAACTTTTAAACGAGTTTGATTAGAAGATAAACGGAGTTCGCTTAAAGAAACTTACGAGATATAAGAAATTGTATGAAACTCTTATGGTTATGGTTCCATCATACGAAATAAATTATTATTCGTAATCAACGAAATAGTTAGGCTAAAGTATCATGCCGGAAAGTAGTACCGTTAAAACTATATTAAAAACTTCATATGTTAGTATAATTAGCTTAAACTTTTAAACGAGTTTGATTAGAAGATAAACGGAGTTCGCTTAAAGAAACTTAAGAGATATAAGAAATTGTATAAAATTCTTATAGGTATGTTACCATTATACAAAATAAATTAGTATTCGTAATAAACAAAATACCGAGGCTAAAGTATCTTGCCGGAAAGGGGTACCGTTAAAATTATATTATAAACCTCATTCGTTAGTATAATTTGCTTAAACTTTTCAACGAGTTTTATTATAGAAGAAAAACGGAGTTCGTTTGAAGAAACTTACGAGATAGAAGAAATTGTATGAAACTCTTATGGGTGTGGTACCTTCACACGAAATAAATTATTATTCGTAACCAACAAAATACTTAGGCTAAAGTATCATGCCGGAAAGGAGTACCGTTAAAAGTATATTAAAAACTTTGTACGTTAGTATAATTAGCTTAAACTTTTAAACGAGTTTGAATAGAAGATAAACGGAGTTCGCTTAAAGAAACTTCCGAGATATAAGAAATTGTATGAAACTCTTATGGGTGTGGTACCTTCACACGAAATAAATTATTATTCGTAATCAACGAAATACTTAGGCTAAAGTATCATGCCGGAAAGGAGTACCGTTAAAAGTATATTAAAAACTTCATACGTTAGTATAATTAGCTTAAACTTTTAAACGAGTTTGATTAGAAGATAAAAAGAGTTCGCTTAAAGAAACTTACGAGATATAAGAAATTGTATGAAACTCTTATGGTTGTGGTTCCATCATACGAAATAAATTATTATTCGTAATCAACGAAATACTTAGGCTAAAGTGTTATGCCGGAAAAGAGTACCGTTAAAAGTATAATATAAACTTCACACGTTAGAATAATTAGCTTGAACATTTATATGATTTTGATTAGGAGATAAACGGAGTTCGCTTAAAGAAACTTACGAGATATAAGAATTTGTATGAAACTCTTATGGGTGTGGTTCAATCATACGAAATAAATTATTATTCGTAACCAACAAAATACTTAGGCTAAAGTATCATGCCGGAAAGGAGTACCGTTAAAAGTATATTAAAAACTTCATACGTTAGTATAATTAGCTTAAACTTTTAAACGAGTTTGAATAGAAGATAAACGGAGTTCGCTTAAAGAAACTTACGAGATATAAGAAATTGTATGAAACTCTTATGGTTGTGGTTCCATCATACGAAATAAATTATTATTCGTAATCAACGAAATACTTAGGCTAAAGTATCATGCCGGAAAGGAGTACCGTTAAAAGTATATTAAAAACTTCATACGTTAGTATAAGGAGCTTAAACTTTTAAACGAGTTTGATTAGAAGATAAACGGAGTTCGCTTAAAGAAACTTACGAGATATAAGAAATTGTATGAAACTCTTATGGTTGTGGTTCCATCATACGAAATAAATTATTATTCGTAATCAACGAAATACTTAGGCTAAAGTATCATGCCGGAAAGGAGTACCGTTAAAAGTATATTAAAAACTTCATACGTTAGTATAAGTAGCTTAAACGTTTAAACGAGTTTGATTAGAAGATAAAAAGAGTTCGCTTAAAGAAACTTACGAGATATAAGAAATTGTATGAAACTCTTATGGTTATGGAACCATCATACGAAATAAATTTGTCTTCGTAATAAACGAAATACTTAGGCTAAAGTATCATGCCGGAAAGGAGTACCGTTAAAAGTATATTAAAAACTTTGTACGTTAGTATAATTAGCTTAAACTTTTAAACGAGTTTGATTAGAAGATAAACGGAGTTCGCTTAAAGAAACTTACGAGATATAAGAAATTGTATGAAACTCTTATGGTTATGGTTCCATCATACGAAATAAATTATTATTCGTAATCAACGAAATAGTTAGGCTAAAGTATCATGCCGGAAAGTAGTACCGTTAAAACTATATTAAAAACTTCATATGTTAGTATAATTAGCTTAAACTTTTAAACGAGTTTGATTAGAAGATAAACGGAGTTCGCTTAAAGAAACTTAAGAGATATAAGAAATTGTATAAAATTCTTATAGGTATGTTACCATTATACAAAATAAATTAGTATTCGTAATAAACAAAATACCGAGGCTAAAGTATCTTGCCGGAAAGGGGTACCGTTAAAATTATATTATAAACCTCATTCGTTAGTATAATTTGCTTAAACTTTTCAACGAGTTTTATTATAGAAGATAAACGGAGTTCGTTTGACGAAATTTACGAGATAGAAGAAATTGTATGAAACTCTTATGGGTGTGGTACCTTCACACGAAATAAATTATTATTCGTAACCAACAAAATACTTAGGCTAAAGTATCATGCCGGAAAGGAGTACCGTTAAAAGTCTATTAAAAACTTCATACATTAGTATAATTAGCTTAAACTTTTAAACGAGTTTGAATAGAAGATAAACGGAGTTCGCTTAAAGAAACTTACGAGATATAAGAAATTGTATGAAACTCTTATGGTTGTGGTTCCATCATACGAAATAAATTATTATTCGTAATCAACGAAATACTTAGGCTAAAGTGTTATGCCGGAAAAGAGTACCGTTAAAAGTATAATATAAACTTCACACGTTAGAATAATTAGCTTGAACATTTATATGATTTTGATTAGGAGATAAACGGAGTTCGCTTAAAGAAACTTACGAGATATAAGAATTTGTATGAAACTCTTATGGGTGTGGTTCAATCATACGAAATAAATTATTATTCGTAACCAACAAAATACTTAGGCTAAAGTATCATGCCGGAAAGGAGTACCGTTAAAAGTATATTAAAAACTTCATACGTTAGTATAATTAGCTTAAACTTTTAAACGAGTTTGAATAGAAGATAAACGGAGTTCGCTTAAAGAAACTTACGAGATATAAGAAATTGTATGAAACTCTTATGGTTGTGGTTCCATCATACGAAATAAATTATTATTCGTAATCAACGAAATACTTAGGCTAAAGTATCATGCCGGAAAGGAGTACCGTTAAAAGTATATTAAAAACTTCATACGTTAGTATAAGGAGCTTAAACTTTTAAACGAGTTTGATTAGAAGATAAACGGAGTTCGCTTAAAGAAACTTACGAGATATAAGAAATTGTATGAAACTCTTATGGTTGTGGTTCCATCATACGAAATAAATTATTATTCGTAATCAACGAAATACTTAGGCTAAAGTATCATGCCGGAAAGGAGTACCGTTAAAAGTATATTAAAAACTTCATACGTTAGTATAAGTAGCTTAAACGTTTAAACGAGTTTGATTAGAAGATAAAAAGAGTTCGCTTAAAGAAACTTACGAGATATAAGAAATTGTATGAAACTCTTATGGTTATGGAACCATCATACGAAATAAATTTGTCTTCGTAATAAACGAAATACTTAGGCTAAAGTATCATGCCGGAAAGGAGTACCGTTAAAAGTATATTAAAAACTTTGTACGTTAGTATAATTAGCTTAAACTTTTAAACGAGTTTGATTAGAAGATAAACGGAGTTCGCTTAAAGAAACTTACGAGATATAAGAAATTGTATGAAACTCTTATGGTTATGGTTCCATCATACGAAATAAATTATTATTCGTAATCAACGAAATAGTTAGGCTAAAGTATCATGCCGGAAAGTAGTACCGTTAAAACTATATTAAAAACTTCATATGTTAGTATAATTAGCTTAAACTTTTAAACGAGTTTGATTAGAAGATAAACGGAGTTCGCTTAAAGAAACTTAAGAGATATAAGAAATTGTATAAACTTCTTATAGGTATGTTACCATTATACAAAATAAATTAGTATTCGTAATAATCAAAATACCGAGGCTAAAGTATCTTGCCGGAAAGGGGTACCGTTAAAATTATATTATAAACCTCATTCGTTAGTATAATTTGCTTAAACTTTTCAACGAGTTTTATTATAGAAGATAAACGGAGTTCGTTTGACGAAATTTACGAGATAGAAGAAATTGTATGAAACTCTTATGGGTGTGGTACCTTCACACGAAATAAATTATTATTCGTAACCAACAAAATACTTAGGCTAAAGTATCATGCCGGAAAGGAGTACCGTTAAAAGTCTATTAAAAACTTCATACATTAGTATAATTAGCTTAAACTTTTAAACGAGTTTGAATAGAAGATAAACGGAGTTCGCTTAAAGAAACTTACGAGATATAAGAAATTGTATGAAACTCTTATGGTTGTGGTTCCATCATACGAAATAAATTATTATTCGTAATCAACGAAATACTTAGGCTAAAGTATCATGCCGGAAAGGAGTACCGTTAAAAGTATATTAAAAACTTCATACGTTAGTATAAGGAGCTTAAACGTTTAAACGAGTTTGATTAGAAGATAAACGGAGTTCGCTTAAAGAAACTTACGAGATATAAGAAATTGTATGAAACTCTTATGGTTGTGGTTCCATCATACGAAATAAATTATTATTCGTAATCAACGAAATACTTAGGCTAAAGTACCATGCCGGAAAGGAGTACCGTTAAAAGTATATTAAAAACTTCATACGTTAGTATAAGTAGCTTAAACGTTTAAACGAGTTTGATTAGAAGATAAAAAGAGTTCGCTTAAAGAAACTTACGAGATATAAGAAATTGTATGAAACTCTTATGGTTATGGAACCATCATACGAAATAAATTTTTCTTCGTAATAAACGAAATACTTAGGCTAAAGTATCATGCCGGAAAGGAGTACCGTTAAAAGTATATTAAAAACTTTGTACGTTAGTATAATTAGCTTAAACTTTTAAACGAGTTTGATTAGAAGATAAACGGAGTTCGCTTAAAGAAACTTACGAGATATAAGAAATTGTATGAAACTCTTATGGTTATGGTTCCATCATACGAAATAAATTATTATTCGTAATCAACGAAATAGTTAGGCTAAAGTATCATGCCGGAAAGTAGTACCGTTAAAACTATATTAAAAACTTCATATGTTAGTATAATTAGCTTAAACTTTTAAACGAGTTTGATTAGAAGATAAACGGAGTTCGCTTAAAGAAACTTCCGAGATATAAGAAATTGTATAAAATTCTTATAGGTATGTTACCATTATACAAAATAAATTAGTATTCGTAATAAACAAAATACCGAGGCTAAAGTATCTTGCCGGAAAGGGGTACCGTTAAAATTATATTATAAACCTCATTCGTTAGTATAATTTGCTTAAACTTTTCAACGAGTTTTATTATAGAAGATAAACGGAGTTCGTTTGAAGAAACTTACGAGATAGAAGAAATTGTATGAAACTCTTATGGGTGTGGTACCTTCACACGAAATAAATTATTATTCGTAACCAACAAAATACTTAGGCTAAAGTATCATGCCGGAAAGGAGTACCGTTAAAAGTATATTAAAAACTTTGTACGTTAGTATAATTAGCTTAAACTTTTAAACGAGTTTGAATAGAAGATAAACGGAGTTCGCTTAAAGAAACTTCCGAGATATAAGAAATTGTATGAAACTCTTATGGGTGTGGTACCTTCACACGAAATAAATTATTATTCGTAATCAACGAAATACTTAGGCTAAAGTATCATGCCGGAAAGGAGTACCGTTAAAAGTATATTAAAAACTTCATACGTTAGTATAATTAGCTTAAACTTTTAAACGAGTTTGATTAGAAGATAAAAAGAGTTCGCTTAAAGAAACTTACGAGATATAAGAAATTGTATGAAACTCTTATGGTTGTGGTTCCATCATACGAAATAAATTATTATTCGTAATCAACGAAATACTTAGGCTAAAGTGTTATGCCGGAAAAGAGTACCGTTAAAAGTATAATATAAACTTCACACGTTAGAATAATTAGCTTGAACATTTATATGATTTTGATTAGGAGATAAACGGAGTTCGCTTAAAGAAACTTACGAGATATAAGAATTTGTATGAAACTCTTATGGGTGTGGTTCAATCATACGAAATAAATTATTATTCGTAACCAACAAAATACTTAGGCTAAAGTATCATGCCGGAAAGGAGTACCGTTAAAAGTATATTAAAAACTTCATACGTTAGTATAATTAGCTTAAACTTTTAAACGAGTTTGAATAGAAGATAAACGGAGTTCGCTTAAAGAAACTTACGAGATATAAGAAATTGTATGAAACTCTTATGGTTGTGGTTCCATCATACGAAATAAATTATTATTCGTAATCAACGAAATACTTAGGCTAAAGTATCATGCCGGAAAGGAGTACCGTTAAAAGTATATTAAAAACTTCATACGTTAGTATAAGGAGCTTAAACTTTTAAACGAGTTTGATTAGAAGATAAACGGAGTTCGCTTAAAGAAACTTACGAGATATAAGAAATTGTATGAAACTCTTATGGTTGTGGTTCCATCATACGAAATAAATTATTATTCGTAATCAACGAAATACTTAGGCTAAAGTATCATGCCGGAAAGGAGTACCGTTAAAAGTATATTAAAAACTTCATACGTTAGTATAAGGAGCTTAAACGTTTAAACGAGTTTGATTAGAAGATAAACAGAGTTCGCTTAAAGAAACTTATGAGATATAAGAAATTGTATGAAACTCTTATGGTTATGGTTTCATCATACGAAATAAATTTTTCTTCGTAATAAACGAAATACTTTGGCTAAAGTATCATGCCGGAAAGGAGTACCGTTAAAAGTATATTAAAAACTTTGTACGTTAGTATAATTAGCTTAAACTTTTAAACGAGTTTGATTAGAAGATAAACGGAGTTCGCTTAAAGAAACTTACGAGATATAAGAAATTGTATGAAACTCTTATGGTTATGGTTCCATCATACGAAATAAATTATTATTCGTAATCAACGAAATAGTTAGGCTAAAGTATCATGCCGGAAAGTAGTACCGTTAAAACTATATTAAAAACTTCATATGTTAGTATAATTAGCTTAAACTTTTAAACGAGTTTGATTAGAAGATAAACGGAGTTCGCTTAAAGAAACTTAAGAGATATAAGAAATTGTATAAAATTCTTATAGGTATGTTACCATTATACAAAATAAATTAGTATTCGTAATAAACAAAATACCGAGGCTAAAGTATCTTGCCGGAAAGGGGTACCGTTAAAATTATATTATAAACCTCATTCGTTAGTATAATTTGCTTAAACTTTTCAACGAGTTTTATTATAGAAGATAAACGTAGTTCGTTTGAAGAAACTTACGAGATAGAAGAAATTGTATGAAACTCTTATGGGTGTGGTACCTTCACACGAAATAAATTATTATTCGTAACCAACAAAATACTTAGGCTAAAGTATCATGCCGGAAAGGAGTACCGTTAAAAGTATATTAAAAACTTCATACGTTAGTATAATTAGCTTAAACTTTTAAACGAGTTTGAATAGAAGATAAACGGAGTTCACTTAAAGAAACTTCCGAGATATAAGAAATTGTATGAAACTCTTATGGGTGTGGTACCTTCACACGAAATAAATTATTATTCGTAATCAACGAAATACTTAGGCTAAAGTATCATGCCGGAAAGGAGTACCGTTAAAAGTATATTAAAAACTTCATACGTTAGTATAATTAGCTTAAACTTTTAAACGAGTTTGAATAGAAGATAAACGGAGTTCGCTTAAAGAAACTTACGAGATATAAGAAATTGTATGAAACTCTTATGGTTGTGGTTCCATCATACGAAATAAATTATTATTCGTAATCAACGAAATACTTAGGCTAAAGTATCATGCCGGAAAGGAGTACCGTTAAAAGTATATTAAAAACTTCATACGTTAGTATAAGGAGCTTAAACGTTTAAACGAGTTTGATTAGAAGATAAACAGAGTTCGCTTAAAGAAACTTATGAGATATAAGAAATTGTATGAAACTCTTATGGTTATGGTTTCATCATACGAAATAAATTTTTCTTCGTAATAAACGAAATACTTTGGCTAAAGTATCATGCCGGAAAGGAGTACCGTTAAAAGTATATTAAAAACTTTGTACGTTAGTATAATTAGCTTAAACTTTTAAACGAGTTTGATTAGAAGATAAACGGAGTTCGCTTAAAGAAACTTACGAGATATAAGAAATTGTATGAAACTCTTATGGTTATGGTTCCATCATACGAAATAAATTATTATTCGTAATCAACGAAATAGTTAGGCTAAAGTATCATGCCGGAAAGTAGTACCGTTAAAACTATATTAAAAACTTCATATGTTAGTATAATTAGTTTAAACTTTTAAACGAGTTTGATTAGAAGATAAACGGAGTTCGCTTAAAGAAACTTAAGAGATATAAGAAATTGTATAAAATTCTTATAGGTATGTTACCATTATACAAAATAAATTAGTATTCGTAATAAACAAAATACCGAGGCTAAAGTATCTTGCCGGAAAGGGGTACCGTTAAAATTATATTATAAACCTCATTCGTTAGTATAATTTGCTTAAACTTTTCAACGAGTTTTATTATAGAAGATAAACGGAGTTCGTTTGAAGAAACTTACGAGATAGAAGAAATTGTATGAAACTCTTATGGGTGTGGTACCTTCACACGAAATAAATTATTATTCGTAACCAACAAAATACTTAGGCTAAAGTATCATGCCGGAAAGGAGTACCGTTAAAAGTATATTAAAAACTTTGTACGTTAGTATAATTAGCTTAAACTTTTAAACGAGTTTGAATAGAAGATAAACGGAGTTCGCTTAAAGAAACTTCCGAGATATAAGAAATTGTATGAAACTCTTATGGGTGTGGTACCTTCACACGAAATAAATTATTATTCGTAATCAACGAAATACTTAGGCTAAAGTATCATGCCGGAAAGGAGTACCGTTAAAAGTATATTAAAAACTTCATACGTTAGTATAAGGAGCTTAAACGTTTAAACGAGTTTGATTAGAAGATAAACAGAGTTCGCTTAAAGAAACTTATGAGATATAAGAAATTGTATGAAACTCTTATGGTTATGGTTTCATCATACGAAATAAATTTTTCTTCGTAATAAACGAAATACTTTGGCTAAAGTATCATGCCGGAAAGGAGTACCGTTAAAAGTATATTAAAAACTTTGTACGTTAGTATAATTAGCTTAAACTTTTAAACGAGTTTGATTAGAAGATAAACGGAGTTCGCTTAAAGAAACTTACGAGATATAAGAAATTGTATGAAACTCTTATGGTTATGGTTCCATCATACGAAATAAATTATTATTCGTAATCAACGAAATAGTTAGGCTAAAGTATCATGCCGGAAAGTAGTACCGTTAAAACTATATTAAAAACTTCATATGTTAGTATAATTAGCTTAAACTTTTAAACGAGTTTGATTAGAAGATAAACGGAGTTCGCTTAAAGAAACTTAAGAGATATAAGAAATTGTATAAAATTCTTATAGGTATGTTACCATTATACAAAATAAATTAGTATTCGTAATAAACAAAATACCGAGGCTAAAGTATCTTGCCGGAAAGGGGTACCGTTAAAATTATATTATAAACCTCATTCGTTAGTATAATTTGCTTAAACTTTTCAACGAGTTTTATTATAGAAGATAAACGGAGTTCGTTTGAAGAAACTTACGAGATAGAAGAAATTGTATGAAACTCTTATGGGTGTGGTACCTTCACACGAAATAAATTATTATTCGTAACCAACAAAATACTTAGGCTAAAGTATCATGCCGGAAAGGAGTACCGTTAAAAGTATATTAAAAACTTTGTACGTTAGTATAATTAGCTTAAACTTTTAAACGAGTTTGAATAGAAGATAAACGGAGTTCGCTTAAAGAAACTTCCGAGATATAAGAAATTGTATGAAACTCTTATGGGTGTGGTACCTTCACACGAAATAAATTATTATTCGTAATCAACGAAATACTTAGGCTAAAGTATCATGCCGGAAAGGAGTACCGTTAAAAGTATATTAAAAACTTCATACGTTAGTATAATTAGCTTAAACTTTTAAACGAGTTTGATTAGAAGATAAAAAGAGTTCGCTTAAAGAAACTTACGAGATATAAGAAATTGTATGAAACTCTTATGGTTGTGGTTCCATCATACGAAATAAATTATTATTCGTAATCAACGAAATACTTAGGCTAAAGTGTTATGCCGGAAAAGAGTACCGTTAAAAGTATAATATAAACTTCACACGTTAGAATAATTAGCTTGAACATTTATATGATTTTGATTAGGAGATAAACGGAGTTCGCTTAAAGAAACTTACGAGATATAAGAATTTGTATGAAACTCTTATGGGTGTGGTTCAATCATACGAAATAAATTATTATTCGTAACCAACAAAATACTTAGGCTAAAGTATCATGCCGGAAAGGAGTACCGTTAAAAGTATATTAAAAACTTCATACGTTAGTATAATTAGCTTAAACTTTTAAACGAGTTTGAATAGAAGATAAACGGAGTTCGCTTAAAGAAACTTACGAGATATAAGAAATTGTATGAAACTCTTATGGTTGTGGTTCCATCATACGAAATAAATTATTATTCGTAATCAACGAAATACTTAGGCTAAAGTATCATGCCGGAAAGGAGTACCGTTAAAATTATATTAAAAACTTCATACGTTAGTATAAGGAGCTTAAACTTTTAAACGAGTTTGATTAGAAGATAAACGGAGTTCGCTTAAAGAAACTTACGAGATATAAGAAATTGTATGAAACTCTTATGGTTGTGGTTCCATCATACGAAATAAATTATTATTCGTAATCAACGAAATACTTAGGCTAAAGTATCATGCCGGAAAGGAGTACCGTTAAAAGTATATTAAAAACTTCATACGTTAGTATAAGTAGCTTAAACGTTTAAACGAGTTTGATTAGAAGATAAAAAGAGTTCGCTTAAAGAAACTTACGAGATATAAGAAATTGTATGAAACTCTTATGGTTATGGAACCATCATACGAAATAAATTTGTCTTCGTAATAAACGAAATACTTAGGCTAAAGTATCATGCCGGAAAGGAGTACCGTTAAAAGTATATTAAAAACTTTGTACGTTAGTATAATTAGCTTAAACTTTTAAACGAGTTTGATTAGAAGATAAACGGAGTTCGCTTAAAGAAACTTACGAGATATAAGAAATTGTATGAAACTCTTATGGTTATGGTTCCATCATACGAAATAAATTATTATTCGTAATCAACGAAATAGTTAGGCTAAAGTATCATGCCGGAAAGTAGTACCGTTAAAACTATATTAAAAACTTCATATGTTAGTATAATTAGCTTAAACTTTTAAACGAGTTTGATTAGAAGATAAACGGAGTTCGCTTAAAGAAACTTAAGAGATATAAGAAATTGTATAAAATTCTTATAGGTATGTTACCATTATACAAAATAAATTAGTATTCGTAATAAACAAAATACCGAGGCTAAAGTATCTTGCCGGAAAGGGGTACCGTTAAAATTATATTATAAACCTCATTCGTTAGTATAATTTGCTTAAACTTTTCAACGAGTTTTATTATAGAAGATAAACGGAGTTCGTTTGAAGAAACTTACGAGATAGAAGAAATTGTATGAAACTCTTATGGGTGTGGTACCTTCACACGAAATAAATTATTATTCGTAACCAACAAAATACTTAGGCTAAAGTATCATGCCGGAAAGGAGTACCGTTAAAAGTATATTAAAAACTTCATACGTTAGTATAATTAGCTTAAACTTTTAAACGAGTTTGAATAGAAGATAAACGGAGTTCACTTAAAGAAACTTCCGAGATATAAGAAATTGTATGAAACTCTTATGGGTGTGGTACCTTCACACGAAATAAATTATTATTCGTAATCAACGAAATACTTAGGCTAAAGTATCATGCCGGAAAGGAGTACCGTTAAAAGTATATTAAAAACTTCATACGTTAGTATAATTAGCTTAAACTTTTAAACGAGTTTGAATAGAAGATAAACGGAGTTCGCTTAAAGAAACTTACGAGATATAAGAAATTGTATGAAACTCTTATGGTTGTGGTTCCATCATACGAAATAAATTATTATTCGTAATCAACGAAATACTTAGGCTAAAGTATCATGCCGGAAAGGAGTACCGTTAAAAGTATATTAAAAACTTCATACGTTAGTATAAGGAGCTTAAACGTTTAAACGAGTTTGATTAGAAGATAAACAGAGTTCGCTTAAAGAAACTTATGAGATATAAGAAATTGTATGAAACTCTTATGGTTATGGTTTCATCATACGAAATAAATTTTTCTTCGTAATAAACGAAATACTTTGGCTAAAGTATCATGCCGGAAAGGAGTACCGTTAAAAGTATATTAAAAACTTTGTACGTTAGTATAATTAGCTTAAACTTTTAAACGAGTTTGATTAGAAGATAAACGGAGTTCGCTTAAAGAAACTTACGAGATATAAGAAATTGTATGAAACTCTTATGGTTATGGTTCCATCATACGAAATAAATTATTATTCGTAATCAACGAAATAGTTAGGCTAAAGTATCATGCCGGAAAGTAGTACCGTTAAAACTATATTAAAAACTTCATATGTTAGTATAATTAGTTTAAACTTTTAAACGAGTTTGATTAGAAGATAAACGGAGTTCGCTTAAAGAAACTTAAGAGATATAAGAAATTGTATAAAATTCTTATAGGTATGTTACCATTATACAAAATAAATTAGTATTCGTAATAAACAAAATACCGAGGCTAAAGTATCTTGCCGGAAAGGGGTACCGTTAAAATTATATTATAAACCTCATTCGTTAGTATAATTTGCTTAAACTTTTCAACGAGTTTTATTATAGAAGATAAACGGAGTTCGTTTGAAGAAACTTACGAGATAGAAGAAATTGTATGAAACTCTTATGGGTGTGGTACCTTCACACGAAATAAATTATTATTCGTAACCAACAAAATACTTAGGCTAAAGTATCATGCCGGAAAGGAGTACCGTTAAAAGTATATTAAAAACTTTGTACGTTAGTATAATTAGCTTAAACTTTTAAACGAGTTTGAATAGAAGATAAACGGAGTTCGCTTAAAGAAACTTCCGAGATATAAGAAATTGTATGAAACTCTTATGGGTGTGGTACCTTCACACGAAATAAATTATTATTCGTAATCAACGAAATACTTAGGCTAAAGTATCATGCCGGAAAGGAGTACCGTTAAAAGTATATTAAAAACTTCATACGTTAGTATAATTAGCTTAAACTTTTAAACGAGTTTGATTAGAAGATAAAAAGAGTTCGCTTAAAGAAACTTACGAGATATAAGAAATTGTATGAAACTCTTATGGTTGTGGTTCCATCATACGAAATAAATTATTATTCGTAATCAACGAAATACTTAGGCTAAAGTGTTATGCCGGAAAAGAGTACCGTTAAAAGTATAATATAAACTTCACACGTTAGAATAATTAGCTTGAACATTTATATGATTTTGATTAGGAGATAAACGGAGTTCGCTTAAAGAAACTTACGAGATATAAGAATTTGTATGAAACTCTTATGGGTGTGGTTCAATCATACGAAATAAATTATTATTCGTAACCAACAAAATACTTAGGCTAAAGTATCATGCCGGAAAGGAGTACCGTTAAAAGTATATTAAAAACTTCATACGTTAGTATAATTAGCTTAAACTTTTAAACGAGTTTGAATAGAAGATAAACGGAGTTCGCTTAAAGAAACTTACGAGATATAAGAAATTGTATGAAACTCTTATGGTTGTGGTTCCATCATACGAAATAAATTATTATTCGTAATCAACGAAATACTTAGGCTAAAGTATCATGCCGGAAAGGAGTACCGTTAAAATTATATTAAAAACTTCATACGTTAGTATAAGGAGCTTAAACTTTTAAACGAGTTTGATTAGAAGATAAACGGAGTTCGCTTAAAGAAACTTACGAGATATAAGAAATTGTATGAAACTCTTATGGTTGTGGTTCCATCATACGAAATAAATTATTATTCGTAATCAACGAAATACTTAGGCTAAAGTATCATGCCGGAAAGGAGTACCGTTAAAAGTATATTAAAAACTTCATACGTTAGTATAAGGAGCTTAAACGTTTAAACGAGTTTGATTAGAAGATAAACAGAGTTCGCTTAAAGAAACTTATGAGATATAAGAAATTGTATGAAACTCTTATGGTTATGGTTTCATCATACGAAATAAATTTTTCTTCGTAATAAACGAAATACTTTGGCTAAAGTATCATGCCGGAAAGGAGTACCGTTAAAAGTATATTAAAAACTTTGTACGTTAGTATAATTAGCTTAAACTTTTAAACGAGTTTGATTAGAAGATAAACGGAGTTCGCTTAAAGAAACTTACGAGATATAAGAAATTGTATGAAACTCTTATGGTTATGGTTCCATCATACGAAATAAATTATTATTCGTAATCAACGAAATAGTTAGGCTAAAGTATCATGCCGGAAAGTAGTACCGTTAAAACTATATTAAAAACTTCATATGTTAGTATAATTAGCTTAAACTTTTAAACGAGTTTGATTAGAAGATAAACGGAGTTCGCTTAAAGAAACTTAAGAGATATAAGAAATTGTATAAAATTCTTATAGGCATGTTACCATTATACAAAATAAATTAGTATTCGTAATAAACAAAATACCGAGGCTAAAGTATCTTGCCGGAAAGGGGTACCGTTAAAATTATATTATAAACCTCATTCGTTAGTATAATTTGCTTAAACTTTTCAACGAGTTTTATTATAGAAGATAAACGGAGTTCGTTTGAAGAAACTTACGAGATAGAAGAAATTGTATGAAACTCTTATGGGTGTGGTACCTTCACACGAAATAAATTATTATTCGTAACCAACAAAATACTTAGGCTAAAGTATCATGCCGGAAAGGAGTACCGTTAAAAGTATATTAAAAACTTCATACGTTAGTATAATTAGCTTAAACTTTTAAACGAGTTTGAATAGAAGATAAACGGAGTTCACTTAAAGAAACTTCCGAGATATAAGAAATTGTATGAAACTCTTATGGGTGTGGTACCTTCACACGAAATAAATTATTATTCGTAATCAACGAAATACTTAGGCTAAAGTATCATGCCGGAAAGGAGTACCGTTAAAAGTATATTAAAAACTTCATACGTTAGTATAATTAGCTTAAACTTTTAAACGAGTTTGAATAGAAGATAAACGGAGTTCGCTTAAAGAAACTTACGAGATATAAGAAATTGTATGAAACTCTTATGGTTGTGGTTCCATCATACGAAATAAATTATTATTCGTAATCAACGAAATACTTAGGCTAAAGTATCATGCCGGAAAGGAGTACCGTTAAAAGTATATTAAAAACTTCATACGTTAGTATAAGGAGCTTAAACGTTTAAACGAGTTTGATTAGAAGATAAACAGAGTTCGCTTAAAGAAACTTATGAGATATAAGAAATTGTATGAAACTCTTATGGTTATGGTTTCATCATACGAAATAAATTTTTCTTCGTAATAAACGAAATACTTTGGCTAAAGTATCATGCCGGAAAGGAGTACCGTTAAAAGTATATTAAAAACTTTGTACGTTAGTATAATTAGCTTAAACTTTTAAACGAGTTTGATTAGAAGATAAACGGAGTTCGCTTAAAGAAACTTACGAGATATAAGAAATTGTATGAAACTCTTATGGTTATGGTTCCATCATACGAAATAAATTATTATTCGTAATCAACGAAATAGTTAGGCTAAAGTATCATGCCGGAAAGTAGTACCGTTAAAACTATATTAAAAACTTCATATGTTAGTATAATTAGTTTAAACTTTTAAACGAGTTTGATTAGAAGATAAACGGAGTTCGCTTAAAGAAACTTAAGAGATATAAGAAATTGTATAAAATTCTTATAGGTATGTTACCATTATACAAAATAAATTAGTATTCGTAATAAACAAAATACCGAGGCTAAAGTATCTTGCCGGAAAGGGGTACCGTTAAAATTATATTATAAACCTCATTCGTTAGTATAATTTGCTTAAACTTTTCAACGAGTTTTATTATAGAAGATAAACGGAGTTCGTTTGAAGAAACTTACGAGATAGAAGAAATTGTATGAAACTCTTATGGGTGTGGTACCTTCACACGAAATAAATTATTATTCGTAACCAACAAAATACTTAGGCTAAAGTATCATGCCGGAAAGGAGTACCGTTAAAAGTATATTAAAAACTTTGTACGTTAGTATAATTAGCTTAAACTTTTAAACGAGTTTGAATAGAAGATAAACGGAGTTCGCTTAAAGAAACTTCCGAGATATAAGAAATTGTATGAAACTCTTATGGGTGTGGTACCTTCACACGAAATAAATTATTATTCGTAATCAACGAAATACTTAGGCTAAAGTATCATGCCGGAAAGGAGTACCGTTAAAAGTATATTAAAAACTTCATACGTTAGTATAATTAGCTTAAACTTTTAAACGAGTTTGATTAGAAGATAAAAAGAGTTCGCTTAAAGAAACTTACGAGATATAAGAAATTGTATGAAACTCTTATGGTTGTGGTTCCATCATACGAAATAAATTATTATTCGTAATCAACGAAATACTTAGGCTAAAGTGTTATGCCGGAAAAGAGTACCGTTAAAAGTATAATATAAACTTCACACGTTAGAATAATTAGCTTGAACATTTATATGATTTTGATTAGGAGATAAACGGAGTTCGCTTAAAGAAACTTACGAGATATAAGAATTTGTATGAAACTCTTATGGGTGTGGTTCAATCATACGAAATAAATTATTATTCGTAACCAACAAAATACTTAGGCTAAAGTATCATGCCGGAAAGGAGTACCGTTAAAAGTATATTAAAAACTTCATACGTTAGTATAATTAGCTTAAACTTTTAAACGAGTTTGAATAGAAGATAAACGGAGTTCGCTTAAAGAAACTTACGAGATATAAGAAATTGTATGAAACTCTTATGGTTGTGGTTCCATCATACGAAATAAATTATTATTCGTAATCAACGAAATACTTAGGCTAAAGTATCATGCCGGAAAGGAGTACCGTTAAAATTATATTAAAAACTTCATACGTTAGTATAAGGAGCTTAAACTTTTAAACGAGTTTGATTAGAAGATAAACGGAGTTCGCTTAAAGAAACTTACGAGATATAAGAAATTGTATGAAACTCTTATGGTTGTGGTTCCATCATACGAAATAAATTATTATTCGTAATCAACGAAATACTTAGGCTAAAGTATCATGCCGGAAAGGAGTACCGTTAAAAGTATATTAAAAACTTCATACGTTAGTATAAGGAGCTTAAACGTTTAAACGAGTTTGATTAGAAGATAAACAGAGTTCGCTTAAAGAAACTTATGAGATATAAGAAATTGTATGAAACTCTTATGGTTATGGTTTCATCATACGAAATAAATTTTTCTTCGTAATAAACGAAATACTTTGGCTAAAGTATCATGCCGGAAAGGAGTACCGTTAAAAGTATATTAAAAACTTTGTACGTTAGTATAATTAGCTTAAACTTTTAAACGAGTTTGATTAGAAGATAAACGGAGTTCGCTTAAAGAAACTTACGAGATATAAGAAATTGTATGAAACTCTTATGGTTATGGTTCCATCATACGAAATAAATTATTATTCGTAATCAACGAAATAGTTAGGCTAAAGTATCATGCCGGAAAGTAGTACCGTTAAAACTATATTAAAAACTTCATATGTTAGTATAATTAGCTTAAACTTTTAAACGAGTTTGATTAGAAGATAAACGGAGTTCGCTTAAAGAAACTTAAGAGATATAAGAAATTGTATAAAATTCTTATAGGTATGTTACCATTATACAAAATAAATTAGTATTCGTAATAAACAAAATACCGAGGCTAAAGTATCTTGCCGGAAAGGGGTACCGTTAAAATTATATTATAAACCTCATTCGTTAGTATAATTTGCTTAAACTTTTCAACGAGTTTTATTATAGAAGATAAACGGAGTTCGTTTGAAGAAACTTACGAGATAGAAGAAATTGTATGAAACTCTTATGGGTGTGGTACCTTCACACGAAATAAATTATTATTCGTAACCAACAAAATACTTAGGCTAAAGTATCATGCCGGAAAGGAGTACCGTTAAAAGTATATTAAAAACTTCATACGTTAGTATAATTAGCTTAAACTTTTAAACGAGTTTGAATAGAAGATAAACGGAGTTCACTTAAAGAAACTTCCGAGATATAAGAAATTGTATGAAACTCTTATGGGTGTGGTACCTTCACACGAAATAAATTATTATTCGTAATCAACGAAATACTTAGGCTAAAGTATCATGCCGGAAAGGAGTACCGTTAAAAGTATATTAAAAACTTCATACGTTAGTATAATTAGCTTAAACTTTTAAACGAGTTTGAATAGAAGATAAACGGAGTTCGCTTAAAGAAACTTACGAGATATAAGAAATTGTATGAAACTCTTATGGTTGTGGTTCCATCATACGAAATAAATTATTATTCGTAATCAACGAAATACTTAGGCTAAAGTATCATGCCGGAAAGGAGTACCGTTAAAAGTATATTAAAAACTTCATACGTTAGTATAAGGAGCTTAAACGTTTAAACGAGTTTGATTAGAAGATAAACGGAGTTCGCTTAAAGAAACTTACGAGATATAAGAAATTGTATGAAACTCTTATGGTTGTGGTTCCATCATACGAAATAAATTATTATTCGTAATCAACGAAATACTTAGGCTAAAGTACCATGCCGGAAAGGAGTACCGTTAAAAGTATATTAAAAACTTCATACGTTAGTATAAGTAGCTTAAACGTTTAAACGAGTTTGATTAGAAGATAAAAAGAGTTCGCTTAAAGAAACTTACGAGATATAAGAAATTGTATGAAACTCTTATGGTTATGGAACCATCATACGAAATAAATTTTTCTTCGTAATAAACGAAATACTTAGGCTAAAGTATCATGCCGGAAAGGAGTACCGTTAAAAGTATATTAAAAACTTTGTACGTTAGTATAATTAGCTTAAACTTTTAAACGAGTTTGATTAGAAGATAAACGGAGTTCGCTTAAAGAAACTTACGAGATATAAGAAATTGTATGAAACTCTTATGGTTATGGTTCCATCATACGAAATAAATTATTATTCGTAATCAACGAAATAGTTAGGCTAAAGTATCATGCCGGAAAGTAGTACCGTTAAAACTATATTAAAAACTTCATATGTTAGTATAATTAGCTTAAACTTTTAAACGAGTTTGATTAGAAGATAAACGGAGTTCGCTTAAAGAAACTTAAGAGATATAAGAAATTGTATAAAATTCTTATAGGTATGTTACCATTATACAAAATAAATTAGTATTCGTAATAAACAAAATACCGAGGCTAAAGTATCTTGCCGGAAAGGGGTACCGTTAAAATTATATTATAAACCTCATTCGTTAGTATAATTTGCTTAAACTTTTCAACGAGTTTTATTATAGAAGATAAACGGAGTTCGTTTGAAGAAACTTACGAGATAGAAGAAATTGTATGAAACTCTTATGGGTGTGGTACCTTCACACGAAATAAATTATTATTCGTAACCAACAAAATACTTAGGCTAAAGTATCATGCCGGAAAGGAGTACCGTTAAAAGTATATTAAAAACTTTGTACGTTAGTATAATTAGCTTAAACTTTTAAACGAGTTTGAATAGAAGATAAACGGAGTTCGCTTAAAGAAACTTCCGAGATATAAGAAATTGTATGAAACTCTTATGGGTGTGGTACCTTCACACAAAATAAATTATTATTCGTAATCAACGAAATACTTAGGCTAAAGTATCATGCCGGAAAGGAGTACCGTTAAAAGTATATTAAAAACTTCATACGTTAGTATAATTAGCTTAAACTTTTAAACGAGTTTGAATAGAAGATAAACGGAGTTCGCTTAAAGAAACTTACGAGATATAAGAAATTGTATGAAACTCTTATGGTTGTGGTTCCATCATACGAAATAAATTATTATTCGTAATCAACGAAATACTTAGGCTAAAGTATCATGCCGGAAAGGAGTACCGTTAAAAGTATATTAAAAACTTCATACGTTAGTATAAGGAGCTTAAACGTTTAAACGAGTTTGATTAGAAGATAAACAGAGTTCGCTTAAAGAAACTTATGAGATATAAGAAATTGTATGAAACTCTTATGGTTATGGTTTCATCATACGAAATAAATTTTTCTTCGTAATAAACGAAATACTTTGGCTAAAGTATCATGCCGGAAAGGAGTACCGTTAAAAGTATATTAAAAACTTTGTACGTTAGTATAATTAGCTTAAACTTTTAAACGAGTTTGATTAGAAGATAAACGGAGTTCGCTTAAAGAAACTTACGAGATATAAGAAATTGTATGAAACTCTTATGGTTATGGTTCCATCATACGAAATAAATTATTATTCGTAATCAACGAAATAGTTAGGCTAAAGTATCATGCCGGAAAGTAGTACCGTTAAAACTATATTAAAAACTTCATATGTTAGTATAATTAGTTTAAACTTTTAAACGAGTTTGATTAGAAGATAAACGGAGTTCGCTTAAAGAAACTTAAGAGATATAAGAAATTGTATAAAATTCTTATAGGTATGTTACCATTATACAAAATAAATTAGTATTCGTAATAAACAAAATACCGAGGCTAAAGTATCTTGCCGGAAAGGGGTACCGTTAAAATTATATTATAAACCTCATTCGTTAGTATAATTTGCTTAAACTTTTCAACGAGTTTTATTATAGAAGATAAACGGAGTTCGTTTGAAGAAACTTACGAGATAGAAGAAATTGTATGAAACTCTTATGGGTGTGGTACCTTCACACGAAATAAATTATTATTCGTAACCAACAAAATACTTAGGCTAAAGTATCATGCCGGAAAGGAGTACCGTTAAAAGTATATTAAAAACTTTGTACGTTAGTATAATTAGCTTAAACTTTTAAACGAGTTTGATTAGAAGATAAACGGAGTTCGCTTAAAGAAACTTACGAGATATAAGAAATTGTATGAAACTCTTATGGGTGTGGTACCTTCACACGAAATAAATTATTATTCGTAATCAACGAAATACTTAGGCTAAAGTATCATGCCGGAAAGGAGTACCGTTAAAAGTATATTAAAAACTTCATACGTTAGTATAATTAGCTTAAACTTTTAAACGAGTTTGATTAGAAGATAAACGGAGTTCGCTTAAAGAAACTTACGAGATATAAGAAATTGTATGAAACTCTTATGGTTGTGGTTCCATCATACGAAATAAATTATTATTCGTAATCAACGAAATACTTAGGCTAAAGTATCATGCCGGAAAGGAGTACCGTTAA
Source organism: Chamaenerion angustifolium (assembly GCA_946814005.1). Classification (NCBI taxonomy): domain Eukaryota; kingdom Viridiplantae; phylum Streptophyta; class Magnoliopsida; order Myrtales; family Onagraceae; genus Chamaenerion; species Chamaenerion angustifolium. Next base: position 14,904,740 of record OX328274.1, read on the forward strand.
AAGTATATTAAAAACTTCATACGTTAGTATAAGGAGCTTAAACGTTTAAACGAGTTTGATTAGAAGATAAACGGAGTTCGCTTAAAGAAACTTACGAGATATAAGAAATTGTATGAAACTCTTATGGTTGTGGTTCCATCATACGAAATAAATTATTATTCGTAATCAACGAAATACTTAGGCTAAAGTACCATGCCGGAAAGGAGTACCGTTAAAAGTATATTAAAAACTTCATACGTTAGTATAAGTAGCTTAAACGTTTAAACGAGTTTGATTAGAAGATAAAAAGAGTTCGCTTAAAGAAACTTACGAGATATAAGAAATTGTATGAAACTCTTATGGTTATGGAACCATCATACGAAATAAATTTTTCTTCGTAATAAACGAAATACTTAGGCTAAAGTATCATGCCGGAAAGGAGTACCGTTAAAAGTATATTAAAAACTTTGTACGTTAGTATAATTAGCTTAAACTTTTAAACGAGTTTGATTAGAAGATAAACGGAGTTCGCTTAAAGAAACTTACGAGATATAAGAAATTGTATGAAACTCTTATGGTTATGGTTCCATCATACGAAATAAATTATTATTCGTAATCAACGAAATAGTTAGGCTAAAGTATCATGCCGGAAAGTAGTACCGTTAAAACTATATTAAAAACTTCATATGTTAGTATAATTAGCTTAAACTTTTAAACGAGTTTGATTAGAAGATAAACGGAGTTCGCTTAAAGATACTTAAGAGATATAAGAAATTGTATAAAATTCTTATAGGTATGTTACCATTATACAAAATAAATTAGTATTCGTAATAAACAAAATACCGAGGCTAAAGTATCTTGCCGGAAAGGGGTACCGTTAAAATTATATTATAAACCTCATTCGTTAGTATAATTTGCTTAAACTTTTCAACGAGTTTTATTATAGAAGATAAACGGAGTTCGTTTGAAGAAACTTACGAGATAGAAGAAATTGTATGAAACTCTTATGGGTGTGGTACCTTCACACGAAATAAATTATTATTCGTAACCAACAAAATACTTAGGCTAAAGTATCATGCCGGAAAGGAGTACCGTTAAAAGTATATTAAAAACTTTGTACGTTAGTATAATTAGCTTAAACTTTTAAACGAGTTTGAATAGAAGATAAACGGAGTTCGCTTAAAGAAACTTCCGAGATATAAGAAATTGTATGAAACTCTTATGGGTGTGGTACCTTCACACGAAATAAATTATTATTCGTAATCAACGAAATACTTAGGCTAAAGTATCATGCCGGAAAGGAGTACCGTTAAAAGTATATTAAAAACTTCATACGTTAGTATAATTAGCTTAAACTTTTAAACGAGTTTGAATAGAAGATAAACGGAGTTCGCTTAAAGAAACTTACGAGATATAAGAAATTGTATGAAACTCTTATGGTTGTGGTTCCATCATACGAAATAAATTATTATTCGTAATCAACGAAATACTTAGGCTAAAGTATCATGCCGGAAAGGAGTACCGTTAAAAGTATATTAAAAACTTCATACGTTAGTATAAGGAGCTTAAACGTTTAAACGAGTTTGATTAGAAGATAAACAGAGTTCGCTTAAAGAAACTTATGAGATATAAGAAATTGTATGAAACTCTTATGGTTATGGTTTCATCATACGAAATAAATTTTTCTTCGTAATAAACGAAATACTTTGGCTAAAGTATCATGCCGGAAAGGAGTACCGTTAAAAGTATATTAAAAACTTTGTACGTTAGTATAATTAGCTTAAACTTTTAAACGAGTTTGATTAGAAGATAAACGGAGTTCGCTTAAAGAAACTTACGAGATATAAGAAATTGTATGAAACTCTTATGGTTATGGTTCCATCATACGAAATAAATTATTCTTCGTAATAAACGAAATACTTAGGCTAAAGTATCATGCCGGAAAGGAGTACCGTTAAAAGTATATTAAAAACTTCGTACGTTAGTATAATTAGCTTAAACTTTTAAACGAGTTTGATTAGAAGATAAACGGAGTTCGCTTAAAGAAACTTACGAGATATAAGAAATTGTATGAAACTCTTATGGTTATGGTTCCATCATACGAAATAAATTATTATTCGTAATCAACGAAATAGTTAGGCTAAAGTATCATGCCGGAAAGTAGTACCGTTAAAACTATATTCAAAACTTCATATGTTAGTATAATTAGCTTAAACTTTTAAACGAGTTTGATTAGAAGATAAACGGAGTTCGCTTAAAGAAACTTAAGAGATATAAGAAATTGTATAAAATTCTTATAGGTATGTTACCATTATACAAAATAAATTAGTATTCGTAATAAACAAAATACCGAGGCTAAAGTATCTTGCCGGAAAGGGGTACCGTTAAAATTATATTATAAACCTCATTCGTTAGTATAATTTGCTTAAACTTTTCAACGAGTTTTATTATAGAAGATAAACGGAGTTCGTTTGACGAAATTTACGAGATAGAAGAAATTGTATGAAACTCTTATGGGTGTGGTACCTTCACACGAAATAAATTATTATTCGTAACCAACAAAATACTTAGGCTAAAGTATCATGCCGGAAAGGAGTACCGTTAAAAGTATATTAAAAACTTCATACGTTAGTATAATTAGCTTAAACTTTTAAACGAGTTTGAATAGAAGATAAACGGAGTTCGCTTAAAGAAACTTACGAGATATAAGAAATTGTATGAAACTCTTATGGTTGTGGTTCCATCATACGAAATAAATTATTATTCGTAATCAACGAAATACTTAGGCTAAAGTATCATGCCGGAAAGGAGTACCGTTAAAAGTATATTAAAAACTTCATACGTTAGTATAAGGAGCTTAAACGTTTAAACGAGTTTGATTAGAAGATAAACGGAGTTCGCTTAAAGAAACTTACGAGATATAAGAAATTGTATGAAACTCTTATGGTTGTGGTTCCATCATACGAAATAAATTATTATTCGTAATCAACGAAATACTTAGGCTAAAGTACCATGCCGGAAAGGAGTACCGTTAAAAGTATATTAAAAACTTCATACGTTAGTATAAGTAGCTTAAACGTTTAAACGAGTTTGATTAGAAGATAAAAAGAGTTCGCTTAAAGAAACTTACGAGATATAAGAAATTGTATGAAACTCTTATGGTTATGGAACCATCATACGAAATAAATTTTTCTTCGTAATAAACGAAATACTTAGGCTAAAGTATCATGCCGGAAAGGAGTACCGTTAAAAGTATATTAAAAACTTTGTACGTTAGTATAATTAGCTTAAACTTTTAAACGAGTTTGATTAGAAGATAAACGGAGTTCGCTTAAAGAAACTTACGAGATATAAGAAATTGTATGAAACTCTTATGGTTATGGTTCCATCATACGAAATAAATTATTATTCGTAATCAACGAAATAGTTAGGCTAAAGTATCATGCCGGAAAGTAGTACCGTTAAAACTATATTAAAAACTTCATATGTTAGTATAATTAGCTTAAACTTTTAAACGAGTTTGATTAGAAGATAAACGGAGTTCGCTTAAAGAAACTTAAGAGATATAAGAAATTGTATAAAATTCTTATAGGTATGTTACCATTATACAAAATAAATTAGTATTCGTAATAAACAAAATACCGAGGCTAAAGTATCTTGCCGGAAAGGGGTACCGTTAAAATTATATTATAAACCTCATTCGTTAGTATAATTTGCTTAAACTTTTCAACGAGTTTTATTATAGAAGATAAACGGAGTTCGTTTGAAGAAACTTACGAGATAGAAGAAATTGTATGAAACTCTTATGGGTGTGGTACCTTCACACGAAATAAATTATTATTCGTAACCAACAAAATACTTAGGCTAAAGTATCATGCCGGAAAGGAGTACCGTTAAAAGTATATTAAAAACTTTGTACGTTAGTATAATTAGCTTAAACTTTTAAACGAGTTTGAATAGAAGATAAACGGAGTTCGCTTAAAGAAACTTACGAGATATAAGAAATTGTATGAAACTCTTATGGGTGTGGTACCTTCACACGAAATAAATTATTATTCGTAATCAACGAAATACTTAGGCTAAAGTATCATGCCGGAAAGGAGTACCGTTAAAAGTATATTAAAAACTTCATACGTTAGTATAAGGAGCTTAAACGTTTAAACGAGTTTGATTAGAAGATAAACGGAGTTCGCTTAAAGAAACTTACGAGATATAAGAAATTGTATGAAACTCTTATGGTTGTGGTTCCATCATACGAAATAAATTATTATTCGTAATCAACGAAATACTTAGGCTAAAGTACCATGCCGGAAAGGAGTACCGTTAAAAGTATATTAAAAACTTCATACGTTAGTATAAGTAGCTTAAACGTTTAAACGAGTTTGATTAGAAGATAAAAAGAGTTCGCTTAAAGAAACTTACGAGATATAAGAAATTGTATGAAACTCTTATGGTTATGGAACCATCATACGAAATAAATTTTTCTTCGTAATAAACGAAATACTTAGGCTAAAGTATCATGCCGGAAAGGAGTACCGTTAAAAGTATATTAAAAACTTTGTACGTTAGTATAATTAGCTTAAACTTTTAAACGAGTTTGATTACAAGATAAACGGAGTTCGCTTAAAGAAACTTACGAGATATAAGAAATTGTATGAAACTCTTATGGTTATGGTTCCATCATACGAAATAAATTATTATTCGTAATCAACGAAATAGTTAGGCTAAAGTATCATGCCGGAAAGTAGTACCGTTAAAACTATATTAAAAACTTCATATGTTAGTATAATTAGCTTAAACTTTTAAACGAGTTTGATTAGAAGATAAACGGAGTTCGCTTAAAGAAACTTAAGAGATATAAGAAATTGTATAAAATTCTTATAGGTATGTTACCATTATACAAAATAAATTAGTATTCGTAATAAACAAAATACCGAGGCTAAAGTATCTTGCCGGAAAGGGGTACCGTTAAAATTATATTATAAACCTCATTCGTTAGTATAATTTGCTTAAACTTTTCAACGAGTTTTATTATAGAAGATAAACGGAGTTCGTTTGAAGAAACTTACGAGATAGAAGAAATTGTATGAAACTCTTATGGGTGTGGTACCTTCACACGAAATAAATTATTATTCGTAACCAACAAAATACTTAGGCTAAAGTATCATGCCGGAAAGGAGTACCGTTAAAAGTATATTAAAAACTTTGTACGTTAGTATAATTAGCTTAATCTTTTAAACGAGTTTGAATAGAAGATAAACGGAGTTCGCTTAAAGAAACTTACGAGATATAAGAAATTGTATGAAACTCTTATGGGTGTGGTACCTTCACACGAAATAAATTATTATTCGTAATCAACGAAATACTTAGGCTAAAGTATCATGCCGGAAAGGAGTACCGTTAAAAGTATATTAAAAACTTCATACGTTAGTATAAGGAGCTTAAACGTTTAAACGAGTTTGATTAGAAGATAAACAGAGTTCGCTTAAAGAAACTTATGAGATATAAGAAATTGTATGAAACTCTTATGGTTATGGTTTCATCATACGAAATAAATTTTTCTTCGTAATAAACGAAATACTTTGGCTAAAGTATCATGCCGGAAAGGAGTACCGTTAAAAGTATATTAAAAACTTTGTACGTTAGTATAATTAGCTTAAACTTTTAAACGAGTTTGATTAGAAGATAAACGGAGTTCGCTTAAAGAAACTTACGAGATATAAGAAATTGTATGAAACTCTTATGGTTATGGTTCCATCATACGAAATAAATTATTATTCGTAATCAACGAAATAGTTAGGCTAAAGTATCATGCCGGAAAGTAGTACCGTTAAAACTATATTAAAAACTTCATATGTTAGTATAATTAGCTTAAACTTTTAAACGAGTTTGATTAGAAGATAAACGGAGTTCGCTTAAAGAAACTTAAGAGATATAAGAAATTGTATAAAATTCTTATAGGTATGTTACCATTATACAAAATAAATTAGTATTCGTAATAAACAAAATACCGAGGCTAAAGTATCTTGCCGGAAAGGGGGTACCGTTAAAATTATATTATAAACCTCATTCGTTAGTATAATTTGCTTAAACTTTTCAACGAGTTTTATTATAGAAGATAAACGGAGTTCGTTTGAAGAAACTTACGAGATAGAAGAAATTGTATGAAACTCTTATGGGTGTGGTACCTTCATACGAAATAAATTATTATTCGTAACCAACAAAATACTTAGGCTAAAGTATCATGCCGGAAAGGAGTACCGTTAAAAGTATATTAAAAACTTTGTACGTTAGTATAATTAGATTAAACTTTTAAACGAGTTTGAATAGAAGATAAACGGAGTTCGCTTAAAGAAACTTCCGAGATATAAGAAATTGTATGAAACTCTTATGGGTGTGGTACCTTCACACGAAATAAATTATTATTCGTAATCAACGAAATACTTAGGCTAAAGTATCATGCCGGAAAGGAGTACCGTTAAAAGTATATTAAAAACTTCATACGTTAGTATAATTAGCTTAAACTTTTAAACGAGTTTGATTAGAAGATAAAAAGAGTTCGCTTAAAGAAACTTACGAGATATAAGAAATTGTATGAAACTCTTATGGTTGTGGTTCCATCATACGAAATAAATTATTATTCGTAATCAACGAAATACTTAGGCTAAAGTGTTATGCCGGAAAAGAGTACCGTTAAAAGTATAATATAAACTTCACACGTTAGAATAATTAGCTTGAACATTTATATGATTTTGATTAGGAGATAAACGGAGTTCGCTTAAAGAAACTTACGAGATATAAGAATTTGTATGAAACTCTTACGGGTGTGGTTCAATCATACGAAATAAATTATTATTCGTAACCAACAAAATACTTAGGCTAAAGTATCATGCCGGAAAGGAGTACCGTTAAAAGTATATTAAAAACTTCATACGTTAGTATAATTAGCTTAAACTTTTAAACGAGTTTGAATAGAAGATAAACGGAGTTCGCTTAAAGAAACTTACGAGATATAAGAAATTGTATGAAACTCTTATGGTTGTGGTTCCATCATACGAAATAAATTATTATTCGTAATCAACGAAATACTTAGGCTAAAGTATCATGCCGGAAAGGAGTACCGTTAAAAGTATATTAAAAACTTCATACGTTAGTATAAGGAGCTTAAACTTTTAAACGAGTTTGATTAGAAGATAAACGGAGTTCGCTTAAAGAAACTTACGAGATATAAGAAATTGTATGAAACTCTTATGGTTGTGGTTCCATCATACGAAATAAATTATTATTCGTAATCAACGAAATACTTAGGCTAAAGTATCATGCCGGAAAGGAGTACCGTTAAAAGTATATTAAAAACTTCATACGTTAGTATAAGTAGCTTAAACGTTTAAACGAGTTTGATTAGAAGATAAAAAGAGTTCGCTTAAAGAAACTTACGAGATATAAGAAATTGTATGAAACTCTTATGGTTATGGAACCATCATACGAAATAAATTTGTCTTCGTAATAAACGAAATACTTAGGCTAAAGTATCATGCCGGAAAGGAGTACCGTTAAAAGTATATTAAAAACTTTGTACGTTAGTATAATTAGCTTAAACTTTTAAACGAGTTTGATTAGAAGATAAACGGAGTTCGCTTAAAGAAACTTACGAGATATAAGAAATTGTATGAAACTCTTATGGTTATGGTTCCATCATACGAAATAAATTATTATTCGTAATCAACGAAATAGTTAGGCTAAAGTATCATGCCGGAAAGTAGTACCGTTAAAACTATATTAAAAACTTCATATGTTAGTATAATTAGCTTAAACTTTTAAACGAGTTTGATTAGAAGATAAACGGAGTTCGCTTAAAGAAACTTAAGAGATATAAGAAATTGTATAAAATTCTTATAGGTATGTTACCATTATACAAAATAAATTAGTATTCGTAATAAACAAAATACCGAGGCTAAAGTATCTTGCCGGAAAGGGGTACCGTTAAAATTATATTATAAACCTCATTCGTTAGTATAATTTGCTTAAACTTTTCAACGAGTTTTATTATAGAAGATAAACGGAGTTCGTTTGACGAAATTTACGAGATAGAAGAAATTGTATGAAACTCTTATGGGTGTGGTACCTTCACACGAAATAAATTATTATTCGTAACCAACAAAATACTTAGGCTAAAGTATCATGCCGGAAAGGAGTACCGTTAAAAGTCTATTAAAAACTTCATACATTAGTATAATTAGCTTAAACTTTTAAACGAGTTTGAATAGAAGATAAACGGAGTTCGCTTAAAGAAACTTACGAGATATAAGAAATTGTATGAAACTCTTATGGTTGTGGTTCCATCATACGAAATAAATTATTATTCGTAATCAACGAAATACTTAGGCTAAAGTATCATGCCGGAAAGGAGTACCGTTAAAAGTATATTAAAAACTTCATACGTTAGTATAAGGAGCTTAAACGTTTAAACGAGTTTGATTAGAAGATAAACGGAGTTCGCTTAAAGAAACTTACGAGATATAAGAAATTGTATGAAACTCTTATGGTTGTGGTTCCATCATACGAAATAAATTATTATTCGTAATCAACGAAATACTTAGGCTAAAGTACCATGCCGGAAAGGAGTACCGTTAAAAGTATATTAAAAACTTCATACGTTAGTATAAGTAGCTTAAACGTTTAAACGAGTTTGATTAGAAGATAAAAAGAGTTCGCTTAAAGAAACTTACGAGATATAAGAAATTGTATGAAACTCTTATGGTTATGGAACCATCATACGAAATAAATTTTTCTTCGTAATAAACGAAATACTTAGGCTAAAGTATCATGCCGGAAAGGAGTACCGTTAAAAGTATATTAAAAACTTTGTACGTTAGTATAATTAGCTTAAACTTTTAAACGAGTTTGATTAGAAGATAAACGGAGTTCGCTTAAAGAAACTTACGAGATATAAGAAATTGTATGAAACTCTTATGGTTATGGTTCCATCATACGAAATAAATTATTATTCGTAATCAACGAAATAGTTAGGCTAAAGTATCATGCCGGAAAGTAGTACCGTTAAAACTATATTCAAAACTTCATATGTTAGTATAATTAGCTTAAACTTTTAAACGAGTTTGATTAGAAGATAAACGGAGTTCGCTTAAAGAAACTTAAGAGATATAAGAAATTGTATAAAATTCTTATAGGTATGTTACCATTATACAAAATAAATTAGTATTCGTAATAAACAAAATACCGAGGCTAAAGTATCTTGCCGGAAAGGGGTACCGTTAAAATTATATTATAAACCTCATTCGTTAGTATAATTTGCTTAAACTTTTCAACGAGTTTTATTATAGAAGATAAACGGAGTTCGTTTGAAGAAACTTACGAGATAGAAGAAATTGTATGAAACTCTTATGGGTGTGGTACCTTCACACGAAATAAATTATTATTCGTAACCAACAAAATACTTAGGCTAAAGTATCATGCCGGAAAGGAGTACCGTTAAAAGTATATTAAAAACTTTGTACGTTAGTATAATTAGCTTAAACTTTTAAACGAGTTTGAATAGAAGATAAACGGAGTTCGCTTAAAGAAACTTCCGAGATATAAGAAATTGTATGAAACTCTTATGGGTGTGGTACCTTCACACGAAATAAATTATTATTCGTAATCAACGAAATACTTAGGCTAAAGTATCATGCCGGAAAGGAGTACCGTTAAAAGTATATTAAAAACTTCATACGTTAGTATAATTAGCTTAAACTTTTAAACGAGTTTGAATAGAAGATAAACGGAGTTCGCTTAAAGAAACTTACGAGATATAAGAAATTGTATGAAACTCTTATGGTTGTGGTTCCATCATACGAAATAAATTATTATTCGTAATCAACGAAATACTTAGGCTAAAGTATCATGCCGGAAAGGAGTACCGTTAAAAGTATATTAAAAACTTCATACGTTAGTATAAGGAGCTTAAACGTTTAAACGAGTTTGATTAGAAGATAAACAGAGTTCGCTTAAAGAAACTTATGAGATATAAGAAATTGTATGAAACTCTTATGGTTATGGTTTCATCATACGAAATAAATTTTTCTTCGTAATAAACGAAATACTTTGGCTAAAGTATCATGCCGGAAAGGAGTACCGTTAAAAGTATATTAAAAACTTTGTACGTTAGTATAATTAGCTTAAACTTTTAAACGAGTTTGATTAGAAGATAAACGGAGTTCGCTTAAAGAAACTTACGAGATATAAGAAATTGTATGAAACTCTTATGGTTATGGTTCCATCATACGAAATAAATTATTATTCGTAATCAACGAAATAGTTAGGCTAAAGTATCATGCCGGAAAGTAGTACCGTTAAAACTATATTAAAAACTTCATATGTTAGTATAATTAGTTTAAACTTTTAAACGAGTTTGATTAGAAGATAAACGGAGTTCGCTTAAAGAAACTTAAGAGATATAAGAAATTGTATAAAATTCTTATAGGTATGTTACCATTATACAAAATAAATTAGTATTCGTAATAAACAAAATACCGAGGCTAAAGTATCTTGCCGGAAAGGGGTACCGTTAAAATTATATTATAAACCTCATTCGTTAGTATAATTTGCTTAAACTTTTCAACGAGTTTTATTATAGAAGATAAACGGAGTTCGTTTGAAGAAACTTACGAGATAGAAGAAATTGTATGAAACTCTTATGGGTGTGGTACCTTCACACGAAATAAATTATTATTCGTAACCAACAAAATACTTAGGCTAAAGTATCATGCCGGAAAGGAGTACCGTTAAAAGTATATTAAAAACTTTGTACGTTAGTATAATTAGCTTAAACTTTTAAACGAGTTTGATTAGAAGATAAACGGAGTTCGCTTAAAGAAACTTACGAGATATAAGAAATTGTATGAAACTCTTATGGGTGTGGTACCTTCACACGAAATAAATTATTATTCGTAATCAACGAAATACTTAGGCTAAAGTATCATGCCGGAAAGGAGTACCGTTAAAAGTATATTAAAAACTTCATACGTTAGTATAAGGAGCTTAAACGTTTAAACGAGTTTGATTAGAAGATAAACGGAGTTCGCTTAAAGAAACTTACGAGATATAAGAAATTGTATGAAACTCTTATGGTTATGGTTCCATCATACGAAATAAATTATTATTCGTAATCAACGAAATACTTAGGCTAAAGTATCATGCCGGAAAGGAGTACCGTTAAAAGTATATTAAAAACTTCATACGTTAGTATAAGTAGCTTAAACGTTTAAACGAGTTTGATTAGAAGATAAAAAGAGTTCGCTTAAAGAAACTTACGAGATATAAGAAATTGTATGAAACTCTTATGGTTATGGAACCATCATACGAAATAAATTTTTCTTCGTAATAAACGAAATACTTAGGCTAAAGTATCATGCCGGAAAGGAGTACCGTTAAAAGTATATTAAAAACTTCGTACGTTAGTATAAATTAGCTTAAACTTTTAAACGAGTTTGATTAGAAGATAAACGGAGTTCGCTTAAAGAAACTTACGAGATATAAGAAATTGTATGAAACTCTTATGGTTATGGTTCCATCATACGAAATAAATTATTATTCGTAATCAACGAAATAGTTAGGCTAAAGTATCATGCCGGAAAGTAGTACCGTTAAAACTATATTCAAAACTTCATATGTTAGTATAATTAGCTTAAACTTTTAAACGAGTTTGATTAGAAGATAAACGGAGTTCGCTTAAAGAAACTTAAGAGATATAAGAAATTGTATAAAATTCTTATAGGTATGTTACCATTATACAAAATAAATTAGTATTCGTAATAAACAAAATACCGAGGCTAAAGTATCTTGCCGGAAAGGGGTACCGTTAAAATTATATTATAAACCTCATTCGTTAGTATAATTTGCTTAAACTTTTCAACGAGTTTTATTATAGAAGATAAACGGAGTTCGTTTGACGAAATTTACGAGATAGAAGAAATTGTATGAAACTCTTATGGGTGTGGTACCTTCACACGAAATAAATTATTATTCGTAACCAACAAAATACTTAGGCTAAAGTATCATGCCGGAAAGGAGTACCGTTAAAAGTATATTAAAAACTTCATACGTTAGTATAATTAGCTTAAACTTTTAAACGAGTTTGAATAGAAGATAAACGGAGTTCGCTTAAAGAAACTTACGAGATATAAGAAATTGTATGAAACTCTTATGGTTGTGGTTCCATCATACGAAATAAATTATTATTCGTAATCAACGAAATACTTAGGCTAAAGTATCATGCCGGAAAGGAGTACCGTTAAAAGTATATTAAAAACTTCATACGTTAGTATAAGGAGCTTAAACGTTTAAACGAGTTTGATTAGAAGATAAACGGAGTTCGCTTAAAGAAACTTACGAGATATAAGAAATTGTATGAAACTCTTATGGTTGTGGTTCCATCATAAGAAATAAATTATTATTCGTAATCAACGAAATACTTAGGCTAAAGTACCATGCCGGAAAGGAGTACCGTTAAAAGTATATTAAAAACTTCATACGTTAGTATAAGTAGCTTAAACGTTTAAACGAGTTTGATTAGAAGATAAAAAGAGTTCGCTTAAAGAAACTTACGAGATATAAGAAATTGTATGAAACTCTTATGGTTATGGAACCATCATACGAAATAAATTTTTCTTCGTAATAAACGAAATACTTAGGCTAAAGTATCATGCCGGAAAGGAGTACCGTTAAAAGTATATTAAAAACTTTGTACGTTAGTATAATTAGCTTAAACTTTTAAACGAGTTTGATTAGAAGATAAACGGAGTTCGCTTAAAGAAACTTACGAGATATAAGAAATTGTATGAAACTCTTATGGTTATGGTTCCATCATACGAAATAAATTATTATTCGTAATCAACGAAATAGTTAGGCTAAAGTATCATGCCGGAAAGTAGTACCGTTAAAACTATATTAAAAACTTCATATGTTAGTATAATTAGCTTAAACTTTTAAACGAGTTTGATTAGAAGATAAACGGAGTTCGCTTAAAGAAACTTAAGAGATATAAGAAATTGTATAAAATTCTTATAGGTATGTTACCATTATACAAAATAAATTAGTATTCGTAATAAACAAAATACCGAGGCTAAAGTATCTTGCCGGAAAGGGGTACCGTTAAAATTATATTATAAACCTCATTCGTTAGTATAATTTGCTTAAACTTTTCAACGAGTTTTATTATAGAAGATAAACGGAGTTCGTTTGAAGAAACTTACGAGATAGAAGAAATTGTATGAAACTCTTATGGGTGTGGTACCTTCACACGAAATAAATTATTATTCGTAACCAACAAAATACTTAGGCTAAAGTATCATGCCGGAAAGGAGTACCGTTAAAAGTATATTAAAAACTTCATACGTTAGTATAATTAGCTTAAACTCTTAAACGAGTTTGAATAGAAGATAAACGGAGTTCGCTTAAAGAAACTTACGAGATATAAGAAATTGTATGAAACTCTTATGGTTGTGGTTCCATCATACGAAATAAATTATTATTCGTAATCAACGAAATACTTAGGCTAAAGTATCATGCCGGAAAGGAGTACCGTTAAAAGTATATTAAAAACTTCATACGTTAGTATAAGGAGCTTAAACGTTTAAACGAGTTTGATTAGAAGATAAACGGAGTTCGCTTAAAGAAACTTACGAGATATAAGAAATTGTATGAAACTCTTATGGTTATGGTTCCATCATACGAAATAAATTATTATTCGTAATCAACGAAATACTTAGGCTAAAGTATCATGCCGGAAAGGAGTACCGTTAAAAGTATATTAAAAACTTCATACGTTAGTATAAGTAGCTTAAACGTTTAAACGAGTTTGATTAGAAGATAAAAAGAGTTCGCTTAAAGAAACTTACGAGATATAAGAAATTGTATGAAACTCTTATGGTTATGGAACCATCATACGAAATAAATTTTTCTTCGTAATAAACGAAATACTTAGGCTAAAGTATCATGCCGGAAAGGAGTACCGTTAAAAGTATATTAAAAACTTTGTACGTTAGTATAATTAGCTTAAACTTTTAAACGAGTTTGATTAGAAGATAAACGGAGTTCGCTTAAAGAAACTTACGAGATATAAGAAATTGTATGAAACTCTTATGGTTATGGTTCCATCATACGAAATAAATTATTATTCGTAATCAACGAAATAGTTAGGCTAAAGTATCATGCCGGAAAGTAGTACCGTTAAAACTATATTAAAAACTTCATATGTTAGTATAATTAGCTTAAACTTTTAAACGAGTTTGATTAGAAGATAAACGGAGTTCGCTTAAAGAAACTTAAGAGATATAAGAAATTGTATAAAATTCTTATAGGTATGTTACCATTATACAAAATAAATTAGTATTCGTAATAAACAAAATACCGAGGCTAAAGTATCTTGCCGGAAAGGGGTACCGTTAAAAGTATATTAAAAACTTCATACGTTAGTATAATTAGCTTAAACTTTTAAACGAGTTTGAATAGAAGATAAACGGAGTTCGCTTAAAGAAACTTACGAGATTTAAGAAATTGTATGAAACTCTTATGGTTGTGGTTCCATCATACGAAATAAATTATTATTCGTAATCAACGAAATACTTAGGCTAAAGTATCATGCCGGAAAGGAGTACCGTTAAAAGTATATTAAAAACTTCATACGTTAGTATAAGGAGCTTAAACGTTTAAACGAGTTTGATTAGAAGATAAACGGAGTTCGCTTAAAGAAACTTACGAGATATAAGAAATTGTATGAAACTCTTATGGTTATGGTTCCATCATACGAAATAAATTATTATTCGTAATCAACGAAATACTTAGGCTAAAGTATCATGCCGGAAAGGAGTACCGTTAAAAGTATATTAAAAACTTCATACGTTAGTATAAGTAGCTTAAACGTTTAAACGAGTTTGATTAGAAGATAAAAAGAGTTCGCTTAAAGAAACTTACGAGATATAAGAAATTGTATGAAACTCTTATGGTTATGGAACCATCATACGAAATAAATTTTTCTTCGTAATAAACGAAATACTTAGGCTAAAGTATCATGCCGGAAAGGAGTACCGTTAAAAGTATATTAAAAACTTTGTACGTTAGTATAATTAGCTTAAACTTTTAAACGAGTTTGATTAGAAGATAAACGGAGTTCGCTTAAAGAAACTTACGAGATATAAGAAATTGTATGAAACTCTTATGGTTATGGTTCCATCATACGAAATAAATTATTATTCGTAATCAACGAAATAGTTAGGCTAAAGTATCATGCCGGAAAGTAGTACCGTTAAAACTATATTAAAAACTTCATATGTTAGTATAATTAGCTTAAACTTTTAAACGAGTTTGATTAGAAGATAAACGGAGTTCGCTTAAAGAAACTTAAGAGATATAAGAAATTGTATAAAATTCTTATAGGTATGTTACCATTATACAAAATAAATTAGTATTCGTAATAAACAAAATACCGAGGCTAAAGTATCTTGCCGGAAAGGGGTACCGTTAAAAGTATATTAAAAACTTCATACGTTAGTATAATTAGCTTAAACTTTTAAACGAGTTTGAATAGAAGATAAACGGAGTTCGCTTAAAGAAACTTACGAGATTTAAGAAATTGTATGAAACTCTTATGGTTGTGGTTCCATCATACGAAATAAATTATTATTCGTAATCAACGAAATACTTAGGCTAAAGTATCATGCCGGAAAGGAGTACCGTTAAAAGTATATTAAAAACTTCATACGTTAGTATAAGGAGCTTAAACGTTTAAACGAGTTTGATTAGAAGATAAACGGAGTTCGCTTAAAGAAACTTACGAGATATAAGAAATTGTATGAAACTCTTATGGTTATGGTTCCATCATACGAAATAAATTATTATTCGTAATCAACGAAATACTTAGGCTAAAGTATCATGCCGGAAAGGAGTACCGTTAAAAGTATATTAAAAACTTCATACGTTAGTATAAGTAGCTTAAACGTTTAAACGAGTTTGATTAGAAGATAAAAAGAGTTCGCTTAAAGAAACTTACGAGATATAAGAAATTGTATGAAACTCTTATGGTTATGGAACCATCATACGAAATAAATTTTTCTTCGTAATAAACGAAATACTTAGGCTAAAGTATCATGCCGGAAAGGAGTACCGTTAAAAGTATATTAAAAACTTTGTACGTTAGTATAATTAGCTTAAACTTTTAAACGAGTTTGATTAGAAGATAAACGGAGTTCGCTTAAAGAAACTTACGAGATATAAGAAATTGTATGAAACTCTTATGGTTATGGTTCCATCATACGAAATAAATTATTATTCGTAATCAACGAAATAGTTAGGCTAAAGTATCATGCCGGAAAGTAGTACCGTTAAAACTATATTAAAAACTTCATATGTTAGTATAATTAGCTTAAACTTTTAAACGAGTTTGATTAGAAGATAAACGGAGTTCGCTTAAAGAAACTTAAGAGATATAAGAAATTGTATAAAATTCTTATAGGTATGTTACCATTATACAAAATAAATTAGTATTCGTAATAAACAAAATACCGAGGCTAAAGTATCTTGCCGGAAAGGGGTACCGTTAAAAGTATATTAAAAACTTCATACGTTAGTATAATTAGCTTAAACTTTTAAACGAGTTTGAATAGAAGATAAACGGAGTTCGCTTAAAGAAACTTACGAGATTTAAGAAATTGTATGAAACTCTTATGGTTGTGGTTCCATCATACGAAATAAATTATTATTCGTAATCAACGAAATACTTAGGCTAAAGTATCATGCCGGAAAGGAGTACCGTTAAAAGTATATTAAAAACTTCATACGTTAGTATAAGGAGCTTAAACGTTTAAACGAGTTTGATTAGAAGATAAACGGAGTTCGCTTAAAGAAACTTACGAGATATAAGAAATTGTATGAAACTCTTATGGTTATGGTTCCATCATACGAAATAAATTATTATTCGTAATCAACGAAATACTTAGGCTAAAGTATCATGCCGGAAAGGAGTACCGTTAAAAGTATATTAAAAACTTCATACGTTAGTATAAGTAGCTTAAACGTTTAAACGAGTTTGATTAGAAGATAAAAAGAGTTCGCTTAAAGAAACTTACGAGATATAAGAAATTGTATGAAACTCTTATGGTTATGGAACCATCATACAAAATAAATTTTTCTTCGTAATAAACGAAATACTTAGGCTAAAGTATCATGCCGGAAAGGAGTACCGTTAAAAGTATATTAAAAACTTTGTACGTTAGTATAATTAGCTTAAACTTTTAAACGAGTTTGATTAGAAGATAAACGGAGTTCGCTTAAAGAAACTTACGAGATATAAGAAATTGTATGAAACTCTTATGGTTATGGTTCCATCATACGAAATAAATTATTATTCGTAATCAACGAAATAGTTAGGCTAAAGTATCATGCCGGAAAGTAGTACCGTTAAAACTATATTAAAAACTTCATATGTTAGTATAATTAGCTTAAACTTTTAAACGAGTTTGATTAGAAGATAAACGGAGTTCGCTTAAAGAAACTTAAGAGATATAAGAAATTGTATAAAATTCTTATAGGTATGTTACCATTATACAAAATAAATTAGTATTCGTAATAAACAAAATACCGAGGCTAAAGTATCTTGCCGGAAAGGGGTACCGTTAAAAGTATATTAAAAACTTCATACGTTAGTATAATTAGCTTAAACTTTTAAACGAGTTTGAATAGAAGATAAACGGAGTTCGCTTAAAGAAACTTACGAGATTTAAGAAATTGTATGAAACTCTTATGGTTGTGGTTCCATCATACGAAATAAATTATTATTCGTAATCAACGAAATACTTAGGCTAAAGTATCATGCCGGAAAGGAGTACCGTTAAAAGTATATTAAAAACTTCATACGTTAGTATAAGGAGCTTAAACGTTTAAACGAGTTTGATTAGAAGATAAACGGAGTTCGCTTAAAGAAACTTACGAGATATAAGAAATTGTATGAAACTCTTATGGTTATGGTTCCATCATACGAAATAAATTATTATTCGTAATCAACGAAATACTTAGGCTAAAGTATCATGCCGGAAAGGAGTACCGTTAAAAGTATATTAAAAACTTCATACGTTAGTATAAGTAGCTTAAACGTTTAAACGAGTTTGATTAGAAGATAAAAAGAGTTCGCTTAAAGAAACTTACGAGATATAAGAAATTGTATGAAACTCTTATGGTTATGGAACCATCATACAAAATAAATTTTTCTTCGTAATAAACGAAATACTTAGGCTAAAGTATCATGCCGGAAAGGAGTACCGTTAAAAGTATATTAAAAACTTTGTACGTTAGTATAATTAGCTTAAACTTTTAAACGAGTTTGATTAGAAGATAAACGGAGTTCGCTTAAAGAAACTTACGAGATATAAGAAATTGTATGAAACTCTTATGGTTATGGTTCCATCATACGAAATAAATTATTATTCGTAATCAACGAAATAGTTAGGCTAAAGTATCATGCCGGAAAGTAGTACCGTTAAAACTATATTAAAAACTTCATATGTTAGTATAATTAGCTTAAACTTTTAAACGAGTTTGATTAGAAGATAAACGGAGTTCGCTTAAAGAAACTTAAGAGATATAAGAAATTGTATAAAATTCTTATAGGTATGTTACCATTATACAAAATAAATTAGTATTCGTAATAAACAAAATACCGAGGCTAAAGTATCTTGCCGGAAAGGGGTACCGTTAAAAGTATATTAAAAACTTCATACGTTAGTATAATTAGCTTAAACTTTTAAACGAGTTTGAATAGAAGATAAACGGAGTTCGCTTAAAGAAACTTACGAGATTTAAGAAATTGTATGAAACTCTTATGGTTGTGGTTCCATCATACGAAATAAATTATTATTCGTAATCAACGAAATACTTAGGCTAAAGTATCATGCCGGAAAGGAGTACCGTTAAAAGTATATTAAAAACTTCATACGTTAGTATAAGGAGCTTAAACGTTTAAACGAGTTTGATTAGAAGATAAACGGAGTTCGCTTAAAGAAACTTACGAGATATAAGAAATTGTATGAAACTCTTATGGTTATGGTTCCATCATACGAAATAAATTATTATTCGTAATCAACGAAATACTTAGGCTAAAGTATCATGCCGGAAAGGAGTACCGTTAAAAGTATATTAAAAACTTCATACGTTAGTATAAGTAGCTTAAACGTTTAAACGAGTTTGATTAGAAGATAAAAAGAGTTCGCTTAAAGAAACTTACGAGATATAAGAAATTGTATGAAACTCTTATGGTTATGGAACCATCATACAAAATAAATTTTTCTTCGTAATAAACGAAATACTTAGGCTAAAGTATCATGCCGGAAAGGAGTACCGTTAAAAGTATATTAAAAACTTTGTACGTTAGTATAATTAGCTTAAACTTTTAAACGAGTTTGATTAGAAGATAAACGGAGTTCGCTTAAAGAAACTTACGAGATATAAGAAATTGTATGAAACTCTTATGGTTATGGTTCCATCATACGAAATAAATTATTATTCGTAATCAACGAAATAGTTAGGCTAAAGTATCATGCCGGAAAGTAGTACCGTTAAAACTATATTAAAAACTTCATATGTTAGTATAATTAGCTTAAACTTTTAAAC
Source organism: Chamaenerion angustifolium (assembly GCA_946814005.1). Taxonomy (NCBI): domain Eukaryota; kingdom Viridiplantae; phylum Streptophyta; class Magnoliopsida; order Myrtales; family Onagraceae; genus Chamaenerion; species Chamaenerion angustifolium. The sequence continues at coordinate 14,924,378 of OX328274.1, forward strand.
GAGTTTGATTAGAAGATAAACGGAGTTCGCTTAAAGAAACTTAAGAGATATAAGAAATTGTATAAAATTCTTATAGGTATGTTACCATTATACAAAATAAATTAGTATTCGTAATAAACAAAATACCGAGGCTAAAGTATCTTGCCGGAAAGGGGTACCGTTAAAAGTATATTAAAAACTTCATACGTTAGTATAATTAGCTTAAACTTTTAAACGAGTTTGAATAGAAGATAAACGGAGTTCGCTTAAAGAAACTTACGAGATTTAAGAAATTGTATGAAACTCTTATGGTTGTGGTTCCATCATACGAAATAAATTATTATTCGTAATCAACGAAATACTTAGGCTAAAGTATCATGCCGGAAAGGAGTACCGTTAAAAGTATATTAAAAACTTCATACGTTAGTATAAGGAGCTTAAACGTTTAAACGAGTTTGATTAGAAGATAAACGGAGTTCGCTTAAAGAAACTTACGAGATATAAGAAATTGTATGAAACTCTTATGGTTATGGTTCCATCATACGAAATAAATTATTATTCGTAATCAACGAAATACTTAGGCTAAAGTATCATGCCGGAAAGGAGTACCGTTAAAAGTATATTAAAAACTTCATACGTTAGTATAAGTAGCTTAAACGTTTAAACGAGTTTGATTAGAAGATAAAAAGAGTTCGCTTAAAGAAACTTACGAGATATAAGAAATTGTATGAAACTCTTATGGTTATGGAACCATCATACAAAATAAATTTTTCTTCGTAATAAACGAAATACTTAGGCTAAAGTATCATGCCGGAAAGGAGTACCGTTAAAAGTATATTAAAAACTTTGTACGTTAGTATAATTAGCTTAAACTTTTAAACGAGTTTGATTAGAAGATAAACGGAGTTCGCTTAAAGAAACTTACGAGATATAAGAAATTGTATGAAACTCTTATGGTTATGGTTCCATCATACGAAATAAATTATTATTCGTAATCAACGAAATAGTTAGGCTAAAGTATCATGCCGGAAAGTAGTACCGTTAAAACTATATTAAAAACTTCATATGTTAGTATAATTAGCTTAAACTTTTAAACGAGTTTGATTAGAAGATAAACGGAGTTCGCTTAAAGAAACTTAAGAGATATAAGAAATTGTATAAAATTCTTATAGGTATGTTACCATTATACAAAATAAATTAGTATTCGTAATAAACAAAATACCGAGGCTAAAGTATCTTGCCGGAAAGGGGTACCGTTAAAATTATATTATAAACCTCATTCGTTAGTATAATTTGCTTAAACTTTTCAACGAGTTTTATAATAGAAGATAAACGGAGTTCGTTTGAAGAAACTTACGAGATAGAAGAAATTGTATGAAACTCTTATGGGTGTGGTACCTTCACACGAAATAAATTATTATTCGTAACCAACAAAATACTTAGGCTAAAGTATCATGCCGGAAAGGAGTACCGTTAAAAGTATATTAAAAACTTCATACGTTAGTATAATTAGCTTAAACTTTTAAACGAGTTTGAATAGAAGATAAACGGAGTTCGCTTAAAGAAACTTACGAGATATAAGAAATTGTATGAAACTCTTATGGTTGTGGTTCCATCATACGAAATAAATTATTATTCGTAATCAACGAAATACTTAGGCTAAAGTATCATGCCGGAAAGGAGTACCGTTAAAAGTATATTAAAAACTTCATACGTTAGTATAAGGAGCTTAAACGTTTAAACGAGTTTGATTAGAAGATAAACGGAGTTCGCTTAAAGAAACTTACGAGATATAAGAAATTGTATGAAACTCTTATGGTTATGGTTCCATCATACGAAATAAATTATTATTCGTAATCAACGAAATACTTAGGCTAAAGTATCATGCCGGAAAGGAGTACCGTTAAAAGTATATTAAAAACTTCATACGTTAGTATAAGTAGCTTAAACGTTTAAACGAGTTTGATTAGAAGATAAAAAGAGTTCGCTTAAAGAAACTTACGAGATATAAGAAATTGTATGAAACTCTTATGGTTATGGAACCATCATACAAAATAAATTTTTCTTCGTAATAAACGAAATACTTAGGCTAAAGTATCATGCCGGAAAGGAGTACCGTTAAAAGTATATTAAAAACTTTGTACGTTAGTATAATTAGCTTAAACTTTTAAACGAGTTTGATTAGAAGATAAACGGAGTTCGCTTAAAGAAACTTACGAGATATAAGAAATTGTATGAAACTCTTATGGTTATGGTTCCATCATACGAAATAAATTATTATTCGTAATCAACGAAATAGTTAGGCTAAAGTATCATGCCGGAAAGTAGTACCGTTAAAACTATATTAAAAACTTCATATGTTAGTATAATTAGCTTAAACTTTTAAACGAGTTTGATTAGAAGATAAACGGAGTTCGCTTATAGAAACTTAAGAGATATAAGAAATTGTATAAAATTCTTATAGGTATGTTACCATTATACAAAATAAATTAGTATTCGTAATAAACAAAATACCGAGGCTAAAGTATCTTGCCGGAAAGGGGTACCGTTAAAAGTATATTAAAAACTTCATACGTTAGTATAATTAGCTTAAACTTTTAAACGAGTTTGAATAGAAGATAAACGGAGTTCGCTTAAAGAAACTTACGAGATTTAAGAAATTGTATGAAACTCTTATGGTTGTGGTTCCATCATACGAAATAAATTATTATTCGTAATCAACGAAATACTTAGGCTAAAGTATCATGCCGGAAAGGAGTACCGTTAAAAGTATATTAAAAACTTCATACGTTTGTATAAGGAGCTTAAACGTTTAAACGAGTTTGATTAGAAGATAAACGGAGTTCGCTTAAAGAAACTTACGAGATATAAGAAATTGTATGAAACTCTTATGGTTATGGTTCCATCATACGAAATAAATTATTATTCGTAATCAACGAAATACTTAGGCTAAAGTATCATGCCGGAAAGGAGTACCGTTAAAAGTATATTAAAAACTTCATACGTTAGTATAAGTAGCTTAAACGTTTAAACGAGTTTGATTAGAAGATAAAAAGAGTTCGCTTAAAGAAACTTACGAGATATAAGAAATTGTATGAAACTCTTATGGTTATGGAACCATCATACAAAATAAATTTTTCTTCGTAATAAACGAAATACTTAGGCTAAAGTATCATGCCGGAAAGGAGTACCGTTAAAAGTATATTAAAAACTTTGTACGTTAGTATAATTAGCTTAAACTTTTAAACGAGTTTGATTAGAAGATAAACGGAGTTCGCTTAAAGAAACTTACGAGATATAAGAAATTGTATGAAACTCTTATGGTTATGGTTCCATCATACGAAATAAATTATTATTCGTAATCAACGAAATAGTTAGGCTAAAGTATCATGCCGGAAAGTAGTACCGTTAAAACTATATTAAAAACTTCATATGTTAGTATAATTAGCTTAAACTTTTAAACGAGTTTGATTAGAAGATAAACGGAGTTCGCTTAAAGAAACTTAAGAGATATAAGAAATTGTATAAAATTCTTATAGGTATGTTACCATTATACAAAATAAATTAGTATTCGTAATAAACAAAATACCGAGGCTAAAGTATCTTGCCGGAAAGGGGTACCGTTAAAATTATATTATAAACCTCATTCGTTAGTATAATTTGCTTAAACTTTTCAACGAGTTTTATAATAGAAGATAAACGGAGTTCGTTTGAAGAAACTTACGAGATAGAAGAAATTGTATGAAACTCTTATGGGTGTGGTACCTTCACACGAAATAAATTATTATTCGTAACCAACAAAATACTTAGGCTAAAGTATCATGCCGGAAAGGAGTACCGTTAAAAGTATATTAAAAACTTCATACGTTAGTATAATTAGCTTAAACTTTTAAACGAGTTTGAATAGAAGATAAACGGAGTTCGCTTAAAGAAACTTACGAGATATAAGAAATTGTATGAAACTCTTATGGTTGTGGTTCCATCATACGAAATAAATTATTATTCGTAATCAACGAAATACTTAGGCTAAAGTATCATGCCGGAAAGGAGTACCGTTAAAAGTATATTAAAAACTTCATACGTTAGTATAAGGAGCTTAAACGTTTAAACGAGTTTGATTAGAAGATAAACGGAGTTCGCTTAAAGAAACTTACGAGATATAAGAAATTGTATGAAACTCTTATGGTTGTGGTTCCATCATACGAAATAAATTATTATTCGTAATCAACGAAATACTTAGGCTAAAGTATCATGCCGGAAAGGAGTACCGTTAAAAGTATATTAAAAACTTCATACGTTAGTATAAGGAGCTTAAACGTTTAAACGAGTTTGATTAGAAGATAAAAAGAGTTCGCTTAAAGAAACTTACGAGATATAAGAAATTGTATGAAACTCTTATGGTTATGGAACCATCATACGAAATAAATTTTTCTTCGTAATAAACGAAATACTTAGGCTAAAGTATCATGCCGGAAAGGAGTACCGTTAAAAGTATATTAAAAACTTTGTACGTTAGTATAATTAGCTTAAACTTTTAAACTAGTTTGATTAGAAGATAAACGGAGTTCGCTTAAAGAAACTTACGAGATATAAGAAATTGTATGAAACTCTTATGGTTATGGTTCCATCATACGAAATAAATTATTATTCGTAATCAACGAAATAGTTAGGCTAAAGTATCATGCCGGAAAGTAGTACCGTTAAAACTATATTAAAAACTTCATATGTTAGTATAATTAGCTTAAACTTTTAAACGAGTTTGATTAGAAGATAAACGGAGTTCGCTTAAAGAAACTTAAGAGATATAAGAAATTGTATAAAATTCTTATAGGTATGTTACCATTATACAAAATAAATTAGTATTCGTAATAAACAAAATACCGAGGCTAAAGTATCATGCCGGAAAGGAGTACCGTTAAAAGTATATTAAAAACTTCATACGTTAGTATAATTAGCTTAAACTTTTAAACGAGTTTGAATAGAAGATAAACGGAGTTCGCTTAAAGAAACTTACGAGATATAAGAAATTGTATGAAACTCTTATGGTTGTGGTTCCATCATACGAAATAAATTATTATTCATAATCAACGAAATACTTAGGCTAAAGTATCATGCCGGAAAGGAGTACCGTTAAAAGTATATTAAAAACTTCATACGTTAGTATAAGGAGCTTAAACGTTTAAACGAGTTTGATTAGAAGATAAACGGAGTTCGCTTAAAGAAACTTACGAGATATAAGAAATTGTATGAAACTCTTATGGTTGTGGTTCCATCATACGAAATAAATTATTATTCGTAATCAACGAAATACTTAGGCTAAAGTATCATGCCGGAAAGGAGTACCGTTAAAAGTATATTAAAAACTTCATACGTTAGTATAAGTAGCTTAAACGTTTAAACGAGTTTGATTAGAAGATAAAAAGAGTTCGCTTAAAGAAACTTACGAGATATAAGAAATTGTATGAAACTCTTATGGTTATGGAACCATCATACGAAATAAATTTTTCTTCGTAATAAACGAAATACTTAGGCTAAAGTATCATGCCGGAAAGGAGTACCGTTAAAAGTATATTAAAAACTTCATACGTTAGTATAATTAGCTTAAACTTTTAAACGAGTTTGAATAGAAGATAAACGGAGTTCGCTTAAAGAAACTTACGAGATATAAGAAATTGTATGAAACTCTTATGGTTGTGGTTCCATCATACGAAATAAATTATTATTCGTAATCAACGAAATACTTAGGCTAAAGTATCATGCCGGAAAGGAGTACCGTTAAAAGTATATTAAAAACTTCATACGTTAGTATAAGGAGCTTAAACGTTTAAACGAGTTTGATTAGAAGATAAACGGAGTTCGCTTAAAGAAACTTACGAGATATAAGAAATTGTATGAAACTCTTATGGTTGTGGTTCCATCATACGAAATAAATTATTATTCGTAATCAACGAAATACTTAGGCTAAAGTATCATGCCGGAAAGGAGTACCGTTAAAAGTATATTAAAAACTTTGTACGTTAGTATAATTAGCTTAAACTTTCAAACTAGTTTGAATAGAAGATAAACGGAGTTCGCTTAAAGAAACTTACGAGATATAAGAAATTGTATGAAACTCTTATGGTTGTGGTTCCATCATACGAAATAAATTATTATTCGTAATCAACGAAATACTTAGGCTAAAGTATCATGCCGGAAAGGAGTACCGTTAAAAGTATATTAAAAACTTCATACGTTAGTATAAGTAGCTTAAACGTTTAAACGAGTTTGATTAGAAGATAAAAAGAGTTCGCTTAAAGAAACTTACGAGATATAAGAAATTGTATGAAACTCTTATGGTTATGGAACCATCATACGAAATAAATTTTTCTTCGTAATAAACGAAATACTTAGGCTAAAGTATCATGCCGGAAAGGAGTACCGTTAAAAGTATATTAAAAACTTCATACGTTAGTATAATTAGCTTAAACTTTTAAACGGGTTTGAATAGAAGATAAACGGAGTTCGCTTAAAGAAACTTACGAGATATAAGAAATTGTATGAAACTCTTATGGTTGTGGTTCCATCATACGAAATAAATTATTATTCGTAATCAACGAAATACTTAGGCTAAAGTATCATGCCGGAAAGGAGTACCGTTAAAAGTATATTAAAAACTTCATACGTTAGTATAAGGAGCTTAAACGTTTAAACGAGTTTGATTAGAAGATAAACGGAGTTCGCTTAAAGAAACTTACGAGATATAAGAAATTGTATGAAACTCTTATGGTTGTGGTTCCATCATACGAAATAAATTATTATTCGTAATCAACGAAATACTTAGGCTAAAGTATCATGCCGGAAAGGAGTACCGTTAAAAGTATATTAAAAACTTCATACGTTAGTATAAGTAGCTTAAACGTTTAAACGAGTTTGATTAGAAGATAAAAAGAGTTCGCTTAAAGAAACTTACGAGATATAAGAAATTGTATGAAACTCTTATGGTTATGGAACCATCATACGAAATAAATTTTTCTTCGTAATAAACGAAATACTTAGGCTAAAGTATCATGCCGGAAAGGAGTACCGTTAAAAGTATATTAAAAACTTTGTACGTTAGTATAATTAGCTTAAACTTTTAAACGAGTTTGATTAGAAGATAAACGGAGTTCGCTTAAAGAAACTTACGAGATATAAGAAATTGTATGAAACTCTTATGGTTATGGTTCCATCATACGAAATAAATTATTATTCGTAATCAACGAAATAGTTAGGCTAAAGTATCATGCCGGAAAGTAGTACCGTTAAAACTATATTAAAAACTTCATATGTTAGTATAATTAGCTTAAACTTTTAAACGAGTTCGATTAGAAGATAAACGGAGTTCGCTTAAAGAAACTTAAGAGATATAAGAAATTGTATAAAATTCTTATAGGTATGTTACCATTATACAAAATAAATTAGTATTCGTAATAAACAAAATACCGAGGCTAAAGTATCTTGCCGGAAAGGGGTACCGTTAAAATTATATTATAAACCTCATTCGTTAGTATAATTTGCTTAAACTTTTCAACGAGTTTTATTATAGAAGATAAACGGAGTTCGTTTGACGAAACTTACGAGATAGAAGAAATTGTATGAAACTCTTATGGGTGTGGTACCTTCACACGAAATAAATTATTATTCGTAACCAACAAAATACTTAGGCTAAAGTATCATGCCGGAAAGGAGTACCGTTAAAAGTATATTAAAAACTTCATACGTTAGTATAATTAGCTTAAACTTTTAAACGAGTTTGAATAGAAGATAAACGGAGTTCGCTTAAAGAAACTTACGAGATATAAGAAATTGTATGAAACTCTTATGGTTGTGGTTCCATCATACGAAATAAATTATTATTCGTAATCAACGAAATACTTAGGCTAAAGTATCATGCCGGAAAGGAGTACCGTTAAAAGTATATTAAAAACTTCATACGTTAGTATAAGGAGCTTAAACGTTTAAACGAGTTTGATTAGAAGATAAACGAAGTTCGCTTAAAGAAACTTACGAGATATAAGAAATTGTATGAAACTCTTATGGTTGTGGTTCCATCATACGAAATAAATTATTATTCGTAATCAACGAAATACTTAGGCTAAAGTATCATGCCGGAAAGGAGTACCGTTAAAAGTATATTAAAAACTTCATACGTTAGTATAAGGAGCTTAAACGTTTAAACGAGTTTGATTAGAAGATAAACGGAGTTCGCTTAAAGAAACTTACGAGATATAAGAAATTGTATGAAACTCTTATGGTTGTGGTTCCATCATACGAAATAAATTATTATTCGTAATCAACGAAATACTTAGGCTAAAGTATCATGCCGGAAAGGAGTACCGTTAAAAGTATATTAAAAACTTCATACGTTAGTATAAGGAGCTTAAACGTTTAAACGAGTTTGATTAGAAGATAAACGGAGTTCGCTTAAAGAAACTTAAGAGATATAAGAAATTGTATAAAATTCTTATAGGTATGTTACCATTATACAAAATAAATTAGTATTCGTAATAAACAAAATACCGAGGCTAAAGTATCTTGCCGGAAAGGGGTACCGTTAAAATTATATTATAAACCTCATTCGTTAGTATAATTTGCTTAAACTTTTCAACGAGTTTTATAATAGAAGATAAACGGAGTTCGTTTGAAGAAACTTACGAGATAGAAGAAATTGTATGAAACTCTTATGGGTGTGGTACCTTCACACGAAATAAATTATTATTCGTAACCAACAAAATACTTAGGCTAAAGTATCATGCCGGAAAGGAGTACCGTTAAAAGTATATTAAAAACTTCATACGTTAGTATAATTAGCTTAAACTTTTAAACGAGTTTGAATAGAAGATAAACGGAGTTCGCTTAAAGAAACTTACGAGATATAAGAAATTGTATGAAACTCTTATGGTTGTGGTTCCATCATACGAAATAAATTATTATTCGTAATCAACGAAATACTTAGGCTAAAGTATCATGCCGGAAAGGAGTACCGTTAAAAGTATATTAAAAACTTCATACGTTAGTATAAGGAGCTTAAACGTTTAAACGAGTTTGATTAGAAGATAAACGGAGTTCGCTTAAAGAAACTTACGAGATATAAGAAATTGTATGAAACTCTTATGGTTGTGGTTCCATCATACGAAATAAATTATTATTCGTAATCAACGAAATACTTAGGCTAAAGTATCATGCCGGAAAGGAGTACCGTTAAAAGTATATTAAAAACTTCATACGTTAGTATAAGGAGCTTAAACGTTTAAACGAGTTTGATTAGAAGATAAAAAGAGTTCGCTTAAAGAAACTTACGAGATATAAGAAATTGTATGAAACTCTTATGGTTATGGAACCATCATACGAAATAAATTTTTCTTCGTAATAAACGAAATACTTAGGCTAAAGTATCATGCCGGAAAGGAGTACCGTTAAAAGTATATTAAAAACTTTGTACGTTAGTATAATTAGCTTAAACTTTTAAACTAGTTTGATTAGAAGATAAACGGAGTTCGCTTAAAGAAACTTACGAGATATAAGAAATTGTATGAAACTCTTATGGTTATGGTTCCATCATACGAAATAAATTATTATTCGTAATCAACGAAATAGTTAGGCTAAAGTATCATGCCGGAAAGTAGTACCGTTAAAACTATATTAAAAACTTCATATGTTAGTATAATTAGCTTAAACTTTTAAACGAGTTTGATTAGAAGATAAACGGAGTTCGCTTAAAGAAACTTAAGAGATATAAGAAATTGTATAAAATTCTTATAGGTATGTTACCATTATACAAAATAAATTAGTATTCGTAATAAACAAAATACCGAGGCTAAAGTATCATGCCGGAAAGGAGTACCGTTAAAAGTATATTAAAAACTTCATACGTTAGTATAATTAGCTTAAACTTTTAAACGAGTTTGAATAGAAGATAAACGGAGTTCGCTTAAAGAAACTTACGAGATATAAGAAATTGTATGAAACTCTTATGGTTGTGGTTCCATCATACGAAATAAATTATTATTCATAATCAACGAAATACTTAGGCTAAAGTATCATGCCGGAAAGGAGTACCGTTAAAAGTATATTAAAAACTTCATACGTTAGTATAAGGAGCTTAAACGTTTAAACGAGTTTGATTAGAAGATAAACGGAGTTCGCTTAAAGAAACTTACGAGATATAAGAAATTGTATGAAACTCTTATGGTTGTGGTTCCATCATACGAAATAAATTATTATTCGTAATCAACGAAATACTTAGGCTAAAGTATCATGCCGGAAAGGAGTACCGTTAAAAGTATATTAAAAACTTCATACGTTAGTATAAGTAGCTTAAACGTTTAAACGAGTTTGATTAGAAGATAAAAAGAGTTCGCTTAAAGAAACTTACGAGATATAAGAAATTGTATGAAACTCTTATGGTTATGGAACCATCATACGAAATAAATTTTTCTTCGTAATAAACGAAATACTTAGGCTAAAGTATCATGCCGGAAAGGAGTACCGTTAAAAGTATATTAAAAACTTCATACGTTAGTATAATTAGCTTAAACTTTTAAACGAGTTTGAATAGAAGATAAACGGAGTTCGCTTAAAGAAACTTACGAGATATAAGAAATTGTATGAAACTCTTATGGTTGTGGTTCCATCATACGAAATAAATTATTATTCGTAATCAACGAAATACTTAGGCTAAAGTATCATGCCGGAAAGGAGTACCGTTAAAAGTATATTAAAAACTTCATACGTTAGTATAAGGAGCTTAAACGTTTAAACGAGTTTGATTAGAAGATAAACGGAGTTCGCTTAAAGAAACTTACGAGATATAAGAAATTGTATGAAACTCTTATGGTTGTGGTTCCATCATACGAAATAAATTATTATTCGTAATCAACGAAATACTTAGGCTAAAGTATCATGCCGGAAAGGAGTACCGTTAAAAGTATATTAAAAACTTTGTACGTTAGTATAATTAGCTTAAACTTTCAAACTAGTTTGAATAGAAGATAAACGGAGTTCGCTTAAAGAAACTTACGAGATATAAGAAATTGTATGAAACTCTTATGGTTGTGGTTCCATCATACGAAATAAATTATTATTCGTAATCAACGAAATACTTAGGCTAAAGTATCATGCCGGAAAGGAGTACCGTTAAAAGTATATTAAAAACTTCATACGTTAGTATAAGTAGCTTAAACGTTTAAACGAGTTTGATTAGAAGATAAAAAGAGTTCGCTTAAAGAAACTTACGAGATATAAGAAATTGTATGAAACTCTTATGGTTATGGAACCATCATACGAAATAAATTTTTCTTCGTAATAAACGAAATACTTAGGCTAAAGTATCATGCCGGAAAGGAGTACCGTTAAAAGTATATTAAAAACTTCATACGTTAGTATAATTAGCTTAAACTTTTAAACGGGTTTGAATAGAAGATAAACGGAGTTCGCTTAAAGAAACTTACGAGATATAAGAAATTGTATGAAACTCTTATGGTTGTGGTTCCATCATACGAAATAAATTATTATTCGTAATCAACGAAATACTTAGGCTAAAGTATCATGCCGGAAAGGAGTACCGTTAAAAGTATATTAAAAACTTCATACGTTAGTATAAGGAGCTTAAACGTTTAAACGAGTTTGATTAGAAGATAAACGGAGTTCGCTTAAAGAAACTTACGAGATATAAGAAATTGTATGAAACTCTTATGGTTGTGGTTCCATCATACGAAATAAATTATTATTCGTAATCAACGAAATACTTAGGCTAAAGTATCATGCCGGAAAGGAGTACCGTTAAAAGTATATTAAAAACTTCATACGTTAGTATAAGTAGCTTAAACGTTTAAACGAGTTTGATTAGAAGATAAAAAGAGTTCGCTTAAAGAAACTTACGAGATATAAGAAATTGTATGAAACTCTTATGGTTATGGAACCATCATACGAAATAAATTTTTCTTCGTAATAAACGAAATACTTAGGCTAAAGTATCATGCCGGAAAGGAGTACCGTTAAAAGTATATTAAAAACTTTGTACGTTAGTATAATTAGCTTAAACTTTTAAACGAGTTTGATTAGAAGATAAACGGAGTTCGCTTAAAGAAACTTACGAGATATAAGAAATTGTATGAAACTCTTATGGTTATGGTTCCATCATACGAAATAAATTATTATTCGTAATCAACGAAATAGTTAGGCTAAAGTATCATGCCGGAAAGTAGTACCGTTAAAACTATATTAAAAACTTCATATGTTAGTATAATTAGCTTAAACTTTTAAACGAGTTCGATTAGAAGATAAACGGAGTTCGCTTAAAGAAACTTAAGAGATATAAGAAATTGTATAAAATTCTTATAGGTATGTTACCATTATACAAAATAAATTAGTATTCGTAATAAACAAAATACCGAGGCTAAAGTATCTTGCCGGAAAGGGGTACCGTTAAAATTATATTATAAACCTCATTCGTTAGTATAATTTGCTTAAACTTTTCAACGAGTTTTATTATAGAAGATAAACGGAGTTCGTTTGACGAAACTTACGAGATAGAAGAAATTGTATGAAACTCTTATGGGTGTGGTACCTTCACACGAAATAAATTATTATTCGTAACCAACAAAATACTTAGGCTAAAGTATCATGCCGGAAAGGAGTACCGTTAAAAGTATATTAAAAACTTCATACGTTAGTATAATTAGCTTAAACTTTTAAACGAGTTTGAATAGAAGATAAACGGAGTTCGCTTAAAGAAACTTACGAGATATAAGAAATTGTATGAAACTCTTATGGTTGTGGTTCCATCATACGAAATAAATTATTATTCGTAATCAACGAAATACTTAGGCTAAAGTATCATGCCGGAAAGGAGTACCGTTAAAAGTATATTAAAAACTTCATACGTTAGTATAAGGAGCTTAAACGTTTAAACGAGTTTGATTAGAAGATAAACGGAGTTCGCTTAAAGAAACTTACGAGATATAAGAAATTGTATGAAACTCTTATGGTTGTGGTTCCATCATACGAAATAAATTATTATTCGTAATCAACGAAATACTTAGGCTAAAGTATCATGCCGGAAAGGAGTACCGTTAAAAGTATATTAAAAACTTCATACGTTAGTATAAGGAGCTTAAACGTTTAAACGAGTTTGATTAGAAGATAAACGGAGTTCGCTTAAAGAAACTTACGAGATATAAGAAATTGTATGAAACTCTTATGGTTGTGGTTCCATCATACGAAATAAATTATTATTCGTAATCAACGAAATACTTAGGCTAAAGTATCATGCCGGAAAGGAGTACCGTTAAAAGTATATTAAAAACTTCATACGTTAGTATAAGTAGCTTAAACGTTTAAACGAGTTTGATTAGAAGATAAAAAGAGTTCGCTTAAAGAAACTTACGAGATATAAGAAATTGTATGAAACTCTTATGGTTATGGAACCATCATACGAAATAAATTTTTCTTCGTAATAAACGAAATACTTAGGCTAAAGTATCATGCCGGAAAGGAGTACCGTTAAAAGTATATTAAAAACTTCATACGTTAGTATAATTAGCTTAAACTTTTAAACGAGTTTGAATAGAAGATAAACGGAGTTCGCTTAAAGAAACTTACGAGATATAAGAAATTGTATGAAACTCTTATGGTTGTGGTTCCATCATACGAAATAAATTATTATTCGTAATCAACGAAATACTTAGGCTAAAGTATCATGCCGGAAAGGAGTACCGTTAAAAGTATATTAAAAACTTCATACGTTAGTATAAGGAGCTTAAACGTTTAAACGAGTTTGATTAGAAGATAAACGGAGTTCGCTTAAAGAAACTTACGAGATATAAGAAATTGTATGAAACTCTTATGGTTGTGGTTCCATCATACGAAATAAATTATTATTCGTAATCAACGAAATACTTAGGCTAAAGTATCATGCCGGAAAGGAGTACCGTTAAAAGTATATTAAAAACTTTGTACGTTAGTATAATTAGCTTAAACTTTCAAACTAGTTTTAATAGAAGATAAACGGAGTTCGCTTAAAGAAACTTACGAGATATAAGAAATTGTATGAAACTCTTATGGTTGTGGTTCCATCATACGAAATAAATTATTATTCGTAATCAACGAAATACTTAGGCTAAAGTATCATGCCGGAAAGGAGTACCGTTAAAAGTATATTAAAAACTTCATACGTTAGTATAAGTAGCTTAAACGTTTAAACGAGTTTGATTAGAAGATAAAAAGAGTTCGCTTAAAGAAACTTACGAGATATAAGAAATTGTATGAAACTCTTATGGTTATGGAACCATCATACGAAATAAAATTTTCTTCGTAATAAACGAAATACTTAGGCTAAAGTATCATGCCGGAAAGGAGTACCGTTAAAAGTATATTAAAAACTTCATACGTTAGTATAATTAGCTTAAACTTTTAAACGAGTTTGAATAGAAGATAAACGGAGTTCGCTTAAAGAAACTTACGAGATATAAGAAATTGTATGAAACTCTTATGGTTGTGGTTCCATCATACGAAATAAATTATTATTCGTAATCAACGAAATACTTAGGCTAAAGTATCATGCCGGAAAGGAGTACCGTTAAAAGTATATTAAAAACTTCATACGTTAGTATAAGGAGCTTAAACGTTTAAACGAGTTTGATTAGAAGATAAACGGAGTTCGCTTAAAGAAACTTACGAGATATAAGAAATTGTATGAAACTCTTATGGTTGTGGTTCCATCATACGAAATAAATTATTATTCGTAATCAACGAAATACTTAGGCTAAAGTATCATGCCGGAAAGGAGTACCGTTAAAAGTATATTAAAAACTTTGTACGTTAGTATAATTAGCTTAAACTTTCAAACTAGTTTGAATAGAAGATAAACGGAGTTCGCTTAAAGAAACTTACGAGATATAAGAAATTGTATGAAACTCTTATGGTTGTGGTTCCATCATACGAAATAAATTATTATTCGTAATCAACGAAATACTTAGGCTAAAGTATCATGCCGGAAAGGAGTACCGTTAAAAGTATATTAAAAACTTCATACGTTAGTATAAGTAGCTTAAACGTTTAAACGAGTTTGATTAGAAGATAAAAAGAGTTCGCTTAAAGAAACTTACGAGATATAAGAAATTGTATGAAACTCTTATGGTTATGGAACCATCATACGAAATAAATTTTTCTTCGTAATAAACGAAATACTTAGGCTAAAGTATCATGCCGGAAAGGAGTACCGTTAAAAGTATATTAAAAACTTCATACGTTAGTATAATTAGCTTAAACTTTTAAACGAGTTTGAATAGAAGATAAACGGAGTTCGCTTAAAGAAACTTACAAGATATAAGAAATTGTATGAAACTCTTATGGTTGTGGTTCCATCATACGAAATAAATTATTATTCGTAATCAACGAAATACTTAGGCTAAAGTATCATGCCGGAAAGGAGTACCGTTAAAAGTATATTAAAAACTTCATACGTTAGTATAAGGAGCTTAAACGTTTAAACGAGTTTGATTAGAAGATAAACGGAGTTCGCTTAAAGAAACTTACGAGATATAAGAAATTGTATGAAACTCTTATGGTTGTGGTTCCATCATACGAAATAAATTATTATTCGTAATCAACGAAATACTTAGGCTAAAGTATCATGCCGGAAAGGAGTACCGTTAAAAGTATATTAAAAACTTCATACGTTAGTATAAGGAGCTTAAACGTTTAAACGAGTTTGATTAGAAGATAAACGGAGTTCGCTTAAAGAAACTTACGAGATATAAGAAATTGTATGAAACTCTTATGGTTGTGGTTCCATCATACGAAATAAATTATTATTCGTAATCAACGAAATACTTAGGCTAAAGTATCATGCCGGAAAGGAGTACCGTTAAAAGTATATTAAAAACTTTGTACGTTAGTATAATTAGCTTAAACTTTCAAACTAGTTTGAATAGAAGATAAACGGAGTTCGCTTAAAGAAACTTACGAGATATAAGAAATTGTATGAAACTCTTATGGTTGTGGTTCCATCATACGAAATAAATTATTATTCGTAATCAACGAAATACTTAGGCTAAAGTATCATGCCGGAAAGGAGTACCGTTAAAAGTATATTAAAAACTTCATACGTTAGTATAAGTAGCTTAAACGTTTAAACGAGTTTGATTAGAAGATAAAAAGAGTTCGCTTAAAGAAACTTACGAGATATAAGAAATTGTATGAAACTCTTATGGTTATGGAACCATCATACGAAATAAATTTTTCTTCGTAATAAACGAAATACTTAGGCTAAAGTATCATGCCGGAAAGGAGTACCGTTAAAAGTATATTAAAAACTTCATACGTTAGTATAATTAGCTTAAACTTTTAAACGAGTTTGAATAGAAGATAAACGGAGTTCGCTTAAAGAAACTTACAAGATATAAGAAATTGTATGAAACTCTTATGGTTGTGGTTCCATCATACGAAATAAATTATTATTCGTAATCAACGAAATACTTAGGCTAAAGTATCATGCCGGAAAGGAGTACCGTTAAAAGTATATTAAAAACTTCATACGTTAGTATAAGGAGCTTAAACGTTTAAACGAGTTTGATTAGAAGATAAACGGAGTTCGCTTAAAGAAACTTACGAGATATAAGAAATTGTATGAAACTCTTATGGTTGTGGTTCCATCATACGAAATAAATTATTATTCGTAATCAACGAAATACTTAGGCTAAAGTATCATGCCGGAAAGGAGTACCGTTAAAAGTATATTAAAAACTTCATACGTTAGTATAAGGAGCTTAAACGTTTAAACGAGTTTGATTAGAAGATAAACGGAGTTCGCTTAAAGAAACTTACGAGATATAAGAAATTGTATGAAACTCTTATGGTTGTGGTTCCATCATACGAAATAAATTATTATTCGTAATCAACGAAATACTTAGGCTAAAGTATCATGCCGGAAAGGAGTACCGTTAAAAGTATATTAAAAACTTCATACGTTAGTATAAGGAGCTTAAACGTTTAAACGAGTTTGATTAGAAGATAAAAAGAGTTCGCTTAAAGAAACTTACGAGATATAAGAAATTGTATGAAACTCTTATGGTTATGGAACCATCATACGAAATAAATTTTTCTTCGTAATAAACGAAATACTTAGGCTAAAGTATCATGCCGGAAAGGAGTACCGTTAAAAGTATATTAAAAACTTCATACGTTAGTATAATTAGCTTAAACTTTTAAACGAGTTTGAATAGAAGATAAACGGAGTTCGCTTAAAGAAACTTACGAGATATAAGAAATTGTATGAAACTCTTATGGTTGTGGTTCCATCATACGAAATAAATAATTATTCGTAATCAACGAAATACTTAGGCTAAAGTATCATGCCGGAAAGGAGTACCGTTAAAAGTATATTAAAAACTTCATACGTTAGTATAAGGAGCTTAAACGTTTAAACGAGTTTGATTAGAAGATAAACGGAGTTCGCTTAAAGAAACTTACGAGATATAAGAAATTGAATGAAACTCTTATGGTTGTGGTTCCATCATACGAAATAAATTATTATTCGTAATCAACGAAATACTTAGGCTAAAGTATCATGCCGGAAAGGAGTACCGTTAAAAGTATATTAAAAACTTTGTACGTTAGTATAATTAGCTTAAACTTTTAAACGAGTTTGATTAGAAGATAAACGGAGTTCGCTTAAAGAAACTTACGAGATATAAGAAATTGTATGAAACTCTTATGGTTATGGTTCCATCATACGAAATAAATTATTATTCGTAATCAACGAAATAGTTAGGCTAAAGTATCATGCCGGAAAGTAGTACCGTTAAAACTATATTAAAAACTTCATATGTTAGTATAATTAGCTTAAACTTTTAAACGAGTTTGATTAGAAGATAAACGGAGTTCGCTTAAAGAAACTTAAGAGATATAAGAAATTGTATAAAATTCTTATAGGTATGTTACCATTATACAAAATAAATTAGTATTCGTAATAAACAAAATACCGAGGCTAAAGTATCTTGCCGGAAAGGGGTACCGTTAAAATTATATTATAAACCTCATTCGTTAGTATAATTTGCTTAAACTTTTCAACGAGTTTTATTATAGAAGATAAACGGAGTTCGTTTGACGAAACTTACGAGATAGAAGAAATTGTATGAAACTCTTATGGGTGTGGTACCTTCACACGAAATAAATTATTATTCGTAACCAACAAAATACTTAGGCTAAAGTATCATGCCGGAAAGGAGTACCGTTAAAAGTATATTAAAAACTTCATACGTTAGTATAATTAGCTTAAACTTTTAAACGAGTTTGAATAGAAGATAAACGGAGTTCGCTTAAAGAAACTTACGAGATATAAGAAATTGTATGAAACTCTTATGGTTGTGGTTCCATCATACGAAATAAATTATTATTCGTAATCAACGAAATACTTAGGCTAAAGTATCATGCCGGAAAGGAGTACCGTTAAAAGTATATTAAAAACTTCATACGTTAGTATAAGTAGCTTAAACGTTTAAACGAGTTTGATTAGAAGATAAAAAGAGTTCGCTTAAAGAAACTTACGAGATATAAGAAATTGTATGAAACTCTTATGGTTATGGAACCATCATACGAAATAAATTTTTCTTCGTAATAAACGAAATACTTAGGCTAAAGTATCATGCCGGAAAGGAGTACCGTTAAAAGTATATTAAAAACTTCATACGTTAGTATAATTAGCTTAAACTTTTAAACGAGTTTGAATAGAAGATAAACGGAGTTCGCTTAAAGAAACTTACGAGATATAAGAAATTGTATGAAACTCTTATGGTTGTGGTTCCATCATACGAAATAAATTATTATTCGTAATCAACGAAATACTTAGGCTAAAGTATCATGCCGGAAAGGAGTACCGTTAAAAGTATATTAAAAACTTCATACGTTAGTATAAGGAGCTTAAACGTTTAAACGAGTTTGATTAGAAGATAAACGGAGTTCGCTTAAAGAAACTTACGAGATATAAGAAATTGTATGAAACACTTATTGTTGTGGTTCCATCATACGAAATAAATTATTATTCGTAAACAACGAAATACTTAGGCTAAAGTATCATGCCGGAAAGGAGTACCGTTAAAAGTATATTAAAAACTTTGTACGTTAGTATAATTAGCTTAAACTTTCAAACTAGTTTGAATAGAAGATAAACGGAGTTCGCTTAAAGAAACTTACGAGATATAAGAAATTGTATGAAACTCTTATGGTTGTGGTTCCATCATACGAAATAAATTATTATTCGTAATCAACGAAATACTTAGGCTAAAGTATCATGCCGGAAAGGAGTACCGTTAAAAGTATATTAAAAACTTCATACGTTAGTATAAGGAGCTTAAACGTTTAAACGAGTTTGATTAGAAGATAAAAAGAGTTCGCTTAAAGAAACTTACGAGATATAAGAAATTGTATGAAACTCTTATGGTTATGGTTCCATCATACGAAATAAATTTTTCTTCGTAATAAACGAAATACTTTGGCTAAAGTATCATGCCGGAAAGGAGTACCGTTAAAAGTATATTAAAAACTTCATACGTTAGTATAATTAGCTTAAACTTTTAAACGAGTTTGAATAGAAGATAAACGGAGTTCGCTTAAAGAAACTTACGAGATATAAGAAATTGTATGAAACTCTTATGGTTGTGGTTCCATCATACGAAATAAATTATTATTCGTAATCAACGAAATACTTAGGCTAAAGTATCATGCCGGAAAGGAGTACCGTTAAAAGTATATTAAAAACTTCATACGTTAGTATAAGGAGCTTAAACGTTTAAACGAGTTTGATTAGAAGATAAACGGAGTTCGCTTAAAGAAACTTACGAGATATAAGAAATTGTATGAAACTCTTATGGTTGTGGTTCCATCATACGAAATAAATTATTATTCGTAATCAACGAAATACTTAGGCTAAAGTATCATGCCGGAAAGGAGTACCGTTAAAAGTATATTAAAAACTTCATACGTTAGTATAAGGAGCTTAAACGTTTAAACGAGTTTGATTAGAAGATAAAAAGAGTTCGCTTAAAGAAACTTACGAGATATAAGAAATTGTATGAAACTCTTATGGTTATGGAACCATCATACGAAATAAATTTTTCTTCGTAATAAACGAAATACTTAGGCTAAAGTATCATGCCGGAAAGGAGTACCGTTAAAAGTATATTAAAAACTTTGTACGTTAGTATAATTAGCTTAAACTTTTAAACGAGTTTGATTAGAAGATAAACGGAGTTCGCTTAAAGAAACTTACGAGATATAAGAAATTGTATGAAACTCTTATGGTTATGGTTCCATCATACGAAATAAATTATTATTCGTAATCAACGAAATAGTTAGGCTAAAGTATCATGCCGGAAAGTAGTACCGTTAAAACTATATTAAAAACTTCATATGTTAGTATAATTAGCTTAAACTTTTAAACGAGTTTGATTAGAAGATAAACGGAGTTCGCTTAAAGAAACTTAAGAGATATAAGAAATTGTATAAAATTCTTATAGGTATGTTACCATTATACAAAATAAATTAGTATTCGTAATAAACAAAATACCGAGGCTAAAGTATCTTGCCGGAAAGGGGTACCGTTAAAATTATATTATAAACCTCATTCGTTAGTATAATTTGCTTAAACTTTTCAACGAGTTTTATTATAGAAGATAAACGGAGTTCGTTTGACGAAACTTACGAGATAGAAGAAATTGTATGAAACTCTTATGGGTGTGGTACCTTCACACGAAATAAATTATTATTCGTAACCAACAAAATACTTAGGCTAAAGTATCATGCCGGAAAGGAGTACCGTTAAAAGTATATTAAAAACTTCATACGTTAGTATAATTAGCTTAAACTTTTAAACGAGTTTGAATAGAAGATAAACGGAGTTCGCTTAAAGAAACTTACGAGATATAAGAAATTGTATGAAACTCTTATGGTTGTGGTTCCATCATACGAAATAAATTATTATTCGTAATCAACGAAATACTTAGGCTAAAGTATCATGCCGGAAAGGAGTACCGTTAAAAGTATATTAAAAACTTCATACGTTAGTATAAGGAGCTTAAACGTTTAAACGAGTTTGATTAGAAGATAAACGGAGTTCGCTTAAAGAAACTTACGAGATATAAGAAATTGTATGAAACTCTTATGGTTGTGGTTCCATCATACGAAATAAATTATTATTCGTAATCAACGAAATACTTAGGCTAAAGTATCATGCCGGAAAGGAGTACCGTTAAAAGTATATTAAAAACTTCATACGTTAGTATAAGGAGCTTAAACGTTTAAACGAGTTTGATTAGAAGATAAACGGAGTTCGCTTAAAGAAACTTACGAGATATAAGAAATTGTATGAAACTCTTATGGTTGTGGTTCCATCATACGAAATAAATTATTATTCGTAATCAACGAAATACTTAGGCTAAAGTATCATGCCGGAAAGGAGTACCGTTAAAAGTATATTAAAAACTTCATACGTTAGTATAAGGAGCTTAAACGTTTAAACGAGTTTGATTAGAAGATAAAAAGAGTTCGCTTAAAGAAACTTACGAGATATAAGAAATTGTATGAAACTCTTATGGTTATGGAACCATCATACGAAATAAATTTTTCTTCGTAATAAACGAAATACTTAGGCTAAAGTATCATGCCGGAAAGGAGTACCGTTAAAAGTATATTAAAAACTTTGTACGTTAGTATAATTAGCTTAAACTTTTAAACGAGTTTGATTAGAAGATAAACGGAGTTCGCTTAAAGAAACTTACGAGATATAAGAAATTGTATGAAACTCTTATGGTTATGGTTCCATCATACGAAATAAATTATTATTCGTAATCAACGAAATAGTTAGGCTAAAGTATCATGCCGGAAAGTAGTACCGTTAAAACTATATTAAAAACTTCATATGTTAGTATAATTAGCTTAAACTTTTAAACGAGTTTGATTAGAAGATAAACGGAGTTCGCTTAAAGAAACTTAAGAGATATAAGAAATTGTATAAAATTCTTATAGGTATGTTACCATTATACAAAATAAATTAGTATTCGTAATAAACAAAATACCGAGGCTAAAGTATCTTGCCGGAAAGGGGTACCGTTAAAATTATATTATAAACCTCATTCGTTAGTATAATTTGCTTAAACTTTTCAACGAGTTTTATTATAGAAGATAAACGGAGTTCGTTTGACGAAACTTACGAGATAGAAGAAATTGTATGAAACTCTTATGGGTGTGGTACCTTCACACGAAATAAATTATTATTCGTAACCAACAAAATACTTAGGCTAAAGTATCATGCCGGAAAGGAGTACCGTTAAAAGTATATTAAAAACTTCATACGTTAGTATAATTAGCTTAAACTTTTAAACGAGTTTGAATAGAAGATAAACGGAGTTCGCTTAAAGAAACTTACGAGATATAAGAAATTGTATGAAACTCTTATGGTTGTGGTTCCATCATACGAAATAAATTATTATTCGTAATCAACGAAATACTTAGGCTAAAGTATCATGCCGGAAAGGAGTACCGTTAAAAGTATATTAAAAACTTCATACGTTAGTATAAGGAGCTTAAACGTTTAAACGAGTTTGATTAGAAGATAAACGGAGTTCGCTTAAAGAAACTTACGAGATATAAGAAATTGTATGAAACTCTTATGGTTGTGGTTCCATCATACGAAATAAATTATTATTCGTAATCAACGAAATACTTAGGCTAAAGTATCATGCCGGAAAGGAGTACCGTTAAAAGTATATTAAAAACTTCATACGTTAGTATAAGGAGCTTAAACGTTTAAACGAGTTTGATTAGAAGATAAACGGAGTTCGCTTAAAGAAACTTACGAGATATAAGAAATTGTATGAAACTCTTATGGTTGTGGTTCCATCATACGAAATAAATTATTATTCGTAATCAACGAAATACTTAGGCTAAAGTATCATGCCGGAAAGGAGTACCGTTAAAAGTATATTAAAAACTTCATACGTTAGTATAAGGAGCTTAAACGTTTAAACGAGTTTGATTAGAAGATAAAAAGAGTTCGCTTAAAGAAACTTACGAGATATAAGAAATTGTATGAAACTCTTATGGTTATGGAACCATCATACGAAATAAATTTTTCTTCGTAATAAACGAAATACTTAGGCTAAAGTATCATGCCGGAAAGGAGTACCGTTAAAAGTATATTAAAAACTTTGTACGTTAGTATAATTAGCTTAAACTTTTAAACGAGTTTGATTAGAAGATAAACGGAGTTCGCTTAAAGAAACTTACGAGATATAAGAAATTGTATGAAACTCTTATGGTTATGGTTCCATCATACGAAATAAATTATTATTCGTAATCAACGAAATAGTTAGGCTAAAGTATCATGCCGGAAAGTAGTACCGTTAAAACTATATTAAAAACTTCATATGTTAGTATAATTAGCTTAAACTTTTAAACGAGTTTGATTAGAAGATAAACGGAGTTCGCTTAAAGAAACTTAAGAGATATAAGAAATTGTATAAAATTCTTATAGGTATGTTACCATTATACAAAATAAATTAGTATTCGTAATAAACAAAATACCGAGGCTAAAGTATCTTGCCGGAAAGGGGTACCGTTAAAATTATATTATAAACCTCATTCGTTAGTATAATTTGCTTAAACTTTTCAACGAGTTTTATTATAGAAGATAAACAGAGTTCGTTTGACGAAACTTACGAGATAGAAGAAATTGTATGAAACTCTTATGGGTGTGGTACCTTCACACGAAATAAATTATTATTCGTAACCAACAAAATACTTAGGCTAAAGTATCATGCCGGAAAGGAGTACCGTTAAAAGTATATTAAAAACTTCATACGTTAGTATAATTAGCTTAAACTTTTAAACGAGTTTGAATAGAAGATAAACGGAGTTCGCTTAAAGAAACTTACGAGATATAAGAAATTGTATGAAACTCTTATGGTTGTGGTTCCATCATACGAAATAAATTATTATTCGTAATCAACGAAATACTTAGGCTAAAGTATCATGCCGGAAAGGAGTACCGTTAAAAGTATATTAAAAACTTCATACGTTAGTATAAGGAGCTTAAACGTTTAAACGAGTTTGATTAGAAGATAAACGGAGTTCGCTTAAAGAAACTTACGAGATATAAGAAATTGTATGAAACTCTTATGGTTGTGGTTCCATCATACGAAATAAATTATTATTCGTAATCAACGAAATACTTAGGCTAAAGTATCATGCCGGAAAGGAGTACCGTTAAAAGTATATTAAAAACTTCATACTGTGAGAACACCACATAGATTAGCTTAATGTTTTCTAGTTTAATCATTATTAGTCTAAGTGTTTTATCTAGTCTCTTGTCTAGGGTTTTACTCTAGTTGCTCTATATATAGAGCCTTACCTTGTATTGAACAAGTTAACCTAATATCAAAGATGTTCTCTTTAATCAAAGCCTTGTCTTCATCCTTTTCTCCTCATTGCTCATTGTTTCACCGTTTGTTACCTCGTTTGATTTCAACCAAGCTAACATGGTATCAGAGCTTGTCGATTAGGGCTTCTAGTTCGTTTCTCTGCTGCAAATCTGGTCTCACTGGTGTTCATTCTTCGTTTATCCGCTGCAAATCCACGTTTTCAGCTCAGCATCTTCTCACATTCATCTCGAATCGAGCTGAACAGAACTGACGAAAGAAACTGCTGCAAACCAGAGCATGAAATCAACGATTCAGCAAAGACCAAATCTGCATAGAGAGCAGTGAGTCCTGCCTGCACGAAGCTCCGAAGAGCAGAAGAGAAATCGAGAAGAACAATGAAATTGTAAAAACTGACGAACAGAATTTCAAAGAAATAGACCGAATGAAATCAGCACAAGACAAGCTGCCAATCAGTCTATTGAAATTCAGAAGCAGCGGAAGAACGATTGAAGACAAGGAAACACCAAGAACTGGACCAAATCAGCATAGAAGAGCTGATGTCCAAACACACAAAAGCTGATTTGAAGAAAACATAGCTTAAAACAAACGAAAAAAACCAGCAGTAGAATGGAATCCAGGAATAGTGGCTCTGATACCATCTTAGGAGTTTATAGAGAGTGAGGTGTAAATGAAGAGCTTAAAGCAACCTTTAGAGAGAATTTCATATTGTATTGCTTTAAACTTAAGAAATACACTAGGGTAGACATCTATATATAGGTGAAGCTAGGGATATGAGAGTAAATGTCCTAAACATGTGGACTTGTATGCAATTGTCCTAAACATTTGGACAATATGAACACTTATCTAAACTATAATCCCTAACACATACGTTAGTATAAGGAGCTTAAACGTTTAAACGAGTTTGATTAGAAGATAAACGGAGTTCGCTTAAAGAAACTTACGAGATATAAGAAATTGTATGAAACTCTTATGGTTGTGGTTCCATCATACGAAATAAATTATTATTCGTAATCAACGAAATACTTAGGCTAAAGTATCATGCCGGAAAGGAGTACCGTTAAAAGTATATTAAAAACTTCATACGTTAGTATAAGGAGCTTAAACGTTTAAACGAGTTTGATTAGAAGATAAAAAGAGTTCGCTTAAAGAAACTTACGA
The DNA here is from genome assembly GCA_946814005.1 of Chamaenerion angustifolium. NCBI lineage: Eukaryota > Viridiplantae > Streptophyta > Magnoliopsida > Myrtales > Onagraceae > Chamaenerion > Chamaenerion angustifolium. The sequence continues at coordinate 14,949,970 of OX328274.1, forward strand.
GATATAAGAAATTGTATGAAACTCTTATGGTTATGGAACCATCATACGAAATAAATTTTTCTTCGTAATAAACGAAATACTTAGGCTAAAGTATCATGCCGGAAAGGAGTACCGTTAAAAGTATATTAAAAAATTCATACGTTAGTATAATTAGCTTAAACTTTTAAACGAGTTTGAATAGAAGATAAACGGAGTTCGCTTAAAGAAACTTACGAGATATAAGAAATTGTATGAAACTCTTATGGTTGTGGTTCCATCATACGAAATAAATAATTATTCGTAATCAACGAAATACTTAGGCTAAAGTATCATGCCGGAAAGGAGTACCGTTAAAAGTATATTAAAAACTTCATACGTTAGTATAAGGAGCTTAAACGTTTAAACGAGTTTGATTAGAAGATAAACGGAGTTCGCTTAAAGAAACTTACGAGATATAAGAAATTGTATGAAACTCTTATGGTTGTGGTTCCATCATACGAAATAAATTATTATTCGTAATCAACGAAATACTTAGGCTAAAGTATCATGCCGGAAAGGAGTACCGTTAAAAGTATATTAAAAACTTCATACGTTAGTATAAGTAGCTTAAACGTTTAAACGAGTTTGATTAGAAGATAAAAAGAGTTCGCTTAAAGAAACTTACGAGATATAAGAAATTGTATGAAACTCTTATGGTTATGGAACCATCATACGAAATAAATTTTTCTTCGTAATAAACGAAATACTTAGGCTAAAGTATCATGCCGGAAAGGAGTACCGTTAAAAGTATATTAAAAACTTCATACGTTAGTATAATTAGCTTAAACTTTTAAACGAGTTTGAATAGAAGATAAACGGAGTTCGCTTAAAGAAACTTACGAGATATAAGAAATTGTATGAAACTCTTATGGTTGTGGTTCCATCATACGAAATAAATTATTATTCGTAATCAACGAAATACTTAGGCTAAAGTATCATGCCGGAAAGGAGTACCGTTAAAAGTATATTAAAAACTTCATACGTTAGTATAAGGAGCTTAAACGTTTAAACGAGTTTGATTAGAAGATAAACGGAGTTCGCTTAAAGAAACTTACGAGATATAAGAAATTGTATGAAACTCTTATTGTTGTGGTTCCATCATACGAAATAAATTATTATTCGTAATCAACGAAATACTTAGGCTAAAGTATCATGCCGGAAAGGAGTACCGTTAAAAGTATATTAAAAACTTTGTACGTTAGTATAATTAGCTTAAACTTTCAAACTAGTTTGAATAGAAGATAAACGGAGTTCGCTTAAAGAAACTTACGAGATATAAGAAATTGTATGAAACTCTTATGGTTGTGGTTCCATCATACGAAATAAATTATTATTCGTAATCAACGAAATACTTAGGCTAAAGTATCATGCCGGAAAGGAGTACCGTTAAAAGTATATTAAAAACTTCATACGTTAGTATAAGGAGCTTAAACGTTTAAACGAGTTTGATTAGAAGATAAAAAGAGTTCGCTTAAAGAAACTTACGAGATATAAGAAATTGTATGAAACTCTTATGGTTATGGTTCCATCATACGAAATAAATTTTTCTTCGTAATAAACGAAATACTTTGGCTAAAGTATCATGCCGGAAAGGAGTACCGTTAAAAGTATATTAAAAACTTCATACGTTAGTATAATTAGCTTAAACTTTTAAACGAGTTTGAATAGAAGATAAACGGAGTTCGCTTAAAGAAACTTACGAGATATAAGAAATTGTATGAAACTCTTATGGTTGTGGTTCCATCATACGAAATAAATTATTATTCGTAATCAACGAAATACTTAGGCTAAAGTATCATGCCGGAAAGGAGTACCGTTAAAAGTATATTAAAAACTTCATACGTTAGTATAAGGAGCTTAAACGTTTAAACGAGTTTGATTAGAAGATAAACGGAGTTCGCTTAAAGAAACTTACGAGATATAAGAAATTGTATGAAACTCTTATGGTTGTGGTTCCATCATACGAAATAAATTATTATTCGTAATCAACGAAATACTTAGGCTAAAGTATCATGCCGGAAAGGAGTACCGTTAAAAGTATATTAAAAACTTCATACGTTAGTATAAGTAGCTTAAACGTTTAAACGAGTTTGATTAGAAGATAAAAAGAGTTCGCTTAAAGAAACTTACGAGATATAAGAAATTGTATGAAACTCTTATGGTTATGGAACCATCATACGAAATAAATTTTTCTTCGTAATAAACGAAATACTTAGGCTAAAGTATCATGCCGGAAAGGAGTACCGTTAAAAGTATATTAAAAACTTTGTACGTTAGTATAATTAGCTTAAACTTTTAAACGAGTTTGATTAGAAGATAAACGGAGTTCGCTTAAAGAAACTTACGAGATATAAGAAATTGTATGAAACTCTTATGGTTATGGTTCCATCATACGAAATAAATTATTATTCGTAATCAACGAAATAGTTAGGCTAAAGTATCATGCCGGAAAGTAGTACCGTTAAAACTATATTAAAAACTTCATATGTTAGTATAATTAGCTTAAACTTTTAAACGAGTTTGATTAGAAGATAAACGGAGTTCGCTTAAAGAAACTTAAGAGATATAAGAAATTGTATAAAATTCTTATAGGTATGTTACCATTATACAAAATAAATTAGTATTCGTAATAAACAAAATACCGAGGCTAAAGTATCTTGCCGGAAAGGGGTACCGTTAAAATTATATTATAAACCTCATTCGTTAGTATAATTTGCTTAAACTTTTCAACGAGTTTTATTATAGAAGATAAACGGAGTTCGTTTGACGAAACTTACGAGATAGAAGAAATTGTATGAAACTCTTATGGGTGTGGTACCTTCACACGAAATAAATTATTATTCGTAACCAACAAAATACTTAGGCTAAAGTATCATGCCGGAAAGGAGTACCGTTAAAAGTATATTAAAAACTTCATACGTTAGTATAATTAGCTTAAACTTTTAAACGAGTTTGAATAGAAGATAAACGGAGTTCGCTTAAAGAAACTTACGAGATATAAGAAATTGTATGAAACTCTTCTGGTTGTGGTTCCATCATACGAAATAAATTATTATTCGTTATCAACGAAATACTTAGGCTAAAGTATCATGCCGGAAAGGAGTACCGTTAAAAGTATATTAAAAACTTCATACGTTAGTATAAGGAGCTTAAACGTTTAAACGAGTTTGATTAGAAGATAAACGGAGTTCGCTTAAAGAAACTTACGAGATATAAGAAATTGTATGAAACTCTTATGGTTGTGGTTCCATCATACGAAATAAATTATTATTCGTAATCAACGAAATACTTAGGCTAAAGTATCATGCCGGAAAGGAGTACCGTTAAAAGTATATTAAAAACTTCATACGTTAGTATAAGGAGCTTAAACGTTTAAACGAGTTTGATTAGAAGATAAACGTAGTTCGCTTAAAGAAACTTACGAGATATAAGAAATTGTATGAAACTCTTATGGTTGTGGTTCCATCATACGAAATAAATTATTATTCGTAATCAACGAAATACTTAGGCTAAAGTATCATGCCGGAAAGGAGTACCGTTAAAAGTATATTAAAAACTTCATACGTTAGTATAAGGAGCTTAAACGTTTAAACGAGTTTGATTAGAAGATAAACGGAGTTCGCTTAAAGAAACTTACGAGATATAAGAAATTGTATGAAACTCTTATGGTTGTGGTTCCATCATACGAAATAAATTATTATTCGTAATCAACGAAATACTTAGGCTAAAGTATCATGCCGGAAAGGAGTACCGTTAAAAGTATATTAAAAACTTCATACGTTAGTATAAGGAGCTTAAACGTTTAAACGAGTTTGATTAGAAGATAAACGGAGTTCGCTTAAAGAAACTTACGAGATATAAGAAATTGTATGAAACTCTTATGGTTGTGGTTCCATCATACGAAATAAATTATTATTCGTAATCAACGAAATACTTAGGCTAAAGTATCATGCCGGAAAGGAGTACCGTTAAAAGTATATTAAAAACTTCATACGTTAGTATAAGGAGCTTAAACGTTTAAACGAGTTTGATTAGAAGATAAAAAGAGTTCGCTTAAAGAAACTTACGAGATATAAGAAATTGTATGAAACTCTTATGGTTATGGAACCATCATACGAAATAAATTTTTCTTCGTAATAAACGAAATACTTAGGCTAAAGTATCATGCCGGAAAGGAGTACCGTTAAAAGTATATTAAAAACTTCATACGTTAGTATAATTAGCTTAAACTTTTAAACGAGTTTGAATAGAAGATAAACGGAGTTCGCTTAAAGAAACTTACGAGATATAAGAAATTGTATGAAACTCTTATGGTTGTGGTTCCATCATACGAAATAAATTATTATTCGTAATCAACGAAATACTTAGGCTAAAGTATCATGCCGGAAAGGAGTACCGTTAAAAGTATATTAAAAACTTCATACGTTAGTATAAGGAGCTTAAACGTTTAAACGAGTTTGATTAGAAGATAAACGGAGTTCGCTTAAAGAAACTTACGAGATATAAGAAATTGTATGAAACTCTTATGGTTGTGGTTCCATCATACGAAATAAATTATTATTCGTAATCAACGAAATACTTAGGCTAAAGTATCATGCCGGAAAGGAGTACCGTTAAAAGTATATTAAAAACTTCATACGTTAGTATAAGGAGCTTAAACGTTTAAACGAGTTTGATTAGAAGATAAAAAGAGTTCGCTTAAAGAAACTTACGAGATATAAGAAATTGTATGAAACTCTTATGGTTATGGTTCCATCATACGAAATAAATTTTTCTTCGTAATAAACGAAATACTTTGGCTAAAGTATCATGCCGGAAAGGAGTACCGTTAAAAGTATATTAAAAACTTCATACGTTAGTATAATTAGCTTAAACTTTTAAACGAGTTTGAATAGAAGATAAACGGAGTTCGCTTAAAGAAACTTACGAGATATAAGAAATTGTATGAAACTCTTATGGTTGTGGTTCCATCATACGAAATAAATTATTATTCGTAATCAACGAAATACTTAGGCTAAAGTATCATGCCGGAAAGGAGTACCGTTAAAAGTATATTAAAAACTTCATACGTTAGTATAAGGAGCTTAAACGTTTAAACGAGTTTGATTAGAAGATAAACGGAGTTCGCTTAAAGAAACTTACGAGATATAAGAAATTGTATGAAACTCTTATGGTTGTGGTTCCATCATACGAAATAAATTATTATTCGTAATCAACGAAATACTTAGGCTAAAGTATCATGCCGGAAAGGAGTACCGTTAAAAGTATATTAAAAACTTCATACGTTAGTATAAGTAGCTTAAACGTTTAAACAAGTTTGATTAGAAGATAAAAAGAGTTCGCTTAAAGAAACTTACGAGATATAAGAAATTGTATGAAACTCTTATGGTTATGGAACCATCATACGAAATAAATTTTTCTTCGTAATAAACGAAATACTTAGGCTAAAGTATCATGCCGGAAAGGAGTACCGTTAAAAGTATATTAAAAACTTTGTACGTTAGTATAATTAGCTTAAACTTTTAAACGAGTTTGATTAGAAGATAAACGGAGTTCGCTTAAAGAAACTTACGAGATATAAGAAATTGTATGAAACTCTTATGGTTATGGTTCCATCATACGAAATAAATTATTATTCGTAATCAACGAAATAGTTAGGCTAAAGTATCATGCCGGAAAGTAGTACCGTTAAAACTATATTAAAAACTTCATATGTTAGTATAATTAGCTTAAACTTTTAAACGAGTTTGATTAGAAGATAAACGGAGTTCGCTTAAAGAAACTTAAGAGATATAAGAAATTGTATAAAATTCTTATAGGTATGTTACCATTATACAAAATAAATTAGTATTCGTAATAAACAAAATACCGAGGCTAAAGTATCTTGCCGGAAAGGGGTACCGTTAAAATTATATTATAAACCTCATTCGTTAGTATAATTTGCTTAAACTTTTCAACGAGTTTTATTATAGAAGATAAACGGAGTTCGTTTGACGAAACTTACGAGATAGAAGAAATTGTATGAAACTCTTATGGGTGTGGTACCTTCACACGAAATAAATTATTATTCGTAACCAACAAAATACTTAGGCTAAAGTATCATGCCGGAAAGGAGTACCGTTAAAAGTATATTAAAAACTTCATACGTTAGTATAATTAGCTTAAACTTTTAAACGAGTTTGAATAGAAGATAAACGGAGTTCGCTTAAAGAAACTTACGAGATATAAGAAATTGTATGAAACTCTTATGGTTGTGGTTCCATCATACGAAATAAATTATTATTCGTAATCAACGAAATACTTAGGCTAAAGTATCATGCCGGAAAGGAGTACCGTTAAAAGTATATTAAAAACTTCATACGTTAGTATAAGGAGCTTAAACGTTTAAACGAGTTTGATTAGAAGATAAACGGAGTTCGCTTAAAGAAACTTACGAGATATAAGAAATTGTATGAAACTCTTATGGTTGTGGTTCCATCATACGAAATAAATTATTATTCGTAATCAACGAAATACTTAGGCTAAAGTATCATGCCGGAAAGGAGTACCGTTAAAAGTATATTAAAAACTTCATACGTTAGTATAAGGAGCTTAAACGTTTAAACGAGTTTGATTAGAAGATAAACGGAGTTCGCTTAAAGAAACTTACGAGATATAAGAAATTGTATGAAACTCTTATGGTTGTGGTTCCATCATACGAAATAAATTATTATTCGTAATCAACGAAATACTTAGGCTAAAGTATCATGCCGGAAAGGAGTACCGTTAAAAGTATATTAAAAACTTCATACGTTAGTATAAGTAGCTTAAACGTTTAAACGAGTTTGATTAGAAGATAAAAAGAGTTCGCTTAAAGAAACTTACGAGATATAAGAAATTGTATGAAACTCTTATGGTTATGGAACCATCATACGAAATAAATTTTTCTTCGTAATAAACGAAATACTTAGGCTAAAGTATCATGCCGGAAAGGAGTACCGTTAAAAGTATATTAAAAACTTCATACGTTAGTATAATTAGCTTAAACTTTTAAACGAGTTTGAATAGAAGATAAACGGAGTTCGCTTAAAGAAACTTACGAGATATAAGAAATTGTATGAAACTCTTATGGTTGTGGTTCCATCATACGAAATAAATTATTATTCGTAATCAACGAAATACTTAGGCTAAAGTATCATGCCGGAAAGGAGTACGTTAAAAGTATATTAAAAACTTCATACGTTAGTATAAGGAGCTTAAACGTTTAAACGAGTTTGATTAGAAGATAAACGGAGTTCGCTTAAAGAAACTTACGAGATATAAGAAATTGTATGAAACTCTTATGGTTGTGGTTCCATCATACGAAATAAATTATTATTCGTAATCAACGAAATACTTAGGCTAAAGTATCATGCCGGAAAGGAGTACCGTTAAAAGTATATTAAAAACTTCATACGTTAGTATAAGTAGCTTAAACGTTTAAACGAGTTTGATTAGAAGATAAAAAGAGTTCGCTTAAAGAAACTTACGAGATATAAGAAATTGTATGAAACTCTTATGGTTATGGAACCATCATACGAAATAAATTTTTCTTCGTAATAAACGAAATACTTAGGCTAAAGTATCATGCCGGAAAGGAGTACCATTAAAAGTATATTAAAAACTTCATACGTTAGTATAATTAGCTTAAACTTTTAAACGAGTTTGAATAGAAGATAAACGGAGTTCGCTTAAAGAAACTTACGAGATATAAGAAATTGTATGAAACTCTTATGGTTGTGGTTCCATCATACGAAATAAATTATTATTCGTAATCAACGAAATACTTAGGCTAAAGTATCATGCCGGAAAGGAGTACGTTAAAAGTATATTAAAAACTTCATACGTTAGTATAAGGAGCTTAAACGTTTAAACGAGTTTGATTAGAAGATAAACGGAGTTCGCTTAAAGAAACTTACGAGATATAAGAAATTGTATGAAACTCTTATGGTTGTGGTTCCATCATACGAAATAAATTATTATTCGTAATCAACGAAATACTTAGGCTAAAGTATCATGCCGGAAAGGAGTACCGTTAAAAGTATATTAAAAACTTCATACGTTAGTATAAGTAGCTTAAACGTTTAAACGAGTTTGATTAGAAGATAAAAAGAGTTCGCTTAAAGAAACTTACGAGATATAAGAAATTGTATGAAACTCTTATGGTTATGGAACCATCATACGAAATAAATTTTTCTTCGTAATAAACGAAATACTTAGGCTAAAGTATCATGCCGGAAAGGATTACCGTTAAAAGTATATTAAAAACTTCATACGTTAGTATAATTAGCTTAAACTTTTAAACGAGTTTGAATAGAAGATAAACGGAGTTCGCTTAAAGAAACTTACGAGATATAAGAAATTGTATGAAACTCTTATGGTTGTGGTTCCATCATACGAAATAAATTATTATTCGTAATCAACGAAATACTTAGGCTAAAGTATCATGCCGGAAAGGAGTACGTTAAAAGTATATTAAAAACTTCATACGTTAGTATAAGGAGCTTAAACGTTTAAACGAGTTTGATTAGAAGATAAACGGAGTTCGCTTAAAGAAACTTACGAGATATAAGAAATTGTATGAAACTCTTATGGTTGTGGTTCCATCATACGAAATAAATTATTATTCGTAATCAACGAAATACTTAGGCTAAAGTATCATGCCGGAAAGGAGTACCGTTAAAAGTATATTAAAAACTTCATACGTTAGTATAAGTAGCTTAAACGTTTAAACGAGTTTGATTAGAAGATAAAAAGAGTTCGCTTAAAGAAACTTACGAGATATAAGAAATTGTATGAAACTCTTATGGTTATGGAACCATCATACGAAATAAATTTTTCTTCGTAATAAACGAAATACTTAGGCTAAAGTATCATGCCGGAAAGGAGTACCGTTAAAAGTATATTAAAAACTTCATACGTTAGTATAATTAGCTTAAACTTTTAAACGAGTTTGAATAGAAGATAAACGGAGTTCGCTTAAAGAAACTTACGAGATATAAGAAATTGTATGAAACTCTTATGGTTGTGGTTCCATCATACGAAATAAATTATTATTCGTAATCAACGAAATACTTAGGCTAAAGTATCATGCCGGAAAGGAGTACGTTAAAAGTATATTAAAAACTTCATACGTTAGTATAAGGAGCTTAAACGTTTAAACGAGTTTGATTAGAAGATAAACGGAGTTCGCTTAAAGAAACTTACGAGATATAAGAAATTGTATGAAACTCTTATGGTTGTGGTTCCATCATACGAAATAAATTATTATTCGTAATCAACGAAATACTTAGGCTAAAGTATCATGCCGGAAAGGAGTACCGTTAAAAGTATATTAAAAACTTCATACGTTAGTATAAGTAGCTTAAACGTTTAAACGAGTTTGATTAGAAGATAAAATGAGTTCGCTTAAAGAAACTTACGAGATATAAGAAATTGTATGAAACTCTTATGGTTATGGAACCATCATACGAAATAAATTTTTTTCGTAATAAACGAAATACTTAGGCTAAAGTATCATGCCGGAAAGGAGTACCGTTAAAAGTATATTAAAAACTTTGTACGTTAGTATAATTAGCTTAAACTTTTAAACGAGTTTGATTAGAAGATAAACGGAGTTCGCTTAAAGAAACTTACGAGATATAAGAAATTGTATGAAACTCTTATGGTTATGGTTCCATCATACGAAATAAATTATTATTCGTAATCAACGAAATAGTTAGGCTAAAGTATCATGCCGGAAAGTAGTACCGTTAAAACTATATTAAAAACTTCATATGTTAGTATAATTAGCTTAAACTTTTAAACGAGTTTGATTAGAAGATAAACGGAGTTCGCTTAAAGAAACTTACGAGATATAAGAAATTGTATGAAACTCTTATGGTTATGGTTCCATCATACGAAATAAATTATTATTCGTAATCAACGAAATAGTTAGGCTAAAGTATCATGCCGGAAAGTAGTACCGTTAAAACTATATTAGAAACTTCATATGTTAGTATAATTAGCTTAAACTTTTAAACGAGTTTGATTAGAAGATAAACGGAGTTCGCTTAAAGAAACTTAAGAGATATAAGAAATTGTATAAAATTCTTATAGGTAATGTTACCATTATACAAAATAAATTAGTATTCGTAATAAACAAAATACCGAGGCTAAAGTATCTTGCCGGAAAGGGGTACCGTTAAAATTATATTATAAACCTCATTCGTTAGTATAATTTGCTTAAACTTTTCAACGAGTTTTATTATAGAAGATAAACGGAGTTCGTTTAACGAAACTTACGAGATAGAAGAAATTGTATGAAACTCTTATGGGTGTGGTACCTTCACATGAAATAAATTATTATTCGTAACCAACAAAATACTTAGGCTAAAGTATCATGCCGGAAAGGAGTACCGTTAAAAGTATATTAAAAACTTCATACGTTAGTATAAGGAGCTTAAACGTTTAAACGAGTTTGATTAGAAGATAAACGGAGTTCGCTTAAAGAAACTTACGAGATATAAGAAATTGTATGAAACTCTTATGGTTATGGTTCCATCATACGAAATAAATTATTAATCGTAATCAACGAAATAGTTAGGCTAAAGTATCATGCCGGAAAGTAGTACCGTTAAAACTATATTAAAAACTTCATATGTTAGTATAATTAGCTTAAACTTTTAAACGAGTTTGATTAGAAGATAAACGGAGTTCGCTTAAAGAAACTTACGAGATATAAGAAATTGTATGAAACTCTTATGGTTATGGTTCCATCATACGAAATAAATTATTATTCGTAATCAACGAAATAGTTAGGCTAAAGTATCATGCCGGAAAGTAGTACCGTTAAAACTATATTAAAAACTTCATATGTTAGTATAATTAGCTTAAACTTTTAAACGAGTTTGATTAGAAGATAAACGGAGTTCGCTTAAAGAAACTTAAGAGATATAAGAAATTGTATAAAATTCTTATAGGTATGTTACCATTATACAAAATAAATTAGTATTCGTAATAAACAAAATACCGAGGCTAAAGTATCTTGCCGGAAAGGGGTACCGTTAAAATTATATTATAAACCTCATTCGTTAGTATAATTTGCTTAAACTTTTCAACGAGTTTTATTATAGAAGATAAACGGAGTTCGTTTGACGAAACTTACGAGATAGAAGAAATTGTATGAAACTCTTATGGGTGTGGTACCTTCACACGAAATAAATTATTATTCGTAACCAACAAAATACTTAGGCTAAAGTATCATGCCGGAAAGGAGTACCGTTAAAAGTATATTAAAAACTTCATACGTTAGTATAATTAGCTTAAACTTTTAAACGAGTTTGAATAGAAGATAAACGGAGTTCGCTTAAAGAAACTTACGAGATATAAGAAATTGTATGAAACTCTTATGGTTGTGGTTCCATCATACGAAATAAATTATTATTCGTAATCAACGAAATACTTAGGCTAAAGTATCATGCCGGAAATGAGTACCGTTAAAAGTATATTAAAAACTTCATACGTTAGTATAAGGAGCTTAAACGTTTAAACGAGTTTGATTAGAAGATAAACGGAGTTCGCTTAAAGAAACTTACGAGATATAAGAAATTGTATGAAACTCTTATGGTTGTGGTTCCATCATACGAAATAAATTATTATTCGTAATCAACGAAATACATAGGCTAAAGTATCATGCCGGAAAGGAGTACCGTTAAAAGTATATTAAAAACTTCATACGTTAGTATAAGTAGCTTAAACGTTTAAACGAGTTTGATTAGAAGATAAACGGAGTTCGCTTAAAGAAACTTACGAGATATAAGAAATTGTATGAAACTCTTATGGTTATGGAACCATCATACGAAATAAATTTTTCTTCGTAATAAACGAAATACTTAGGCTAAAGTATCATGCCGGAAAGGAGTACCGTTAAAAGTATATTAAAAACTTTGTACGTTAGTATAATTAGCTTAAACTTTTAAACGAGTTTGATTAGAAGATAAACGGAGTTCGCTTAAAGAAACTTACGAGATATAAGAAATTGTATGAAACTCTTATGGTTATGGTTCCATCATACGAAATAAATTATTATTCGTAATCAACGAAATAGTTAGGCTAAAGTATCATGCCGGAAAGTAGTACCGTTAAAACTATATTAAAAACTTCATATGTTAGTATAATTAGCTTAAACTTTTAAACGAGTTTGATTAGAAGATAAACGGAGTTCGCTTAAAGAAACTTAAGAGATATAAGAAATTGTATAAAATTCTTATAGGTATGTTACCATTATACAAAATAAATTAGTATTCGTAATAAACAAAATACCGAGGCTAAAGTATCTTGCCGGAAAGGGGTACCGTTAAAATTATATTATAAACCTCATTCGTTAGTATAATTTGCTTAAACTTTTCAACGAGTTTTATTATAGAAGATAAACGGAGTTCGTTTGACGAAACTTACGAGATAGAAGAAATTGTATGAAACTCTTATGGGTGTGGTACCTTCACACGAAATAAATTATTATTCGTAACCAACAAAATACTTAGGCTAAAGTATCATGCCGGAAAGGAGTACCGTTAAAAGTATATTAAAAACTTCATACGTTAGTATAATTAGCTTAAACTTTTAAACGAGTTTGAATAGAAGATAAACGGAGTTCGCTTAAAGAAACTTACGAGATATAAGAAATTGTATGAAACTCTTATGGTTGTGGTTCCATCATACGAAATAAATTATTATTCGTAATCAACGAAATACTTAGGCTAAAGTATCATGCCGGAAAGGAGTACCGTTAAAAGTATATTAAAAACTTCATACGTTAGTATAAGGAGCTTAAACGTTTAAACGAGTTTGATTAGAAGATAAACGGAGTTCGCTTAAAGAAACTTACGAGATATAAGAAATTGTATGAAACTCTTATGGTTGTGGTTCCATCATACGAAATAAATTATTATTCGTAATCAACGAAATACTTAGGCTAAAGTATCATGCCGGAAAGGAGTACCGTTAAAAGTATATTAAAAACTTCATACGTTAGTATAAGTAGCTTAAACGTTTAAACGAGTTTGATTAGAAGATAAACGGAGTTCGCTTAAAGAAACTTACGAGATATAAGAAATTGTATGAAACTCTTATGGTTATGGAACCATCATACGAAATAAATTTTTCTTCGTAATAAACGAAATACTTAGGCTAAAGTATCATGCCGGAAAGGAGTACCGTTAAAAGTATATTAAAAACTTCATACGTTAGTATAAGTAGCTTTAAACGTTTAAACGAGTTTGATTAGAAGATAAAAAGAGTTCGCTTAAAGAAACTTACGAGATATAAGAAATTGTATGAAACTCTTATGGTTATGGAACCATCATACGAAATAAATTTGTCTTCGTAATAAACGAAATACTTAGGCTAAAGTATCATGCCGGAAAGGAGTACCGTTAAAAGTATATTAAAAACTTTGTACGTTAGTATAATTAGCTTAAACTTTTAAACGAGTTTTGATTAGAAGATAAACGGAGTTCGCTTAAAGAAACTTACGAGATATAAGAAATTGTATGAAACTCTTATGGTTATGGTTCCATCATACGAAATAAATTATTATTCGTAATCAACGAAATAGTTAGGCTAAAGTATCATGCCGGAAAGTAGTACCGTTAAAACTATATTAAAAACTTCATATGTTAGTATAATTAGCTAAAACTTTTAAACGAGTTTGATTAGAAGATAAACGGAGTTCGCTTAAAGAAACTTAAGAGATATAAGAAATTGTATAAAATTCTTATAGGTATGTTACCATTATACAAAATAAATTAGTATTCGTAATAAACAAAATACGAAATAAATTATTATAGGTATGATATAAGAAATTGTATGAAACTCTTATGGTTGTGGTTCCATCATACGAAATAAATTATTATTCGTAATCAACGAAATACTTAGGCTAAAGTATCATGCCGGAAAGGAGTACCGTTAAAAGTATATTAAAAACTTCATACGTTAGTATAAGGAGCTTAAACGTTTAAACGAGTTTGATTAGAAGATAAACGGAGTTCGCTTAAAGAAACTTACGAGATATAAGAAATTGTATGAAACTCTTATGGTTGTGGTTCCATCATACGAAATAAATTATTATTCGTAATCAACGAAATACTTAGGCTAAAGTATCATGCCGGAAAGGAGTACCGTTAAAAGTATATTAAAAACTTCATACGTTAGTATAAGTAGCTTAAACGTTTAAACGAGTTTGATTAGAAGATAAAAAGAGTTCGCTTAAAGAAACTTACGTGATATAAGAAATTGTATGAAACTCTTATGGTTATGGAACCATCATCAGAAATAAATTTTTCTTCGTAATAAACGAAATACTTAGGCTAAAGTATCATGCCGGAAAGGAGTACCGTTAAAAGTATATTAAAAACTTTGTACGTTAGTATAATTAGCTTAAACTTTTAAACGAGTTTGATTAGAAGATAAACGGATTTGCTTAAAGAAACTTACGAGATATAAGAAATTGTATGAAACTCTTATGGTTATGGTTCCATCATACGAAATAAATTATTATTCGTAATCAACGAAATAGTTAGGCTAAAGTATCATGCCGGAAAGTAGTACCGTTAAAACTATATTAAAAACTTCATATGTTAGTATAATTAGCTTAAACTTTTAAACGAGTTTGATTAGAAGATAAACGGAGTTCGCTTAAAGAAACTTAAGAGATATAAGAAATTGTATAAAATTCTTATAGGTATGTTACCATTATACAAAATAAATTAGTATTCGTAATAAACAAAATACCGAGGCTAAAGTATCTTGCCGGAAAGGGGTACCGTTAAAATTATATTATAAACCTCATTCGTTAGTATAATTTGCTTAAACTTTTCAACGAGTTTTATTATAGAAGATAAACGGAGTTCGTTTGAAGAAACTTACGAGATAGAAGAAATTGTATGAAACTCTTATGGGTGTGGTACCTTCACACGAAATAAATTATTATTCGTAACCAACAAAATACTTAGGCTAAAGTATCATGCCGGAAAGGAGTACCGTTAAAAGTATATTAAAAACTTCATACGTTAGTATAATTAGCTTAAACGTTTAAACGAGTTTGAATAGAAGATAAACGGAGTTCGCTTAAAGAAACTTACGAGATATAAGAAATTGTATGAAACTCTTATGGTTGTGGTTCCATCATACGAAATAAATTATTATTCGTAATCAACGAAATACTTAGGCTAAAGTATCATGCCGGAAAGGAGTACCGTTAAAAGTATATTAAAAACTTCATACGTTAGTATAAGGAGCTTAAACGTTTAAACGAGTTTGATTAGAAGATAAACGGAGTTCGCTTAAAGAAACTTACGAGATATAAGAAATTGTATGAAACTCTTATGGTTGTGGTTCCATCATACGAAATAAATTATTATTCGTAATCAACGAAATACTTAGGCTAAAGTATCATGCCGGAAAGGAGTACCGTTAAAAGTATATTAAAAACTTCATACGTTAGTATAATTAGCTTAAACTTTCAAACGAGTTTGAATAGAAGATAAACGGAGTTCGCTTAAAGAAACTTACGAGATATAAGAAATTGTATGAAACTCTTATGGTTATGGAACCATCATCAGAAATAAATTTTTCTTCGTAATAAACGAAATACTTAGGCTAAAGTATCATGCCGGAAAGGAGTACCGTTAAAAGTATATTAAAAACTTCATACGTTAGTATAATTAGCTTAAACTTTTAAACGAGTTTGAATAGAAGATAAACGGAGTTCGCTTAAAGAAACTTACGAGATATAAGAAATTGTATGAAACTCTTATGGTTGTGGTTCCATCATACGAAATAAATTATTATTCGTAATCAACGAAATACTTAGGCTAAAGTATCATGCCGGAAAGGAGTACCGTTAAAAGTATATTAAAAACTTCATACGTTAGTATAAGGAGCTTAAACGTTTAAACGAGTTTGATTAGAAGATAAACGGAGTTCGCTTAAAGAAACTTACGAGATATAAGAAATTGTATGAAACTCTTATGGTTGTGGTTCCATCATACGAAATAAATTATTATTCGTAATCAACGAAATACTTAGGCTAAAGTATCATGCCGGAAAGGAGTACCGTTAAAAGTATATTAAAAACTTCATACGTTAGTATAAGTAGCTTAAACGTTTAAACGAGTTTGATTAGAAGATAAAAAGAGTTCGCTTAAAGAAACTTACGAGATATAAGAAATTGTATGAAACTCTTATGGTTATGGAACCATCATCAGAAATAAATTTTTCTTCGTAATAAACGAAATACTTAGGCTAAAGTATCATGCCGGAAAGGAGTACCGTTAAAAGTATATTAAAAACTTTGTACGTTAGTATAATTAGCTTAAACTTTTAAACGAGTTTGATTAGAAGATAAACGGAGTTCGCTTAAAGAAACTTACGAGATATAAGAAATTGTATGAAACTCTTATGGTTATGGTTCCATCATACGAAATAAATTATTATTCGTAATCAACGAAATAGTTAGGCTAAAGTATCATGCCGGAAAGTAGTACCGTTAAAACTATATTAAAAACTTCATATGTTAGTATAATTAGCTTAAACTTTTAAACGAGTTTGATTAGAAGATAAACGGAGTTCGCTTAAAGAAACTTAAGAGATATAAGAAATTGTATAAAATTCTTATAGGTATGTTACCATTATACAAAATAAATTAGTATTCGTAATAAACAAAATACCGAGGCTAAAGTATCTTGCCGGAAAGGGGTACCGTTAAAATTATATTATAAACCTCATTCGTTAGTATAATTTGCTTAAACTTTTCAACGAGTTTTATTATAGAAGATAAACGGAGTTCGTTTGAAGAAACTTATGAGATAGAAGAAATTGTATGAAACTCTTATGGGTGTGGAACCTTCACACGAAATAAATTATTATTCGTAACCAACAAAATACTTAGGCTAAAGTATCATGCCGGAAAGGAGTACCGTTAAAAGTATATTAAAAACTTCATACGTTAGTATAATTAGCTTAAACTTTTAAACGAGTTTGAATAGAAGATAAACGGAGTTCGCTTAAAGAAACTTCCGAGATATAAGAAATTGTATGAAACTCTTATGGTTGTGGTTCCATCATACGAAATAAATTATTATTCGTAATCAACGAAATACTTAGGCTAAAGTATCATGCCGGAAAGGAGTACCGTTAAAAGTATATTAAAAACTTCATACGTTAGTATAAGTAGCTTAAACGTTTAAACGAGTTTGATTAGAAGATAAAAAGAGTTCGCTTAAAGAAACTTACGAGATATAAGAAATTGTATGAAACTCTTATGGTTATGGAACCATCATACGAAATAAATTTTTCTTCGTAATAAACGAAATACTTAGGCTAAAGTATCATGCCGGAAAGGAGTACCGTTAAAAGTATATTAAAAACTTTGTACGTTAGTATAATTAGCTTAAACTTTTAAACGAGTTTGATTAGAAGATAAACGGAGTTCGCTTAAAGAAACTTACGAGATATAAGAAATTGTATGAAACTCTTATGGTTATGGTTCCATCATACGAAATAAATTATTATTCGTAATCAACGAAATAGTTAGGCTAAAGTATCATGCCGGAAAGTAGTACCGTTAAAACTATATTAAAAACTTCATATGTTAGTATAATTAGCTTAAACTTTTAAACGAGTTTGATTAGAAGATAAACGGAGTTCGCTTAAAGAAACTTAAGAGATATAAGAAATTGTATAAAATTCTTATAGGTATGTTACCATTATACAAAATAAATTAGTATTCGTAATAAACAAAATACCGAGGCTAAAGTATCTTGCCGGAAAGGGGTACCGTTAAAATTATATTATAAACCTCATTCGTTAGTATAATTTGCTTAAACTTTTCAACGAGTTTTATTATAGAAGATAAACGGAGTTCGTTTGAAGAAACTTACGAGATAGAAGAAATTGTATGAAACTCTTATGGGTGTGGTACCTTCACACGAAATAAATTATTATTCGTAACCAACAAAATACTTAGGCTAAAGTATCATGCCGGAAAGGAGTACCGTTAAAAGTATATTAAAAACTTCATACGTTAGTATAATTAGCTTAAACTTTTAAACGAGTTTGAATAGAAGATAAACGGAGTTCGCTTAAAGAAACTTCCGAGATATAAGAAATTGTATGAAACTCTTATGGTTGTGGTTCCATCATACGAAATAAATTATTATTCGTAATCAACGAAATACTTAGGCTAAAGTATCATGCCGGAAAGGAGTACCGTTAAAAGTATATTAAAAACTTCATACGTTAGTATAATTAGCTTAAACTTTCAAACGAGTTTGAATAGAAGATAAACGGAGTTCGCTTAAAGAAACTTACGAGATATAAGAAATTGTATGAAACTCTTATGGTTATGGAACCATCATCAGAAATAAATTTTTCTTCGTAATAAACGAAATACTTAGGCTAAAGTATCATGCCGGAAAGGAGTACCGTTAAAAGTATATTAAAAACTTCATACGTTAGTATAATTAGCTTAAACTTTTAAACGAGTTTGAATAGAAGATAAACGGAGTTCGCTTAAAGAAACTTACGAGATATAAGAAATTGTATGAAACTCTTATGGTTGTGGTTCCATCATACGAAATAAATTATTATTCGTAATCAACGAAATACTTAGGCTAAAGTATCATGCCGGAAAGGAGTACCGTTAAAAGTATATTAAAAACTTCATACGTTAGTATAAGGAGCTTAAACGTTTAAACGAGTTTGATTAGAAGATAAACGGAGTTCGCTTAAAGAAACTTACGAGATATAAGAAATTGTATGAAACTCTTATGGTTGTGGTTCCATCATACGAAATAAATTATTATTCGTAATCAACGAAATACTTAGGCTAAAGTATCATGCCGGAAAGGAGTACCGTTAAAAGTATATTAAAAACTTCATACGTTAGTATAAGTAGCTTAAACGTTTAAACGAGTTTGATTAGAAGATAAAAAGAGTTCGCTTAAAGAAACTTACGAGATATAAGAAATTGTATGAAACTCTTATGGTTATGGAACCATCATCAGAAATAAATTTTTCTTCGTAATAAACGAAATACTTAGGCTAAAGTATCATGCCGGAAAGGAGTACCGTTAAAAGTATATTAAAAACTTTGTACGTTAGTATAATTAGCTTAAACTTTTAAACGAGTTTGATTAGAAGATAAACGGAGTTCGCTTAAAGAAACTTACGAGATATAAGAAATTGTATGAAACTCTTATGGTTATGGTTCCATCATACGAAATAAATTATTATTCGTAATCAACGAAATAGTTAGGCTAAAGTATCATGCCGGAAAGTAGTACCGTTAAAACTATATTAAAAACTTCATATGTTAGTATAATTAGCTTAAACTTTTAAACGAGTTTGATTAGAAGATAAACGGAGTTCGCTTAAAGAAACTTAAGAGATATAAGAAATTGTATAAAATTCTTATAGGTATGTTACCATTATACAAAATAAATTAGTATTCGTAATAAACAAAATACCGAGGCTAAAGTATCTTGCCGGAAAGGGGTACCGTTAAAATTATATTATAAACCTCATTCGTTAGTATAATTTGCTTAAACTTTTCAACGAGTTTTATTATAGAAGATAAACGGAGTTCGTTTGAAGAAACTTATGAGATAGAAGAAATTGTATGAAACTCTTATGGGTGTGGAACCTTCACACGAAATAAATTATTATTCGTAACCAACAAAATACTTAGGCTAAAGTATCATGCCGGAAAGGAGTACCGTTAAAAGTATATTAAAAACTTCATACGTTAGTATAATTAGCTTAAACTTTTAAACGAGTTTGAATAGAAGATAAACGGAGTTCGCTTAAAGAAACTTACGAGATATAAGAAATTGTATGAAACTCTTATGGTTGTGGTTCCATCATACGAAATAAATTATTATTCGTAATCAACGAAATACTTAGGCTAAAGTATCATGCCGGAAAGGAGTACCGTTAAAAGTATATTAAAAACTTCATACGTTAGTATAAGTAGCTTAAACGTTTAAACGAGTTTGATTAGAAGATAAAAAGAGTTCGCTTAAAGAAACTTACGAGATATAAGAAATTGTATGAAACTCTTATGGTTATGGAACCATCATACGAAATAAATTTTTCTTCGTAATAAACGAAATACTTAGGCTAAAGTATCATGCCGGAAAGGAGTACCGTTAAAAGTATATTAAAAACTTTGTACGTTAGTATAATTAGCTTAAACTTTTAAACGAGTTTGATTAGAAGATAAACGGAGTTCGCTTAAAGAAACTTACGAGATATAAGAAATTGTATGAAACTCTTATGGTTATGGTTCCATCATACGAAATAAATTATTATTCGTAATCAACGAAATAGTTAGGCTAAAGTATCATGCCGGAAAGTAGTACCGTTAAAACTATATTAAAAACTTCATATGTTAGTATAATTAGCTTAAACTTTTAAACGAGTTTGATTAGAAGATAAACGGAGTTCGCTTAAAGAAACTTAAGAGATATAAGAAATTGTATAAAATTCTTATAGGTATGTTACCATTATACAAAATAAATTAGTATTCGTAATAAACAAAATACCGAGGCTAAAGTATCTTGCCGGAAAGGGGTACCGTTAAAATTATATTATAAACCTCATTCGTTAGTATAATTTGCTTAAACTTTTCAACGAGTTTTATTATAGAAGATAAACGGAGTTCGTTTGAAGAAACTTACGAGATAGAAGAAATTGTATGAAACTCTTATGGGTGTGGTACCTTCACACGAAATAAATTATTATTCGTAACCAACAAAATACTTAGGCTAAAGTATCATGCCGGAAAGGAGTACCGTTAAAAGTATATTAAAAACTTCATACGTTAGTATAATTAGCTTAAACTTTTAAACGAGTTTGAATAGAAGATAAACGGAGTTCGCTTAAAGAAACTTCCGAGATATAAGAAATTGTATGAAACTCTTATGGTTGTGGTTCCATCATACGAAATAAATTATTATTCGTAATCAACGAAATACTTAGGCTAAAGTATCATGCCGGAAAGGAGTACCGTTAAAAGTATATTAAAAACTTCATACGTTAGTATAATTAGCTTAAACTTTCAAACGAGTTTGAATAGAAGATAAACGGAGTTCGCTTAAAGAAACTTACGAGATATAAGAAATTGTATGAAACTCTTATGGTTATGGAACCATCATCAGAAATAAATTTTTCTTCGTAATAAACGAAATACTTAGGCTAAAGTATCATGCCGGAAAGGAGTACCGTTAAAAGTATATTAAAAACTTCATACGTTAGTATAATTAGCTTAAACTTTTAAACGAGTTTGAATAGAAGATAAACGGAGTTCGCTTAAAGAAACTTACGAGATATAAGAAATTGTATGAAACTCTTATGGTTGTGGTTCCATCATACGAAATAAATTATTATTCGTAATCAACGAAATACTTAGGCTAAAGTATCATGCCGGAAAGGAGTACCGTTAAAAGTATATTAAAAACTTCATACGTTAGTATAAGGAGCTTAAACGTTTAAACGAGTTTGATTAGAAGATAAACGGAGTTCGCTTAAAGAAACTTACGAGATATAAGAAATTGTATGAAACTCTTATGGTTGTGGTTCCATCATACGAAATAAATTATTATTCGTAATCAACGAAATACTTAGGCTAAAGTATCATGCCGGAAAGGAGTACCGTTAAAAGTATATTAAAAACTTCATACGTTAGTATAAGTAGCTTAAACGTTTAAACGAGTTTGATTAGAAGATAAAAAGAGTTCGCTTAAAGAAACTTACGAGATATAAGAAATTGTATGAAACTCTTATGGTTATGGAACCATCATCAGAAATAAATTTTTCTTCGTAATAAACGAAATACTTAGGCTAAAGTATCATGCCGGAAAGGAGTACCGTTAAAAGTATATTAAAAACTTTGTACGTTAGTATAATTAGCTTAAACTTTTAAACGAGTTTGATTAGAAGATAAACGGAGTTCGCTTAAAGAAACTTACGAGATATAAGAAATTGTATGAAACTCTTATGGTTATGGTTCCATCATACGAAATAAATTATTATTCGTAATCAACGAAATAGTTAGGCTAAAGTATCATGCCGGAAAGTAGTACCGTTAAAACTATATTAAAAACTTCATATGTTAGTATAATTAGCTTAAACTTTTAAACGAGTTTGATTAGAAGATAAACGGAGTTCGCTTAAAGAAACTTAAGAGATATAAGAAATTGTATAAAATTCTTATAGGTATGTTACCATTATACAAAATAAATTAGTATTCGTAATAAACAAAATACCGAGGCTAAAGTATCTTGCCGGAAAGGGGTACCGTTAAAATTATATTATAAACCTCATTCGTTAGTATAATTTGCTTAAACTTTTCAACGAGTTTTATTATAGAAGATAAACGGAGTTCGTTTGAAGAAACTTATGAGATAGAAGAAATTGTATGAAACTCTTATGGGTGTGGAACCTTCACACGAAATAAATTATTATTCGTAACCAACAAAATACTTAGGCTAAAGTATCATGCCGGAAAGGAGTACCGTTAAAAGTATATTAAAAACTTCATACGTTAGTATAATTAGCTTAAACTTTTAAACGAGTTTGAATAGAAGATAAACGGAGTTCGCTTAAAGAAACTTCCGAGATATAAGAAATTGTATGAAACTCTTATGGTTGTGGTTCCATCATACGAAATAAATTATTATTCGTAATCAACGAAATACTTAGGCTAAAGTATCATGCCGGAAAGGAGTACCGTTAAAAGTATATTAAAAACTTCATACGTTAGTATAAGTAGCTTAAACGTTTAAACGAGTTTGATTAGAAGATAAAAAGAGTTCGCTTAAAGAAACTTACGAGATATAAGAAATTGTATGAAACTCTTATGGTTATGGAACCATCATACGAAATAAATTTTTCTTCGTAATAAACGAAATACTTAGGCTAAAGTATCATGCCGGAAAGGAGTACCGTTAAAAGTATATTAAAAACTTTGTACGTTAGTATAATTAGCTTAAACTTTTAAACGAGTTTGATTAGAAGATAAACGGAGTTCGCTTAAAGAAACTTACGAGATATAAGAAATTGTATGAAACTCTTATGGTTATGGTTCCATCATACGAAATAAATTATTATTCGTAATCAACGAAATAGTTAGGCTAAAGTATCATGCCGGAAAGTAGTACCGTTAAAACTATATTAAAAACTTCATATGTTAGTATAATTAGCTTAAACTTTTAAACGAGTTTGATTAGAAGATAAACGGAGTTCGCTTAAAGAAACTTAAGAGATATAAGAAATTGTATAAAATTCTTATAGGTATGTTACCATTATACAAAATAAATTAGTATTCGTAATAAACAAAATACCGAGGCTAAAGTATCTTGCCGGAAAGGGGTACCGTTAAAATTATATTATAAACCTCATTCGTTAGTATAATTTGCTTAAACTTTTCAACGAGTTTTATTATAGAAGATAAACGGAGTTCGTTTGAAGAAACTTACGAGATAGAAGAAATTGTATGAAACTCTTATGGGTGTGGTACCTTCACACGAAATAAATTATTATTCGTAACCAACAAAATACTTAGGCTAAAGTATCATGCCGGAAAGGAGTACCGTTAAAAGTATATTAAAAACTTCATACGTTAGTATAATTAGCTTAAACTTTTAAACGAGTTTGAATAGAAGATAAACGGAGTTCGCTTAAAGAAACTTCCGAGATATAAGAAATTGTATGAAACTCTTATGGTTGTGGTTCCATCATACGAAATAAATTATTATTCGTAATCAACGAAATACTTAGGCTAAAGTATCATGCCGGAAAGGAGTACCGTTAAAAGTATATTAAAAACTTCATACGTTAGTATAAGTAGCTTAAACGTTTAAACGAGTTTGATTAGAAGATAAAAAGAGTTCGCTTAAAGAAACTTACGAGATATAAGAAATTGTATGAAACTCTTATGGTTATGGAACCATCATACGAAATAAATTTTTCTTCGTAATAAACAAAATACTTAGGCTAAAGTATCATGCCGGAAAGGAGTACCGTTAAAAGTATATTAAAAACTTTGTACGTTAGTATAATTAGCTTAAACTTTTAAACGAGTTTGATTAGAAGATAAACGGAGTTCGCTTAAAGAAACTTACGAGATATAAGAAATTGTATGAAACTCTTATGGTTATGGTTCCATCATACGAAATAAATTATTATTCGTAACCAACAAAATACTTAGGCTAAAGTATCATGCCGGAAAGGAGTACCGTTAAAAGTATATTAAAAACTTCATACGTTAGTATAATTAGCTTAAACTTTTAAACGAGTTTGAATAGAAGATAAACGGAGTTCGCTTAAAGAAACTTACGAGATATAAGAAATTGTATGAAACTCTTATGGTTGTGGTTCCATCATACGAAATAAATTATTATTCGTAATCAACGAAATACTTAGGCTAAAGTATCATGCCGGAAAGGAGTACCGTTAAAAGTATATTAAAAACTTCATACGTTAGTATAAGTAGCTTAAACGTTTAAACGAGTTTGATTAGAAGATAAAAAGAGTTCGCTTAAAGAAACTTACGAGATATAAGAAATTGTATGAAACTCTTATGGTTATGGAACCATCATACGAAATAAATTTTTCTTCGTAATAAACAAAATACTTAGGCTAAAGTATCATGCCGGAAAGGAGTACCGTTAAAAGTATATTAAAAACTTTGTACGTTAGTATAATTAGCTTAAACTTTTAAACGAGTTTGATTAGAAGATAAACGGAGTTCGCTTAAAGAAACTTACGAGATATAAGAAATTGTATGAAACTCTTATGGTTATGGTTCCATCATACGAAATAAATTATTATTCGTAATCAACGAAATAGTTAGGCTAAAGTATCATGCCGGAAAGTAGTACCGTTAAAACTATATTAAAAACTTCATATGTTAGTATAATTAGCTTAAACTTTTAAACGAGTTTGATTAGAAGATAAACGGAGTTCGCTTAAAGAAACTTAAGAGATATAAGAAATTGTATAAAATTCTTATAGGTATGTTACCATTATACAAAATAAATTAGTATTCGTAATAAACAAAATACCGAGGCTAAAGTATCTTGCCGGAAAGGGGTACCGTTAAAATTATATTATAAACCTCATTCGTTAGTATAATTTGCTTAAACTTTTCAACGAGTTTTATTATAGAAGATAAACGGAGTTCGTTTGAAGAAACTTACGAGATAGAAGAAATTGTATGAAACTCTTATGGGTGTGGTACCTTCACACGAAATAAATTATTATTCGTAACCAACAAAATACTTAGGCTAAAGTATCATGCCGGAAAGGAGTACCGTTAAAAGTATATTAAAAACTTCATACGTTAGTATAATTAGCTTAAACTTTTAAACGAGTTTGAATAGAAGATAAACGGAGTTCGCTTAAAGAAACTTCCGAGATATAAGAAATTGTATGAAACTCTTATGGTTGTGGTTCCATCATACGAAATAAATTATTATTCGTAATCAACGAAATACTTAGGCTAAAGTATCATGCCGGAAAGGAGTACCGTTAAAAGTATATTAAAAACTTCATACGTTAGTATAAGTAGCTTAAACGTTTAAACGAGTTTGATTAGAAGATAAAAAGAGTTCGCTTAAAGAAACTTACGAGATATAAGAAATTGTATGAAACTCTTATGGTTATGGAACCATCATACGAAATAAATTTTTCTTCGTAATAAACGAAATACTTAGGCTAAAGTATCATGCCGGAAAGGAGTACCGTTAAAAGTATATTAAAAACTTTGTACGTTAGTATAATTAGCTTAAACTTTTAAACGAGTTTGATTAGAAGATAAACGGAGTTCGCTTAAAGAAACTTACGAGATATAAGAAATTGTATGAAACTCTTATGGTTATGGTTCCATCATACGAAATAAATTATTATTCGTAATCAACGAAATAGTTAGGCTAAAGTATCATGCCGGAAAGGAGTACCGTTAAAAGTATATTAAAAACTTCATACGTTAGTATAAGTAGCTTAAACGTTTAAACGAGTTTGATTAGAAGATAAAAAGAGTTCGCTTAAAGAAATTGTATGAAACTCTTATGGTTATGGAACCATCATACGAAATAAATTTTTCTTCGTAATAAACGAAATACTTAGGCTAAAGTATCATGCCGGAAAGGAGTACCGTTAAAAATATATTAAAAACTTTGTACGTTAGTATAATTAGCTTAAACTTTTAAACGAGTTTGATTAGAAGATAAACGGAGTTCGCTTAAAGAAACTTACGAGATATAAGAAATTGTATGAAACTCTTATGGTTATGGTTCCATCATACGAAATAAATTATTATTCGTAATCAACGAAATAGTTAGGCTAAAGTATCATGCCGGAAAGTAGTACCGTTAAAACTATATTAAAAACTTCATATGTTAGTATAATTAGCTTAAACTTTTAAACGAGTTTGATTAGAAGATAAACGGAGTTCGCTTAAAGAAACTTAAGAGATATAAGAAATTGTATGAAACTCTTATGGTTATGGTTCCATCATACGAAATAAATTATTATTCGTAATCAACGAAATAGTTAGGCTAAAGTATCATGCCGGAAAGTAGTACCGTTAAAACTATATTAAAAACTTCATATGTTAGTATAATTAGCTTAAACTTTTAAACGAGTTTGATTAGAAGATAAACGGAGTTCGCTTAAAGAAACTTAAGAGATATAAGAAATTATATGAAACTCTTATGGTTATGGTTCCATCATACGAAATAAATTATTATTCGTAATCAACGAAATAGTTAGGCTAAAGTATCATGCCGGAAAGTAGTACCGTTAAAACTATATTAAAAACTTCATACGTTAGTATAAGTAGCTTAAACGTTTAAACGAGTTTGATTAGAAGATAAAAAGAGTTCGCTTAAAGAAACTTACGAGATATAAGAAATTGTATGAAACTCTTATGGTTGTGGTTCCATCATACGAAATAAATTATTATTCTTAATCAACGAAATACTTAGGCTAAAGTGTTATGCCGGAAAAGAGTACCGTTAAAAGTATAATATAAACTTCACACGTTAGAATAATTAGCTTGAACATTTATATGATTTTGATTAGGAGATAAACGGAGTTCGCTTAAAGAAACTTACGAGATATAAGAATTTGTATGAAACTCTTATGGGTGTGGTTCAATCATACGAAATAAATTATTATTCGTAACCAACAAAATACTTAGGCTAAAGTATCATGCCGGAAAGGAGTACCGTTAAAAGTATATTAAAAACTTCATACGTTAGTATAATTAGCTTAAACTTTTAAACTAGTTTGAATAGAAGATAAACGGAGTTCGCTTAAAGAAACTTACGAGATATAAGAAATTGTATGAAACTCTTATGGTTGTGGTTCCATCATATGAAATAAATTATTATTCGTAATCAACGAAATACTTAGGCTAAAGTATCATGCCGGAAAGGAGTACCGTTAAAAGTATATTAAAAACTTCATACGTTAGTATAAGGAGCTTAAACGTTTAAACGAGTTTGATTAGAAGATAAACGGAGTTCGCTTAAAGAAACTTCCGAGATATAAGAAATTGTATGAAACTCTTATGGTTGTGGTTCCATCATACGAAATAAATTATTATTCGTAATCAACGAAATACTTAGGCTAAAGTATCATGCCGGAAAGGAGTACCGTTAAAAGTATATTAAAAACTTCATACGTTAGTATAAGTAGCTTAAACGTTTAAACGAGTTTGATTAGAAGATAAAAAGAGTTCGCTTAAAGAAACTTACGAGATATAAGAAATTGTATGAAACTCTTATGGTTATGGAACCATCATACGAAATAAATTTTTCTTCGTAATAAACGAAATACTTAGGCTAAAGTATCATGCCGGAAAGGAGTACCGTTAAAAGTATATTAAAAACTTTGTACGTTAGTATAATTAGCTTAAACTTTTAAACGAGTTTGATTAGAAGATAAACGGAGTTCGCTTAAAGAAACTTACGAGATATAAGAAATTGTATGAAACTCTTATGGTTATGGTTCCATCATACGAAATAAATTATAATTCGTAATCAACGAAATAGTTAGGCTAAAGTATCATGCCGGAAAGGAGTACCGTTAAAAGTATATTAAAAACTTCATACGTTAGTATAAGTAGCTTAAACGTTTAAACGAGTTTGATTAGAAGATAAAAAGAGTTCGCTTAAAGAAATTGTATGAAACTCTTATGGTTATGGAACCATCATACGAAATAAATTTTTCTTCGTAATAAACGAAATACTTAGGCTAAAGTATCATGCCGGAAAGGAGTACCGTTAAAAATATATTAAAAACTTTGTACGTTAGTATAATTAGCTTAAACTTTTAAACGAGTTTGATTAGAAGATAAACGGAGTTCGCTTAAAGAAACTTAAGAGATATAAGAAATTGTATGAAACTCTTATGGTTATGGTTCCATCATACGAAATAAATTATTATTCGTAATCAACGAAATAGTTAGGCTAAAGTATCATGCCGGAAAGTAGTACCGTTAAAACTATATTAAAAACTTCATATGTTAGTATAATTAGCTTAAACATTTAAACGAGTTTGATTAGAAGATAAACGGAGTTCGCTTAAAGAAACTTAAGAGATATAAGAAATTGTATGAAACTCTTATGGTTATGGTTCCATCATACGAAATAAATTATTATTCGTAATCAACGAAATAGTTAGGCTAAAGTATCATGCCGGAAAGTAGTACCGTTAAAACTATATTAAAAACTTCATATGTTAGTATAATTAGCTTAAACTTTTAAACGAGTTTGATTAGAAGATAAACGGAGTTCGCTTAAAGAAAATTAAGAGATATAAGAAATTATATGAAACTCTTATGGTTATGGTTCCATCATACGAAATAAATTATTATTCGTAATCAACGAAATAGTTAGGCTAAAGTATCATGCCGGAAAGTAGTACCGTTAAAACTATATTAAAAACTTCATACGTTAGTATAAGTAGCTTAAACGTTTAAACGAGTTTGATTAGAAGATAAAAAGAGTTCGCTTAAAGAAACTTACGAGATATAAGAAATTGTATGAAACTCTTATGGTTGTGGTTCCATCATACGAAATAAATTATTATTCTTAATCAACGAAATACTTAGGCTAAAGTGTTATGCCGGAAAAGAGTACCGTTAAAAGTATAATATAAACTTCACACGTTAGAATAATTAGCTTGAACATTTATATGATTTTGATTAGGAGATAAACGGAGTTCGCTTAAAGAAACTTACGAGATATAAGAATTTGTATGAAACTCTTATGGGTGTGGTTCAATCATACGAAATAAATTATTATTCGTAACCAACAAAATACTTAGGCTAAAGTATCATGCCGGAAAGGAGTACCGTTAAAAGTATATTAAAAACTTCATACGTTAGTATAATTAGCTTAAACTTTTAAACTAGTTTGAATAGAAGATAAACGGAGTTCGCTTAAAGAAACTTACGAGATATAAGAAATTGTATGAAACTCTTATGGTTGTGGTTCCATCATATGAAATAAATTATTATTCGTAATCAACGAAATACTTAGGCTAAAGTATCATGCCGGAAAGGAGTACCGTTAAAAGTATATTAAAAACTTCATACGTTAGTATAAGGAGCTTAAACGTTTAAACGAGTTTGATTAGAAGATAAACGGAGTTCGCTTAAAGAAACTTCCGAGATATAAGAAATTGTATGAAACTCTTATGGTTGTGGTTCCATCATACGAAATAAATTATTATTCGTAATCAACGAAATACTTAGGCTAAAGTATCATGCCGGAAAGGAGTACCGTTAAAAGTATATTAAAAACTTCATACGTTAGTATAAGTAGCTTAAACGTTTAAACGAGTTTGATTAGAAGATAAAAAGAGTTCGCATAAAGAAACTTACGAGATATAAGAAATTGTATGAAACTCTTATGGTTATGGAACCATCATACGAAATAAATTTTTCTTCGTAATAAACGAAATACTTAGGCTAAAGTATCATGCCGGAAAGGAGTACCGTTAAAAGTATATTAAAAACTTTGTACGTTAGTATAATTAGCTTAAACTTTTAAACGAGTTTGATTAGAAGATAAACGGAGTTCGCTTAAAGAAACTTACGAGATATAAGAAATTGTATGAAACTCTTATGGTTATGGTTCCATCATACGAAATAAATTATTATTCGTAATCAACGAAATAGTTAGGCTAAAGTATCATGCCGGAAAGGAGTACCGTTAAAAGTATATTAAAAACTTCATACGTTAGTATAAGTAGCTTAAACGTTTAAACGAGTTTGATTAGAAGATAAAAAGAGTTCGCTTAAAGAAATTGTATGAAACTCTTATGGTTATGGAACCATCATACGAAATAAATTTTTCTTCGTAATAAACGAAATACTTAGGCTAAAGTATCATGCCGGAAAGGAGTACCGTTAAAAATATATTAAAAACTTTGTACGTTAGTATAATTAGCTTAAACTTTTAAACGAGTTTGATTAGAAGATAAACGGAGTTCGCTTAAAGAAACTTAAGAGATATAAGAAATTGTATGAAACTCTTATGGTTATGGTTCCATCATACGAAATAAATTATTATTCGTAATCAACGAAATAGTTAGGCTAAAGTATCATGCCGGAAAGTAGTACCGTTAAAACTATATTAAAAACTTCATATGTTAGTATAATTAGCTTAAACATTTAAACGAGTTTGATTAGAAGATAAACGGAGTTCGCTTAAAGAAACTTAAGAGATATAAGAAATTGTATGAAACTCTTATGGTTATGGTTCCATCATACGAAATAAATTATTATTCGTAATCAACGAAATAGTTAGGCTAAAGTATCATGCCGGAAAGTAGTACCGTTAAAACTATATTAAAAACTTCATATGTTAGTATAATTAGCTTAAACTTTTAAACGAGTTTGATTAGAAGATAAACGGAGTTCGCTTAAAGAAACTTAAGAGATATAAGAAATTATATGAAACTCTTATGGTTATGGTTCCATCATACGAAATAAATTATTATTCGTAATCAACGAAATAGTTAGGCTAAAGTATCATGCCGGAAAGTAGTACCGTTAAAACTATATTAAAAACTTCATACGTTAGTATAAGTAGCTTAAACGTTTAAACGAGTTTGATTAGAAGATAAAAAGAGTTCGCTTAAAGAAACTTACGAGATATAAGAAATTGTATGAAACTCTTATGGTTGTGGTTCCATCATACGAAATAAATTATTATTCTTAATCAACGAAATACTTAGGCTAAAGTGTTATGCCGGAAAAGAGTACCGTTAAAAGTATAATATAAACTTCACACGTTAGAATAATTAGCTTGAACATTTATATGATTTTGATTAGGAGATAAACGGAGTTCGCTTAAAGAAACTTACGAGATATAAGAATTTGTATGAAACTCTTATGGGTGTGGTTCAATCATACGAAATAAATTATTATTCGTAACCAACAAAATACTTAGGCTAAAGTATCATGCCGGAAAGGAGTACCGTTAAAAGTATATTAAAAACTTCATACGTTAGTATAATTAGCTTAAACTTTTAAACTAGTTTGAATAGAAGATAAACGGAGTTCGCTTAAAGAAACTTACGAGATATAAGAAATTGTATGAAACTCTTATGGTTGTGGTTCCATCATATGAAATAAATTATTATTCGTAATCAACGAAATACTTAGGCTAAAGTATCATGCCGGAAAGGAGTACCGTTAAAAGTATATTAAAAACTTCATACGTTAGTATAAGGAGCTTAAACGTTTAAACGAGTTTGATTAGAAGATAAACGGAGTTCGCTTAAAGAAACTTCCGAGATATAAGAAATTGTATGAAACTCTTATGGTTGTGGTTCCATCATACGAAATAAATTATTATTCGTAATCAACTAAATACTTAGGCTAAAGTATCATGCCGGAAAGGAGTACCGTTAAAAGTATATTAAAAACTTCATACGTTAGTATAAGTAGCTTAAACGTTTAAACGAGTTTGATTAGAAGATAAAAAGAGTTCGCTTAAAGAAACTTACGAGATATAAGAAATTGTATGAAACTCTTATGGTTATGGAACCATCATACGAAATAAATTTTTCTTCGTAATAAACGAAATACTTAGGCTAAAGTATCATGCCGGAAAGGAGTACCGTTAAAAGTATATTAAAAACTTTGTACGTTAGTATAATTAGCTTAAACTTTTAAACGAGTTTGATTAGAAGATAAACGGAGTTCGCTTAAAGAAACTTACGAGATATAAGAAATTGTATGAAACTCTTATGGTTATGGTTCCATCATACGAAATAAATTATTATTCGTAATCAACGAAATAGTTAGGCTAAAGTATCATGCCGGAAAGGAGTACCGTTAAAAGTATATTAAAAACTTCATACGTTAGTATAAGTAGCTTAAACGTTTAAACGAGTTTGATTAGAAGATAAAAAGAGTTCGCTTAAAGAAATTGTATGAAACTCTTATGGTTATGGAACCATCATACGAAATAAATTTTTCTTCGTAATAAACGAAATACTTAGGCTAAAGTATCATGCCGGAAAGGAGTACCGTTAAAAATATATTAAAAACTTTGTACGTTAGTATAATTAGCTTAAACTTTTAAACGAGTTTGATTAGAAGATAAACGGAGTTCGCTTAAAGAAACTTAAGAGATATAAGAAATTGTATGAAACTCTTATGGTTATGGTTCCATCATACGAAATAAATTATTATTCGTAATCAACGAAATAGTTAGGCTAAAGTATCATGCCGGAAAGTAGTACCGTTAAAACTATATTAAAAACTTCATATGTTAGTATAATTAGCTTAAACTTTTAAACGAGTTTGATTAGAACATAAACGGAGTTAGCTTAAAGAAACTTAAGAGATATAAGAAATTGTATGAAACTCTTATGGTTATGGTTCCATCATACGAAATAAATTATTATTCGTAATCAACGAAATAGTTAGGCTAAAGTATCATGCCGGAAAGTAGTACCGTTAAAACTATATTAAAAACTTCATATGTTAGTATAATTAGCTTAAACTTTTAAACGAGTTTGATTAGAAGATAAACGGAGTTCGCTTAAAGAAACTTAAGAGATATAAGAAATTATATGAAACTCTTATGGTTATGGTTCCATCATACGAAATAAATTATTATTCGTAATCAACGAAATAGTTAGGCTAAAGTATCATGCCGGAAAGTAGTACCGTTAAAACTATATTAAAAACTTCATACGTTAGTATAAGTAGCTTAAACGTTTAAACGAGTTTGATTAGAAGATAAAAAGAGTTCGCTTAAAGAAACTTACGAGATATAAGAAATTGTATGAAACTCTTATGGTTGTGGTTCCATCATACGAAATAAATTATTATTCTTAATCAACGAAATACTTAGGCTAAAGTGTTATGCCGGAAAAGAGTACCGTTAAAAGTATAATATAAACTTCACACGTTAGAATAATTAGCTTGAACATTTATATGATTTTGATTAGGAGATAAACGGAGTTCGCTTAAAGAAACTTACGAGATATAAGAATTTGTATGAAACTCTTATGGGTGTGGTTCAATCATACGAAATAAATTATTATTCGTAACCAACAAAATACTTAGGCTAAAGTATCATGCCGGAAAGGAGTACCGTTAAAAGTATATTAAAAACTTCATACGTTAGTATAATTAGCTTAAACTTTTAAACTAGTTTGAATAGAAGATAAACGGAGTTCGCTTAAAGAAACTTACGAGATATAAGAAATTGTATGAAACTCTTATGGTTGTGGTTCCATCATATGAAATAAATTATTATTCGTAATCAACGAAATACTTAGGCTAAAGTATCATGCCGGAAAGGAGTACCGTTAAAAGTATATTAAAAACTTCATACGTTAGTATAAGGAGCTTAAACGTTTAAACGAGTTTGATTAGAAGATAAACGGAGTTCGCTTAAAGAAACTTCCGAGATATAAGAAATTGTATGAAACTCTTATGGTTGTGGTTCCATCATACGAAATAAATTATTATTCGTAATCAACGAAATACTTAGGCTAAAGTATCATGCCGGAAAGGAGTACCGTTAAAAGTATATTAAAAACTTCATACGTTAGTATAAGTAGCTTAAACGTTTAAACGAGTTTGATTAGAAGATAAAAAGAGTTCGCTTAAAGAAACTTACGAGATATAAGAAATTGTATGAAACTCTTATGGTTATGGAACCATCATACGAAATAAATTTTTCTTCGTAATAAACGAAATACTTAGGCTAAAGTATCATGCCGGAAAGGAGTACCGTTAAAAGTATATTAAAAACTTTGTACGTTAGTATAATTAGCTTAAACTTTTAAACGAGTTTGATTAGAAGATAAACGGAGTTCGCTTAAAGAAACTTACGAGATATAAGAAATTGTATGAAACTCTTATGGTTATGGTTCCATCATACGAAATAAATTATTATTCGTAATCAACGAAATAGTTAGGCTAAAGTATCATGCCGGAAAGGAGTACCGTTAAAAGTATATTAAAAACTTCATACGTTAGTATAAGTAGCTTAAACGTTTAAACGAGTTTGATTAGAAGATAAAAAGAGTTCGCTTAAAGAAATTGTATGAAACTCTTATGGTTATGGAACCATCATACGAAATAAATTTTTCTTCGTAATAAACGAAATACTTAGGCTAAAGTATCATGCCGGAAAGGAGTACCGTTAAAAATATATTAAAAACTTTGTACGTTAGTATAATTAGCTTAAACTTTTAAACGAGTTTGATTAGAAGATAAACGGAGTTCGCTTAAAGAAACTTAAGAGATATAAGAAATTGTATGAAACTCTTATGGTTATGGTTCCATCATACGAAATAAATTATTATTCGTAATCAACGAAATAGTTAGGCTAAAGTATCATGCCGGAAAGTAGTACCGTTAAAACTATATTAAAAACTTCATATGTTAGTATAATTAGCTTAAACTTTTAAACGAGTTTGATTAGAAGATAAACGGAGTTCGCTTAAAGAAACTTAAGAGATATAAGAAATTGTATGAAACTCTTATGGTTATGGTTCCATCATACGAAATAAATTATTATTCGTAATCAACGAAATAGTTAGGCTAAAGTATCATGCCGGAAAGTAGTACCGTTAAAACTATATTAAAAACTTCATATGTTAGTATAATTAGCTTAAACTTTTAAACGAGTTTGATTAGAAGATAAACGGAGTTCGCTTAAAGAAACTTAAGAGATATAAGAAATTATATGAAACTCTTATGGTTATGGTTCCATCATACGAAATAAATTATTATTCGTAATCAACGAAATAGTTAGGCTAAAGTATCATGCCGGAAAGTAGTACCGTTAAAACTATATTAAAAACTTCATACGTTAGTATAAGTAGCTTAAACGTTTAAACGAGTTTGATTAGAAGATAAAAAGAGTTCGCTTAAAGAAACTTACGAGATATAAGAAATTGTATGAAACTCTTATGGTTGTGGTTCCATCATACGAAATAAATTATTATTCTTAATCAACGAAATACTTAGGCTAAAGTGTTATGCCGGAAAAGAGTACCGTTAAAAGTATAATATAAACTTCACACGTTAGAATAATTAGCTTGAACATTTATATGATTTTGATTAGGAGATAAACGGAGTTCGCTTAAAGAAACTTACGAGATATAAGAATTTGTATGAAACTCTTATGGGTGTGGTTCAATCATACGAAATAAATTATTATTCGTAACCAACAAAATACTTAGGCTAAAGTATCATGCCGGAAAGGAGTACCGTTAAAAGTATATTAAAAACTTCATACGTTAGTATAATTAGCTTAAACTTTTAAACTAGTTTGAATAGAAGATAAACGGAGTTCGCTTAAAGAAACTTACGAGATATAAGAAATTGTATGAAACTCTTATGGTTGTGGTTCCATCATATGAAATAAATTATTATTCGTAATCAACGAAATACTTAGGCTAAAGTATCATGCCGGAAAGGAGTACCGTTAAAAGTATATTAAAAACTTCATACGTTAGTATAAGGAGCTTAAACGTTTAAACGAGTTTGATTAGAAGATAAACGGAGTTCGCTTAAAGAAACTTACGAGATATAAGAAATTGTATGAAACTCTTATGGTTGTGGTTCCATCATACGAAATAAATTATTATTCGTAATCAACGAAATACTTAGGCTAAAGTATCATGCCGGAAAGGAGTACCGTTAAAAGTATATTAAAAACTTCATACGTTAGTATAAGTAGCTTAAACGTTTAAACGAGTTTGATTAGAAGATAAAAAGAGTTCGCTTAAAGAAACGAGATATAAGAAATTGTATGAAACTCTTATGGTTATGGAACCATCATACGAAATAAATTTTTCTTCGTAATAAACGAAATACTTAGGCTAAAGTATCATGCCGGAAAGGAGTACCGTTAAAAGTATATTAAAAACTTTGTACGTTAGTATAATTAGCTTAAACTTTTAAACGAGTTTGATTAGAAGATAAACGGAGTTCGCTTAAAGAAACTTACGAGATATAAGAAATTGTATGAAACTCTTATGGTTATGGTTCCATCATACGAAATAAATTATTATTCGTAATCAACGAAATAGTTAGGCTAAAGTATCATGCCGGAAAGTAGTACCGTTAAAACTATATTAAAAACTTCATATGTTAGTATAATTAGCTTAAACTTTTAAACGAGTTTGATTAGAAGATAAACGGAGTTCGCTTAAAGAAACTTAAGAGATATAAGAAATTGTATAAAATTCTTATAGGTATGTTACCATTATACAAAATAAATTAGTATTCGTAATAAACAAAATACCGAGGCTAAAGTATCTTGCCGGAAAGGGGTACCGTTAAAATTATATTATAAACCTCATTCGTTAGTATAATTTGCTTAAACTTTTCAACGAGTTTTATTATAGAAGATAAACGGAGTTCGTTTGAAGAAACTTATGAGATAGAAGAAATTGTATGAAACTCTTATGGGTGTGGAACCTTCACACGAAATAAATTATTATTCGTAACCAACAAAATACTTAGGCTAAAGTATCATGCCGGAAAGGAGTACCGTTAAAAGTATATTAAAAACTTCATACGTTAGTATAATTAGCTTAAACTTTTAAACGAGTTTGAATAGAAGATAAACGGAGTTCGCTTAAAGAAACTTACGAGATATAAGAAATTGTATGAAACTCTTATGGTTGTGGTTCCATCATACGAAATAAATTATTATTCGTAATCAACGAAATACTTAGGCTAAAGTATCATGCCGGAAAGGAGTACCGTTAAAAGTATATTAAAAACTTCATACGTTAGTATAAGTAGCTTAAACGTTTAAACGAGTTTGATTAGAAGATAAAAAGAGTTCGCTTAAAGAAACTTACGAGATATAAGAAATTGTATGAAACTCTTATGGTTATGGAACCATCATACGAAATAAATTTTTCTTCGTAATAAACGAAATACTTAGGCTAAAGTATCATGCCGGAAAGGAGTACCGTTAAAAGTATATTAAAAACTTTGTACGTTAGTATAATTAGCTTAAACTTTTAAACGAGTTTGATTAGAAGATAAACGGAGTTCGCTTAAAGAAACTTACGAGATATAAGAAATTGTATGAAACTCTTATGGTTATGGTTCCATCATACGAAATAAATTATTATTCGTAATCAACGAAATAGTTAGGCTAAAGTATCATGCCGGAAAGTAGTACCGTTAAAACTATATTAAAAACTTCATATGTTAGTATAATTAGCTTAAACTTTTAAACGAGTTTGATTAGAAGATAAACGGAGTTCGCTTAAAGAAACTTAAGAGATATAAGAAATTGTATAAAATTCTTATAGGTATGTTACCATTATACAAAATAAATTAGTATTCGTAATAAACAAAATACCGAGGCTAAAGTATCTTGCCGGAAAGGGGTACCGTTAAAATTATATTATAAACCTCATTCGTTAGTATAATTTGCTTAAACTTTTCAACGAGTTTTATTATAGAAGATAAACGGAGTTCGTTTGAAGAAACTTATGAGATAGAAGAAATTGTATGAAACTCTTATGGGTGTGGAACCTTCACACGAAATAAATTATTATTCGTAACCAACAAAATACTTAGGCTAAAGTATCATGCCGGAAAGGAGTACCGTTAAAAGTATATTAAAAACTTCATACGTTAGTATAATTAGCTTAAACTTTTAAACGAGTTTGAATAGAAGATAAACGGAGTTCGCTTAAAGAAACTTACGAGATATAAGAAATTGTATGAAACTCTTATGGTTGTGGTTCCATCATACGAAATAAATTATTATTCGTAATCAACGAAATACTTAGGCTAAAGTATCATGCCGGAAAGGAGTACCGTTAAAAGTATATTAAAAACTTCATACGTTAGTATAAGTAGCTTAAACGTTTAAACGAGTTTGATTAGAAGATAAAAAGAGTTCGCTTAAAGAAACTTACGAGATATAAGAAATTGTATGAAACTCTTATGGTTATGGAACCATCATACGAAATAAATTTTTCTTCGTAATAAACGAAATACTTAGGCTAAAGTATCATGCCGGAAAGGAGTACCGTTAAAAGTATATTAAAAACTTTGTACGTTAGTATAATTAGCTTAAACTTTTAAACGAGTTTGATTAGAAGATAAACGGAGTTCGCTTAAAGAAACTTACGAGATATAAGAAATTGTATGAAACTCTTATGGTTATGGTTCCATCATACGAAATAAATTATTATTCGTAATCAACGAAATAGTTAGGCTAAAGTATCATGCCGGAAAGTAGTACCGTTAAAACTATATTAAAAACTTCATATGTTAGTATAATTAGCTTAAACTTTTAAACGAGTTTGATTAGAAGATAAACGGAGTTCGCTTAAAGAAACTTAAGAGATATAAGAAATTGTATAAAATTCTTATAGGTATGTTACCATTATACAAAATAAATTAGTATTCGTAATAAACAAAATACCGAGGCTAAAGTATCTTGCCGGAAAGGGGTACCGTTAAAATTATATTATAAACCTCATTCGTTAGTATAATTTGCTTAAACTTTTCAACGAGTTTTATTATAGAAGATAAACGGAGTTCGTTTGAAGAAACTTACGAGATAGAAGAAATTGTATGAAACTCTTATGGGTGTGGTACCTTCACACGAAATAAATTATTATTCGTAACCAACAAAATACTTAGGCTAAAGTATCATGCCGGAAAGGAGTACCGTTAAAAGTATATTAAAAACTTCATACGTTAGTATAATTAGCTTAAACTTTTAAACGAGTTTGAATAGAAGATAAACGGAGTTCGCTTAAAGAAACTTACGAGATATAAGAAATTGTATGAAACTCTTATGGTTGTGGTTCCATCATACGAAATAAATTATTATTCGTAATCAACGAAATACTTAGGCTAAAGTATCATGCCGGAAAGGAGTACCGTTAAAAGTATATTAAAAACTTCATACGTTAGTATAAGTAGCTTAAACGTTTAAACGAGTTTGATTAGAAGATAAAAAGAGTTCGCTTAAAGAAACTTACGAGATATAAGAAATTGTATGAAACTCTTATGGTTATGGAACCATCATACGAAATAAATTTTTCTTCGTAATAAACGAAATACTTAGGCTAAAGTATCATGCCGGAAAGGAGTACCGTTAAAAGTATATTAAAAACTTTGTACGTTAGTATAATTAGCTTAAACTTTTAAACGAGTTTGATTAGAAGATAAACGGAGTTCGCTTAAAGAAACTTACGAGATATAAGAAATTGTATGAAACTCTTATGGTTATGGTTCCATCATACGAAATAAATTATTATTCGTAATCAACGAAATAGTTAGGCTAAAGTATCATGCCGGAAAGTAGTACCGTTAAAACTATATTAAAAACTTCATATGTTAGTATAATTAGCTTAAACTTTTAAACGAGTTTGATTAGAAGATAAACGGAGTTCGCTTAAAGAAACTTAAGAGATATAAGAAATTGTATAAAATTCTTATAGGTATGTTACCATTATACAAAATAAATTAGTATTCGTAATAAACAAAATACCGAGGCTAAAGTATCTTGCCGGAAAGGGGTACCGTTAAAATTATATTATAAACCTCATTCGTTAGTATAATTTGCTTAAACTTTTCAACGAGTTTTATTATAGAAGATAAACGGAGTTCGTTTGAAGAAACTTACGAGATAGAAGAAATTGTATGAAACTCTTATGGGTGTGGTACCTTCACACGAAATAAATTATTATTCGTAACCAACAAAATACTTAGGCTAAAGTATCATGCCGGAAA
Organism: Chamaenerion angustifolium; assembly: GCA_946814005.1. Classification (NCBI taxonomy): domain Eukaryota; kingdom Viridiplantae; phylum Streptophyta; class Magnoliopsida; order Myrtales; family Onagraceae; genus Chamaenerion; species Chamaenerion angustifolium. The sequence continues at coordinate 14,990,318 of OX328274.1, forward strand.
GGAGTACCGTTAAAAGTATATTAAAAACTTCATACGTTAGTATAATTAGCTTAAACTTTTAAACGAGTTTGAATAGAAGATAAACGGAGTTCGCTTAAAGAAACTTCCGAGATATAAGAAATTGTATGAAACTCTTATGGTTGTGGTTCCATCATACGAAATAAATTATTATTCGTAATCAACGAAATACTTAGGCTAAAGTATCATGCCGGAAAGGAGTACCGTTAAAAGTATATTAAAAACTTCATACGTTAGTATAAGTAGCTTAAACGTTTAAACGAGTTTGATTAGAAGATAAAAAGAGTTCGCTTAAAGAAACTTACGAGATATAAGAAATTGTATGAAACTCTTATGGTTATGGAACCATCATACGAAATAAATTTTTCTTCGTAATAAACGAAATACTTAGGCTAAAGTATCATGCCGGAAAGGAGTACCGTTAAAAGTATATTAAAAACTTTGTACGTTAGTATAATTAGCTTAAACTTTTAAACGAGTTTGATTAGAAGATAAACGGAGTTCGCTTAAAGAAACTTACGAGATATAAGAAATTGTATGAAACTCTTATGGTTATGGTTCCATCATACGAAATAAATTATTATTCGTAATCAACGAAATAGTTAGGCTAAAGTATCATGCCGGAAAGTAGTACCGTTAAAACTATATTAAAAACTTCATATGTTAGTATAATTAGCTTAAACTTTTAAACGAGTTTGATTAGAAGATAAACGGAGTTCGCTTAAAGAAACTTAAGAGATATAAGAAATTGTATAAAATTCTTATAGGTATGTTACCATTATACAAAATAAATTAGTATTCGTAATAAACAAAATACCGAGGCTAAAGTATCTTGCCGGAAAGGGGTACCGTTAAAATTATATTATAAACCTCATTCGTTAGTATAATTTGCTTAAACTTTTCAACGAGTTTTATTATAGAAGATAAACGGAGTTCGTTTGAAGAAACTTACGAGATAGAAGAAATTGTATGAAACTCTTATGGGTGTGGTACCTTCACACGAAATAAATTATTATTCGTAACCAACAAAATACTTAGGCTAAAGTATCATGCCGGAAAGGAGTACCGTTAAAAGTATATTAAAAACTTCATACGTTAGTATAATTAGCTTAAACTTTTAAACGAGTTTGAATAGAAGATAAACGGAGTTCGCTTAAAGAAACTTCCGAGATATAAGAAATTGTATGAAACTCTTATGGTTGTGGTTCCATCATACGAAATAAATTATTATTCGTAATCAACGAAATACTTAGGCTAAAGTATCATGCCGGAAAGGAGTACCGTTAAAAGTATATTAAAAACTTCATACGTTAGTATAAGTAGCTTAAACGTTTAAACGAGTTTGATTAGAAGATAAAAAGAGTTCGCTTAAAGAAACTTACGAGATATAAGAAATTGTATGAAACTCTTATGGTTATGGAACCATCATACGAAATAAATTTTTCTTCGTAATAAACGAAATACTTAGGCTAAAGTATCATGCCGGAAAGGAGTACCGTTAAAAGTATATTAAAAACTTTGTACGTTAGTATAATTAGCTTAAACTTTTAAACGAGTTTGATTAGAAGATAAACGGAGTTCGCTTAAAGAAACTTACGAGATATAAGAAATTGTATGAAACTCTTATGGTTATGGTTCCATCATACGAAATAAATTATTATTCGTAATCAACGAAATAGTTAGGCTAAAGTATCATGCCGGAAAGTAGTACCGTTAAAACTATATTAAAAACTTCATATGTTAGTATAATTAGCTTAAACTTTTAAACGAGTTTGATTAGAAGATAAACGGAGTTCGCTTAAAGAAACTTAAGAGATATAAGAAATTGTATAAAATTCTTATAGGTATGTTACCATTATACAAAATAAATTAGTATTCGTAATAAACAAAATACCGAGGCTAAAGTATCTTGCCGGAAAGGGGTACCGTTAAAATTATATTATAAACCTCATTCGTTAGTATAATTTGCTTAAACTTTTCAACGAGTTTTATTATAGAAGATAAACGGAGTTCGTTTGAAGAAACTTACGAGATAGAAGAAATTGTATGAAACTCTTATGGGTGTGGTACCTTCACACGAAATAAATTATTATTCGTAACCAACAAAATACTTAGGCTAAAGTATCATGCCGGAAAGGAGTACCGTTAAAAGTATATTAAAAACTTCATACGTTAGTATAATTAGCTTAAACTTTTAAACGAGTTTGAATAGAAGATAAACGGAGTTCGCTTAAAGAAACTTACGAGATATAAGAAATTGTATGAAACTCTTATGGTTGTGGTTCCATCATACGAAATAAATTATTATTCGTAATCAACGAAATACTTAGGCTAAAGTATCATGCCGGAAAGGAGTACCGTTAAAAGTATATTAAAAACTTCATACGTTAGTATAAGGAGCTTAAACTTTTAAACGAGTTTGATTAGAAGATAAACAGAGTTCGCTTAAAGAAACTTACGAGATATAAGAAATTGTATGAAACTCTTATGGTTATGGTTTCATCATACGAAATAAATTTTTCTTCGTAATAAACGAAATACTTTGGCTAAAGTATCATGCCGGAAAGGAGTACCGTTAAAAGTATATTAAAAACTTTGTACGTTAGTATAATTAGCTTAAACTTTTAAACGAGTTTGATTAGAAGATAAACGGAGTTCGCTTAAAGAAACTTACGAGATATAAGAAATTGTATGAAACTCTTATGGTTATGGTTCCATCATACGAAATAAATTATTATTCGTAATCAACGAAATAGTTAGGCTAAAGTATCATGCCGGAAAGTAGTACCGTTAAAACTATATTAAAAACTTCATAGGTTAGTATAATTAGTTTAAACTTTTAAACGAGTTTGATTAGAAGATAAACGGAGTTCGCTTAAAGAAACTTAAGAGATATAAGAAATTGTATAAAATTCTTATAGGTATGTTACCATTATACAAAATAAATTAGTATTCGTAATAAACAAAATACCGAGGCTAAAGTATCTTGCCGGAAAGGGGTACCGTTAAAATTATATTATAAACCTCATTCGTTAGTATAATTTGCTTAAACTTTTCAACGAGTTTTATTATAGAAGATAAACGGAGTTCGTTTGAAGAAACTTACGAGATAGAAGAAATTGTATGAAACTCTTATGGGTGTGGTACCTTCACACGAAATAAATTATTATTCGTAACCAACAAAATACTTAGGCTAAAGTATCATGCCGGAAAGGAGTACCGTTAAAAGTATATTAAAAACTTCATACGTTAGTATAATTAGCTTAAACTTTTAAACGAGTTTAAATAGAAGATAAACGGAGTTCGCTTAAAGAAACTTCCGAGATATAAGAAATTGTATGAAACTCTTATGGGTGTGGTACCTTCACACGAAATAAATTATTATTCGTAACCAACAAAATACTTAGGCTAAAGTATCATGCCGGAAAGGAGTACCGTTAAAAGTATATTAAAAACTTTGTACGTTAGTATAATTAGCTTAAACTTTTAAACTAGTTTGATTAGAAGATAAACGGAGTTCGCTTAAAGAAACTTACGAGATATAAGAAATTGTATGAAACTCTTATGGTTATGGTTCCATCATACGAAATAAATTATTATTCGTAATCAACGAAATAGTTAGGCTAAAGTATCATGCCGGAAAGTAGTACCGTTAAAACTATATTAAAAACTTCATACGTTAGTATAAGTAGCTTAAACGTTTAAACGAGTTTGATTAGAAGATAAAAAGAGTTCGCTTAAAGAAACTTACGAGATATAAGAAATTGTATGAAACTCTTATGGTTGTGGTTCCATCATACGAAATAAATTATTATTCGTAATCAACGAAATACTTAGGCTAAAGTGTTATGCCGGAAAAGAGTACCGTTAAAAGTATAATATAAACTTCACACGTTAGAATAATTAGCTTGAACATTTATATGATTTTGATTAGGAGATAAACGGAGTTCGCTTAAAGAAACTTACGAGACATAAGAATTTGTATGAAACTCTTATGGGTGTGGTTCAATCATACGAAATAAATAATTATTCGTAACCAACAAAATACTTAGGCTAAAGTATCATGCCGGAAAGGAGTACCGTTAAAAGTATATTCAAAACTTCATACGTTAGTATAATTAGCTTAAACTTTTAAACTAGTTTGAATAGAAGATAAACGGAGTTCGCTTAAAGAAACTTACGAGATATAAGAAATTGTATGAAACTCTTATGGTTGTGGTTCCATCATACGAAATAAATTATTATTCGTAATCAACGAAATACTTAGGCTAAAGTATCATGCCGGAAAGGAGTACCGTTAAAAGTATATTAAAAACTTCATACGTTAGTATAATTAGCTTAAACTTTTAAACGAGTTTGAATAGAAGATAAACGGAGTTCGCTTAAAGAAACTTACGAGATATAAGAAATTGTATGAAACTCTTATGGTTGTGGTTCCATCATACGAAATAAATTATTATTCGTAATCAACGAAATACTTAGGCTAAAGTATCATGCCGGAAAGGAGTACCGTTAAAAGTATATTAAAAACTTCATACGTTAGTATAAGTAGCTTAAACGTTTAAACGAGTTTGATTAGAAGATAAAAAGAGTTCGCTTAAAGAAACTTACGAGATATAAGAAATTGTATGAAACTCTTATGGTTATGGAACCATCATACGAAATAAATTTTTCTTCGTAATAAACGAAATACTTAGGCTAAAGTATCATGCCGGAAAGGAGTACCGTTAAAAGTATATTAAAAACTTTGTACGTTAGTATAATTAGCTTAAACTTTTAAACGAGTTTGATTAGAAGATAAACGGAGTTCGCTTAAAGAAACTTTAGAGATATAAGAAATTGTATAAAATTCTTATAGGTATGTTACCATTATACAAAATAAATTAGTATTCGTAATAAACAAAATACCGAGGCTAAAGTATCTTGCCGGAAAGGGGTACCGTTAAAATTATATTATAAACCTCATTCGTTAGTATAATTTGCTTAAACTTTTCAACGAGTTTTATTATAGAAGATAAACGGAGTTCGTTTGAAGAAACTTACGAGATAGAAGAAATTGTATGAAACTCTTATGGGTGTGGTACCTTCACACGAAATAAATTATTATTCGTAACCAACAAAATACTTAGGCTAAAGTATCATGCCGGAAAGGAGTACCGTTAAAAGTATATTAAAAACTTCATACGTTAGTATAATTAGCTTAAACTTTTAAACGAGTTTGAATAGAAGATAAACGGAGTTCGCTTAAAGAAACTTACGAGATATAAGAAATTGTATGAAACTCTTATGGTTGTGGTTCCATCATACGAAATAAATTATTATTCGTAATCAACGAAATACTTAGGCTAAAGTATCATGCCGGAAAGGAGTACCGTTAAAAGTATATTAAAAACTTCATACGTTAGTATAAGGAGCTTAAACGTTTAAACGAGTTTGATTAGAGATAAACGGGGTTCGCTTAAAGAAACTTACGAGATATAAGAAATTGTATGAAACTCTTATGGTTGTGGTTCCATCATACGAAATAAATTATTATTCGTAATCAACGAAATACTTAGGCTAAAGTATCATGCCGGAAAGGAGTACCGTTAAAAGTATATTAAAAACTTCATACGTTAGTATAAGGAGCTTAAACGTTTAAACGAGTTTGATTAGAAGATAAACGGAGTTCGCTTAAAGAAACTTACGAGATATAAGAAATTGTATGAAACTCTTATGGTTGTGGTTCCATCATACGAAATAAATTATTATTCGTAATCAACGAAATACTTAGGCTAAAGTATCATGCCGGAAAGGAGTACCGTTAAAAGTATATTAAAAACTTCATACGTTAGTATAAGGAGCTTAAACTTTTAAACGAGTTTGATTAGAAGATAAACAGAGTTCGCTTAAAGAAACTTACGAGATATAAGAAATTGTATGAAACTCTTATGGTTATGGTTTCATCATACGAAATAAATTTTTCTTCGTAATAAACGAAATACTTTGGCTAAAGTATCATGCCGGAAAGGAGTACCGTTAAAAGTATATTAAAAACTTTGTACGTTAGTATAATTAGCTTAAACTTTTAAACGAGTTTGATTAGAAGATAAACGGAGTTCGCTTAAAGAAACTTACGAGATATAAGAAATTGTATGAAACTCTTATGGTTATGGTTCCATCATACGAAATAAATTATTATTCGTAATCAACGAAATAGTTAGGCTAAAGTATCATGCCGGAAAGTAGTACCGTTAAAACTATATTAAAAACTTCATATGTTAGTATAATTAGCTTAAACTTTTAAACGAGTTTGATTAGAAGATAAACGGAGTTCGCTTAAAGAAACTTAAGAGATATAAGAAATTGTATAAAATTCTTATAGGTATGTTACCATTATACAAAATAAATTAGTATTCGTAATAAACAAAATACCGAGGCTAAAGTATCTTGCCGGAAAGGGGTACCGTTAAAATTATATTATAAACCTCATTCGTTAGTATAATTTTCTTAAACTTTTCAACGAGTTTTATTATAGAAGATAAACGGAGTTCGTTTGAAGAAACTTACGAGATAGAAGAAATTGTATGAAACTCTTATGGGTGTGGAACCTTCACACGAAATAAATTATTATTCGTAACCAACAAAATACTTAGGCTAAAGTATCATGCCGGAAAGGAGTACCGTTAAAAGTATATTAAAAACTTCATACGTTAGTATAATTAGCTTAAACTTTTAAACGAGTTTGAATAGAAGATAAACGGAGTTCGCTTAAAGAAACTTACGAGATATAAGAAATTGTATGAAACTCTTATGGTTGTGGTTCCATCATACGAAATAAATTATTATTCGTAATCAACGAAATACTTAGGCTAAAGTATCATGCCGGAAAGGAGTACCGTTAAAAGTATATTAAAAACTTCATACGTTAGTATAAGTAGCTTAAACGTTTAAACGAGTTTGATTAGAAGATAAAAAGAGTTCGCTTAAAGAAACTTACGAGATATAAGAAATTGTATGAAACTCTTATGGTTATGGAACCATCATACGAAATAAATTTTTCTTCGTAATAAACGAAATACTTAGGCTAAAGTATCATGCCGGAAAGGAGTACCGTTAAAAGTATATTAAAAACTTTGTACGTTAGTATAATTAGCTTAAACTTTTAAACGAGTTTGATTAGAAGATAAACGGAGTTCGCTTAAAGAAACTTACGAGATATAAGAAATTGTATGAAACTCTTATGGTTATGGTTCCATCATACGAAATAAATTATTATTCGTAATCAACGAAATAGTTAGGCTAAAGTATCATGCCGGAAAGTAGTACCGTTAAAACTATATTAAAAACTTCATATGTTAGTATAATTAGCTTAAACTTTTAAACGAGTTTGATTAGAAGATAAACGGAGTTCGCTTAAAGAAACTTAAGAGATATAAGAAATTGTATAAAATTCTTATAGGTATGTTACCATTATACAAAATAAATTAGTATTCGTAATAAACAAAATACCGAGGCTAAAGTATCTTGCCGGAAAGGGGTACCGTTAAAATTATATTATAAACCTCATTCGTTAGTATAATTTGCTTAAACTTTTCAACGAGTTTTATTATAGAAGATAAACGGAGTTCGTTTGAAGAAACTTACGAGATAGAAGAAATTGTATGAAACTCTTATGGGTGTGGTACCTTCACACGAAATAAATTATTATTCGTAACCAACAAAATACTTAGGCTAAAGTATCATGCCGGAAAGGAGTACCGTTAAAAGTATATTAAAAACTTCATACGTTAGTATAATTAGCTTAAACTTTTAAACGAGTTTGAATAGAAGATAAACGGAGTTCGCTTAAAGAAACTTACGAGATATAAGAAATTGTATGAAACTCTTATGGTTGTGGTTCCATCATACGAAATAAATTATTATTCGTAATCAACGAAATACTTAGGCTAAAGTATCATGCCGGAAAGGAGTACCGTTAAAAGTATATTAAAAACTTCATACGTTAGTATAAGTAGCTTAAACGTTTAAACGAGTTTGATTAGAAGATAAAAAGAGTTCGCTTAAAGAAACTTACGAGATATAAGAAATTGTATGAAACTCTTATGGTTATGGAACCATCATACGAAATAAATTTTTCTTCGTAATAAACGAAATACTTTGGCTAAAGTATCATGCCGGAAAGGAGTACCGTTAAAAGTATATTAAAAACTTTGTACGTTAGTATAATTAGCTTAAACTTTTAAACGAGTTTGATTAGAAGATAAACGGAGTTCGCTTAAAGAAACTTACGAGATATAAGAAATTGTATGAAACTCTTATGGTTATGGTTCCATCATACGAAATAAATTATTATTCGTAATCAACGAAATAGTTAGGCTAAAGTATCATGCCGGAAAGTAGTACCGTTAAAACTATATTAAAAACTTCATATGTTAGTATAATTAGCTTAAACTTTTAAACGAGTTTGATTAGAAGATAAACGGAGTTCGCTTAAAGAAACTTAAGAGATATAAGAAATTGTATAAAATTCTTATAGGTATGTTACCATTATACAAAATAAATTAGTATTCGTAATAAACAAAATACCGAGGCTAAAGTATCTTGCCGGAAAGGGGTACCGTTAAAATTATATTATAAACCTCATTCGTTAGTATAATTTGCTTAAACTTTTCAACGAGTTTTATTATAGAAGATAAACGGAGTTCGTTTGAAGAAACTTACGAGATAGAAGAAATTGTATGAAACTCTTATGGGTGTGGTACCTTCACACGAAATAAATTATTATTCGTAACCAACAAAATACTTAGGCTAAAGTATCATGCCGGAAAGGAGTACCGTTAAAAGTATATTAAAAACTTCATACGTTAGTATAAGGAGCTTAAACGTTTAAACGAGTTTGATTAGAAGATAAACGGGGTTCGCTTAAAGAAACTTACGAGATATAAGAAATTGTATGAAACTCTTATGGTTGTGGTTCCATCATACGAAATAAATTATTATTCGTAATCAACGAAATACTTAGGCTAAAGTATCATGCCGGAAAGGAGTACCGTTAAAAGTATATTAAAAACTTCATACGTTAGTATAAGTAGCTTAAACGTTTAAACGAGTTTGATTAGAAGATAAAAAGAGTTCGCTTAAAGAAACTTACGAGATATAAGAAATTGTATGAAACTCTTATGGTTATGGAACCATCATACGAAATAAATTTTTCTTCGTAATAAACGAAATACTTTGGCTAAAGTATCATGCCGGAAAGGAGTACCGTTAAAAGTATATTAAAAACTTTGTACGTTAGTATAATTAGCTTAAACTTTTAAACGAGTTTGATTAGAAGATAAACGGAGTTCGCTTAAAGAAACTTACGAGATATAAGAAATTGTATGAAACTCTTATGGTTATGGTTCCATCATACGAAATAAATTATTATTCGTAATCAACGAAATAGTTAGGCTAAAGTATCATGCCGGAAAGTAGTACCGTTAAAACTATATTAAAAACTTCATAGGTTAGTATAATTAGTTTAAACTTTTAAACGAGTTTGATTAGAAGATAAACGGAGTTCGCTTAAAGAAACTTAAGAGATATAAGAAATTGTATAAAATTCTTATAGGTATGTTACCATTATACAAAATAAATTAGTATTCGTAATAAACAAAATACCGAGGCTAAAGTATCTTGCCGGAAAGGGGTACCGTTAAAATTATATTATAAACCTCATTCGTTAGTATAATTTGCTTAAACTTTTCAACGAGTTTTATTATAGAAGATAAACGGAGTTCGTTTGAAGAAACTTACGAGATAGAAGAAATTGTATGAAACTCTTATGGGTGTGGTACCTTCACACGAAATAAATTATTATTCGTAACCAACAAAATACTTAGGCTAAAGTATCATGCCGGAAAGGAGTACCGTTAAAAGTATATTAAAAACTTCATACGTTAGTATAAGGAGCTTAAACGTTTAAACGAGTTTGATTAGAAGATAAACGGGGTTCGCTTAAAGAAACTTACGAGATATAAGAAATTGTATGAAACTCTTATGGTTGTGGTTCCATCATACGAAATAAATTATTATTCGTAATCAACGAAATACTTAGGCTAAAGTATCATGCCGGAAAGGAGTACCGTTAAAAGTATATTAAAAACTTCATACGTTAGTATAAGTAGCTTAAACGTTTAAACGAGTTTGATTAGAAGATAAAAAGAGTTCGCTTAAAGAAACTTACGAGATATAAGAAATTGTATGAAACTCTTATGGTTATGGAACCATCATACGAAATAAATTTTTCTTCGTAATAAACGAAATACTTTGGCTAAAGTATCATGCCGGAAAGGAGTACCGTTAAAAGTATATTAAAAACTTTGTACGTTAGTATAATTAGCTTAAACTTTTAAACGAGTTTGATTAGAAGATAAACGGAGTTCGCTTAAAGAAACTTACGAGATATAAGAAATTGTATGAAACTCTTATGGTTATGGTTCCATCATACGAAATAAATTATTATTCGTAATCAACGAAATAGTTAGGCTAAAGTATCATGCCGGAAAGTAGTACCGTTAAAACTATATTAAAAACTTCATAGGTTAGTATAATTAGTTTAAACTTTTAAACGAGTTTGATTAGAAGATAAACGGAGTTCGCTTAAAGAAACTTAAGAGATATAAGAAATTGTATAAAATTCTTATAGGTATGTTACCATTATACAAAATAAATTAGTATTCGTAATAAACAAAATACCGAGGCTAAAGTATCTTGCCGGAAAGGGGTACCGTTAAAATTATATTATAAACCTCATTCGTTAGTATAATTTGCTTAAACTTTTCAACGAGTTTTATTATAGAAGATAAACGGAGTTCGTTTGAAGAAACTTACGAGATAGAAGAAATTGTATGAAACTCTTATGGGTGTGGTACCTTCACACGAAATAAATTATTATTCGTAACCAACAAAATACTTAGGCTAAAGTATCATGCCGGAAAGGAGTACCGTTAAAAGTATATTAAAAACTTCATACGTTAGTATAAGGAGCTTAAACGTTTAAACGAGTTTGATTAGAAGATAAACGGGGTTCGCTTAAAGAAACTTACGAGATATAAGAAATTGTATGAAACTCTTATGGTTGTGGTTCCATCATACGAAATAAATTATTATTCGTAATCAACGAAATACTTAGGCTAAAGTATCATGCCGGAAAGGAGTACCGTTAAAAGTATATTAAAAACTTCATACGTTAGTATAAGTAGCTTAAACGTTTAAACGAGTTTGATTAGAAGATAAAAAGAGTTCGCTTAAAGAAACTTACGAGATATAAGAAATTGTATGAAACTCTTATGGTTATGGAACCATCATACGAAATAAATTTTTCTTCGTAATCAACGAAATACTTTGGCTAAAGTATCATGCCGGAAAGGAGTACCGTTAAAAGTATATTAAAAACTTTGTACGTTAGTATAATTAGCTTAAACTTTTAAACGAGTTTGATTAGAAGATAAACGGAGTTCGCTTAAAGAAACTTACGAGATATAAGAAATTGTATGAAACTCTTATGGTTATGGTTCCATCATACGAAATAAATTATTATTCGTAATCAACGAAATAGTTAGGCTAAAGTATCATGCCGGAAAGTAGTACCGTTAAAACTATATTAAAAACTTCATAGGTTAGTATAATTAGTTTAAACTTTTAAACGAGTTTGATTAGAAGATAAACGGAGTTCGCTTAAAGAAACTTAAGAGATATAAGAAATTGTATAAAATTCTTATAGGTATGTTACCATTATACAAAATAAATTAGTATTCGTAATAAACAAAATACCGAGGCTAAAGTATCTTGCCGGAAAGGGGTACCGTTAAAATTATATTATAAACCTCATTCGTTAGTATAATTTGCTTAAACTTTTCAACGAGTTTTATTATAGAAGATAAACGGAGTTCGTTTGAAGAAACTTACGAGATAGAAGAAATTGTATGAAACTCTTATGGGTGTGGTACCTTCACACGAAATAAATTATTATTCGTAACCAACAAAATACTTAGGCTAAAGTATCATGCCGGAAAGGAGTACCGTTAAAAGTATATTAAAAACTTCATACGTTAGTATAATTAGCTTAAACTTTTAAACGAGTTTGAATAGAAGATAAACGGAGTTCGCTTAAAGAAACTTACGAGATATAAGAAATTGTATGAAACTCTTATGGTTGTGGTTCCATCATACGAAATAAATTATTATTCGTAATCAACGAAATACTTAGGCTAAAGTATCATGCCGGAAAGGAGTACCGTTAAAAGTATATTAAAAACTTCATACGTTAGTATAAGTAGCTTAAACGTTTAAACGAGTTTGATTAGAAGATAAAAAGAGTTCGCTTAAAGAAACTTACGAGATATAAGAAATTGTATGAAACTCTTATGGTTATGGAACCATCATACGAAATAAATTTTTCTTCGTAATAAACGAAATACTTAGGCTAAAGTATCATGCCGGAAAGGAGTACCGTTAAAAGTATATTAAAAACTTTGTACGTTAGTATAATTAGCTTAAACTTTTAAACGAGTTTGATTAGAAGATAAACGGAGTTCGCTTAAAGAAACTTACGAGATATAAGAAATTGTATGAAACTCTTATGGTTATGGTTCCATCATACGAAATAAATTATTATTCGTAATCAACGAAATAGTTAGGCTAAAGTATCATGCCGGAAAGTAGTACCGTTAAAACTATATTAAAAACTTCATATGTTAGTATAATTAGCTTAAACTTTTAAACGAGTTTGATTAGAAGATAAACGGAGTTCGCTTAAAGAAACTTAAGAGATATAAGAAATTGTATAAAATTCTTATAGGTATGTTACCATTATACAAAATAAATTAGTATTCGTAATAAACAAAATACCGAGGCTAAAGTATCTTGCCGGAAAGGGGTACCGTTAAAATTATATTATAAACCTCATTCGTTAGTATAATTTGCTTAAACTTTTCAACGAGTTTTATTATAGAAGATAAACGGAGTTCGTTTGAAGAAACTTACGAGATAGAAGAAATTGTATGAAACTCTTATGGGTGTGGTACCTTCACACGAAATAAATTATTATTCGTAACCAACAAAATACTTAGGCTAAAGTATCATGCCGGAAAGGAGTACCGTTAAAAGTATATTAAAAACTTCATACGTTAGTATAAGGAGCTTAAACGTTTAAACGAGTTTGATTAGAAGATAAACGGGGTTCGCTTAAAGAAACTTACGAGATATAAGAAATTGTATGAAACTCTTATGGTTGTGGTTCCATCATACGAAATAAATTATTATTCGTAATCAACGAAATACTTAGGCTAAAGTATCATGCCGGAAAGGAGTACCGTTAAAAGTATATTAAAAACTTCATACGTTAGTATAAGTAGCTTAAACGTTTAAACGAGTTTGATTAGAAGATAAAAAGAGTTCGCTTAAAGAAACTTACGAGATATAAGAAATTGTATGAAACTCTTATGGTTATGGAACCATCATACGAAATAAATTTTTCTTCGTAATCAACGAAATACTTTGGCTAAAGTATCATGCCGGAAAGGAGTACCGTTAAAAGTATATTAAAAACTTTGTACGTTAGTATAATTAGCTTAAACTTTTAAACGAGTTTGATTAGAAGATAAACGGAGTTCGCTTAAAGAAACTTACGAGATATAAGAAATTGTATGAAACTCTTATGGTTATGGTTCCATCATACGAAATAAATTATTATTCGTAATCAACGAAATAGTTAGGCTAAAGTATCATGCCGGAAAGTAGTACCGTTAAAACTATATTAAAAACTTCATAGGTTAGTATAATTAGTTTAAACTTTTAAACGAGTTTGATTAGAAGATAAACGGAGTTCGCTTAAAGAAACTTAAGAGATATAAGAAATTGTATAAAATTCTTATAGGTATGTTACCATTATACAAAATAAATTAGTATTCGTAATAAACAAAATACCGAGGCTAAAGTATCTTGCCGGAAAGGGGTACCGTTAAAATTATATTATAAACCTCATTCGTTAGTATAATTTGCTTAAACTTTTCAACGAGTTTTATTATAGAAGATAAACGGAGTTCGTTTGAAGAAACTTACGAGATAGAAGAAATTGTATGAAACTCTTATGGGTGTGGTACCTTCACACGAAATAAATTATTATTCGTAACCAACAAAATACTTAGGCTAAAGTATCATGCCGGAAAGGAGTACCGTTAAAAGTATATTAAAAACTTCATACGTTAGTATAATTAGCTTAAACTTTTAAACGAGTTTGAATAGAAGATAAACGGAGTTCGCTTAAAGAAACTTACGAGATATAAGAAATTGTATGAAACTCTTATGGTTGTGGTTCCATCATACGAAATAAATTATTATTCGTAATCAACGAAATACTTAGGCTAAAGTATCATGCCGGAAAGGAGTACCGTTAAAAGTATATTAAAAACTTCATACGTTAGTATAAGTAGCTTAAACGTTTAAACGAGTTTGATTAGAAGATAAAAAGAGTTCGCTTAAAGAAACTTACGAGATATAAGAAATTGTATGAAACTCTTATGGTTATGGAACCATCATACGAAATAAATTTTTCTTCGTAATAAACGAAATACTTAGGCTAAAGTATCATGCCGGAAAGGAGTACCGTTAAAAGTATATTAAAAACTTCATACGTTAGTATATGGAGCTTAAACGTTTAAACGAGTTTGATTAGAAGATAAACGGAGTTCGCTTAAAGAAACTTACGAGATATAAGAAATTGTATGAAACTCTTATGGTTATGGTTCCATCATACGAAATAAATTATTATTCGTAATCAACGAAATAGTTAGGCTAAAGTATCATGCCGGAAAGTAGTACCGTTAAAACTATATTAAAAACTTCATATGTTAGTATAATTAGCTTAAACTTTTAAACGAGTTTGATTAGAAGATAAACAGAGTTCGCTTAAAGAAACTTAAGAGATATAAGAAATTGTATAAAATTCTTATAGGTATGTTACCATTATACAAAATAAATTAGTATTCGTAATAAACAAAATACCGAGGCTAAAGTATCTTGCCGGAAAGGGGTACCGTTAAAATTATATTATAAACCTCATTCGTTAGTATAATTTTCTTAAACTTTTCAACGAGTTTTATTATAGAAGATAAACGGAGTTCGTTTGAAGAAACTTACGAGATAGAAGAAATTGTATGAAACTCTTATGGGTTGTTAGGATATAAGTGTGTCTAACACTTATGTTTAGGATCAATATGTAAATATTGTTGCTTGAGGCCCAAGCATCAATTAGTTTAGTATTAGGGACTTAGTTGCAATTCTCGGACAGTACTGTTTTGTCTGTTCTCGCCTTCGTTACCTTATATCTGCTGCACTGTTGAACAATTCCAATAATCAAGTTATCATCTTTGATTCAGAGAGCTTTCTTCATCTTCTTCCTCGCCTTACCTTTCTTCTTCTCAAACCCTAAATCCAAACATGGTATCAGAGCTCGATCGAGCCTGAAATCTTCTCTTTTCAACCTTCCTTCTTGATTCATGGAAGAATCTAGCCCTGCCTTCGCCAACAAGAAAGTAGCTCAGCTACTTGGTGAGGAGAATTTCCAGCAATGGAAACAGCAGGTTCTACTATCTGTAAGAGGGTATAACCTGGAAAGCCATCTCCATGGAGCTAACGTACCGCAGTTTCTGGAAGATGAAACTCGGGCTGCTGTCCCAAATCCTGCATACACGAAGTTCCTCCAGCAGGACAGCTCCCTCGCGTCTTGGCTTCTTGCCTCTGTCTCCTCTCAGGTCAGTAGGGGTCTTATAGGGTGTATGTCAGCTGCTGCCATTTGGCAAAAGCTTCATAGAGATTTTTCATCTTCGTCCACCACCAGAATCATGCATTTATATGATAGACTTAAGGTTAGGAAGCATGTTCATCAACCTATGAGAGACTACCTCACTGAAATACAAACCACATGTGATAGTTTAGCTAGTTGTGGTCACCCTATAGAAGAGATGCAACAAATCTCGATTATTTTGAATGGGGTAAAGGGTCAATATGATAATGTCATTGCTGTCATTCATGCTAGCCAAAATCCTTACACTATCGCTTCTGTGAGTTCTGTGTTATTAGATGCTGAGTCTAGGCAGTCTGACCTCTTATTTGATGCTAGTGCTAGTGTCAACATAGCTTCTGCTAAGGTTCCCAATCCCAGTAAGCCCCCTGTGTCATATGCTGAAAACAACTCTGGTAGTATGTCTGGTCTCCTCCCCTCACCCCAACCCACAAACCAAAATGCTCAGTCATTTTCCTATGGTCCCCCACCATTTGGTAATCAACAATCTGGGAGGGGTAGGGGGCGTGGTAGGGGCTTTGGAAATAGCAGACTCCAATGCCAGCTGTGTGGAAAATTTGGGCATTTGGTGCACAGATGTTTCCACAGGTTTAATGTACAATTTACTGGTGTGACTGATCCTCAGTCCAACTCTCCTACACCTTCAGCAAACCTCGCTGCTTATGACACTGAGCCTGACCCTTACCAACATCAACAACTGAACCAACCCTACCCTCCACCTCAGCTGCACAAAGTTCAGAATCAATCTCAACCACCTCAGACCACAACCATCCATCCTCCCAACACCCAAACACACTCTGTCTTGCAGTACTCACCCTATCCATCACCCTTACCACCTATCTACCCCTACATGATGGCCCCCCCATGTTACCCACCTCAGCCATATCAAGGCTTTCCAAATCCTCAGCCTCAACTGAACCCCATCCCTACTCAATCAGCATCACCTCAACCCCCTCAAGCCAATCACCTGTTATCCAGCAGCCATAACCCAGCCACCTCTGACGGCAGCTGGTTCCCTGATTCAGGAGCCACGAACCACCTGACGAATGCTCAGCCTTTCCAGAACATGACTTCTCCTTATTCTGGCCCAGGTAAGGTCTTAGTAGGAAATGGCTCTACTCTTGATATTTCTGCTATTGGTTCTTCTACTTTACCTTCCACTGGAAAACCATTACTCCTAAATAACTTACTTTACACTCCTGCTGTCACTAAAAACCTGCTTTCTGTATCTCAGTTTTCAAAGGATAATCAGGTTTATTTTGAATTCCACCCATCGCATTGCCTGATCAAGGATTCACTCTCCAACAAGGTGCTGCTCAAGGGTTATGAGTCTGGGGGTCTTTATCGTTTAGACTTCTCTAGTTTTAGGTCTAAGTCTAATAATTTAGTCGAGTCTGCTACTGTTAGTCCAGATCAGTGTTTGAACCTTTCTACTGAATTTCAGTCTTTTTGTAATAATGCAGTCTTATCTGCTCAAAACTCTGCCTTTCCGGTTATTAATAATGACAATTCTGCTGCATGTGATGTTTATCATGGTACCTCTGTTTCTTTTCCTGCTTATAATAATGATGTCTCTGATGATTCTTCTGCTGTCACATGTTTTAATAGTGCATCCTCTAATGCATTACCTGATTTTGAAATAAGCTGCTTTCTCAGCTCTTTGAAAACAACTGATCCTTCTCACCTATGGCACATGAGGTTAGGCCACCCATCTAGGAATATTCTTGTTAACTTCTTGAGATTACAAAATCTGCCCACTAAACACATATCCTCTGAGTGTACTGCTTGTGCAGTGGGTAAGAGTAAGACCCTCCCTTATCAACCTTCAGAAACTGTCTACTCTCGTCCACTCGAAATGGTTCAGGTAGATCTCTGGGGTCCTGCCCCTTTCTCCTCTAGTAACTGCAATTACTATCTTAGTATTGTTGATGTCTTTTCTAGATTTACTTGGATTTACTTTCTGAACCGTAAGTCTGATGCTACTAAAGCCTTCTGTGAGTTTCATCTCTTAGCAGAAAAGCAGCTTGGCATGAAGCTCAAGGCTGTGCAATCTGATGGAGGAGGTGAGTTCCACTTTCTTACTACATACTTAGCTCAGTATGGTATAGTTCATAGGATCACCTGCCCATATTCAAGCCAACAAAATGGCATGGTGGAGCGTAAGCACCGCCATATTGTTGAATTAGGTCTGACACTGCTTGCACAGTCATCCGTCCCTCTTCACTACTGGACGGATGCCTTCTCCACTGCTGTTTTTCTAATTAATCGCTTGCCTTCCAAGACTCTGGAGAACTGTTCTCCTCATGAGCTTATTTTCAATACCAAGCCTGACTACTCCTTTCTGAGAGTCTTTGGCTGCTTATGCTTTCCCCACCTGAGACCTTACAGGTCTCACAAGCTGTCCTTTAGATCAGAACCTTGTGTATTCATTGGGTTCTGTTCTGACCACCATGGCTATAAGTGTCTCTCTTCATCTGGAAGAGTTTATGTGTCACGAAATGTTGTCTTTCATGAAACAACATTTCCTTTCTGTGACACCACAGGACCTTTCTATGCTTCAAACACACCAAAAGCCTCCACTCCTTCCAAACCATTTTTCATACCCTGTGACCCATTCTTCCAAAAACCCACCTCTGTTCCCTCTACTATCACTCATTCCTCGGGACCTCCTGTGCTTGCCCACACGTCGGGGGAGTCTAGCTTACCCTCCACCACACCCTCCCAAAACTTTACCTCTACTCAGCCTCCCTCTGCACCTGTTCCTACTCCTGACCTTAGCTCCCCTACGGAGGTCTGTAGATATGTCCCTTCTGGTTCTACCCTTGTTCCCATTTCTGACCCGTTTTCCTCTACGCCACCACCACCAGCTCACTCTGATCAGTCCTTCCCCACCTCCCCACAAGCCCATCCACCCTCATCCTCTCGGCCCTCTCGCCCCAAATCTGCCACCAATATACATCCTATGCAGACCAGGTCTAAATCTTCCCTTCATGAGATGTCCACTTCACTTGCCCTATCCACAGACCTAACTAACTCTGAGCCTCGTAGCATTCACGAAGCTCTTCAGTCACCTCATTGGTTTAAGGCTGTGCAGGAAGAGCTTACAGCTCTTACTGCCAACAACACCTGGACTCTTGTTTCCCTACCTACAGGTCGTATACCTATAGGTTGTAAATGGATCTTTAAAATCAAAAGAAATGCAGATGGGGCTGTTGTCAGATACAAGGCCCGTCTTGTTGCCAAAGGTTTTTCCCAAAAACCAGGCTTTGATTTTCAGGAAACCTTCAGTCCTGTCATTAAATCTGCCACTGTTCGCATTGTTCTGTCCTTAGCTCTCACTCATAAATGGTGTATCAGACAGGTGGATATTAACAATGCTTTTCTTCATGGTGACCTCCAAGAGGAGGTCTACATGACACAGCCTCCTGGTTTTGAGGTTCACTCTAATACTCCTAACCTGGTTTGCAAACTTCAAAAAGCTTTATATGGTCTTAAACAGGCTCCCAGAGCCTGGTTTGAAAAACTGAAGTTTTTTCTCCTGAACTCCCTTGGTTTTCATGTTTCAACCTCAGATAGTTGCCTCTTTATCAAATCTGCCTCTGATTCTTTCGTGTTACTTCTTGTTTATGTGGATGACATTGTTATAACTGGCACTTCTGTTAATCTTGTTTCTAAAATTGTTGACTCTATAAATGCTCAGTTTCAGCTGAAAGATCTGGGAAACCTGAACTACTTCCTTGGCATGGAAGTAGTTTCAGGTGATGACTTTATTCTGTTAAATCAGAAAAAGTACATTCAGGAACTCCTGGATAAGGTAGGTCTGAAAGATGAATCTGAATTTCCCACTCCAATGACAGGTACTTGTTTGTCTAAGTCAGGTATGTCTTCCTGTTCTGATCTCTTTCATGATGAAACTCTATATAGGAGCACAATAGGTGCTCTACAACATGTCTGTGTCACTCGACCAGACATTCACTTTTCAGTGAACAAACTGAGTCAGTTTATGCAGGCACCAAATAACAGCAACTGGAAGGCTGTTATTCATGTGCTGAGATACCTCAAAGGCACTCTCAATCATGGTCTGTTGTTCAGACCAACACCCTCGCCTGTCACAGACATCACTCTTACCTCCTTCTCTGATGCTGACTGGGGTGGTGATCAAACTGATCGCCGCTCCATCTCAGGGCATTATCTTCTCCTGAATGGTAATCCCATAATATGGAGCTCTAAGAAACAGACAGTAGTCTCTAGGTCGAGTGCAGAGGCTGAATTTAGGGCCATTGCCAATGCCATGTGTGAGATCATGTGGGTCCAATCCCTTCTCAAGGAAATTGGACTTCACACACCCACTGCACCTGTCATCTGGACAGACAACACAAGTGCTGTAGCTTTGTCTGAGAACCCCATCCATCACTCCAAGATGAAACATGTAGAGATTGATCTCTTCTTCATCAGAGAGAAAGTTCAAAATGGGGATGTCTTAGTCAACTTTATTCCAGCTTCAGAACAGACAGCTGATATCTTGACCAAGCCTCTGACAGAAAAAAATTTCATTCCCTGCAGGAAAAAGCTTGGAGTCTTCTCACTGGAGGAACTGGAGGATCGTGGTGTCTCCCCATTCCTTCAGCTTGGTTCCACTGCTCAATGAACTTCCCACACAGTCTGTACGTTTATTCTTTCTCTGTTTACTTAGTAACTTGCCTTGTTCTATGAGCTTTTGGACAGCCATATGTTTTGTTATCTGAGTTTTCCTGTTGACTGCACCTTTGTAATTTTTTGAACCTCTGTCTGTCCTTATGCATGATTGATCAACTCTATCTTGTTTCAATTAAGTGCTTGTAATCTTGGTATGTTCTCGTCTGATTTCCATGTCTAGCATATACCTGAGTATCGCCTGTCATGTGTGCATTTCTCTCTTCTCTGATCATAAGCCTTGCCTTTGTGCATCATTGAATATATCTCTGAAAAAAAATAACTGCTGCATTAACCATGGCATAGGGTATGGCTTGAGTCCAAAAACAGAGTGAAATCAAATATTAAATGACAAAGTCATACTGAGTTTTTCACTCTTGAGGATGAAAAGATCAAGGCTCAAACCTTGCAGTCATACTGGTAAGATAGGAGCTCAAACTCCTCTGTCATGTTATGAATATCTCAATTTTCAAGACATTCCAAATGAATGAATAAAGCAGCAGTTAAAATGATTATATTAGTATGTCTGATGCACTTTGGCAACAGTTTACTGATCTGGAATAGAGAGAATCATGCATATGATTGTGAATACTTGGTACTGCTTTTCGTGTTTTTTCAGACTTGTTCATGATCTTAGATTACAGACATTAATCGCCCTATGATCAGAGTTCTGATTACCCATACTAACGACAGCACAGATGCTAAATCAATTGCATAGTGCATCTCAGCTAGGAGAACTCAGCTATACTACGTATTCTGCTCAGATGTGTCAATAAGGAACAGGAAAGTACTTCGTTCCAGAGAATGGATTTACTGCAGACTGTCAAATTTTAGGATATATTTTGAAGATTTGGCGACCACGAGTACAGTTGGCGACCACAATGACAAGATTAAGTTCATTTGGCGACCAAATGTTCATTTGGCGACTACAATAACAATATCAAGGTCAGTTGGCGACCACGAGTGCTTTTGGCGACCAAAGATCAAGTTTCAAAGACAAGATCAAGCATAGGGAATGTTAGGATATAAGTGTGTCTAACACTTATGTTTAGGATCAATATGTAAATATTGTTGCTTGAGGCCCAAGCATCAATTAGTTTAGTATTAGGGACTTAGTTGCAATTCTCGGACAGTACTGTTTTGTCTGTTCTCGCCTTCGTTACCTTATATCTGCTGCACTGTTGAACAATTCCAATAATCAAGTTATCATCTTTGATTCAGAGAGCTTTCTTCATCTTCTTCCTCGCCTTACCTTTCTTCTTCTCAAACCCTAAATCCAAACATGGGTGTGGTACCTTCACACGAAATAATTTATTATTCGTAACCAACAAAATACTTAGGCTAAAGTATCATGCCGGAAAGGAGTACCGTTAAAAGTATATTAAAAACTTCATACGTTAGTATAATTAGCTTAAACTTTTAAACGAGTTTGAATAGAAGATAAACGGAGTTCGCTTAAAGAAACTTACGAGATATAAGAAATTGTATGAAACTCTTATGGTTGTGGTTCCATCATACGAAATAAATTATTATTCGTAATCAACGAAATACTTAGGCTAAAGTATCATGCCGGAAAGGAGTACCGTTAAAAGTATATTAAAAACTTCATACGTTAGTATAAGTAGCTTAAACGTTTAAACGAGTTTGATTAGAAGATAAAAAGAGTTCGCTTAAAGAAACTTACGAGATATAAGAAATTGTATGAAACTCTTATGGTTATGGAACCATCATACGAAATAAATTTTTCTTCGTAATAAACGAAATACTTAGGCTAAAGTATCATGCCGGAAAGGAGTACCGTTAAAAGTATATTAAAAACTTTGTACGTTAGTATAATTAGCTTAAACTTTTAAACGAGTTTGATTAGAAGATAAACGGAGTTCGCTTAAAGAAACTTACGAGATATAAGAAATTGTATGAAACTCTTATGGTTATGGTTCCATCATACGAAATAAATTATTATTCGTAATCAACGAAATAGTTAGGCTAAAGTATCATGCCGGAAAGTAGTACCGTTAAAACTATATTAAAAACTTCATATGTTAGTATAATTAGCTTAAACTTTTAAACGAGTTTGATTAGAAGATAAACGGAGTTCGCTTAAAGAAACTTAAGAGATATAAGAAATTGTATAAAATTCTTATAGGTATGTTACCATTATACAAAATAAATTAGTATTCGTAATAAACAAAATACCGAGGCTAAAGTATCTTGCCGGAAAGGGGTACCGTTAAAATTATATTATAAACCTCATTCGTTAGTATAATTTGCTTAAACTTTTCAACGAGTTTTATTATAGAAGATAAACGGAGTTCGTTTGAAGAAACTTACGAGATAGAAGAAATTGTATGAAACTCTTATGGGTGTGGTACCTTCACACGAAATAAATTATTATTCGTAACCAACAAAATACTTAGGCTAAAGTATCATGCCGGAAAGGAGTACCGTTAAAAGTATATTAAAAACTTCATACGTTAGTATAATTAGCTTAAACTTTTAAACGAGTTTGAATAGAAGATAAACGGAGTTCGCTTAAAGAAACTTACGAGATATAAGAAATTGTATGAAACTCTTATGGTTGTGGTTCCATCATACGAAATAAATTATTATTCGTAATCAACGAAATACTTAGGCTAAAGTATCATGCCGGAAAGGAGTACCGTTAAAAGTATATTAAAAACTTCATACGTTAGTATAAGGAGCTTAAACTTTTAAACGAGTTTGATTAGAAGATAAACAGAGTTCGCTTAAAGAAACTTACGAGATATAAGAAATTGTATGAAACTCTTATGGTTATGGTTTCATCATACGAAATAAATTTTTCTTCGTAATAAACGAAATACTTTGGCTAAAGTATCATGCCGGAAAGGAGTACCGTTAAAAGTATATTAAAAACTTTGTACGTTAGTATAATTAGCTTAAACTTTTAAACGAGTTTGATTAGATGATAAACGGAGTTCGCTTAAAGAAACTTACGAGATATAAGAAATTGTATGAAACTCTTATGGTTATGGTTCCATCATACGAAATAAATTATTATTCGTAATCAACGAAATAGTTAGGCTAAAGTATCATGCCGGAAAGTAGTACCGTTAAAACTATATTAAAAACTTCATAGGTTAGTATAATTAGTTTAAACTTTTAAACGAGTTTGATTAGAAGATAAACGGAGTTCGCTTAAAGAAACTTAAGAGATATAAGAAATTGTATAAAATTCTTATAGGTATGTTACCATTATACAAAATAAATTAGTATTCGTAATAAACAAAATACCGAGGCTAAAGTATCTTGCCGGAAAGGGGTACCGTTAAAATTATATTATAAACCTCATTCGTTAGTATAATTTGCTTAAACTTTTCAACGAGTTTTATTATAGAAGATAAACGGAGTTCGTTTGAAGAAACTTACGAGATAGAAGAAATTGTATGAAACTCTTATGGGTGTGGTACCTTCACACGAAATAAATTATTATTCGTAACCAACAAAATACTTAGGCTAAAGTATCATGCCGGAAAGGAGTACCGTTAAAAGTATATTAAAAACTTCATACGTTAGTATAATTAGCTTAAACTTTTAAACGAGTTTGAATAGAAGATAAACGGAGTTCGCTTAAAGAAACTTACGAGATATAAGAAATTGTATGAAACTCTTATGGTTGTGGTTCCATCATACGAAATAAATTATTATTCGTAATCAACGAAATACTTAGGCTAAAGTATCATGCCGGAAAGGAGTACCGTTAAAAGTATATTAAAAACTTCATACGTTAGTATAAGGAGCTTAAACGTTTAAACGAGTTTGATTAGAAGATAAACAGAGTTCGCTTAAAGAAACTTACGAGATATAAGAAATTGTATGAAACTCTTATGGTTATGGAACCATCATACGAAATAAATTTTTCTTCGTAATAAACGAAATACTTTGGCTAAAGTATCATGCCGGAAAGGAGTACCGTTAAAAGTATATTAAAAACTTTGTACGTTAGTATAATTAGCTTAAACTTTTAAACGAGTTTGATTAGAAGATAAACGGAGTTCGCTTAAAGAAACTTACGAGATATAAGAAATTGTATGAAACTCTTATGGTTATGGTTCCATCATACGAAATAAATTATTATTCGTAATCAACGAAATAGTTAGGCTAAAGTATCATGCCGGAAAGTAGTACCGTTAAAACTATATTAAAAACTTCATATGTTAGTATAATTAGTTTAAACTTTTAAACGAGTTTGATTAGAAGATAAACGGAGTTCGCTTAAAGAAACTTAAGAGATATAAGAAATTGTATAAAATTCTTATAGGTATGTTACCATTATACAAAATAAATTAGTATTCGTAATAAACAAAATACCGAGGCTAAAGTATCTTGCCGGAAAGGGGTACCGTTAAAATTATATTATAAACCTCATTCGTTAGTATAATTTGCTTAAACTTTTCAACGAGTTTTATTATAGAAGATAAACGGAGTTCGTTTGAAGAAACTTACGAGATAGAAGAAATTGTATGAAACTCTTATGGGTGTGGTACCTTCACACGAAATAAATTATTATTCGTAACCAACAAAATACTTAGGCTAAAGTATCATGCCGGAAAGGAGTACCGTTAAAAGTATATTAAAAACTTCATACGTTAGTATAATTAGCTTAAACTTTTAAACGAGTTTGAATAGAAGATAAACGGAGTTCGCTTAAAGAAACTTCCGAGATATAAGAAATTGTATGAAACTCTTATGGGTGTGGTACCTTCACACGAAATAAATTATTATTCGTAACCAACAAAATACTTAGGCTAAAGTATCATGCCGGAAAGGAGTACCGTTAAAAGTATATTAAAAACTTTGTACGTTAGTATAATTAGCTTAAACTTTTAAACGAGTTTGATTAAAAGATAAACGGAGTTCGCTTAAAGAAACTTACGAGATATAAGAAATTGTATGAAACTCTTATGGTTATGGTTCCATCATACGAAATAAATTATTATTCGTAATCAACGAAATAGTTAGGCTAAAGTATCATGCCGAAAAGTAGTACCGTTAAAACTATATTAAAAACTTCATACGTTAGTATAAGTAGCTTAAACGTTTAAACGAGTTTGATTAGAAGATAAAAAGAGTTCGCTTAAAGAAACTTACGAGATATAAGAAATTGTATGAAACTCTTATGGTTGTGGTTCCATCATACGAAATAAATTATTATTCGTAATCAACGAAATACTTAGGCTAAAGTGTTATGCCGGAAAAGAGTACCGTTAAAAGTATAATATAAACTTCACACGTTAGAATAATTAGCTTGAACATTTATATGATTTTGATTAGGAGATAAACGGAGTTCGCTTAAAGAAACTTACGAGATATAAGAATTTGTATGAAACTCTTATGGGTGTGGTTCAATCATACGAAATAAATTATTATTCGTAACCAACAAAATACTTAGGCAAAAGTATCATGCCGGAAAGGAGTACCGTTAAAAGTATATTAAAAACTTCATACGTTAGTATAATTAGCTTAAACTTTTAAACTAGTTTGAATAGAAGATAAACGGAGTTCGCTTAAAGAAACTTACGAGATATAAGAAATTGTATGAAACTCTTATGGTTGTGGTTCCATCATACGAAATAAATTATTATTCGTAATCAACGAAATACTTAGGCTAAAGTATCATGCCGGAAAGGAGTACCGTTAAAAGTATATTAAAAACTTCATACGTTAGTATAAGGAGCTTAAACGTTTAAACGAGTTTGATTAGAAGATAAACGGGGTTCGCTTAAAGAAACTTACGAGATATAAGAAATTGTATGAAACTCTTATGGTTGTGGTTCCATCATACGAAATAAATTATTATTCGTAATCAACGAAATACTTAGGCTAAAGTATCATGCCGGAAAGGAGTACCGTTAAAAGTATATTAAAAACTTCATACGTTAGTATAAGGAGCTTAAACGTTTAAACGAGTTTGATTAGAAGATAAACGGAGTTCGCTTAAAGAAACTTACGAGATATAAGAAATTGTATGAAACTCTTATGGTTATGGTTCCATCATACGAAATAAATTATTATTCGTAATCAACGAAATAGTTAGGCTAAAGTATCATGCCGAAAAGTAGTACCGTTAAAACTATATTAAAAACTTCATACGTTAGTATAAGTAGCTTAAACGTTTAAACGAGTTTGATTAGAAGATAAAAAGAGTTCGCTTAAAGAAACTTACGAGATATAAGAAATTGTATGAAACTCTTATGGTTGTGGTTCCATCATACGAAATAAATTATTATTCGTAATCAACGAAATACTTAGGCTAAAGTGTTATGCCGGAAAAGAGTACCGTTAAAAGTATAATATAAACTTCACACGTTAGAATAATTAGCTTGAACATTTATATGATTTTGATTAGGAGATAAACGGAGTTCGCTTAAAGAAACTTACGAGATATAAGAATTTGTATGAAACTCTTATGGGTGTGGTTCAATCATACGAAATAAATTATTATTCGTAACCAACAAAATACTTAGGCAAAAGTATCATGCCGGAAAGGAGTACCGTTAAAAGTATATTAAAAACTTCATACGTTAGTATAATTAGCTTAAACTTTTAAACTAGTTTGAATAGAAGATAAACGGAGTTCGCTTAAAGAAACTTACGAGATATAAGAAATTGTATGAAACTCTTATGGTTGTGGTTCCATCATACGAAATAAATTATTATTCGTAATCAACGAAATACTTAGGCTAAAGTATCATGCCGGAAAGGAGTACCGTTAAAAGTATATTAAAAACTTCATACGTTAGTATAAGGAGCTTAAACGTTTAAACGAGTTTGATTAGAAGATAAACGGGGTTCGCTTAAAGAAACTTACGAGATATAAGAAATTGTATGAAACTCTTATGGTTGTGGTTCCATCATACGAAATAAATTATTATTCGTAATCAACGAAATACTTAGGCTAAAGTATCATGCCGGAAAGGAGTACCGTTAAAAGTATATTAAAAACTTCATACGTTAGTATAAGGAGCTTAAACGTTTAAACGAGTTTGATTAGAAGATAAACGGAGTTCGCTTAAAGAAACTTACGAGATATAAGAAATTGTATGAAACTCTTATGGTTATGGAACCATCATACGAAATAAATTTTTCTTCGTAATAAACGAAATACTTTGGCTAAAGTATCATGCCGGAAAGGAGTACCGTTAAAAGTATATTAAAAACTTTGTACGTTAGTATAATTAGCTTAAACTTTTAAACGAGTTTGATTAGAAGATAAACGGAGTTCGCTTAAAGAAACTTACGAGATATAAGAAATTGTATGAAACTCTTATGGTTATGGTTCCATCATACGAAATAAATTATTATTCGTAATCAACGAAATAGTTAGGCTAAAGTATCATGCCGGAAAGTAGTACCGTTAAAACTATATTAAAAACTTCATATGTTAGTATAATTAGTTTAAACTTTTAAACGAGTTTGATTAGAAGATAAACGGAGTTCGCTTAAAGAAACTTAAGAGATATAAGAAATTGTATAAAATTCTTATAGGTATGTTACCATTATACAAAATAAATTAGTATTCGTAATAAACAAAATACCGAGGCTAAAGTATCTTGCCGGAAAGGGGTACCGTTAAAATTATATTATAAACCTCATTCGTTAGTATAATTTGCTTAAACTTTTCAACGAGTTTTATTATAGAAGATAAACGGAGTTCGTTTGAAGAAACTTACGAGATAGAAGAAATTGTATGAAACTCTTATGGGTGTGGTACCTTCACACGAAATAAATTATTATTCGTAACCAACAAAATACTTAGGCTAAAGTATCATGCCGGAAAGGAGTACCGTTAAAAGTATATTAAAAACTTCATACGTTAGTATAATTAGCTTAAACTTTTAAACGAGTTTGAATAGAAGATAAACGGAGTTCGCTTAAAGAAACTTCCGAGATATAAGAAATTGTATGAAACTCTTATGGGTGTGGTACCTTCACACGAAATAAATTATTATTCGTAACCAACAAAATACTTAGGCTAAAGTATCATGCCGGAAAGGAGTACCGTTAAAAGTATATTAAAAACTTTGTACGTTAGTATAATTAGCTTAAACTTTTAAACGAGTTTGATTAAAAGATAAACGGAGTTCGCTTAAAGAAACTTACGAGATATAAGAAATTGTATGAAACTCTTATGGTTATGGTTCCATCATACGAAATAAATTATTATTCGTAATCAACGAAATAGTTAGGCTAAAGTATCATGCCGAAAAGTAGTACCGTTAAAACTATATTAAAAACTTCATACGTTAGTATAAGTAGCTTAAACGTTTAAACGAGTTTGATTAGAAGATAAAAAGAGTTCGCTTAAAGAAACTTACGAGATATAAGAAATTGTATGAAACTCTTATGGTTGTGGTTCCATCATACGAAATAAATTATTATTCGTAATCAACGAAATACTTAGGCTAAAGTGTTATGCCGGAAAAGAGTACCGTTAAAAGTATAATATAAACTTCACACGTTAGAATAATTAGCTTGAACATTTATATGATTTTGATTAGGAGATAAACGGAGTTCGCTTAAAGAAACTTACGAGATATAAGAATTTGTATGAAACTCTTATGGGTGTGGTTCAATCATACGAAATAAATTATTATTCGTAACCAACAAAATACTTAGGCAAAAGTATCATGCCGGAAAGGAGTACCGTTAAAAGTATATTAAAAACTTCATACGTTAGTATAATTAGCTTAAACTTTTAAACTAGTTTGAATAGAAGATAAACGGAGTTCGCTTAAAGAAACTTACGAGATATAAGAAATTGTATGAAACTCTTATGGTTGTGGTTCCATCATACGAAATAAATTATTATTCGTAATCAACGAAATACTTAGGCTAAAGTATCATGCCGGAAAGGAGTACCGTTAAAAGTATATTAAAAACTTCATACGTTAGTATAAGGAGCTTAAACGTGTAAACGAGTTTGATTAGAAGATAAACGGGGTTCGCTTAAAGAAACTTACGAGATATAAGAAATTGTATGAAACTCTTATGGTTGTGGTTCCATCATACGAAATAAATTATTATTCGTAATCAACGAAATACTTAGGCTAAAGTATCATGCCGGAAAGGAGTACCGTTAAAAGTATATTAAAAACTTCATACGTTAGTATAAGGAGCTTAAACGTTTAAACGAGTTTGATTAGAAGATAAACGGAGTTCGCTTAAAGAAACTTACGAGATATAAGAAATTGTATGAAACTCTTATGGTTGTGGTTCCATCATACGAAATAAATTATTATTCGTAATCAACGAAATACTTAGGCTAAAGTATCATGCCGGAAAGGAGTACCGTTAAAAGTATATTAAAAACTTCATACGTTAGTATAAGGAGCTTAAACGTTTAAACGAGTTTGATTAGAAGATAAACGGAGTTCGCTTAAAGAAACTTACGAGATGTAAGAAATTGTATGAAACTCTTATGGTTGTGGTTCCATCATACGAAATAAATTATTATTCGTAATCAACGAAATACTTAGGCTAAAGTATCATGCCGGAAAGGAGTACCGTTAAAAGTATATTAAAAACTTCATACGTTAGTATAAGTAGCTTAAACGTTTAAACGAGTTTGATTAGAAGATAAAAAGAGTTCGCTTAAAGAAACGAGATATAAGAAATTGTATGAAACTCTTATGGTTATGGAACCATCATACGAAATAAATTTTTCTTCGTAATAAACGAAATACTTAGGCTAAAGTATCATGCCGGAAAGGAGTACCGTTAAAAGTATATTAAAAACTTTGTACGTTAGTATAATTAGCTTAAACTTTTAAACGAGTTTGATTAGAAGATAAACGGAGTTCGCTTAAAGAAACTTACGAGATATAAGAAATTGTATGAAACTCTTATGGTTATGGTTCCATCATACGAAATAAATTATTATTCGTAATCAACGAAATAGTTAGGCTAAAGTATCATGCCGGAAAGTAGTACCGTTAAAACTATATTAAAAACTTCATATGTTAGTATAATTAGCTTAAACTTTTAAACGAGTTTGATTAGAAGATAAACGGAGTTCGCTTAAAGAAACTTAAGAGATATAAGAAATTGTATAAAATTCTTATAGGTATGTTACCATTATACAAAATAAATTAGTATTCGTAATAAACAAAATACCGAGGCTAAAGTATCTTGCCGGAAAGGGGTACCGTTAAAATTATATTATAAACCTCATTCGTTAGTATAATTTGCTTAAACTTTTCAACGAGTTTTATTATAGAAGATAAACGGAGTTCGTTTGAAGAAACTTACGAGATAGAAGAAATTGTATGAAACTCTTATGGGTGTGGAACCTTCACACGAAATAAATTATTATTCGTAACCAACAAAATACTTAGGCTAAAGTATCATGCCGGAAAGGAGTACCGTTAAAAGTATATTAAAAACTTCATACGTTAGTATAATTAGCTTAAACTTTTAAACGAGTTTGAATAGAAGATAAACGGAGTTCGCTTAAAGAAACTTACGAGATATAAGAAATTGTATGAAACTCTTATGGTTGTGGTTCCATCATACGAAATAAATTATTATTCGTAATCAACGAAATACTTAGGCTAAAGTATCATGCCGGAAAGGAGTACCGTTAAAAGTATATTAAAATCTTCATACGTTAGTATAAGTAGCTTAAACGTTTAAACGAGTTTGATTAGAAGATAAAAAGAGTTCGCTTAAAGAAACTTACGAGATATAAGAAATTGTATGAAACTCTTATGGTTATGGAACCATCATACGAAATAAATTTTTCTTCGTAATAAACGAAATACTTAGGCTAAAGTATCATGCCGGAAAGGAGTACCGTTAAAAGTATATTAAAAACTTTGTACGTTAGTATAATTAGCTTAAACTTTTAAACGAGTTTGATTAGAAGATAAACGGAGTTCGCTTAAAGAAACTTACGAGATATAAGAAATTGTATGAAACTCTTATGGTTATGGTTCCATCATACGAAATAAATTATTATTCGTAATCAACGAAATAGTTAGGCTAAAGTATCATGCCGGAAAGTAGTACCGTTAAAACTATATTAAAAACTTCATATGTTAGTATAATTAGCTTAAACTTTTAAACGAGTTTGATTAGAAGATAAACGGAGTTCGCTTAAAGAAACTTAAGAGATATAAGAAATTGTATAAAATTCTTATAGGTATGTTACCATTATACAAAATAAATTAGTATTCGTAATAAACAAAATACCGAGGCTAAAGTATCTTGCCGGAAAGGGGTACCGTTAAAATTATATTATAAACCTCATTCGTTAGTATAATTTGCTTAAACTTTTCAACGAGTTTTATTATAGAAGATAAACGGAGTTCGTTTGAAGAAACTTACGAGATAGAAGAAATTGTATGAAACTCTTATGGGTGTGGTACCTTCACACGAAATAAATTATTATTCGTAACCAACAAAATACTTAGGCTAAAGTATCATGCCGGAAAGGAGTACCGTTAAAAGTATATTAAAAACTTCATACGTTAGTATAATTAGCTTAAACTTTTAAACGAGTTTGAATAGAAGATAAACGGAGTTCGCTTAAAGAAACTTACGAGATATAAGAAATTGTATGAAACTCTTATGGTTGTGGTTCCATCATACGAAATAAATTATTATTCGTAATCAACGAAATACTTAGGCTAAAGTATCATGCCGGAAAGGAGTACCGTTAAAAGTATATTAAAAACTTCATACGTTAGTATAAGGAGCTTAAACTTTTAAACGAGTTTGATTAGAAGATAAACAGAGTTCGCTTAAAGAAACTTACGAGATATAAGAAATTGTATGAAACTCTTATGGTTATGGTTTCATCATACGAAATAAATTTTTCTTCGTAATAAACGAAATACTTTGGCTAAAGTATCATGCCGGAAAGGAGTACCGTTAAAAGTATATTAAAAACTTTGTACGTTAGTATAATTAGCTTAAACTTTTAAACGAGTTTGATTAGAAGATAAACGGAGTTCGCTTAAAGAAACTTACGAGATATAAGAAATTGTATGAAACTCTTATGGTTATGGTTCCATCATACGAAATAAATTATTATTCGTAATCAACGAAATAGTTAGGCTAAAGTATCATGCCGGAAAGTAGTACCGTTAAAACTATATTAAAAACTTCATAGGTTAGTATAATTAGTTTAAACTTTTAAACGAGTTTGATTAGAAGATAAACGGAGTTCGCTTAAAGAAACTTAAGAGATATAAGAAATTGTATAAAATTCTTATAGGTATGTTACCATTATACAAAATAAATTAGTATTCGTAATAAACAAAATACCGAGGCTAAAGTATCTTGCCGGAAAGGGGTACCGTTAAAATTATATTATAAACCTCATTCGTTAGTATAATTTGCTTAAACTTTTCAACGAGTTTTATTATAGAAGATAAACGGAGTTCGTTTGAAGAAACTTACGAGATAGAAGAAATTGTATGAAACTCTTATGGGTGTGGTACCTTCACACGAAATAAATTATTATTCGTAACCAACAAAATACTTAGGCTAAAGTATCATGCCGGAAAGGAGTACCGTTAAAAGTATATTAAAAACTTCATACGTTAGTATAATTAGCTTAAACTTTTAAACGAGTTTGAATAGAAGATAAACGGAGTTCGCTTAAAGAAACTTACGAGATATAAGAAATTGTATGAAACTCTTATGGTTGTGGTTCCATCATACGAAATAAATTATTATTCGTAATCAACGAAATACTTAGGCTAAAGTATCATGCCGGAAAGGAGTACCGTTAAAAGTATATTAAAAACTTCATACGTTAGTATAAGGAGCTTAAACGTTTAAACGAGTTTGATTAGAAGATAAACAGAGTTCGCTTAAAGAAACTTACGAGATATAAGAAATTGTATGAAACTCTTATGGTTATGGAACCATCATACGAAATAAATTTTTCTTCGTAATAAACGAAATACTTTGGCTAAAGTATCATGCCGGAAAGGAGTACCGTTAAAAGTATATTAAAAACTTTGTACGTTAGTATAATTAGCTTAAACTTTTAAACGAGTTTGATTAGAAGATAAACGGAGTTCGCTTAAAGAAACTTACGAGATATAAGAAATTGTATGAAACTCTTATGGTTATGGTTCCATCATACGAAATAAATTATTATTCGTAATCAACGAAATAGTTAGGCTAAAGTATCATGCCGGAAAGTAGTACCGTTAAAACTATATTAAAAACTTCATATGTCAGTATAATTAGTTTAAACTTTTAAACGAGTTTGATTAGAAGATAAACGGAGTTCGCTTAAAGAAACTTAAGAGATATAAGAAATTGTATAAAATTCTTATAGGTATGTTACCATTATACAAAATAAATTAGTATTCGTAATAAACAAAATACCGAGGCTAAAGTATCTTGCCGGAAAGGGGTACCGTTAAAATTATATTATAAACCTCATTCGTTAGTATAATTTGCTTAAACTTTTCAACGAGTTTTATTATAGAAGATAAACGGAGTTCGTTTGAAGAAACTTACGAGATAGAAGAAATTGTATGAAACTCTTATGGGTGTGGTACCTTCACACGAAATAAATTATTATTCGTAACCAACAAAATACTTAGGCTAAAGTATCATGCCGGAAAGGAGTACCGTTAAAAGTATATTAAAAACTTCATACGTTAGTATAATTAGCTTAAACTTTTAAACGAGTTTGAATAGAAGATAAACGGAGTTCGCTTAAAGAAACTTCCGAGATATAAGAAATTGTATGAAACTCTTATGGGTGTGGTACCTTCACACGAAATAAATTATTATTCGTAACCAACAAAATACTTAGGCTAAAGTATCATGCCGGAAAGGAGTACCGTTAAAAGTATATTAAAAACTTTGTACGTTAGTATAATTAGCTTAAACTTTTAAACGAGTTTGATTAAAAGATAAACGGAGTTCGCTTAAAGAAACTTACGAGATATAAGAAATTGTATGAAACTCTTATGGTTATGGTTCCATCATACGAAATAAATTATTATTCGTAATCAACGAAATAGTTAGGCTAAAGTATCATGCCGAAAAGTAGTACCGTTAAAACTATATTAAAAACTTCATACGTTAGTATAAGTAGCTTAAACGTTTAAACGAGTTTGATTAGAAGATAAAAAGAGTTCGCTTAAAGAAACTTACGAGATATAAGAAATTGTATGAAACTCTTATGGTTGTGGTTCCATCATACGAAATAAATTATTATTCGTAATCAACGAAATACTTAGGCTAAAGTGTTATGCCGGAAAAGAGTACCGTTAAAAGTATAATATAAACTTCACACGTTAGAATAATTAGCTTGAACATTTATATGATTTTGATTAGGAGATAAACGGAGTTCGCTTAAAGAAACTTACGAGATATAAGAAATTGTATGAAACTCTTATGGGTGTGGTTCAATCATACGAAATAAATTATTATTCGTAACCAACAAAATACTTAGGCTAAAGTATCATGCCGGAAAGGAGTACCGTTAAAAGTATATTAAAAACTTCATACGTTAGTATAATTAGCTTAAACTTTTAAACTAGTTTGAATAGAAGATAAACGGAGTTCGCTTAAAGAAACTTACGAGATATAAGAAATTGTATGAAACTCTTATGGTTGTGGTTCCATCATACGAAATAAATTATTATTCGTAATCAACGAAATACTTAGGCTAAAGTATCATGCCGGAAAGGAGTACCGTTAAAAGTATAATAAAAACTTCATACGTTAGTATAAGGAGCTTAAACGTTTAAACGAGTTTGATTAGAAGATAAACAGAGTTCGCTTAAAGAAACTTACGAGATATAAGAAATTGTATGAAACTCTTATGGTTATGGAACCATCATACGAAATAAATTTTTCTTCGTAATAAACGAAATACTTTGGCTAAAGTATCATGCCGGAAAGGAGTACCGTTAAAAGTATATTAAAAACTTTGTACGTTAGTATAATTAGCTTAAACTTTTAAACGAGTTTGATTAGAAGATAAACGGAGTTCGCTTAAAGAAACTTACGAGATATAAGAAATTGTATGAAACTCTTATGGTTATGGTTCCATCATACGAAATAAATTATTATTCGTAATCAACGAAATAGTTAGGCTAAAGTATCATGCCGGAAAGTAGTACCGTTAAAACTATATTAAAAACTTCATATGTTAGTATAATTAGTTTAAACTTTTAAACGAGTTTGATTAGAAGATAAACGGAGTTCGCTTAAAGAAACTTAAGAGATATAAGAAATTGTATAAAATTCTTATAGGTATGTTACCATTATACAAAATAAATTAGTATTCGTAATAAACAAAATACCGAGGCTAAAGTATCTTGCCGGAAAGGGGTACCGTTAAAATTATATTATAAACCTCATTCGTTAGTATAATTTGCTTAAACTTTTCAACGAGTTTTATTATAGAAGATAAACGGAGTTCGTTTGAAGAAACTTACGAGATAGAAGAAATTGTATGAAACTCTTATGGGTGTGGTACCTTCACACGAAATAAATTATTATTCGTAACCAACAAAATACTTAGGCTAAAGTATCATGCCGGAAAGGAGTACCGTTAAAAGTATATTAAAAACTTCATACGTTAGTATAATTAGCTTAAACTTTTAAACGAGTTTGAATAGAAGATAAACGGAGTTCGCTTAAAGAAACTTCCGAGATATAAGAAATTGTATGAAACTCTTATGGGTGTGGTACCTTCACACGAAATAAATTATTATTCGTAACCAACAAAATACTTAGGCTAAAGTATCATGCCGGAAAGGAGTACCGTTAAAAGTATATTAAAAACTTTGTACGTTAGTATAATTAGCTTAAACTTTTAAACGAGTTTGATTAAAAGATAAACGGAGTTCGCTTAAAGAAACTTACGAGATATAAGAAATTGTATGAAACTCTTATGGTTATGGTTCCATCATACGAAATAAATTATTATTCGTAATCAACGAAATAGTTAGGCTAAAGTATCATGCCGAAAAGTAGTACCGTTAAAACTATATTAAAAACTTCATACGTTAGTATAAGTAGCTTAAACGTTTAAACGAGTTTGATTAGAAGATAAAAAGAGTTCGCTTAAAGAAACTTACGAGATATAAGAAATTGTATGAAACTCTTATGGTTGTGGTTCCATCATACGAAATAAATTATTATTCGTAATCAACGAAATACTTAGGCTAAAGTGTTATGCCGGAAAAGAGTACCGTTAAAAGTATAATATAAACTTCACACGTTAGAATAATTAGCTTGAACATTTATATGATTTTGATTAGGAGATAAACGGAGTTCGCTTAAAGAAACTTACGAGATATAAGAATTTGTATGAAACTCTTATGGGTGTGGTTCAATCATACGAAATAAATTATTATTCGTAACCAACAAAATACTTAGGCTAAAGTATCATGCCGGAAAGGAGTACCGTTAAAAGTATATTAAAAACTTCATACGTTAGTATAATTAGCTTAAACTTTTAAACTAGTTTGAATAGAAGATAAACGGAGTTCGCTTAAAGAAACTTACGAGATATAAGAAATTGTATGAAACTCTTATGGTTGTGGTTCCATCATACGAAATAAATTATTATTCGTAATCAACGAAATACTTAGGCTAAAGTATCATGCCGGAAAGGAGTACCGTTAAAAGTATATTAAAAACTTCATACGTTAGTATAAGGAGCTTAAACGTTTAAACGAGTTTGATTAGAAGATAAACGGGGTTCGCTTAAACAAACTTACGAGATATAAGAAATTGTATGAAACTCTTATGGTTGTGGTTCCATCATACGAAATAAATTATTATTCGTAATCAACGAAATACTTAGGCTAAAGTATCATGCCGGAAAGGAGTACCGTTAAAAGTATATTAAAAACTTCATACGTTAGTATAAGGAGCTTAAACGTTTAAACGAGTTTGATTAGAAGATAAACGGAGTTCGCTTAAAGAAACTTACGAGATATAAGAAATTGTATGAAACTCTTATGGTTGTGGTTCCATCATACGAAATAAATTATTATTCGTAATCAACGAAATACTTAGGCTAAAGTATCATGCCGGAAAGGAGTACCGTTAAAAGTATAATAAAAACTTCATACGTTAGTATAAGTAGCTTAAACGTTTAAACGAGTTTGATTAGAAGATAAAAAGAGTTCGCTTAAAGAAACGAGATATAAGAAATTGTATGAAACTCTTATGGTTATGGAACCATCATACGAAATAAATTTTTCTTCGTAATAAACGAAATACTTAGGCTAAAGTATCATGCCGGAAAGGAGTACCGTTAAAAGTATATTAAAAACTTTGTACGTTAGTATAATTAGCTTAAACTTTTAAACGAGTTTGATTAGAAGATAAACGGAGTTCGCTTAAAGAAACTTACGAGATATAAGAAATTGTATGAAACTCTTATGGTTATGGTTCCATCATACGAAATAAATTATTATTCGTAATCAACGAAATAGTTAGGCTAAAGTATCATGCCGGAAAGTAGTACCGTTAAAACTATATTAAAAACTTCATATGTTAGTATAATTAGCTTAAACTTTTAAACGAGTTTGATTAGAAGATAAACGGAGTTCGCTTAAAGAAACTTAAGAGATATAAGAAATTGTATAAAATTCTTATAGGTATGTTACCATTATACAAAATAAATTAGTATTCGTAATAAACAAAATACCGAGGCTAAAGTATCTTGCCGGAAAGGGGTACCGTTAAAATTATATTATAAACCTCATTCGTTAGTATAATTTGCTTAAACTTTTCAACGAGTTTTATTATAGAAGATAAACGGAGTTCGTTTGAAGAAACTTATGAGATAGAAGAAATTGTATGAAACTCTTATGGGTGTGGAACCTTCACACGAAATAAATTATTATTCGTAACCAACAAAATACTTAGGCTAAAGTATCATGCCGGAAAGGAGTACCGTTAAAAGTATATTAAAAACTTCATACGTTAGTATAATTAGCTTAAACTTTTAAACGAGTTTGAATAGAAGATAAACGGAGTTCGCTTAAAGAAACTTACGAGATATAAGAAATTGTATGAAACTCTTATGGTT
The DNA here is from genome assembly GCA_946814005.1 of Chamaenerion angustifolium. NCBI lineage: Eukaryota > Viridiplantae > Streptophyta > Magnoliopsida > Myrtales > Onagraceae > Chamaenerion > Chamaenerion angustifolium. The sequence continues at coordinate 15,028,927 of OX328274.1, forward strand.
GTGGTTCCATCATACGAAATAAATTATTATTCGTAATCAACGAAATACTTAGGCTAAAGTATCATGCCGGAAAGGAGTACCGTTAAAAGTATATTAAAAACTTCATACGTTAGTATAAGTAGCTTAAACGTTTAAACGAGTTTGATTAGAAGATAAAAAGAGTTCGCTTAAAGAAACTTACGAGATATAAGAAATTGTATGAAACTCTTATGGTTATGGAACCATCATACGAAATAAATTTTTCTTCGTAATAAACGAAATACTTAGGCTAAAGTATCATGCCGGAAAGGAGTACCGTTAAAAGTATATTAAAAACTTTGTACGTTAGTATAATTAGCTTAAACTTTTAAACGAGTTTGATTAGAAGATAAACGGAGTTCGCTTAAAGAAACTTACGAGATATAAGAAATTGTATGAAACTCTTATGGTTATGGTTCCATCATACGAAATAAATTATTATTCGTAATCAACGAAATAGTTAGGCTAAAGTATCATGCCGGAAAGTAGTACCGTTAAAACTATATTAAAAACTTCATATGTTAGTATAATTAGCTTAAACTTTTAAACGAGTTTGATTAGAAGATAAACGGAGTTCGCTTAAAGAAACTTAAGAGATATAAGAAATTGTATAAAATTCTTATAGGTATGTTACCATTATACAAAATAAATTAGTATTCGTAATAAACAAAATACCGAGGCTAAAGTATCTTGCCGGAAAGGGGTACCGTTAAAATTATATTATAAACCTCATTCGTTAGTATAATTTGCTTAAACTTTTCAACGAGTTTTATTATAGAAGATAAACGGAGTTCGTTTGAAGAAACTTATGAGATAGAAGAAATTGTATGAAACTCTTATGGGTGTGGAACCTTCACACGAAATAAATTATTATTCGTAACCAACAAAATACTTAGGCTAAAGTATCATGCCGGAAAGGAGTACCGTTAAAAGTATATTAAAAACTTCATACGTTAGTATAATTAGCTTAAACTTTTAAACGAGTTTGAATAGAAGATAAACGGAGTTCGCTTAAAGAAACTTACGAGATATAAGAAATTGTATGAAACTCTTATGGTTGTGGTTCCATCATACGAAATAAATTATTATTCGTAATCAACGAAATACTTAGGCTAAAGTATCATGCCGGAAAGGAGTACCGTTAAAAGTATATTAAAAACTTCATACGTTAGTATAAGTAGCTTAAACGTTTAAACGAGTTTGATTAGAAGATAAAAAGAGTTCGCTTAAAGAAACTTACGAGATATAAGAAATTGTATGAAACTCTTATGGTTATGGAACCATCATACGAAATAAATTTTTCTTCGTAATAAACGAAATACTTAGGCTAAAGTATCATGCCGGAAAGGAGTACCGTTAAAAGTATATTAAAAACTTTGTACGTTAGTATAATTAGCTTAAACTTTTAAACGAGTTTGATTAGAAGATAAACGGAGTTCGCTTAAAGAAACTTACGAGATATAAGAAATTGTATGAAACTCTTATGGTTATGGTTCCATCATACGAAATAAATTATTATTCGTAATCAACGAAATAGTTAGGCTAAAGTATCATGCCGGAAAGTAGTACCGTTAAAACTATATTAAAAACTTCATATGTTAGTATAATTAGCTTAAACTTTTAAACGAGTTTGATTAGAAGATAAACGGAGTTCGCTTAAAGAAACTTAAGAGATATAAGAAATTGTATAAAATTCTTATAGGTATGTTACCATTATACAAAATAAATTAGTATTCGTAATAAACAAAATACCGAGGCTAAAGTATCTTGCCGGAAAGGGGTACCGTTAAAATTATATTATAAACCTCATTCGTTAGTATAATTTGCTTAAACTTTTCAACGAGTTTTATTATAGAAGATAAACGGAGTTCGTTTGAAGAAACTTACGAGATAGAAGAAATTGTATGAAACTCTTATGGGTGTGGTACCTTCACACGAAATAAATTATTATTCGTAACCAACAAAATACTTAGGCTAAAGTATCATGCCGGAAAGGAGTACCGTTAAAAGTATATTAAAAACTTCATACGTTAGTATAATTAGCTTAAACTTTTAAACGAGTTTGAATAGAAGATAAACGGAGTTCGCTTAAAGAAACTTCCGAGATATAAGAAATTGTATGAAACTCTTATGGTTGTGGTTCCATCATACGAAATAAATTATTATTCGTAATCAACGAAATACTTAGGCTAAAGTATCATGCCGGAAAGGAGTACCGTTAAAAGTATATTAAAAACTTCATACGTTAGTATAAGTAGCTTAAACGTTTAAACGAGTTTGATTAGAAGATAAAAAGAGTTCGCTTAAAGAAACTTACGAGATATAAGAAATTGTATGAAACTCTTATGGTTGTGGTTCCATCATACGAAATAAATTATTATTCGTAATCAACGAAATACTTAGGCTAAAGTATCATGCCGGAAAGGAGTACCGTTAAAAGTATATTAAAAACTTCATACGTTAGTATAAGTAGCTTAAACGTTTAAACGAGTTTGATTAGAAGATAAAAAGAGTTCGCTTAAAGAAACGAGATATAAGAAATTGTATGAAACTCTTATGGTTATGGAACCATCATACGAAATAAATTTTTCTTCGTAATAAACGAAATACTTAGGCTAAAGTATCATGCCGGAAAGGAGTACCGTTAAAAGTATATTAAAAACTTTGTACGTTAGTATAATTAGCTTAAACTTTTAAACGAGTTTGATTAGAAGATAAACGGAGTTCGCTTAAAGAAACTTACGAGATATAAGAAATTGTATGAAACTCTTATGGTTATGGTTCCATCATACGAAATAAATTATTATTCGTAATCAACGAAATAGTTAGGCTAAAGTATCATGCCGGAAAGTAGTACCGTTAAAACTATATTAAAAACTTCATATGTTAGTATAATTAGCTTAAACTTTTAAACGAGTTTGATTAGAAGATAAACGGAGTTCGCTTAAAGAAACTTAAGAGATATAAGAAATTGTATAAAATTCTTATAGGTATGTTACCATTATACAAAATAAATTAGTATTCGTAATAAACAAAATACCGAGGCTAAAGTATCTTGCCGGAAAGGGGTACCGTTAAAATTATATTATAAACCTCATTCGTTAGTATAATTTGCTTAAACTTTTCAACGAGTTTTATTATAGAAGATAAACGGAGTTCGTTTGAAGAAACTTATGAGATAGAAGAAATTGTATGAAACTCTTATGGGTGTGGAACCTTCACACGAAATAAATTATTATTCGTAACCAACAAAATACTTAGGCTAAAGTATCATGCCGGAAAGGAGTACCGTTAAAAGTATATTAAAAACTTCATACGTTAGTATAATTAGCTTAAACTTTTAAACGAGTTTGAATAGAAGATAAACGGAGTTCGCTTAAAGAAACTTACGAGATATAAGAAATTGTATGAAACTCTTATGGTTGTGGTTCCATCATACGAAATAAATTATTATTCGTAATCAACGAAATACTTAGGCTAAAGTATCATGCCGGAAAGGAGTACCGTTAAAAGTATATTAAAAACTTCATACGTTAGTATAAGTAGCTTAAACGTTTAAACGAGTTTGATTAGAAGATAAAAAGAGTTCGCTTAAAGAAACTTACGAGATATAAGAAATTGTATGAAACTCTTATGGTTATGGAACCATCATACGAAATAAATTTTTCTTCGTAATAAACGAAATACTTAGGCTAAAGTATCATGCCGGAAAGGAGTACCGTTAAAAGTATATTAAAAACTTTGTACGTTAGTATAATTAGCTTAAACTTTTAAACGAGTTTGATTAGAAGATAAACGGAGTTCGCTTAAAGAAACTTACGAGATATAAGAAATTGTATGAAACTCTTATGGTTATGGTTCCATCATACGAAATAAATTATTATTCGTAATCAACGAAATAGTTAGGCTAAAGTATCATGCCGGAAAGTAGTACCGTTAAAACTATATTAAAAACTTCATATGTTAGTATAATTAGCTTAAACTTTTAAACGAGTTTGATTAGAAGATAAACGGAGTTCGCTTAAAGAAACTTAAGAGATATAAGAAATTGTATAAAATTCTTATAGGTATGTTACCATTATACAAAATAAATTAGTATTCGTAATAAACAAAATACCGAGGCTAAAGTATCTTGCCGGAAAGGGGTACCGTTAAAATTATATTATAAACCTCATTCGTTAGTATAATTTGCTTAAACTTTTCAACGAGTTTTATTATAGAAGATAAACGGAGTTCGTTTGAAGAAACTTATGAGATAGAAGAAATTGTATGAAACTCTTATGGGTGTGGAACCTTCACACGAAATAAATTATTATTCGTAACCAACAAAATACTTAGGCTAAAGTATCATGCCGGAAAGGAGTACCGTTAAAAGTATATTAAAAACTTCATACGTTAGTATAATTAGCTTAAACTTTTAAACGAGTTTGAATAGAAGATAAACGGAGTTCGCTTAAAGAAACTTACGAGATATAAGAAATTGTATGAAACTCTTATGGTTGTGGTTCCATCATACGAAATAAATTATTATTCGTAATCAACGAAATACTTAGGCTAAAGTATCATGCCGGAAAGGAGTACCGTTAAAAGTATATTAAAAACTTCATACGTTAGTATAAGTAGCTTAAACGTTTAAACGAGTTTGATTAGAAGATAAAAAGAGTTCGCTTAAAGAAACTTACGAGATATAAGAAATTGTATGAAACTCTTATGGTTATGGAACCATCATACGAAATAAATTTTTCTTCGTAATAAACGAAATACTTAGGCTAAAGTATCATGCCGGAAAGGAGTACCGTTAAAAGTATATTAAAAACTTTGTACGTTAGTATAATTAGCTTAAACTTTTAAACGAGTTTGATTAGAAGATAAACGGAGTTCGCTTAAAGAAACTTACGAGATATAAGAAATTGTATGAAACTCTTATGGTTATGGTTCCATCATACGAAATAAATTATTATTCGTAATCAACGAAATAGTTAGGCTAAAGTATCATGCCGGAAAGTAGTACCGTTAAAACTATATTAAAAACTTCATATGTTAGTATAATTAGCTTAAACTTTTAAACGAGTTTGATTAGAAGATAAACGGAGTTCGCTTAAAGAAACTTAAGAGATATAAGAAATTGTATAAAATTCTTATAGGTATGTTACCATTATACAAAATAAATTAGTATTCGTAATAAACAAAATACCGAGGCTAAAGTATCTTGCCGGAAAGGGGTACCGTTAAAATTATATTATAAACCTCATTCGTTAGTATAATTTGCTTAAACTTTTCAACGAGTTTTATTATAGAAGATAAACGGAGTTCGTTTGAAGAAACTTATGAGATAGAAGAAATTGTATGAAACTCTTATGGGTGTGGAACCTTCACACGAAATAAATTATTATTCGTAACCAACAAAATACTTAGGCTAAAGTATCATGCCGGAAAGGAGTACCGTTAAAAGTATATTAAAAACTTCATACGTTAGTATAATTAGCTTAAACTTTTAAACGAGTTTGAATAGAAGATAAACGGAGTTCGCTTAAAGAAACTTACGAGATATAAGAAATTGTATGAAACTCTTATGGTTGTGGTTCCATCATACGAAATAAATTATTATTCGTAATCAACGAAATACTTAGGCTAAAGTATCATGCCGGAAAGGAGTACCGTTAAAAGTATATTAAAAACTTCATACGTTAGTATAAGTAGCTTAAACGTTTAAACGAGTTTGATTAGAAGATAAAAAGAGTTCGCTTAAAGAAACTTACGAGATATAAGAAATTGTATGAAACTCTTATGGTTATGGAACCATCATACGAAATAAATTTTTCTTCGTAATAAACGAAATACTTAGGCTAAAGTATCATGCCGGAAAGGAGTACCGTTAAAAGTATATTAAAAACTTTGTACGTTAGTATAATTAGCTTAAACTTTTAAACGAGTTTGATTAGAAGATAAACGGAGTTCGCTTAAAGAAACTTACGAGATATAAGAAATTGTATGAAACTCTTATGGTTATGGTTCCATCATACGAAATAAATTATTATTCGTAATCAACGAAATAGTTAGGCTAAAGTATCATGCCGGAAAGTAGTACCGTTAAAACTATATTAAAAACTTCATATGTTAGTATAATTAGCTTAAACTTTTAAACGAGTTTGATTAGAAGATAAACGGAGTTCGCTTAAAGAAACTTAAGAGATATAAGAAATTGTATAAAATTCTTATAGGTATGTTACCATTATACAAAATAAATTAGTATTCGTAATAAACAAAATACCGAGGCTAAAGTATCTTGCCGGAAAGGGGTACCGTTAAAATTATATTATAAACCTCATTCGTTAGTATAATTTGCTTAAACTTTTCAACGAGTTTTATTATAGAAGATAAACGGAGTTCGTTTGAAGAAACTTACGAGATAGAAGAAATTGTATGAAACTCTTATGGGTGTGGTACCTTCACACGAAATAAATTATTATTCGTAACCAACAAAATACTTAGGCTAAAGTATCATGCCGGAAAGGAGTACCGTTAAAAGTATATTAAAAACTTCATACGTTAGTATAATTAGCTTAAACTTTTAAACGAGTTTGAATAGAAGATAAACGGAGTTCGCTTAAAGAAACTTACGAGATATAAGAAATTGTATGAAACTCTTATGGTTGTGGTTCCATCATACGAAATAAATTATTATTCGTAATCAACGAAATAGTTAGGCTAAAGTATCATGCCGGAAAGTAGTACCGTTAAAACTATATTAAAAACTTCATATGTTAGTATAATTAGCTTAAACTTTTAAACGAGTTTGATTAGAAGATAAACGGAGTTCGCTTAAAGAAACTTAAGAGATATAAGAAATTGTATAAAATTCTTATAGGTATGTTACCATTATACAAAATAAATTAGTATTCGTAATAAACAAAATACCGAGGCTAAAGTATCTTGCCGGAAAGGGGTACCGTTAAAATTATATTATAAACCTCATTCGTTAGTATAATTTGCTTAAACTTTTCAACGAGTTTTATTATAGAAGATAAACGGAGTTCGTTTGAAGAAACTTATGAGATAGAAGAAATTGTATGAAACTCTTATGGGTGTGGAACCTTCACACGAAATAAATTATTATTCGTAACCAACAAAATACTTAGGCTAAAGTATCATGCCGGAAAGGAGTACCGTTAAAAGTATATTAAAAACTTCATACGTTAGTATAATTAGCTTAAACTTTTAAACGAGTTTGAATAGAAGATAAACGGAGTTCGCTTAAAGAAACTTACGAGATATAAGAAATTGTATGAAACTCTTATGGTTGTGGTTCCATCATACGAAATAAATTATTATTCGTAATCAACGAAATACTTAGGCTAAAGTATCATGCCGGAAAGGAGTACCGTTAAAAGTATATTAAAAACTTCATACGTTAGTATAAGTAGCTTAAACGTTTAAACGAGTTTGATTAGAAGATAAAAAGAGTTCGCTTAAAGAAACTTACGAGATATAAGAAATTGTATGAAACTCTTATGGTTATGGAACCATCATACGAAATAAATTTTTCTTCGTAATAAACGAAATACTTAGGCTAAAGTATCATGCCGGAAAGGAGTACCGTTAAAAGTATATTAAAAACTTTGTACGTTAGTATAATTAGCTTAAACTTTTAAACGAGTTTGATTAGAAGATAAACGGAGTTCGCTTAAAGAAACTTACGAGATATAAGAAATTGTATGAAACTCTTATGGTTATGGTTCCATCATACGAAATAAATTATTATTCGTAATCAACGAAATAGTTAGGCTAAAGTATCATGCCGGAAAGTAGTACCGTTAAAACTATATTAAAAACTTCATATGTTAGTATAATTAGCTTAAACTTTTAAACGAGTTTGATTAGAAGATAAACGGAGTTCGCTTAAAGAAACTTAAGAGATATAAGAAATTGTATAAAATTCTTATAGGTATGTTACCATTATACAAAATAAATTAGTATTCCTAATAAACAAAATACCGAGGCTAAAGTATCTTGCCGGAAAGGGGTACCGTTAAAATTATATTATAAACCTCATTCGTTAGTATAATTTGCTTAAACTTTTCAACGAGTTTTATTATAGAAGATAAACGGAGTTCGTTTGAAGAAACTTATGAGATAGAAGAAATTGTATGAAACTCTTATGGGTGTGGAACCTTCACACGAAATAAATTATTATTCGTAACCAACAAAATACTTAGGCTAAAGTATCATGCCGGAAAGGAGTACCGTTAAAAGTATATTAAAAACTTCATACGTTAGTATAATTAGCTTAAACTTTTAAACGAGTTTGAATAGAAGATAAACGGAGTTCGCTTAAAGAAACTTACGAGATATAAGAAATTGTATGAAACTCTTATGGTTGTGGTTCCATCATACGAAATAAATTATTATTCGTAATCAACGAAATACTTAGGCTAAAGTATCATGCCGGAAAGGAGTACCGTTAAAAGTATATTAAAAACTTCATACGTTAGTATAAGTAGCTTAAACGTTTAAACGAGTTTGATTAGAAGATAAAAAGAGTTCGCTTAAAGAAACTTACGAGATATAAGAAATTGTATGAAACTCTTATGGTTATGGAACCATCATACGAAATAAATTTTTCTTCGTAATAAACGAAATACTTAGGCTAAAGTATCATGCCGGAAAGGAGTACCGTTAAAAGTATATTAAAAACTTTGTACGTTAGTATAATTAGCTTAAACTTTTAAACGAGTTTGATTAGAAGATAAACGGAGTTCGCTTAAAGAAACTTACGAGATATAAGAAATTGTATGAAACTCTTATGGTTATGGTTCCATCATACGAAATAAATTATTATTCGTAATCAACGAAATAGTTAGGCTAAAGTATCATGCCGGAAAGTAGTACCGTTAAAACTATATTAAAAACTTCATATGTTAGTATAATTAGCTTAAACTTTTAAACGAGTTTGATTAGAAGATAAACGGAGTTCGCTTAAAGAAACTTAAGAGATATAAGAAATTGTATAAAATTCTTATAGGTATGTTACCATTATACAAAATAAATTAGTATTCGTAATAAACAAAATACCGAGGCTAAAGTATCTTGCCGGAAAGGGGTACCGTTAAAATTATATTATAAACCTCATTCGTTAGTATAATTTGCTTAAACTTTTCAACGAGTTTTATTATAGAAGATAAACGGAGTTCGTTTGAAGAAACTTATGAGATAGAAGAAATTGTATGAAACTCTTATGGGTGTGGAACCTTCACACGAAATAAATTATTATTCGTAACCAACAAAATACTTAGGCTAAAGTATCATGCCGGAAAGGAGTACCGTTAAAAGTATATTAAAAACTTCATACGTTAGTATAATTAGCTTAAACTTTTAAACGAGTTTGAATAGAAGATAAACGGAGTTCGCTTAAAGAAACTTACGAGATATAAGAAATTGTATGAAACTCTTATGGTTGTGGTTCCATCATACGAAATAAATTATTATTCGTAATCAACGAAATACTTAGGCTAAAGTATCATGCCGGAAAGGAGTACCGTTAAAAGTATATTAAAAACTTCATACGTTAGTATAAGTAGCTTAAACGTTTAAACGAGTTTGATTAGAAGATAAAAAGAGTTCGCTTAAAGAAACTTACGAGATATAAGAAATTGTATGAAACTCTTATGGTTATGGAACCATCATACGAAATAAATTTTTCTTCGTAATAAACGAAATACTTAGGCTAAAGTATCATGCCGGAAAGGAGTACCGTTAAAAGTATATTAAAAACTTTGTACGTTAGTATAATTAGCTTAAACTTTTAAACGAGTTTGATTAGAAGATAAACGGAGTTCGCTTAAAGAAACTTACGAGATATAAGAAATTGTATGAAACTCTTATGGTTATGGTTCCATCATACGAAATAAATTATTATTCGTAATCAACGAAATAGTTAGGCTAAAGTATCATGCCGGAAAGTAGTACCGTTAAAACTATATTAAAAACTTCATATGTTAGTATAATTAGCTTAAACTTTTAAACGAGTTTGATTAGAAGATAAACGGAGTTCGCTTAAAGAAACTTAAGAGATATAAGAAATTGTATAAAATTCTTATAGGTATGTTACCATTATACAAAATAAATTAGTATTCGTAATAAACAAAATACCGAGGCTAAAGTATCTTGCCAGAAAGGGGTACCGTTAAAATTATATTATAAACCTCATTCGTTAGTATAATTTGCTTAAACTTTTCAACGAGTTTTATTATAGAAGATAAACGGAGTTCGTTTGAAGAAACTTACGAGATAGAAGAAATTGTATGAAACTCTTATGGGTGTGGTACCTTCACACGAAATAAATTATTATTCGTAACCAACAAAATACTTAGGCTAAAGTATCATGCCGGAAAGGAGTACCGTTAAAAGTATATTAAAAACTTCATACGTTAGTATAATTAGCTTAAACTTTTAAACGAGTTTGAATAGAAGATAAACGGAGTTCGCTTAAAGAAACTTCCGAGATATAAGAAATTGTATGAAACTCTTATGGTTGTGGTTCCATCATACGAAATAAATTATTATTCGTAATCAACGAAATACTTAGGCTAAAGTATCATGCCGGAAAGGAGTACCGTTAAAAGTATATTAAAAACTTCATACGTTAGTATAAGTAGCTTAAACGTTTAAACGAGTTTGATTAGAAGATAAAAAGAGTTCGCTTAAAGAAACTTACGAGATATAAGAAATTGTATGAAACTCTTATGGTTGTGGTTCCATCATACGAAATAAATTATTATTCGTAATCAACGAAATACTTAGGCTAAAGTATCATGCCGGAAAGGAGTACCGTTAAAAGTATATTAAAAACTTCATACGTTAGTATAAGTAGCTTAAACGTTTAAACGAGTTTGATTAGAAGATAAAAAGAGTTCGCTTAAAGAAACGAGATATAAGAAATTGTATGAAACTCTTATGGTTATGGAACCATCATACGAAATAAATTTTTCTTCGTAATAAACGAAATACTTAGGCTAAAGTATCATGCCGGAAAGGAGTACCGTTAAAAGTATATTAAAAACTTTGTACGTTAGTATAATTAGCTTAAACTTTTAAACGAGTTTGATTAGAAGATAAACGGAGTTCGCTTAAAGAAACTTACGAGATATAAGAAATTGTATGAAACTCTTATGGTTATGGTTCCATCATACGAAATAAATTATTATTCGTAATCAACGAAATAGTTAGGCTAAAGTATCATGCCGGAAAGTAGTACCGTTAAAACTATATTAAAAACTTCATATGTTAGTATAATTAGCTTAAACTTTTAAACGAGTTTGATTAGAAGATAAACGGAGTTCGCTTAAAGAAACTTAAGAGATATAAGAAATTGTATAAAATTCTTATAGGTATGTTACCATTATACAAAATAAATTAGTATTCGTAATAAACAAAATACCGAGGCTAAAGTATCTTGCCGGAAAGGGGTACCGTTAAAATTATATTATAAACCTCATTCGTTAGTATAATTTGCTTAAACTTTTCAACGAGTTTTATTATAGAAGATAAACGGAGTTCGTTTGAAGAAACTTATGAGATAGAAGAAATTGTATGAAACTCTTATGGGTGTGGAACCTTCACACGAAATAAATTATTATTCGTAACCAACAAAATACTTAGGCTAAAGTATCATGCCGGAAAGGAGTACCGTTAAAAGTATATTAAAAACTTCATACGTTAGTATAATTAGCTTAAACTTTTAAACGAGTTTGAATAGAAGATAAACGGAGTTCGCTTAAAGAAACTTACGAGATATAAGAAATTGTATGAAACTCTTATGGTTGTGGTTCCATCATACGAAATAAATTATTATTCGTAATCAACGAAATACTTAGGCTAAAGTATCATGCCGGAAAGGAGTACCGTTAAAAGTATATTAAAAACTTCATACGTTAGTATAAGTAGCTTAAACGTTTAAACGAGTTTGATTAGAAGATAAAAAGAGTTCGCTTAAAGAAACTTACGAGATATAAGAAATTGTATGAAACTCTTATGGTTATGGAACCATCATACGAAATAAATTTTTCTTCGTAATAAACGAAATACTTAGGCTAAAGTATCATGCCGGAAAGGAGTACCGTTAAAAGTATATTAAAAACTTTGTACGTTAGTATAATTAGCTTAAACTTTTAAACGAGTTTGATTAGAAGATAAACGGAGTTCGCTTAAAGAAACTTACGAGATATAAGAAATTGTATGAAACTCTTATGGTTATGGTTCCATCATACGAAATAAATTATTATTCGTAATCAACGAAATAGTTAGGCTAAAGTATCATGCCGGAAAGTAGTACCGTTAAAACTATATTAAAAACTTCATATGTTAGTATAATTAGCTTAAACTTTTAAACGAGTTTGATTAGAAGATAAACGGAGTTCGCTTAAAGAAACTTAAGAGATATAAGAAATTGTATAAAATTCTTATAGGTATGTTACCATTATACAAAATAAATTAGTATTCGTAATAAACAAAATACCGAGGCTAAAGTATCTTGCCGGAAAGGGGTACCGTTAAAATTATATTATAAACCTCATTCGTTAGTATAATTTGCTTAAACTTTTCAACGAGTTTTATTATAGAAGATAAACGGAGTTCGTTTGAAGAAACTTACGAGATAGAAGAAATTGTATGAAACTCTTATGGGTGTGGTACCTTCACACGAAATAAATTATTATTCGTAACCAACAAAATACTTAGGCTAAAGTATCATGCCGGAAAGGAGTACCGTTAAAAGTATATTAAAAACTTCATACGTTAGTATAATTAGCTTAAACTTTTAAACGAGTTTGAATAGAAGATAAACGGAGTTCGCTTAAAGAAACTTCCGAGATATAAGAAATTGTATGAAACTCTTATGGTTGTGGTTCCATCATACGAAATAAATTATTATTCGTAATCAACGAAATACTTAGGCTAAAGTATCATGCCGGAAAGGAGTACCGTTAAAAGTATATTAAAAACTTCATACGTTAGTATAAGTAGCTTAAACGTTTAAACGAGTTTGATTAGAAGATAAAAAGAGTTCGCTTAAAGAAACTTACGAGATATAAGAAATTGTATGAAACTCTTATGGTTGTGGTTCCATCATACGAAATAAATTATTATTCGTAATCAACGAAATACTTAGGCTAAAGTATCATGCCGGAAAGGAGTACCGTTAAAAGTATATTAAAAACTTCATACGTTAGTATAAGTAGCTTAAACGTTTAAACGAGTTTGATTAGAAGATAAAAAGAGTTCGCTTAAAGAAACGAGATATAAGAAATTGTATGAAACTCTTATGGTTATGGAACCATCATACGAAATAAATTTTTCTTCGTAATAAACGAAATACTTAGGCTAAAGTATCATGCCGGAAAGGAGTACCGTTAAAAGTATATTAAAAACTTTGTACGTTAGTATAATTAGCTTAAACTTTTAAACGAGTTTGATTAGAAGATAAACGGAGTTCGCTTAAAGAAACTTACGAGATATAAGAAATTGTATGAAACTCTTATGGTTATGGTTCCATCATACGAAATAAATTATTATTCGTAATCAACGAAATAGTTAGGCTAAAGTATCATGCCGGAAAGTAGTACCGTTAAAACTATATTAAAAACTTCATATGTTAGTATAATTAGCTTAAACTTTTAAACGAGTTTGATTAGAAGATAAACGGAGTTCGCTTAAAGAAACTTAAGAGATATAAGAAATTGTATAAAATTCTTATAGGTATGTTACCATTATACAAAATAAATTAGTATTCGTAATAAACAAAATACCGAGGCTAAAGTATCTTGCCGGAAAGGGGTACCGTTAAAATTATATTATAAACCTCATTCGTTAGTATAATTTGCTTAAACTTTTCAACGAGTTTTATTATAGAAGATAAACGGAGTTCGTTTGAAGAAACTTACGAGATAGAAGAAATTGTATGAAACTCTTATGGGTGTGGTACCTTCACACGAAATAAATTATTATTCGTAACCAACAAAATACTTAGGCTAAAGTATCATGCCGGAAAGGAGTACCGTTAAAAGTATATTAAAAACTTCATACGTTAGTATAATTAGCTTAAACTTTTAAACGAGTTTGAATAGAAGATAAACGGAGTTCGCTTAAAGAAACTTCCGAGATATAAGAAATTGTATGAAACTCTTATGGTTGTGGTTCCATCATACGAAATAAATTATTATTCGTAATCAACGAAATACTTAGGCTAAAGTATCATGCCGGAAAGGAGTACCGTTAAAAGTATATTAAAAACTTCATACGTTAGTATAAGTAGCTTAAACGTTTAAACGAGTTTGATTAGAAGATAAAAAGAGTTCGCTTAAAGAAACTTACGAGATATAAGAAATTGTATGAAACTCTTATGGTTATGGAACCATCATACGAAATAAATTTTTCTTCGTAATAAACGAAATACTTAGGCTAAAGTATCATGCCGGAAAGGAGTACCGTTAAAAGTATATTAAAAACTTTGTACGTTAGTATAATTAGCTTAAACTTTTAAACGAGTTTGATTAGAAGATAAACGGAGTTCGCTTAAAGAAACTTACGAGATATAAGAAATTGTATGAAACTCTTATGGTTATGGTTCCATCATACGAAATAAATTATTATTCGTAATCAACGAAATAGTTAGGCTAAAGTATCATGCCGGAAAGTAGTACCGTTAAAACTATATTAAAAACTTCATATGTTAGTATAATTAGCTTAAACTTTTAAACGAGTTTGATTAGAAGATAAACGGAGTTCGCTTAAAGAAACTTAAGAGATATAAGAAATTGTATAAAATTCTTATAGGTATGTTACCATTATACAAAATAAATTAGTATTCGTAATAAACAAAATACCGAGGCTAAAGTATCTTGCCGGAAAGGGGTACCGTTAAAATTATATTATAAACCTCATTCGTTAGTATAATTTGCTTAAACTTTTCAACGAGTTTTATTATAGAAGATAAACGGAGTTCGTTTGAAGAAACTTACGAGATAGAAGAAATTGTATGAAACTCTTATGGGTGTGGTACCTTCACACGAAATAAATTATTATTCGTAACCAACAAAATACTTAGGCTAAAGTATCATGCCGGAAAGGAGTACCGTTAAAAGTATATTAAAAACTTCATACGTTAGTATAATTAGCTTAAACTTTTAAACGAGTTTGAATAGAAGATAAACGGAGTTCGCTTAAAGAAACTTCCGAGATATAAGAAATTGTATGAAACTCTTATGGTTGTGGTTCCATCATACGAAATAAATTATTATTCGTAATCAACGAAATACTTAGGCTAAAGTATCATGCCGGAAAGGAGTACCGTTAAAAGTATATTAAAAACTTCATACGTTAGTATAAGTAGCTTAAACGTTTAAACGAGTTTGATTAGAAGATAAAAAGAGTTCGCTTAAAGAAACTTACGAGATATAAGAAATTGTATGAAACTCTTATGGTTATGGAACCATCATACGAAATAAATTTTTCTTCGTAATAAACGAAATACTTAGGCTAAAGTATCATGCCGGAAAGGAGTACCGTTAAAAGTATATTAAAAACTTTGTACGTTAGTATAATTAGCTTAAACTTTTAAACGAGTTTGATTAGAAGATAAACGGAGTTCGCTTAAAGAAACTTACGAGATATAAGAAATTGTATGAAACTCTTATGGTTATGGTTCCATCATACGAAATAAATTATTATTCGTAATCAACGAAATAGTTAGGCTAAAGTATCATGCCGGAAAGTAGTACCGTTAAAACTATATTAAAAACTTCATATGTTAGTATAATTAGCTTAAACTTTTAAACGAGTTTGATTAGAAGATAAACGGAGTTCGCTTAAAGAAACTTAAGAGATATAAGAAATTGTATAAAATTCTTATAGGTATGTTACCATTATACAAAATAAATTAGTATTCGTAATAAACAAAATACCGAGGCTAAAGTATCTTGCCGGAAAGGGGTACCGTTAAAATTATATTATAAACCTCATTCGTTAGTATAATTTGCTTAAACTTTTCAACGAGTTTTATTATAGAAGATAAACGGAGTTCGTTTGAAGAAACTTACGAGATAGAAGAAATTGTATGAAACTCTTATGGGTGTGGTACCTTCACACGAAATAAATTATTATTCGTAACCAACAAAATACTTAGGCTAAAGTATCATGCCGGAAAGGAGTACCGTTAAAAGTATATTAAAAACTTCATACGTTAGTATAATTAGCTTAAACTTTTAAACGAGTTTGAATAGAAGATAAACGGAGTTCGCTTAAAGAAACTTCCGAGATATAAGAAATTGTATGAAACTCTTATGGTTGTGGTTCCATCATACGAAATAAATTATTATTCGTAATCAACGAAATACTTAGGCTAAAGTATCATGCCGGAAAGGAGTACCGTTAAAAGTATATTAAAAACTTCATACGTTAGTATAAGTAGCTTAAACGTTTAAACGAGTTTGATTAGAAGATAAAAAGAGTTCGCTTAAAGAAACTTACGAGATATAAGAAATTGTATGAAACTCTTATGGTTATGGAACCATCATACGAAATAAATTTTTCTTCGTAATAAACGAAATACTTAGGCTAAAGTATCATGCCGGAAAGGAGTACCGTTAAAAGTATATTAAAAACTTTGTACGTTAGTATAATTAGCTTAAACTTTTAAACGAGTTTGATTAGAAGATAAACGGAGTTCGCTTAAAGAAACTTACGAGATATAAGAAATTGTATGAAACTCTTATGGTTATGGTTCCATCATACGAAATAAATTATTATTCGTAATCAACGAAATAGTTAGGCTAAAGTATCATGCCGGAAAGTAGTACCGTTAAAACTATATTAAAAACTTCATATGTTAGTATAATTAGCTTAAACTTTTAAACGAGTTTGATTAGAAGATAAACGGAGTTCGCTTAAAGAAACTTAAGAGATATAAGAAATTGTATAAAATTCTTATAGGTATGTTACCATTATACAAAATAAATTAGTATTCGTAATAAACAAAATACCGAGGCTAAAGTATCTTGCCGGAAAGGGGTACCGTTAAAATTATATTATAAACCTCATTCGTTAGTATAATTTGCTTAAACTTTTCAACGAGTTTTATTATAGAAGATAAACGGAGTTCGTTTGAAGAAACTTACGAGATAGAAGAAATTGTATGAAACTCTTATGGGTGTGGTACCTTCACACGAAATAAATTATTATTCGTAACCAACAAAATACTTAGGCTAAAGTATCATGCCGGAAAGGAGTACCGTTAAAAGTATATTAAAAACTTCATACGTTAGTATAATTAGCTTAAACTTTTAAACGAGTTTGAATAGAAGATAAACGGAGTTCGCTTAAAGAAACTTCCGAGATATAAGAAATTGTATGAAACTCTTATGGTTGTGGTTCCATCATACGAAATAAATTATTATTCGTAATCAACGAAATACTTAGGCTAAAGTATCATGCCGGAAAGGAGTACCGTTAAAAGTATATTAAAAACTTCATACGTTAGTATAAGTAGCTTAAACGTTTAAACGAGTTTGATTAGAAGATAAAAAGAGTTCGCTTAAAGAAACTTACGAGATATAAGAAATTGTATGAAACTCTTATGGTTATGGAACCATCATACGAAATAAATTTTTCTTCGTAATAAACGAAATACTTAGGCTAAAGTATCATGCCGGAAAGGAGTACCGTTAAAAGTATATTAAAAACTTTGTACGTTAGTATAATTAGCTTAAACTTTTAAACGAGTTTGATTAGAAGATAAACGGAGTTCGCTTAAAGAAACTTACGAGATATAAGAAATTGTATGAAACTCTTATGGTTATGGTTCCATCATACGAAATAAATTATTATTCGTAATCAACGAAATAGTTAGGCTAAAGTATCATGCCGGAAAGTAGTACCGTTAAAACTATATTAAAAACTTCATATGTTAGTATAATTAGCTTAAACTTTTAAACGAGTTTGATTAGAAGATAAACGGAGTTCGCTTAAAGAAACTTAAGAGATATAAGAAATTGTATAAAATTCTTATAGGTATGTTACCATTATACAAAATAAATTAGTATTCGTAATAAACAAAATACCGAGGCTAAAGTATCTTGCCGGAAAGGGGTACCGTTAAAATTATATTATAAACCTCATTCGTTAGTATAATTTGCTTAAACTTTTCAACGAGTTTTATTATAGAAGATAAACGGAGTTCGTTTGAAGAAACTTACGAGATAGAAGAAATTGTATGAAACTCTTATGGGTGTGGTACCTTCACACGAAATAAATTATTATTCGTAACCAACAAAATACTTAGGCTAAAGTATCATGCCGGAAAGGAGTACCGTTAAAAGTATATTAAAAACTTCATACGTTAGTATAATTAGCTTAAACTTTTAAACGAGTTTGAATAGAAGATAAACGGAGTTCGCTTAAAGAAACTTCCGAGATATAAGAAATTGTATGAAACTCTTATGGTTGTGGTTCCATCATACGAAATAAATTATTATTCGTAATCAACGAAATACTTAGGCTAAAGTATCATGCCGGAAAGGAGTACCGTTAAAAGTATATTAAAAACTTCATACGTTAGTATAAGTAGCTTAAACGTTTAAACGAGTTTGATTAGAAGATAAAAAGAGTTCGCTTAAAGAAACTTACGAGATATAAGAAATTGTATGAAACTCTTATGGTTATGGAACCATCATACGAAATAAATTTTTCTTCGTAATAAACGAAATACTTAGGCTAAAGTATCATGCCGGAAAGGAGTACCGTTAAAAGTATATTAAAAACTTTGTACGTTAGTATAATTAGCTTAAACTTTTAAACGAGTTTGATTAGAAGATAAACGGAGTTCGCTTAAAGAAACTTACGAGATATAAGAAATTGTATGAAACTCTTATGGTTATGGTTCCATCATACGAAATAAATTATTATTCGTAATCAACGAAATAGTTAGGCTAAAGTATCATGCCGGAAAGTAGTACCGTTAAAACTATATTAAAAACTTCATATGTTAGTATAATTAGCTTAAACTTTTAAACGAGTTTGATTAGAAGATAAACGGAGTTCGCTTAAAGAAACTTAAGAGATATAAGAAATTGTATAAAATTCTTATAGGTATGTTACCATTATACAAAATAAATTAGTATTCGTAATAAACAAAATACCGAGGCTAAAGTATCTTGCCGGAAAGGGGTACCGTTAAAATTATATTATAAACCTCATTCGTTAGTATAATTTGCTTAAACTTTTCAACGAGTTTTATTATAGAAGATAAACGGAGTTCGTTTGAAGAAACTTACGAGATAGAAGAAATTGTATGAAACTCTTATGGGTGTGGTACCTTCACACGAAATAAATTATTATTCGTAACCAACAAAATACTTAGGCTAAAGTATCATGCCGGAAAGGAGTACCGTTAAAAGTATATTAAAAACTTCATACGTTAGTATAATTAGCTTAAACTTTTAAACGAGTTTGAATAGAAGATAAACGGAGTTCGCTTAAAGAAACTTCCGAGATATAAGAAATTGTATGAAACTCTTATGGTTGTGGTTCCATCATACGAAATAAATTATTATTCGTAATCAACGAAATACTTAGGCTAAAGTATCATGCCGGAAAGGAGTACCGTTAAAAGTATATTAAAAACTTCATACGTTAGTATAAGTAGCTTAAACGTTTAAACGAGTTTGATTAGAAGATAAAAAGAGTTCGCTTAAAGAAACTTACGAGATATAAGAAATTGTATGAAACTCTTATGGTTATGGAACCATCATACGAAATAAATTTTTCTTCGTAATAAACGAAATACTTAGGCTAAAGTATCATGCCGGAAAGGAGTACCGTTAAAAGTATATTAAAAACTTTGTACGTTAGTATAATTAGCTTAAACTTTTAAACGAGTTTGATTAGAAGATAAACGGAGTTCGCTTAAAGAAACTTACGAGATATAAGAAATTGTATGAAACTCTTATGGTTATGGTTCCATCATACGAAATAAATTATTATTCGTAATCAACGAAATAGTTAGGCTAAAGTATCATGCCGGAAAGTAGTACCGTTAAAACTATATTAAAAACTTCATATGTTAGTATAATTAGCTTAAACTTTTAAACGAGTTTGATTAGAAGATAAACGGAGTTCGCTTAAAGAAACTTAAGAGATATAAGAAATTGTATAAAATTCTTATAGGTATGTTACCATTATACAAAATAAATTAGTATTCGTAATAAACAAAATACCGAGGCTAAAGTATCTTGCCGGAAAGGGGTACCGTTAAAATTATATTATAAACCTCATTCGTTAGTATAATTTGCTTAAACTTTTCAACGAGTTTTATTATAGAAGATTAACGGAGTTCGTTTGAAGAAACTTACGAGATAGAAGAAATTGTATGAAACTCTTATGGGTGTGGTACCTTCACACGAAATAAATTATTATTCGTAACCAACAAAATACTTAGGCTAAAGTATCATGCCGGAAAGGAGTACCGTTAAAAGTATATTAAAAACTTCATACGTTAGTATAATTAGCTTAAACTTTTAAACGAGTTTGAATAAAAGATAAACGGAGTTCGCTTAAAGAAACTTCCGAGATATAAGAAATTGTATGAAACTCTTATGGTTGTGGTTCCATCATACGAAATAAATTATTATTCGTAATCAACGAAATACTTAGGCTAAAGTATCATGCCGGAAAGGAGTACCGTTAAAAGTATATTAAAAACTTCATACGTTAGTATAAGTAGCTTAAACGTTTAAACGAGTTTGATTAGAAGATAAAAAGAGTTCGCTTAAAGAAACTTACGAGATATAAGAAATTGTATGAAACTCTTATGGTTATGGAACCATCATACGAAATAAATTTTTCTTCGTAATAAACGAAATACTTAGGCTAAAGTATCATGCCGGAAAGGAGTACCGTTAAAAGTATATTAAAAACTTTGTACGTTAGTATAATTAGCTTAAACTTTTAAACGAGTTTGATTAGAAGATAAACGGAGTTCGCTTAAAGAAACTTACGAGATATAAGAAATTGTATGAAACTCTTATGGTTATGGTTCCATCATACGAAATAAATTATTATTCGTAATCAACGAAATAGTTAGGCTAAAGTATCATGCCGGAAAGTAGTACCGTTAAAACTATATTAAAAACTTCATATGTTAGTATAATTAGCTTAAACTTTTAAACGAGTTTGATTAGAAGATAAAAGGAGTTCGCTTAAAGAAACTTAAGAGATATAAGAAATTGTATAAAATTCTTATAGGTATGTTACCATTATACAAAATAAATTAGTATTCGTAATAAACAAAATACCGAGGCTAAAGTATCTTGCCGGAAAGGGGTACCGTTAAAATTATATTATAAACCTCATTCGTTAGTATAATTTGCTTAAACTTTTCAACGAGTTTTATTATAGAAGATAAACGGAGTTCGTTTGAAGAAACTTACGAGATAGAAGAAATTGTATGAAACTCTTATGGGTGTGGTACCTTCACACGAAATAAATTATTATTCGTAACCAACAAAATACTTAGGCTAAAGTATCATGCCGGAAAGGAGTACCGTTAAAAGTATATTAAAAACTTCATACGTTAGTATAATTAGCTTAAACTTTTAAACGAGTTTAAATAGAAGATAAACGGAGTTCGCTTAAAGAAACTTCCGAGATATAAGAAATTGTATGAAACTCTTATGGGTGTGGTACCTTCACACGAAATAAATTATTATTCGTAACCAACAAAATACTTAGGCTAAAGTATCATGCCGGAAAGGAGTACCGTTAAAAGTATATTAAAAACTTTGTACGTTAGTATAATTAGCTTAAACTTTTAAACGAGTTTGATTAGAAGATAAACGGAGTTCGCTTAAAGAAACTTACGAGATATAAGAAATTGTATGAAACTCTTATGGTTATGGTTCCATCATACGAAATAAATTATTATTCGTAATCAACGAAATAGTTAGGCTAAAGTATCATGCCGGAAAGTAGTACCGTTAAAACTATATTAAAAACTTCATACGTTAGTATAAGTAGCTTAAACGTTTAAACGAGTTTGATTAGAAGATAAAAAGAGTTCGCTTAAAGAAACTTACGAGATATAAGAAATTGTATGAAACTCTTATGGTTGTGGTTCCATCATACGAAATAAATTATTATTCGTAATCAACGAAATACTTAGGCTAAAGTGTTATGCCGGAAAAGAGTACCGTTAAAAGTATAATATAAACTTCACACGTTAGAATAATTAGCTTGAACATTTATATGATTTTGATTAGGAGATAAACGGAGTTCGCTTAAAGAAACTTACGAGATATAAGAATTTGTATAAAACTCTTATGGGTGTGGTTCAATCATACGAAATAAATTATTATTCGTAACCAACAAAATACTTAGGCTAAAGTATCATGCCGGAAAGGAGTACCGTTAAAAGTATATTAAAAACTTCATACGTTAGTATAATTAGCTTAAACTTTTAAACTAGTTTGAATAGAAGATAAACGGAGTTCGCTTAAAGAAACTTACGAGATATAAGAAATTGTATGAAACTCTTATGGTTGTGGTTCCATCATACGAAATAAATTATTATTCGTAATCAACGAAATACTTAGGCTAAAGTATCATGCCGGAAAGGAGTACCGTTAAAAGTATATTAAAAACTTCATACGTTAGTATAATTAGCTTAAACTTTTAAACGAGTTTGAATAGAAGATAAACGGAGTTCGCTTAAAGAAACTTACGAGATATAAGAAATTGTATGAAACTCTTATGGTTGTGGTTCCATCATACGAAATAAATTATTATTCGTAATCAACGAAATACTTAGGCTAAAGTATCATGCCGGAAAGGAGTACCGTTAAAAGTATATTAAAAACTTCATACGTTAGTATAAGTAGCTTAAACGTTTAAACGAGTTTGATTAGAAGATAAAAAGAGTTCGCTTAAAGAAACTTACGAGATATAAGAAATTGTATGAAACTCTTATGGTTATGGAACCATCATACGAAATAAATTTTTCTTCGTAATAAACGAAATACTTAGGCTAAAGTATCATGCCGGAAAGGAGTACCGTTAAAAGTATATTAAAAACTTTGTACGTTAGTATAATTAGCTTAAACTTTTAAACGAGTTTGATTAGAAGATAAACGGAGTTCGCTTAAAGAAACTTAAGAGATATAAGAAATTGTATACAACTCTTATGGGTATGTTACCATTATACAAAATAAATTAGTATTCGTAATAAACAAAATACCGAGGCTAAAGTATCTTGCCGGAAAGGGGTACCGTTAAAATTATATTATAAACCTCATTCGTTAGTATAATTTGCTTAAACTTTTCAACGAGTTTTATTATAGAAGATAAACGGAGTTCGTTTGAAGAAACTTACGAGATAGAAGAAATTGTATGAAACTCTTATGGGTGTGGTACCTTCACACGAAATAAATTATTATTCGTAACCAACAAAATACTTAGGCTAAAGTATCATGCCGGAAAGGAGTACCGTTAAAAGTATATTAAAAACTTCATACGTTAGTATAATTAGCTTAAACTTTTAAACGAGTTTGAATAGAAGATAAACGGAGTTCGCTTAAAGAAACTTACGAGATATAAGAAATTGTATGAAACTCTTATGGTTGTGGTTCCATCATACGAAATAAATTATTATTCGTAATCAACGAAATACTTAGGCTAAAGTATCATGCCGGAAAGGAGTACCGTTAAAAGTATATTAAAAACTTCATACGTTAGTATAAGTAGCTTAAACGTTTAAACGAGTTTGATTAGAAGATAAAAAGAGTTCGCTTAAAGAAACTTACGAGATATAAGAAATTGTATGAAACTCTTATGGTTATGGAACCATCATACGAAATAAATTTTTCTTCGTAATAAACGAAATACTTAGGCTAAAGTATCATGCCGGAAAGGAGTACCGTTAAAAGTATATTAAAAACTTTGTACGTTAGTATAATTAGCTTAAACTTTTAAACGAGTTTGATTAGAAGATAAACGGAGTTCGCTTAAAGAAACTTAAGAGATATAAGAAATTGTATACAACTCTTATGGGTATGTTACCATTATACAAAATAAATTAGTATTCGTAATAAACAAAATACCGAGGCTAAAGTATCTTGCCGGAAAGGGGTACCGTTAAAATTATATTATAAACCTCATTCGTTAGTATAATTTGCTTAAACTTTTCAACGAGTTTTATTATAGAAGATAAACGGAGTTCGTTTGAAGAAACTTACGAGATAGAAGAAATTGTATGAAACTCTTATGGGTGTGGTACCTTCACACGAAATAAATTATTATTCGTAACCAACAAAATACTTAGGCTAAAGTATCATGCCGGAAAGGAGTACCGTTAAAAGTATATTAAAAACTTCATACGTTAGTATAATTAGCTTAAACTTTTAAACGAGTTTGAATAGAAGATAAACGGAGTTCGCTTAAAGAAACTTACGAGATATAAGAAATTGTATGAAACTCTTATGGTTGTGGTTTCATCATACGAAATAAATTTTTCTTCGTAATAAACGAAATACTTTGGCTAAAAGTATCATGCCGGAAAGGAGTACCGTTAAAAGTATATTAAAAACTTTGTACGTTAGTATAATTAGCTTAAACTTTTAAACGAGTTTGATTAGAAGATAAACGGAGTTCGCTTAAAGAAACTTACGAGATATAAGAAATTGTATGAAACTCTTATGGTTATGGTTCCATCATACGAAATAAATTATTATTCGTAATCAACGAAATAGTTAGGCTAAAGTATCATGCCGGAAAGTAGTACCGTTAAAACTATATTAAAAACTTCATATGTTAGTATAATTAGTTTAAACTTTTAAACGAGTTTGATTAGAAGATAAACGGAGTTCGCTTAAAGAAACTTAAGAGATATAAGAAATTGTATGAAACTCTTATGGTTATGGAACCATCATACGAAATAAATTTTTCTTCGTAATAAACGAAATACTTAGGCTAAAGTATCATGCCGGAAAGGAGTACCGTTAAAAGTATATTAAAAACTTTGTACGTTAGTATAATTAGCTTAAACTTTTAAACGAGTTTGATTAGAAGATAAACGGAGTTCGCTTAAAGAAACTTACGAGATATAAGAAATTGTATGAAACTCTTATGGTTATGGTTCCATCATACGAAATAAATTATTATTCGTAATCAACGAAATAGTTAGGCTAAAGTATCATGCCGGAAAGTAGTACCGTTAAAACTATATTAAAAACTTCATAGGTTAGTATAATTAGTTTAAACTTTTAAACGAGTTTGATTAGAAGATAAACGGAGTTCGCTTAAAGAAACTTAAGAGATATAAGAAATTGTATAAAATTCTTATAGGTATGTTACCATTATACAAAATAAATTAGTATTCGTAATAAACAAAATACCAAGGCTAAAGTATCTTGCCGGAAAGGGGTACCGTTAAAATTATATTATAAACCTCATTCGTTAGTATAATTTGCTTAAACTTTTCAACGAGTTTTATTATAGAAGATAAACGGAGTTCGTTTGAAGAAACTTACGAGATAGAAGAAATTGTATGAAACTCTTATGGGTGTGGTACCTTCACACGAAATAAATTATTATTCGTAACCAACAAAATACTTAGGCTAAAGTATCATGCCGGAAAGGAGTACCGTTAAAAGTATATTAAAAACTTCATACGTTAGTATAATTAGCTTAAACTTTTAAACGAGTTTAAATAGAAGATAAACGGAGTTCGCTTAAAGAAACTTCCGAGATATAAGAAATTGTATGAAACTCTTATGGGTGTGGTACCTTCACACGAAATAAATTATTATTCGTAACCAACAAAATACTTAGGCTAAAGTATCATGCCGGAAAGGAGTACCGTTAAAAGTATATTAAAAACTTTGTACGTTAGTATAATTAGCTTAAACTTTTAAACGAGTTTGATTAGAAGATAAACGGAGTTCGCTTAAAGAAACTTACGAGATATAAGAAATTGTATGAAACTCTTATGGTTATGGTTCCATCATACGAAATAAATTATTATTCGTAATCAACGAAATAGTTAGGCTAAAGTATCATGCCGGAAAGTAGTACCGTTAAAACTATATTAAAAACTTCATACGTTAGTATAAGTAGCTTAAACGTTTAAACGAGTTTGATTAGAAGATAAAAAGAGTTCGCTTAAAGAAACTTACGAGATATAAGAAATTGTATGAAACTCTTATGGTTGTGGTTCCATCATACGAAATAAATTATTATTCGTAATCAACGAAATACTTAGGCTAAAGTGTTATGCCGGAAAAGAGTACCGTTAAAAGTATAATATAAACTTCACACGTTAGAATAATTAGCTTGAACATTTATATGATTTTGATTAGGAGATAAACGGAGTTCGCTTAAAGAAACTTACGAGATATAAGAATTTGTATGAAACTCTTATGGGTGTGGTTCAATCATACGAAATAAATTATTATTCGTAACCAACAAAATACTTAGGCTAAAGTATCATGCCGGAAAGGAGTACCGTTAAAAGTATATTAAAAACTTCATACGTTAGTATAATTAGCTTAAACTTTTAAACTAGTTTGAATAGAAGATAAACGGAGTTCGCTTAAAGAAACTTACGAGATATAAGAAATTGTATGAAACTCTTATGGTTGTGGTTCCATCATACGAAATAAATTATTATTCGTAATCAACGAAATACTTAGGCTAAAGTATCATGCCGGAAAGGAGTACCGTTAAAAGTATATTAAAAACTTCATACGTTAGTATAATTAGCTTAAACTTTTAAAGGAGTTTGAATAGAAGATAAACGGAGTTCGCTTAAAGAAACTTACGAGATATAAGAAATTGTATGAAACTCTTATGGTTGTGGTTCCATCATACGAAATAAATTATTATTCGTAATCAACGAAATACTTAGGCTAAAGTATCATGCCGGAAAGGAGTACCGTTAAAAGTATATTAAAAACTTCATACGTTAGTATAAGTAGCTTAAACGTTTAAACGAGTTTGATTAGAAGATAAACGGAGTTCGCTTAAAGAAACTTAAGAGATATAAGAAATTGTATAAAATTCTTATAGGTATGTTACCATTATACAAAATAAATTAGTATTCGTAATAAACAAAATACCGAGGCTAAAGTATCTTGCCGGAAAGGGGTACCGTTAAAATTATATTATAAACCTCATTCGCTAGTATAATTTGCTTAAACTTTTCAACGAGTTTTATTATAGAAGATAAACGGAGTTCGTTTGAAGAAACTTACGAGATAGAAGAAATTGTATGAAACTCTTATGGGTGTGGTACCTTCACACGAAATAAATTATTATTCGTAACCAACAAAATACTTAGGCTAAAGTATCATGCCGGAAAGGAGTACCGTTAAAAGTATATTAAAAACTTCATACGTTAGTATAATTAGCTTAAACTTTTAAACGAGTTTAAATAGAAGATAAACGGAGTTCGCTTAAAGAAACTTCCGAGATATAAGAAATTGTATGAAACTCTTATGGGTGTGGTACCTTCACACGAAATAAATTATTATTCGTAACCAACAAAATACTTAGGCTAAAGTATCATGCCGGAAAGGAGTACCGTTAAAAGTATATTAAAAACTTTGTACGTTAGTATAATTAGCTTAAACTTTTAAACGAGTTTGATTAGAAGATAAACGGAGTTCGCTTAAAGAAACTTACGAGATATAAGAAATTGTATGAAACTCTTATGGTTATGGTTCCATCATACGAAATAAATTATTATTCGTAATCAACGAAATAGTTAGGCTAAAGTATCATGCCGGAAAGTAGTACCGTTAAAACTATATTAAAAACTTCATACGTTAGTATAAGTAGCTTAAACGTTTAAACGAGTTTGATTAGAAGATAAAAAGAGTTCGCTTAAAGAAACTTACGAGATATAAGAAATTGTATGAAACTCTTATGGTTGTGGTTCCATCATACGAAATAAATTATTATTCGTAATCAACGAAATACTTAGGCTAAAGTGTTATGCCGGAAAAGAGTACCGTTAAAAGTATAATATAAACTTCACACGTTAGAATAATTAGCTTGAACATTTATATGATTTTGATTAGGAGATAAACGGAGTTCGCTTAAAGAAACTTACGAGATATAAGAATTTGTATGAAACTCTTATGGGTGTGGTTCAATCATACGAAATAAATTATTATTCGTAACCAACAAAATACTTAGGCTAAAGTATCATGCCGGAAAGGAGTACCGTTAAAAGTATATTAAAAACTTCATACGTTAGTATAATTAGCTTAAACTTTTAAACTAGTTTGAATAGAAGATAAACGGAGTTCGCTTAAAGAAACTTACGAGATATAAGAAATTGTATGAAACTCTTATGGTTGTGGTTCCATCATACGAAATAAATTATTATTCGTAATCAACGAAATACTTAGGCTAAAGTATCATGCCGGAAAGGAGTACCGTTAAAAGTATATTAAAAACTTCATACGTTAGTATAATTAGCTTAAACTTTTAAACGAGTTTGAATAGAAGATAAACGGAGTTCGCTTAAAGAAACTTACGAGATATAAGAAATTGTATGAAACTCTTATGGTTGTGGTTCCATCATACGAAATAAATTATTATTCGTAATCAACGAAATACTTAGGCTAAAGTATCATGCCGGAAAGGAGTACCGTTAAAAGTATATTAAAAACTTCATACGTTAGTATAAGTAGCTTAAACGTTTAAACGAGTTTGATTAGAAGATAAAAAGAGTTCGCTTAAAGAAACTTACGAGATATAAGAAATTGTATGAAACTCTTATGGTTATGGAACCATCATACGAAATAAATTTTTCTTCGTAATAAACGAAATACTTAGGCTAAAGTATCATGCCGGAAAGGAGTACCGTTAAAAGTATATTAAAAACTTTGTACGTTAGTATAATTAGCTTAAACTTTTAAACGAGTTTGATTAGAAGATAAACGGAGTTCGCTTAAAGAAACTTAAGAGATATAAGAAATTGTATACAACTCTTATGGGTATGTTACCATTATACAAAATAAATTAGTATTCGTAATAAACAAAATACCGAGGCTAAAGTATCTTGCCGGAAAGGGGTACCGTTAAAATTATATTATAAACCTCATTCGTTAGTATAATTTGCTTAAACTTTTCAACGAGTTTTATTATAGAAGATAAACGGAGTTCGTTTGAAGAAACTTACGAGATAGAAGAAATTGTATGAAACTCTTATGGGTGTGGTACCTTCACACGAAATAAATTATTATTCGTAACCAACAAAATACTTAGGCTAAAGTATCATGCCGGAAAGGAGTACCGTTAAAAGTATATTAAAAACTTCATACGTTAGTATAATTAGCTTAAACTTTTAAACGAGTTTGAATAGAAGATAAACGGAGTTCGCTTAAAGAAACTTACGAGATATAAGAAATTGTATGAAACTCTTATGGTTGTGGTTTCATCATACGAAATAAATTTTTCTTCGTAATAAACGAAATACTTTGGCTAAAAGTATCATGCCGGAAAGGAGTACCGTTAAAAGTATATTAAAAACTTTGTACGTTAGTATAATTAGCTTAAACTTTTAAACGAGTTTGATTAGAAGATAAACGGAGTTCGCTTAAAGAAAC
This sequence comes from Chamaenerion angustifolium, assembly GCA_946814005.1. Lineage (NCBI taxonomy): Eukaryota > Viridiplantae > Streptophyta > Magnoliopsida > Myrtales > Onagraceae > Chamaenerion > Chamaenerion angustifolium. Next base: position 15,058,599 of record OX328274.1, read on the forward strand.
TTACGAGATATAAGAAATTGTATGAAACTCTTATGGTTATGGTTCCATCATACGAAATAAATTATTATTCGTAATCAACGAAATAGTTAGGCTAAAGTATCATGCCGGAAAGTAGTACCGTTAAAACTATATTAAAAACTTCATATGTTAGTATAATTAGTTTAAACTTTTAAACGAGTTTGATTAGAAGATAAACGGAGTTCGCTTAAAGAAACTTAAGAGATATAAGAAATTGTATGAAACTCTTATGGTTATGGAACCATCATACGAAATAAATTTTTCTTCGTAATAAACGAAATACTTAGGCTAAAGTATCATGCCGGAAAGGAGTACCGTTAAAAGTATATTAAAAACTTTGTACGTTAGTATAATTAGCTTAAACTTTTAAACGAGTTTGATTAGAAGATAAACGGAGTTCGCTTAAAGAAACTTACGAGATATAAGAAATTGTATGAAACTCTTATGGTTATGGTTCCATCATACGAAATAAATTATTATTCGTAATCAACGAAATAGTTAGGCTAAAGTATCATGCCGGAAAGTAGTACCGTTAAAACTATATTAAAAACTTCATAGGTTAGTATAATTAGTTTAAACTTTTAAACGAGTTTGATTAGAAGATAAACGGAGTTCGCTTAAAGAAACTTAAGAGATATAAGAAATTGTATAAAATTCTTATAGGTATGTTACCATTATACAAAATAAATTAGTATTCGTAATAAACAAAATACCGAGGCTAAAGTATCTTGCCGGAAAGGGGTACCGTTAAAATTATATTATAAACCTCATTCGTTAGTATAATTTGCTTAAACTTTTCAACGAGTTTTATTATAGAAGATAAACGGAGTTCGTTTGAAGAAACTTACGAGATAGAAGAAATTGTATGAAACTCTTATGGGTGTGGTACCTTCACACGAAATAAATTATTATTCGTAACCAACAAAATACTTAGGCTAAAGTATCATGCCGGAAAGGAGTACCGTTAAAAGTATATTAAAAACTTCATACGTTAGTATAATTAGCTTAAACTTTTAAACGAGTTTAAATAGAAGATAAACGGAGTTCGCTTAAAGAAACTTCCGAGATATAAGAAATTGTATGAAACTCTTATGGGTGTGGTACCTTCACACGAAATAAATTATTATTCGTAACCAACAAAATACTTAGGCTAAAGTATCATGCCGGAAAGGAGTACCGTTAAAAGTATATTAAAAACTTTGTACGTTAGTATAATTAGCTTAAACTTTTAAACGAGTTTGATTAGAAGATAAACGGAGTTCGCTTAAAGAAACTTACGAGATATAAGAAATTGTATGAAACTCTTATGGTTATGGTTCCATCATACGAAATAAATTATTATTCGTAATCAACGAAATAGTTAGGCTAAAGTATCATGCCGGAAAGTAGTACCGTTAAAACTATATTAAAAACTTCATACGTTAGTATAAGTAGCTTAAACGTTTAAACGAGTTTGATTAGAAGATAAAAAGAGTTCGCTTAAAGAAACTTACGAGATATAAGAAATTGTATGAAACTCTTATGGTTGTGGTTCCATCATACGAAATAAATTATTATTCGTAATCAACGAAATACTTAGGCTAAAGTGTTATGCCGGAAAAGAGTACCGTTAAAAGTATAATATAAACTTCACACGTTAGAATAATTAGCTTGAACATTTATATGATTTTGATTAGGAGATAAACGGAGTTCGCTTAAAGAAACTTACGAGATATAAGAATTTGTATGAAACTCTTATGGGTGTGGTTCAATCATACGAAATAAATTATTATTCGTAACCAACAAAATACTTAGGCTAAAGTATCATGCCGGAAAGGAGTACCGTTAAAAGTATATTAAAAACTTCATACGTTAGTATAATTAGCTTAAACTTTTAAACTAGTTTGAATAGAAGATAAACGGAGTTCGCTTAAAGAAACTTACGAGATATAAGAAATTGTATGAAACTCTTATGGTTGTGGTTCCATCATACGAAATAAATTATTATTCGTAATCAACGAAATACTTAGGCTAAAGTATCATGCCGGAAAGGAGTACCGTTAAAAGTATATTAAAAACTTCATACGTTAGTATAATTAGCTTAAACTTTTAAACGAGTTTGAATAGAAGATAAACGGAGTTCGCTTAAAGAAACTTACGAGATATAAGAAATTGTATGAAACTCTTATGGTTGTGGTTCCATCATACGAAATAAATTATTATTCGTAATCAACGAAATACTTAGGCTAAAGTATCATGCCGGAAAGGAGTACCGTTAAAAGTATATTAAAAACTTCATACGTTAGTATAAGTAGCTTAAACGTTTAAACGAGTTTGATTAGAAGATAAACGGAGTTCGCTTAAAGAAACTTAAGAGATATAAGAAATTGTATAAAATTCTTATAGGTATGTTACCATTATACAAAATAAATTAGTATTCGTAATAAACAAAATACCGAGGCTAAAGTATCTTGCCGGAAAGGGGTACCGTTAAAATTATATTATAAACCTCATTCGTTAGTATAATTTGCTTAAACTTTTCAACGAGTTTTATTATAGAAGATAAACGGAGTTCGTTTGAAGAAACTTACGAGATAGAAGAAATTGTATGAAACTCTTATGGGTGTGGTACCTTCACACGAAATAAATTATTATTCGTAACCAACAAAATACTTAGGCTAAAGTATCATGCCGGAAAGGAGTACCGTTAAAAGTATATTAAAAACTTCATACGTTAGTATAATTAGCTTAAACTTTTAAACGAGTTTAAATAGAAGATAAACGGAGTTCGCTTAAAGAAACTTCCGAGATATAAGAAATTGTATGAAACTCTTATGGGTGTGGTACCTTCACACGAAATAAATTATTATTCGTAACCAACAAAATACTTAGGCTAAAGTATCATGCCGGAAAGGAGTACCGTTAAAAGTATATTAAAAACTTTGTACGTTAGTATAATTAGCTTAAACTTTTAAACGAGTTTGATTAGAAGATAAACGGAGTTCGCTTAAAGAAACTTACGAGATATAAGAAATTGTATGAAACTCTTATGGTTATGGTTCCATCATACGAAATAAATTATTATTCGTAATCAACGAAATAGTTAGGCTAAAGTATCATGCCGGAAAGTAGTACCGTTAAAACTATATTAAAAACTTCATACGTTAGTATAAGTAGCTTAAACGTTTAAACGAGTTTGATTAGAAGATAAAAAGAGTTCGCTTAAAGAAACTTACGAGATATAAGAAATTGTATGAAACTCTTATGGTTGTGGTTCCATCATACGAAATAAATTATTATTCGTAATCAACGAAATACTTAGGCTAAAGTGTTATGCCGGAAAAGAGTACCGTTAAAAGTATAATATAAACTTCACACGTTAGAATAATTAGCTTGAACATTTATATGATTTTGATTAGGAGATAAACGGAGTTCGCTTAAAGAAACTTACGAGATATAAGAATTTGTATGAAACTCTTATGGGTGTGGTTCAATCATACGAAATAAATTATTATTCGTAACCAACAAAATACTTAGGCTAAAGTATCATGCCGGAAAGGAGTACCGTTAAAAGTATATTAAAAACTTCATACGTTAGTATAATTAGCTTAAACTTTTAAACTAGTTTGAATAGAAGATAAACGGAGTTCGCTTAAAGAAACTTACGAGATATAAGAAATTGTATGAAACTCTTATGGTTGTGGTTCCATCATACGAAATAAATTATTATTCGTAATCAACGAAATACTTAGGCTAAAGTATCATGCCGGAAAGGAGTACCGTTAAAAGTATATTAAAAACTTCATACGTTAGTATAATTAGCTTAAACTTTTAAACGAGTTTGAATAGAAGATAAACGGAGTTCGCTTAAAGAAACTTACGAGATATAAGAAATTGTATGAAACTCTTATGGTTGTGGTTCCATCATACGAAATAAATTATTATTCGTAATCAACGAAATACTTAGGCTAAAGTATCATGCCGGAAAGGAGTACCGTTAAAAGTATATTAAAAACTTCATACGTTAGTATAAGTAGCTTAAACGTTTAAACGAGTTTGATTAGAAGATAAACGGAGTTCGCTTAAAGAAACTTAAGAGATATAAGAAATTGTATAAAATTCTTATAGGTATGTTACCATTATACAAAATAAATTAGTATTCGTAATAAACAAAATACCGAGGCTAAAGTATCTTGCCGGAAAGGGGTACCGTTAAAAGTATATTAAAAACTTCATACGTTAGTATAAGTAGCTTAAACTTTTCAACGAGTTTTATTATAGAAGATAAACGGAGTTCGTTTGAAGAAACTTACGAGATAGAAGAAATTGTATGAAACTCTTATGGGTGTGGTACCTTCACACGAAATAAATTATTATTCGTAACCAACAAAATACTTAGGCTAAAGTATCATGCCGGAAAGGAGTACCGTTAAAAGTATATTAAAAACTTCATACGTTAGTATAATTAGCTTAAACTTTTAAACGAGTTTAAATAGAAGATAAACGGAGTTCGCTTAAAGAAACTTCCGAGATATAAGAAATTGTATGAAACTCTTATGGGTGTGGTACCTTCACACGAAATAAATTATTATTCGTAACCAACAAAATACTTAGGCTAAAAAGGAGTACCGTTAAAAGTATATTAAAAACTTCATACGTTAGTATAATTAGCTTAAACTTTTAAACGAGTTTGATTAGAAGATAAACGGAGTTCGCTTAAAGAAACTTACGAGATATAAGAAATTGTATGAAACTCTTATGGTTATGGTTCCATCATACGAAATAAATTATTATTCGTAATCAACGAAATAGTTAGGCTAAAGTATCATGCCGGAAAGTAGTACCGTTAAAACTATATTAAAAACTTCATATGTTAGTATAATTAGCTTAAACTTTTAAACGAGTTTGATTAGAAGATAAACGGAGTTCGCTTAAAGAAACTTAAGAGATATAAGAAATTGTATAAAATTCTTATAGGTATGTTACCATTATACAAAATAAATTAGTATTCGTAATAAACAAAATACCGAGGCTAAAGTATCTTGCCGGAAAGGGGTACCGTTAAAATTATATTATAAACCTCATTCGTTAGTATAATTTGCTTAAACTTTTCAATGAGTTTTATTATAGAAGATAAACGGAGTTCGTTTGAAGAAACTTACGAGATAGAAGAAATTGTATGAAACTCTTATGGGTGTGGTACCTTCACACGAAATAAATTATTATTCGTAACCAACAAAATACTTAGGCTAAAGTATCATGCCGGAAAGGAGTACCGTTAAAAGTATATTAAAAACTTCATACGTTAGTATAATTAGCTTAAACTTTTAAACTAGTTTGAATAGAAGATAAACGGAGTTCGCTTAAAGAAACTTACGAGATATAAGAAATTGTATGAAACTCTTATGGTTGTGGTTCCATCATACGAAATAAATTATTATTCGTAATCAACGAAATACTTAGGCTAAAGTATCATGCCGGAAAGGAGTACCGTTAAAAGTATATTAAAAACTTCATACGTTAGTATAATTAGCTTAAACTTTTAAACGAGTTTGAATAGAAGATAAACGGAGTTCGCTTAAAGAAACTTACGAGATATAAGAAATTGTATGAAACTCTTATGGTTGTGGTTCCATCATACGAAATAAATTATTATTCGTAATCAACGAAATACTTAGGCTAAAGTATCATGCCGGAAAGGAGTACCGTTAAAAGTATATTAAAAACTTCATACGTTAGTATAAGTAGCTTAAACGTTTAAACGAGTTTGATTAGAAGATAAAAAGAGTTCGCTTAAAGAAACTTACGAGATATAAGAAATTGTATGAAACTCTTATGGTTATGGAACCATCATACGAAATAAATTTTTCTTCGTAATAAACGAAATACTTAGGCTAAAGTATCATGCCGGAAAGGAGTACCGTTAAAAGTATATTAAAAACTTTGTACGTTAGTATAATTAGCTTAAACTTTTAAACGAGTTTGATTAGAAGATAAACGGAGTTCGCTTAAAGAAACTTAAGAGATATAAGAAATTGTATACAACTCTTATGGGTATGTTACCATTATACAAAATAAATTAGTATTCGTAATAAACAAAATACCGAGGCTAAAGTATCTTGCCGGAAAGGGGTACCGTTAAAATTATATTATAAACCTCATTCGTTAGTATAATTTGCTTAAACTTTTCAACGAGTTTTATTATAGAAGATAAACGGAGTTCGTTTGAAGAAACTTACGAGATAGAAGAAATTGTATGAAACTCTTATGGGTGTGGTACCTTCACACGAAATAAATTATTATTCGTAACCAACAAAATACTTAGGCTAAAGTATCATGCCGGAAAGGAGTACCGTTAAAAGTATATTAAAAACTTCATACGTTAGTATAATTAGCTTAAACTTTTAAACGAGTTTGAATAGAAGATAAACGGAGTTCGCTTAAAGAAACTTACGAGATATAAGAAATTGTATGAAACTCTTATGGTTGTGGTTTCATCATACGAAATAAATTTTTCTTCGTAATAAACGAAATACTTTGGCTAAAAGTATCATGCCGGAAAGGAGTACCGTTAAAAGTATATTAAAAACTTTGTACGTTAGTATAATTAGCTTAAACTTTTAAACGAGTTTGATTAGAAGATAAACGGAGTTCGCTTAAAGAAACTTACGAGATATAAGAAATTGTATGAAACTCTTATGGTTATGGTTCCATCATACGAAATAAATTATTATTCGTAATCAACGAAATAGTTAGGCTAAAGTATCATGCCGGAAAGTAGTACCGTTAAAACTATATTAAAAACTTCATATGTTAGTATAATTAGTTTAAACTTTTAAACGAGTTTGATTAGAAGATAAACGGAGTTCGCTTAAAGAAACTTAAGAGATATAAGAAATTGTATGAAACTCTTATGGTTATGGAACCATCATACGAAATAAATTTTTCTTCGTAATAAACGAAATACTTAGGCTAAAATATCATGCCGGAAAGGAGTACCGTTAAAAGTATATTAAAAACTTTGTACGTTAGTATAATTAGCTTAAACTTTTAAACGAGTTTGATTAGAAGATAAACGGAGTTCGCTTAAAGAAACTTACGAGATATAAGAAATTGTATGAAACTCTTATGGGTGTGGTACCTTCACACGAAATAAATTATTATTCGTAACCAACAAAATACTTAGGCTAAAGTATCATGCCGGAAAGGAGTACCGTTAAAAGTATATTAAAAACTTCATACGTTAGTATAATTAGCTTAAACTTTTAAACGAGTTTGAATAGAAGATAAACGGAGTTCGCTTAAAGAAACTTACGAGATATAAGAAATTGTATGAAACTCTTATGGTTGTGGTTCCATCATACGAAATAAATTATTATTCGTAATCAACGAAATACTTAGGCTAAAGTATCATGCCGGAAAGGAGTACCGTTAAAAGTATATTAAAAACTTCATACGTTAGTATAAGGAGCTTAAACGTTTAAACGAGTTTGATTAGAAGATAAACAGAGTTCGCTTAAAGAAACTTACGAGATATAAAAAATTGTATGAAACTCTTATGGTTATGGTTTCATCATACGAAATAAATTTTTCTTCGTAATAAACGAAATACTTTGGCTAAAGTATCATGCCGGAAAGGAGTACCGTTAAAAGTATATTAAAAACTTTGTACGTTAGTATAATTAGCTTAAACTTTTAAACGAGTTTGATTAGAAGATAAACGGAGTTCGCTTAAAGAAACTTACGAGATATAAGAAATTGTATGAAACTCTTATGGTTATGGTTCCATCATACGAAATAAATTATTATTCGTAATCAACGAAATAGTTAGGCTAAAGTATCATGCCGGAAAGTAGTACCGTTAAAACTATATTAAAAACTTCATAGGTTAGTATAATTAGTTTAAACTTTTAAACGAGTTTGATTAGAAGATAAACGGAGTTCGCTTAAAGAAACTTAAGAGATATAAGAAATTGTATAAAATTCTTATAGGTATGTTACCATTATACAAAATAAATTAGTATTCGTAATAAACAAAATACCGAGGCTAAAGTATCTTGCCGGAAAGGGGTACCGTTAAAATTATATTATAAACCTCATTCGTTAGTATAATTTGCTTAAACTTTTCAACGAGTTTTATTATAGAAGATAAACGGAGTTCGTTTGAAGAAACTTACGAGATAGAAGAAATTGTATGAAACTCTTATGGGTGTGGTACCTTCACACGAAATAAATTATTATTCGTAACCAACAAAATACTTAGGCTAAAGTATCATGCCGGAAAGGAGTACCGTTAAAAGTATATTAAAAACTTCATACGTTAGTATAATTAGCTTAAACTTTTAAACGAGTTTGAATAGAAGATAAACGGAGTTCGCTTAAAGAAACTTCCGAGATATAAGAAATTGTATGAAACTCTTATGGGTGTGGTACCTTCACACGAAATAAATTATTATTCGTAACCAACAAAATACTTAGGCTAAAGTATCATGCCGGAAAGGAGTACCGTTAAAAGTATATTAAAAACTTTGTACGTTAGTATAATTAGCTTAAACTTTTAAACGAGTTTGATTAGAAGATAAACGGAGTTCGCTTAAAGAAACTTACGAGATATAAGAAATTGTATGAAACTCTTATGGTTATGGTTCCATCATACGAAATAAATTATTATTCGTAATCAACGAAATAGTTAGGCTAAAGTATCATGCCGGAAAGTAGTACCGTTAAAACTATATTAAAAACTTCATACGTTAGTATAAGTAGCTTAAACGTTTAAACGAGTTTGATTAGAAGATAAAAAGAGTTCGCTTAAAGAAACTTACGAGATATAAGAAATTGTATGAAACTCTTATGGTTGTGGTTCCATCATACGAAATAAATTATTATTCGTAATCAACGAAATACTTAGGCTAAAGTATCATGCCGGAAAGGAGTACCGTTAAAAGTATATTAAAAACTTCATACGTTAGTATAATTAGCTTAAACTTTTAAACGAGTTTGAATAGAAGATAAACGGAGTTCGCTTAAAGAAACTTACGAGATATAAGAAATTGTATGAAACTCTTATGGTTGTGGTTCCATCATACGAAATAAATTATTATTCGTAATCAACGAAATACTTAGGCTAAAGTATCATGCCGGAAAGGAGTACCGTTAAAAGTATATTAAAAACTTCATACGTTAGTATAAGTAGCTTAAACGTTTAAACGAGTTTGATTAGAAGATAAAAAGAGTTCGCTTAAAGAAACTTACGAGATATAAGAAATTGTATGAAACTCTTATGGTTGTGGTTCCATCATACGAAATAAATTATTATTCGTAATCAACGAAATACTTAGGCTAAAGTATCATGCCGGAAAGGAGTACCGTTAAAAGTATATTAAAAACTTCATACGTTAGTATAATTAGCTTAAACTTTTAAACGAGTTTGATTAGAAGATAATCGGAGTTCGCTTAAAGAAACTTAAGAGATATAAGAAATTGTATACAACTCTTATGGGTATGTTACCATTATACAAAATAAATTAGTATTCGTAATAAACAAAATACCGAGGCTAAAGTATCTTGCCGGAAAGGGGTACCGTTAAAATTATATTATAAACCTCATTCGTTAGTATAATTTGCTTAAACTTTTAAACGAGTTTGATTAGAAGATAAACGGAGTTCGCTTAAAGAAACTTACGAGATATAAGAAATTGTATGAAACTCTTATGGTTATGGTTCCATCATACGAAATAAATTATTATTCGTAATCAACGAAATAGTTAGGCTAAAGTATCATGCCGGAAAGTAGTACCGTTAAAACTATATTAAAAACTTCATATGTTAGTATAATTAGTTTAAACTTTTAAACGAGTTTGATTAGAAGATAAACGGAGTTCGCTTAAAGAAACTTAAGAGATATAAGAAATTGTATGAAACTCTTATGGTTATGGAACCATCATACGAAATAAATTTTTCTTCGTAATAAACGAAATACTTAGGCTAAAGTATCATGCCGGAAAGGAGTACCGTTAAAAGTATATTAAAAACTTTGTACGTTAGTATAATTAGCTTAAACTTTTAAACGAGTTTGATTAGAAGATAAACGGAGTTCGCTTAAAGAAACTTACGAGATATAAGAAATTGTATGAAACTCTTATGGTTGTGGTTCCATCATACGAAATAAATTATTATTCGTCATCAACGAAATACTTAGGCTAAAGTATCATGCCAGAGAGGAGTACCGTTAAAAGTATATTAAAAACTTCATACGTTAGTATAAGGAGCTTAAACGTTTAAACGAGTTTGATTAGAAGATAAACAGAGTTCGCTTAAAGAAACTTACGAGATATAAGAAATTGTATGAAACTCTTATGGTTATGGTTTCATCATACGAAATAAATTTTTCTTCGTAGTAAACGAAATACTTTGGCTAAAGTATCATGCCGGAAAGGAGTACCGTTAAAAGTATATTAAAAACTTTGTACGTTAGTATAATTAGCTTAAACTTTTAAACGAGTTTGATTAGAAGATAAACGGAGTTCGCTTAAAGAAACTTACGAGATATAAGAAATTGTATGAAACTCTTATGGTTATGGTTCCATCATACGAAATAAATTATTATTCGTAATTAACGAAATAGTTAGGCTAAAGTATCATGCCGGAAAGTAGTACCGTTAAAACTATATTAAAAACTTCATAGGTTAGTATAATTAGGTTAAACTTTTAAACGAGTTTGATTAGAAGATAAACGGAGTTCGCTTAAAGAAACTTAAGAGATATAAGAAATTGTATAAAATTCTTATAGGTATGTTACCATTATACAAAATAAATTAGTATTCGTAATAAACAAAATACCGAGGCTAAAGTATCTTGCCGGAAAGGGGTACCGTTAAAATTATATTATAAACCTCATTCGTTAGTATAATTTGCTTAAACTTTTCAACGAGTTTTATTATAGAAGATAAACGGAGTTCGTTTGAAGAAACTTACGAGATAGAAGAAATTGTATGAAACTCTTATGGGTGTGGTACCTTCACACGAAATAAATTATTATTCGTAACCAACAAAATACTTAGGCTAAAGTATCATGCCGGAAAGGAGTACCGTTAAAAGTATATTAAAAACTTCATACGTTAGTATAATTAGCTTAAACTTTTAAACGAGTTTGAATAGAAGATAAACGGAGTTCGCTTAAAGAAACTTCCGAGATATAAGAAATTGTATGAAACTCTTATGGGTGTGGTACCTTCACACGAAATAAATTATTATTCGTAACCAACAAAATACTTAGGCTAAAGTATCATGCCGGAAAGGAGTACCGTTAAAAGTATATTAAAAACTTTGTACGTTAGTATAATTAGCTTAAACTTTTAAACGAGTTTGATTAGAAGATAAACGGAGTTCGCTTAAAGAAACTTACGAGATATAAGAAATTGTATGAAACTCTTATGGTTATGGTTCCATCATACGAAATAAATTATTATTCGTAATCAACGAAATAGTTAGGCTAAAGTATCATGCCGGAAAGTAGTACCGTTAAAACTATATTAAAAACTTCATACGTTAGTATAAGTAGCTTAAACGTTTAAACGAGTTTGATTAGAAGATAAAAAGAGTTCGCTTAAAGAAACTTACGAGATATAAGAAATTGTATGAAACTCTTATGGTTGTGGTTCCATCATACGAAATAAATTATTATTCGTAATCAACGAAATACTTAGGCTAAAGTATCATGCCGGAAAGGAGTACCGTTAAAAGTATATTAAAAACTTCATACGTTAGTATAATTAGCTTAAACTTTTAAACGAGTTTGAATAGAAGATAAACGGAGTTCGCTTAAAGAAACTTACGAGATATAAGAAATTGTATGAAACTCTTATGGTTGTGGTTCCATCATACGAAATAAATTATTATTCGTAATCAACGAAATACTTAGGCTAAAGTATCATGCCGGAAAGGAGTACCGTTAAAAGTATATTAAAAACTTCATACGTTAGTATAAGTAGCTTAAACGTTTAAACGAGTTTGATTAGAAGATAAAAAGAGTTCGCTTAAAGAAATTTACGAGATATAAGAAATTGTATGAAACTCTTATGGTTGTGGTTCCATCATACGAAATAAATTATTATTCGTAATCAACGAAATACTTAGGCTAAAGTATCATGCCGGAAAGGAGTACCGTTAAAAGTATATTAAAAACTTCATACGTTAGTATAATTAGCTTAAACTTTTAAACGAGTTTGATTAGAAGATAAACGGAGTTCGCTTAAAGAAACTTAAGAGATATAAGAAATTGTATACAACTCTTATGGGTATGTTACCATTATACAAAATAAATTAGTATTCGTAATAAACAAAATACCGAGGCTAAAGTATCTTGCCGGAAAGGGGTACCGTTAAAATTATATTATAAACCTCATTCGTTAGTATAATTTGCTTAAACTTTTAAACGAGTTTGATTAGAAGATAAACGGAGTTCGCTTAAAGAAACTTACGAGATATAAGAAATTGTATGAAACTCTTATGGTTATGGTTCCATCATACGAAATAAATTATTATTCGTAATCAACGAAATAGTTAGGCTAAAGTATCATGCCGGAAAGTAGTACCGTTAAAACTATATTAAAAACTTCATATGTTAGTATAATTAGTTTAAACTTTTAAACGAGTTTGATTAGAAGATAAACGGAGTTCGCTTAAAGAAACTTAAGAGATATAAGAAATTGTATGAAACTCTTATGGTTATGGAACCATCATACGAAATAAATTTTTCTTCGTAATAAACGAAATACTTAGGCTAAAGTATCATGCCGGAAAGGAGTACCGTTAAAAGTATATTAAAAACTTTGTACGTTAGTATAATTAGCTTAAACTTTTAAACGAGTTTGATTAGAAGATAAACGGAGTTCGCTTAAAGAAACTTACGAGATATAAGAAATTGTATGAAACTCTTATGGTTGTGGTTCCATCATACGAAATAAATTATTATTCGTCATCAACGAAATACTTAGGCTAAAGTATCATGCCGGAGAGGAGTACCGTTAAAAGTATATTAAAAACTTCATACGTTAGTATAAGGAGCTTAAACGTTTAAACGAGTTTGATTAGAAGATAAACAGAGTTCGCTTAAAGAAACTTACGAGATATAAGAAATTGTATGAAACTCTTATGGTTATGGTTTCATCATACGAAATAAATTTTTCTTCGTAATAAACGAAATACTTTGGCTAAAGAAGTATCATGCCGGAAAGGAGTACCGTTAAAAGTATATTAAAAACTTTGTACGTTAGTATAATTAGCTTAAACTTTTAAACGAGTTTGATTAGAAGATAAACGGAGTTCGCTTAAAGAAACTTACGAGATATAAGAAATTGTATGAAACTCTTATGGTTATGGTTCCATCATACGAAATAAATTATTATTCGTAATCAACGAAATAGTTAGGCTAAAGTATCATGCCGGAAAGTAGTACCGTTAAAACTATATTAAAAACTTCATAGGTTAGTATAATTAGGTTAAACTTTTAAACGAGTTTGATTAGAAGATAAACGGAGTTCGCTTAAAGAAACTTAAGAGATATAAGAAATTGTATAAAATTCTTATAGGTATGTTACCATTATACAAAATAAATTAGTATTCGTAATAAACAAAATACCGAGGCTAAAGTATCTTGCCGGAAAGGGGTACCGTTAAAATTATATTATAAACCTCATTCGTTAGTATAATTTGCTTAAACTTTTCAACGAGTTTTATTATAGAAGATAAACGGAGTTCGTTTGAAGAAACTTACGAGATAGAAGAAATTGTATGAAACTCTTATGGGTGTGGTACCTTCACACGAAATAAATTATTATTCGTAACCAACAAAATACTTAGGCTAAAGTATCATGCCGGAAAGGAGTACCGTTAAAAGTATATTAAAAACTTCATACGTTAGTATAATTAGCTTAAACTTTTAAACGAGTTTGAATAGAAGATAAACGGAGTTCGCTTAAAGAAACTTCCGAGATATAAGAAATTGTATGAAACTCTTATGGGTGTGGTACCTTCACACGAAATAAATTATTATTCGTAACCAACAAAATACTTAGGCTAAAGTATCATGCCGGAAAGGAGTACCGTTAAAAGTATATTAAAAACTTTGTACGTTAGTATAATTAGCTTAAACTTTTAAACGAGTTTGATTAGAAGATAAACGGAGTTCGCTTAAAGAAACTTACGAGATATAAGAAATTGTATGAAACTCTTATGGTTATGGTTCCATCATACGAAATAAATTATTATTCGTAATCAACGAAATAGTTAGGCTAAAGTATCATGCCGGAAAGTAGTACCGTTAAAACTATATTAAAAACTTCATACGTTAGTATAAGTAGCTTAAACGTTTAAACGAGTTTGATTAGAAGATAAAAAGAGTTCGCTTAAAGAAACTTACGAGATATAAGAAATTGTATGAAACTCTTATGGTTGTGGTTCCATCATACGAAATAAATTATTATTCGTAATCAACGAAATACTTAGGCTAAAGTATCATGCCGGAAAGGAGTACCGTTAAAAGTATATTAAAAACTTCATACGTTAGTATAATTAGCTTAAACTTTTAAACGAGTTTGAATAGAAGATAAACGGAGTTCGCTTAAAGAAACTTACGAGATATAAGAAATTGTATGAAACTCTTATGGTTGTGGTTCCATCATACGAAATAAATTATTATTCGTAATCAACGAAATACTTAGGCTAAAGTATCATGCCGGAAAGGAGTACCGTTAAAAGTATATTAAAAACTTCATACGTTAGTATAAGTAGCTTAAACGTTTAAACGAGTTTGATTAGAAGATAAAAAGAGTTCGCTTAAAGAAATTTACGAGATATAAGAAATTGTATGAAACTCTTATGGTTGTGGTTCCATCATACGAAATAAATTATTATTCGTAATCAACGAAATACTTAGGCTAAAGTATCATGCCGGAAAGGAGTACCGTTAAAAGTATATTAAAAACTTCATACGTTAGTATAATTAGCTTAAACTTTTAAACGAGTTTGATTAGAAGATAAACGGAGTTCGCTTAAAGAAACTTAAGAGATATAAGAAATTGTATACAACTCTTATGGGTATGTTACCATTATACAAAATAAATTAGTATTCGTAATAAACAAAATACCGAGGCTAAAGTATCTTGCCGGAAAGGGGTACCGTTAAAATTATATTATAAACCTCATTCGTTAGTATAATTTGCTTAAACTTTTAAACGAGTTTGATTAGAAGATAAACGGAGTTCGCTTAAAGAAACTTACGAGATATAAGAAATTGTATGAAACTCTTATGGTTATGGTTCCATCATACGAAATAAATTATTATTCGTAATCAACGAAATAGTTAGGCTAAAGTATCATGCCGGAAAGTAGTACCGTTAAAACTATATTAAAAACTTCATATGTTAGTATAATTAGTTTAAACTTTTAAACGAGTTTGATTAGAAGATAAACGGAGTTCGCTTAAAGAAACTTAAGAGATATAAGAAATTGTATGAAACTCTTATGGTTATGGAACCATCATACGAAATAAATTTTTCTTCGTAATAAACGAAATACTTAGGCTAAAGTATCATGCCGGAAAGGAGTACCGTTAAAAGTATATTAAAAACTTTGTACGTTAGTATAATTAGCTTAAACTTTTAAACGAGTTTGATTAGAAGATAAACGGAGTTCGCTTAAAGAAACTTACGAGATATAAGAAATTGTATGAAACTCTTATGGTTGTGGTTCCATCATACGAAATAAATTATTATTCGTCATCAACGAAATACTTAGGCTAAAGTATCATGCCGGAGAGGAGTACCGTTAAAAGTATATTAAAAACTTCATACGTTAGTATAAGGAGCTTAAACGTTTAAACGAGTTTGATTAGAAGATAAACAGAGTTCGCTTAAAGAAACTTACGAGATATAAGAAATTGTATGAAACTCTTATGGTTATGGTTTCATCATACGAAATAAATTTTTCTTCGTAATAAACGAAATACTTTGGCTAAAGAAGTATCATGCCGGAAAGGAGTACCGTTAAAAGTATATTAAAAACTTTGTACGTTAGTATAATTAGCTTAAACTTTTAAACGAGTTTGATTAGAAGATAAACGGAGTTCGCTTAAAGAAACTTACGAGATATAAGAAATTGTATGAAACTCTTATGGTTATGGTTCCATCATACGAAATAAATTATTATTCGTAATCAACGAAATAGTTAGGCTAAAGTATCATGCCGGAAAGTAGTACCGTTAAAACTATATTAAAAACTTCATAGGTTAGTATAATTAGGTTAAACTTTTAAACGAGTTTGATTAGAAGATAAACGGAGTTCGCTTAAAGAAACTTAAGAGATATAAGAAATTGTATAAAATTCTTATAGGTATGTTACCATTATACAAAATAAATTAGTATTCGTAATAAACAAAATACCGAGGCTAAAGTATCTTGCCGGAAAGGGGTACCGTTAAAATTATATTATAAACCTCATTCGTTAGTATAATTTGCTTAAACTTTTCAACGAGTTTTATTATAGAAGATAAACGGAGTTCGTTTGAAGAAACTTACGAGATAGAAGAAATTGTATGAAACTCTTATGGGTGTGGTACCTTCACACGAAATAAATTATTATTCGTAACCAACAAAATACTTAGGCTAAAGTATCATGCCGGAAAGGAGTACCGTTAAAAGTATATTAAAAACTTCATACGTTAGTATAATTAGCTTAAACTTTTAAACGAGTTTGAATAGAAGATAAACGGAGTTCGCTTAAAGAAACTTCCGAGATATAAGAAATTGTATGAAACTCTTATGGGTGTGGTACCTTCACACGAAATAAATTATTATTCGTAACCAACAAAATACTTAGGCTAAAGTATCATGCCGGAAAGGAGTACCGTTAAAAGTATATTAAAAACTTTGTACGTTAGTATAATTAGCTTAAACTTTTAAACGAGTTTGATTAGAAGATAAACGGAGTTCGCTTAAAGAAACTTACGAGATATAAGAAATTGTATGAAACTCTTATGGTTATGGTTCCATCATACGAAATAAATTATTATTCGTAATCAACGAAATAGTTAGGCTAAAGTATCATGCCGGAAAGTAGTACCGTTAAAACTATATTAAAAACTTCATACGTTAGTATAAGTAGCTTAAACGTTTAAACGAGTTTGATTAGAAGATAAACAGAGTTCGCTTAAAGAAACTTACGAGATATAAGAAATTGTATGAAACTCTTATGGTTGTGGTTCCATCATACGAAATAAATTATTATTCGTAATCAACGAAATACTTAGGCTAAAGTATCATGCCGGAAAGGAGTACCGTTAAAAGTATATTAAAAACTTCATACGTTAGTATAATTAGCTTAAACTTTTAAACGAGTTTGAATAGAAGATAAACGGAGTTCGCTTAAAGAAACTTACGAGATATAAGAAATTGTATGAAACTCTTATGGTTGTGGTTCCATCATACGAAATAAATTATTATTCGTAATCAACGAAATACTTAGGCTAAAGTATCATGCCGGAAAGGAGTACCGTTAAAAGTATATTAAAAACTTCATACGTTAGTATAAGTAGCTTAAACGTTTAAACGAGTTTGATTAGAAGATAAAAAGAGTTCGCTTAAAGAAACTTACGAGATATAAGAAATTGTATGAAACTCTTATGGTTGTGGTTCCATCATACGAAATAAATTATTATTCGTAATCAACGAAATACTTAGGCTAAAGTATCATGCCGGAAAGGAGTACCGTTAAAAGTATATTAAAAACTTCATACGTTAGTATAATTAGCTTAAACTTTTAAACGAGTTTGATTAGAAGATAAACGGAGTTCGCTTAAAGAAACTTAAGAGATATAAGAAATTGTATACAACTCTTATGGGTATGTTACCATTATACAAAATAAATTAGTATTCGTAATAAACAAAATACCGAGGCTAAAGTATCTTGCCGGAAAGGGGTACCGTTAAAATTATATTATAAACCTCATTCGTTAGTATAATTTGCTTAAACTTTTAAACGAGTTTGATTAGAAGATAAACGGAGTTCGCTTAAAGAAACTTACGAGATATAAGAAATTGTATGAAACTCTTATGGTTATGGTTCCATCATACGAAATAAATTATTATTCGTAATCAACGAAATAGTTAGGCTAAAGTATCATGCCGGAAAGTAGTACCGTTAAAACTATATTAAAAACTTCATATGTTAGTATAATTAGTTTAAACTTTTAAACGAGTTTGATTAGAAGATAAACGGAGTTCGCTTAAAGAAACTTAAGAGATATAAGAAATTGTATGAAACTCTTATGGTTATGGAACCATCATACGAAATAAATTTTTCTTCGTAATAAACGAAATACTTAGGCTAAAGTATCATGCCGGAAAGGAGTACCGTTAAAAGTATATTAAAAACTTTGTACGTTAGTATAATTAGCTTAAACTTTTAAACGAGTTTGATTAGAAGATAAACGGAGTTCGCTTAAAGAAACTTACGAGATATAAGAAATTGTATGAAACTCTTATGGTTGTGGTTCCATCATACGAAATAAATTATTATTCGTCATCAACGAAATACTTAGGCTAAAGTATCATGCCGGAGAGGAGTACCGTTAAAAGTATATTAAAAACTTCATACGTTAGTATAAGGAGCTTAAACGTTTAAACGAGTTTGATTAGAAGATAAACAGAGTTCGCTTAAAGAAACTTACGAGATATAAGAAATTGTATGAAACTCTTATGGTTATGGTTTCATCATACGAAATAAATTTTTCTTCGTAATAAACGAAATACTTTGGCTAAAGAAGTATCATGCCGGAAAGGAGTACCGTTAAAAGTATATTAAAAACTTTGTACGTTAGTATAATTAGCTTAAACTTTTAAACGAGTTTGATTAGAAGATAAACGGAGTTCGCTTAAAGAAACTTACGAGATATAAGAAATTGTATGAAACTCTTATGGTTATGGTTCCATCATACGAAATAAATTATTATTCGTAATCAACGAAATAGTTAGGCTAAAGTATCATGCCGGAAAGTAGTACCGTTAAAACTATATTAAAAACTTCATAGGTTAGTATAATTAGGTTAAACTTTTAAACGAGTTTGATTAGAAGATAAACGGAGTTCGCTTAAAGAAACTTAAGAGATATAAGAAATTGTATAAAATTCTTATAGGTATGTTACCATTATACAAAATAAATTAGTATTCGTAATAAACAAAATACCGAGGCTAAAGTATCTTGCCGGAAAGGGGTACCGTTAAAATTATATTATAAACCTCATTCGTTAGTATAATTTGCTTAAACTTTTCAACGAGTTTTATTATAGAAGATAAACGGAGTTCGTTTGAAGAAACTTACGAGATAGAAGAAATTGTATGAAACTCTTATGGGTGTGGTACCTTCACACGAAATAAATTATTATTCGTAACCAACAAAATACTTAGGCTAAAGTATCATGCCGGAAAGGAGTACCGTTAAAAGTATATTAAAAACTTCATACGTTAGTATAATTAGCTTAAACTTTTAAACGAGTTTGAATAGAAGATAAACGGAGTTCGCTTAAAGAAACTTCCGAGATATAAGAAATTGTATGAAACTCTTATGGGTGTGGTACCTTCACACGAAATAAATTATTATTCGTAACCAAAAAAATACTTAGGCTAAAGTATCATGCCGGAAAGGAGTACCGTTAAAAGTATATTAAAAACTTTGTACGTTAGTATAATTAGCTTAAACTTTTAAACGAGTTTGATTAGAAGATAAACGGAGTTCGCTTAAAGAAACTTACGAGATATAAGAAATTGTATGAAACTCTTATGGTTATGGTTCCATCATACGAAATAAATTATTATTCGTAATCAACGAAATAGTTAGGCTAAAGTATCATGCCGGAAAGTAGTACCGTTAAAACTATATTAAAAACTTCATACGTTAGTATAAGTAGCTTAAACGTTTAAACGAGTTTGATTAGAAGATAAAAAGAGTTCGCTTAAAGAAACTTACGAGATATAAGAAATTGTATGAAACTCTTATGGTTGTGGTTCCATCATACGAAATAAATTATTATTCGTAATCAACGAAATACTTAGGCTAAAGTGTTATGCCGGAAAAGAGTACCGTTAAAAGTATAATATAAACTTCACACGTTAGAATAATTAGCTTGAACATTTATATGATTTTGATTAGGAGATAAACGGAGTTCGCTTAAAGAAACTTACGAGATATAAGAATTTGTATGAAACTCTTATGGGTGTGGTTCAATCATACGAAATAAATTATTATTCGTAACCAACAAAATACTTAGGCTAAAGTATCATGCCGGAAAGGAGTACCGTTAAAAGTATATTAAAAACTTCATACGTTAGTATAATTAGCTTAAACTTTTAAACTAGTTTGAATAGAAGATAAACGGAGTTCGCTTAAAGAAACTTACGAGATATAAGAAATTGTATGAAACTCTTATGGTTGTGGTTCCATCATACGAAATAAATTATTATTCGTAATCAACGAAATACTTAGGCTAAAGTATCATGCCGGAAAGGAGTACCGTTAAAAGTATATTAAAAACTTCATACGTTAGTATAATTAGCTTAAACTTTTAAACGAGTTTGAATAGAAGATAAACGGAGTTCGCTTAAAGAAACTTACGAGATATAAGAAATTGTATGAAACTCTTATGGTTGTGGTTCCATCATACGAAATAAATTATTATTCGTAATCAAGGAAATACTTAGGCTAAAGTATCATGCCGGAAAGGAGTACCGTTAAAAGTATATTAAAAACTTCATACGTTAGTATAAGTAGCTTAAACGTTTAAACGAGTTTGATTAGAAGATAAAAAGAGTTCGCTTAAAGAAACTTACGAGATATAAGAAATTGTATGAAACTCTTATGGTTGTGGTTCCATCATACGAAATAAATTATTATTCGTAATCAACGAAATACTTAGGCTAAAGTATCATGCCGGAAAGGAGTACCGTTAAAAGTATATTAAAAACTTCATACGTTAGTATAATTAGCTTAAACTTTTAAACGAGTTTGATTAGAAGATAAACGGAGTTCGCTTAAAGAAACTTAAGAGATATAAGAAATTGTATACAACTCTTATGGGTATGTTACCATTATACAAAATAAATTAGTATTCGTAATAAACAAAATACCGAGGCTAAAGTATCTTGCCGGAAAGGGGTACCGTTAAAATTATATTATAAACCTCATTCGTTAGTATAATTTGCTTAAACTTTTAAACGAGTTTGATTAGAAGATAAACGGAGTTCGCTTAAAGAAACTTACGAGATATAAGAAATTGTATGAAACTCTTATGGTTATGGTTCCATCATACGAAATAAATTATTATTCGTAATCAACGAAATAGTTAGGCTAAAGTATCATGCCGGAAAGTAGTACCGTTAAAACTATATTAAAAACTTCATAGGTTAGTATAATTAGGTTAAACTTTTAAACGAGTTTGATTAGAAGATAAACGGAGTTCGCTTAAAGAAACTTAAGAGATATAAGAAATTGTATAAAATTCTTATAGGTATGTTACCATTATACAAAATAAATTAGTATTCGTAATAAACAAAATACCGAGGCTAAAGTATCTTGCCGGAAAGGGGTACCGTTAAAATTATATTATAAACCTCATTCGTTAGTATAATTTGCTTAAACTTTTCAACGAGTTTTATTATAGAAGATAAACGGAGTTCGTTTGAAGAAACTTACGAGATAGAAGAAATTGTATGAAACTCTTATGGGTGTGGTACCTTCACACGAAATAAATTATTATTCGTAACCAACAAAATACTTAGGCTAAAGTATCATGCCGGAAAGGAGTACCGTTAAAAGTATATTAAAAACTTCATACGTTAGTATAATTAGCTTAAACTTTTAAACGAGTTTGAATAGAAGATAAACGGAGTTCGCTTAAAGAAACTTCCGAGATATAAGAAATTGTATGAAACTCTTATGGGTGTGGTACCTTCACACGAAATAAATTATTATTCGTAACCAACAAAATACTTAGGCTAAAGTATCATGCCGGAAAGGAGTACCGTTAAAAGTATATTAAAAACTTTGTACGTTAGTATAATTAGCTTAAACTTTTAAACGAGTTTGATTAGAAGATAAACGGAGTTCGCTTAAAGAAACTTACGAGATATAAGAAATTGTATGAAACTCTTATGGTTATGGTTCCATCATACGAAATAAATTATTATTCGTAATCAACGAAATAGTTAGGCTAAAGTATCATGCCGGAAAGTAGTACCGTTAAAACTATATTAAAAACTTCATACGTTAGTATAAGTAGCTTAAACGTTTAAACGAGTTTGATTAGAAGATAAAAAGAGTTCGCTTAAAGAAACTTACGAGATATAAGAAATTGTATGAAACTCTTATGGTTGTGGTTCCATCATACGAAATAAATTATTATTCGTAATCAACGAAATACTTAGGCTAAAGTGTTATGCCGGAAAGGAGTACCGTTAAAAGTATATTAAAAACTTCATACGTTAGTATAAGTAGCTTAAACGTTTAAACGAGTTTGATTAGAAGATAAAAAGAGTTCGCTTAAAGAAACTTACGAGATATAAGAAATTGTATGAAACTCTTATGGTTGTGGTTCCATCATACGAAATAAATTATTATTCGTAATCAACGAAATACTTAGGCTAAAGTATCATGCCGGAAAGGAGTACCGTTAAAAGTATATTAAAAACTTCATACGTTAGTATAATTAGCTTAAACTTTTAAACGAGTTTGATTAGAAGATAAACGGAGTTCGCTTAAAGAAACTTAAGAGATATAAGAAATTGTATACAACTCTTATGGGTATGTTACCATTATACAAAATAAATTAGTATTCGTAATAAACAAAATACCGAGGCTAAAGTATCTTGCCGGAAAGGGGTACCGTTAAAATTATATTATAAACCTCATTCGTTAGTATAATTTGCTTAAACTTTTAAACGAGTTTGATTAGAAGATAAACGGAGTTCGCTTAAAGAAACTTACGAGATATAAGAAATTGTATGAAACTCTTATGGTTATGGTTCCATCATACGAAATAAATTATTATTCGTAATCAACGAAATAGTTAGGCTAAAGTATCATGCCGGAAAGTAGTACCGTTAAAACTATATTAAAAACTTCATAGGTTAGTATAATTAGGTTAAACTTTTAAACGAGTTTGATTAGAAGATAAACGGAGTTCGCTTAAAGAAACTTAAGAGATATAAGAAATTGTATAAAATTCTTATAGGTATGTTACCATTATACAAAATAAATTAGTATTCGTAATAAACAAAATACCGAGGCTAAAGTATCTTGCCGGAAAGGGGTACCGTTAAAATTATATTATAAACCTCATTCGTTAGTATAATTTGCTTAAACTTTTCAACGAGTTTTATTATAGAAGATAAACGGAGTTCGTTTGAAGAAACTTACGAGATAGAAGAAATTGTATGAAACTCTTATGGGTGTGGTACCTTCACACGAAATAAATTATTATTCGTAACCAACAAAATACTTAGGCTAAAGTATCATGCCGGAAAGGAGTACCGTTAAAAGTATATTAAAAACTTCATACGTTAGTATAATTAGCTTAAACTTTTAAACGAGTTTGAATAGAAGATAAACGGAGTTCGCTTAAAGAAACTTCCGAGATATAAGAAATTGTATGAAACTCTTATGGGTGTGGTACCTTCACACGAAATAAATTATTATTCGTAACCAACAAAATACTTAGGCTAAAGTATCATGCCGGAAAGGAGTACCGTTAAAAGTATATTAAAAACTTTGTACGTTAGTATAATTAGCTTAAACTTTTAAACGAGTTTGATTAGAAGATAAACGGAGTTCGCTTAAAGAAACTTACGAGATATAAGAAATTGTATGAAACTCTTATGGTTATGGTTCCATCATACGAAATAAATTATTATTCGTAATCAACGAAATAGTTAGGCTAAAGTATCATGCCGGAAAGTAGTACCGTTAAAACTATATTAAAAACTTCATACGTTAGTATAAGTAGCTTAAACGTTTAAACGAGTTTGATTAGAAGATAAAAAGAGTTCGCTTAAAGAAACTTACGAGATATAAGAAATTGTATGAAACTCTTATGGTTGTGGTTCCATCATACGAAATAAATTATTATTCGTAATCAACGAAATACTTAGGCTAAAGTGTTATGCCGGAAAGGAGTACCGTTAAAAGTATATTAAAAACTTCATACGTTAGTATAATTAGCTTAAACTTTTAAACGAGTTTGATTAGAAGATAAAAAGAGTTCGCTTAAAGAAACTTACGAGATATAAGAAATTGTATGAAACTCTTATGGTTGTGGTTCCATCATACGAAATAAATTATTATTCGTAATCAACGAAATACTTAGGCTAAAGTATCATGCCGGAAAGGAGTACCGTTAAAAGTATATTAAAAACTTCATACGTTAGTATAATTAGCTTAAACTTTTAAACGAGTTTGATTAGAAGATAAACGGAGTTCGCTTAAAGAAACTTAAGAGATATAAGAAATTGTATACAACTCTTATGGGTATGTTACCATTATACAAAATAAATTAGTATTCGTAATAAACAAAATACCGAGGCTAAAGTATCATGCCGGAAAGGGGTACCGTTAAAATTATATTATAAACCTCATTCGTTAGTATAATTTGCTTAAACTTTTAAACGAGTTTGATTAGAAGATAAACGGAGTTCGCTTAAAGAAACTTACGAGATATAAGAAATTGTATGAAACTCTTATGGTTATGGTTCCATCATACGAAATAAATTATTATTCGTAATCAACGAAATAGTTAGGCTAAAGTATCATGCCGGAAAGTAGTACCGTTAAAACTATATTAAAAACTTCATAGGTTAGTATAATTAGGTTAAACTTTTAAACGAGTTTGATTAGAAGATAAACGGAGTTCGCTTAAAGAAACTTAAGAGATATAAGAAATTGTATAAAATTCTTATAGGTATGTTACCATTATACAAAATAAATTAGTATTCGTAATAAACAAAATACCGAGGCTAAAGTATCTTGCCGGAAAGGGGTACCGTTAAAATTATATTATAAACCTCATTCGTTAGTATAATTTGCTTAAACTTTTCAACGAGTTTTATTATAGAAGATAAACGGAGTTCGTTTGAAGAAACTTACGAGATAGAAGAAATTGTATGAAACTCTTATGGGTGTGGTACCTTCACACGAAATAAATTATTATTCGTAACCAACAAAATACTTAGGCTAAAGTATCATGCCGGAAAGGAGTACCGTTAAAAGTATATTAAAAACTTCATACGTTAGTATAATTAGCTTAAACTTTTAAACGAGTTTGAATAGAAGATAAACGGAGTTCGCTTAAAGAAACTTCCGAGATATAAGAAATTGTATGAAACTCTTATGGGTGTGGTACCTTCACACGAAATAAATTATTATTCGTAACCAACAAAATACTTAGGCTAAAGTATCATGCCGGAAAGGAGTACCGTTAAAAGTATATTAAAAACTTTGTACGTTAGTATAATTAGCTTAAACTTTTAAACGAGTTTGATTAGAAGATAAACGGAGTTCGCTTAAAGAAACTTACGAGATATAAGAAATTGTATGAAACTCTTATGGTTATGGTTCCATCATACGAAATAAATTATTATTCGTAATCAACGAAATAGTTAGGCTAAAGTATCATGCCGGAAAGTAGTACCGTTAAAACTATATTAAAAACTTCATACGTTAGTATAAGTAGCTTAAACGTTTAAACGAGTTTGATTAGAAGATAAAAAGAGTTCGCTTAAAGAAACTTACGAGATATAAGAAATTGTATGAAACTCTTATGGTTGTGGTTCCATCATACGAAATAAATTATTATTCGTAATCAACGAAATACTTAGGCTAAAGTGTTATGCCGGAAAAGAGTACCGTTAAAAGTATAATATAAACTTCACACGTTAGAATAATTAGCTTGAACATTTATATGATTTTGATTAGGAGATAAACGGAGTTCGCTTAAAGAAACTTACGAGATATAAGAATTTGTATGAAACTCTTATGGGTGTGGTTCAATCATACGAAATAAATTATTATTCGTAACCAACAAAATACTTAGGCTAAAGTATCATGCCGGAAAGGAGTACCGTTAAAAGTATATTAAAAACTTCATACGTTAGTATAATTAGCTTAAACTTTTAAACTAGTTTGAATAGAAGATAAACGGAGTTCGCTTAAAGAAACTTACGAGATATAAGAAATTGTATGAAACTCTTATGGTTGTGGTTCCATCATACGAAATAAATTATTATTCGTAATCAACGAAATACTTAGGCTAAAGTATCATGCCGGAAAGGAGTACCGTTAAAAGTATATTAAAAACTTCATACGTTAGTATAATTAGCTTAAACTTTTAAACGAGTTTGAATAGAAGATAAACGGAGTTCGCTTAAAGAAACTTACGAGATATAAGAAATTGTATGAAACTCTTATGGTTGTGGTTCCATCATACGAAATAAATTATTATTCGTAATCAAGGAAATACTTAGGCTAAAGTATCATGCCGGAAAGGAGTACCGTTAAAAGTATATTAAAAACTTCATACGTTAGTATAAGTAGCTTAAACGTTTAAACGAGTTTGATTAGAAGATAAAAAGAGTTCGCTTAAAGAAACTTACGAGATATAAGAAATTGTATGAAACTCTTATGGTTGTGGTTCCATCATACGAAATAAATTATTATTCGTAATCAACGAAATACTTAGGCTAAAGTATCATGCCGGAAAGGAGTACCGTTAAAAGTATATTAAAAACTTCATACGTTAGTATAATTAGCTTAAACTTTTAAACGAGTTTGATTAGAAGATAAACGGAGTTCGCTTAAAGAAACTTAAGAGATATAAGAAATTGTATACAACTCTTATGGGTATGTTACCATTATACAAAATAAATTAGTATTCGTAATAAACAAAATACCGAGGCTAAAGTATCTTGCCGGAAAGGGGTACCGTTAAAATTATATTATAAACCTCATTCGTTAGTATAATTTGCTTAAACTTTTAAACGAGTTTGATTAGAAGATAAACGGAGTTCGCTTAAAGAAACTTACGAGATATAAGAAATTGTATGAAACTCTTATGGTTATGGTTCCATCATACGAAATAAATTATTATTCGTAATCAACGAAATAGTTAGGCTAAAGTATCATGCCGGAAAGTAGTACCGTTAAAACTATATTAAAAACTTCATATGTTAGTATAATTAGTTTAAACTTTTAAACGAGTTTGATTAGAAGATAAACGGAGTTCGCTTAAAGAAACTTAAGAGATATAAGAAATTGTATGAAACTCTTATGGTTATGGAACCATCATACGAAATAAATTTTTCTTCGTAATAATCGAAATACTTAGGCTAAAGTATCATGCCGGAAAGGAGTACCGTTAAAAGTATATTAAAAACTTTGTACGTTAGTATAATTAGCTTAAACTTTTAAACGAGTTTGATTAGAAGATAAACGGAGTTCGCTTAAAGAAACTTACGAGATATAAGAAATTGTATGAAACTCTTATGGTTGTGGTTCCATCATACGAAATAAATTATTATTCGTCATCAACGAAATACTTAGGCTAAAGTATCATGCCGGAGAGGAGTACCGTTAAAAGTATATTAAAAACTTCATACGTTAGTATAAGGAGCTTAAACGTTTAAACGAGTTTGATTAGAAGATAAACAGAGTTCGCTTAAAGAAACTTACGAGATATAAGAAATTGTATGAAACTCTTATGGTTATGGTTTCATCATACGAAATAAATTTTTCTTCGTAATAAACGAAATACTTTGGCTAAAGTATCATGCCGGAAAGGAGTACCGTTAAAAGTATATTAAAAACTTTGTACGTTAGTATAATTAGCTTAAACTTTTAAACGAGTTTGATTAGAAGATAAACGGAGTTCGCTTAAAGAAACTTACGAGATATAAGAAATTGTATGAAACTCTTATGGTTATGGTTCCATCATACGAAATAAATTATTATTCGTAATCAACGAAATAGTTAGGCTAAAGTATCATGCCGGAAAGTAGTACCGTTAAAACTATATTAAAAACTTCATAGGTTAGTATAATTAGGTTAAACTTTTAAACGAGTTTGATTAGAAGATAAACGGAGTTCGCTTAAAGAAACTTAAGAGATATAAGAAATTGTATAAAATTCTTATAGGTATGTTACCATTATACAAAATAAATTAGTATTCGTAATAAACAAAATACCGAGGCTAAAGTATCTTGCCGGAAAGGGGTACCGTTAAAATTATATTATAAACCTCATTCGTTAGTATAATTTGCTTAAACTTTTCAACGAGTTTTATTATAGAAGATAAACGGAGTTCGTTTGAAGAAACTTACGAGATAGAAGAAATTGTATGAAACTCTTATGGGTGTGGTACCTTCACACGAAATAAATTATTATTCGTAACCAACAAAATACTTAGGCTAAAGTATCATGCCGGAAAGGAGTACCGTTAAAAGTATATTAAAAACTTCATACGTTAGTATAATTAGCTTAAACTTTTAAACGAGTTTGAATAGAAGATAAACGGAGTTCGCTTAAAGAAACTTCCGAGATATAAGAAATTGTATGAAACTCTTATGGGTGTGGTACCTTCACACGAAATAAATTATTATTCGTAACCAACAAAATACTTAGGCTAAAGTATCATGCCGGAAAGGAGTACCGTTAAAAGTATATTAAAAACTTTGTACGTTAGTATAATTAGCTTAAACTTTTAAACGAGTTTGATTAGAAGATAAACGGAGTTCGCTTAAAGAAACTTACGAGATATAAGAAATTGTATGAAACTCTTATGGTTATGGTTCCATCATACGAAATAAATTATTATTCGTAATCAACGAAATAGTTAGGCTAAAGTATCATGCCGGAAAGTAGTACCGTTAAAACTATATTAAAAACTTCATAGGTTAGTATAATTAGGTTAAACTTTTAAACGAGTTTGATTAGAAGATAAACGGAGTTCGCTTAAAAAAACTTAAGAGATATAAGAAATTGTATAAAATTCTTATAGGTATGTTACCATTATACAAAATAAATTAGTATTCGTAATAAACAAAATACCGAGGCTAAAGTATCTTGCCGGAAAGGGGTACCGTTAAAATTATATTATAAACCTCATTCGTTAGTATAATTTGCTTAAACTTTTCAACGAGTTTTATTATAGAAGATAAACGGAGTTCGTTTGAAGAAACTTACGAGATAGAAGAAATTGTATGAAACTCTTATGGGTGTGGTACCTTCACACGAAATAAATTATTATTCGTAACCAACAAAATACTTAGGCTAAAGTATCATGCCGGAAAGGAGTACCGTTAAAAGTATATTAAAAACTTCATACGTTAGTATAATTAGCTTAAACTTTTAAACGAGTTTGAATAGAAGATAAACGGAGTTCGCTTAAAGAAACTTCCGAGATATAAGAAATTGTATGAAACTCTTATGGGTGTGGTACCTTCACACGAAATAAATTATTATTCGTAACCAACAAAATACTTAGGCTAAAGTATCATGCCGGAAAGGAGTACCGTTAAAAGTATATTAAAAACTTTGTACGTTAGTATAATTAGCTTAAACTTTTAAACGAGTTTGATTAGAAGATAAACGGAGTTCGCTTAAAGAAACTTACGAGATATAAGAAATTGTATGAAACTCTTATGGTTATGGAACCATCATACGAAATAAATTTTTCTTCGTAATAAACGAAATACTTAGGCTAAAGTATCATGCCGGAAAGGAGTACCGTTAAAAGTATATTAAAAACTTTGTACGTTAGTATAATTAGCTTAAACTTTTAAACGAGTTTGATTAGAAGATAAACGGAGTTCGCTTAAAGAAACTTACGAGATATAAGAAATTGTATGAAACTCTTATGGTTATGGTTCCATCATACGAAATAAAATATTATTCGTAATCAACGAAATAGTTAGGCTAAAGTATCATGCCGGAAAGTAGTACCGTTAAAACTATATTAAAAACTTCATATGTTAGTATAATTAGCTTAAACTTTTAAACGAGTTTGATTAGAAGATAAACGGAGTTCGCTTAAAGAAACTTAAGAGATATAAGAAATTGTATAAAATTCTTATAGGTATGTTACCATTATACAAAAAAAATTAGTATTCGTAATAAACAAAATACCGAGGCTAAAGTATCTTGCCGGAAAGGGGTACCGTTAAAATTATATTATAAACCTCATTCGTTAGTATAATTTGCTTAAACTTTTCAACGAGTTTTATTATAGAAGATAAACGGAGTTCGTTTGAAGAAACTTACGAGATAGAAGAAATTGTATGAAACTCTTATGGGTGTGGTACCTTCACACGAAATAAATTATTATTCGTAACCAACAAAATACTTAGGCTAAAGTATCATGCCGGAAAGGAGTACCGTTAAAAGTATATTAAAAACTTCATACGTTAGTATAATTAGCTTAAACTTTTAAACGAGTTTGAATAGAAGATAAACGGAGTTCGCTTAAAGAAACTTACGAGATATAAGAAATTGTATGAAACTCTTATGGTTGTGGTTTTATCATACGAAATAAATTTTTCTTCGTAATAAACGAAATACTTTGGCTAAAGTATCATGCCGGAAAGGAGTACCGTTAAAAGTATATTAAAAACTTTGTACGTTAGTATAATTAGCTTAAACTTTTAAACGAGTTTGATTAGAAGATAAACGGAGTTCGCTTAAAGAAACTTACGAGATATAAGAAATTGTATGAAACTCTTATGGTTATGGTTCCATCATACGAAATAAATTATTATTCGTAATCAACGAAATAGTTAGGCTAAAGTATCATGCCGGAAAGTAGTACCGTTAAAACTATATTAAAAACTTCATATGTTAGTATAATTAGTTTAAACTTTTAAACGAGTTTGATTAGAAGATAAACGGAGTTCGCTTAAAGAAACTTAAGAGATATAAGAAATTGTATGAAACTCTTATGGTTATGGAACCATCATACGAAATAAATTTTTCTTCGTAATAAACGAAATACTTAGGCTAAAGTATCATGCCGGAAAGGAGTACCGTTAAAAGTATATTAAAAACTTTGTACGTTAGTATAATTAGCTTAAACTTTGAAACGAGTTTGATTAGAAGATAAACGGAGTTCGCTTAAAGAAACTTACGAGATATAAGAAATTGTATGAAACTCTTATGGTTGTGGTTCCATCATACGAAATAAATTATTATTCGTAATCAACGAAATACTTAGGTTAAAGTATCATGCCGGAAAGGAGTACCGTTAAAAGTATATTAAAAACTTCATACGTTAGTATAAGGAGCTTAAACGTTTAAACGAGTTTGATTAGAAGATAAACAAAGTTCGCTTAAAGAAACTTACGAGATATAAGAAATTGTATGAAACTCTTATGGTTATGGAACCATCATACGAAATAAATTTTTCTTCGTAATAAACGAAATACTTAGGCTAAAGTATCATGCCGGAAAGGAGTACCGTTAAAAGTATATTAAAAACTTTGTACGTTAGTATAATTAGCTTAAACTTTTAAACGAGTTTGATTAGAAGATAAACGGAGTTCGCTTAAAGAAACTTACGAGATATAAGAAATTGTATGAAACTCTTATGGGTGTGGTACCTTCACACGAAATAAATTATTATTCGTAACCAACAAAATACTTAGGCTAAAGTATCATGCCGGAAAGGAGTACCGTTAAAAGTATATTAAAAACTTCATACGTTAGTATAATTAGCTTAAACTTTTAAACGAGTTTGAATAGAAGATAAACGGAGTTCGCTTAAAGAAACTTACGAGATATAAGAAATTGTATGAAACTCTTATGGTTGTGGTTTCATCATACGAAATAAATTTTTCTTCGTAATAAACTAAATACTTTGGCTAAAAGTATCATGCCGGAAAGGAGTACCGTTAAAAGTATATTAAAAACTTTGTACGTTAGTATAATTAGCTTAAACTTTTAAACGAGTTTGATTAGAAGATAAACGGAGTTCGCTTAAAGAAACTTACGAGATATAAGAAATTGTATGAAACTCTTATGGTTATGGTTCCATCATACGAAATAAATTATTATTCGTAATCAACGAAATAGTTAGGCTAAAGTATCATGCCGGAAAGTAGTACCGTTAAAACTATATTAAAAACTTCATATGTTAGTATAATTAGTTTAAACTTTTAAACGAGTTTGATTAGAAGATAAACGGAGTTCGCTTAAAGAAACTTAAGAGATATAAGAAATTGTATGAAACTCTTATGGTTATGGAACCATCATACGAAATAAATTTTTCTTCGTAATAAACGAAATACTTAGGCTAAAGTATCATGCCGGAAAGGAGTACCGTTAAAAGTATATTAAAAACTTTGTACGTTAGTATAATTAGCTTAAACTTTTAAACGAGTTTGATTAGAAGATAAACGGAGTTCGCTTAAAGAAACTTACGAGATATAAGAAATTGTATGAAACTCTTATGGTTGTGGTTCCATCATACGAAATAAATTATTATTCGTCATCAACGAAATACTTAGGCTAAAGTATCATGCCGGAGAGGAGTACCGTTAAAAGTATAATAAAAACTTCATACGTTAGTATAAGGAGCTTAAACGTTTAAACGAGTTTGATTAGAAGATAAACAGAGTTCGCTTAAAGAAACTTACGAGATATAAGAAATTGTATGAAACTCTTATGGTTATGGTTTCATCATACGAAATAAATTTTTCTTCGTAATAAACGAAATACTTTGGCTAAAGTATCATGCCGGAAAGGAGTACCGTTAAAAGTATATTAAAAACTTTGTACGTTAGTATAATTAGCTTAAACTTTTAAACGAGTTTGATTAGAAGATAAACGGAGTTCGCTTAAAGAAACTTACGAGATATAAGAAATTGTATGAAACTCTTATGGTTATGGTTCCATCATACGAAATAAATTATTATTCGTAATCAACGAAATAGTTAGGCTAAAGTATCATGCCGGAAAGTAGTACCGTTAAAACTATATTAAAAACTTCATAGGTTAGTATAATTAGGTTAAACTTTTAAACGAGTTTGATTAGAAGATAAACGGAGTTCGCTTAAAGAAACTTAAGAGATATAAGAAATTGTATAAAATTCTTATAGGTATGTTACCATTATACAAAATAAATTAGTATTCGTAATAAACAAAATACCGAGGCTAAAGTATCTTGCCGGAAAGGGGTACCGTTAAAATTATATTATAAACCTCATTCGTTAGTATAATTTGCTTAAACTTTTCAACGAGTTTTATTATAGAAGATAAACGGAGTTCGTTTGAAGAAACTTACGAGATAGAAGAAATTGTATGAAACTCTTATGGGTGTGGTACCTTCACACGAAATAAATTATTATTCGTAACCAACAAAATACTTAGGCTAAAGTATCATGCCGGAAAGGAGTACCGTTAAAAGTATATTAAAAACTTCATACGTTAGTATAATTAGCTTAAACTTTTAAACGAGTTTGAATAGAAGATAAACGGAGTTCGCTTAAAGAAACTTACGAGATATAAGAAATTGTATGAAACTCTTATGGTTGTGGTTTCATCATACGAAATAAATTTTTCTTCGTAATAAACGAAATACTTTGGCTAAAGTATCATGCCGGAAAGGAGTACCGTTAAAAGTATATTAAAAACTTTGTACGTTAGTATAATTAGCTTAAACTTTTAAACGAGTTTGATTAGAAGATAAACGGAGTTCGCTTAAAGAAACTTACGAGATATAAGAAATTGTATGAAACTCTTATGGTTGTGGTTCCATCATACGAAATAAATTATTATTCGTAATCAACGAAATACTTAGGCTAAAGTATCATGCCGGAAAGGAGTACCGTTAAAAGTATATTAAAAACTTCATACGTTAGTATAAGTAGCTTAAACGTTTAAACGAGTTTGATTAGAAGATAAAAAGAGTTCGCTTAAAGAAACTTACGAGATATAAGAAATTGTATGAAACTCTTATGGTTATGGAACCATCATACGAAATAAATTTTTCTTCGTAATAAACGAAATACTTAGGCTAAAGTATCATGCCGGAAAGGAGTACCGTTAAAAGTATATTAAAAACTTTGTACGTTAGTATAATTAGCTTAAACTTTTAAACGAGTTTGATTAGAAGATAAACGGAGTTCGCTTAAATAAACTTACGAGATATAAGAAATTGTATGAAACTCTTATGGTTATGGTTCCATCATACGAAATAAAATATTATTCGTAATCAACGAAATAGTTAGGCTAAAGTATCATGCCGGAAAGTAGTACCGTTAAAACTATATTAAAAACTTCATATGTTAGTATAATTAGCTTAAACTTTTAAACGAGTTTGATTAGAAGATAAACGGAGTTCGCTTAAAGAAACTTAAGAGATATAAGAAATTGTATAAAATCCATTATACAAAATAAATTAGTATTCGTAATAAACAAAATACCGAGGCTAAAGTATCTTGCCGGAAAGGGGTACCGTTAAAATTATATTATAAACCTCATTCGTTAGTATAATTTGCTTAAACTTTTCAACGAGTTTTATTATAGAAGATAAACGGAGTTCGTTTGAAGAAACTTACGAGATAGAAGAAATTGTATGAAACTCTTATGGGTGTGGTACCTTCACACGAAATAAATTATTATTCGTAACCAACAAAATACTTAGGCTAAAGTATCATGCCGGAAAGGAGTACCGTTAAAAGTATATTAAAAACTTCATACGTTAGTATAATTAGCTTAAACTTTTAAACGAGTTTGAATAGAAGATAAACGGAGTTCGCTTAAAGAAACTTACGAGATATAAGAAATTGTATGAAACTCTTATGGTTGTGGTTTCATCATACGAAATAAATTTTTCTTCGTAATAAACGAAATACTTTGGCTAAAGTATCATGCCGGAAAGGAGTACCGTTAAAAGTATATTAAAAACTTTGTACGTTAGTATAATTAGCTTAAACTTTTAAACGAGTTTGATTAGAAGATAAACGGAGTTCGCTTAAAGAAACTTACGAGATATAAGAAATTGTATGAAACTCTTATGGTTGTGGTTCCATCATACGAAATAAATTATTATTCGTAATCAACGAAATACTTAGGCTAAAGTATCATGCCGGAAAGGAGTACCGTTAAAAGTATATTAAAAACTTCATACGTTAGTATAAGTAGCTTAAACGTTTAAACGAGTTTGATTAGAAGATAAAAAGAGTTCGCTTAAAGAAACTTACGAGATATAAGAAATTGTATGAAACTCTTATGGTTATGGAACCATCATACGAAATAAATTTTTCTTCGTAATAAACGAAATACTTAGGCTAAAGTATCATGCCGGAAAGGAGTACCGTTAAAAGTATATTAAAAACTTTGTACGTTAGTATAATTAGCTTAAACTTTGAAACGAGTTTGATTAGAAGATAAACGGAGTTCGCTTAAAGAAACTTACGAGATATAAGAAATTGTATGAAACTCTTATGGTTGTGGTTCCATCATACGAAATAAATTATTATTCGTAATCAACGAAATACTTAGGTTAAAGTATCATGCCGGAAAGGAGTACCGTTAAAAGTATATTAAAAACTTCATACGTTAGTATAAGGAGCTTAAACGTTTAAACGAGTTTGATTAGAAGATAAACAAAGTTCGCTTAAAGAAACTTACGAGATATAAGAAATTGTATGAAACTCTTATGGTTATGGAACCATCATACGAAATAAATTTTTCTTCGTAATAAACGAAATACTTAGGCTAAAGTATCATGCCGGAAAGGAGTACCGTTAAAAGTATATTAAAAACTTTGTACGTTAGTATAATTAGCTTAAACTTTTAAACGAGTTTGATTAGAAGATAAACGGAGTTCGCTTAAAGAAACTTACGAGATATAAGAAATTGTATGAAACTCTTATGGTTATGGTTCCATCATACGAAATAAAATATTATTCGTAATCAACGAAATAGTTAGGCTAAAGTATCATGCCGGAAAGTAGTACCGTTAAAACTATATTAAAAACTTCATATGTTAGTATAATTAGCTTAAACTTTTAAACGAGTTTGATTAGAAGATAAACGGAGTTCGCTTAAAGAAACTTAAGAGATATAAGAAATTGTATAAAATTCTTATAGGTATGTTACCATTATACAAAATAAATTAGTATTCGTAATAAACAAAATACCGAGGCTAAAGTATCTTGCCGGAAAGGGGTACCGTTAAAATTATATTATAAACCTCATTCGTTAGTATAATTTGCTTAAACTTTTCAACGAGTTTTATTATAGAAGATAAACGGAGTTCGTTTGAAGAAACTTACGAGATAGAAGAAATTGTATGAAACTCTTATGGGTGTGGTACCTTCACACGAAATAAATTATTATTCGTAACCAACAAATTATGCCGGAAAGGAGTACCGTTAAAAGTATATTAAAAACTTCATACGTTAGTATAATTAGCTTAAACTTTTAAACGAGTTTGAATAGAAGATAAACGGAGTTCGCTTAAAGAAACTTACGAGATATAAGAAATTGTATGAAACTCTTATGGTTGTGGTTTCATCATACGAAATAAATTTTTCTTCGTAATAAACGAAATACTTTGGCTAAAGTATCATGCCGGAAAGGAGTACCGTTAAAAGTATATTAAAAACTTTGTACGTTAGTATAATTAGCTTAAACTTTTAAACGAGTTTGATTAGAAGATAAACGGAGTTCGCTTAAAGAAACTTACGAGATATAAGAAATTGTATGAAACTCTTATGGTTATGGTTCCATCATACGAAATAAATTATTATTCGTAATCAACGAAATAGTTAGGCTAAAGTATCATGCCGGAAAGTAGTACCGTTAAAACTATATTAAAAACTTCATATGTTAGTATAATTAGCTTAAACTTTTAAACGAGTTTGATTAGAAGATAAACGGAGTTCGCTTAAAGAAACTTAAGAGATATAAGAAATTGTATAAAATTCTTATAGGTATGTTACCATTATACAAAATAAATTAGTATTCGTAATAAACAAAATACCGAGGCTAAAGTATCTTGCCGGAAAGGGGTACCGTTAAAATTATATTATAAACCTCATTCGTTAGTATAATTTGCTTAAACTTTTCAACGAGTTTTATTATAGAACATAAACGGAGTTCGTTTGAAGAAACTTACGAGATAGAAGAAATTGTATGAAACTCTTATGGGTGTGGTACCTTCACACGAAATAAATTATTATTCGTAACCAACAAAATACTTAGGCTAAAGTATCATGCCGGAAAGGAGTACCGTTAAAAGTATATTAAAAACTTCATACGTTAGTATAATTAGCTTAAACTTTTAAACGAGTTTGAATAGAAGATAAACGGAGTTCGCTTAAAGAAACTTACGAGATATAAGAAATTGTATGAAACTCTTATGGTTGTGGTTTCATCATACGAAATAAATTTTTCTTCGTAATAAACGAAATACTTTGGCTAAAGTATCATGCCGGAAAGGAGTACCGTTAAAAGTATATTAAAAACTTTGTACGTTAGTATAATTAACTTAAACTTTTAAACGAGTTTGATTAGAAGATAAACGGAGTTCGCTTAAAGAAACTTACGAGATATAAGAAATTGTATGAAACTCTTATGGTTATGGTTCCATCATACGAAATAAATTATTATTCGTAATCAACGAAATAGTTAGGCTAAAGTATCATGCCGGAAAGTAGTACCGTTAAAACTATATTAAAAACTTCATATGTTAGTATAATTAGTTTAAACTTTTAAACGAGTTTGATTAGAAGATAAACGGAGTTCGCTTAAAGAAACTTAAGAGATATAAGAAATTGTATAAAATTCTTATAGGTATGTTACCATTATACAAAATAAATTAGTATTCGTAATAAACAAAATACCGAGGCTAAAGTATCTTGCCGGAAAGGGGTACCGTTAAAATTATATTATAAACCTCATTCGTTAGTATAATTTGCTTAAACTTTTCAACGAGTTTTATTATAGAAGATAAACGGAGTTCGTTTGAAGAAACTTACGAGATAGAAGAAATTGTATGAAACTCTTATGGGTGTGGTACCTTCACACGAAATAAATTATTATTCGTAACCAACAAAATACTTAGGCTAAAGTATCATGCCGGAAAGGAGTACCGTTAAAAGTATATTAAAAACTTCATACGTTAGTATAATTAGCTTAAACTTTTAAACGAGTTTGAATAGAAGATAAACGGAACTCGCTTAAAGAAACTTACGAGATATAAGAAATTGTATGAAACTCTTATGGTTGTGGTTCCATCATACGAAATAAATTATTATTCGTAATCAACGAAATACTTAGGCTAAAGTGTTATGCCGGAAAAGAGTACCGTTAAAAGTATAATATAAACTTCACACGTTAGAATAATTAGCTTGAACATTTATATGATTTTGATTAGGAGATAAACGGAGTTCGCTTAAAGAAACTTACGAGATATAAGAAATTGTATGAAACTCTTATGGTTGTGGTTTCATCATACGAAATAAATTATTATTCGTAATCAACGAAATACTTAGGCTAAAGTATCATGCCGGAAAGGAGTACCGTTAAAAGTATATTAAAAACTTCATACGTTAGTATAATTAGCTTAAACTTTTAAACGAGTTTGATTAGAAGATAAACGGAGTTCGCTTAAAGAAACTTACGAGATATAAGAAATTGTATGAAACTCTTATGGTTATGGTTCCATCATACGAAATAAATTATTATTCGTAATCAACGAAATAGTTAGGCTAAAGTATCATGCCGGAAAGTAGTACCGTTAAAACTATATTAAAAACTTCATACGTTAGTATAATTAGCTTAAACTTTTAAACGAGTTTGATTAGAACATAAACGGAGTTAGCTTAAAGAAACTTAAGAGATATCAGAAATTGTATAAAATTCTTATGGGTGTGTTACCATTATACAAAATAAATTAGTATTCGTTATAAACAAAATACCGATGCTAAAGTATCATGCCGGAAAAGGGTACCGATAAAATTATATTATAAACCTCATTCGTTAGTATAATTTGCTTAAACTTTTCAACGAGTTTTATTATAGAAGATAAACGGAGTTCGTTTGAAGAAACTTACGAGATAGAAGAAATTGTATGAAACTCTTATGGGTGTGGTACCTTCAAACGAAATAAATTATTATTCGTAACCAACAAAATACTTAGGCTAAAGTATCATGCCGGAAAGGAGTACCGTTAAAAGTATATTAAAAACTTCATACGTTAGTATAATTAGCTTAAACTTTTAAACGAGTTTGAATAGAAGATAAACGGAGTTCGCTTAAAGAAACTTACGAGATATAAGAAATTGTATGAAACTCTTATGGTTGTGGTTCCATCATACGAAATAAATTATTATTCGTAATCAACGAAATACTTAGGCTAAAGTGTTATGCCGGAAAAGAGTACCGTTAAAAGTATAATATAAACTTCACACGTTAGAATAATTAGCTTGAACATTTATATGATTTTGATTAGGAGATAAACGGAGTTCGCTTAAAGAAACTTACGAGATATAAGAATTTGTATGAAACTCTTATGGGTGTGGTTCAATCATACGAAATAAATTATTATTCGTAACCAACAAAATACTTAGGCTAAAGTATCATGCCGGAAAGGAGTACCGTTAAAAGTATATTAAAAACTTCATACGTTAGTATAATTAGCTTAAACTTTTAAACTAGTTTGAATAGAAGATAAACGGAGTTCGCTTAAAGAAACTTACGAGATATAAGAAATTGTATGAAACTCTTATGGTTGTGGTTCCATCATACGAAATTAATTATTATTCGTAATCAACGAAATACTTAGGCTAAAGTATCATGCCGGAAAGGAGTACCGTTAAAAGTATATTAAAAACTTCATACGTTAGTATAAGGAGCTTAAACGTTTAAACGAGTTTGATTAGAAGATAAACGGAGTTCGCTTAAAGAAACTTACGAGATATAAGAAATTGTATGAAACTCTTATGGTTGTGGTTCCATCATACGAAATAAATTATTATTCGTAATCAACGAAATACTTAGGCTAAAGTATCATGCCGGAAAGGAGTACCGTTAAAAGTATATTAAAAACTTCATACGTTAGTATAAGTAGCTTAAACGTTTAAACGAGTTTGATTAGAAGATAAAAAGAGTTCGCTTAAAGAAACTTACGAGATATAAGAAATTGTATGAAACTCTTATGGTTATGGAACCATCATACGAAATAAATTTTTCTTCGTAATAAACGAAATACTTAGGCTAAAGTATCATGCCGGAAAGGAGTACCGTTAAAAGTATATTAAAAACTTTGTACGTTAGTATAATTAGCTTAAACTTTTAAACGAGTTTGATTAGAAGATAAACGGAGTTCGCTTAAAGAAACTTACGAGATATAAGAAATTGTATGAAACTCTTATGGTTATGGTTCCATCATACGAAATAAATTATTATTCGTAATCAACGAAATAGTTAGGCTAAAGTATCATGCCGGAAAGTAGTACCGTTAAAACTATATTAAAAACTTCATACGTTAGTATAAGTAGCTTAAACGTTTAAACGAGTTTGATTAGAAGATAAAAAGAGTTCGCTTAAAGAAACTTACGAGATATAAGAAATTGTATGAAACTCTTATGGTTATGGAACCATCATACGAAATAAATTTTTCTTCGTAATAAACGAAATACTTTGGCTAAAGTATCATGCCGGAAAGGAGTACCGTTAAAAGTATATTAAAAACTTTGTACGTTAGTATAATTAGCTTAAACTTTTAAACGAGTTTGATTAGAAGATAAACGGAGTTCGCTTAAAGAAACTTACGAGATATAAGAAATTGTATGAAACTCTTATGGTTATGGTTCCATCATACGAAATAAATTATTATTCGTAATCAACGAAATAGTTAGGCTAAAGTATCATGCCGGAAAGTAGTACCGTTAAAACTATATTAAAAACTTCATACGTTAGTATAATTAGCTTAAACTTTTAAACGAGTTTGATTAGAACATAAACGGAGTTAGCTTAAAGAAACTTAAGAGATATAAGAAATTGTATAAAATTCTTATGGGTGTGTTACCATTATACAAAATAAATTAGTATTCGTTATAAACAAAATACCGAGGCTAAAGTATCATGCCGGAAAAGGGTACCGATAAAATTATATTATAAACCTCATTCGTTAGTATAATTTGCTTAAACTTTTCAATGAGTTTTATTATAGAAGATAAACGGAGTTCGTTTGAAGAAACTTACGAGATATAAGAAATTGTATGAAACTCTTATGGGTGTGGTACCATTACACGAAATAAATTATTACTCGTAATAAACGAAATACTTAGGCTAAAGTGTTATGCCGGCAAAGAGTACCGTTAAAAATATAATATACACTTCACACGTTAGTATAATAAGCTTGAACATTTAAATGATTTTGATTAGAAGATAAAAAGAGTTCGCTTAAAGAAACTTACGAGATATAAGAAATTGTATGAAACTCTTATGGGTGTGGTACCTTCACACGAAATAAATTATTATTCGTAACCAACAAAATACTTAGGCTAAAGTATCATGCCGGAAAGGAGTACCGTTAAAAGTATATTAAAAACTTCATACGTTAGTATAATTAGCTTAAACTTTTAAACGAGTTTGAATAGGAGATAAACGGAGTTCGCTTAAAGAAACTTACGAGATATAAGAAATTGTATGAAACTCTTATGGTTGTGGTTCCATCATACGAAATAAATTATTATTCGTAACCAACGAAATACTTAGGCTAAAGTGTTATGCCGGAAAAGAGTACCGTTAAAAGTATAATATAAACTTCACACGTTAGAATAATTAGCTTGAACATTTATATGATTTTGATTAGGAGATAAACGGAGTTCGCTTAAAGAAACTTACGAGATATAAGAATTTGTATGAAACTCTTATGGGTGTGGTTCAATCATACGAAATAAATTATTATTCGTAACCAACAAAATACTTAGGCTAAAGTATCATGCCGGAAAGGAGTACCGTTAAAAGTATATTAAAAACTTCATACGTTAGTATAATTAGCTTAAACTTTTAAACTAGTTTGAATAGAAGATAAACGGAGTTCGCTTAAAGAAACTTACGAGATATAAGAAATTGTATGAAACTCTTATGGTTGTGGTTCCATCATACGAAATAAATTATTATTCGTAATCAACGAAATACTAAGGCTAAAGTATCATGCCGGAAAGGAGTACCGTTAAAAGTATATTAAAAACTTCATACGTTAGTATAAGGAGCTTAAACGTTTAAACGAGTTTGATTAGAAGATAAACAGAGTTCGCTTAAAGAAACTTACGAGATATAAGAAATTGTATGAAACTCTTATGGTTATGGAACCATCATACGAAATAAATTTTTCTTCGTAATAAACGAAATACTTAGGCTAAAGTATCATGCCGGAAAGGAGTACCGTTAAAAGTATATTAAAAACTTTGTACGTTAGTATAATTAGCTTAAACTTTTAAACGAGTTTGATTAGAAGATAAACGGAGTTCGCTTAAAGAAACTTACGAGATATAAGAAATTGTATGAAACTCTTATGGTTATGGTTCCATCATACGAAATAAATTATTATTCGTAATCAACGAAATAGTTAGGCTAAAGTATCATGCCGGAAAGTAGTACCGTTAAAACTATATTAAAAACTTCATACGTTAGTATAAGTAGCTTAAACGTTTAAACGAGTTTGATTAGAAGATAAAAAGAGTTCGCTTAAAGAAACTTACGAGATATAAGAAATTGTATGAAACTCTTATGGTTATGGAACCATCATACGAAATAAATTTTTCTTCGTAATAAACGAAATACTTTGGCTAAAGTATCATGCCGGAAAGGAGTACCGTTAAAAGTATATTAAAAACTTTGTACGTTAGTATAATTAGCTTAAACTTTTAAACGAGTTTGATTAGAAGATAAACGGAGTTCGCTTAAAGAAACTTACGAGATATAAGAAATTGTATGAAACTCTTATGGTTATGGTTCCATCATACGAAATAAATTATTATTCGTAATCAACGAAATAGTTAGGCTAAAGTATCATGCCGGAAAGTAGTACCGTTAAAACTATATTAAAAACTTCATACGTTAGTATAATTAGCTTAAACTTTTAAACGAGTTTGATTAGAACATAAACGGAGTTAGCTTAAAGAAACTTAAGAGATATAAGAAATTGTATAAAATTCTTATGGGTGTGTTACCATTATACAAAATAAATTAGTATTCGTTATAAACAAAATACCGAGGCTAAAGTATCATGCCGGAAAAGGGTACCGATAAAATTATATTATAAACCTCATTCGTTAGTATAATTTGCTTAAACTTTTCAATGAGTTTTATTATAGAAGATAAACGGAGTTCGTTTGAAGAAACTTACGAGATATAAGAAATTGTATGAAACTCTTATGGGTGTGGTACCATTACACGAAATAAATTATTACTCGTAATAAACGAAATACTTAGGCTAAAGTGTTATGCCGGAAAAGAGTACCGTTAAAAATATAATATACACTTCACACGTTAGTATAATAAGCTTGAACATTTAAATGATTTTGATTAGAAGATAAACGGAGTTCGCTTAAAGAAACTTCCGAGATATAAGAAATTGTATGAAACTCTTATGGGTGTGGTACCTTCACACGAAATAAATTATTATTCGTAACCAACAAAATACTTAGGCTAAAGTATCATGCCGGAAAGGAGTACCGTTAAAAGTATATTAAAAACTTCATACGTTAGTATAATTAGCTTAAACTTTTAAACGAGTTTGAATA
Source organism: Chamaenerion angustifolium (assembly GCA_946814005.1). NCBI lineage: Eukaryota > Viridiplantae > Streptophyta > Magnoliopsida > Myrtales > Onagraceae > Chamaenerion > Chamaenerion angustifolium. The sequence goes on from OX328274.1 coordinate 15,102,443, forward strand.
GAAGATAAACGGAGTTCGCTTAAAGAAACTTACGAGATATAAGAAATTGTATGAAACTCTTATGGTTGTGGTTCCATCATACGAAATTAATTATAATTCGTAATCAACGAAATACTTAGGCTAAAGTATCATGCCGGAAAGGAGTACCGTTAAAAGTATATTAAAAACTTCATACGTTAGTATAAGGAACTTAAACGTTTAAACGAGTTTGATTAGAAGATAAACGGAGTTCGCTTAAAGAAACTTACGAGATATAAGAAATTGTATGAAACTCTTATGGTTGTGGTTCCATCATACGAAATAAATTATTATTCGTAATCAACGAAATACTTAGGCTAAAGTATCATGCCGGAAAGGAGTACCGTTAAAAGTATATTAAAAACTTCATACGTTAGTATAAGTAGCTTAAACGTTTAAACGAGTTTGATTAGAAGATAAAAAGAGTTCGCTTAAAGAAACTTACGAGATATAAGAAATTGTATGAAACTCTTATGGTTATGGAACCATCATACGAAATAAATTTTTCTTCGTAATAAACGAAATACTTAGGCTAAAGTATCATGCCGGAAAGGAGTACCGTTAAAAGTATATTAAAAACTTTGTACGTTAGTATAATTAGCTTAAACTTTTAAACGAGTTTGATTAGAAGATAAACGGAGTTCGCTTAAAGAAACTTACGAGATATAAGAAATTGTATGAAACTCTTATGGTTATGGTTCCATCATACGAAATAAATTATTATTCGTAATCAACGAAATAGTTAGGCTAAAGTATCATGCCGGAAAGTAGTACCGTTAAAACTATATTAAAAACTTCATACGTTAGTATAAGTAGCTTAAACGTTTAAACGAGTTTGATTAGAAGATAAACGGAGTTCGCTTAAAGAAACTTACGAGATATAAGAAATTGTATGAAACTCTTATGGTTATGGAACCATCATACGAAATAAATTTTTCTTCGTAATAAACGAAATACTTTGGCTAAAGTATCATGCCGGAAAGGAGTACCGTTAAAAGTATATTAAAAACTTTGTACGTTAGTATAATTAGCTTAAACTTTTAAACGAGTTTGATTAGAAGATAAACGGAGTTCGCTTAAAGAAACTTACGAGATATAAGAAATTGTATGAAACTCTTATGGTTATGGTTCCATCATACGAAATAAATTATTATTCGTAATCAACGAAATAGTTAGGCTAAAGTATCATGCCGGAAAGTAGTACCGTTAAAACTATATTAAAAACTTCATACGTTAGTATAATTAGCTTAAACTTTTAAACGAGTTTGATTAGAACATAAACGGAGTTAGCTTAAAGAAACTTAAGAGATATAAGAAATTGTATAAAATTCTTATGGGTGTGTTACCATTATACAAAATAAATTAGTATTCGTTATAAACAAAATACCGAGGCTAAAGTATCATGCCGGAAAAGGGTACCGATAAAATTATATTATAAACCTCATTCGTTAGTATAATTTGCTTAAACTTTTCAATGAGTTTTATTATAGAAGATAAACGGAGTTCGTTTGAAGAAACTTACGAGATATAAGAAATTGTATGAAACTCTTATGGGTGTGGTACCATTACACGAAATAAATTATTACTCGTAATAAACGAAATACTTAGGCTAAAGTGTTATGCCGGAAAAGAGTACCGTTAAAAATATAATATACACTTCACACGTTAGTATAATAAGCTTGAACATTTAAATGATTTTGATTAGAAGATAAACGGAGTTCGCTTAAAGAAACTTCCGAGATATAAGAAATTGTATGAAACTCTTATGGGTGTGGTACCTTCACACGAAATAAATTATTATTCGTAACCAACAAAATACTTAGGCTAAAGTATCATGCCGGAAAGGAGTACCGTTAAAAGTATATTAAAAACTTCATACGTTAGTATAATTAGCTTAAACTTTTAAACGAGTTTGAATAGAAGATAAACGGAGTTCGCTTAAAGAAACTTACGAGATATAAGAAATTGTATGAAACTCTTATGGTTGTGGTTCCATCATACGACATAAATTATTATTCGTAATCAACGAAATACTTAGGCTAAAGTGTTATGCCGGAAAAGAGTACCGTTAAAAGTATAATATAAACTTCACACGTTAGAATAATTAGCTTGAACATTTATATGATTTTGATTAGGAGATAAACGGAGATCGCTTAAAGAAACTTACGAGATATAAGAATTTGTATGAAACTCTTATGGGTGTGGTTCAATCATACGAAATAAATTATTATTCGTAACCAACAAAATACTTAGGCTAAAGTATCATGCCGGAAAGGAGTACCGTTAAAAGTATATTAAAAACTTCATACGTTAGTATAATTAGCTTAAACTTTTAAACTAGTTTGAATAGAAGATAAACGGAGTTCGCTTAAAGAAACTTACGAGATATAAGAAATTGTATGAAACTCTTATGGTTGTGGTTCCATCATACGAAATAAATTATTATTCGTAATCAACGAAATACTAAGGCTAAAGTATCATGCCGGAAAGGAGTACCGTTAAAAGTATATTAAAAACTTCATACGTTAGTATAAGGAGCTTAAACGTTTAAACGAGTTTGATTAGAAGATAAACAGAGTTCGCTTAAAGAAACTTACGAGATATAAGAAATTGTATGAAACTCTTATGGTTATGGTTCCATCATACGAATTAAATTTTTCTTCGTAATAAACGAAATACTTTGGCTAAAGTATCATGCCGGAAAGGAGTACCGTTAAAAGTATATTAAAAACTTTGTACGTTAGTATAATTAGCTTAAACTTTCAAACTAGTTTGAATAGAAGATAAACGGAGTTCGCTTAAAGAAACTTACGAGATATAAGAAATTGTATGAAACTCTTATGGTTGTGGTTCCATCATACGAAATAAATTATTATTCGTAATCAACGAAATACTTAGGCTAAAGTATCATGCCGGAAAGGAGTACCGTTAAAAGTATATTAAAAACTTTGTACGTTAGTATAATTAGCTTAAACTTTCAAACTAGTTTGAATAGAAGATAAACGGAGTTCGCTTAAAGAAACTTACGAGATATAAGAAATTGTATGAAACTCTTATGGTTGTGGTTCCATCATACGAAATAAATTATTATTCGTAATCAACGAAATACTTAGGCTAAAGTATCATGCCGGAAAGGAGTACCGTTAAAAGTATATTAAAAACTTCATACGTTAGTATAAGGAGCTTAAATGTTTAAACGAGTTTGATTAGAAGATAAACAGAGTTCGCTTAAAGAAACTTACGAGATATAAGAAATTGTATGAAACTCTTATGGTTATGGTTCCATCATACGAATTAAATTTTTCTTCGTAATAAACGAAATACTTGGGCTAAAGTATCATGCCGGAAAGGAGTACCGTTAAAAGTATATTAAAAACTTTGTACGTTAGTATAATTAGCTTAAACTTTCAAACTAGTTTGAATAGAAGATAAACGGAGTTCGCTTAAAGAAACTTACGAGATATAAGAAATTGTATGAAACTCTTATGGTTGTGGTTCCATCATACGAAATAAATTATTATTCGTAATCAACGAAATACTTAGGCTAAAGTATCATGCCGGAAAGGAGTACCGTTAAAAGTATATTAAAAACTTCATACGTTAGTATAAGGAGCTTAAACGTTTAAACGAGTTTGATTAGAAGATAAACAGAGTTCGCTTAAAGAAACTTACGAGATATAAGAAATTGTATGAAACTCTTATGGTTATGGTTCCATCATACGAATTAAATTTTTCTTCGTAATAAACGAAATACTTTGGCTAAAGTATCATGCCGGAAAGGAGTACCGTTAAAAGTATATTAAAAACTTTGTACGTTAGTATAATTAGCTTAAACTTTCAAACTAGTTTGAATAGAAGATAAACGGAGTTCGCTTAAAGAAACTTACGAGATATAAGAAATTGTATGAAACTCTTATGGTTGTGGTTCCATCATAGGAAATAAATTATTATTCGTAATCAACGAAATACTTTGGCTAAAGTATCATGCCGGAAAGGAGTACCGTTAAAAGTATATTAAAAACTTTGTACGTTAGTATAATTAGCTTAAACTTTTAAACGAGTTTGATTAGAAGATAAACGGAGTTCGCTTAAAGAAACTTACGAGATATAAGAAATTGTATGAAACTCTTATGGTTGTGGTTTCATCATACGAAATAAATTTTTCTTCGTAATAAACGAAATACTTTGGCTAAAGTATCATGCCGGAAAGGAGTACCGTTAAAAGTATATTAAAAACTTTGTACGTTAGTATAATTAGCTTAAACTTTTAAACGAGTTTGATTAGAAGATAAACGGAGTTCGCTTAAAGAAACTTACGAGATATAAGAAATTGTATGAAACTCTTATGGTTATGGTTCCATCATACGAAATAAATTATTATTCGTAATCAACGAAATAGTTAGGCTAAAGTATCATGCCGGAAAGTAGTACCGTTAAAACTATATTAAAAACTTCATATGTTAGTATAATTAGTTTAAACTTTTAAACGAGTTTGATTAGAAGATAAACGGAGTTCGCTTAAAGAAACTTAAGAGATATAAGAAATTGTATAAAATTCTTATAGGTATGTTACCATTATACAAAATAAATTAGTATTCGTAATAAACAAAATACCGAGGCTAAAGTATCTTGCCGGAAAGGGGTACCGTTAAAATTATATTATAAACCTCATTCGTTAGTATAATTTGCTTAAACTTTTCAACGAGTTTTATTATAGAAGATAAACGGAGTTCGTTTGAAGAAACTTACGAGATAGAAGAAATTGTATGAAACTCTTATGGGTGTGGTACCTTCACACGAAATAAATTATTATTCGTAACCAACAAAATACTTAGGCTAAAGTATCATGCCGGAAAGGAGTACCGTTAAAAGTATATTAAAAACTTCATACGTTAGTATAATTAGCTTAAACTTTTAAACGAGTTTGAATAGAAGATAAACGGAGTTCGCTTAAAGAAACTTACGAGATATAAGAAATTGTATGAAACTCTTATGGTTGAGGTTCCATCATACGAAATAAATTATTATTCGTAATCAACGAAATACTTAGGCTAAAGTATCATGCCGGAAAGGAGTACCGTTAAAAGTATATTAAAAACTTCATACGTTAGTATAAGGAGCTTAAACGTTTAAACGAGTTTGATTAGAAGATAAACAGAGTTCGCTTAAAGAAACTTACGAGATATAAGAAATTGTATGAAACTCTTATGGTTATGGAACCATCATACGAAATAAATTTTTCTTCGTAATAAACGAAATACTTAGGCTAAAGTATCATGCCGGAAAGGAGTACCGTTAAAAGTATATTAAAAACTTTGTACGTTAGTATAATTAGCTTAAACTTTTAAACGAGTTTGATTAGAAGATAAACGGAGTTCGCTTAAAGAAACTTACGAGATATAAGAAATTGTATGAAACTCTTATGGTTATGGTTCCATCATACGAAATAAAATATTATTCGTAATCAACGAAATAGTTAGGCTAAAGTATCATGCCGGAAAGTAGTACCGTTAAAACTATATTAAAAACTTCATATGTTAGTATAATTAGCTTAAACTTTTAAACGAGTTTGATTAGAAGATAAACGGAGTTCGCTTAAAGAAACTTAAGAGATATAAGAAATTGTATAAAATTCTTATAGGTATGTTACCATTATACAAAATAAATTAGTATTCGTAATAAACAAAATACCGAGGCTAAAGTATCTTGCCGGAAAGGGGTACCGTTAAAATTATATTATAAACCTCATTCGTTAGTATAATTTGCTTAAACTTTTCAACGAGTTTTATTATAGAAGATAAACGGAGTTCGTTTGAAGAAACTTACGAGATAGAAGAAATTGTATGAAACTCTTATGGGTGTGGTACCTTCAAACGAAATAAATTATTATTCGTAACCAACAAAATACTTAGGCTAAAGTATCATGCCGGAAAGGAGTACCGTTAAAAGTATATTAAAAACTTCATACGTTAGTATAATTAGCTTAAACTTTTAAACGAGTTTGAATAGAAGATAAACGGAGTTCGCTTAAAGAAACTTACGAGATATAAGAAATTGTATGAAACTCTTATGGTTGTGGTTCCATCATACGAAATAAATTATTATTCGTAATCAACGAAATACTTAGGCTAAAGTGTTATGCCGGAAAAGAGTACCGTTAAAAGTATAATATAAACTTCACACGTTAGAATAATTAGCTTGAACATTTATATGATTTTGATTAGGAGATAAACGGAGTTCGCTTAAAGAAACTTACGAGATATAAGAATTTGTATGAAACTCTTATGGGTGTGGTTCAATCATACGAAATAAATTATTATTCGTAACCAACAAAATACTTAGGCTAAAGTATCATGCCGGAAAGGAGTACCGTTAAAAGTATATTAAAAACTTCATACGTTAGTATAATTAGCTTAAACTTTTAAACTAGTTTGAATAGAAGATAAACGGAGTTCGCTTAAAGAAACTTACGAGATATAAGAAATTGTATGAAACTCTTATGGTTGTGGTTCCATCATACGAAATTAATTATTATTCGTAATCAACGAAATACTTAGGCTAAAGTATCATGCCGGAAAGGAGTACCGTTAAAAGTATATTAAAAACTTCATACGTTAGTATAAGGAGCTTAAACGTTTAAACGAGTTTGATTAGAAGATAAACGGAATTCGCTTAAAGAAACTTACGAGATATAAGAAATTGTATGAAACTCTTATGGTTGTGGTTCCATCATACGAAATAAATTATTATTCGTAATCAACGAAATACTTAGGCTAAAGTATCATGCCGGAAAGGAGTACCGTTAAAAGTATATTAAAAACTTCATACGTTAGTATAAGTAGCTTAAACGTTTAAACGAGTTTGATTAGAAGATAAAAAGAGTTCGCTTAAAGAAACTTACGAGATATAAGAAATTGTATGAAACTCTTATGGTTATGGAACCATCATACGAAATAAATTTTTCTTCGTAATAAACGAAATGCTTAGGCTAAAGTATCATGCCGGAAAGGAGTACCGTTAAAAGTATATTAAAAACTTTGTACGTTAGTATAATTAGCTTAAACTTTTAAACGAGTTTGATTAGAAGATAAACGGAGTTCGCTTAAAGAAACTTACGAGATATAAGAAATTGTATGAAACTCTTATGGTTATGGTTCCATCATACGAAATAAATTATTATTCGTAATCAACGAAATAGTTAGGCTAAAGTATCATGCCGGAAAGTAGTACCGTTAAAACTATATTAAAAACTTCATACGTTAGTATAAGTAGCTTAAACGTTTAAACGAGTTTGATTAGAAGATAAAAAGAGTTCGCTTAAAGAAACTTACGAGATATAAGAAATTGTATGAAACTCTTATGGTTATGGAACCATCATACGAAATAAATTTTTCTTCGTAATAAACGAAATACTTTGGCTAAAGTATCATGCCGGAAAGGAGTACCGTTAAAAGTATATTAAAAACTTTGTACGTTAGTATAATTAGCTTAAACTTTTAAACGAGTTTGATTAGAAGATAAACGGAGTTCGCTTAAAGAAACTTACGAGATATAAGAAATTGTATGAAACTCTTATGGTTATGGTTCCATCATACGAAATAAATTATTATTCGTAATCAACGAAATAGTTAGGCTAAAGTATCATGCCGGAAAGTAGTACCGTTAAAACTATATTAAAAACTTCATACGTTAGTATAATTAGCTTAAACTTTTAAACGAGTTTGATTAGAACATAAACGGAGTTAGCTTAAAGAAACTTAAGAGATATAAGAAATTGTATAAAATTCTTATGGGTGTGTTACCATTATACAAAATAAATTAGTATTCGTTATAAACAAAATACCGAGGCTAAAGTATCATGCCGGAAAAGGGTACCGATAAAATTATATTATAAACCTCATTCGTTAGTATAATTTGCTTAAACTTTTCAATGAGTTTTATTATAGAAGATAAACGGAGTTCGTTTGAAGAAACTTACGAGATATAAGAAATTGTATGAAACTCTTATGGGTGTGGTACCATTACACGAAATAAATTATTACTCGTAATAAACGAAATACTTAGGCTAAAGTGTTATGCCGGAAAAGAGTACCGTTAAAAATATAATATACACTTCACACGTTAGTATAATAAGCTTGAACATTTAAATGATTTTGATTAGAAGATAAACGGAGTTCGCTTAAAGAAACTTCCGAGATATAAGAAATTGTATGAAACTCTTATGGGTGTGGTACCTTCACACGAAATAAATTATTATTCGTAACCAACAAAATACTTAGGCTAAAGTATCATGCCGGAAAGGAGTACCGTTAAAAGTATATTAAAAACTTCATACGTTAGTATAATTAGCTTAAACTTTTAAACGAGTTTGAATAGAAGATAAACGGAGTTCGCTTAAAGAAACTTACGAGATATAAGAAATTGTATGAAACTCTTATGGTTGTGGTTCCATCATACGACATAAATTATTATTCGTAATCAACGAAATACTTAGGCTAAAGTGTTATGCCGGAAAAGAGTACCGTTAAAAGTATAATATAAACTTCACACGTTAGAATAATTAGCTTGAACATTTATATGATTTTGATTAGGAGATAAACGGAGATCGCTTAAAGAAACTTACGAGATATAAGAATTTGTATGAAACTCTTATGGGTGTGGTTCAATCATACGAAATAAATTATTATTCGTAACCAACAAAATACTTAGGCTAAAGTATCATGCCGGAAAGGAGTACCGTTAAAAGTATATTAAAAACTTCATACGTTAGTATAATTAGCTTAAACTTTTAAACTAGTTTGAATAGAAGATAAACGGAGTTCGCTTAAAGAAACTTACGAGATATAAGAAATTGTATGAAACTCTTATGGTTGTGGTTCCATCATACGAAATAAATTATTATTCGTAATCAACGAAATACTAAGGCTAAAGTATCATGCCGGAAAGGAGTACCGTTAAAAGTATATTAAAAACTTCATACGTTAGTATAAGGAGCTTAAACGTTTAAACGAGTTTGATTAGAAGATAAACAGAGTTCGCTTAAAGAAACTTACGAGATATAAGAAATTGTATGAAACTCTTATGGTTATGGTTCCATCATACGAATTAAATTTTTCTTCGTAATAAACGAAATACTTTGGCTAAAGTATCATGCCGGAAAGGAGTACCGTTAAAAGTATATTAAAAACTTTGTACGTTAGTATAATTAGCTTAAACTTTCAAACTAGTTTGAATAGAAGATAAACGGAGTTCGCTTAAAGAAACTTACGAGATATAAGAAATTGTATGAAACTCTTATGGTTGTGGTTCCATCATACGAAATAAATTATTATTCGTAATCAACGAAATACTTAGGCTAAAGTATCATGCCGGAAAGGAGTACCGTTAAAAGTATATTAAAAACTTTGTACGTTAGTATAATTAGCTTAAACTTTCAAACTAGTTTGAATAGAAGATAAACGGAGTTCGCTTAAAGAAACTTACGAGATATAAGAAATTGTATGAAACTCTTATGGTTGTGGTTCCATCATACGAAATAAATTATTATTCGTAATCAACGAAATACTTAGGCTAAAGTATCATGCCGGAAAGGAGTACCGTTAAAAGTATATTAAAAACTTCATACGTTAGTATAAGGAGCTTAAATGTTTAAACGAGTTTGATTAGAAGATAAACAGAGTTCGCTTAAAGAAACTTACGAGATATAAGAAATTGTATGAAACTCTTATGGTTATGGTTCCATCATACGAATTAAATTTTTCTTCGTAATAAACGAAATACTTGGGCTAAAGTATCATGCCGGAAAGGAGTACCGTTAAAAGTATATTAAAAACTTTGTACGTTAGTATAATTAGCTTAAACTTTCAAACTAGTTTGAATAGAAGATAAACGGAGTTCGCTTAAAGAAACTTACGAGATATAAGAAATTGTATGAAACTCTTATGGTTGTGGTTCCATCATACGAAATAAATTATTATTCGTAATCAACGAAATACTTAGGCTAAAGTATCATGCCGGAAAGGAGTACCGTTAAAAGTATATTAAAAACTTCATACGTTAGTATAAGGAGCTTAAACGTTTAAACGAGTTTGATTAGAAGATAAACAGAGTTCGCTTAAAGAAACTTACGAGATATAAGAAATTGTATGAAACTCTTATGGTTATGGTTCCATCATACGAATTAAATTTTTCTTCGTAATAAACGAAATACTTTGGCTAAAGTATCATGCCGGAAAGGAGTACCGTTAAAAGTATATTAAAAACTTTGTACGTTAGTATAATTAGCTTAAACTTTCAAACTAGTTTGAATAGAAGATAAACGGAGTTCGCTTAAAGAAACTTACGAGATATAAGAAATTGTATGAAACTCTTATGGTTGTGGTTCCATCATAGGAAATAAATTATTATTCGTAATCAACGAAATACTTTGGCTAAAGTATCATGCCGGAAAGGAGTACCGTTAAAAGTATATTAAAAACTTTGTACGTTAGTATAATTAGCTTAAACTTTTAAACGAGTTTGATTAGAAGATAAACGGAGTTCGCTTAAAGAAACTTACGAGATATAAGAAATTGTATGAAACTCTTATGGTTGTGGTTTCATCATACGAAATAAATTTTTCTTCGTAATAAACGAAATACTTTGGCTAAAGTATCATGCCGGAAAGGAGTACCGTTAAAAGTATATTAAAAACTTTGTACGTTAGTATAATTAGCTTAAACTTTTAAACGAGTTTGATTAGAAGATAAACGGAGTTCGCTTAAAGAAACTTACGAGATATAAGAAATTGTATGAAACTCTTATGGTTATGGTTCCATCATACGAAATAAATTATTATTCGTAATCAACGAAATAGTTAGGCTAAAGTATCATGCCGGAAAGTAGTACCGTTAAAACTATATTAAAAACTTCATATGTTAGTATAATTAGTTTAAACTTTTAAACGAGTTTGATTAGAAGATAAACGGAGTTCGCTTAAAGAAACTTAAGAGATATAAGAAATTGTATAAAATTCTTATAGGTATGTTACCATTATACAAAATAAATTAGTATTCGTAATAAACAAAATACCGAGGCTAAAGTATCTTGCCGGAAAGGGGTACCGTTAAAATTATATTATAAACCTCATTCGTTAGTATAATTTGCTTAAACTTTTCAACGAGTTTTATTATAGAAGATAAACGGAGTTCGTTTGAAGAAACTTACGAGATAGAAGAAATTGTATGAAACTCTTATGGGTGTGGTACCTTCACACGAAATAAATTATTATTCGTAACCAACAAAATACTTAGGCTAAAGTATCATGCCGGAAAGGAGTACCGTTAAAAGTATATTAAAAACTTCATACGTTAGTATAATTAGCTTAAACTTTTAAACGAGTTTGAATAGAAGATAAACGGAGTTCGCTTAAAGAAACTTACGAGATATAAGAAATTGTATGAAACTCTTATGGTTGAGGTTCCATCATACGAAATAAATTATTATTCGTAATCAACGAAATACTTAGGCTAAAGTATCATGCCGGAAAGGAGTACCGTTAAAAGTATATTAAAAACTTCATACGTTAGTATAAGGAGCTTAAACGTTTAAACGAGTTTGATTAGAAGATAAACAGAGTTCGCTTAAAGAAACTTACGAGATATAAGAAATTGTATGAAACTCTTATGGTTATGGAACCATCATACGAAATAAATTTTTCTTCGTAATAAACGAAATACTTAGGCTAAAGTATCATGCCGGAAAGGAGTACCGTTAAAAGTATATTAAAAACTTTGTACGTTAGTATAATTAGCTTAAACTTTTAAACGAGTTTGATTAGAAGATAAACGGAGTTCGCTTAAAGAAACTTACGAGATATAAGAAATTGTATGAAACTCTTATGGTTATGGTTCCATCATACGAAATAAAATATTATTCGTAATCAACGAAATAGTTAGGCTAAAGTATCATGCCGGAAAGTAGTACCGTTAAAACTATATTAAAAACTTCATATGTTAGTATAATTAGCTTAAACTTTTAAACGAGTTTGATTAGAAGATAAACGGAGTTCGCTTAAAGAAACTTAAGAGATATAAGAAATTGTATAAAATTCTTATAGGTATGTTACCATTATACAAAATAAATTAGTATTCGTAATAAACAAAATACCGAGGCTAAAGTATCTTGCCGGAAAGGGGTACCGTTAAAATTATATTATAAACCTCATTCGTTAGTATAATTTGCTTAAACTTTTCAACGAGTTTTATTATAGAAGATAAACGGAGTTCGTTTGAAGAAACTTACGAGATAGAAGAAATTGTATGAAACTCTTATGGGTGTGGTACCTTCAAACGAAATAAATTATTATTCGTAACCAACAAAATACTTAGGCTAAAGTATCATGCCGGAAAGGAGTACCGTTAAAAGTATATTAAAAACTTCATACGTTAGTATAATTAGCTTAAACTTTTAAACGAGTTTGAATAGAAGATAAACGGAGTTCGCTTAAAGAAACTTACGAGATATAAGAAATTGTATGAAACTCTTATGGTTGTGGTTCCATCATACGAAATAAATTATTATTCGTAATCAACGAAATACTTAGGCTAAAGTGTTATGCCGGAAAAGAGTACCGTTAAAAGTATAATATAAACTTCACACGTTAGAATAATTAGCTTGAACATTTATATGATTTTGATTAGGAGATAAACGGAGTTCGCTTAAAGAAACTTACGAGATATAAGAATTTGTATGAAACTCTTATGGGTGTGGTTCAATCATACGAAATAAATTATTATTCGTAACCAACAAAATACTTAGGCTAAAGTATCATGCCGGAAAGGAGTACCGTTAAAAGTATATTAAAAACTTCATACGTTAGTATAATTAGCTTAAACTTTTAAACGAGTTTGATTAGAAGATAAACGGAGTTCGCTTAAAGAAACTTACGAGATATAAGAAATTGTATGAAACTCTTATGGTTGTGGTTCCATCATACGAAATTAATTATTATTCGTAATCAACGAAATACTTAGGCTAAAGTATCATGCCGGAAAGGAGTACCGTTAAAAGTATATTAAAAACTTCATACGTTAGTATAAGGAGCTTAAACGTTTAAACGAGTTTGATTAGAAGATAAACGGAATTCGCTTAAAGAAACTTACGAGATATAAGAAATTGTATGAAACTCTTATGGTTGTGGTTCCATCATACGAAATAAATTATTATTCGTAATCAACGAAATACTTAGGCTAAAGTATCATGCCGGAAAGGAGTACCGTTAAAAGTATATTAAAAACTTCATACGTTAGTATAAGTAGCTTAAACGTTTAAACGAGTTTGATTAGAAGATAAAAAGAGTTCGCTTAAAGAAACTTACGAGATATAAGAAATTGTATGAAACTCTTATGGTTATGGAACCATCATACGAAATAAATTTTTCTTCGTAATAAACGAAATGCTTAGGCTAAAGTATCATGCCGGAAAGGAGTACCGTTAAAAGTATATTAAAAACTTTGTACGTTAGTATAATTAGCTTAAACTTTTAAACGAGTTTGATTAGAAGATAAACGGAGTTCGCTTAAAGAAACTTACGAGATATAAGAAATTGTATGAAACTCTTATGGTTATGGTTCCATCATACGAAATAAATTATTATTCGTAATCAACGAAATAGTTAGGCTAAAGTATCATGCCGGAAAGTAGTACCGTTAAAACTATATTAAAAACTTCATACGTTAGTATAATTAGCTTAAACTTTTAAACGAGTTTGATTAGAACATAAACGGAGTTAGCTTAAAGAAACTTAAGAGATATAAGAAATTGTATAAAATTCTTATGGGTGTGTTACCATTATACAAAATAAATTAGTATTCGTTATAAACAAAATACCGAGGCTAAAGTATCATGCCGGAAAAGGGTACCGATAAAATTATATTATAAACCTCATTCGTTAGTATAATTTGCTTAAACTTTTCAATGAGTTTTATTATAGAAGATAAACGGAGTTCGTTTGAAGAAACTTACGAGATATAAGAAATTGTATGAAACTCTTATGGGTGTGGTACCATTACACGAAATAAATTATTACTCGTAATAAACGAAATACTTAGGCTAAAGTGTTATGCCGGAAAAGAGTACCGTTAAAAATATAATATACACTTCACACGTTAGTATAATAAGCTTGAACATTTAAATGATTTTGATTAGAAGATAAACGGAGTTCGCTTAAAGAAACTTCCGAGATATAAGAAATTGTATGAAACTCTTATGGGTGTGGTACCTTCACACGAAATAAATTATTATTCGTAACCAACAAAATACTTAGGCTAAAGTATCATGCCGGAAAGGAGTACCGTTAAAAGTATATTAAAAACTTCATACGTTAGTATAATTAGCTTAAACTTTTAAACGAGTTTGAATAGAAGATAAACGGAGTTCGCTTAAAGAAACTTACGAGATATAAGAAATTGTATGAAACTCTTATGGTTGTGGTTCCATCATACGAAATAAATTATTATTCGTAATCAACGAAATACTTAGGCTAAAGTGTTATGCCGGAAAAGAGTACCGTTAAAAGTATAATATAAACTTCACACGTTAGAATAATTAGCTTGAACATTTATATGATTTTGATTAGGAGATAAACGGAGTTCGCTTAAAGAAACTTACGAGATATAAGAATTTGTATGAAACTCTTATGGGTGTGGTTCAATCATACGAAATAAATTATTATTCGTAACCAACAAAATACTTAGGCTAAAGTATCATGCCGGAAAGGAGTACCGTTAAAAGTATATTAAAAACTTCATACGTTAGTATAATTAGCTTAAACTTTTAAACTAGTTTGAATAGAAGATAAACGGAGTTCGCTTAAAGAAACTTACGAGATATAAGAAATTGTATGAAACTCTTATGGTTGTGGTTCCATCATACGAAATAAATTATTATTCGTAATCAACGAAATACTAAGGCTAAAGTATCATGCCGGAAAGGAGTACCGTTAAAAGTATATTAAAAACTTCATACGTTAGTATAAGGAGCTTAAACGTTTAAACGAGTTTGATTAGAAGATAAACAGAGTTCGCTTAAAGAAACTTACGAGATATAAGAAATTGTATGAAACTCTTATGGTTATGGTTCCATCATACGAATTAAATTTTTCTTCGTAATAAACGAAATACTTTGGCTAAAGTATCATGCCGGAAGGGAGTACCGTTAAAAGTATATTAAAAACTTTGTACGTTAGTATAATTAGCTTAAACTTTCAAACTAGTTTGAATAGAAGATAAACGGAGTTCGCTTAAAGAAACTTACGAGATATAAGAAATTGTATGAAACTCTTATGGTTGTGGTTCCATCATACGAAATAAATTATTATTCGTAATCAACGAAATACTTAGGCTAAAGTATCATGCCGGAAAGGAGTACCGTTAAAAGTATATTAAAAACTTCATACGTTAGTATAATTAGCTTAAACTTTTAAACGAGTTTGAATAGAAGATAAACGGAGTTCGCTTAAAGAAACTTACGAGATATAAGAAATTGTATGAAACTCTTATGGTTGTGGTTCCATCATACGAAATAAATTATTATTCGTAATCAACGAAATACTTAGGCTAAAGTATCATGCCGGAAAGGAGTACCGTTAAAAGTATATTAAAAACTTTGTACGTTAGTATAATTAGCTTAAACTTTCAAACTAGTTTGAATAGAAGATAAACGGAGTTCGCTTAAAGAAACTTACGAGATATAAGAAATTGTATGAAACTCTTATGGTTGTGGTTCCATCATACGAAATAAATTATTATTCGTAATCAACGAAATACTTAGGCTAAAGTATCATGCCGGAAAGGAGTACCGTTAAAAGTATATTAAAAACTTCATACGTTAGTATAAGGAGCTTAAATGTTTAAACGAGTTTGATTAGAAGATAAACAGAGTTCGCTTAAAGAAACTTACGAGATATAAGAAATTGTATGAAACTCTTATGGTTATGGTTCCATCATACGAATTAAATTTTTCTTCGTAATAAACGAAATACTTGGGCTAAAGTATCATGCCGGAAAGGAGTACCGTTAAAAGTATATTAAAAACTTTGTACGTTAGTATAATTAGCTTAAACTTTCAAACTAGTTTGAATAGAAGATAAACGGAGTTCGCTTAAAGAAACTTACGAGATATAAGAAATTGTATGAAACTCTTATGGTTGTGGTTCCATCATACGAAATAAATTATTATTCGTAATCAACGAAATACTTAGGCTAAAGTATCATGCCGGAAAGGAGTACCGTTAAAAGTATATTAAAAACTTCATACGTTAGTATAAAGAGCTTAAACGTTTAAACGAGTTTGATTAGAAGATAAACAGAGTTCGCTTAAAGAAACTTACGAGATATAAGAAATTGTATGAAACTCTTATGGTTATGGTTCCATCATACGAATTAAATTTTTCTTCGTAATAAACGAAATACTTTGGCTAAAGTATCATGCCGGAAAGGAGTACCGTTAAAAGTATATTAAAAACTTTGTACGTTAGTATAATTAGCTTAAACTTTCAAACTAGTTTGAATAGAAGATAAACGGAGTTCGCTTAAAGAAACTTACGAGATATAAGAAATTGTATGAACCTCTTATGGTTGTGGTTCCATCATAGGAAATAAATTATTATTCGTAATCAACGAAATACTTTGGCTAAAGTATCATGCCGGAAAGGAGTACCGTTAAAAGTATATTAAAAACTTTGTAAGTTAGTATAATTAGCTTAAACTTTTAAACGAGTTTGATTAGAAGATAAACGGATTTCGCTTAAAGAAACTTACGAGATATAAGAAATTGTATGAAACTCTTATGGTTATGGTTCCATCATACGAAATAAATTATTATTCGTAATCAACGAAATAGTTAGGCTAAAGTATCATGCCGGAAAGTAGTACCGTTAAAACTATATTAAAAACTTCATACGTTAGTATAATTAGCTTAAACTTTTAAACGAGTTTGATTAGAACATAAACGGAGTTAGCTTAAAGAAACTTAAGAGATATAAGAAATTGTATAAAATTCTTATGGGTGTGTTACCATTATACAAAATAAATTAGTATTCGTTATAAACAAAATACCGAGGCTAAAGTATCATGCCGGAAAAGGGTACCGATAAAATTATATTATAAACCTCATTCGTTAGTATAATTTGCTTAAACTTTTCAATGAGTTTTATTATAGAAGATAAACGGAGTTCGTTTGAAGAAACTTACGAGATATAAGAAATTGTATGAAACTCTTATGGGTGTGGTACCATTACACGAAATAAATTATTACTCGTAATAAACGAAATACTTAGGCTAAAGTGTTATGCCGGAAAAGAGTACCGTTAAAAATATAATATACACTTCACACGTTAGTATAATAAGCTTGAACATTTAAATGATTTTGATTAGAAGATAAACGGAGTTCGCTTAAAGAAACTTCCGAGATATAAGAAATTGTATGAAACTCTTATGGGTGTGGTACCTTCACACGAAATAAATTATTATTCGTAACCAACAAAATACTTAGGCTAAAGTATCATGCCGGAAAGGAGTACCGTTAAAAGTATATTAAAAACTTCATACGTTAGTATAATTAGCTTAAACTTTTAAACGAGTTTGAATAGAAGATAAACGGAGTTCGCTTAAAGAAACTTACGAGATATAAGAAATTGTATGAAACTCTTATGGTTGTGGTTCCATCATACGAAATAAATTATTATTCGTAATCAACGAAATACTTAGGCTAAAGTGTTATGCCGGAAAAGAGTACCGTTAAAAGTATAATATAAACTTCACACGTTAGAATAATTAGCTTGAACATTTATATGATTTTGATTAGGAGATAAACGGAGTTCGCTTAAAGAAACTTACGAGATATAAGAATTTGTATGAAACTCTTATGGGTGTGGTTCAATCATACGAAATAAATTATTATTCGTAACCAACAAAATACTTAGGCTAAAGTATCATGCCGGAAAGGAGTACCGTTAAAAGTATATTAAAAACTTCATACGTTAGTATAATTAGCTTAAACTTTTAAACTAGTTTGAATAGAAGATAAACGGAGTTCGCTTAAAGAAACTTACGAGATATAAGAAATTGTATGAAACTCTTATGGTTGTGGTTCCATCATACGAAATAAATTATTATTCGTAATCAACGAAATACTAAGGCTAAAGTATCATGCCGGAAAGGAGTACCGTTAAAAGTATATTAAAAACTTCATACGTTAGTATAAGGAGCTTAAACGTTTAAACGAGTTTGATTAGAAGATAAACAGAGTTCGCTTAAAGAAACTTACGAGATATAAGAAATTGTATGAAACTCTTATGGTTATGGTTCCATCATACGAATTAAATTTTTCTTCGTAATAAACGAAATACTTTGGCTAAAGTATCATGCCGGAAGGGAGTACCGTTAAAAGTATATTAAAAACTTTGTACGTTAGTATAATTAGCTTAAACTTTCAAACTAGTTTGAATAGAAGATAAACGGAGTTCGCTTAAAGAAACTTACGAGATATAAGAAATTGTATGAAACTCTTATGGTTGTGGTTCCATCATACGAAATAAATTATTATTCGTAATCAACGAAATACTTAGGCTAAAGTATCATGCCGGAAAGGAGTACCGTTAAAAGTATATTAAAAACTTCATACGTTAGTATAATTAGCTTAAACTTTTAAACGAGTTTGAATAGAAGATAAACGGAGTTCGCTTAAAGAAACTTACGAGATATAAGAAATTGTATGAAACTCTTATGGTTGTGGTTCCATCATACGAAATAAATTATTATTCGTAATCAACGAAATACTTAGGCTAAAGTATCATGCCGGAAAGGAGTACCGTTAAAAGTATATTAAAAACTTTGTACGTTAGTATAATTAGCTTAAACTTTCAAACTAGTTTGAATAGAAGATAAACGGAGTTCGCTTAAAGAAACTTACGAGATATAAGAAATTGTATGAAACTCTTATGGTTGTGGTTCCATCATACGAAATAAATTATTATTCGTAATCAACGAAATACTTAGGCTAAAGTATCATGCCGGAAAGGAGTACCGTTAAAAGTATATTAAAAACTTCATACGTTAGTATAAGGAGCTTAAATGTTTAAACGAGTTTGATTAGAAGATAAACAGAGTTCGCTTAAAGAAACTTACGAGATATAAGAAATTGTATGAAACTCTTATGGTTATGGTTCCATCATACGAATTAAATTTTTCTTCGTAATAAACGAAATACTTGGGCTAAAGTATCATGCCGGAAAGGAGTACCGTTAAAAGTATATTAAAAACTTTGTACGTTAGTATAATTAGCTTAAACTTTCAAACTAGTTTGAATAGAAGATAAACGGAGTTCGCTTAAAGAAACTTACGAGATATAAGAAATTGTATGAAACTCTTATGGTTGTGGTTCCATCATACGAAATAAATTATTATTCGTAATCAACGAAATACTTAGGCTAAAGTATCATGCCGGAAAGGAGTACCGTTAAAAGTATATTAAAAACTTCATACGTTAGTATAAAGAGCTTAAACGTTTAAACGAGTTTGATTAGAAGATAAACAGAGTTCGCTTAAAGAAACTTACGAGATATAAGAAATTGTATGAAACTCTTATGGTTATGGTTCCATCATACGAATTAAATTTTTCTTCGTAATAAACGAAATACTTTGGCTAAAGTATCATGCCGGAAAGGAGTACCGTTAAAAGTATATTAAAAACTTTGTACGTTAGTATAATTAGCTTAAACTTTCAAACTAGTTTGAATAGAAGATAAACGGAGTTCGCTTAAAGAAACTTACGAGATATAAGAAATTGTATGAACCTCTTATGGTTGTGGTTCCATCATAGGAAATAAATTATTATTCGTAATCAACGAAATACTTTGGCTAAAGTATCATGCCGGAAAGGAGTACCGTTAAAAGTATATTAAAAACTTTGTACGTTAGTATAAGGAGCTTAAACTTTTAAACGAGTTTGATTAGAAGATAAACGGAGTTCGCTTAAAGAAACTTACGAGATATAAGAAATTGTATGAAACTCTTATGGTTATGGTTCCATCATACGAAATAAATTATTATTCGTAATCAACGAAATAGTTAGGCTAAAGTATCATGCCGGAAAGTAGTACCGTTAAAACTATATTAAAAACTTCATATGTTAGTATAATTAGCTTAAACTTTTAAACGAGTTTGATTAGAACATAAACGGAGTTAGCTTAAAGAAACTTAAGAGATATAAGAAATTGTATAAAATTCTTATGGGTGTGTTACCATTATACAAAATAAATTAGTATTCGTTATAAACAAAATACCGAGGCTAAAGTATCATGCCGGAAAAGGGTACCGATAAAATTATATTATAAACCTCATTCGTTAGTATAATTTGCTTAAACTTTTCAACGAGTTTTATTATAGAAGATAAACGGAGTTCGTTTGAAGAAACTTACGAGATAGAAGAAATTGTATGAAACTCTTATGGGTGTGGTACCTTCACACGAAATAAATTATTATTCGTAACCAACAAAATACTTAGGCTAAAGTATCATGCCGGAAAGGAGTACCGTTTAAAGTATATTAAAAACTTCATACGTTAGTATAATTAGCTTAAACTTTTAAACGAGTTTGAATAGAAGATAAACGGAGTTCGCTTAAAGAAACTTACGAGATATAAGAAATTGTATGAAACTCTTATGGTTGTGGTTCCATCATACGAAATAAATTATTATTCGTAATCAACGAAATACTTAGGCTAAAGTGTTATGCCGGAAAAGAGTACCGTTAAAAGTATAATATAAACTTCACACGTTAGAATAATTAGCTTGAACATTTATATGATTTTGATTAGGAGATAAACGGAGTTCGCTTAAAGAAACTTACGAGATATAAGAATTTGTATGAAACTCTTATGGGTGTGGTTCAATCATACGAAATAAATTATTATTCGTAACCAACAAAATACTTAGGCTAAAGTATCATGCCGGAAAGGAGTACCGTTAAAAGTATATTAAAAACTTCATACGTTAGTATAATTAGCTTAAACTTTTAAACGAGTTTGAATAGAAGATAAACGGAGTTCGCTTAAAGAAACTTACGAGATATAAGAAATTGTATGAAACTCTTATGGTTGTGGTTCCATCATACGAAATAAATTATTATTCGTAATCAACGAAATACTTAGGCTAAAGTATCATGCCGGAAAGGAGTACCGTTAAAAGTATATTAAAAACTTCATACGTTAGTATAAGGAGCTTAAACGTTTAAACGAGTTTGATTAGAAGATAAACGGAGTTCGCTTAAAGAAACTTACGAGATATAAGAAATTGTATGAAACTCTTATGGTTGTGGTTCCATCATACGAAATAAATTATTATTCGTAATCAACGAAATACTTAGGCTAAAGTATCATGCCGGAAAGGAGTACCGTTAAAAGTATATTAAAAACTTTGTACGTTAGTATAATTAGCTTAAACTTTCAAACTAGTTTGAATAGAAGATAAACGGAGTTCGCTTAAAGAAACTTACGAGATATAAGAAATTGTATGAAACTCTTATGGTTATGGAACCATCATACGAAATAAATTTTTCTTCGTAATAAACGAAATACTTAGGCTAAAGTATCATGCCGGAAAGGAGTACCGTTAAAACTATATTAAAAACTTTGTACGTTAGTATAATTAGCTTAAACTTTTAAACGAGTTTGATTAGAAGATAAACGGAGTTCGCTTAAAGAAACTTACGAGATATAAGAAATTGTATGAAACTCTTATGGTTATGGTTCCATCATACGAAATAAATTATTATTCGTAATCAACGAAATAGTTAGGCTAAAGTATCATGCCGGAAAGTAGTACCGTTAAAACTATATTAAAAACTTCATACGTTAGTATAATTAGCTTAAACTTTTAAACGAGTTTGATTAGAACATAAACGGAGTTAGCTTAAAGAAACTTAAGAGATATAAGAAATTGTATAAAATTCTTATGGGTGTGTTACCATTATACAAAATAAATTAGTATTCGTT
Organism: Chamaenerion angustifolium; assembly: GCA_946814005.1. Taxonomy (NCBI): domain Eukaryota; kingdom Viridiplantae; phylum Streptophyta; class Magnoliopsida; order Myrtales; family Onagraceae; genus Chamaenerion; species Chamaenerion angustifolium. The sequence goes on from OX328274.1 coordinate 15,124,493, forward strand.
ATAAACAAAATACCGAGGCTAAAGTATCATGCCGGAAAAGGTACCGATAAAATTATATTATAAACCTCATTCGTTAGTATAATTTGCTTAAACTTTTCAATGAGTTTTATTATAGAAGATAAACGGAGTTCGTTTGAAGAAACTTACGAGATATAAGAAATTGTATGAAACTCTTATGGGTGTGGTACCATTACACGAAATAAATTATTACTCGTAATAAACGAAATACTTAGGCTAAAGTGTTATGCCGGAAAAGAGTACCGTTAAAAATATAATATACACTTCACACGTTAGTATAATAAGCTTGAACATTTAAATGATTTTGATTAGAAGATAAACGGAGTTCGCTTAAAGAAACTTCCGAGATATAAGAAATTGTATGAAACTCTTATGGGTGTGGTACCTTCACACGAAATAAATTATTATTCGTAACCAACAAAATACTTAGGCTAGAGTATCATGCCGGAAAGGAGTACCGTTAAAAGTATATTAAAAACTTCATACGTTAGTATAATTAGCTTAAACTTTTAAAGTAGTTTGAATAGAAGATAAACGGAGTTCGCTTAAAGAAACTTACGAGATATAAGAAATTGTATGAAACTCTTATGGTTGTGGTTCCATCATACGAAATAAATTATTATTCGTAATCAACGAAATACTTAGGCTAAAGTATCATGCCGGAAAGGAGTACCGTTAAAAGTATATTAAAAACTTCATACGTTAGTATAAGGAGCTTAAACGTTTAAACGAGTTTGATTAGAAGATAAACAGAGTTCGCTTAAAGAAACTTACGAGATATAAGAAATTGTATGAAACTCTTATGGTTATGGTTCCATCATACGAATTAAATTTTTCTTCGTAATAAACGAAATACTTTGGCTAAAGTATCATGCCGGAAAGGAGTACCGTTAAAAGTATATTAAAAACTTTGTACGTTAGTATAATTAGCTTAAACTTTCAAACTAGTTTGAATAGAAGATAAACGGAGTTCGCTTAAAGAAACTTACGAGATATAAGAAATTGTATGAAACTCTTATGGTTGTGGTTCCATCATACGAAATAAATTATTATTCGTAATCAACGAAATACTTAGGCTAAAGTATCATGCCGGAAAGGAGTACCGTTAAAAGTATGTTAAAAACTTCATACATTAGTATAAGGAGCTTAAACGTTTAAACGAGTTTGATTAGAAGATAAAAAGAGTTCGCTTAAAGAAACTTACGAGATATAAGAAATTGTATGAAACTCTTATGGTTATGGTTCCATCATACGAAATAAATTTTTCTTCGTAATAAACGAAATACTTTGGCTAAAGTATCATGCCGGAAAGGAGTACCGTTAAAAGTATATTAAAAACTTTGTACGTTAGTATAATTAGCTTAAACTTTTAAACGAGTTTGATTAGAAGATAAACGGAGTTCGCTTAAAGAAACTTACGAGATATAAGAAATTGTATGAAACTCTTATGGTTATGGTTCCATCATACGAAATAAATTATTATTCGTAATCAACGAAATAGTTACGCTAAAGTATCATGCCGGAAAGTAGTACCGTTAAAACTATATTAAAAACTTCATATGTTAGTATAATTAGCTTAAACTTTTAAACGAGTTTGATTAGAACATAAACGGAGTTAGCTTAAAGAAACTTAAGAGATATAAGAAATTGTATAAAATTCTTATGGGTGTGTTACCATTATACAAAATAAATTAGTATTCGTTATAAACAAAATACCGAGGCTAAAGTATCATGCCGGAAAAGGGTACCGATAAAATTATATTATAAACCTCATTCGTTAGTATAATTTGCTTAAACTTTTCAACGAGTTTTATTATAGAAGATAAACGGAGTTCGTTTGAAGAAACTTACGAGATATAAGAAATTGTATGAAACTCTTATGGGTGTGGTACCATTACACGAAATAAATTATTACTCGTAATAAACGAAATACTTAGGCTAAAGTGTTATGCCGGAAAAGAGTACCGTTAAAAATATAATATACACTTCACACGTTAGTATAATAAGCTTGAACATTTAAATGATTTTGATTAGAAGATAAACGGAGTTCGCTTAAAGAAACTTCCGAGATATAAGAAATTGTATGAAACTCTTATGGTTATGGTTCCATCATACGAAATAAATTATTATTCGTAATTAACGAAATAGTTAGGCTAAAGTATCATGCCGGAAAGTAGTACCGTTAAAACTATATTAAAAACTTCATATGTTAGTATAATTAGCTTAAACTTTTAAACGAGTTTGATTAGAACATAAACGGAGTTAGCTTAAAGAAACTTAAGAGATATAAGAAATTGTATAAAATTCTTATGGGTGTGTTACCATTATACAAAATAAATTAGTATTCGTTATAAACAAAATACCGAGGCTAAAGTATCATGCCGGAAAAGGGTACCGATAAAATTATATTATAAACCTCATTCGTTAGTATAATTTGCTTAAACTTTTCAACGAGTTTTATTATAGAAGATAAACGGAGTTCGTTTGAAGAAACTTACGAGATAGAAGAAATTGTATGAAACTCTTATGGGTGTGGTACCTTCACACGAAATAAATTATTATTCGTAACCAACAAAATACTTAGGCTAAAGTATCATGCCGGAAAGGAGTACCGTTAAAAGTATATTAAAAACTTCATACGTTAGTATAATTAGCTTAAACTTTTAAACGAGTTTGAATAGAAGATAAACGGAGTTCGCTTAAAGAAACTTACGAGATATAAGAAATTGTATGAAACTCTTATGGTTATGGTTCCATCATACGAAATAAATTTTTCTTCGTAATAAACGAAATACTTTGGCTAAAGTATCATGCCGGAAAGGAGTACCGTTAAAAGTATATTAAAAACTTTGTACGTTAGTATAATTAGCTTAAACTTTTAAACGAGTTTGATTAGAAGATAAACGGAGTTCGCTTAAAGAAACTTACGAGATATAAGAAATTGTATGAAACTCTTATGGTTATGGTTCCATCATACGAAATAAATTATTATTCGTAATCAACGAAATAGTTAGGCTAAAGTATCATGCCGGAAAGTAGTACCGTTAAAACTATATTAAAAACTTCATATGTTAGTATAATTAGCTTAAACTTTTAAACGAGTTTGATTAGAACATAAACGGAGTTAGCTTAAAGAAACTTAAGAGATATAAGAATTTGTATAAAATTCTTATGGGTGTGTTACCATTATACAAAATAAATTAGTATTCGTTATAAACAAAATACCGAGGCTAAAGTATCATGCCGGAAAAGGGTACCGATAAAATTATATTATAAACCTCATTCGTTAGTATAATTTGCTTAAACTTTTCAACGAGTTTTATTATAGAAGATAAACGGAGTTCGTTTGAAGATACTTACGAGATAGAAGAAATTGTATGAAACTCTTATGGGTGTGGTACCTTCACACGAAATAAATTATTATTCGTAACCAACAAAATACTTAGGCTAAAGTATCATGCCGGAAAGGAGTACCGTTAAAAGTATATTAAAAACTTCATACGTTAGTATAATTAGCTTAAACTTTTAAACGAGTTTGAATAGAAGATAAACGGAGTTCGCTTAAAGAAACTTACGAGATATAAGAAATTGTATGAAACTCTTATGGTTGTGGTTCCATCATACGAAATAAATTATTATTCGTAATCAACGAAATACTTAGGCTAAAGTGTTATGCCGGAAAAGAGTACCGTTAAAAGTATAATATAAACTTCACACGTTAGAATAATTAGCTTGAACATTTATATGATTTTGATTAGGAAATAAACGGAGTTCGCTTAAAGAAACTTACGAGATATAAGAATTTGTATGAAACTCTTAGGGGTGTGGTTCAATCATACGAAATAAATTATTATTCGTAACCAACAAAATACTTAGGCTAAAGTATCATGCCGGAAAGTAGTACCGTTAAAACTATATTAAAAACTTCATACGTTAGTATAATTAGCTTAAACTTTTAAACGAGTTTGATTAGAAGATAAACGGAGTTCGCTTAAAGAAACTTACGAGATATAAGAAATTGTATGAAACTCTTATGGTTATGGTTCCATCATACGAAATAAATTATTATTCGTAAACAACGAAATAGTTAGGCTAAAGTATCATGCCGGAAAGTAGTACCGTTAAAACTATATTAAAAACTTCATACGTTAGTATAAGTAGCTTAAACGTTTAAACGAGTTTGATTAGAAGATAAAAAGAGTTCGCTTAAAGAAACTTACGAGATATAAGAAATTGTATGAAACTCTTATGGTTATGGAACCATCATACGAAATAAATTTTTCTTCGTAATAAACGAAATACTTTGGCTAAAGTATCATGCCGGAAAGGAGTACCGTTAAAAGTATATTAAAAACTTTGTACGTTAGTATAATTAGCTTAAACTTTTAAACGAGTTTGATTAGAAGATAAACGGAGTTCGCTTAAAGAAACTTACGAGATATAAGAAATTGTATGAAACTCTTATGGTTGTGGTTCCATCATACGAAATAAATTATTATTCGTAATCAACGAAATACTTAGGCTAAAGTATCATGCCGGAAAGGAGTACCGTTAAAAGTATATTAAAAACTTCATACGTTAGTATAAGTAGCTTAAACGTTTAAACGAGTTTGATTAGAAGATAAAAAGAGTTCGCTTAAAGAAACTTACGAGATATAAGAAATTGTATGAAACTCTTATCGTTATGGAACCATCATACGAAATAAATTTTTCTTCGTAATAAACGAAATACTTAGGCTAAAGTATCATGCCGGAAAGGAGTACCGTTAAAAGTATATTAAAAACTTTGTACGTTAGTATAAGTAGCTTAAACGTTTAAACGAGTTTGATTAGAAGATAAAAAGAGTTCGCTTAAAGAAACTTACGAGATATAAGAAATTGTATGAAACTCTTATGGTTATGGTTCCATCATACGAAATAAATTATTATTCGTAATCAACGAAATAGTTAAGCTAAAGTATCATGCCGGAAAGTAGTACCGTTAAAACTATATTAAAAACTTCATACGTTAGTATAATTAGCTTAAACTTTTAAACGAGTTTGATTAGAACATAAACGGAGTTAGCTTAAAGAAACTTAAGAGATATAAGAAATTGTATAAAATTCTTATGGGTGTGTTACCATCATACGAAATAAATTATTATTCGTTATAAACAAAATACCGAGGCTAAAGTATCATGCCGGAAAGTAGTACCGTTAAAACTATATTAAAAACTTCATACGTTAGTATAATTAGCTTAAACTTTTCAATGAGTTTTATTATAGAAGATAAACGGAGTTCGTTTGAAGAAACTTACGAGATATAAGAAATTGTATGAAACTCTTATGGGTGTGGTACCATTACACGAAATAAATTATTACTCGTAATAAACGAAATACTTAGGCTAAAGTGTTATGCCGGAAAAGAGTACCGTTAAAAATATAATATACACTTCACACGTTAGTATAATAAGCTTGAACATTTAAATGATTTTGATTAGAAGATAAACGGAGTTCGCTTAAAGAAACTTCCGAGATATAAGAAATTGTATGAAACTCTTATGGGTGTGGTACCTTCACACGAAATAAATTATTATTCGTAACCAACAAAATACTTAGGCTAGAGTATCATGCCGGAAAGGAGTACCGTTAAAAGTATATTAAAAACTTCATACGTTAGTATAATTAGCTTAAACTTTTAAACGAGTTTGAATAGAAGATAAACGGAGTTCGCTTAAAGAAACTTACGAGATATAAGAAATTGTATGAAACTCTTATGGTTGTGGTTCCATCATACGAAATAAATTATTATTCGTAATCAACGAAATACTTAGGCTAAAGTGTTATGCCGGAAAAGAGTACCGTTAAAAGTATAATATAAACTTCACACGTTAGAATAATTAGCTTGAACATTTATATGATTTTGATTAGGAGATAAACGGAGTTCGCTTAAAGAAACTTACGAGATATAAGAATTTGTATGAAACTCTTATGGGTGTGGTTCAATCATACGAAATAAATTATAATTCGTAACCAACAAAATACTTAGGCTAAAGTATCATGCCGGAAAGGAGTACCGTTAAAAGTATATTAAAAACTTCATACGTTAGTATAATTAGCTTAAACTTTTAAACGAGTTTGATTAGAACATAAACGGAGTTAGCTTAAAGAAACTTAAGAGATATAAGAAATTGTATAAAATTCTTATGGGTGTGTTACCATTATACAAAATAAATTAGTATTCGTTATAAACAAAATACCGAGGCTAAAGTATCATGCCGGAAAAGGGTACCGATAAAATTATATTATAAACCTCATTCGTTAGTATAATTTGCTTAAACTTTTCAATGAGTTTTATTATAGAAGATAAACGGAGTTCGTTTGAAGAAACTTACGAGATATAAGAAATTGTATGAAACTCTTATGGGTGTGGTACCATTACACGAAATAAATTATTACTCGTAATAAACGAAATACTTAGGCTAAAGTGTTATGCCGGAAAAGAGTACCGTTAAAAATATAATATACACTTCACACGTTAGTATAATAAGCTTGAACATTTAAATGATTTTTATTAGAAGATAAACGGAGTTCGCTTAAAGAAACTTCCGAGATATAAGAAATTGTATGAAACTCTTATGGGTGTGGTTCAATCATACGAAATAAATTATTATTCGTAATCAACAAAATACTTAGGCTAAAGTATCATGCCGGAAAGGAGTACCGTTAAAAGTATATTAAAAACTTCACACGTTAGTATAATTAGCTTAAACTTTTAAACGAGTTTGAATAGAAGATAAACGGAGTTCGATTAAAGAAACTTACGAGATATAAGAAATTGTATGAAACTCTTATGGTTGTGGGTCCATCATACGAAATAAATTATTATTCGTAATCAACGAAATACTTAGGCTAAAGTATCATGCCGGAAAGGAGTACCGTTAAAAGTATATTAAAAACTTCATAAGTTAGTATAAGTAGCTTAAACGTTTAAACGAGTTTGATTAGAAGATAAACAGAGTTCGCTTAAAGAAACTTACGAGATATAAGATATTGTATGAAACTCTTATGGTTATGGTTCCATCATACCAAATAAATTATTCTTCGTAATAAACGTAATACTTAGGATAAAGTATCATGCCGGAAAGGAGTACCGTTAAAAGTATATTAAAAACTTCGTACGTTAGTATAATTAGCTTAAACTTTTAAATGAGTTTAATTAGAAGATAAACGGAGTTCGCTTAAAGAAACTTACGAGATATAAGAAATTATATGAAACTCTTATGGTTATGGTTCCATCATACCAAATAAATTATTCTTCGTAATAAACGAAATACTTAGGATAAAGTATCATGCCGGAAAGGAGTACCGTTAAAAAGTATATTAAAAACATCGTACGTTAGTATAATTAGCTTAAACTTTTAAACGAGTTTGATTAGAAGATAAACGGAGTTCGCTTAAAGAAACTTACGAGATATAAGAAATTATATGAAACTCTTATGGTTATGGTTCCATCATACGAAATAAATTATTATTCGTAATCAACGAAATAGTTAGGCTAAAGTATCATGCCGGAAAGTAGTACCGTTAAAACTATATTAAAAATTTCATATGTTAGTATAATTAGCTTAAACATTTAAACGAGTTTTATTAGAAGATAAACGGAGTTCGCTTAAAGAAACTTAAGAGATATAAGAAATTGTATAAAATTCTTATGGGTGTGTTACCATTATACAAAATAAATTAGTATTCGTAATAAACAAAATACCGAGGCTAAAGTATCTTGCCGGAAAGGGGTACCGTTAAAATTATATTATAAACCTCATTCGTTAGTATAATTTGCTTAAACTTTTCAACGAGTTTTATTATAGAAGATAAAACGGAGTTCGTTTGAAGAAACTTAGGAGATAGAAGAAATTGTATGAAACTTTTATGGGTGTGGTACCTTCACACGAAATAAATTATTATTCGTAACCAACAAAATACTTAGGCTAAAGTATCATGCCGGAAAGGAGTACCGTTAAAAGTATATTAAAAACTTCATACGTTAGTATAATTAGCTTAAACTTTTAAACGAGTTTGAATAGAAGATAAACGGAGTTCGCTTAAAGAAACTTACGAGATATAAGAAATTGTATGAAACTCTTATGGTTGTGGTTCCATCATACGAAATAAATTATTATTCGTAATCAACGAAATACTTAGGTTAAAGTGTTATGCCGGAAAAGAGTACCGTTAAAAGTATAATATAAACTTCACACGTTATAATAATTAGCTTGAACATTTATATGATTTTGATTAGGAGATAAACGGAGTTCGCTTAAAGAAACTTACGAGATATAAGAATTTGTATGAAACTCTTATGGGTGTGGTTCAATCATACGAAATAAATTATTATTCGTAACCAACAAAATACTTAGGCTAAAGTATCATGCCGGAAAGGAGTACCGTTAAAAGTATATTAAAAACTTCATACTGTAGTATAATTAGCTTAAACTTTTAAACGAGTTTGAATAGAAGATAAACGGAGTTCGCTTAAAGAAACTTACGAGATATAAGAAATTGAATGAAACTCTTATGGTTGTGGTTCCATCATACGAAATAAATTATTATTCGTAATCAATGAAATACTTAGGCTAAAGTATCATGCCGGAAAGGAGTACCGTTAAAAGTATATTAAAAACTTCATACGTTAGTATAAGTAGCTTAAACGTTTAAACGAGTTTGATTAGAAGATAAACAGAGTTCGCTTAAAGAAACTTACGAGATATAAGAAATTGTATGAAACTCTTATGGTTATGGTTCCATCATACGAAATAAATTATTCTTCGTAATAAACGAAATACTTAGGCTAAAGTATCATGCCGGAAAGGAGTACCGTTAAAAGTATATTAAAAACTTCGTACGTTAGTATAATTAGCTTAAACTTTTAAACGAGTTGATTAGAAGATAAACGGAGTTCGCTTAAAGAAACTTACGAGATATAAGAAATTATATGAAACTCTTATGGTTATGGTTCCATCATACGAAATAAATTATTATTCGTAATCAACGAAATAGTTAGGCTAAAGTATCATGCCGGAAAGTAGTACCGTTAAAACTATATTAAAAACTTCATATGTTAGTATAATTAGCTTAAACTTTTAAACGAGTTTTATTAGAAGATAAACGGAGTTCGCTTAAAGAAACTTAAGAGATATAAGAAATTGTATAAAATTCTTATGGGTGTGTTACCATTATACAAAATAAATTAGTATTCGTAATAAACAAAATACCGAGGCTAAAGTATCTTGCCGGAAAGGGGTACCGTTAAAATTATATTATAAACCTCATTCGTTAGTATAATTTGCTTAAACTTTTCAACGAGTTTTATTATAGAAGATAAAACGGAGTTCGTTTGAAGAAACTTAGGAGATAGAAGAAATTGTATGAAACTCTTATGGGTGTGGTACCTTCACACGAAATAAATTTTAATTCGTAACCAACAAAATACTTAGGCTAAAGTATCATGCCGGAAAGGAGTACCGTTAAAAGTATATTAAAAACTTCATACGTTAGTATAATTAGCTTAAACTTTTAAACGAGTTTGAATAGAAGATAAACGGAGTTCGCTTAAAGAAACTTACGAGATATAAGAAATTGTATGAAACTCTTATGGTTGTGGTTCCATCATACGAAATAAATTATTATTCGTAATCAACGAAATACTTAGGCTAAAGTGTTATGCCGGAAAAGAGTACCGTTAAAAGTATAATATAAACTTCACACGTTAGAATAATTAGCTTGAACATTTATATGATTTTGATTAGGAGATAAACGGAGTTCGCTTAAAGAAACTTACGAGATATAAGAATTTGTATGAAACTCTTATGGGTGTGGTTCAATCATACGAAATAAATTATTATTCGTAACCAACAAAATACTTAGGCTAAAGTATCATGCCGGAAAGGAGTACGGTTAAAAGTATATTAAAAACTTCATACGTTAGTATAAGTAGCTTAAACGTTTAAACGAGTTTAATTAGAAGATAAACAGAGTTCGCTTAAAGAAACTTACGAGATATAAGAAATTGTATGAAACTCTTATGGTTATGGTTCCATCATACGAAATAAATTATTCTTCGTAATAAACGAAATACTTAGGCTAAAGTATCATGCCGGAAAGGAGTACCGTTAAAAGTATATTAAAAACTTCGTACGTTAGTATAATTAGCTTAAACTTTTAAACGAGTTTGATTAGAAGATAAACGGAGTTCGCTTAAAGAAACTTACGAGATATAAGAAATTATATGAAACTCTTATGGTTATGGTTCCATCATACGAAATAAATTATTATTCGTAATCAACGAAATAGTTAGGCTAAAGTATCATGCCGGAAAGTAGTACCGTTAAAACTATATTAAAAACTTCATATGTTAGTATAATTAGCTTAAACTTTTAAACGAGTTTTATTAGAAGATAAACGGAGTTCGCTTAAAGAAACTTAAGAGATATAAGAAATTGTATAAAATTCTTATGGGTGTGTTACCATTATACAAAATAAATTAGTATTCGTAATAAACAAAATACCGAGGCTAAAGTATCTTGCCGGAAAGGGGTACCGTTAAAATTATATTATAAACCTCATTCGTTAGTATAATTTGCTTAAACTTTTCAACGAGTTTTATTATAGAAGATAAAACGGAGTTCGTTTGAAGAAACTTAGGAGATAGAAGAAATTGTATGAAACTCTTATGGGTGTGGTACCTTCACACGAAATAAATTATTATTCGTAACCAACAAAATACTTAGGCTAAAGTATCATGCCGGAAAGGAGTACCGTTAAAAGTATATTAAAAACTTCATACGTTAGTATAATTAGCTTAAACTTTTAAACGAGTTTGAATAGAAGATAAACGGAGTTCGCTTAAAGAAACTTACGAGATATAAGAAATTGTATGAAACTCTTATGGTTGTGGGTCCATCATACGAAATAAATTATTATTCGTAATCAACGAAATACTTAGGCTAAAGTATCATGCCGGAAAGGAGTACCGTTAAAAGTATATTAAAAACTTCATAAGTTAGTATAAGTAGCTTAAACGTTTAAACGAGTTTGATTAGAAGATAAACAGAGTTCGCTTAAAGAAACTTACGAGATATAAGAAATTGTATGAAACTCTTATGGTTATGGTTCCATCATACCAAATAAATTATTCTTCGTTATAAACGTAATACTTAGGATAAAGTATCATGCCGGAAAGGAGTACCGTTAAAAGTATATTAAAAACTTCATATGTTAGTATAATTAGCTTAAACTTTTAAACGAGTTTAATTAGAAGATAAACGGAGTTCGCTTAAAGAAACTTACGAGATATAAGAAATTATATGAAACTCTTATGGTTATGGTTCCATCATACCAAATAAATTATTCTTCGTAACAAACGAAATACTTAGGATAAAGTATCATGCCGGAAAGGAGTACCGTTAAAAAGTATATTAAAAACATCGTACGTTAGTATAATTAGCTTAAACTTTTAAACGAGTTTGATTAGAAGATAAACGGAGTTCGCTTAAAGAAACTTACGAGATATAAGAAATTATATGAAACTCTTATGGTTATGGTTCCATCATACGAAATAAATTATTATTCGTAATCAACGAAATAGTTAGGCTAAAGTATCATGCCGGAAAGTAGTACCGTTAAAACTATATTAAAAACTTCATATGTTAGTATAATTAGCTTAAACTTTTAAACGAGTTTTATTAGAAGATAAACGGAGTTCGCTTAAAGAAACTTAAGAGATATAAGAAATTGTATAAAATTCTTATGGGTGTGTTACCATTATACAAAATAAATTAGTATTCGTTATAAACAAAATACCGAGGCTAAAGTATCATGCCGGAAAAGGGTACCGATAAAATTATATTATAAACCTCATTCGTTAGTATAATTTGCTTAAACTTTTCAATGAGTTTTATTATAGAAGATAAACGGAGTTCGTTTGAAGAAACTTACGAGATATAAGAAATTGTATGAAACTCTTATGGGTGTGGTACCATTACACGAAATAAATTATTACTCGTAATAAACGAAATACTTAGGCTAAAGTGTTATGCCGGAAAAGAGTACCGTTAAAAATATAATATACACTTCACACGTTAGTATAATAAGCTTGAACATTTAAATGATTTTTATTAGAAGATAAACGGAGTTCGCTTAAAGAAACTTCCGAGATATAAGAAATTGTATGAAACTCTTATGGGTGTGGTTCAATCATACGAAATAAATTATTATTCGTAATCAACAAAATACTTAGGCTAAAGTATCATGCCGGAAAGGAGTACCGTTAAAAGTATATTAAAAACTTCATACGTTAGTATAATTAGCTTAAACTTTTAAACGAGTTTGAATAGAAGATAAACGGAGTTCGCTTAAAGAAACTTACGAGATATAAGAAATTGTATGAAACTCTTATGGTTGTGGGTCCATCATACGAAATAAATTATTATTCGTAATCAACGAAATACTTAGGCTAAAGTATCATGCCGGAAAGGAGTACCGTTAAAAGTATATTAAAAACTTCATAAGTTAGTATAAGTAGCTTAAACGTTTAAACGAGTTTGATTAGAAGATAAACAGAGTTCGCTTAAAGAAACTTACGAGATATAAGAAATTGTATGAAACTCTTATGGTTATGGTTCCATCATACGAAATAAATTATTCTTCGTAATAAACGTAATACTTAGGATAAAGTATCATGCCGGAAAGGAGTACCGTTAAAAGTATATTAAAAACTTCGTACGTTAGTATAATTAGCTTAAACTTTTAAATGAGTTTAATTAGAAGATAAACGGAGTTCGCTTAAAGAAACTTACGAGATATAAGAAATTATATGAAACTCTTATGGTTATGGTTCCATCATACCAAATAAATTATTCTTCGTAATAAACGAAATACTTAGGATAAAGTATCATGCCGGAAAGGAGTACCGTTAAAAAGTATATTAAAAACATCGTACGTTAGTATAATTAGCTTAAACTTTTAAACGAGTTTGATTAGAAGATAAACGGAGTTCGCTTAAAGAAACTTACGAGATATAAGAAATTATATGAAACTCTTATGGGTGTGTTACCATTATACAAAATAAATTAGTATTCGTAATAAACAAAATACCGAGGCTAAAGTATCTTGCCGGAAAGGGGTACCGTTAAAATTATATTATAAACCTCATTCGTTAGTATAATTTGCTTAAACTTTTCAACGAGTTTTATTATAGAAGATAAAACGGAGTTCGTTTGAAGAAACTTAGGAGATAGAAGAAATTGTATGAAACTTTTATGGGTGTGGTACCTTCACACGAAATAAATTATTATTCGTAACCAACAAAATACTTAGGCTAAAGTATCATGCCGGAAAGGAGTACCGTTAAAAGTATATTAAAAACTTCATACGTTAGTATAATTAACTTAAACTTTTAAACGAGTTTGAATAGAAGATAAACGGAGTTCGCTTAAAGAAACTTACGAGATATAAGAAATTGTATGAAACTCTTATGGTTGTGGTTCCATCATACGAAATAAATTATTATTCGTAATCAACGAAATACTTAGGTTAAAGTGTTATGCCGGAAAAGAGTACCGTTAAAAGTATAATATAAACTTCACACGTTAGAATAATTAGCTTGAACATTTATATGATTTTGATTAGGAGATAAACGGAGTTCGCTTAAAGAAACTTACGAGATATAAGAATTTGTATGAAACTCTTATGGGTGTGGTTCAATCATACGAAATAAATTATTATTCGTAACCAACAAAATACTTAGGCTAAAGTATCATGCCGGAAAGGAGTACCGTTAAAAGTATATTAAAAACTTCATACTGTAGTATAATTAGCTTAAACTTTTAAACGAGTTTGAATAGAAGATAAACGGAGTTCGCTTAAAGAAACTTACGAGATATAAGAAATTGAATGAAACTCTTATGGTTGTGGTTCCATCATACGAAATAAATTATTATTCGTAATCAATGAAATACTTAGGCTAAAGTATCATGCCGGAAAGGAGTACGGTTAAAAGTATATTAAAAACTTCATACGTTAGTATAAGTAGCTTAAACGTTTAAACGAGTTTGATTAGAAGATAAACAGAGTTCGCTTAAAGAAACTTACGAGATATAAGAAATTGTATGAAACTCTTATGGTTATGGTTCCATCATACGAAATAAATTATTCTTCGTAATAAACGAAATACTTAGGCTAAAGTATCATGCCGGAAAGGAGTACCGTTAAAAGTATATTAAAAACTTCGTACGTTAGTATAATTAGCTTAAACTTTTAAACGAGTTTGATTAGAAGATAAACGGAGTTCGCTTAAAGAAACTTACGAGATATAAGAAATTATATGAAACTCTTATGGTTATGGTTCCATCATACGAAATAAATTATTATTCGTAATCAACGAAATAGTTAGGCTAAAGTATCATGCCGGAAAGTAGTACCGTTAAAACTATATTAAAAACTTCATATGTTAGTATAATTAGCTTAAACTTTTAAACGAGTTTTATTAGAAGATAAACGGAGTTCGCTTAAAGAAACTTAAGAGATATAAGAAATTGTATAAAATTCTTATGGGTGTGTTACCATTATACAAAATAAATTAGTATTCGTAATAAACAAAATACCGAGGCTAAAGTATCTTGCCGGAAAGGGGTACCGTTAAAATTATATTATAAACCTCATTCGTTAGTATAATTTGCTTAAACTTTTCAACGAGTTTTATTATAGAAGATAAAACGGAGTTCGTTTGAAGAAACTTAGGAGATAGAAGAAATTGTATGAAACTTTTATGGGTGTGGTACCTTCACACGAAATAAATTATTATTCGTAACCAACAAAATACTTAGGCTAAAGTATCATGCCGGAAAGGAGTACCGTTAAAAGTATATTAAAAACTTCATACGTTAGTATAATTAGCTTAAACTTTTAAACGAGTTTGAATAGAAGATAAACGGAGTTCGCTTAAAGAAACTTACGAGATATAAGAAATTGTATGAAACTCTTATGGTTGTGGTTCCATCATACGAAATAAATTATTATTCGTAATCAACGAAATACTTAGGTTAAAGTGTTATGCCGGAAAAGAGTACCGTTAAAAGTATAATATAAACTTCACACGTTAGAATAATTAGCTTGAACATTTATATGATTTTGATTAGGAGATAAACGGAGTTCGCTTAAAGAAACTTACGAGATATAAGAATTTGTATGAAACTCTTATGGGTGTGGTTCAATCATACGAAATAAATTATTATTCGTAACCAACAAAATACTTAGGCTAAAGTATCATGCCGGAAAGGAGTACCGTTAAAAGTATATTAAAAACTTCATACTGTAGTATAATTAGCTTAAACTTTTAAACGAGTTTGAATAGAAGATAAACGGAGTTCGCTTAAAGAAACTTACGAGATATAAGAAATTGAATGAAACTCTTATAGTTGTGGTTCCATCATACGAAATAAATTATTATTCGTAATCAATGAAATACTTAGGCTAAAGTATCATGCCGGAAAGGAGTACCGTTAAAAGTATATTAAAAACTTCATACGTTAGTATAAGTAGCTTAAACGTTTAAACGAGTTTGATTAGAAGATAAACAGAGTTCGCTTAAAGAAACTTACGAGATATAAGAAATTGTATGAAACTCTTATGGTTATGGTTCCATCATACGAAATAAATTATTCTTCGTAATAAACGAAATACTTAGGCTAAAGTATCATGCCGGAAAGGAGTACCGTTAAAAGTATATTAAAAACTTCGTACGTTAGTATAATTAGCTTAAACTTTTAAACGAGTTTGATTAGAAGATAAACGGAGTTCGCTTAAAGAAACTTACGAGATATAAGAAATTATATGAAACTCTTATGGTTATGGTTCCATCATACGAA
Source organism: Chamaenerion angustifolium (assembly GCA_946814005.1). Classification (NCBI taxonomy): domain Eukaryota; kingdom Viridiplantae; phylum Streptophyta; class Magnoliopsida; order Myrtales; family Onagraceae; genus Chamaenerion; species Chamaenerion angustifolium. The sequence goes on from OX328274.1 coordinate 15,140,416, forward strand.
ATAAATTATTATTCGTAATCAACGAAATAGTTAGGCTAAAGTATCATGCCGGAAAGTAGTACCGTTAAAACTATATTAAAAACTTCATATGTTAGTATAATTAGCTTAAACTTTTAAACGAGTTTTATTAGAAGATAAACGGAGTTCGCTTAAAGAAACTTAAGAGATATAAGAAATTGTATAAAATTCTTATGGGTGTGTTACCATTATACAAAATAAATTAGTATTCGTAATAAACAAAATACCGAGGCTAAAGTATCTTGCCGGAAAGGGGTACCGTTAAAATTATATTATAAACCTCATTCGTTAGTATAATTTGCTTAAACTTTTCAACGAGTTTTATTATAGAAGATAAAACGGAGTTCGTTTGAAGAAACTTAGGAGATAGAAGAAATTGTATGAAACTTTTATGGGTGTGGTACCTTCACACGAAATAAATTATTATTCGTAACCAACAAAATACTTAGGCTAAAGTATCATGCCGGAAAGGAGTACCGTTAAAAGTATATTAAAAACTTCATACGTTAGTATAATTAGCTTAAACTTTTAAACGAGTTTGAATAGAAGATAAACGGAGTTCGCTTAAAGAAACTTACGAGATATAAGAAATTGTATGAAACTCTTATGGTTGTGGTTCCATCATACGAAATAAATTATTATTCGTAATCAACGAAATACTTAGGTTAAAGTGTTATGCCGGAAAAGAGTACCGTTAAAAGTATAATATAAACTTCACACGTTAGAATAATTAGCTTGAACATTTATATGATTTTGATTAGGAGATAAACGGAGTTCGCTTAAAGAAACTTACGAGATATAAGAATTTGTATGAAACTCTTATGGGTGTGGTTCAATCATACGAAATAAATTATTATTCGTAACCAACAAAATACTTAGGCTAAAGTATCATGCCGGAAAGGAGTACCGTTAAAAGTATATTAAAAACTTCATACTATAGTATAATTAGCTTAAACTTTTAAACGAGTTTGAATAGAAGATAAACGGAGTTCGCTTAAAGAAACTTACGAGATATAAGAAATTGAATGAAACTCTTATGGTTGTGGTTCCATCATACGAAATAAATTATTATTCGTAATCAATGAAATACTTAGGCTAAAGTATCATGCCGGAAAGGAGTACCGTTAAAAGTATATTAAAAACTTCATACGTTAGTATAAGTAGCTTAAACGTTTAAACGAGTTTGATTAGAAGATAAACAGAGTTCGCTTAAAGAAACTTACGAGATATAAGAAATTGTATGAAACTCTTATGGTTATGGTTCCATCATACGAAATAAATTATTCTTCGTAATAAACGAAATACTTAGGCTAAAGTATCATGCCGGAAAGGAGTACCGTTAAAAGTATATTAAAAACTTCGTACGTTAGTATAATTAGCTTAAACTTTTAAACGAGTTTGATTAGAAGATAAACGGAGTTCGCTTAAAGAAACTTACGAGATATAAGAAATTATATGAAACTCTTATGGTTATGGTTCCATCATACGAAATAAATTATTATTCGTAATCAACGAAATAGTTAGGCTAAAGTATCATGCCGGAAAGTATTACCGTTAAAACTATATTAAAAACTTCATATGTTAGTATAATTAGCTTAAACTTTTAAACGAGTTTTATTAGAAGATAAACGGAGTTCGCTTAAAGAAACTTAAGAGATATAAGAAATTGTATAAAATTCTTATGGGTGTGTTACCATTATACAAAATAAATTAGTATTCGTAATAAACAAAATACCGAGGCTAAAGTATCTTGCCGGAAAGGGGTACCGTTAAAATTATATTATAAACCTCATTCGTTAGTATAATTTGCTTAAACTTTTCAACGAGTTTTATTATAGAAGATAAAACGGAGTTCGTTTGAAGAAACTTAGGAGATAGAAGAAATTGTATGAAACTCTTATGGGTGTGGTACCTTCACACGAAATAAATTATTATTCGTAACCAACAAAATACTTAGGCTAAAGTATCATGCCGGAAAGGAGTACCGTTAAAAGTATATTAAAAACTTCATACGTTAGTATAATTAGCTTAAACTTTTAAACGAGTTTGAATAGAAGATAAACGGAGTTCGCTTAAAGAAACTTACGAGATATAAGAAATTGTATGAAACTCTTATGGTTGTGGGTCCATCATACGAAATAAATTATTATTCGTAATCAACGAAATACTTAGGCTAAAGTATCATGCCGGAAAGGAGTACCGTTAAAAGTATATTAAAAACTTCATAAGTTAGTATAAGTAGCTTAAACGTTTAAACGAGTTTGATTAGAAGATAAACAGAGTTCGCTTAAAGAAACTTACGAGATATAAGAAATTGTATGAAACTCTTATGGTTATGGTTCCATCATACCAAATAAATTATTCTTCGTTATAAACGTAATACTTAGGATAAAGTATCATGCCGGAAAGGAGTACCGTTAAAAGTATATTAAAAACTTCATATGTTAGTATAATTAGCTTAAACTTTTAAACGAGTTTAATTAGAAGATAAACGGAGTTCGCTTAAAGAAACTTACGAGATATAAGAAATTATATGAAACTCTTATGGTTATGGTTCCATCATACCAAATAAATTATTCTTCGTAATAAACGAAATACTTAGGATAAAATATCATGCCGGAAAGGAGTACCGTTAAAAAGTATATTAAAAACATCGTACGTTAGTATAATTAGCTTAAACTTTTAAACGAGTTTGATTAGAAGATAAACGGAGTTCGCTTAAAGAAACTTACGAGATATAAGAAATTATATGAAACTCTTATGGTTATGGTTCCATCATACGAAATAAATTATTATTCGTAATCAACGAAATAGTTAGGCTAAAGTATCATGCCGGAAAGTAGTACCGTTAAAACTATATTAAAAACTTCATATGTTAGTGTAATTAGCTTAAACTTTTAAACGAGTTTTATTAGAAGATAAACGGAGTTCGCTTAAAGAAACTTAAGAGATATAAGAAATTGTATAAAATTCTTATGGGTGTGTTACCATTATACAAAATAAATTAGTATTCGTAATAAACAAAATACCGAGGCTAAAGTATCTTGCCGGAAAGGGGTACCGTTAAAATTATATTATAAACCTCATTCGTTAGTATAATTTGCTTAAACTTTTCAACGAGTTTTATTATAGAAGATAAAACGGAGTTCGTTTGAAGAAACTTAGGAGATAGAAGAAATTGTATGAAACTCTTATGGGTGTGGTACCTTCACACGAAATAAATTATTATTCGTAACCAACAAAATACTTAGGCTAAAGTATCATGCCGGAAAGGAGTACCGTTAAAAGTATATTAAAAACTTCATACGTTAGTATAATTAGCTTAAACTTTTAAACGAGTTTGAATAGAAGATAAACGGAGTTCGCTTAAAGAAACTTACGAGATATAAGAAATTGTATGAAACTCTTATGGTTGTGGGTCCATCATACGAAATAAATTATTATTCGTAATCAACGAAATACTTAGGCTAAAGTATCATGCCGGAAAGGAGTACCGTTAAAAGTATATTAAAAACTTCATAAGTTAGTATAAGTAGCTTAAACGTTTAAACGAGTTTGATTAGAAGATAAACAGAGTTCGCTTAAAGAAACTTACGAGATATAAGAAATTGTATGAAACTCTTATGGTTATGGTTCCATCATACCAAATAAATTATTCTTCGTTATAAACGTAATACTTAGGATAAAGTATCATGCCGGAAAGGAGTACCGTTAAAAGTATATTAAAAACTTCATATGTTAGTATAATTAGCTTAAACTTTTAAACGAGTTTAATTAGAAGATAAACGGAGTTCGCTTAAAGAAACTTACGAGATATAAGAAATTATATGAAACTCTTATGGTTATGGTTCCATCATACCAAATAAATTATTCTTCGTAATAAACGAAATACTTAGGATAAAGTATCATGCCGGAAAGGAGTACCGTTAAAAAGTATATTAAAAACATCGTACGTTAGTATAATTAGCTTAAACTTTTAAACGAGTTTGATTAGAAGATAAACGGAGTTCGCTTAAAGAAACTTACGAGATATAAGAAATTATATGAAACTCTTATGGTTATGGTTCCATCATACGAAATAAATTATTATTCGTAATCAACGAAATAGTTAGGCTAAAGTATCATGCCGGAAAGTAGTACCGTTAAAACTATATTAAAAACTTCATATGTTAGTGTAATTAGCTTAAACTTTTAAACGAGTTTTATTAGAAGATAAACGGAGTTCGCTTAAAGAAACTTAAGAGATATAAGAAATTGTATAAAATTCTTATGGGTGTGTTACCATTATACAAAATAAATTAGTATTCGTAATAAACAAAATACCGAGGCTAAAGTATCTTGCCGGAAAGGGGTACCGTTAAAATTATATTATAAACCTCATTCGTTAGTATAATTTGCTTAAACTTTTCAACGAGTTTTATTATAGAAGATAAAACGGAGTTCGTTTGAAGAAACTTAGGAGATAGAAGAAATTGTATGAAACTCTTATGGGTGTGGTACCTTCACACGAAATAAATTATTATTCGTAACCAACAAAATACTTAGGCTAAAGTATCATGCCGGAAAGGAGTACCGTTAAAAGTATATTAAAAACTTCATACGTTAGTATAATTAGCTTAAACTTTTAAACGAGTTTGAATAGAAGATAAACGGAGTTCGCTTAAAGAAACTTCCGAGATATAAGAAATTGTATGAAACTCTTATGGGTGTGGTTCAATCATACGAAATAAATTATTATTCGTAATCAACAAAATACTTAGGCTAAAGTATCATGCCGGAAAGGAGTACCGTTAAAAGTATATTAAAAACTTCATACGTTAGTATAATTAGCTTAAACTTTTAAACGAGTTTGAATAGAAGATAAACGGAGTTCGCTTAAAGAAACTTACGAGATATAAGAAATTGTATGAAACTCTTATGGTTGTGGGTCCATCATACGAAATAAATTATTATTCGTAATCAACGAAATACTTAGGCTAAAGTATCATGCCGGAAAGGAGTACCGTTAAAAGTATATTAAAAACTTCATAAGTTAGTATAAGTAGCTTAAACGTTTAAACGAGTTTGATTAGAAGATAAACAGAGTTCGCTTAAAGAAACTTACGAGATATAAGAAATTGTATGAAACTCTTATGGTTATGGTTCCATCATACCAAATAAATTATTCTTCGTAATAAACGTAATACTTAGGATAAAGTATCATGCCGGAAAGGAGTACCGTTAAAAGTATATTAAAAACTTCGTACGTTAGTATAATTAGCTTAAACTTTTAAATGAGTTTAATTAGAAGATAAACGGAGTTCGCTTAAAGAAACTTACGAGATATTAGAAATTATATGAAACTCTTATGGTTATGGTTCCATCATACCAAATAAATTATTCTTCGTAATAAACGAAATACTTAGGATATAGTATCATGCCGGAAAGGAGTACCGTTAAAAAGTATATTAAAAACATCGTACGTTAGTATAATTAGCTTAAACTTTTAAACGAGTTTGATTAGAAGATAAACGGAGTTCGCTTAAAGAAACTTACGAGATATAAGAAATTATATGAAACTCTTATGGTTATGGTTCCATCATACGAAATAAATTATTATTCGTAATCAACGAAATAGTTAGGCTAAAGTATCATGCCGGAAAGTAGTACCGTTAAAATTATATTAAAAACTTCATATGTTAGTATAATTAGCTTAAACTTTTAAACGAGTTTTATTAGAAGATAAACGGAGTTCGCTTAAAGAAACTTAAGAGATATAAGAAATTGTATAAAATTCTTATGGGTGTGTTACCATTATACAAAATAAATTAGTATTCGTAATAAACAAAATACCGAGGCTAAAGTATCTTGCCGGAAAGGGGTACCGTTAAAATTATATTATAAACCTCATTCGTTAGTATAATTTGCTTAAACTTTTCAACGAGTTTTATTATAGAAGATAAAACGGAGTTCGTTTGAAGAAACTTAGGAGATAGAAGAAATTGTATGAAACTTTTATGGGTGTGGTACCTTCACACGAAATAAATTATTATTCGTAACCAACAAAATACTTAGGCTAAAGTATCATGCCGGAAAGGAGTACCGTTAAAAGTGTATTAAAAACTTCATACGTTAGTATAATTAGCTTAAACTTTTAAACGAGTTTGAATAGAAGATAAACGGAGTTCGCTTAAAGAAACTTACGAGATATAAGAAATTGTATGAAACTCTTATGGTTGTGGTTCCATCATACGAAATAAATTATTATTCGTAATCAACGAAATACTTAGGTTAAAGTGTTATGCCGGAAAAGAGTACCGTTAAAAGTATAATATAAACTTCACACGTTAGAATAATTAGCTTGAACATTTATATGATTTTGATTAGGAGATAAACGGAGTTCGCTTAAAGAAACTTACGAGATATAAGAATTTGTATGAAACTCTTATGGGTGTGGTTCAATCATACGAAATAAATTATTATTCGTAACCAACAAAATACTTAGGCTAAAGTATCATGCCGGAAAGGAGTACCGTTAAAAGTATATTAAAAACTTCATACGGTAGTATAATTAGCTTAAACTTTTAAACGAGTTTGAATAGAAGATAAACGGAGTTCGCTTAAAGAAACTTACGAGATATAAGAAATTGAATGAAACTCTTATGGTTGTGGTTCCATCATACGAAATAAATTATTATTCGTAATCAATGAAATACTTAGGCTAAAGTATCATGCCGGAAAGGAGTACCGTTAAAAGTATATTAAAAACTTCATACGTTAGTATAATTAGCTTAAACTTTTAAACGAGTTTGAATAGAAGATAAACGGAGTTCGCTTAAAGAAACTTACGAGATATAAGAAATTGTATGAAACTCTTATGGTTGTGGGTCCATCATACGAAATAAATTATTATTCGTAATCAACGAAATACTTAGGCTAAAGTATCATGCCGGAAAGGAGTACCGTTAAAAGTATATTAAAAACTTCATAAGTTAGTATAAGTAGCTTAAATGTTTAAACGAGTTTGATTAGAAGATAAACAGAGTTCGCTTAAAGAAACTTACGAGATATAAGAAATTGTATGAAACTCTTATGGTTATGGTTCCATCATACCAAATAAATTATTCTTCGTAATAAACGTAATACTTAGGATAAAGTATCATGCCGGAAAGGAGTACCGTTAAAAGTATATTAAAAACTTCGTACGTTAGTATAATTAGCTTAAACTTTTAAATGAGTTTAATTAGAAGATAAACGGAGTTCGCTTAAAGAAACTTACGAGATATTAGAAATTATATGAAACTCTTATGGTTATGGTTCCATCATACCAAATAAATTATTCTTCGTAATAAACGAAATACTTAGGATATAGTATCATGCCGGAAAGGAGTACCGTTAAAAAGTATATTAAAAACATCGTACGTTAGTATAATTAGCTTAAACTTTTAAACGAGTTTGATTAGAAGATAAACGGAGTTCGCTTAAAGAAACTTACGAGATATAAGAAATTATATGAAACTCTTATGGTTATGGTTCCATCATACGAAATAAATTATTATTCGTAATCAACGAAATAGTTAGGCTAAAGTATCATGCCGGAAAGTAGTACCGTTAAAATTATATTAAAAACTTCATATGTTAGTATAATTAGCTTAAACTTTTAAACGAGTTTTATTAGAAGATAAACGGAGTTCGCTTAAAGAAACTTAAGAGATATAAGAAATTGTATAAAATTCTTATGGGTGTGTTACCATTATACAAAATAAATTAGTATTCGTAATAAACAAAATACCGAGGCTAAAGTATCTTGCCGGAAAGGGGTACCGTTAAAATTATATTATAAACCTCATTCGTTAGTATAATTTGCTTAAACTTTTCAACGAGTTTTATTATAGAAGATAAAACGGAGTTCGTTTGAAGAAACTTAGGAGATAGAAGAAATTGTATGAAACTTTTATGGGTGTGGTACCTTCACACGAAATAAATTATTATTCGTAACCAACAAAATACTTAGGCTAAAGTATCATGCCGGAAAGGAGTACCGTTAAAAGTGTATTAAAAACTTCATACGTTAGTATAATTAGCTTAAACTTTTAAACGAGTTTGAATAGAAGATAAACGGAGTTCGCTTAAAGAAACTTACGAGATATAAGAAATTGTATGAAACTCTTATGGTTGTGGTTCCATCATACGAAATAAATTATTATTCGTAATCAACGAAATACTTAGGTTAAAGTGTTATGCCGGAAAAGAGTACCGTTAAAAGTATAATATAAACTTCACACGTTAGAATAATTAGCTTGAACATTTATATGATTTTGATTAGGAGATAAACGGAGTTCGCTTAAAGAAACTTACGAGATATAAGAATTTGTATGAAACTCTTATGGGTGTGGTTCAATCATACGAAATAAATTATTATTCGTAACCAACAAAATACTTAGGCTAAAGTATCATGCCGGAAAGGAGTACCGTTAAAAGTATATTAAAAACTTCATACGGTAGTATAATTAGCTTAAACTTTTAAAGGAGTTTGAATAGAAGATAAACGGAGTTCGCTTAAAGAAACTTACGAGATATAAGAAATTGAATGAAACTCTTATGGTTGTGGTTCCATCATACGAAATAAATTATTATTCGTAATCAATGAAATACTTAGGCTAAAGTATCATGCCGGAAAGGAGTACCGTTAAAAGTATATTAAAAACTTCATACGTTAGTATAAGTAGCTTAAACGTTTAAACGAGTTTGATTAGAAGATAAACAGAGTTCGCTTAAAGAAACTTACGAGATATAAGAAATTGTATGAAACTCTTATGGTTATGGTTCCATCATACGAAATAAATTATTCTTCGTAATAAACGAAATACTTAGGCTAAAGTATCATGCCGGAAAGGAGTACCGTTAAAAGTATATTAAAAACTTCGTACGTTAGTATAATTAGCTTAAACTTTTAAACGAGTTTGATTAGAAGATAAACGGAGTTCGCTTAAAGAAACTTACGAGATATAAGAAATTATATGAAACTCTTATGGTTATGGTTCCATCATACGAAATAAATTATTATTCGTAATCAACGAAATAGTTAGGCTAAAGTATCATGCCGGAATGTAGTACCGTTAAAACTATATTAAAAACTTCATATGTTAGTATAATTAGCTTAAACTTTTAAACGAGTTTTATTAGAAGATAAACGGAGTTCGCTTAAAGAAACTTAAGAGATATAAGAAATTGTATAAAATTCTTATGGGTGTGTTACCATTATACAAAATAAATTAGTATTCGTAATAAACAAAATACCGAGGCTAAAGTATCTTGCCGGAAAGGGGTACCGTTAAAATTATATTATAAACCTCATTCGTTAGTATAATTTGCTTAAACTTTTCAACGAGTTTTATTATAGAAGATAAAACGGAGTTCGTTTGAAGAAACTTAGGAGATAGAAGAAATTGTATGAAACTCTTATGGGTGTGGTACCTTCACACGAAATAAATTATTATTCGTAACCAACAAAATACTTAGGCTAAAGTATCATGCCGGAAAGGAGTACCGTTAAAAGTATATTAAAAACTTCATACGTTAGTATAATTAGCTTAAACTTTTAAACGAGTTTGAATAGAAGATAAACGGAGTTCGCTTAAAGAAACTTCCGAGATATAAGAAATTGTATGAAACTCTTATGGGTGTGGTTCAATCATACGAAATAAATTATTATTCGTAATCAACGAAATACTTAGGTTAAAGTGTTATGCCGGAAAAGAGTACCGTTAAAAGTATAATATAAACTTCACACGTTAGAATAATTAGCTTGAACATTTATATGATTTTGATTAGGAGATAAACGGAGTTCGCTTAAAGAAACTTACGAGATATAAGAATTTGTATGAAACTCTTATGGGTGTGGTTCAATCATACGAAATAAATTATTATTCGTAACCAACAAAATACTTAGGCTAAAGTATCATGCCGGAAAGGAGTACCGTTAAAAGTATATTAAAAACTTCATACTGTAGTATAATTAGCTTAAACTTTTAAACGAGTTTGAATAGAAGATAAACGGAGTTCGCTTAAAGAAACTTACGAGATATAAGAAATTGAATGAAACTCTTATGGTTGTGGTTCCATCATACGAAATAAATTATTATTCGTAATCAATGAAATACTTAGGCTAAAGTATCATGCCGGAAAGGAGTACCGTTAAAAGTATATTAAAAACTTCATACGTTAGTATAAGTAGCTTAAACGTTTAAACGAGTTTGATTAGAAGATAAACAGAGTTCGCTTAAAGAAACTTACGAGATATAAGAAATTGTATGAAACTCTTATGGTTATGGTTCCATCATACGAAATAAATTATTCTTCGTAACCAACAAAATACTTAGGCTAAAGTATCATGCCGGAAAGGAGTACCGTTAAAAGTATATTAAAAACTTCATACGGTAGTATAATTAGCTTAAACTTTTAAACGAGTTTGAATAGAAGATAAACGGAGTTCGCTTAAAGAAACTTACGAGATATAAGAAATTGAATGAAACTCTTATGGTTGTGGTTCCATCATACGAAATAAATTATTATTCGTAATCAATGAAATACTTAGGCTAAAGTATCATGCCGGAAAGGAGTACCGTTAAAAGTATATTAAAAACTTCATACGTTAGTATAAGTAGCTTAAACGTTTAAACGAGTTTGATTAGAAGATAAACAGAGTTCGCTTAAAGAAACTTACGAGATATAAGAAATTGTATGAAACTCTTATGGTTATGGTTCCATCATACGAAATAAATTATTCTTCGTAATAAACGAAATACTTAGGCTAAAGTATCATGCCGGAAAGGAGTACCGTTAAAAGTATATTAAAAACTTCGTACGTTAGTATAATTAGCTTAAACTTTTAAACGAGTTTGATTAGAAGATAAACGGAGTTCGCTTAAAGAAACTTACGAGATATAAGAAATTATATGAAACTCTTATGGTTATGGTTCCATCATACGAAATAAATTATTATTCGTAATCAACGAAATAGTTAGGCTAAAGTATCATGCCGGAATGTAGTACCGTTAAAACTATATTAAAAACTTCATATGTTAGTATAATTAGCTTAAACTTTTAAACGAGTTTTATTAGAAGATAAACGGAGTTCGCTTAAAGAAACTTAAGAGATATAAGAAATTGTATAAAATTCTTATGGGTGTGTTACCATTATACAAAATAAATTAGTATTCGTAATAAACAAAATACCGAGGCTAAAGTATCTTGCCGGAAAGGGGTACCGTTAAAATTATATTATAAACCTCATTCGTTAGTATAATTTGCTTAAACTTTTCAACGAGTTTTATTATAGAAGATAAAACGGAGTTCGTTTGAAGAAACTTAGGAGATAGAAGAAATTGTATGAAACTCTTATGGGTGTGGTACCTTCACACGAAATAAATTATTATTCGTAACCAACAAAATACTTAGGCTAAAGTATCATGCCGGAAAGGAGTACCGTTAAAAGTATATTAAAAACTTCATACGTTAGTATAATTAGCTTAAACTTTTAAACGAGTTTGAATAGAAGATAAACGGAGTTCGCTTAAAGAAACTTCCGAGATATAAGAAATTGTATGAAACTCTTATGGGTGTGGTTCAATCATACGAAATAAATTATTATTCGTAATCAACGAAATACTTAGGTTAAAGTGTTATGCCGGAAAAGAGTACCGTTAAAAGTATAATATAAACTTCACACGTTAGAATAATTAGCTTGAACATTTATATGATTTTGATTAGGAGATAAACGGAGTTCGCTTAAAGAAACTTACGAGATATAAGAATTTGTATGAAACTCTTATGGGTGTGGTTCAATCATACGAAATAAATTATTATTCGTAACCAACAAAATACTTAGGCTAAAGTATCATGCCGGAAAGGAGTACCGTTAAAAGTATATTAAAAACTTCATACTGTAGTATAATTAGCTTAAACTTTTAAACGAGTTTGAATAGAAGATAAACGGAGTTCGCTTAAAGAAACTTACGAGATATAAGAAATTGAATGAAACTCTTATGGTTGTGGTTCCATCATACGAAATAAATTATTATTCGTAATCAATGAAATACTTAGGCTAAAGTATCATGCCGGAAAGGAGTACCGTTAAAAGTATATTAAAAACTTCATACGTTAGTATAAGTAGCTTAAACGTTTAAACGAGTTTGATTAGAAGATAAACAGAGTTCGCTTAAAGAAACTTACGAGATATAAGAAATTGTATGAAACTCTTATGGTTATGGTTCCATCATACGAAATAAATTATTCTTCGTAATAAACGAAATACTTAGGCTAAAGTATCATGCCGGAAAGGAGTACCGTTAAAAGTATATTAAAAACTTCGTACGTTAGTATAATTAGCTTAAACTTTTAAACGAGTTTGATTAGAAGATAAACGGAGTTCGCTTAAAGAAACTTACGAGATATAAGAAATTATATGAAACTCTTATGGTTATGGTTCCATCATACGAAATAAATTATTATTCGTAATCAACGAAATAGTTAGGCTAAAGTATCATGCCGGAAAGTAGTACCGTTAAAACTATATTAAAAACTTCATATGTTAGTATAATTAGCTTAAACTTTTAAACGAGTTTTATTAGAAGATAAACGGAGTTCGCTTAAAGAAACTTAAGAGATATAAGAAATTGTATAAAATTCTTATGGGTGTGTTACCATTATACAAAATAAATTAGTATTCGTAATAAACAAAATACCGAGGCTAAAGTATCTTGCCGGAAAGGGATACCGTTAAAATTATATTATAAACCTCATTCGTTAGTATAATTTGCTTAAACTTTTCAACGAGTTTTATTATAGAAGATAAAACGGAGTTCGTTTGAAGAAACTTAGGAGATAGAAGAAATTGTATGAAACTCTTATGGGTGTGGTACCTTCACACGAAATAAATTATTATTCGTAACCAACAAAATACTTAGGCTAAAGTATCATGCCGGAAAGGAGTACCGTTAAAAGTATATTAAAAACTTCATACGTTAGTATAATTAGCTTAAACTTTTAAACGAGTTTGAATAGAAGATAAACGGAGTTCGCTTAAAGAAACTTCCGAGATATAAGAAATTGTATGAAACTCTTATGGTTGTGGGTCCATCATACGAAATAAATTATTATTCGTAATCAACGAAATACTTAGGCTAAAGTATCATGCCGGAAAGGAGTACCGTTAAAAGTATATTAAAAACTTCATAAGTTAGTATAAGTAGCTTAAACGTTTAAACGAGTTTGATTAGAAGATAAACAGAGTTCGCTTAAAGAAACTTACGAGATATAAGAAATTGTATGAAACTCTTATGGTTATGGTTCCATCATACCAAATAAATTATTCTTCGTTATAAACGTAATACTTAGGATAAAGTATCATGCCGGAAAGGAGTACCGTTAAAAGTATATTAAAAACTTCATAGTATAATTAGCTTAAACTTTTAAACGAGTTTAATTAGAAGATAAACGGAGTTCGCTTAAAGAAACTTACGAGATATAAGAAATTATATGAAACTCTTATGGTTATGGTTCCATCATACCAAATAAATTATTCTTCGTAATAAACGAAATACTTAGGATAAAGTATCATGCCGGAAAGGAGTACCGTTAAAAAGTATATTAAAAACATCGTACGTTAGTATAATTAGCTTAAACTTTTAAACGAGTTTGATTAGAAGATAAACGGAGTTCGCTTAAAGAAACTTACGAGATATAAGAAATTATATGAAACTCTTATGGTTATGGTTCCATCATACGAAATAAATTATTATTCGTAATCAACGAAATAGTTAGGCTAAAGTATCATGCCGGAAAGTAGTACCGTTAAAACTATATTAAAAACTTCATATGTTAGTATAATTAGCTTAAACTTTTAAACGAGTTTTATTAGAAGATAAACGGAGTTCGCTTAAAGAAACTTAAGAGATATAAGAAATTGTATAAAATTCTTATGGGTGTGTTACCATTATACAAAATAAATTAATCTTCGTAATAAACAAAATACCGAGGCTAAAGTATCTTGCCGGAAAGGGGTACCGTTAAAATTATATCATAAACCTCATTCGTTAGTATAATTTGCTTAAACTTTTCAACGAGTTTTATTATAGAAGATAAAACGGAGTTCGTTTGAAGAAACTTAGGAGGTAGAAGAAATTGTATGAAACTCTTATGGGTGTGGTACCTTCACACGAAATAAATTATTATTCGTAACCAACAAAATACTTAGGCTAAAGTATCATGCCGGAAAGGAGTACCGTTAAAAGTATATTAAAAACTTCATACATTAGTATAATTAGCTTAAACTTTTAAACGAGTTTGAATAGAAGATAAACGGAGTTCGCTTAAAGAAACTTACGAGATATAAGAAATTGTATGAAACTCTTATGGTTGTGGTTCCATCATACGAAATAAATTATTATTCATAATCAACGAAATACTTAGGTTAAAGTGTTATGCCGGAAAAGAGTACCGTTAAAAGTATAATATAAACTTCACACGTTAGAATAATTAGCTTGAACATTTATATGATTTTGATTAGGAGATAAACGGAGTTCGCTTAAAGAAACTTACGAGATATAAGAATTTGTAAGAAACTCTTATGGGTGTGGTTCAATCATACGAAATAAATTATTATTCGTAACCAACAAAATACTTAGGCTAAAGTATCATGCCGGAAAGGAGTACCGTTAAAAGTATATTAAAAACTTCATACGTTAGTATAATTAGCTTAAACTTTTAAACTAGTTTGAATAGAAGATAAACGGAGTTCGGTTAAAGAAACTTACGAGATATAAGAAATTGTATGAAACTCTTATGGTTGTGGTTCCATCATACGAAATAAATTATTATTCGTAATCAACGAAATACTTAGGCTAAAGTATCATGCCGGAAAGGAGTACCGTTAAAAGTATATTAAAAACTTCATACGTTAGTATAAGGAGCTTAAACGTTTAAACGAGTTTGATTAGAAGATAAACAGAGTTCGCTTAAAGAAACTTACGAGATATAAGAAATTGTATGAAACTCTTATGGTTATGGTTCCATCATACGAAATAAATTATTCTTCGTAATAAACGAAATACTTAGGCTAAAGTATCATGCCGGAAAGGAGTACCGTTAAAAGTATATTAAAAACTTCGTACGTTAGTATAATTAGCTTAAACTTTTAAACGAGTTTGATTAGAAGATAAACGGAGTTCGCTTAAAGAAACTTACGAGATATAAGAAATTATATGAAACTCTTATGGTTATGGTTCCATCATACGAAATAAATTATTATTCGTAATCAACGAAATAGTTAGGCTAAAGTATCATGCCGGAAAGTAGTACCGTTAAAACTATATTAAAAACTTCATATGTTAGTATAATTAGCTTAAACTTTTAAACGAGTTTTATTAGAAGATAAACGGAGTTCGCTTAAAGAAACTTAAGAGATATAAGAAATTGTATAAAATTCTTATGGGTGTGTTACCATTATACAAAATAAATTAATATTCGTAATAAACAAAATACCGAGGCTAAAGTATCTTGCCGGAAAGGGGTACCGTTAAAATTATATTATAAACCTCATTCGTTAGTATAATTTGCTTAAACTTTTCAACGAGTTTTATTATAGAAGATAAAACGGAGTTCGTTTGAAGAAACTTAGGAGATAGAAGAAATTGTATGAAACTCTTATGGGTGTGGTACCTTCACACGAAATAAATTATTATTCGTAACCAACAAAATACTTAGGCTAAAGTATCATGCCGGAAAGGAGTACCGTTAAAAGTATATTAAAAACTTCATACGTTAGTATAATTAGCTTAAACTTTTAAACGAGTTTGAATAGAAGATAAACGGAGTTCGCTTAAAGAAACTTCCGAGATATAAGAAATTGTATGAAACTCTTATGGTTGTGGGTCCATCATACGAAATAAATTATTATTCGTAATCAACGAAATACTTAGGCTAAAGTATCATGCCGGAAAGGAGTACCGTTAAAAGTGTATTAAAAACTTCATAAGTTAGTATAAGTAGCTTAAACGTTTAAACGAGTTTGATTAGAAGATAAACAGAGTTCGCTTAAAGAAACTTACGAGATATAAGAAATTGTATGAAACTCTTATGGTTATGGTTCCATCATACCAAATAAATTATTCTTCGTTATAAACGTAATACTTAGGATAAAGTATCATGCCGGAAAGGAGTACCGTTAAAAGTATATTAAAAACTTCATAGTATAATTAGCTTAAACTTTTAAACGAGTTTAATTAGAAGATAAACGGAGTTCGCTTAAAGAAACTTACGAGATATAAGAAATTATATGAAACTCTTATGGTTATGGTTCCATCATACCAAATAAATTATTCTTCGTAATAAACGAAATACTTAGGATAAAGTATCATGCCGGAAAGGAGTACCGTTAAAAAGTATATTAAAAACATCGTACGTTAGTATAATTAGCTTAAACTTTTAAACGAGTTTGATTAGAAGATAAACGGAGTTCGCTTAAAGAAACTTACGAGATATAAGAAATTATATGAAACTCTTATGGTTATGGTTCCATCATACGAAATAAATTATTATTCGTAATCAACGAAATAGTTAGGCTAAAGTATCATGCCGGAAAGTAGTACCGTTAAAACTATATTAAAAACTTCATATGTTAGTATAATTAGCTTAAACTTTTAAACGAGTTTTATTAGAAGATAAACGGAGTTCGCTTAAAGAAACTTAAGAGATATAAGAAATTGTATAAAATTCTTATGGGTGTGTTACCATTATACAAAATAAATTAATCTTCGTAATAAACAAAATACCGAGGCTAAAGTATCTTGCCGGAAAGGGGTACCGTTAAAATTATATCATAAACCTCATTCGTTAGTATAATTTGGTTAAACTTTTCAACGAGTTTTATTATAGAAGATAAAACGGAGTTCGTTTGAAGAAACTTAGGAGATAGAAGAAATTGTATGAAACTCTTATGGGTGTGGTACCTTCACACGAAATAAATTATTATTCGTAACCAACAAAATACTTAGGCTAAAGTATCATGCCGGAAAGGAGTACCGTTAAAAGTATATTAAAAACTTCATACATTAGTATAATTAGCTTAAACTTTTAAACGAGTTTGAATAGAAGATAAACGGAGTTCGCTTAAAGAAACTTACGAGATATAAGAAATTGTATGAAACTCTTATGGTTGTGGTTCCATCATACGAAATAAATTATTATTCATAATCAACGAAATACTTAGGTTAAAGTGTTATGCCGGAAAAGAGTACCGTTAAAAGTATAATATAAACTTCACACGTTAGAATAATTAGCTTGAACATTTATATGATTTTGATTAGGAGATAAACGGAGTTCGCTTAAAGAAACTTACGAGATATAAGAATTTGTAAGAAACTCTTATGGGTGTGGTTCAATCATACGAAATAAATTATTATTCGTAACCAACAAAATACTTAGGCTAAAGTATCATGCCGGAAAGGAGTACCGTTAAAAGTATATTAAAAAGTTCATACGTTAGTATAATTAGCTTAAACTTTTAAACTAGTTTGAATAGAAGATAAACGGAGTTCGCTTAAAGAAACTTACGAGATATAAGAAATTGTATGAAACTCTTATGGTTGTGGTTCCATCATACGAAATAAATTATTATTCGTAATCAACGAAATACTTAGGCTAAAGTATCATGCCGGAAAGGAGTACCGTTAAAAGTATATTAAAAACTTCATACGTTAGTATAAGGAGCTTAAACGTTTAAACGAGTTTGATTAGAAGATAAACAGAGTTCGCTTAAAGAAACTTACGAGATATAAGAAATTGTATGAAACTCTTATGGTTATGGTTCCATCATACGAAATAAATTATTCTTCGTAATAAACGAAATACTTAGGCTAAAGTATCATGCCGGAAAGGAGTACCGTTAAAAGTATATTAAAAACTTCGTACGTTAGTATAATTAGCTTAAACTTTTAAACGAGTTTGATTAGAAGATAAACGGAGTTCGCTTAAAGAAACTTACGAGATATAAGAAATTATATGAAACTCTTATGGTTATGGTTCCATCATACGAAATAAATTATTATTCGTAATCAACGAAATAGTTAGGCTAAAGTATCATGCCGGAAAGTAGTACCGTTAAAATTATATTAAAAACTTCATATGTTAGTATAATTAGCTTAAACTTTTAAACGAGTTTTATTAGAAGATAAACGGAGTTCGCTTAAAGAAACTTAAGAGATATAAGAAATTGTATAAAATTCTTATGGGTGTGTTACCATTATACAAAATAAATTAGTATTCGTAATAAACAAAATACCGAGGGTAAAGTATCTTGCCGGAAAGGGGGTACCGTTAAAATTATATTATAAACCTCATTCGTTAGTATAATTTGCTTAAACTTTTCAACGAGTTTTATTATAGAAGATAAAACGGAGTTCGTTTGAAGAAACTTAGGAGATAGAAGAAATTGTATGAAACTCTTATGGGTGTGGTACCTTCACACGAAATAAATTATTATTCGTAACCAACAAAATACTTAGGCTAAAGTATCATGCCGGAAAGGAGTACCGTTAAAAGTGTATTAAAAACTTCATACGTTAGTATAATTAGCTTAAACTTTTAAACGAGTTTGAATAGAAGATAAACGGAGTTCGCTTAAAGAAACTTACGAGATATAAGAAATTGTATGAAACTCTTATGGTTGTGGTTCCATCATACGAAATAAATTATTATTCGTAATCAACGAAATACTTAGGTTAAAGTGTTATGCCGGAAAAGAGTACCGTTAAAAGTATAATATAAACTTCACACGTTAGAATAATTAGCTTGAACATTTATATGATTTTGATTAGGAGATAAACGGAGTTCGCTTAAAGAAACTTACGAGATATAAGAATTTGTATGAAACTCTTATGGGTGTGGTTCAATCATACGAAATAAATTATTATTCGTAACCAACAAAATACTTAGGCTAAAGTATCATGCCGGAAAGGAGTACCGTTAAAAGTATATTAAAAACTTCATACGGTAGTATAATTAGCTTAAACTTTTAAACGAGTTTGAATAGAAGATAAACGGAGTTCGCTTAAAGAAACTTACGAGATATAAGAAATTGAATGAAACTCTTATGGTTGTGGTTCCATCATACGAAATAAATTATTATTCGTAATCAATGAAATACTTAGGCTAAAGTATCATGCCGGAAAGGAGTACCGTTAAAAGTATATTAAAAACTTCATACGTTAGTATAAGTAGCTTAAACGTTTAAACGAGTTTGATTAGAAGATAAACAGAGTTCGCTTAAAGAAACTTACGAGATATAAGAAATTGTATGAAACTCTTATGGTTATGGTTCCATCATACGAAATAAATTATTCTTCGTAATAAACGAAATACTTAGGCTAAAGTATCATGCCGGAAAGGAGTACCGTTAAAAGTATATTAAAAACTTCGTACGTTAGTATAATTAGCTTAAACTTTTAAACGAGTTTGATTAGAAGATAAACGGAGTTCGGTTAAAGAAACTTACGAGATATAAGAAATTATATGAAACTCTTATGGTTATGGTTCCATCATACGAAATAAATTATTATTCGTAATCAACGAAATAGTTAGGCTAAAGTATCATGCCGGAAAGTAGTACCGTTAAAACTATATTAAAAACTTCATATGTTAGTATAATTTGCTTAAACTTTTAAACGAGTTTTATTAGAAGATAAACGGAGTTCGCTTAAAGAAACTTAAGAGATATAAGAAATTGTATAAAATTCTTATGGGTGTGTTACCATTATACAAAATAAATTAGTATTCGTTATAAACAAAATACCGAGGCTAAAGTATCATGCCGGAAAAGGGTACCGATAAAATTATATTATAAACCTCATTCGTTAGTATAATTTGCTTAAACTTTTCAATGAGTTTTATTATAGAAGATAAACGGAGTTCGTTTGAAGAAACTTACGAGATATAAGAAATTGTATGAAACTCTTATGGGTGTGGTACCATTACACGAAATAAATTATTACTCGTAATAAACGAAATACTTAGGCTAAAGTGTTATGCCGGAAAAGAGTACCGTTAAAAATATAATATACACTTCACACGTTAGTATAATAAGCTTGAACATTTAAATGATTTTTATTAGAAGATAAACGGAGTTCGCTTAAAGAAACTTCCGAGATATAAGAAATTGTATGAAACTCTTATGGGTGTGGTTCAATCATGCGAAATAAATTATTATTCGTAATCAACAAAATACTTAGGCTAAAGTATCATGCCGGAAAGGAGTACCGTTAAAAGTATATTAAAAACTTCATACGTTAGTATAATTAGCTTAAACTTTTAAACGAGTTTGAATAGAAGATAAACGGAGTTCGCTTAAAGAAACTTACGAGATAGAAGAAATTGTATGAAACTCTTATGGTTGTGGGTCCATCATACGAAATAAATTATTATTCGTAATCAACGAAATACTTAGGCTAAAGTATCATGCCGGAAAGGAGTACCGTTAAAAGTATATTAAAAACTTCATAAGTTAGTATAAGTAGCTTAAACGTTTAAACGAGTTTGATTAGAAGATAAACAGAGTTCGCTTAAAGAAACTTACGAGATATAAGAAATTGTATGAAACTCTTATGGTTATGGTTCCATCATACCAAATAAATTATTCTTCGTAATAAACGTAATACTTAGGATAAAGTATCATGCCGGAAAGGAGTACCGTTAAAAGTATATTAAAAACTTCGTACGTTAGTATAATTAGCTTAAACTTTTAAACGAGTTTAATTAGAAGATAAACGGAGTTCGCTTAAAGAAACTTACGAGATATAAGAAATTATATGAAACTCTTATGGTTATGGTTCCATCATACCAAATAAATTATTCTTCGTAATAAACGAAATACTTAGGATAAAGTATCATGCCGGAAAGGAGTACCGTTAAAAAGTATATTAAAAACATCGTACGTTAGTATAATTAGCTTAAACTTTTAAACGAGTTTGATTAGAAGATAAACGGAGTTCGCTTAAAGAAACTTACGAGATATAAGAAATTATATGAAACTCTTATGGTTATGGTTCCATCATACGAAATAAATTATTATTCGTAATCAACGAAATAGTTAGGCTAAAGTATCATGCCGGAAAGTAGTACCGTTAAAACTATATTAAAAACTTCATATGTTAGTATAATTAGCTTAAACTTTTAAACGAGTTTTATTAGAAGATAAACGGAGTTCGCTTAAAGAAACTTAAGAGATATAAGAAATTGTATAAAATTCTTATGGGTGTGTTACCATTATACAAAATAAATTAATCTTCGTAATAAACAAAATACCGAGGCTAAAGTATCTTGCCGGAAAGGTGTACCGTTAAAATTATATTATAAACCTCATTCGTTAGTATAATTTGCTTAAACTTTTCAACGAGTTTTATTATAGAAGATAAAACGGAGTTCGTTTGAAGAAACTTAGGAGATAGAAGAAATTGTATGAAACTTTTATGGGTGTGGTACCTTCACACGAAATAAATTATTATTCGTAACCAACAAAATACTTAGGCTAAAGTATCATGCCGGAAAGGAGTACCGTTAAAAGTATATTAAAAACTTCATACGTTAGTATAATTAGCTTAAACTTTTAAACGAGTTTGAATAGAAGATAAACGGAGTTCGCTTAAAGAAACTTACGAGATATAAGAAATTGTATGAAACTCTTATGGTTATGGTTCCATCATACCAAATAAATTATTCTTCGTAATAAACGTAATACTTAGGATAAAGTATCATGCCGGAAAGGAGTACCGTTAAAAGTATATTAAAAACTTCGTACGTTAGTATAATTAGCTTAAACTTTTAAACGAGTTTAATTAGAAGATAAACGGAGTTCGCTTAAAGAAACTTACGAGATATAAGAAATTATATGAAACTCTTATGGTTATGGTTCCATCATACCAAATAAATTATTCTTCGTAATAAACGAAATACTTAGGATAAAGTATCATGCCGGAAAGGAGTACCGTTAAAAAGTATATTAAAAACATCGTACGTTAGTATAATTAGCTTAAACTTTTAAACGAGTTTGATTAGAAGATAAACGGAGTTCGCTTAAAGAAACTTCCGAGATATAAGAAATTGTATGAAACTCTTATGGGTGTGGTTCAATCATGCGAAATAAATTATTATTCGTAATCAACAAAATACTTAGGCTAAAGTATCATGCCGGAAAGGAGTACCGTTAAAAGTATATTAAAAACTTCATACGTTAGTATAATTAGCTTAAACTTTTAAACGAGTTTGAATAGAAGATAAACGGAGTTCGCTTAAAGAAACTTACGAGATAGAAGAAATTGTATGAAACTCTTATGGTTGTGGGTCCATCATACGAAATAAATTATTATTCGTAATCAACGAAATACTTAGGCTAAAGTATCATGCCGGAAAGGAGTACCGTTAAAAGTATATTAAAAACTTCATAAGTTAGTATAAGTAGCTTAAACGTTTAATCGAGTTTGATTAGAAGATAAACAGAGTTCGCTTAAAGAAACTTACGAGATATAAGAAATTGTATGAAACTCTTATGGTTATGGTTCCATCATACCAAATAAATTATTCTTCGTAATAAACGTAATACTTAGGATAAAGTATCATGCCGGAAAGGAGTACCGTTAAAAGTATATTAAAAACTTCGTACGTTAGTATAATTAGCTTAAACTTTTAAACGAGTTTAATTAGAAGATAAACGGAGTTCGCTTAAAGAAACTTACGAGATATAAGAAATTATATGAAACTCTTATGGTTATGGTTCCATCATACCAAATAAATTATTCTTCGTAATAAACGAAATACTTAGGATAAAGTATCATGCCGGAAAGGAGTACCGTTAAAAAGTATATTAAAAACATCGTACGTTAGTATAATTAGCTTAAACTTTTAAACGAGTTTGATTAGAAGATAAACGGAGTTCGCTTAAAGAAACTTACGAGATATAAGAAATTATATGAAACTCTTATGGTTATGGTTCCATCATACGAAATAAATTATTATTCGTAATCAACGAAATATTTAGGCTAAAGTATCATGCCGGAAAGTAGTACCGTTAAAACTATATTAAAAACTTCATATGTTAGTATAATTAGCTTAAACTTTTAAACGAGTTTTATTAGAAGATAAACGGAGTTCGCTTAAAGAAACTTAAGAGATATAAGAAATTGTATAAAATTCTTATGGGTGTGTTACCATTATACAAAATAAATTAATCTTCGTAATAAACAAAATACCGAGGCTAAAGTATCTTGCCGGAAAGGGGTACCGTTAAAATTATATTATAAACCTCATTCGTTAGTATAATTTGCTTAAACTTTTCAACGAGTTTTATTATAGAAGATAAAACGGAGTTCGTTTGAAGAAACTTAGGAGATAGAAGAAATTGTATGAAACTTTTATGGGTGTGGTACCTTCACACGAAATAAATTATTATTCGTAACCAACAAAATACTTAGGCTAAAGTATCATGCCGGAAAGGAGTACCGTTAAAAGTATATTAAAAACTTCATACGTTAGTATAATTAGCTTAAACTTTTAAACGAGTTTGATTAGAAGATAAACGGAGTTCGCTTAAAGAAACTTACGAGATATAAGAAATTGTATGAAACTCTTATGGTTATGGTTCCATCATACCAAATAAATTATTCTTCGTAATAAACGTAATACTTAGGATAAAGTATCATGCCGGAAAGGAGTACCGTTAAAAGTATATTAAAAACTTCGTACGTTAGTATAATTAGCTTAAACTTTTAAACGAGTTTAATTAGAAGATAAACGGAGTTCGCTTAAAGAAACTTACGAGATATAAGAAATTATATGAAACTCTTATGGTTATGGTTCCATCATACCAAATAAATTATTCTTCGTAATAAACGAAATACTTAGGATAAAGTATCATGCCGGAAAGGAGTACCGTTAAAAAGTATATTAAAAACATCGTACGTTAGTATAATTAGCTTAAACTTTTAAACGAGTTTGATTAGAAGATAAACGGAGTTCGCTTAAAGAAACTTCCGAGATATAAGAAATTGTATGAAACTCTTATGGGTGTGGTTCAATCATGCGAAAAAAATTATTATTCGTAATCAACAAAATACTTAGGCTAAAGTATCATGCCGGAAAGGAGTACCGTTAAAAGTATATTAAAAACTTCATACGTTAGTATAATTAGCTTAAACTTTTAAACGAGTTTGAATAGAAGATAAACGGAGTTCGCTTAAAGAAACTTACGAGATAGAAGAAATTGTATGAAACTCTTATGGTTGTGGGTCCATCATACGAAATAAATTATTATTCGTAATCAACGAAATACTTAGGCTAAAGTATCATGCCGGAAAGGAGTACCGTTAAAAGTATATTAAAAACTTCATAAGTTAGTATAAGTAGCTTAAACGTTTAAACGAGTTTGATTAGAAGATAAACAGAGTTCGCTTAAAGAAACTTACGAGATATAAGAAATTGTATGAAACTCTTATGGTTATGGTTCCATCATACCAAATAAATTATTCTTCGTAATAAACGTAATACTTAGGATAAAGTATCATGCCGGAAAGGAGTACCGTTAAAAGTATATTAAAAACTTCGTACGTTAGTATAATTAGCTTAAACTTTTAAACGAGTTTAATTAGAAGATAAACGGAGTTCGCTTAAAGAAACTTACGAGATATAAGAAATTATATGAAACTCTTATGGTTATGGTTCCATCATACCAAATAAATTATTCTTCGTAATAAACGAAATACTTAGGATAAAGTATCATGCCGGAAAGGAGTACCGTTAAAAAGTATATTAAAAACATCGTACGTTAGTATAATTAGCTTAAACTTTTAAACGAGTTTGATTAGAAGATAAACGGAGTTCGCTTAAAGAAACTTACGAGATATAAGAAATTATATGAAACTCTTATGGTTATGGTTCCATCATACGAAATAAATTATTATTCGTAATCAACGAAATAGTTAGGCTAAAGTATCATGCCGGAAAGTAGTACCGTTAAAACTATATTAAAAACTTCATATGTTAGTATAATTAGCTTAAACTTTTAAACGAGTTTTATTAGAAGATAAACGGAGTTCGCTTAAAGAAACTTAAGAGATATAAGAAATTGTATAAAATTCTTATGGGTGTGTTACCATTATACAAAATAAATTAATCTTCGTAATAAACAAAATACCGAGGCTAAAGTATCTTGCCGGAAAGGGGTACCGTTAAAATTATATTATAAACCTCATTCGTTAGTATAATTTGCTTAAACTTTTCAACGAGTTTTATTATAGAAGATAAAACGGAGTTCGTTTGAAGAAACTTAGGAGATAGAAGAAATTGTATGAAACTTTTATGGGTGTGGTACCTTCACACGAAATAAATTATTATTCGTAACCAACAAAATACTTAGGCTAAAGTATCATGCCGGAAAGGAGTACCGTTAAAAGTATATTAAAAACTTCATACGTTAGTATAATTAGCTTAAACTTTTAAACGAGTTTGAATAGAAGATAAACGGAGTTCGCTTAAAGAAACTTACGAGATATAAGAAATTGTATGAAACTCTTATGGTTGTGGTTCCATCATACGAAATAAATTATTATTCGTAATCAACGAAATACTTAGGTTAAAGTGTTATGCCGGAAAAGAGTACCGTTAAAAGTATAATATAAACTTCACACGTTAGAATAATTAGCTTGAACATTTATATGATTTTGATTAGGAGATAAACGGAGTTCGCTTAAAGAAACTTACTAGATATAAGAATTTGTAAGAAACTCTTATGGGTGTGGTTCAATCATACGAAATAAATTATTATTCGTAACCAACAAAATACTTAGGCTAAAGTATCATGCCGGAAAGGAGTACCGTTAAAAGTATATTAAAAACTTCATACGTTAGTATAATTAGCTTAAACTTTTAAACGAGTTTGAATAGAAGATAAACGGAGTTCGCTTAAAGAAACTTACGAGATATAAGAAATTGAATGAAACTCTTATGGTTGTGGTTCAATCATACGAAATAAATTATTATTCGTAATCAATGAAATATTTAGGCTAAAGTATCATGCCGGAAAGGAGTACCGTTAAAAGTATATTAAAAACTTCATACGTTAGTATAAGTAGCTTAAACGTTTAAACGAGTTTGATTAGAAGATAAACAGAGTTCGCTTAAAGAAACTTACGAGATATAAGAAATTGTATGAAACTCTTATGGTTATGGTTCCATCATACGAAATAAATTATTCTTCGTAATAAACGAAATACTTAGGCTAAAGTATCATGCCGGAAAGGAGTACCGTTAAAAGTATATTAAAAACTTCGTACGTTAGTATAATTAGCTTAAACTTTTAAACGAGTTTGATTAGAAGATAAACGGAGTTCGCTTAAAGAAACTTACGAGATATAAGAAATTATATGAAACTCTTATGGTTATGGTTCCATCATACGAAATAAATTATTATTCGTAATCAACGAAATAGTTAGGCTAAAGTATCATGCCGGAAAGTAGTACCGTTAAAACTATATTAAAAACTTCATATGTTAGTATAATTAGCTTAAACTTTTAAACGAGTTTTATTAGAAGATAAACGGAGTTCGCTTAAAGAAACTTAAGAGATATAAGAAATTGTATAAAATTCTTATGGGTGTGTTACCATTATACAAAATAAATTAATCTTCGTAATAAACAAAATACCGAGGCTAAAGTATCTTGCCGGAAAGGGGTACCGTTAAAATTATATTATAAACCTCATTCGTTAGTATAATTTGCTTAAACTTTTCAACGAGTTTTATTATAGAAGATAAAACGGAGTTCGTTTGAAGAAACTTAGGAGATAGAAGAAATTGTATGAAACTTTTATGGGTGTGGTACCTTCACACGAAATAAATTATTATTCGTAACCAACAAAATACTTAGGCTAAAGTATCATGCCGGAAAGGAGTACCGTTAAAAGTATATTAAAAACTTCATACGTTAGTATAATTAGCTTAAACTTTTAAACGAGTTTGAATAGAAGATAAACGGAGTTCGCTTAAAGAAACTTACGAGATATAAGAAATTGTATGAAACTCTTATGGTTGTGGTTCCATCATACGAAATAAATTATTATTCGTAATCAACGAAATACTTAGGTTAAAGTGTTATGCCGGAAAAGAGTACCGTTAAAAGTATAATATAAACTTCACACGTTAGAATAATTAGCTTGAACATTTATATGATTTTGATTAGGAGATAAACGGAGTTCGCTTAAAGAAACTTACTAGATATAAGAATTTGTAAGAAACTCTTATGGGTGTGGTTCAATCATACGAAATAAATTATTATTCGTAACCAACAAAATACTTAGGCTAAAGTATCATGCCGGAAAGGAGTACCGTTAAAAGTATATTAAAAACTTCATACGTTAGTATAATTAGCTTAAACTTTTAAACGAGTTTGAATAGAAGATAAACGGAGTTCGCTTAAAGAAACTTACGAGATATAAGAAATTGAATGAAACTCTTATGGTTGTGGTTCAATCATACGAAATAAATTATTATTCGTAATCAATGAAATATTTAGGCTAAAGTATCATGCCGGAAAGGAGTACCGTTAAAAGTATATTAAAAACTTCATACGTTAGTATAAGTAGCTTAAACGTTTAAACGAGTTTGATTAGAAGATAAACAGAGTTCGCTTAAAGAAACTTACGAGATATAAGAAATTGTATGAAACTCTTATGGTTATGGTTCCATCATACGAAATAAATTATTCTTCGTAATAAACGAAATACTTAGGCTAAAGTATCATGCCGGAAAGGAGTACCGTTAAAAGTATATTAAAAACTTCGTACGTTAGTATAATTAGCTTAAACTTTTAAACGAGTTTGATTAGAAGATAAACGGAGTTCGCTTAAAGAAACTTACGAGATATAAGAAATTATATGAAACTCTTATGGTTATGGTTCCATCATACGAAATAAATTATTATTCGTAATCAACGAAATAGTTAGGCTAAAGTATCATGCCGGAAAGTAGTACCGTTAAAACTATATTAAAAACTTCATATGTTAGTATAATTAGCTTAAACTTTTAAACGAGTTTGAATAGAAGATAAACGGAGTTCGCTTAAAGAAACTTACGAGATATAAGAAATTGTATGAAACTCTTATGGTTGTGGTTCCATCATACGAAATAAATTATTATTCGTAATCAACGAAATACTTAGGTTAAAGTGTTATGCCGGAAAAGAGTACCGTTAAAAGTATAATATAAACTTCACACGTTAGAATAATTAGCTTGAACATTTATATGATTTTGATTAGGAGATAAACGGAGTTCGCTTAAAGAAACTTACGAGATATAAGAATTTGTAAGAAACTCTTATGGGTGTGGTTCAATCATACGAAATAAATTATTATTCGTAACCAACAAAATACTTAGGCTAAAGTATCATGCCGGAAAGGAGTACCGTTAAAAGTATATTAAAAACTTCATACGTTAGTATAATTAGCTTAAACTTTTAAACGAGTTTGAATAGAAGATAAACGGAGTTCGCTTAAAGAAACTTACGAGATATAAGAAATTGTATGAAACTCTTATGGTTGTGGTTCCATCATACGAAATAAATTATTATTCGTAATCAACGAAATACTTAGGTTAAAGTGTTATGCCGGAAAAGAGTACCGTTAAAAGTATAATATAAACTTCACACGTTAGAATAATTAGCTTGAACATTTATATGATTTTGATTAGGAGATAAACGGAGTTCGCTTAAAGAAACTTACGAGATATAAGAATTTGTAAGAAACTCTTATGGGTGTGGTTCAATCATACGAAATAAATTATTATTCGTAACCAACAAAATACTTAGGCTAAAGTATCATGCCGGAAAGGAGTACCGTTAAAAGTATATTAAAAACTTCATACGTTAGTATAATTAGCTTAAACTTTTAAACGAGTTTGAATAGAAGATAAACGGAGTTCGCTTAAAGAAACTTACGAGATATAAGAAATTGAATGAAACTCTTATGGTTGTGGTTCCATCATACGAAATAAATTATTATTCGTAATCAATGAAATATTTAGGCTAAAGTATCATGCCGGAAAGGAGTACCGTTAAAAGTATATTAAAAACTTCATACGTTAGTATAAGTAGCTTAAACGTTTAAACGAGTTTGATTAGAAGATAAACAGAGTTCGCTTAAAGAAACTTACGAGATATAAGAAATTGTATGAAACTCTTATGGTTATGGTTCCATCATACGAAATAAATTATTCTTCGTAATAAACGAAATACTTAGGCTAAAGTATCATGCCGGAAAGGAGTACCGTTAAAAGTATATTAAAAACTTCGTACGTTAGTATAATTAGCTTAAACTTTTAAACGAGTTTGATTAGAAGATAAACGGAGTTCGCTTAAAGAAACTTACGAGATATAAGAAATTATATGAAACTCTTATGGTTATGGTTCCATCATACGAAATAAATTATTATTCGTAATCAACGAAATAGTTAGGCTAAAGTATCATGCCGGAAAGTAGTACCGTTAAAACTATATTAAAAACTTCATATGTTAGTATAATTAGCTTAAAGTTTTAAACGAGTTTGAATAGAAGATAAACGGAGTTCGCTTAAAGAAACTTACGAGATATAAGAAATTGTATGAAACTCTTATGGTTGTGGTTCCATCATACGAAATAAATTATTATTCGTAATCAACGAAATACTTAGGTTAAAGTGTTATGCCGGAAAAGAGTACCGTTAAAAGTATAATATAAACTTCACACGTTAGAATAATTAGCTTGAACATTTATATGATTTTGATTAGGAGATAAACGGAGTTCGCTTAAAGAAACTTACGAGATATAAGAATTTGTAAGAAACTCTTATGGGTGTGGTTCAATCATACGAAATAAATTATTATTCGTAACCAACAAAATACTTAGGCTAAAGTATCATGCCGGAAAGGAGTACCGTTAAAAGTATATTAAAAACTTCATACGGTAGTATAATTAGCTTAAACTTTTAAACGAGTTTGAATAGAAGATAAACGGAGTTCGCTTAAAGAAACTTACGAGATATAAGAAATTGAATGAAACTCTTATGGTTGTGGTTCCATCATACGAAATAAATTATTATTCGTAATCAATGAAATACTTAGGCTAAAGTATCATGCCGGAAAGGAGTACCGTTAAAAGTATATTAAAAACTTCATACGTTAGTATAAGTAGCTTAAACGTTTAAACGAGTTTGATTAGAAGATAAACAGAGTTCGCTTAAAGAAACTTACGAGATATAAGAAATTGTATGAAACTCTTATGGTTATGGTTCCATCATACGAAATAAATTATTCTTCGTAATAAACGAAATACTTAGGCTAAAGTATCATGCCGGAAAGGAGTACCGTTAAAAGTATATTAAAAACTTCGTACGTTAGTATAATTAGCTTAAACTTTTAAACGAGTTTGATTAGAAGATAAACGGAGTTCGCTTAAAGAAACTTACGAGATATAAGAAATTATATGAAACTCTTATGGTTATGGTTCCATCATACGAAATAAATTATTATTCGTAATCAACGAAATAGTTAGGCTAAAGTATCATGCCGGAAAGTAGTACCGTTAAAACTATATTAAAAACTTCATATGTTAGTATAATTAGCTTAAACTTTTAAACGAGTTTTATTAGAAGATAAACGGAGTTCGCTTAAAGAAACTTAAGAGATATAAGAAATTGTATAAAATTCTTATGGGTGTGTTACCATTATACAAAATAAATTAGTATTCGTAATAAACAAAATACCGAGGCTAAAGTATCTTGCCGGAAAGGGGTACCGTTAAAATTATATTATAAACCTCATTCGTTAGTATAATTTGCTTAACATTTTCAACGAGTTTTATTATAGAAGATAAAACGGAGTTCGTTTGAAGAAACTTAGGAGATAGAAGAAATTGTATGAAACTCTTATGGGTGTGGTACCTTCACACGAAATAAATTATTATTCGTAACCAACAAAATATTTAGGCTAAAGTATCATGCCGGAAAGGAGTACCGTTAAAAGTATATTAAAAACTTCATACGTTAGTATAATTAGCTTAAACTTTTAAAC
Source organism: Chamaenerion angustifolium (assembly GCA_946814005.1). Lineage (NCBI taxonomy): Eukaryota > Viridiplantae > Streptophyta > Magnoliopsida > Myrtales > Onagraceae > Chamaenerion > Chamaenerion angustifolium. Next base: position 15,171,553 of record OX328274.1, read on the forward strand.
GAGTTTGAATAGAAGATAAACGGAGTTCGCTTAAAGAAACTTCCGAGATATAAGAAATTGTATGAAACTCTTATGGTTGTGGGTCCATCATACGAAATAAATTATTATTCGTAATCAACGAAATACTTAGGCTAAAGTATCATGCCGGAAAGGAGTACCGTTAAAAGTATATTAAAAACTTCATAAGTTAGTATAAGTAGCTTAAACGTTTAAACGAGTTTGATTAGAAGATAAACAGAGTTCGCTTAAAGAAACTTACGAGATATAAGAAATTGTATGAAACTCTTATGGTTATGGTTCCATCATACCAAATAAATTATTCTTCGTTATAAACGTAATACTTAGGATAAAGTATCATGCCGGAAAGGAGTACCGTTAAAAGTATATTAAAAACTTCATATGTTAGTATAATTAGCTTAAACTTTTAAACGAGTTTAATTAGAAGATAAACGGAGTTCGCTTAAAGAAACTTACGAGATATAAGAAATTATATGAAACTCTTATGGTTATGGTTCCATCATACCAAATAAATTATTCTTCGTAATAAACGAAATACTTAGGATAAAGTATCATGCCGGAAAGGAGTACCGTTAAAAAGTATATTAAAAACATCGTACGTTAGTATAATTAGCTTAAACTTTTAAACGAGTTTGATTAGAAGATAAACGGAGTTCGCTTAAAGAAACTTACGAGATATAAGAAATTATATGAAACTCTTATGGTTATGGTTCCATCATACGAAAAAATTATTATTCGTAATCAACGAAATAGTTAGGCTAAAGTATCATGCCGGAAAGTAGTACCGTTAAAACTATATTAAAAACTTCATATGTTAGTATAATTAGCTTAAACTTTTAAACGAGTTTTATTAGAAGATAAACGGAGTTCGCTTAAAGAAACTTAAGAGATATAAGAAATTGTATAAAATTCTTATGGGTGTGTTACCATTATACAAAATAAATTAGTATTCGTAATAAACAAAATACCGAGGCTAAAGTATCTTGCCGGAAAGGGGTACCGTTAAAATTATATTATAAACCTCATTCGTTAGTATAATTTGCTTAAACTTTTCAACGAGTTTTATTATAGAAGATAAAACGGAGTTCGTTTGAAGAAACTTAGGAGATAGAAGAAATTGTATGAAACTCTTATGGGTGTGGTACCTTCACACGAAATAAATTATTATTCGTAACCAACAAAATACTTAGGCTAAAGTATCATGCCGGAAAGGAGTACCGTTAAAAGTATATTAAAAACTTCATACGTTAGTATAATTAGCTTAAACTTTTAAACGAGTTTGAATAGAAGATAAACGGAGTTCGCTTAAAGAAACTTACGAGATATAAGAAATTGTATGAAACTCTTATGGTTGTGGTTCCAGCATACGAAATAAATTATTATTCGTAATCAACGAAATACTTAGGTTAAAGTGTTATGCCGGAAAAGAGTACCGTTAAAAGTATAATATAAACTTCACACGTTAGAATAATTAGCTTGAACATTTATATGATTTTGATTAGGAGATAAACGGAGTTCGCTTAAAGAAACTTACGAGATATAAGAATTTGTATGAAACTCTTATGGGTGTGGTTCAATCATACGAAATAAATTATTATTCGTAACCAACAAAATACTTAGGCTAAAGTATCATGCCGGAAAGGAGTACCGTTAAAAGTATATTAAAAACTTCATACGGTAGTATAATTAGCTTAAACTTTTAAACGAGTTTGAATAGAAGATAAACGGAGTTCGCTTAAAGAAACTTACGAGATATAAGAAATTGAATGAAACTCTTATGGTTGTGGTTCCATCATACGAAATAAATTATTATTCGTAATCAATGAAATACTTAGGCTAAAGTATCATGCCGGAAAGGAGTACCGTTAAAAGTATATTAAAAACTTCATACGTTAGTATAAGTAGCTTAAACGTTTAAACGAGTTTGATTAGAAGATAAACGGAGTTCGCTTAAAGAAACTTACGAGATATAAGAAATTGTATGAAACTCTTATGGTTATGGTTCCATCATACGAAATAAATTATTCTTCGTAATAAACGAAATACTTAGGCTAAAGTATCAAGCCGGAAAGGAGTACCGTTAAAAGTATATTAAAAACTTCGTACGTTAGTATAATTAGCTTAAACTTTTAAACGAGTTTGATTAGAAGATAAACGGAGTTCGCTTAAAGAAACTTACGAGATATAAGAAATTATATGAAACTCTTATGGTTATGGTTCCATCATACCAAATAAATTATTCTTCGTAATAAACGAAATACTTAGGATAAAGTATCATGCCGGAAAGGAGTACCGTTAAAAAGTATATTAAAAACATCGTACGTTAGTATAATTAGCTTAAACTTTTAAACGAGTTTGATTAGAAGATAAACGTAGTTCGCTTAAAGAAACTTACGAGATATAAGAAATTGTATGAAACTCTTATGGTTATGGTTCCATCATACGAAATAAATTATTATTCGTAATCAACGAAATAGTTAGGCTAAAGTATCATGCCGGAAAGTAGTACCGTTAAAACTATATTAAAAACTTCATACGTTAGTTTAATTAGTTTAAACTTTTAAATGAGTTTGATTAGAAGATAAACGGAGTTAGCTTAAAGAAACTTAAGAGATATAAGAAATTGTATAAAATTCTTATGGGTGTGTTTCCATTATACAAAATAAATTAGTATTCGTAATAAACGAAATACCGTATCATGCCGGAAAAGGGTACCGATAAAATTATATTATAAACCTCATTCGTTAGTATAATTTGCTTAAACTTTTCAATGAGTTTTATTATAGAAGATAAACGGAGTTCGCTTAAAGAAACTTACGAGATATAAGAAATTGTATGAAACTCTTATGGTTGTGGTTCCAGCATACGAAATAAATTATTATTCGTAATCAACGAAATACTTAGGTTAAAGTGTTATGCCGGAAAAGAGTACCGTTAAAAGTATAATATAAACTTCACACGTTAGAATAATTAGCTTGAACATTTATATGATTTTGATTAGGAGATAAACGGAGTTCGCTTAAAGAAACTTACGAGATATAAGAATTTGTATGAAACTCTTATGGGTGTGGTTCAATCATACGAAATAAATTATTATTCGTAACCAACAAAATACTTAGGCTAAAGTATCATGCCGGAAAGGAGTACCGTTAAAAGTATATTAAAAACTTCATACGGTAGTATAATTAGCTTAAACTTTTAAACGAGTTTGAATAGAAGATAAACGGAGTTCGCTTAAAGAAACTTACGAGATATAAGAAATTGAATGAAACTCTTATGGTTGTGGTTCCATCATACGAAATAAATTATTATTCGTAATCAATGAAATACTTAGGCTATAGTATCATGCCGGAAAGGAGTACCGTTAAAAGTATATTAAAAACTTCATACGTTAGTATAAGTAGCTTAAACGTTTAAACGAGTTTGATTAGAAGATAAACAGAGTTCGCTTAAAGAAACTTACGAGATATAAGAAATTGTATGAAACTCTTATGGTTAGGGTTCCATCATACGAAATAAATTATTCTTCGTAATAAACGAAATACTTAGGCTAAAGTATCAAGCCGGAAAGGAGTACCGTTAAAAGTATATTAAAAACTTCGTACGTTAGTATAATTAGCTTAAACTTTTAAACGAGTTTGATTAGAAGATAAACGGAGTTCGCTTAAAGAAACTTACGAGATATAAGAAATTATATGAAACTCTTATGGTTATGGTTCCATCATACCAAATAAATTATTCTTCGTAATAAACGAAATACTTAGGATAAAGTATCATGCCGGAAAGGAGTACCGTTAAAAAGTATATTAAAAACATCGTACGTTAGTATAATTAGCTTAAACTTTTAAACGAGTTTGATTAGAAGATAAACGGAGTTCGCTTAAAGAAACTTACGAGATATAAGAAATTGTATGAAACTCTTATGGTTATGGTTCCATCATACGAAATAAATTATTATTCGTAATCAACGAAATAGTTAGGCTAAAGTATCATGCCGGAAAGTAGTACCGTTAAAACTATATTAAAAACTTCATACGTTAGTTTAATTAGTTTAAACTTTTAAATGAGTTTGATTAGAAGATAAACGGAGTTAGCTTAAAGAAACTTAAGAGATATAAGAAATTGTATAAAATTCTTATGGGAGTGTTTCCATTATACAAAATAAATTAGTATTCGTAATAAACGAAATACCGTATCATGCCGGAAAAGGGTACCGATAAAATTATATTATAAACCTCATTCGTTAGTATAATTTGCTTAAACTTTTCAATGAGTTTTATTATAGAAGATAAACGGAGTTCGTTTGAAGAAACTTACGAGATATAAGAAATTGTATGAAACTCTTATGGGTGTGGTACCATTACACGAAATAAATTATTACACGTAATAAACGAAATACTTAGGATAAAGTGTTATGCCGGAAAAGAGTACCGTTAAAAATATAATACACACTTCACACGTTAGTATAATTAGCTTGAACATTTAAATGATTTTGATTAGAAGATAAACGGAGTTCGCTTAAAGAAACTTACGATATATAAGAAATTGTATGAAACTCTTATGGGTGTGGTTCAATCATACGAAATAAATTATTATTCGTAATCAACAAAATACTTAGGCTAAAGTATCATGCCGGAAAGGAGTACCGTTAAAACTATATTAAAAACTTCATACGTTAGTATAAGTAGCTTAAACGTTTAAACGAGTTTGATTAGAAGATAAACGGAGTTCGCTTAAAGAAGCTTATGAGATATAAGAAATTGTATGAAACTCTTATGGTTATGGTTCTATCATACGAAATAAATTATTCTTCGTAATCAACGAAATAGTTAGGCTAAAGTATCATGCCGGAAAGTAGTACCGTTAAGACTATATTAAAAACTTCATATGTTAGTATAATTAGCTTAAACTTTTAAACGAGTTTGATTAGAAGATAAACGGAGTTCGCTTAAAGAAACTTAAGAGATATAAGAAATTGTATAAAATTCTTATGGGTGTGTTACCATTATACAAAATAAATTAGTATTCGTAATAAACGAAATACCGTATCATGCCGGAAAAGGGTACCGATAAAATTATATTATAAACCTCATTCGTTAGTATAATTTGCTTCAACTTTTCAATGAGTTTTATTATAGAAGATAAACGGAGTTCGTTTGAAGAAACTTACGAGATATAAGAAATTGTATGAAACTCTTATGGGTGTGGTACCATTACACGAAATAAATTATTACTCGTAATAAACGAAATACTTAGGCTAAAGTGTTATGCCGGAAAAGAGTACCGTTAAAAATATAATATACACTTCACACGTTAGTATAATAAGCTTGAACATTTAAATGATTTTGATTAGAAGATAAACGGAGTTCGCTTAAAGAAACTTCCGAGATATAAGAAATTGTATGAAACTCCTATCGGTGTGGTTCCATCATACGAAATAAATTATTATTCGTAATCAACAAAATACTTAGGATAAAGTATCATGCCGGAAAGGAGTACCGTTAAAAGTATATTAAAAACTTCATACGTTAGTATAATTAGCTTAAACTTTTAAACGAGTTTGAATAGAAGATAAACGGAGTTCGCTTAAAGAAACTTACGAGATATAAGAAATTGTATGAAACTCTTATGGTTGTGAGTCCATCATACGAAATAAATTATTATTCGTAATCAACGAAATACTTAGGCTAAAGTATCATGCCGGAAAGGAGTACCGTTAAAAGTATATTAAAAACTTCATAAGTTAGTATAAGTAGCTTAAACGTTTAAACGAGTTTGATTAGAAGATAAACAGAGTTCGCTTAAAGAAACTTACGAGATATAAGAAATTGTATGAAACTCTTATGGTTATGGTTCCATCATACCAAATAAATTATTCTTCGTAATAAACGTAATACTTAGGATAAAGTATCATGCCGGAAAGGAGTACCGTTAAAAGTATATTAAAAACTTCGTACGTTAATATAATTAGCTTAAACTTTTAAACGAGTTTGATTAGAAGATAAACGGAGTTCGCTTAAAGAAACTTAAGAGATATAAGAATTTGTATGAAACTCTTATGGGTGTGGTTCAATCATACGAAATAAATTATTATTCTTAACCAACAAAATACTTAGGCTAAAGTATCATGCCGGAAAGGAGTACCGTTAAAAGTATATTAAAAACTTCATACGGTAGTATAATTAGCTTAAACTTTTAAACGAGTTTGAATAGAAGATAAACGGAGTTCGCTTAAAGAAACTTACGAGATATAAGAAATTGAATGAAACTCTTATGGTTGTGGTTCCATCATACGAAATAAATTATTATTCGTAATCAATGAAATACTTAGGCTAAAGTATCATGCCGGAAAGGAGTACCGTTAAAAGTATATTAAAAACTTCATACGTTAGTATAAGTAGCTTAAACGTTTAAACGAGTTTGATTAGAAGATAAACAGAGTTCGCTTAAAGAAACTTACGAGATATAAGAAATTGTATGAAACTCTTATGGTTAGGGTTCCATCATACGAAATAAATTATTCTTCGTAATAAACGAAATACTTAGGCTAAAGTATCAAGCCGGAAAGGAGTACCGTTAAAAGTATATTAAAAACTTCGTACGTTAGTATAATTAGCTTAAACTTTTAAACGAGTTTGATTAGAAGATAAACGGAGTTCGCTTAAAGAAACTTACGAGATATAAGAAATTATATGAAACTCTTATGGTTATGGTTCCATCATACCAAATAAATTATTCTTCGTAATAAACGAAATACTTAGGATAAAGTATCATGCCGGAAAGGAGTACCGTTAAAAAGTATATTAAAAACATCGTACGTTAGTATAATTAGCTTAAACTTTTAAACGAGTTTGATTAGAAGATAAACGGAGTTCGCTTAAAGAAACTTACGAGATATAAGAAATTGTATGAAACTCTTATGGTTATGGTTCCATCATACGAAATAAATTATTATTCGTAATCAACGAAATAGTTAGGCTAAAGTATCATGCCGGAAAGTAGTACCGTTAAAACTATATTAAAAACTTCATACGTTAGTTTAATTAGTTTAAACTTTTAAATGAGTTTGATTAGAAGATAAACGGAGTTAGCTTAAAGAAACTTAAGAGATATAAGAAATTGTATAAAATTCTTATGGGTGTGTTTCCATTATACAAAATAAATTAGTATTCGTAATAAACGAAATACCGTATCATGCCGGAAAAGGGTACCGATAAAATTATATTATAAACCTCATTCGTTAGTATAATTTGCTTAAACTTTTCAATGAGTTTTATTATAGAAGATAAACGGAGTTCGTTTGAAGAAACTTACGAGATATAAGAAATTGTATGAAACTCTTATGGGTGTGGTACCATTACACGAAATAAATTATTACACGTAATAAACGAAATACTTAGGATAAAGTGTTATGCCGGAAAAGAGTACCGTTAAAAATATAATACACACTTCACACGTTAGTATAATTAGCTTGAACATTTAAATGATTTTGATTAGAAGATAAACGGAGTTCGCTTAAAGAAACTTACGATATATAAGAAATTGTATGAAACTCTTATGGGTGTGGTTCAATCATACGAAATAAATTATTATTCGTAATCAACAAAATACTTAGGCTAAAGTATCATGCCGGAAAGGAGTACCGTTAAAACTATATTAAAAACTTCATACGTTAGTATAAGTAGCTTAAACGTTTAAACGAGTTTGATTAGAAGATAAACGGAGTTCGCTTAAAGAAGCTTATGAGATATAAGAAATTGTATGAAACTCTTATGGTTATGGTTCTATCATACGAAATAAATTATTCTTCGTAATCAACGAAATAGTTAGGCTAAAGTATCATGCCGGAAAGTAGTACCGTTAAGACTATATTAAAAACTTCATATGTTAGTATAATTAGCTTAAACTTTTAAACGAGTTTGATTAGAAGATAAACGGAGTTCGCTTAAAGAAACTTAAGAGATATAAGAAATTGTATAAAATTCTTATGGGTGTGTTACCATTATACAAAATAAATTAGTATTCGTAATAAACGAAATACCGTATCATGCCGGAAAAGGGTACCGATAAAATTATATTATAAACCTCATTCGTTAGTATAATTTGCTTCAACTTTTCAATGAGTTTTATTATAGAAGATAAACGGAGTTCGTTTGAAGAAACTTACGAGATATAAGAAATTGTATGAAACTCTTATGGGTGTGGTACCATTACACGAAATAAATTATTACTCGTAATAAACGAAATACTTAGGCTAAAGTGTTATGCCGGAAAAGAGTACCGTTAAAAATATAATATACACTTCACACGTTAGTATAATAAGCTTGAACATTTAAATGATTTTGATTAGAAGATAAACGGAGTTCGCTTAAAGAAACTTCCGAGATATAAGAAATTGTATGAAACTCCTATCGGTGTGGTTCCATCATACGAAATAAATTATTATTCGTAATCAACAAAATACTTAGGCTAAAGTATCATGCCGGAAAGGAGTACCGTTAAAAGTATATTAAAAACTTCATACGTTAGTATAATTAGCTTAAACTTTTAAACGAGTTTGAATAGAAGATAAACGGAGTTCGCTTAAAGAAACTTACGAGATATAAGAAATTGTATGAAACTCTTATGGTTGTGGGTCCATCATACGAAATAAATTATTATTCGTAATCAACGAAATACTTAGGCTAAAGTATCATGCCGGAAAGGAGTACCGTTAAAAGTATATTAAAAACTTTGTACGTTAGTATAATTAGCTTAAACTTTTAAACGAGTTTGATTAGAAGATAAACGGAGTTCGCTTAAAGAAACTTACGAGATATAAGAAATTGTATGAAACTCTTATGGGTGTGTTACCATTATACAAAATAAATTAGTATTCGTAATAAACAAAATACCGAGGCTAAAGTATCATGCCGGAAAGGGGTACCGTTAAAATTATATTATAAACCTCATTCGTTAGTATAATTTGGTTAAAGTATTCAACGAGTTTTATTATAGAAGATAAACGGAGTTCGTTTGAAGAAACTTACGAGATAGAAGAAATTGTATGAAACTCTTATGGGTGTGGTACCTTCACACGAAATAAATTATTACTCGTAATAAACGAAATACTTAGGCTAAAGTGTTATGCCGGAAAAGAGTACCGTTAAAAGTATAATATAAACTTAACGCGTTAGAATAATTAGCTTGAACATTTAAATGATTTTGATTAGGAGATAAACGGAGTTCGTTTAAAGAAACTTACGAGATATAAGAATTTGTATGAAACTCTTATGGTTGTGGTTCCATCATACGAAATAAATTATTATTCGTAATCAACGAAATACTTAGGCTAAAGTATCATGCCGGAAAGGAGTACCGTTAAAAGTATATTAAAAACTTCATACGTTAGTATAAGTAGCTTAAACGTTTAAACGAGTTTGATTAGAAGATAAAAAGATTTCGCTTGAAGAAACTTACGAGATATAAGAAATTGTATGAAACTCTTATGGTTATGGTTCCATCATACGAAATAAATTTTTCTTCGTAATAAACGAAATACTTAGGCTAAAGTATCATGCCGGAAAGGAGTACCGTTAAAAGTATATTAAAAACTTTGTACGTTAGTATAATTAGCTTAAACTTTTAAACGAGTTTGATTAGAAGATAAACGGAGTTCGCTTAAAGAAACTTACGAGATATAAGAAATTGTATGAAACTCTTATGGTTATGGTTCCATCATACGAAATAAATTATTATTCGTAATCAACGAAATAGTTAGGCTAAAGTATCATGCCGGAAAGTAGTACCGTTAAAACTATATTAAAAACTTCATATGTTAGTATAATTAGCTTAAACTTTTAAACGAGTTTGATTAGAAGATAAACGGAGTTCGCTTAAAGAAACTTAAGACATATAAGAAATTGTATAAAATTCTTATGGGTGTGTTTCCATTATACAAAATAAATTAGTATTCGTAATAAACGAAATACCGTATCATGCCGGAAAAGGGTACCGATAAAATTATATTATAAACCTCATTCGTTAGTATAATTTGCTTAAACTTTTCAATGAGTTTTATTATAGAAGATAAACGGAGTTCGTTTGAAGAAACTTACGAGATATAAGAAATTGTATGAAACTCTTATGGGTGTGGTACCATTACACGAAATAAATTATTACTCGTCATAAACAAAATACTTAGGCTAAAGTGTTATGCCGGAAAAGAGTACCGTTAAAAATATAGTATACACTTCACACGTTAGTATAATAAGCTTGAACATTTAAATGATTTTGATTAGAAGATAAACGTAGTTCGCTTAAAGAAACTTCCGAGATATAAGAATTTGTATGAAACTCTTATGGTTGTGGTTCCATCATACGAAATAAATTATTATTCGTAATCAACGAAATACTTAGGCTAAAGTATCATGCCGGAAAGGAGTACCGTTAAAAGTATATTAAAAACTTCATACGTTAGTATAAGTAGCTTAAACGTTTAAACGAGTTTGATTAGAAGATAAAAAGAGTTCGCTTGAAGAAACTTACGAGATATAAGAAATTGTATGAAACTCTTATGGTTATGGTTCCATCATACGAAATAAATTTTTCTTCGTAATAAACGAAATACTTAGGCTAAAGTATCATGCCGGAAAGGAGTACCGTTAAAAGTATATTAAAAACTTTGTACGTTAGTATAATTAGCTTAAACTTTTAAACGAGTTTGATTAGAAGATAAACGGAGTTCGCTTAAAGAAACTTACGAGATATAAGAAATTATATGAAACTCTTATGGTTATGGTTCCATCATACGAAATAAATTATTATTCGTAATCAACGAAATAGTTAGGCTAAAGTATCATGCCGGAAAATAGTACCGTTAAAATTATATTAAAAACTTCATATGTTAGTATAATTAGCTTAAACTTTTAAACGAGTTTGATTAGAAGATAAACGTAGTTCGCTTAAAGAAACTTAAGAGATATAAGAAATTGTATAAAATTCTTATGGGTGTGTTACCATTATACAAAATAAATTAGTATTCGTAATAAACAAAATACCGAGGCTAAAGTATCATGCCGGAAAGGGGTACCGTTAAAATTATATTATAAACCTCATTCGTTAGTATAATTTGCTTAAACTTTTCAACGAGTTTTATTATAGAAGATAAACGGAGTTCGTTTGAAGAAACTTACGAGATAGAAGAAATTGTATGAAACTCTTATGGGTGTGGTACCTTCACACGAAATAAATTATTACTCGTAATAAACGAAATACTTAGGCTAAAGTGTTATGCCGGAAAAGAGTACCGTTAAAAGTATAATATAAACTTCACGCGTTAGAATAATTAGCTTGAACATTTAAATGAGTTTGATTAGGAGATAAACGGAGTTCGCTTAAAGAAACTTACGAGATATAAGAATTTGTATGAAACTCTTATGGTTGTGGTTCCATCATACGAAATAAATTATTATTCGTAATCAACGAAATACTTAGGCTAAAGTATCATGCCGGAAAGGAGTACCGTTCAAAGTATATTAAAAACTTCATACGTTAGTATAAGTAGCTTAAACGTTTAAACGAGTTTGATTAGAAGATAAAAAGAGTTCGCTTAAAGAAACTTACGAGATATAAGAAATTGTATGAAACTCTTATGGTTATGGTTCCATCATACGAAATAAATTTTTCTTCGTAATAAACGAAATACTTAGGCTAAAGTATCATGCCGGAAAGGAGTACCGTTAAAAGTATATTAAAAACTTTGTACGTTAGTATAATTAGCTTAAACTTTTAAACGAGTTTGATTAGAAGATAAACGGAGTTCGCTTAAAGAAACTTACGAGATATAAGAAATTGTATGAAACTCTTATGGTTATGGTTCCATCATACGAAATAAATTATTATTCGTAATCAACGAAATAGTTAGGCTAAAGTATCATGCCGGAAAGTAGTACCGTTAAGACTATATTAAAAACTTCATATGTTAGTATAATTAGCTTAAACTTTTAAACGAGTTTGATTAGAAGATAAACGGAGTTCGGTTAAAGAAACTTAAGAGATATAAGCAATTGTATAAAATTCTTATGGGTGTGTTACCATTATACAAAATAAATTAGTATTCGTAATAAACGAAATACCGTATCATGCCGGAAAAGGGTACCGATAAAATTATATTATAAACCTCATTCGTTAGTATAATTTGCTTCAACTTTTCAATGAGTTTTATTATACAAGATAAACGGAGTTCGTTTGAAGAAACTTACGAGATATAAGAAATTGTATGAAACTCTTATGGGTGTGGTACCATTACACGAAATAAATTATTACTCGTAATAAACGAAATACTTAGGCTAAAGTGTTATGCCGGAAAAGAGTACCGTTAAAAATATAGTATACACTTCACACGTTAGTATAATAAGCTTGAACATTTAAATGATTTTGATTAGAAGATAAACGGAGTTCGCTTAAAGAAACTTCCGAGATATAAGAAATTGTATCAAACTCCTATGGGTGTGGTTCCATCATACGAAATAAATTATTATTCGTAATCAACAAAATACTTAGGCTAAAGTATCATGCCGGAAAGGAGTACCGTTAAAAGTATATTAAAAACTTCATACGTTAGTATAATTAGCTTAAACTTTTAAACGAGTTTGATTAGAAGATAAAGGGAGTTCGCTTAAAGAAACTTACGAGATATAAGAAATTATATGAAACTCTTATGGTTATGGTTCCATCATACGAAATAAATTATTATTCGTAATCAACGAAATAGTTAGGCTAAAGTATCATGCCGGAAAATAGTACCGTTAAAATTATATTAAAAACTTCATATGTTAGTATAATTAGCTTAAACTTTTAAACGAGTTTGATTAGAAGATAAACGTAGTTCGCTTAAAGAAACTTAAGAGATATAAGAAATTGTATAAAATTCTTATGGGTGTGTTACCATTATACAAAATAAATTAGTATTCGTAATAAACAAAATACCGAGGCTAAAGTATCATGCCGGAAAGGGGTACCGTTAAAATTATATTATAAACCTCATTCGTTAGTATAATTTGCTTAAACTTTTCAACGAGTTTTATTATAGAAGATAAACGGAGTTCGTTTGAAGAAACTTACGAGATAGAAGAAATTGTATGAAACTCTTATGGGTGTGGTACCTTCACACGAAATAAATTATTACTCGTAATAAACGAAATAATTAGGCTAAAGTGTTATGCCGGAAAAGAGTACCGTTAAAAGTATAATATAAACTTCACGCGTTAGAATAATTAGCTTGAACATTTAAATGATTTTGATTAGGAGATAAACGGAGTTCGCTTAAAGAAACTTACGAGATATAAGAATTTGTATGAAACTCTTATGGTTGTGGTTCCATCATACGAAATAAATTATTATTCGTAATCAACGAAATACTTAGGCTAAAGTATCATGCCGGAAAGGAGTACCGTTAAAAGTATATTAAAAACTTCATACGTTAGTATAAGTAGCTTAAACGTTTAAACGAGTTTGATTAGAAGATAAAAAGAGTTCGCTTAAAGAAACTTACGAGATATAAGAAATTGTATGAAACTCTTATGGTTATGGTTCCATCATGAGAAATAAATTTTTCTTCGTAATAAACGAAATACTTAGGCTAAAGTATCATGCCGGAAAGGAGTACCGTTAAAAGTATATTAAACACTTTGTACGTTAGTATAATTAGCTTAAACTTTTAAACGAGTTTGATTAGAAGATAAACGGAGTTCGCTTAAAGAAACTTACGAGATATAAGAAATTGTATGAAACTCTTATGGTTGTGGGTCCATCATACGAAATAAATTATTATTCGTAATCAACGAAATACTTAGGCTAAAGTATCATGCCGGAAAGGAGTACCGTTAAAAGTATATTAAAAACTTCATAAGTTAGTATAAGTAGCTTAAACGTTTAAACGAGTTTGATTAGAAGATAAACAGAGTTCGCTTAAAGAAACTTACGAGATATAAGAAATTGTATGAAACTCTTATGGTTATGGTTCCATCATACGAAATAAATTATTATTCGTAATCAACGAAATAGTTAGGCTAAAGTATCATGCCGGAAAGTAGTACCGTTAAGACTATATTAAAAACTTCATATGTTAGTATAATTAGCTTAAACTTTTAAACGAGTTTGATTAAAAGATAAACGGAGTTCGCTTAAAGAAACTTAAGAGATATAAGCAATTGTATAAAATTCTTATGGGTGTGTTACCATTATACAAAATAAATTAGTATTCGTAATAAACGAAATACCGTATCATGCCGGAAAAGGGTACCGATAAAATTATATTATAAACCTCATTCGTTAATATAATTTGCTTCAACTTTTCAATGAGTTTTATTATAGAAGATAAACGGAGTTCGTTTGAAGAAACTTACGAGATATACGAAATTGTATGAAACTCTTATGGGTGTGGTACCATTACACGAAATAAATTATTACTCGTAATAAACAAAATACTTAGGCTAAAGTGTTATGCCGGAAAAGAGTACCGTTAAAAATATAGTATACACTTCACACGTTAGTATAATAAGCTTGAGCATTTAAATGATTTTGATTAGAAGATAAACGGAGTTCGCTTAAAGAAACTTCCGAGATATAAGAAATTGTATGAAACTCCTATGGGTGTGGTTCCATCATACGAAATAAATTATTATTCGTAATCAACAAAATACTTAGGCTAAAGTATCATGCCGGAAAGGAGTACCGTTAAAAGTATATTAAAAACTTCATACGTTAGTATAATTAGCTTAAACTTTTAAACGAGTTTGAATAGAAGATAAACGGAGTTCGCTTAAAGAAACTTACGAGATATAAGAAATTGTATGAAACTCTTATGGTTGTGGGTCCATCATACGAAATAAATTATTATTCGTAATCGACGAAATACTTAGGCTAAAGTATCATGCCGGAAAGGAGTACCGTTAAAAGTATATTAAAAACTTCATAAGTTAGTATAAGTAGCTTAAACGTTTAAACGAGTTTGATTAGAAGATAAACAGAGTTCGCTTAAAGAAACTTACGAGATATAAGAAATTGTATGAAACTCTTATGGTTATGGTTCCATCATACGAAATAAATTATTCTTCGTAATAAACGTAATACTTAGGATAAAGTATCATGCCGGAAAGGAGTACCGTTAAAAGTATATTAAAAACTTCGTACGTTAATATAATTAGCTTAAACTTTTAAACGAGTTTGATTAGAAGATGAACGGAGTTCGCTTAAAGAAACTTAAGAGATATAAGAAATTGTATAAAATTCTTATGGGTGTGTTACCATTATACAAAATAAATTAGTATTCGTAATAAACAAAATACCGAGGCTAAAGTATCATGCCGGAAAGGGGTACCGTTAAAATTATATTATAAACCTCATTCGTTAGTATAATTTGCTTAAACTTTTCAACGAGTTTTATTATAGAAGATAAACGGAGTTCGTTTGAAGAAACTTACGAGATAGAAGAAATTGTATGAAACTCTTATGGGTGTGGTACCTTCACACGAAATAAATTATTACTCGTAATAAACGAAATACTTAGGCTAAAGTGTTATGCCGGAAAAGAGTACCGTTAAAAGTATAATATAAACTTCACGCGTTAGAATAATTAGCTTGAACATTTAAATGATTTTGATTAGGAGATAAACGGAGTTCGCTTAAAGAAACTTACGAGATATAAGAATTTGTATGAAACTCTTATGGTTGTGGTTCCATCATACGAAATAAATTATTATTCGTAATCAACGAAATACTTAGGCTAAAGTATCATGCCGGAAAGGAGTACCGTTAAAAGTATATTAAAAACTTCATACGTTAGTATAAATAGCTTAAACGTTTAAACGAGTTTGATTAGAAGATAAAAAGAGTTCGCTTAAAGAAACTTACGAGATATAAGAAATTGTATGAAACTCTTATGGTTGTGGTTCCATCATACGAAATAAATTTTTCTTCGTAATAAACGAAATACTTAGGCTAAAGTATCATGCCGTAAAGGAGTACCGTTAAAAGTATATTAAAAACTTTGTACGTTAGTATAATTAGCTTAAACTTTTAAACGAGTTTGATTAGAAGATAAACGGAGTTCGCTTAAAGAAACTTACGAGATATAAGAAATTGTATGAAACTCTTATGGTTATGGTTCCATCATACGAAATAAATTATTATTCGTAATCAACGAAATAGTTAGGCTAAAGTATCATGCCGGAAAGTAGTACCGTTAAGACTATATTAAAAACTTCATATGTTAGTATAATTAGCTTAAACTTTTAAACGAGTTTGATTAGAAGATAAACGGAGTTCGCTTAAAGAAACTTAAGAGATATAAGCAATTGTATAAAATTCTTATGGGTGTGTTACCATTATACAAAATAAATTAGTATTCGTAATAAACGAAATACCGTATCATGCCGGAAAAGGGTACCGATAAAATTATATTATAAACCTCATTCGTTAGTATAATTTGCTTCAACTTTTCAATGAGTTTTATTATAGAAGATAAACGGAGTTCGTTTGAAGAAACTTACGAGATATACGAAATTGTATGAAACTCTTATGGGTGTGGTACCATTACACGAAATAAATTATTACTCGTAATAAACAAAATACTTAGGCTAAAGTGTTATGCCGGAAAAGAGTACCATTAAAAATATAGTATACACTTCACACGTTAGTATAATAAGCTTGAACATTTAAATGATTTTGATTAGAAGATAAACGGAGTTCGCTTAAAGAAACTTCCGAGATATAAGAAATTGTATGAAACTCCTATGGGTGTGGTTCCATCATACGAAATAAATTATTATTCGTAATCAACAAAATACTTAGGCTAAAGTATCATGCCGGAAAGGAGTACCGTTAAAAGTATATTAAAAACTTCATACGTTAGTATAATTAGCTTAAACTTTTAAACGAGTTTGAATAGAAGATAAACGGAGTTCGCTTAAAGAAACTTACGAGATATAAGAAATTGTATGAAACTCTTATGGTTGTGGGTCCATCATACGAAATAAATTATTATTCGTAATCAACGAAATACTTAGGCTAAAGTATCATGCCGGAAAGGAGTACCGTTAAAAGTATATTAAAAACTTCATAAGTTAGTATAAGTAGCTTAAACGTTTAAACGAGTTTGATTACAAGATAAACAGAGTTCGCTTAAAGAAACTTACGAGATATAAGAAATTGTATGAAACTCTTATGGTTATGGTTCCATCATACGAAATAAATTATTATTCGTAATCAACGAAATAGTTAGGCTAAAGTATCATGCCGGAAAGTAGTACCGTTAAGACTATATTAAAAACTTCATATGTTAGTATAATTAGCTTAAACTTTTAAACGAGTTTGATTAGAAGATAAACGGAGTTCGCTTAAAGAAACTTAAGAGATATAAGCAATTGTATAAAATTCTTATGGGTGTGTTACCATTATACAAAATAAATTAGTATTCGTAATAAACGAAATACCGTATCATGCCGGAAAAGGGTACCGATAAAATTATATTATAAACCTCATTCGTTAGTATAATTTGCTTCAACTTTTCAATGAGTTTTATTATAGAAGATAAACGGAGTTCGTTTGAAAAAACTTACGAGATAGAAGAAATTGTATGAAACTCTTATGGGTGTGGTACCTTCACACGAAATAAATTATTACTCGTAATAAACGAAATACTTAGGCTAAAGTGTTATGCCGGAAAAGAGTACCGTTAAAAGTATAATATAAACTTCACGCGTTAGAATAATTAGCTTGAACATTTAAATGATTTTGATTAGGAGATAAACGGAGTTCGCTTAAAGAAACTTACGAGATATAAGAATTTGTATGATACTCTTATGGTTGTGGTTCCATCATACGAAATAAATTATTATTCGTAATCAACGAAATACTTAGGCTAAAGTATCATGCCGGAAAGGAGTACCGTTAAAAGTATATTAAAAACTTCATACGTTAGTATAAGTAGCTTAAACGTTTAAACGAGTTTGATTAGAAGATAAAAAGAGTTCGCTTAAAGAAACTTACGAGATATAAGAAATTGTATGAAACTCTTATGGTTATGGTTCCATCATACGAAATAAATTTTTCTTCGTAATAAACGAAATACTTAGGCTAAAGTATCATGCCGGAAAGGAGTACCGTTAAAAGTATATTAAAAACTTTGTACGTTAGTATAATTAGCTTAAACTTTTAAACGAGTTTGATTAGAAGATAAACGGAGTTCGCTTAAAGAAACTTACGAGATATAAGAAATTGTATGAAACTCTTATGGTTATGGTTCCATCATACGAAATAAATTATTATTCGTAATCAACGAAATAGTTAGGCTAAAGTATCATGCCGGAAATGAGTACCGTTAAGACTATATTAAAAACTTCATATGTTAGTATAATTAGCTTAAACTTTTAAACGAGTTTGATTAGAAGATAAACGGAGTTCGCTTAAAGAAACTTAAGAGATATAAGCAATTGTATAAAATTCTTATGGGTGTGTTACCATTATACAAAATAAATTAGTATTCGTAATAAACGAAATACCGTATCATGCCGGAAAAGGGTACCGATAAAATTATATTATAAACCTCATTCGTTAGTATAATTTGCTTCAACTTTTCAATGAGTTTTATTATAGAAGATAAACGGAGTTCGTTTGAAAAAACTTACGAGATAGAAGAAATTGTATGAAACTCTTATGGGTGTGGTACCTTCACACGAAATAAATTATTACTCGTAATAAACGAAATACTTAGGCTAAAGTGTTATGCCGGAAAAGAGTACCGTTAAAAGTATAATATAAACTTCACGCGTTAGAATAATTAGCTTGAACATTTAAATGATTTTGATTAGGAGATAAACGGAGTTCGCTTAAAGAAACTTACGAGATATAAGAATTTGTATGATACTCTTATGGTTGTGGTTCCATCATACGAAATAAATTATTATTCGTAATCAACGAAATACTTAGGCTAAAGTATCATGCCGGAAAGGAGTACCGTTAAAAGTATATTAAAAACTTCATACGTTAGTATAAGTAGCTTAAACGTTTAAACGAGTTTGATTAGAAGATAAAAAGAGTTCGCTTAAAGAAACTTACGAGATATAAGAAATTGTATGAAACTCTTATGGTTATGGTTCCATCATACGAAATAAATTTTTCTTCGTAATAAACGAAATACTTAGGCTAAAGTATCATGCCGGAAAGGAGTACCGTTAAAAGTATATTAAAAACTTTGTACGTTAGTATAATTAGCTTAAACTTTTAAACGAGTTTGATTAGAAGATAAACGGAGTTCGCTTAAAGAAACTTACGAGATATAAGAAATTGTATGAAACTCTTATGGTTATGGTTCCATCATACGAAATAAATTATTATTCGTAATCAACGAAATAGTTAGGCTAAAGTATCATGCCGGAAATGAGTACCGTTAAGACTATATTAAAAACTTCATATGTTAGTATAATTAGCTTAAACTTTTAAACGAGTTTGATTAGAAGATAAACGGAGTTCGCTTAAAGAAACTTAAGAGATATAAGCAATTGTATAAAATTCTTATGGGTGTGTTACCATTATACAAAATAAATTAGTATTCGTAATAAACGAAATACCGTATCATGCCGGAAAAGGGTACCGATAAAATTATATTATAAACCTCATTCGTTAGTATAATTTGCTTCAACTTTTCAATGAGTTTTATTATAGAAGATAAACGGAGTTCGTTTGAAGAAACTTACGAGATATACGAAATTGTATGAAACTCTTATGGGTGTGGTACCATTACACGAAATAAATTATTACTCGTAATAAACAAAATACTTAGGCTAAAGTGTTATGCCGGAAAAGAGTACCGTTAAAAATATAGTATACACTTCACACGTTAGTATAATAAGCTTGAACATTTAAATGATTTTGATTAGAAGATAAACGGAGTTCGCTTAAAGAAACTTCCGAGATATAAGAAATTGTATGAAACTCCTATGGGTGTGGTTCCATCATACGAAATAAATTATTATTCGTAATCAACAAAATACTTAGGCTAAAGTATCATGCCGGAAAGGAGTACCGTTAAAAGTATATTAAAAACTTCATACGTTAGTATAATTAGCTTAAACTTTTAAACGAGTTTGAATAGAAGATAAACGGAGTTCGCTTAAAGAAACTTACGAGATATAAGAAATTGTATGAAACTCTTATGGTTGTGGGTCCATCATACGAAATAAATTATTATTCGTAATCAACGAAATACTTAGGCTAAAGTATCATGCCGGAAAGGAGTACCGTTAAAAGTATATTAAAAACTTCATACGTTAGTATAAGTAGCTTAAACGTTTAAACGAGTTTGATTAGAAGATAAACAGAGTTCGCTTAAAGAAACTTACGAGATATAAGAAATTGTATGAAACTCTTATGGTTATGGTGGTTCCATCATACGAAATAAATTATTATTCGTAATCAACGAAATAGTTAGGCTAAAGTATCATGCCGGAAAATAGTACCGTTAAAATTATATTAAAAACTTCATATGTTAGTATAATTAGCTTAAACTTTTAAACGAGTTTGATTAGAAGATAAACGTAGTTCGCTTAAAGAAACTTAAGAGATATAAGAAATTGTATAAAATTCTTATGGGTGTGTTACCATTATACAAAATAAATTAGTATTCGTAATAAACAAAATACCGAGGCTAAAGTATCATGCCGGAAAGGGGTACCGTTAAAATTATATTATAAACCTCATTCGTTAGTATAATTTGCTTAAACTTTTCAACGAGTTTTATTATAGAAGATAAACGGAGTTCGTTTGAAGAAACTTACGAGATAGAAGAAATTGTATGAAACTCTTATGGGTGTGGTACCTTCACACGAAATAAATTATTACTCGTAATAAACGAAATACTTAGGCTAAAGTGTTATGCCGGAAAAGAGTACCGTTAAAAGTATAATATAAACTTCACGCGTTAGAATAATTAGCTTGAACATTTAAATGATTTTGATTAGGAGATAAACGGAGTTCGCTTAAAGAAACTTACGAGATATAAGAATTTGTATGATACTCTTATGGTTGTGGTTCCATCATACGAAATAAATTATTATTCGTAATCAACGAAATACTTAGGCTAAAGTATCATGCCGGAAAGGAGTACCGTTAAAAGTATATTAAAAACTTCATACGTTAGTATAAGTAGCTTAAACGTTTAAACGAGTTTGATTAGAAGATAAAAAGAGTTCGCTTAAAGAAACTTACGAGATATAAGAAATTGTATGAAACTCTTATGGTTATGGTTCCATCATACGAAATAAATTTTTCTTCGTAATAAACGAAATACTTAGGCTAAAGTATCATGCCGGAAAGGAGTACCGTTAAAAGTATATTAAAAACTTTGTACGTTAGTATAATTAGCTTAAACTTTTAAACGAGTTTGATTAGAAGATAAACGGAGTTCGCTTAAAGAAACTTACGAGATATAAGAAATTGTATGAAACTCTTATGGTTATGGTTCCATCATACGAAATAAATTATTATTCGTAATCAACGAAATAGTTAGGCTAAAGTATCATGCCGGAAATGAGTACCGTTAAGACTATATTAAAAACTTCATATGTTAGTATAATTAGCTTAAACTTTTAAACGAGTTTGATTAGAAGATAAACGGAGTTCGCTTAAAGAAACTTAAGAGATATAAGCAATTGTATAAAATTCTTATGGGTGTGTTACCATTATACAAAATAAATTAGTATTCGTAATAAACGAAATACCGTATCATGCCGGAAAAGGGTACCGATAAAATTATATTATAAACCTCATTCGTTAGTATAATTTTCTTCAACTTTTCAATGAGTTTTATTATAGAAGATAAACGGAGTTCGTTTGAAGAAACTTACGAGATAGAAGAAATTGTATGAAACTCTTATGGGTGTGGTACCTTCACACGAAATAAATTATTACTCGTAATAAACGAAATACTTAGGCTAAAGTGTTATGCCGGAAAAGAGTACCGTTAAAAGTATAATATAAACTTCACGCGTTAGAATAATTAGCTTGAACATTTAAATGATTTTGATTAGGAGATAAACGGAGTTCGCTTAAAGAAACTTACGAGATATAAGAATTTGTATGATACTCTTATGGTTGTGGTTCCATCATACGAAATAAATTATTATTCGTAATCAACGAAATACTTAGGCTAAAGTATCATGCCGGAAAGGAGTACCGTTAAAAGTATATTAAAAACTTCATACGTTAGTATAAGTAGCTTAAACGTTTAAACGAGTTTGATTAGAAGATAAAAAGAGTTCGCTTAAAGAAACTTACGAGATATAAGAAATTGTATGAAACTCTTATGGTTATGGTTCCATCATACGAAATAAATTTTTCTTCGTAATAAACGAAATACTTAGGCTAAAGTATCATGCCGGAAAGGAGTACCGTTAAAAGTATATTAAAAACTTTGTACGTTAGTATAATTAGCTTAAACTTTTAAACGAGTTTGATTAGAAGATAAACGGAGTTCGCTTAAAGAAACTTACGAGATATAAGAAATTGTATGAAACTCTTATGGTTATGGTTCCATCATACGAAATAAATTATTATTCGTAATCAACGAAATAGTTAGGCTAAAGTATCATGCCGGAAATGAGTACCGTTAAGACTATATTAAAAACTTCATATGTTAGTATAATTAGCTTAAACTTTTAAACGAGTTTGATTAGAAGATAAACGGAGTTCGCTTAAAGAAACTTAAGAGATATAAGCAATTGTATAAAATTCTTATGGGTGTGTTACCATTATACAAAATAAATTAGTATTCGTAATAAACGAAATACCGTATCATGCCGGAAAAGGGTACCGATAAAATTATATTATAAACCTCATTCGTTAGTATAATTTGCTTCAACTTTTCAATGAGTTTTATTATAGAAGATAAACGGAGTTCGTTTGAAGAAACTTACGAGATATACGAAATTGTATGAAACTCTTATGGGTGTGGTACCATTACACGAAATAAATTATTACTCGTAATAAACAAAATACTTAGGCTAAAGTGTTATGCCGGAAAAGAGTACCGTTAAAAATATAGTATACACTTCACACGTTAGTATAATAAGCTTGAACATTTAAATGATTTTGATTAGAAGATAAACGGAGTTCGCTTAAAGAAACTTCCGAGATATAAGAAATTGTATGAAACTCCTATGGGTGTGGTTCCATCATACGAAATAAATTATTATTCGTAATCAACAAAATACTTAGGCTAAAGTATCATGCCGGAAAGGAGTACCGTTAAAAGTATATTAAAAACTTCATACGTTAGTATAATTAGCTTAAACTTTTAAACGAGTTTGAATAGAAGATAAACGGAGTTCGCTTAAAGAAACTTACGAGATATAAGAAATTGTATGAAACTCTTATGGTTGTGGGTCCATCATACGAAATAAATTATTATTCGTAATCAACGAAATACTTAGGCTAAAGTATCATGCCGGAAAGGAGTACCGTTAAAAGTATATTAAAAACTTCATACGTTAGTATAAGTAGCTTAAACGTTTAAACGAGTTTGATTAGAAGATAAACAGAGTTCGCTTAAAGAAACTTACGAGATATAAGAAATTGTATGAAACTCTTATGGTTATGGTGGTTCCATCATACGAAATAAATTATTATTCGTAATCAACGAAATAGTTAGGCTAAAGTATCATGCCGGAAAGGGGTACCGTTAAAATTATATTATAAACCTCATTCGTTAGTATAATTTGCTTAAACTTTTCAACGAGTTTTATTATAGAAGATAAACGGAGTTCGTTTGAAGAAACTTACGAGATAGAAGAAATTGTATGAAACTCTTATGGGTGTGGTACCTTCACACGAAATAAATTATTACTCGTAATAAATGAAATACTTAGGCTAAAGTGTTATGCCGGAAAAGAGTACCGTTAAAAGTATAATATAAACTTCACGCGTTAGAATAATTAGCTTGAACATTTAAATGATTTTGATTAGGAGATAAACGGAGTTCGCTTAAAGAAACTTACGAGATATAAGAATTTGTATGAAACTCTTATGGTTGTGGTTCCATCATACGAAATAAATTATTATTCGTAATCAACGAAATACTTAGGCTAAAGTATCATGCCGGAAAGGAGTACCGTTAAAAGTATATTAAAAACTTCATACGTTAGTATAAGTAGCTTAAACGTTTAAACGAGTTTGATTAGAAGATAAAAAGAGTTCGCTTAAAGAAACTTACGAGATATAAGAAATTGTATGAAACTCTTATGGTTGTGGTTCCATCATACGAAATAAATTTTTCTTCGTAATAAACGAAATACTTAGGCTAAAGTATCATGCCGGAAAGGAGTACCGTTAAAAGTATATTAAAAACTTTGTACGTTAGTATAATTAGCTTAAACTTTTAAACGAGTTTGATTAGAAGATAAACGGAGTTCGCTTAAAGAAACTTACGAGATATAAGAAATTGTATGAAACTCTTATGGTTATGGTTCCATCATACGAAATAAATTATTATTCGTAATCAACGAAATAGTTAGGCTAAAGTATCATGCCGGAAAGTAGTACCGTTAAGACTATATTAAAAACTTCATATGTTAGTATAATTAGCTTAAACTTTTAAACGAGTTTGATTAGAAGATAAACGGAGTTCGCTTAAAGAAACTTAAGAGATATAAGCAATTGTATAAAATTCTTATGGGTGTGTTACCATTATACAAAATAAATTAGTATTCGTAATAAACGAAATACCGTATCATGCCGGAAAAGGGTACCAATAAAATTATATTATAAACCTCATTCGTTAGTATAATTTGCTTCAACTTTTCAATGAGTTTTATTATAGAAGATAAACGGAGTTCGTTTGAAGAAACTTACGAGATATACGAAATTGTATGAAACTCTTATGGGTGTGGTACCATTACACGAAATAAATTATTACTCGTAATAAACAAAATACTTAGGCTAAAGTGTTATGCCGGAAAAGAGTACCATTAAAAATATAGTATACACTTCACACGTTAGTATAATAAGCTTGAACATTTAAATGATTTTGATTAGAAGATAAACGGAGTTCGCTTAAAGAAACTTCCGAGATATAAGAAATTGTATGAAACTCCTATGGGTGTGGTTCCATCATACGAAATAAATTATTATTCGTAATCAACAAAATACTTAGGCTAAAGTATCATGCCGGAAAGGAGTACCGTTAAAAGTATATTAAAAACTTCATACGTTAGTATAATTAGCTTAAACTTTTAAACGAGTTTGAATAGAAGATAAACGGAGTTCGCTTAAAGAAACTTACGAGATATAAGAAATTGTATGAAACTCTTATGGTTGTGGGTCCATCATACGAAATAAATTATTATTCGTAATCGACGAAATACTTAGTCTAAAGTATCATGCCGGAAAGGAGTACCGTTAAAAGTATATTAAAAACTTCATAAGTTAGTATAAGTAGCTTAAACGTTTAAACGAGTTTGATTAGAAGATAAACAGAGTTCGCTTAAAGAAACTTACGAGATATAAGAAATTGTATGAAACTCTTATGGTTATGGTTCCATCATACCAAATAAATTATTCTTCGTAATAAACGTAATACTTAGGATAAAGTATCATGCCGGAAAGGAGTACCGTTAAAAGTATATTAAAAACTTCGTACGTTAATATAATTAGCTTAAACTTTTAAACGAGTTTGATTAGAAGATAAACGGAGTTCGCTTAAAGAAACTTAAGAGATATAAGAAATTGTATAAAATTCTTATGGGTGTGTTACCATTATACAAAATAAATTAGTATTCGTAATAAACAAAATACCGAGGCTAAAGTATCATGCCGGAAAGGGGTACCGTTAAAATTATATTATAAACCTCATTCGGTAGTATAATTTGCTTAAACTTTTCAACGAGTTTTATTATAGAAGATAAACGGAGTTCGGTTGAAGAAACTTACGAGATAGAAGAAATTGTATGAAACTCTTATGGGTGTGGTACCTTCACACGAAATAAATTATTATTCCTAACCAACAAAATACTTAGGCTAAAGTATCATGCCGGAAAGGAGTACCGTTAAAAGTATATTAAAAACTTCATAAGTTAGTATAAGTAGCTTAAACGTTTAAACGAGTTTGATTAGAAGATAAACAGAGTTCGCTTAAAGAAACTTACGAGATATAAGAAATTGTATGAAACTCTTATGGTTATGGTTCCATCATACCAAATAAATTATTCTTCGTAATAAACGTAATACTTAGGATAAAGTATCATGCCGGAAAGGAGTACCGTTAAAAGTATATTAAAAACTTCGTACGTTAATATAATTAGCTTAAACTTTTAAACGAGTTTGATTAGAAGATAAACGGAGTTCGCTTAAAGAAACTTAAGAGATATAAGAAATTGTATAAAATTCTTATGGGTGTGTTACCATTATACAAAATAAATTAGTATTCGTAATAAACAAAATACCGAGGCTAAAGTATCATGCCGGAAAGGGGTACCGTTAAAATTATATTATAAACCTCATTCGGTAGTATAATTTGCTTAAACTTTTCAACGAGTTTTATTATAGAAGATAAACGGAGTTCGGTTGAAGAAACTTACGAGATAGAAGAAATTGTATGAAACTCTTATGGGTGTGGTACCTTCACACGAAATAAATTATTATTCGTAACCAACAAAATACTTAGGCTAAAGTATCATGCCGGAAAGGAGTACCGTTAAAAGTATATTAAAAACTTCATACGTTAGTATAATTAGCTTAAACTTTTAAACGAGTTTGAATAGAAGATAAACGGAGTTCGCTTAAAGAAACTTACGAGATACAAGAAATTGTATGAAACTCTTATGGTTGTGGTTCCATCATACGAAATAAATTATTATTCGTAATCAACGAAATACTTAGGCTAAAGTGTTATGCCGGAAAAGAGTACCGTTAAAAGTATAATATAAACTTCACACGTTAGAATAATTAGCTTGAACATTTATATGATTTTAATTAGGAGATAAACGGAGTTCGCTTAAAGAAACTTACGAGATATAAGAATTTGTATGAAACTCTTATGGGTGTGGTTCAATCATACGAAATAAATTATTATTCGTAACCAACAAAATACTTAGGCTAAAGTATCATGCCGGAAAGGAGTACCGTTAAAAGTATATTAAAAACTTCATACGTTAGTATAATTAGCTTAAACTTTTAAACGAGTTTGAATAGAAGATAAACGGAGTTCGCTTAAAGAAACTTACGAGATATAAGAATTTGTATGAAACTCTTATGGTTGTGGTTCCATCATACGAAATAAATTATTATTCGTAATCAACGAAATACTTAGGCTAAAGTATCATGCCGGAAAGGAGTACCGTTAAAAGTATATTAAAAACTTCATACGTTAGTATAAGTAGCTTAAACGTTTAAACGAGTTTGATTAGAAGATAAAAAGAGTTCGCTTAAAGAAACTTACGAGATATAAGAAATTGTATGAAACTCTTATGGTTATGGTTCCATCATACGAAATAAATTTTTCTTCGTAATAAACGAAATACTTAGGCTAAAGTATCATGCCGGAAAGGAGTACCGTTAAAAGTATATTAAAAACTTTGTACGTTAGTATAATTAGCTTAAACTTTTAAACGAGTTTGATTAGAAGATAAACGGAGTTCGCTTAAAGAAACTTACGAGATATAAGAAATTGTATGAAACTCTTATGGTTATGGTTCCATCATACGAAATAAATTATTATTCGTAATCAACGAAATAGTTAGGCTAAAGTATCATGCCGGAAAGTAGTACCGTTAAAACTATATTAAAAACTTCATATGTTAGTATAATTAGATTAAACTTTTAAACGAGTTTGATTAGAAGATAAACGGAGTTCGCTTAAAGAAACTTAAGACATATAAGAAATTGTATAAAATTCTTATGGGTGTGTTTCCATTATACAAAATAAATTAGTATTCGTAATAAACGAAATACCGTATCATGCCGGAAAAGGGTACCGATAAAATTATATTATAAACCTCATTCGTTAGTATAATTTGCTTAAACTTTTCAATGAGTTTTATTATAGAAGATAAACGGATTTCGTTTGAAGAAACTTACGAGATAGAAGAAATTGTATGAAACTCTTATGGGTATGGTACCTTCACACGAAATAAATTATTACTCGTAATAAACGAAATACTTAGGCTAAAGTGTTATGCCGGAAAAGAGTACCGTTAAAAGTATAATATAAACTTCACACGTTAGAATAATTAGCTTGAACATTTAAATGATTTTGATTAGGAGATAAACGGAGTTCGCTTAAAGAAACTTACGAGATATAAGAATTTGTATGAAACTCTTATGGTTGTGGTTCCATCATACGAAATAAATTATTATTCGTAATCAACGAAATACTTAGGCTAAAGTATCATGCCGGAAAGGAGTACCGTTAAAAGTATATTAAAAACTTCATACGTTAGTATAAGTAGCTTAAACGTTTAAACGAGTTTGATTAGAAGATAAACAGAGTTCGCTTGAAGAAACTTACGAGATATAAGAAATTGTATGAAACTCTTATGGTTATGGTTCCATCATACGAAATAAATTATTCTTCGTAATAAACGAAATACTTAGGATAAAGTATCATGCCGGAAAGGAGTACCGTTAAAAGTATATTAAAAACTTCGTACGTTAGTATAATTAGCTTAAACTTTTAAACGAGTTTGATTAGAAGATAAACGGAGTTCGCTTAAAGAAACTTACGAGATATAAGAAATTATATGAAACTCTTATGGTTATGGTTCCATCATACGAAATAAATTATTATTCGTAATTAACGAAATAGTTAGGCTAAAGTATCATGCCAGAAAGTAGTACCGTTAAAACTATATTAAATACTTCATATGTTAGTATAATTAGCTTAAACTTTTAAATGAGTTTGATTAGAAGATAAACGGAGTTCGCTTAAAGAAACTTAAGAGATATAAGAAATTGTATAAAATTCTTATGGGTGTGTTACCATTATACAAAATAAATTAGTATTCGTAATAAACGAAATACCGTATCATGCCGGAAAAGGGTACCGATAAAATTATATTATAAACCTCATTCGTTAGTATAATTTGCTTAAACTTTTCAATGAGTTTTATTATAGAAGATAAACGGAGTTCGTTTGAAGAAACTTACGAGATATAAGAAATTGTATGAAACTCTTATGGGTGTGGTACCATTACACGAAATAAATTATTACTCGTAATAAACGAAATACTTAGGCTAAACTGTTATGCCGGAAAAGAGTACCGTTAAAAATATAATATACACTTCACACGTTAGTATAATAAGCTTGAACATTTAAATGATTTTGATTAGAAGATAAACGGAGTTCGCTTAAAGAAACTTCCGAGATATAAGAAATTGTATGAAACTCCTATGGGTGTGGTTCCATCATACGAAATAAATTATTATTCGTAATCAACAAAATACTTAGGCTAAAGTATCATGCCGGAAAGGAGTACCGTTAAAAGTATATTAAAAACTTCATACGTTAGTATAATTAGCTTAAACTTTTAAACGAGTTTGATTAGAAGATAAACGGAGTTCGCTTAAAGAAACTTACGAGATATAAGAAATTATATGAAACTCTTATGGTTATGGTTCCATCATACGAAATAAATTATTATTCGTAATCAACGAAATAGTTAGGCTAAAGTATCATGCCGGAAAGTAGTACCGTTAAAACTATATTAAAAACTTCATATGTTAGTATAATTAGCTTAAACTTTTAAACGAGTTTGATTAGAAGATAAACGTAGTTCGCTTAAAGAAACTTAATAGATATAAGAAATTGTATAAAATTCTTATGGGTGTGTTACCATTATACAAAATAAATTAGTATTCGTAATAAACAAAATACCGAGGCTAAAGTATCATGCCGGAAAGGGGTACCGTTAAAATTATATTATAAACCTCATTCGTTAGTATAATTTGCTTAAACTTTTCAACGAGTTTTATTATAGAAGATAAACGGAGTTCGTTTGAAGAAACTTACGAGATAGAAGAAATTGTATGAAACTCTTATGGGTGTGGTACCTTCACACGAAATAAATTATTACTCGTAATAAACGAAATACTTAGGCTAAAGTGTTATGCCGGAAAAGAGTACCGTTAAAAGTATAATATAAACTTCACACGTTAGAATAATTAGCTTGAACATTTAAATGATTTTGATTAGGAGATAAACGGAGTTCGCTTAAAGAAACTTACGAGATATAAGAATTTGTATGAAACTCTTATGGTTGTGGTTCCATCATACGAAATAAATTATTATTCGTAATCAACGAAATACTTAGGCTAAAGTATCATGCCGGAAAGGAGTACCGTTAAAAGTATATTAAAAACTTCATACGTTAGTATAAGTAGCTTAAACGTTTAAACGAGTTTGAATAGAAGATAAACAGAGTTCGCTTAAAGAAACTTACGAGATATAAGAAATTGTATGAAACTCTTATGGTTATGGTTCCATCATACGAAATAAATTTTTCTTCGTAATAAACGAAATACTTAGGCTAAAGTATCATGCCGGAAAGGAGTACCGTTAAAAGTATATTAAAAACTTTGTACATTAGTATAATTAGCTTAAACTTTTAAACGAGTTTGATTAGAAGATAAACGGAGTTCGCTTAAAGAAACTTACGAGATATAAGAAATTGTATGAAACTCTTATGGTTATGGTTCCATCATACGAAATAAATTATTATTCGTAATCAACGAAATAGTTAGGCTAAAGTATCATGCCGGAAAGTAGTACCGTTAAAACTATATTAAAAACTTCATATGTTAGTATAATTAGCTTAAACTTTTAAACGAGTTTGATTAGAAGATAAACGGAGTTCGCTTAAAGAAACTTAAGACATATAAGAAATTGTATAAAATTCTTATGGGTGTGTTTCCATTATACAAAATAAATTAGTATTCGTAATAAACGAAATACCGTATCATGCCGGAAAAGGGTACCGATAAAATTATATTATAAACCTCATTCGTTAGTATAATTTGCTTAAACTTTTCAATGAGTTTTATTATAGAAGATAAACGGAGTTTGTTTGAAGAAACTTACGAGATATAAGAAATTGTATGAAACTCTTATGGGTGTGGTACCATTACACGAAATAAATTATTACTCGTAATAAACGAAATACTTAGGCTAAAGTGTTATGCCGGCAAAGAGTACCGTTAAAAATATAATATACACTTCACACGTTAGTATAATAAGCTTGAACATTTAAATGATTTTGATTAGAAGATAAACGGAGTTCGCTTAAAGAAACTTCCGAGATATAAGAAATTGTATGAAACTCCTATGGGTGTGGTTCCATCATACGAAATAAATTATTATTCGTAATCAACAAAATACTTAGGCTAAAGTATCATGCCGGAAAGGAGTACCGTTAAAAGTATATTAAAAACTTCATACGTTAGTATAATTAGCTTAAACTTTTAAACGAGTTTGATTAGAAGATAAACGGAGTTCGCTTAAAGAAACTTACGAGATATAAGATATTATATGAAACTCTTATGGTTATGGTTCCATCATACGAAATAAATTATTATTCGTAATCAACGAAATAGTTAGGCTAAAGTATCATGCCGGAAAGTAGTACCGTTAAAACTATATTAAAAACTTCATATGTTAGTATAATTAGCTTAAACTTTTAAACGAGTTTGATTAGAAGATAAACGAAGTTCGCTTAAAGAAACTTAATAGATATAAGAAATTGTATAAAATTCTTATGGGTGTGTTACCATTATACAAAATAAATTAGTATTCGTAATAAACAAAATACCGAGGCTAAAGTATCATGCCGGAAAGGGGTACCGTTAAAATTATATTATAAACCTCATTCGTTAGTATAATTTGCTTAAACTTTTCAACGAGTTTTATTATAGAAGATAAACGGAGTTCGTTTGAAGAAACTTACGAGATAGAAGAAACTGTATGAAACTCTTATGGGTGTGGTACCTTCACACGAAATAAATTATTACTCGTAATAAACGAAATACTTAGGCTAAAGTGTTATGCCGGAAAAGAGTACCGTTAAAAGTATAATATAAACTTCACACGTTAGAATAATTAGCTTGAACATTTAAATGATTTTGATTAGGAGATAAACGGAGTTCGCTTAAAGAAACTTACGAGATATAAGAATTTGTATGAAACTCTTATGGTTGTGGTTCAATCATACGAAATAAATTATTCTTCGTAACCAACAAAATACTTAGGCTAAAGTATCATGCCGGAAAGGAGTACCGTTAAAAGTATATTAAAAACTTCATATGTTAGTATAATTAGCTTAAACTTTTAAACGAGTTTGAATAGAAGATAAACGGAGTTCGCTTAAAGAAACTTACGAGATATAAGAAATTGTATGAAACTCTTATGGTTATGGTTCCATCATACGAAATAAATTTTTCTTCGTAATAAACGAAATACTTAGGCTAAAGTATCATGCCGGAAAGGAGTACCGTTAAAAGTATATTAAAAACTTTGTACATTAGTATAATTAGCTTAAACTTTTAAACGAGTTTGATTAGAAGATAAACGGAGTTCGCTTAAAGAAACTTACGAGATATAAGAAATTGTATGAAACTCTTATGGTTATGGTTCCATCATACGAAATAAATTATTATTCGTAATCAACGAAATAGTTAGGCTAAAGTATCATGCCGGAAAGTAGTACCGTTAAAACTATATTAAAAACTTCATATGTTAGTATAATTAGCTTAAACTTTTAAACGAGTTTGATTAGAAGATAAACGGAGTTCGCTTAAAGAAACTTAAGACATATAAGAAATTGTATAAAATTCTTATGGGTGTGTTTCCATTATACAAAATAAATTAGTATTCGTAATAAACGAAATACCGTATCATGCCGGAAAAGGGTACCGATAAAATTATATTATAAACCTCATTCGTTAGTATAATTTGCTTAAACTTTTCAATGAGTTTTATTATAGAAGATAAACGGAGTTCGTTTGAAGAAACTTACGAGATATAAGAAATTGTATGAAACTCTTATGGGTGTGGTACCATTACACGAAATAAATTATTACTCGTAATAAACGAAATACTTAGGCTAAAGTGTTATGCCGGCAAAGAGTACCGTTAAAAATATAATATACACTTCACACGTTAGTATAATAAGCTTGAACATTTAAATGATTTTGATTAGAAGATAAACGGAGTTCGCTTAAAGAAACTTCCGAGATATAAGAAATTGTATGAAACTCCTATGGGTGTGGTTCCATCATACGAAATAAATTATTATTCGTAATCAACAAAATACTTAGGCTAAAGTATCATGCCGGAAAGGAGTACCGTTAAAAGTATATTAAAAACTTCATACGTTAGTATAATTAGCTTAAACTTTTAAACGAGTTTGATTAGAAGATAAACGGAGTTCGCTTAAAGAAACTTACGAGATATAAGATATTATATGAAACTCTTATGGTTATGGTTCCATCATACGAAATAAATTATTATTCGTAATCAACGAAATAGTTAGGCTAAAGTATCATGCCGGAAAGTAGTACCGTTAAAACTATATTAAAAACTTCATATGTTAGTATAATTAGCTTAAACTTTTAAACGAGTTTGATTAGAAGATAAACGAAGTTCGCTTAAAGAAACTTAATAGATATAAGAAATTGTATAAAATTCTTATGGGTGTGTTACCATTATACAAAATAAATTAGTATTCGTAATAAACAAAATACCGAGGCTAAAGTATCATGCCGGAAAGGGGTACCGTTAAAATTATATTATAAACCTCATTCGTTAGTATAATTTGCTTAAACTTTTCAACGAGTTTTATTATAGAAGATAAACGGAGTTCGTTTGAAGAAACTTACGAGATAGAAGAAACTGTATGAAACTCTTATGGGTGTGGTACCTTCACACGAAATAAATTATTACTCGTAATAAACGAAATACTTAGGCTAAAGTGTTATGCCTGAAAAGAGTACCGTTAAAAGTATAATATAAACTTCACACGTTAGAATAATTAGCTTGAACATTTAAATGATTTTGATTAGGAGATAAACGGAGTTCGCTTAAAGAAACTTACGAGATATAAGAATTTGTATGAAACTCTTATGGGTGTGGTTCAATCATACGAAATAAATTATTCTTCGTAACCAACAAAATACTTAGGCTAAAGTATCATGCCGGAAAGGAGTACCGTTAAAAGTATATTAAAAACTTCATACGTTAGTATAATTAGCTTAAACTTTTAAACGAGTTTGAATAGAAGATAAACGGAGTTCGCTTAAAGAAACTTACGAGATATAAGAAATTGTATGAAACTCTTATGGTTATGGTTCCATCATACGAAATAAATTTTTCTTCGTAATAAACGAAATACTTAGGCTAAAGTATCATGCCGGAAAGGAGTACCGTTAAAAGTATATTAAAAACTTTGTACATTAGTATAATTAGCTTAAACTTTTAAACGAGTTTGATTAGAAGATAAACGGAGTTCGCTTAAAGAAACTTACGAGATATAAGAAATTGTATGAAACTCTTATGGTTATGGTTCCATCATACGAAATAAATTATTATTCGTAATCAACGAAATAGTTAGGCTAAAGTATCATGCCGGAAAGTAGTACCGTTAAAACTATATTAAAAACTTCATATGTTAGTATAATTAGCTTAAACTTTTAAACGAGTTTGATTAGAAGATAAACGGAGTTCGCTTAAAGAAACTTAAGACATATAAGAAATTGTATAAAATTCTTATGGGTGTGTTTCCATTATACAAAATAAATTAGTATTCGTAATAAACGAAATACCGTATCATGCCGGAAAAGGGTACCGATAAAATTATATTATAAACCTCATTCGTTAGTATAATTTGCTTAAACTTTTCAATGAGTTTTATTATAGAAGATAAACGGAGTTCGTTTGAAGAAACTTACGAGATATAAGAAATTGTATGAAACTCTTATGGGTGTGGTACCATTACACGAAATAAATTATTACTCGTAATAAACGAAATACTTAGGCTAAAGTGTTATGCCGGCAAAGAGTACCGTTAAAAATATAATATACACTTCACACGTTAGTATAATAAGCTTGAACATTTAAATGATTTTGATTAGAAGATAAACGGAGTTCGCTTAAAGAAACTTCCGAGATATAAGAAATTGTATGAAACTCCTATGGGTGTGGTTCCATCATACGAAATAAATTATTATTCGTAATCAACAAAATACTTAGGCTAAAGTATCATGCCGGAAAGGAGTACCGTTAAAAGTATATTAAAAACTTCATACGTTAGTATAATTAGCTTAAACTTTTAAACGAGTTTGATTAGAAGATAAACGGAGTTCGCTTAAAGAAACTTACGAGATATAAGATATTATATGAAACTCTTATGGTTATGGTTCCATCATACGAAATAAATTATTATTCGTAATCAACGAAATAGTTAGGCTAAAGTATCATGCCGGAAAGTAGTACCGTTAAAACTATATTAAAAACTTCATATGTTAGTATAATTAGCTTAAACTTTTAAACGAGTTTGATTAGAAGATAAACGAAGTTCGCTTAAAGAAACTTAATAGATATAAGAAATTGTATAAAATTCTTATGGGTGTGTTACCATTATACAAAATAAATTAGTATTCGTAATAAACAAAATACCGAGGCTAAAGTATCATGCCGGAAAGGGGTACCGTTAAAATTATATTATAAACCTCATTCGTTAGTATAATTTGCTTAAACTTTTCAACGAGTTTTATTATAGAAGATAAACGGAGTTCGTTTGAAGAAACTTACGAGATAGAAGAAACTGTATGAAACTCTTATGGGTGTGGTACCTTCACACGAAATAAATTATTACTCGTAATAAACGAAATACTTAGGCTAAAGTGTTATGCCGGAAAAGAGTACCGTTAAAAGTATAATATAAACTTCACACGTTAGAATAATTAGCTTGAACATTTAAATGATTTTGATTAGGAGATAAACGGAGTTCGCTTAAAGAAACTTACGAGATATAAGAATTTGTATGAAACTCTTATGGGTGTGGTTCAATCATACGAAATAAATTATTCTTCGTAACCAACAAAATACTTAGGCTAAAGTATCATGCCGGAAAGGAGTACCGTTAAAAGTATATTAAAAACTTCATACGTTAGTATAATTAGCTTAAACTTTTAAACGAGTTTGAATAGAAGATAAACGGAGTTCGCTTAAAGAAACTTACGAGATATAAGAAATTGTATGAAACTCTTATGGTTGTGGTTCCATCATACGAAATAAATTATTATTCGTAATCAACGAAATACTTAGGCTAAAGTATCATGCCGGAAAGGAGTACCGTTAAAAGTATATTAAAAACTTCATATGTTAGTATAAGTAGCTTAAACGTTTAAACGAGTTTGATTAGAAGATAAACAGAGTTCGCTTAAAGAAACTTACGAGATATAAGAAATTGTATGAAACTCTTATGGTTATGGTTCCATCATACGAAATAAATTATTCTTCGTAATAAACGAAATACTTAGGATAAAGTATCATGCCGGAAAGGAGTACCGTTAAAAGTATATTAAAAACTTCGTACGTTAGTATAATTAGCTTAAACTTTTAAACGAGTTTGATTAGAAGATAAACAGAGTTCGCTTAAAGAAACTTACGAGATATAAGAAATTGTATGAAACTCTTATGGTTATGGTTCCATCATACGAAATAAATTATTACTCGTAATCAACGAAATAGTTAGGCTAAAGTATCATGCCGGAAAGTAGTACCGTTAAAACTATATTAAAAACTTCATATGTTAGTATAATTAGCTTAAACTTTTAAACGAGTTTGATTAGAAGATAAACGAAGTTCGCTTAAAGAAACTTAATAGATATAAGAAATTGTATAAAATTCTTATGGGTGTGTTACCATTATACAAAATAAATTAGTATTCGTTATAAACAAAATACCGAGGCTAAAGTATCATGCCGGAAAGGGGTACCGTTAAAATTATATTATAAACCTCATTCGTTAGTATAATTTGCTTAAACTTTTCAACGAGTTTTATTATAGAAGATAAACGGAGTTCGTTTGAAGAAACTTACGAGATAGAAGAAACTGTATGAAACTCTTATGGGTGTGGTACCTTCACACGAAATAAATTATTACTCGTAATAAACGAAATACTTAGGCTAAAGTGTTATGCCGGAAAAGAGTACCGTTAAAAGTATAATATAAACTTCACACGTTAGAATAATTAGCTTGAACATTTAAATGATTTTGATTAGGAGATAAACGGAGTTCGCTTAAAGAAACTTACGAGATATAAGAATTTGTATGAAACTCTTATGGGTGTGGTTCAATCATACGAAATAAATTATTCTTCGTAACCAACAAAATACTTAGGCTAAAGTATCATGCCGGAAAGGAGTACCGTTAAAAGTATATTAAAAACTTCATACGTTAGTATAATTAGCTTAAACTTTTAAACGAGTTTGAATAGAAGATAAACGGAGTTCGCTTAAAGAAACTTACGAGATATAAGAAATTGTATGAAACTCTTATGGTTGTGGTTCCATCATACGAAATAAATTATTATTCGTAATCAACGAAATACTTAGGCTAAAGTATCATGCCGGAAAGGAGTACCGTTAAAAGTATATTAAAAACTTCATATGTTAGTATAAGTAGCTTAAACGTTTAAACGAGTTTGATTAGAAGATAAACAGAGTTCGCTTAAAGAAACTTACGAGATATAAGAAATTGTATGAAACTCTTATGGTTATGGTTCCATCATACGAAATAAATTATTCTTCGTAATAAACGAAATACTTAGGATAAAGTATCATGCCGGAAAGGAGTACCGTTAAAAGTATATTAAAAACTTCGTACGTTAGTATAATTAGCTTAAACTTTTAAACGAGTTTGATTAGAAGATAAACAGAGTTCGCTTAAAGAAACTTACGAGATATAAGAAATTGTATGAAACTCTTATGGTTATGGTTCCATCATACGAAATAAATTATTACTCGTAATCAACGAAATAGTTAGGCTAAAGTATCATGCCGGAAAGTAGTACCGTTAAAACTATATTAAAAACTTCATATGTTAGTATAATTAGCTTAAACTTTTAAACGAGTTTGATTAGAAGATAAACGAAGTTCGCTTAAAGAAACTTAATAGATATAAGAAATTGTATAAAATTCTTATGGGTGTGTTACCATTATACAAAATAAATTAGTATTCGTTATAAACAAAATACCGAGGCTAAAGTATCATGCCGGAAAGGGGTACCGTTAAAATTATATTATAAACCTCATTCGTTAGTATAATTTGCTTAAACTTTTCAACGAGTTTTATTATAGAAGATTAACGGAGTTCGTTTGAAGAAACTTACGAGATAGAAGAAACTGTATGAAACTCTTATGGGTGTGGTACCTTCACACGAAATAAATTATTACTCGTAATAAACGAAATACTTAGGCTAAAGTGTTATGCCGGAAAAGAGTACCGTTAAAAGTATAATATAAACTTCACACGTTAGAATAATTAGCTTGAACATTTAAATGATTTTGATTAGGAGATAAACGGAGTTCGCTTAAAGAAACTTACGAGATATAAGAATTTGTATGAAACTCTTATGGGTGTGGTTCAATCATACGAAATAAATTATTATTCGTAACCAACAAAATACTTAGGCTAAAGTATCATGCCGGAAAGGAGTACCGTTAAAAGTATATTAAAAACTTCATACGTTAGTATAATTAGCTTAAACTTTTAAACGAGTTTGAATAGAAGATAAACGGAGTTCGCTTAAAGAAACTTACGAGATATAAGAAATTGTATGAAACTCTTATGGTTGTGGTTCCATCATACGAAATAAATTATTATTCGTAATCAACGAAATACTTAGGCTAAAGTATCATGCCGGAAAGGAGTACCGTTAAAAGTATATTAAAAACTTCATATGTTAGTATAAGTAGCTTAAACGTTTAAACGAGTTTGATTAGAAGATAAACAGAGTTCGCTTAAAGAAACTTACGAGATATAAGAAGTTGTATGAAACTCTTATGGTTATGGTTCCATCATACGAAATAAATTATTCTTCGTAATAAACGAAATACTTAGGATAAAGTATCATGCCGGAAAGGAGTACCGTTAAAAGTATATTAAAAACTTCGTACGTTAGTATAATTAGCTTAAACTTTTAAACGAGTTTGATTAGAAGATAAACAGAGTTCGCTTAAAGAAACTTACGAGATATAAGAAATTGTATGAAACTCTTATGGTTATGGTTCCATCATACGAAATAAATTATTACTCGTAATCAACGAAATAGTTAGGCTAAAGTATCATGCCGGAAAGTAGTACCGTTAAAACTATATTAAAAACTTCATATGTTAGTATAATTAGCTTAAACTTTTAAACGAGTTTGATTAGAAGATAAACGAAGTTCGCTTAAAGAAACTTAATAGATATAAGAAATTGTATAAAATTCTTATGGGTGTGTTACCATTATACAAAATAAATTAGTATTCGTTATAAACAAAATACCGAGGCTAAAGTATCATGCCGGAAAGGGGTACCGTTAAAATTATATTATAAACCTCATTCGTTAGTATAATTTGCTTAAACTTTTCAACGAGTTTTATTATAGAAGATTAACGGAGTTCGTTTGAAGAAACTTACGAGATAGAAGAAACTGTATGAAACTCTTATGGGTGTGGTACCTTCACACGAAATAAATTATTACTCGTAATAAACGAAATACTTAGGCTAAAGTGTTATGCCGGAAAAGAGTACCGTTAAAAGTATAATATAAACTTCACACGTTAGAATAATTAGCTTGAACATTTAAATGATTTTGATTAGGAGATAAACGGAGTTCGCTTAAAGAAACTTACGAGATATAAGAATTTGTATGAAACTCTTATGGGTGTGGTTCAATCATACGAAATAAATTATTATTCGTAACCAACAAAATACTTAGGCTAAAGTATCATGCCGGAAAGGAGTACCGTTAAAAGTATATTAAAAACTTCATACGTTAGTATAATTAGCTTAAACTTTTAAACGAGTTTGAATAGAAGATAAACGGAGTTCGCTTAAAGAAACTTACGAGATATAAGAAATTGTATGAAACTCTTATGGTTGTGGTTCCATCATACGAAATAAATTATTATTCGTAATCAACGAAATACTTAGGCTAAAGTATCATGCCGGAAAGGAGTACCGTTAAAAGTATATTAAAAACTTCATATGTTAGTATAAGTAGCTTAAACGTTTAAACGAGTTTGATTAGAAGATAAACAGAGTTCGCTTAAAGAAACTTACGAGATTTAAGAAATTGTATGAAACTCTTATGGTTATGGTTCCATCATACGAAATAAATTATTCTTCGTAATAAACGAAATACTTAGGATAAAGTATCATGCCGGAAAGGAGTACCGTTAAAAGTATATTAAAAACTTCGTACGTTAGTATAATTAGCTTAAACTTTTAAACGAGTTTGATTAGAAGATAAACGGAGTTCGCTTAAAGAAACTTACGAGATATAAGAAATTATATGAAACTCTTATGGTTATGGTTCCATCATACGAAATAAATTATTATTCGTAATTAACGAAATAGTTAGGCTAAAGTATCATGCCAGAAAGTAGTACCGTTAAAACTATATTAAATACTTCATATGTTAGTATAATTAGCTTAAACTTTTAAATGAGTTTGATTAGAAGATAAACGGAGTTCGCTTAAAGAAACTTAAGAGATATAAGAAATTGTATAAAATTCTTATGGGTGTGTTACCATTATACAAAATAAATTAGTATTCGTAATAAACGAAATACCGTATCATGCCGGAAAAGGGTACCGATAAAATTATATTATAAACCTCATTCGTTAGTATAATTTGCTTAAACTTTTCAATGAGTTTTATTATAGAAGATAAACGGAGTTCGTTTGAAGAAACTTACGAGATATAAGAAATTGTATGAAACTCTTATGGGTGTGGTACCATTACACGAAATAAATTATTACTCGTAATAAACGAAATACTTAGGCTAAAGTGTTATGCCGGAAAAGAGTACCGTTAAAAATATAATATACACTTCACACGTTAGTATAATAAGCTTGAACATTTAAATGATTTTGATTAGAAGATAAACGGAGTTCGCTTAAAGAAACTTCCGAGATATAAGAAATTGTATGAAACTCCTATGGGTGTGGTTCCATCATACGAAATAAATTATTATTCGTAATCAACAAAATACTTAGGCTAAAGTATCATGCCGGAAAGGAGTACCGTTAAAAGTATATTAAAAACTTCATACGTTAGTATAATTAGCTTAAACTTTTAAACGAGTTTGATTAGAAGATAAACGGAGTTCGCTTAAAGAAACTTACGAGATATAAGAAATTATATGAAACTCTTATGGTTATGGTTCCATCATACGAAATAAATTATTATTCGTAATCAACGAAATAGTTAGGCTAAAGTATCATGCCGGAAAGTAGTACCGTTAAAACTATATTAAAAACTTCATATGTTAGTATAATTAGCTTAAACTTTTAAACGAGTTTGATTAGAAGATAAACGAAGTTCGCTTAAAGAAACTTAATAGATATAAGAAATTGTATAAAATTCTTAT
This sequence comes from Chamaenerion angustifolium, assembly GCA_946814005.1. Lineage (NCBI taxonomy): Eukaryota > Viridiplantae > Streptophyta > Magnoliopsida > Myrtales > Onagraceae > Chamaenerion > Chamaenerion angustifolium. Next base: position 15,213,232 of record OX328274.1, read on the forward strand.
GGGTGTGTTACCATTATACAAAATAAATTAGTATTCGTTATAATCAAAATACCGAGGCTAAAGTATCATGCCGGAAAGGGGTACCGTTAAAATTATATTATAAACCTCATTCGTTAGTATAATTTGCTTAAACTTTTCAACGAGTTTTATTATAGAAGATAAACGGAGTTCGTTTGAAGAAACTTACGAGATAGAAGAAACTGTATGAAACTCTTATGGGTGTGGTACCTTCACACGAAATAAATTATTACTCGTAATAAACGAAATACTTAGGCTAAAGTGTTATGCCGGAAAAGAGTACCGTTAAAAGTATAATATAAACTTCACACGTTAGAATAATTAGCTTGAACATTTAAATGATTTTGATTAGGAGATAAACGGAGTTCGCTTAAAGAAACTTACGAGATATAAGAATTTGTATGAAACTCTTATGGGTGTGGTTCAATCATACGAAATAAATTATTATTCGTAACCAACAAAATACTTAGGCTAAAGTATCATGCCGGAAAGGAGTACCGTTAAAAGTATATTAAAAACTTCATACGTTAGTATAATTAGCTTAAACTTTTAAACGAGTTTGAATAGAAGATAAACGGAGTTCGCTTAAAGAAACTTACGAGATATAAGAAATTGTATGAAACTCTTATGGTTGTGGTTCCATCATACGAAATAAATTATTATTCGTAATCAACGAAATACTTAGGCTAAAGTATCATGCCGGAAAGGAGTACCGTTAAAAGTATATTAAAAACTTCATATGTTAGTATAAGTAGCTTAAACGTTTAAACGAGTTTGATTAGAAGATAAACAGAGTTCGCTTAAAGAAACTTACGAGATATAAGAAATTGTATGAAACTCTTATGGTTATGGTTCCATCATACGAAATAAATTATTCTTCGTAATAAACGAAATACTTAGGATAAAGTATCATGCCGGAAAGGAGTACCGTTAAAAGTATATTAAAAACTTCGTACGTTAGTATAATTAGCTTAAACTTTTAAACGAGTTTGATTAGAAGATAAACGGAGTTCGCTTAAAGAAACTTACGAGATATAAGAAATTATATGAAACTCTTATGGTTATGGTTCCATCATACGAAATAAATTATTATTCGTAATTAACGAAATAGTTAGGCTAAAGTATCATGCCAGAAAGTAGTACCGTTAAAACTATATTAAATACTTCATATGTTAGTATAATTAGCTTAAACTTTTAAATGAGTTTGATTAGAAGATAAACGGAGTTCGCTTAAAGAAACTTAAGAGATATAAGAAATTGTATAAAATTCTTATGGGTGTGTTACCATTATACAAAATAAATTAGTATTCGTAATAAACGAAATACCGTATCATGCCGGAAAAGGGTACCGATAAAATTATATTATAAACCTCATTCGTTAGTATAATTTGCTTAAACTTTTCAATGAGTTTTATTATAGAAGATAAACGGAGTTCGTTTGAAGAAACTTACGAGATATAAGAAATTGTATGAAACTCTTATGGGTGTGGTACCATTACACGAAATAAATTATTACTCGTAATAAACGAAATACTTAGGCTAAAGTGTTATGCCGGAAAAGAGTACCGTTAAAAATATAATATACACTTCACACGTTAGTATAATAAGCTTGAACATTTAAATGATTTTGATTAGAAGATAAACGGAGTTCGCTTAAAGAAACTTCCGAGATATAAGAAATTGTATGAAACTCCTATGGGTGTGGTTCCATCATACGAAATAAATTATTATTCGTAATCAACAAAATACTTAGGCTAAAGTATCATGCCGGAAAGGAGTACCGTTAAAAGTATATTAAAAACTTCATACGTTAGTATAATTAGCTTAAACTTTTAAACGAGTTTGATTAGAAGATAAACGGAGTTCGCTTAAAGAAACTTACGAGATATAAGAAATTATATGAAACTCTTATGGTTATGGTTCCATCATACGAAATAAATTATTATTCGTAATCAACGAAATAGTTAGGCTAAAGTATCATGCCGGAAAGTAGTACCGTTAAAACTATATTAAAAACTTCATATGTTAGTATAATTAGCTTAAACTTTTAAACGAGTTTGATTAGAAGATAAACGAAGTTCGCTTAAAGAAACTTAATAGATATAAGAAATTGTATAAAATTCTTATGGGTGTGTTACCATTATACAAAATAAATTAGTATTCGTAATAAACAAAATACCGAGGCTAAAGTATCATGCCGGAAAGGGGTACCGTTAAAATTATATTATAAACCTCATTCGTTAGTATAATTTGCTTAAACTTTTCAACGAGTTTTATTATAGAAGATAAACGGAGTTCGTTTGAAGAAACTTACGAGATATAAGAAATTGTATGAAACTCTTATGGGTGTGGTACCTTCACACGAAATAAATTATTACTCGTAATAAACGAAATACTTAGGCTAAAGTGTTATGCCGGAAAAGAGTACCGTTAAAAGTATAATATAAACTTCACACGTTAGAATAATTAGCTTGAACATTTAAATGATTTTGATTAGGAGATAAACGGAGTTCGCTTAAAGAAACTTACGAGATATAAGAATTTGTATGAAACTCTTATGGGTGTGGTTCAATCATACGAAATAAATTATTATTCGTAACCAACAAAATACTTAGGCTAAAGTATCATGCCGGAAAGGAGTACCGTTAAAAGTATATTAAAAACTTCATACGTTAGTATAATTAGCTTAAACTTTTAAACGAGTTTGAATAGAAGATAAACGGAGTTCGCTTAAAGAAACTTACGAGATATAAGAAATTGTATGAAACTCTTATGGTTGTGGTTCCATCATACGAAATAAATTATTATTCGTAATCAACGAAATACTTAGGCTAAAGTATCATGCCGGAAAGGAGTACCGTTAAAAGTATATTAAAAACTTCATATGTTAGTATAAGTAGCTTAAACGTTTAAACGAGTTTGATTAGAAGATAAACAGAGTTCGCTTAAAGAAACTTACGAGATATAAGAAATTGTATGAAACTCTTATGGTTATGGTTCCATCATACGAAATAAATTATTCTTCGTAATAAACGAAATACTTAGGATAAAGTATCATGCCGGAAAGGAGTACCGTTAAAAGTATATTAAAAACTTCGTACGTTAGTATAATTAGCTTAAACTTTTAAACGAGTTTGATTAGAAGATAAACGGAGTTCGCTTAAAGAAACTTACGAGATATAAGAAATTATATGAAACTCTTATGGTTATGGTTCCATCATACGAAATAAATTATTACTCGTAATTAACGAAATAGTTAGGCTAAAGTATCATGCCAGAAAGTAGTACCGTTAAAACTATATTAAATACTTCATATGTTAGTATAATTAGCTTAAACTTTTAAATGAGTTTGATTAGAAGATAAACGGAGTTCGCTTAAAGAAACTTAAGAGATATAAGAAATTGTTAAAATTCTTATGGGTGTGTTACCATTATACAAAATAAATTAGTATTCGTAATAAACGAAATACCGTATCATGCCGGAAAAGGGTACCGATAAAATTATATTATAAACCTCATTCGTTAGTATAATTTGCTTAAACTTTTCAATGAGTTTTATTATAGAAGATAAACGGAGTTCGTTTGAAGAAACTTACGAGATATAAGAAATTGTATGAAACTCTTATGGGTGTGGTACCATTACACGAAATAAATTATTACTCGTAATAAACGAAATACTTAGGCTAAAGTGTTATGCCGGAAAAGAGTACCGTTAAAAATATAATATACACTTCACACGTTAGTATAATAAGCTTGAACATTTAAATGATTTTGATTAGAAGATAAACGGAGTTCGCTTAAAGAAACTTCCGAGATATAAGAAATTGTATGAAACTCCTATGGGTGTGGTTCCATCATACGAAATAAATTATTATTCGTAATCAACAAAATACTTAGGCTAAAGTATCATGCCGGAAAGGAGTACCGTTAAAAGTATATTAAAAACTTCATACGTTAGTATAATTAGCTTAAACTTTTAAACGAGTTTGATTAGAAGATAAACGGAGTTCGCTTAAAGAAACTTACGAGATATAAGAAATTATATGAAACTCTTATGGTTATGGTTCCATCATACGAAATAAATTATTATTCGTAATCAACGAAATAGTTAGGCTAAAGTATCATGCCGGAAAGTAGTACCGTTAAAACTATATTAAAAACTTCATATGTTAGTATAATTAGCTTAAACTTTTAAACGAGTTTGATTAGAAGATAAACGAAGTTCGCTTAAAGAAACTTAATAGATATAAGAAATTGTATAAAATTCTTATGGGTGTGTTACCATTATACAAAATAAATTAGTATTCGTTATAAACAAAATACCGAGGCTAAAGTATCATGCCGGAAAGGGGTACCGTTAAAATTATATTATAAACCTCATTCGTTAGTATAATTTGCTTAAACTTTTCAACGAGTTTTATTATAGAAGATAAACGGAGTTCGTTTGAAGAAACTTACGAGATATAAGAAATTGTATGAAACTCTTATGGGTGTGGTACCTTCACACGAAATAAATTATTACTCGTAATAAACGAAATACTTAGGCTAAAGTGTTATGCCGGAAAAGAGTACCGTTAAAAGTATAATATAAACTTCACACGTTAGAATAATTAGCTTGAACATTTAAATGATTTTGATTAGGAGATAAACGGAGTTCGCTTAAAGAAACTTACGAGATATAAGAATTTGTATGAAACTCTTATGGGTGTGGTTCAATCATACGAAATAAATTATTATTCGTAACCAACAAAATACTTAGGCTAAAGTATCATGCCGGAAAGGAGTACCGTTAAAAGTATATTAAAAACTTCATACGTTAGTATAATTAGCTTAAACTTTTAAACGAGTTTGAATAGAAGATAAACGGAGTTCGCTTAAAGAAACTTACGAGATATAAGAAATTGTATGAAACTCTTATGGTTGTGGTTCCATCATACGAAATAAATTATTATTCGTAATCAACGAAATACTTAGGCTAAAGTATCATGCCGGAAAGGAGTACCGTTAAAAGTATATTAAAAACTTCATATGTTAGTATAAGTAGCTTAAACGTTTAAACGAGTTTGATTAGAAGATAAACAGAGTTCGCTTAAAGAAACTTACGAGATATAAGAAATTGTATGAAACTCTTATGGTTATGGTTCCATCATACGAAATAAATTATTCTTCGTAATAAACGAAATACTTAGGATAAAGTATCATGCCGGAAAGGAGTACCGTTAAAAGTATATTAAAAACTTCGTACGTTAGTATAATTAGCTTAAACTTTTAAACGAGTTTGATTAGAAGATAAACGGAGTTCGCTTAAAGAAACTTACGAGATATAAGAAATTATATGAAACTCTTATGGTTATGGTTCCATCATACGAAATAAATTATTATTCGTAATTAACGAAATAGTTAGGCTAAAGTATCATGCCAGAAAGTAGTACCGTTAAAACTATATTAAATACTTCATATGTTAGTATAATTAGCTTAAACTTTTAAATGAGTTTGATTAGAAGATAAACGGAGTTCGCTTAAAGAAACTTAAGAGATATAAGAAATTGTATAAAATTCTTATGGGTGTGTTACCATTATACAAAATAAATTAGTATTCGTAATAAACGAAATACCGTATCATGCCGGAAAAGGGTACCGATAAAATTATATTATAAACCTCATTCGTTAGTATAATTTGCTTAAACTTTTCAATGAGTTTTATTATAGAAGATAAACGGAGTTCGTTTGAAGAAACTTACGAGATATAAGAAATTGTATGAAACTCTTATGGGTGTGGTACCATTACACGAAATAAATTATTACTCGTAATAAACGAAATACTTAGGCTAAAGTGTTATGCCGGAAAAGAGTACCGTTAAAAATATAATATACACTTCACACGTTAGTATAATAAGCTTGAACATTTAAATGATTTTGATTAGAAGATAAACGGAGTTCGCTTAAAGAAACTTCCGAGATATAAGAAATTGTATGAAACTCCTATGGGTGTGGTTCCATCATACGAAATAAATTATTATTCGTAATCAACAAAATACTTAGGCTAAAGTATCATGCCGGAAAGGAGTACCGTTAAAAGTATATTAAAAACTTCATACGTTAGTATAATTAGCTTAAACTTTTAAACGAGTTTGATTAGAAGATAAACGGAGTTCGCTTAAAGAAACTTACGAGATATAAGAAATTATATGAAACTCTTATGGTTATGGTTCCATCATACGAAATAAATTATTATTCGTAATCAACGAAATAGTTAGGCTAAAGTATCATGCCGGAAAGTAGTACCGTTAAAACTATATTAAAAACTTCATATGTTAGTATAATTAGCTTAAACTTTTAAACGAGTTTGATTAGAAGATAAACGAAGTTCGCTTAAAGAAACTTAATAGATATAAGAAATTGTATAAAATTCTTATGGGTGTGTTACCATTATACAAAATAAATTAGTATTCGTTATAAACAAAATACCGAGGCTAAAGTATCATGCCGGAAAGGGGTACCGTTAAAATTATATTATAAACCTCATTCGTTAGTATAATTTGCTTAAACTTTTCAACGAGTTTTATTATAGAAGATAAACGGAGTTCGTTTGAAGAAACTTACGAGATAGAAGAAACTGTATGAAACTCTTATGGGTGTGGTACCTTCACACGAAATAAATTATTACTCGTAATAAACGAAATACTTAGGCTAAAGTGTTATGCCGGAAAAGAGTACTGTTAAAAGTATAATATAAACTTCACACGTTAGAATAATTAGCTTGAACATTTAAATGATTTTGATTAGGAGATAAACGGAGTTCGCTTAAAGAAACTTACGAGATATAAGAATTTGTATGAAACTCTTATGGGTGTGGTTCAATCATACGAAATAAATTATTATTCGTAACCAACAAAATACTTAGGCTAAAGTATCATGCCGGAAAGGAGTACCGTTAAAAGTATATTAAAAACTTCATACGTTAGTATAATTAGCTTAAACTTTTAAACGAGTTTGAATAGAAGATAAACGGAGTTCGCTTAAAGAAACTTACGAGATATAAGAAATTGTATGAAACTCTTATGGTTGTGGTTCCATCATACGAAATAAATTATTATTCGTAATCAACGAAATACTTAGGCTAAAGTATCATGCCGGAAAGGAGTACCGTTAAAAGTATATTAAAAACTTCATATGTTAGTATAAGTAGCTTAAACGTTTAAACGAGTTTGATTAGAAGATAAACAGAGTTCGCTTAAAGAAACTTACGAGATATAAGAAATTGTATGAAACTCTTATGGTTATGGTTCCATCATACGAAATAAATTATTCTTCGTAATAAACGAAATACTTAGGATAAAGTATCATGCCGGAAAGGAGTACCGTTAAAAGTATATTAAAAACTTCGTACGTTAGTATAATTAGCTTAAACTTTTAAACGAGTTTGATTAGAAGATAAACGGAGTTCGCTTAAAGAAACTTACGAGATATAAGAAATTATATGAAACTCTTATGGTTATGGTTCCATCATACGAAATAAATTATTATTAGTAATTAACGAAATAGTTAGGCTAAAGTATCATGCCAGAAAGTAGTACCGTTAAAACTATATTAAATACTTCATATGTTAGTATAATTAGCTTAAACTTTTAAATGAGTTTGATTAGAAGATAAACGGAGTTCGCTTAAAGAAACTTAAGAGATATAAGAAATTGTATAAAATTCTTATGGGTGTGTTACCATTATACAAAATAAATTAGTATTCGTAATAAACGAAATACCGTATCATGCCGGAAAAGGGTACCGATAAAATTATATTATAAACCTCATTCGTTAGTATAATTTGCTTAAACTTTTCAATGAGTTTTATTATAGAAGATAAACGGAGTTCGTTTGAAGAAACTTACGAGATATAAGAAATTGTATGAAACTCTTATGGGTGTGGTACCATTACACGAAATAAATTATTACTCGTAATAAACGAAATACTTAGGCTAAAGTGTTATGCCGGAAAAGAGTACCGTTAAAAATATAATATACACTTCACACGTTAGTATAATAAGCTTGAACATTTAAATGATTTTGATTAGAAGATAAACGGAGTTCGCTTAAAGAAACTTCCGAGATATAAGAAATTGTATGAAACTCCTATGGGTGTGGTTCCATCATACGAGATAAATTATTATTCGTAATCAACAAAATACTTAGGCTAAAGTATCATGCCGGAAAGGAGTACCGTTAAAAGTATATTAAAAACTTCATACGTTAGTATAATTAGCTTAAACTTTTAAACGAGTTTGATTAGAAGATAAACGGAGTTCGCTTAAAGAAACTTACGAGATATAAGAAATTATATGAAACTCTTATGGTTATGGTTCCATCATACGAAATAAATTATTATTCGTAATAAACGAAATAGTTAGGCTAAAGTATCATGCCGGAAAGTAGTACCGTTAAAACTATATTAAAAACTTCATATGTTAGTATAATTAGCTTAAACTTTTAAACGAGTTTGATTAGAAGATAAACGAAGTTCGCTTAAAGAAACTTAATAGATATAAGAAATTGTATAAAATTCTTATGGGTGTGTTACCATTATACAAAATAAATTAGTATTCGTTATAAACAAAATACCGAGGCTAAAGTATCATGCCGGAAAGGGGTACCGTTAAAATTATATTATAAACCTCATTCGTTAGTATAATTTGCTTAAACTTTTCAACGAGTTTTATTATAGAAGATAAACGGAGTTCGTTTGAAGAAACTTACGAGATAGAAGAAATTGTATGAAACTCTTATGGGTGTGGTACCTTCACACGAAATAAATTATTACTCGTAATAAACGAAATACTTAGGCTAAAGTATTATGCCGGAAAAGAGTACCGTTAAAAGTATAATATAAACTTCACACGTTAGAATAATTAGCTTGAATATTTAAATGATTTTGATTAGGAGATAAACGGAGTTCGCTTAAAGAAACTTACGAGATATAAGAATTTGTATGAAACTCTTATGGGTGTGGTTCAATCATACGAAATAAATTATTATTCGTAACCAACAAAATACTTAGGCTAAAGTATCATGCCGGAAAGGAGTACCGTTAAAAGTATATTAAAAACTTCATACGTTAGTATAATTAGCTTAAACTTTTAAACGAGTTTGAATAGAAGATAAACGGAGTTCGCTTAAAGAAACTTACGAGATATAAGAAATTGTATGAAACTCTTATGGTTGTGGTTCCATCATACGAAATAAATTATTATTCGTAATCAACGAAATACTTAGGCTAAAGTATCATGCCGGAAAGGAGTACCGTTAAAAGTATATTAAAAACTTCATATGTTAGTATAAGTAGCTTAAACGTTTAAACGAGTTTGATTAGAAGATAAACAGAGTTCGCTTAAAGAAACTTACGAGATATAAGAAATTGTATGAAACTCTTATGGTTATGGTTCCATCATACGAAATAAATTATTCTTCGTAATAAACGAAATACTTAGGATAAAGTATCATGCCGGAAAGGAGTACCGTTAAAAGTATATTAAAAACTTCGTACGTTAGTATAATTAGCTTAAACTTTTAAACGAGTTTGATTAGAAGATAAACGGAGTTCGCTTAAAGAAACTTACGAGATATAAGAAATTATATGAAACTCTTATGGTTATGGTTCCATCATACGAAATAAATTATTATTCGTAATTAACGAAATAGTTAGGCTAAAGTATCATGCCAGAAAGTAGTACCGTTAAAACTATATTAAATACTTCATATGTTAGTATAATTAGCTTAAACTTTTAAATGAGTTTGATTAGAAGATAAACGGAGTTCGCTTAAAGAAACTTAAGAGATATAAGAAATTGTATAAAATTCTTATGGGTGTGTTACCATTATACAAAATAAATTAGTATTCGTAATAAACGAAATACCGTATCATGCCGGAAAAGGGTACCGATAAAATTATATTATAAACCTCATTCGTTAGTATAATTTGCTTAAACTTTTCAATGAGTTTTATTATAGAAGATAAACGGAGTTCGTTTGAAGAAACTTACGAGATATAAGAAATTGTATGAAACTCTTATGGGTGTGGTACCATTACACGAAATAAATTATTACTCGTAATAAACGAAATACTTAGGCTAAAGTGTTATGCCGGAAAAGAGTACCGTTAAAAATATAATATACACTTCACACGTTAGTATAATAAGCTTGAACATTTAAATGATTTTGATTAGAAGATAAACGGAGTTCGCTTAAAGAAACTTCCGAGATATAAGAAATTGTATGAAACTCCTATGGGTGTGGTTCCATCATACGAGTTAAATTATTATTCGTAATCAACAAAATACTTAGGCTAAAGTATCATGCCGGAAAGGAGTACCGTTAAAAGTATATTAAAAACTTCATACGTTAGTATAATTAGCTTAAACTTTTAAACGAGTTTGATTAGAAGATAAACGGAGTTCGCTTAAAGAAACTTACGAGATATAAGAAATTATATGAAACTCTTATGGTTATGGTTCCATCATACGAAATAAATTATTATTCGTAATCAACGAAATAGTTAGGCTAAAGTATCATGCCGGAAAGTAGTACCGTTAAAACTATATTAAAAACTTCATATGTTAGTATAATTAGCTTAAACTTTTAAACGAGTTTGATTAGAAGATAAACGAAGTTCGCTTAAAGAAACTTAATAGATATAAGAAATTGTATAAAATTCTTATGGGTGTGTTACCATTATACAAAATAAATTAGTATTCGTAATAAACGAAATACCGTATCATGCCGGAAAAGGGTACCGATAAAATTATATTATAAACCTCATTCGTTAGTATAATTTGCTTAAACTTTTCAATGAGTTTTATTATAGAAGATAAACGGAGTTCGTTTGAAGAAACTTACGAGATATAAGAAATTGTATGAAACTCTTATGGGTGTGGTACCATTACACGAAATAAATTATTACTCGTAATAAACGAAATACTTAGGCTAAAGTGTTATGCCGGAAAAGAGTACCGTTAAAAATATAATATACACTTCACACGTTAGTATAATAAGCTTGAACATTTAAATGATTTTGATTAGAAGATAAACGGAGTTCGCTTAAAGAAACTTACGAGATATAAGAATTTGTATGAAACTCTTATGGGTGTGGTTCAATCATACGAAATAAATTATTATTCGTAACCAACAAAATACTTAGGCTAAAGTATCATGCCGGAAAGGAGTACCGTTAAAAGTATATTAAAAACTTCATACGTTAGTATAATTTGCTTAAACTTTTAAACGAGTTTGAATAGAAGATAAACGGAGTTCGCTTAAAGAAACTTACGAGATATAAGAAATTGTATGAAACTCTTATGGTTGTGGTTCCATCATACGAAATAAATTATTATTTGTAATCAACGAAATACTTAGGCTAAAGTATCATGCCGGAAAGGAGTACCGTTAAAAGTATATTAAAAACTTCATATGTTAGTATAAGTAGCTTAAACGTTTAAACGAGTTTGATTAGAAGATAAACAGAGTTCGCTTAAAGAAACTTACGAGATATAAGAAATTGTATGAAACTCTTATGGTTATGGTTCCATCATACGAAATAAATTATTATTCGTAATCAACGAAATAGTTAGGCTAAAGTATCATGCCGGAAAGTAGTACCGTTAAAACTATATTAAAAACTTCATATGTTAGTATAATTAGCTTAAACTTTTAAACGAGTTTGATTAGAAGATAAACGAAGTTCGCTTAAAGAAACTTAATAGATATAAGAAATTGTATAAAATTCTTATGGGTGTGTTACCATTATACAAAATAAATTAGTATTCGTTATAAACAAAATACCGAGGCTAAAGTATCATGCCGGAAAGGGGTACCGTTAAAATTATATTATAAACCTCATTCGTTAGTATAATTTGCTTAAACTTTTCAACGAGTTTTATTATAGAAGATAAACGGAGTTCGTTTGAAGAAACTTACGAGATAGAAGAAATTGTATGAAACTCTTATGGGTGTGGTACCTTCACACGAAATAAATTATTACTCGTAATAAACGAAATACTTAGGCTAAAGTGTTATGCCGGAAAAGAGTACCGTTAAAAGTATAATATAAACTTCACACGTTAGAATAATTAGCTTGAACATTTAAATGATTTTGATTAGGAGATAAACGGAGTTCGCTTAAAGAAACTTACGAGATATAAGAATTTGTATGAAACTCTTATGGGTGTGGTTCAATCATACGAAATAAATTATTATTCGTAACCAACAAAATACTTAGGCTAAAGTATCATGCCGGAAAGGAGTACCGTTAAAAGTATATTAAAAACTTCATACGGTAGTATAATTAGCTTAAACTTTTAAACGAGTTTGAATAGAAGATAAACGGAGTTCGCTTAAAGAAACTTACGAGATATAAGAAATTGAATGAAACTCTTATGGTTGTGGTTCCATCATACGAAATAAATTATTATTCGTAATCAACAAAATACTTAGGCTAAAGTATCATGCCGGAAAGGAGTACCGTTAAAAGTATATTAAAAACTTCATATGTTAGTATAAGTAGCTTAAACGTTTAAACGAGTTTGATTAGAAGATAAACAGAGTTCGCTTAAAGAAACTTACGAGATATAAGAAATTGTATGAAACTCTTATGGTTATGGTTCCATCATACGAAATAAATTATTATTCGTAATCAACGAAATAGTTAGGCTAAAGTATCATGCCGGAAAGTAGTACCGTTAAAACTATATTAAAAACTTCATATGTTAGTATAATTAGCTTAAACTTTTAAACGAGTTTGATTAGAAGATAAACGAAGTTCGCTTAAAGAAACTTAATAGATATAAGAAATTGTATAAAATTCTTATGGGTGTGTTACCATTATACAAAATAAATTAGTATTCGTTATAAACAAAATACCGAGGCTAAAGTATCATGCCGGAAAGGGGTACCGTTAAAATTATATTATAAACCTCATTCGTTAGTATAATTTGCTTAAACTTTTCAACGAGTTTTATTATAGAAGATAAACGGAGTTCGTTTGAAGAAACTTACGAGATAGAAGAAATTGTATGAAACTCTTATGGGTGTGGTACCTTCACACGAAATAAATTATTACTCGTAATAAACGAAATACTTAGGCTAAAGTGTTATGCCGGAAAAGAGTACCGTTAAAAGTATAATATAAACTTCACACGTTAGAATAATTAGCTTGAACATTTAAATGATTTTGATTAGGAGATAAACGGAGTTCGCTTAAAGAAACTTACGAGATATAAGAATTTGTATGAAACTCTTATGGGTGTGGTTCAATCATACGAAATAAATTATTATTCGTAACCAACAAAATACTTAGGCTAAAGTATCATGCCGGAAAGGAGTACCGTTAAAAGTATATTAAAAACTTCATACGTTAGTATAATTAGCTTAAACTTTTAAACGAGTTTGAATAGAAGATAAACGGAGTTCGCTTAAAGAAACTTACGAGATATAAGAAATTGTATGAAACTCTTATGGTTGTGGTTCCATCATACGAAATAAATTATTATTCGTAATCAACTAAATACTTAGGCTAAAGTATCATGCCGGAAAGGAGTACCGTTAAAAGTATATTAAAAACTTCATATGTTAGTATAAGTAGCTTAAACGTTTAAACGAGTTTGATTAGAAGATAAACAGAGTTCGCTTAAAGAAACTTACGAGATATAAGAAATTGTATGAAACTCTTATGGTTATGGTTCCATCATACGAAATAAATTATTATTCGTAATCAACGAAATAGTTAGGCTAAAGTATCATGCCGGAAAGTAGTACCGTTAAAACTATATTAAAAACTTCATATGTTAGTATAATTAGCTTAAACTTTTAAACGAGTTTGATTAGAAGATAAACGAAGTTCGCTTAAAGAAACTTAATAGATATAAGAAATTGTATAAAATTCTTATGGGTGTGTTACCATTATACAAAATAAATTAGTATTCGTAATAAACGAAATACCGTATCATGCCGGAAAAGGGTACCGATAAAATTATATTATAAACCTCATTCGTTAGTATAATTTGCTTAAACTTTTCAATGAGTTTTATTATAGAAGATAAACGGAGTTCGTTTGAAGAAACTTACGAGATATAAGAAATTGTATGAAACTCTTATGGGTGTGGTACCATTACACGAAATAAATTATTACTCGTAATAAACGAAATACTTAGGCTAAAGTGTTATGCCGGAAAAGAGTACCGTTAAAAATATAATATACACTTCACACGTTAGTATAATAAGCTTGAACATTTAAATGATTTTGATTAGAAGATAAACGGAGTTCGCTTAAAGAAACTTCCGAGATATAAGAAATTGTATGAAACTCCTATGGGTGTGGTTCCATCATACGAAATAAATTATTATTCGTAATCAACAAAATACTTAGGCTAAAGTATCATGCCGGAAAGGAGTACCGTTAAAAGTATATTAAAAACTTCATACGTTAGTATAATTAGCTTAAACTTTTAAACGAGTTTGATTAGAAGATAAACGGAGTTCGCTTAAAGAAACTTACGAGATATAAGAAATTATATGAAACTCTTATGGTTATGGTTCCATCATACGAAATAAATTATTATTCGTAATCAACGAAATAGTTAGGCTAAAGTATCATGCCGGAAAGTAGTACCGTTAAAACTATATTAAAAACTTCATATGTTAGTATAATTAGCTTAAACTTTTAAACGAGTTTGATTAGAAGATAAACGAAGTTCGCTTAAAGAAACTTAATAGATATAAGAAATTGTATAAAATTCTTATGGGTGTGTTACCATTATACAAAATAAATTAGTATTCGTAATAAACGAAATACCGTATCATGCCGGAAAAGGGTACCGATAAAATTATATTATAAACCTCATTCGTTAGTATAATTTGCTTAAACTTTTCAATGAGTTTTATTATAGAAGATAAACGGAGTTCGTTTGAAGAAACTTACGAGATATAAGAAATTGTATGAAACTCTTATGGGTGTGGTACCATTACACGAAATAAATTATTACTCGTAATAAACGAAATACTTAGGCTAAAGTGTTATGCCGGAAAAGAGTACCGTTAAAAATATAATATACACTTCACACGTTAGTATAATAAGCTTGAACATTTAAATGATTTTGATTAGAAGATAAACGGAGTTCGCTTAAAGAAACTTACGAGATATAAGAATTTGTATGAAACTCTTATGGGTGTGGTTCAATCATACGAAATAAATTATTATTCGTAACCAACAAAATACTTAGGCTAAAGTATCATGCCGGAAAGGAGTACCGTTAAAAGTATATTAAAAACTTCATACGTTAGTATAATTAGCTTAAACTTTTAAACGAGTTTGAATAGAAGATAAACGGAGTTCGCTTAAAGAAACTTACGAGATATAAGAAATTGTATGAAACTCTTATGGTTGTGGTTCCATCATACGAAATAAATTATTATTCGTAATCAACGAAATACTTAGGCTAAAGTATCATGCCGGAAAGGAGTACCGTTAAAAGTATATTAAAAACTTCATATGTTAGTATAAGTAGCTTAAACGTTTAAACGAGTTTGATTAGAAGATAAACAGAGTTCGCTTAAAGAAACTTACGAGATATAAGAAATTGTATGAAACTCTTATGGTTATGGTTCCATCATACGAAATAAATTATTCTTCGTAATAAACGAAATACTTAGGATAAAGTATCATGCCGGAAAGGAGTACCGTTAAAAGTATATTAAAAACTTCGTACGTTAGTATAATTAGCTTAAACTTTTAAACGAGTTTGATTAGAAGATAAACGGAGTTCGCTTAAAGAAACTTACGAGATATAAGAAATTATATGAAACTCTTATGGTTATGGTTCCATCATACGAAATAAATTATTATTCGTAATTAACGAAATAGTTAGGCTAAAGTATCATGCCAGAAAGTAGTACCGTTAAAACTATATTAAATACTTCATATGTTAGTATAATTAGCTTAAACTTTTAAATGAGTTTGATTAGAAGATAAACGGAGTTCGCTTAAAGAAACTTAAGAGATATAAGAAATTGTATAAAATTCTTATGGGTGTGTTACCATTATACAAAATAAATTAGTATTCGTAATAAACGAAATACCGTATCATGCCGGAAAAGGGTACCGATAAAATTATATTATAAACCTCATTCGTTAGTATAATTTGCTTAAACTTTTCAATGAGTTTTATTATAGAAGATAAACGGAGTTCGTTTGAAGAAACTTACGAGATATAAGAAATTGTATGAAACTCTTATGGGTGTGGTACCATTACACGAAATAAATTATTACTCGTAATAAACGAAATACTTAGGCTAAAGTGTTATGCCGGAAAAGAGTACCGTTAAAAATATAATATACACTTCACACGTTAGTATAATAAGCTTGAACATTTAAATGATTTTGATTAGAAGATAAACGGAGTTCGCTTAAAGAAACTTCCGAGATATAAGAAATTGTATGAAACTCCTATGGGTGTGGTTCCATCATACGAAATAAATTATTATTCGTAATCAACAAAATACTTAGGCTAAAGTATCATGCCGGAAAGGAGTACCGTTAAAAGTATATTAAAAACTTCATACGTTAGTATAATTAGCTTAAACTTTTAAACGAGTTTGATTAGAAGATAAACGGAGTTCGCTTAAAGAAACTTACGAGATATAAGAAATTATATGAAACTCTTATGGTTATGGTTCCATCATACGAAATAAATTATTATTCGTAATCAACGAAATAGTTAGGCTAAAGTATCATGCCGGAAAGTAGTACCGTTAAAACTATATTAAAAACTTCATATGTTAGTATAATTAGCTTAAACTTTTAAACGAGTTTGATTAGAAGATAAACGAAGTTCGCTTAAAGAAACTTAATAGATATAAGAAATTGTATAAAATTCTTATGGGTGTGTTACCATTATACAAAATAAATTAGTATTCGTAATAAACGAAATACCGTATCATGCCGGAAAAGGGTACCGATAAAATTATATTATAAACCTCATTCGTTAGTATAATTTGCTTAAACTTTTCAATGAGTTTTATTATAGAAGATAAACGGAGTTCGTTTGAAGAAACTTACGAGATATAAGAAATTGTATGAAACTCTTATGGGTGTGGTACCATTACACGAAATAAATTATTACTCGTAATAAACGAAATACTTAGGCTAAAGTGTTATGCCGGAAAAGAGTACCGTTAAAAATATAATATACACTTCACACGTTAGTATAATAAGCTTGAACATTTAAATGATTTTGATTAGAAGATAAACGGAGTTCGCTTAAAGAAACTTACGAGATATAAGAATTTGTATGAAACTCTTATGGGTGTGGTTCAATCATACGAAATAAATTATTATTCGTAACCAACAAAATACTTAGGCTAAAGTATCATGCCGGAAAGGAGTACCGTTAAAAGTATATTAAAAACTTCATACGTTAGTATAATTAGCTTAAACTTTTAAACGAGTTTGAATAGAAGATAAACGGAGTTCGCTTAAAGAAACTTACGAGATATAAGAAATTGTATGAAACTCTTATGGTTGTGGTTCCATCATACGAAATAAATTATTATTCGTAATCAACGAAATACTTAGGCTAAAGTATCATGCCGGAAAGGAGTACCGTTAAAAGTATATTAAAAACTTCATATGTTAGTATAAGTAGCTTAAACGTTTAAACGAGTTTGATTAGAAGATAAACAGAGTTCGCTTAAAGAAACTTACGAGATATAAGAAATTGTATGAAACTCTTATGGTTATGGTTCCATCATACGAAATAAATTATTCTTCGTAATAAACGAAATACTTAGGATAAAGTATCATGCCGGAAAGGAGTACCGTTAAAAGTATATTAAAAACTTCGTACGTTAGTATAATTAGCTTAAACTTTTAAACGAGTTTGATTAGAAGATAAACGGAGTTCGCTTAAAGAAACTTACGAGATATAAGAAATTATATGAAACTCTTATGGTTATGGTTCCATCATACGAAATAAATTATTATTCGTAATTAACGAAATAGTTAGGCTAAAGTATCATGCCAGAAAGTAGTACCGTTAAAACTATATTAAAAACTTCATATGTTAGTATAATTAGCTTAAACTTTTAAACGAGTTTGATTAGAAGATAAACGAAGTTCGCTTAAAGAAACTTAATAGATATAAGAAATTGTATAAAATTCTTATGGGTGTGTTACCATTATACAAAATAAATTAGTATTCGTAATAAACGAAATACCGTATCATGCCGGAAAAGGGTACCGATAAAATTATATTATAAACCTCATTCGTTAGTATAATTTGCTTAAACTTTTCAATGAGTTTTATTATAGAAGATAAACGGAGTTCGTTTGAAGAAACTTACGAGATATAAGAAATTGTATGAAACTCTTATGGGTGTGGTACCATTACACGAAATAAATTATTACTCGTAATAAACGAAATACTTAGGCTAAAGTGTTATGCCGGAAAAGAGTACCGTTAAAAATATAATATACACTTCACACGTTAGTATAATAAGCTTGAACATTTAAATGATTTTGATTAGAAGATAAACGGAGTTCGCTTAAAGAAACTTCCGAGATATAAGAAATTGTATGAAACTCCTATGGGTGTGGTTCCATCATACGAAATAAATTATTATTCGTAATCAACAAAATACTTAGGCTAAAGTATCATGCCGGAAAGGAGTACCGTTAAAAGTATATTAAAAACTTCATACGTTAGTATAATTAGCTTAAACTTTTAAACGAGTTTGATTAGAAGATAAACGGAGTTCGCTTAAAGAAACTTACGAGATATAAGAAATTATATGAAACTCTTATGGTTATGGTTCCATCATACGAAATAAATTATTATTCGTAATCAACGAAATAGTTAGGCTAAAGTATCATGCCGGAAAGTAGTACCGTTAAAACTATATTAAAAACTTCATATGTTAGTATAATTAGCTTAAACTTTTAAACGAGTTTGATTAGAAGATAAACGAAGTTCGCTTAAAGAAACTTAATAGATATAAGAAATTGTATAAAATTCTTATGGGTGTGTTACCATTATACAAAATAAATTAGTATTCGTAATAAACGAAATACCGTATCATGCCGGAAAAGGGTACCGATAAAATTATATTATAAACCTCATTCGTTAGTATAATTTGCTTAAACTTTTCAATGAGTTTTATTATAGAAGATAAACGGAGTTCGTTTGAAGAAACTTACGAGATATAAGAAATTGTATGAAACTCTTATGGGTGTGGTACCATTACACGAAATAAATTATTACTCGTAATAAACGAAATACTTAGGCTAAAGTGTTATGCCGGAAAAGAGTACCGTTAAAAATATAATATACACTTCACACGTTAGTATAATAAGCTTGAACATTTAAATGATTTTGATTAGAAGATAAACGGAGTTCGCTTAAAGAAACTTACGAGATATAAGAATTTGTATGAAACTCTTATGGGTGTGGTTCAATCATACGAAATAAATTATTATTCGTAACCAACAAAATACTTAGGCTAAAGTATCATGCCGGAAAGGAGTACCGTTAAAAGTATATTAAAAACTTCATACGTTAGTATAATTAGCTTAAACTTTTAAACGAGTTTGAATAGAAGATAAACGGAGTTCGCTTAAAGAAACTTACGAGATATAAGAAATTGTATGAAACTCTTATGGTTGTGGTTCCATCATACGAAATAAATTATTATTCGTAATCAACGAAATACTTAGGCTAAAGTATCATGCCGGAAAGGAGTACCGTTAAAAGTATATTAAAAACTTCATATGTTAGTATAAGTAGCTTAAACGTTTAAACGAGTTTGATTAGAAGATAAACAGAGTTCGCTTAAAGAAACTTACGAGATATAAGAAATTGTATGAAACTCTTATGGTTATGGTTCCATCATACGAAATAAATTATTCTTCGTAATAAACGAAATACTTAGGATAAAGTATCATGCCGGAAAGGAGTACCGTTAAAAGTATATTAAAAACTTCGTACGTTAGTATAATTAGCTTAAACTTTTAAACGAGTTTGATTAGAAGATAAACGGAGTTCGCTTAAAGAAACTTACGAGATATAAGAAATTATATGAAACTCTTATGGTTATGGTTCCATCATACGAAATAAATTATTATTCGTAATTAACGAAATAGTTAGGCTAAAGTATCATGCCAGAAAGTAGTACCGTTAAAACTATATTAAATACTTCATATGTTAGTATAATTAGCTTAAACTTTTAAATGAGTTTGATTAGAAGATAAACGGAGTTCGCTTAAAGAAACTTAAGAGATATAAGAAATTGTATAAAATTCTTATGGGTGTGTTACCATTATACAAAATAAATTAGTATTCGTAATAAACGAAATACCGTATCATGCCGGAAAAGGGTACCGATAAAATTATATTATAAACCTCATTCGTTAGTATAATTTGCTTAAACTTTTCAATGAGTTTTATTATAGAAGATAAACGGAGTTCGTTTGAAGAAACTTACGAGATATAAGAAATTGTATGAAACTCTTATGGGTGTGGTACCATTACACGAAATAAATTATTACTCGTAATAAACGAAATACTTAGGCTAAAGTGTTATGCCGGAAAAGAGTACCGTTAAAAATATAATATACACTTCACACGTTAGTATAATAAGCTTGAACATTTAAATGATTTTGATTAGAAGATAAACGGAGTTCGCTTAAAGAAACTTCCGAGATATAAGAAATTGTATGAAACTCCTATGGGTGTGGTTCCATCATACGAAATAAATTATTATTCGTAATCAACAAAATACTTAGGCTAAAGTATCATGCCGGAAAGGAGTACCGTTAAAAGTATATTAAAAACTTCATACGTTAGTATAATTAGCTTAAACTTTTAAACGAGTTTGATTAGAAGATAAACGGAGTTCGCTTAAAGAAACTTACGAGATATAAGAAATTATATGAAACTCTTATGGTTATGGTTCCATCATACGAAATAAATTATTATTCGTAATCAACGAAATAGTTAGGCTAAAGTATCATGCCGGAAAGTAGTACCGTTAAAACTATATTAAAAACTTCATATGTTAGTATAATTAGCTTAAACTTTTAAACGAGTTTGATTAGAAGATAAACGAAGTTCGCTTAAAGAAACTTAATAGATATAAGAAATTGTATAAAATTCTTATGGGTGTGTTACCATTATACAAAATAAATTAGTATTCGTAATAAACGAAATACCGTATCATGCCGGAAAAGGGTACCGATAAAATTATATTATAAACCTCATTCGTTAGTATAATTTGCTTAAACTTTTCAATGAGTTTTATTATAGAAGATAAACGGAGTTCGTTTGAAGAAACTTACGAGATATAAGAAATTGTATGAAACTCTTATGGGTGTGGTACCATTACACGAAATAAATTATTACTCGTAATAAACGAAATACTTAGGCTAAAGTGTTATGCCGGAAAAGAGTACCGTTAAAAATATAATATACACTTCACACGTTAGTATAATAAGCTTGAACATTTAAATGATTTTGATTAGAAGATAAACGGAGTTCGCTTAAAGAAACTTACGAGATATAAGAATTTGTATGAAACTCTTATGGGTGTGGTTCAATCATACGAAATAAATTATTATTCGTAACCAACAAAATACTTAGGCTAAAGTATCATGCCGGAAAGGAGTACCGTTAAAAGTATATTAAAAACTTCATACGTTAGTATAATTAGCTTAAACTTTTAAACGAGTTTGAATAGAAGATAAACGGAGTTCGCTTAAAGAAACTTACGAGATATAAGAAATTGTATGAAACTCTTATGGTTGTGGTTCCATCATACGAAATAAATTATTATTCGTAATCAACGAAATACTTAGGCTAAAGTATCATGCCGGAAAGGAGTACCGTTAAAAGTATATTAAAAACTTCATATGTTAGTATAAGTAGCTTAAACGTTTAAACGAGTTTGATTAGAAGATAAACAGAGTTCGCTTAAAGAAACTTACGAGATATAAGAAATTGTATGAAACTCTTATGGTTATGGTTCCATCATACGAAATAAATTATTCTTCGTAATAAACGAAATACTTAGGATAAAGTATCATGCCGGAAAGGAGTACCGTTAAAAGTATATTAAAAACTTCGTACGTTAGTATAATTAGCTTAAACTTTTAAACGAGTTTGATTAGAAGATAAACGGAGTTCGCTTAAAGAAACTTACGAGATATAAGAAATTATATGAAACTCTTATGGTTATGGTTCCATCATACGAAATAAATTATTATTCGTAATTAACGAAATAGTTAGGCTAAAGTATCATGCCAGAAAGTAGTACCGTTAAAACTATATTAAATACTTCATATGTTAGTATAATTAGCTTAAACTTTTAAATGAGTTTGATTAGAAGATAAACGGAGTTCGCTTAAAGAAACTTAAGAGATATAAGAAATTGTATAAAATTCTTATGGGTGTGTTACCATTATACAAAATAAATTAGTATTCGTAATAAACGAAATACCGTATCATGCCGGAAAAGGGTACCGATAAAATTATATTATAAACCTCATTCGTTAGTATAATTTGCTTAAACTTTTCAATGAGTTTTATTATAGAAGATAAACGGAGTTCGTTTGAAGAAACTTACGAGATATAAGAAATTGTATGAAACTCTTATGGGTGTGGTACCATTACACGAAATAAATTATTACTCGTAATAAACGAAATACTTAGGCTAAAGTGTTATGCCGGAAAAGAGTACCGTTAAAAATATAATATACACTTCACACGTTAGTATAATAAGCTTGAACATTTAAATGATTTTGATTAGAAGATAAACGGAGTTCGCTTAAAGAAACTTCCGAGATATAAGAAATTGTATGAAACTCCTATGGGTGTGGTTCCATCATACGAAATAAATTATTATTCGTAATCAACAAAATACTTAGGCTAAAGTATCATGCCGGAAAGGAGTACCGTTAAAAGTATATTAAAAACTTCATACGTTAGTATAATTAGCTTAAACTTTTAAACGAGTTTGATTAGAAGATAAACGGAGTTCGCTTAAAGAAACTTACGAGATATAAGAAATTATATGAAACTCTTATGGTTATGGTTCCATCATACGAAATAAATTATTATTCGTAATCAACGAAATAGTTAGGCTAAAGTATCATGCCGGAAAGTAGTACCGTTAAAACTATATTAAAAACTTCATATGTTAGTATAATTAGCTTAAACTTTTAAACGAGTTTGATTAGAAGATAAACGAAGTTCGCTTAAAGAAACTTAATAGATATAAGAAATTGTATAAAATTCTTATGGGTGTGTTACCATTATACAAAATAAATTAGTATTCGTAATAAACGAAATACCGTATCATGCCGGAAAAGGGTACCGATAAAATTATATTATAAACCTCATTCGTTAGTATAATTTGCTTAAACTTTTCAATGAGTTTTATTATAGAAGATAAACGGAGTTCGTTTGAAGAAACTTACGAGATATAAGAAATTGTATGAAACTCTTATGGGTGTGGTACCATTACACGAAATAAATTATTACTCGTAATAAACGAAATACTTAGGCTAAAGTGTTATGCCGGAAAAGAGTACCGTTAAAAATATAATATACACTTCACACGTTAGTATAATAAGCTTGAACATTTAAATGATTTTGATTAGAAGATAAACGGAGTTCGCTTAAAGAAACTTACGAGATATAAGAATTTGTATGAAACTCTTATGGGTGTGGTTCAATCATACGAAATAAATTATTATTCGTAACCAACAAAATACTTAGGCTAAAGTATCATGCCGGAAAGGAGTACCGTTAAAAGTATATTAAAAACTTCATACGTTAGTATAATTAGCTTAAACTTTTAAACGAGTTTGAATAGAAGATAAACGGAGTTCGCTTAAAGAAACTTACGAGATATAAGAAATTGTATGAAACTCTTATGGTTGTGGTTCCATCATACGAAATAAATTATTATTCGTAATCAACGAAATACTTAGGCTAAAGTATCATGCCGGAAAGGAGTACCGTTAAAAGTATATTAAAAACTTCATATGTTAGTATAAGTAGCTTAAACGTTTAAACGAGTTTGATTAGAAGATAAACAGAGTTCGCTTAAAGAAACTTACGAGATATAAGAAATTGTATGAAACTCTTATGGTTATGGTTCCATCATACGAAATAAATTATTCTTCGTAATAAACGAAATACTTAGGATAAAGTATCATGCCGGAAAGGAGTACCGTTAAAAGTATATTAAAAACTTCGTACGTTAGTATAATTAGCTTAAACTTTTAAACGAGTTTGATTAGAAGATAAACGGAGTTCGCTTAAAGAAACTTACGAGATATAAGAAATTATATGAAACTCTTATGGTTATGGTTCCATCATACGAAATAAATTATTATTCGTAATTAACGAAATAGTTAGGCTAAAGTATCATGCCAGAAAGTAGTACCGTTAAAACTATATTAAATACTTCATATGTTAGTATAATTAGCTTAAACTTTTAAATGAGTTTGATTAGAAGATAAACGGAGTTCGCTTAAAGAAACTTAAGAGATATAAGAAATTGTATAAAATTCTTATGGGTGTGTTACCATTATACAAAATAAATTAGTATTCGTAATAAACGAAATACCGTATCATGCCGGAAAAGGGTACCGATAAAATTATATTATAAACCTCATTCGTTAGTATAATTTGCTTAAACTTTTCAATGAGTTTTATTATAGAAGATAAACGGAGTTCGTTTGAAGAAACTTACGAGATATAAGAAATTGTATGAAACTCTTATGGGTGTGGTACCATTACACGAAATAAATTATTACTCGTAATAAACGAAATACTTAGGCTAAAGTGTTATGCCGGAAAAGAGTACCGTTAAAAATATAATATACACTTCACACGTTAGTATAATAAGCTTGAACATTTAAATGATTTTGATTAGAAGATAAACGGAGTTCGCTTAAAGAAACTTCCGAGATATAAGAAATTGTATGAAACTCCTATGGGTGTGGTTCCATCATACGAAATAAATTATTATTCGTAATCAACAAAATACTTAGGCTAAAGTATCATGCCGGAAAGGAGTACCGTTAAAAGTATATTAAAAACTTCATACGTTAGTATAATTAGCTTAAACTTTTAAACGAGTTTGATTAGAAGATAAACGGAGTTCGCTTAAAGAAACTTACGAGATATAAGAAATTATATGAAACTCTTATGGTTATGGTTCCATCATACGAAATAAATTATTATTCGTAATCAACGAAATAGTTAGGCTAAAGTATCATGCCGGAAAGTAGTACCGTTAAAACTATATTAAAAACTTCATATGTTAGTATAATTAGCTTAAACTTTTAAACGAGTTTGATTAGAAGATAAACGAAGTTCGCTTAAAGAAACTTAATAGATATAAGAAATTGTATAAAATTCTTATGGGTGTGTTACCATTATACAAAATAAATTAGTATTCGTAATAAACGAAATACCGTATCATGCCGGAAAAGGGTACCGATAAAATTATATTATAAACCTCATTCGTTAGTATAATTTGCTTAAACTTTTCAATGAGTTTTATTATAGAAGATAAACGGAGTTCGTTTGAAGAAACTTACGAGATATAAGAAATTGTATGAAACTCTTATGGGTGTGGTACCATTACACGAAATAAATTATTACTCGTAATAAACGAAATACTTAGGCTAAAGTGTTATGCCGGAAAAGAGTACCGTTAAAAATATAATATACACTTCACACGTTAGTATAATAAGCTTGAACATTTAAATGATTTTGATTAGAAGATAAATGGAGTTCGCTTAAAGAAACTTACGAGATATAAGAATTTGTATGAAACTCTTATGGGTGTGGTTCAATCATACGAAATAAATTATTATTCGTAACCAACAAAATACTTAGGCTAAAGTATCATGCCGGAAAGGAGTACCGTTAAAAGTATATTAAAAACTTCATACGTTAGTATAATTAGCTTAAACTTTTAAACGAGTTTGAATAGAAGATAAACGGAGTTCGCTTAAAGAAACTTACGAGATATAAGAAATTGTATGAAACTCTTATGGTTGTGGTTCCATCATACGAAATAAATTATTATTCGTAATCAACGAAATACTTAGGCTAAAGTATCATGCCGGAAAGGAGTACCGTTAAAAGTATATTAAAAACTTCATATGTTAGTATAAGTAGCTTAAACGTTTAAACGAGTTTGATTAGAAGATAAACAGAGTTCGCTTAAAGAAACTTACGAGATATAAGAAATTGTATGAAACTCTTATGGTTATGGTTCCATCATACGAAATAAATTATTATTCGTAATCAACGAAATAGTTAGGCTAAAGTATCATGCCGGAAAGTAGTACCGTTAAAACTATATTAAAAACTTCATATGTTAGTATAATTAGCTTAAACTTTTAAACGAGTTTGATTAGAAGATAAACGAAGTTCGCTTAAAGAAACTTAATAGATATAAGAAATTGTATAAAATTCTTATGGGTGTGTTACCATTATACAAAATAAATTAGTATTCGTTATAAACAAAATACTGAGGCTAAAGTATCATGCCGGAAAGGGGTACCGTTAAAATTATATTATAAACCTCATTCGTTAGTATAATTTGCTTAAACTTTTCAACGAGTTTTATTATAGAAGATAAACGCAGTTCGTTTGAAGAAACTTACGAGATAGAAGAAATTGTATGAAACTCTTATGGGTGTGGTACCTTCACACGAAATAAATTATTACTCGTAATAAACGAAATACTTAGGCTAAAGTGTTATGCCGGAAAAGAGTACCGTTAAAAGTATAATATAAACTTCACACGTTAGAATAATTAGCTTGAACATTTAAATGATTTTGATTAGGAGATAAACGGAGTTCGCTTAAAGAAACTTACGAGATATAAGAATTTGTATGAAACTCTTATGGGTGTGGTTCAATCATACGAAATAAATTATTATTCGTAACCAACAAAATACTTAGGCTAAAGTATCATGCCGGAAAGGAGTACCGTTAAAAGTATATTAAAATCTTCATACGTTAGTACAATTAGCTTAAACTTTTAAACGAGTTTGAATAGAAGATAAACGGAGTTCGCTTAAAGAAACTTACGAGATATAAGAATTTGTATGAAACTCTTATGGGTGTGGTTCAATCATACGAAATAAATTATTATTCGTAACCAACAAAATACTTAGGCTAAAGTATCATGCCGGAAAGGAGTACCGTTAAAAGTATATTAAAAACTTCATACGTTAGTATAATTAGCTTAAACTTTTAAACGAGTTTGAATAGAAGATAAACGGAGTTCGCTTAAAGAAACTTACGAGATATAAGAAATTGTATGAAACTCTTATGGTTGTGGTTCCATCATACGAAATAAATTATTATTCGTAATCAACGAAATACTTAGGCTAAAGAATTATGCCGGAAAGGAGTACCGTTAAAAGTATATTAAAAACTTCATATGTTAGTATAAGTAGCTTAAACGTTTAAACGAGTTTGATTAGAAGATAAACAGAGTTCGCTTAAAGAAACTTACGAGATATAAGAAATTGTATGAAACTCTTATGGTTATGGTTCCATCATACGAAATAAATTATTCTTCGTAATAAACGAAATACTTAGGATAAAGTATCATGCCGGAAAGGAGTACCGTTAAAAGTATATTAAAAACTTCGTACGTTAGTATAATTAGCTTAAACTTTTAAACGAGTTTGATTAGAAGATAAACGGAGTTCGCTTAAAGAAACTTACGAGATATAAGAAATTATATGAAACTCTTATGGTTATGGTTCCATCATACGAAATAAATTATTATTCGTAATTAACGAAATAGTTAGGCTAAAGTATCATGCCAGAAAGTAGTACCGTTAAAACTATATTAAATACTTCATATGTTAGTATAATTAGCTTAAACTTTTAAATGAGTTTGATTAGAAGATAAACGGAGTTCGCTTAAAGAAACTTAAGAGATATAAGAAATTGTATAAAATTCTTATGGGTGTGTTACCATTATACAAAATAAATTAGTATTCGTAATAAACGAAATACCGTATCATGCCGGAAAAGGGTACCGATAAAATTATATTATAAACCTCATTCGTTAGTATAATTTGCTTAAACTTTTCAATGAGTTTTATTATAGAAGATAAACGGAGTTCGTTTGAAGAAACTTACGAGATATAAGAAATTGTATGAAACTCTTATGGGTGTGGTACCATTACACGAAATAAATTATTACTCGTAATAAACGAAATACTTAGGCTAAAGTGTTATGCCGGAAAAGAGTACCGTTAAAAATATAATATACACTTCACACGTTAGTATAATAAGCTTGAACATTTAAATGATTTTGATTAGAAGATAAACGGAGTTCGCTTAAAGAAACTTCCGAGATATAAGAAATTGTATGAAACTCCTATGGGTGTGGTTCCATCATACGAAATAAATTATTATTCGTAATCAACAAAATACTTAGGCTAAAGTATCATGCCGGAAAGGAGTACCGTTAAAAGTAAATTAAAAACTTCATACGTTAGTATAATTAGCTTAAACTTTTAAACGAGTTTGATTAGAAGATAAACGGAGTTCGCTTAAAGAAACTTACGAGATATAAGAAATTATATGAAACTCTTATGGTTATGGTTCCATCATACGAAATAAATTATTATTCGTAATTAACGAAATAGTTAGGCTAAAGTATCATGCCAGAAAGTAGTACCGTTAAAACTATATTAAATACTTCATATGTTAGTATAATTAGCTTAAACTTTTAAATGAGTTTGATTAGAAGATAAACGGAGTTCGCTTAAAGAAACTTAAGAGATATAAGAAATTGTATAAAATTCTTATGGGTGTGTTACCATTATACAAAATAAATTAGTATTCGTAATAAACGAAATACCGTATCATGCCGGAAAAGGGTACCGATAAAATTATATTATAAACCTCATTCGTTAGTATAATTTGCTTAAACTTTTCAATGAGTTTTATTATAGAAGATAAACGGAGTTCGTTTGAAGAAACTTACGAGATATAAGAAATTGTATGAAACTCTTATGGGTGTGGTACCATTACACGAAATAAATTATTACTCGTAATAAACGAAATACTTAGGCTAAAGTGTTATGCCGGAAAAGAGTACCGTTAAAAATATAATATACACTTCACACGTTAGTATAATAAGCTTGAACATTTAAATGATTTTGATTAGAAGATAAACGGAGTTCGCTTAAAGAAACTTCCGAGATATAAGAAATTGTATGAAACTCCTATGGGTGTGGTTCCATCATACGAAATAAATTATTATTCGTAATCAACAAAATACTTAGGCTAAAGTATCATGCCGGAAAGGAGTACCGTTAAAAGTAAATTAAAAACTTCATACGTTAGTATAATTAGCTTAAACTTTTAAACGAGTTTGATTAGAAGATAAACGGAGTTCGCTTAAAGAAACTTACGAGATATAAGAAATTATATGAAACTCTTATGGTTATGGTTCCATCATACGAAATAAATTATTATTCGTAATCAACGAAATAGTTAGGCTAAAGTATCATGCCGGAAAGTAGTACCGTTAAAACTATATTAAAAACTTCATATGTTAGTATAATTAGCTTAAACTTTTAAACGAGTTTGATTAGAAGATAAACGAAGTTCGCTTAAAGAAACTTAATAGATATAAGAAATTGTATAAAATTCTTATGGGTGTGTTACGATTATACAAAATAAATTAGTATTCGTTATAAACAAAATACCGAGGCTAAAGTATCATGCCGGAAAGGGGTACCGTTAAAATTATATTATAAACCTCATTCGTTAGTATAATTTGCTTAAACTTTTCAACGAGTTTTATTATAGAAGATAAACGGAGTTCGTTTGAAGAAACTTACGAGATAGAAGAAATTGTATGAAACTCTTATGGGTGTGGTACCTTCACACGAAATAAATTATTACTCGTAATAAACGAAATACTTAGGCTAAAGTATTATGCCGGAAAAGAGTACCGTTAAAAGTATAATATAAACTTCACACGTTAGAATAATTAGCTTGAACATTTAAATGATTTTGATTAGGAGATAAACGGAGTTCGCTTAAAGAAACTTACGAGATATAAGAATTTGTATGAAACTCTTATGGGTGTGGTTCAATCATACGAAATAAATTATTATTCGTAACCAACAAAATACTTAGGCTAAAGTATCATGCCGGAAAGGAGTACCGTTAAAAGTATATTAAAAACTTCATACGTTAGTATAATTAGCTTAAACTTTTAAACGAGTTTGAATAGAAGATAAACGGAGTTCGCTTAAAGAAACTTACGAGATATAAGAAATTGTATGAAACTCTTATGGTTGTGGTTCCATCATACGAAATAAATTATTATTCGTAATCAACGAAATACTTAGGCTAAAGTATCATGCCGGAAAGGAGTACCGTTAAAAGTATATTAAAAACTTCATACGTTAGTATAAGTAGCTTAAACGTTTAAACGAGTTTGATTAGAAGATAAACAGAGTTCGCTTGAAGAAACTTACGAGATATAAGAAATTGTATGAAACTCTTATGGTTATGGTTCCATCATACGAAATAAATTATTCTTTGTAATAAACGAAATACTTAGGATAAAGTATCATGCCGGAAAGGAGTACCGTTAAAAGTATATTAAAAACTTCGTACGTTAGTATAATTAGCTTAAACTTTTAAACGAGTTTGATTAGAAGATAAACGGAGTTCGCTTAAAGAAACTTACGAGATATAAGAAATTATATGAAACTCTTATGGTTATGGTTCCATCATACGAAATAAATTATTATTCGTAATTAACGAAATAGTTAGGCTAAAGTATCATGCCAGAAAGTAGTACCGTTAAAACTATATTAAATACTTCATATGTTAGTATAATTAGCTTAAACTTTTAAATGAGTTTGATTAGAAGATAAACGGAGTTCGCTTAAAGAAACTTAAGAGATATAAGAAATTGTATAAAATTCTTATGGGTGTGTTACCATTATACAAAATAAATTAGTATTCGTAATAAACGAAATACCGTATCATGCCGGAAAAGGGTACCGATAAAATTATATTATAAACCTCATTCGTTAGTATAATTTGCTTAAACTTTTCAATGAGTTTTATTATAGAAGATAAACGGAGTTCGTTTGAAGAAACTTACGAGATATAAGAAATTGTATGAAACTCTTATGGGTGTGGTACCATTACACGAAATAAATTATTACTCGTAATAAACGAAATACTTAGGCTAAAGTGTTATGCCGGAAAAGAGTACCGTTAAAAATATAATATACACTTCACACGTTAGTATAATAAGCTTGAACATTTAAATGATTTTGATTAGAAGATAAACGGAGTTCGCTTAAAGAAACTTCCGAGATATAAGAAATTGTATGAAACTCCTATGGGTGTGGTTCCATCATACGAAATAAATTATTATTCGTAATCAACAAAATACTTAGGCTAAAGTATCATGCCGGAAAGGAGTACCGTTAAAAGTATATTAAAAACTTCATACGTTAGTATAATTAGCTTAAACTTTTAAACGAGTTTGATTAGAAGATAAACGGAGTTCGCTTAAAGAAACTTACGAGATATAAGAAATTATATGAAACTCTTATGGTTATGGTTCCATCATACGAAATAAATTATTATTCGTAATCAACGAAATAGTTAGGCTAAAGTATCATGCCGGAAAGTAGTATCGTTAAAACTATATTAAAAACTTCATATGTTAGTATAATTAGCTTAAACTTTTAAACGAGTTTGATTAGAAGATAAACGAAGTTCGCTTAAAGAAACTTAATAGATATAAGAAATTGTATAAAATTCTTATGGGTGTGTTACCATTATACAAAATAAATTAGTATTCGTAATAAACAAAATACCGAGGCTAAAGTATCATGCCGGAAAGGGGTACCGTTAAAATTATATTATAAACCTCATTCGTTAGTATAATTTGCTTAAACTTTTCAACGAGTTTTATTATAGTAGATAAACGGAGTTCGTTTGAAGAAACTTACGAGATAGAAGAAATTGTATGAAACTCTTATGGGTGTGGTACCTTCACACGAAATAAATTATTACTCGTAATAAACGAAATACTTACGCTAAAGTGTTATGCCGGAAAAGAGTACCGTTAAAAGTATAATATAAACTTCACACGTTAGAATAATTAGCTTGAACATTTAAATGATTTTGATTAGGAGATAAACGGAGTTCGCTTAAAGAAACTTACGAGATATAAGAATTTGTATGAAACTCTTATGGGTGTGGTTCAATCATACGAAATAAATTATTATTCGTAACCAACAAAATACTTAGGCTAAAGTATCATGCCGGAAAGGAGTACCGTTAAAAGTATATTAAAAACGTCATACGTTAGTATAATTAGCTTAAACTTTTAAACGAGTTTGAATAGAAGATAAACGGAGTTCGCTTAAAGAAACTTACGAGATATAAGAAATTGTATGAAACTCTTATGGTTGTGGTTCCATCATACGAAATAAATTATTATTCGTAATCAACGAAATACTTAGGCTAAAGTATCATGCCGGAAAGGAGTACCGTTAAAAGTATATTAAAAACTTCATACGTTAGTATAAGTAGCTTAAACGTTTAAACGAGTTTGATTAGAAGATAAACAGAGTTCGCTTAAAGAAACTTACGAGATATAAGAAATTGTATGAAACTCTTATGGTTATGGTTCCATCATACGAAATAAATTATTCTTCGTAATAAACGAAATACTTAGGATAAAGTATCATGCCGGAAAGGAGTACCGTTAAAAGTATATTAAAAACTTCGTACGTTAGTATAATTAGCTTAAACTTTTAAACGAGTTTGATTAGAAGATAAACGGAGTTCGCTTAAAGAAACTTACGAGATATAAGAAATTATATGAAACTCTTATGGTTATGGTTCCATCATACGAAATAAATTATTATTCGTAATTAACGAAATAGTTAGGCTAAAGTATCATGCCAGAAAGTAGTACCGTTAAAACTATATTAAATACTTCATATGTTAGTATAATTAGCTTAAACTTTTAAATGAGTTTGATTAGAAGATAAACGGAGTTCGCTTAAAGAAACTTACGAGATATAAGAAATTATATGAAACTCTTATGGTTATGGTTCCATCATACGAAATAAATTATTATTCGTAATCAACGAAATAGTTAGGCTAAAGTATCATGCCGGAAAGTAGTACCGTTAAAACTATATTAAAAACTTCATATGTTAGTATAATTAGCTTAAACTTTTAAACGAGTTTGATTAGAAGATAAACGGAGTTCGCTTAAAGAAACTTAAGACATATAAGAAATTGTATAAAATTCTTATGGGTGTGTTTCCATTATACAAAATAAATTAGTATTCGTAATAAACGAAATACCGTATCATGCCGGAAAGGAGTACCGTTAAAAGTATATTAAAAACTTCGTACGTTAGTATAATTAGCTTGAACTTTTAAACGAGTTTGATTAGAAGATAAACGGAGTTCGCTTAAAGAAACTTACGAGATATAAGAAATTATATGAAACTCTTATGGTTATGGTTCCATCATACGAAATAAATTATTATTCGTAATTAACGAAATAGTTAGGCTAAAGTATCATGCCAGAAAGTAGTACCGTTAAAACTATATTAAATACTTCATATGTTAGTATAATTAGCTTAAACTTTTAAATGAGTTTGATTAGAAGATAAACGGAGTTCGCTTAAAGAAACTTACGAGATATAAGAAATTATATGAAACTCTTATGGTTATGGTTCCATCATACGAAATAAATTATTATTCGTAATCAACGAAATAGTTAGGCTAAAGTATCATGCCGGAAAGTAGTACCGTTAAAACTATATTAAAAACTTCATATGTTAGTATAATTAGCTTAAACTTTTAAACGAGTTTGATTAGAAGATAAACGGAGTTCGCTTAAAGAAACTTAAGACATATAAGAAATTGTATAAAATTCTTATGGGTGTGTTTCCATTATACAAAATAAATTAGTATTCGTAATAAACGAAATACCGTATCATGCCGGAAAAGGGTACCGATAAAATTATATTATAAACCTCATTCGTTAGTATAATTTGCTTAAACTTTTCAATGAGTTTTATTATAGAAGATAAACGGAGTTCGTTTGAAGAAACTTACGAGATATAAGAAATTGTATGAAACTCTTATGGGTGTGGTACCATTACACGAAATAAATTATTACTCGTAATAAACGAAATACTTAGGCTAAAGTGTTATGCCGGAAAAGAGTACCGTTAAAAATATAATATACACTTCACACGTTAGTATAATAAGCTTGAACATTTAAATGATTTTGATTAGAAGATAAACGGAGTTCGCTTAAAGAAACTTCCGAGATATAAGAAATTGTATGAAACTCCTATGGGTGTGGTTCAATCATACGAAATAAATTATTATTCGTAACCAACAAAATACTTAGGCTAAAGTATCATGCCGGAAAGGAGTACCGTTAAAAGTATATTAAAAACTTCATACGTTAGTATAATTAGCTTAAACTTTTAAACGAGTTTGAATAGAAGATAAACGGAGTTCGCTTAAAGAAACTTACGAGATATAAGAAATTGTATGAAACTCTTATGGTTGTGGTTCCATCATACGAAATAAATTATTATTCGTAATCAACGAAATACTTAGGCTAAAGTATCATGCCGGAAAGGAGTACCGTTAAAAGTATATTAAAAACTTCATACGGTAGTATAATAAGCTTGAACATTTAAATGATTTTGATTAGAAGATAAACGGAGTTCGCTTAAAGAAACTTCCGAGATATAAGAAATTGTATGAAACTCCTATGGGTGTGGTTCAATCATACGAAATAAATTATTATTCGTAACCAACAAAATACTTAGGCTAAAGTATCATGCCGGAAAGGAGTACCGTTAAAAGTATATTAAAAACTTCATACGTTAGTATAATTAGCTTAAACTTTTAAACGAGTTTGAATAGAAGATAAACGGAGTTCGCTTAAAGAAACTTACGAGATATAAGAAATTGTATGAAACTCTTATGGTTGTGGTTCCATCATACGAAATAAATTATTATTCGTAATCAACGAAATACTTAGGCTAAAGTATCATGCCGGAAAGGAGTACCGTTAAAAGTATATTAAAAACTTCATACGTTAGTATAAGTAGCTTAAACGTTTAAACGAGTTTGATTAGAAGATAAACAGAGTTCGCTTAAAGAAACTTACGAGATATAAGAAATTGTATGAAACTCTTATGGTTATGGTTCCATCATACGAAATAAATTATTCTTTGTAATAAACGAAATACTTAGGATAAAGTATCATGCCGGAAAGGAGTACCGTTAAAAGTATATTAAAAACTTCGTACGTTAGTATAATTAGCTTAAACTTTTAAACGAGTTTGATTAGAAGATAAACGGAGTTCGCTTAAAGAAACTTACGAGATATAAGAAATTATATGAAACTCTTATGGTTATGGTTCCATCATACGAAATAAATTATTATTCGTAATCAACGAAATAGTTAGGCTAAAGTATCATGCCGGAAAGTAGTACCGTTAAAACTATATTAAATACTTCATATGTTAGTATAATTAGCTTAAACTTTTAAATGAGTTTGATTAGAAGATAAACGGAGTTCGCTTAAAGAAACTTACGAGATATAAGAAATTATATGAAACTCTTATGGTTATGGTTCCATCATACGAAATAAATTATTATTCGTAATCAACGAAATAGTTAGGCTAAAGTATTATGCCGGAAAGTAGTACCGTTAAAACTATATTAAAAACTTCATATGTTAGTATAATTAGCTTAAACTTTTAAACGAGTTTGATTAGAAGATAAACGGAGTTCGCTTAAAGAAACTTAAGACATATAAGAAATTGTATAAAATTCTTATGGGTGTGTTTCCATTATACAAAATAAATTAGTATTCGTAATAAACGAAATACCGTATCATGCCGGAAAAGGGTACCGATAAAATTATATTATAAACCTCATTCGTTAGTATAATTTGCTTAAACTTTTCAATGAGTTTTATTATAGAAGATAAACGGAGTTCGTTTGAAGAAACTTACGAGATATAAGAAATTGTATGAAACTCTTATGGGTGTGGTACCATTACACGAAATAAATTATTACTCGTAATAAACGAAATACTTAGGCTAAAGTGTTATGCCGGAAAAGAGTACCGTTAAAAATATAATATACACTTCACACGTTAGTATAATAAGCTTGAACATTTAAATGATTTTGATTAGAAGATAAACGGAGTTCGCTTAAAGAAACTTCCGAGATATAAGAAATTGTATGAAACTCCTATGGGTGTGGTTCCATTATACGAAATAAATTATTATTCGTAATCAACAAAATACTTAGGCTAAAGTATCATGCCGGAAAGGAGTACCGTTAAAAGTATATTAAAAACTTCATACGTTAGTATAATTAGCTTAAACTTTTAAAGAGTTTGATTAGAAGATAAACGGAGTTCGCTTAAAGAAACTTACGAGATATAAGAAATTATATGAAACTCTTATGGTTATGGTTCCATCATACGAAATAAATTATTATTCGTAATCATACGAAATAGTTAGGCTAAAGTATCATGCCGGAAAGTAGTACCGTTAAAACTATATTAAAAACTTCATATGTTAGTATAATTAGCTTAAACTTTTAAACGAGTTTGATTAGAAGATAAACGAAGTTCGCTTAAAGAAACTTAATAGATATAAGAAATTGTATAAAATTCTTATGGGTGTGTTACCATTATACAAAATAAATTAGTATTCGTAATAAACAAAATACCGAGGCTAAAGTATCATGCCGGAAAGGGGTACCGTTAAAATTATATTATAAACCTCATTCGTTAGTATAATTTGCTTAAACTTTTCAACGAGTTTTATTATAGAAGATAAACGGAGTTCGTTTGAAGAAACTTACGAGATAGAAGAAATTGTATGAAACTCTTATGGGTGTGGTACCTTCACACGAAATAAATTATTACTCGTAATAAACGAAATACTTAGGCTAAAGTGTTATGCCGGAAAAGAGTACCGTTAAAAGTATAATATAAACTTCACACGTTAGAATAATTAGCTTGAACATTTAAATGATTTTGATTAGGAGATAAACGGAGTTCGCTTAAAGAATCTTACGAGATATAAGAATTTGTATGAAACTCTTATGGGTGTGGTTCAATCATACGAAATAAATTATTATTCGTAACCAACAAAATACTTAGGCTAAAGTATCATGCCGGAAAGGAGTACCGTTAAAAGTATATTAAAAACTTCATACGTTAGTATAATTAGCTTAAACTTTTAAACGAGTTTGAATAGAAGATAAACGGAGTTCGCTTAAAGAAACTTACGAAATATAAGAAATTGTATGAAACTCTTATGGTTGTGGTTCCATCATACGAAATAAATTATTATTCGTAATCAACGAAATACTTAGGCTAAAGTATCATGCCGGAAAGGAGTACCGTTAAAAGTATATTAAAAACTTCATACGTTAGTATAAGTAGCTTAAACGTTTAAACGAGTTTGATTAGAAGATAAACAGAGTTCGCTTAAAGAAACTTACGAGATATAAGAAATTGTATGAAACTCTTATGGTTATGGTTCCATCATACGAAATAAATTATTATTCGTAATAAACGAAATACTTAGGATAAAGTATCATGCCGGAAAGGAGTACCGTTAAAAGTATATTAAAAACTTCGTACGTTAGTATAATTAGCTTAAACTTTTAAACGAGTTTGATTAGAAGATAAACGGAGTTCGCTTAAAGAAACTTACGAGATATAAGAAATTATATGAAACTCTTATGGTTATGGTTCCATCATACGAAATAAATTATTATTCGTAATTAACGAAATAGTTAGGCTAAAGTATCATGCCAGAAAGTAGTACCGTTAAAACTATATTAAATATTTCATATGTTAGTATAATTAGCTTAAACTTTTAAATGAGTTTGATTAGAAGATAAACGGAGTTCGCTTAAAGAAACTTAAGACATATAAGAAATTGTATAAAATTCTTATGGGTGTGTTTCCATTATACAAAATAAATTAGTATTCGTAATAAACAAAATACCGTATCATGCCGGAAAAGGGTACCGATAAAATTATATTATAAACCTCATTCGTTAGTATAATTTGCTTAAACTTTTCAATGAGTTTTATTATAGAAGATAAACGGAGTTCGTTTGAAGAAACTTACGAGATATAAGAAATTGTATGAAACTCTTATGGGTGTGGTACCATTACACGAAATAAATTATTACTCGTAATAAACGAAATACTTAGGCTAAAGTGTTATGCCGGAAAAGAGTACCGTTAAAAATATAATATACACTTCACACGTTAGTATAATAAGCTTGAACATTTAAATGATTTTGATTAGAAGATAAACGGAGTTCGCTTAAAGAAACTTCCGAGATATAAGAAATTGTATGAAACTCCTATGGGTGTGGTTCCATTATACGAAATAAATTATTATTCGTAATCAACAAAATACTTAGGCTAAAGTATCATGCCGGAAAGGAGTACCGTTAAAAGTATATTAAAAACTTCATACGTTAGTATAATTAGCTTAAACTTTTAAAGAGTTTGATTAGAAGATAAACGGAGTTCGCTTAAAGAAACTTACGAGATATAAGAAATTATATGAAACTCTTATGGTTATGGTTCCATCATACGAAATAAATTATTATTCGTAATCATACGAAATAGTTAGGCTAAAGTATCATGCCGGAAAGTAGTACCGTTAAAACTATATTAAAAACTTCATATGTTAGTATAATTAGCTTAAACTTTTAAACGAGTTTGATTAGAAGATAAACGAAGTTCGCTTAAAGAAACTTAATAGATATAAGAAATTGTATAAAATTCTTATGGGTGTGTTACCATTATACAAAATAAATTAGTATTCGTAATAAACAAAATACCGAGGCTAAAGTATCATGCCGGAAAGGGGTACCGTTAAAATTATATTATAAACCTCATTCGTTAGTATAATTTGCTTAAACTTTTCAACGAGTTTTATTATAGAAGATAAACGGAGTTCGTTTGAAGAAACTTACGAGATAGAAGAAATTGTATGAAACTCTTATGGGTGTGGTACCTTCACACGAAATAAATTATTACTCGTAATAAACGAAATACTTAGGCTAAAGTGTTATGCCGGAAAAGAGTACCGTTAAAAGTATAATATAAACTTCACACGTTAGAATAATTAGCTTGAACATT
This sequence comes from Chamaenerion angustifolium, assembly GCA_946814005.1. NCBI lineage: Eukaryota > Viridiplantae > Streptophyta > Magnoliopsida > Myrtales > Onagraceae > Chamaenerion > Chamaenerion angustifolium. Next base: position 15,252,559 of record OX328274.1, read on the forward strand.
TAAATGATTTTGATTAGGAGATAAACGGAGTTCGCTTAAAGAAACTTCCGAGATATAAGAAATTGTATGAAACTCCTATGGGTGTGGTTCAATCATACGAAATAAATTATTATTCGTAACCAACAAAATACTTAGGCTAAAGTATCATGCCGGAAAGGAGTACCGTTAAAAGTATATTAAAAACTTCATACGTTAGTATAATTAGCTTAAACTTTTAAACGAGTTTGAATAGAAGATAAACGGAGTTCGCTTAAAGAAACTTACGAGATATAAGAAATTGTATGAAACTCTTATGGTTGTGGTTCCATCATACGAAATAAATTATTATTCGTAATCAACGAAATACTTAGGCAAAGTATCATGCCGGAAAGGAGTACCGTTAAAAGTATATTAAAAACTTCATACGTTAGTATAAGTAGCTTAAACGTTTAAACGAGTTTGATTAGAAGATAAACAGAGTTCGCTTAAAGAAACTTACGAGATATAAGAAATTGTATGAAACTCTTATGGTTATGGTTCCATCATACGAAATAAATTATTCTTTGTAATAAACGAAATACTTAGGATAAAGTATCATGCCGGAAAGGAGTACCGTTAAAAGTATATTAAAAACTTCGTACGTTAGTATAATTAGCTTAAACTTTTAAACGAGTTTGATTAGAAGATAAACGGAGTTCGCTTAAAGAAACTTACGAGATATAAGAAATTATATGAAACTCTTATGGTTATGGTTCCATCATACGAAATAAATTATTATTCGTAATCAACGAAATAGTTAGGCTAAAGTATCATGCCGGAAAGTAGTACCGTTAAAACTATATTAAATACTTCATATGTTAGTATAATTAGCTTAAACTTTTAAATGAGTTTGATTAGAAGATAAACGGAGTTCGCTTAAAGAAACTTACGAGATATAAGAAATTATATGAAACTCTTATGGTTATGGTTCCATCATACGAAATAAATTATTATTCGTAATCAACGAAATAGTTAGGCTAAAGTATTATGCCGGAAAGTAGTACCGTTAAAACTATATTAAAAACTTCATATGTTAGTATAATTAGCTTAAACTTTTAAACGAGTTTGATTAGAAGATAAACGGAGTTCGCTTAAAGAAACTTAAGACATATAAGAAATTGTATAAAATTCTTATGGGTGTGTTTCCATTATACAAAATAAATTAGTATTCGTAATAAACGAAATACCGTATCATGCCGGAAAAGGGTACCGATAAAATTATATTATAAACCTCATTCGTTAGTATAATTTGCTTAAACTTTTCAATGAGTTTTATTATAGAAGATAAACGGAGTTCGTTTGAAGAAACTTACGAGATATAAGAAATTGTATGAAACTCTTATGGGTGTGGTACCATTACACGAAATAAATTATTACTCGTAATAAACGAAATACTTAGGCTAAAGTGTTATGTCGGAAAAGAGTACCGTTAAAAATATAATATACACTTCACACGTTAGTATAATAAGCTTGAACATTTAAATGATTTTGATTAGAAGATAAACGGAGTTCGCTTAAAGAAACTTCCGAGATATAAGAAATTGTATGAAACTCCTATGGGTGTGGTTCCATTATACGAAATAAATTATTATTCGTAATCAACAAAATACTTAGGCTAAAGTATCATGCCGGAAAGGAGTACCGTTAAAAGTATATTAAAAACTTCATACGTTAGTATAATTAGCTTAAACTTTTAAAGAGTTTGATTAGAAGATAAACGGAGTTCGCTTAAAGAAACTTACGAGATATAAGAAATTATATGAAACTCTTATGGTTATGGTTCCATCATACGAAATAAATTATTATTCGTAATCATACGAAATAGTTAGGCTAAAGTATCATGCCGGAAAGTAGTACCGTTAAAACTATATTAAAAACTTCATATGTTAGTATAATTAGCTTAAACTTTTAAACGAGTTTGATTAGAAGATAAACGAAGTTCGCTTAAAGAAACTTAATAGATATAAGAAATTGTATAAAATTCTTATGGGTGTGTTACCATTATACAAAATAAATTAGTATTCGTAATAAACAAAATACCGAGGCTAAAGTATCATGCCGGAAAGGGGTACCGTTAAAATTATATTATAAACCTCATTCGTTAGTATAATTTGCTTAAACTTTTCAACGAGTTTTATTATAGAAGATAAACGGAGTTCGTTTGAAGAAACTTACGAGATAGAAGAAATTGTATGAAACTCTTATGGGTGTGGTACCTTCACACGAAATAAATTATTACTCGTAATAAACGAAATACTTAGGCTAAAGTGTTATGCCGGAAAAGAGTACCGTTAAAAGTATAATATAAACTTCACACGTTAGAATAATTAGCTTGAACATTTAAATGATTTTGATTAGGAGATAAACGGAGTTCGCTTAAAGAATCTTACGAGATATAAGAATTTGTATGAAACTCTTATGGGTGTGGTTCAATCATACGAAATAAATTATTATTCGTAACCAACAAAATACTTAGGCTAAAGTATCATGCCGGAAAGGAGTACCGTTAAAAGTATATTAAAAACTTCATACGTTAGTATAATTAGCTTAAACTTTTAAACGAGTTTGAATAGAAGATAAACGGAGTTCGCTTAAAGAAACTTACGAAATATAAGAAATTGTATGAAACTCTTATGGTTGTGGTTCCATCATACGAAATAAATTATTATTCGTAATCAACGAAATACTTAGGCTAAAGTATCATGCCGGAAAGGAGTACCGTTAAAAGTATATTAAAAACTTCATACGTTAGTATAAGTAGCTTAAACGTTTAAACGAGTTTGATTAGAAGATAAACAGAGTTCGCTTAAAGAAACTTACGAGATATAAGAAATTGTATGAAACTCTTATGGTTATGGTTCCATCATACGAAATAAATTATTATTCGTAATAAACGAAATACTTAGGATAAAGTATCATGCCAGAAAGTAGTACCGTTAAAACTATATTAAATATTTCATATGTTAGTATAATTAGCTTAAACTTTTAAATGAGTTTGATTAGAAGATAAACGGAGTTCGCTTAAAGAAACTTAAGACATATAAGAAATTGTATAAAATTCTTATGGGTGTGTTTCCATTATACAAAATAAATTAGTATTCGTAATAAACAAAATACCGTATCATGCCGGAAAAGGGTACCGATAAAATTATATTATAAACCTCATTCGTTAGTATAATTTGCTTAAACTTTTCAATGAGTTTTATTATAGAAGATAAACGGAGTTCGTTTGAAGAAACTTACGAGATATAAGAAATTGTATGAAACTCTTATGGGTGTGGTACCATTACACGAAATAAATTATTACTCGTAATAAACGAAATACTTAGGCTAAAGTGTTATGCCGGAAAAGAGTACCGTTAAAAATATAATATACACTTCACACGTTAGTATAATAAGCTTGAACATTTAAATGATTTTGATTAGAAGATAAACGGAGTTCGCTTAAAGAAACTTCCGAGATATAAGAAATTGTATGAAACTCCTATGGGTGTGGTTCCATTATACGAAATAAATTATTATTCGTAATCAACAAAATACTTAGGCTAAAGTATCATGCCGGAAAGGAGTACCGTTAAAAGTATATTAAAAACTTCATACGTTAGTATAATTAGCTTAAACTTTTAAAGAGTTTGATTAGAAGATAAACGGAGTTCGCTTAAAGAAACTTACGAGATATAAGAAATTATATGAAACTCTTATGGTTATGGTTCCATCATACGAAATAAATTATTATTCGTAATCATACGAAATAGTTAGGCTAAAGTATCATGCCGGAAAGTAGTACCGTTAAAACTATATTAAAAACTTCATATGTTAGTATAATTAGCTTAAACTTTTAAACGAGTTTGATTAGAAGATAAACGAAGTTCGCTTAAAGAAACTTAATAGATATAAGAAATTGTATAAAATTCTTATGGGTGTGTTACCATTATACAAAATAAATTAGTATTCGTAATAAACAAAATACCGAGGCTAAAGTATCATGCCGGAAAGGGGTACCGTTAAAATTATATTATAAACCTCATTCGTTAGTATAATTTGCTTAAACTTTTCAACGAGTTTTATTATAGAAGATAAACGGAGTTCGTTTGAAGAAACTTACGAGATAGAAGAAATTGTATGAAACTCTTATGGGTGTGGTACCTTCACACGAAATAAATTATTACTCGTAATAAACGAAATACTTAGGCTAAAGTGTTATGCCGGAAAAGAGTACCGTTAAAAGTATAATATAAACTTCACACGTTAGAATAATTAGCTTGAACATTTAAATGATTTTGATTAGGAGATAAACGGAGTTCGCTTAAAGAATCTTACGAGATATAAGAATTTGTATGAAACTCTTATGGGTGTGGTTCAATCATACGAAATAAATTATTATTCGTAACCAACAAAATACTTAGGCTAAAGTATCATGCCGGAAAGGAGTACCGTTAAAAGTATATTAAAAACTTCATACGTTAGTATAATTAGCTTAAACTTTTAAACGAGTTTGAATAGAAGATAAACGGAGTTCGCTTAAAGAAACTTACGAAATATAAGAAATTGTATGAAACTCTTATGGTTGTGGTTCCATCATACGAAATAAATTATTATTCGTAATCAACGAAATACTTAGGCTAAAGTATCATGCCGGAAAGGAGTACCGTTAAAAGTATATTAAAAACTTCATACGTTAGTATAAGTAGCTTAAACGTTTAAACGAGTTTGATTAGAAGATAAACAGAGTTCGCTTAAAGAAACTTACGAGATATAAGAAATTGTATGAAACTCTTATGGTTATGGTTCCATCATACGAAATAAATTATTATTCGTAATAAACAAAATACCGTATCATGCCGGAAAAGGGTACCGATAAAATTATATTATAAACCTCATTCGTTAGTATAATTTGCTTAAACTTTTCAATGAGTTTTATTATAGAAGATAAACGGAGTTCGTTTGAAGAAACTTACGAGATATAAGAAATTGTATGAAACTCTTATGGGTGTGGTACCATTACACGAAATAAATTATTACTCGTAATAAACGAAATACTTAGGCTAAAGTGTTATGCCGGAAAAGAGTACCGTTAAAAATATAATATACACTTCACACGTTAGTATAATAAGCTTGAACATTTAAATGATTTTGATTAGAAGATAAACGGAGTTCGCTTAAAGAAACTTCCGAGATATAAGAAATTGTATGAAACTCCTATGGGTGTGGTTCCATTATACGAAATAAATTATTATTCGTAATCAACAAAATACTTAGGCTAAAGTATCATGCCGGAAAGGAGTACCGTTAAAAGTATATTAAAAACTTCATACGTTAGTATAATTAGCTTAAACTTTTAAAGAGTTTGATTAGAAGATAAACGGAGTTCGCTTAAAGAAACTTACGAGATATAAGAAATTATATGAAACTCTTATGGTTATGGTTCCATCATACGAAATAAATTATTATTCGTAATCATACGAAATAGTTAGGCTAAAGTATCATGCCGGAAAGTAGTACCGTTAAAACTATATTAAAAACTTCATATGTTAGTATAATTAGCTTAAACTTTTAAACGAGTTTGATTAGAAGATAAACGAAGTTCGCTTAAAGAAACTTAATAGATATAAGAAATTGTATAAAATTCTTATGGGTGTGTTACCATTATACAAAATAAATTAGTATTCGTAATAAACAAAATACCGAGGCTAAAGTATCATGCCGGAAAGGGGTACCGTTAAAATTATATTATAAACCTCATTCGTTAGTATAATTTGCTTAAACTTTTCAACGAGTTTTATTATAGAAGATAAACGGAGTTCGTTTGAAGAAACTTACGAGATAGAAGAAATTGTATGAAACTCTTATGGGTGTGGTACCTTCACACGAAATAAATTATTACTCGTAATAAACGAAATACTTAGGCTAAAGTGTTATGCCGGAAAAGAGTACCGTTAAAAGTATAATATAAACTTCACACGTTAGAATAATTAGCTTGAACATTTAAATGATTTTGATTAGGAGATAAACGGAGTTCGCTTAAAGAATCTTACGAGATATAAGAATTTGTATGAAACTCTTATGGGTGTGGTTCAATCATACGAAATAAATTATTATTCGTAACCAACAAAATACTTAGGCTAAAGTATCATGCCGGAAAGGAGTACCGTTAAAAGTATATTAAAAACTTCATACGTTAGTATAATTAGCTTAAACTTTTAAACGAGTTTGAATAGAAGATAAACGGAGTTCGCTTAAAGAAACTTACGAAATATAAGAAATTGTATGAAACTCTTATGGTTGTGGTTCCATCATACGAAATAAATTATTATTCGTAATCAACGAAATACTTAGGCTAAAGTATCATGCCGGAAAGGAGTACCGTTAAAAGTATATTAAAAACTTCATACGTTAGTATAAGTAGCTTAAACGTTTAAACGAGTTTGATTAGAAGATAAACAGAGTTCGCTTAAAGAAACTTACGAGATATAAGAAATTGTATGAAACTCTTATGGTTATGGTTCCATCATACGAAATAAATTATTATTCGTAATAAACGAAATACTTAGGATAAAGTATCATGCCGGAAAGGAGTACCGTTAAAAGTATATTAAAAACTTCGTACGTTAGTATAATTAGCTTAAACTTTTAAACGAGTTTGATTAGAAGATAAACGGAGTTCGCTTAAAGAAACTTACGAGATATAAGAAATTATATGAAACTCTTATGGTTATGGTTCCATCATACGAAATAAATTATTATTCGTAATTAACGAAATAGTTAGGCTAAAGTATCATGCCAGAAAGTAGTACCGTTAAAACTATATTAAATACTTCATATGTTAGTATAATTAGCTTAAACTTTTAAATGAGTTTGATTAGAAGATAAACGGAGTTCGCTTAAAGAAACTTACGAGATATAAGAAATTATATGAAACTCTTATGGTTATGGTTCCATCATACGAAATAAATTATTATTCGTAATCAACGAAATAGTTAGGCTAAAGTATCATGCCGGAAAGTAGTACCGTTAAAACTATATTAAAAACTTCATATGTTAGTATAATTAGCTTAAACTTTTAAACGAGTTTGATTAGAAGATAAACGGAGTTCGCTTAAAGAAACTTAAGACATATAAGAAATTGTATAAAATTCTTATGGGTGTGTTACCATTATACAAAATAAATTAGTATTCGTAATAAACAAAATACCGAGGCTAAAGTATCATGCCGGAAAGGGGTACCGTTAAAATTATATTATAAACCTCATTCGTTAGTATAATTTGCTTAAACTTTTCAATGAGTTTTATTATAGAAGATAAACGGAGTTTGTTTGAAGAAACTTACGAGATATAAGAAATTGTATGAAACTCTTATGGGTGTGGTACCATTACACGAAATAAATTATTACTCGTAATAAACGAAATACTTAGGCTAAAGTGTTATGCCGGAAAAGAGTACCGTTAAAAATATAATATACACTTCACACGTTAGTATAATAAGCTTGAACATTTAAATGATTTTGATTAGAAGATAAACGGAGTTCGCTTAAAGAAACTTCCGAGATATAAGAAATTGTATGAAACTCCTATGGATGTGGTTCCATCATACGAAATAAATCATTATTCGTAATCAACAAAATACTTAGGCTAAAGTATCATGCCGGAAAGTAGTACCATTAAAACTATATTAAATACTTCATATGTTAGTATAATTAGCTTAAACTTTTAAATGAGTTTGATTAGAAGATAAACGGAGTTCGCTTAAAGAAACTTACGAGATATAAGAAATTATATGAAACTCTTATGGTTATGGTTCCATCATACGAAATAAATTATTATTCGTAATCAACGAAATAGTTAGGCTAAAGTATCATGCCGGAAAGTAGTACCGTTAAAACTATATTAAATATTTCATATGTTAGTATAATTAGCTTAAACTTTTAAATGAGTTTGATTAGAAGATAAACGGAGTTCGCTTAAAGAAACTTAAGAGATATAAGAAATTGTATAAAATTCTTATGGGTGTGTTACCATTATACAAAATAAATTAGTATTCGTAATAAACAAAATACCGAGGCTAAAGTATCATGCCGGAAAGGGGTACCGTTAAAATTATATTATAAACCTCATTCGTTAGTATAATTTGCTTAAACTTTTCAATGAGTTTTATTATAGAAGATAAACGGAGTTTGTTTGAAGAAACTTACGAGATATAAGAAATTGTATGAAACTCTTATGGGTGTGGTACCATTACACGAAATAAATTATTACTCGTAATAAACGAAATACTTAGGCTAAAGTGTTATGCCGGAAAAGAGTACCGTTAAAAATATAATATACACTTCACACGTTAGTATAATAAGCTTGAACATTTAAATGATTTTGATTAGAAGATAAACGGAGTTCGCTTAAAGAAACTTACGAGATATAAGAATTTGTATGAAACTCTTATGGGTGTGGTTCAATCATACGAAATAAATTATTCTTCGTAATAAACGAAATACTTAGGATAAAGTATCATGCCGGAAAGGAGTACCGTTAAAAGTATATTAAAAACTTCGTACGTTAGTATAATTAGCTTAAACTTTTAAACGAGTTTGATTAGAAGATAAACGGAGTTCGCTTAAAGAAACTTACGAGATATAAGAAATTGTATGAAACTCTTATGGTTGTGGTTCCATCATACGAAATAAATTATTATTCGTAATTAACGAAATAGTTAGGCTAAAGTATCATGCCAGAAAGTAGTACCGTTAAAACTATATTAAATACTTCATATGTTAGTATAATTAGCTTAAACTTTTAAATGAGTTTGATTAGAAGATAAACGGAGTTCGCTTAAAGAAACTTACGAGATATAAGAAATTATATGAAACTCTTATGGTTATGGTTCTATCATACGAAATAAATTATTATTCGTAATCAACGAAATAGTTAGGCTAAAGTATCATGCCGGAAAGTAGTACCGTTAAAACTATATTAAATATTTCATATGTTAGTATAATTAGCTTAAACTTTTAAATGAGTTTGATTAGAAGATAAACGGAGTTCGCTTAAAGAAACTTAAGAGATATAAGAAATTGTATAAAATTCTTATGGGTGTGTTACCATTATACAAAATAAATTAGTATTCGTAATAAACAAAATACCGAGGCTAAAGTATCATGCCGGAAAGGGGTACCGTTAAAATTATATTATAAACCTCATTCGTTAGTATAATTTGCTTAAACTTTTCAACGAGTTTTATTATAGAAGATAAACGGAGTTCGTTTGAAGAAACTTACGAGATAGAAGAAATTGTATGAAACTCTTATGGGTGTGGTACCTTCACACGAAATAAATTATTACTCGTAATAAACGAAATACTTAGGCTAAAGTGTTATGCCGGAAAAGAGTACCGTTAAAAGTATAATATAAACTTCACACGTTAGAATAATTAGCTTGAACATTTAAATGATTTTGATTAGGAGATAAACGGAGTTCGCTTAAAGAAACTTACGAGATATAAGAATTTGTATGAAACTCTTATGGGTGTGGTTAAATCATACGAAATAAATTATTCTTCGTAATAAACGAAATACTTAGGATAAAGTATCATGCCGGAAAGGAGTACCGTTAAAAGTATATTAAAAACTTCGTACGTTAGTATAATTAGCTTAAACTTTTAAACGAGTTTGATTAGAAGATAAACGGAGTTCGCTTAAAGAAACTTAAGACATATAAGAAATTGTATAAAATTCTTATGGGTGTGTTACCATTATACAAAATAAATTAGTATTCGTAATAAACAAAATACCGAGGCTAAAGTATCATGCCGGAAAGGGGTACCGTTAAAATTATATTATAAACCTCATTCGTTAGTATAATTTGCTTAAACTTTTCAATGAGTTTTATTATAGAAGATAAACGGAGTTTGTTTGAAGAAACTTACGAGATATAAGAAATTGTATGAAACTCTTATGGGTGTGGTACCATTACACGAAATAAATTATTACTCGTAATAAACGAAATACTTAGGCTAAAGTGTTATGCCGGAAAAGAGTACCGTTAAAAATATAATATACACTTCACACGTTAGTATAATAAGCTTGAACATTTAAATGATTTTGATTAGAAGATAAACGGAGTTCGCTTAAAGAAACTTACGAGATATAAGAATTTGTATGAAACTCTTATGGGTGTGGTTCAATCATACGAAATAAATTATTCTTCGTAATAAACGAAATACTTAGGATAACGTATCATGCCGGAAAGGAGTACCGTTAAAAGTATATTAAAAACTTCGTACGTTAGTATAATTAGCTTAAACTTTTAAACGAGTTTGATTAGAAGATAAACGGAGTTCGCTTAAAGAAACTTACGAGATATAAGAAATTGTATGAAACTCTTATGGTTGTGGTTCCATCATACGAAATAAATTATTATTCGTAATTAACGAAATAGTTAGGCTAAAGTATCATGCCAGAAAGTAGTACCGTTAAAACTATATTAAATACTTCATATGTTAGTATACTTAGCTTAAACTTTTAAATGAGTTTGATTAGAAGATAAACGGAGTTCGCTTAAAGAAACTTACGAGATATAAGAAATTATATGAAACTCTTATGGTTATGGTTCCATCATACGAAATAAATTATTATTCGTAATCAACGAAATAGTTAGGCTAAAGTATCATGCCGGAAAGTAGTACCGTTAAAACTATATTAAAAACTTCATACGTTAGTATAAGTAGCGTAAACGTTTAAACGAGTTTGATTAGAAGATAAACGGAGTTCGCTTAACGAAACTTAAGACATATAAGAAATTGTATAAAATTCTTATGGGTGTGTTACCATTATACAAAATAAATTAGTATTCGTAATAAACAAAATACCGAGGCTAAAGTATCATGCCGGAAAGGGGTACCGTTAAAATTATATTATAAACCTCATTCGTTAGTATAATTTGCTTAAACTTTTCAATGAGTTTTATTATAGAAGATAAACGGAGTTTGTTTGAAGAAACTTACGAGATATAAGAAATTGTATGAAACTCTTATGGGTGTGGTACCATTGCACGAAATAAATTATTACTCGTAATAAACGAAATACTTAGGCTAAAGTGTTATGCCGGAAAAGAGTACCGTTAAAAATATAATATACACTTCACACGTTAGTATAATAAGCTTGAACATTTAAATGATTTTGATTAGAAGATAAACGGAGTTCGCTTAAAGAAACTTACGAGATATAAGAAATTGTATGAAACTCTTATGGTTGTGGTTCCATCATACGAAATAAATTATTATTCGTAATTAACGAAATAGTTAGGCTAAAGTATCATGCCAGAAAGTAGTACCGTTAAAACTATATTAAATACTTCATATGTTAGTATACTTAGCTTAAACTTTTAAACGAGTTTGAATAGAAGATAAACGGAGTTCGCTTAAAGAAACTTACGAGATATAAGAAATTGTATGAAACTCTTATGGTTGTGGTTCCATCATACGAAATAAATTATTATTCGTAATCAACGAAATAGTTAGGCTAAAGTATCATGCCGGAAAGTAGTACCGTTAAAACTATATTAAAAACTTCATACGTTAGTATAAGTAGCGTAAACGTTTAAACGAGTTTGATTAGAAGATAAACGGAGTTCGCTTAACGAAACTTAAGACATATAAGAAATTGTATAAAATTCTTATGGGTGTGTTACCATTATACAAAATAAATTAGTATTCGTAATAAACAAAATACCGAGGCTAAAGTATCATGCCGGAAAGGGGTACCGTTAAAATTATATTATAAACCTCATTCGTTAGTATAATTTGCTTAAACTTTTCAATGAGTTTTATTATAGAAGATAAACGGAGTTTGTTTGAAGAAACTTACGAGATATAAGAAATTGTATGAAACTCTTATGGGTGTGGTACCATTGCACGAAATAAATTATTACTCGTAATAAACGAAATACTTAGGCTAAAGTGTTATGCCGGAAAAGAGTACCGTTAAAAATATAATATACACTTCACACGTTAGTATAATAAGCTTGAACATTTAAATGATTTTGATTAGAAGATAAACGGAGTTCGCTTAAAGAAACTTACGAGATATAAGAATTTGTATGAAACTCTTATGGGTGTGGTTCAATCATACGAAATAAATTATTATTCGTAACCAACAAAATACTTAGGCTAAAGTATCATGCCGGAAAGGAGTACCGTTAAAAGTATATTAAAAACTTCATACGTTAGTATAATTAGCTTAAACTTTTAAACGAGTTTGAATAGAAGATAAACGGAGTTCGCTTAAAGAAACTTACGAGATATAAGAAATTGTATGAAACTCTTATGGTTGTGGTTCCATCATACGAAATAAATTATTATTCGTAATCAACGAAATAGTTAGGCTAAAGTATCATGCCGGAAAGGAGTACCGTTAAAAGTATATTAAAAACTTCGTACGTTAGTATAATTAGCTTAAACTTTTAAACGAGTTTGATTAGAAGATAAACGGAGTTCGCTTAAAGAAACTTACGAGATATAAGAAATTATATGAAACTCTTATGGTTATGGTTCCATCATACAAAATAAATTATTATTCGTAATTAACGAAATAGTTAGGCTAAAGTATCATGCCAGAAAGTAGTACCGTTAAAACTATATTAAATACTTCATATGTTAGTATAATTAGCTTAAACTTTTAAATGAGTTTGATTAGAAGATAAACGGAGTTCGCTTAAAGAAACTTAAGAGATATAAGAAATTGTATAAAATTCTTATGGGTGTGTTACCATTATACAAAATAAATTAGTATTCGTAATAAACAAAATACCGAGGCTAAAGTATCATGCCGGAAAGGGGTACCGTTAAAATTATATTATAAACCTCATTCGTTAGTATAATTTGCTTAAACTTTTCAATGAGTTTTATTATAGAAGATAAACGGAGTTTGTTTGAAGAAACTTACGAGATATAAGAAATTGTATGAAACTCTTATGGGTGTGGTACCATTACACGAAATAAATTATTACTCGTAATAAACGAAATACTTAGGCTAAAGTGTTATGCCGGAAAAGAGTACCGTTAAAAATATAATATACACTTCACACGTTAGTATAATAAGCTTGAACATTTAAATGATTTTGATTAGAAGATAAACGGAGTTCGCTTAAAGAAACTTACGAGATATAAGAATTTGTATGAAACTCTTATGGGTGTGGTTCAATCATACGAAATAAATTATTATTCGTAACCAACAAAATACTTAGGCTAAAGTATCATGCCGGAAAGGAGTACCGTTAAAAGTATATTAAAAACTTCATACGTTAGTATAATTAGCTTAAACTTTTAAACGAGTTTGAATAGAAGATAAACGGAGTTCGCTTAAAGAAACTTACGAGATATAAGAAATTGTATGAAACTCTTATGGTTGTGGTTCCATCATACGAAATAAATTATTATTCGTAATCAACGAAATACTTAGGCTAAAGTATCATGCCGGAAAGGAGTACCGTTAAAAGTATATTAAAAACTTCATACGTTAGTATAAGTAGCTTAAACGTTTAAACGAGTTTGATTAGAAGATAAACAGAGTTCGCTTAAAGAAACTTACGAGATATAAGAAATTGTATGAAACTCTTATGGTTATGGTTCCATCATACGAAATAAATTATTCTTCGTAATAAACGAAATACTTAGGATAAAGTATCATGCCGGAAAGGAGTACCGTTAAAAGTATATTAAAATCTTCGTACGTTAGTATAATTAGCTTAAACTTTTAAACGAGTTTGATTAGAAGATAAACGGAGTTCGCTTAAAGAAACTTAAGACATATAAGAAATTGTATAAAATTCTTATGGGTGTGTTACCATTATACAAAATAAATTAGTATTCGTAATAAACAAAATACCGAGGCTAAAGTATCATGCCGGAAAGGGGTACCGTTAAAATTATATTATAAACCTCATTCGTTAGTATAATTTGCTTAAACTTTTCAATGAGTTTTATTATAGAAGATAAACGGAGTTTGTTTGAAGAAACTTACGAGATATAAGAAATTGTATGAAACTCTTATGGGTGTGGTACCATTACACGAAATAAATTATTACTCGTAATAAACGAAATACTTAGGCTAAAGTGTTATGCCGGAAAAGAGTACCGTTAAAAATATAATATACACTTCACACGTTAGTATAATAAGCTTGAACATTTAAATGATTTTGATTAGAAGATAAACGGAGTTCGCTTAAAGAAACTTACGAGATATAAGAATTTGTATGAAACTCTTATGGGTGTGGTTCAATCATACGAAATAAATTATTATTCGTAACCAACAAAATACTTAGGCTAAAGTATCATGCCGGAAAGGAGTACCGTTAAAAGTATATTAAAAACTTCATACGTTAGTATAATTAGCTTAAACTTTTAAACGAGTTTGAATAGAAGATAAACGGAGTTCGCTTAAAGAAACTTACGAGATATAAGAAATTGTATGAAACTCTTATGGTTGTGGTTCCATCATACGAAATAAATTATTATTCGTAATCAACGAAATAGTTAGGCTAAAGTATCATGCCGGAAAGGAGTACCGTTAAAAGTATATTAAAAACTTCGTACGTTAGTATAATTAGCTTAAACTTTTAAACGAGTTTGATTAGAAGATAAACGGAGTTCGCTTAAAGAAACTTACGAGATATAAGAAATTATATGAAACTCTTATGGTTATGGTTCCATCATACGAAATAAATTATTATTCGTAATTAACGAAATAGTTAGGCTAAAGTATCATGCCAGAAAGTAGTACCGTTAAAACTATATTAAATACTTCATATGTTAGTATAATTAGCTTAAACTTTTAAATGAGTTTGATTAGAAGATAAACGGAGTTCGCTTAAAGAAACTTAAGAGATATAAGAAATTGTATAAAATTCTTATGGGTGTGTTACCATTATACAAAATAAATTAGTATTCGTAATAAACAAAATACCGAGGCTAAAGTATCATGCCGGAAAGGGGTACCGTTAAAATTATATTATAAACCTCATTCGTTAGTATAATTTGCTTAAACTTTTCAATGAGTTTTATTATAGAAGATAAACGGAGTTTGTTTGAAGAAACTTACGAGATATAAGAAATTGTATGAAACTCTTATGGGTGTGGTACCATTACACGAAATAAATTATTACTCGTAATAAACGAAATACTTAGGCTAAAGTGTTATGCCGGAAAAGAGTACCGTTAAAAATATAATATACACTTCACACGTTAGTATAATAAGCTTGAACATTTAAATGATTTTGATTAGAAGATAAACGGAGTTCGCTTAAAGAAACTTACGAGATATAAGAATTTGTATGAAACTCTTATGGGTGTGGTTCAATCATACGAAATAAATTATTATTCGTAACCAACAAAATACTTAGGCTAAAGTATCATGCCGGAAAGGAGTACCGTTAAAAGTATATTAAAAACTTCATACGTTAGTATAATTAGCTTAAACTTTTAAACGAGTTTGAATAGAAGATAAACGGAGTTCGCTTAAAGAAACTTACGAGATATAAGAAATTGTATGAAACTCTTATGGTTGTGGTTCCATCATACGAAATAAATTATTATTCGTAATCAACGAAATAGTTAGGCTAAAGTATCATGCCGGAAAGGAGTACCGTTAAAAGTATATTAAAAACTTCGTACGTTAGTATAATTAGCTTAAACTTTTAAACGAGTTTGATTAGAAGATAAACGGAGTTCGCTTAAAGAAACTTACGAGATATAAGAAATTATATGAAACTCTTATGGTTATGGTTCCATCATACGAAATAAATTATTATTCGTAATTAACGAAATAGTTAGGCTAAAGTATCATGCCAGAAAGTAGTACCGTTAAAACTATATTAAATACTTCATATGTTAGTATAATTAGCTTAAACTTTTAAATGAGTTTGATTAGAAGATAAACGGAGTTCGCTTAAAGAAACTTAAGAGATATAAGAAATTGTATAAAATTCTTATGGGTGTGTTACCATTATACAAAATAAATTAGTATTCGTAATAAACAAAATACCGAGGCTAAAGTATCATGCCGGAAAGGGGTACCGTTAAAATTATATTATAAACCTCATTCGTTAGTATAATTTGCTTAAACTTTTCAATGAGTTTTATTATAGAAGATAAACGGAGTTTGTTTGAAGAAACTTACGAGATATAAGAAATTGTATGAAACTCTTATGGGTGTGGTACCATTACACGAAATAATTTATTACTCGTAATAAACGAAATACTTAGGCTAAAGTGTTATGCCGGAAAAGAGTACCGTTAAAAATATAATATACACTTCACACGTTAGTATAATAAGCTTGAACATTTAAATGATTTTGATTAGAAGATAAACGGAGTTCGCTTAAAGAAACTTACGAGATATAAGAATTTGTATGAAACTCTTATGGGTGTGGTTCCATCATACGAAATAAATTATTATTCGTAACCAACAAAATACTTAGGCTAAAGTATCATGCCGGAGAGGAGTACCGTTAAAAGTATATTAAAAACTTCATACGTTAGTATAATTAGCTTAAACTTTTAAACGAGTTTGATTAGAAGATAAACGGAGTTCGCTTAAAGAAACTTAAGAGATATAAGAAATTGTATAAAATTCTTATGGGTGTGTTACCATTATACAAAATAAATTAGTATTCGTAATAAACGAAATACCGAAGCTAAAGTATTATGCCGGAAAGGGGCACCGTTAAAATTATATTATAAACTTCATTCGTTAGTATAATTTGCTTAAACCTTTCAACGAGTTTTATTATAGAAGTTAAACGGAGTTCGTTTGAAGTAACTTACGAGATAGAAGAAATTGTATGAAACTCTTATGGGTGTGGTACCATCACACGAAATAAATTATTACTCGTAATAAACGAAATACTTAGGCTAAATTATTATGCCGGAAAAGAGTACCGTTAAAAGTATAATATAAACTTCACACGTTATTATAATTAGCTTGAACATTTAAACGATTTTGATTAGAAGATAAACGGAGTTCGCTTAAAGAAACTTACGAGATGTAAGAAATTGTATGAAACTCTTATGGGTGTGGTTCAATCATACGAAATAAATTATTATTCGTAATCAACAAAATACTTAGGCTAAAGTATCATGCCGGAAAGGAGTACCGTTAAAAGTATATTAAAAACTTCATACATTAGTATAAATAGCTTAAACTTTTAAACGAGTTTGAATAGAAGATAAACGAAGTTCGCTTAAATAAACTTACGAGAAATAAGAAATTGTATGAAACTCTTATGGTTATGGTTCCATCATACCAAATAAATTATCATTCGTAATAAACGAAATACTTAGGCTAAAGTATCATGCCGGAAAGGAGTACCGTTAAAAGTATATTATAAACTTCATACGTTAGTATAATTAGCTTAAACTTTTAAACAAGTTTGATTAGAAGATAAATGGAGTTCATTTGAAGAAACTTAAGAGATATAAGAAATTGTTTACGCTTAAAGAAACTTACGAGATATAAGAAATTGTATGAAACTCTTATGGTTATGGTTCCATCATACGAAATAAATTATTATTCGTAATCAACGAAATACTTAGGCTAAAGTATCATGCCGAAAAGGAGTACCGTTAAAATTATATTAATAACTTCATACGTTAGTATAATTAGCTTAAACGTTTAAACGAGTTTGATTAGAAGATAAACGGAGTTCGCTTAAAGAAACTTACGAGATATAAGAAATTGTATGAAACTCTTATGGTTATGGTTCCATCATATGAAATAAATTATCATTCGTAACAAACGAAATACTTAGGATAAAGTATCATACCGGAAAGGTGTACCGTTAAAAGTATATTTTAAACTTCATACGTTAGTATAATTAGCTTAAACTTTTAAACGAGTTTGATTAGAAGATAAACGGAGTTCGCTTAAAGAAACTTACGAGATATAAAAAATTGTATGAAACTCTTATGGGTGTGGTACCATTACACGAAATAAATTATTACTCGTAATAAACGAAATACTTAGGCTAAAGTGTTATGCCGGAAAAGAGTACCGTTAAAAATATAATATACACTTCACACGTTAGTATAATAAGCTTGAACATTTAAATGATTTTGATTAGAAGATAAACGGAGTTCGCTTAAAGAAACTTACGAGATATAAGAATTTGTATGAAACTCTTATGGGTGTGGTTCAATCATACGAAATAAATTATTATTCGTAACCAACAAAATACTTAGGCTAAAGTATCATGCCGGAAAGGAGTACCGTTAAAAGTATATTAAAAACTTCATACGTTAGTATAATTAGCTTAAACTTTTAAACGAGTTTGAATAGAAGATAAACGGAGTTCGCTTAAAGAAACTTACGAGATATAAGAAATTGTATGAAACTCTTATGGTTGTGGTTCCATCATACGAAATAAATTATTATTCGTAATCAACGAAATACTTAGGCTAAAGTATCATGCCGGAAAGGAGTACCGTTAAAGTATATTAAAAACTTCATACGTTAGTATAAGTAGCTTAAACGTTTAAACGAGTTTGATTAGAAGATAAACAGAGTTCGCTTAAAGAAACTTACGAGATATAAGAAATTGTATGAAACTCTTATGGTTATGGTTCCATCATACGAAATAAATTATTCTTCGTAATAAACGAAATACTTAGGATAAAGTATCATGCCGGAAAGGAGTACCGTTAAAAGTATATTAAAATCTTCGTACGTTAGTATAATTAGCTTAAACTTTTAAACGAGTTTGATTAGAAGATAAACGGAGTTCGCTTAAAGAAACTTAAGACATATAAGAAATTGTATAAAATTCTTATGGGTGTGTTACCATTCTACAAAATAAATTAGTATTCGTAATAAACAAAATACCGAGGCTAAAGTATCATGCCGGAAAGGGGTACCGTTAAAATTATATTATAAACCTCATTCGTTAGTATAATTTGCTTAAACTTTTCAATGAGTTTTATTATAGAAGATAAACGGAGTTTGTTTGAAGAAACTTACGAGATATAAGAAATTGTATGAAACTCTTATGGGTGTGGTACCATTACACGAAATAAATTATTACTCGTAATAAACGAAATACTTAGGCTAAAGTGTTATGCCGGAAAAGAGTACCGTTAAAAATATAATATACACTTCACACGTTAGTATAATAAGCTTGAACATTTAAATGATTTTGATTAGAAGATAAACGGAGTTCGCTTAAAGAAACTTACGAGATATAAGAATTTGTATGAAACTCTTATGGGTGTGGTTCAATCATACGAAATAAATTATTATTCGTAACCAACAAAATACTTAGGCTAAAGTATCATGCCGGAAAGGAGTACCGTTAAAAGTATATTAAAAACTTCATACGTTAGTATAATTAGCTTAAACTTTTAAACGAGTTTGAATAGAAGATAAACGGAGTTCGCTTAAAGAAACTTACGAGATATAAGAAATTGTATGAAACTCTTATGGTTGTGGTTCCATCATACGAAATAAATTATTATTCGTAATCAACGAAATAGTTAGGCTAAAGTATCATGCCGGAAAGGAGTACCGTTAAAAGTATATTAAAAACTTCATACGTTAGTATAAGTAGCTTAAACGTTTAAACGAGTTTGATTAGAAGATAAACAGAGTTCGCTTAAAGAAACTTACGAGATATAAGAAATTGTATGAAACTCTTATGGTTATGGTTCCATCATACGAAATAAATTATTCTTCGTAATAAACGAAATACTTAGGATAAAGTATCATGCCGGAAAGGAGTACCGTTAAAAGTATATTAAAATCTTCGTACGTTAGTATAATTAGCTTAAACTTTTAAACGAGTTTGATTAGAAGATAAACGGAGTTCGCTTAAAGAAACTTAAGACATATAAGAAATTGTATAAAATTCTTATGGGTGTGTTACCATTATACAAAATAAATTAGTATTCGTAATAAACAAAATACCGAGGCTAAAGTATCATGCCGGAAAGGGGTACCGTTAAAATTATATTATAAACCTCATTCGTTAGTATAATTTGCTTAAACTTTTCAATGAGTTTTATTATAGAAGATAAACGGAGTTTCTTTGAAGAAACTTACGAGATATAAGAAATTGTATGAAACTCTTATGGGTGTGGTACCATTACACGAAATAAATTATTACTCGTAATAAACGAAATACTTAGGCTAAAGTGTTATGCCGGAAAAGAGTACCGTTAAAAATATAATATACACTTCACACGTTAGTATAATAAGCTTGAACATTTAAATGATTTTGATTAGAAGATAAACGGAGTTCGCTTAAAGAAACTTACGAGATATAAGAATTTGTATGAAACTCTTATGGGTGTGGTTCAATCATACGAAATAAATTATTATTCGTAACCAACAAAATACTTAGGCTAAAGTATCATGCCGGAAAGGAGTACCGTTAAAAGTATATTAAAAACTTCATACGTTAGTATAATTAGCTTAAACTTTTAAACGAGTTTGAATAGAAGATAAACGGAGTTCGCTTAAAGAAACTTACGAGATATAAGAAATTGTATGAAACTCTTATGGTTGTGGTTCCATCATACGAAATAAATTATTATTCGTAATCAACGAAATAGTTAGGCTAAAGTATCATGCCGGAAAGGAGTACCGTTAAAAGTATATTAAAAACTTCGTACGTTAGTATAATTAGCTTAAACTTTTAAACGAGTTTGATTAGAAGATAAACGGAGTTCGCTTAAAGAAACTTACGAGATATAAGAAATTATATGAAACTCTTATGGTTATGGTTCCATCATACGAAATAAATTATTATTCGTAATTAACGAAATAGTTAGGCTAAAGTATCATGCCAGAAAGTAGTACCGTTAAAACTATATTAAATACTTCATATGTTAGTATAATTAGCTTAAACTTTTAAATGAGTTTGATTAGAAGATAAACGGAGTTCGCTTAAAGAAACTTAAGAGATATAAGAAATTGTATAAAATTCTTATGGGTGTGTTACCATTATACAAAATAAATTAGTATTCGTAATAAACAAAATACCGAGGCTAAAGTATCATGCCGGAAAGGGGTACCGTTAAAATTATATTATAAACCTCATTCGTTAGTATAATTTGCTTAAACTTTTCAATGAGTTTTATTATAGAAGATAAACGGAGTTTGTTTGAAGAAACTTACGAGATATAAGAAATTGTATGAAACTCTTATGGGTGTGGTACCATTACACGAAATAATTTATTACTCGTAATAAACGAAATACTTAGGCTAAAGTGTTATGCCGGAAAAGAGTACCGTTAAAAATATAATATACACTTCACACGTTAGTATAATAAGCTTGAACATTTAAATGATTTTGATTAGAAGATAAACGGAGTTCGCTTAAAGAAACTTACGAGATATAAGAATTTGTATGAAACTCTTATGGGTGTGGTTCCATCATACGAAATAAATTATTATTCGTAACCAACAAAATACTTAGGCTAAAGTATCATGCCGGAAAGGAGTACCGTTAAAAGTATATTAAAAACTTCATACGTTAGTATAATTAGCTTAAACTTTTAAACGAGTTTGATTAGAAGATAAACGGAGTTCGCTTAAAGAAACTTAAGAGATATAAGAAATTGTATAAAATTCTTATGGGTGTGTTACCATTATACAAAATAAATTAGTATTCGTAATAAACGAAATACCGAAGCTAAAGTATTATGCCGGAAAGGGGCACCGTTAAAATTATATTATAAACTTCATTCGTTAGTATAATTTGCTTAAACCTTTCAACGAGTTTTATTATAGAAGTTAAACGGAGTTCGTTTGAAGTAACTTACGAGATAGAAGAAATTGTATGAAACTCTTATGGGTGTGGTACCATCACACGAAATAAATTATTACTCGTAATAAACGAAATACTTAGGCTAAATTATTATGCCGGAAAAGAGTACCGTTAAAAGTATAATATAAACTTCACACGTTATTATAATTAGCTTGAACATTTAAACGATTTTGATTAGAAGATAAACGGAGTTCGCTTAAAGAAACTTACGAGATGTAAGAAATTGTATGAAACTCTTATGGGTGTGGTTCAATCATACGAAATAAATTATTATTCGTAATCAACAAAATACTTAGGCTAAAGTATCATGCCGGAAAGGAGTACCGTTAAAAGTATATTAAAAACTTCATACATTAGTATAAATAGCTTAAACTTTTAAACGAGTTTGAATAGAAGATAAACGAAGTTCGCTTAAATAAACTTACGAGAAATAAGAAATTGTATGAAACTCTTATGGTTATGGTTCCATCATACCAAATAAATTATCATTCGTAATAAACGAAATACTTAGGCTAAAGTATCATGCCGGAAAGGAGTACCGTTAAAAGTATATTATAAACTTCATACGTTAGTATAATTAGCTTAAACTTTTAAACAAGTTTGATTAGAAGATAAATGGAGTTCATTTGAAGAAACTTAAGAGATATAAGAAATTGTATGAAACTCTTATGGTTATGGTTCCATCATACCAAATAAATTATCATTCGTAATAAACGAAATACTTAGGCTAAAGTATCATGCCGGAAAGGAGTACCGTTAAAAGTATATTAAAAACTTCATACGTTAGTATAATTAGCTTAAACTTTTAAACGAGTTTGAATAGAAGATAAACGGAGTTCGCTTAAAGAAACTTACGAGATATAAGAAATTGTATGAAACTCTTATGGTTGTGGTTCCATCATACGAAATAAATTATTATTCGTAATCAACGAAATAGTTAGGCTAAAGTATCATGCCGGAAAGGAGTACCGTTAAAAGTATATTAAAAACTTCGTACGTTAGTATAATTAGCTTAAACTTTTAAACGAGTTTGATTAGAAGATAAACGGAGTTCGCTTAAAGAAACTTACGAGATATAAGAAATTATATGAAACTCTTATGGTTATGGTTCCATCATACGAAATAAATTATTATTCGTAATTAACGAAATAGTTAGGCTAAAGTATCATGCCAGAAAGTAGTACCGTTAAAACTATATTAAATACTTCATATGTTAGTATAATTAGCTTAAACTTTTAAATGAGTTTGATTAGAAGATAAACGGAGTTCGCTTAAAGAAACTTAAGAGATATAAGAAATTGTATAAAATTCTTATGGGTGTGTTACCATTATACAAAATAAATTAGTATTCGTAATAAACAAAATACCGAGGCTAAAGTATCATGCCGGAAAGGGGTACCGTTAAAATTATATTATAAACCTCATTCGTTAGTATAATTTGCTTAAACTTTTCAATGAGTTTTATTATAGAAGATAAACGGAGTTTGTTTGAAGAAACTTACGAGATATAAGAAATTGTATGAAACTCTTATGGGTGTGGTACCATTACACGAAATAATTTATTACTCGTAATAAACGAAATACTTAGGCTAAAGTGTTATGCCGGAAAAGAGTACCGTTAAAAATATAATATACACTTCACACGTTAGTATAATAAGCTTGAACATTTAAATGATTTTGATTAGAAGATAAACGGAGTTCGCTTAAAGAAACTTACGAGATATAAGAATTTGTATGAAACTCTTATGGGTGTGGTTCCATCATACGAAATAAATTATTATTCGTAACCAACAAAATACTTAGGCTAAAGTATCATGCCGGAAAGGAGTACCGTTAAAAGTATATTAAAAACTTCATACGTTAGTATAATTAGCTTAAACTTTTAAACGAGTTTGATTAGAAGATAAACGGAGTTCGCTTAAAGAAACTTAAGAGATATAAGAAATTGTATAAAATTCTTATGGGTGTGTTACCATTATACAAAATAAATTAGTATTCGTAATAAACGAAATACCGAAGCTAAAGTATTATGCCGGAAAGGGGCACCGTTAAAATTATATTATAAACTTCATTCGTTAGTATAATTTGCTTAAACCTTTCAACGAGTTTTATTATAGAAGTTAAACGGAGTTCGTTTGAAGTAACTTACGAGATAGAAGAAATTGTATGAAACTCTTATGGGTGTGGTACCATCACACGAAATAAATTATTACTCGTAATAAACGAAATACTTAGGCTAAATTATTATGCCGGAAAAGAGTACCGTTAAAAGTATAATATAAACTTCACACGTTATTATAATTAGCTTGAACATTTAAACGATTTTGATTAGAAGATAAACGGAGTTCGCTTAAAGAAACTTACGAGATGTAAGAAATTGTATGAAACTCTTATGGGTGTGGTTCAATCATACGAAATAAATTATTATTCGTAATCAACAAAATACTTAGGCTAAAGTATCATGCCGGAAAGGAGTACCGTTAAAAGTATATTAAAAACTTCATACATTAGTATAAATAGCTTAAACTTTTAAACGAGTTTGAATAGAAGATAAACGAAGTTCGCTTAAATAAACTTACGAGAAATAAGAAATTGTATGAAACTCTTATGGTTATGGTTCCATCATACCAAATAAATTATCATTCGTAATAAACGAAATACTTAGGCTAAAGTATCATGCCGGAAAGGAGTACCGTTAAAAGTATATTATAAACTTCATACGTTAGTATAATTAGCTTAAACTTTTAAACAAGTTTGATTAGAAGATAAATGGAGTTCATTTGAAGAAACTTAAGAGATATAAGAAATTGTTTACGCTTAAAGAAACTTACGAGATATAAGAAATTGTATGAAACTCTTATGGTTATGGTTCCATCATACGAAATAAATTATTATTCGTAATCAACGAAATACTTAGGCTAAAGTATCATGCCGAAAAGGAGTACCGTTAAAATTATATTAATAACTTCATACGTTAGTATAATTAGCTTAAACGTTTAAACGAGTTTGATTAGAAGATAAACGGAGTTCGCTTAAAGAAACTTACGAGATATAAGAAATTGTATGAAACTCTTATGGTTATGGTTCCATCATATGAAATAAATTATCATTCGTAACAAACGAAATACTTAGGATAAAGTATCATACCGGAAAGGTGTACCGTTAAAAGTATATTTTAAACTTCATACGTTAGTATAATTAGCTTAAACTTTTAAACGAGTTTGATTAGAAGATAAACGGAGTTCGCTTAAAGAAACTTACGAGATATAAGAAATTGTATGAAACTCTTATGGTTATGGTTCCATCATACGAAATAAATTATCATTCGTAATAAACGAAATACTTAGGATAAAGTATCATACCGGAAAGGTGTACCGTTAAAAGTATATTAAAAACTTCATACGTTAGTATAAGTAGCTTAAACGTTTAAACGAGTTTGATTAGAAGATAAACGGAGTTCGCTTAAAGAAACTTAAGAGATAGAAGAAATTGTATAAAATTCTTATGGGTGTGGTTCCATCATACAAAATAAATTAGTATTCGTAATAAACAAAATCCCGAGGCTAAACTATCATGCCGGAAAGGAGTACCGTTAAAATTATATTATAAACATCATTCAGTAGTATAATTTGCTTAAACCTTTCAACGAGTTTTATTATAGAAGATAAACGGAGTTCGTTTGTAGATACTTATGAGATAGAAGAAATTGTATGAATCTGTTATGGTTGATGGTACATCATACGAAATAAATTATTACTCGTAATAAACGAAATACTTAGGCTAAAGTATTATGCCGGAAAAGAGTACCGTTAAAAGTATAATATAAACTTCACACGTTAGTATAATTAGCTTGAACATTTAAACGATTTTGATTATAATATAAACGGAGTTCGGTTAAAGAAACTTACGAGATGTAAGAAATTGTATGAAACTCTTATGGGTGTGGTTCAATCGTACGAAATAAATTATTATTCGTAATCAACAAAATACGTAGGCTAAAGTATCATGCCGGAATGGAGTGCCGTTAAATGTATATTAAAAACTTCATACATTAGTATAATTAGCTTAAACTTTTAAACGAGTTTGAATAGAAGATAAACGGAGTTCTCTTAAAGAAACTTACGAGAGTATGAAACTCTTATGGTTATGGTTCCATCATACGAAATAAATTATCATTCGTAATCAACGAAATACTTAGGCTAAAGTATCATGCCGGAAAGGAGTACCGTTAAAACTATATTAAAAACTTCATACGTTAGTATAAGTAGCTTAAACGTTTAAACGAGTTTGATTAGAAGATAAACGGAGTTCGCTTAAAGAAACTTACGTGATATAAGAAATTGTATAAAATTCTTATGGGTGTGTTACCATTATACAAAATAAATTAGTATTCGTAATAAACAAAATACCGAGGCTAAACTATCATGCCGGAAAGGAGTACCGTTAAAATTATATTATAAACTTCATTCGGTGGTATAATTTGCTTAAACCTTTCAACGAGTTTTATTATAGAAGATAAACGGAGTTCGTTTGAAGAAACTTACGAGATAGAAGAAATTGTATGAAACTGTTATGGTTGATGGTACATCATACAAAATAAATTATTATTTGTAATCAACAAAATACTTAAGCTAAAGTATCACGCCGGAAACGAGTACCGTTAAAACTACATTAAAAACTTCATACGTTAGTATAATTAGCTTAAACTTTTAAACAAGTTTGATTAGAAGATAAATGGAGTTCATTTGAAGAAACTTAAGAGATATAAGAAATTGTTTAAAATTCTTATGGGTGTGGTACCATCATACAAAATAAATTAGTATTCGTAATAAACAAAATACTGAGGCTAAACTATCATGCCGGAAAGGAGTACCGTTAAAATTATATTATAAACTTCATTCGGTAGTATAATTTGCTTAAACCTTTCAACCAGTTTTATTATAGAAGATAAACGGAGTTCGTTTGAAGAAACTTACGAGATAGAAGAAATTGTATGAAACTGTTATGGTTGATGGTACATCATACAAAATAAATTATTATTCGTAATCAACAAAATACTTAAGCTAAAGTATCACGCCGGAAACGAGTACCGTTAAAACTATATTAAAAACTTCATACGTTAGTATAATTAGCTTAAACTTTTAAACAAGTTTGATTAGAAGATAAATGGAGTTTATTTGAAGAAACTTAAGAGATATAAGAAATTGTTTAAAATTCTTATGGGTGTGGTACCATCATACAAAATAAATTAGTATTCGTAATAAACAAAATACCGAGGCTAAACTATCATGCCGGAAAGGAGTACCGTTAAAATTATATTATAAACTTCATTCGGTAGTATAATTTGCTTAAACCTTTCAACGTGTTTTATTATAGAAGATAAACGGAGTTCGTTTGAAGAAACTTACGAGATAGAAGAAATTCTATGAAACTGTTATGGTTGATGGTACATCATACGAAATAAATTATTATTCGTAATCAACAAAATAATTAGGCTAAAGTATCACTCCGGAAACGAGTACCGTTAAAACTATATTAAAAACTTCATACGTTAGTATAATTAGCTTAAAATTTTAAACGAGTTTGATTGGAAGATAAACGGAGTTCGTTTAAAGAAACTTACGAGATATAAGAAATTGTATGAAACTCTTATGGTTGTGGTTCCATCATACCAAATAAATTATTATTCGTAATCAACGAAATACTTAGGCTAAAGTATCATGCTGGAAAGGAGTACCGTTAAAAGTATATTAAAAACTTCATACGTTAGTATAATTAGCTTAAACATTTAAACGAGTTTGATTAGAAAATAAACGGAGTTCGCTTAAAGAAACTTACGAGATATAAGAAATTGTATGAAACTCTTATGGTTATGGTTCCATCATACGAAATAAATTATTATTCGTAATCAACGAAATACTTAGGCTAAAGTATCATGCCGAAAAGGAGTACCGTTAAAATTATATTAATAACTTCATACGTTAGTATAATTAGCTTAAACGTTTAAACGAGTTTGATTAGAAGATAAACGGAGTTCGCTTAAAGAAACTTACGAGATATAAGAAATTGTATGAAACTCTTATGGTTATGGTTCCATCATACGAAATAAATTATCATTCGTAATAAACGAAATACTTAGGATAAAGTATCATACCGGAAAGGTGTACCGTTAAAAGTATATTTTAAACTTCATACGTTAGTATAATTAGCTTAAACTTTTAAACGAGTTTGATTAGAAGATAAACAGAGTTCGCTTAAAGAAACTTAAGAGATAGAAGAAATTGTATAAAATTCTTATGGGTGTGGTTCCATCATACAAAATAAATTAGTATTCGTAATAAACAAAATCCCGAGGCTAAACTATCATGCCGGAAAGGAGTACCGTTAAAATTATATTATAAACATCATTCAGTAGTATAATTTGCTTAAACCTTTCAACGAGTTTTATTATAGAAGATAAACGGAGTTCGTTTGTAGATACTTATGAGATAGAAGAAATTGTATGAATCTGTTATGGTTGATGGTACATCATACAAAATAAATTATTATTTGTAATCAACAAAATACTTAAGCTAAAGTATCACGCCGGAAACGAGTACCGTTAAAACTACATTAAAAACTTCATACGTTAGTATAATTAGCTTAAACTTTTAAACAAGTTTGATTAGAAGATAAATGGAGTTCATTTGAAGAAACTTAAGAGATATAAGAAATTGTTTAAAATTCTTATGGGTGTGGTACCATCATACAAAATAAATTAGTATTCGTAATAAACAAAATACTGAGGCTAAACTATCATGCCGGAAAGGAGTACCGTTAAAATTATATTATAAACTTCATTCGGTAGTATAATTTGCTTAAACCTTTCAACCAGTTTTATTATAGAAGATAAACGGAGTTCGTTTGAAGAAACTTACGAGATAGAAGAAATTGTATGAAACTGTTATGGTTGATGGTACATCATACAAAATAAATTATTATTCGTAATCAACAAAATACTTAAGCTAAAGTATCACGCCGGAAACGAGTACCGTTAAAACTATATTAAAAACTTCATACGTTAGTATAATTAGCTTAAACTTTTAAACAAGTTTGATTAGAAGATAAATGGAGTTTATTTGAAGAAACTTAAGAGATATAAGAAATTGTTTAAAATTCTTATGGGTGTGGTACCATCATACAAAATAAATTAGTATTCGTAATAAACAAAATACCGAGGCTAAACTATCATGCCGGAAAGGAGTACCGTTAAAATTATATTATAAACTTCATTCGGTAGTATAATTTGCTTAAACCTTTCAACGTGTTTTATTATAGAAGATAAACGGAGTTCGTTTGAAGAAACTTACGAGATAGAAGAAATTCTATGAAACTGTTATGGTTGATGGTACATCATACGAAATAAATTATTATTCGTAATCAACAAAATAATTAGGCTAAAGTATCACTCCGGAAACGAGTACCGTTAAAACTATATTAAAAACTTCATACGTTAGTATAATTAGCTTAAAATTTTAAACGAGTTTGATTGGAAGATAAACGGAGTTCGTTTAAAGAAACTTACGAGATATAAGAAATTGTATGAAACTCTTATGGTTGTGGTTCCATCATACGAAATAAATTATTATTCGTAATCAACGAAATACTTAGGCTAAAGTATCATGCTGGAAAGGAGTACCGTTAAAAGTATATTAAAAACTTCATACGTTAGTATAATTAGCTTAAACATTTAAACGAGTTTGATTAGAAAATAAACGGAGTTCGCTTAAAGAAACTTACGAGATATAAGAAATTGTATGAAACTCTTATGGTTATGGTTCCATCATACGAAATAAATTATTATTCGTAATCAACGAAATACTTAGGCTAAAGTATCATGCCGAAAAGGAGTACCGTTAAAATTATATTAATAACTTCATACGTTAGTATAATTAGCTTAAACGTTTAAACGAGTTTGATTAGAAGATAAACGGAGTTCGCTTAAAGAAACTTACGAGATATAAGAAATTGTATGAAACTCTTATGGTTATGGTTCCATCATACGAAATAAATTATCATTCGTAATAAACGAAATACTTAGGATAAAGTATCATACCGGAAAGGTGTACCGTTAAAAGTATATTTTAAACTTCATACGTTAGTATAATTAGCTTAAACTTTTAAACGAGTTTGATTAGAAGATAAACAGAGTTCGCTTAAAGAAACTTAAGAGATAGAAGAAATTGTATAAAATTCTTATGGGTGTGGTTCCATCATACAAAATAAATTAGTATTCGTAATAAACAAAATCCCGAGGCTAAACTATCATGCCGGAAAGGAGTACCGTTAAAATTATATTATAAACATCATTCAGTAGTATAATTTGCTTAAACCTTTCAACGAGTTTTATTATAGAAGATAAACGGAGTTCGTTTGTAGATACTTATGAGATAGAAGAAATTGTATGAATCTGTTATGGTTGATGGTACATCATACGAAATAAATTGTTACTCGTAATAAACGAAATTCTTAGGCTAAAGTATTATGCCGGAAAAGAGTACCGTTAAAAGTATAATATAAACTTCACACGTTAGTATAATTAGCTTGAACATTTTAACGATTTTGATTATAATATAAACGGAGTTCGGTTAAAGAAACTTACGAGATGTAAGAAATTGTATGAAACTCTTATGGGTGTGGTTCAATCGTACGAAATAAATTATTATTCGTAATCAACAAAATACGTAGGCTAAAGTATCATGCCGGAATGGAGTGCCGTTAAATGTATATTAAAAACTTCATACATTAGTATAATTAGCTTAAACTTTTAAACGAGTTTGAATAGAAGATAAACGGAGTTCTCTTAAAGAAACTTACGAGAGTATGAAACTCTTATGGTTATGGTTCCATCATACGAAATAAATTATCATTCGTAATCAACGAAATACTTAGGCTAAAGTATCATGCCGGAAAGGAGTACCGTTAAAACTATATTAAAAACTTCATACGTTAGTATAAGTAGCTTAAACGTTTAAACGAGTTTGATTAGAAGATAAACGGAGTTCGCTTAAAGAAACTTACGTGATATAAGAAATTGTATAAAATTCTTATGGGTGTGTTACCATTATACAAAATAAATTAGTATTCGTAATAAACAAAATACCGAGGCTAAACTATCATGCCGGAAAGGAGTACCGTTAAAATTATATTATAAACTTCATTCGGTGGTATAATTTGCTTAAACCTTTCAACGAGTTTTATTATAGAAGATAAACGGAGTTCGTTTGAAGAAACTTACGAGATAGAAGAAATTGTATGAAACTGTTATGGTTGATGGTACATCATACAACATAAATTATTATTTGTAATCAACAAAATACTTAAGCTAAAGTATCACGCCGGAAACGAGTACCGTTAAAACTACATTAAAAACTTCATACGTTAGTAGAATTAGCTTAAACTTTTAAACAAGTTTGATTAGAAGATAAATGGAGTTCATTTGAAGAAACTTAAGAGATATAAGAAATTGTTTAAAATTCTTATGGGTGTGGTACCATCATACAAAATAAATTAGTATTCGTAATAAACAAAATACTGAGGCTAAACTATCATGCCGGAAAGGAGTACCGTTAAAATTATATTATAAACTTCATTCGGTAGTATAATTTGCTTAAACCTTTCAACCAGTTTTATTATAGAAGATAAACGGAGTTCGTTTGAAGAAACTTACGAGATAGAAGAAATTGTATGAAACTGTTATGGTTGATGGTACATCATACAAAATAAATTATTATTCGTAATCAACAAAATACTTAAGCTAAAGTATCACGCCGGAAACGAGTACCGTTAAAACTATATTAAAAACTTCATACGTTAGTATAATTAGCTTAAACTTTTAAACAAGTTTGATTAGAAGATAAATGGAGTTTATTTGAAGAAACTTAAGAGATATAAGAAATTGTTTAAAATTCTTATGGGTGTGGTACCATCATACAAAATAAATTAGTATTCGTAATAAACAAAATACCGAGGCTAAACTATCATGCCGGAAAGGAGTACCGTTAAAATTATATTATAAACTTCATTCGGTAGTATAATTTGCTTAAACCTTTCAACGAGTTTTATTATAGAAGATAAACGGAGTTCGTTTGAAGAAACTTACGAGATAGAAGAAATTCTATGAAACTGTTATGGTTGATGGTACATCATATGAAATAAATTATTATTCGTAATCAATAAAATAATTAGGCTAAAGTATCACTCCGGAAACGAGTACCGTTAAAACTATATTAAAAACTTCATACGTTAGTATAATTAGCTTAAAATTTTAAACGAGTTTGATTGGAAGATAAACGGAGTTCGTTTAAAGAAACTTACGAGATATAAGAAATTGTATGAAACTCTTATGGTTGTGGTTCCATCATACGAAATAAATTATTATTCGTAATCAACGAAATACTTAGGCTAAAGTATCATGCTGGAAAGGAGTACCGTTAAAAGTATATTAAAAACTTCATACGTTAGTATAATTAGCTTAAACATTTAAACGAGTTTGATTAGAAAATAAACGGAGTTCGCTTAAAGAAACTTACGAGATATAAGAAATTGTATGAAACTCTTATGGTTATGGTTCCATCATACGAAATAAATTATTATTCGTAATCAACGAAATACTTAGGCTAAAGTATCATGCCGAAAAGGAGTACCGTTAAAATTATATTAATAACTTCATACGTTAGTATAATTAGCTTAAACGTTTAAACGAGTTTGATTAGAAGATAAACGGAGTTCGCTTAAAGAAACTTACGAGATATAAGAAATTGTATGAAACTCTTATGGTTATGGTTCCATCATACGAAATAAATTATCATTCGTAATAAACGAAATACTTAGGATAAAGTATCATACCGGAAAGGTGTACCGTTAAAAGTATATTTTAAACTTCATACGTTAGTATAATTAGCTTAAACTTTTAAACGAGTTTGATTAGAAGATAAACGGAGTTCGCTTAAAGAAACTTAAGAGATAGAAGAAATTGTATAAAATTCTTATGGGTGTGGTTCCATCATACAAAATAAATTAGTATTCGTAATAAACAAAATCCCGAGGCTAAACTATCATGCCGGAAAGGAGTACCGTTAAAATTATATTATAAACATCATTCAGTAGTATAATTTGCTTAAACCTTTCAACGAGTTTTATTATAGAAGATAAACGGAGTTCGTTTGTAGATACTTATGAGATAGAAGAAATTGTATGAATCTGTTATGGTTGATGGTACATCATACGAAATAAATTATTACTCGTGATAAACGAAATTCTTAGGCTAAAGTATTATGCCGGAAAAGAGTACCGTTAAAAGTATAATATAAACTTCACACGTTAGTATAATTAGCTTGAACATTTAAACGATTTTGATTATAATATAAACGGAGTTCGGTTAAAGAAACTTACGAGATGTAAGAAATTGTATGAAACTCTTATGGGTGTGGTTCAATCGTACGAAATAAATTATTATTCGTAATCAACAAAATACGTAGGCTAAAGTATCATGCCGGAATGGAGTGCCGTTAAATGTATATTAAAAACTTCATACATTAGTATAATTAGCTTAAACTTTTAAACGAGTTTGAATAGAAGATAAACGGAGTTCTCTTAAAGAAACTTACGAGAGTATGAAACTCTTATGGTTATGGTTCCATCATACGAAATAAATTATCATTCGTAATCAACGAAATACTTAGGCTAAAGTATCATGCCGGAAAGGAGTACCGTTAAAACTATATTAAAAACTTCATACGTTAGTATAAGTAGCTTAAACGTTTAAACGAGTTTGATTAGAAGATAAACGGAGTTCGCTTAAAGAAACTTACGTGATATAAGAAATTGTATAAAATTCTTATGGGTGTGTTACCATTATACAAAATAAATTAGTATTCGTAATAAACAAAATACCGAGGCTAAACTATCATGCCGGAAAGGAGTACCGTTAAAATTATATTATAAACTTCATTCGGTGGTATAATTTGCTTAAACCTTTCAACGAGTTTTATTATAGAAGATAAACGGAGTTCGTTTGAAGAAACTTACGAGATAGAAGAAATTGTATGAAACTGTTATGGTTGATGGTACATCATACAACATAAATTATTATTTGTAATCAACAAAATACTTAAGCTAAAGTATCACGCCGGAAACGAGTACCGTTAAAACTACATTAAAAACTTCATACGTTAGTAGAATTAGCTTAAACTTTTAAACAAGTTTGATTAGAAGATAAATGGAGTTCATTTGAAGAAACTTAAGAGATATAAGAAATTGTTTAAAATTCTTATGGGTGTGGTACCATCATACAAAATAAATTAGTATTCGTAATAAACAAAATACTGAGGCTAAACTATCATGCCGGAAAGGAGTACCGTTAAAATTATATTATAAACTTCATTCGGTAGTATAATTTGCTTAAACCTTTCAACCAGTTTTATTATAGAAGATAAACGGAGTTCGTTTGAAGAAACTTACGAGATAGAAGAAATTGTATGAAACTGTTATGGTTGATGGTACATCATACAAAATAAATTATTATTCGTAATCAACAAAATACTTAAGCTAAAGTATCACGCCGGAAACGAGTACCGTTAAAACTATATTAAAAACTTCATACGTTAGTATAATTAGCTTAAACTTTTAAACAAGTTTGATTAGAAGATAAATGGAGTTTATTTGAAGAAACTTAAGAGATATAAGAAATTGTTTAAAATTCTTATGGGTGTGGTACCATCATACAAAATAAATTAGTATTCGTAATAAACAAAATACCGAGGCTAAACTATCATGCCGGAAAGGAGTACCGTTAAAATTATATTATAAACTTCATTCGGTAGTATAATTTGCTTAAACCTTTCAACGAGTTTTATTATAGAAGATAAACGGAGTTCGTTTGAAGAAACTTACGAGATAGAAGAAATTCTATGAAACTGTTATGGTTGATGGTACATCATATGAAATAAATTATTATTCGTAATCAATAAAATAATTAGGCTAAAGTATCACTCCGGAAACGAGTACCGTTAAAACTATATTAAAAACTTCATACGTTAGTATAATTAGCTTAAAATTTTAAACGAGTTTGATTGGAAGATAAACGGAGTTCGTTTAAAGAAACTTACGAGATATAAGAAATTGTATGAAACTCTTATGGTTGTGGTTCCATCATACGAAATAAATTATTATTCGTAATCAACGAAATACTTAGGCTAAAGTATCATGCTGGAAAGGAGTACAATTAAAAGTATATTAAAAACTTCATACGTTGGTATAATTAGCTTAAACATTTAAACGAGTTTGATTAGAAAATAAACGGAGTTCGCTTAAAGAAACTTACGAGATATAAGAAATTGTATGAAACTCTTATGGTTATGGTTCCATCATACGAAATAAATTATTATTCGTAATCAACGAAATACTTAGGCTAAAGTATCATGCCGAAAAGGAGTACCGTTAAAATTATATTAATAACTTCATACGTTAGTATAATTAGCTTAAACGTTTAAACGAGTTTGATTAGAAGATAAACGGAGTTCACTTAAAGAAACTTACGAGATATAAGAAATTGTATGAAACTCTTATGGTTATGGTTCCATCATACGAAATAAATTATCATTCGTAATAAACGAAATACTTAGGATAAAGTATCATACCGGAAAGGTGTACCGTTAAAAGTATATTTTAAACTTCATACGTTAGTATAATTAGCTTAAACTTTTAAACGAGTTTGAATAGAAGATAAACGGAGTTCGCTTAAAGAAACTTAAGAGATAGAAGAAATTGTATAAAATTCTTATGGGTGTGGTTCCATCATACAAAATAAATTAGTATTCGTAATAAACAAAATCCCGAGGCTAAACTATCATGCCGGAAAGGAGTACCGTTAAAATTATATTATAAACATCATTCAGTAGTATAATTTGCTTAAACCTTTCAACGAGTTTTATTATAGAAGATAAACGGAGTTCGTTTGTAGATACTTATGAGATAGAAGAAATTGTATGAAACTGTTATGGTTGATGGTACATCATACGAAATAAATTATTACCCGTAATAAACGAAATACTTAGGCTAAAGTATTATGCCGGAAAAGAGTACCGTTAAAAGTATAATATAAACTTCACACGTTAGTATAATTAGCTTGAACATTTAAACGATTTTGATTAGAATATAAACGGAGTTCGGTTAAAGAAATTTACGAGATGTAAGAAATTGTATGAAACTCTTATGGGTGTGGTTCAATCGTACGAAATAAATTATTATTCGTAATCAACAAAATACTTAGGCTAAAGTATCATGCCGGAATGGAGTGCCGTTAAATGTATATTAAAAACTTCATACATTAGTATAATTAGCTTAAACTTTTAAACGAGTTTGAATAGAAGATAAACGGAGTTCGTTTGAAGAAACTTACGAGATATAAGAAATTGTATGAAACTCTTATGGTTTTGGTTCCATCATACGAAATAAATTATTATTCGCAATCAACGAAATACTTAGGCTAAAGTATCATGCCGGAAAGGAGTACCGTTAAAACTATATTAAAAACTTCATACGTTAGTATAAGTAGCTTAAACGTTTAAACGAGTTTGACTAGAAGATAAACGGAGTTCTCTTAAAGAAACTTACGAGAAATAAGAAATTGTATGAAACTCTTATGCTTATGGTTCCATCATACGAAATAAATTATCATTCGTAATAAACGAAATACTTAGGCTAAAGTATCATGCCGGGAAGGAGTACCGTTAAAAGTATATTATAAATTTCATACGGTAGTATAATTAGCTTAAACTTTTAAACAAGTTTGATTAGAAGATAAATGGAGTTCATTTGAAGAAACTTAAGAGATATAAGAAATTGTTTAAAATTCTTATGGGTGTGGTACCATCATACAAAATAAATTAGTATTCGTAATAAACAAAATACCGAGGCTAAACTATCATGCCGGAAAGGAGTACCGTTAAAATTATATTATAAACTTCATTCAGTAGTATAATTTGCTTAAACCTTTCAACCAGTTTTATTATAGAAGATAAACGGAGTTCGTTTGAAGAAACTTACGAGATAGAAGAAATTGTATGAAACTGTTATGGTTGATGGTACATCATACGAAATAAATTATTATTCGTAATCAACAAAATACTTAGGCTAAAGTATCATGCCGGAAAGGAGTACCGTTAAAAGTATATTAAAAACTTCATACGTTAGTATAATTAGCTTAAACTTTTAAACGAGTTTGAATAGAAGATAAACGGAATTCGCTTATAGAAACTTACGAGATATAAGAAATTGTAAGAAACTATTATGGTTGTGGTTCCATCATACGAAATAAATTATTATTCGTAATCAAAGAAATACTTAGGCTAAAGTATCATGCCGGAAAGGAGTACCGTTGAAACTATATTAAAAACTTCATACGTTAGTATAAGTAGCTAAAACTTTTAAACGAGTTTGATTAGAAGATAAACGGAGTTCGCTTAAAGAAACGTACGAGATATAAGAAAAAGTATGAAACTCTTATGGTTATGGTTCCATCATACGAAATAAATTATCATTCGTAATAAATGAAATACTTAGGCTAAAGTATCATGCCGGAAAGGTGTACCGTTAAAGTATATTATAAACTTCATACGTTAGTATAATTAGCTTAAACTTTTAAACAAGTTTGATTAGAAGATAAATGGAGTTCATTTGAAGAAACTTAAGAGATATAAGAAATTGTTTAAAATTCTTATGGGTGTGGTACCATCATACAAAATAAATTAGTATTCGTAATAAACAAAATCCCGAGGCTAAACTATCATGCCGGAAAGGAGTACCGTTAAAATTATATTATAAACATCATTCAGTAGTATAATTTGCTTAAACCTTTCAACGAGTTTTATTATAGAAGATAAACGGAGTTCGTTTGTAGATACTTATGAGATAGAAGAAATTGTATGAAACTGTTATGGTTGATGGTACATCATACGAAATAAATTATTACCCGTAATAAACGAAATACTTAGGCTAAAGTATTATGCCGGAAAAGAGTACCGTTAAAAGTATAATATAAACTTCACACGTTAGTATAATTAGCTTGAACATTTAAACGATTTTGATTAGAATATAAACAGAGTTCGCTTAAAGAAACTTACGAGATGTAAGAAATTGTATGAAACTCTTATGGGTGTGGTTCAATCATACGAAATAAATTATTATTCGTAATCAACAAAATACTTAGGCTAAAGTATCATGCCGGAATGGAGTGCCGTTAAATGTATATTAAAAACTTCATACATTAGTATAATTAGCTTAAACTTTTAAACGAGTTTGAATAGAAGATAAACGGAGTTCTCTTAAAGAAACTTACGAGATATAAGAAATTGTATGAAACTCTTATGGTTATGGTTCCATCATACGAAATAAATTATCATTCGTAATCAACGAAATACTTAGGCTAAAGTATCATGCCGGAAAGGAGTACCGTTAAAACTATATTAAAAACTTCATACGTTAGTATAATTAGCTTGAACATTTAAACGAGTTTGATTAGAAGATAAACGGAGTTCGCTTAAAGAAACTTACGAGAAATAAGAAATTGTATGAAACTCTTATGCTTATGGTTCCATTATACAAAATAAATTAGTATTCGTAATAAACAAAATACCGAGGCTAAACTATCATGCCGGAAAGGAGTACCGTTAAAATTATATTATAAACTTCATTCGGTGGTATAATTTGCTTAAACCTTTCAACGAGTTTTATTATAGAAGATAAACGGAGTTCGTTTGAAGAAACTTACGAGATAGAAGAAATTGTATGAAACTGTTATGGTTGATGGTACATCATACAAAATAAATTAGTATTCGTAATAAACAAAATACCGAGGCTAAACTATCATGCCGGAAAGGAGTACCGTTAAAATTATATTATAAACATCATTCAGTAGTATAATTTGCTTAAACCTTTCAACCAGTTTTATTATAGAAGATAAACGGAGTTCGTTTGAAGAAACTTACGAGATAGAAGAAATTGTATGAAACTGTTATGGTTGATGGTACATCATACGAAATAAATTATTATTCGTAATCAACAAAATACTTAGGCTAAAGTATCATGCCGAAAAGGAGTACCGTTAAAAGTATATTAAAAACTTCATACGTTAGTATAATTAGCTTAAACTTTTAAACGAGTTTGAATAGAAGATAAACGGAATTCGCTTATAGAAACTTACGAGATATAAGAAATTGTAAGAAACTATTATGGTTGTGGTTCCATCATACGAAATAAATTATTATTCGTAATCAACGAAATACTTAGGCTAAAGTATCATGCCGGAAAGGAGTACCGTTGAAACTATATTAAAAACTTCATACGTTAGTATAAGTAGCTAAAACTTTTAAACGAGTTTGATTAGAAGATAAACGGAGTTCGCTTAAAGAAACGTACGAGATATAAGAAAAAGTATGAAACTCTTATGGTTATGGTTCCATCATACGAAATAAATTATCATTCGTAATAAATGAAATACTTAGGCTAAAGTATCATGCCGGAAAGGTGTACCGTTAAAGTATATTATAAACTTCATACGTTAGTATAATTAGCTTAAACTTTTAAACAAGTTTGATTAGAAGATAAATGGAGTTCATTTGAAGAAACTTAAGAGATATAAGAAATTGTTTAAAATTCTTATGGGTGTGGTACCATCATACAAAATAAATTAGTATTCGTAATAAACAAAATCCCGAGGCTAAACTATCATGCCGGAAAGGAGTACCGTTAAAATTATATTATAAACATCATTCAGTAGTATAATTTGCTTAAACCTTTCAACGAGTATTATTATAAAAGATAAACGGAGTTCGTTTGTAGATACTTATGAGATAGAAGAAATTGTATGAAACTGTTATGGTTGATGGTACATCATACGAAATAAATTATTACTCGTAATAAGCGAAATACGTAGGCTAAAGTATTATGCCGGAAAAGAGTACCGTTAAAAGTATAATATAAACTTCACACGTTAGTATAATTAGCTTGAACATTTAAACGATTTTGATTAGAATATAAACAGAGTTCGCTTAAAGAAACTTACGAGATGTAAGAAATTGTATGAAACTCTTATGGGTGTGGTTCAATCATACGAAATAAATTATTATTCGTAATCAACAAAATACTTAGGCTAAAGTATCATGCCGGAATGGAGTGCCGTTAAATGTATATTAAAAACTTCATACATTAGTATAATTAGCTTAAACTTTTAAACGAGTTTGAATAGAAGATAAACGGAGTTCTCTTAAAGAAACTTACGAGATATAAGAAATTGTATGAAACTCTTATGGTTATGGTTCCATCATACGAAATAAATTATCATTCGTAATCAACGAAATACTTAGGCAAAAGTATCATGCCGGAAAGGAGTACCGTTAAAACTATATTAAAAACTTCATACGTTAGTATAATTAGCTTGAACATTTAAACGAGTTTGATTAGAAGATAAACGGAGTTCGCTTAAAGAAACTTACGTGATATAAGAAATTGTATAAAATTCTTATGGGTGTGTTACCATTATACAAAATAAATTAGTATTCGTAATAAACAAAATACCGAGGCTAAACTATCATGCCGGAAAGGAGTACCGTTAAAATTATATTATAAACTTCATTCGGTGGTATAATTTGCTTAAACCTTTCAACGAGTTTTATTATAGAAGATAAACGGAGTTCGTTTGAAGAAACTTACGAGATAGAAGAAATTGTATGAAACTGTTATGGTTGATGGTACATCATACAAAATAAATTATTATTTGTAATCAACAAAATACTTAAGCTAAAGTATCACGCCGGAAACGAGTACCGTTAAAACTACATTAAAAACTTCATACGTTAGTATAATTAGCTTAAACTTTTAAACAAGTTTGATTAGAAGATAAATGGAGTTCATTTGAAGAAACTTAAGAGATATAAGAAATTGTTTAAAATTCTTATGGGTGTGGTACCATCATACAAAATAAATTAGTATTCGTAATAAACAAAATACCGAGGCTAAACTATCATGCCGGAAAGGAGTACCGTTAAAATTATATTATAAACTTCATTCGGTAGTATAATTTGCTTAAACCTTTCAACGAGTTTTATTATAGAAGATAAACGGAGTTCGTTTGAAGAAACTTACGAGATAGAAGAAATTGTATGAAACTGTTATGGTTGATGGTACATCATACAAAATAAATTATTATTCGTAATCAACAAAATGCTTAAGCTAAAGTATCACGCCGGAAACGAGTACCGTTAAAACTATATTAAATACTTCATACGTTAGTATAATTAGCTTAAACTTTTAAACAAGTTTGATTAGAAGATAAATTGAGTTCATTTGAAGAAACTTAAGAGATATAAGAAATTGTTTAAAATTCTTATGGGTGTGGTACCATCATACAAAATAAATTAGTATTCGTAATAAACAAAATACCGAGGCTAAACTATCATGCCGGAAAGGAGTACCGTTAAAATTATATTATAAACTTCATTCGGTAGTATAATTTGCTTAAACCTTTCAACGAGTTTTATTATAGAAGATAAACGGAGTTCGTTTGAAGAAACTTACGAGATAGAAGAAATTGTATGAAACTGTTATGGTTGATGGTACATCATACGAAATAAATTATTATTCGTAATCAACAAAATAATTAGGCTAAAGTATCACTCCGGAAACGAGTATCGTTAAAACTATATTAAAAACTTCATACGTTAGTATAATTAGCTTAAAATTTTAAACGAGTTTGATTGGAAGATAAACAGAGTTCGTTTAAAGAAACTTACGAGATATAAGAAATTGTATGAAACTCTTATGGTTGTGGATCCATCATACGAAATAAATTATTATTCGTAATCAACGAAATACTTAGGCTAAAGTATCATGCTGGAAAGGAGTACCGTTAAAAGTATATTAAAAACTTCATACGTTAGTATAATTAGCTTAAACATTTAAACGAGTTTGATTAGAAAATAAACGGAGTTCGCTTAATGAAACTTACGAGATATAAGAAATTGTATGAAACTCTTATGGTTATGGTTCCATCATACGAAATAAATTATTATTCGTAATCAACGAAATACTTAGGCTAAAGTATCATGCCGAAAAGGAGTACCGTTAAAATTATATTAATAACTTCATACGTTAGTATAATTAGCTTAAACGTTTAAACGAGTTTGATTAGAAGATAAACGGAGTTCGCTTAAAGAAACTTACGAGATATAAGAAATTGTATGAAACTCTTATGGTTATGGTTCCATCATACGAAATAAATTATCATTCGTAATAAACGAAATACTTAGGATAAAGTATCATACCGGAAAGGTGTACCGTTAAAAGTATATTTTAAACTTCATACGTTAGTATAATTAGCTTAAACTTTTAAACGAGTTTGATTAGAAGATAAACGGAGTTCGCTTAAAGAAACTTAAGAGATAGAAGAAATTGTATAAAATTCTTATGGGTGTGGTTCCATCATACAAAATAAATTAGTATTCGTAATAAACAAAATCCTGAGGCTAAACTATCATGCCGGAAAGGAGTACCGTTAAAATTATATTATAAACATCATTCAGTAGTATAATTTGCTTAAACCTTTCAACGAGTTTTATTATAGAAGATAAACGGAGTTCGTTTGTAGATACTTATGAGATAGAAGAAATTGTATGAAACTGTTATGGTTGATGGTACATCATACGAAATAAATTATTACTCGTAATGAACGAAATACTTAGGCTAAAGTATTATGCCGGAAAAGTGTACCGTTAAAAGTATAATATAAACTTCACACGTTAGTATAATTAGCTTGAACATTTAAACGATTTTGATTAGAATGTAAACGGAGTTCGGTTAAAGAAACTTACGAGATGTAAGAAATTGTATGAAACTCTTATGGGTGTGGTTCAATCGTACGAAATAAATTATTATTCGTAATCAACAAAATACTTAGGCTAAAGTATCATGCCGGAATGGAGTGCCGTTAAATGTATATTAAAAACTTCATACATTACTATAATTAGCTTAAACTTTTAAACGAGTTTGAATAGAAGATAAACGGAGTTCTCTTAAAGAAACTTACGAGATATAAGAAATTGTATGAAACTCTTATGGTTTTGGTTCCATCATACGAAATAAATTATTATTCGTAATCAACGAAATACTTAGGCTAAAGTATCATGCCGGAAAGGAGTACCGTTAAAACTATATTAAAAACTTCATACGTTAGTATAAGTAGCTTAAACGTTTAAACGATTTTGACTAGAAGATAAACGGAGTTCGCTTAAAGAAACTTATGAGATGTAAGAAATTGTATGAAACTCTTATGCTTATGGTTCCATCATACGAAATAAATTATCATTCGTAATAAACGAAATACTTAGGATAAAGTATCATACCGGAAAGGTGTACCGTAAAAATTATATTATAAACTTCATTCGGTAGTATAATTTGCTTAAACCTTTAACTAGTTTTATTATAGAAGATAAACGGAGTTCCTTTGAAGAAACTTACGAGATATAAGAAATTGTATGAAACTCTTATGGTTGTGGGTTCCATCATACGAAATAAATTATTAATCGTAATCAACGAAATACTTAGGCTAAAGTATCTTGCCGGAAAGGAGTACCGTTAAAACTATATTAAAAACTTCATACGTTAGTATAAGTAGCTTAAACGTTTAAACGATTTTGATTAGAAGATAAACGGAATTCGCTTAAAGAAACTTACGAGATATAAGAAATTGTATGAAACTCTTATGGTTATGGTTCCATCATACGAAATAAATTATCATTCGTAATAAACGAAATACTTAGGATAAAGTATCATACCGGAAAGGTGTACCGTAAAAAGTATATTTTAAACTTCATACGTTAGTATAATTAGCTTAAACTTTTAAACGAGTTTGATTAGAAGATAAACGGAGTTCGCTTAAAGAAACTTAAGAGATAGAAGAAATTGTATAAAATTCTTATGGGTGTGGTACCATCATACAAAATAAATTAGTATTCGTAATAAACAAAATACCAAGGCTAAACTATCATACCGGAAAGGAGTACCGTTAAAATTATATTATAAACTTCATTCGGTAGTATAATTTGCTTAAACCTTTAACGAGTTTTATTATAGAAGATAAACGGAGTTCGTTTGAAGAAACTTACGAGATA
Source organism: Chamaenerion angustifolium (assembly GCA_946814005.1). Lineage (NCBI taxonomy): Eukaryota > Viridiplantae > Streptophyta > Magnoliopsida > Myrtales > Onagraceae > Chamaenerion > Chamaenerion angustifolium. The sequence goes on from OX328274.1 coordinate 15,296,583, forward strand.
TAAGAAATTGTATGAAACTCTTATGGTTGTGGGTTCCATCATACGAAATAAATTATTAATCGTAATCAACGAAATACTTAGGCTAAAGTATCATGCCGGAAAAGAGTACCGTTAAAACTATATTAAAAACTTCATACGTTAGTATAAGTAGCTTAAACGTTTAAACGATTTTGATTAGAAGATAAACGGAGTTCGCTTAAAGAAACTTATGAGATGTAAGAAATTGTATGAAACTCTTATGGTTATGGTTCCATCATACGAAATAAATTATCATTCGTAATAAACGAAATACCTAGGATAAAGTATCATACCGGAAAGGTGTACCGTTAAAAGTATATTATAAACTTCATACGTTAGTATAATTAGCTTAAACTTTTAAACAAGTTTGATTAGAAGATAAACGGAGTTCGCTTAAAGAAACTTAAGAGATAGAAGAAATTGTATAAAATTCTTATGGGTGTGTTACCATTATACAAAATAAATTAGTATTCGTAATAAACAAAATACCGAGGCTAAAGTATCATGCCGGAAAGGGGTACCGTTAAAATTATATTATAAACTTCATTCGTTAGTATAATTTGCTTAAACCTTTCAACGAGTTTTATTATAGAAGTTAAACGGAGTTCGTTTGAAGAAACTTACGAGATAGAAGAAATTGTATGAAACTCTTATGGGTGTGGTACCATCACACGAAATAAATTATTACTCGTAATAAACGAAATACTTAGGCTAAAGTATCATGCCGGAAAAGAGTACCGTTAAAACTATATTAAAAACTTCATACGTTAGTATAAGTAGCTTAAACGTTTAAACGATTTTGATTAGAAGATAAACGGAGTTCGCTTAAAGAAACTTATGAGATGTAAGAAATTGTATGAAACTCTTATGGTTATGGTTCCATCATACGAAATAAATTATCATTCGTAATAAACGAAATACCTAGGATAAAGTATCATACCGGAAAGGTGTACCGTTAAAAGTATATTATAAACTTCATACGTTAGTATAATTAGCTTAAACTTTTAAACAAGTTTGATTAGAAGATAAACGGAGTTCGCTTAAAGAAACTTAAGAGATAGAAGAAATTGTATAAAATTCTTATGGGTGTGTTACCATTATACAAAATAAATTAGTATTCGTAATAAACAAAATACCGAGGCTAAAGTATCATGCCGGAAAGGGGTACCGTTAAAATTATATTATAAACTTCATTCGTTAGTATAATTTGCTTAAACCTTTCAACGAGTTTTATTATAGAAGTTAAACGGAGTTCGTTTGAAGAAACTTACGAGATAGAAGAAATTGTATGAAACTCTTATGGGTGTGGTACCATCACACGAAATAAATTATTACTCGTAATAAACGAAATACTTAGGCTAAAGTATTATGCCGGAAAAGAGTACCGTTAAAAGTATAATAAACTTCACACGTTATTATAATTAGCTTGAACATTTAAACGATTTTGATTAAAAGATAAACGGAGTTCGCTTAAAGAAACTTATGAGATGTAAGAAATTGTATGAAACTCTTATGGGTGTAGTTCAATCATACGAAATAAATTATTATTCGTAATCAACAAAATACTTAGGCTAAAGTATCATGCCAGAAAGGAGTACCGTTAAAAGTATATTAAAAACTTCATACATTAGTATAATTAGCTTAAACTTTTAAACGAGTTTGAATAGAAGATAAACGGAGTTCGCTTAAAGAAACTTACAAGATATAAGAAATTGTATGAAACTCTTATGGTTGTGGTTCAATCATACGAAATAAATTATTATTCGTAATCAACGAAATACTTAGGCTAAAGTATCATGCCGGAAAGGAGTACCGTTAAAACTATATTAAAAACTTCATACGTTAGTATAAGTAGCTTAAACGTTTAAACAAGTTTGATTATAAGATAAACGGAGTTCTCTTAAAGAAACTTACGAGAAATAAGAAATTGTATGAAACTCTTATGGTTATGGTTCCATCATACGAAATAAATTATCATTCGTAATAAACGAAATACTTAGGCTAAAGTATCATGCCGGAAAGGAGTACCGTTAAAAGTATATTATAAACTTCATACGTTAGTATAATTAGCATAAACTTTTAAAAAAGTTTGATTAGAAGATAAATGGAGTTCATTTGAAGAAACTTAAGAGATATAAGAAATTGTTTAAAATTCTTATGGGTGTGGTACCATCATACAAAATAAATTAGTATTCGTAATAAACAAAATACCGAGGCTAAACTATCATGCCGGAAAGGAGTACCGTTAAAATTATATTATAAACATCATTCAGTAGTATAATTTGCTTAAACCTTTCAACGAGTTTTATTATAGAAGATAAACGGAGTTCGTTTGTAGATACTTAAGAGATAGAAGAAATTGTATGAAACTGTTATGGTTGATGGTACATCATACGAAATAAATTATTACTCGTGATAAACGAAATACTTAGGCTAAAGTATTATGCCGGAAAAGAGTACCGTTAAAAGTATAATATAAACTTCACACGTTAGTATAATTAGCTTGAACGTTTAAACGATTATGATTAGAATATAAACGGAGTTCGCTTAAAGAAACTTACGAGATGTAAGAAATTGTATGAAACTCTTATGGGTGTGGTTCAATCGTACGAAATAAATTATTATTCGTAATCAACAAAATACTTAGGCTAAAGTATCATGCCGGAATGGAGTGCCGTTAAATGTATATTAAAAACTTCACACGTTAGTATAATTAGCTTAAACTTTTAAACGAGTTTGAATAGAAGATAAACGGAGTTCTCTTAAAGAAACTTACGAGATATAAGAAATTGTATGAAACTCTTATGGTTTTGGTTCCATCATACGAAATAAATTATTATTTGTAATCAACGAAATACTTAGGCTAAAGTATCATGCCGGAAAGGAGTACCGTTAAAACTATATTAAAAACTTCATACGTTAGTATAAGTAGCTTAAACGTTTAAACGAGTTTGACTAGAAGATAAACGGAGTTCTCTTAAAGAAACTTACGAGAAATAAGAAATTGTATGAAACTCTTATGCTTATGGTTCCATCATACAAAATAAATTATCATTCGTAATAAACGAAATACTTAGGCTAAAGTATCATGCCGGAAAGGAGTACCGTTAAAAGTATATTATAAACTTCATACGTTAGTATAATTAGCTTAAACTTTTAAACAAGTTTGATTAGAAGATAAATTGAGTTCATTTGAAGAAACTTAAGAGATATAAGAAATTTTTTAAAATTCTTATGGGTGTGGTACCATCATACAAAATAAATTAGTATTCGTAATAAACAAAATACCGAGGCTAAACTATCATGCCGGAAAGGAGTACCGTTAAAATTATATTATAAACTTCATTCGGTAGTATAATTTGCTTAAACCTTTCAACGAGTTTTATTATAGAAGATAAACGGAGTTCGTTTGAAGAAACTTACGAGATAGAAGAAATTGTATGAAACTGTTATGGTTGATGGTACATCATACGAAATAAATTATTATTCGTAATCAACAAAATAATTAGGCTAAAGTATCACTCCGGAAACGAGTATCGTTAAAACTATATTAAAAACTTCATACGTTAGTATAATTAGCTTAAAATTTTAAACGAGTTTGATTGGAAGATAAACAGAGTTCGTTTAAAGAAACTTACGAGATATAAGAAATTGTATGAAACTCTTATGGTTGTGGATCCATCATACGAAATAAATTATTATTCGTAATCAACGAAATACTTAGGCTAAAGTATCATGCTGGAAAGGAGTACCGTTAAAAGTATATTAAAAACTTCATACGTTAGTATAATTAGCTTAAACATTTAAACGAGTTTGATTAGAAAATAAACGGAGTTCGCTTAATGAAACTTACGAGATATAAGAAATTGTATGAAACTCTTATGGTTATGGTTCCATCATACGAAATAAATTATTATTCGTAATCAACGAAATACTTAGGCTAAAGTATCATGCCGAAAAGGAGTACCGTTAAAATTATATTAATAACTTCATACGTTAGTATAATTAGCTTAAACGTTTAAACGAGTTTGATTAGAAGATAAACGGAGTTCGCTTAAAGAAACTTACGAGATATAAGAAATTGTATGAAACTCTTATGGTTATGGTTCCATCATACGAAATAAATTATCATTCGTAATAAACGAAATACTTAGGATAAAGTATCATACCGGAAAGGTGTACCGTTAAAAGTATATTTTAAACTTCATACGTTAGTATAATTAGCTTAAACTTTTAAACGAGTTTGATTAGAAGATAAACGGAGTTCGCTTAAAGAAACTTAAGAGATAGAAGAAATTGTATAAAATTCTTATGGGTGTGGTTCCATCATACAAAATAAATTAGTATTCGTAATAAACAAAATCCTGAGGCTAAACTATCATGCCGGAAAGGAGTACCGTTAAAATTATATTATAAACATCATTCAGTAGTATAATTTGCTTAAACCTTTCAACGAGTTTTATTATAGAAGATAAACGGAGTTCGTTTGTAGATACTTATGAGATAGAAGAAATTGTATGAAACTGTTATGGTTGATGGTACATCATACGAAATAAATTATTACTCGTAATGAACGAAATACTTAGGCTAAAGTATTATGCCGGAAAAGTGTACCGTTAAAAGTATAATATAAACTTCACACGTTAGTATAATTAGCTTGAACATTTAAACGATTTTGATTAGAATGTAAACGGAGTTCGGTTAAAGAAACTTACGAGATGTAAGAAATTGTATGAAACTCTTATGGGTGTGGTTCAATCGTACGAAATAAATTATTATTCGTAATCAACAAAATACTTAGGCTAAAGTATCATGCCGGAATGGAGTGCCGTTAAATGTATATTAAAAACTTCATACATTAGTATAATTAGCTTAAACTTTTAAACGAGTTTGAATAGAAGATAAACGGAGTTCTCTTAAAGAAACTTACGAGATATAAGAAATTGTATGAAACTCTTATGGTTTTGGTTCCATCATACGAAATAAATTATTATTCGTAATCAACGAAATACTTAGGCTAAAGTATCATGCCGGAAAGGAGTACCGTTAAAACTATATTAAAAACTTCATACGTTAGTATAAGTAGCTTAAACGTTTAAACGATTTTGACTAGAAGATAAACGGAGTTCGCTTAAAGAAACTTATGAGATGTAAGAAATTGTATGAAACTCTTATGCTTATGGTTCCATCATACGAAATAAATTATCATTCGTAATAAACGAAATACTTAGGATAAAGTATCATACCGGAAAGGTGTACCGTAAAAATTATATTATAAACTTCATTCGGTAGTATAATTTGCTTAAACCTTTAACTAGTTTTATTATAGAAGATAAACGGAGTTCCTTTGAAGAAACTTACGAGATATAAGAAATTGTATGAAACTCTTATGGTTGTGGGTTCCATCATACGAAATAAATTATTAATCGTAATCAACGAAATACTTAGGCTAAAGTATCTTGCCGGAAAGGAGTACCGTTAAAACTATATTAAAAACTTCATACGTTAGTATAAGTAGCTTAAACGTTTAAACGATTTTGATTAGAAGATAAACGGAATTCGCTTAAAGAAACTTACGAGATATAAGAAATTGTATGAAACTCTTATGGTTATGGTTCCATCATACGAAATAAATTATCATTCGTAATAAACGAAATACTTAGGATAAAGTATCATACCGGAAAGGTGTACCGTAAAAAGTATATTTTAAACTTCATACGTTAGTATAATTAGCTTAAACTTTTAAACGAGTTTGATTAGAAGATAAACGGAGTTCGCTTAAAGAAACTTAAGAGATAGAAGAAATTGTATAAAATTCTTATGGGTGTGGTACCATCATACAAAATAAATTAGTATTCGTAATAAACAAAATACCAAGGCTAAACTATCATACCGGAAAGGAGTACCGTTAAAATTATATTATAAACTTCATTCGGTAGTATAATTTGCTTAAACCTTTAACGAGTTTTATTATAGAAGATAAACGGAGTTCGTTTGAAGAAACTTACGAGATATAAGAAATTGTATGAAACTCTTATGGTTGTGGGTTCCATCATACGAAATAAATTATTAATCGTAATCAACGAAATACTTAGGCTAAAGTATCATGCCGGAAAAGAGTACCGTTAAAACTATATTAAAAACTTCATACGTTAGTATAAGTAGCTTAAACGTTTAAACGATTTTGATTAGAAGATAAACGGAGTTCGCTTAAAGAAACTTATGAGATGTAAGAAATTGTATGAAACTCTTATGGTTATGGTTCCATCATACGAAATAAATTATCATTCGTAATAAACGAAATACCTAGGATAAAGTATCATACCGGAAAGGTGTACCGTTAAAAGTATATTATAAACTTCATACGTTAGTATAATTAGCTTAAACTTTTAAACAAGTTTGATTAGAAGATAAACGGAGTTCGCTTAAAGAAACTTAAGAGATAGAAGAAATTGTATAAAATTCTTATGGGTGTGTTACCATTATACAAAATAAATTAGTATTCGTAATAAACAAAATACCGAGGCTAAAGTATCATGCCGGAAAGGGGTACCGTTAAAATTATATTATAAACTTCATTCGTTAGTATAATTTGCTTAAACCTTTCAACGAGTTTTATTATAGAAGTTAAACGGAGTTCGTTTGAAGAAACTTACGAGATAGAAGAAATTGTATGAAACTCTTATGGGTGTGGTACCATCACACGAAATAAATTATTACTCGTAATAAACGAAATACTTAGGCTAAAGTATCATGCCGGAAAAGAGTACCGTTAAAACTATATTAAAAACTTCATACGTTAGTATAAGTAGCTTAAACGTTTAAACGATTTTGATTAGAAGATAAACGGAGTTCGCTTAAAGAAACTTATGAGATGTAAGAAATTGTATGAAACTCTTATGGTTATGGTTCCATCATACGAAATAAATTATCATTCGTAATAAACGAAATACCTAGGATAAAGTATCATACCGGAAAGGTGTACCGTTAAAAGTATATTATAAACTTCATACGTTAGTATAATTAGCTTAAACTTTTAAACAAGTTTGATTAGAAGATAAACGGAGTTCGCTTAAAGAAACTTAAGAGATAGAAGAAATTGTATAAAATTCTTATGGGTGTGTTACCATTATACAAAATAAATTAGTATTCGTAATAAACAAAATACCGAGGCTAAAGTATCATGCCGGAAAGGGGTACCGTTAAAATTATATTATAAACTTCATTCGTTAGTATAATTTGCTTAAACCTTTCAACGAGTTTTATTATAGAAGTTAAACGGAGTTCGTTTGAAGAAACTTACGAGATAGAAGAAATTGTATGAAACTCTTATGGGTGTGGTACCATCACACGAAATAAATTATTACTCGTAATAAACGAAATACTTAGGCTAAAGTATTATGCCGGAAAAGAGTACCGTTAAAAGTATAATAAACTTCACACGTTATTATAATTAGCTTGAACATTTAAACGATTTTGATTAAAAGATAAACGGAGTTCGCTTAAAGAAACTTATGAGATGTAAGAAATTGTATGAAACTCTTATGGGTGTGGTTCAATCGTACGAAATAAATTATTATTCGTAATCAACAAAATACTTAGGCTAAAGTATCATGCCGGAATGGAGTGCCGTTAAATGTATATTAAAAACTTCACACGTTAGTATAATTAGCTTAAACTTTTAAACGAGTTTGAATAGAAGATAAACGGAGTTCTCTTAAAGAAACTTACGAGATATAAGAAATTGTATGAAACTCTTATGGTTGTGGTTCAATCATACGAAATAAATTATTATTCGTAATCAACGAAATACTTAGGCTAAAGTATCATGCCGGAAAGGAGTACCGTTAAAACTATATTAAAAACTTCATACGTTAGTATAAGTAGCTTAAACGTTTAAACAAGTTTGATTATAAGATAAACGGAGTTCTCTTAAAGAAACTTACGAGAAATAAGAAATTGTATGAAACTCTTATGGTTATGGTTCCATCATACGAAATAAATTATCATTCGTAATAAACGAAATACTTAGGCTAAAGTATCATGCCGGAAAGGAGTACCGTTAAAAGTATATTATAAACTTCATACGTTAGTATAATTAGCATAAACTTTTAAAAAAGTTTGATTAGAAGATAAATGGAGTTCATTTGAAGAAACTTAAGAGATATAAGAAATTGTTTAAAATTCTTATGGGTGTGGTACCATCATACAAAATAAATTAGTATTCGTAATAAACAAAATACCGAGGCTAAACTATCATGCCGGAAAGGAGTACCGTTAAAATTATATTATAAACATCATTCAGTAGTATAATTTGCTTAAACCTTTCAACGAGTTTTATTATAGAAGATAAACGGAGTTCGTTTGTAGATACTTAAGAGATAGAAGAAATTGTATGAAACTGTTATGGTTGATGGTACATCATACGAAATAAATTATTACTCGTGATAAACGAAATACTTAGGCTAAAGTATTATGCCGGAAAAGAGTACCGTTAAAAGTATAATATAAACTTCACACGTTAGTATAATTAGCTTGAACGTTTAAACGATTATGATTAGAATATAAACGGAGTTCGCTTAAAGAAACTTACGAGATGTAAGAAATTGTATGAAACTCTTATGGGTGTGGTTCAATCGTACGAAATAAATTATTATTCGTAATCAACAAAATACTTAGGCTAAAGTATCATGCCGGAATGGAGTGCCGTTAAATGTATATTAAAAACTTCACACGTTAGTATAATTAGCTTAAACTTTTAAACGAGTTTGAATAGAAGATAAACGGAGTTCTCTTAAAGAAACTTACGAGATATAAGAAATTGTATGAAACTCTTATGGTTTTGGTTCCATCATACGAAATAAATTATTATTTGTAATCAACGAAATACTTAGGCTAAAGTATCATGCCGGAAAGGAGTACCGTTAAAACTATATTAAAAACTTCATACGTTAGTATAAGTAGCTTAAACGTTTAAACGAGTTTGACTAGAAGATAAACGGAGTTCTCTTAAAGAAACTTACGAGAAATAAGAAATTGTATGAAACTCTTATGCTTATGGTTCCATCATACAAAATAAATTATCATTCGTAATAAACGAAATACTTAGGCTAAAGTATCATGCCGGAAAGGAGTACCGTTAAAAGTATATTATAAACTTCATACGTTAGTATAATTAGCTTAAACTTTTAAACAAGTTTGATTAGAAGATAAATGGAGTTCATTTGAAGAAACTTAAGAGATATAAGAAATTGTTTAAAATTCTTATGGGTGTGGTACCATCATACAAAATAAATTAGTATTCGTAATAAACAAAATACCGAGGCTAAACTATCATGCCGGAAAGGAGTACCGTTAAAATTATATTATAAACTTCATTCGGTAGTATAATTTGCTTAAACCTTTCAACCAGTTTTATTATAGAAGATAAACGGAGTTCGTTTGAAGAATCTTACGAGATAGAAGAAATTGTATGAAACTGTTATGGTTGATGGTACATCATACGAAATAAATTATTATTCGTAATCAACAAAATACTTAGGCTAAAGTATCATGCCGGAAAGGAGTACCGTTAAAAGTATATTAAAAACTTCATATGTTAGTATAATTAGCTTAAACTTTTAAACGAGTTTGAATAGAAGATAAACGGAATTCGCTTATAGAAACTTAAGAGATATAAGAAATTGTAAGAAACTCTTATGGTTGTGGTTCCATCATACGAAATAAATTATTATTCGTAATCAACGAAATACTTAGGCTAAAGTATCATGCTGGAAAGGAGTACTGTTGAAACTATATTAAAAACTTCATACGTTAGTATAAGTAGCTAAAACTTTTAAACGAGTTTGATTAGAAGATAAACGGAGTTCGCTTAAAGAAACGTACGAGATATAAGAAAAAGTATGAAACTCTTATGGTTATGGTTCCATCATACGAAATAAATTATCATTCGTAATAAATGAAATACTTAGGCTAAAGTATCATGCCGGAAAGGTGTACCGTTAAAAGTATATTATAAACTTCATACGTTAGTATAATTAGCTTAAACTTTTAAACAAGTTTGATTAGAAGATAAATGGAGTTCATTTGAAGAAACTTAAGAGATATAAGAAATTGTTTAAAATTCTTATGGGTGTGGTACCATCATACAAAATAAATTAGTATTCGTAATAAACAAAATCCCGAGGCTAAACTATCATGCCGGAAAGGAGTACCGTTAAAATTATATTATAAACATCATTCAGTAGTTTAATTTGCTTAAACCTTTCAACGAGTTTTATTATAAAAGATAAACGGAGTTCGTTTGTAGAAACTTATGAGATAGAAGAAATTGTATGAAACTGTTATGGTTGATGGTACATCATACAAAATAAATTATTACTCGTAATAAACGAAATACTTAGGCTAAAGTATTATGCCGGAAAGGAGTACCGTTAAAAGTATAATATAAACTTCACACGTTAGTATAATTAGCTTGAACATTTAAACGATTTTGATTAGAATATAAACGGAGTTCGCTTAAAGACACTTACGAGATGTAAGAAATTGTATGAAACTCTTATGGGTGTGGTTCAATCATACGAAATAAATTATTATTCGTAATCAACAAAATACTTAGGCTAAAGTATCATGCTGGAATGGAGTGCCGTTAAATGTATATTAAAAACTTCATACATTAGTATAATTAGCTTAAACTTTTAAACGAGTTTGAATAGAAGATAAACGGAGTTCTCTTAAAGAAACTTACGAGATATAAGAAATTGTATGAAACTCTTATGGTTATGGTTCCATCATACGAAATAAATTATCATTCGTAATCAACGAAATACTTAGGCTAAAGTATCATGCCGGAAAGGAGTGTTAGGATATAAGTGTGTCTAACACTTATGTTTAGGATCAATATGTAAATATTGTTGCTTGAGGCCCAAGCATCAATTAGTTTAGTATTAGGGACTTAGTTGCAATTCTCGGACAGTACTGTGTTGTCTGTTCTCGCCTTCGTTACCTTATATCTGCTGCACTGTTGAACAATTCCAATAATCAAGTTATCATCTTTGATTCAGAGAGCTTTCTTCATCTTCTTCCTCGCCTTACCTTTCTTCTTCTCAAACCCTAAATCCAAACATGGTATCAGAGCTCGATCGAGCCTGAAATCTTCTCTTTTCAACCTTCCTTCTTGATTCATGGAAGAATCTAGCCCTGCCTTCGCCAACAAGAAAGTAGCTCAGCTACTTGGTGAGGAGAATTTCCAGCAATGGAAACAGCAGGTTCTACTATCTGTAAGAGGGTATAACCTGGAAAGCCATCTCCATGGAGCTAACGTACCGCAGTTTCTGGAAGATGAAACTCGGGCTGCTGTCCCAAATCCTGCATACACGAAGTTCCTCCAGCAGGACAGCTCCCTCGCGTCTTGGCTTCTTGCCTCTGTCTCCTCTCAGGTCAGTAGGGGTCTTATAGGGTGTATGTCAGCTGCTGCCATTTGGCAAAAGCTTCATAGAGATTTTTCATCTTCGTCCACCACCAGAATCATGCATTTATATGATAGACTTAAGGTTAGGAAGCATGTTCATCAACCTATGAGAGACTACCTCACTGAAATACAAACCACATGTGATAGTTTAGCTAGTTGTGGTCACCCTATAGAAGAGATGCAACAAATCTCGATTATTTTGAATGGGGTAAAGGGTCAATATGATAATGTCATTGCTGTCATTCATGCTAGCCAAAATCCTTACACTATCGCTTCCGTGAGTTCTGTGTTATTAGATGCTGAGTCTAGGCAGTCTGACCTCTTATTTGATGCTAGTGCTAGTGTCAACATAGCTTCTGCTAAGGTTCCCAATCCCAGTAAGCCCCCTGTGTCATATGCTGAAAACAACTCTGGTAGTATGTCTGGTCTCCTCCCCTCACCCCAACCCACAAACCAAAATGCTCAGTCATTTTCCTATGGTCCCCCACCATTTGGTAATCAACAATCTGGGAGGGGTAGGGGGCGTGGTAGGGGCTTTGGAAATAGCAGACTCCAATGCCAGCTGTGTGGAAAATTTGGGCATTTGGTGCACAGATGTTTCCACAGGTTTAATGTACAATTTACTGGTGTGACTGATCCTCAGTCCAACTCTCCTACACCTTCAGCAAACCTCGCTGCTTATGACACTGAGCCTGACCCTTACCAACATCAACAACTGAACCAACCCTACCCTCCACCTCAGCTGCACAAAGTTCAGAATCAATCTCAACCACCTCAGACCACAACCATCCATCCTCCCAACACCCAAACACACTCTGTCTTGCAGTACTCACCCTATCCATCACCCTTACCACCTATCTACCCCTACATGATGGCCCCCCCATGTTACCCACCTCAGCCATATCAAGGCTTTCCAAATCCTCAGCCTCAACTGAACCCCATCCCTACTCAATCAGCATCACCTCAACCCCCTCAAGCCAATCACCTGTTATCCAGCAGCCATAACCCAGCCACCTCTGACGGCAGCTGGTTCCCTGATTCAGGAGCCACGAACCACCTGACGAATGCTCAGCCTTTCCAGAACATGACTTCTCCTTATTCTGGCCCAGGTAAGGTCTTAGTAGGAAATGGCTCTACTCTTGATATTTCTGCTATTGGTTCTTCTACTTTACCTTCCACTGGAAAACCATTACTCCTAAATAACTTACTTTACACTCCTGCTGTCACTAAAAACCTGCTTTCTGTATCTCAGTTTTCAAAGGATAATCAGGTTTATTTTGAATTCCACCCATCGCATTGCCTGATCAAGGATTCACTCTCCAACAAGGTGCTGCTCAAGGGTTATGAGTCTGGGGGTCTTTATCGTTTAGACTTCTCTAGTTTTAGGTCTAAGTCTAATAATTTAGTCGAGTCTGCTACTGTTAGTCCAGATCAGTGTTTGAACCTTTCTACTGAATTTCAGTCTTTTTGTAATAATGCAGTCTTATCTGCTCAAAACTCTGCCTTTCCGGTTATTAATAATGACAATTCTGCTGCATGTGATGTTTATCATGGTACCTCTGTTTCTTTTCCTGCTTATAATAATGATGTCTCTGATGATTCTTCTGCTGTCACATGTTTTAATAGTGCATCCTCTAATGCATTACCTGATTTTGAAATAAGCTGCTTTCTCAGCTCTTTGAAAACAACTGATCCTTCTCACCTATGGCACATGAGGTTAGGCCACCCATCTAGGAATATTCTTGTTAACTTCTTGAGATTACAAAATCTGCCCACTAAACACATATCCTCTGAGTGTACTGCTTGTGCAGTGGGTAAGAGTAAGACCCTCCCTTATCAACCTTCAGAAACTGTCTACTCTCGTCCACTCGAAATGGTTCAGGTAGATCTCTGGGGTCCTGCCCCTTTCTCCTCTAGTAACTGCAATTACTATCTTAGTATTGTTGATGTCTTTTCTAGATTTACTTGGATTTACTTTCTGAACCGTAAGTCTGATGCTACTAAAGCCTTCTGTGAGTTTCATCTCTTAGCAGAAAAGCAGCTTGGCATGAAGCTCAAGGCTGTGCAATCTGATGGAGGAGGTGAGTTCCACTTTCTTACTACATACTTAGCTCAGTATGGTATAGTTCATAGGATCACCTGCCCATATTCAAGCCAACAAAATGGCATGGTGGAGCGTAAGCACCGCCATATTGTTGAATTAGGTCTGACACTGCTTGCACAGTCATCCGTCCCTCTTCACTACTGGACGGATGCCTTCTCCACTGCTGTTTTTCTAATTAATCGCTTGCCTTCCAAGACTCTGGAGAACTGTTCTCCTCATGAGCTTATTTTCAATACCAAGCCTGACTACTCCTTTCTGAGAGTCTTTGGCTGCTTATGCTTTCCCCACCTGAGACCTTACAGGTCTCACAAGCTGTCCTTTAGATCAGAACCTTGTGTATTCATTGGGTTCTGTTCTGACCACCATGGCTATAAGTGTCTCTCTTCATCTGGAAGAGTTTATGTGTCACGAAATGTTGTCTTTCATGAAACAACATTTCCTTTCTGTGACACCACAGGACCTTTCTATGCTTCAAACACACCAAAAGCCTCCACTCCTTCCAAACCATTTTTCATACCCTGTGACCCATTCTTCCAAAAACCCACCTCTGTTCCCTCTACTATCACTCATTCCTCGGGACCTCCTGTGCATGCCCACACGTCGGGGGAGTCTAGCTTACCCTCCACCACACCCTCCCAAAACTTTACCTCTACTCAGCCTCCCTCTGCACCTGTTCCTACTCCTGACCTTAGCTCCCCTACGGAGGTCTGTAGATATGTCCCTTCTGGTTCTACCCTTGTTCCCATTTCTGACCCGTTTTCCTCTACGCCACCACCACCAGCTCACTCTGATCAGTCCTTCCCCACCTCCCCACAAGCCCATCCACCCTCATCCTCTCGGCCCTCTCGCCCCAAATCTTCCACCAATATACATCCTATGCAGACCAGGTCTAAATCTTCCCTTCATGAGATGTCCACTTCACTTGCCCTATCCACAGACCTAACTAACTCTGAGCCTCGTAGCATTCACGAAGCTCTTCAGTCACCTCATTGGTTTAAGGCTGTGCAGGAAGAGCTTACAGCTCTTACTGCCAACAACACCTGGACTCTTGTTTCCCTACCTACAGGTCGTATACCTATAGGTTGTAAATGGATCTTTAAAATCAAAAGAAATGCAGATGGGGCTGTTGTCAGATACAAGGCCCGTCTTGTTGCCAAAGGTTTTTCCCAAAAACCAGGCTTTGATTTTCAGGAAACCTTCAGTCCTGTCATTAAATCTGCCACTGTTCGCATTGTTCTGTCCTTAGCTCTCACTCATAAATGGTGTATCAGACAGGTGGATATTAACAATGCTTTTCTTCATGGTGACCTCCAAGAGGAGGTCTACATGACACAGCCTCCTGGTTTTGAGGTTCACTCTAATACTCCTAACCTGGTTTGCAAACTTCAAAAAGCTTTATATGGTCTTAAACAGGCTCCCAGAGCCTGGTTTGAAAAACTGAAGTTTTTTCTCCTGAACTCCCTTGGTTTTCATGTTTCAACCTCAGATAGTTGCCTCTTTATCAAATCTGCCTCTGATTCTTTCGTGTTACTTCTTGTTTATGTGGATGACATTGTTATAACTGGCACTTCTGTTAATCTTGTTTCTAAAATTGTTGACTCTATAAATGCTCAGTTTCAGCTGAAAGATCTGGGAAACCTGAACTACTTCCTTGGCATGGAAGTAGTTTCAGGTGATGACTTTATTCTGTTAAATCAGAAAAAGTACATTCAGGAACTCCTGGATAAGGTAGGTCTGAAAGATGAATCTGAATTTCCCACTCCAATGACAGGTACTTGTTTGTCTAAGTCAGGTATGTCTTCCTGTTCTGATCTCTTTCATGATGAAACTCTATATAGGAGCACAATAGGTGCTCTACAACATGTCTGTGTCACTCGACCAGACATTCACTTTTCAGTGAACAAACTGAGTCAGTTTATGCAGGCACCAAATAACAGCAACTGGAAGGCTGTTATTCATGTGCTGAGATACCTCAAAGGCACTCTCAATCATGGTCTGTTGTTCAGACCAACACCCTCGCCTGTCACAGACATCACTCTTACCTCCTTCTCTGATGCTGACTGGGGTGGTGATCAAACTGATCGCCGCTCCATCTCAGGGCATTATCTTCTCCTGAATGGTAATCCCATAATATGGAGCTCTAAGAAACAGACAGTAGTCTCTAGGTCGAGTGCAGAGGCTGAATTTAGGGCCATTGCCAATGCCATGTGTGAGATCATGTGGGTCCAATCCCTTCTCAAGGAAATTGGACTTCACACACCCACTGCACCTGTCATCTGGACAGACAACACAAGTGCTGTAGCCTTGTCTGAGAACCCCATCCATCACTCCAAGATGAAACATGTAGAGATTGATCTCTTCTTCATCAGAGAGAAAGTTCAAAATGGGGATGTCTTAGTCAACTTTATTCCAGCTTCAGAACAGACAGCTGATATCTTGACCAAGCCTCTGACAGAAAAAAATTTCATTCCCTGCAGGAAAAAGCTTGGAGTCTTCTCACTGGAGGAACTGGAGGATCGTGGTGTCTCCCCATTCCTTCAGCTTGGTTCCACTGCTCAATGAACTTCCCACACAGTCTGTACGTTTATTCTTTCTCTGTTTACTTAGTAACTTGCCTTGTTCTATGAGCTTTTGGACAGCCATATGTTTTGTTATCTGAGTTTTCCTGTTGACTGCACCTTTGTAATTTTTTGAACCTCTGTCTGTCCTTATGCATGATTGATCAACTCTATCTTGTTTCAATTAAGTGCTTGTAATCTTGGTATGTTCTCGTCTGATTTCCATGTCTAGCATATACCTGAGTATCGCCTGTCATGTGTGCATTTCTCTCTTCTCTGATCATAAGCCTTGCCTTTGTGCATCATTGAATATATCTCTGAAAAAAAAAAATAACTGCTGCATTAACCATGGCATAGGGTATGGCTTGAGTCCAAAAACAGAGTGAAATCAAATATTAAATGACAAAGTCATACTGAGTTTTTCACTCTTGAGGATGAAAAGATCAAGGCTCAAACCTTGCAGTCATACTGGTAAGATAGGAGCTCAAACTCCTCTGTCATGTTATGAATATCTCAATTTTCAAGACATTCCAAATGAATGAATAAAGCAGCAGTTAAAATGATTATATTAGTATGTCTGATGCACTTTGGCAACAGTTTACTGATCTGGAATAGAGAGAATCATGCATATGATTGTGAATACTTGGTACTGCTTTTCGTGTTTTTCAGACTTGTTCATGATCTTAGATTACAGACATTAATCGCCCTATGATCAGAGTTCTGATTACCCATACTAAAGACAGCACAGATGCTAAATCAATTGCATAGTGCATCTCAGCTAGGAGAACTCAGCTATACTACGTATTCTGCTCAGATGTGTCAATAAGGAACAGGAAAGTACTTCGTTCCAGAGAATGGATTTACTGCAGACTGTCAAATTTTAGGATATATTTTGAAGATTTGGCGACCACGAGTACAGTTGGCGACCACAATGACAAGATAAAGTTCATTTGGCGACCAAATGTTCATTTGGCGACTACAATAACAATATCAAGGTCAGTTGGCGACCACGAGTGCTTTTGGCGACCAAAGATCAAGTTTCAAAGACAAGATCAAGCATAGGGAATGTTAGGATATAAGTGTGTCTAACACTTATGTTTAGGATCAATATGTAAATATTGTTGCTTGAGGCCCAAGCATCAATTAGTTTAGTATTAGGGACTTAGTTGCAATTCTCGGACAGTACTGTTTTGTCTGTTCTCGCCTTCGTTACCTTATATCTGCTGCACTGTTGAACAATTCCAATAATCAAGTTATCATCTTTGATTCAGAGAGCTTTCTTCATCTTCTTCCTCGCCTTACCTTTCTTCTTCTCAAACCCTAAATCCAAACAAGGAGTACCGTTAAAACTATATTAAAAACTTCATACGTTAGTATAATTAGCTTGAACATTTAAATGAGTTTGATTAGAAGATAAACGGAGTTCGCTTAAAGAAACTTACGTGATATAAGAAATTGTATAAAATTCTTATGGGTGTGTTACCATTATACAAAATAAATTAGTATTCGTAATAAACAAAATACCGAGGCTAAACTATCATGCCGGAAAGGAGTACCGTTAAAATTATATTATAAACTTCATTCGGTGGTATAATTTGCTTAAACCTTTCAACGAGTTTTATTATAGAAGATAAACGGAGTTCGTTTGAAGAAACTTACGAGATAGAAGAAATTGTATGAAACTGTTATGGTTGATGGTACATCATACAAAATAAATTATTATTTGTAATCAACAAAATACTTAAGCTAAAGTATCACGCCGGAAACGAGTACCGTTAAAACTACATTAAAAACTTCATACGTTAGTATAATTAGCTTAAACTTTTAAACAAGTTTGATTAGAAGATAAATGGAGTTCATTTGAAGAAACTTAAGAGATATAAGAAATTGTTTAAAATTCTTATGGGTGTGGTACCATCATACAAAATAAATTAGTATTCGTAATAAACAAAATACCGAGGCTAAACTATCATGCCGGAAAGGAGTACCGTTAAAATTATATTATAAACTTCATTCGGTAGTATAATTTGCTTAAACCTTTCAACGAGTTTTATTATAGAAGATAAACAGAGTTCGTTTGAAGAAACTTACGAGATAGAAGAAATTGTATGAAACTGTTATGGTTGATGGTACATCATACAAAATAAATTATTATTCGTAATCAACAAAATACTTAAGCTAAAGTATCACGCCGGAAACGAGTACCGTTAAAACTATATTAAAAACTTCATACGTTAGTATAATTAGCTTAAACTTTTAAACAAGTTTGATTAGAAGATAAATGGAGTTCATTTGAAGAAACTTAAGAGATATAAGAAATTGTTTAAAATTCTTATGGGTGTGGTACCATCATACAAAATAAATTAGTATTCGTAATAAACAAAATACCGAGGCTAAACTATCATGCCGGAAAGGAGTACCGTTAAAATTATATTATAAACTTCATTCGGTAGTATAATTTGCTTAAACCTTTCAACGAGTTTTATTATAGAAGATAAACAGAGTTCGTTTGAAGAAACTTACGAGATAGAAGAAATTGTATGAAACTGTTATGGTTGATGGTACATCATACAAAATAAATTATTATTCGTAATCAACAAAATACTTAAGCTAAAGTATCACGCCGGAAACGAGTACCGTTAAAACTATATTAAAAACTTCATACGTTAGTATAATTAGCTTAAACTTTTAAACAAGTTTGATTAGAAGATAAATGGAGTTCATTTGAAGAAACTTAAGAGATATAAGAAATTGTTTAAAATTCTTATGGGTGTGGTACCATCATACAAAATAAATTAGTATTCGTAATAAACAAAATACCGAGGCTAAACTATCATGCCGGAAAGGAGTACCGTTAAAATTATATTATAAACTTCATTCGGTAGTATAATTTGCTTAAACCTTTCAACGAGTTTTATTATAGAAGATAAACGGAGTTCGTTTGAAGAAACTTACGAGATAGAAGAAATTGTATGAAACTGTTATGGTTGATGGTACATCATACGAAATAAATTATTATTCGTAATCAACAAAATAATTAGGCTAAAGTATCACTCCGGAAACGAGTATCGTTAAAACTATATTAAAAACTTCATACGTTAGTATAATTAGCTTAAAATTTTAAACGAGTTTGATTGGAAGATAAACAGAGTTCGTTTAAAGAAACTTACGAGATATAAGAAATTGTATGAAACTCTTATGGTTGTGGTTCCATCATACGAAATAAATTATTATTCGTAATCAACGAAATACTTAGGCTAAAGTATCATGCTGGAAAGGAGTACCGTTAAAAGTATATTAAAAACTTCATACGTTAGTATAATTAGCTTAAACATTTAAACGAGTTTGATTAGAAAATAAACGGAGTTCGCTTAAAGAAACTTACGAGATATAAGAAATTGTATGAAACTCTTATGGTTATGGTTCCATCATACGAAATAAATTATTATTCGTAATCAACGAAATACTTAGGCTAAAGTATCATGCCGAAAAGGAGTACCGTTAAAATTATATTAATAACTTCATACGTTAGTATAATTAGCTTAAACGTTTAAACGAGTTTGATTAGAATATAAACGGAGTTCGCTTAAAGAAACTTACGAGATGTAAGAAATTGTATGAAACTCTTATGGGTGTGGTTCAATCATACGAACTAAATTATTATTCGTAATCAACAAAATACTTAGGCTAAAGTATCATGCTGGAATGGAGTGCCGTTAAATGTATATTAAAAACTTCATACATTAGTATAATTAGCTTA
Organism: Chamaenerion angustifolium; assembly: GCA_946814005.1. Classification (NCBI taxonomy): domain Eukaryota; kingdom Viridiplantae; phylum Streptophyta; class Magnoliopsida; order Myrtales; family Onagraceae; genus Chamaenerion; species Chamaenerion angustifolium. Next base: position 15,316,493 of record OX328274.1, read on the forward strand.
AACTTTTAAACGAGTTTGAATAGAAGATAAACGGAGTTCTCTTAAAGAAACTTACGAGATATAAGAAATTGTATGAAACTCTTATGGTTATGGTTCCATCATACGAAATAAATTATCATTCGTAATCAACGAAATACTTAGGCTAAAGTATCATGCCGGAAAGGAGTACCGTTAAAACTATATTAAAAACTTCATACGTTAGTATAAGTAGCTTAAACGTTTAAACGAGTTTGATTAGAAGATAAACGGAGTTCGCTTAAAGAAACTTACGTGATATAAGAAATTGTATAAAATTCTTATGGGTGTGTTACCATTATACAAAATAAATTAGTATTCGTAATAAACAAAATACCGAGGCTAAACTATCATGCCGGAAAGGAGTACCGTTAAAATTATATTATAAACTTCATTCGGTAGTATAATTTGCTTAAACCTTTCAACGAGTTTTATTATAGAAGATAAACGGAGTTCGTTTGAAGAAACTTACGAGATAGAAGAAATTGTATGAAACTGTTATGGTTGATGGTACATCATACGAAATAAATTATTATTCGTAATCAACAAAATAATTAGGCTAAAGTATCACTCCGGAAACGAGTATCGTTAAAACTATATTAAAAACTTCATACGTTAGTATAATTAGCTTAAAATTTTAAACGAGTTTGATTGGAAGATAAACAGAGTTCGTTTAAAGAAACTTATGAGATAGAAGAAATTGTATGAAACTGTTATGGTTGATGGTACATCATACAAAATAAATTATTACTCGTAATAAACGAAATACTTAGGCTAAAGTATTATGCCGGAAAGGAGTACCGTTAAAAGTATAATATAAACTTCACACGTTAGTATAATTAGCTTGAACATTTAAACGATTTTGATTAGAATATAAACGGAGTTCGCTTAAAGAAACTTACGAGATGTAAGAAATTGTATGAAACTCTTATGGGTGTGGTTCAATCATACGAAATAAATTATTATTCGTAATCAACAAAATACTTAGGCTAAAGTATCATGCTGGAATGGAGTGCCGTTAAAATTATATTAAAAACTTCATACGTTAGTATAATTAGCTTAAACGTTTAAACGAGTTTGATTAGAAGATAAACGGAGTTCGCTTAAAGAAACTTACGAGATATAAGAAATTGTATGAAACTCTTATGGTTATGGTTCCATCATACGAAATAAATTATCATTCGTAATAAACGAAATACTTAGGATAAAGTATCATACCGGAAAGGTGTACCGTTAAAAGTATATTTTAAACTTCATACGTTAGTATAATTAGCTTAAACTTTTAAACGAGTTTGATTAGAAGATAAACGGAGTTCGATTAAAGAAACTTAAGAGATAGAAGAAATTGTATAAAATTCTTATGGGTGTGGTTCCATCATACAAAATAAATTAGTATTCGTAATAAACAAAATACCGAGGCTAAACTATCATGCCGGAAAGGAGTACCGTTAAAATTATATTATAAACTTCATTCGGTAGTATAATTTGCTTAAACCTTTCAACCAGTTTTATTATAGAAGATAAACGGAGTTCGTTTGAAGAATCTTACGAGATAGAAGAAATTGTATGAAACTGTTATGGTTGATGGTACATCATACGAAATAAATTATTATTCGTAATCAACAAAATACTTAGGCTAAAGTATTATGCCGGAAAGGAGTACCGTTAAAAGTATATTAAAAACTTCATATGTTAGTATAATTAGCTTAAACTTTTAAACGAGTTTGAATAGAAGATAAACGGAATTCGCTTATAGAAACTTAAGAGATATAAGAAATTTTAAGAAACTCTTATGGTTGTGGTTCCATCATACGAAATAAATTATTATTCGTAATCAACGAAATACTTAGGCTAAAGTATCATGCCGGAAAGGAGTACTGTTGAAACTATATTAAAAACTTCATACGTTAGTATAAGTAGCTAAAACTTTTAAACGAGTTTGATTAGAAGATAAACGGAGTTCGCTTAAAGAAACGTACGAGATATAAGAAAAAGTATGAAACTCTTATGGTTATGGTTCCATCATACGAAATAAATTATCATTCGTAATAAATGAAATACTTAGGCTAAAGTATCATGCCGGAAAGGTGTACCGTTAAAAGTATATTATAAACTTCATACGTTAGTATAATTAGCTTAAACTTTTAAACAAGTTTGATTAGAAGATAAATGGAGTTCATTTGAAGAAACTTAAGAGATATAAGAAATTGTTTAAAATTCTTATGGGTGTGGTACCATCATACAAAATAAATTAGTATTCGTAATAAACAAAATCCCGAGGCTAAACTATCATGCCGGAAAGGAGTACCGTTAAAATTATATTATAAACATCATTCAGTAGTTTAATTTGCTTAAACCTTTCAACGAGTTTTATTATAAAAGATAAACGGAGTTCGTTTGTAGAAACTTATGAGATAGAAGAAATTGTATGAAACTGTTATGGTTGATGGTACATCATACAAAATAAATTATTACTCGTAATAAACGAAATACTTAGGCTAAAGTATTATGCCGGAAAGGAGTACCGTTAAAAGTATAATATAAACTTCACACGTTAGTATAATTAGCTTGAACATTTAAACGATTTTGATTAGAATATAAACGGAGTTCGCTTAAAGAAACTTACGAGATGTAAGAAATTGTATGAAACTCTTATGGGTGTGGTTCAATCATACGAAATAAATTATTATTCGTAATCAACAAAATACTTAGGCTAAAGTATCATGCTGGAATGGAGTGCCGTTAAATGTATATTAAAAACTTCATACATTAGTATAATTAGCTTAAACTTTTAAACGAGTTTGAATAGAAGATAAACGGAGTTCTCTTAAAGAAACTTACGAGATATAAGAAATTGTATGAAACTCTTATGGTTATGGTTCCATCATACGAAATAAATTATCATTCGTAATCAACGAAATACTTAGGCTAAAGTATCATGCCGGAAAGGAGTACCGTTAAAACTATATTAAAAACTTCATACGTTAGTATAATTAGCTTGAACATTTAAACGAGTTTGATTAGAAGATAAACGGAGTTCGCTTAAAGAAACTTACGTGATATAAGAAATTGTATAAAATTCTTATGGGTGTGTTACCATTATACAAAATAAATTAGTATTCGTAATAAACAAAATACCGAGGCTAAACTATCATGCCGGAAAGGAGTACCGTTAAAATTATATTATAAACTTCATTCGGTGGTATAATTTGCTTAAACCTTTCAACGAGTTTTATTATAGAAGATAAACGGAGTTCGTTTGAAGAAACTTACGAGATAGAAGAAATTGTATGAAACTGTTATGGTTGATGGTACATCATACAAAATAAATTATTATTTGTAATCAACAAAATACTTAAGCTAAAGTATCACGCCGGAAACGAGTACCGTTAAAACTACATTAAAAACTTCATACGTTAGTATAATTAGCTTAAACTTTTAAACAAGTTTGATTAGAAGATAAATGGAGTTCATTTGAAGAAACTTAAGAGATATAAGAAATTGTTTAAAATTCTTATGGGTGTGGTACCATCATACAAAATAAATTAGTATTCGTAATAAACAAAATACCGAGGCTAAACTATCATGCCGGAAAGGAGTACCGTTAAAATTATATTATAAACTTCATTCGGTAGTATAATTTGCTTAAACCTTTCAACGAGTTTTATTATAGAAGATAAACGGAGTTCGTTTGAAGAAACTTACGAGATAGAAGAAATTGTATGAAACTGTTATGGTTGATGGTACATCATACAAAATAAATTATTATTCGTAATCAACAAAATACTTAAGCTAAAGTATCACGCCGGAAACGAGTACCGTTAAAACTATATTAAAAACTTCATACGTTAGTATAATTAGCTTAAACTTTTAAACAAGTTTGATTAGAAGATAAATGGAGTTCATTTGAAGAAACTTAAGAGATATAAGAAATTGTTTAAAATTCTTATGGGTGTGGTACCATCATACAAAATAAATTAGTATTCGTAATAAACAAAATACCGAGGCTAAACTATCATGCCGGAAAGGAGTACCGTTAAAATTATATTATAAACTTCATTCGGTAGTATAATTTGCTTAAACCTTTCAACGAGTTTTATTATAGAAGATAAACGGAGTTCGTTTGAAGAAACTTACGAGATAGAAGAAATTGTATGAAACTGTTATGGTTGATGGTACATCATACGAAATAAATTATTATTCGTACTCAACAAAATAATTAGGCTAAAGTATCACTCCGGAAACGAGTATCGTTAAAACTATATTAAAAACTTCATACGTTAGTATAATTAGCTTAAAATTTTAAACGAGTTTGATTGGAAGATAAACAGAGTTCGTTTAAAGAAACTTACGAGATATAAGAAATTGTATGAAACTCTTATGGTTGTGGATCCATCATACGAAATAAATTATTATTCGTAATCAACGAAATACTTAGGCTAAAGTATCATGCTGGAAAGGAGTACCGTTAAAAGTATATTAAAAACTTCATACGTTAGTATAATTAGCTTAAACATTTAAACGAGTTTGATTAGAAAATAAACGGAGTTCGCTTAAAGAAACTTACGAGATATAAGAAATTGTATGAAACTCTTATGGTTATGGTTCCATCATACGAAATAAATTATTATTCGTAATCAACGAAATACTTAGGCTAAAGTATCATGCCGAAAACGAGTACCGTTAAAATTATATTAATAACTTCATACGTTAGTATAATTAGCTTAAACGTTTAAACGAGTTTGATTAGAAGATAAACGGAGTTCGCTTAAAGAAACTTACGAGATATAAGAAATTGTATGAAACTCTTATGGTTATGGTTCCATCGTACGAAATAAATTATTATTCGTAATCAACAAAATACTTAAGCTAAAGTATCACGCCGGAAACGAGTACCGTTAAAACTATATTAAAAACTTCATACGTTAGTATAATTAGCTTAAACTTTTAAACAAGTTTGATTAGAAGATAAATGGAGTTCATTTGAAGAAACTTAAGAGATATAAGAAATTGTTTAAAATTCTTATGGGTGTGGTACCATCATACAAAATAAATTAGTATTCGTAATAAACAAAATACCGAGGCTAAACTATCATGCCGGAAAGGAGTACCGTTAAAATTATATTATAAACTTCATTCGGTAGTATAATTTGCTTAAACCTTTCAACGAGTTTTATTATAGAAGATAAACGGAGTTCGTTTGAAGAAACTTACGAGATAGAAGAAATTGTATGAAACTGTTATGGTTGATGGTACATCATACGAAATAAATTATTATTCGTACTCAACAAAATAATTAGGCTAAAGTATCACTCCGGAAACGAGTATCGTTAAAACTATATTAAAAACTTCATACGTTAGTATAATTAGCTTAAAATTTTAAACGAGTTTGATTGGAAGATAAACAGAGTTCGTTTAAAGAAACTTACGAGATATAAGAAATTGTATGAAACTCTTATGGTTGTGGATCCATCATACGAAATAAATTATTATTCGTAATCAACGAAATACTTAGGCTAAAGTATCATGCTGGAAAGGAGTACCGTTAAAAGTATATTAAAAACTTCATACGTTAGTATAATTAGCTTAAACATTTAAACGAGTTTGATTAGAAAATAAACGGAGTTCGCTTAAAGAAACTTACGAGATATAAGAAATTGTATGAAACTCTTATGGTTATGGTTCCATCATACGAAATAAATTATTATTCGTAATCAACGAAATACTTAGGCTAAAGTATCATGCCGAAAACGAGTACCGTTAAAATTATATTAATAACTTCATACGTTAGTATAATTAGCTTAAACGTTTAAACGAGTTTGATTAGAAGATAAACGGAGTTCGCTTAAAGAAACTTACGAGATATAAGAAATTGTATGAAACTCTTATGGTTATGGTTCCATCGTACGAAATAAATTATCATTCGTAATAAACGAAATACTTAGGATAAAGTATCATACCGGAAAGGTGTACCGTTAAAAGTATATTTTAAACTTCATACGTTAGTATAATTAGCTTAAACTTTTAAACGAGTTTGATTAGAAGATAAACGGAGTTCGATTAAAGAAACTTAAGAGATAGAAGAAATTGTATAAAATTCTTATGGGTGTGGTTCCATCATACAAAATAAATTAGTATTCGTAATAAACAAAATACCGAGGCTAAACTATCATGCCGGAAAGGAGTACCGTTAAAATTATATTATAAACTTCATTCGGTAGTATAATTTGCTTAAACCTTTCAACCAGTTTTATTATAGAAGATAAACGGAGTTCGTTTGAAGAATCTTACGAGATAGAAGAAATTGTATGAAACTGTTATGGTTGATGGTACATCATACGAAATAAATTATTATTCGTAATCAACAAAATACTTAGGCTAAAGTATTATGCCGGAAAGGAGTACCGTTAAAAGTATATTAAAAACTTCATATGTTAGTATAATTAGCTTAAACTTTTAAACGAGTTTGAATAGAAGATAAACGGAATTCGCTTATAGAAACTTAAGAGATATAAGAAATTGTAAGAAACTCTTATGGTTGTGGTTCCATCATACGAAATAAATTATTATTCGTAATCAACGAAATACTTAGGCTAAAGTATCATGCCGGAAAGGAGTACTGTTGAAACTATATTAAAAACTTCATACGTTAGTATAAGTAGCTAAAACTTTTAAACGAGTTTGATTAGAAGATAAACGGAGTTCGCTTAAAGAAACGTACGAGATATAAGAAAAAGTATGAAACTCTTATGGTTATGGTTCCATCATACGAAATAAATTATCATTCGTAATAAATGAAATACTTAGGCTAAAGTATCATGCCGGAAAGGTGTACCGTTAAAAGTATATTATAAACTTCATACGTTAGTATAATTAGCTTAAACTTTTAAACAAGTTTGATTAGAAGATAAATGGAGTTCATTTGAAGAAACTTAAGAGATATAAGAAATTGTTTAAAATTCTTATGGGTGTGGTACCATCATACAAAATAAATTAGTATTCGTAATAAACAAAATCCCGAGGCTAAACTATCATGCCGGAAAGGAGTACCGTTAAAATTATATTATAAACATCATTCAGTAGTTTAATTTGCTTAAACCTTTCAACGAGTTTTATTATAAAAGATAAACGGAGTTCGTTTGTAGAAACTTATGAGATAGAAGAAATTGTATGAAACTGTTATGGTTGATGGTACATCATACAAAATAAATTATTACTCGTAATAAACGAAATACTTAGGCTAAAGTATTATGCCGGAAAGGAGTACCGTTAAAAGTATAATATAAACTTCACACGTTAGTATAATTAGCTTGAACATTTAAACGATTTTGATTAGAATATAAACGGAGTTCGCTTAAAGAAACTTACGAGATGTAAGAAATTGTATGAAACTCTTATGGGTGTGGTTCAATCATACGAAATAAATTATTATTCGTAATCAACAAAATACTTAGGCTAAAGTATCATGCTGGAATGGAGTGCCGTTAAATGTATATTAAAAACTTCATACATTAGTATAATTAGCTTAAACTTTTAAACGAGTTTGATTAGAAGATAAACGGAGTTCGCTTAAAGAAACTTACGAGATATAAGAAATTGTATGAAACTCTTATGGTTATGGTTCCATCGTACGAAATAAATTATCATTCGTAATAAACGAAATACTTAGGATAAAGTATCATACCAGAAAGGTGTACCGTTAAAAGTATATTTTAAACTTCATACGTTAGTATAATTAGCTTGAACATTTAAACGAGTTTGATTAGAAGATAAACGGAGTTCGCTTAAAGAAACTTACGTGATATAAGAAATTGTATAAAATTCTTATGGGTGTGTTACCATTATACAAAATAAATTAGTATTTGTAATAAACAAAATACCGAGGCTAAACTATCATGCCGGAAAGGAGTACCGTTAAAATTATATTATAAACTTCATTCGGTGGTATAATTTGCTTAAACCTTTCAACGAGTTTTATTATAGAAGATAAACGGAGTTCGTTTGAAGAATCTTACGAGATAGAAGAAATTGTATGAAACTGTTATGGTTGATGGTACATCATACAAAATAAATTATTATTTGTAATCAACAAAATACTTAAGCTAAAGTATCACGCCGGAAACGAGTACCGTTAAAACTACATTAAAAACTTCATACGTTAGTATAATTAGCTTAAACTTTTAAACAAGTTTGATTAGAAGATAAATGGAGTTCATTTGAAGAAACTTAAGAGATATAAGAAATTGTTTAAAATTCTTATGGGTGTGGTACCATCATACAAAATAAATTAGTATTCGTAATAAACAAAATACCGAGGCTAAACTATCATGCCGGAAAGGAGTACCGTTAAAATTATATTATAAACTTCATTCGGTAGTATAATTTGCTTAAACCTTTCAACGAGTTTTATTATAGAAGATAAACGGAGTTCGTTTGAAGAAACTTACGAGATAGAAGAAATTGTATGAAACTGTTATGGTTGATGGTACATCATACAAAATAAATTATTATTCGTAATCAACAAAATACTTAAGCTAAAGTATCACGCCGGAAACGAGTACCGTTAAAACTATATTAAAAACTTCATACGTTAGTATAATTAGCTTAAACTTTTAAACAAGTTTGATTGGAAGATAAACAGAGTTCGTTTAAAGAAACTTACGAGATATAAGAAATTGTATGAAACTCTTATGGTTGTGGATCCATCATACGAAATAAATTATTATTCGTAATCAACGAAATACTTAGGCTAAAGTATCATGCTGGAAAGGAGTACCGTTAAAAGTATATTAAAAACTTCATACGTTAGTATAATTAGCTTAAACATTTAAACGAGTTTGATTAGAAAATAAACGGAGTTCGCTTAAAGAAACTTACGAGATATAAGAAATTGTATGAAACTCTTATGGTTATGGTTCCATCATACGAAATAAATTATTATTCGTAATCAACGAAATACTTAGGCTAAAGTATCATGCCGAAAAGGAGTACCGTTAAAATTATATTAATAACTTCATACGTTAGTATAATTAGCTTAAACGTTTAAACGAGTTTGATTAGAAGATAAACGGAGTTCGCTTAAAGAAACTTACGAGATATAAGAAATTGTATGAAACTCTTATGGTTATGGTTCCATCGTACGAAATAAATTATCATTCGTAATAAACGAAATACTTAGGATAAAGTATCATACCAGAAAGGTGTACCGTTAAAAGTATATTTTAAACTTCATACGTTAGTATAATTAGCTTAAACTTTTAAACGAGTTTGATTAGAAGATAAACGGAGTTCGATTAAAGAAACTTAAGAGATAGAAGAAATTGTATAAAATTCTTATGGGTGTGGTTCCATCATACAAAATAAATTAGTATTCGTAATAAACAAAATACCGAGGCTAAACTATCATGCCGGAAAGGAGTACCGTTAAAATTATATTATAAACTTCATTCGGTAGTATAATTTGCTTAAACCTTTCAACCAGTTTTATTATAGAAGATAAACGGAGTTCGTTTGAAGAATCTTACGAGATAGAAGAAATTGTATGAAACTGTTATGGTTGATGGTACATCATACGAAATAAATTATTATTCGTAATCAACAAAATACTTAGGCTAAAGTATTATGCCGGAAAGGAGTACCGTTAAAAGTATATTAAAAACTTCATATGTTAGTATAATTAGCTTAAACTTTTAAACGAGTTTGAATAGAAGATAAACGGAATTCGCTTATAGAAACTTAAGAGATATAAGAAATTGTAAGAAACTCTTATGGTTGTGGTTCCATCATACGAAATAAATTATTATTCGTAATCAACGAAATACTTAGGCTAAAGTATCATGCCGGAAAGGAGTACTGTTGAAACTATATTAAAAACTTCATACGTTAGTATAAGTAGCTAAAACTTTTAAACGAGTTTGATTAGAAGATAAACGGAGTTCGCTTAAAGAAACGTACGAGATATAAGAAAAAGTATGAAACTCTTATGGTTATGGTTCCATCATACGAAATAAATTATCATTCGTAATAAATGAAATACTTAGGCTAAAGTATCATGCCGGAAAGGTGTACCGTTAAAAGTATATTATAAACTTCATACGTTAGTATAATTAGCTTAAACTTTTAAACAAGTTTGATTAGAAGATAAATGGAGTTCATTTGAAGAAACTTAAGAGATATAAGAAATTGTTTAAAATTCTTATGGGTGTGGTACCATCATACAAAATAAATTAGTATTCGTAATAAACAAAATCCCGAGGCTAAACTATCATGCCGGAAAGGAGTACCGTTAAAATTATATTATAAACATCATTCAGTAGTTTAATTTGCTTAAACCTTTCAACGAGTTTTATTATAAAAGATAAACGGAGTTCGTTTGTAGAAACTTATGAGATAGAAGAAATTGTATGAAACTGTTATGGTTGATGGTACATCATACAAAATAAATTATTATTCGTAATCAACAAAATACTTAAGCTAAAGTATCACGCCGGAAACGAGTACCGTTAAAACTATATTAAAAACTTCATACGTTAGTATAATTAGCTTAAACTTTTAAACAAGTTTGATTGGAAGATAAACAGAGTTCGTTTAAAGAAACTTACGAGATATAAGAAATTGTATGAAACTCTTATGGTTGTGGATCCATCATACGAAATAAATTATTATTCGTAATCAACGAAATACTTAGGCTAAAGTATCATGCTAGAAAGGAGTACCGTTAAAAGTATATTAAAAACTTCATACGTTAGTATAATTAGCTTAAACATTTAAACGAGTTTGATTAGAAAATAAACGGAGTTCGCTTAAAGAAACTTACGAGATATAAGAAATTGTATGAAACTCTTATGGTTATGGTTCCATCATACGAAATAAATTATTATTCGTAATCAACGAAATACTTAGGCTAAAGTATCATGCCGAAAAGGAGTACCGTTAAAATTATATTAATAACTTCATACGTTAGTATAATTAGCTTAAACGTTTAAACGAGTTTGATTAGAAGATAAACGGAGTTCGCTTAAAGAAACTTACGAGATATAAGAAATTGTATGAAACTCTTATGGTTATGGTTCCATCGTACGAAATAAATTATCATTCGTAATAAACGAAATACTTAGGATAAAGTATCATACCAGAAAGGTGTACCGTTAAAAGTATATTTTAAACTTCATACGTTAGTATAATTAGCTTAAACTTTTAAACGAGTTTGATTAGAAGATAAACGGAGTTCGATTAAAGAAACTTAAGAGATAGAAGAAATTGTATAAAATTCTTATGGGTGTGGTTCCATCATACAAAATAAATTAGTATTCGTAATAAACAAAATACCGAGGCTAAACTATCATGCCGGAAAGGAGTACCGTTAAAATTATATTATAAACTTCATTCGGTAGTATAATTTGCTTAAACCTTTCAACCAGTTTTATTATAGAAGATAAACGGAGTTCGTTTGAAGAATCTTACGAGATAGAAGAAATTGTATGAAACTGTTATGGTTGATGGTACATCATACGAAATAAATTATTATTCGTAATCAACAAAATACTTAGGCTAAAGTATTATGCCGGAAAGGAGTACCGTTAAAAGTATATTAAAAACTTCATATGTTAGTATAATTAGCTTAAACTTTTAAACGAGTTTGAATAGAAGATAAACGGAATTCGCTTATAGAAACTTAAGAGATATAAGAAATTGTAAGAAACTCTTATGGTTGTGGTTCCATCATACGAAATAAATTATTATTCGTAATCAACGAAATACTTAGGCTAAAGTATCATGCCGGAAAGGAGTACTGTTGAAACTATATTAAAAACTTCATACGTTAGTATAAGTAGCTAAAACTTTTAAACGAGTTTGATTAGAAGATAAACGGAGTTCGCTTAAAGAAACGTACGAGATATAAGAAAAAGTATGAAACTCTTATGGTTATGGTTCCATCATACGAAATAAATTATCATTCGTAATAAATGAAATACTTAGGCTAAAGTATCATGCCGGAAAGGTGTACCGTTAAAAGTATATTATAAACTTCATACGTTAGTATAATTAGCTTAAACTTTTAAACAAGTTTGATTAGAAGATAAATGGAGTTCATTTGAAGAAACTTAAGAGATATAAGAAATTGTTTAAAATTCTTATGGGTGTGGTACCATCATACAAAATAAATTAGTATTCGTAATAAACAAAATCCCGAGGCTAAACTATCATGCCGGAAAGGAGTACCGTTAAAATTATATTATAAACATCATTCAGTAGTTTAATTTGCTTAAACCTTTCAACGAGTTTTATTATAAAAGATAAACGGAGTTCGTTTGTAGAAACTTATGAGATAGAAGAAATTGTATGAAACTGTTATGGTTGATGGTACATCATACAAAATAAATTATTACTCGTAATAAACGAAATACTTAGGCTAAAGTATTATGCCGGAAAGGAGTACCGTTAAAAGTATAATATAAACTTCACACGTTAGTATAATTAGCTTGAACATTTAAACGATTTTGATTAGAATATAAACGGAGTTCGCTTAAAGAAACTTACGAGATGTAAGAAATTGTATGAAACTCTTATGGGTGTGGTTCAATCATACGAAATAAATTATTATTCGTAATCAACAAAATACTTAGGCTAAAGTATCATGCTGGAATGGAGTGCCGTTAAATGTATATTAAAAACTTCATACATTAGTATAATTAGCTTAAACTTTTAAACGAGTTTGAATAGAAGATAAACGGAGTTCTCTTAAAGAAACTTACGAGATATAAGAAATTGTATGAAACTCTTATGGTTATGGTTCCATCATACGAAATAAATTATCATTCGTAATCAACGAAATACTTAGGCTAAAGTATCATGCCGGAAAGGAGTACCGTTAAAACTATATTAAAAACTTCATACGTTAGTATAAGTAGCTTAAACGTTTAAACGAGTTTGATTAGAAGATAAACGGAGTTCGCTTAAAGAAACTTACGTGATATAAGAAATTGTATAAAATTCTTATGGGTGTGTTACCATTATACAAAATAAATTAGTATTCGTAATAAACAAAATACCGAGGCTAAACTATCATGCCGGAAAGGAGTACCGTTAAAATTATATTATAAACTTCATTCGGTAGTATAATTTGCTTAAACCTTTCAACGAGTTTTATTATAGAAGATAAACGGAGTTCGTTTGAAGAAACTTACGAGATAGAAGAAATTGTATGAAACTGTTATGGTTGATGGTACATCATACGAAATAAATTATTATTCGTAATCAACAAAATAATTAGGCTAAAGTATCACTCCGGAAACGAGTATCGTTAAAACTATATTAAAAACTTCATACGTTAGTATAATTAGCTTAAAATTTTAAACGAGTTTGATTGGAAGATAAACAGAGTTCGTTTAAAGAAACTTACGAGATATTAGAAATTGTATGAAACTCTTATGGTTGTGGTTCCATCATACGAAATAAATTATTATTCGTAATCAACGAAATACTTAGGCTAAAGTATCATGCTGGAAAGGAGTACCGTTAAAAGTATATTAAAAACTTCATACGTTAGTATAATTAGCTTAAACATTTAAACGAGTTTGATTAGAAAATAAACGGAGTTCGCTTAAAGAAACTTACGAGATATAAGAAATTGTATGAAACTCTTATGGTTATGGTTCCATCATACGAAATAAATTATTATTCGTAATCAACGAAATACTTAGGCTAAAGTATCATGCCGAAAAGGAGTACCGTTAAAATTATATTAATAACTTCATACGTTAGTATAATTAGCTTAAACGTTTAAACGAGTTTGATTAGAAGATAAACGGAGTTCGCTTAAAGAAACTTACGAGATATAAGAAATTGTATGAAACTCTTATGGTTATGGTTCCATCATACGAAATAAATTATCATTCGTAATAAACGAAATACTTAGGATAAAGTATCATACCGGAAAGGTGTACCGTTAAAAGTATATTTTAAACTTCATACGTTAGTATAATTAGCTTAAACTTTTAAACGAGTTTGATTAGAAGATAAACGGAGTTCGATTAAAGAAACTTAAGAGATAGAAGAAATTGTATAAAATTCTTATGGGTGTGATTCCATCATACAAAATAAATTAGTATTCGTAATAAACAAAATACCGAGGCTAAACTATCATGCCGGAAAGGAGTACCGTTAAAATTATATTATAAACTTCATTCGGTAGTATAATTTGCTTAAACCGTTCAACCAGTTTTATTATAGAAGATAAACGGAGTTCGTTTGAAGAATCTTACGAGATAGAAGAAATTGTATGAAACTGTTATGGTTGATGGTACATCATACGAAATAAATTATTATTCGTAATCAACAAAATACTTAGGCTAAAGTATTATGCCGGAAAGGAGTACCGTTAAAAGTATATTAAAAACTTCATATGTTAGTATAATTAGCTTAAACTTTTAAACGAGTTTGAATAGAAGATAAACGGAATTCGCTTATAGAAACTTAAGAGATATAAGAAATTGTAAGAAACTCTTATGGTTGTGGTTCCATCATACGAAATAAATTATTATTCGTAATCAACGAAATACTTAGGCTAAAGTATCATGCCGGAAAGGAGTACTGTTGAAACTATATTAAAAACTTCATACGTTAGTATAAGTAGCTAAAACTTTTAAACGAGTTTGATTAGAAGATAAACGGAGTTCGCTTAAAGAAACGTACGAGATATAAGAAAAAGTATGAAACTCTTATGGTTATGGTTCCATCATACGAAATAAATTATCATTCGTAATAAATGAAATACTTAGGCTAAAGTATCATGCCGGAAAGGTGTACCGTTAAAAGTATATTATAAACTTCATACGTTAGTATAATTAGCTTAAACTTTTAAACAAGTTTGATTAGAAGATAAATGGAGTTCATTTGAAGAAACTTAAGAGATATAAGAAATTGTTTAAAATTCTTATGGGTGTGGTACCATCATACAAAATAAATTAGTATTCGTAATAAAACAAAATACCGAGGCTAAACTATCATGCCGGAAAGGAGTACCGTTAAAATTATATTATAAACATCATTCAGTAGTATAATTTGCTTAAACCTTTCAACGAGTTTTATTATAGAAGATAAACGGAGTTCGTTTGTAGATACTTAAGAGATAGAAGAAATTGTATGAAACTGTTATGGTTGATGGTACATCATACGAAATAAATTATTACTCGTAATAAACGAAATACTTAGGCTAAAGTATTATGCCGGAAAAGAGTACCGTTAAAAGTATAATATAAACTTCACACGTTAGTATAATTAGCTTGAACGTTTAAACGATTTTGATTAGAATATAAACGGAGTTCGCTTAAAGAAACTTACGAGATGTAAGAAATTGTATGAAACTCTTATGGGTGTGGTTCAATCGTACGAAATAAATTATTATTCGTAATCAACAAAATACTTAGGCTAAAGTATCATGCCGGAATGGAGTGCCGTTAAATGTATATTAAAAACTTCATACGTTAGTATAATTAGCTTAAACTTTTAAACAAGTTTGATTAGAAGATAAATGGAGTTCATTTGAAGAAACTTAAGAGATATAAGAAATTGTTTAAAATTCTTATGGGTGTGGTACCATCATACAAAATAAATTAGTATTCGTAATAAACAAAATCCCGAGGCTAAACTATCATGCCGGAAAGGAGTACCGTTAAAATTATATTATAAACATCATTCAGTAGTTTAATTTGCTTAAACCTTTCAACGAGTTTTATTATAAAAGATAAACGGAGTTCGTTTGTAGAAACTTATGAGATAGAAGAAATTGTATGAAATTGTTATGGTTGATGGTACATCATACAAAATAAATTATTACTCGTAATAAACGAAATACTTAGGCTAAAGTATTATGCCGGAAAGGAGTACCGTTAAAAGTATAATATAAACTTCACACGTTAGTATAATTAGCTTGAACATTTAAACGATTTTGATTAGAATATAAACGGAGTTCGCTTAAAGAAACTTACGAGATGTAAGAAATTGTATGAAACTCTTATGGGTGTGGTTCAATCATACGAAATAAATTATTATTCGTAATCAACAAAATACTTAGGCTAAAGTATCATGCTGGAATGGAGTGCCGTTAAATGTATATTAAAAACTTCATACATTAGTATAATTAGCTTAAACTTTTAAACGAGTTTGAATAGAAGATAAACGGAGTTCTCTTAAAGAAACTTACGAGATATAAGAAATTGTATGAAACTCTTATGGTTATGGTTCCATCATACGAAATAAATTATCATTCGTAATCAACGAAATACTTAGGCTAAAGTATCATGCCGGAAAGGAGTACCGTTAAAACTATATTAAAAACTTCATACGTTAGTATAAGTAGCTTAAACGTTTAAACGAGTTTGATTAGAAGATAAACGGAGTTCGCTTAAAGAAACTTACGTGATATAAGAAATTGTATAAAATTCTTATGGGTGTGTTACCATTATACAAAATAAATTAGTATTCGTAATAAACAAAATACCGAGGCTAAACTATCATGCCGGAAAGGAGTACCGTTAAAATTATATTATAAACTTCATTCGGTAGTATAATTTGCTTAAACCTTTCAACAAGTTTTATTATAGAAGATAAACGGAGTTCGTTTGAAGAAACTTACGAGATAGAAGAAATTGTATGAAACTGTTATGGTTGATGGTACATCATACGAAATAAATTATTATTCGTAATCAACAAAATAATTAGGCTAAAGTATCACTCCGGAAACGAGTATCGTTAAAACTATATTAAAAACTTCATACGTTAGTATAATTAGCTTAAAATTTTAAACGAGTTTGATTGGAAGATAAACAGAGTTCGTTTAAAGAAACTTACGAGATATAAGAAATTGTATGAAACTCTTATGGTTGTGGTTCCATCATACGAAATAAATTATTATTCGTAATCAACGAAATACTTAGGCTAAAGTATCATGCTGGAAAGGAGTACCGTTAAAAGTATATTAAAAACTTCATACGTTAGTATAATTAGCTTAAGCATTTAAACGAGTTTGATTAGAAAATAAACGGAGTTCGCTTAAAGAAACTTACGAGATATAAGAAATTGTATGAAACTCTTTTGGTTATGGTTCCATCATACGAAATAAATTATTATTCGTAATCAACGAAATACTTAGGCTAAAGTATCATGCCGAAAAGGAGTACCGTTAAAATTATATTAATAACTTCATACGTTAGTATAATTAGCTTAAACGTTTAAACGAGTTTGATTAGAAGATAAACGGAGTTCGCTTAAAGAAACTTACGAGATATAAGAAATTGTATGAAACTCTTATGGTTATGGTTCCATCATACGAAATAAATTATCATTCGTAATAAACGAAATACTTAGGATAAAGTATCATACCGGAAAGGTGTACCGTTAAAAGTATATTTTAAACTTCATACGTTAGTATAATTAGCTTAAACTTTTAAACGAGTTTGATTAGAAGATAAACGGAGTTCGATTAAAGAAACTTAAGAGATAGAAGAAATTGTATAAAATTCTTATGGGTGTGGTTCCATCATACAAAATAAATTAGTATTCGTAATAAACAAAATACCGAGGCTAAACTATCATGCCGGAAAGGAGTACCGTTAAAATTATATTATAAACTTCATTCGGTAGTATAATTTGCTTAAACCTTTCAACCAGTTTTATTATAGAAGATAAACGGAGTTCGTTTGAAGAATCTTACGAGATAGAAGAAATTGTATGAAACTGTTATGGTTGATGGTACATCATACGAAATAAATTATTATTCGTAATCAACAAAATACTTAGGCTAAAGTATTATGCCGGAAAGGAGTACCGTTAAAAGTATATTAAAAACTTCATATGTTAGTATAATTAGCTTAAACTTTTAAACGAGTTTGAATAGAAGATAAACGGAATTCGCTTATAGAAACTTAAGAGATATAAGAAATTGTAAGAAACTCTTATGGTTGTGGTTCCATCATACGAAATAAATTATTATTCGTAATCAACGAAATACTTAGGCTAAAGTATCATGCCGGAAAGGAGTACTGTTGAAACTATATTAAAAACTTCATACGTTAGTATAAGTAGCTAAAACTTTTAAACGAGTTTGATTAGAAGATAAACGGAGTTCGCTTAAAGAAACGTACGAGATATAAGAAAAAGTATGAAACTCTTATGGTTATGGTTCCATCATACGAAATAAATTATCATTCGTAATAAATGAAATACTTAGGCTAAAGTATCATGCCGGAAAGGTGTACCGTTAAAAGTATATTATAAACTTCATACGTTAGTATAATTAGCTTAAACTTTTAAACAAGTTTGATTAGAAGATAAATGGAGTTCATTTGAAGAAACTTAAGAGATATAAGAAATTGTTTAAAATTCTTATGGGTGTGGTACCATCATACAAAATAAATTAGTATTCGTAATAAAACAAAATACCGAGGCTAAACTATCATGCCGGAAAGGAGTACCGTTAAAATTATATTATAAACATCATTCAGTAGTATAATTTGCTTAAACCTTTCAACGAGTTTTATTATAGAAGATAAACGGAGTTCGTTTGTAGATACTTAAGAGATAGAAGAAATTGTATGAAACTGTTATGGTTGATGGTACATCATACGAAATATATTATTACTCGTAATAAACGAAATACTTAGGCTAAAGTATTATGCCGGAAAAGAGTACCGTTAAAAGTATAATATAAACTTCACACGTTAGTATAATTAGCTTGAACGTTTAAACGATTTTGATTAGAATATAAACGGAGTTCGCTTAAAGAAACTTACGAGATGTAAGAAATTGTATGAAACTCTTATGGGTGTGGTTCAATCGTACGAAATAAATTATTATTCGTAATCAACAAAATACTTAGGCTAAAGTATCATGCCGGAATGGAGTGCCGTTAAATGTATATTAAAAACTTCATACGTTAGTATAATTAGCTTAAACTTTTAAACGAGTTTGAATAGAAGATAAACGGAGTTCTCTTAAAGAAACTTACGAGATATAAGAAATTGTATGAAACTCTTATGGTTTTGGTTCCATCATACGAAATAAATTATTATTTGTAATCAACGAAATACTTAGGCTAAAGTATCATGCCGGAAAGGAGTACCGTTAAAACTATATTAAAAACTTCATACGTTAGTATAAGTAGCTTAAACGTTTAAACGAGTTTGAGTAGAAGATAAACGGAGTTCTCTTAAAGAAACTTACGAGAAATAAGAAATTGTATGAAACTCTTATGCTTATGGTTCCATCATAGAAAATAAATTATCATTCGTAATAAACGAAATACTTAGGCTAAAGTATCATGCCGGAAAGGAGTACCGTTAAAAGTATATTATAAACTTCATACGTTAGTATAATTAGCTTAAACTTTTAAACAAGTTTGATTAGAAGATAAATGGAGTTCATTTGAAGAAACTTAAGAGATATAAGAAATTGTTTAAAATTTTTATGGGTGTGGTACCATCATACAAAATAAATTAGTATTCGTAATAAACAAAATACCGAGGCTAAACTATCATGCCGGAAAGGAGTACCGTTAAAATTATATTATAAACTTCATTCGGTAGTATAATTTGCTTAAACCTTTCAACCAGTTTTATTATAGAAGATAAACAGAGTTCGTTTGAAGAATCTTACGAGATAGAAGAAATTGTATGAAACTGTTATGGTTGATGGTACATCATACGAAATAAATTATTATTCGTAATCAACAAAATACTTAGGCTAAAGTATCATGCCGGAAAGGAGTACCGTTAAAAGTATATTAAAAACTTCATATGTTAGTATAATTAGCTTAAACTTTTAAACGAGTTTGAATAGAAGATAAACGGAATTCGCTTATAGAAACTTAAGAGATATAAGAAATTGTAAGAAACTCTTATGGTTGTGGTTCCATCATACGAAATAAATTATTATTCGTAATCAACGAAATACTTAGGCTAAAGTATCATGCCGGAAAGGAGTACTGTTGAAACTATATTAAAAACTTCATACGTTAGTATACGTAGATAAAACTTTTAAACGAGTTTGATTAGAAGATAAACGGAGTTCGCTTAAAGAAACGTACGAGATATAAGAAAAAGTATGAAACTCTTATGGTTATGGTTCCATCATACGAAATAAATTATCATTCGTAATAAATGAAATACTTAGGCTAAAGTATCATGCCGGAAAGGTGTACCGTTAAAAGTATATTATAAACTTCATACGTTAGTATAATTAGCTTAAACTTTTAAACAAGTTTGATTAGAAGATAAATGGAGTTCATTTGAAGAAACATAAGAGATATAACAAATTGTTTAAAATTCTTATGGGTGTGGTACCATCATACAAAATAAATTAGTATTCGTAATAAACAAAATACCGAGGCTAAACTATCATGCCGGAAAGGAGTACCGTTAAAATTATATTATAAACATCATTCAGTAGTATAATTTGCTTAAACCTTTCAACGAGTTTTATTATAGAAGATAAACGGAGTTCGTTTGTAGATACTTAAGAGATAGAAGAAATTGTATGAAACTGTTATGGTTGATGGTACATCATACGAAATAAATTATTACTCGTAATAAACGAAATACTTAGGCTAAAGTATTATGCCGGAAAAGAGTACCGTTAAAAGTATAATATAAACTTCACACGTTAGTATAATTAGCTTGAACGTTTAAACGATTTTGATTAGAATATAAACGGAGTTCGCTTAAAGAAACTTACGAGATGTAAGAAATTGTATGAAACTCTTATGGGTGTGGTTCAATCGTACGAAATAAATTATTATTCGTAATCAACAAAATACTTAGGCTAAAGTATCATGCCGGAATGGAGTGCCGTTAAATGTATATTAAAAACTTCATACGTTAGTATAATTAGCTTAAACTTTTAAACGAGTTTGAATAGAAGATAAACGGAGTTCTCTTAAAGAAACTTACGAGATATAAGAAATTGTATGAAACTCTTATGGTTTTGGTTCCATCATACGAAATAAATTATTATTTGTAATCAACGAAATACTTAGGCTAAAGTATCATGCCGGAAAGGAGTACCGTTAAAACTATATTAAAAACTTCATACGTTAGTATAAGTAGCTTAAACGTTTAAACGAGTTTGAGTAGAAGATAAACGGAGTTCTCTTAAAGAAACTTACGAGAAATAAGAAATTGTATGAAACTCTTATGCTTATGGTTCCATCATACAAAATAAATTATCATTCGTAATAAACGAAATACTTAGGCTAAAGTATCATGCCGGAAAGGAGTACCGTTAAAAGTATATTATAAACTTCATACGTTAGTATAATTAGCTTAAACTTTTAAACAAGTTTGATTAGAAGATAAATGGAGTTCATTTGAAGAAACTTAAGAGATATAAGAAATTGTTTAAAATTCTTATGGGTGTGGTACCATCATACAAAATAAATTAGTATTCGTAATAAACAAAATACCGAGGCTAAACTATCATGCCGGAAAGGAGTACCGTTAAAATTATATTATAAACTTCATTCGGTAGTATAATTTGCTTAAACCTTTCAACCAGTTTTATTATAGAAGATAAACAGAGTTCGTTTGAAGAATCTTACGAGATAGAAGAAATTGTATGAAACTGTTATGGTTGATGGTACATCATACGAAATAAATTATTATTCGTAATCAACAAAATACTTAGGCTAAAGTATCATGCCGGAAAGGAGTACCGTTAAAAGTATATTAAAAACTACATATGTTAGTATAATTAGCTTAAACTTTTAAACGAGTTTGAATAGAAGATAAACGGAATTCGCTTATAGAAACTTAAGAGATATAAGAAATTGTAAGAAACTCTTATGGTTGTGGTTCCATCATACGAAATAAATTATTATTCGTAATCAACGAAATACTTAGGCTAAAGTATCATGCCGGAAAGGAGTACTGTTGAAACTATATTAAAAACTTCATACGTTAGTATACGTAGCTAAAACTTTTAAACGAGTTTGATTAGAAGATAAACGGAGTTCGCTTAAAGAAACGTACGAGATATAAGAAAAAGTATGAAACTCTTATGGTTATGGTTCCATCATACGAAATAAATTATCATTCGTAATAAATGAAATACTTAGGCTAAAGTATCATGCCGGAAAGGTGTACCGTTAAAAGTATATTATAAACTTCATACGTTAGTATAATTAGCTTAAACTTTTAAACAAGTTTGATTAGAAGATAAATGGAGTTCATTTGAAGAAACATAAGAGATATAAGAAATTGTTTAAAATTCTTATGGGTGTGGTACCATCATACAAAATAAATTAGTATTCGTAATAAACAAAATACCGAGGCTAAACTATCATGCCGGAAAGGAGTACCGTTAAAATTATATTATAAACATCATTCAGTAGTATAATTTGCTTAAACCTTTCAACGAGTTTTATTATAGAAGATAAACGGAGTTCGTTTGTAGATACTTAAGAGATAGAAGAAATTGTATGAAACTGTTATGGTTGATGGTACATCATACGAAATAAATTATTACTCGTAATAAACGAAATACTTAGGCTAAAGTATTATGCCGGAAAAGAGTACCGTTAAAAGTATAATATAAACTTCACACGTTAGTATAATTAGCTTGAACGTTTAAACGATTTTGATTAGAATATAAACGGAGTTCGCTTAAAGAAACTTACGAGATGTAAGAAATTGTATGAAACTCTTATGGGTGTGGTTCAATCGTACGAAATAAATTATTATTCGTAATCAACAAAATACTTAGGCTAAAGTATCATGCCGGAATGGAGTGCCGTTAAATGTATATTAAAAACTTCATACGTTAGTATAATTAGCTTAAACTTTTAAACGAGTTTGAATAGAAGATAAACGGAGTTCTCTTAAAGAAACTTACGAGATATAAGAAATTGTATGAAACTCTTATGGTTTTGGTTCCATCATACGAAATAAATTATTATTTGTAATCAACGAAATACTTAGGCTAAAGTATCATGCCGGAAAGGAGTACCGTTAAAACTATATTAAAAACTTCATACGTTAGTATAAGTAGCTTAAACGTTTAAACGAGTTTGAGTAGAAGATAAACGGAGTTCTCTTAAAGAAACTTACGAGAAATAAGAAATTGTATGAAACTCTTATGCTTATGGTTCCATCATACAAAATAAATTATCATTCGTAATAAACGAAATACTTAGGCTAAAGTATCATGCCGGAAAGGAGTACCGTTAAAAGTATATTATAAACTTCATACGTTAGTATAATTAGCTTAAACTTTTAAACAAGTTTGATTAGAAGATAAATGGAGTTCATTTGAAGAAACTTAAGAGATATAAGAAATTGTTTAAAATTCTTATGGGTGTGGTACCATCATACAAAATAAATTAGTATTCGTAATAAACAAAATACCGAGGCTAAACTATCATGCCGGAAAGGAGTACCGTTAAAATTATATTATAAACTTCATTCGGTAGTATAATTTGCTTAAACCTTTCAACCAGTTTTATTATAGAAGATAAACAGAGTTCGTTTGAAGAATCTTACGAGATAGAAGAAATTGTATGAAACTGTTATGGTTGATGGTACATCATACGAAATAAATTATTATTCGTAATCAACAAAATACTTAGGCTAAAGTATCATGCCGGAAAGGAGTACCGTTAAAAGTATATTAAAAACTACATATGTTAGTATAATTAGCTTAAACTTTTAAACGAGTTTGAATAGAAGATAAACGGAATTCGCTTATAGAAACTTAAGAGATATAAGAAATTGTAAGAAACTCTTATGGTTGTGGTTCCATCATACGAAATAAATTATTATTCGTAATCAACGAAATACTTAGGCTAAAGTATCATGCCGGAAAGGAGTACTGTTGAAACTATATTAAAAACTTCATACGTTAGTATACGTAGCTAAAACTTTTAAACGAGTTTGATTAGAAGATAAACGGAGTTCGCTTAAAGAAACGTACGAGATATAAGAAAAAGTATGAAACTCTTATGGTTATGGTTCCATCATACGAAATAAATTATCATTCGTAATAAATGAAATACTTAGGCTAAAGTATCATGCCGGAAAGGTGTACCGTTAAAAGTATATTATAAACTTCATACGTTAGTATAATTAGCTTAAACTTTTAAACAAGTTTGATTAGAAGATAAATGGAGTTCATTTGAAGAAACATAAGAGATATAAGAAATTGTTTAAAATTCTTATGGGTGTGGTACCATCATACAAAATAAATTAGTATTCGTAATAAACAAAATACCGAGGCTAAACTATCATGCCGGAAAGGAGTACCGTTAAAATTATATTATAAACATCATTCAGTAGTATAATTTGCTTAAACCTTTCAACGAGTTTTATTATAGAAGATAAACGGAGTTCGTTTGTAGATACTTAAGAGATAGAAGAAATTGTATGAAACTGTTATGGTTGATGGTACATCATACGAAATAAATTATTACTCGTAATAAACGAAATACTTAGGCTAAAGTATTATGCCGGAAAAGAGTACCGTTAAAAGTATAATATAAACTTCACACGTTAGTATAATTAGCTTGAACGTTTAAACGATTTTGATTAGAATATAAACGGAGTTCGCTTAAAGAAACTTACGAGATGTAAGAAATTGTATGAAACTCTTATGGGTGTGGTTCAATCGTACGAAATAAATTATTATTCGTAATCAACAAAATACTTAGGCTAAAGTATCATGCCGGAATGGAGTGCCGTTAAATGTATATTAAAAACTTCATACGTTAGTATAATTAGCTTAAACTTTTAAACGAGTTTGAATAGAAGATAAACGGAGTTCTCTTAAAGAAACTTACGAGATATAAGAAATTGTATGAAACTCTTATGGTTTTGGTTCCATCATACGAAATAAATTATTATTTGTAATCAACGAAATACTTAGGCTAAAGTATCATGCCGGAAAGGAGTACCGTTAAAACTATATTAAAAACTTCATACGTTAGTATAAGTAGCTTAAACGTTTAAACGAGTTTGAGTAGAAGATAAACGGAGTTCTCTTAAAGAAACTTACGAGAAATAAGAAATTGTATGAAACTCTTATGCTTATGGTTCCATCATACAAAATAAATTATCATTCGTAATAAACGAAATACTTAGGCTAAAGTATCATGCCGGAAAGGAGTACCGTTAAAAGTATATTATAAACTTCATACGTTAGTATAATTAGCTTAAACTTTTAAACAAGTTTGATTAGAAGATAAATGGAGTTCATTTGAAGAAACTTAAGAGATATAAGAAATTGTTTAAAATTCTTATGGGTGTGGTACCATCATACAAAATAAATTAGTATTCGTAATAAACAAAATACCGAGGCTAAACTATCATGCCGGAAAGGAGTACCGTTAAAATTATATTATAAACTTCATTCGGTAGTATAATTTGCTTAAACCTTTCAACCAGTTTTATTATAGAAGATAAACAGAGTTCGTTTGAAGAATCTTACGAGATAGAAGAAATTGTATGAAACTGTTATGGTTGATGGTACATCATACGAAATAAATTATTATTCGTAATCAACAAAATACTTAGGCTAAAGTATCATGCCGGAAAGGAGTACCGTTAAAAGTATATTAAAAACTACATATGTTAGTATAATTAGCTTAAACTTTTAAACGAGTTTGAATAGAAGATAAACGGAATTCGCTTATAGAAACTTAAGAGATATAAGAAATTGTAAGAAACTCTTATGGTTGTGGTTCCATCATACGAAATAAATTATTATTCGTAATCAACGAAATACTTAGGCTAAAGTATCATGCCGGAAAGGAGTACTGTTGAAACTATATTAAAAACTTCATACGTTAGTATAAGTAGCTAAAACTTTTAAACGAGTTTGATTAGAAGATAAAAGGAGTTCGCTTAAAGAAACGTACGAGATATAAGAAAAAGTATGAAACTCTTATGGTTATGGTTCCATCATACGAAATAAATTATCATTCGTAATAAATGAAATACTTAGGCTAAAGTATCATGCCGGAAAGGTGTACCGTTAAAAGTATATTATAAACTTCATACGTTAGTATAATTAGCTTAAACTTTTAAACAAGTTTGATTAGAAGATAAATGGAGTTCATTTGAAGAAACATAAGAGATATAAGAAATTGTTTAAAATTCTTATGGGTGTGGTACCATCATACAAAATAAATTAGTATTCGTAATAAACAAAATACCGAGGCTAAACTATCATGCCGGAAAGGAGTACCGTTAAAATTATATTATAAACATCATTCAGTAGTATAATTTGCTTAAACCTTTCAACGAGTTTTATTATAGAAGATAAACGGAGTTCGTTTGTAGATACTTAAGAGATAGAAGAAATTGTATGAAACTGTTATGGTTGATGGTACATCATACGAAATAAATTATTACTCGTAATAAACGAAATACTTAGGCTAAAGTATTATGCCGGAAAAGAGTACCGTTAAAAGTATAATATAAACTTCACACGTTAGTATAATTAGCTTGAACGTTTAAACGATTTTGATTAGAATATAAACGGAGTTCGCTTAAAGAAACTTACGAGATGTAAGAAATTGTATGAAACTCTTATGGGTGTGGTTCAATCGTACGAAATAAATTATTATTCGTAATCAACAAAATACTTAGGCTAAAGTATCATGCCGGAATGGAGTGCCGTTAAATGTATATTAAAAACTTCATACGTTAGTATAATTAGCTTAAACTTTTAAACGAGTTTGAATAGAAGATAAACGGAGTTCTCTTAAAGAAACTTACGAGATATAAGAAATTGTATGAAACTCTTATGGTTTTGGTTCCATCATACGAAATAAATTATTATTTGTAATCAACGAAATACTTAGGCTAAAGTATCATGCCGGAAAGGAGTACCGTTAAAACTATATTAAAAACTTCATACGTTAGTATAAGTAGCTTAAACGTTTAAACGAGTTTGAGTAGAAGATAAACGGAGTTCTCTTAAAGAAACTTACGAGAAATAAGAAATTGTATGAAACTCTTATGCTTATGGTTCCATCATACAAAATAAATTATCATTCGTAATAAACGAAATACTTAGGCTAAAGTATCATGCCGGAAAGGAGTACCGTTAAAAGTATATTATAAACTTCATACGTTAGTGTAATTAGCTTAAACTTTTAAACAAGTTTGATTAGAAGATAAATGGAGTTCATTTGAAGAAACTTAAGAGATATAAGAAATTGTTTAAAATTCTTATGGGTGTGGTACCATCATACAAAATAAATTAGTATTCGTAATAAACAAAATACCGAGGCTAAACTATCATGCCGGAAAGGAGTACCGTTAAAATTATATTATAAACTTCATTCGGTAGTATAATTTGCTTAAACCTTTCAACCAGTTTTATTATAGAAGATAAACAGAGTTCGTTTGAAGAATCTTACGAGATAGAAGAAATTGTATGAAACTGTTATGGTTGATGGTACATCATACGAAATAAATTATTATTCGTAATCAACAAAATACTTAGGCTAAAGTATCATGCCGGAAAGGAGTACCGTTAAAAGTATATTAAAAACTACATATGTTAGTATAATTAGCTTAAACTTTTAAACGAGTTTGAATAGAAGATAAACGGAATTCGCTTATAGAAACTTAAGAGATATAAGAAATTGTAAGAAACTCTTATGGTTGTGGTTCCATCATACGAAATAAATTATTATTCGTAATCAACGAAATACTTAGGCTAAAGTATCATGCCGGAAAGGAGTACTGTTGAAACTATATTAAAAACTTCATACGTTAGTATAAGTAGCTAAAACTTTTAAACGAGTTTGATTAGAAGATAAAAGGAGTTCGCTTAAAGAAACGTACGAGATATAAGAAAAAGTATGAAACTCTTATGGTTATGGTTCCATCATACGAAATAAATTATCATTCGTAATAAATGAAATACTTAGGCTAAAGTATCATGCCGGAAAGGTGTACCGTTAAAAGTATATTATAAACTTCATACGTTAGTATAATTAGCTTAAACTTTTAAACAAGTTTGATTAGAAGATAAATGGAGTTCATTTGAAGAAACTTAAGAGATATAAGAAATTGTTTAAAATTCTTATGGGTGTGGTACCATCATACAAAATAATTTAGTATTCGTAATAAACAAAATACCGAGGCTAAACTATCATGCCGGAAAGGAGTACCGTTAAAATTATATTATAAACATCATTCAGTAGTATAATTTGCTTAAACCTTTCAACGAGTTTTATTATAGAAGATAAACGGAGTTCGTTTGTAGATACTTAAGAGATAGAAGAAATTGTATGAAACTGTTATGGTTGATGGTACATCATACGAAATAAATTATTACTCGTAATAAACGAAATACTTAGGCTAAAGTATTATGCCGGAAAAGAGTACCGTTAAAAGTATAATATAAACTTCACACGTTAGTATAATTAGCTTGAACGTTTAAACGATTTTGATTAGAATATAAACGGAGTTCGCTTAAAGAAACTTACGAGATGTAAGAAATTGTATGAAACTCTTATGGGTGTGGTTCAATCGTACGAAATAAATTATTATTCGTAATCAACAAAATACTTAGGCTAAAGTATCATGCCGGAATGGAGTGCCGTTAAATGTATATTAAAAACTTCATACGTTAGTATAATTAGCTTAAACTTTTAAACGAGTTTGAATAGAAGATAAACGGAGTTCTCTTAAAGAAACTTACGAGATATAAGAAATTGTATGAAACTCTTATGGTTTTGGTTCCATCATACGAAATAAATTATTATTTGTAATCAACGAAATACTTAGGCTAAAGTATCATGCCGGAAAGGAGTACCGTTAAAACTATATTAAAAACTTCATACGTTAGTATAAGTAGCTTAAACGTTTAAACGATTTTGAGTAGAAGATAAACGGAGTTCTCTTAAAGAAACTTACGAGAAATAAGAAATTGTATGAAACTCTTATGCTTATGGTTCCATCATACAAAATAAATTATCATTCGTAATAAACGAAATACTTAGGCTAAAGTATCATGCCGGAAAGGAGTACCGTTAAAAGTATATTATAAACTTCATACGTTAGTATAATTAGCTTAAACTTTTAAACAAGTTTGATTAGAAGATAAATGGAGTTCATTTGAAGAAACTTAAGAGATATAAGAAATTGTTTAAAATTCTTATGGGTGTGGTACCATCATACGAAATAAATTATTATTCGTAATCAACAAAATACTTAGGCTAAAGTATCATGCCGGAAAGGAGTACCGTTAAAAGTATATTAAAAACTTCATATGTTAGTATAATTAGCTTAAACTTTTAAACGAGTTTGAATAGAAGATAAACGGAATTCGCTTATAGAAACTTAAGAGATATAAGAAATTGTAAGAAACTCTTATGGTTGTGGTTCCATCATACGAAATAAATTATTATTCGTAATCAACGAAATACTTAGGCTAAAGTATCATGCCGGAAAGGAGTACTGTTGAAACTATATTAAAAACTTCATACGTTAGTATACGTAGCTAAAACTTTTAAACGAGTTTGATTAGAAGATAAACGGAGTTCGCTTAAAGAAACGTACGAGATATAAGGAAAAGTATGAAACTCTTATGGTTATGGTTCCATCATACGAAATAAATTATCATTCGTAATAAATGAAATACTTAGGCTAAAGTATCATGCCGGAAAGGTGTACCGTTAAAAGTATATTATAAACTTCATACGTTAGTATAATTAGCTTAAACTTTTAAACAAGTTTGATTAGATGATAAATGGAGTTCATTTGAAGAAACTTAAGAGATATAAGAAATTGTTTAAAATTCTTATGGGTGTGGTACCATCATACAAAATAAATTAGTATTCGTAATAAACAAAATACCGAGGCTAAACTATCATGCCGGAAAGGAGTACCGTTAAAATTATATTATAAACATCATTCAGTAGTATAATTTGCTTAAACCTTTCAACGAGTTTTATTATAGAAGATAAACGGAGTTCGTTTGTAGATACTTAAGAGATAGAAGAAATTGAATGAAACTGTTATGGTTGATGGTACATCATACGAAATAAATTATTACTCGTAATAAACGAAATACTTAGGCTAAAGTATTATGCCGGAAAAGAGTACCGTTAAAAGTATAATATAAACTTCACACGTTAGTATAATTAGCTTGAACGTTTAAACGATTTTGATTAGAATATAAACGGAGTTCGCTTAAAGAAACTTACGAGATGTAAGAAATTGTATGAAACTCTTATGGGTGTGGTTCAATCGTACGAAATAAATTATTATTCGTAATCAACAAAATACTTAGGCTAAAGTATCATGCCGGAATGGAGTGCCGTTAAATGTATATTAAAAACTTCATACGTTAGTATAATTAGCTTAAACTTTTAAACGAGTTTGAATAGAAGATAAACGGAGTTCTCTTAAAGAAACTTACGAGATATAAGAAATTGTATGAAACTCTTATGGTTTTGGTTCCATCATACGAAATAAAATATTATTTGTAATCAACGAAATACTTAGGCTAAAGTATCATGCCGGAAAGGAGAACCGTTAAAACTATATTAAAAACTTCATACGTTAGTATAAGTAGCTTAAACGTTTAAACGAGTTTGAGTAGAAGATAAACGGAGTTCTCTTAAAGAAACTTACGAGAAATAAGAAATTGTATGAAACTCTTATGCTTATGGTTCCATCATACAAAATAAATTATCATTCGTAATAAACGAAATACTTAGGCTAAAGTATCATGCCGGAAAGGAGTACCGTTAAAAGTATATTATAAACTTCATACGTTAGTATAATTAGCTTAAACTTTTAAACAAGTTTGATTAGAAGATAAATGGAGTTCATTTGAAGAAACTTAAGAGATATAAGAAATTGTTTAAAATTCTTATGGGTGTGGTACCATCATACAAAATAAATTAGTATTCGTAATAAACAAAATACCGAGGCTAAACTATCATGCCGGAAAGGAGTACCGTTAAAATTATATTATAAACTTCATTCGGTAGTATAATTTGCTTAAACCTTTCAACCAGTTTTATTATAGAAGATAAACAGAGTTCGTTTGAAGAATCTTACGAGATAGAAGAAATTGTATGAAACTGTTATGGTTGATGGTACATCATACGAAATAAATTATTATTCGTAATCAACAAAATACTTAGGCTAAAGTATAATGCCGGAAAGGAGTACCGTTAAAAGTATATTAAAAACTTCATATGTTAGTATAATTAGCTTAAACTTTTAAACGAGTTTGAATAGAAGATAAACGGAATTCGCTTATAGAAACTTAAGAGATATAAGAAATTGTAAGAAACTCTTATGGTTGTGGTTCCATCATACGAAATAAATTATTATTCGTAATCAACGAAATACTTAGGCTAAAGTATCATGCCGGAAAGGAGTACTGTTGAAACTATATTAAAAACTTTATACGTTAGTATAAGTAGCTAAAACTTTTAAACGAGTTTGATTAGAAGATAAACGGAGTTCGCTTAAAGAAACGTACAAGATATAAGAAAAAGTATGAAACTCTTATGGTTATGGTTCCATCATACGAAATAAATTATCATTCGTAATAAATGAAATACTTAGGCTAAAGTATCATGCCGGAAAGGTGTACCGTTAAAAGTATATTATAAACTTCATACGTTAGTATAATTAGCTTAAACTTTTAAACAAGTTTGATTAGAAGATAAATGGAGTTCATTTGAAGAAACTTAAGAGATATAAGAAATTGTTTAAAATTCTTATGGGTGTGGTACCATCATACAAAATAAATTAGTATTCGTAATAAACAAAATACCGAGGCTAAACTATCATGCCGGAAAGGAGTACCGTTAAAATTATATTATAAACATCATTCAGTAGTATAATTTGCTTAAACCTTTCAACGAGTTTTATTATAGAAGATAAACGGAGTTCGTTTGTAGATACTTAAGAGATAGAAGAAATTGAATGAAACTGTTATGGTTGATGGTACATCATACGAAATAAATTATTACTCGTAATAAACGAAATACTTAGGCTAAAGTATTATGCCGGAAAAGAGTACCGTTAAAAGTATAATATAAACTTCACACGTTAGTATAATTAGCTTGAACGTTTAAACGATTTTGATTAGAATATAAACGGAGTTCGCTTAAAGAAACTTACGAGATGTAAGAAATTGTATGAAACTCTTATGGGTGTGGTTCAATCGTACGAAATAAATTATTATTCGTAATGAACAAAATACTTAGGCTATAGTATCATGCCGGAATGGAGTGCCGTTAAATGTATATTTAAAACTTCATACGTTAGTATAATTAGCTTAAACTTTTAAACGAGTTTGAATAGAAGATAATCGGAGTTCTCTTAAAGAAACTTACGAGATATAAGAAATTGTATGAAACTCTTATGGTTTTGGTTCCATCATACGAAATAAATTATTATTTGTAATCAACGAAATACTTAGGCTAAAGTATCATGCCGGAAAGGAGTACCGTTAAAACTATATTAAAAACTTCATACGTTAGTATAAGTAGCTTAAACGTTTAAACGAGTTTGACTAGAAGATAAACGGAGTTCTCTTAAAGAAACTTACGAGAAATAAGAAATTGTATGAAACTCTTATGCTTATGGTTCCATCATACAAAATAAATTATCATTCGTAATAAACGAAATACTTAGGCTAAAGTATCATGCCGGAAAGGAGTACCGTTAAAAGTATATTATAAACTTCATACGTTAGTATAATTAGCTTAAACTTTTTAAACAAGTTTGATTAGAAGATAAATGGAGTTCATTTGAAGAAACTTAAGAGATATAAGAAATTGTTTAAAATTCTTATGGGTGTGGTACCATCATACAAAATAAATTAGTATTCGTAATAAACAAAATACCGAGGCTAAACTATCATGCCGGAAAGGAGTACCGTTAAAATTATATTATAAACTTCATTCGGTAGTATAATTTGCTTAAACCTTTCAACCAGTTTTATTATAGAAGATAAACGGAGTTCGTTTGAAGAATCTTACGAGATAGAAGAAATTGTATGAAACTGTTATGGTTGATGGTACATCATACGAAATAAATTATTATTCGTAATCAACAAAATACTTAGGCTAAAGTATCATGCCGGAAAGGAGTACCGTTAAAAGTATATTAAAAACTTCATATGTTAGTATAATTAGCTTAAACTTTTAAACGAGTTTGAATAGAAGATAAACGGAATTCGCTTATAGAAACTTAAGAGATATAAGAAATTGTAAGAAACTCTTATGGTTGTGGTTCCATCATACGAAATAAATTATTATTCGTAATCAACGAAATACTTAGGCTAAAGTATCATGCCGGAAAGGAGTACTGTTGAAACTATATTAAAAACTTTATACGTTAGTATAAGTAGCTAAAACTTTTAAACGAGTTTGATTAGAAGATAAACGGAGTTCGCTTAAAGAAACGTACAAGATATAAGAAAAAGTATGAAACTCTTATGGTTATGGTTCCATCATACGAAATAAATTATCATTCGTAATAAATGAAATACTTAGGCTAAAGTATCATGCCGGAAAGGTGTACCGTTAAAAGTATATTATAAACTTCATACGTTAGTATAATTAGCTTAAACTTTTAAACAAGTTTGATTAGAAGATAAATGGAGTTCATTTGAAGAAACTTAAGAGATATAAGAAATTGTTTAAAATTCTTATGGGTGTGGTACCATCATACAAAATAAATTAGTATTCATAATAAACAAAATACCGAGGCTAAACTATCATGCCGGAAAGGAGTACCGTTAAAATTATATTATAAACATCATTCAGTAGTATAATTTGCTTAAACCTTTCAACGAGTTTTATTATGGAAGATAAACGGAGTTCGTTTGTAGATACTTAAGAGATAGAAGAAATTGTATGAAACTGTTATGGTTGATGGTACATCATACGAAATAAATTATTACTCGTAATAAACGAAATACTTAGGCTAAAGTATTATGCCGGAAAAGAGTACCGTTAAAAGTATAATATAAACTTCACACGTTAGTATAATTAGCTTGAACGTTTAAACGATTTTGATTAGAATATAAACAGAGTTCGCTTAAAGAAACTTACGAGATGTAAGAAATTGTATGAAACTCTTATGGGTGTGGTTCAATCGTACGAAATAAATTATTATTCGTAATGAACAAAATACTTAGGCTAAAGTATCATGCCGGAATGGAGTGCCGTTAAATGTATATTTAAAACTTCATACGTTAGTATAATTAGCTTAAACTTTTAAACGAGTTTGAATAGAAGATAATCGGAGTTCTCTTAAAGAAACTTACGAGATATAAGAAATTGTATGAAACTCTTATGGTTTTGGTTCCATCATACGAAATAAATTATTATTTGTAATCAACGAAATACTTAGGCTAAAGTATCATGCCGGAAAGGAGTACCGTTAAAACTATATTAAAAACTTCATACGTTAGTATAAGTAGCTTAAACGTTTAAACGAGTTTGACTAGAAGATAAACGGAGTTCTCTTAAAGAAACTTACGAGAAATAAGAAATTGTATGAAACTCTTATGCTTATGGTTCCATCATACAAAATAAATTATCATTCGTAATAAACGAAATACTTAGGCTAAAGTATCATGCCGGAAAGGAGTACCGTTAAAAGTATATTATAAACTTCATACGTTAGTATAATTAGCTTAAACTTTTTAAACAAGTTTGATTAGAAGATAAATGGAGTTCATTTGAAGAAACTTAAGAGATATAAGAAATTGTTTAAAATTCTTATGGGTGTGGTACCATCATACAAAATAAATTAGTATTCGTAATAAACAAAATACCGAGGCTAAACTATCATGCCGGAAAGGAGTACCGTTAAAATTATATTATAAACTTCATTCGGTAGTATAATTTGCTTAAACCTTTCAACCAGTTTTATTATAGAAGATAAACGGAGTTCGTTTGAAGAATCTTACGAGATAGAAGAAATTGTATGAAACTGTTATGGTTGATGGTACATCATACGAAATAAATTATTATTCGTAATCAACAAAATACTTAGGCTAAAGTATCATGCCGGAAAGGAGTACCGTTAAAAGTATATTAAAAACTTCATATGTTAGTATAATTAGCTTAAACTTTTAAACGAGTTTGAATAGAAGATAAACGGAATTCGCGTATAAAAACTTAAGAGATATAAGAAATTGTAAGAAACTCTTATGGTTGTGGTTCCATCATACGAAATAAATTATTATTCGTAATCAACGAAATACTTAGGCTAAAGTATCATGCCGGAAAGGAGTACCGTTAAAACTATATTAAAAACTTCATACGTTAGTATAAGTAGCTTAAACGTTTAAACGAGTTTGACTAGAAGATAAACGGAGTTCTCTTAAAGAAACTTACGAGAAATAAGAAATTGTATGAAACTCTTATGCTTATGGTTCCATCATACAAAATAAATTATCATTCGTAATAAACGAAATACTTAGGCTAAAGTATCATGCCGGAAAGGAGTACCGTTAAAAGAATATTATAAACTTCATACGTTAGTATAATTAGCTTAAACTTTTAAACAAGTTTGATTAGAAGATAAATGGAGTTCATTTGAAGAAACTTAAGAGATATAAGAAATTGTTTAAAATTCTTATGGGTGTGGTACCATCATACAAAATAAATTAGTATTCGTAATAAACAAAATACCGAGGCTAAACTATCATGCCGGAAAGGAGTACCGTTCAAATTATATTATAAACTTCATTCGGTAGTATAATTTGCTTAAACCTTTCAACCAGTTTTATTATAGAAGATAAACGGAGTTCGTTTGAAGAATCTTACGAGATAGAAGAAATTGTATGAAACTGTTATGGGTGATGGTACATCATACGAAATAAATTATTATTCGTAATCAACAAAATACTTAGGCTAAAGTATCATGCCGGAAAGGAGTACCGTTAAAAGTATATTAAAAACTTCATATGTTAGTATAATTAGCTTAAACTTTTAAACGAGTTTGAATAGAAGATAAACGGAATTCGCTTATAGAAACTTAAGAGATATAAGAAATTGTAAGAAACTCTTATGGTTGTGGTTCCATCATACGAAATAAATTATTATTCGTAATCAACTAAATACTTAGGCTAAAGTATCATGCCGGAAAGGAGTACCGTTAAAACTATATTAAAAACTTCATACGTTAGTATAAGTAGCTTAAACGTTTAAACGAGTTTGACTAGAAGATAAACGGAGTTCTCTTAAAGAAACTTACGAGAAATAAGAAATTGTATGAAACTCTTATGCTTATGGTTCCATCATACAAAATAAATTATCATTCGTAATAAACGAAATACTTAGGCTAAAGTATCATGCCGGAAAGGAGTACCGTTAAAAGTATATTATAAACTTCATACGTTAGTATAATTAGCTTAAACTTTTAAACAAGTTTGATTAGAAGATAAATGGAGTTCATTTGAAGAAACTTAAGAGATATAAGAAATTGTTTAAAATTCTTATGGGTGTGGTACCATCATACAAAATAAATTAGTATTCGTAATAAACAAAATACCGAGGCTAAACTATCATGCCGGAAAGGAGTACCGTTAAAATTATATTATAAACTTCATTCGGTAGTATAATTTGCTTAAACCTTTCAACCAGTTTTATTATAGAAGATAAACGGAGTTCGTTTGAAGAATCTTACGAGATAGAAGAAATTGTATGAAACTGTTATGGTTGATGGTACATCATACGAAATAAATTATTATTCGTAATCAACAAAATACTTAGGCTAAAGTATCATGCCGGAAAGGAGTACCGTTAAAAGTATATTAAAAACTTCATATGTTAGTATAATTAGCTTAAACTTTTAAACGAGTTTGAATAGAAGATAAACGGAATTCGCTTATAGAAACTTAAGAGATATAAGAAATTGTAAGAAACTCTTATGGTTGTGGTTCCATCATACGAAATAAATTATTATTCGTAATCAACGAAATACTTAGGCTAAAGTATCATGCCGGAAAGGAGTACCGTTAAAACTATATTAAAAACTTCATACGTTAGTATAAGTAGCTTAAACGTTTAAACGAGTTGGACTAGAAGATAAACGGAGTTCTCTTAAAGAAACTTACGAGAAATAAGAAATTGTATGAAACTCTTATGCTTATGGTTCCATCATACAAAATAAATTATCATTCGTAATAAACGAAATACTTAGGCTAAAGTATCATGCCGGAAAGGAGTACCGTTAAAAGTATATTATAAACTTCATACGTTAGTATAATTAGCTTAAACTTTTAAACAAGTTTGATTAGAAGATAAATGGAGTTCATTTGAAGAAACTTAAGAGATATAAGAAATTGTTTAAAATTCTTATGGGTGTGGTACCATCATACAAAATAAATTAGTATTCGTAATAAACAAAATACCGAGGCTAAACTATCATGCCGGAAAGGAGTACCGTTAAAATTATATTATAAACTTCATTCGGTAGTATAATTTGCTTAAACCTTTCAACCAGTTTTATTATAGAAGATAAACGGAGTTCGTTTGAAGAATCTTACGAGATAGAAGAAATTGTATGAAACTGTTATGGTTGATGGTACATCATACGAAATAAATTATTATTCGTAATCAACAAAATACTTAGGCTAAAGTATCATGCCGGAAAGGAGTACCGTTAAAAGTATATTAAAAACTTCATATGTTAGTATAATTAGCTTAAACTTTTAAACGAGTTTGAATAGAAGATAAACGGAATTCGCTTATAGAAACTTAAGAGATATAAGAAATTGTAAGAAACTCTTATGGTTGTGGTTCCATCATACGAAATAAATTATTATTCGTAATCAACGAAATACTTAGGCTAAAGTATCATGCCGGAAAGGAGTACTGTTGAAACTATATTAAAAACTTCATACGTTAGTATAAGTAGCTAAAACTTTTAAACGAGTTTGATTAGAAGATAAACGGAGTTCGCTTAAAGAAACGTACGAGATATAAGAAAAAGTATGAAACTCTTATGGTTATGGTTCCATCATACGAAATAAATTATCATTCGTAATAAATGAAATACTTAGGCTAAAGTATCATGCCGGAAAGGTGTACCGTTAAAAGTATATTATAAACTTCATACGTTAGTATAATTAGCTTAAACTTTTAAACAAGTTTGATTAGAAGATAAATGGAGTTCATTTGAAGAAACTTAAGAGATATAAGAAATTGTTTAAAATTCTTATGGGTGTGGTACCATCATACAAAATAAATTAGTATTCGTAATAAACAAAATACCGAGGCTAAACTATCATGCCGGAAAGGAGTACCGTTAAAATTATATTATAAACATCATTCAGTAGTATAATTTGCTTAAACCTTTCAACGAGTTTTATTATAGAAGATAAACGGAGTTCGTTTGTAGATACTTAAGAGATAGAAGAAATTGTATGAAACTGTTATGGTTGATGGTACATCATACGAAATAAATTATTACTCGTAATAAACGAAATACTTAGGCTAAAGTATTATGCCGGAAAAGAGTACCGTTAAAAGTATAATATAAACTTCACACGTTAGTATAATTAGCTTGAACGTTTAAACGATTTTGATTAGAATATAAACGGAGTTCGCTTAAAGAAACTTACGAGATGTAAGAAATTGTATGAAACTCTTATGGGTGTGGTTCAATCGTAAGAAATAAATTATTATTCGTAATGAACAAAATACTTAGGCTAAAGTATCATGCCGGAATGGAGTGCCGTTAAATGTATATTTAAAACTTCATACGTTAGTATAATTAGCTTAAACTTTTAAACGAGTTTGAATAGAAGATAAACGGAGTTCTCTTAAAGAAACTTACGAGATATAAGAAATTGTATGAAACTCTTATGGTTTTGGTTCCATCATACGAAATAAATTATTATTTGTAATCAACGAAATACTTAGGCTAAAGTATCATGCCGGAAAGGAGTACCGTTAAAACTATATTAAAAACTTCATACGTTAGTATAAGTAGCTTAAACGTTTAAACGAGTTTGACTAGAAGATAAACGGAGTTCTCTTAAAGAAACTTACGAGAAATAAGAAATTGTATGAAACTCTTATGCTTATGGTTCCATCATACAAAATAAATTATCATTCGTAATAAACGAAATACTTAGGCTAAAGTATCATGCCGGAAAGGAGTACCGTTAAAAGTATATTATAAACTTCATACGTTAGTATAATTAGCTTAAACTTTTAAACAAGTTTGATTAGAAGATAAATGGAGTTCATTTGAAGAAACTTAAGAGATATAAGAAATTGTTTAAAATTCTTATGGGTGTGGTACCATCATACAAAATAAATTAGTATTCGTAATAAACAAAATACCGAGGCTAAACTATCATGCCGGAAAGGAGTACCGTTCAAATTATATTATAAACTTCATTCGGTAGTATAATTTGCTTAAACCTTTCAACCAGTTTTATTATAGAAGATAAACGGAGTTCGTTTGAAGAATCTTACGAGATAGAAGAAATTGTATGAAACTGTTATGGTTGATGGTACATCATACGAAATAAATTATTATTCGTAATCAACAAAATACTTAGGCTAAAGTATCATGCCGGAAAGGAGTACCGTTAAAAGTATATTAAAAACTTCATATGTTAGTATAATTAGCTTAAACTTTTAAACGAGTTTGAATAGAAGATAAACGGAATTCGCGTATAAAAACTTAAGAGATATAAGAAATTGTAAGAAACTCTTATGGTTGTGGTTCCATCATACGAAATAAATTATTATTCGTAATCAACGAAATACTTAGGCTAAAGTATCATGCCGGAAAGGAGTACCGTTAAAACTATATTAAAAACTTCATACGTAAGTATAAGTAGCTTAAACGTTTAAACGAGTTTGACTAGAAGATAAACGGAGTTCTCTTAAAGAAACTTACGAGAAATAAGAAATTGTATGAAACTCTTATGCTTATGGTTCCATCATACAAAATAAATTATCATTCGTAATAAACGAAATACTTAGGCTAAAGTATCATGCCGGAAAGGAGTACCGTTAAAAGTATATTATAAACTTCATACGTTAGTATAATTAGCTTAAACTTTTAAACAAGTTTGATTAGAAGATAAATGGAGTTCATTTGAAGAAACTTAAGAGATATAAGAAATTGTTTAAAATTCTTATGGGTGTGGTACCATCATACAAAATAAATTAGTATTCGTAATAAACAAAATACCGAGGCTAAACTATCATGCCGGAAAGGAGTACCGTTAAAATTATATTATAAACTTCATTCGGTAGTATAATTTGCTTAAACCTTTCAACCAGTTTTATTATAGAAGATAAACGGAGTTCGTTTGAAGAATCTTACGAGATAGAAGAAATTGTATGAAACTGTTATGGTTGATGGTACATCATACGAAATAAATTATTATTCGTAATCAACAAAATACTTAGGCTAAAGTATCATGCCGGAAAGGAGTACCGTTAAAAGTATATTAAAAACTTCATATGTTAGTATAATTAGCTTAAACTTTTAAACGAGTTTGAATAGAAGATAAACGGAATTCGCTTATAGAAACTTAAGAGATATAAGAAATTGTAAGAAACTCTTATGGTTGTGGTTCCATCATACGAAATAAATTATTATTCGTAATCAACGAAATACTTAGGCTAAAGTATCATGCCGGAAAGGAGTACCGTTAAAACTATATTAAAAACTTCATACGTTAGTATAAGTAGCTTAAACGTTTAAACGAGTTTGACTAGAAGATAAACGGAGTTCTCTTAAAGAAACTTACGAGAAATAAGAAATTGTATGAAACTCTTATGCTTATGGTTCCATCATACAAAATAAATTATCATTCGTAATAAACGAAATACTTAGGCTAAAGTATCATGCCGGAAAGGAGTACCGTTAAAAGTATATTATAAACTTCATACGTTAGTATAATTAGCTTAAACTTTTAAACAAGTTTGATTAGAAGATAAATGGAGTTCATTTGAAGAAACTTAAGAGATATAAGAAATTGTTTAAAATTCTTATGGGTGTGGTACCATCATACAAAATAAATTAGTATTCGTAATAAACAAAATACCGAGGCTAAACTATCATGCCGGAAAGGAGTACCGTTAAAATTATATTATAAACTTCATTCGGTAGTATAATTTGCTTAAACCTTTCAACCAGTTTTATTATAGAAGATAAACGGAGTTCGTTTGAAGAATCTTACGAGATAGAAGAAATTGTATGAAACTGTTATGGTTGATGGTACATCATACGAAATAAATTATTATTCGTAATCAACAAAATACTTAGGCTAAAGTATCATGCCGGAAAGGAGTACCGTTAAAAGTATATTAAAAACTTCATATGTTAGTATAATTAGCTTAAACTTTTAAACGAGTTTGAATAGAAGATAAACGGAATTCGCTTATAGAAACTTAAGAGATATAAGAAATTGTAAGAAACTCTTATGGTTGTGGTTCCATCATACGAAATAAATTATTATTCGTAATCAACGAAATACTTAGGCTAAAGTATCATGCCGGAAAGGAGTACCGTTAAAACTATATTAAAAACTTCATACGTTAGTATAAGTAGCTTAAACGTTTAAACGAGTTGGACTAGAAGATAAACGGAGTTCTCTTAAAGAAACTTACGAGAAATAAGAAATTGTATGAAACTCTTATGCTTATGGTTCCATCATACAAAATAAATTATCATTCGTAATAAACGAAATACTTAGGCTAAAGTATCATGCCGGAAAGGAGTACCGTTAAAAGTATATTATAAACTTCATACGTTAGTATAATTAGCTTAAACTTTTAAACAAGTTTGATTAGAAGATAAATGGAGTTCATTTGAAGAAACTTAAGAGATATAAGAAATTGTTTAAAATTCTTATGGGTGTGGTACCATCATACAAAATAAATTAGTATTCGTAATAAACAAAATACCGAGGCTAAACTATCATGCCGGAAAGGAGTACCGTTAAAATTATATTATAAACTTCATTCGGTAGTATAATTTGCTTAAACCTTTCAACCAGTTTTATTATAGAAGATAAACGGAGTTCGTTTGAAGAATCTTACGAGATAGAAGAAATTGTATGAAACTGTTATGGTTGATGGTACATCATACGAAATAAATTATTATTCGTAATCAACAAAATACTTAGGCTAAAGTATCATGCCGGAAAGGAGTACCGTTAAAAGTATATTAAAAACTTCATATGTTAGTATAATTAGCTTAAACTTTTAAACGAGTTTGAATAGAAGATAAACGGAATTCGCTTATAGAAACTTAAGAGATATAAGAAATTGTAAGAAACTCTTATGGTTGTGGTTCCATCATACGAAATAAATTATTATTCGTAATCAACGAAATACTTAGGCTAAAGTATCATGCCGGAAAGGAGTACTGTTGAAACTATATTAAAAACTTCATACGTTAGTATAAGTAGCTAAAACTTTTAAACGAGTTTGATTAGAAGATAAACGGAGTTCGCTTAAAGAAACGTACGAGATATAAGAAAAAGTATGAAACTCTTATGGTTATGGTTCCATCATACGAAATAAATTATCATTCGTAATAAATGAAATACTTAGGCTAAAGTATCATGCCGGAAAGGTGTACCGTTAAAAGTATATTATAAACTTCATACGTTAGTATAATTAGCTTAAACTTTTAAACAAGTTTGATTAGAAGATAAATGGAGTTCATTTGAAGAAACTTAAGAGATATAAGAAATTGTTTAAAATTCTTATGGGTGTGGTACCATCATACAAAATAAATTAGTATTCGTAATAAACAAAATACCGAGGCTAAACTATCATGCCGGAAAGGAGTACCGTTAAAATTATATTATAAACATCATTCAGTAGTATAATTTGCTTAAACCTTTCAACGAGTTTTATTATAGAAGATAAACGGAGTTCGTTTGTAGATACTTAAGAGATAGAAGAAATTGTATGAAACTGTTATGGTTGATGGTACATCATACGAAATAAATTATTACTCGTAATAAACGAAATACTTAGGCTAAAGTATTATGCCGGAAAAGAGTACCGTTAAAAGTATAATATAAACTTCACACGTTAGTATAATTAGCTTGAACGTTTAAACGATTTTGATTAGAATATAAACGGAGTTCGCTTAAAGAAACTTACGAGATGTAAGAAATTGTATGAAACTCTTATGGGTGTGGTTCAATCGTAAGAAATAAATTATTATTCGTAATGAACAAAATACTTAGGCTAAAGTATCATGCCGGAATGGAGTGCCGTTAAATGTATATTTAAAACTTCATACGTTAGTATAATTAGCTTAAACTTTTAAACGAGTTTGAATAGAAGATAAACGGAGTTCTCTTAAAGAAACTTACGAGATATAAGAAATTGTATGAAACTCTTATGGTTTTGGTTCCATCATACGAAATAAATTATTATTTGTAATCAACGAAATACTTAGGCTAAAGTATCATGCCGGAAAGGAGTACCGTTAAAACTATATTAAAAACTTCATACGTTAGTATAAGTAGCTTAAACGTTTAAACGAGTTTGACTAGAAGATAAACGGAGTTCTCTTAAAGAAACTTACGAGAAATAAGAAATTGTATGAAACTCTTATGCTTATGGTTCCATCATACAAAATAAATTATCATTCGTAATAAACGAAATACTTAGGCTAAAGTATCATGCCGGAAAGGAGTACCGTTAAAAGTATATTATAAACTTCATACGTTAGTATAATTAGCTTAAACTTTTAAACAAGTTTGATTAGAAGATAAATGGAGTTCATTTGAAGAAACTTAAGAGATATAAGAAATTGTTTAAAATTTTTATGGGTGTGGTACCATCATACAAAATAAATTAGTATTCGTAATAAACAAAATACCGAGGCTAAACTATCATGCCGGAAAGGAGTACCGTTCAAATTATATTATAAACTTCATTCGGTAGTATAATTTGCTTAAACCTTTCAACCAGTTTTATTATAGAAGATAAACGGAGTTCGTTTGAAGAATCTTACGAGATAGAAGAAATTGTATGAAACTGTTATGGTTGATGGTACATCATACGAAATAAATTATTATTCGTAATCAACAAAATACTTAGGCTAAAGTATCATGCCGGAAAGGAGTACCGTTAAAAGTATATTAAAAACTTCATATGTTAGTATAATTAGCTTAAACTTTTAAACGAGTTTGAATAGAAGATAAACGGAATTCGCGTATAAAAACTTAAGAGATATAAGAAATTGTAAGAAACTCTTATGGTTGTGGTTCCATCATACGAAATAAATTATTATTCGTAATCAACGAAATACTTAGGCTAAAGTATCATGCCGGAAAGGAGTACCGTTAAAACTATATTAAAAACTTCATACGTAAGTATAAGTAGCTTAAACGTTTAAACGAGTTTGACTAGAAGATAAACGGAGTTCTCTTAAAGAAACTTACGAGAAATAAGAAATTGTATGAAACTCTTATGCTTATGGTTCCATCATACAAAATAAATTATCATTCGTAATAAACGAAATACTTAGGCTAAAGTATCATGCCGGAAAGGAGTACCGTTAAAAGTATATTATAAACTTCATACGTTAGTATAATTAGCTTAAACTTTTAAACAAGTTTGATTAGAAGATAAATGGAGTTCATTTGAAGAAACTTAAGAGATATAAGAAATTGTTTAAAATTCTTATGGGTGTGGTACCATCATACAAAATAAATTAGTATTCGTAATAAACAAAATACCGAGGCTAAACTATCATGCCGGAAAGGAGTACCGTTAAAATTATATTATAAACTTCATTCGGTAGTATAATTTGCTTAAACCTTTCAACCAGTTTTATTATAGAAGATAAACGGAGTTCGTTTGAAGAATCTTACGAGATAGAAGAAATTGTATGAAACTGTTATGGTTGATGGTACATCATACGAAATAAATTATTATTCGTAATCAACAAAATACTTAGGCTAA
Organism: Chamaenerion angustifolium; assembly: GCA_946814005.1. Classification (NCBI taxonomy): domain Eukaryota; kingdom Viridiplantae; phylum Streptophyta; class Magnoliopsida; order Myrtales; family Onagraceae; genus Chamaenerion; species Chamaenerion angustifolium. The sequence continues at coordinate 15,361,461 of OX328274.1, forward strand.
AGTATCATGCCGGAAAGGAGTACCGTTAAAAGTATATTAAAAACTTCATATGTTAGTATAATTAGCTTAAACTTTTAAACGAGTTTGAATAGAAGATAAACGGAATTCGCGTATAAAAACTTAAGAGATATAAGAAATTGTAAGAAACTCTTATGGTTGTGGTTCCATCATACGAAATAAATTATTATTCGTAATCAACGAAATACTTAGGCTAAAGTATCATGCCGGAAAGGAGTACCGTTAAAACTATATTAAAAACTTCATACGTTAGTATAAGTAGCTTAAACGTTTAAACGAGTTTGACTAGAAGATAAACAGAGTTCTCTTAAAGAAACTTACGAGAAATAAGAAATTGTATGAAACTCTTATGCTTATGGTTCCATCATACAAAATAAATTATCATTCGTAATAAACGAAATACTTAGGCTAAAGTATCATGCCGGAAAGGAGTACCGTTAAAAGTATATTAAAAACTTCATATGTTAGTATAATTAGCTTAAACTTTTAAACGAGTTTGAATAGAAGATAAACGGAATTCGCGTATAAAAACTTAAGAGATATAAGAAATTGTAAGAAACTCTTATGGTTGTGGTTCCATCATACGAAATAAATTATTATTCGTAATCAACGAAATACTTAGGCTAAAGTATCATGCCGGAAAGGAGTACCGTTAAAAGTATATTAAAAACTTGCATACGTTAGTATAATTAGCTTAAACTGGTAAACGAGTTTGATTAGAAGATAAACGGAGTTCTCTTAAAGAAACTTACGAGAAATAAGAAATTGTATGAAACTCTTATGCTTATGGTTCCATCATACAAAATAAATTATCATTCGTAATAAACGAAATACTTAGGCTAAAGTATCATGCCGGAAAGGAGTACCGTTAAAAGTATATTATAAACTTCATACGTTAGTATAATTAGCTTAAACTTTTAAACAAGTTTGATTAGAAGATAAATGGAGTTCATTTGAAGAAACTTAAGAGATATAAGAAATTGTTTAAAATTCTTATGGGTGTGGTACCATCATACAAAATAAATTAGTATTCGTAATAAACAAAATACCGAGGCTAAACTATCATGCCGGAAAGGAGTACCGTTAAAATTATATTATAAACTTCATTCGGTAGTATAATTTGCTTAAACCTTTCAACCAGTTTTATTATAGAAGATAAACGGAGTTCGTTTGAAGAATCTTACGAGATAGAAGAAATTGTATGAAACTGTTATGGTTGATGGTACATCATACGAAATAAATTATTATTCGTAATCAACAAAATACTTAGGCTAAAGTATCATGCCGGAAAGGAGTACCGTTAAAAGTATATTAAAAACTTCATATGTTAGTATAATTAGCTTAAACTTTTAAACGAGTTTGAATAGAAGATAAACGGAATTCGCTTATAGAAACTTAAGAGATATAAGAAATTGTAAGAAACTCTTATGGTTGTGGTTCCATCATACGAAATAAATTATTATTCGTAATCAACGAAATACTTAGGCTAAAGTATCATGCCGGAAAGGAGTACCGTTAAAACTATATTAAAAACTTCATACGTTAGTATAAGTAGCTTAAACGTTTAAACGAGTTGGACTAGAAGATAAACGGAGTTCTCTTAAAGAAACTTACGAGAAATAAGAAATTGTATGAAACTCTTATGCTTATGGTTCCATCATACAAAATAAATTATCATTCGTAATAAACGAAATACTTAGGCTAAAGTATCATGCCGGAAAGGAGTACCGTTAAAAGTATATTATAAACTTCATACGTTAGTATAATTAGCTTAAACTTTTAAACAAGTTTGATTAGAAGATAAATGGAGTTCATTTGAAGAAACTTAAGAGATATAAGAAATTGTTTAAAATTCTTATGGGTGTGGTACCATCATACAAAATAAATTAGTATTCGTAATAAACAAAATACCGAGGCTAAACTATCATGCCGGAAAGGAGTACCATTAAAATTATATTATAAACTTCATTCGGTAGTATAATTTGCTTAAACCTTTCAACCAGTTTTATTATAGAAGATAAACGGAGTTCGTTTGAAGAATCTTACGAGATAGAAGAAATTGTATGAAACTGTTATGGTTGATGGTACATCATACGAAATAAATTATTATTCGTAATCAACAAAATACTTAGGCTAAAGTATCATGCCGGAAAGGAGTACCGTTAAAAGTATATTAAAAACTTCATATGTTAGTATAATTAGCTTAAACTTTTAAACGAGTTTGAATAGAAGATAAACGGAATTCGCTTATAGAAACTTAAGAGATATAAGAAATTGTAAGAAACTCTTATGGTTGTGGTTCCATCATACGAAATAAATTATTATTCGTAATCAACGAAATACTTAGGCTAAAGTATCATGCCGGAAAGGAGTACTGTTGAAACTATATTAAAAACTTCATACGTTAGTATAAGTAGCTAAAACTTTTAAACGAGTTTGATTAGAAGATAAACGGAGTTCGCTTAAAGAAACGTACGAGATATAAGAAAAAGTATGAAACTCTTATGGTTATGGTTCCATCATACGAAATAAATTATCATTCGTAATAAATGAAATACTTAGGCTAAAGTATCATGCCGGAAAGGTGTACCGTTAAAAGTATATTATAAACTTCATACGTTAGTATAATTAGCTTAAACTTTTAAACAAGTTTGATTAGAAGATAAATGGAGTTCATTTGAAGAAACTTAAGAGATATAAGAAATTGTTTAAAATTCTTATGGGTGTGGTACCATCATACAAAATAAATTAGTATTCGTAATAAACAAAATACCGAGGCTAAACTATCATGCCGGAAAGGAGTACCGTTAAAATTATATTATAAACATCATTCAGTAGTATAATTTGCTTAAACCTTTCAACGAGTTTTATTATAGAAGATAAACGGAGTTCGTTTGTAGATACTTAAGAGATAGAAGAAATTGTATGAAACTGTTATGGTTGATGGTACATCATACGAAATAAATTATTACTCGTAATAAACGAAATACTTAGGCTAAAGTATTATGCCGGAAAAGAGTACCGTTAAAAGTATAATATAAACTTCACACGTTAGTATAATTAGCTTGAACGTTTAAACGATTTTGATTAGAATATAAACGGAGTTCGCTTAAAGAAACTTACGAGATGTAAGAAATTGTATGAAACTCTTATGGGTGTGGTTCAATCGTAAGAAATAAATTATTATTCGTAATGAACAAAATACTTAGGCTAAAGTATCATGCCGGAATGGAGTGCCGTTAAATGTATATTTAAAACTTCATACGTTAGTATAATTAGCTTAAACTTTTAAACGAGTTTGAATAGAAGATAAACGGAGTTCTCTTAAAGAAACTTACGAGATATAAGAAATTGTATGAAACTCTTATGGTTTTGGTTCCATCATACGAAATAAATTATTATTTGTAATCAACGAAATACTTAGGCTAAAGTATCATGCCGGAAAGGAGTACCGTTAAAACTATATTAAAAACTTCATACGTTAGTATAAGTAGCTTAAACGTTTAAACGAGTTTGACTAGAAGATAAACGGAGTTCTCTTAAAGAAACTTACGAGAAATAAGAAATTGTATGAAACTCTTATGCTTATGGTTCCATCATACAAAATAAATTATCATTCGTAATAAACGAAATACTTAGGCTAAAGTATCATGCCGGAAAGGAGTACCGTTAAAAGTATATTATAAACATCATTCAGTAGTATAATTTGCTTAAACCTTTCAACGAGTTTTATTATAGAAGATAAACGGAGTTCGTTTGTAGATACTTAAGAGATAGAAGAAATTGTATGAAACTGTTATGGTTGATGGTACATCATACGAAATAAATTATTACTCGTAATAAACGAAATACTTAGGCTAAAGTATTATGCCGGAAAAGAGTACCGTTAAAAGTATAATATAAACTTCACACGTTAGTATAATTAGCTTGAACGTTTAAACGATTTTGATTAGAATATAAACGGAGTTCGCTTAAAGAAACTTACGAGATGTAAGAAATTGTATGAAACTCTTATGGGTGTGGTTCAATCGTAAGAAATAAATTATTATTCGTAATGAACAAAATACTTAGGCTAAAGTATCATGCCGGAATGGAGTGCCGTTCAATGTATATTTAAAACTTCATACGTTAGTATAATTAGCTTAAACTTTTAAACGAGTTTGAATAGAAGATAAACGGAGTTCTCTTAAAGAAACTTACGAGAAATAAGAAATTGTATGAAACTCTTATGGTTATGGTTCCATCATACAAAATAAATTATCATTCGTAATAAACGAAATACTTAGGCTAAAGTATCATGCCGGAAAGGAGTACCGTTAAAAGTATATTATAAACTTCATACGTTAGTATAATTAGCTTAAACTTTTAAACAAGTTTGATTAGAAGATAAATGGAGTTCATTTGAAGAAACTTAAGAGATATAAGAAATTGTTTAAAATTCTTATGGGTGTGGTACCATCATACAAAATAAATTAGTATTCGTAATAAACAAAATACCGAGGCTAAACTATCATGCCGGAAAGGAGTACCGTTAAAATTATATTATAAACTTCATTCGGTAGTATAATTTGCTTAAACCTTTCAACCAGTTTTATTATAGAAGATAAATGGAGTTCGTTTGAAGAATCTTACGAGATAGAAGAAATTGTATAAAACTGTTATGGTTGATGGTACATCATACGAAATAAATTATTATTCGTAATCAACAAAATACTTAGGCTAAAGTATCATGCCGGAAAGGAGTACCGTTAAAAGTATATTAAAAACTTCATATGTTAGTATAATTAGCTTAAACTTTTAAACGAGTTTGAATAGAAGATAAACGGAATTCGCTTATAGAAACTTAAGAGATATAAGAAATTGTAAGAAACTCTTATGGTTGTGGTTCCATCATACGAAATAAATTATTATTCGTAATCAACGAAATACTTAGGCTAAAGTATCATGCCGGAAAGGAGTACTGTTGAAACTATATTAAAAACTTCATACGTTAGTATAAGTAGCTAAAACTTTTAAACGAGTTTGATTAGAAGATAAACGGAGTTCGCTTAAAGAAACGTACGAGATATAAGAAAAAGTATGAAACTCTTATGGTTATGGTTCCATCATACGAAATAAATTATCATTCGTAATAAATGAAATACTTAGGCTAAAGTATCATGCCGGAAAGGTGTACCGTTAAAAGTATATTATAAACTTCATACGTTAGTATAATTAGCTTAAACTTTTAAACAAGTTTGATTAGAAGATAAATGGAGTTCATTTGAAGAAACTTAAGAGATATAAGAAATTGTTTAAAATTCTTATGGGTGTGGTACCATCATACAAAATAAATTAGTATTCGTAATAAACAAAATACCGAGGCTAAACTATCATGCCGGAAAGGAGTACCGTTAAAATTATATTATAAACATCATTCAGTAGTATAATTTGCTTAAACCTTTCAACGAGTTTTATTATAGAAGATAAACGGAGTTCGTTTGTAGATACTTAAGAGATAGAAGAAATTGTATGAAACTGTTATGGTTGATGGTACATCATACGAAATAAATTATTACTCGTAATAAACGAAATACTTAGGCTAAAGTATTATGCCGGAAAAGAGTACCGTTAAAAGTATAATATAAACTTCACACGTTAGTATAATTAGCTTGAACGTTTAAACGATTTTGATTAGAATATAAACGGAGTTCGCTTAAAGAAACTTACGAGATGTAAGAAATTGTATGAAACTCTTATGGGTGTGGTTCAATCGTACGAAATAAATTATTATTCGTAATGAACAAAATACTTAGGCTAAAGTATCATGCCGGAATGGAGTGCCGTTAAATGTATATTTAAAACTTCATACGTTAGTATAATTAGCTTAAACTTTTAAACGAGTTTGAATAGAAGATAAACAGAGTTCTCTTAAAGAAACTTACGAGATATAAGAAATTGTAAGAAACTCTTATGGTTGTGGTTCCATCATACGAAATAAATTATTATTCGTAATCAACGAAATACTTAGGCTAAAGTATCATGCCGGAAAGGAGTACCGTTAAAACTATATTAAAAACTTCATACGTTAGTATAAGTAGCTTAAACGTTTAAACGAGTTTGACTAGAAGATAAACAGAGTTCTCTTAAAGAAACTTACGAGAAATAAGAAATTGTATGAAACTCTTATGCTTATGGTTCCATCATACAAAATAAATTATCATTCGTAATAAACGAAATACTTAGGCTAAAGTATCATGCCGGAAAGGAGTACCGTTAAAAGTATATTATAAACTTCATACGTTAGTATAATTAGCTTAAACTTTTAAACAAGTTTGATTAGAAGATAAATGGAGTTCATTTGAAGAAACTTAAGAGATATAAGAAATTGTTTAAAATTCTTATGGGTGTGGTACCATCATACAAAATAAATTAGTATTCGTAATAAACAAAATACCGAGGCTAAACTATCATGCCGGAAAGGAGTACCGTTAAAATTATATTATAAACTTCATTCGGTAGTATAATTTGCTTAAACCTTTCAACCAGTTTTATTATAGAAGATAAACGGAGTTCGTTTGAAGAATCTTACGAGATAGAAGAAATTGTATAAAACTGTTATGGTTGATGGTACATCATACGAAATAAATTATTATTCGTAATCAACAAAATACTTAGGCTAAAGTATCATGCCGGAAAGGAGTACCGTTAAAAGTATATTAAAAACTTCATATGTTAGTATAATTAGCTTAAACTTTTAAACGAGTTTGAATAGAAGATAAACGGAATTCGCGTATAAAAACTTAAGAGATATAAGAAATTGTAAGAAACTCTTATGGTTGTGGTTCCATCATACGAAATAAATTATTATTCGTAATCAACGAAATACTTAGGCTAAAGTATCATGCCGGAAAGGAGTACCGTTAAAACTATATTAAAAACTTCATACGTTAGTATAAGTAGCTTAAACGTTTAAACGAGTTTGACTAGAAGATAAACGGAGTTCTCTTAAAGAAACTTACGAGAAATAAGAAATTGTATGAAACTCTTATGGTTATGGTTCCATCATACAAAATAAATTATCATTCGTAATAAACGAAATACTTAGGCTAAAGTATCATGCCGGAAAGGAGTACCGTTAAAAGTATATTATAAACTTCATACGTTAGTATAATTAGCTTAAACTTTTAAACAAGTTTGATTAGAAGATAAATGGAGTTCATTTGAAGAAACTTAAGAGATATAAGAAATTGTTTAAAATTCTTATGGGTGTGGTACCATCATACAAAATAAATTAGTATTCGTAATAAACAAAATACCGAGGCTAAACTATCATGCCGGAAAGGAGTACCGTTAAAATTATATTATAAACTTCATTCGGTAGTATAATTTGCTTAAACCTTTCAACCAGTTTTATTATAGAAGATAAACGGAGTTCGTTTGAAGAATCTTACGAGATAGAAGAAATTGTATAAAACTGTTATGGTTGATGGTACATCATACGAAATAAATTATTATTCGTAATCAACAAAATACTTAGGCTAAAGTATCATGCCGGAAAGGAGTACCGTTAAAAGTATATTAAAAACTTCATATGTTAGTATAATTAGCTTAAACTTTTAAACGAGTTTGAATAGAAGATAAACGGAATTCGCGTATAAAAACTTAAGAGATATAAGAAATTGTAAGAAACTCTTATGGTTGTGGTTCCATCATACGAAATAAATTATTATTCGTAATCAACGAAATACTTAGGCTAAAGTATCATGCCGGAAAGGAGTACCGTTAAAACTATATTAAAAACTTCATACGTTAGTATAAGTAGCTTAAACGTTTAAACGAGTTTGACTAGAAGATAAACGGAGTTCTCTTAAAGAAACTTACGAGAAATAAGAAATTGTATGAAACTCTTATGGTTATGGTTCCATCATACAAAATAAATTATCATTCGTAATAAACGAAATACTTAGGCTAAAGTATCATGCCGGAAAGGAGTACCGTTAAAAGTATATTATAAACTTCATACGTTAGTATAATTAGCTTAAACTTTTAAACAAGTTTGATTAGAAGATAAATGGAGTTCATTTGAAGAAACTTAAGAGATATAAGAAATTGTTTAAAATTCTTATGGGTGTGGTACCATCATACAAAATAAATTAGTATTCGTAATAAACAAAATACCGAGGCTAAACTATCATGCCGGAAAGGAGTACCGTTAAAATTATATTATAAACTTCATTCGGTAGTATAATTTGCTTAAACCTTTCAACCAGTTTTATTATAGAAGATAAACGGAGTTCGTTTGAAGAATCTTACGAGATAGAAGAAATTGTATAAAACTGTTATGGTTGATGGTACATCATACGAAATAAATTATTATTCGTAATCAACAAAATACTTAGGCTAAAGTATCATGCCGGAAAGGAGTACCGTTAAAAGTATATTAAAAACTTCATATGTTAGTATAATTAGCTTAAACTTTTAAACGAGTTTGAATAGAAGATAAACGGAATTCGCTTATAGAAACTTAAGAGATATAAGAAATTGTAAGAAACTCTTATGGTTGTGGTTCCATCATACGAAATAAATTATTATTCGTAATCAACGAAATACTTAGGCTAAAGTATCATGCCGGAAAGGAGTACTGTTGAAACTATATTAAAAACTTCATACGTTAGTATAAGTAGCTAAAACTTTTAAACGAGTTTGATTAGAAGATAAACGGAGTTCGCTTAAAGAAACGTACGAGATATAAGAAAAAGTATGAAACTCTTATGGTTATGGTTCCATCATACGAAATAAATTATCATTCGTAATAAATGAAATACTTAGGCTAAAGTATCATGCCGGAAAGGTGTACCGTTAAAAGTATATTATAAACTTCATACGTTAGTATAATTAGCTTAAACTTTTAAACAAGTTTGATTAGAAGATAAATGGAGTTCATTTGAAGAAACTTAAGAGATATAAGAAATTGTTTAAAATTCTTATGGGTGTGGTACCATCATACAAAATAAATTAGTATTCGTAATAAACAAAATACCGAGGCTAAACTATCATGCCGGAAAGGAGTACCGTTAAAATTATATTATAAACATCATTCAGTAGTATAATTTGCTTAAACCTTTCAACGAGTTTTATTATAGAAGATAAACGGAGTTCGTTTGTAGATACTTAAGAGATAGAAGAAATTGTATGAAACTGTTATGGTTGATGGTACATCATACGAAATAAATTATTACTCGTAATAAACGAAATACTTAGGCTAAAGTATTATGCCGGAAAAGAGTACCGTTAAAAGTATAATATAAACTTCACACGTTAGTATAATTAGCTTGAACGTTTAAACGATTTTGATTAGAATATAAACGGAGTTCGCTTAAAGAAACTTACGAGATGTAAGAAATTGTATGAAACTCTTATGGGTGTGGTTCAATCGTACGAAATAAATTATTATTCGTAATGAACAAAATACTTAGGCTAAAGTATCATGCCGGAATGGAGTGCCGTTAAATGTATATTTAAAACTTCATACGTTAGTATAATTAGCTTAAACTTTTAAACGAGTTTGAATAGAAGATAAACAGAGTTCTCTTAAAGAAACTTACGAGATATAAGAAATTGTAAGAAACTCTTATGGTTGTGGTTCCATCATACGAAATAAATTATTATTCGTAATCAACGAAATACTTAGGCTAAAGTATCATGCCGGAAAGGAGTACCGTTAAAACTATATTAAAAACTTCATACGTTAGTATAAGTAGCTTAAACGTTTAAACGAGTTTGACTAGAAGATAAACGGAGTTCTCTTAAAGAAACTTACGAGAAATAAGAAATTGTATGAAACTCTTATGCTTATGGTTCCATCATACAAAATAAATTATCATTCGTAATAAACGAAATACTTAGGCTAAAGTATCATGTCGGAAAGGAGTACCGTTAAAAGTATATTATAAACTTCATACGTTAGTATAATTAGCTTAAACTTTTAAACAAGTTTGATTAGAAGATAAATGGAGTTCATTTGAAGAAACTTAAGAGATATAAGAAATTGTTTAAAATTCTTATGGGTGTGGTACCATCATACAAAATAAATTAGTATTCGTAATAAACAAAATACCGAGGCTAAACTATCATGCCGGAAAGGAGTACCGTTAAAATTATATTATAAACATCATTCAGTAGTATAATTTGCTTAAACCTTTCAACGAGTTTTATTATAGAAGATAAACGGAGTTCGTTTGTAGATACTTAGGAGATAGAAGAAATTGTATGAAACTGTTATGGTTGATGGTACATCATACGAAATAAATTATTACTCGTAATAAACGAAATACTTAGGCTAAAGTATTATGCCGGAAAAGAGTACCGTTAAAAGTATAATATAAACTTCACACGTTAGTATAATTAGCTTGAACGTTTAAACGATTTTGATTAGAATATAAACGGAGTTCGCTTAAAGAAACTTACGAGATGTAAGAAATTGTATGAAACTCTTATGGGTGTGGTTCAATCGTACGAAATAAATTATTATTCGTAATGAACAAAATACTTAGGCTAAAGTATCATGCCGGAATGGAGTGCCGTTAAATGTATATTTAAAACTTCATACGTTAGTATAATTAGCTTAAACTTTTAAACGAGTTTGAATAGAAGATAAACAGAGTTCTCTTAAAGAAACTTACGAGATATAAGAAATTGTAAGAAACTCTTATGGTTGTGGTTCCATCATACGAAATAAATTATTATTCGTAATCAACGAAATACTTAGGCTAAAGTATCATGCCGGAAAGGAGTACCGTTAAAACTATATTAAAAACTTCATACGTTAGTATAAGTAGCTTAAACGTTTAAACGAGTTTGACTAGAAGATAAACGGAGTTCTCTTAAAGAAACTTACGAGAAATAAGAAATTGTATGAAACTCTTATGCTTATGGTTCCATCATACAAAATAAATTATCATTCGTAATAAACGAAATACTTAGGCTAAAGTATCATGTCGGAAAGGAGTACCGTTAAAAGTATATTATAAACTTCATACGTTAGTATAATTAGCTTAAACTTTTAAACAAGTTTGATTAGAAGATAAATGGAGTTCATTTGAAGAAACCTAAGAGATATAAGAAATTGTTTAAAATTCTTATGGGTGTGGTACCATCATACAAAATAAATTAGTATTCGTAATAAACAAAATACCGAGGCTAAACTATCATGCCGGAAAGGAGTACCGTTAAAATTATATTATAAACTTCATTCGGTAGTATAATTTGCTTAAACCTTTCAACCAGTCTTATTATAGAAGATAAACGGAGTTCGTTTGAAGAATCTTACGAGATAGAAGAAATTGTATGAAACTGTTATGGTTGATGGTACATCATACGAAATAAATTATTATTCGTAATCAACAAAATACTTAGGCTAAAGTATCATGCCGGAAAGGAGTACCGTTAAAAGTATATTAAAAACTTCATATGTTAGTATAATTAGCTTAAACTTTTAAACGAGTTTGAATAGAAGATAAACGGAATTCGCTTATAGAAACTTAAGAGATATAAGAAATTGTAAGAAACTCTTATGGTTGTGGTTCCATCATACGAAATAAATTATTATTCGTAATCAACGAAATACTTAGGCTAAAGTATCATGCCGGAAAGGAGTACTGTTGAAACTATATTAAAAACTTCATACGTTAGTATAAGTAGCTAAAACTTTTAAACGAGTTTGATTAGAAGATAAACGGAGTTCGCTTAAAGAAACGTACGAGATATAAGAAAAAGTATGAAACTCTTATGGTTATGGTTCCATCATACGAAATAAATTATCATTCGTAATAAATGAAATACTTAGGCTAAAGTATCATGCCGGAAAGGTGTACCGTTAAAAGTATATTATAAACTTCATACGTTAGTATAATTAGCTTAAACTTTTAAACAAGTTTGATTAGAAGATAAATGGAGTTCATTTGAAGAAACTTAAGAGATATAAGAAATTGTTTAAAATTCTTATGGGTGTGGTACCATCATACAAAATAAATTAGTATTCGTAATAAACAAAATACCGAGGCTAAACTATCATGCCGGAAAGGAGTACCGTTAAAATTATATTATAAACATCATTCAGTAGTATAATTTGCTTAAACCTTTCAACGAGTTTTATTATAGAAGATAAACGGAGTTCGTTTGTAGATACTTAAGAGATAGAAGAAATTGTATGAAACTGTTATGGTTGATGGTACATCATACGAAATAAATTATTACTCGTAATAAACGAAATACTTAGGTTAAAGTATTATGCCGGAAAAGAGTACCGTTAAAAGTATAATATAAACTTCACACGTTAGTATAATTAGCTTGAACGTTTAAACGATTTTGATTAGAATATAAACGGAGTTCGCTTAAAGAAACTTACGAGATGTAAGAAATTGTATGAAACTCTTATGGGTGTGGTTCAATCGTACGAAATAAATTATTATTCGTAATGAACAAAATACTTAGGCTAAAGTATCATGCCGGAATGGAGTGCCGTTAAATGTATATTTAAAACTTCATACGTTAGTATAATTAGCTTAAACTTTTAAACGAGTTTGAATAGAAGATAAACGGAGTTCTCTTAAAGAAACTTACGAGATATAAGAAATTGTATGAAACTCTTATGGTTTTGGTTCCATCATACGAAATAAATTATTATTTGTAATCAACGAAATACTTAGGCTAAAGTATCATGCCGGAAAGGAGTACCGTTAAAACTATATTAAAAACTTCATACGTTAGTATAAGTAGCTTAAACGTTTAAACGAGTTTGACTAGAAGATAAACGGAGTTCTCTTAAAGAAACTTACGAGAAATAAGAAATTGTATGAAACTCTTATGCTTATGGTTCCATCATACAAAATAAATTATCATTCGTAATAAACGAAATACTTAGGCTAAAGTATCATGCCGGAAAGGAGTACCGTTAAAAGTATATTATAAACTTCATACGTTAGTATAATTAGCTTAAACTTTTTAAACAAGTTTGATTAGAAGATAAATGGAGTTCATTTGAAGAAACTTAAGAGATATAAGAAATTGTTTAAAATTCTTATGGGTGTGGTACCATCATACAAAATAAATTAGTATTCGTAATAAACAAAATACCGAGGCTAAACTATCATGACGGAAAGGAGTACCGTTAAAATTATATTATAAACTTCATTCGGTAGTATAATTTGCTTAAACCTTTCAACCAGTTTTATTATAGAAGATAAACGGAGTTCGTTTGAAGAATCTTACGAGATAGAAGAAATTGTATGAAACTGTTATGGTTGATGGTACATCATACGAAATAAATTATTATTCGTAATCAACAAAATACTTAGGCTAAAGTATCATGTCGGAAAGGAGTACCGTTAAAAGTATATTAAAAACTTCATATGTTAGTATAATTAGCTTAAACTTTTAAACGAGTTTGAATAGAAGATAAACGGAATTCGCTTATAGAAACTTAAGAGATATAAGAAATTGTAAGAAACTCTTATGGTTGTGGTTCCATCATACGAAATAAATTATTATTCGTAATCAACGAAATACTTAGGCTAAAGTATCATGCCGGAAAGGAGTACCGTTAAAACTATATTAAAAACTTCATACGTTAGTATAAGTAGCTTAAACGTTTAAACGAGTTTGACTAGAAGATAAACGGAGTTCTCTTAAAGAAACTTACGAGAAATAAGAAATTGTATGAAACTCTTATGCTTATGGTTCCATCATACAAAATAAATTATCATTCGTAATAAACGAAATACTTAGGCTAAAGTATCATGCCGGAAAGGAGTACCGTTAAAAGTATATTATAAAATTCATACGTTAGTATAATTAGCTTAAACTTTTAAACAAGTTTGATTAGAAGATAAATGGAGTTCATTTGAAGAAACTTAAGAGATATAAGAAATTGTTTAAAATTCTTATGGGTGTGGTACCATCATACAAAATAAATTAGTATTCGTAATAAACAAAATACCGAGGCTAAACTATCATGCCGGAAAGGAGTACCGTTAAAATTATATTATAAACTTCATTCGGTAGTATAATTTGCTTAAACCTTTCAACCAGTTTTATTATAGAAGATAAACGGAGTTCGTTTGAAGAATCTTACGAGATAGAAGAAATTGTATGAAACTGTTATGGTTGATGGTACATCATACGAAATAAATTATTATTCGTAATCAACAAAATACTTAGGCTAAAGTATCATGCCGGAAAGGAGTACCGTTAAAAGTATATTAAAAACTTCATATGTTAGTATAATTAGCTTAAACTTTTAAACGAGTTTGAATAGAAGATAAACGGAATTCGCTTATAGAAACTTAAGAGATATAAGAAATTGTAAGAAACTCTTATGGTTGTGGTTCCATCATACGAAATAAATTATTATTCGTAATCAACGAAATACTTAGGCTAAAGTATCATGCCGGAAAGGAGTACCGTTAAAACTATATTAAAAACTTCATACGTTAGTATAAGTAGCTTAAACGTTTAAACGAGTTTGACTAGAAGATAAACGGAGTTCTCTTAAAGAAACTTACGAGAAATAAGAAATTGTATGAAACTCTTATGCTTATGGTTCCATCATACAAAATAAATTATCATTCGATTCGTAATAAACGAAATACTTAGTCTAAAGTATCATGCCGGAAAGGAGTACCGTTAAAAGTATATTATAAACCTCATAGGTTAGTATAATTAGCTTAAACTTTTAAACAAGTTTGATTAGAAGATAAATGGAGTTCATTTGAAGAAACTTAAGAGATATAAGAAATTGTTTAAAATTCTTATGGGTGTGGTACCATCATACAAAATAAATTAGTATTCGTAATAAACAAAATACCGAGGCTAAACTATCATGCCGGAAAGGAGTACCGTTAAAATTATATTATAAACTTCATTCGGTAGTATAATTTGCTTAAACCTTTCAACCAGTTTTATTATAGAAGATAAACGGAGTTCGTTTGAAGAATCTTACGAGATAGAAGAAATTGTATGAAACTGTTATGGTTGATGGTACATCATACGAAATAAATTATTATTCGTAATCAACAAAATACTTAGGCTAAAGTATCATGCCGGAAAGGAGTACCGTTAAAAGTATATTAAAAACTTCATATGTTAGTATAATTAGCTTAAACTTTTAAACGAGTTTGAATAGAAGATAAACGGAATTCGCTTATAGAAACTTAAGAGATATAAGAAATTGTAAGAAACTCTTATGGTTGTGGTTCCATCATACGAAATAAATTATTATTCGTAATCAACGAAATACTTAGGCTAAAGTATCATGCCGGAAAGGAGTACTGTTGAAACTATATTAAAAACTTCATACGTTAGTATAAGTAGCTAAAACTTTTAAACGAGTTTGATTAGAAGATAAACGGAGTTCGCTTAAAGAAACGTACGAGATATAAGAAAAAGTATGAAACTCTTATGGTTATGGTTCCATCATACGAAATAAATTATCATTCGTAATAAATGAAATACTTAGGCTAAAGTATCATGCCGGAAAGGTGTACCGTTAAAAGTATATTATAAACTTCATACGTTAGTATAATTAGCTTAAACTTTTAAACAAGTTTGATTAGAAGATAAATGGAGTTCATTTGAAGAAACTTAAGAGATATAAGAAATTGTTTAAAATTCTTATGGGTGTGGTACCATCATACAAAATAAATTAGTATTCGTAATAAACAAAATACCGAGGCTAAACTATCATGCCGGAAAGGAGTACCGTTAAAATTATATTATAAACATCATTCAGTAGTATAATTTGCTTAAACCTTTCAACGAGTTTTATTATAGAAGATAAACGGAGTTCGTTTGTAGATACTTAAGAGATAGAAGAAATTGTATGAAACTGTTATGGTTGATGGTACATCATACGAAATAAATTATTACTCGTAATAAACGAAATACTTAGGCTAAAGTATTATGCCGGAAAAGAGTACCGTTAAAAGTATAATATAAACTTCACACGTTAGTATAATTAGCTTGAACGTTTAAACGATTTTGATTAGAATATAAACGGAGTTCGCTTAAAGAAACTTACGAGATGTAAGAAATTGTATGAAACTCTTATGGGTGTGGTTCAATCGTACGAAATAAATTATTATTCGTAATGAACAAAATACTTAGGCTAAAGTATCATGCCGGAATGGAGTGCCGTTAAATGTATATTTAAAACTTCATACGTTAGTATAATTAGCTTAAACTTTTAAACGAGTTTGAATAGAAGATAAACGGAGTTCTCTTAAAGAAACTTACGAGATATAAGAAATTGTATGAAACTCTTATGGTTTTGGTTCCATCATACGAAATAAATTATTATTCGTAATCAACGAAATACTTAGGCTAAAGTATCATGCCGGAAAGGAGTACTGTTGAAACTATATTAAAAACTTCATACGTTAGTATAAGTAGCTAAAACTTTTAAACGAGTTTGATTAGAAGATAAACGGAGTTCGCTTAAAGAAACGTACGAGATATAAGAAAAAGTATGAAACTCTTATGGTTATGGTTCCATCATACGAAATAAATTATCATTCGTAATAAATGAAATACTTAGGCTAAAGTATCATGCCGGAAAGGTGTACCGTTAAAAGTATATTATAAACTTCATACGTTAGTATAATTAGCTTAAACTTTTAAACAAGTTTGATTAGAAGATAAATGGAGTTCATTTGAAGAAACTTAAGAGATATAAGAAATTGTTTAAAATTCTTATGGGTGTGGTACCATCATACAAAATAAATTAGTATTCGTAATAAACAAAATACCGAGGCTAAACTATCATGCCGGAAAGGAGTACCGTTAAAATTATATTATAAACATCATTCAGTAGTATAATTTGCTTAAACCTTTCAACGAGTTTTATTATAGAAGATAAACGGAGTTCGTTTGTAGATACTTAAGAGATAGAAGAAATTGTATGAAACTGTTATGGTTGATGGTACATCATACGAAATAAATTATTACTCGTAATAAACGAAATACTTAGGCTAAAGTATTATGCCGGAAAAGAGTACCGTTAAAAGTATAATATAAACTTCACACGTTAGTATAATTAGCTTGAACGTTTAAACGATTTTGATTAGAATATAAACGGAGTTCGCTTAAAGAAACTTACGAGATGTAAGAAATTGTATGAAACTCTTATGGGTGTGGTTCAATCGTACGAAATAAATTATTATTCGTAATGAACAAAATACTTAGGCTAAAGTATCATGCCGGAATGGAGTGCCGTTAAATGTATATTTAAAACTTCATACGTTAGTATAATTAGCTTAAACTTTTAAACGAGTTTGAATAGAAGATAAACAGAGTTCTCTTAAAGAAACTTACGAGATATAAGAAATTGTATGAAACTCTTATGGTTTTGGTTCCATCATACGAAATAAATTATTATTTGTAATCAACGAAATACTTAGGCTAAAGTATCATGCCGGAAAAGAGTACCGTTAAAACTATATTAAAAACTTCATACGTTAGTATAAGTAGCTTAAACGTTTAAACGAGTTTGACTAGAAGATAAACGGAGTTCTCTTAAAGAAACTTACGAGAAATAAGAAATTGTATGAAACTCTTATGCTTATGGTTCCATCATACAAAATAAATTATCATTCGTAATAAACGAAATACTTAGGCTAAAGTATCATGCCGGAAAGGAGTACCGTTAAAAGTATATTATAAACTTCATACGTTAGTATAATTAGCTTAAACTTTTAAACAAGTTTGATTAGAAGATAAATGGAGTTCATTTGAAGAAACTTAAGAGATATAAGAAATTGTTTAAAATTCTTATGGGTGTGGTACCATCATACAAAATAAATTAGTATTCGTAATAAACAAAATACCGAGGCTAAACTATCATGCCGGAAAGGAGTACCGTTAAAATTATATTATAAACTTCATTCGGTAGTATAATTTGCTTAAACCTTTCAACCAGTTTTATTATAGAAGATAAACGGAGTTCGTTTGAAGAATCTTACGAGATAGAAGAAATTGTATGAAACTGTTATGGTTGATGGTACATCATACGAAATAAATTATTATTCGTAATCAACAAAATACTTAGGCTAAAGTATCATGTCGGAAAGGAGTACCGTTAAAAGTATATTAAAAACTTCATATGTTAGTATAATTAGCTTAAACTTTTAAACGAGTTTGAATAGAAGATAAACGGAATTCGCGTATAAAAACTTAAGAGATATAAGAAATTGTAAGAAACTCTTATGGTTGTGGTTCCATCATACGAAATAAATTATTATTCGTAATCAACGAAATACTTAGGCTAAAGTATCATGCCGGAAAGGAGTACCGTTAAAACTATATTAAAAACTTCATACGTTAGTATAAGTAGCTTAAACGTTTAAACGAGTTTGACTAGAAGATAAACAGAGTTCTCTTAAAGAAACTTACGAGAAATAAGAAATTGTATGAAACTCTTATGCTTATGGTTCCATCATACAAAATAAATTATCATTCGTAATAAACGAAATACTTAGGCTAAAGTATCATGCCGGAAAGGAGTACCGTTAAAAGTATATTATAAACTTCATACGTTAGTATAATTAGCTTAAACTTTTAAACAAGTTTGATTAGAAGATAAATGGAGTTCATTTGAAGAAACTTAAGAGATATAAGAAATTGTTTAAAATTCTTATGGGTGTGGTACCATCATACAAAATAAATTAGTATTCGTAATAAACAAAATACCGAGGCTAAACTATCATGCCGGAAAGGAGTACCGTTAAAATTATATTATAAACTTCATTCGGTAGTATAATTTGCTTAAACCTTTCAACCAGTTTTATTATAGAAGATAAACGGAGTTCGTTTGAAGAATCTTACGAGATAGAAGAAATTGTATGAAACTGTTATGGTTGATGGTACATCATACGAAATAAATTATTATTCGTAATCAACAAAATACTTAGGCTAAAGTATCATGCCGGAAAGGAGTACCGTTAAAAGTATATTAAAAACTTCATATGTTAGTATAATTAGCTTAAACTTTTAAACGAGTTTGAATAGAAGATAAACGGAATTCGCTTATAGAAACTTAAGAGATATAAGAAATTGTAAGAAACTCTTATGGTTGTGGTTCCATCATACGAAATAAATTATTATTCGTAATCAACGAAATACTTAGGCTAAAGTATCATGCCGGAAAGGAGTACTGTTGAAACTATATTAAAAACTTCATACGTTAGTATAAGTAGCTAAAACTTTTAAACGAGTTTGATTAGAAGATAAACGGAGTTCGCTTAAAGAAACGTACGAGATATAAGAAAAAGTATGAAACTCTTATGGTTATGGTTCCATCATACGAAATAAATTATCATTCGTAATAAATGAAATACTTAGGCTAAAGTATCATGCCGGAAAGGTGTACCGTTAAAAGTATATTATAAACTTCATACGTTAGTATAATTAGCTTAAACTTTTAAACAAGTTTGATTAGAAGATAAATGGAGTTCATTTGAAGAAACTTAAGAGATATAAGAAATTGTTTAAAATTCTTATGGGTGTGGTACCATCATACAAAATAAATTAGTATTCGTAATAAACAAAATACCGAGGCTAAACTATCATGCCGGAAAGGAGTACCGTTAAAATTATATTATAAACATCATTCAGTAGTATAATTTGCTTAAACCTTACAACGAGTTTTATTATAGAAGATAAACGGAGTTCGTTTGTAGATACTTAAGAGATAGAAGAAATTGTATGAAACTGTTATGGTTGATGGTACATCATACGAAATAAATTATTACTCGTAATAAACGAAATACTTAGGCTAAAGTATTATGCCGGAAAAGAGTACCGTTAAAAGTATATTAAAAACTTCATATGTTAGTATAATTAGCTTAAACTTTTAAACGAGTTTGAATAGAAGATAAACGGAATTCGCTTATAGAAACTTAAGAGATATAAGAAATTGTAAGAAACTCTTATGGTTGTGGTTCCATCATACGAAATAAATTATTATTCGTAATCAACGAAATACTTAGGCTAAAGTATCATGCCGGAAAGGAGTACCGTTAAAACTATATTAAAAACTTCATACGTTAGTATAAGTAGCTTAAACGTTTAAACGAGTTTGACTAGAAGATAAACGGAGTTCTCTTAAAGAAACTTACGAGAAATAAGAAATTGTATGAAACTCTTATGCTTATGGTTCCATCATACAAAATAAATTATCATTCGTAATAAACGAAATACTTAGGCTAAAGTATCATGCCGGAAAGGAGTACCGTTAAAAGTATATTATAAACTTCATACGTTAGTATAATTAGCTTAAACTTTTAAACAAGTTTGATTAGAAGATAAATGGAGTTCATTTGAAGAAACTTAAGAGATATAAGAAATTGTTTAAAATTCTTATGGGTGTGGTACCATCATACAAAATAAATTAGTATTCGTAATAAACAAAATACCGAGGCTAAACTATCATGCCGGAAAGGAGTACCGTTAAAATTATATTATAAACTTCATTCGGTAGTATAATTTGCTTAAACCTTTCAACCAGTTTTATTATAGAAGATAAACGGAGTTCGTTTGAAGAATCTTACGAGATAGAAGAAATTGTATGAAACTGTTATGGTTGATGGTACATCATACGAAATAAATTATTATTCGTAATCAACAAAATACTTAGGCTAAAGTATCATGCCGGAAAGGAGTACCGTTAAAAGTATATTAAAAACTTCATATGTTAGTATAATTAGCTTAAACTTTTAAACGAGTTTGAATAGAAGATAAACGGAATTCGCTTATAGAAACTTAAGAGATATAAGAAATTGTAAGAAACTCTTATGGTTGTGGTTCCATCATACGAAATAAATTATTATTCGTAATCAACGAAATACTTAGGCTAAAGTATCATGCCGGAAAGGAGTACTGTTGAAACTATATTAAAAACTTCATACGTTAGTATAAGTAGCTAAAACTTTTAAACGAGTTTGATTAGAAGATAAACGGAGTTCGCTTAAAGAAACGTACGAGATATAAGAAAAAGTATGAAACTCTTATGGTTATGGTTCCATCATACGAAATAAATTATCATTCGTAATAAATGAAATACTTAGGCTAAAGTATCATGCCGGAAAGGTGTACCGTTAAAAGTATATTATAAACTTCATACGTTAGTATAATTAGCTTAAACTTTTAAACAAGTTTGATTAGAAGATAAATGGAGTTCATTTGAAGAAACTTAAGAGATATAAGAAATTGTTTAAAATTCTTATGGGTGTGGTACCATCATACAAAATAAATTAGTATTCGTAATAAACAAAATACCGAGGCTAAACTATCATGCCGGAAAGGAGTACCGTTAAAAAATTATATTATAAACATCATTCAGTAGTATAATTTGCTTAAACCTTTCAACGAGTTTTATTATAGAAGATAAACGGAGTTCGTTTGTAGATACTTAAGAGATAGAAGAAATTGTATGAAACTGTTATGGTTGATGGTACATCATACGAAATAAATTATTACTCGTAATAAACGAAATACTTAGGCTAAAGTATTATGCCGGAAAAGAGTACCGTTAAAAGTATAATATAAACTTCACACGTTAGTATAATTAGCTTGAACGTTTAAACGATTTTGATTAGAATATAAACGGAGTTCGCTTAAAGAAACTTACGAGATGTAAGAAATTGTATGAAACTCTTATGGGTGTGGTTCAATCGTACGAAATAAATTATTATTCGTAATGAACAAAATACTTAGGCTAAAGTATCATGCCGGAATGGAGTGCCGTTAAATGTATATTTAAAACTTCATACGTTAGTATAATTAGCTTAAACTTTTAAACGAGTTTGAATAGAAGATAAACGGAGTTCTCTTAAAGAAACTTACGAGATATAAGAAATTGTATGAAACTCTTATGGTTTTGGTTCCATCATACGAAATAAATTATTATTTGTAATCAACGAAATACTTAGGCTAAAGTATCATGCCGGAAAGGAGTACCGTTAAAACTATATTAAAAACTTCATACGTTAGTATAAGTAGCTTAAACGTTTAAACGAGTTTGACTAGAAGATAAACGGAGTTCTCTTAAAGAAACTTACGAGAAATAAGAAATTGTATGAAACTCTTATGCTTATGGTTCCATCATACAAAATAAATTATCATTCGTAATAAACGAAATACTTAGGCTAAAGTATCATGCCGGAAAGGAGTACCGTTAAAAGTATATTATAAACTTCATACGTTAGTATAATTAGCTTAAACTTTTTAAACAAGTTTGATTAGAAGATAAATGGAGTTCATTTGAAGAAACTTAAGAGATATAAGAAATTGTTTAAAATTCTTATGGGTGTGGTACCATCATACAAAATAAATTAGTATTCGTAATAAACAAAATACCGAGGCTAAACTATCATGCCGGAAAGGAGTACCGTTAAAATTATATTATAAACTTCATTCGGTAGTATAATTTGCTTAAACCTTTCAACCAGTTTTATTATAGAAGATAAACGGAGTTCGTTTGAAGAATCTTACGAGATAGAAGAAATTGTATGAAACTGTTATGGTTGATGGTACATCATACGAAATAAATTATTATTCGTAATCAACAAAATACTTAGGCTAAAGTATCATGTCGGAAAGGAGTACCGTTAAAAGTATATTAAAAACTTCATATGTTAGTATAATTAGCTTAAACTTTTAAACGAGTTTGAATAGAAGATAAACGGAATTCGCGTATAAAAACTTAAGAGATATAAGAAATTGTAAGAAACTCTTATGGTTGTGGTTCCATCATACGAAATAAATTATTATTCGTAATCAACGAAATACTTAGGCTAAAGTATCATGCCGGAAAGGAGTACCGTTAAAACTATATTAAAAACTTCATACGTTAGTATAAGTAGCTTAAACGTTTAAACGAGTTTGACTAGAAGATAAACGGAGTTCTCTTAAAGAAACTTACGAGAAATAAGAAATTGTATGAAACTCTTATGCTTATGGTTCCATCATACTAAATAAATTATCATTCGTAATAAACGAAATACTTAGGCTAAAGTATCATGCCGGAAAGGAGTACCGTTAAAAGTATATTATAAACTTCATACGTTAGTATAATTAGCTTAAACTTTTAAACAAGTTTGATTAGAAGATAAATGGAGTTCATTTGAAGAAACTTAAGAGATATAAGAAATTGTTTAAAATTCTTATGGGTGTGGTACCATCATACAAAATAAATTAGTATTCGTAATAAACAAAATACCGAGGCTAAACTATCATGCCGGAAAGGAGTACCGTTAAAATTATATTATAAACTTCATTCGGTAGTATAATTTGCTTAAACCTTTCAACGAGTTTTATTATAGAAGATAAACGGAGTTCGTTTGAAGAATCTTACGAGATAGAAGAAATTGTATGAAACTGTTATGGTTGATGGTACATCATACGAAATAAATTATTATTCGTAATCAACAAAATACTTAGGCTAAAGTATCATGTCGGAAAGGAGTACCGTTAAAAGTATATTAAAAACTTCATATGTTAGTATAATTAGCTTAAACTTTTAAACGAGTTTGAATAGAAGATAAACGGAATTCGCGTATAAAAACTTAAGAGATATAAGAAATTGTAAGAAACTCTTATGGTTGTGGTTCCATCATACGAAATAAATTATTATTCGTAATCAACGAAATACTTAGGCTAAAGTATCATGCCGGAAAGGAGTACCGTTTAAACTATATTAAAAACTTCATACGTTAGTATAAGTAGCTTAAACGTTTAAACGAGTTTGACTAGAAGATAAACGGAGTTCTCTTAAAGAAACTTACGAGAAATAAGAAATTGTATGAAACTCTTATGCTTATGGTTCCATCATACAAAATAAATTATCATTCGTAATAAACGAAATACTTAGGCTAAAGTATCATGCCGGAAAGGAGTACCGTTAAAAGTATATTATAAACTTCATACGTTAGTATAATTAGCTTAAACTTTTAAACAAGTTTGATTAGAAGATAAATGGAGTTCATTTGAAGAAACTTAAGAGATATAAGAAATTGTTTAAAATTCTTATGGGTGTGGTACCATCATACAAAATAAATTAGTATTCGTAATAAACAAAATACCGAGGCTAAACTATCATGCCGGAAAGGAGTACCGTTAAAATTATATTATAAACTTCATTCGGTAGTATAATTTGCTTAAACCTTTCAACCAGTTTTATTATAGAAGATAAACGGAGTTCGTTTGAAGAATCTTACGAGATAGAAGAAATTGTATGAAACTGTTATGGTTGATGGTACATCATACGAAATAAATTATTATTCGTAATCAACGAAATACTTAGGCTAAAGTATCATGCCGGAAAGGAGTACCGTTAAAAGTATATTAAAAACTTCATATGTTAGTATACTTAGCTTAAACTTTTAAACGAGTTTGAATAGAAGATAAACGGAATTCGCTTATAGAAACTTAAGAGATATAAGAAATTGTAAGAAACTCTTATGGTTGTGGTTCCATCATACGAAATAAATTATTATTCGTAATCAACGAAATACTTAGGCTAAAGTATCATGCCGGAAAGGAGTACCGTTAAAACTATATTAAAAACTTCATACGTTAGTATAAGTAGCTTAAACGTTTAAACGAGTTTGACTAGAAGATAAACGGAGTTCTCTTAAAGAAACTTACGAGAAATAAGAAATTGTATGAAACTCTTATGCTTATGGTTCCATCATACAAAATAAATTATCATTCGTAATAAACGAAATACTTAGGCTAAAGTATCATGCCGGAAAGGAGTACCGTTAAAAGTATATTATAAACTTCATAGGTTAGTATAATTAGCTTAAACTTTTAAACAAGTTTGATTAGAAGATAAATGGAGTTCATTTGAAGAAACTTAAGAGATATAAGAAATTGTTTAAAATTCTTATGGGTGTGGTACCATCATACAAAATAAATTAGTATTCGTAATAAACAAAATACCGAGGCTAAACTATCATGCCGGAAATGAGTACCGTTAAAATTATATTATAAACTTCATTCGGTAGTATAATTTGCTTAAACCTTTCAACCAGTTTTATTATAGAAGATAAACGGAGTTCGTTTGAAGAATCTTACGAGATAGAAGAAATTGTATGAAACTGTTATGGTTGATGGTACATCATACGAAATAAATTATTATTCGTAATCAACAAAATACTTAGGCTAAAGTATCATGCCGGAAAGGAATACCGTTAAAAGTATATTAAAAACTTCATATGTTAGTATAATTAGCTTAAACTTTTAAACGAGTTTGAATAGAAGATAAACGGAATTCGCTTATAGAAACTTAAGAGATATAAGAAATTGTAAGAAACTCTTATGGTTGTGGTTCCATCATACGAAATAAATTATTATTCGTAATCAACGAAATACTTAGGCTAAAGTATCATGCCGGAAAGGAGTACTGTTGAAACTATATTAAAAACTTCATACGTTAGTATAAGTAGCTAAAACTTTTAAACGAGTTTGATTAGAAGATAAACGGAGTTCGCTTAAAGAAACGTACGAGATATAAGAAAAAGTATGAAACTCTTATGGTTATGGTTCCATCATACGAAATAAATTATCATTCGTAATAAATGAAATACTTAGGCTAAAGTATCATGCCGGAAAGGTGTACCGTTAAAAGTATATTATAAACTTCATACGTTAGTATAATTAGCTTAAACTTTTAAACAAGTTTGATTAGAAGATAAATGGAGTTCATTTGAAGAAACTTAAGAGATATAAGAAATTGTTTAAAATTCTTATGGGTGTGGTACCATCATACAAAATAAATTAGTATTCGTAATAAACAAAATACCGAGGCTAAACTATCATGCCGGAAAGGAGTACCGTTAAAATTATATTATAAACATCATTCAGTAGTATAATTTGCTTAAACCTTTCAACGAGTTTTATTATAGAAGATAAACGGAGTTCGTTTGTAGATACTTAAGAGATAGAAGAAATTGTATGAAACTGTTATGGTTGATGGTACATCATACGAAATAAATTATTACTCGTAATAAACGAAATACTTAGGCTAAAGTATTATGCCGGAAAAGAGTACCGTTAAAAGTATAATATAAACTTCACACGTTAGTATAATTAGCTTGAACGTTTAAACGATTTTGATTAGAATATAAACGGAGTTCGCTTAAAGAAACTTACGAGATGTAAGAAATTGTATGAAACTCTTATGGGTGTGGTTCAATCGTACGAAATAAATTATTATTCGTAATGAACAAAATACTTAGGCTAAAGTATCATGCCGGAATGGAGTGCCGTTAAATGTATATTTAAAACTTCATACGTTAGTATAATTAGCTTAAACTTTTAAACGAGTTTGAATAGAAGATAAACGGAGTTCTCTTAAAGAAACTTACGAGATATAAGAAATTGTATGAAACTCTTATGGTTTTGGTTCCATGATACGAAATAAATTATTATTTGTAATCAACGAAATACTTAGGCTAAAGTATCATGCCGGAAAGGAGTACCGTTAAAACTATATTAAAAACTTCATACGTTAGTATAAGTAGCTTAAACGTTTAAACGAGTTTGACTAGAAGATAAACGGAGTTCTCTTAAAGAAACTTACGAGAAATAAGAAATTGTATGAAACTCTTATGCTTATGGTTCCATCATACAAAATAAATTATCATTCGTAATAAACGAAATACTTAGGCTAAAGTATCATGCCGGAAAGGAGTACCGTTAAAAGTATATTATAAACTTCATAGGTTAGTATAATTAGCTTAAACTTTTAAACAAGTTTGATTAGAAGATAAATGGAGTTCATTTGAAGAAACTTAAGAGATATAAGAAATTGTTTAAAATTCTTATGGGTGTGGTACCATCATACAAAATAAATTAGTATTCGTAATAAACAAAATACCGAGGCTAAACTATCATGCCGGAAATGAGTACCGTTAAAATTATATTATAAACTTCATTCGGTAGTATAATTTGCTTAAACCTTTCAACCAGTTTTATTATAGAAGATAAACGGAGTTCGTTTGAAGAATCTTACGAGATAGAAGAAATTGTATGAAACTGTTATGGTTGATGGTACATCATACGAAATAAATTATTATTCGTAATCAACAAAATACTTAGGCTAAAGTATCATGCCGGAAAGGAGTACCGTTAAAAGTATATTAAAAACTTCATATGTTAGTATAATTAGCTTAAACTTTTAAACGAGTTTGAATAGAAGATAAACGGAATTCGCTTATAGAAACTTAAGAGATATAAGAAATTGTAAGAAACTCTTATGGTTGTGGTTCCATCATACGAAATAAATTATTATTCGTAATCAACGAAATACTTAGGCTAAAGTATCATGCCGGAAAGGAGTACTGTTGAAACTATATTAAAAACTTCATACGTTAGTATAAGTAGCTAAAACTTTTAAACGAGTTTGATTAGAAGATAAACGGAGTTCGCTTAAAGAAACGTACGAGATATAAGAAAAAGTATGAAACTCTTATGGTTATGGTTCCATCATACGAAATAAATTATCATTCGTAATAAATGAAATACTTAGGCTAAAGTATCATGCCGGAAAGGTGTACCGTTAAAAGTATATTATAAACTTCATACGTTAGTATAATTAGCTTAAACTTTTAAACAAGTTTGATTAGAAGATAAATGGAGTTCATTTGAAGAAACTTAAGAGATATAAGAAATTGTTTAAAATTCTTATGGGTGTGGTACCATCATACAAAATAAATTAGTATTCGTAATAAACAAAATACCGAGGCTAAACTATCATGCCGGAAAGGAGTACCGTTAAAATTATATTATAAACATCATTCAGTAGTATAATTTGCTTAAACCTTTCAACGAGTTTTATTATAGAAGATAAACGGAGTTCGTTTGTAGATACTTAAGAGACAGAAGAAATTGTATGAAACTGTTATGGTTGATGGTACATGTTGGGTATCGATAGTGACGGCCCAGTAAGAAAAGGCCTCGAAGGCCCAATAACTATAGAGGGGGTAAACCCATGACATCCGAACCGGATCGGCCCAAGTACAAGCCAAACTTGGCCCACCATCGAGTAATCCAGAATCGAGCCCAAAGTCTATAGAGACGCCAAAGGCTCTCAGACTGCTCGCCATTCTCTACCAAGTCGCGACCTTCCACTGCTCGACATGGGAGTGCTCGCCCCGAAGAGAGCCTTGCCTCTCTCCTCTGGTCCCACTAAACCGTTAATAACAGAGTGACCAAGATATCCCGCATATCCCGGTCACATATTCACTAAAGATTAGATTTGGTAACTGCAATATCTCGCAGTAACTGCCATATCCCACGATCCGAATCTTCAGCAACTCAATATACATTAAGATATTCAGTTGCCTTTATACGGTTCTATCTCTCTTACCCTATAAATATCCTTGCTTTACATACGTACTTTACGTTTTGAGTTTTATACACACATATACTCATTTAAGCATCGGAGAGGGACCCAGAGGCACCCCCTCTGTTGCGCTCCCCTACTTGCAGGTTCACCGGAGTTGGAGCTGAAGCGTCATCCCAACCTTGTCTGGTATTCAATTCACTGCCAGATCAGCATTCAGGATTTCACGATCCAACATTTGGCGCCGTCTGTGGGAAACGAGCAATTAAGCCATGAGAACTCGATCCCAAAGCAACCGTCGGAATCAGACTAGGGAGCGATCCTCAGATAGCTCTGATTCCGCCGCCGCTTCACCGCTTCAACAGGAACCTGCCAGCCGAGCAGGAGTTAATGCTGTTCCTCTGCGGACAGCCCGAGAACATGTCGGTAATTCAAGACCGACCCCAGCTGCTGATCAAAACGGAGCCCCTGCACCGCAGACAGTCCACATTGCGGGGCAGAATATTAATTTAACCCCCGAGATGGTCTCCTTGCTGGAAGCCATCCTAGGACAGGCGCGCCGCCAGGCCCCTGCTCCTCAGGAAAACAATCCCTCTGCTCCTAAGGAAAATCACCGCCCTGCTGCCACAGGGCCTTCACCTTCAGAAGCGGCCAATCCTAGTCCTGCTGCGCATCAGGAGGATCAGGAGATGACGTCAGGTCAGCAGTCCCTACCTCCAGCGCACACCAAGGAGCCAGCAGCCGCATATACTGCCAATCCTTCCGGTCCGCCTCCACCCGGAGCCTCTCCCATGTACTGCACTGTGGAGCAGATGGATGACCTCCTCAGCAAAAGGCTCCAGGAAAGACAGTTGACAGTCATAGCTCCCTTCAAGGAGCAGTCCTCTCATCCATTCACCGACGCGCTTGTCGCTATCAAAATCCCGAAGGATGTGGTTGCTCGGGCCATACCTGAGTATAGCGGTGGAGGAGATCCCACCGTACATGTCAACAAGCATGAGGCCTCCCTTCTGGGTAAGTCAAACGATCCCAATCATTTGGCTTTGCTATTTCCATCTACTCTTTCGGGTTCGGCTCCGTCCTGGTTCTTCGGCCTCCCTGCAGGATCAATCGGAACTTGGGCAGAGTTAAGAAGCAAGTTCCTGGAGAGATACATGGGCGAGCGCCAGTTGCTGAAGAGCGTGGTCGCCCTTGACTCGGTCAAACAGCAGCCTGGAGAGTCGCTGTCCAACTTCTACGGGCGTTTTCATCAAAACGTCACAGAATTAGATCGCCGAATCTCGGATGGGGAGATCATTCGAGCATTCTACAGAGGTCTGGATGTGGCCAACAAGGCCTCGAGAAAGCTGCGAAACAGCTATCACGTAAAGGAGATAGAGACATTGGAGGAGTTGGCATCCAGAGCGAAAGGTTTCATAGACCTTGAGCGCGCAAACATCGAGGCTAACCTCCTGACGACCTCGCTAAGGGTAACCCCTGAACCCCGACGCGATGGTAAGAAGGAGGTCAAGAAGGAGAAAAAGGGAAAAGAAAGTAAGCCGCGAGTCGAGTCTCTTCCAGCGCCTCGCCATCCAGAGGTCCCTGAGTACTTCACGCCTTTAAATAGGCAGATCTCAGCGGTACTAGTCGAGATGGAGAGGAGATCCTTGGCGAGGCCACCGATGCCTCGCCGAGGTGGGTTACCCATGGGCAAGGATGTCGAGAGCTATTGCAGATACCACAAGTGCAAGGGCCATAAGACAGACGATTGCAAGATTCTGAAACGAGATATAGAGAGGCTGATTCAGGGGGGAATGTTGAAGGAATTTGTGGCAGGGCGAGACCGAAGTCGAACGCCCCCCAGGAGACATCGTTCACCAGCCCCTGCAGATCAAGCTGAGCCTTCTGGAAGCAAGAGGAGAGTGAATCTGATTGCAGGAGGATTCGGCGCAGGCGGCGAGAGGTCAAACTCCAGAGAGGTCTACGCCACTCAGATCTCTACGGCAGTTCAGTTGGGGAAGCGACCCCGACCTGAAGAAAACATTGTCATCTCATTCTCTGAAGATGATTTGACACATGTCACCACGCCCCACAACGATGCTCTGGTCATTACGGCAGATATTGACGGCTGTGATGTTGCAAGGATTCTGGTCGACGGAGGCAGCTCGACAGACATCCTGTTTCTGGACGCCTTCGAAAAGATGGGCAAATCAAAACGCGACCTGAAGAGGGTCGACTTTCCGCTGATCGGATTTGCGGGAAGGACAACTTATCCACTGGGGGCTATAACCATGCCAGTGATTTTTGGCGAGGGGTGGAAAAGCATCAAGGTGTCGGTCACTTTCCTGGTGGTCGATTCACCTACATCCTACAACGCCATTATAGGGAGAACCACGATCAACCCAAATAAGATTGTGGCCTCCACTGTCCACCAGAAGATGAAGTTCCCTACTCCGAACGGGATTGGAGAAGTGCTCGGAGATCAGCCTTCCTCGCGGCAATGTTATGTGAACTGTTTACGCAGGAAGAACCAAAGGGAGGCGCTCGCCATCGAGACAGAGGCCGATCCCCGCGAGGACTTGGCTCGACCAGCACCCATGGAGGAATTGGAGGAGGTCGAGATCGATGGTCCGGACAAAAAGGTGCGCATTGGGACCACCTTGAAAGAGGATCAGAAGGAGACCATGACCGCTCTCCTCAAGGAATTCAAAGAGCTCTTTGCCTGGCAGCCGAGCGACATGCCAGGAATCAGCACAGATATTATCTCGCATGAGCTCAGGATAGACCCCTCCATCAAGCCGATCGCCCAAAAGAGAAGATCGTTCGGGACTGATAAACGTTTGGCGATCAGGCAGGAAGTCGGCAGGTTGATTGAAGCTGACTTCGTCAGAGAGGTAAGATTCCAGAGCTGGGTAGCCAACCCAGTTTTGGTCAGGAAATCTAATGGCAAGTGGAGGATGTGCGTCGACTTCCGCGACTTAAACAAGGCTTGCCCCAAAGATTCATATCCCCTTCCAAGAATTGATCAGCTAGTCGATGCTACCTCGGGTCATGAGATGCTGAGCTTCATGGACGCCTATTCAGGCTACAACCAGATCAGAATGCATCCAGACGACGAGGCCCACACTGCTTTCTATGCTGACGGGGACATTCTATGCTACAAGGTGATGCCATTTGGTCTCATCAATGCCGGGGCAACTTATCAGCGGATGGTGAACCGACTGTTCCAGGACATGCTGGGAAGGAACATGGAGGCCTACGTGGATGATATGCTCGTTAAATCCATCAAAGGCAATCCTCATACCACCGACCTCCGTGAAGCTTTTGAATGCATGAGGAGACACAGCGTTCGCCTGAACCCAGCAAAGTGCGCCTTTGGAGTCAAGTCCGGGAAGTTCCTGGGTTTTATGGTCAGCGAAAGGGGCATTGAAGCAAACCCGGAAAAGCTAAAGGCCATAGAAGAAATGAAGTCACCAACCTGCCATAAGGAAGTCCAATGCCTGAACGGCCGACTAGCTGCTCTTAACCGCTTCCTCTCCAAAGCAAGCGACAAGTCCCTCCCGTTCTTCAAAACCTTGAGGGCCAACCGTAAGTTCGAATGGACGCCAGACTGCGAGGAAGCATTCCAGTCCTTGAAAAGGCATATTCAAACACTCCCAGCTCTGGCAAAACCCGTTCCAGGCGAGCAGCTTTTCCTCTATTTAGGCATTAGCGATGTGGCAGCCAGTGCTGTTTTAATAAGGGAGGAGAATAATGTTCAGAGTCCAGTGTATTTCATTAGCAAAATGTTCAACTCAGCAGAAATAAAATATGTCCAGATTGAGAAGTATCTCTATGCCTTAGTTATTGCTGCTCGGAAGCTGAGACCATACTTTCATGCGCACGACATCACGGTCCTCACCAATCAACCTCTCAAAAACTTCCTGATGAAGCCAGATTCTTCAGGAAGAATGGTCAAGTGGGCGATCGAGCTCAGCGAGTTCAGGATCAAATTTGCGCCAAAAACGGCCATCAAAGGTCAAGCACTAGCTGATTTCATAGTGGAAAGCACGAGTAACGGTCAAGCGGAGGCAGAAAACAGGCCAAGTCAGTCAGCAAACGACAATCAAATCTGGGAACTCTATACGGATGGGTCTTCATCAAAAGAAGGCTCGGGGGCAGGTTTAATTCTTATTCCTCCTGAGGGCGAGCCTCTGAAATACGCGATCGCCTTGACATTCCCGGCGACCAATAACGAAGCAGAATATGAGGCTCTTATCACTGGACTCAGACTGGCAAAAGGAATGGGTATAACAGCGCTTAAAGTAAAAAGTGATTCAGAACTTATTGTCAATCAGGTTAATGGCGCCTACGAGGCAAAGGGAGAAAAGATGAAGAAATATCTCGGCATCGCCAAAAAACTAGTTGTGGAAATCCCAAATTTCGCGATTGAGTTTATTCCTCGCCAAGAAAACCAGATGGCAGATTCTTTGAGTAAGCTAGCCTTCGGAGGGGCGACAATCCAGGATGTGCAATTTCTGGAAAAGGCCCTATGTTCAGTCCTTGAAAACAGAGCGGAGGTCTTCAACATTCAAGAACAGGTCACCTGGATGACCCCGTTCCAGAATTA
This sequence comes from Chamaenerion angustifolium, assembly GCA_946814005.1. Taxonomy (NCBI): domain Eukaryota; kingdom Viridiplantae; phylum Streptophyta; class Magnoliopsida; order Myrtales; family Onagraceae; genus Chamaenerion; species Chamaenerion angustifolium. The sequence goes on from OX328274.1 coordinate 15,394,448, forward strand.
TTTGAAAGAAGGCATCCTCCCAGAGGACGAAGGCGAATCCACTAGGATTAGAAGACTCGCAGCCAGTTATCTAATCATCGATGGAGAACTCTATAGAAGAGGTTATTCGACGCCTTACTTGAGATGTGTTGCTCTACCCGAAACAGAAAAAGTTCTTCGAGAAGCTCATGAAGGGGCAGCGGCATGTCATGAAGGTGCTCGTTCACTAAGCAGGAAAATATTCAGACTGGGATATTACTGGCCGACCTTGGGAAAAGACGCAGCCGAATTAACACAGAAGTGTGAAATTTGCCAGCAGTTTGCACCACGATCGGGTCGACCATCGACATTATTATCCCCAATGGCGGGTGCCTGGCCCTTCGCTCAATGGGGAATCGATATATTGGGTCCTTTTCCCATTAGCACTGGTCAGCGTACTCACATTATAGTGGCGATCGACTACTTCACTAAGTGGGTAGAGGCGAAAGCTCTAGCTTCGACAACGGAATTCCAAGTTATCAAGTTCATGCAGGTCAACATATTCTCCAGGTTTGGTATTCCCAAAATACTCATCAGCGATAATGGTCCGCAATTCGTTGGAAAGGAATTGAAATGGCTCTGTGAAGAGTATCACATCGACCATCGCTTCAGTTCAGTACATCACCCTCAAACGAATGGGCAAGCTGAAGCAGCCAACAAGGTTGTCTTAGCAGGACTCAAGAAAAGGGTTCGAGCATTCAAAGGGAATTGGGCAGACGAACTGGAAAACGTATTATGGGCCATCAGAACAACGCCTAAGGCGGCCACAGGAGAAACGCCTTTCAGTTTAGTGTACGGATCAGAAGCAGTAGCACCAACTGAATTAGCAATGCCTACCCACAGAGTCCTACACTTTAACGCACAGGCAAATGAGATCGAGCGCAGAACTGACCTCGACTTGGCAGAGGAAAAGAGATGGCTCTCGGAAAAAACACAGGCAAAAATGCGCTTGGCGACCGCTCGGTATTTCAATAGAAAAGTTAGCGCTCGCCAATTTTTCGTGGGAGAGATGGTTATGAGAAGGAATGAATTTACAAGGCTGGACAGTAAAAACAAACTTTCAGCCAAATGGGAAGGACCATACAAAGTAGTAGAGATCGCCGCACCAGGATCCTACTATTTGGAAACCACCGAAGGCGAGAGGTTACCTCGTCCATTTAATGCAGAGCATTTAAGAAGATTTTATGCATAGCTTGTAATCAAACGGATTATGTCAATAAAAGAAAGCCATTCCTTCACAAAGCGTGTCCACTCGAAGCAAGCTGAAGCCAAAAAGCCCTGACGCCAAAGTCAGGCCTCAAAAAGCCCTAGCAACAAAGCTAGGCCAAAAGCCCTAGCACCAAAGCTAGGCCAAAAGCCCTGACGCCAAAGTCAGGCCTCAAAAGCCCTAGCAACAAAGCTAGGCCAAAAGCCCTAGCAACCAAGCTAGGCCAAAAGCCCTGACGCCAAAGTCAGGCCTCAAAAGCCCTAGCAACAAAGCTAGGCCAAAAAGCCCTAACAACAAAGTTAGGCCAAAAGCCCTAGCAACAAAGCTAGGCCAAAAAGCCCTGTCGCCAAAGACAGGCCAAAAGCCCTAACAACAAAGTTAGGCCAAAAAAGCCTTAGTAACAAAACTAGGCCACAAAAGCCCTAACAACAAAGTTAGGCCTCAAAAAACCTGACGCCAAGAGTCAGGCAAAGCCCTGACGCCAAAGTCAGGCCAAAAGACCTAGCAAAATGTTAGGCAAAATGAAAGCCCTGACGCCAAAGTCAGGCCAAAGAAAGTTTAGGCGATCACTATCGATGATAAAGCCTGACAAATTACAAATCCCTTGTTATTAGGCCAACACCTCAAAGGTTTAAACTTCAAAGAAGGTAATATCTCTTTGAACTTAGAAGTTTACGCTTTTAAGTGTCAAAAGTATTATCCTTAGAAAGTTTAACTTATGATGGGTCTACGGCTTTAAGGGTCGACGACATTACAAAGCAAGAAAGTAATTATGAGTAAGATATTGGATAGCTAAATATGTTCGAAGTCGATTAAAGGCTCAAGAATATAAAAGCATTCAATAGAAAAATCCAAGTCTTCGACAAATAATTACAAACCAAAAACAGAAAATACAAAAATGGCTATCTAAAAAAGATAAATACGGTCGCCAAGGAGTTGGGGACTTCAAGCGTCGGAGTTCTCGGGGGCAAGGGTGCTCTGCTCGCCTTCGGGGGCAGAAGTACTGGGCTCGCCTTCAGGAGCAGCCTCGCCAGCAACAGAGGGCGGCGAAGGACGACTCCGCAGGAAGGTCTTCAAAGAGGCGACTTCCCCAAGAGGAAAGTTGGGATCGACCGCCTGGACCTCATCCACCAGGACTTCGAGAAAATCGGCAATCGCCGACCTCATCTCCTTCAGAGCGCAGTCCTCAAACTCCTCAGAGGCTTTGAATGCCTCAACTACGCTCTGGGGCGAAGGGACGGCTTTCAATTGTGCAGTTAACCGATCCCTCTCCTCCTCCAAGGCAATCCCCCGGGCTTCCGCAGCTTCCGTCTGAGCCACCGCAGCTTCTCTCTGGGCGTCAGCAGCGTCCCTTTGCGCCTCGGCAGCGACCCTGCGAGCCTCCGATTCTGCCCCTTGCGCCTGAGCTTCCTTAAGTTCAGCATCTAGGCGAACTCGGACGATCTCTCCCTGATCTAAACACAGGTGAAGAGCGTCAAAGTCCTGAAGAGCGGCAGCGGCTTCAGCCTCCCTCTTCTGGACATCAGCAAGGAGGCGCTGCTCCTTCCTGAGGTATTCCTCTCGGGTATTATCTGCCAAGGCGATCGCTGCATCTGCAGTCGTCTTGATAGTCCCCAATTGCTCAGGAGTGACCCCCGTGCTTCGGTACTGCTCCAGCTCGGCGAGCACACTGGAATACTTGTCGGTGAGCTCCCCGAAGACACGACCAAGAATCACCTCTTCCCGAACGAACTGGCAACAAATATAGAATAAAAGCTGTCAGGACAACAGACAATAAGGGAACGACAAAGAGAGGACTCTACGAAATAAAAGTATGAGATCTTACCAAAGCCACTCGTTCGAAGTGGGACCGAAGGAACCCCTCGATCTGATGAAGTTCCGTGGGAACAATCGAGCGGTCCGCGGGGGGAATTATCCCGTCCAGAAGCCGCATACACATATCCGGGCTGCCCCGGAGGCTCTTCTGGGGAGGATACCCCTTCTTCATAAGGTCCCCACAGGGGACCCAAGTTTCCCGAGAATTCGCTGATTCAAGCGGCTGAAACAAGCCGGCAAGGGAGCAATGCTCATCCACAGGAGCCCTCGATGAGCTGGAAGCAGCATGCCCCTTCTTCTTGGTCCCAGACTCCTTAGGAGGAGCCATGGGCACAGTAAGAACAGGAGGAGCTAAGGTCAAAACCTTCCCCTTGGCGGCAGAAGGACCCTGGGGAGAAGGAGAAGGGGGCACCGCGTCCAGACCCTTCCCTTTATTAGCGGAAGGACCCCCAGGAGGGGGAGGAGAAGGATGTTGGTCGACTTCCGGACATCCCTCACTCCTGACCTTCTTGGAGGGAGGAGGAGCATGATCCCGGACCATGTCGGTTGAGGACTCCTCTGCAAAACAACAAGACAAAATGTCAAAAAACAAAAAACCGCAAAGTATGAAGATATTAAATCTACGAATAACAAAGCAACATACCTGGTTGGCGAGGGTCAGCAGTGGCCGAGGGAAGCACCTCCTCAGACTTCCTCTTGAACGAACGCCTAGAGGGGGGAGGAGGGAGTTCAGCAATGCCTGGTCGGAGGACAACCCCGCTAATCCCTGGTCATCAAAGAGACCTATCAGTTTCTGGCTCTTGCTTACAACCTTCCCTACAAGTAATAAAGCAAGATAAGAGTTAGAAAATTACCCAATCATTAAAGATTGGCGTGGCTTGATGAATACCCGCCATCTCAAGGGCATTCTCGGTAGTCTCCGCCACTGAGCGGATGGACTTGAACTGAGAAGACCGATGCGACCGGTATAGGTCATCAATAGCGTTTCGATCACTCTCTGATAGCTCCTCGAAGGAAGGAGGGAAATCCTTGTCCGGGATCAACAATTTCCAGGGCACCCCCCCCTTATAAAAGAAGTAACACTTCTTATAATTGGAGTTGGTGGTCCGAAAATCGTCGACCAGGCGGACATGGACGTTCCAAACCCATCCCTGAAGGCCTCCCCACTCTGAAAACTTCGGCCAGCGGGATTGGAAGTGGTGAAGGTGGTTTGCCCCTGCTGCCAGGCGGAAGAAACACCGGAACAGGGCCAGTGAATATACCCATTCCTGGCGTAAGCATAGGAACTTGAAACCGACCCACATGCTGAGGGCATTCGGGACAAGCTGTGTGGGGTGAATCCCGTAAAACTGACACAAGGTCTGTAAATCCTCACAGAGAGGAAAACGCAACCCAGCATCGATCTGAGCCGCATAAATGTAAACCTCTCCATCGTGAGGAAAATGCAGACCTAGGCCAGGATATCTAGGAGCATCCTCCACGCTGAAGCCACCGAGCGCCACCACGGTCTTAAAATAAGCCGGCTTCAATTCATTAGGCTTGACGTCTACTCGAACAAATTCAAATATTGCAATGATAAACATAAAAAGCAAAGAACAGCAGAGGACATTGCCAAAGCAGAGCAATAAAAGGGCGAAAGTTTACCTTTTGGGGAAAAAATAGGCGTGTTCAGCTCGGGCCCGTCCACCACCACAGGAGTGGTTGCAGTCCTGCCCAAATCGGTCTGTTCCTCTACTGAAGGGGGAACGACTTCATCCCTGATGGTCAAAGGGACATCAGCATTTCTGGGCATGTTGGCTTTGTTGGCACCCTTGGGAGCCGTGTGCTTGACTCTCTGATTGCGAGGAGCCATGGAAATGTTGGAAGAAGGCTGAAGAAGGTTGAGAAAAGAAAAGGAAAGGATCGCAATGAAGCTCTGAAAATCCAAGAGAGCGGATAAGCGTAAAAGACAGAATACAGAAAATGACGTTTCCTATAGCGACCAAAAGGGGAGTAACCGCCACGAGCAAATCGAAGCGACGCAGAGGAATAATTGCACCCTTTTAAAAAAAAAAAAAAAAAACCGAAGCAATGTCAGAATTCCAAGAGACAACGGTTGGCTGGTACAGACAGCTGTCAAGCTACCCTGGGTTTACGGAAAAGTAAATGTCAGGCGTGCCTCAAGTGACCGTTCGATTTCTGGACAACCGTGCAGTTATTAAATGCTAACAAGTCCACTAAGGAGACAAGAGGGTCGCCAACGCACTAATAAAGCTTTAGCAGGAATACCTCGGGTAGATAATGATCGCCTAACTAAGAAAGATAGACTTCCATAAGCCTGAGTCACCTCGAGTGATCGCCAAAAGGGGATAAAAGGAAGGATATTCTTTCGGCTTTGAACAGAGAAGGAATTGCTCGCCAAATGAGCTCGAAGTATCTCAAAGGCACTGAACCATTACCAAAGACGTCACTATCTAAAACCCTACCAGGAAATCAAGCTCGACTGAAGGAACTTCAATCAAGCTTCGGGGGCAAATGTTGGGTATCGATAGTGACGGCCCAGTAAGAAAAGGCCTCGAAGGCCCAATAACTATAGAGGGGGTAAACCCATGACATCCGAACCGGATCGGCCCAAGTACAAGCCAAACTTGGCCCACCATCGAGTAATCCAGAATCGAGCCCAAAGTCTATAGAGACGCCAAAGGCTCTCAGACTGCTCGCCATTCTCTACCAAGTCGCGACCTTCCACTGCTCGACATGGGAGTGCTCGCCCCGAAGAGAGCCTTGCCTCTCTCCTCTGGTCCCACTAAACCGTTAATAACAGAGTGGCCAAGATATCCCGCATATCCCGGTCACATATTCACTAAAGATTAGATTTGGTAACTGCAATATCTCGCAGTAACTGCCATATCCCACGATCCGAATCTTCAGCAACTCAATATACATTAAGATATTCAGTTGCCTTTATACGGTTCTATCTCTCTTACCCTATAAATATCCTTGCTTTACATACGTACTTTACGTTTTGAGTTTTATACACACATATACTCATTTAAGCATCGGAGAGGGACCCAGAGGCACCCCCTCTGTTGCGCTCCCCTACTTGCAGGTTCACCGGAGTTGGAGCTGAAGCGTCATCCCAACCTTGTCTGGTATTCAATTCACTGCCAGATCAGCATTCAGGATTTCACGATCCAACAGTACATCATACGAAATAAATTATTACTCGTAATAAACGAAATACTTAGGCTAAAGTATTATGCCGGAAAAGAGTACCGTTAAAAGTATAATATAAACTTCACACGTTAGTATAATTAGCTTGAACGTTTAAACGATTTTGATTAGAATATAAACGGAGTTCGCTTAAAGAAACTTACGAGATGTAAGAAATTGTATGAAACTCTTATGGGTGTGGTTCAATCGTACGAAATAAATTATTATTCGTAATGAACAAAATACTTAGGCTAAAGTATCATGCCGGAATGGAGTGCCGTTAAATGTATATTTAAAACTTCATACGTTAGTATAATTAGCTTAAACTTTTAAACGAGTTTGAATAGAAGATAAACGGAGTTCTCTTAAAGAAACTTACGAGATATAAGAAATTGTATGAAACTCTTATGGTTTTGGTTCCATCATACGAAATAAATTATTATTTGTAATCAACGAAATACTTAGGCTAAAGTATCATGCCGGAAAAGAGTACCGTTAAAACTATATTAAAAACTTCATACGTTAGTATAAGTAGCTTAAACGTTTAAACGAGTTTGACTAGAAGATAAACGGAGTTCTCTTAAAGAAACTTACGAGAAATAAGAAATTGTATGAAACTCTTATGCTTATGGTTCCATCATACAAAATAAATTATCATTCGTAATAAACGAAATACTTAGGCTAAAGTATCATGCCGGAAAGGAGTACCGTTAAAAGTATATTATAAACTTCATACGTTAGTATAATTAGCTTAAACTTTTTAAACAAGTTTGATTAGAAGATAAATGGAGTTCATTTGAAGAAACTTAAGAGATATAAGAAATTGTTTAAAATTCTTATGGGTGTGGTACCATCATACAAAATAAATTAGTATTCGTAATAAACAAAATACCCAGGCTAAACTATCATGCCGGAAAGGAGTACCGTTCAAATTATATTATAAACTTCATTCGGTAGTATAATTTGCTTAAACCTTTCAACCAGTTTTATTATAGAAGATAAACGGAGTTCGTTTGAAGAATCTTACGAGATAGAAGAAATTGTATGAAACTGTTATGGTTGATGGTACATCATACGAAATAAATTATTATTCGTAATCAACAAAATACTTAGGCTAAAGTATCATGTCGGAAAGGAGTACCGTTAAAAGTATATTAAAAACTTCATATGTTAGTATAATTAGCTTAAACTTTTAAACGAGTTTGAATAGAAGATAAACGGAATTCGCGTATAAAAACTTAAGAGATATAAGAAATTGTAAGAAACTCTTATGGTTGTGGTTCCATCATACGAAATAAATTATTATTCGTAATCAACGAAATACTTAGGCTAAAGTATCATGCCGGAAAGGAGTACCGTTAAAACTATATTAAAAACTTCATACGTTAGTATAAGTAGCTTAAACGTTTAAACGAGTTTGACTAGAAGATAAACGGAGTTCTCTTAAAGAAACTTACGAGAAATAAGAAATTGTATGAAACTCTTATGCTTATGGTTCCATCATACAAAATAAATTATCATTCGTAATAAACGAAATACTTAGGCTAAAGTATCATGCCGGAAATGAGTACCGTTAAAAGTATATTATAAACTTCATACGTTAGTATAATTAGCTTAAACTTTTAAACAAGTTTGATTAGAAGATAAATGGAGTTCATTTGAAGAAACTTAAGAGATATAAGAAATTGTTTAAAATTCTTATGGGTGTGGTACCATCATACAAAATAAATTAGTATTCGTAATAAACAAAATACCGAGGCTAAACTATCATGCCGGAAAGGAGTACCGTTAAAATTATATTATAAACTTCATTCGGTAGTATAATTTGCTTAAACCTTTCAACCAGTTTTATTATAGAAGATAAACGGAGTTCGTTTGAAGAATCTTACGAGATAGAAGAAATTGTATGAAACTGTTATGGTTGATGGTACATCATACGAAATAAATTATTATTCGTAATCAACAAAATACTTAGGCTAAAGTATCATGCCGGAAAGGAGTACCGTTAAAAGTATATTAAAAACTTCATATGTTAGTATAATTAGCTTAAACTTTTAAACGAGTTTGAATAGAAGATAAACGGAATTCGCTTATAGAAACTTAAGAGATATAAGAAATTGTAAGAAACTCTTATGGTTGTGGTTCCATCATACGAAATAAATTATTATTCGTAATCAACGAAATACTTAGGCTAAAGTATCATGCCGGAAAGGAGTACCGTTAAAACTATATTAAAAACTTCATACGTTAGTATAAGTAGCTTAAACGTTTAAACGAGTTTGACTAGAAGATAAACGGAGTTCTCTTAAAGAAACTTACGAGAAATAAGAAATTGTATGAAACTCTTATGCTTATGGTTCCATCATACAAAATAAATTATCATTCGTAATAAACGAAATACTTAGGCTAAAGTATCATGCCGGAAAGGAGTACCGTTAAAAGTATATTATAAACTTCATAGGTTAGTATAATTAGCTTAAACTTTTAAACAAGTTTGATTAGAAGATAAATGGAGTTCATTTGAAGAAACTTAAGAGATATAAGAAATTGTTTAAAATTCTTATGGGTGTGGTACCATCATACAAAATAAATTAGTATTCGTAATAAACAAAATACCGAGGCTAAACTATCATGCCGGAAATGAGTACCGTTAAAATTATATTATAAACTTCATTCGGTAGTATAATTTGCTTAAACCTTTCAACCAGTTTTATTATAGAAGATAAACGGAGTTCGTTTGAAGAATCTTACGAGATAGAAGAAATTGTATGAAACTGTTATGGTTGATGGTACATCATACGAAATAAATTATTATTCGTAATCAACAAAATACTTAGGCTAAAGTATCATGCCGGAAAGGAGTACCGTTAAAAGTTTATTAAAAACTTCATATGTTAGTATAATTAGCTTAAACTTTTAAACGAGTTTGAATAGAAGATAAACGGAATTCGCTTATAGAAACTTAAGAGATATAAGAAATTGTAAGAAACTCTTATGGTTGTGGTTCCATCATACGAAATAAATTATTATTCGTAATCAACGAAATACTTAGGCTAAAGTATCATGCCGGAAAGGAGTACTGTTGAAACTATATTAAAAACTTCATACGTTAGTATAAGTAGCTAAAACTTTTAAACGAGTTTGATTAGAAGATAAACGGAGTTCGCTTAAAGAAACGTACGAGATATAAGAAAAAGTATGAAACTCTTATGGTTATGGTTCCATCATACGAAATAAATTATCATTCGTAATAAATGAAATACTTAGGCTAAAGTATCATGCCGGAAAGGTGTACCGTTAAAAGTATATTATAAACTTCATACGTTAGTATAATTAGCTTAAACTTTTAAACAAGTTTGATTAGAAGATAAATGGAGTTCATTTGAAGAAACTTAAGAGATATAAGAAATTGTTTAAAATTCTTATGGGTGTGGTACCATCATACAAAATAAATTAGTATTCGTAATAAACAAAATACCGAGGCTAAACTATCATGCCGGAAAGGAGTACCGTTAAAATTATATTATAAACATCATTCAGTAGTATAATTTGCTTAAACCTTTCAACGAGTTTTATTATAGAAGATAAACGGAGTTCGTTTGTAGATACTTAAGAGATAGAAGAAATTGTATGAAACTGTTATGGTTGATGGTACATCATACGAAATAAATTATTACTCGTAATAAACGAAATACTTAGGCTAAAGTATTATGCCGGAAAAGAGTACCGTTAAAAGTATAATATAAACTTCACACGTTAGTATAATTAGCTTGAACGTTTAAACGATTTTGATTAGAATATAAACGGAGTTCGCTTAAAGAAAGTTACGAGATGTAAGAAATTGTATGAAACTCTTATGGGTGTGGTTCAATCGTACGAAATAAATTATTATTCGTAATGAACAAAATACTTAGGCTAAAGTATCATGCCGGAATGGAGTGCCGTTAAATGTATATTTAAAACTTCATACGTTAGTATAATTAGCTTAAACTTTTAAACGAGTTTGAATAGAAGATAAACGGAGTTCTCTTAAAGAAACTTACGAGATATAAGAAATTGTATGAAACTCTTATGGTTTTGGTTCCATCATACGAAATAAATTATTATTTGTAATCAACGAAATACTTAGGCTAAAGTATCATGCCGGAAAGGAGTACCGTTAAAACTATATTAAAAACTTCATACGTTAGTATAAGTAGCTTAAACGTTTAAACGAGTTTGACTAGAAGATAAACGGAGTTCTCTTAAAGAAACTTACGAGAAATAAGAAATTGTATGAAACTCTTATGCTTATGGTTCCATCATACAAAATAAATTATCATTCGTAATAAACGAAATACTTAGGCTAAAGTATCATGCCGGAAAGGAGTACCGTTAAAAGTATATTATAAACTTCATACGTTAGTATAATTAGCTTAAACTTTTAAACAAGTTTGATTAGAAGATAAATGGAGTTCATTTGAAGAAACTTAAGAGATATAAGAAATTGTTTAAAATTCTTATGGGTGTGGTACCATCATACAAAATAAATTAGTATTCGTAATAAACAAAATACCGAGGCTAAACTATCATGCCGGAAAGGAGTACCGTTAAAATTATATTATAAACTTCATTCGGTAGTATAATTTGCTTAAACCTTTCAACCAGTTTTATTATAGAAGATAAACGGATTTCGTTTGAAGAATCTTACGAGATAGAAGAAATTGTATGAAACTGTTATGGTTGATGGTACATCATACGAAATAAATTATTATTCGTAATCAACAAAATACTTAGGCTAAAGTATCATGCCGGAAAGGAGTACCGTTAAAAGTATATTAAAAACTTCATATGTTAGTATAATTAGCTTAAACTTTTAAACGAGTTTGAATAGAAGATAAACGGAATTCGCTTATAGAAACTTAAGAGATATAAGAAATTGTAAGAAACTCTTATGGTTGTGGTTCCATCATACGAAATAAATTATTATTCGTAATCAACGAAATACTTAGGCTAAAGTATCATGCCGGAAAGGAGTACCGTTAAAACTATATTAAAAACTTCATACGTTAGTATAAGTAGCTTAAACGTTTAAACTAGTTTGACTAGAAGATAAACGGAGTTCTCTTAAAGAAACTTACGAGAAATAAGAAATTGTATGAAACTCTTATGCTTATGGTTCCATCATACAAAATAAATTATCATTCGTAATAAACGAAATACTTAGGCTAAAGTATCATGCCGGAAAGGAGTACCGTTAAAAGTATATTATAAACTTCATAGGTTAGTATAATTAGCTTAAACTTTTAAACAAGTTTGATTAGAAGATAAATGGAGTTCATTTGAAGAAACTTAAGAGATATAAGAAATTGTTTAAAATTCTTATGGGTGTGGTACCATCATACAAAATAAATTAGTATTCGTAATAAACAAAATACCGAGGCTAAACTATCATGCCGGAAATGAGTACCGTTAAAATTATATTATAAACTTCATTCGGTAGTATAATTTGCTTAAACCTTTCAACCAGTTTTATTATAGAAGATAAACGGAGTTCGTTTGAAGAATCTTACGAGATAGAAGAAATTGTATGAAACTGTTATGGTTGATGGTACATCATACGAAATAAATTATTATTCGTAATCAACAAAATACTTAGGCTAAAGTATCATGCCGGAAAGGAGTACCGTTAAAAGTTTATTAAAAACTTCATATGTTAGTATAATTAGCTTAAACTTTTAAACGAGTTTGAATAGAAGATAAACGGAATTCGCTTATAGAAACTTAAGAGATATAAGAAATTGTAAGAAACTCTTATGGTTGTGGTTCCATCATACGAAATAAATTATTATTCGTAATCAACGAAATACTTAGGCTAAAGTATCATGCCGGAAAGGAGTACTGTTGAAACTATATTAAAAACTTCATACGTTAGTATAAGTAGCTAAAACTTTTAAACGAGTTTGATTAGAAGATAAACGGAGTTCGCTTAAAGAAACGTACGAGATATAAGAAAAAGTATGAAACTCTTATGGTTATGGTTCCATCATACGAAATAAATTATCATTCGTAATAAATGAAATACTTAGGCTAAAGTATCATGCCGGAAAGGTGTACCGTTAAAAGTATATTATAAACTTCATACGTTAGTATAATTAGCTTAAACTTTTAAACAAGTTTGATTAGAAGATAAATGGAGTTCATTTGAAGAAACTTAAGAGATATAAGAAATTGTTTAAAATTCTTATGGGTGTGGTACCATCATACAAAATAAATTAGTATTCGTAATAAACAAAATACCGAGGCTAAACTATCATGCCGGAAAGGAGTACCGTTAAAATTATATTATAAACATCATTCAGTAGTATAATTTGCTTAAACCTTTCAACGAGTTTTATTATAGAAGATAAACGGAGTTCGTTTGTAGATACTTAAGAGATAGAAGAAATTGTATGAAACTGTTATGGTTGATGGTACATCATACGAAATAAATTATTACTCGTAATAAACGAAATACTTAGGCTAAAGTATTATGCCGGAAAAGAGTACCGTTAAAAGTATAATATAAACTTCACACGTTAGTATAATTAGCTTGAACGTTTAAACGATTTTGATTAGAATATAAACGGAGTTCGCTTAAAGAAAGTTACGAGATGTAAGAAATTGTATGAAACTCTTATGGGTGTGGTTCAATCGTACGAAATAAATTATTATTCGTAATGAACAAAATACTTAGGCTAAAGTATCATGCCGGAATGGAGTGCCGTTAAATGTATATTTAAAACTTCATACGTTAGTATAATTAGCTTAAACTTTTAAACGAGTTTGAATAGAAGATAAACGGAGTTCTCTTAAAGAAACTTACGAGATATAAGAAATTGTATGAAACTCTTATGGTTTTGGTTCCATCATACGAAATAAATTATTATTTGTAATCAACGAAATACTTAGGCTAAAGTATCATGCCGGAAAGGAGTACCGTTAAAACTATATTAAAAACTTCATACGTTAGTATAAGTAGCTTAAACGTTTAAACGAGTTTGACTAGAAGATAAACGGAGTTCTCTTAAAGAAACTTACGAGAAATAAGAAATTGTATGAAACTCTTATGCTTATGGTTCCATCATACAAAATAAATTATCATTCGTAATAAACGAAATACTTAGGCTAAAGTATCATGCCGGAAAGGAGTACCGTTAAAAGTATATTATAAACTTCATACGTTAGTATAATTAGCTTAAACTTTTAAACAAGTTTGATTAGAAGATAAATGGAGTTCATTTGAAGAAACTTAAGAGATATAAGAAATTGTTTAAAATTCTTATGGGTGTGGTACCATCATACAAAATAAATTAGTATTCGTAATAAACAAAATACCGAGGCTAAACTATCATGCCGGAAAGGAGTACCGTTAAAATTATATTATAAACTTCATTCGGTAGTATAATTTGCTTAAACCTTTCAACCAGTTTTATTATAGAAGATAAACGGAGTTCGTTTGAAGAATCTTACGAGATAGAAGAAATTGTATGAAACTGTTATGGTTGATGGTACATCATACGAAATAAATTATTATTCGTAATCAACAAAATACTTAGGCTAAAGTATCATGTCGGAAAGGAGTACCGTTAAAAGTATATTAAAAACTTCATATGTTAGTATAATTAGCTTAAACTTTTAAACGAGTTTGAATAGAAGATAAACGGAATTCGCGTATAAAAACTTAAGAGATATAAGAAATTGTAAGAAACTCTTATGGTTGTGGTTCCATCATACGAAATAAATTATTATTCGTAATCAACGAAATACTTAGGCTAAAGTATCATGCCGGAAAGGAGTACCGTTAAAACTATATTAAAAACTTCATACGTTAGTATAAGTAGCTTAAACGTTTAAACGAGTTTGACTAGAAGATAAACGGAGTTCTCTTAAAGAAACTTACGAGAAATAAGAAATTGTATGAAACTCTTATGCTTATGGTTCCATCATACAAAATAAATTATCATTCGTAATAAACGAAATACTTAGGCTAAAGTATCATGCCGGAAAGGAGTACCGTTAAAAGTATATTATAAACTTCATACGTTAGTATAATTAGCTTAAACTTTTAAACAAGTTTGATTAGAAGATAAATGGAGTTCATTTGAAGAAACTTAAGAGATATAAGAAATTGTTTAAAATTCTTATGGGTGTGGTACCATCATACAAAATAAATTAGTATTCGTAATAAACAAAATACCGAGGCTAAACTATCATGCCGGAAAGGAGTACCGTTAAAATTATATTATAAACTTCATTCGGTAGTATAATTTGCTTAAACCTTTCAACCAGTTTTATTATAGAAGATAAACGGAGTTCGTTTGAAGAATCTTACGAGATAGAAGAAATTGTATGAAACTGTTATGGTTGATGGTACATCATACGAAATAAATTATTATTCGTAATCAACAAAATACTTAGGCTAAAGTATCATGCCGGAAAGGAGTACCGTTAAAAGTATATTAAAAACTTCATATGTTAGTATAATTAGCTTAAACTTTTAAACGAGTTTGAATAGAAGATAAACGGAATTCGCTTATAGAAACTTAAGAGATATAAGAAATTGTAAGAAACTCTTATGGTTGTGGTTCCATCATACGAAATAAATTATTATTCGTAATCAACGAAATACTTAGGCTAAAGTATCATGCCGGAAAGGAGTACCGTTAAAACTATATTAAAAACTTCATACGTTAGTATAAGTAGCTTAAACGTTTAAACGAGTTTGACTAGAAGATAAACGGAGTTCTCTTAAAGAAACTTACGAGAAATAAGAAATTGTATGAAACTCTTATGCTTATGGTTCCATCATACAAAATAAATTATCATTCGTAATAAACGAAATACTTAGGCTAAAGTATCATGCCGGAAAGGAGTACCGTTAAAAGTATATTATAAACTTCATACGTTAGTATAATTAGCTTAAACTTTTAAACAAGTTTGATTAGAAGATAAATGGAGTTCATTTGAAGAAACTTAAGAGATATAAGAAATTGTTTAAAATTCTTATGGGTGTGGTACCATCATACAAAATAAATTAGTATTCGTAATAAACAAAATACCGAGGCTAAACTATCATGCCGGAAAGGAGTACCGTTAAAATTATATTATAAACATCATTCAGTAGTATAATTTGCTTAAACCTTTCAACGAGTTTTATTATAGAAGATAAACGGAGTTCGTTTGTAGATACTTAAGAGATAGAAGAAATTGTATGAAACTGTTATGGTTGATGGTACATCATACGAAATAAATTATTACTCGTAATAAACGAAATACTTAGGCTAAAGTATTATGCCGGAAAAGAGTACCGTTAAAAGTATAATATAAACTTCACACGTTAGTATAATTAGCTTGAACGTTTAAACGATTTTGATTAGAATATAAACGGAGTTCGCTTAAAGAAACTTACGAGATGTAAGAAATTGTATGAAACTCTTATGGGTGTGGTTCAATCGTACGAAATAAATTATTATTCGTAATGAACAAAATACTTAGGCTAAAGTATCATGCCGGAATGGAGTGCCGTTAAATGTATATTTAAAACTTCATACGTTAGTATAATTAGCTTAAACTTTTAAACGAGTTTGAATAGAAGATAAACGGAGTTCTCTTAAAGAAACTTACGAGATATAAGAAATTGTATGAAACTCTTATGGTTTTGGTTCCATCATACGAAATAAATTATTATTTGTAATCAACGAAATACTTAGGCTAAAGTATCATGCCGGAAAAGAGTACCGTTAAAACTATATTAAAAACTTCATACGTTAGTATAAGTAGCTTAAACGTTTAAACGAGTTTGACTAGAAGATAAACGGAGTTCTCTTAAAGAAACTTACGAGAAATAAGAAATTGTATGAAACTCTTATGCTTATGGTTCCATCATACAAAATAAATTATCATTCGTAATAAACGAAATACTTAGGCTAAAGTATCATGCCGGAAAGGAGTACCGTTAAAAGTATATTATAAACTTCATACGTTAGTATAATTAGCTTAAACTTTTAAACAAGTTTGATTAGAAGATAAATGGAGTTCATTTGAAGAAACTTAAGAGATATAAGAAATTGTTTAAAATTCTTATGGGTGTGGTACCATCATACAAAATAAATTAGTATTCGTAATAAACAAAATACCGAGGCTAAACTATCATGCCGGAAAGGAGTACCGTTAAAATTATATTATAAACTTCATTCGGTAGTATAATTTGCTTAAACCTTTCAACCAGTTTTATTATAGAAGATAAACGGAGTTCGTTTGAAGAATCTTACGAGATAGAAGAAATTGTATGAAACTGTTATGGTTGATGGTACATCATACGAAATAAATTATTATTCGTAATCAACAAAATACTTAGGCTAAAGTATCATGTCGGAAAGGAGTACCGTTAAAAGTATATTAAAAACTTCATATGTTAGTATAATTAGCTTAAACTTTTAAACGAGTTTGAATAGAAGATAAACGGAATTCGCGTATAAAAACTTAAGAGATATAAGAAATTGTAAGAAACTCTTATGGTTGTGGTTCCATCATACGAAATAAATTATTATTCGTAATCAACGAAATACTTAGGCTAAAGTATCATGCCGGAAAGGAGTACCGTTAAAACTATATTAAAAACTTCATACGTTAGTATAAGTAGCTTAAACGTTTAAACGAGTTTGACTAGAAGATAAACGGAGTTCTCTTAAAGAAACTTACGAGAAATAAGAAATTGTATGAAACTCTTATGCTTATGGTTCCATCATACAAAATAAATTATCATTCGTAATAAACGAAATACTTAGGCTAAAGTATCATGCCGGAAAGGAGTACCGTTAAAAGTATATTATAAACTTCATACGTTAGTATAATTAGCTTAAACTTTTAAACAAGTTTGATTAGAAGATAAATGGAGTTCATTTGAAGAAACTTAAGAGATATAAGAAATTGTTTAAAATTCTTATGGGTGTGGTACCATCATACAAAATAAATTAGTATTCGTAATAAACAAAATACCGAGGCTAAACTATCATGCCGGAAAGGAGTACCGTTAAAATTATATTATAAACTTCATTCGGTAGTATAATTTGCTTAAACCTTTCAACCAGTTTTATTATAGAAGATAAACGGAGTTCGTTTGAAGAATCTTACGAGATAGAAGAAATTGTATGAAACTGTTATGGTTGATGGTACATCATACGAAATAAATTATTATTCGTAATCAACAAAATACTTAGGCTAAAGTATCATGTCGGAAAGGAGTACCGTTAAAAGTATATTAAAAACTTCATATGTTAGTATAATTAGCTTAAACTTTTAAACGAGTTTGAATAGAAGATAAACGGAATTCGCGTATAAAAACTTAAGAGATATAAGAAATTGTAAGAAACTCTTATGGTTGTGGTTCCATCATACGAAATAAATTATTATTCGTAATCAACGAAATACTTAGGCTAAAGTATCATGCCGGAAAGGAGTACCGTTAAAACTATATTAAAAACTTCATACGTTAGTATAAGTAGCTTAAACGTTTAAACGAGTTTGACTAGAAGATAAACGGAGTTCTCTTAAAGAAACTTACGAGAAATAAGAAATTGTATGAAACTCTTATGCTTATGGTTCCATCATACAAAATAAATTATCATTCGTAATAAACGAAATACTTAGGCTAAAGTATCATGCCGGAAAGGAGTACCGTTAAAAGTA
This sequence comes from Chamaenerion angustifolium, assembly GCA_946814005.1. Lineage (NCBI taxonomy): Eukaryota > Viridiplantae > Streptophyta > Magnoliopsida > Myrtales > Onagraceae > Chamaenerion > Chamaenerion angustifolium. The sequence goes on from OX328274.1 coordinate 15,412,389, forward strand.
TATTATAAACTTCATACGTTAGTATAATTAGCTTAAACTTTTAAACAAGTTTGATTAGAAGATAAATGGAGTTCATTTGAAGAAACTTAAGAGATATAAGAAATTGTTTAAAATTCTTATGGGTGTGGTACCATCATACAAAATAAATTAGTATTCGTAATAAACAAAATACCGAGGCTAAACTATCATGCCGGAAAGGAGTACCGTTAAAATTATATTATAAACTTCATTCGGTAGTATAATTTGCTTAAACCTTTCAACCAGTTTTATTATAGAAGATAAACGGAGTTCGTTTGAAGAATCTTACGAGATAGAAGAAATTGTATGAAACTGTTATGGTTGATGGTACATCATACGAAATAAATTATTATTCGTAATCAACAAAATACTTAGGCTAAAGTATCATGCCGGAAAGGAGTACCGTTAAAAGTATATTAAAAACTTCATATGTTAGTATAATTAGCTTAAACTTTTAAACGAGTTTGAATAGAAGATAAACGGAATTCGCTTATAGAAACTTAAGAGATATAAGAAATTGTAAGAAACTCTTATGGTTGTGGTTCCATCATACGAAATAAATTATTATTCGTAATCAACGAAATACTTAGGCTAAAGTATCATGCCGGAAAGGAGTACCGTTAAAACTATATTAAAAACTTCATACGTTAGTATAAGTAGCTTAAACGTTTAAACGAGTTTGACTAGAAGATAAACGGAGTTCTCTTAAAGAAACTTACGAGAAATAAGAAATTGTATGAAACTCTTATGCTTATGGTTCCATCATACAAAATAAATTATCATTCGTAATAAACGAAATACTTAGGCTAAAGTATCATGCCGGAAAGGAGTACCGTTAAAAGTATATTATAAACTTCATACGTTAGTATAATTAGCTTAAACTTTTAAACAAGTTTGATTAGAAGATAAATGGAGTTCATTTGAAGAAACTTAAGAGATATAAGAAATTGTTTAAAATTCTTATGGGTGTGGTACCATCATACAAAATAAATTAGTATTCGTAATAAACAAAATACCGAGGCTAAACTATCATGCCGGAAAGGAGTACCGTTAAAATTATATTATAAACTTCATTCGGTAGTATAATTTGCTTAAACCTTTCAACCAGTTTTATTATAGAAGATAAATGGAGTTCGTTTGAAGAATCTTACGAGATAGAAGAAATTGTATGAAACTGTTATGGTTGATGGTACATCATACGAAATAAATTATTATTCGTAATCAACAAAATACTTAGGCTAAAGTATCATGCCGGAAAGGAGTACCGTTAAAAGTATATTAAAAACTTCATATGTTAGTATAATTAGCTTAAACTTTTAAACGAGTTTGAATAGAAGATAAACGGAATTCGCTTATAGAAACTTAAGAGATATAAGAAATTGTAAGAAACTCTTATGGTTGTGGTTCCATCATACGAAATAAATTATTATTCGTAATCAACGAAATACTTAGGCTAAAGTATCATGCCGGAAAGGAGTACCGTTAAAACTATATTAAAAACTTCATACGTTAGTATAAGTAGCTTAAACGTTTAAACGAGTTTGACTAGAAGATAAACGGAGTTCTCTTAAAGAAACTTACGAGAAATAAGAAATTGTATCAAACTCTTATGCTTATGGTTCCATCATACAAAATAAATTATCATTCGTAATAAACGAAATACTTAGGCTAAAGTATCATGCCGGAAAGGAGTACCGTTAAAAGTATATTATAAACTTCATACGTTAGTATAATTAGCTTAAACTTTTAAACAAGTTTGATTAGAAGATAAATGGAGTTCATTTGAAGAAACTTAAGAGATATAAGAAATTGTTTAAAATTCTTATGGGTGTGGTACCATCATACAAAATAAATTAGTATTCGTAATAAACAAAATACCGAGGCTAAACTATCATGCCGGAAAGGAGTACCGTTAAAATTATATTATAAACTTCATTCGGTAGTATAATTTGCTTAAACCTTTCAACCAGTTTTATTATAGAAGATAAACGGAGTTCGTTTGAAGAATCTTACGAGATAGAAGAAATTGTATGAAACTGTTATGGTTGATGGTACATCATACGAAATAAATTATTATTCGTAATCAACAAAATACTTAGGCTAAAGTATCATGCCGGAAAGGAGTACCGTTAAAAGTATATTAAAAACTTCATATGTTAGTATAATTAGCTTAAACTTTTAAACGAGTTTGAATAGAAGATAAACGGAATTCGCTTATAGAAACTTAAGAGATATAAGAAATTGTAAGAAACTCTTATGGTTGTGGTTCCATCATACGAAATAAATTATTATTCGTAATCAACGAAATACTTAGGCTAAAGTATCATGCCGGAAAGGAGTACTGTTGAAACTATATTAAAAACTTCATACGTTAGTATAAGTAGCTAAAACTTTTAAACGAGTTTGATTAGAAGATAAACGGAGTTCGCTTAAAGAAACGTACGAGATATAAGAAAAAGTATGAAACTCTTATGGTTATGGTTCCATCATACGAAATAAATTATCATTCGTAATAAATGAAATACTTAGGCTAAAGTATCATGCCGGAAAGGTGTACCGTTAAAAGTATATTATAAACTTCATACGTTAGTATAATTAGCTTAAACTTTTAAACAAGTTTGATTAGAAGATAAATGGAGTTCATTTGAAGAAACTTAAGAGATATAAGAAATTGTTTAAAATTCTTATGGGTGTGGTACCATCATACAAAATAAATTAGTATTCGTAATAAACAAAATACCGAGGCTAAACTATCATGCCGGAAAGGAGTACCGTTAAAATTATATTATAAACATCATTCAGTAGTATAATTTGCTTAAACCTTTCAACGAGTTTTATTATAGAAGATAAACGGAGTTCGTTTGTAGATACTTAAGAGATAGAAGAAATTGTATGAAACTGTTATGGTTGATGGTACATCATACGAAATAAATTATTACTCGTAATAAACGAAATACTTAGGCTAAAGTATTATGCCGGAAAAGAGTACCGTTAAAAGTATATTAAAAACTTCATATGTTAGTATAATTAGCTTAAACTTTTAAACGAGTTTGAATAGAAGATAAACGGAATTCGCTTATAGAAACTTAAGAGATATAAGAAATTGTAAGAAACTCTTATGGTTGTGGTTCCATCATACGAAATAAATTCTTATTCGTAATCAACGAAATACTTAGGCTAAAGTATCATGCCGGAAAGGAGTACCGTTAAAACTATATTAAAAACTTCATACGTTAGTATAAGTAGCTTAAACGTTTAAACGAGTTTGACTAGAAGATAAACGGAGTTCTCTTAAAGAAACTTACGAGAAATAAGAAATTGTATGAAACTCTTATGCTTATGGTTCCATCATACAAAATAAATTATCATTCGTAATAAACGAAATACTTAGGCTAAAGTATCATGCCGGAAAGGAGTACCGTTAAAAGTATATTATAAACTTCATACGTTAGTATAATTAGCTTAAACTTTTAAACAAGTTTGATTAGAAGATAAATGGAGTTCATTTGAAGAAACTTAAGAGATATAAGAAATTGTTTAAAATTCTTATGGGTGTGGTACCATCATACAAAATAAATTAGTATTCGTAATAAACAAAATACCGAGGCTAAACTATCATGCCGGAAAGGAGTACCGTTAAAATTATATTATAAACTTCATTCGGTAGTATAATTTGCTTAAACCTTTCAACCAGTTTTATTATAGAAGATAAACGGAGTTCGTTTGAAGAATCTTACGAGATAGAAGAAATTGTATGAAACTGTTATGGTTGATGGTACATCATACGAAATAAATTATTATTCGTAATCAACAAAATACTTAGGCTAAAGTATCATGCCGGAAAGGAGTACCGTTAAAAGTATATTAAAAACTTCATATGTTAGTATAATTAGCTTAAACTTTTAAACGAGTTTGAATAGAAGATAAACGGAATTCGCTTATAGAAACTTAAGAGATATAAGAAATTGTAAGAAACTCTTATGGTTGTGGTTCCATCATACGAAATAAATTATTATTCGTAATCAACGAAATACTTAGGCTAAAGTATCATGCCGGAAAGGAGTACTGTTGAAACTATATTAAAAACTTCATACGTTAGTATAAGTAGCTAAAACTTTTAAACGAGTTTGATTAGAAGATAAACGGAGTTCGCTTAAAGAAACGTACGAGATATAAGAAATTGTTTAAAATTCTTATGGGTGTGGTACCATCATACAAAATAAATTAGTATTCGTAATAAACAAAATCCCGAGCCTAAACTATCATGCCGGAAAGGAGTACCGTTAAAATTATATTATAAACATCATTCAGTAGTTTAATTTGCTTAAACCTTTCAACGAGTTTTATTATAAAAGATAAACGGAGTTCGTTTGTAGAAACTTATGAGATAGAAGATATTGTATGAAACTGTTATGGTTGATGGTACATCATACAAAATAAATTATTACTCGTAATAAACGAAATACTTAGGCTAAAGTATTATGCCGGAAAGGAGTACCGTTAAAAGTATAATATAAACTTCACACGTTAGTATAATTAGCTTGAACATTTAAACGATTTTGATTAGAATATAAACGGAGTTCGCTTAAAGAAACTTACGAGATGTAAGAAATTGTATGAAACTCTTATGGGTGTGGTTCAATCATACGAAATAAATTATTATTCGTAATCAACAAAATACTTAGGCTAAAGTATCATGCTGGAATGGAGTGCCGTTAAATGTATATTAAAAACTTCATACATTAGTATAATTAGCTTAAACTTTTAAACGAGTTTGAATAGAAGATAAACGGAGTTCTCTTAAAGAAACTTACGAGATATAAGAAATTGTATGAAACTCTTATGGTTATGGTTCCATCATACGAAATAAATTATCATTCGTAATCAACGAAATACTTAGGCTAAAGTATCATGCCGGAAAGGAGTACCGTTAAAACTATATTAAAAACTTCATACGTTAGTATAAGTAGCTTAAACGTTTAAACGAGTTTGATTAGATGATAAACGGAGTTCGCTTAAAGAAACTTACGTGATATAAGAAATTGTATAAAATTCTTATGGGTGTGTTACCATTATACAAAATAAATTAGTATTCGTAATAAACAAAATACCGAGGCTAAACTATCATGCCGGAAAGGAGTACCGTTAAAATTATATTATAAACTTCATTCGGTAGTATAATTTGCTTAAACCTTTCAACGAGTTTTATTATAGAAGATAAACGGAGTTCGTTTGAAGAAACTTACGAGATAGAAGAAATTGTATGAAACTGTTATGGTTGATGGTACATCATACGAAATAAATTATTATTCGTAATCAACAAAATAATTAGGCTAAAGTATCACTCCGGAAACGAGTATCGTTAAAACTATATTAAAAACTTCATACGTTAGTATAATTAGCTTAAAATTTTAAACGAGTTTGATTGGAAGATAAACAGAGTTCGTTTAAAGAAACTTACGAGATATAAGAAATAGTATGAAACTCTTATGGTTGTGGTTCCATCATACGAAATAAATTATTATTCGTAATCAACGAAATACTTAGGCTAAAGTATCATGCTGGAAAGGAGTACCGTTAAAAGTATATTAAAAACTTCATACGTTAGTGTAATTAGCTTAAACATTTAAACGAGTTTGATTAGAAAATAAACGGAGTTCGCTTAAAGAAACTTACGAGATATAAGAAATTGTATGAAACTCTTATGGTTATGGTTCCATCATACGAAATAAATTATTATTCGTAATCAACGAAATACTTAGGCTAAAGTATCATGCCGAAAAGGAGTACCGTTAAAATTATATTAATAACTTCATACGTTAGTATAATTAGCTTAAACGTTTAAACGAGTTTGATTAGAAGATAAACGGAGTTCGCTTAAAGAAACTTACGAGATATAAGAAATTGTATGAAACTCTTATGGTTATGGTTCCATCATACGAAATAAATTATCATTCGTAATAAACGAAATACTTAGGATAAAGTATCATACCGGAAAGGTGTACCGTTAAAAGTATATTTTAAACTTCATACGTTAGTATAATTAGCTTAAACTTTTAAACGAGTTTGATTAGAAGATAAACGGAGTTCGATTAAAGAAACTTAAGAGATAGAAGAAATTGTATAAAATTCTTATGGGTGTGGTTCCATCATACAAAATAAATTAGTATTCGTAATAAACAAAATACCGAGGCTAAACTATCATGCCGGAAAGGAGTACCGTTAAAATTATATTATAAACTTCATTCGATAGTATAATTTGCTTAAACCTTTCAACCAGTTTTATTATAGAAGATAAACGGAGTTCGTTTGAAGAATCTTACGAGATAGAAGAAATTGTATGAAACTGTTATGGTTGATGGTACATCATACGAAATAAATTATTATTCGTAATCAACAAAATACTTAGGCTAAAGTATTATGCCGGAAAGGAGTACCGTTAAAAGTATATTAAAAACTTCATATGTTAGTATAATTAGCTTAAACTTTTAAACGAGTTTGAATAGAAGATAAACGGAATTCGCTTATAGAAACTTAAGAGATATAAGAAATTGTAAGAAACTCTTATGGTTGTGGTTCCATCATACGAAATAAATTATTATTCGTAATCAACGAAATACTTAGGCTAAAGTATCATGCCGGAAAGGAGTACTGTTGAAACTATATTAAAAACTTCATACGTTAGTATAAGTAGCTAAAACTTTTAAACGAGTTTGACTAGAAGATAAACGGAGTTCGCTTAAAGAAACGTACGAGATATAAGAAAAAGTATGAAACTCTTATGGTTATGGTTCCATCATACGAAATAAATTATCATTCGTAATAAATGAAATACTTAGGCTAAAGTATCATGCCGGAAAGGTGTACCGTTAAAAGTATATTATAAACTTCATACGTTAGTATAATTAGCTTAAACTTTTAAACAAGTTTGATTAGAAGATAAATGGAGTTCATTTGAAGAAACTTAAGAGATATAAGAAATTGTTTAAAATTCTTATGGGTGTGGTACCATCATACAAAATAAATTAGTATTCGTAATAAACAAAATCCCGAGCCTAAACTATCATGCCGGAAAGGAGTACCGTTAAAATTATATTATAAACATCATTCAGTAGTTTAATTTGCTTAAACCTTTCAACGAGTTTTATTATAAAAGATAAACGGAGTTCGTTTGTAGAAACTTATGAGATAGAAGAAATTGTATGAAACTGTTATGGTTGATGGTACATCATACAAAATAAATTACTACTCGTAATAAACGAAATACTTAGGCTAAAGTATTATGCCGGAAAGGAGTACCGTTAAAAGTATAATATAAACTTCACACGTTAGTATAATTAGCTTGAACATTTAAACGATTTTGATTAGAATATAAACGGAGTTCGCTTAAAGAAACTTACGAGATGTAAGAAATTGTATGAAACTCTTATGGGTGTGGTTCAATCATACGAAATAAATTATTATTCGTAATCAACAAAATACTTAGGCTAAAGTATCATGCTGGAATGGAGTGCCGTTAAATGTATATTAAAAACTTCATACATTAGTATAATTAGCTTAAACTTTTAAACGAGTTTGAATAGAAGATAAACGGAGTTCTCTTAAAGAAACTTACGAGATATAAGAAATTGTATGAAACTCTTATGGTTATGGTTCCATCATACGAAATAAATTATCATTCGTAATCAACGAAATACTTAGGCTAAAGTATCATGCCGGAAAGGAGTACCGTTAAAACTATATTAAAAACTTCATACGTTAGTATAAGTAGCTTAAACGTTTAAACGAGTTTGATTAGAAGATAAACGGAGTTCGCTTAAAGAAACTTACGTGATATAAGAAATTGTATAAAATTCTTATGGGTGTGTTACCATTATACAAAATAAATTAGTATTCGTAATAAACAAAATACCGAGGCTAAACTATCATGCCGGAAAGGAGTACCGTTAAAATTATATTATAAACTTCATTCGGTAGTATAATTTGCTTAAACCTTTCAACGAGTTTTATTATGGAAGATAAACGGAGTTCGTTTGAAGAAACTTACGAGATAGAAGAAATTGTATGAAACTGTTATGGTTGATGGTACATCATACGAAATAAATTATTATTCGTAATCAACAAAATAATTAGGCTAAAGTATCACTCCGGAAACGAGTATCGTTAAAACTATATTAAAAACTTCATACGTTAGTATAATTAGCTTAAAATTTTAAACGAGTTTGATTGGAAGATAAACAGAGTTCGTTTAAAGAAACTTACGAGATATAAGAAATAGTATGAAACTCTTATGGTTGTGGTTCCATCATACGAAATAAATTATTATTCGTAATCAACGAAATACTTAGGCTAAAGTATCATGCTGGAAAGGAGTACCGTTAAAAGTATATTAAAAACTTCATACGTTAGTATAATTAGCTTAAACATTTAAACGAGTTTGATTAGAAAATAAACGGAGTTCGCTTAAAGAAACTTACGAGATATAAGAAATTGTATGAAACTCTTATGGTTATGGTTCCATCATACGAAATAAATTATTATTCGTAATCAACGAAATACTTAGGCTAAAGTATCATGCCGAAAAGGAGTACCGTTAAAATTATATTAATAACTTCATACGTTAGTATAATTAGCTTAAACGTTTAAACGAGTTTGATTAGAAGATAAACGGAGTTCGCTTAAAGAAACTTACGAGATATAAGAAATTGTATGAAACTCTTATGGTTATGGTTCCATCATACGAAATAAATTATCATTCGTAATAAACGAAATACTTAGGATAAAGTATCATACCGGAAAGGTGTACCGTTAAAAGTATATTTTAAACTTCATACGTTAGTATAATTAGCTTAAACTTTTAAACGAGTTTGATTAGAAGATAAACGGAGTTCGATTAAAGAAACTTAAGAGATAGAAGAAATTGTATAAAATTCTTATGGGTGTGGTTCCATCATACAAAATAAATTAGTATTCGTAATAAACAAAATACCGAGGCTAAACTATCATGCCGGAAAGGAGTACCGTTAAAATTATATTATAAACTTCATTCGATAGTATAATTTGCTTAAACCTTTCAACCAGTTTTATTATAGAAGATAAACGGAGTTCGTTTGAAGAATCTTACGAGATAGAAGAAATTGTATGAAACTGTTATGGTTGATGGTACATCATACGAAATAAATTATTATTCGTAATCAACAAAATACTTAGGCTAAAGTATTATGCCGGAAAGGAGTACCGTTAAAAGTATATTAAAAACTTCATATGTTAGTATAATTAGCTTAAACTTTTAAACGAGTTTGAATAGAAGATAAACGGAATTCGCTTATAGAAACTTAAGAGATATAAGAAATTGTAAGAAACTCTTATGGTTGTGGTTCCATCATACGAAATAAATTATTATTCGTAATCAACGAAATACTTAAGCTAAAGTATCATGCCGGAAAGGAGTACCGTTAAAACTATATTAAAATCTTCATACGTTAGTATAAGTAGCTTAAACGTTTAAACGAGTTTGACTAGAAGATAAACGGAGTTCTCTTAAAGAAACTTACGAGAAATAAGAAATTGTATGAAACTCTTATGCTTATGGTTCCATCATACAAAATAAATTATCATTCGTAATAAACGAAATACTTAGGCTAAAGTATCATGCCGGAAAGGAGTACCGTTAAAAGTATATTATAAACTTCATACGTTAGTATAATTAGCTTAAACTTTTAAACAAGTTTGATTAGAAGATAAATGGAGTTCATTTGAAGAAACTTAAGAGATATAAGAAATTGTTTAAAATTCTTATGGGTGTGGTACCATCATACAAAATAAATTAGTATTCGTAATAAACAAAATACCGAGGCTAAACTATCATGCCGGAAAGGAGTACCGTTAAAATTATATTATAAACTTCATTCGGTAGTATAATTTGCTTAAACCTTTCAACCAGTTTTATTATAGAAGATAAACGGAGTTCGTTTGAAGAATCTTACGAGATAGAAGAAATTGTATGAAACTGTTATGGTTGATGGTACATCATACGAAATAAATTATTATTCGTAATCAACAAAATACTTAGGCTAAAGTATCATGCCGGAAAGGAGTACCGTTAAAAGTATATTAAAAACTTCATATGTTAGTATAATTAGCTTAAACTTTTAAACGAGTTTGAATAGAAGATAAACGGAATTCGCTTATAGAAACTTAAGAGATATAAGAAATTGTAAGAAACTCTTATGGTTGTGGTTCCATCATACGAAATAAATTATTATTCGTAATCAACGAAATACTTAGGCTAAAGTATCATGCCGGAAAGGAGTACTGTTGAAACTATATTAAAAACTTCATACGTTAGTATAAGTAGCTAAAACTTTTAAACGAGTTTGATTAGAAGATAAACGGAGTTCGCTTAAAGAAACGTACGAGATATAAGAAAAAGTATGAAACTCTTATGGTTATGGTTCCATCATACGAAATAAATTATCATTCGTAATAAATGAAATACTTAGGCTAAAGTATCATGCCGGAAAGGTGTACCGTTAAAAGTATATTATAAACTTCATACGTTAGTATAATTAGCTTAAACTTTTAAACAAGTTTGATTAGAAGATAAATGGAGTTCATTTGAAGAAACTTAAGAGATATAAGAAATTGTTTAAAATTCTTATGGGTGTGGTACCATCATACAAAATAAATTAGTATTCGTAATAAACAAAATCCCGAGGCTAAACTATCATGCCGGAAAGGAGTACCGTTAAAATTATATTATAAACATCATTCAGTAGTTTAATTTGCTTAAACCTTTCAACGAGTTTTATTATAAAAGATAAACGGAGTTCGTTTGTAGAAACTTATGAGATAGAAGAAATTGTATGAAACTGTTATGGTTGATGGTACATCATACAAAATAAATTATTACTCGTAATAAACGAAATACTTAGGCTAAAGTATTATGCCGGAAAGGAGTACCGTTAAAAGTATAATATAAACTTCACACGTTAGTATAATTAGCTTGAACATTTAAACGATTTTGATTAGAATATAAACGGAGTTCGCTTAAAGAAACTTACGAGATGTAAGAAATTGTATGAAACTCTTATGGGTGTGGTTCAATCGTACGAAATAAATTATTATTCGTAATCAACAAAATACTTAGGCTAAAGTATCATGCTGGAATGGAGTGCCGTTAAATGTATATTAAAAACTTCATACATTAGTATAATTAGCTTAAACTTTTAAACGAGTTTGAATAGAAGATAAACGGAGTTCTCTTAAAGAAACTTACGAGATATAAGAAATTGTATGAAACTCTTATGGTTATGGTTCCATCATACGAAATAAATTATCATTCGTAATCAACGAAATACTTAGGCTAAAGTATCATGCCGGAAAGGAGTACCGTTAAAACTATATTAAAAACTTCATACGTTAGTATAAGTAGCTTAAACGTTTAAACGAGTTTGATTAGAAGATAAACGGAGTTCGCTTAAAGAAACTTACGTGATATAAGAAATTGTATAAAATTCTTATGGGTGTGTTACCATTATACAAAATAAATTAGTATTCGTAATAAACAAAATACCGAGGCTAAACTATCATGCCGGAAAGGAGTACCGTTAAAATTATATTATAAACTTCATTCGGTAGTATAATTTGCTTAAACCTTTCAACGAGTTTTATTATAGAAGATAAACGGAGTTCGTTTGAAGAAACTTACGAGATAGAAGAAATTGTATGAAACTGTTATGGTTGATGGTACATCATACGAAATAAATTATTATTCGTAATCAACAAAATAATTAGGCTAAAGTATCACTCCGGAAACGAGTATCGTTAAAACTATATTAAAAACTTCATACGTTAGTATAATTAGCTTAAAATTTTAAACGAGTTTGATTGGAAGATAAACAGAGTTCGTTTAAAGAAACTTACGAGATATAAGAAATTGTATGAAACTCTTATGGTTGTGGTTCCATCATACGAAATAAATTATTATTCGTAATCAACGAAATACTTAGGCTAAAGTATCATGCTGGAAAGGAGTACCGTTAAAAGTATATTAAAAACTTCATACGTTAGTATAATTAGCTTAAACATTTAAACGAGTTTGATTAGAAAATAAACGGAGTTCGCTTAAAGAAACTTACGAGATATAAGAAATTGTATGAAACTCTTATGGTTATGGTTCCATCATACGAAAGAAATTATTATTCGTAATCAACGAAATACTTAGGCTAAAGTATCATGCCGAAAAGGAGTACCGTTAAAATTATATTAATAACTTCATACGTTAGTATAATTAGCTTAAACGTTTAAACGAGTTTGATTAGAAGATAAACGGAGTTCGCTTAAAGAAACTTACGAGATATAAGAAATTGTATGAAACTCTTATGGTTATGGTTCCATCATACGAAATAAATTATCATTCGTAATAAACGAAATACTTAGGATAAAGTATCATACCGGAAAGGTGTACCGTTAAAAGTATATTTTAAACTTCATACGTTAGTATAATTAGCTTAAACTTTTAAACGAGTTTGATTAGAAGATAAACGGAGTTCGATTAAAGAAACTTAAGAGATAGAAGAAATTGTATAAAATTCTTATGGGTGTGGTTCCATCATACAAAATAAATTAGTATTCGTAATAAACAAAATACCGAGGCTAAACTATCATGCCGGAAAGGAGTACCGTTAAAATTATATTATAAACTTCATTCGGTAGTATAATTTGCTTAAACCATTCAACCAGTTTTATTATAGAAGATAAACGGAGTTCGTTTGAAGAATCTTACGAGATAGACGAAATTGTATGAAACTGTTATGGTTGATGGTACATCATACGAAATAAATTATTATTCGTAATCAACAAAATACTTAGGCTAAAGTATTATGCCGGAAAGGAGTACCGTTAAAAGTATATTAAAAACTTCATATGTTAGTATAATTAGCTTAAACTTTTAAACAAGTTTGATTAGAAGATAAATGGAGTTCATTTGAAGAAACTTAAGAGATATAAGAAATTGTTTAAAATTCTTATGGGTGTGGTACCATCATACAAAATAAATTAGTATTCGTAATAAACAAAATACCGAGGCTAAACTATCATGCCGGAAAGGAGTACCGTTAAAATTATATTATAAACTTCATTCGGTAGTATAATTTGCTTAAACCTTTCAACCAGTTTTATTATAGAAGATAAACGGAGTTCGTTTGAAGAATCTTACGAGATAGAAGAAATTGTATGAAACTGTTATGGTTGATGGTACATCATACGAAATAAATTATTATTCGTAATCAACAAAATACTTAGGCTAAAGTATCATGCCGGAAAGGAGTACCGTTAAAAGTATATTAAAAACTTCATATGTTAGTATAATTAGCTTAAACTTTTAAACGAGTTTGAATAGAAGATAAACGGAATTCGCTTATAGAAACTTAAGAGATATAAGAAATTGTAAGAAACTCTTATGGTTGTGGTTCCATCATACGAAATAAATTATTATTCGTAATCAACGAAATACTTAGGCTAAAGTATCATGCCGGAAAGGAGTACTGTTGAAACTATATTAAAAACTTCATACGTTAGTATAAGTAGCTAAAACTTTTAAACGAGTTTGATTAGAAGATAAACGGAGTTCGCTTAAAGAAACGTACGAGATATAAGAAAAAGTATGAAACTCTTATGGTTATGGTTCCATCATACGAAATAAATTATCATTCGTAATAAATGAAATACTTAGGCTAAAGTATCATGCCGGAAAGGTGTACCGTTAAAAGTATATTATAAACTTCATACGTTAGTATAATTAGCTTAAACTTTTAAACAAGTTTGATTAGAAGATAAATGGAGTTCATTTGAAGAAACTTAAGAGATATAAGAAATTGTTTAAAATTCTTATGGGTGTGGTACCATCATACAAAATAAATTAGTATTCGTAATAAACAAAATCCCGAGGCTAAACTATCATGCCGGAAAGGAGTACCGTTAAAATTATATTATAAACATCATTCAGTAGTTTAATTTGCTTAAACCTTTCAACGAGTTTTATTATAAAAGATAAACGGAGTTCGTTTGTAGAAACTTATGAGATAGAAGAAATTGTATGAAACTGTTATGGTTGATGGTACATCATACAAAATAAATTATTACTCGTAATAAACGAAATACTTAGGCTAAAGTATTATGCCGGAAAGGAGTACCGTTAAAAGTATAATATAAACTTCACACGTTAGTATAATTAGCTTGAACATTTAAACGATTTTGATTAGAATATAAACGGAGTTCGCTTAAAGAAACTTACGAGATGTAAGAAATTGTATGAAACTCTTATGGGTGTGGTTCAATCGTACGAAATAAATTATTATTCGTAATCAACAAAATACTTAGGCTAAAGTATCATGCTGGAATGGAGTGCCGTTAAATGTATATTAAAAACTTCATACATTAGTATAATTAGCTTAAACTTTTAAACGAGTTTGAATAGAAGATAAACGGAGTTCTCTTAAAGAAACTTACGAGATATAAGAAATTGTATGAAACTCTTATGGTTATGGTTCCATCATACGAAATAAATTATCATTCGTAATCAACGAAATACTTAGGCTAAAGTATCATGCCGGAAAGGAGTACCGTTAAAACTATATTAAAAACTTCATACGTTAGTATAAGTAGCTTAAACGTTTAAACGAGTTTGATTAGAAGATAAACGGAGTTCGCTTAAAGAAACTTACGTGATATAAGAAATTGTATAAAATTCTTATGGGTGTGTTACCATTATACAAAATAAATTAGTATTCGTAATAAACAAAATACCGAGGCTAAACTATCATGCCGGAAAGGAGTACCGTTAAAATTATATTATAAACTTCATTCGGTAGTATAATTTGCTTAAACCTTTCAACGAGTTTTATTATAGAAGATAAACGGAGTTCGTTTGAAGAAACTTACGAGATAGAAGAAATTGTATGAAACTGTTATGGTTGATGGTACATCATACGAAATAAATTATTATTCGTAATCAACAAAATAATTAGGCTAAAGTATCACTCCGGAAACGAGTATCGTTAAAACTATATTAAAAACTTCATACGTTAGTATAATTAGCTTAAAATTTTAAACGAGTTTGATTGGAAGATAAACAGAGTTCGTTTAAAGAAACTTACGAGATATAAGAAATTGTATGAAACTCTTATGGTTGTGGTTCCATCATACGAAATAAATTATTATTCGTAATCAACGAAATACTTAGGCTAAAGTATCATGCTGGAAAGGAGTACCGTTAAAAGTATATTAAAAACTTCATACGTTAGTATAATTAGCTTAAACATTTAAACGAGTTTGATTAGAAAATAAACGGAGTTCGCTTAAAGAAACTTACGAGATATAAGAAATTGTATGAAACTCTTATGGTTATGGTTCCATCATACGAAAGAAATTATTATTCGTAATCAACGAAATACTTAGGCTAAAGTATCATGCCGAAAAGGAGTACCGTTAAAATTATATTAATAACTTCATACGTTAGTATAATTAGCTTAAACGTTTAAACGAGTTTGATTAGAAGATAAACGGAGTTCGCTTAAAGAAACTTACGAGATATAAGAAATTGTATGAAACTCTTATGGTTATGGTTCCATCATACGAAATAAATTATCATTCGTAATAAACGAAATACTTAGGATAAAGTATCATACCGGAAAGGTGTACCGTTAAAAGTATATTTTAAACTTCATACGTTAGTATAATTAGCTTAAACTTTTAAACGAGTTTGATTAGAAGATAAACGGAGTTCGATTAAAGAAACTTAAGAGATAGAAGAAATTGTATAAAATTCTTATGGGTGTGGTTCCATCATACAAAATAAATTAGTATTCGTAATAAACAAAATACCGAGGCTAAACTATCATGCCGGAAAGGAGTACCGTTAAAATTATATTATAAACTTCATTCGGTAGTATAATTTGCTTAAACCATTCAACCAGTTTTATTATAGAAGATAAACGGAGTTCGTTTGAAGAATCTTACGAGATAGACGAAATTGTATGAAACTGTTATGGTTGATGGTACATCATACGAAATAAATTATTATTCGTAATCAACAAAATACTTAGGCTAAAGTATTATGCCGGAAAGGAGTACCGTTAAAAGTATATTAAAAACTTCATATGTTAGTATAATTAGCTTAAACTTTTAAACGAGTTTGAATAGAAGATAAACGGAATTCGCTTATAGAAACTTAAGAGATATAAGAAATTGTAAGAAACTCTTATGGTTGTGGTTCCATCATACGAAATAAATTATTATTCGTAATCAACGAAATACTTAGGCTAAAGTATCATGCCGTAAAGGAGTACTGTTGAAACTATATTAAAAACTTCATACGTTAGTATAAGTAGCTAAAACTTTTAAACGAGTTTGATTAGAAGATAAACGGAGTTCGCTTAAAGAAACGTACGAGATATAAGAAAAAGTATGAAACTCTTATGGTTATGGTTCCATCATACGAAATAAATTATCATTCGTAATAAATGAAATACTTAGGCTAAAGTATCATGCCGGAAAGGTGTACCGTTAAAAGTATATTATAAACTTCATACGTTAGTATAATTAGCTTAAACTTTTAAACAAGTTTGATTAGAAGATACATGGAGTTCATTTGAAGAAACTTAAGAGATATAAGAAATTGTTTAAAATTCTTATGGGTGTGGTACCATCATACAAAATAAATTAGTATTCGTAATAAACAAAATCCCGAGGCTAAACTATCATGCCGGAAAGGAGTACCGTTAAAATTATATTATAAACATCATTCAGTAGTTTAATTTGCTTAAACCTTTCAACGAGTTTTATTATAAAAGATAAACGGAGTTCGTTTGTAGAAACTTATGAGATAGAAGAAATTGTATGAAACTGTTATGGTTGATGGTACATCATACAAAATAAATTATTACTCGTAATAAACGAAATACTTAGGCTAAAGTATTATGCCGGAAAGGAGTACCGTTAAAAGTATAATATAAACTTCACACGTTAGTATAATTAGGTTGAACATTTAAACGATTTTGATTAGAATATAAACGGAGTTCGCTTAAAGAAACTTACGAGATGTAAGAAATTGTATGAAACTCTTATGGGTGTGGTTCAATCATACGAAATAAATTATTATTCGTAATCAACAAAATACTTAGGCTAAAGTATCATGCTGGAATGGAGTGCCGTTAAATGTATATTAAAAACTTCATACATTAGTATAATTAGCTTAAACTTTTAAACGAGTTTGAATAGAAGATAAACGGAGTTCTCTTAAAGAAACTTACGAGATATAAGAAATTGTATGAAACTCTTATGGTTATGGTTCCATCATACGAAATAAATTATCATTCGTAATCAACGAAATACTTAGGCTAAAGTATCATGCCGGAAAGGAGTACCGTTAAAACTATATTAAAAACTTCATACGTTAGTATAAGTAGCTTAAACGTTTAAACGAGTTTGATTAGAAGATAAACGGAGTTCGCTTAAAGAAACTTACGTGATATAAGAAATTGTATAAAATTCTTATGGGTGTGTTACCATTATACAAAATAAATTAGTATTCGTAATAAACAAAATACCGAGGCTAAACTATCATGCCGGAAAGGAGTACCGTTAAAATTATATTATAAACTTCATTCGGTAGTATAATTTGCTTAAACCTTTCAACGAGTTTTATTATAGAAGATAAACGGAGTTCGTTTGAAGAAACTTACGAGATAGAAGAAATTGTATGAAACTGTTATGGTTGATGGTACATCATACGAAATAAATTATTATTCGTAATCAACAAAATAATTAGGCTAAAGTATCACTCCGGAAACGAGTATCGTTAAAACTATATTAAAAACTTCATACGTTAGTATAATTAGCTTAAAATTTTAAACGAGTTTGATTGGAAGATAAACAGAGTCCGTTTAAAGAAACTTACGAGATATAAGAAATTGTATGAAACTCTTATGGTTGTGGTTCCATCATACGAAATAAATTATTATTCGTAATCAACGAAATACTTAGGCTAAAGTATCATGCTGGAAAGGAGTACCGTTAAAAGTATATTAAAAACTTCATACGTTAGTATAATTAGCTTAAACATTTAAACGAATTTGATTAGAAAATAAACGGAGTTCGCTTAAAGAAACTTACGAGATATAAGAAATTGTATGAAACTCTTATGGTTATGGTTCCATCATACGAAATAAATTATTATTCGTAATCAACGAAATACTTAGGCTAAAGTATCATGCCGAAAAGGAGTACCGTTAAAATTATATTAATAACTTCATACGTTAGTATAATTAGCTTAAACGTTTAAACGAGTTTGATTAGAAGATAAACGGAGTTCGCTTAAAGAAACTTACGAGATATAAGAAATTGTATGAAACTCTTATGGTTATGGTTCCATCATACGAAATAAATTATCATTCGTAATAAACGAAATACTTAGGATAAAGTATCATACCGGAAAGGTGTACCGTTAAAAGTATATTTTAAACTTCATACGTTAGTATAATTAGCTTAAACTTTTAAACGAGTTTGATTAGAAGATAAACGGAGTTCGATTAAAGAAACTTAAGAGATAGAAGAAATTGTATAAAATTCTTATGGGTGTGGTTCCATCATACAAAATAAATTAGTATTCGTAATAAACAAAATACCGAGGCTAAACTATCATGCCGGAAAGGAGTACCGTTAAAATTATATTATAAACTTCATTCGGTAGTATAATTTCCTTAAACCTTTCAACCAGTTTTATTATAGAAGATAAACGGAGTTCGTTTGAAGAATCTTACGAGATAGAAGAAATTGTATGAAACTGTTATGGTTGATGGTACATCATACGAAATAAATTATTATTCGTAATCAACAAAATACTTAGGCTAAAGTATTATGCCGGAAAGGAGTACCGTTAAAACTATATTAAAAACTTCATACGTTAGTATAAGTAGCTTAAACGTTTAAACGAGTTTGATTAGAAGATAAACGGAGTTCGCTTAAAGAAACTTACGTGATATAAGAAATTGTATAAAATTCTTATGGGTGTGGTACCATCATATAAAATAAATTAGTATTCGTAATAAACAAAATCCCGAGGCTAAACTATCATGCCGGAAAGGAGTACCGTTAAAATTATATTATAAACATCATTCAGTAGTTTAATTTGATTAAACCTTTCAACGAGTTTTATTATAAAAGATAAACGGAGTTCGTTTGTAGAAACTTATGAGATAGAAGAAATTGTATGAAACTGTTATGGTTGATGGTACATCATACGAAATAAATTATTACTCGTAATAAACGAAATACTTAGGCTAAAGTATTATGCCGGAAAGGAGTACCGTTAAAAGTATAATATAAACTTCACACGTTAGTATAATTAGCTTGAACATTTAAACGATTTTGATTAGAATATAAACGGAGTTCGCTTAAAGAAACTTACGAGATGTAAGAAATTGTATGAAACTCTTATGGGTGTGGTTCAATCATACGAAATAAATTATTATTCGTAATCAACAAAATACTTAGGCTAAAGTATCATGCTGGAATGGAGTGCCGTTAAATGTATATTAAAAACTTCATACATTAGTATAATTAGCTTAAACTTTTAAACGAGTTTGAATAGAAGATAAACGGAGTTCTCTTAAAGAAACTTACGAGATATAAGAAATTGTATGAAACTCTTATGGTTATGGTTCCATCATACGAAATAAATTATCATTCGTAATCAACGAAATACTTAGGCTAAAGTATCATGCCGGAAAGGAGTACCGTTAAAACTATATTAAAAACTTCATACGTTAGTATAAGTAGCTTAAACGTTTAAACGAGTTTGATTAGAAGATAAACGGAGTTCGCTTAAAGAAACTTACGTGATATAAGAAATTGTATAAAATTCTTATGGGTGTGTTACCATTATACAAAATAAATTAGTATTCGTAATAAACAAAATACCGAGGCTAAACTATCATGCCGGAAAGGAGTACCGTTAAAATTATATTATAAACTTCATTCGGTAGTATAATTTGCTTAAACCTTTCAACGAGTTTTATTATAGAAGATAAACGGAGTTCGTTTGAAGAAACTTACGAGATAGAAGAAATTGTATGAAACTGTTATGGTTGATGGTACATCATACGAAATAAATTATTATTCGTAATCAACAAAATAATTAGGCTAAAGTATCACTCCGGAAACGAGTATCGTTAAAACTATATTAAAAACTTCATACGTTAGTATAATTAGCTTAAAATTTTAAACGAGTTTGATTGGAAGATAAACAGAGTCCGTTTAAAGAAACTTACGAGATATAAGAAATTGTATGAAACTCTTATGGTTGTGGTTCCATCATACGAAATAAATTATTATTCGTAATCAACGAAATACTTAGGCTAAAGTATCATGCTGGAAAGGAGTACCGTTAAAAGTATATTAAAAACTTCATACGTTAGTATAATTAGCTTAAACATTTAAACGAATTTGATTAGAAAATAAACGGAGTTCGCTTAAAGAAACTTACGAGATATAAGAAATTGTATGAAACTCTTATGGTTATGGTTCCATCATACGAAATAAATTATTATTCGTAATCAACGAAATACTTAGGCTAAAGTATCATGCCGAAAAGGAGTACCGTTAAAATTATATTAATAACTTCATACGTTAGTATAATTAGCTTAAACGTTTAAACGAGTTTGATTAGAAGATAAACGGAGTTCGCTTAAAGAAACTTACGAGATATAAGAAATTGTATGAAACTCTTATGGTTATGGTTCCATCATACGAAATAAATTATCATTCGTAATAAACGAAATACTTAGGATAAAGTATCATACCGGAAAGGTGTACCGTTAAAAGTATATTTTAAACTTCATACGTTAGTATAATTAGCTTAAACTTTTAAACGAGTTTGATTAGAAGATAAACGGAGTTCGATTAAAGAAACTTAAGAGATAGAAGAAATTGTATAAAATTCTTATGGGTGTGGTTCCATCATACAAAATAAATTAGTATTCGTAATAAACAAAATACCGAGGCTAAACTATCATGCCGGAAAGGAGTACCGTTAAAATTATATTATAAACTTCATTCGGTAGTATAATTTGCTTAAACCTTTCAACCAGTTTTATTATAGAAGATAAACGGAGTTCGTTTGAAGAATCTTACGAGATAGAAGAAATTGTATGAAACTGTTATGGTTGATGGTACATCATACGAAATAAATTATTATTCGTAATCAACAAAATACTTAGGCTAAAGTATTATGCCGGAAAGGAGTACCGTTAAAACTATATTAAAAACTTCATACGTTAGTATAAGTAGCTTAAACGTTTAAACGAGTTTGATTAGAAGATAAACGGAGTTCGCTTAAAGAAACTTACGTGATATAAGAAATTGTATAAAATTCTTATGGGTGTGGTACCATCATACAAAATAAATTAGAATTCGTAATAAACAAAATCCCGAGGCTAAACTATCATGCCGGAAAGGAGTACCGTTAAAATTATATTATAAACATCATTCAGTAGTTTAATTTGATTAAACCTTTCAACGAGTTTTATTATAAAAGATAAACGGAGTTCGTTTGTAGAAACTTATGAGATAGAAGAAATTGTATGAAACTGTTATGGTTGATGGTACATCATACGAAATAAATTATTACTCGTAATAAACGAAATACTTAGGCTAAAGTATTATGCCGGAAAGGAGTACCGTTAAAAGTATAATATAAACTTCACACGTTAGTATAATTAGCTTGAACATTTAAACGATTTTGATTAGAATATAAACGGAGTTCGCTTAAAGAAACTTACGAGATGTAAGAAATTGTATGAAACTCTTATGGGTGTGGTTCCATCATACGAAATAAATTATTATTCGTAATCAACAAAATACTTAGGCTAAAGTATCATGCTGGAATGGAGTGCCGTTAAATGTATATTAAAAACTTCATACATTAGTATAATTAGCTTAAACTTTTAAACGAGTTTGAATAGAAGATAAACGGAGTTCTCTTAAAGAAACTTACGAGATATAAGAAATTGTATGAAACTCTTATGGTTATGGTTCCATCATACGAAATAAATTATCATTCGTAATCAACGAAATACTTAGGCTAAAGTATCATGCCGGAAAGGAGTACCGTTAAAACTATATTAAAAACTTCATACGTTAGTATAAGTAGCTTAAACGTTTAAACGAGTTTGATTAGAAGATAAACGGAGTTCGCTTAAAGAAACTTACGTGATATAAGAAATTGTATAAAATTCTTATGGGTGTGTTACCATTCTACAAAATAAATTAGCATTCGTAATAAACAAAATACCGAGGCTAAACTATCATGCCGGAAAGGAGTACCGTTAAAATTATATTATAAACTTCATTCGGTAGTATAATTTGCTTAAACCTTTCAACGAGTTTTATTATAGAAGATAAACGGAGTTCGTTTGAAGAAACTTACGAGATAGAAGAAATTGTATGAAACTGTTATGGTTGATGGTACATCATACGAAATAAATTATTATTCGTAATCAACAAAATAAATAGGCTAAAGTATCACTCCGGAAACGAGTATAATTAGGCTAAAGTATCACTCCGGAAACGAGTATCGTTAAAACTATATTAAAAACTTCATACGTTAGTATAATTAGCTTAAAATTTTAAACGAGTTTTATTGGAAGATAAACGGAGTTCGTTTAAAGAAACTTACGAGATATAAGAAATTGTATGAAACTCTTATGGTTGTGGTTCCATCATACGAAATAAATTATTATTCGTAATCAACGAAATACTTAGGCTAAAGTATCATGCTGGAAAGGAGTACCGTTAAAAGTATATTAAAAACTTCATACGTTAGTATAATTAGCTTAAACATTTAAACGAGTTTGATTAGAAAATAAACGGAGTTCGCTTAAAGAAACTTATGAGATATAAGAAATTGTATGAAACTCTTATGGTTATGGTTCCATCATACGAAATAAATTATTATTCGTAATCAACGAAATACTTAGGCTAAAGTATCATGCCGAAAAGGAGTACCGTTAAAATTATATTAATAACTTCATACGTTAGTATAATTAGCTTAAACGTTTAAACGAGTTTGATTAGAAGATAAACGGAGTTCGCTTAAAGAAACTTACGAGATATAAGAAATTGTATGAAACTCTTATGGTTATGGTTCCATCATACTAAATAAATTATCATTCGTAATAAACGAAATACTTAGGATAAAGTATCATACCGGAAAGGTGTACCGTTAAAAGTATATTTTAAACTTCATACGTTAGTATAATTAGCTTAAACTTTTAAACGAGTTTGATTAGAAGATAAACGGAGTTCGATTAAAGAAACTTAAGAGATAGAAGAAATTGTATAAAATTCTTATGGGTGTGGTTCCATCATACAAAATAAATTAGTATTCGTAATAAACAAAATACCGAGGCTAAACTATCATGCCGGAAAGGAGTACCGTTAAAATTATATTATAAACTTCATTCGGTAGTATAATTTGCTTAAACCTTTCAACCAGTTTTATTATAGAAGATAAACGGAGTTCGTTTGAAGAATCTTACGAGATAGAAGAAATTGTATGAAACTGTTATGGTTGATGGTACATCATACGAAATAAATTATTATTCGTAATCAACAAAATACTTAGGCTAAAGTATTATGCCGGAAAGGAGTACCGTTAAAACTATATTAAAAACTTCATACGTTAGTATAAGTAGCTTAAACGTTTAAACGAGTTTGATTAGAAGATAAACGGAGTTCGCTTAAAGAAACTTACGTGATATAAGAAATTGTATAAAATTCTTATGGGTGTGGTACCATCATACAAAATAAATTAGTATTCGTAATAAACAAAATCCCGAGGCTAAACTATCATGCCGGAAAGGAGTACCGTTAAAATTATATTATAAACATCATTCAGTAGTTTAATTTGATTAAACCTTTCAACGAGTTTTATTATAAAAGATAAACGAAGTTCGTTTGTAGAAACTTATGAGATAGAAGAAATTGTATGAAACTGTTATGGTTGATGGTACATCATACGAAATAAATTATTATTCGTAATCAACAAAATAAATAGGCTAAAGTATCACTCCGGAAACGAGTATAATTAGGCTAAAGTATCACTCCGGAAACGAGTATCGTTAAAACTATATTAAAAACTTCATACGTTAGTATAATTAGCTTAAAATTTTAAACGAGTTTTATTGGAAGATAAACGGAGTTCGTTTAAAGAAACTTACGAGATATAAGAAATTGTATGAAACTCTTATGGTTGTGGTTCCATCATACGAAATAAATTATTATTCGTAATCAACGAAATACTTAGGCTAAAGTATCATGCTGGAAAGGAGTACCGTTAAAAGTATATTAAAAACTTCATACGTTAGTATAATTAGCTTAAACATTTAAACGAGTTTGATTAGAAAATAAACGGAGTTCGCTTAAAGAAACTTATGAGATATAAGAAATTGTATGAAACTCTTATGGTTATGGTTCCATCATACGAAATAAATTATTATTCGTAATCAACGAAATACTTAGGCTAAAGTATCATGCCGAAAAGGAGTACCGTTAAAATTATATTAATAACTTCATACGTTAGTATAATTAGCTTAAACGTTTAAACGAGTTTGATTAGAAGATAAACGGAGTTCGCTTAAAGAAACTTACGAGATATAAGAAATTGTATGAAACTCTTATGGTTATGGTTCCATCATACTAAATAAATTATCATTCGTAATAAACGAAATACTTAGGATAAAGTATCATACCGGAAAGGTGTACCGTTAAAAGTATATTTTAAACTTCATACGTTAGTATAATTAGCTTAAACTTTTAAACGAGTTTGATTAGAAGATAAACGGAGTTCGATTAAAGAAACTTAAGAGATAGAAGAAATTGTATAAAATTCTTATGGGTGTGGTTCCATCATACAAAATAAATTAGTATTCGTAATAAACAAAATACCGAGGCTAAACTATCATGCCGGAAAGGAGTACCGTTAAAATTATATTATAAACTTCATTCGGTAGTATAATTTGCTTAAACCTTTCAACCAGTTTTATTATAGAAGATAAACGGAGTTCGTTTGAAGAATCTTACGAGATAGAAGAAATTGTATGAAACTGTTATGGTTGATGGTACATCATACGAAATAAATTATTATTCGTAATCAACAAAATACTTAGGCTAAAGTATTATGCCGGAAAGGAGTACCGTTAAAACTATATTAAAAACTTCATACGTTAGTATAAGTAGCTTAAACGTTTAAACGAGTTTGATTAGAAGATAAACGGAGTTCGCTTAAAGAAACTTACGTGATATAAGAAATTGTATAAAATTCTTATGGGTGTGGTACCATCATACAAAATAAATTAGTATTCGTAATAAACAAAATCCCGAGGCTAAACTATCATGCCGGAAAGGAGTACCGTTAAAATTATATTATAAACATCATTCAGTAGTTTAATTTGATTAAACCTTTCAACGAGTTTTATTATAAAAGATAAACGGAGTTCGTTTGTAGAAACTTATGAGATAGAAGAAATTGTATGAAACTGTTATGGTTGATGGTACATCATACGAAATAAATTATTACTCGTAATAAACGAAATACTTAGGCTAAAGTATTATGCCGGAAAGGAGTACCGTTAAAAGTATAATATAAACTTCACACGTTAGTATAATTAGCTTGAACATTTAAACGATTTTGATTAGAATATAAACGGAGTTCGCTTAAAGAAACTTACGAGATAGAAGACATTGTATGAAACTCTTATGGGTGTGGTACCATCACACGAAATAAATTATTACTCGTAATAAACGAAATACTTAGGCTAAAGTATTATGCCGGAAATGAGTACCGTTAAAAGTATAATATAAACTTCACACGTTAGTATAATTAGCTTGAACATTTAAACGATTTTGATTAGAAGATAAACGGAGTTCGCTTAAAGAAACTTACGAGATGTAAGAAATTGTATGAAACTCTTATGGTTATGGTTCCATCATACGAAATAAATTATTATTCGTAATCAACGAAATACTTAGGCTAAAGTATCATGCCGGAATGGAGTGCCGTTAAATGTATATTAAAAACTTCATACATTAGTATAATTAGCTTAAACTTTTAAACGAGTTTGAATAGAAGATAAACGGAGTTCTCTTAAA
This sequence comes from Chamaenerion angustifolium, assembly GCA_946814005.1. Taxonomy (NCBI): domain Eukaryota; kingdom Viridiplantae; phylum Streptophyta; class Magnoliopsida; order Myrtales; family Onagraceae; genus Chamaenerion; species Chamaenerion angustifolium. The sequence goes on from OX328274.1 coordinate 15,438,615, forward strand.
GAAACTTACGAGATATAAGAAATTGTATGAAACTCTTATGGTTTTGGTTCCATCATACGAAATAAATTATAATTCGTAATCAACGAAATACTTAGGCTAAAGTATCATGCCGGAAAGGAGTACCGTTAAAACTATATTAAAAACTTCATACGTTAGTATAAGTAGCTTAAACGTTTAAACGAGTTTGATTAGAAGATAAATGGAGTTCATTTGAAGAAACTTAAGAGATATAAGAAATTGTTTAAAATTCTTATGGGTGTGGTACCATCATACAAAATAAATTAGTATTCGTAATAAACAAAATACCGAGGCTAAACTATCATGCCGGAAAGGAGTACCGTTAAAATTATATTATAAACTTCATTCAGTAGTATAATTTGCTTAAACCTTTCAACGAGTTTTATTATAGAAGATAAACGGAGTTCGTTTGAAAAAACTTACGAGATAGAAGAAATTGTATGAAACTGTTATGGTTGATGGTACATCATACAAAATAAATTATTATTCGTAATCAACAAAATAATTAGGCTAAAGTATCACTCCGGAAACGAGTATCGTTAAAACTATATTAAAAACTTCATACGTTAGTATAATTAGCTTAAACATTTAAACGAGTTTGATTAGAAAATAAACGGAGTTCGCTTAAAGAAACTTACGAGATATAAGAAATTGTATGAAACTCTTATGGTTATGGTTCCATCATACGAAATAAATTATTATTCGTAATCAACGAAATACTTAGGCTAAAGTATCATGCCGAAAAGGAGTACCGTTAAAATTATATTAATAACTTCATACGTTAGTATAATTAGCTTAAACGTTTAAACGAGTTTGATTAGAAGATAAACGGAGTTCGCTTAAAGAAACTTACGAGATATAAGAAATTGTATGAAACTCTTATGGTTATGGTTCCATCATACGAAATAAATTATCATTCGTAATAAACGAAATACTTAGGATAAAGTATCATACCGGAAAGGTGTACCGTTAAAAGTATATTTTAAACTTCATACGTTAGTATAATTAGCTTAAACTTTTAAACGAGTTTGATTAGAAGATAAACGGAGTTCGATTAAAGAAACTTAAGAGATTGAAGAAATTGTATAAAATTCTTATGGGTGTGGTTCCATCATACAAAATAAATTAGTTTTCGTAATAAACAAAATACCGAGGCTAAACTATCATGCCGGAAAGGAGTACCGTTAAAATTATATTATAAACTTCATTCGGTAGTATAATTTGCTTAAACCTTTCAACGAGTTTTATTATAGAAGATAAACGGAGTTCGTTTGAAGAAACTTACGAGATAGAAGAAATTGTATGAAACTGTTATGGTTGATGGTACATCATACGAAATAAATTATTATTCGTAATCAACAAAATAATTAGGCTAAAGTATCACTCCGGAAACGAGTATCGTTAAAACTATATTAAAAACTTCATACGTTAGTATAATTAGCTTAAACATTTAAACGAGTTTGATTAGAAAATAAACGGAGTTCGCTTAAAGAAACTTACGAGATATAAGAAATTGTATGAAACTCTTATGGTTATGGTTCCATCATACGAAATAAATTATTATTCGTAATCAACGAAATACTTAGGCTAAAGTATCATGCCGAAAAGGAGTACCGTTAAAATTATATTAATAACTTCATACGTTAGTATAATTAGCTTAAACGTTTAAACGAGTTTGATTAGAAGATAAACGGAGTTCGCTTAAAGAAACTTACGAGATATAAGAAATTGTATGAAACTCTTATGGTTATGGTTCCATCATACGAAATAAATTATCATTCGTAATAAACGAAATACTTAGGATAAAGTATCATACCGGAAAGGTGTACCGTTAAAAGTATATTTTAAACTTCATACGTTAGTATAATTAGCTTAAACTTTTAAACGAGTTTGATTAGAAGATAAACGGAGTTCGATTAAAGAAACTTAAGAGATTGAAGAAATTGTATAAAATTCTTATGGGTGTGGTTCCATCATACAAAATAAATTAGTTTTCGTAATAAACAAAATACCGAGGCTAAACTATCATGCCGGAAAGGAGTACCGTTAAAACTATATTAAAAACTTCATACGTTAGTATAAGTAGCTTAAACGTTTAAACGAGTTTGATTAGAAGATAAACGGAGTTCGCTTAAAGAAACTTACGTGATATAAGAAATTGTATAAAATTCTTATGGGTGTGTTACCATTATACAAAATAAATTAGTATTCGTAATAAACAAAATACCGAGGCTAAACTATCATGCCGGAAAGGAGTACCGTTAAAATTATATTATAAACTTCATTCAGTAGTATAATTTGCTTAAACCTTTCAACGAGTTTTATTATAGAAGATAAACGGAGTTCGTTTGAAGAAACTTACGAGATAGAAGAAATTGTATGAAACTGTTATGGTTGATGGTACATCATACAAAATAAATTATTATTCGTAATCAACAAAATACTTAAGCTAAATTATCACGCCGGAAACGAGTACCGTTAAAACTATATTAAAAACTTCATACGTTAGTATAATTAGCTTAAACTTTTAAACAAGTTTGATTAGAAGATAAATGGAGTTCATTTGAAGAAACTTAAGAGATATAAGAAATTGTTTAAAATTCTTATGGGTGTGGTACCATCATACAAAATAAATTAGTATTCGTAATAAACAAAATACCGAGGCTAAACTATCATGCCGGAAAGGAGTACCGTTAAAATTATATTATAAACTTCATTCGGTAGTATAATTTGCTTAAACCTTTCAACGAGTTTTATTATAGAAGATAAACGGAGTTCCTTTGAAGAAACTTACGAGATAGAAGAAATTGTATGAAACTCTTATGGTTATGGTTCCATCATACGAAATAAATTATCATTCGTAATAAACGAAATACTTAGGATAAAGTATCATACCGGAAAGGTGTACCGTTAAAAGTATATTTTAAACTTCATACGTTAGTATAATTATCTTAAACTTTTAAACGAGTTTGATTAGAAGATAAACGGAGTTCGCTTAAAGAAACTTAAGAGATAGAAGAAATTGTATAAAATTCTTATGGGTGTGGTTCCATCATACAAAATAAATTAGTATTCGTAATAAACAAAATACCGAGGCTAAACTATCATGCCGGAAAGGAGTACCGTTAAAATTATATTATAAACTTCATTCGGTAGTATAATTTGCTTAAACCTTTCAACGAGTTTTATTATAGAAGATAAACGGAGTTCGTTTGAAGAAACTTACGAGATAGAAGAAATTGTATGAAACTGTTATGGTTGATGTTACATCATACGAAATAAATTATTATTCGTAATCAACAAAATACTTAGGCTAAAGTATCATGCCGGAAACGAATACCGTTAAAACTATATTAAAAACTTCATACGTTAGTATAAGTAGCTTAAACGTTTAAACGATTTTGATTAGAAGATAAACGGAGTTCGCTTAAAGAAACTTACGAGATATAAGAAATTGTTTAAAATTCTTATGGGTGTGGTACCATCATACAAAATAAATTAGTATTCGTAATAAACAAAATACCGAGGCTAAACTATCATGCCGGAAAGGAGTACCGTTAAAATTATATTATAAACTTCATTCGGTAGTATAATTTGCTTAAACCTTTCAACGAGTTTTATTATAGAAGATAAACGGAGTTCGTTTGAAGAAACTTACGAGATAGAAGAAATTGTATGAAACTGTTATGGTTGATGGTACATCATACGAAATAAATTATTATTCGTAATCAACAAAATAATTAGGCTAAAGTATCACTCCGGAAACGAGTACCGTTAAAACTATATTAAAAACTTCATACGTTAGTATAATTAGCTTAAAATTTTAAACGAGTTTGATTGGAAGATAAACGGAGTTCGTTTAAAGAAACTTACGAGATATATGAAATTGTATGAAACTCTTATGGTTATGGTTCCATCATATGAAATAAATTATTATTCGTAATCAACGAAATACTTAGGCTAAAGTATCATGCCGAAAAGGAGTACCGTTAAAATTATATTAATAACTTCATACGTTAGTATAATTAGCTTAAACGTTTAAACGAGTTTGATTAGAAGACAAACGGAGTTCGCTTAAAGAAACTTACGAGATATAAGAAATTGTATGAAACTCTTATGGTTATGGTTCCATCATACGAAATAAATTATCATTCGTAATAAACGAAATACTTAGGATAAAGTATCATACCGGAAAGGTGTACCGTTAAAAGTATATTTTAAACTTCATACGTTAGTATAATTAGCTTAAACTTTTAAACGAGTTTGATTAGAAGATAAACGGAGTTCGATTAAAGAAACTTAAGAGATAGAAGAAATTGTATAAAATTCTTATGGGTGTGGTTCCATCATACAAAATAAATTAGTATTCGTAATAAACAAAATACCGAGCCTAAACTATCATGCCGGAAAGGAGTACCGTTAAAATTATATTATAAACTTCATTCGGTAGTATAATTTGCTTAAACCTTTCAACGAGTTTTATTATAGAAGATAAACGGAGTTCGTTTGAAGAAACTTACGAGATAGAAGAAATTGTATGAAACTGTTATGGTTGATGTTACATCATACGAAATAAATTATTATTCGTAATAAACAAAATACTTAGGCTAAAGTATCATGCCGGAAACGAATACCGTTAAAACTATATTAAAAACTTCATACGTTAGTATAATTAGCTTAAAATTTTAAACGAGTTTGATTAGAAGATAAACGGAGTTCGTTTAAAGAAACTTACGAGATATAAGAAATTGTATGAAACTCTTATGGTTTTGGTTCCACCATACGAAATAAATTATTATTCGTAATCAACGAAATACTTAGGCTAAAGTATCATGCCGAAAAGGAGTACCGTTAAAATTATATTAATAACTTCATACGTTAGTATAATTAGCTTAAACGTTTAAACGAGTTTGATTAGAAGACAAACGGAGTTCGCTTAAAGAAACTTACGAGATATAAGAAATTGTATGAAACTCTTATGGTTATGGTTCCATCATACAAAATAAATTAGTATTCGTAATAAACAAAATACTTAGGATAAAGTATCATACCGGAAAGGTGTACCGTTAAAAGTATATTTTAAACTTCATACGTTAGTATAATTAGCTTAAACTTTTAAACGAGTTTGATTAGAAGATAAACGGAGTTCGATTAAAGAAACTTAAGAGATAGAAGAAATTGTATAAAATTCTTATGGGTGTGGTTCCATCATACAAAATAAATTAGTATTCGTAATAAACAAAATACCGAGCCTAAACTATCATGCCGGAAAGGAGTACCGTTAAAATTATATTATAAACTTCATTCGGTAGTATAATTTGCTTAAACCTTTCAACGAGTTTTATTATAGGAGATAAACGGAGTTCATTTGAAGAAACTTACGAGATAGAAGAAATTGTATGAAACTGTTATGGTTGATGTTACATCATACGAAATAAATTATTATTCGTAATAAACAAAATACTTAGGCTAAAGTATCATGCCGGAAACGAATACCGTTAAAACTATATTAAAAACTTCATACGTTAGTATAATTAGCTTAAAATTTTAAACGAGTTTGATTAGAAGATAAACGGAGTTCGTTTAAAGAAACTTACGAGATATAAGAAATTGTATGAAACTCTTATGGTTTTGGTTCCACCATACGAAATAAATTATTATTCGTAATCAACGAAATACTTAGGCTAAAGTATCATGCCGAAAAGGAGTACCGTTAAAATTATATTAAAAACTTCATACGTTATTATAATTAGCTTAAACTTTTAAACGAGTTTGATTAGAAGATAAACGGAGTTCTCTTAAAGAAACTTACGAGAAATAAGAAATTGTATGAAACTCTTATGGTTATGGTTCCATCATACGAAATAAATTATCATTCGTAATAAACGAAATACCTAGGATAAAGTATCATACCGGAAAGGGGTACCGTTAAAATTATATTATAAACTTCATTCGTTAGTATAATTTGCGTAAACCTTTCAACGAGTTTTATTATAGAAGTTAAACGGAGTTCGTTTGTAGAAACTTACGAGATAGAAGACATTGTATGAAACTCTTATGGGTGTGGTACCATCACACGAAATAAATTATTACTCGTAATAAACGAAATACTTAGGCTAAAGTATTATGCCGGAAAAGAGTACCGTTAAAAGTATAATATAAACTTCACACGTTATTATAATTAGCTTGAACATTTAAACGATTTTGATTAGAAGATAAACGGAGTTCGCTTAAAGAAACTTACGAGATGTAAGAAATTGTATGAAACTCTTATGGGTGTGGTTCAATCATACGAAATAAATTATTATTCGTAATCAACAAAATACTTAGGCTAAAGTATCATGCCGGAATGGAGCGCCGTTAAATGTATATTAAAAACTTCATACATTAGTATAATTAGCTTAAACTTTTAAACGAGTTTGAATAGAAGATAAACGGAGTTCTCTTAAAGAAACTTACGAGATATAAGAAATTGTATGAAACTCTTATGGTTTTGGTTCCATCATACGAAATAAATTATTATTCGTAATCAACGAAATACTTAGGCTAAAGTATCATGCCGGAAAGGAGTACCGTTAAAACTATATTAAAAACTTCATACGTTAGTATAAGTAGCTTAAACGTTTAAACGAGTTTGATTAGAAGATAAACGGAGTTCGCTTAAAGAAACTTACGTGATATAAGAAATTGTATAAAATTCTTATGGGTGTGTTACCATTATACAAAATAAATTAGTATTCGTAATAAACAAAATACCGAGGCTAAACTATCATGCCGGAAAGGAGTACCGTTAAAATTATATTATAAACTTCATTCGGTAGTATAATTTGCTTAAACCTTTCAACGAGTTTTATTATAGAAGATAAACGGAGTTCGTTTGAAGAAACTTACGAGATAGAAGAAATTGTATGAAACTGTTATGGTTGATGGTACATCATACGAAATAAATTATTATTCGTAATCAACAAAATACTTAAGCTAAAGTATCACGCCGGAAACGAGTACCGTTAAAACTATATTAAAAACTTCATACGTTAGTATAATTAGCTTAAACTTTTAAACAAGTTTGATTGGAAGATAAACGGAGTTCGTTTAAAGAAACTTACGAGATATAAGAAATTGTATGAAACTCTTATGGTTGTGGTTCCATCATACGAAATAAATTATTATTCGTAATCAACGAAATACTTAGGCTAAAGTATCATGCTGGAAAGGAGTACCGTTAAAAGTATATTAAAAACTTCATCCGTTAGTATAATTAGCTTAAACATTTAAACGAGTTTGATTAGAAAATAAACGGAGTTCGCTTAAAGAAACTTACGAGATATAAGAAATTGTATGAAACTCTTATGGTTATGGTTCCATCATACGAAACAAATTATTATTCGTAATCAACGAAATACTTAGGCTAAAGTATCATGCCGAAAAGGAGTACCGTTAAAATTATATTAATAACTTCATACGTTAGTATAATTAGCTTAAACGTTTAAACGAGTTTGATTAGAAGATAAACGGAGTTCGCTTAAAGAAACTTACGAGATATAAGAAATTGTATGAAACTCTTATGGTTATGGTTCCATCATACGAAATAAATTATCATTCGTAATAAACGAAATACTTAGGATAAAGTATCATACCGGAAAGGTGTACCGTTAAAAGTATATTTTAAACTTCATACGTTAGTATAATTAGCTTAAACTTTTAAACGAGTTTGATTAGAAGATAAACGGAGTTCGATTAAAGAAACTTAAGAGATAGAAGAAATTGTATAAAATTCTTATGGGCGTGGTTCCATCATACAAAATAAATTAGTATTCGTAATAAACAAAATACAGAGGCTAAACTATCATGCCGGAAAGGAGTACCGTTAAAATTATATTATAAACTTCATTCGGTAGTATAATTTGCTTAAACCTTTCAACGAGTTTTATTATAGAAGATAAACGGAGTTCGTTTGAAGAAACTTACGAGATAGAAGAAATTGTATGAAACTGTTATGGTTGATGTTACATCATACGAAATAAATTATTATTCGTAATCAACAAAATACTTAGGCTAAAGTATCATGCCGGAAACGAATACCGTTAAAACTATATTAAAAACTTCATACGTTAGTATAATTAGCTTAAACTTTTAAACGAGTTTGATTAGAAGATAAACGGAGTTCGTTTAAAGAAACTTACGAGATATAAGAAATTGTATGAAACTCTTATGGGTGTGGTACCATCACACGAAATAAATTATTACTCGTAATAAACGAAATACTTAGGCTAAAGTATTATGCCGGAAAAGAGTACCGTTAAAAGTATAATATAAACTTCACACGTTATTATAATTAGCTTGAACATTTAAACGATTTTGATTAGAAGATAAACGGAGTTCGCTTAAAGAAACTTACGAGATGTAAGAAATTGTATGAAACTCTTATGGGTGTGGTTCAATCATACGAAATAAATTATTATTCGTAATCAACAAAATACTTAGGCTAAAGTATCATGCCGGAATGGAGCGCCGTTAAATGTATATTAAAAACTTCATACATTAGTATAATTAGCTTAAACTTTTAAACGAGTTTGAATAGAAGATAAACGGAGTTCTCTTAAAGAAACTTACGAGATATAAGAAATTGTATGAAACTCTTATGGTTTTGGTTCCATCATACGAAATAAATTATTATTCGTAATCAACGAAATACTTAGGCTAAAGTATCATGCCGGAAAGGAGTACCGTTAAAACTATATTAAAAACTTCATACGTTAGTATAAGTAGCTTAAACGTTTAAACGAGTTTGATTAGAAGATAAACGGAGTTCGCTTAAAGAAACTTACGTGATATAAGAAATTGTATAAAATTCTTATGGGTGTGTTACCATTATACAAAATAAATTAGTATTCGTAATAAACAAAATACCGAGGCTAAACTATCATGCCGGAAAGGAGTACCGTTAAAATTATATTATAAACTTCATTCGGTAGTATAATTTGCTTAAACCTTTCAACGAGTTTTATTATAGAAGATAAACGGAGTTCGTTTGAAGAAACTTACGAGATAGAAGAAATTGTATGAAACTGTTATGGTTGATGGTACATCATACGAAATAAATTATTATTCGTAATCAACAAAATACTTAAGCTAAAGTATCACGCCGGAAACGAGTACCGTTAAAACTATATTAAAAACTTCATACGTTAGTATAATTAGCTTAAACTTTTAAACAAGTTTGATTGGAAGATAAACGGAGTTCGTTTAAAGAAACTTACGAGATATAAGAAATTGTATGAAACTCTTATGGTTGTGGTTCCATCATACGAAATAAATTATTATTCGTAATCAACGAAATACTTAGGCTAAAGTATCATGCTGGAAAGGAGTACCGTTAAAAGTATATTAAAAACTTCATCCGTTAGTATAATTAGCTTAAACATTTAAACGAGTTTGATTAGAAAATAAACGGAGTTCGCTTAAAGAAACTTACGAGATATAAGAAATTGTATGAAACTCTTATGGTTATGGTTCCATCATACGAAACAAATTATTATTCGTAATCAACGAAATACTTAGGCTAAAGTATCATGCCGAAAAGGAGTACCGTTAAAATTATATTAATAACTTCATACGTTAGTATAATTAGCTTAAACGTTTAAACGAGTTTGATTAGAAGATAAACGGAGTTCGCTTAAAGAAACTTACGAGATATAAGAAATTGTATGAAACTCTTATGGTTATGGTTCCATCATACGAAATAAATTATCATTCGTAATAAACGAAATACTTAGGATAAAGTATCATACCGGAAAGGTGTACCGTTAAAAGTATATTTTAAACTTCATACGTTAGTATAATTAGCTTAAACTTTTAAACGAGTTTGATTAGAAGATAAACGGAGTTCGATTAAAGAAACTTAAGAGATAGAAGAAATTGTATAAAATTCTTATGGGCGTGGTTCCATCATACAAAATAAATTAGTATTCGTAATAAACAAAATACAGAGGCTAAACTATCATGCCGGAAAGGAGTACCGTTAAAATTATATTATAAACTTCATTCGGTAGTATAATTTGCTTAAACCTTTCAACGAGTTTTATTATAGAAGATAAACGGAGTTCGTTTGAAGAAACTTACGAGATAGAAGAAATTGTATGAAACTGTTATGGTTGATGTTACATCATACGAAATAAATTATTATTCGTAATCAACAAAATACTTAGGCTAAAGTATCATGCCGGAAACGAATACCGTTAAAACTATATTAAAAACTTCATACGTTAGTATAATTAGCTTAAACTTTTAAACGAGTTTGATTAGAAGATAAACGGAGTTCGTTTAAAGAAACTTACGAGATATAAGAAATTGTATGAAACTCTTATGGTTTTGGTTCCACCATACGAAATAAATTATTATTCGTAATCAACGAAATACTTAGGCTAAAGTATCATGCCGAAAAGGGGTACCGTTAAAATTATATTAATAACTTCATACGTTAGTATAATTAGCTTAAACGTTTAAACGAGTTTGATTAGAAGATAAACGGAGTTCGCTTAAAGAAACTTACGAGATATAAGAAATTGTATGAAACTCTTATGGTTATGGTTCCATCATACGAAATAAATTATCATTCGTAATAAACGAAATACTTAGGATAAAGTATCATACCGGAAAGGTGTACCGTTAAAAGTATATTTTAAACTTCATACGTTAGTATAATTAGCTTAAACTTTTAAACGAGTTTGATTAGAAGATAAACGGAGTTCGATTAAAGAAACTTAAGAGATAGAAGAAATTGTATAAAATTCTTATGGGCGTGGTTCCATCATACAAAATAAATTAGTATTCGTAATAAACAAAATACCGAGGCTAAACTATCATGCCGGAAAGGAGTACCGTTAAAATTATATTATAAACTTCATTCGGTAGTATAATTTGCTTAAACCTTTCAACGAGTTTTATTATAGAAGATAAACGGAGTTCGTTTGAAGAAACTTACGAGATAGAAGAAATTGTATGAAACTGTTATGGTTGATGTTACATCATACGAAATAAATTATTATTCGTAATCAACAAAATACTTAGGCTAAAGTATCATGCCGGAAACGAATACCGTTAAAACTATATTAAAAACTTCATACGTTAGTATAATTAGCTTAAACTTTTAAACGAGTTTGATTAGAAGATAAACGGAGTTCGTTTAAAGAAACTTACGAGATATAAGAAATTGTATGAAACTCTTATGGTTTTGGTTCCACCATACGAAATAAATTATTATTCGTAATCAACGAAATACTTAGGCTAAAGTATCATGCCGAAAAGGAGTACCGTTAAAATTATATTAAAAACTTCATACGTTATTATAATTAGCTTAAACTTTTAAACGAGTTTGATTAGAAGATAAACGGAGTTCTCTTAAAGAAACTTACGAGAAATAAGAAATTGTATGAAACTCTTATGGTTATGGTTCCATCATACGAAATAAATTATCATTCGTAATAAACGAAATACCTAGGATAAAGTATCATACCGGAAAGGGGTACCGTTAAAATTATATTATAAACTTCATTCGTTAGTATAATTTGCTTAAACCTTTCAACGAGTTTTATTATAGAAGTTAAACGGAGTTCGTTTGAAGAAACTTACGAGATAGAAGACATTGTATGAAACTCTTATGGGTGTGGTACCATCACACGAAATAAATTATTACTCGAAATAAACGAAATACTTAGGCTAAAGTATTATGCCGGAAAAGAGTACCGTTAAAAGTATAATATAAACTTCACACGTTATTATAATTAGCTTGAACATTTAAACGATTTTGATTAGAAGATAAACGGAGTTCGCTTAAAGAAACTTACGAGATGTAAGAAATTGTATGAAACTCTTATGTTTATGGTTCCATCATACGAAATAAATTATCATTCGTATTAAACGTAATACTTAGGATAATGTATCATACCGGAAAGGTGTACCGTTAAAAGTATATTATAAACTTCATACGTTAGTATAATTAGCTTAAACTTTTAAACAAGTTTGATTAGAAGATAAATGGAGTTCATTTTAAGAAACTTAAGAGATATAAGAAATTGTTTAAAATTCTTATGGGTGTGGTACCATCATACAAAATAAATTAGTATTCGTAATAATCAAAAATACCGAGGCTAAACTATCATGCCGGAAAGGAGTACCGTTAAAATTATATTATAAACTTCATTCGTTAGTATAATTTGCTTAAACCTTTCAACGAGTTTTATTATAGAAGATAAACGGAGTTCGTTTGAGGAAACTTACGAGATAGAAGAAATTGTATGAAACTGTTATGGTTGATGTTCCATTATACGAAATAAATTATTATTCGTAATCAACAAAATACTTAGGCTAAAGTATCATGCCGGAAACGAATACCGTTAAAACTATATTAAAAACTTCATACGTTAGTATAATTAGCTTAAACTTTTAAACGAGTTTGATTAGAAGATAAACGGAGTTCGTTTAAAGAAACTTACGAGATATAAGAAATTGTATGAAACTCTTATGGTTTTGGTTCCACCATACGAAATAAATTATTATTCGTAATCAACGAAATACTTAGGCTAAAGTATCATGCCGAAAAGGAGTACCGTTAAAATTATATTAAAAACTTCATACGTTAGTATAATTAGCTTAAACTTTTAAACTAGTTTGATTAGAAGATAAACGGAGTTCGCTTAAATAAACTTAAGAGAAAGAAGAAATTGTATGAAACTGTTATGGTTGATGTTACATCATACGAAATAAATTATTATTCATAATCAACAAAATACTTAGGCTAAAGTATCATGCCGGAAACGAATACCGTTAAAACTATATTAAAAACTTCATACGTTAGTATAATTAGCTTAAACTTTTAAACGAGTTTGATTAGAAGATAAACGGAGTTCGTTTAAAGAAACTTACGAGATATAAGAAATTGTATGAAACTCTTATGGTTTTGGTTCCACCATAAGAAATAAATTATTATTCGTAATCAACGAAATACTTAGGCTAAAGTATCATGCCGAAAAGGAGTACCGTTAAAATTATATTAAAAACTTCATACGTTATTATAATTAGCTTAAACTTTTAAACGAGTTTGATTAGAAGATAAACGGAGTTCTCTTAAAGAAACTTACGAGAAATAAGAAATTGTATAAAATTCTTATGGGTGTGTTACCATTATACAAAATAAATTAGTATTCGTAATAAACAAAATACCGAGGCTAAAGTATCATGCCGGAAAGGGGTACCGTTAAAATTATATTATAAACTTCATTCGTTAGTATAATTTGCTTAAACCTTTCAACGAGTTTTATTATAGAAGTTAAACGGAGTTCGTTTGAAGAAACTTACGAGATAGAAGAAATTGTATGAAACTCTTATGGGCGTGGTACCATCACACGAAATAAATTATTACTCGTAATAAACGAAATACTTAGGCTAAAGTATTATGCCGGAAAAGAGTACCGTTAAAAGTATAATATAAACTTCACACGTTATTATAATTAGCTTGAACATTTAAACGATTTTGATTAGAAGATAAACGGAGTTCTCTTAAAGAAACTTACGAGAAATAAGAAATTGTATGAAACTCTTATGGTTATGGTTCCATCATACGAAATAAATTATCATTCGTAATAAACGAAATACTTAGGCTAAAGTATTATGCCGGAAAGGAGTACCGTTAAAAGTATATTATAAACTTCATACGTTAGTATAATTAGCATAAACTTTTAAACAAGTTTGATTAGAAGATAAATGGAGTTCATTTTAAGAAACTTAAGAGATATAAGAAATTGTTTAAAATTCTTATGGGTGTGGTACCATCATACAAAATAAATTAGTATTCGTAATAAACAAAATACCGAGGCTAAACTATCATGCCGGAAAGGAGTACCGTTAAAATTATATTATAAACTTCATTCGGTAGTATAATTTGCTTAAACCTTTCAACGAGTTTTATTATAGAAGATAAACGGAGTTCGTTTGAAGAAACTTACGAGATAGAAGAAATTGTATGAAACTGTTATGGTTGATGTTACATCATACGAAATAAATTATTATTCGTAATCAACAAAATAATTAGGCTAAAGTATCACGCCGGAAACGAGTACTGTTAAAACTATATTAAAAACTTCATACGTTAGTATAATTAGCTTAAAATTTTAAACGAGTTTGATTGGAAGATAAACAGAGTTTGTTTAAAGAAACTTACGAGATATAAGAAATTGTATGAAACTCTTATGGTTGTGGTTCCATCATACGAAATAAATTATTATTCGTAATAAACGAAATACTTAGGCTAAAGTATCATGCTGGAAAGGAGTACCGTTAAAAGTATATTAAAAACTTCATACGTTAGTATAATTAGCTTAAACATTTAAACGAGTTTGATTAGAAAATAAACGGAGTTCGCTTAAAGAAACTTACGAGATATAAGAAATTGTATGAAACTCTTATGGTTATGGTTCCATCATACGAAATAAATTATTATTCGTAATCAACGAAATACTTAGGCTAAAGTATCATGCCGAAAAGGAGTACCGTTAAAATTATATTAATAACTTCATACGTTATTATAATTAGCTTAAACTTTTAAACGAGTTTGATTAGAAGATAAACGGAGTTCTCTTAAAGAAACTTACGAGAAATAAGAAATTGTATAAAATTCTTATGGGTGTGTTACCATTATACAAAATAAATTAGTATTCGTAATAAACAAAATACCGAGGCTAAAGTATCATGCCGGAAAGGGGTACCGTTAAAATTATATTATAAACTTCATTCGTTAGTATAATTTGCTTAAACCTTTCAACGAGTTTTATTATAGAAGTTAAACGGAGTTCGTTTGAAGAAACTTACGAGATAGAAGAAATTGTATGAAACTCTTATGGGCGTGGTACCATCACACGAAATAAATTATTACTCGTAATAAACGAAATACTTAGGCTAAAGTATTATGCCGGAAAAGAGTACCGTTAAAAGTATAATGTAAACTTCACACGTTATTATAATTAGCTTGAACATTTAAACGATTTTGATTAGAAGATAAACGGAGTTCTCTTAAAGAAACTTACGAGAAATAAGAAATTGTATGAAACTCTTATGGTTATGGTTCCATCATACGAAATAAATTATCATTCGTAATAAACGAAATACTTAGGCTAAAGTATTATGCCGGAAAGGAGTACCGTTAAAAGTATATTATAAACTTCATACGTTAGTATAATTAGCATAAACTTTTAAACAAGTTTGATTAGAAGATAAATGGAGTTCATTTTAAGAAACTTAAGAGATATAAGAAATTGTTTAAAATTCTTATGGGTGTGGTACCATCATACAAAATAAATTAGTATTCGTAATAAACAAAATACCGAGGCTAAACTATCATGCCGGAAAGGAGTACCGTTAAAATTATATTATAAACTTCATTAGGTAGTATAATTTGCTTAAACCTTTCAACGAGTTTTATTATAGAAGATAAACGGAGTTCGTTTGAAGAAACTTACGAGATAGAAGAAATTGTATGAAACTGTTATGGTTGATGTTACATCATACGAAATAAATTATTATTCGTAATCAACAAAATAATTAGGCTAAAGTATCACGCCGGAAACGAGTACTGTTAAAACTATATTAAAAACTTCATACGTTAGTATAATTAGCTTAAAATTTTAAACGAGTTTGATTGGAAGATAAACGGAGTTTGTTTAAAGAAACTTACGAGATATAAGAAATTGTATGAAACTCTTATGGTTGTGGTTCCATCATACGAAATAAATTATTATTCGTAATCAACGAAATACTTAGGCTAAAGTATCATGCTGGAAAGGAGTACCGTTAAAAGTATATTAAAAACTTCATACGTTAGTATAATTAGCTTAAACATTTAAACGAGTTTGATTAGAAAATAAACGGAGTTCGCTTAAAGAAACTTACGAGATATAAGAAATTGTATGAAACTCTTATGGTTATGGTTCCATCATACGAAATAAATTATTATTCGTAATCAACGAAATACTTAGGCTAAAGTATCATGCTGGAAAGGAGTACCGTTAAAAGTATATTAAAAACTTCATACGTTAGTATAATTAGCTTAAACATTTAAACGAGTTTGATTAGAAAATAAACGGAGTTCGCTTAAAGAAACTTACGAGATATAAGAAATTGTATGAAACTCTTATGGTTATGGTTCCATCATACGAAATAAATTATTATTCGTAATCAACGAAATACTTAGGCTAAAGTATCATGCCGAAAAGGAGTACCGTTAAAATTATATTAATAACTTCATACGTTATTATAATTAGCTTTAACTTTTAAACGAGTTTGATTAGAAGATAAACGGAGTTCTCTTAAAGAAACTTACGAGAAATAAGAAATTGTATAAAATTCTTATGGGTGTGTTACCATTATACAAAATAAATTAGTATTCGTAATAAACAAAATACCGAGGCTAAAGTATCATGCCGGAAAGGGGTACCGTTAAAATTATATTATAAACTTCATTCGTTAGTATAATTTGCTTAAACCTTTCAACGAGTTTTATTATAGAAGTTAAACGGAGTTCGTTTGAAGAAACTTACGAGATAGAAGAAATTGTATGAAACTCTTATGGGTGTGGTACCATCACACGAAATAAATTATTATTCGTAATCAACGAAATACTTAGGCTAAAGTATCATGCTGGAAAGGAGTACCGTTAAAACTATATTAAAAACTTCATACGTTAGTATAATTAGCTTAAAATTTTAAACGAGTTTGATTGGAAGATAAACGGAGTTTGTTTAAAGAAACTTACGAGATATAAGAAATTGTATGAAACTCTTATGGTTATGGTTCCATCATACGAAATAAATTATCATTCGTAATAAACGAAATACTAAGGCTAAAGTATTATGCCGGAAAGGAGTACCGTTAAAAGTATATTATAAACTTCATACGTTAGTATAATTAGCATAAACTTTTAAACAAGTTTGATTAGAAGATAAATGGAGTTCATTTTAAGAAACTTAAGAGATATAAGAAATTGTTTAAAATTCTTATGGGTGTGGTACCATCATACAAAATAAATTAGTATTCGTAATAAACAAAATACCGAGGCTAAACTATCATGCCGGAAAGGAGTACCGTTAAAATTATATTATAAACTTCATTCGGTAGTATAATTTGCTTAAACCTTTCAACGAGTTTTATTATAGAAGATAAACGGAGTTCGTTTGAAGAAACTTACGAGATAGAAGAAATTGTATGAAACTGTTATGGTTGATGTTACATCATACGAAATAAATTATTATTCGTAATCAACAAAATAATTAGGCTAAAGTATCACGCCGGAAACGAGTACTGTTAAAACTATATTAAAAACTTCATACGTTAGTATAATTAGCTTAAAATTTTAAACGAGTTTGATTGGAAGATAAACGGAGTTTGTTTAAAGAAACTTACGAGATATAAGAAATTGTATGAAACTCTTATGGTTGTGGTTCCATCATACGAAATAAATTATTATTCGTAATCAACGAAATACTTAGGCTAAAGTATCATGCTGGAAAGGAGTACCGTTAAAAGTATATTAAAAACTTCATACGTTAGTATAATTAGCTTAAACATTTAAACGAGTTTGATTAGAAAATAAACGGAGTTCGCTTAAAGAAACTTACGAGATATAAGAAATTGTATGAAACTCTTATGGTTATGGTTCCATCATACGAAATAAATTATTATTCGTAATCAACGAAATACTTAGGCTAAAGTATCATGCCGAAAAGGAGTACCGTTAAAATTATATTAATAACTTCATACGTTAGTATAATTAGCTTAAACGTTTAAACGAGTTTGATTAGAAGATAAACGGAGTTCGCTTAAAGAAACTTACGAGATATAAGAAATTGTATGAAACTCTTATGGTTATGGTTCCATCATACGAAATAAATTATCATTCGTAATAAACGAAATACTTAGGATAAAGTATCATACCGGAAAGGTGTACCGTTAAAAGTATATTTTAAACTTCATACGTTAGTATAATTAGCTTAAACTTTTAAACGAGTTTGATTAGAAGATAAACGGAGTTCGATTAAAGAAACTTAAGAGATAGAAGAAATTGTATAAAATTCTTATGGGCGTGGTTCCATCATACAAAATAAATTAGTATTCGTAATCAACGAAATACTTAGGCTAAAGTATCATGCTGGAAAGGAGTACCGTTAAAAGTATATTAAAAACTTCATACGTTAGTATAATTAGCTTAAACATTTAAACGAGTTTGATTAGAAAATAAACGGAGTTCGCTTAAAGAAACTTACGAGATATAAGAAATTGTATGAAACTCTTATGGTTATGGTTCCATCATACGAAATAAATTATTATTCGTAATCAACGAAATACTTAGGCTAAAGTATCATGCCGAAAAGGAGTACCGTTAAAATTATATTAATAACTTCATACGTTAGTATAATTAGCTTAAACGTTTAAACGAGTTTGATTAGAAGATAAACGGAGTTCGCTTAAAGAAACTTACGAGATATAAGAAATTGTATGAAATTCTTATGGTTATGGTTCCATCATACGAAATAAATTATCATTCGTAATAAACGAAATACTTAGGATAAAGTATCATAACGGAAAGGTGTACCGTTAAAAGTATATTTTAAACTTCATACGTTAGTATAATTAGCTTAAACTTTTAAACGAGTTTGATTAGAAGATAAACGGAGTTCGATTAAAGAAACTTAAGAGATAGAAGAAATTGTATAAAATTCTTATGGGCGTGGTTCCATCATACAAAATAAATTAGTATTCGTAATAAACAAAATACCGAGGCTAAACTATCATGCCGGAAAGGAGTACCGTTAAAATTATATTATAAACTTCATTCGGTAGTATAATTTGCGTAAACCTTTCAACGAGTTTTATTATAGAAGATAAACGGAGTTCGTTTGAAGAAACTTACGAGATAGAAGAAATTGTATGAAACTGTTATGGTTGATGTTACATCATACGAAATAAATTATTATTCGTAATCAACAAAATACTTAGGCTAAAGTATCATGCCGGAAACGAATACCGTTAAAACTATATTAAAAACTTCATACGTTAGTATAATTAGCTTAAACTTTTAAACGAGTTTGATTAGAAAATAAACGGAGTTCGTTTAAAGAAACTTACGAGATATAAGAAATTGTATGAAACTCTTATGGTTTTGGTTCCACCATACGAAATAAATTATTATTCGTAATCAACGAAATACTTAGGCTAAAGTATCATGCCGAAAAGGAGTACCGTTAAAATTATATTAATAACTTCATACGTTAGTATAATTAGCTTAAACGTTTAAACGAGTTTGATTAGAAGATAAACGGAGTTCGCTTAAAGAAACTTACGAGATATAAGAAATTGTATGAAACTCTTATGGTTATGGTTCCATCATACGAAATAAATTATCATTCGTAATAAACGAAATACTTAGGATAAAGTATCATACCGGAAAGGTGTACCGTTAAAAGTATATTTTAAACTTCATACGTTAGTATAATTAGCTTAAACTTTTAAACGAGTTTGATTAGAAGATAAACGGAGTTCGATTAAAGAAACTTAAGAGATAGAAGAAATTGTATAAAATTCTTATGGGCGTGGTTCCATCATACAAAATAAATTAGTATTCGTAATAAACAAAATACCGAGGCTAAACTATCATGCCGGAAAGGAGTACCGTTAAAATTATATTATAAACTTCATTCGGTAGTATAATTTGCTTAAACCTTTCAACGAGTTTTATTATAGAAGATAAACGGAGTTCGTTTGAAGAAACTTACGAGATAGAAGAAATTGTATGAAACTGTTATGGTTGATGTTACATCATACGAAATAAATTATTATTTGTAATCAACAAAATACTTAGGCTAAAGTATCATGACGGAAACGAATACCGTTAAAACTATATTAAAAACTTCATACGTTAGTATAATTAGCTTAAACTTTTAAACGAGTTTGATTAGAAGATAAACGGAGTTCGTTTAAAGAAACTTACGAGATATAAGAAATTGTATGAAACTCTTATGGTTTTGGTTCCACCATACGAAATAAATTATTATTCGTAATCAACGAAATACTTAGGCTAAAGTATCATGCCGAAAAGGAGTACCGTTAAAATTATATTAATAACTTCATACGTTAGTATAATTAGCTTAAACGTTTAAACGAGTTTGATTAGAAGATAAACGGAGTTCGCTTAAAGAAACTTACGAGATATAAGAAATTGTATGAAACTCTTATGGTTATGGTTCCATCATACGAAATAAATTATCATTCGTAATAAACGAAATACTTAGGATAAAGTATCATACCGGAAAGGTGTACCGTTAAAAGTATATTTTAAACTTCATACGTTAGTATAATTAGCTTAAACTTTTAAACGAGTTTGATTAGAAGATAAACGGAGTTCGATTAAAGAAACTTAAGAGATAGAAGAAATTGTATAAAATTCTTATGGGCGTGGTTCCATCATACAAAATAAATTAGTATTCGTAATAAACAAAATACTGAGGCTAAACTATCATGCCGGAAAGGAGTACCGTTAAAATTATATTATAAACTTCATTCGGTAGTATAATTTGCTTAAACCTTTCAACGAGTTTTATTATAGAAGATAAACGGAGTTCGTTTGAAGAAACTTACGAGATAGAAGAAATTGTATGAAACTGTTATGGTTGATGTTACATCATACGAAATAAATTATTATTCGTAATCAACAAAATACTTAGGCTAAAGTATCATGCCGGAAACGAATACCGTTAAAACTATATTAAAAACTTCATACGTTAGTATAATTAGCTTAAACTTTTAAACGAGTTTGATTAGAAGATAAACGGAGTTCGTTTAAAGAAACTTACGAGATATAAGAAATTGTATGAAACTCTTATGGTTTTGGTTCCACCATACGAAATACATTATTATTCGTAATCAACGAAATACTTAGGCTAAAGTATCATGCCGAAAAGGAGTACCGTTAAAATTATATTAATAACTTCATACGTTAGTATAATTAGCTTAAACGTTTAAACGAGTTTGATTAGAAGATAAACGGAGTTCGCTTAAAGAAACTTACGAGATATAAGAAATTGTATGAAACTCTTATGGTTATGGTTCCATCATACGAAATAAATTATCATTCGTAATAAACGAAATACTTAGGATAAAGTATCATACCGGAAAGGTGTACCGTTAAAAGTATATTTTAAACTTCATACGTTAGTATAATTAGCTTAAACTTTTAAACGAGTTTGATTAGAAGATAAACGGAGTTCGATTAAAGAAACTTAAGAGATAGAAGAAATTGTATAAAATTCTTATGGGCGTGGTTCCATCATACAAAATAAATTAGTATTCGTAATAAACCAAATACCGAGGCTAAACTATCATGCCGGAAAGGAGTACCGTTAAAATTATATTATAAATTTCATTCGGTAGTATAATTTGCTTAAACCTTTCAACGAGTTTTATTATAGAAGATAAACGGAGTTCGTTTGAAGAAACTTACGAGATAGAAGAAATTGTATGAAACTGTTATGGTTGATGTTACATCATACGAAATAAATTATTATTTGTAATCAACAAAATACTTAGGCTAAAGTATCATGCCGGAAACGAATACCGTTAAAACTATATTAAAAACTTCATACGTTAGTATAATTAGCTTAAACTTTTAAACGAGTTTGATTAAAAGATAAACGGAGTTCGTTTAAAGAAACTTACGAGATATAAGAAATTGTATGAAACTCTTATGGTTTTGGTTCCACCATACGAAATAAATTATTATTCGTAATCAACGAAATACTTAGGCTAAAGTATCATGCCGAAAAGGAGTACCGTTAAAATTATATTAATAACTTCATACGTTAGTATAATTAGCTTAAACGTTTAAACGAGTTTGATTAGAAGATAAACGGAGTTCGCTTAAAGAAACTTACGAGATATAAGAAATTGTATGAAACTCTTATGGTTATGGTTCCATCATACGAAATAAATTATCATTCGTAATAAACGAAATACTTAGGATAAAGTATCATACCGGAAAGGTGTACCGTTAAAAGTATATTTTAAACTTCATACGTTATTATAATTAGCTTAAACTTTTAAACGAGTTTGATTAGAAGATAAACGGAGTTCTCTTAAAGAAATTACGAGAAATAAGAAATTGTATGAAACTCTTATGGTTATGGTTCCATCATACGAAATAAATTATCATTCGTAATAAACGAAATACTTAGGATAAAGTATCATACCGGAAAGGTGTACCGTTAAAAGTATATTTTAAACTTCATACGTTAGTATAATTAGCTTAAACTTTTAAACGAGTTTGATTAGAAGATAAACGGAGTTCGATTAAAGAAACTTAAGAGATAGAAGAAATTGTATAAAATTCTTATGGGCGTGGTTCCATCATACAAAATAAATTAGTATTCGTAATAAACAAAATACTGAGGCTAAACTATCATGCCGGAAAGGAGTATCGTTAAAATTATATTATAAACTTCATTCGGTAGTATAATTTGCTTAAACCTTTCAACGAGTTTTATTATAGAAGATAAACGGAGTTCGTTTGAAGAAACTTACGAGATAGAAGAAATTGTATGAAACTGTTATGGTTGATGTTACATCATACGAAATAAATTATTATTTGTAATCAACAAAATACTTAGGCTAAAGTATCATGCCGAAAAGGAGTACCGTTAAAATTATATTAATAACTTCATACGTTAGTATAATTAGCTTAAACGTTTAAACGAGTTTGATTAGAAGATAAACGGAGTTCGCTTAAAGAAACTTACGAGATATAAGAAATTGTATGAAACTCTTATGGTTATGGTTCCATCATACGAAATAAATTATCATTCGTAATAAACGAAATACTTAGGATAAAGTATCATACCGGAAAGGTGTACCGTTAAAAGTATATTTTAAACTTCATACGTTATTATAATTAGCTTAAACTTTTAAACGAGTTTGATTAGAAGATAAACGGAGTTCTCTTAAAGAAATTACGAGAAATAAGAAATTGTATGAAACTCTTATGGTTATGGTTCCATCATACGAAATAAATTATCATTCGTAATAAACGAAATACTTAGGATAAAGTATCATACCGGAAAGGTGTACCGTTAAAAGTATATTTTAAACTTCATACGTTAGTATAATTAGCTTAAACTTTTAAACGAGTTTGATTAGAAGATAAACGGAGTTCGATTAAAGAAACTTAAGAGATAGAAGAAATTGTATAAAATTCTTATGGGCGTGGTTCCATCATACAAAATAAATTAGTATTCGTAATAAACAAAATACTGAGGCTAAACTATCATGCCGGAAAGGAGTACCGTTAAAATTATATTATAAACTTCATTCGGTAGTATAATTTGCTTAAACCTTTCAACGAGTTTTATTATAGAAGATAAACGGAGTTCGTTTGAAGAAACTTACGAGATAGAAGAAATTGTATGAAACTGTTATGGTTGATGTTACATCATACGAAATAAATTATTATTCGTAATCAACAAAATACTTAGGCTAAAGTATCATGCCGGAAACGAATACCGTTAAAACTATATTAAAAACTTCATACGTTAGTATAATTAGCTTAAACTTTTAAACGAGTTTGATTAGAAGATAAACGGAGTTCGTTTAAAGAAACTTACGAGATATAAGAAATTGTATGAAACTCTTATGGTTTTGGTTCCACCATACGAAATAAATTATTATTCGTAATCAACGAAATACTTAGGCTAAAGTATCATGCCGAAAAGGAGTACCGTTAAAATTATATTAATAACTTCATACGTTAGTATAATTAGCTTAAACGTTTAAACGAGTTTGATTAGAAGATAAACGGAGTTCGCTTAAAGAAACTTACGAGATATAAGAAATTGTATGAAACTCTTATGGTTATGGTTCCATCATACGAAATAAATTATCATTCGTAATAAACGAAATACTTAGGATAAAGTATCATACCGGAAAGGTGTACCGTTAAAAGTATATTTTAAACTTCATACGTTAGTATAATTAGCTTAAACTTTTAAACGAGTTTGATTAGAAGATAAACGGAGTTCGATTAAAGAAACTTAAGAGATAGAAGAAATTGTATAAAATTCTTATGGGCGTGGTTCCATCATACAAAATAAATTAGTATTCGTAATAAACCAAATACCGAGGCTAAACTATCATGCCGGAAAGGAGTACCGTTAAAATTATATTATAAATTTCATTCGGTAGTATAATTTGCTTAAACCTTTCAACGAGTTTTATTATAGAAGATAAACGGAGTTCGTTTGAAGAAACTTACGAGATAGAAGAAATTGTATGAAACTGTTATGGTTGATGTTACATCATACGAAATAAATTATTATTTGTAATCAACAAAATACTTAGGCTAAAGTATCATGCCGGAAACGAATACCGTTAAAACTATATTAAAAACTTCATACGTTAGTATAATTAGCTTAAACTTTTAAACGAGTTTGATTAAAAGATAAACGGAGTTCGTTTAAAGAAACTTACGAGATATAAGAAATTGTATGAAACTCTTATGGTTTTGGTTCCACCATACGAAATAAATTATTATTCGTAATCAACGAAATACTTAGGCTAAAGTATCATGCCGAAAAGGAGTACCGTTAAAATTATATTAATAACTTCATACGTTAGTATAATTAGCTTAAACGTTTAAACGAGTTTGATTAGAAGATAAACGGAGTTCGCTTAAAGAAACTTACGAGATATAAGAAATTGTATGAAACTCTTATGGTTATGGTTCCATCATACGAAATAAATTATCATTCGTAATAAACGAAATACGTAGGATAAAGTATCATACCGGAAAGGTGTACCGTTAAAAGTATATTTTAAACTTCATACGTTATTATAATTAGCTTAAACTTTTAAACGAGTTTGATTAGAAGATAAACGGAGTTCTCTTAAAGAAATTACGAGAAATAAGAAATTGTATGAAACTCTTATGGTTATGGTTCCATCATACGAAATAAATTATCATTCGTAATAAACGAAATACTTAGGATAAAGTATCATACCGGAAAGGTGTACCGTTAAAAGTATATTTTAAACTTCATACGTTAGTATAATTAGCTTAAACTTTTAAACGAGTTTGATTAGAAGATAAACGGAGTTCGATTAAAGAAACTTAAGAGATAGAAGAAATTGTATAAAATTCTTATGGGCGTGGTTCCATCATACAAAATAAATTAGTATTCGTAATAAACAAAATACTGAGGCTAAACTATCATGCCGGAAAGGAGTACCGTTAAAATTATATTATAAACTTCATTCGGTAGTATAATTTGCTTAAACCTTTCAACGAGTTTTATTATAGAAGATAAACGGAGTTCGTTTGAAGAAACTTACGAGATAGAAGAAATTGTATGAAACTGTTATGGTTGATGTTACATCATACGAAATAAATTATTATTCGTAATCAACAAAATACTTAGGCTAAAGTATCATGCCGGAAACGAATACCGTTAAAACTATATTAAAAACTTCATACGTTAGTATAATTAGCTTAAACTTTTAAACGAGTTTGATTAGAAGATAAACGGAGTTCGTTTAAAGAAACTTACGAGATATAAGAAATTGTATGAAACTCTTATGGTTTTGGTTCCACCATACGAAATAAATTATTATTCGTAATCAACGAAATACTTAGGCTAAAGTATCATGCCGAAAAGGAGTACCGTTAAAATTATATTAAAAACTTCATACGTTATTATAATTAGCTTAAACTTTTAAACGAGTTTGATTAGAAGATAAACGGAGTTCTCTTAAAGAAACTTACGAGAAATAAGAAATTGTATGAAACTCTTATGGTTATGGTTCCATCATACGAAATAAATTATCATTCGTAATAAACGAAATACCTAGGATAAAGTATCATACCGGAAAGGGGTACCGTTAAAATTATATTATAAACTTCATTCGTTAGTATAATTTGCTTAAACCTTTCAACGAGTTTTATTATAGAAGTTAAACGGAGTTTGTTTGAAGAAACTTACGAGATAGAAGACATTGTATGAAACTCTTATGGGTGTGGTACCATCACACAAAATAAATTATTACTCGAAATAAACGAAATACTTAGGCTAAAGTATTATGCCGGAAAAGAGTACCGTTAAAAGTATAATATAAACTTCACACGTTATTATAATTAGCTTGAACATTTAAACGATTTTGATTAGAAGATAAACGGAGTTCGCTTAAAGAAACTTACGAGATGTAAGAAATTGTATGAAACTCTTATGTTTATGGTTCCATCATACGAAATAAATTATCATTCGTATTAAACGTAATACTTAGGATAAAGTATCATACCGGAAAGGTGTACCGTTAAAAGTATATTATAAACTTCATACGTTAGTATAATTAGCTTAAACTTTTAAACAAGTTTGATTAGAAGATAAATGGAGTTCATTTTAAGAAACTTAAGAGATATAAGAAATTGTTTAAAATTCTTATGGGTGTGGTACCATCATACAAAATAAATTAGTATTCGTAATAAACAAAATACCGAGGCTAAACTATCATGCCGGAAAGGAGTACCGTTAAAATTATATTATAAACTTCATTCGGTAGTATAATTTGCTTAAACCTTTCAACGAGTTTTATTATAGAAGATAAACGGAGTTCGTTTGAGGAAACTTACGAGATAGAAGAAATTGTATGAAACTGTTATGGTTGATGTTCCATTATACGAAATAAATTATTATTCGTAATCAACAAAATACTTAGGCTAAAGTATCATGCCGGAAACGAATACCGTTAAAACTATATTAAAAACTTCATACGTTAGTATAATTAGCTTAAACTTTTAAACGAGTTTGATTAGAAGATAAACGGAGTTCGTTTAAAGAAACTTACGAGATATAAGAAATTGTATGAAACTCTTATGGTTTTGGTTCCACCATACGAAATAAATTATTATTCGTAATCAACGAAATACTTAGGCTAAAGTATCATGCCGAAAAGGAGTACCGTTAAAATTATATTAAAAACTTCATACGTTAGTATAATTAGCTTAAACTTTTAAACGAGTTTGATTAGAAGATAAACGGAGTTCGCTTAAATAAACTTAAGAGAAAGAAGAAATTGTATGAAACTGTTATGGTTGATGTTACATCATACGAAATAAATTATTATTCGTAATCAACAAAATACTTAGGCTAAAGTATCATGCCGGAAACGAATACCGTTAAAACTATATTAAAAACTTCATACGTTAGTATAATTAGCTTAAACTTTTAAACGAGTTTGATTAGAAGATAAACGGAGTTCGTTTAAAGAAACTTACGAGATATAAGAAATTGTATGAAACTCTTATGGTTTTGGTTCCACCATACGAAATAAATTATTATTCGTAATCAACGAAATACTTAGGCTAAAGTATCATGCCGAAAAGGAGTACCGTTAAAATTATATTAATAACTTCATACGTTAGTATAATTAGCTTAAACGTTTAAACGAGTTTGATTAGAAGATAAACGGAGTTCGCTTAAAGAAACTTACGAGATATAAGAAATTGTATGAAACTCTTATGGTTATGGTTCCATCATACGAAATAAATTATCATTCGTAATAAACGAAATACTTAGGATAAAGTATCATACCGGAAAGGTGTACCGTTAAAAGTATATTTTAATCTTCATACGTTAGTATAATTAGCTTAAACTTTTAAACGAGTTTGATTAGAAGATAAACGGAGTTCGATTAAAGAAACTTAAGAGATAGAAGAAATTGTATAAAATTCTTATGGGCGTGGTTCCATCATACAAAATAAATTAGTATTCGTAATAAACAAAATACCGAGGCTAAACTATCATGCCGGAAAGGAGTACCGTTAAAATTATATTATAAACTTCATTCGGTAGTATAATTTGCTTAAACCTTTCAACGAGTTTTATTATAGAAGATAAACGGAGTTCGTTTGAAGAAACTTACGAGATAGAAGAAATTGTATGAAACTGTTGTGGTTGATGTTACATCATACGAAATAAATTATTATTCGTAATCAACAAAATACTTAGGCTAAAGTATCATGCCGGAAACGAATACCGTTAAAACTATATTAAAAACTTCATACGTTAGTATAATTAGCTTAAACTTTTAAACGAGTTTGATTAGAAGATAAACGGAGTTCGTTTAAAGAAACTTACGAGATATAAGAAATTGTATGAAACTCTTATGGTTTTGGTTCCACCATACGAAATAAATTATTATTCGTAATCAACGAAATACTTAGGCTAAAGTATCATGCCGAAAAGGAGTACCGTTAAAATTATATTAAAAACTTCATACGTTATTATAATTAGCTTAAACTTTTAAACGAGTTTGATTAGAAGATAAACGGAGTTCTCTTAAAGAAACTTACGAGAAATAAGAAATTGTATGCAACTCTTATGGTTATGGTTCCATCATACGAAATAAATTATCATTCGTAATAAACGAAATAACTAGGATAAAGTATCATACCGGAAAGGGGTACCGTTAAAATTATATTATAAACTTCATTCGTTAGTATAATTTGCTTAAACCTTTCAACGAGTTTTATTATAGAAGTTAAACGGAGTTTGTTTGAAGAAACTTACGAGATAGAAGACATTGTATGAAACTCTTATGGGTGTGGTACCATCACACGAAATAAATTATTACTCGAAATAAACGAAATACTTAGGCTAAAGTATTATGCCGGAAAAGAGTACCGTTAAAAGTATAATATAAACTTAACACGTTATTATAATTAGCTTGAACATTTAAACGATTTTGATTAGAAGATAAACGGAGTTCGCGTAAAGAAACTTACGAGATGTAAGAAATTGTATGAAACTCTTATGTTTATGGTTCCATCATACGAAATAAATTATCATTCGTATTAAACGTAATACTTAGGATAAAGTATCATACCGGAAAGGTGTACCGTTAAAAGCATATTATAAACTTCATACGTTAGTATAATTAGCTTAAACTTTTAAACAAGTTTGATTAGAAGATAAATGGAGTTCATTTTAAGAAACTTAAGAGATATAAGAAATTGTTTAAAATTCTTATGGGTGTGGTACCATCATACAAAATAAATTAGTATTCGTAATAAACAAAATACCGAGGCTAAACTATCATGCCGGAAAGGAGTACCGTTAAAATTATATTATAAACTTCATTCGGTAGTATAATTTGCTTAAACCTTTCAACGAGTTTTATTATAGAAGATAAACGGAGTTCGTTTGAGGAAACTTACGAGATAGAAGAAATTGTATGAAACTGTTATGGTTGATGTTCCATTATACGAAATAAATTATTATTCGTAATCAACAAAATACTTAGGCTAAAGTATCATGCCGGAAACGAATACCGTTAAAACTATATTAAAAACTTCATACGTTAGTATAATTAGCTTAAACTTTTAAACGAGTTTGATTAGAAGATAAACGGAGTTCGTTTAAAGAAACTTACGAGATATAAGAAATTGTATGAAACTCTTATGGTTTTGGTTCCACCATACGAAATAAATTATTATTCGTAATCAACGAAATACTTAGGCTAAAGTATCATGCCGAAAAGGAGTACCGTTAAAATTATATTAAAAACTTCATACGTTAGTATAATTAGCTTAAACTTTTAAACGAGTTTGATTAGAAGATAAACGGAGTTCGCTTAAATAAACTTAAGAGAAAGAAGAAATTGTATGAAACTGTTATGGTTGATGTTACATCACACGAAATAAATTATTATTCGTAATCAACAAAATACTTAGGCTAAAGTATCATGCCGGAAACGAATACCGTTAAAACTATATTAAAAACTTCATACGTTAGTATAATTAGCTTAAACTTTTAAACCAGTTTGATTAGAAGATAATCGGAGTTCGTTTAAAGAAACTTACGAGATATAAGAAATTGTATGAAACTCTTATGGTTTTGGTTCCACCATACGAAATAAATTATTATTCGTAATCAACGAAATACTTAGGCTAAAGTATCATGCCGAAAAGGAGTACCGTTAAAATTATATTAAAAACTTCATACGTTATTATAATTAGCTTAAACTTTTAAACGAGTTTGATTAGAAGATAAACGGAGTTCGATTAAAGAAACTTAAGAGATAGAAGAAATTGTATAAAATTCTTATGGGCGTGGTTCCATCATACAAAATAAATTAGTATTCGTAATAAACAAAATACCGAGGCTAAACTATCATGCCGGAAAGGAGTACCGTTAAAATTATATTATAAACTTCATTCGGTAGTATAATTTGCTTAAACCTTTCAACGAGTTTTATTATAGAAGATAAACGGAGTTCGTTTGAAGAAACTTACGAGATAGAAGAAATTGTATGAAACTGTTATGGTTGATGTTACATCATACGAAATAAATTATTATTTGTAATCAACAAAATACTTAGGCTAAAGTATCATGCCGGAAACGAATACCGTTAAAACTATATTAAAAACTTCATACGTTAGTATAATTAGCTTAAACTTTTAAACGAGTTTGATTAGAAGATAAACGGAGTTCGTTTAAAGAAACTTACGAGATATAAGAAATTGTATGAAACTCTTATGGTTTTGGTTCCACCATACGAAATAAATTATTATTCGTAATCAACGAAATACTTAGGCTAAAGTATCATGCCGAAAAGGAGTACCGTTAAAATTATATTAATAACTTCATACGTTAGTATAATTAGCTTAAACGTTTAAACGAGTTTGATTAGAAGATAAACGGAGTTCTCTTAAAGAAACTTACGAGATATAAGAAATTGTATGAAACTCTTATGGTTATGGTTCCATCATACGAAATAAATTATCATTCGTAATAAACGAAATACCTAGGATAAAGTATCATACCGGAAAGGGGTACCGTTAAAATTATATTATAAACTTCATTCGTTAGTATAATTTGCTTAAACCTTTCAACGAGTTTTATTATAGAAGTTAAACGGAGTTCGTTTGAAGAAATTTACGAGATAGAAGACATTGTATGAAACTCTTATGGGTGTGGTACCATCACACGAAATAAATTATTACTCGAAATAAACGAAATACTTAGGCTAAAGTATTATGCCGGAAAAGAGTACCGTTAAAAGTATAATATAAACTTCACACGTTATTATAATTAGCTTGAACATTTAAACGATTTTGATTAGAAGATAAACGGAGTTCGCTTAAAGAAACTTACGAGATGTAAGAAATTGTATGAAACTCTTATGTTTATGGTTCCATCATACGAAATAAATTATCATTCGTATTAAACGTAATACTTAGGATAAAGTATCATACCGGAAAGGTGTACCGTTAAAAGTATATTATAAACTTCATACGTTAGTATAATTAGCTTAAACTTTTAAACAAGTTTGATTAGAAGATAAATGGAGTTCATTTTAAGAAACTTAAGAGATATAAGAAATTGTATAAAATTCTTATGGGTGTGGTACCATCATACAAAATAAATTAGTATTCGTAATAAACAAAATACCGAGGCTAAACTATCATGCCGGAAAGGAGTACCGTTAAAATTATATTATAAACTTCATTCGGTAGTATAATTTGCTTAAACCTTTCAACGAGTTTTATTATAGAAGATAAACGGAGTTCGTTTGAGGAAACTTACGAGATAGAAGAAATTGTATGAAACTGTTATGGTTGATGTTCCATTATACGAAATAAATTATTATTCGTAATCAACAAAATACTTAGGCTAAAGTATCATGCCGGAAACGAATACCGTTAAAACTATATTAAAAACTTCATACGTTAGTATAATTAGCTTAAACTTTTAAACGAGTTTGATTAGAAGATAAACGGAGTTCGTTTAAAGAAACTTACGAGATATAAGAAATTGTATGAAACTCTTATGGTTTTGGTTCCACCATACGAAATAAATTATTATTCGTAATCAACGAAATACTTAGGCTAAAGTATCATGCCGAAAAGGAGTACCATTAAAATTATATTAAAAACTTCATACGTTAGTATAATTAGCTTAAACTTTTAAACGAGTTTGATTAGAAGATAAACGGAGTTCGCTTAAATAAACTTAAGAGAAAGAAGAAATTGTATGAAACTGTTATGGTTGATGTTAAATCATACGAAATAAATTATTATTCATAATCAACAAAATACTTAGGCTAAAGTATCATGCCGGAAACGAATACCGTTAAAACTATATTAAAAACTTCATACGTTAGTATAATTAGCTTAAACTTTTAAACGAGTTTGATTAGAAGATAAACGGAGTTCGTTTAAAGAAACTTACGAGATATAAGAAATTGTATGAAACTCTTATGGTTTTGGTTCCACCATACGAAATAAATTATTATTCGTAATCAACGAAATACTTAGGCTAAAGTATCATGCCGAAAAGGAGTACCGTTAAAATTATATTAAAAACTTCATACGTTATTATAATTAGCTTAAACTTTTAAACGAGTTTGATTAGAAGATAAACGGAGTTCTCTTAAAGAAACTTACGAGAAATAAGAAATTGTATAAAATTCTTATGGGTGTGTTACCATTATACAAAATAAATTAGTATTCATAATAAACAAAATACCGAGGCTAAACTATCATGCCGGAAAGGAGTACCGTTAAAATTATATTATAAACTTCATTCGGTAGTATAATTTGCTTAAACCTTTCAACGAGTTTTATTATAGAAGATAAACGGAGTTCGTTTGAAGAAACTTACGAGATAGAAGAAATTGTATGAAACTGTTATGGTTGATGTTACATCATACGAAATAAATTATTATTCGTAATCAACAAAATACTTAGGCTAAAGTATCATGCCGGAAACGAATACCGTTAAAACTATATTAAAAACTTCATACGTTATTATAATTAGCTTAAACTTTTAAACGAGTTTGATTAGAAGATAAACGGAGTTCGTTTAAAGAAACTTACGAGATATAAGAAATTGTATTAAACTCTTATGGTTTTGGTTCCACCATACGAAATAAATTATTATTCGTAATCAACGAAATACTTAGGCTAAAGTATCATGCCGAAAAGGAGTACCGTTAAAATTATATTAAAAACTTCATACGTTATTATAATTAGCTTAAACTTTTAAACGAGTTTGATTAGAAGATAAACGGAGTTCTCTTAAAGAAACTTACGAGAAATAAGAAATTGTATGAAACTCTTATGGTTATGGTTCCATCATACGAAATAAATTATCATTCGTAATAAACGAAATACCTAGGATAAAGTATCATACCGGAAAGGGGTACCGTTAAAATTATATTATAAACTTCATTCGTTAGTATAATTTGCTTAAACCTTTCAACGAGTTTTATTATAGAAGTTAAACGGAGTTCGTTTGAAGAAATTTACGAGATAGAAGACATTGTATGAAACTCTTATGGGTGTGGTACCATCACACGAAATAAATTATTACTCGAAATAAACGAAATACTTAGGCTAAAGTATTATGCCGGAAAAGAGTACCGTTAAAAGTATAATATAAACTTCACACGTTATTATAATTAGCTTGAACATTTAAACGATTTTGATTAGAAGATAAACGGAGTTCGCTTAAAGAAACTTACGAGATGTAAGAAATTGTATGAAACTCTTATGTTTATGGTTCCATCATACGAAATAAATTATCATTCGTATTAAACGTAATACTTAGGATAAAGTATCATACCGGAAAGGTGTACCGTTAAAAGTATATTATAAACTTCATACGTTAGTATAATTAGCTTAAACTTTTAAACAAGTTTGATTAGAAGATAAATGGAGTTCATTTTAAGAAACTTAAGAGATATAAGAAATTGTATAAAATTCTTATGGGTGTGGTACCATCATACAAAATAAATTAGTATTCGTAATAAACAAAATACCGAGGCTAAACTATCATGCCGGAAAGGAGTACCGTTAAAATTATATTATAAACTTCATTCGGTAGTATAATTTGCTTAAACCTTTCAACGAGTTTTATTATAGAAGATAAACGGAGTTCGTTTGAGGAAACTTACGAGATAGAAGAAATTGTATGAAACTGTTATGGTTGATGTTCCATTATACGAAATAAATTATTATTCGTAATCAACAAAATACTTAGGCTAAAGTATCATGCCGGAAACGAATACCGTTAAAACTATATTAAAAACTTCATACGTTAGTATAATTAGCTTAAACTTTTAAACGAGTTTGATTAGAAGATAAACGGAGTTCGTTTAAAGAAACTTACGAGATATAAGAAATTGTATGAAACTCTTATGGTTTTGGTTCCACCATACGAAATAAATTATTATTCGTAATCAACGAAATACTTAGGCTAAAGTATCATGCCGAAAAGGAGTACCATTAAAATTATATTAAAAACTTCATACGTTAGTATAATTAGCTTAAACTTTTAAACGAGTTTGATTAGAAGATAAACGGAGTTCGCTTAAATAAACTTAAGAGAAAGAAGAAATTGTATGAAACTGTTATGGTTGATGTTAAATCATACGAAATAAATTATTATTCATAATCAACAAAATACTTAGGCTAAAGTATCATGCCGGAAACGAATACCGTTAAAACTATATTAAAAACTTCATACGTTAGTATAATTAGCTTAAACTTTTAAACGAGTTTGATTAGAAGATAAACGGAGTTCGTTTAAAGAAACTTACGAGATATAAGAAATTGTATGAAACTCTTATGGTTTTGGTTCCACCATACGAAATAAATTATTATTCGTAATCAACGAAATACTTAGGCTAAAGTATCATGCCGAAAAGGAGTACCGTTAAAATTATATTAAAAACTTCATACGTTATTATAATTAGCTTAAACTTTTAAACGAGTTTGATTAGAAGATAAACGGAGTTCTCTTAAAGAAACTTACGAGAAATAAGAAATTGTATAAAATTCTTATGGGTGTGTTACCATTATACAAAATAAATTAGTATTCATAATAAACAAAATACCGAGGCTAAACTATCATGCCGGAAAGGAGTACCGTTAAAATTATATTATAAACTTCATTCGGTAGTATAATTTGCTTAAACCTTTCAACGAGTTTTATTATAGAAGATAAACGGAGTTCGTTTGAAGAAACTTACGAGATAGAAGAAATTGTATGAAACTGTTATGGTTGATGTTACATCATACGAAATAAATTATTATTCGTAATCAACAAAATACTTAGGCTAAAGTATCATGCCGGAAACGAATACCGTTAAAACTATATTAAAAACTTCATACGTTAGTATAATTAGCTTAAACTTTTAAACGAGTTTGATTAGAAGATAAACGGAGTTCGTTTAAAGAAACTTACGAGATATAAGAAATTGTATGAAACTCTTATGGTTTTGGTTCCACCATACGAAATAAATTATTATTCGTAATCAACGAAATACTTAGGCTAAAGTATCATGCCGAAAAGGAGTACCGTTAAAATTATATTAAAAACTTCATACGTTATTATAATTAGCTTAAACTTTTAAACGAGTTTGATTAGAAGATAAACGGAGTTCTCTTAAAGAAACTTACGAGAAATAAGAAATTGTATGAAACTCTTATGGTTATGGTTCCATCATACGAAATAAATTATCATTCGTAATAAACGAAATACCTAGGATAAAGTATCATACCGGAAAGGGGTACCGTTAAAATTATATTATAAACTTCATTCGTTAGTATAATTTGCTTAAACCTTTCAACGAGTTTTATTATAGAAGTTAAACGGAGTTCGTTTGAAGAAATTTACGAGATAGAAGACATTGTATGAAACTCTTATGGGTGTGGTACCATCACACGAAATAAATTATTACTCGAAATAAACGAAATACTTAGGCTAAAGTATTATGCCGGAAAAGAGTACCGTTAAAAGTATAATATAAACTTCACACGTTATTATAATTAGCTTGAACATTTAAACGATTTTGATTAGAAGATAAACGGAGTTCGCTTAAAGAAACTTACGAGATGTAAGAAATTGTATGAAACTCTTATGTTTATGGTTCCATCATACGAAATAAATTATCATTCGTATTAAACGTAATACTTAGGATAAAGTATCATACCGGAAAGGTGTACCGTTAAAAGTATATTATAAACTTCATACGTTAGTATAATTAGCTTAAACTTTTAAACAAGTTTGATTAGAAGATAAATGGAGTTCATTTTAAGAAACTTAAGAGATATAAGAAATTGTATAAAATTCTTATGGGTGTGGTACCATCATACAAAATAAATTAGTATTCGTAATAAACAAAATACCGAGGCTAAACTATCATGCCGGAAAGGAGTACCGTTAAAATTATATTATAAACTTCATTCGGTAGTATAATTTGCTTAAACCTTTCAACGAGTTTTATTATAGAAGATAAACGGAGTTCGTTTGAGGAAACTTACGAGATAGAAGAAATTGTATGAAACTGTTATGGTTGATGTTCCATTATACGAAATAAATTATTATTCGTAATCAACAAAATACTTAGGCTAAAGTATCATGCCGGAAACGAATACCGTTAAAACTATATTAAAAACTTCATACGTTAGTATAATTAGCTTAAACTTTTAAACGAGTTTGATTAGAAGATAAACGGAGTTCGTTTAAAGAAACTTACGAGATATAAGAAATTGTATGAAACTCTTATGGTTTTGGTTCCACCATACGAAATAAATTATTATTCGTAATCAACGAAATACTTAGGCTAAAGTATCATGCCGAAAAGGAGTACCATTAAAATTATATTAAAAACTTCATACGTTAGTATAATTAGCTTAAACTTTTAAACGAGTTTGATTAGAAGATAAACGGAGTTCGCTTAAATAAACTTAAGAGAAAGAAGAAATTGTATGAAACTGTTATGGTTGATGTTAAATCATACGAAATAAATTATTATTCATAATCAACAAAATACTTAGGCTAAAGTATCATGCCGGAAACGAATACCGTTAAAACTATATTAAAAACTTCATACGTTAGTATAATTAGCTTAAACTTTTAAACGAGTTTGATTAGAAGATAAACGGAGTTCGTTTAAAGAAACTTACGAGATATAAGAAATTGTATGAAACTCTTATGGTTTTGGTTCCACCATACGAAATAAATTATTATTCGTAATCAACGAAATACTTAGGCTAAAGTATCATGCCGAAAAGGAGTACCGTTAAAATTATATTAAAAACTTCATACGTTATTATAATTAGCTTAAACTTTTAAACGAGTTTGATTAGAAGATAAACGGAGTTCTCTTAAAGAAACTTACGAGAAATAAGAAATTGTATAAAATTCTTATGGGTGTGTTACCATTATACAAAATAAATTAGTATTCATAATAAACAAAATACCGAGGCTAAACTATCATGCCGGAAAGGAGTACCGTTAAAATTATATTATAAACTTCATTCGGTAGTATAATTTGCTTAAACCTTTCAACGAGTTTTATTATAGAAGATAAACGGAGTTCGTTTGAAGAAACTTACGAGATAGAAGAAATTGTATGAAACTGTTATGGTTGATGTTACATCATACGAAATAAATTATTATTCGTAATCAACAAAATACTTAGGCTAAAGTATCATGCCGGAAACGAATACCGTTAAAACTATATTAAAAACTTCATACGTTATTATAATTAGCTTAAACTTTTAAACGAGTTTGATTAGAAGATAAACGGAGTTCGTTTAAAGAAACTTACGAGATATAAGAAATTGTATGAAACTCTTATGGTTTTGGTTCCACCATACGAAATAAATTATTATTCGTAATCAACGAAATACTTAGGCTAAAGTATCATGCCGAAAAGGAGTACCGTTAAAATTATATTAAAAACTTCATACGTTATTATAATTAGCTTAAACTTTTAAACGAGTTTGATTAGAAGATAAACGGAGTTCTCTTAAAGAAACTTACGAGAAATAAGAAATTGTATGAAACTCTTATGGTTATGGTTCCATCATACGAAATAAATTATCATTCGTAATAAACGAAATACCTAGGATAAAGTATCATACCGGAAAGGGGTACCGTTAAAATTATATTATAAACTTCATTCGTTAGTATAATTTGCTTAAACCTTTCAACGAGTTTTATTATAGAAGTTAAACGGAGTTCGTTTGAAGAAATTTACGAGATAGAAGACATTGTATGAAACTCTTATGGGTGTGGTACCATCACACGAAATAAATTATTACTCGAAATAAACGAAATACTTAGGCTAAAGTATTATGCCGGAAAAGAGTACCGTTAAAAGTATAATATAAACTTCACACGTTATTATAATTAGCTTGAACATTTAAACGATTTTGATTAGAAGATAAACGGAGTTCGCTTAAAGAAACTTACGAGATGTAAGAAATTGTATGAAACTCTTATGTTTATGGTTCCATCATACGAAATAAATTATCATTCGTATTAAACGTAATACTTAGGATAAAGTATCATACCGGAAAGGTGTACCGTTAAAAGTATATT
Organism: Chamaenerion angustifolium; assembly: GCA_946814005.1. NCBI lineage: Eukaryota > Viridiplantae > Streptophyta > Magnoliopsida > Myrtales > Onagraceae > Chamaenerion > Chamaenerion angustifolium. Next base: position 15,477,113 of record OX328274.1, read on the forward strand.
ATAAACTTCATACGTTAGTATAATTAGCTTAAACTTTTAAACAAGTTTGATTAGAAGATAAATGGAGTTCATTTTAAGAAACTTAAGAGATATAAGAAATTGTATAAAATTCTTATGGGTGTGGTACCATCATACAAAATAAATTAGTATTCGTAATAAACAAAATACCGAGGCTAAACTATCATGCCGGAAAGGAGTACCGTTAAAATTATATTATAAACTTCATTCGGTAGTATAATTTGCTTAAACCTTTCAACGAGTTTTATTATAGAAGATAAACGGAGTTCGTTTGAGGAAACTTACGAGATAGAAGAAATTGTATGAAACTGTTATGGTTGATGTTCCATTATACGAAATAAATTATTATTCGTAATCAACAAAATACTTAGGCTAAAGTATCATGCCGGAAACGAATACCGTTAAAACTATATTAAAAACTTCATACGTTAGTATAATTAGCTTAAACTTTTAAACGAGTTTGATTAGAAGATAAACGGAGTTCGTTTAAAGAAACTTACGAGATATAAGAAATTGTATGAAACTCTTATGGTTTTGGTTCCACCATACGAAATAAATTATTATTCGTAATCAACGAAATACTTAGGCTAAAGTATCATGCCGAAAAGGAGTACCATTAAAATTATATTAAAAACTTCATACGTTAGTATAATTAGCTTAAACTTTTAAACGAGTTTGATTAGAAGATAAACGGAGTTCGCTTAAATAAACTTAAGAGAAAGAAGAAATTGTATGAAACTGTTATGGTTGATGTTAAATCATACGAAATAAATTATTATTCATAATCAACAAAATACTTAGGCTAAAGTATCATGCCGGAAACGAATACCGTTAAAACTATATTAAAAACTTCATACGTTAGTATAATTAGCTTAAACTTTTAAACGAGTTTGATTAGAAGATAAACGGAGTTCGTTTAAAGAAACTTACGAGATATAAGAAATTGTATGAAACTCTTATGGTTTTGGTTCCACCATACGAAATAAATTATTATTCGTAATCAACGAAATACTTAGGCTAAAGTATCATGCCGAAAAGGAGTACCGTTAAAATTATATTAAAAACTTCATACGTTATTATAATTAGCTTAAACTTTTAAACGATTTTGATTAGAAGATAAACGGAGTTAGCTTAAAGAAACTTACGAGATGTAAGAAATTGTATGAAACTCTTATGTTTATGGTTCCATCATACGAAATAAATTATCATTCGTATTAAACGTAATACTTAGGATAAAGTATCATACCGGAAAGGTGTACCGTTAAAAGTATATTATAAACTTCATACGTTAGTATAATTAGCTTAAACTTTTAAACAAGTTTGATTAGAAGATAAATGGAGTTCATTTTAAGAAACTTAAGAGATATAAGAAATTGTTTAAAATTCTTATGGGTGTGGTACCATCATACAAAATAAATTAGTATTCGTAATAAACAAAATACCGAGGCTAAACTATCATGCCGGAAAGGAGTACCGTTAAAATTATATTATAAACTTCATTCGGTAGTATAATTTGCTTAAACCTTTCAACGAGTTTTATTATAGAAGATAAACGGAGTTCGTTTGAGCAAACTTACGAGATAGAAGAAATTGTATGAAACTGTTATGGTTGATGTTCCATTATACGAAATAAATTATTATTCGTAATCAACAAAATACTTAGGCTAAAGTATCATGCCGGAAACGAATACCGTTAAACTATATTAAAAACTTCATACATTAGTATAATTAGCTTAAACTTTTAAACGAGTTTGATTAGAAGATAAACGGAGTTCGTTTAAAGAAACTTACGAGATATAAGAAATTGTATGAAACTCTTATGGTTTTGGTTCCACCATACGAAATAAATTATTATTCGTAATCAACGAAATACTTAGGCTAAAGTATCATGCCGAAAAGGAGTACCGTTAAAATTATATTAATAACTTCATACGTTAGTATAATTAGCTTAAACGTTTAAACGAGTTTGATTAGAAGATAAACGGAGTTCGCTTAAAGAAACTTACGAGATATAAGAAATTGTATGAAACTCTTATGGTTATGGTTCCATCATACGAAATAAATTATTATTCGTAATCAACGAAATACTTAGGCTAAAGTATTATGCCGGAAAAGAGTACCGTTAAAAGTATAATATAAACTTCACACGTTATTATAATTAGCTTGAACATTTAAACGATTTTGATTAGAAGATAAACGGAGTTCGCTTAAAGAAACTTACGAGATGTAAGAAATTGTATGAAACTCTTATGTTTATGGTTCCATCATACGAAATAAATTATCATTCGTATTAAACGTAATACTTAGGATAAAGTATCATACCGGAAAGGTGTACCGTTAAAAGTATATTATAAACTTCATACGTTAGTATAATTAGCTTAAACTTTTAAAATAGTTTGATTAGAAGATAAATGGAGTTCATTTTAAGAAACTTAAGAGATATAAGAAATTGTTTAAAATTCTTATGGGTGTGGTACCATCATACAAAATAAATTAGTATTCGTAATAAACAAAATACCGAGGCTAAACTATCATGCCGGAAAGGAGTACCGTTAAAATTATATTATAAACTTCATTCGGTAGTATAATTTGCTTAAACCTTTCAACGAGTTTTATTATAGAAGATAAACGGAGTTCGTTTGAGCAAACTTACGAGATAGAAGAAATTGTATGAAACTGTTATGGTTGATGTTCCATTATACGAAATAAATTATTATTCATAATCAACAAAATACTTAGGCTAAAGTATCATGCCGGAAACGAATACCGTTAAAACTATATTAAAAACTTCATACGTTAGTATAATTAGCTTAAACTTTTAAACGAGTTTGATTAGAAGATAAACGGAGTTCGTTTAAAGAAACTTACAAGATATAAGAAATTGTATGAAACTCTTATGGTTTTGGTTCCACCATACGAAATAAATTATTATTCGTAATCAACGAAATACTTAGGCTAAAGTATCATGCCGAAAAGGAGTACCGTTAAAATTATATTAAAAACTTCATACGTTATTATAATTAGCTTAAACTTTTAAACGATTTTGATTAGAAGATAAACGGAGTTCGCTTAAAGAAACTTACGAGATGTAAGAAATTGTATGAAACTCTTATGTTTATGGTTCCATCATACGAAATAAATTATCATTCGTATTAAACGTAATACTTAGGATAAAGTATCATACCGGAAAGGTGTACCGTTAAAAGTATATTATAAACTTCATACGTTAGTATAATTAGCTTAAACTTTTAAACAAGTTTGATTAGAAGATAAATGGAGTTCATTTTAAGAAACTTAAGAGATATAAGAAATTGTTTAAAATTCTTATGGGTGTGGTACCATCATACAAAATAAATTAGTATTCGTAATAAACAAAATACCGAGGCTAAACTATCATGCCGGAAAGGAGTACCGTTAAAATTATATTATAAACTTCATTCGGTAGTATAATTTGCTTAAACCTTTCAACGAGTTTTATTATAGAAGATAAACGGAGTTCGTTTGAGCAAACTTACGAGATAGAAGAAATTGTATGAAACTGTTATGGTTGATGTTCCATTATACGAAATAAATTATTATTCGTAATCAACAAAATACTTAGGCTAAAGTATCATGCCGGAAACGAATACCGTTAAAACTATATTAAAAACTTCATACATTAGTATAATTAGCTTAAACTTTTAAACGAGTTTGATTAGAAGATAAACGGAGTTCGTTTAAAGAAACTTACGAGATATAAGAAATTGTATGAAACTCTTATGGTTTTGGTTCCACCATACGAAATAAATTATTATTCGTAATCAACGAAATACTTAGGCTAAAGTATCATGCCGAAAAGGAGTACCGTTAAAATTATATTAAAAACTTCATACGTTAGTATAATTAGCTTAAACTTTTAAACGAGTTTGATTAGAAGATAAACGGAGTTCGCTTAAATAAACTTAAGAGAAAGAAGAAATTGTATGAAACTGTTATGGTTGATGTTACATCATACGAAATAAATTATTATTCATAATCAACAAAATACTTAGGCTAAAGTATCATGCCGGAAACGAATACCGTTAAAACTATATTAAAAACTTCATACGTTAGTATAATTAGCTTAAACTTTTAAACGAGTTTGATTAGAAGATAAACGGAGTTCGTTTAAAGAAACTTACGAGATATAAGAAATTGTATGAAACTCTTATGGTTTTGGTTCCACCATACGAAATAAATTATTATTCGTAATCAACGAAATACTTAGGCTAAAGTATCATGCCGAAAAGGAGTACCGTTAAAATTATATTAAAAACTTCATACGTTATTATAATTAGCTTAAACTTTTAAACGAGTTTGATTAGAAGATAAACGGAGTTCTCTTAAAGAAACTTACGAGAAATAAGAAATTGTATGAAACTCTTATGGTTATGGTTCCATCATACGAAATAAATTATCATTCGTAATAAACGAAATACCTAGGATAAAGTATCATACCGGAAAGGGGTACCGTTAAAATTATATTATAAACTTCATTCGTTAGTATAATTTGCTTAAACCTTTCAACGAGTTTTATTATAGAAGTTAAACGGAGTTCGTTTGAAGAAATTTACGAGATAGAAGACATTGTATGAAATTCTTATGGGTGTGGTACCATCACACGAAATAAATTATTACTCGAAATAAACGAAATACTTAGGCTAAAGTATTATGCCGGAAAAGAGTACCGTTAAAAGTATAATATAAACTTCACACGTTATTATAATTAGCTTGAACATTTAAACGATTTTGATTAGAAGATAAACGGAGTTCGCTTAAAGAAACTTACGAGATGTAAGAAATTGTATGAAACTCTTATGTTTATGGTTCCATCATACGAAATAAATTATCATTCGTATTAAACGTAATACTTAGGATAAAGTATCATACCGGAAAGGTGTACCGTTAAAAGTATATTATAAACTTCATACGTTAGTATAATTAGCTTAAACTTTTAAACAAGTTTGATTAGAAGATAAATGGAGTTCATTTTAAGAAACTTAAGAGATATAAGAAATTGTTTAAAATTCTTATGGGTGTGGTACCATCATACAAAATAAATTAGTATTCGTAATAAACAAAATACCGAGGCTAAACTATCATGCCGGAAAGGAGTACCGTTAAAATTATATTATAAACTTCATTCGGTAGTATAATTTGCTTAACCTTTCAACGAGTTTTATTATAGAAGATAAACGGAGTTCGTTTGAGGAAACTTACGAGATAGAAGAAATTGTATGAAACTGTTATGGTTGATGTTCCATTATACGAAATAAATTATTATTCGTAATCAACAAAATACTTAGGCTAAAGTATCATGCCGGAAACGAATACCGTTAAAACTATATTAAAAACTTCATACGTTAGTATAATTAGCTTAAACTTTTAAACGAGTTTGATTAGAAGATAAACGGAGTTCGTTTAAAGAAACTTACGAGATATAAGAAATTGTATGAAACTCTTATGGTTTTGGTTCCACCATACGAAATAAATTATTATTCGTAATCAACGAAATACTTAGGCTAAAGTATCATGCCGAAAAGGAGTACCGTTAAAATTATATTAAAAACTTCATACGTTAGTATAATTAGCTTAAACTTTTAAACGAGTTTGATTAGAAGATAAACGGAGTTCGCTTAAATAAACTTAAGAGAAAGAAGAAATTGTATGAAACTGTTATGGTTGATGTTACATCATACGAAATAAATTATTATTCATAATCAACAAAATAATTAGGCTAAAGTATCATGCCGGAAACGAATACCGTTAAAACTATATTAAAAACTTCATACGTTAGTATAATTAGCTTAAACTTTTAAACGAGTTTGATTAGAAGATAAACGGAGTTCGTTTAAAGAAACTTACGAGATATAAGAAATTGTATGAAACTCTTATGGTTTTGGTTCCACCATACGAAATAAATTATTATTCGTAATCAACGAAATACTTAGGATAAAGTATCATGCCGAAAAGGAGTACCGTTAAAATTATATTAAAAACTTCATACGTTATTATAATTAGCTTAAACTTTTAAACGAGTTTGATTAGAAGATAAACGGAGTTCTCTTAAAGAAACTTACGAGAAATAAGAAATTGTATAAAATTCTTATGGGTGTGTTACCATTATACAAAATAAATTAGTATTCGTAATAAACAAAATACCGAGGCTAAAGTATCATGCCGGAAAGGGGTACCGTTAAAATTATATTATAAACTTCATTCGTTAGTATAATTTGCTTAAACCTTTCAACGAGTTTTATTATAGAAGTTAAACGGAGTTCGTTTGAAGAAACTTACGAGATAGAAGAAATTGTATGAAACTCTTATGGGTGTGGTACCATCACACGAAATAAATTATTACTCGAAATAAACGAAATACTTAGGCTAAAGTATTATGCCGGAAAAGAGTACCGTTAAAAGTATAATATAAACTTCACACGTTATTATAATTAGCTTGAACATTTAAACGATTTTGATTAGAAGATAAACGGAGTTCGCTTAAAGAAACTTACGAGATGTAAGAAATTGTATGAAACTCTTATGTTTATGGTTCCATCATACGAAATAAATTATCATTCGTATTAAACGTAATACTTAGGATAAAGTATCATACCGGAAAGGTGTACCGTTAAAAGTATATTATAAACTTCATACGTTAGTATAATTAGCTTAAACTTTTAAACAAGTTTGATTAGAAGATAAATGGAGTTCATTTTAAGAAACTTAAGAGATATAAGAAATTGTTTAAAATTCTTATGGGTGTGGTACCATCATACAAAATAAATTAGTATTCGTAATAAACAAAATACCGAGGCTAAACTATCATGCCGGAAAGGAGTACCGTTAAAATTATATTATAAACTTCATTCGGTAGTATAATTTGCTTAAACCTTTCAACGAGTTTTATTATAGAAGATAAACGGAGTTCGTTTGAGGAAACTTACGAGATAGAAGAAATTGTATGAAACTGTTATGGTTGATGTTCCATTATACGAAATAAATTATTATTCGTAATCAACAAAATACTTAGGCTAAAGTATCATGCCGGAAACGAATACCGTTAAAACTATATTAAAAACTTCATACGTTAGTATAATTAGCTTAAACTTTTAAACGAGTTTGATTAGAAGATAAACGGAGTTCGTTTAAAGAAACTTACGAGATATAAGAAATTGTATGAAACTCTTATGGTTTTGGTTCCACCATACGAAATAAATTATTATTCGTAATCAACGAAATACTTAGGCTAAAGTATCATGCCGAAAAGGAGTACCGTTAAAATTATATTAAAAACTTCATACGTTAGTATAATTAGCTTAAACTTTTAAACGAGTTTGATTAGAAGATAAACGGAGTTCGCTTAAATAAACTTAAGAGAAAGAAGAAATTGTATGAAACTGTTATGGTTGATGTTACATCATACGAAATAAATTATTATTCATAATCAACAAAATACTTAGGCTAAAGTATCATGCCGGAAACGAATACCGTTAAAACTATATTAAAAACTTCATACGTTAGTATAATTAGCTTAAACTTTTAAACGAGTTTGATTAGAAGATAAACGGAGTTCGTTTAAAGAAACTTACGAGATATAAGAAATTGTATGAAACTCTTATGGTTTTGGTTCCACCATACGAAATAAATTATTATTCGTAATCAACGAAATACTTAGGCTAAAGTATCATGCCGAAAAGGAGTACCGTTAAAATTATATTAAAAACTTCATACGTTATTATAATTAGCTTAAACTTTTAAACGAGTTTGATTAGAAGATAAACGGAGTTCTCTTAAAGAAACTTACGAGAAATAAGAAATTGTATAAAATTTTTATGGGTGTGTTACCATTATACAAAATAAATTAGTATTCGTAATAAACAAAATACCGAGGCTAAACTATCATGCCGGAAAGGAGTACCGTTAAAATTATATTATAAACTTCATTCGGTAGTATAATTTGCTTAAACCTTTCAACGAGTTTTATTATAGAAGATAAACGGAGTTCGTTTGAAGAAACTTACGAGATAGAAGAAATTGTATGAAACTGTTATGGTTGATGTTACATCATACGAAATAAATTATTATTTGTAATCAACAAAATACTTAGGCTAAAGTATCATGCCGGAAACGAATACCGTTAAAACTATATTAAAAACTTCATACGTTAGTATAATTAGCTTAAACTTTTAAACGAGTTTGATTAGAAGATAAACGGAGTTCGTTTAAAGAAACTTACGAGATATAAGAAATTGTATGAAACTCTTATGGTTTTGGTTCCACCATACGAAATAAATTATTATTCGTAATCAACGAAATACTTAGGCTAAAGTATCATGCCGAAAAGGAGTACCGTTAAAATTATATTAATAACTTCATACGTTAGTATAATTAGCTTAAACGTTTAAACGAGTTTGATTAGAAGATAAACGGAGTTCGCTTAAAGAAACTTACGAGATATAAGAAATTGTATGAAACTCTTATGGTTATGGTTCCATCATACGAAATAAATTATCATTCGTAATAAACGAAATACTTAGGATAAAGTATCATACCGGAAAGGTGTACCGTTAAAAGTATATTTTAAACTTCATACGTTAGTATAATTAGCTTAAACTTTTAAACGAGTTTGATTAGAAGATAAACGGAGTTCGATTAAAGAAACTTAAGAGATAGAAGAAATTGTATAAAATTCTTATGGGCGTGGTTCCATCATACAAAATAAATTAGTATTCGTAATAAACAAAATACCGAGGCTAAACTATCATGCCGGAAAGGAGTACCGTTAAAATTATATTATAAACTTCATTCGGTAGTATAATTTGCTTAAACCTTTCAACGAGTTTTATTATAGAAGATAAACGGAGTTCGTTTGAAGAAACTTACGAGATAGAAGAAATTGTATGAAACTGTTATGGTTGATGTTACATCATACGAAATAAATTATTATTCGTAATCAACAAAATACTTAGGCTAAAGTATCATGCCGGAAACGAATACCGTTAAAACTATATTAAAAACTTCATACGTTAGTATAATTAGCTTAAACTTTTAAACGAGTTTGATTAGAAGATAAACGGAGTTCGTTTAAAGAAACTTACGAGATATAAGAAATTGTATGAAACTCTTATGGTTTTGGTTCCACCATACGAAATAAATTATTATTCGTAATCAACGAAATACTTAGGCTAAAGTATCATGCCGAAAAGGAGTACCGTTAAAATTATATTAAAAACTTCATACGTTATTATAATTAGCTTAAACTTTTAAACGAGTTTGATTAGAAGATAAACGGAGTTCTCTTAAAGAAACTTACGAGAAATAAGAAATTGTATGAAACTCTTATGGTTATGGTTCCATCATACGAAATAAATTATCATTCGTAATAAACGAAATACCTAGGATAAAGTATCATACCGGAAAGGGGTACCGTTAAAATTATATTATAAACTTCATTCGTTAGTATAATTTGCTTATACCTTTCAACGAGTTTTATTATAGAAGTTAAACGGAGTTCGTTTGAAGAAATTTACGAGATAGAAGACATTGTATGAAACTCTTATGGGTGTGGTACCATCACACGAAATAAATTATTACTCGAAATAAACGAAATACTTAGGCTAAAGTATTATGCCGGAAAAGAGTACCGTTAAAAGTATAATATAAACTTCACACGTTATTATAATTAGCTTGAACATTTAAACGATTTTGATTAGAAGATAAACGGAGTTCGCTTAAAGAAACTTACGAGATGTAAGAAATTGTATGAAACTCTTATGTTTATGGTTCCATCATACGAAATAAATTATCATTCGTATTAAACGTAATACTTAGGATAAAGTATCATACCGGAAAGGTGTACCGTTAAAAGTATATTATAAACTTCATACGTTAGTATAATTAGCTTAAACTTTTAAACAAGTTTGATTAGAAGATAAATGGAGTTCATTTTAAGAAACTTAAGAGATATAAGAAATTCTTTAAAATTCTTATGGGTGTGGTACCATCATACAAAATAAATTAGTATTCGTAATAAACAAAATACCGAGGCTAAACTATCATGCCGGATAGGAGTACCGTTAAAATTATATTATAAACTTCATTCGGTAGTATAATTTGCTTAAACCTTTCAACGAGTTTTATTATAGAAGATAAACGGAGTTCGTTTGAGGAAACTTACGAGATAGAAGAAATTGTATGAAACTGTTATGGTTGATGTTCCATTATACGAAATAAATTATTATTCGTAATCAACAAAATACTTAGGCTAAAGTATCATGCCGGAAACGAATACCGTTAAAACTATATTAAAAACTTCATACGTTAGTATAATTAGCTTAAACTTTTAAACGAGTTTGATTAGAAGATAAACGGAGTTCGTTTAAAGAAACTTACGAGATATAAGAAATTGTATGAAACTCTTATGGTTTTGGTTCCACCATACGAAATAAATTATTATTCGTAATCAACGAAATACTTAGGCTAAAGTATCATGCCGAAAAGGAGTACCGTTAAAATTATATTAAAAACTTCATACGTTAGTATAATTAGCTTAAACTTTTAAACGAGTTTGATTAGAAGATAAACGGAGTTCGCTTAAATAAACTTACGAGAAATAAGAGATTGTATGAAACTCTTATGGTTATGGTTCCATCATACGAAATAAATTATCATTCGTAATAAACGAAATACCTAGGATAAAGTATCATACCGGAAAGGCGTACCGTTAAAATTATATTATAAACTTCATTCGTTAGTATAATTTGCTTAAACCTTTCAACGAGTTTTATTATAGAAGTTAAACGGAGTTCGTTTGAAGAAATTTACGAGATAGAAGACATTGTATGAAACTCTTATGGGTGTGGTACCATCACACGAAATAAATTATTACTCGAAATAAACGAAATACTTAGGCTAAAGTATTATGCCGGAAAAAAGTACCGTTAAAAGTATAATATAAACTTCACACGTTATTATAATTAGCTTGAACATTTAAACGATTTTGATTAGAAGATAAACGGAGTTCGCTTAAAGAAACTTACGAGATGTAAGAAATTGTATGAAACTCTTATGTTTATGGTTCCATCATACGAAATAAATTATCATTCGTATTAAACGTAATACTTAGGATAAAGTATCATACCAGAAAGGTGTACCGTTAAAAGTATATTATAAACTTCATACGTTAGTATAATTAGCTTAAACTTTTAAACAAGTTTGATTAGAAGATAAATGGAGTTCATTTTAAGAAACTTAAGAGATATAAGAAATTCTTTAAAATTCTTATGGGTGTGGTACCATCATACAAAATAAATTAGTATTCGTAATAAACAAAATACCGAGGCTAAACTATCATGCCGGAAAGGAGTACCGTTAAAATTATATTATAAACTTCATTCGGTAGTATAATTTGCTTAAACCTTTCAACGAGTTTTATTATAGAAGATAAACGGAGTTCGTTTGAGGAAACTTACGAGATAGAAGAAATTGTATGAAACTGTTATGGTTGATGTTCCATTATACGAAATAAATTATTATTCGTAATCAACAAAATACTTAGGCTAAAGTATCATGCCGGAAACGAATACCGTTAAAACTATATTAAAAACTTCATACGTTAGTATAATTAGCTTAAACTTTTAAACGAGTTTGATTAGAAGATAAACGGAGTTCGTTTAAAGAAACTTACGAGATATAAGAAATTGTATGAAACTCTTATGGTTTTGGTTCCACCATACGAAATAAATTATTATTCGTAATCAACGAAATACTTAGGCTAAAGTATCATGCCGAAAAGGAGTACCGTTAAAATTATATTAAAAACTTCATACGTTAGTATAATTAGCTTAAACTTTTAAACGAGTTTGATTAGAAGATAAACGGAGTTCGCTTAAATAAACTTAAGAGAAAGAAGAAATTGTATGAAACTGTTATGGTTGATGTTACATCATACGAAATAAATTATTATTCATAATCAACAAAATACTTAGGCTAAAGTATCATGCCGGAAACGAATACCGTTAAAACTATATTAAAAACTTCATACGTTAGTATAATTAGCTTAAACTTTTAAACGAGTTTGATTAGAAGATAAACGGAGTTCGTTTAAAGAAACTTACGAGATATAAGAAATTGTATGAAACTCTTATGGTTTTGGTTCCACCATACGAAATAAATTATTATTCGTAATCAACGAAATACTTAGGCTAAAGTATCATGCCGAAAAGGAGTACCGTTAAAATTATATTAAAAACTTCATACGTTAGTATAATTAGCTTAAACTTTTAAACGAGTTTGATTAGAAGATAAACGGAGTTCGCTTAAATAAACTTAAGAGAAAGAAGAAATTGTATGAAACTGTTATGGTTGATGTTACATCATACGAAATAAATTATTATTCATAATCAACAAAATACTTAGGCTAAAGTATCATGCCGGAAACGAATACCGTTAAAACTATATTAAAAACTTCATACGTTAGTATAATTAGCTTAAACTTTTAAACGAGTTTGATTAGAAGATAAACGGAGTTCGTTTAAAGAAACTTACGAGATATAAGAAATTGTATGAAACTCTTATGGTTTTGGTTCCACCATACAAAATAAATTATTATTCGTAATCAACGAAATACTTAGGCTAAGTATCATGCCGAAAAGGAGTACCGTTAAAATTATATTAAAAACTTCATACGTTATTATAATTAGCTTAAACTTTTAAACGAGTTTGATTAGAAGATAAACGGAGTTCTCTTAAAGAAACTTACGAGAAATAAGAAATTGTATGAAACTCTTATGGTTATGGTTCCATCATACGAAATAAATTATCATTCGTAATAAACGAAATACCTAGGATAAAGTATCATACCGGAAAGGGGTACCGTTAAAATTATATTATAAACTTCATTCGTTAGTATAATTTGCTTAAACCTTTCAACGAGTTTTATTATAGAAGTTAAACGGAGTTCGTTTGAAGAAATTTACGAGATAGAAGACATTGTATGAAACTCTTATGGGTGTGGTACCATCACACGAAATAAATTATTACTCGAAATAAACGAAATACTTAGGCTAAAGTATTATGCCGGAAAAGAGTACCGTTAAAAGTATAATATAAACTTCACACGTTATTATAATTAGCTTGAACATTTAAACGATTTTGATTAGAAGATAAACGGAGTTCGCTTAAAGAAACTTACGAGATGTAAGAAATTGTATGAAACTCTTATGTTTATGGTTCCATCATACGAAATAAATTATCATTCGTATTAAACGTAATACTTAGGATAAAGTATCATACCGGAAAGGTGTACCGTTAAAAGTATATTATAAACTTCATACGTTAGTATAATTAGCTTAAACTTTTAAACAAGTTTGATTAGAAGATAAATGGAGTTCATTTTAAGAAACTTAAGAGATATAAGAAATTGTTTAAAATTCTTATGGGTGTGGTACCATCATACAAAATAAATTAGTATTCGTAATAAACAAAATACCGAGGCTAAACTATCATGCCGGAAAGGAGTACCGTTAAAATTATATTATAAACTTCATTCGGTAGTATAATTTGCTTAAACCTTTCAACGAGTTTTATTATAGAAGATAAACGGAGTTCGTTTGAGGAAACTTACGAGATAGAAGAAATTGTATGAAACTGTTATGGTTGATGTTCCATTATACGAAATAAATTATTATTCGTAATCAACAAAATACTTAGGCTAAAGTATCATGCCGGAAACGAATACCGTTAAAACTATATTAAAAACTTCATACGTTAGTATAATTAGCTTAAACTTTTAAACGAGTTTGATTAGAAGATAAACGGAGTTCGTTTAAAGAAACTTACGAGATATAAGAAATTGTATGAAACTCTTATGGTTTTGGTTCCACCATACGAAATAAATTATTATTCGTAATCAACGAAATACTTAGGCTAAAGTATCATGCCGAAAAGGAGTACCGTTAAAATTATATTAAAAACTTCATACGTTAGTATAATTAGCTTAAACTTTTAAACGAGTTTGATTAGAAGATAAACGGAGTTCGCTTAAATAAACTTAAGAGAAAGAAGAAATTGTATGAAACTGTTATGGTTGATGTTACATCATACGAAATAAATTATTATTCATAATCAACAAAATACTTAGGCTAAAGTATCATGCCGGAAACGAATACCGTTAAAACTATATTAAAAACTTCATACGTTAGTATAATTAGCTTAAACTTTTAAACGAGTTTGATTAGAAGATAAACGGAGTTCGTTTAAAGAAACTTACGAGATATAAGAAATTGTATGAAACTCTTATGGTTTTGGTTCCACCATACGAAATAAATTATTATTCGTAATCAACGAAATACTTAGGCTAAAGTATCATGCCGAAAAGGAGTACCGTTAAAATTATATTAAAAACTTCATACGTTAGTATAATTAGCTTAAACTTTTAAACGAGTTTGATTAGAAGATAAACGGAGTTCGCTTAAATAAACTTAAGAGAAAGAAGAAATTGTATGAAACTGTTATGGTTGATGTTACATCATACGAAATAAATTATTATTCATAATCAACAAAATACTTAGGCTAAAGTATCATGCCGGAAACGAATACCGTTAAAACTATATTAAAAACTTCATACGTTAGTATAATTAGCTTAAACTTTTAAACGAGTTTGATTAGAAGATAAACGGAGTTCGTTTAAAGAAACTTACGAGATATAAGAAATTGTATGAAACTCTTATGGTTTTGGTTCCACCATACAAAATAAATTATTATTCGTAATCAACGAAATACTTAGGCTAAGTATCATGCCGAAAAGGAGTACCGTTAAAATTATATTAAAAACTTCATACGTTATTATAATTAGCTTAAACTTTTAAACGAGTTTGATTAGAAGATAAACGGAGTTCTCTTAAAGAAACTTACGAGAAATAAGAAATTGTATGAAACTCTTATGGTTATGGTTCCATCATACGAAATAAATTATCATTCGTAATAAACGAAATACCTAGGATAAAGTATCATACCGGAAAGGGGTACCGTTAAAATTATATTATAAACTTCATTCGTTAGTATAATTTGCTTAAACCTTTCAACGAGTTTTATTATAGAAGTTAAACGGAGTTCGTTTGAAGAAATTTACGAGATAGAAGACATTGTATGAAACTCTTATGGGTGTGGTACCATCACACGAAATAAATTATTACTCGAAATAAACGAAATACTTAGGCTAAAGTATTATGCCGGAAAAGAGTACCGTTAAAAGTATAATATAAACTTCACACGTTATTATAATTAGCTTGAACATTTAAACGATTTTGATTAGAAGATAAACGGAGTTCGCTTAAAGAAACTTACGAGATGTAAGAAATTGTATGAAACTCTTATGTTTATGGTTCCATCATACGAAATAAATTATCATTCGTATTAAACGTAATACTTAGGATAAAGTATCATACCGGAAAGGTGTACCGTTAAAAGTATATTATAAACTTCATACGTTAGTATAATTAGCTTAAACTTTTAAACAAGTTTGATTAGAAGATAAATGGAGTTCATTTTAAGAAACTTAAGAGATATAAGAAATTGTTTAAAATTCTTATGGGTGTGGTACCATCATACAAAATAAATTAGTATTCGTAATAAACAAAATACCGAGGCTAAACTATCATGCCGGAAAGGAGTACCGTTAAAATTATATTATAAACTTCATTCGGTAGTATAATTTGCTTAAACCTTTCAACGAGTTTTATTATAGAAGATAAACGGAGTTCGTTTGAGGAAACTTACGAGATAGAAGAAATTGTATGAAACTGTTATGGTTGATGTTCCATTATACGAAATAAATTATTATTCGTAATCAACAAAATACTTAGGCTAAAGTATCATGCCGGAAACGAATACCGTTAAAACTATATTAAAAACTTCATACGTTAGTATAATTAGCTTAAACTTTTAAACGAGTTTGATTAGAAGATAAACGGAGTTCGTTTAAAGAAACTTACGAGATATAAGAAATTGTATGAAACTCTTATGGTTTTGGTTCCACCATACGAAATAAATTATTATTCGTAATCAACGAAATACTTAGGCTAAAGTATCATGCCGAAAAGGAGTACCGTTAAAATTATATTAAAAACTTCATACGTTAGTATAATTAGCTTAAACTTTTAAACGAGTTTGATTAGAAGATAAACGGAGTTCGCTTAAATAAACTTAAGAGAAAGAAGAAATTGTATGAAACTGTTATGGTTGATGTTACATCATACGAAATAAATTATTATTCATAATCAACAAAATACTTAGGCTAAAGTATCATGCCGGAAACGAATACCGTTAAAACTATATTAAAAACTTCATACGTTAGTATAATTAGCTTAAACTTTTAAACGAGTTTGATTAGAAGATAAACGGAGTTCGTTTAAAGAAACTTACGAGATATAAGAAATTGTATGAAACTCTTATGGTTTTGGTTCCACCATACGAAATAAATTATTATTCGTAATCAACGAAATACTTAGGCTAAAGTATCATGCCGAAAAGGAGTACCGTTAAAATTATATTAAAAACTTCATACGTTAGTATAATTAGCTTAAACTTTTAAACGAGTTTGATTAGAAGATAAACGGAGTTCGCTTAAATAAACTTAAGAGAAAGAAGAAATTGTATGAAACTGTTATGGTTGATGTTACATCATACGAAATAAATTATTATTCATAATCAACAAAATACTTAGGCTAAAGTATCATGCCGGAAACGAATACCGTTAAAACTATATTAAAAACTTCATACGTTAGTATAATTAGCTTAAACTTTTAAACGAGTTTGATTAGAAGATAAACGGAGTTCGTTTAAAGAAACTTACGAGATATAAGAAATTGTATGAAACTCTTATGGTTTTGGTTCCACCATACAAAATAAATTATTATTCGTAATCAACGAAATACTTAGGCTAAGTATCATGCCGAAAAGGAGTACCGTTAAAATTATATTAAAAACTTCATACGTTATTATAATTAGCTTAAACTTTTAAACGAGTTTGATTAGAAGATAAACGGAGTTCTCTTAAAGAAACTTACGAGAAATAAGAAATTGTATGAAACTCTTATGGTTATGGTTCCATCATACGAAATAAATTATCATTCGTAATAAACGAAATACCTAGGATAAAGTATCATACCGGAAAGGGGTACCGTTAAAATTATATTATAAACTTCATTCGTTAGTATAATTTGCTTAAAGCTTTCAACGAGTTTTATTATAGAAGTTAAACGGAGTTCGTTTGAAGAAATTTACGAGATAGAAGACATTGTATGAAACTCTTATGGGTGTGGTACCATCACACGAAATAAATTATTACTCGAAATAAACGAAATACTTAGGCTAAAGTATTATGCCGGAAAAGAGTACCGTTAAAAGTATAATATAAACTTCACACGTTATTATAATTAGCTTGAACATTTAAACGATTTTGATTAGAAGATAAACGGAGTTCGCTTAAAGAAACTTACGAGATGTAAGAAATTGTATGAAACTCTTATGTTTATGGTTCCATCATACGAAATAAATTATCATTCGTATTAAACGTAATACTTAGGATAAAGTATCATACCGGAAAGGTGTACCGTTAAAAGTATATTATAAACTTCATACGTTAGTATAATTAGCTTAAACTTTTAAACAAGTTTGATTAGAAGATAAATGGAGTTCATTTTAAGAAACTTAAGAGATATAAGAAATTGTTTAAAATTCTTATGGGTGTGGTACCATCATACAAAATAAATTAGTATTCGTAATAAACAAAATACCGAGGCTAAACTATCATGCCGGAAAGGAGTACCGTTAAAATTATATTATAAACTTCATTCGGTAGTATAATTTGCTTAAACCTTTCAACGAGTTTTATTATAGAAGATAAACGGAGTTCGTTTGAGGAAACTTACGAGATAGAAGAAATTGTATGAAACTGTTATGGTTGATGTTCCATTATACGAAATAAATTATTATTCGTAATCAACAAAATACTTAGGCTAAAGTATCATGCCGGAAACGAATACCGTTAAAACTATATTAAAAACTTCATACGTTAGTATAATTAGCTTAAACTTTTAAACGAGTTTGATTAGAAGATAAACGGAGTTCGTTTAAAGAAACTTACGAGATATAAGAAATTGTATGAAACTCTTATGGTTTTGGTTCCACCATACGAAATAAATTATTATTCGTAATCAACGAAATACTTAGGCTAAAGTATCATGCCGAAAAGGAGTACCGTTAAAATTATATTAAAAACTTCATACGTTAGTATAATTAGCTTAAACTTTTAAACGAGTTTGATTAGAAGATAAACGGAGTTCGCTTAAATAAACTTAAGAGAAAGAAGAAATTGTATGAAACTGTTATGGTTGATGTTACATCATACGAAATAAATTATTATTCATAATCAACAAAATACTTAGGCTAAAGTATCATGCCGGAAACGAATACCGTTAAAACTATATTAAAAACTTCATACGTTAGTATAATTAGCTTAAACTTTTAAACGAGTTTGATTAGAAGATAAACGGAGTTCGTTTAAAGAAACTTACGAGATATAAGAAATTGTATGAAACTCTTATGGTTTTGGTTCCACCATACGAAATAAATTATTATTCGTAATCAACGAAATACTTAGGCTAAAGTATCATGCCGAAAAGGAGTACCGTTAAAATTATATTAAAAACTTCATACGTTAGTATAATTAGCTTAAACTTTTAAACGAGTTTGATTAGAAGATAAACGGAGTTCGCTTAAATAAACTTAAGAGAAAGAAGAAATTGTATGAAACTGTTATGGTTGATGTTACATCATACGAAATAAATTATTATTCATAATCAACAAAATACTTAGGCTAAAGTATCATGCCGGAAACGAATACCGTTAAAACTATATTAAAAACTTCATACGTTAGTATAATTAGCTTAAACTTTTAAACGAGTTTGATTAGAAGATAAACGGAGTTCGTTTAAAGAAACTTACGAGATATAAGAAATTGTATGAAACTCTTATGGTTTTGGTTCCACCATACAAAATAAATTATTATTCGTAATCAACGAAATACTTAGGCTAAGTATCATGCCGAAAAGGAGTACCGTTAAAATTATATTAAAAACTTCATACGTTATTATAATTAGCTTAAACTTTTAAACGAGTTTGATTAGAAGATAAACGGAGTTCTCTTAAAGAAACTTACGAGAAATAAGAAATTGTATGAAACTCTTATGGTTATGGTTCCATCATACGAAATAAATTATCATTCGTAATAAACGAAATACCTAGGATAAAGTATCATACCGGAAAGGGGTACCGTTAAAATTATATTATAAACTTCATTCGTTAGTATAATTTGCTTAAAGCTTTCAACGAGTTTTATTATAGAAGTTAAACGGAGTTCGTTTGAAGAAATTTACGAGATAGAAGACATTGTATGAAACTCTTATGGGTGTGGTACCATCACACGAAATAAATTATTACTCGAAATAAACGAAATACTTAGGCTAAAGTATTATGCCGGAAAAGAGTACCGTTAAAAGTATAATATAAACTTCACACGTTATTATAATTAGCTTGAACATTTAAACGATTTTGATTAGAAGATAAACGGAGTTCGCTTAAAGAAACTTACGAGATGTAAGAAATTGTATGAAACTCTTATGTTTATGGTTCCATCATACGAAATAAATTATCATTCGTATTAAACGTAATACTTAGGATAAAGTATCATACCGGAAAGGTGTACCGTTAAAAGTATATTATAAACTTCATACGTTAGTATAATTAGCTTAAACTTTTAAACAAGTTTGATTAGAAGATAAATGGAGTTCATTTTAAGAAACTTAAGAGATATAAGAAATTGTTTAAAATTCTTATGGGTGTGGTACCATCATACAAAATAAATTAGTATTCGTAATAAACAAAATACCGAGGCTAAACTATCATGCCGGAAAGGAGTACCGTTAAAATTATATTATAAACTTCATTCGGTAGTATAATTTGCTTAAACCTTTCAACGAGTTTTATTATAGAAGATAAACGGAGTTCGTTTGAGGAAACTTACGAGATAGAAGAAATTGTATGAAACTGTTATGGTTGATGTTCCATTATACGAAATAAATTATTATTCGTAATCAACAAAATACTTAGGCTAAAGTATCATGCCGGAAACGAATACCGTTAAAACTATATTAAAAACTTCATACGTTAGTATAATTAGCTTAAACTTTTAAACGAGTTTGATTAGAAGATAAACGGAGTTCGTTTAAAGAAACTTACGAGATATAAGAAATTGTATGAAACTCTTATGGTTTTGGTTCCACCATACGAAATAAATTATTATTCGTAATCAACGAAATACTTAGGCTAAAGTATCATGCCGAAAAGGAGTACCGTTAAAATTATATTAAAAACTTCATACGTTAGTATAATTAGCTTAAACTTTTAAACGAGTTTGATTAGAAGATAAACGGAGTTCGCTTAAATAAACTTAAGAGAAAGAAGAAATTGTATGAAACTGTTATGGTTGATGTTACATCATACGAAATAAATTATTATTCATAATCAACAAAATACTTAGGCTAAAGTATCATGCCGGAAACGAATACCGTTAAAACTATATTAAAAACTTCATACGTTAGTATAATTAGCTTAAACTTTTAAACGAGTTTGATTAGAAGATAAACGGAGTTCGTTTAAAGAAACTTACGAGATATAAGAAATTGTATGAAACTCTTATGGTTTTGGTTCCACCATACGAAATAAATTATTATTCGTAATCAACGAAATACTTAGGCTAAAGTATCATGCCGAAAAGGAGTACCGTTAAAATTATATTAAAAACTTCATACGTTAGTATAATTAGCTTAAACTTTTAAACGAGTTTGATTAGAAGATAAACGGAGTTCGCTTAAATAAACTTAAGAGAAAGAAGAAATTGTATGAAACTGTTATGGTTGATGTTACATCATACGAAATAAATTATTATTCATAATCAACAAAATACTTAGGCTAAAGTATCATGCCGGAAACGAATACCGTTAAAACTATATTAAAAACTTCATACGTTAGTATAATTAGCTTAAACTTTTAAACGAGTTTGATTAGAAGATAAACGGAGTTCGTTTAAAGAAACTTACGAGATATAAGAAATTGTATGAAACTCTTATGGTTTTGGTTCCACCATACAAAATAAATTATTATTCGTAATCAACGAAATACTTAGGCTAAGTATCATGCCGAAAAGGAGTACCGTTAAAATTATATTAAAAACTTCATACGTTATTATAATTAGCTTAAACTTTTAAACGAGTTTGATTAGAAGATAAACGGAGTTCTCTTAAAGAAACTTACGAGAAATAAGAAATTGTATGAAACTCTTATGGTTATGGTTCCATCATACGAAATAAATTATCATTCGTAATAAACGAAATACCTAGGATAAAGTATCATACCGGAAAGGGGTACCGTTAAAATTATATTATAAACTTCATTCGTTAGTATAATTTGCTTAAAGCTTTCAACGAGTTTTATTATAGAAGTTAAACGGAGTTCGTTTGAAGAAATTTACGAGATAGAAGACATTGTATGAAACTCTTATGGGTGTGGTACCATCACACGAAATAAATTATTACTCGAAATAAACGAAATACTTAGGCTAAAGTATTATGCCGGAAAAGAGTACCGTTAAAAGTATAATATAAACTTCACACGTTATTATAATTAGCTTGAACATTTAAACGATTTTGATTAGAAGATAAACGGAGTTCGCTTAAAGAAACTTACGAGATGTAAGAAATTGTATGAAACTCTTATGTTTATGGTTCCATCATACGAAATAAATTATCATTCGTATTAAACGTAATACTTAGGATAAAGTATCATACCGGAAAGGTGTACCGTTAAAAGTATATTATAAACTTCATACGTTAGTATAATTAGCTTAAACTTTTAAACAAGTTTGATTAGAAGATAAATGGAGTTCATTTTAAGAAACTTAAGAGATATAAGAAATTGTTTAAAATTCTTATGGGTGTGGTACCATCATACAAAATAAATTAGTATTCGTAATAAACAAAATACCGAGGCTAAACTATCATGCCGGAAAGGAGTACCGTTAAAATTATATTATAAACTTCATTCGGTAGTATAATTTGCTTAAACCTTTCAACGAGTTTTATTATAGAAGATAAACGGAGTTCGTTTGAGGAAACTTACGAGATAGAAGAAATTGTATGAAACTGTTATGGTTGATGTTCCATTATACGAAATAAATTATTATTCGTAATCAACAAAATACTTAGGCTAAAGTATCATGCCGGAAACGAATACCGTTAAAACTATATTAAAAACTTCATACGTTAGTATAATTAGCTTAAACTTTTAAACGAGTTTGATTAGAAGATAAACGGAGTTCGTTTAAAGAAACTTACGAGATATAAGAAATTGTATGAAACTCTTATGGTTTTGGTTCCACCATACGAAATAAATTATTATTCGTAATCAACGAAATACTTAGGCTAAAGTATCATGCCGAAAAGGAGTACCGTTAAAATTATATTAAAAACTTCATACGTTAGTATAATTAGCTTAAACTTTTAAACGAGTTTGATTAGAAGATAAACGGAGTTCGCTTAAATAAACTTAAGAGAAAGAAGAAATTGTATGAAATTGTTATGGTTGATGTTACATCATACGAAATAAATTATTATTCATAATCAACAAAATACTTAGGCTAAAGTATCATGCCGGAAACGAATACCGTTAAAACTATATTAAAAACTTCATACGTTAGTATAATTAGCTTAAACTTTTAAACGAGTTTGATTAGAAGATAAACGGAGTTCGTTTAAAGAAACTTACGAGATATAAGAAATTGTATGAAACTCTTATGGTTTTGGTTCCACCATACGAAATAAATTATTATTCGTAATCAACGAAATACTTAGGCTAAAGTATCATGCCGAAAAGGAGTACCGTTAAAATTATATTAAAAACTTCATACGTTATTATAATTAGCTTAAACTTTTAAACGAGTTTGATTAGAAGATAAACGGAGTTCTCTTAAAGAAACTTACGAGAAATAAGAAATTGTATAAAATTTTTATGGGTGTGTTACCATTATACAAAATAAATTAGTATTCGTAATAAACAAAATACCGAGGCTAAACTATCATGCCGGAAAGGAGTACCGTTAAAATTATATTATAAACTTCATTCGGTAGTATAATTTGCTTAAACCTTTCAACGAGTTTTATTATAGAAGATAAACGGAGTTCGTTTGAAGAAACTTACGAGATAGAAGAAATTGTATGAAACTGTTATGGTTGATGTTACATCATACGAAATAAATTATTATTTGTAATCAACAAAATACTTAGGCTAAAGTATCATGCCGGAAACGAATACCGTTAAAACTATATTAAAAACTTCATACGTTAGTATAATTAGCTTAAACTTTTAAACGAGTTTGATTAGAAGATAAACGGAGTTCGTTTAAAGAAACTTACGAGATATAAGAAATTGTATGAAACTCTTATGGTTTTGGTTCCACCATACGAAATAAATTATTATTCGTAATCAACGAAATACTTAGGCTAAAGTATCATGCCGAAAAGGAGTACCGTTAAAATTATATTAATAACTTCATACGTTAGTATAATTAGCTTAAACGTTTAAACGAGTTTGATTAGAAGATAAACGGAGTTCGCTTAAAGAAACTTACGAGATATAAGAAATTGTATGAAACTCTTATGGTTATGGTTCCATCATACGAAATAAATTATCATTCGTAATAAACGAAATACTTAGGATAAAGTATCATACCGGAAAGGTGTACCGTTAAAAGTATATTTTAAACTTCATACGTTAGTATAATTAGCTTAAACTTTTAAACGAGTTTGATTAGAAGATAAACGGAGTTCGATTAAAGAAACTTAAGAGATAGAAGAAATTGTATAAAATTCTTATGGGCGTGGTTCCATCATACAAAATAAATTAGTATTCGTAATAAACAAAATACCGAGGCTAAACTATCATGCCGGAAAGGAGTACCGTTAAAATTATATTATAAACTTCATTCGGTAGTATAATTTGCTTAAACCTTTCAACGAGTTTTATTATAGAAGATAAACGGAGTTCGTTTGAAGAAACTTACGAGATAGAAGAAATTGTATGAAACTGTTATGGTTGATGTTACATCATACGAAATAAATTATTATTCGTAATCAACAAAATACTTAGGCTAAAGTATCATGCCGGAAACGAATACCGTTAAAACTATATTAAAAACTTCATACGTTAGTATAATTAGCTTAAACTTTTAAACGAGTTTGATTAGAAGATAAACGGAGTTCGTTTAAAGAAACTTACGAGATATAAGAAATTGTATGAAACTCTTATGGTTTTGGTTCCACCATACGAAATAAATTATTATTCGTAATCAACGAAATACTTAGGCTAAAGTATCATGCCGAAAAGGAGTACCGTTAAAATTATATTAAAAACTTCATACGTTATTATAATTAGCTTAAACTTTTAAACGAGTTTGATTAGAAGATAAACGGAGTTCTCTTAAAGAAACTTACGAGAAATAAGAAATTGTATGAAACTCTTATGGTTATGGTTCCATCATACGAAATAAATTATCATTCGTAATAAACGAAATACCTAGGATAAAGTATCATACCGGAAAGGGGTACCGTTAAAATTATATTATAAACTTCATTCGTTAGTATAATTTGCTTAAACCTTTCAACGAGTTTTATTATAGAAGTTAAACGGAGTTCGTTTGAAGAAATTTACGAGATAGAAGACATTGTATGAAACTCTTATGGGTGTGGTACCATCACACAAAATAAATTATTACTCGAAATAAACGAAATACTTAGGCTAAAGTATTATGCCGGAAAAGAGTACCGTTAAAAGTATAATATAAACTTCACACGTTATTATAATTAGCTTGAACATTTAAACGATTTTGATTAGAAGATAAACGGAGTTCGCTTAAAGAAACTTACGAGATGTAAGAAATTGTATGAAACTCTTATGTTTATGGTTCCATCATACGAAATAAATTATCATTCGTATTAAACGTAATACTTAGGATAAAGTATCATACCGGAAAGGTGTACCGTTAAAAGTATATTATAAACTTCATACGTTAGTATAATTAGCTTAAACTTTTAAACAAGTTTGATTAGAAGATAAATGGAGTTCATTTTAAGAAACTTAAGAGATATAAGAAATTCTTTAAAATTCTTATGGGTGTGGTACCATCATACAAAATAAATTAGTATTCGTAATAAACAAAATACCGAGGCTAAACTATCATGCCGGAAAGGAGTACCGTTAAAATTATATTATAAACTTCATTCGGTAGTATAATTTGCTTAAACCTTTCAACGAGTTTTATTATAGAAGATAAACGGAGTTCGTTTGAGGAAACTTACGAGATAGAAGAAATTGTATGAAACTGTTATGGTTGATGTTCCATTATACGAAATAAATTATTATTCGTAATCAACAAAATACTTAGGCTAAAGTATCATGCCGGAAACGAATACCGTTAAAACTATATTAAAAACTTCATACGTTAGTATAATTAGCTTAAACTTTTAAACGAGTTTGATTAGAAGATAAACGGAGTTCGTTTAAAGAAACTTACGAGATATAAGAAATTGTATGAAACTCTTATGGTTTTGGTTCCACCATACGAAATAAATTATTATTCGTAATCAACGAAATACTTAGGCTAAAGTATCATGCCGAAAAGGAGTACCGTTAAAATTATATTAAAAACTTCATACGTTAGTATAATTAGCTTAAACTTTTAAACGAGTTTGATTAGAAGATAAACGGAGTTCGCTTAAATAAACTTAAGAGAAAGAAGAAATTGTATGAAACTGTTATGGTTGATGTTACATCATACGAAATAAATTATTATTCATAATCAACAAAATACTTAGGCTAAAGTATCATGCCGGAAACGAATACCGTTAAAACTATATTAAAAACTTCATACGTTAGTATAATTAGCTTAAACTTTTAAACGAGTTTGATTAGAAGATAAACGGAGTTCGTTTAAAGAAACTTACGAGATATAAGAAATTGTATGAAACTCTTATGGTTTTGGTTCCACCATACGAAATAAATTATTATTCGTAATCAACGAAATACTTAGGCTAAAGTATCATGCCGAAAAGGAGTACCGTTAAAATTATATTAAAAACTTCATACGTTATTATAATTAGCTTAAACTTTTAAACGAGTTTGATTAGAAGATAAACGGAGTTCTCTTAAAGAAACTTACGAGAAATAAGAGATTGTATGAAACTCTTATGGTTATGGTTCCATCATACGAAATAAATTATCATTCGTAATAAACGAAATACCTAGGATAAAGTATCATACCGGAAAGGCGTACCGTTAAAATTATATTATAAACTTCATTCGTTAGTATAATTTGCTTAAACCTTTCAACGAGTTTTATTATAGAAGTTAAACGGAGTTCGTTTGAAGAAATTTACGAGATAGAAGACATTGTATGAAACTCTTATGGGTGTGGTACCATCACACGAAATAAATTATTACTCGAAATAAACGAAATACTTAGGCTAAAGTATTATGCCGGAAAAAAGTACCGTTAAAAGTATAATATAAACTTCACACGTTATTATAATTAGCTTGAACATTTAAACGATTTTGATTAGAAGATAAACGGAGTTCGCTTAAAGAAACTTACGAGATGTAAGAAATTGTATGAAACTCTTATGTTTATGGTTCCATCATACGAAATAAATTATCATTCGTATTAAACGTAATACTTAGGATAAAGTATCATACCAGAAAGGTGTACCGTTAAAAGTATATTATAAACTTCATACGTTAGTATAATTAGCTTAAACTTTTAAACAAGTTTGATTAGAAGATAAATGGAGTTCATTTTAAGAAACTTAAGAGATATAAGAAATTCTTTAAAATTCTTATGGGTGTGGTACCATCATACAAAATAAATTAGTATTCGTAATAAACAAAATACCGAGGCTAAACTATCATGCCGGAAAGGAGTACCGTTAAAATTATATTATAAACTTCATTCGGTAGTATAATTTGCTTAAACCTTTCAACGAGTTTTATTATAGAAGATAAACGGAGTTCGTTTGAGGAAACTTACGAGATAGAAGAAATTGTATGAAACTGTTATGGTTGATGTTCCATTATACGAAATAAATTATTATTCGTAATCAACAAAATACTTAGGCTAAAGTATCATGCCGGAAACGAATACCGTTAAAACTATATTAAAAACTTCATACGTTAGTATAATTAGCTTAAACTTTTAAACGAGTTTGATTAGAAGATAAACGGAGTTCGTTTAAAGAAACTTACGAGATATAAGAAATTGTATGAAACTCTTATGGTTTTGGTTCCACCATACGAAATAAATTATTATTCGTAATCAACGAAATACTTAGGCTAAAGTATCATGCCGAAAAGGAGTACCGTTAAAATTATATTAAAAACTTCATACGTTAGTATAATTAGCTTAAACGTTTAAACGAGTTTGATTAGAAGATAAACGGAGTTCGCTTAAATAAACTTAAGAGAAAGAAGAAATTGTATGAAACTGTTATGGTTGATGTTACATCATACGAAATAAATTAT
Source organism: Chamaenerion angustifolium (assembly GCA_946814005.1). Taxonomy (NCBI): domain Eukaryota; kingdom Viridiplantae; phylum Streptophyta; class Magnoliopsida; order Myrtales; family Onagraceae; genus Chamaenerion; species Chamaenerion angustifolium. Next base: position 15,504,833 of record OX328274.1, read on the forward strand.
TATTCATAATCAACAAAATACTTAGGCTAAAGTATCATGCCGGAAACGAATACCGTTAAAACTATATTAAAAACTTCATACGTTAGTATAATTAGCTTAAACTTTTAAACGAGTTTGATTAGAAGATAAACGGAGTTCGTTTAAAGAAACTTACGAGATATAAGAAATTGTATGAAACTCTTATGGTTTTGGTTCCACCATACGAAATAAATTATTATTCGTAATCAACGAAATACTTAGGCTAAAGTATCATGCCGAAAAGGAGTACCGTTAAAATTATATTAAAAACTTCATACGTTAGTATAATTAGCTTAAACTTTTAAACGAGTTTGATTAGAAGATAAACGGAGTTCGCTTAAATAAACTTAAGAGAAAGAAGAAATTGTATGAAACTGTTATGGTTGATGTTACATCATACGAAATAAATTATTATTCATAATCAACAAAATACTTAGGCTAAAGTATCATGCCGGAAACGAATACCGTTAAAACTATATTAAAAACTTCATACGTTAGTATAATTAGCTTAAACTTTTAAACGAGTTTGATTAGAAGATAAACGGAGTTCGTTTAAAGAAACTTACGAGATATAAGAAATTGTATGAAACTCTTATGGTTTTGGTTCCACCATACAAAATAAATTATTATTCGTAATCAACGAAATACTTAGGCTAAGTATCATGCCGAAAAGGAGTACCGTTAAAATTATATTAAAAACTTCATACGTTATTATAATTAGCTTAAACTTTTAAACGAGTTTGATTAGAAGATAAACGGAGTTCTCTTAAAGAAACTTACGAGAAATAAGAAATTGTATGAAACTCTTATGGTTATGGTTCCATCATACGAAATAAATTATCATTCGTAATAAACGAAATACCTAGGATAAAGTATCATACCGGAAAGGGGTACCGTTAAAATTATATTATAAACTTCATTCGTTAGTATAATTTGCTTAAACCTTTCAACGAGTTTTATTATAGAAGTTAAACGGAGTTCGTTTGAAGAAATTTACGAGATAGAAGACATTGTATGAAACTCTTATGGGTGTGGTACCATCACACGAAATAAATTATTACTCGAAATAAACGAAATACTTAGGCTAAAGTATTATGCCGGAAAAGAGTACCGTTAAAAGTATAATATAAACTTCACACGTTATTATAATTAGCTTGAACATTTAAACGATTTTGATTAGAAGATAAACGGAGTTCGCTTAAAGAAACTTACGAGATGTAAGAAATTGTATGAAACTCTTATGTTTATGGTTCCATCATACGAAATAAATTATCATTCGTATTAAACGTAATACTTAGGATAAAGTATCATACCGGAAAGGTGTACCGTTAAAAGTATATTATAAACTTCATACGTTAGTATAATTAGCTTAAACTTTTAAACAAGTTTGATTAGAAGATAAATGGAGTTCATTTTAAGAAACTTAAGAGATATAAGAAATTCTTTAAAATTCTTATGGGTGTGGTACCATCATACAAAATAAATTAGTATTCGTAATAAACAAAATACCGAGGCTAAACTATCATGCCGGAAAGGAGTACCGTTAAAATTATATTATAAACTTCATTCGGTAGTATAATTTGCTTAAACCTTTCAACGAGTTTTATTATAGAAGATAAACGGAGTTCGTTTGAGGAAACTTACGAGATAGAAGAAATTGTATGAAACTGTTATGGTTGATGTTCCATTATACGAAATAAATTATTATTCGTAATCAACAAAATACTTAGGCTAAAGTATCATGCCGGAAACGAATACCGTTAAAACTATATTAAAAACTTCATACGTTAGTATAATTAGCTTAAACTTTTAAACGAGTTTGATTAGAAGATAAACGGAGTTCGTTTAAAGAAACTTACGAGATATAAGAAATTGTATGAAACTCTTATGGTTTTGGTTCCACCATACGAAATAAATTATTATTCGTAATCAACGAAATACTTAGGCTAAAGTATCATGCCGAAAAGGAGTACCGTTAAAATTATATTAAAAACTTCATACGTTAGTATAATTAGCTTAAACTTTTAAACGAGTTTGATTAGAAGATAAACGGAGTTCGCTTAAATAAACTTAAGAGAAAGAAGAAATTGTATGAAACTGTTATGGTTGATGTTACATCATACGAAATAAATTATTATTCATAATCAACAAAATACTTAGGCTAAAGTATCATGCCGGAAACGAATACCGTTAAAACTATATTAAAAACTTCATACGTTAGTATAATTAGCTTAAACTTTTAAACGAGTTTGATTAGAAGATAAACGGAGTTCGTTTAAAGAAACTTACGAGATATAAGAAATTGTATGAAACTCTTATGGTTTTGGTTCCACCATACAAAATAAATTATTATTCGTAATCAACGAAATACTTAGGCTAAGTATCATGCCGAAAAGGAGTACCGTTAAAATTATATTAAAAACTTCATACGTTATTATAATTAGCTTAAACTTTTAAACGAGTTTGATTAGAAGATAAACGGAGTTCTCTTAAAGAAACTTACGAGAAATAAGAAATTGTATGAAACTCTTATGGTTATGGTTCCATCATACGAAATAAATTATCATTCGTAATAAACGAAATACCTAGGATAAAGTATCATACCGGAAAGGGGTACCGTTAAAATTATATTATAAACTTCATTCGTTAGTATAATTTGCTTAAACCTTTCAACGAGTTTTATTATAGAAGTTAAACGGAGTTCGTTTGAAGAAATTTACGAGATAGAAGACATTGTATGAAACTCTTATGGGTGTGGTACCATCACACGAAATAAATTATTACTCGAAATAAACGAAATACTTAGGCTAAAGTATTATGCCGGAAAAGAGTACCGTTAAAAGTATAATATAAACTTCACACGTTATTATAATTAGCTTGAACATTTAAACGATTTTGATTAGAAGATAAACGGAGTTCGCTTAAAGAAACTTACGAGATGTAAGAAATTGTATGAAACTCTTATGTTTATGGTTCCATCATACGAAATAAATTATCATTCGTATTAAACGTAATACTTAGGCTAAAGTATCATGCCGAAAAGGAGTACCGTTAAAAGTATATTATAAACTTCATACGTTAGTATAATTAGCTTAAACTTTTAAACAAGTTTGATTAGAAGATAAATGGAGTTCATTTTAAGAAACTTAAGAGATATAAGAAATTCTTTAAAATTCTTATGGGTGTGGTACCATCATACAAAATAAATTAGTATTCGTAATAAACAAAATACCGAGGCTAAACTATCATGCCGGAAAGGAGTACCGTTAAAATTATATTATAAACTTCATTCGGTAGTATAATTTGCTTAAACCTTTCAACGAGTTTTATTATAGAAGATAAACGGAGTTCGTTTGAGGAAACTTACGAGATAAAAGAAATTGTATGAAACTGTTATGGTTGATGTTCCATTATACGAAATAAATTATTATTCGTAATCAACAAAATACTTAGGCTAAAGTATCATGCCGGAAACGAATACCGTTAAAACTATATTAAAAACTTCATACGTTAGTATAATTAGCTTAAACTTTTAAACGAGTTTGATTAGAAGATAAACGGAGTTCGTTTAAAGAAACTTACGAGATATAAGAAATTGTATGAAACTCTTATGGTTTTGGTTCCACCATACGAAATAAATTATTATTCGTAATCAACGAAATACTTAGGCTAAAGTATCATGCCGAAAAGGAGTACCGTTAAAATTATATTAATAACTTCATACGTTAGTATAATTAGCTTAAACGTTTAAACGAGTTTGATTAGAAGATAAACGGAGTTCGCTTAAAGAAACTTACGAGATATAAGAAATTGTATGAAACTCTTATGGTTATGGTTCCATCATACGAAATAAATTATCATTCGTAATAAACGAAATACTTAGGATAAAGTATCATACCGGAAAGGTGTACCGTTAAAAGTATATTTTAAACTTCATACGTTAGTATAATTAGCTTAAACTTTTAAACGAGTTTGATTAGAAGATAAACGGAGTTCGATTAAAGAAACTTAAGAGATAGAAGAAATTGTATAAAATTCTTATGGGCGTGGTTCCATCATACAAAATAAATTAGTATTCGTAATAAACAAAATACCGAGGCTAAACTATCATGCCGGAAAGGAGTACCGTTAAAATTATATTATAAACTTCATTCGGTAGTATAATTTGCTTAAACCTTTCAACGAGTTTTATTATAGAAGATAAACGGAGTTCGTTTGAAGAAACTTACGAGATAGAAGAAATTGTATGAAACTGTTATGGTTGATGTTACATCATACGAAATAAATTATTATTCGTAATCAACAAAATACTTAGGCTAAAGTATCATGCCGGAAACGAATACCGTTAAAACTATATTAAAAACTTCATACGTTAGTATAATTAGCTTAAACTTTTAAACGAGTTTGATTAGAAGATAAACGGAGTTCGTTTAAAGAAACTTACGAGATATAAGAAATTGTATGAAACTCTTATGGTTTTGGTTCCACCATACGAAATAAATTATTATTCGTAATCAACGAAATACTTAGGCTAAAGTATCATGCCGAAAAGGAGTACCGTTAAAATTATATTAAAAACTTCATACGTTATTATAATTAGCTTAAACTTTTAAACGAGTTTGATTAGAAGATAAACGGAGTTCTCTTAAAGAAACTTACGAGAAATAAGAAATTGTATGAAACTCTTATGGTTATGGTTCCATCATACGAAATAAATTATCATTCGTAATAAACGAAATACCTAGGATAAAGTATCATACCGGAAAGGGGTACCGTTAAAATTATATTATAAACTTCATTCGTTAGTATAATTTGCTTAAACCTTTCAACGAGTTTTATTATAGAAGTTAAACGGAGTTCGTTTGAAGAAATTTACGAGATAGAAGACATTGTATGAAACTCTTATGGGTGTGGTACCATCACACAAAATAAATTATTACTCGAAATAAACGAAATACTTAGGCTAAAGTATTATGCCGGAAAAGAGTACCGTTAAAAGTATAATATAAACTTCACACGTTATTATAATTAGCTTGAACATTTAAACGATTTTGATTAGAAGATAAACGGAGTTCGCTTAAAGAAACTTACGAGATGTAAGAAATTGTATGAAACTCTTATGTTTATGGTTCCATCATACGAAATAAATTATCATTCGTATTAAACGTAATACTTAGGATAAAGTATCATACCGGAAAGGTGTACCGTTAAAAGTATATTATAAACTTCATACGTTAGTATAATTAGCTTAAACTTTTAAACAAGTTTGATTAGAAGATAAATGGAGTTCATTTTAAGAAACTTAAGAGATATAAGAAATTCTTTAAAATTCTTATGGGTGTGGTACCATCATACAAAATAAATTAGTATTCGTAATAAACAAAATACCGAGGCTAAACTATCATGCCGGAAAGGAGTACCGTTAAAATTATATTATAAACTTCATTCGGTAGTATAATTTGCTTAAACCTTTCAACGAGTTTTATTATAGAAGATAAACGGAGTTCGTTTGAGGAAACTTACGAGATAGAAGAAATTGTATGAAACTGTTATGGTTGATGTTCCATTATACGAAATAAATTATTATTCGTAATCAACAAAATACTTAGGCTAAAGTATCATGCCGGAAACGAATACCGTTAAAACTATATTAAAAACTTCATACGTTAGTATAATTAGCTTAAACTTTTAAACGAGTTTGATTAGAAGATAAACGGAGTTCGTTTAAAGAAACTTACGAGATATAAGAAATTGTATGAAACTCTTATGGTTTTGGTTCCACCATACGAAATAAATTATTATTCGTAATCAACGAAATACTTAGGCTAAAGTATCATGCCGAAAAGGAGTACCGTTAAAATTATATTAAAAACTTCATACGTTAGTATAATTAGCTTAAACTTTTAAACGAGTTTGATTAGAAGATAAACGGAGTTCGCTTAAATAAACTTAAGAGAAAGAAGAAATTGTATGAAACTGTTATGGTTGATGTTACATCATACGAAATAAATTATTATTCATAATCAACAAAATACTTAGGCTAAAGTATCATGCCGGAAACGAATACCGTTAAAACTATATTAAAAACTTCATACGTTAGTATAATTAGCTTAAACTTTTAAACGAGTTTGATTAGAAGATAAACGGAGTTCGTTTAAAGAAACTTACGAGATATAAGAAATTGTATGAAACTCTTATGGTTTTGGTTCCACCATACGAAATAAATTATTATTCGTAATCAACGAAATACTTAGGCTAAAGTATCATGCCGAAAAGGATTACCGTTAAAATTATATTAAAAACTTCATACGTTATTATAATTAGCTTAAACTTTTAAACGAGTTTGATTAGAAGATAAACGGAGTTCTCTTAAAGAAACTTACGAGAAATAAGAAATTGTATGAAACTCTTATGGTTATGGTTCCATCATACGAAATAAATTATCATTCGTAATAAACGAAATACCTAGGATAAAGTATCATACCGGAAAGGGGTACCGTTAAAATTATATTATAAACTTCATTCGTTAGTATAATTTGCTTAAACCTTTCAACGAGTTTTATTATAGAAGTTAAACGGAGTTCGTTTGAAGAAATTTACGAGATAGAAGACATTGTATGAAACTCTTATGGGTGTGGTACCATCACACGAAATAAATTATTACTCGAAATAAACGAAATACTTAGGCTAAAGTATTATGCCGGAAAAAAGTACCGTTAAAAGTATAATATAAACTTCACACGTTATTATAATTAGCTTGAACATTTAAACGATTTTGATTAGAAGATAAACGGAGTTCGCTTAAAGAAACTTACGAGATGTAAGAAATTGTATGAAACTCTTATGTTTATGGTTCCATCATACGAAATAAATTATCATTCGTATTAAACGTAATACTTAGGATAAAGTATCATACCAGAAAGGTGTACCGTTAAAAGTATATTATAAACTTCATACGTTAGTATAATTAGCTTAAACTTTTAAACAAGTTTGATTAGAAGATAAATGGAGTTCATTTTAAGAAACTTAAGAGATATAAGAAATTCTTTAAAATTGTTATGGGTGTGGTACCATCATACAAAATAAATTAGTATTCGTAATAAACAAAATACCGAGGCTAAACTATCATGCCGGAAAAGAGTACCCTTAAAATTATATTATAAACTTCATTCGGTAGTATAATTTGCTTAAACCTTTCAACGAGTTTTATTATAGAAGATAAACGGAGTTCGTTTGAGGAAACTTACGAGATAGAAGAAATTGTATGAAACTGTTATGGTTGATGTTCCATTATACGAAATAAATTATTATTCGTAATCAACAAAATACTTAGGCTAAAGTATCATGCCGGAAACGAATACCGTTAAAACTATATTAAAAACTTCATACGTTAGTATAATTAGCTTAAACTTTTAAACGAGTTTGATTAGAAGATAAACGGAGTTCGTTTAAAGAAACTTACGAGATATAAGAAATTGTATGAAACTCTTATGGTTTTGGTTCCACCATACGAAATAAATTATTATTCGTAATCAACGAAATACTTAGGCTAAAGTATCATGCCGAAAAGGAGTACCGTTAAAATTATATTAAAAACTTCATACGTTAGTATAATTAGCTTAAACTTTTAAACGAGTTTGATTAGAAGATAAACGGAGTTCGCTTAAATAAACTTAAGAGAAAGAAGAAATTGTATGAAACTGTTATGGTTGATGTTACATCATACGAAATAAATTATTATTCATAATCAACAAAATACTTAGGCTAAAGTATCATGCCGGAAACGAATACCGTTAAAACTATATTAAAAACTTCATACGTTAGTATAATTAGCTTAAACTTTTAAACGAGTTTGATTAGAAGATAAACGGAGTTCGTTTAAAGAAACTTACGAGATATAAGAAATTGTATGAAACTCTTATGGTTTTGGTTCCACCATACAAAATAAATTATTATTCGTAATCAACGAAATACTTAGGCTAAGTATCATGCCGAAAAGGAGTACCGTTAAAATTATATTAAAAACTTCATACGTTATTATAATTAGCTTAAACTTTTAAACGAGTTTGATTAGAAGATAAACGGAGTTCTCTTAAAGAAACTTACGAGAAATAAGAAATTGTATGAAACTCTTATGGTTATGGTTCCATCATACGAAATAAATTATCATTCGTAATAAACGAAATACCTAGGATAAAGTATCATACCGGAAAGGGGTACCGTTAAAATTATATTATAAACTTCATTCGTTAGTATAATTTGCTTAAACCTTTCAACGAGTTTTATTATAGAAGTTAAACGGAGTTCGTTTGAAGAAATTTACGAGATAGAAGACATTGTATGAAACTCTTATGGGTGTGGTACCATCACACGAAATAAATTATTACTCGAAATAAACGAAATACTTAGGCTAAAGTATTATGCCGGAAAAGAGTACCGTTAAAACTATATTAAAAACTTCACACGTTATTATAATTAGCTTGAACATTTAAACGATTTTGATTAGAAGATAAACGGAGTTCGCTTAAAGAAACTTACGAGATGTAAGAAATTGTATGAAACTCTTATGTTTATGGTTCCATCATACGAAATAAATTATCATTCGTATTAAACGTAATACTTAGGATAAAGTATCATACAGGAAAGGTGTACCGTTAAAAGTATATTATAAACTTCATACGTTAGTATAATTAGCTTAAACTTTTAAACAAGTTTGATTAGAAGATAAATGGAGTTCATTTTAAGAAACTTAAGAGATATAAGAAATTCTTTAAAATTCTTATGGGTGTGGTACCATCATACAAAATAAATTAGTATTCGTAATAAACAAAATACCGAGGCTAAACTATCATGCCGGAAAGGAGTACCGTTAAAATTATATTATAAACTTCATTCGGTAGTATAATTTGCTTAAACTTTTAAACGAGTTTGATTAGAAGATAAACGGAGTTCGTTTAAAGAAACTTACGAGATATAAGAAATTGTATGAAACTCTTATGGTTTTGGTTCCACCATACGAAATAAATTATTATTCGTAATCAACGAAATACTTAGGCTAAAGTATCATGCCGAAAAGGAGTACCGTTAAAATTATATTAAAAACTTCATACGTTAGTATAATTAGCTTAAACTTTTAAACGAGTTTGATTAGAAGATAAACGGAGTTCGCTTAAATAAACTTAAGAGAAAGAAGAAATTGTATGAAACTGTTATGGTTGATGTTACATCATACGAAATAAATTATTATTCATAATCAACAAAATACTTAGGCTAAAGTATCATGCCGGAAACGAATACCGTTAAAACTATATTAAAAACTTCATACGTTAGTATAATTAGCTTAAACTTTTAAACGAGTTTGATTAGAAGATAAACGGAGTTCGTTTAAAGAAACTTACGAGATATAAGAAATTGTATGAAACTCTTATGGTTTTGGTTCCACCATACAAAATAAATTATTATTCGTAATCAACGAAATACTTAGGCTAAGTATCATGCCGAAAAGGAGTACCGTTAAAATTATATTAAAAACTTCATACGTTATTATAATTAGCTTAAACTTTTAAACGAGTTTGATTAGAAGATAAACGGAGTTCTCTTAAAGAAACTTACGAGAAATAAGAAATTGTATGAAACTCTTATGGTTATGGTTCCATCATACGAAATAAATTATCATTCGTAATAAACGAAATACCTAGGATAAAGTATCATACCGGAAAGGGGTACCGTTAAAATTATATTATAAACTTCATTCGTTAGTATAATTTGCTTAAACCTTTCAACGAGTTTTATTATAGAAGTTAAACGGAGTTCGTTTGAAGAAATTTACGAGATAGAAGACATTGTATGAAACTCTTATGGGTGTGGTACCATCACACGAAATAAATTATTACTCGAAATAAACGAAATACTTAGGCTAAAGTATTATGCCGGAAAAGAGTACCGTTAAAAGTATAATATAAACTTCACACGTTATTATAATTAGCTTGAACATTTAAACGATTTTGATTAGAAGATAAACGGAGTTCGCTTAAAGAAACTTACGAGATGTAAGAAATTGTATGAAACTCTTATGTTTATGGTTCCATCATACGAAATAAATTATCATTCGTATTAAACGTAATACTTAGGATAAAGTATCATACAGGAAAGGTGTACCGTTAAAAGTATATTATAAACTTCATACGTTAGTATAATTAGCTTAAACTTTTAAACAAGTTTGATTAGAAGATAAATGGAGTTCATTTTAAGAAACTTAAGAGATATAAGAAATTCTTTAAAATTCTTATGGGTGTGGTACCATCATACAAAATAAATTAGTATTCGTAATAAACAAAATACCGAGGCTAAACTATCATGCCGGAAAGGAGTACCGTTAAAATTATATTATAAACTTCATTCGGTAGTATAATTTGCTTAAACCTTTCAACGAGTTTTATTATAGAAGATAAACGGAGTTCGTTTGAGGAAACTTACGAGATAAAAGAAATTGTATGAAACTGTTATGGTTGATGTTCCATTATACGAAATAAATTATTATTCGTAATCAACAAAATACTTAGGCTAAAGTATCATGCCGGAAACGAATACCGTTAAAACTATATTAAAAACTTCATACGTTAGTATAATTAGCTTAAACTTTTAAACGAGTTTGATTAGAAGATAAACGGAGTTCGTTTAAAGAAACTTACGAGATATAAGAAATTGTATGAAACTCTTATGGTTTTGGTTCCACCATACGAAATAAATTATTATTCGTAATCAACGAAATACTTAGGCTAAAGTATCATGCCGAAAAGGAGTACCGTTAAAATTATATTAAAAACTTCATACGTTAGTATAATTAGCTTAAACTTTTAAACGAGTTTGATTAGAAGATAAACGGAGTTCGCTTAAATAAACTTAAGAGAAAGAAGAAATTGTATGAAACTGTTATGGTTGATGTTACATCATACGAAATAAATTATTATTCATAATCAACAAAATACTTAGGCTAAAGTATCATGCCGGAAACGAATACCGTTAAAACTATATTAAAAACTTCATACGTTAGTATAATTAGCTTAAACTTTTAAACGAGTTTGATTAGAAGATAAACGGAGTTCGTTTAAAGAAACTTACGAGATATAAGAAATTGTATGAAACTCTTATGGTTTTGGTTCCACCATACGAAATAAATTATTATTCGTAATCAACGAAATACTTAGGCTAAAGTATCATGCCGAAAAGGAGTACCGTTAAAATTATATTAAAAACTTCATACGTTAGTATAATTAGCTTAAACTTTTAAACGAGTTTGATTAGAAGATAAACGGAGTTCGCTTAAATAAACTTAAGAGAAAGAAGAAATTGTATGAAACTGTTATGGTTGATGTTACATCATACGAAATAAATTATTATTCATAATCAACAAAATACTTAGGCTAAAGTATCATGCCGGAAACGAATACCGTTAAAACTATATTAAAAACTTCATACGTTAGTATAATTAGCTTAAACTTTTAAACGAGTTTGATTAGAAGATAAACGGAGTTCGTTTAAAGAAACTTACGAGATATAAGAAATTGTATGAAACTCTTATGGTTTTGGTTCCACCATACGAAATAAATTATTATTCGTAATCAACGAAATACTTAGGCTAAAGTATCATGCCGAAAAGGAGTACCGTTAAAATTATATTAAAAACTTCATACGTTAGTATAATTAGCTTAAACTTTTAAACGAGTTTGATTAGAAGATAAACGGAGTTCGCTTAAATAAACTTAAGAGAAAGAAGAAATTGTATGAAACTGTTATGGTTGATGTTACATCATACGAAATAAATTATTATTCATAATCAACAAAATACTTAGGCTAAAGTATCATGCCGGAAACGAATACCGTTAAAACTATATTAAAAACTTCATACGTTAGTATAATTAGCTTAAACTTTTAAACGAGTTTGATTAGAAGATAAACGGAGTTCGTTTAAAGAAACTTACGAGATATAAGAAATTGTATGAAACTCTTATGGTTTTGGTTCCACCATACGAAATAAATTATTATTCGTAATCAACGAAATACTTAGGCTAAAGTATCATGCCGAAAAGGAGTACCGTTAAAATTATATTAAAAACTTCATACGTTATTATAATTAGCTTAAACTTTTAAACGAGTTTGATTAGAAGATAAACGGAGTTCTCTTAAAGAAACTTACGAGAAATAAGAAATTGTATAAAATTCTTATGGGTGTGTTACCATTATACAAAATAAATTAGTATTCGTAATAAACAAAATACCGAGGCTAAAGTATCATGCCGGAAAGGGGTACCATTAAAATTATATTATAAACTTCATTCGTTAGTATAATTTGCTTAAACCTTTCAACGAGTTTTATTATAGAAGTTAAACGGAGTTCGTTTGAAGAAATTTACGAGATAGAAGACATTGTATGAAACTCTTATGGGTGTGGTACCATCACACGAAATAAATTATTACTCGAAATAAACGAAATACTTAGGCTAAAGTATTATGCCGGAAAAGAGTACCGTTAAAAGTATAATATAAACTTCACACGTTATTATAATTAGCTTGAACATTTAAACGATTTTGATTAGAAGATAAACGGAGTTCGCTTAAAGAAACTTACGAGATGTAAGAAATTGTATGAAACTCTTATGTTTATGGTTCCATCATACGAAATAAATTATCATTCGTATTAAACGTAATACTTAGGATAAAGTATCATACCGGAAAGGTGTACCGTTAAAAGTATATTATAAACTTCATACGTTAGTATAATTAGCTTAAACTTTTAAACAAGTTTGATTAGAAGATAAATGGAGTTCATTTTAAGAAACTTAAGAGATATAAGAAATTGTTTAAAATTCTTATGGGTGTGGTACCATCATACAAAATAAATTAGTATTCGTAATAAACAAAATACCGAGGCTAAACTATCATGCCGGAAAGGAGTACCGTTAAAATTATATTATAAACTTCATTCGGTAGTATAATTTGCTTAAACCTTTCAACGAGTTTTATTATTGAAGATAAACGGAGTTCGTTTGAGGAAACTTACGAGATAGAAGAAATTGTATGAAACTGTTATGGTTGATGTTCCATTATACGAAATAAATTATTATTCGTAATCAACAAAATACTTAGGCTAAAGTATCATGCCGGAAACGAATACCGTTAAAACTATATTAAAAACTTCATACGTTAGTATAATTAGCTTAAACTTTTAAACGAGTTTGATTAGAAGATAAACGGAGTTCGTTTAAAGAAACTTACGAGATATAAGAAATTGTATGAAACTCTTATGGTTTTGGTTCCACCATACGAAATAAATTATTATTCGTAATCAACGAAATATTTAGGCTAAAGTATCATGCCGAAAAGGAGTACCGTTAAAATTATATTAAAAACTTCATACGTTAGTATAATTAGCTTAAACTTTTAAACGAGTTTGATTAGAAGATAAACGGAGTTCGCTTAAATAAACTTAAGAGAAAGAAGAAATTGTATGAAACTGTTATGGTTGATGTTACATCATACGAAATAAATTATTATTCATAATCAACAAATTACTTAGGCTAAAGTATCATGCCGGAAACGAATACCGTTAAAACTATATTAAAAACTTCATACGTTAGTATAATTAGCTTAAACTTTTAAACGAGTTTGATTAGAAGATAAACGGAGTTCGTTTAAAGAAACTTACGAGATATAAGAAATTGTATGAAACTCTTATGGTTTTGGTTCCACCATACGAAATAAATTATTATTCGTAATCAACGAAATACTTAGGCTAAAGTATCATGCCGAAAAGGAGTACCGTTAAAATTATATTAAAAACTTCATACGTTATTATAATTAGCTTAAACTTTTAAACGAGTTTGATTAGAAGATAAACGGAGTTCTCTTAAAGAAACTTACGAGAAATAAGAAATTGTATAAAATTCTTATGGGTGTGTTACCATTATACAAAATAAATTAGTATTCGTAATAAACAAAATACCGAGGCTAAAGTATCATGCCGGAAAGGGGTACCGTTAAAATTATATTATAAACTTCATTCGTTAGTATAATTTGCTTAAACCTTTCAACGAGTTTTATTATAGAAGTTAAACGGAGTTCGTTTGAAGAAACTTACGAGATAGAAGAAATTGTATGAAACTCTTATGGGTGTGGTACCATCACACGAAATAAATTATTACTCGTAATAAACGAAATACTTAGGCTAAAGTATTATGCCGGAAAAGAGTACCGTTAAAAGTATAATATAAACTTCACACGTTATTATAATTAGCTTGAACATTTAAACGATTTTGATTAGAAGATAAACGGAGTTCGTTTGAAGAAACTTGCGAGATATAAGAAATTGTATGAAACTCTTATGGTTTTGGTTCCACCATACGAAATAAATTATCATTCGTAATAAACGAAATACCTAGGATAAAGTATCATACCGGAAAGGGGTACCGTTAAAATTATATTATAAACTTCATTCGTTAGTATAATTTGCTTAAACCTTTCAACGAGTTTTATTATAGAAGTTAAACGGAGTTCGTTTGAAGAAACTTACGAGATAGAAGACATTGTATGAAACTCTTATGGGTGTGGTACCATCACACGAAATAAATTATTACTCGAAATAAACGAAATACTTAGGCTAAAGTATTATGCCGGAAAAGAGTACCGTTAAAAGTATAATATAAACTTCACACGTTATTATAATTAGCTTGAACATTTAAACGATTTTGATTAGAAGATAAACGGAGTTCGCTTAAAGAAACTTACGAGATGTAAGAAATTGTATGAAACTCTTATGTTTATGGTTCCATCATACGAAATAAATTATCATTCGTATTAAACGTAATACTTAGGATAAAGTATCATACCGGAAAGGTGTACCGTTAAAAGTATATTATAAACTTCATACGTTAGTATAATTAGCTTAAACTTTTAAACAAGTTTGATTAGAAGATAAATGGAGTTCATTTTAAGAAACTTAAGAGATATAAGAAATTGTTTAAAATTCTTATGGGTGTGGTACCATCATACAAAATAAATTAGTATTCGTAATAAACAAAATACCGAGGCTAAACTATCATGCCGGAAAGGAGTACCGTTAAAATTATATTATAAACTTCATTCGGTAGTATAATTTGCTTAAACCTTTCAACGAGTTTTATTATAGAAGATAAACGGAGTTCGTTTGAGGAAACTTACGAGATAGAAGAAATTGTATGAAACTGTTATGGTTGATGTTCCATTATACGAAATAAATTATTATTCGTAATCAACAAAATACTTAGGCTAAAGTATCATGCCGGAAACGAATACCGTTAAAACTATATTAAAAACTTCATACGTTAGTATAATTAGCTTAAACTTTTAAACGAGTTTGATTAGAAGATAAACGGAGTTCGTTTAAAGAAACTTACGAGATATAAGAAATTGTATGAAACTCTTATGGTTTTGGTTCCACCATACGAAATAAATTATTATTCGTAATCAACGAAATATTTAGGCTAAAGTATCATGCCGAAAAGGAGTACCGTTAAAATTATATTAAAAACTTCATACGTTAGTATAATTAGCTTAAACTTTTAAACGAGTTTGATTAGAAGATAAACGGAGTTCGCTTAAATAAACTTAAGAGAAAGAAGAAATTGTATGAAACTGTTATGGTTGATGTTACATCATACGAAATAAATTATTATTCATAATCAACAAAATACTTAGGCTAAAGTATCATGCCGGAAACGAATACCGTTAAAACTATATTAAAAACTTCATACGTTAGTATAATTAGCTTAAACTTTTAAACGAGTTTGATTAGAAGATAAACGGAGTTCGTTTAAAGAAACTTACGAGATATAAGAAATTGTATGAAACTCTTATGGTTTTGGTTCCACCATACGAAATAAATTATTATTCGTAATCGACGAAATACTTAGGCTAAAGTATCATGCCGAAAAGGAGTACCGTTAAAATTATATTAAAAACTTCATACGTTATTATAATTAGCTTAAACTTTTAAACGAGTTTGATTAGAAGATAAACGGAGTTCTCTTAAAGAAACTTACGAGAAATAAGAAATTGTATAAAATTCTTATGGGTGTGTTACCATTATACAAAATAAATTAGTATTCGTAATAAACAAAATACCGAGGCTAAAGTATCATGCCGGAAAGGGGTACCGTTAAAATTATATTATAAACTTCATTCGTTAGTATAATTTGCTTAAACCTTTCAACGAGTTTTATTATAGAAGTTAAACGGAGTTCGTTTGAAGAAACTTACGAGATAGAAGAAATTGTATGAAACTCTTATGGGTGTGGTACCATCACACGAAATAAATTATTACTCGTAATAAACGAAATACTTAGGCTAAAGTATTATGCCGGAAAAGAGTACCGTTAAAAGTATAATATAAACTTTACACGTTATTATAATTAGCTTGAACATTTAAACGATTTTGATTAGAAGATAAACGGAGTTCGTTTAAAGAAACTTACGAGATATAAGAAATTGTATGAAACTCTTATGGTTTTGGTTCCACCATACGAAATAAATTATCATTCGTAATAAACGAAATACCTAGGATAAAGTATCATACCGGAAAGGGGTACCGTTAAAATTATATTATAAACTTCATTCGTTAGTATAATTTGCTTAAACCTTTCAACGAGTTTTATTATAGAAGTTAAACGGAGTTCGTTTGAAGAAACTTACGAGATAGAAGACATTGTATGAAACTCTTATGGGTGTGGTACCATCACACGAAATAAATTATTACTCGAAATAAACGAAATACTTAGGCTAAAGTATTATGCCGGAAAAGAGTACCGTTAAAAGTATAATATAAACTTCACACGTTATTATAATTAGCTTGAACATTTAAACGATTTTGATTAGAAGATAAACGGAGTTCGCTTAAAGAAACTTACGAGATGTAAGAAATTGTATGAAACTCTTATGTTTATGGTTCCATCATACGAAATAAATTATCATTCGTATTAAACGTAATACTTAGGATAAAGTATCATACCGGAAAGGTGTACCGTTAAAAGTATATTATAAACTTCATACGTTAGTATAATTAGCTTAAACTTTTAAACAAGTTTGATTAGAAGATAAATGGAGTTCATTTTAAGAAACTTAAGAGATATAAGAAATTGTTTAAAATTCTTATGGGTGTGGTACCATCATACAAAATAAATTAGTATTCGTAATAAACAAAATACCGAGGCTAAACTATCATGCCGGAAAGGAGTACCGTTAAAATTATATTATAAACTTCATTCGGTAGTATAATTTGCTTAAACCTTTCAACGAGTTTTATTATAGAAGATAAACGGAGTTCGTTTGAGGAAACTTACGAGATAGAAGAAATTGTATGAAACTGTTATGGTTGATGTTCCATTATACGAAATAAATTATTATTCGTAATCAACAAAATACTTAGGCTAAAGTATCATGCCGGAAACGAATACCGTTAAAACTATATTAAAAACTTCATACGTTAGTATAATTAGCTTAAACTTTTAAACGAGTTTGATTAGAAGATAAACGGAGTTCGTTTAAAGAAACTTACGAGATATAAGAAATTGTATGAAACTCTTATGGTTTTGGTTCCACCATACGAAATAAATTATTATTCGTAATCAACGAAATATTTAGGCTAAAGTATCATGCCGAAAAGGAGTACCGTTAAAATTATATTAAAAACTTCATACGTTAGTATAATTAGCTTAAACTTTTAAACGAGTTTGATTAGAAGATAAACGGAGTTCGCTTAAATAAACTTAAGAGAAAGAAGAAATTGTATGAAACTGTTATGGTTGATGTTACATCATACGAAATAAATTATTATTCATAATCAACAAAATACTTAGGCTAAAGTATCATGCCGGAAACGAATACCGTTAAAACTATATTAAAAACTTCATACGTTAGTATAATTAGCTTAAACTTTTAAACGAGTTTGATTAGAAGATAAACGGAGTTCGTTTAAAGAAACTTACGAGATATAAGAAATTGTATGAAACTCTTATGGTTTTGGTTCCACCATACGAAATAAATTATTATTCGTAATCGACGAAATACTTAGGCTAAAGTATCATGCCGAAAAGGAGTACCGTTAAAATTATATTAAAAACTTCATACGTTATTATAATTAGCTTAAACTTTTAAACGAGTTTGATTAGAAGATAAACGGAGTTCTCTTAAAGAAACTTACGAGAAATAAGAAATTGTATAAAATTCTTATGGGTGTGTTACCATTATACAAAATAAATTAGTATTCGTAATAAACAAAATACCGAGGCTAAAGTATCATGCCGGAAAGGGGTACCGTTAAAATTATATTATAAACTTCATTCGTTAGTATAATTTGCTTAAACCTTTCAACGAGTTTTATTATAGAAGTTAAACGGAGTTCGTTTGAAGAAACTTACGAGATAGAAGAAATTGTATGAAACTCTTATGGGTGTGGTACCATCACACGAAATAAATTATTACTCGTAATAAACGAAATACTTAGGCTAAAGTATTATGCCGGAAAAGAGTACCGTTAAAAGTATAATATAAACTTCACACGTTAGTATAATTAGCTTGAACATTTAAACGATTTTGATTAGAAGATAAACGGAGTTCGTTTGAAGAAACTTACGAGATAGAAGAAATTGTATGAAACTCTTATGGTTTTGGTTCCACCATACGAAATAAATTATCATTCGTAATAAACGAAATACCTAGGATAAAGTATCATACCGGAAAGGGGTACCGTTAAAATTATATTATAAACTTCATTCGTTAGTATAATTTGCTTAAACCTTTCAACGAGTTTTATTATAGAAGTTAAACGGAGTTCGTTTGAAGAAACTTACGAGATAGAAGACATTGTATGAAACTCTTATGGGTGTGGTACCATCACACGAAATAAATTATTACTCGAAATAAACGAAATACTTAGGCTAAAGTATTATGCCGGAAAACAGTACCGTTAAAAGTATAATATAAACTTCACACGTTATTATAATTAGCTTGAACATTTAAACCATTTTGATTAGAAGATAAACGGAGTTCGCTTAAAGAAACTTACGAGATGTAAGAAATTGTATGAAACTCTTATGTTTATGGTTCCATCATACGAAATAAATTATCATTCGTATTAAACGTAATACTTAGGATAAAGTATCATACCGGAAAGGTGTACCGTTAAAAGTATATTATAAACTTCATACGTTAGTATAATTAGCTTAAACTTTTAAACAAGTTTGATTAGAAGATAAATGGAGTTCATTTTAAGAAACTTAAGAGATATAAGAAATTCTTTAAAATTCTTATGGGTGTGGTACCATCATACAAAATAAATTAGTATTCGTAATAAACAAAATACCGAGGCTAAACTATCATGCCGGAAAGGAGTACCGTTAAAATTATATTATAAACTTCATTCGGTAGTATAATTTGCTTAAACCTTTCAACGAGTTTTATTATAGAAGATAAACGGAGTTCGTTTGAGGAAACTTACGAGATAGAAGAAATTGTATGAAACTGTTATGGTTGATGTTCCATTATACGAAATAAATTATTATTCGTAATCAACAAAATACTTAGGCTAAAGTATCATGCCGGAAACGAATACCGTTAAAACTATATTAAAAACTTCATACGTTAGTATAATTAGCTTAAACTTTTAAACGAGTTTGATTAGAAGATAAACGGAGTTCGTTTAAAGAAACTTACGAGATATAAGAAATTGTATGAAACTCTTATGGTTTTGGTTCCACCATACGAAATAAATTAGTATTCGTAATCAACGAAATACTTAGGCTAAAGTATCATGCCGAAAAGGAGTACCGTTAAAATTATATTAAAAACTTCATACGTTAGTATAATTAGCTTAAACTTTTAAACGAGTTTGATTAGAAGATAAACGGAGTTCGCTTAAATAAACTTAAGAGAAAGAAGAAATTGTATGAAACTGTTATGGTTGATGTTACATCATACGAAATAAATTATTATTCATAATCAACAAAATACATAGGCTAAAGTATCATGCCGGAAACGAATACCGTTAAAACTATATTAAAAACTTCATACGTTAGTATAATTAGCTTAAACTTTTAAACGAGTTTAATTAGAAGATAAACGGAGTTCGTTTAAAGAAACTTACGAGATATAAGAAATTGTATGAAACTCTTATGGTTTTGGTTCCACCATACGAAATAAATTATTATTCGTAATCAACGAAATACTTAGGCTAAAGTATCATGCCGAAAAGGAGTACCGTTAAAATTATATTAAAAACTTCATACGTTATTATAATTAGCTTAAACTTTTAAACGAGTTTGATTAGAAGATAAACGGAGTTCTCTTAAAGAAACTTACGAGAAATAAGAAATTGTATAAAATTCTTATGGGTGTGTTACCATTATACAAAATAAATTAGTATTCGTAATAAACAAAATACCGAGGCTAAAGTATCATGCCGGAAAGGGGTACCGTTAAAATTATATTATAAACTTCATTCGTTAGTATAATTTGCTTAAACCTTTCAACGAGTTTTATTATAGAAGTTAAACGGAGTTCGTTTGAAGAAACTTACGAGATAGAAGAAATTGTATGAAACTCTTATGGGTGTGGTACCATCACACGAAATAAATTATTACTCGTAATAAACGAAATACTTAGGCTAAAGTATTATGCCGGAAAAGAGTACCGTTAAAAGTATAATAAACTTCACACGTTATTATAATTAGCTTGAACATTTAAACGATTTTGATTAAAAGATAAACGGAGTTCGCTTAAAGAAACTTACGAGAAATAAGAAATTGTATGAAACTCTTATGGTTATGGTTCCATCATACGAAATAAATTATCATTCGTAATAAACGAAATACTTAGGATAAAGTATTATGCCGGAAAGGTGTACCGTTAAAAGTATATTATAAACTTCATACGTTAGTAAAATTAGCTTAAACTTTTAAACAAGTTTGATTAGAAGATAAATGGAGTTCATTTTAAGAAACTTAAGAGATATAAGAAATTGTTTAAAATTCTTATGGGTGTGGTACCATCATACAAAATAAATTAGTATTCGTAATAAACAAAATACCGAGGCTAAACTATCATGCCGGAAAGGAGTACCGTTAAAATTATATTATAAACTTCATTCGGTAGTATAATTTGCTTAAACCTTTCAACGAGTTTTATTATAGAAGATAAACGGAGTTCGTTTGAGGAAACTTACGAGATAGAAGAAATTGTATGAAACTGTTATGGTTGATGTTCCATTATACGAAATAAATTATTATTCGTAATCAACAAAATACTTAGGCTAAAGTATCATGCCGGAAACGAATACCGTTAAAACTATATTAAAAACTTCATACGTTAGTATAATTAGCTTAAACTTTTAAACGAGTTTGATTAGAAGATAAACGGAGTTCGTTTAAAGAAACTTACGAGATATAAGAAATTGTATGAAACTCTTATGGTTTTGGTTCCACCATACGAAATAAATTATTATTCGTAATCAACGAAATATTTAGGCTAAAGTATCATGCCGAAAAGGAGTACCGTTAAAATTATATTAAAAACTTCATACGTTAGTATAATTAGCTTAAACTTTTAAACGAGTTTGATTAGAAGATAAACGGAGTTCGCTTAAATAAACTTAAGAGAAAGAAGAAATTGTATGAAACTGTTATGGTTGATGTTACATCATACGAAATAAATTATTATTCATAATCAACAAAATACTTAGGCTAAAGTATCATGCCGGAAACGAATACCGTTAAAACTATATTAAAAACTTCATACGTTAGTATAATTAGCTTAAACTTTTAAACGAGTTTGATTAGAAGATAAACGGAGTTCGTTTAAAGAAACTTACGAGATATAAGAAATTGTATGAAACTCTTATGGTTTTGGTTCCACCATACGAAATAAATTATTATTCGTAATCGACGAAATACTTAGGCTAAAGTATCATGCCGAAAAGGAGTACCGTTAAAATTATATTAAAAACTTCATACGTTATTATAATTAGCTTAAACTTTTAAACGAGTTTGATTAGAAGATAAACGGAGTTCTCTTAAAGAAACTTACGAGAAATAAGAAATTGTATAAAATTCTTATGGGTGTGTTACCATTATACAAAATAAATTAGTATTCGTAATAAACAAAATACCGAGGCTAAAGTATCATGCCGGAAAGGGGTACCGTTAAAATTATATTATAAACTTCATTCGTTAGTATAATTTGCTTAAACCTTTCAACGAGTTTTATTATAGAAGTTAAACGGAGTTCGTTTGAAGAAACTTACGAGATAGAAGAAATTGTATGAAACTCTTATGGGTGTGGTACCATCACACGAAATAAATTATTACTCGTAATAAACGAAATACTTAGGCTAAAGTATTATGCCGGAAAAGAGTACCGTTAAAAGTATAATATAAACTTCACACGTTATTATAATTAGCTTGAACATTTAAACGATTTTGATTAGAAGATAAACGGAGTTCGTTTAAAGAAACTTACGAGATATAAGAAATTGTATGAAACTCTTATGGTTTTGGTTCCACCATACGAAATAAATTATCATTCGTAATAAACGAAATACCTAGGATAAAGTATCATACCGGAAAGGGGTACCGTTAAAATTATATTATAAACTTCATTCGTTAGTATAATTTGCTTAAACCTTTCAACGAGTTTTATTATAGAAGTTAAACGGAGTTCGTTTGAAGAAACTTACGAGATAGAAGACATTGTATGAAACTCTTATGGGTGTGGTACCATCACACGAAATAAATTATTACTCGAAATAAACGAAATACTTAGGCTAAAGTATTATGCCGGAAAACAGTACCGTTAAAAGTATAATATAAACTTCACACGTTATTATAATTAGCTTGAACATTTAAACCATTTTGATTAGAAGATAAACGGAGTTCGCTTAAAGAAACTTACGAGATGTAAGAAATTGTATGAAACTCTTATGTTTATGGTTCCATCATACGAAATAAATTATCATTCGTATTAAACGTAATACTTAGGATAAAGTATCATACCGGAAAGGTGTACCGTTAAAAGTATATTATAAACTTCATACGTTAGTATAATTAGCTTAAACTTTTAAACAAGTTTGATTAGAAGATAAATGGAGTTCATTTTAAGAAACTTAAGAGATATAAGAAATTCTTTAAAATTCTTATGGGTGTGGTACCATCATACAAAATAAATTAGTATTCGTAATAAACAAAATACCGAGGCTAAACTATCATGCCGGAAAGGAGTACCGTTAAAATTATATTATAAACTTCATTCGGTAGTATAATTTGCTTAAACCTTTCAACGAGTTTTATTATAGAAGATAAACGGAGTTCGTTTGAGGAAACTTACGAGATAGAAGAAATTGTATGAAACTGTTATGGTTGATGTTCCATTATACGAAATAAATTATTATTCGTAATCAACAAAATACTTAGGCTAAAGTATCATGCCGGAAACGAATACCGTTAAAACTATATTAAAAACTTCATACGTTAGTATAATTAGCTTAAACTTTTAAACGAGTTTGATTAGAAGATAAACGGAGTTCGTTTAAAGAAACTTACGAGATATAAGAAATTGTATGAAACTCTTATGGTTTTGGTTCCACCATACGAAATAAATTAGTATTCGTAATCAACGAAATACTTAGGCTAAAGTATCATGCCGAAAAGGAGTACCGTTAAAATTATATTAAAAACTTCATACGTTAGTATAATTAGCTTAAACTTTTAAACGAGTTTGATTAGAAGATAAACGGAGTTCGCTTAAATAAACTTAAGAGAAAGAAGAAATTGTATGAAACTGTTATGGTTGATGTTACATCATACGAAATAAATTATTATTCATAATCAACAAAATACATAGGCTAAAGTATCATGCCGGAAACGAATACCGTTAAAACTATATTAAAAACTTCATACGTTAGTATAATTAGCTTAAACTTTTAAACGAGTTTAATTAGAAGATAAACGGAGTTCGTTTAAAGAAACTTACGAGATATAAGAAATTGTATGAAACTCTTATGGTTTTGGTTCCACCATACGAAATAAATTATTATTCGTAATCAACGAAATACTTAGGCTAAAGTATCATGCCGAAAAGGAGTACCGTTAAAATTATATTAAAAACTTCATACGTTATTATAATTAGCTTAAACTTTTAAACGAGTTTGATTAGAAGATAAACGGAGTTCTCTTAAAGAAACTTACGAGAAATAAGAAATTGTATAAAATTCTTATGGGTGTGTTACCATTATACAAAATAAATTAGTATTCGTAATAAACAAAATACCGAGGCTAAAGTATCATGCCGGAAAGGGGTACCGTTAAAATTATATTATAAACTTCATTCGTTAGTATAATTTGCTTAAACCTTTCAACGAGTTTTATTATAGAAGTTAAACGGAGTTCGTTTGAAGAAACTTACGAGATAGAAGAAATTGTATGAAACTCTTATGGGTGTGGTACCATCACACGAAATAAATTATTACTCGTAATAAACGAAATACTTAGGCTAAAGTATTATGCCGGAAAAGAGTACCGTTAAAAGTATAATAAACTTCACACGTTATTATAATTAGCTTGAACATTTAAACGATTTTGATTAAAAGATAAACGGAGTTCGCTTAAAGAAACTTACGAGAAATAAGAAATTGTATGAAACTCTTATGGTTATGGTTCCATCATACGAAATAAATTATCATTCGTAATAAACGAAATACTTAGGATAAAGTATTATGCCGGAAAGGTGTACCGTTAAAAGTATATTATAAACTTCATACGTTAGTAAAATTAGCTTAAACTTTTAAACAAGTTTGATTAGAAGATAAATGGAGTTCATTTTAAGAAACTTAAGAGATATAAGAAATTGTTTAAAATTCTTATGGGTGTGGTACCATCATACAAAATAAATTAGTATTCGTAATAAACAAAATACCGAGGCTAAACTATCATGCCGGAAAGGAGTACCGTTAAAATTATATTATAAACTTCATTCGGTAGTATAATTTGCTTAAACCTTTCAACGAGTTTTATTATAGAAGATAAACGGAGTTCGTTTGAGGAAACTTACGAGATAGAAGAAATTGTATGAAACTGTTATGGTTGATGTTCCATTATACGAAATAAATTATTATTCGTAATCAACAAAATACTTAGGCTAAAGTATCATGCCGGAAACGAATACCGTTAAAACTATATTAAAAACTTCATACGTTAGTATAATTAGCTTAAACTTTTAAACGAGTTTGATTAGAAGATAAACGGAGTTCGTTTAAAGAAACTTACGAGATATAAGAAATTGTATGAAACTCTTATGGTTTTGGTTCCACCATACGAAATAAATTATTATTCGTAATCAACGAAATACTTAGGCTAAAGTATCATGCCGAAAAGGAGTACCGTTAAAATTATATTAAAAACTTCATACGTTAGTATAATTAGCTTTAACTTTTAAACGAGTTTGATTAGAAGATAAACGGAGTTCGCTTAAATAAACTTAAGAGAAAGAAGAAATTGTATGAAACTGTTATGGTTGATGTTACATCATACGAAATAAATTATTATTCATAATCAACAAAATACTTAGGCTAAAGTATCATGCCGGAAACGAATACCGTTAAAACTATATTAAAAACTTCATACGTTAGTATAATTAGCTTAAACTTTTAAACGAGTTGGATTAGAAGATAAACGGAGTTCGTTTAAAGAAACTTACGAGATATAAGAAATTGTATGAAACTCTTATGGTTTTGGTTCCACCATACGAAATAAATTATTATTCGTAATCAACGAAATACTTAGGCTAAAGTATCATGCCGAAAAGGAGTACCGTTAAAATTATATTAAAAACTTCATACGTTATTATAATTAGCTTAAACTTTTAAACGAGTTTGATTAGAAGATAAACGGAGTTCTCTTAAAGAAACTTACGAGAAATAAGAAATTGTATAAAATTCTTATGGGTGTGTTACCATTATACAAAATAAATTAGTATTCGTAATAAACAAAATACCGAGGCTAAAGTATCATGCCGGAAAGGGGTACCGTTAAAATTATATTATAAACTTCATTCGTTAGTATAATTTGCTTAAACCTTTCAACGAGTTTTATTATAGAAGTTAAACGGAGTTCGTTTGAAGAAACTTACGAGATAGAAGAAATTGTATGAAACTCTTATGGGTGTGGTACCATCACACGAAATAAATTATTACTCGTAATAAACGAAATACTTAGGCTAAAGTATTATGCCGGAAAAGAGTACCGTTAAAAGTATAATAAACTTCACACGTTATTATAATTAGCTTGAACATTTAAACGATTTTGATTAAAAGATAAACGGAGTTCGCTTAAAGAAACTTACGAGAAATAAGAAATTGTATGAAACTCTTATGGTTATGGTTCCATCATACGAAATAAATTATCATTCGTAATAAACGAAATACTTAGGATAAAGTATTATGCCGGAAAGGTGTACCGTTAAAAGTATATTATAAACTTCATACGTTAGTAAAATTAGCTTAAACTTTTAAACAAGTTTGATTAGAAGATAAATGGAGTTCATTTTAAGAAACTTAAGAGATATAAGAAATTGTTTAAAATTCTTATGGGTGTGGTACCATCATACAAAATAAATTAGTATTCGTAATAAACAAAATACCGAGGCTAAACTATCATGCCGGAAAGGAGTACCGTTAAAATTATATTATAAACTTCATTCGGTAGTATAATTTGCTTAAACCTTGCAACGAGTTTTATTATAGAAGATAAACGGAGTTCGTTTGAGGAAACTTACGAGATAGAAGAAATTGTATGAAACTGTTATGGTTGATGTTCCATTATACGAAATAAATTATTATTCGTAATCAACAAAATACTTAGGCTAAAGTATCATGCCGGAAACGAATACCGTTAAAACTATATTAAAAACTTCATACGTTAGTATAATTAGCTTAAACTTTTAAACGAGTTTGATTAGAAGATAAACGGAGTTCGTTTAAAGAAACTTACGAGATATAAGAAATTGTATGAAACTCTTATGGTTTTGGTTCCACCATACGAAATAAATTATTATTCGTAATCAACGAAATACTTAGGCTAAAGTATCATGCCGAAAAGGAGTACCGTTAAAATTATATTAAAAACTTCATACGTTAGTATAATTAGCTTAAACTTTTAAACGAGTTTGATTAGAAGATAAACGGAGTTCGCTTAAATAAACTTAAGAGAAAGAAGAAATTGTATGAAACTGTTATGGTTGATGTTACATCATACGAAATAAATTATTATTCATAATCAACAAAATACTTAGGCTAAAGTATCATGCCGGAAACGAATACCGTTAAAACTATATTAAAAACTTCATACGTTAGTATAATTAGCTTAAACTTTTAAACGAGTTTAATTAGAAGATAAACGGAGTTCGTTTAAAGAAACTTACGAGATATAAGAAATTGTATGAAACTCTTATGGTTTTGGTTCCACCATACGAAATAAATTATTATTCGTAATCAACGAAATACTTAGGCTAAAGTATCATGCCGAAAAGGAGTACCGTTAAAATTATATTAAAAACTTCATACGTTATTATAATTAGCTTAAACTTTTAAACGAGTTTGATTAGAAGATAAACGGAGTTCTCTTAAAGAAACTTACGAGAAATAAGAAATTGTATAAAATTCTTATGGGTGTGTTACCATTATACAAAATAAATTAGTATTCGTAATAAACAAAATACCGAGGCTAAAGTATCATGCCGGAAAGGGGTACCGTTAAAATTATATTATAAACTTCATTCGTTAGTATAATTTGCTTAAACCTTTCAACGAGTTTTATTATAGAAGTTAAACGGAGTTCGTTTGAAGAAACTTACGAGATAGAAGAAATTGTATGAAACTCTTATGGGTGTGGTACCATCACACGAAATAAATTATTACTCGTAATAAACGAAATACTTAGGCTAAAGTATTATGCCGGAAAAGAGTACCGTTAAAAGTATAATAAACTTCACACGTTATTATAATTAGCTTGAACATTTAAACGATTTTGATTAAAAGATAAACGGAGTTCGCTTAAAGAAACTTACGAGAAATAAGAAATTGTATGAAACTCTTATGGTTATGGTTCCATCATACGAAATAAATTATCATTCGTAATAAACGAAATACTTAGGATAAAGTATTATGCCGGAAAGGTGTACCGTTAAAAGTATATTATAAACTTCATACGTTAGTAAAATTAGCTTAAACTTTTAAACAAGTTTGATTAGAAGATAAATGGAGTTCATTTTAAGAAACTTAAGAGATATAAGAAATTGTTTAAAATTCTTATGGGTGTGGTACCATCATACAAAATAAATTAGTATTCGTAATAAACAAAATACCGAGGCTAAACTATCATGCCGGAAAGGAGTACCGTTAAAATTATATTATAAACTTCATTCGGTAGTATAATTTGCTTAAACCTTTCAACGAGTTTTATTATAGAAGATAAACGGAGTTCGTTTGAGGAAACTTACGAGATAGAAGAAATTGTATGAAACTGTTATGGTTGATGTTCCATTATACGAAATAAATTATTATTCGTAATCAACAAAATACTTAGGCTAAAGTATCATGCCGGAAACGAATACCGTTAAAACTATATTAAAAACTTCATACGTTAGTATAATTAGCTTAAACTTTTAAACGAGTTTGATTAGAAGATAAACGGAGTTCGTTTAAAGAAACTTACGAGATATAAGAAATTGTATGAAACTCTTATGGTTTTGGTTCCACCATACGAAATAAATTATTATTCGTAATCAACGAAATACTTAGGCTAAAGTATCATGCCGGAAACGAATACCGTTAAAACTATATTAAAAACTTCATACGTTAGTATAATTAGCTTAAACTTTTAAACGAGTTTGATTAGAAGATAAACGGAGTTCGCTTAAATAAACTTAAGAGAAAGAAGAAATTGTATGAAACTGTTATGGTTGATGTTACATCATACGAAATAAATTATTATTCATAATCAACAAAATACTTAGGCTAAAGTATCATGCCGGAAACGAATACCGTTAAAACTATATTAAAAACTTCATACGTTAGTAGAATTAGCTTAAACTTTTAAACGAGTTTGATTAGAAGATAAACGGAGTTCGTTTAAAGAAACTTACGAGATATAAGAAATTGTATGAAACTCTTATGGTTTTGGTTCCACCATACGAAATAAATTATTATTCGTAATCAACGAAATACTTAGGCTAAAATATCATGCCGAAAAGGAGTACCGTTAAAATTATATTAAAAACTTCATACGTTATTATAATTAGCTTAAACTTTTAAACGAGTTTGATTAGAAGATAAACGGAGTTCTCTTAAAGAAACTTACGAGAAATAAGAAATTGTATAAAATTCTTATGGGTGTGTTACCATTATACAAAATAAATTAGTATTCGTAATAAACAAAATACCGAGGCTAAAGTATCATGCCGGAAAGGGGTACCGTTAAAATTATATTATAAACTTCATTTGTTAGTATAATTTGCTTAAACCTTTCAACGAGTTTTATTATAGAAGTTAAACGGAGTTCGTTTGAAGAAACTTACGAGATAGAAGAAGTTGTATGAAACTCTTATGGGTGTGGTACCATCACACGAAATAAATTATTACTCGTAATAAACGAAATACTTAGGCTAAAGTATTATGCCGGAAAAGAGTACCGTTAAAAGTATAATAAACTTCACACGTTATTATAATTAGCTTGAACATTTAAACGATTTTGATTAAAAGATAAACGGAGTTCGCTTAAAGAAACTTACGAGAAATAAGAAATTGTATGAAACTCTTATGGTTATGGTTCCATCATACGAAATAAATTATCATTCGTAATAAACGAAATACTTAGGATAAAGTATTATGCCGGAAAGGTGTACCGTTAAAAGTATATTATAAACTTCATACGTTAGTATAATTAGCTTAAACTTTTAAACAAGTTTGATTAGAAGATAAATGGAGTTCATTTTAAGAAACTTAAGAGATATAAGAAATTGTTTAAAATTCTTATGGGTGTGGTACCATCATACAAAATAAATTAGTATTCGTAATAAACAAAATACCGAGGCTAAACTATCATGCCGGAAAGGAGTACCGTTAAAATTATATTATAAACTTCATTCGGTAGTATAATTTGCTTAAACCTTTCAACGAGTTTTATTATAGAAGATAAACGGAGTTCGTTTGAGGAAACTTACGAGATAGAAGAAATTGTATGAAACTGTTATGGTTGATGTTCCATTATACGAAATAAATTATTATTCGTAATCAACAAAATACTTAGGCTAAATTATCATGCCGGAAACGAATACCGTTAAAACTATATTAAAAACTTCATACGTTAGTATAATTAGCTTAAACTTTTAAACGAGTTTGATTAGAAGATAAACGGAGTTCGTTTAAAGAAACTTACGAGATATAAGAAATTGTATGAAACTCTTATGGTTTTGGTTCCACCATACGAAATAAATTATTATTCGTAATCAACGAAATACTTAGGCTAAAGTATCATGCCGAAAAGGAGTACCGTTAAAATTATATTAAAAACTTCATACGTTAGTATAAATTAGCTTAAACTTTTAAACGAGTTTGATTAGAAGATAAACGGAGTTCGCTTAAATAAACTTAAGAGAAAGAAGAAATTGTATGAAACTGTTATGGTTGATGTTACATCATACGAAATAAATTATTATTCATAATCAACAAAATACTTAGGCTAAAGTATCATGCCGGAAACGAATACCGTTAAAACTATATTAAAAACTTCATACGTTAGTATAATTAGCTTAAACTTTTAAACGAGTTGGATTAGAAGATAAACGGAGTTCGTTTAAAGAAACTTACGAGATATAAGAAATTGTATGAAACTCTTATGGTTTTGGTTCCACCATACGAAATAAATTATTATTCGTAATCAACGAAATACTTAGGCTAAAGTATCATGCCGAAAAGGAGTACCGTTAAAATTATATTAAAAACTTCATACGTTATTATAATTAGCTTAAACTTTTAAACGAGTTTATTAGAAGATAAACGGAGTTCTCTTAAAGAAACTTACGAGAAATAAGAAATTGTATAAAATTCTTATGGGTGTGTTACCATTATACAAAATAAATTAGTATTCGTAATAAACAAAATACCGAGGCTAAAGTATCATGCCGGAAAGGGGTACCGTTAAAATTATATTATAAACTTCATTCGTTAGTATAATTTGCTTAAACCTTTCAACGAGTTTTATTATAGAAGTTAAACGGAGTTCGTTTGAAGAAACTTACGAGATAGAAGAAATTGTATGAAACTCTTATGGGTGTGGTACCATCACACGAAATAAATTATTACTCGTAATAAACGAAATACTTAGGCTAAAGTATTATGCCGGAAAAGAGTACCGTTAAAAGTATAATAAACTTCACACGTTATTATAATTAGCTTGAACATTTAAACGATTTTGATTAAAAGATAAACGGAGTTCGCTTAAAGAAACTTACGAGAAATAAGAAATTGTATGAAACTCTTATGGTTATGGTTCCATCATACGAAATAAATTATCATTCGTAATAAACGAAATACTTAGGATAAAGTATTATGCCGGAAAGGTGTACCGTTAAAAGTATATTATAAACTTCATACGTTAGTATAATTAGCTTAAACTTTTAAACAAGTTTGATTAGAAGATAAATGGAGTTCATTTTAAGAAACTTAAGAGATATAAGAAATTGTTTAAAATTCTTATGGGTGTGGTACCATCATACAAAATAAATTAGTATTCGTAATAAACAAAATACCGAGGCTAAACTATCATGCCGGAAAGGAGTACCGTTAAAATTATATTATAAACTTCATTCGGTAGTATAATTTGCTTAAACCTTTCAACGAGTTTTATTATAGAAGATAAACGGAGTTCGTTTGAGGAAACTTACGAGATAGAAGAAATTGTATGAAACTGTTATGGTTGATGTTCCATTATACGAAATAAATTATTATTCGTAATCAACAAAATACTTAGGCTAAAGTATCATGCCGGAAACGAATACCGTTAAAACTATATTAAAAACTTCATACGTTAGTATAATTAGCTTAAACTTTTAAACGAGTTTGATTAGAAGATAAACGGAGTTCGTTTAAAGAAACTTACGAGATATAAGAAATTGTATGAAACTCTTATGGTTTTGGTTCCGCCATACGAAATAAATTATTATTCGTAATCAACGAAATACTTAGGCTAAAGTATCATGCCGAAAAGGAGTACCGTTAAAATTATATTAAAAACTTCATACGTTAGTATAATTAGCTTAAACTTTTAAACGAGTTTGATTAGAAGATAAACGGAGTTCGCTTAAATAAACTTAAGAGAAAGAAGAAATTGTATGAAACTGTTATGGTTGATGTTACATCATACGAAATAAATTATTATTCATAATCAACAAAATACTTAGGCTAAAGTATCATGCCGGAAACGAATACCGTTAAAACTATATTAAAAACTTCATACGTTAGTATAATTAGCTTAAACTTTTAAACGAGTTTGATTAGAAGATAAACGGAGTTCGTTTAAAGAAACTTACGAGATATAAGAAATTGTATGAAACTCTTATGGTTTTGGTTCCACCATACGAAATAAATTATTATTCGTAATCAACGAAATACTTAGGCTAAAGTATCATGCCGAAAAGGAGTACCGTTAAAATTATATTAAAAACTTCATACGTTATTATAATTAGCTTAAACTTTTAAACGAGTTTGATTAGAAGATAAACGGAGTTCTCTTAAAGAAACTTACGAGAAATAAGAAATTGTATAAAATTCTTATGGGTGTGTTACCATTATACAAAATAAATTAGTATTCGTAATAAACAAAATACCGAGGCTAAAGTATCATGCCGGAAAGGGGTACCGTTAAAATTATATTATAAACTTCATTCGTTAGTATAATTTGCTTAAACCTTTCAACGAGTTTTATTATAGAAGTTAAACGGAGTTCGTTTGAAGAAACTTACGAGATAGAAGAAATTGTATGAAACTCTTATGGGTGTGGTACCATCACACGAAATAAATTATTACTCGTAATAAACGAAATACTTAGGCTAAAGTATTATGCCGGAAAAGAGTACCGTTAAAAGTATAATAAACTTCACACGTTATTATAATTAGCTTGAACATTTAAACGATTTTGATTAAAAGATAAACGGAGTTCGCTTAAAGAAACTTACGAGAAATAAGAAATTGTATGAAACTCTTATGGTTATGGTTCCATCATACGAAATAAATTATCATTCGTAATAAACGAAATACTTAGGATAAAGTATTATGCCGGAAAGGTGTACCGTTAAAAGTATATTATAAACTTCATACGTTAGTATAATTAGCTTAAACTTTTAAACAAGTTTGATTAGAAGATAAATGGAGTTCATTTTAAGAAACTTAAGAGATATAAGAAATTGTTTAAAATTCTTATGGGTGTGGTACCATCATACAAAATAAATTAGTATTCGTAATAAACAAAATACCGAGGCTAAACTATCATGCCGGAAAGGAGTACCGTTAAAATTATATTATAAACTTCATTCGGTAGTATAATTTGCTTAAACCTTTCAACGAGTTTTATTATAGAAGATAAACGGAGTTCGTTTGAGGAAACTTACGAGATAGAAGAAATTGTATGAAACTGTTATGGTTGATGTTCCATTATACGAAATAAATTATTATTCGTAATCAACAAAATACTTAGGCTAAAGTATCATGCCGGAAACGAATACCGTTAAAACTATATTAAAAACTTCATACGTTAGTATAATTAGCTTAAACTTTTAAACGAGTTTGATTAGAAGATAAACGGAGTTCGTTTAAAGAAACTTACGAGATATAAGAAATTGTATGAAACTCTTATGGTTTTGGTTCCGCCATACGAAATAAATTATTATTCGTAATCAACGAAATACTTAGGCTAAAGTATCATGCCGAAAAGGAGTACCGTTAAAATTATATTAAAAACTTCATACGTTAGTATAATTAGCTTAAACTTTTAAACGAGTTTGATTAGAAGATAAACGGAGTTCGCTTAAATAAACTTAAGAGAAAGAAGAAATTGTATGAAACTGTTATGGTTGATGTTACATCATACGAAATAAATTATTATTCATAATCAACAAAATACTTAGGCTAAAGTATCATGCCGGAAACGAATACCGTTAAAACTATATTAAAAACTTCATACGTTAGTATAATTAGCTTAAACTTTTAAACGAGTTTGATTAGAAGATAAACGGAGTTCGTTTAAAGAAACTTACGAGATATAAGAAATTGTATGAAACTCTTATGGTTTTGGTTCCACCATACGAAATAAATTATTATTCGTAATCAACGAAATACTTAGGCTAAAGTATCATGCCGAAAAAGAGTACCGTTAAAATTATATTAAAAACTTCATACGTTATTATAATTAGCTTAAACTTTTAAACGAGTTTGATTAGAAGATAAACGGAGTTCTCTTAAAGAAACTTACGAGAAATAAGAAATTGTATAAAATTCTTATGGGTGTGTTACCATTATACAAAATAAATTAGTATTCGTAATAAACAAAATACCGAGGCTAAAGTATCATGCCGGAAAGGGGTACCGTTAAAATTATATTATAAACTTCATTCGTTAGTATAATTTGCTTAAACCTTTCAACGAGTTTTATTATAGAAGTTAAACGGAGTTCGTTTGAAGAAACTTACGAGATAGAAGAAATTGTATGAAACTCTTATGGGTGTGGTACCATCACACGAAATAAATTATTACTCGTAATAAACGAAATACTTAGGCTAAAGTATTATGCCGGAAAAGAGTACCGTTAAAAGTATAATAAACTTCACACGTTATTATAATTAGCTTGAACATTTAAACGATTTTGATTAAAAGATAAACGGAGTTCGCTTAAAGAAACTTACGAGAAATAAGAAATTGTATGAAACTCTTATGGTTATGGTTCCATCATACGAAATAAATTATCATTCGTAATAAACGAAATACTTAGGATAAAGTATTATGCCGGAAAGGTGTACCGTTAAAAGTATATTATAAACTTCATACGTTAGTATAATTAGCTTAAACTTTTAAACAAGTTTGATTAGAAGATAAATGGAGTTCATTTTAAGAAACTTAAGAGATATAAGAAATTGTTTAAAAGTCTTATGGGTGTGGTACCATCATACAAAATAAATTAGTATTCGTAATAAACAAAATACCGAGGCTAAACTATCATGCCGGAAAGGAGTACCGTTAAAATTTTATTATAAACTTCATTCGGTAGTATAATTTGCTTAAACCTTTCAACGAGTTTTATTATAGAAGATAAACGGAGTTCGTTTGAGAAAACTTACGAGATAGAAGAAATTGTATGAAACTGTTATGGTTGATGTTCCATTATACGAAATAAATTATTATTCGTAATCAACAAAATACTTAGGCTAAAGTATCATGCCGGAAACGAATACCGTTAAAACTATATTAAAAACTTCATACGTTAGTATAATTAGCTTAAACTTTTAAACGAGTTTAATTAGAAGATAAACGGAGTTCGTTTAAAGAAACTTACGAGATATAAGAAATTGTATGAAACTCTTATGGTTTTGGTTCCACCATACGAAATAAATTATTATTCGTAATCAACGAAATACTTAGGCTAAAGTATCATGCCGAACAGGAGTACCGTTAAAATTATATTAAAAACTTCATACGTTATTATAATTAGCTTAAACTTTTAAACGAGTTTGATTAGAAGATAAACGGAGTTCTCTTAAAGAAACTTACGAGAAATAAGAAATTGTATAAAATTCTTATGGGTGTGTTACCATTATACAAAATAAATTAGTATTCGTAATAAACAAAATACCGAGGCTAAAGTATCATGCCGGAAAGGGGTACCGTTAAAATTATATTATAAACTTCATTCGTTAGTATAATTTGCTTAAACCTTTCAACGAGTTTTATTATAGAAGTTAAACGGAGTTCGTTTGAAGAAACTTACGAGATAGAAGAAATTGTATGAAACTCTTATGGGTGTGGTACCATCACACGAAATAAATTATTACTCGTAATAAACGAAATACTTAGGCTAAAGTATTATGCCGGAAAAGAGTACCGTTAAAAGTATAATAAACTTCACACGTTATTATAATTAGCTTGAACATTTAAACGATTTTGATTAAAAGATAAACGGAGTTCGCTTAAAGAAACTTACGAGAAATAAGAAATTGTATGAAACTCTTATGGTTATGGTTCCATCATACGAAATAAATTATCATTCGTAATAAACGAAATACTTAGGATAAAGTATTATGCCGGAAAGGTGTACCGTTAAAAGTATATTATAAACTTCATACGTTAGTATAATTAGCTTAAACTTTTAAACAAGTTTGATTAGAAGATAAATGGAGTTCATTTTAAGAAACTTAAGAGATATAAGAAATTGTTTAAAAGTCTTATGGGTGTGGTACCATCATACAAAATAAATTAGTATTCGTAATAAACAAAATACCGAGGCTAAACTATCATGCCGGAAAGGAGTACCGTTAAAATTTTATTATAAACTTCATTCGGTAGTATAATTTGCTTAAACCTTTCAACGAGTTTTATTATAGAAGATAAACGGAGTTCGTTTGAGAAAACTTACGAGATAGAAGAAATTGTATGAAACTGTTATGGTTGATGTTCCATTATACGAAATAAATTATTATTCGTAATCAACAAAATACTTAGGCTAAAGTATCATGCCGGAAACGAATACCGTTAAAACTATATTAAAAACTTCATACGTTAGTATAATTAGCTTAAACTTTTAAACGAGTTTAATTAGAAGATAAACGGAGTTCGTTTAAAGAAACTTACGAGATATAAGAAATTGTATGAAACTCTTATGGTTTTGGTTCCACCATACGAAATAAATTATTATTCGTAATCAACGAAATACTTAGGCTAAAGTATCATGCCGAACAGGAGTACCGTTAAAATTATATTAAAAACTTCATACGTTATTATAATTAGCTTAAACTTTTAAACGAGTTTGATTAGAAGATAAACGGAGTTCTCTTAAAGAAACTTACGAGAAATAAGAAATTGTATAAAATTCTTATGGGTGTGTTACCATTATACAAAATAAATTAGTATTCGTAATAAACAAAATACCGAGGCTAAAGTATCATGCCGGAAAGGGGTACCGTTAAAATTATATTATAAACTTCATTCGTTAGTATAATTTGCTTAAACCTTTCAACGAGTTTTATTATAGAAGTTAAACGGAGTTCGTTTGAAGAAACTTACGAGATAGAAGAAATTGTATGAAACTCTTATGGGTGTGGTACCATCACACGAAATAAATTATTACTCGTAATAAACGAAATACTTAGGCTAAAGTATTATGCCGGAAAAGAGTACCGTTAAAAGTATAATAAACTTCACACGTTATTATAATTAGCTTGAACATTTAAACGATTTTGATTAAAAGATAAACGGAGTTCGCTTAAAGAAACTTACGAGAAATAAGAAATTGTATGAAACTCTTATGGTTATGGTTCCATCATACGAAATAAATTATCATTCGTAATAAACGAAATACTTAGGATAAAGTATTATGCCGGAAAGGTGTACCGTTAAAAGTATATTATAAACTTCATACGTTAGTATAATTAGCTTAAACTTTTAAACAAGTTTGATTAGAAGATAAATGGAGTTCATTTTAAGAAACTTAAGAGATATAAGAAATTGTTTAAAAGTCTTATGGGTGTGGTACCATCATACAAAATAAATTAGTATTCGTAATAAACAAAATACCGAGGCTAAACTATCATGCCGGAAAGGAGTACCGTTAAAATTATATTATAAACTTCATTCGGTAGTATAATTTGCTTAAACCTTTCAACGAGTTTTATTATAGAAGATAAACGGAGTTCGTTTGAGGAAACTTACGAGATAGAAGAAATTGTATGAAACTGTTATGGTTGATGTTCCATTATACGAAATAAATTATTATTCGTAATCAACAAAATACTTAGGCTAAAGTATCATGCCGGAAACGAATACCGTTAAAACTATATTAAAAACTTCATACGTTAGTATAATTAGCTTAAACTTTTAAACGAGTTTGATTAGAAGATAAACGGAGTTCGTTTAAAGAAACTTACGAGATATAAGAAATTGTATGAAACTCTTATGGTTTTGGTTCCATTATACGAAATAAATTATTATTCGTAATCAACGAAATACTTAGGCTAAAGTATCATGCCGAAAAGGAGTACCGTTAAAATTATATTAAAAACTTCATACGTTAGTATAATTAGCTTAAACTTTTAAACGAGTTTGATTAGAAGATAAACGGAGTTCGCTTAAATAAACTTAAGAGAAAGAAGAAATTGTATGAAACTGTTATGGTTGATGTTACATCATACGAAATAAATTATTATTCATAATCAACAAAATACTTAGGCTAAAGTATCATGCCGGAAACGAATACCGTTAAAACTATATTAAAAACTTCATACGTTAGTAT
Organism: Chamaenerion angustifolium; assembly: GCA_946814005.1. Lineage (NCBI taxonomy): Eukaryota > Viridiplantae > Streptophyta > Magnoliopsida > Myrtales > Onagraceae > Chamaenerion > Chamaenerion angustifolium. The sequence continues at coordinate 15,543,475 of OX328274.1, forward strand.
AATTAGCTTAAACTTTTAAACGAGTTTGATTAGAAGATAAACGGAGTTCGTTTAAAGAAACTTACGAGATATAAGAAATTGTATGAAACTCTTATGGTTTTGGTTCCACCATACGAAATAAATTATTATTCGTAATCAACGAAATACTTAGGCTAAAGTATCATGCCGAAAAGGAGTACCGTTAAAATTATATTAAAAACTTCATACGTTATTATAATTAGCTTAAACTTTTAAACGAGTTTGATTAGAAGATAAACGGAGTTCTCTTAAAGAAACTTACGAGAAATAAGAAATTGTATAAAATTCTTATGGGTGTGTTACCATTATACAAAATAAATTAGTATTCGTAATAAACAAAATACCGAGGCTAAAGTATCATGCCGGAAAGGGGTACCGTTAAAATTATATTATAAACTTCATTCGTTAGTATAATTTGCTTAAACCTTTCAACGAGTTTTATTATAGAAGTTAAACGGAGTTCGTTTGAAGAAACTTACGAGATAGAAGAAATTGTATGAAACTCTTATGGGTGTGGTACCATCACACGAAATAAATTATTACTCGTAATAAACGAAATACTTAGGCTAAAGTATTATGCCGGAAAAGAGTACCGTTAAAAGTATAATAAACTTCACACGTTATTATAATTAGCTTGAACATTTAAACGATTTTGATTAAAAGATAAACGGAGTTCTCTTAAAGAAACTTACGAGAAATAAGAAATTGTATGAAACTCTTATGGTTATGGTTCCATCATACGAAATAAATTATCATTCGTAATAAACGAAATACTTAGGATAAAGTATTATGCCGGAAAGGTGTACCGTTAAAAGTATATTATAAACTTCATACGTTAGTATAATTAGCTTAAACTTTTAAACAAGTTTGATTAGAAGATAAATGGAGTTCATTTTAAGAAACTTAAGAGATATAAGAAATTGTTTAAAATTCTTATGGGTGTGGTACCATCATACAAAATAAATTAGTATTCGTAATAAACAAAATACCGAGGCTAAACTATCATGCCGGAAAGGAGTACCGTTAAAATTATATTATAAACTTCATTCGGTAGTATAATTTGCTTAAACCTTTCAACGAGTTTTATTATAGAAGATAAACGGAGTTCGTTTGAGGAAACTTACGAGATAGAAGAAATTGTATGAAACTGTTATGGTTGATGTTCCATTATACGAAATAAATTATTATTCGTAATCAACAAAATACTTAGGCTAAAGTATCATGCCGGAAACGAATACCGTTAAAACTATATTAAAAACTTCATACGTTAGTATAATTAGCTTAAACTTTTAAACGAGTTTGATTAGAAGATAAACGGAGTTCGTTTAAAGAAACTTACGAGATATAAGAAATTGTATGAAACTCTTATGGTTTTGGTTCCACCATACGAAATAAATTATTATTCGTAATCAACGAAATACTTAGGCTAAAGTATCATGCCGAAAAGGAGTACCGTTAAAATTATATTAAAAACTTCATACGTTAGTATAATTAGCTTAAACTTTTAAACGAGTTTGATTAGAAGATAAACGGAGTTCGCTTAAATAAACTTAAGAGAAAGAAGAAATTGTATGAAACTGTTATGGTTGATGTTACATCATACGAAATAAATTATTATTCATAATCAACAAAATACTTAGGCTAAAGTATCATGCCGGAAACGAATACCGTTAAAACTATATTAAAAACTTCATACGTTAGTATAATTAGCTTAAACTTTTAAACGAGTTGGATTAGAAGATAAACGGAGTTCGTTTAAAGAAACTTACGAGATATAAGAAATTGTATGAAACTCTTATGGTTTTGGTTCCACCATACGAAATAAATTATTATTCGTAATCAACGAAATACTTAGGCTAAAGTATCATGCCGAAAAGGAGTACCGTTAAAATTATATTAAAAACTTCATACGTTATTATAATTAGCTTAAACTTTTAAACGAGTTTGATTAGAAGATAAACGGAGTTCTCTTAAAGAAACTTACGAGAAATAAGAAATTGTATAAAATTCTTATGGGTGTGTTACCATTATACAAAATAAATTAGTATTCGTAATAAACAAAATACCGAGGCTAAAGTATCATGCCGGAAAGGGGTACCGTTAAAATTATATTATAAACTTCATTCGTTAGTATAATTTGCTTAAACCTTTCAACGAGTTTTATTATAGAAGTTAAACGGAGTTCGTTTGAAGAAACTTACGAGATAGAAGAAATTGTATGAAACTCTTATGGGTGTGGTACCATCACACGAAATAAATTATTACTCGTAATAAACGAAATACTTAGGCTAAAGTATTATGCCGGAAAAGAGTACCGTTAAAAGTATAATAAACTTCACACGTTATTATAATTAGCTTGAACATTTAAACGATTTTGATTAAAAGATAAACGGAGTTCTCTTAAAGAAACTTACGAGAAATAAGAAATTGTATGAAACTCTTATGGTTATGGTTCCATCATACGAAATAAATTATCATTCGTAATAAACGAAATACTTAGGATAAAGTATTATGCCGGAAAGGTGTACCGTTAAAAGTATATTATAAACTTCATACGTTAGTATAATTAGCTTAAACTTTTAAACAAGTTTGATTAGAAGATAAATGGAGTTCATTTTAAGAAACTTAAGAGATATAAGAAATTGTTTAAAATTCTTATGGGTGTGGTACCATCATACAAAATAAATTAGTATTCGTAATAAACAAAATACCGAGGCTAAACTATCATGCCGGAAAGGAGTACCGTTAAAATTATATTATAAACTTCATTCGGTAGTATAATTTGCTTAAACCTTTCAACGAGTTTTATTATAGAAGATAAACGGAGTTCGTTTGAGGAAACTTACGAGATAGAAGAAATTGTATGAAACTGTTATGGTTGATGTTCCATTATACGAAATAAATTATTATTCGTAATCAACAAAATACTTAGGCTAAAGTATCATGCCGGAAACGAATACCGTTAAAACTATATTAAAAACTTCATACGTTAGTATAATTAGCTTAAACTTTTAAACGAGTTTGATTAGAAGATAAACGGAGTTCGTTTAAAGAAACTTACGAGATATAAGAAATTGTATGAAACTCTTATGGTTTTGGTTCCACCATACGAAATAAATTATTATTCGTAATCAACGAAATACTTAGGCTAAAGTATCATGCCGAAAAGGAGTACCGTTAAAATTATATTAAAAACTTCATACGTTAGTATAATTAGCTTAAACTTTTAAACGAGTTTGATTAGAAGATAAACGGAGTTCGCTTAAATAAACTTAAGAGAAAGAAGAAATTGTATGAAACTGTTATGGTTGATGTTACATCATACGAAATAAATTATTATTCATAATCAACAAAATACTTAGGCTAAAGTATCATGCCGGAAACGAATACCGTTAAAACTATATTAAAAACTTCATACGTTAGTATAATTAGCTTAAACTTTTAAACGAGTTGGATTAGAAGATAAACGGAGTTCGTTTAAAGAAACTTACGAGATATAAGAAATTGTATGAAACTCTTATGGTTTTGGTTCCACCATACGAAATTAATTATTATTCGTACCGAGGCTATACTTAGGCTAAAGTATCATGCCGAAAAGGAGTACCGTTAAAATTATATTAAAAACTTCATACGTTATTATAATTAGCTTAAACTTTTAAACGAGTTTGATTAGAAGATAAACGGAGTTCTCTTAAAGAAACTTACGAGAAATAAGAAATTGTATAAAATTCTTATGGGTGTGTTACCATTATACAAAATAAATTAGTATTCGTAATAAACAAAATACCGAGGCTAAAGTATCATGCCGGAAAGGGGTACCGTTAAAATTATATTATAAACTTCATACGTTAGTATAATTAGCTTAAACTTTTAAACAAGTTTGATTAGAAGATAAATGGAGTTCATTTTAAGAAACTTAAGAGATATAAGAAATTGTTTAAAAGTCTTATGGGTGTGGTACCATCATACAAAATAAATTAGTATTCGTAATAAACAAAATACCGAGGCTAAACTATCATGCCGGAAAGGAGTACCGTTAAAATTATATTATAAACTTCATTCGGTAGTATAATTTGCTTAAACCTTTCAACGAGTTTTATTATAGAAGATAAACGGAGTTCGTTTGAGAAAACTTACGAGATAGAAGAAATTGTATGAAACTGTTATGGTTGATGTTCCATTATACGAAATAAATTATTATTCGTAATCAACAAAATACTTAGGCTAAAGTATCATGCCGGAAACGAATACCGTTAAAACTATATTAAAAACTTCATACGTTAGTATAATTAGCTTAAACTTTTAAACGAGTTTAATTAGAAGATAAACGGAGTTCGTTTAAAGAAACTTACGAGATATAAGAAATTGTATGAAACTCTTATGGTTTTGGTTCCACCATACGAAATAAATTATTATTCGTAATCAACGAAATACTTAGGCTAAAGTATCATGCCGAACAGGAGTACCGTTAAAATTATATTAAAAACTTCATACGTTATTATAATTAGCTTAAACTTTTAAACGAGTTTGATTAGAAGATAAACGGAGTTCTCTTAAAGAAACTTACGAGAAATAAGAAATTGTATAAAATTCTTATGGGTGTGTTACCATTATACAAAATAAATTAGTATTCGTAATAAACAAAATACCGAGGCTAAAGTATCATGCCGGAAAGGGGTACCGTTAAAATTATATTATAAACTTCATTCGTTAGTATAATTTGCTTAAACCTTTCAACGAGTTTTATTATAGAAGTTAAACGGAGTTCGTTTGAAGAAACTTACGAGATAGAAGAAATTGTATGAAACTCTTATGGGTGTGGTACCATCACACGAAATAAATTATTACTCGTAATAAACGAAATACTTAGGCTAAAGTATTATGCCGGAAAAGAGTACCGTTAAAAGTATAATAAACTTCACACGTTATTATAATTAGCTTGAACATTTAAACGATTTTGATTAAAAGATAAACGGAGTTCGCTTAAAGAAACTTACGAGAAATAAGAAATTGTATGAAACTCTTATGGTTATGGTTCCATCATACGAAATAAATTATCATTCGTAATAAACGAAATACTTAGGATAAAGTATTATGCCGGAAAGGTGTACCGTTAAAAGTATATTATAAACTTCATACGTTAGTATAATTAGCTTAAACTTTTAAACAAGTTTGATTAGAAGATAAATGGAGTTCATTTTAAGAAACTTAAGAGATATAAGAAATTGTTTAAAAGTCTTATGGGTGTGGTACCATCATACAAAATAAATTAGTATTCGTAATAAACAAAATACCGAGGCTAAACTATCATGCCGGAAAGGAGTACCGTTAAAATTATATTATAAACTTCATTCGGTAGTATAATTTGCTTAAACCTTTCAACGAGTTTTATTATAGAAGATAAACGGAGTTCGTTTGAGGAAACTTACGAGATAGAAGAAATTGTATGAAACTGTTATGGTTGATGTTCCATTATACGAAATAAATTATTATTCGTAATCAACAAAATACTTAGGCTAAAGTATCATGCCGGAAACGAATACCGTTAAAACTATATTAAAAACTTCATACGTTAGTATAATTAGCTTAAACTTTTAAACGAGTTTGATTAGAAGATAAACGGAGTTCGTTTAAAGAAACTTACGAGATATAAGAAATTGTATGAAACTCTTATGGTTTTGGTTCCACCATACGAAATAAATTATTATTCGTAATCAACGAAATACTTAGGCTAAAGTATCATGCCGAAAAGGAGTACCGTTAAAATTATATTAAAAACTTCATACGTTAGTATAATTAGCTTAAACTTTTAAACGAGTTTGATTAGAAGATAAACGGAGTTCGCTTAAATAAACTTAAGAGAAAGAAGAAATTGTATGAAACTGTTATGGTTGATGTTACATCATACGAAATAAATTATTATTCATAATCAACAAAATACTTAGGCTAAAGTATCATGCCGGAAACGAATACCGTTAAAACTATATTAAAAACTTCATACGTTAGTATAATTAGCTTAAACTTTTAAACGAGTTTGATTAGAAGATAAACGGAGTTCGTTTAAAGAAACTTACGAGATATAAGAAATTGTATGAAACTCTTATGGTTTTGGTTCCACCATACGAAATAAATTATTATTCGTAATCAACGAAATACTTAGGCTAAAGTATCATGCCGAAAAGGAGTACCGTTAAAATTATATTAAAAACTTCATACGTTATTATAATTAGCTTAAACTTTTAAACGAGTTTGATTAGAAGATAAACGGAGTTCTCTTAAAGAAACTTACGAGAAATAAGAAATTGTATAAAATTCTTATGGGTGTGTTACCATTATACAAAATAAATTAGTATTCGTAATAAACAAAATACCGAGGCTAAAGTATCATGCCGGAAAGGGGTACCGTTAAAATTATATTATAAACTTCATTCGTTAGTATAATTTGCTTAAACCTTTCAACGAGTTTTATTATAGAAGTTAAACGGAGTTCGTTTGAAGAAACTTACGAGATAGAAGAAATTGTATGAAACTCTTATGGGTGTGGTACCATCACACGAAATAAATTATTACTCGTAATAAACGAAATACTTAGGCTAAAGTATTATGCCGGAAAAGAGTACCGTTAAAAGTATAATAAACTTCACACGTTATTATAATTAGCTTGAACATTTAAACGATTTTGATTAAAAGATAAACGGAGTTCTCTTAAAGAAACTTACGAGAAATAAGAAATTGTATGAAACTCTTATGGTTATGGTTCCATCATACGAAATAAATTATCATTCGTAATAAACGAAATACTTAGGATAAAGTATTATGCCGGAAAGGTGTACCGTTAAAAGTATATTATAAACTTCATACGTTAGTATAATTAGCTTAAACTTTTAAACAAGTTTGATTAGAAGATAAATGGAGTTCATTTTAAGAAACTTAAGAGATATAAGAAATTGTTTAAAATTCTTATGGGTGTGGTACCATCATACAAAATAAATTAGTATTCGTAATAAACAAAATACCGAGGCTAAACTATCATGCCGGAAAGGAGTACCGTTAAAATTATATTATAAACTTCATTCGGTAGTATAATTTGCTTAAACCTTTCAACGAGTTTTATTATAGAAGATAAACGGAGTTCGTTTGAGGAAACTTACGAGATAGAAGAAATTGTATGAAACTGTTATGGTTGATGTTCCATTATACGAAATAAATTATTATTCGTAATCAACAAAATACTTAGGCTAAAGTATCATGCCGGAAACGAATACCGTTAAAACTATATTAAAAACTTCATACGTTAGTATAATTAGCTTAAACTTTTAAACGAGTTTGATTAGAAGATAAACGGAGTTCGTTTAAAGAAACTTACGAGATATAAGAAATTGTATGAAACTCTTATGGTTTTGGTTCCACCATACGAAATAAATTATTATTCGTAATCAACGAAATACTTAGGCTAAAGTATCATGCCGAAAAGGAGTACCGTTAAAATTATATTAAAAACTTCATACGTTAGTATAATTAGCTTAAACTTTTAAACGAGTTTGATTAGAAGATAAACGGAGTTCGCTTAAATAAACTTAAGAGAAAGAAGAAATTGTATGAAACTGTTATGGTTGATGTTACATCATACGAAATAAATTATTATTCATAATCAACAAAATACTTAGGCTAAAGTATCATGCCGGAAACGAATACCGTTAAAACTATATTAAAAACTTCATACGTTAGTATAATTAGCTTAAACTTTTAAACGAGTTGGATTAGAAGATAAACGGAGTTCGTTTAAAGAAACTTACGAGATATAAGAAATTGTATGAAACTCTTATGGTTTTGGTTCCACCATACGAAATAAATTATTATTCGTAATCAACGAAATACTTAGGCTAAAGTATCATGCCGAAAAGGAGTACCGTTAAAATTATATTAAAAACTTCATACGTTATTATAATTAGCTTAAACTTTTAAACGAGTTTGATTAGAAGATAAACGGAGTTCTCTTAAAGAAACTTACGAGAAATAAGAAATTGTATAAAATTCTTATGGGTGTGTTACCATTATACAAAATAAATTAGTATTCGTAATAAACAAAATACCGAGGCTAAAGTATCATGCCGGAAAGGGGTACCGTTAAAATTATATTATAAACTTCATTCGTTAGTATAATTTGCTTAAACCTTTCAACGAGTTTTATTATAGAAGTTAAACGGAGTTCGTTTGAAGAAACTTACGAGATAGAAGAAATTGTTTAAAATTCTTATGGGTGTGGTACCATCATACAAAATAAATTAGTATTCGTAATAAACAAAATACCGAGGCTAAACTATCATGCCGGAAAGGAGTACCGTTAAAATTATATTATAAACTTCATTCGGTAGTATAATTTGCTTAAACCTTTCAACGAGTTTTATTATAGAAGATAAACGGAGTTCGTTTGAGGAAACTTACGAGATAGAAGAAATTGTATGAAACTGTTATGGTTGATGTTCCATTATACGAAATAAATTATTATTCGTAATCAACAAAATACTTAGGCTAAAGTATCATGCCGGAAACGAATACCGTTAAAACTATATTAAAAACTTCATACGTTAGTATAATTAGCTTAAACTTTTAAACGAGTTTGATTAGAAGATAAACGGAGTTCGTTTAAAGAAACTTACGAGATATAAGAAATTGTATGAAACTCTTATGGTTTTGGTTCCACCATACGAAATAAATTATTATTCGTAATCAACGAAATACTTAGGCTAAAGTATCATGCCGAAAAGGAGTACCGTTAAAATTATATTAAAAACTTCATACGTTAGTATAATTAGCTTAAACTTTTAAACGAGTTTGATTAGAAGATAAACGGAGTTCGCTTAAATAAACTTAAGAGAAAGAAGAAATTGTATGAAACTGTTATGGTTGATGTTACATCATACGAAATAAATTATTATTCATAATCAACAAAATACTTAGGCTAAAGTATCATGCCGGAAACGAATACCGTTAAAACTATATTAAAAACTTCATACGTTAGTATAATTAGCTTAAACTTTTAAACGAGTTGGATTAGAAGATAAACGGAGTTCGTTTAAAGAAACTTACGAGATATAAGAAATTGTATGAAACTCTTATGGTTTTGGTTCCACCATACGAAATTAATTATTATTCGTACCGAGGCTATACTTAGGCTAAAGTATCATGCCGAAAAGGAGTACCGTTAAAATTATATTAAAAACTTCATACGTTATTATAATTAGCTTAAACTTTTAAACGAGTTTGATTAGAAGATAAACGGAGTTCTCTTAAAGAAACTTACGAGAAATAAGAAATTGTATAAAATTCTTATGGGTGTGTTACCATTATACAAAATAAATTAGTATTCGTAATAAACAAAATACCGAGGCTAAAGTATCATGCCGGAAAGGGGTACCGTTAAAATTATATTATAAACTTCATTCGTTAGTATAATTTGCATAAACCTTTCAACGAGTTTTATTATAGAAGTTAAACGGAGTTCGTTTGAAGAAACTTACGAGATAGAAGAAATTGTATGAAACTCTTATGGGTGTGGTACCATCACACGAAATAAATTATTACTCGTAATAAACGAAATACTTAGGCTAAAGTATTATGCCGGAAAAGAGTACCGTTAAAAGTATAATATAAACTTCACACGTTATTATAATTAGCTTGAACATTTAAACGATTTTGATTAGAAGATAAACGGAGTTCTCTTAAAGAAACTTACGAGAAATAAGAAATTGTATGAAACTCTTATGGTTATGGTTCCTTCATACGAAATAAATTATCATTCGTAATAAACGAAATACTTAGGCTAAAGTATTATGCCGGAAAGGAGTACCGTTAAAAGTATATTATAAACTTCATACGTTAGTATAATTAGCATAAACTTTTAAACAAGTTTGATTAGAAGATAAATGGAGTTCATTTTAAGAAACTTAAGAGATATAAGAAATTGTTTAAAATTCTTATGGGTGTGGTACCATCATACAAAATAAATTAGTATTCGTAATAAACAAAATACCGAGGCTAAACTATCATGCCGGAAAGGAGTACCGTTAAAATTATATTATAAACTTCATTCGGTAGTATAATTTGCTTAAACCTTTCAACGAGTTTTATTATAGAAGATAAACGGAGTTCGTTTGAAGAAACTCACGAGATAGAAGAAATTGTATGAAACTGTTATGGTTGATGTTACATCATACGAAATAAATTATTATTCGTAATCAACAAAATAATTAGGCTAAAGTATCACGCCGGAAATGAGTACTGTTAAAACTATATTAAAAACTTCATACGTTAGTATAATTAGCTTAAAATTTTAAACGAGTTTGATTGGAAGATGAACGGAGTTTGTTTAAAGAAACTTACGAGATATAAGAAATTGTATGAAACTCTTATGGGTGTAGTTCAATCATACGAAATAAATTATTATTCGTAATCAACGAAATACTTAGGCTAAAGTATCATGCCGGAAAGGAGTACCGTTAAAAGTATATTAAAAACTTCATACGTTAGTATAATTAGCTTAAACTTTTAAACGAGTTTGATTAGAAGATAAACGGAGTTCGCTTAAAGAAACTTACGAGATATAAGAAATTGTATGAAACTCTTATGGTTATGGTTCCATCATACGAAATAAATTATTATTCATAACAAACGAAATACTTAAGCTAAAGTATCATGCCGGAAAGGAGTACCGTTAATAGTATATTAAAAACTTCATACGTTAGTATAATTAGCTTAAACTTTTAAACGAGTTTGATTAGAAGATAAATGCAGTTCATTTGAAGAAACTTAAGAGATATAAGAAATTGTTTAAAATTCTTATGGGTGTGGTACCATCATACAAAATAAATTAGTATTCGTAATAAACAAAATACCGAGGCTAAACTATCATGCCGGAAAGGAGTACCGTTAAAATTATATTATAAACTTCATTCGGTAGTATAATTTGCTTAAACCTTTCAACGAGTTTTATTATAGAAGATAAACGGAGTTCGTTTGAAGAAACTTACGAGATAGAAGAAATTGTATGAAACTGTTATGGTTGATGTTACATCATACGAAATAAATTATTATTCGTAATCAACAAAATAATTAGGCTAAAGTATCACGCCGGAAATGAGTACTGTTAAAACTATATTAAAAACTTCATACGTTAGTATAATTAGCTTAAAATTTTAAACGAGTTTGATTGGAAGATGAACGGAGTTTGTTTAAAGAAACTTACGAGATATAAGAAATTGTATGAAACTCTTATGGGTGTAGTTCAATCATACGAAATAAATTATTATTCGTAATCAACGAAATACTTAGGCTAAAGTATCATGCCGGAAAGGAGTACCGTTAAAAGTATATTAAAAACTTCATACGTTAGTATAATTAGCTTAAACTTTTAAACGAGTTTGATTAGAAGATAAACGGAGTTCGCTTAAAGAAACTTACGAGATATAAGAAATTGTATGAAACTCTTATGGTTATGGTTCCATCATACGAAATAAATTATTATTCATAACAAACGAAATACTTAAGCTAAAGTATCATGCCGGAAAGGAGTACCGTTAATAGTATATTAAAAACTTCATACGTTAGTATAATTAGCTTAAACTTTTAAACGAGTTTGATTAGAAGATAAATGCAGTTCATTTGAAGAAACTTAAGAGATATAAGAAATTGTTTAAAATTCTTATGGGTGTGGTACCATCATACAAAATAAATTAGTATTCGTAATAAACAAAATACCGAGGCTAAACTATCATGCCGGAAAGGAGTACCGTTAAAATTATATTATAAACTTCATTCGGTAGTATAATTTGCTTAAACCTTTCAACGAGTTTTATTATAGAAGATAAACGGAGTTCGTTTGAAGAAACTTACGAGATAGAAGAAATTGTATGAAACTGTTATGGTTGATGTTACATCATACGAAATAAATTATTATTCGTAATCAACAAAATAATTAGGCTAAAGTATCACGCCGGAAATGAGTACTGTTAAAACTATATTAAAAACTTCATACGTTAGTATAATTAGCTTAAAATTTTAAACGAGTTTGATTGGAAGATGAAAGGAGTTTGTTTAAAGAAACTTACGAGATATAAGAAATTGTATGAAACTCTTATGGGTGTAGTTCAATCATACGAAATAAATTATTATTCGTAATCAACGAAATACTTAGGCTAAAGTATCATGCCGGAAAGGAGTACCGTTAAAAGTATATTAAAAACTTCATACGTTAGTATAATTAGCTTAAACTTTTAAACGAGTTTGATTAGAAGATAAACGGAGTTCGCTTAAAGAAACTTACGAGATATAAGAAATTGTATGAAACTCTTATGGTTATGGTTCCATCATACGAAATAAATTATTATTCATAACAAACGAAATACTTAAGCTAAAGTATCATGCCGGAAAGGAGTACCGTTAATAGTATATTAAAAACTTCATACGTTAGTATAATTAGCTTAAACTTTTAAACGAGTTTGATTAGAAGATAAATGCAGTTCATTTGAAGAAACTTAAGAGATATAAGAAATTGTTTAAAATTCTTATGGGTGTGGTACCATCATACAAAATAAATTAGTATTCGTAATAAACAAAATACCGAGGTTAAACTATCATGCCGGAAAGGAGTACCATTAAAATTATATTATAAACTTCATTCGGTAGTATAATTTGCTTAAACCTTTCAACGAGTTTTGTTATAGAAGATAAACGGAGTTCGTTTGAATAAACTTACGAGATAGAAGAAATTGTATGTAACTGTTATGGTTGATGTTACATCATACGAAATAAATTATTATTCGTAATCAACAAAATAATTAGGCTAAAGTATCACGCCGGAAACGAGTACCGTTAAAACTATATTAAAAACTTCATACGTTAGTATAATTAGCTTAAAATTTTAAACGAGTTTGATTGGAAGATAAACGGAGTTTGTTTAAAGAAACTTACGAGATATAAGAAATTGTATGAAACTCTTATGGGTGTAGTTCAATCATACGAAATAAATTATTATTCGTAATCAACAAAATACTTAGGCTAAAGTATCATGCCAGAAAGGAGTACCGTTAAAAGTATATTATAAACTTCATTCGGTAGTATAATTTGCTTAAACCTTTCAACGAGTTTTATTATAGAAGTTAAACGGAGTTCGTTTGAAGAAACTTACGAGATAGAAGAAATTGTATGAAACTCTTATGGGTGTGGTACCATCACACGAAATAAATTATTACTCGTAATAAACGAAATACTTAGGCTAAAGTATTATGCCGGAAAAGAGTACCGTTAAAACTATATTAAAAACTTCATACGTTAGTATAATTAGCTTGAACATTTAAACGATTTTGATTAGAAGATAAACGGAATTCGCTTAAAGAAACTTACGAGATATAAGAAATTGTATGAAACTCTTATGGTTATGGTTCCATCATACGAAATAAATTATCATTCGTAATAAACGAAATACTTAGGCTAAAGTATCATGCCGGAAAGGAGTACCGTTAAAAGTATATTATAAACTTCATACGTTAGTATAATTAGCATAAACTTTTAAACAAGTTTGATTCGAAGATAAATGGAGTTCATTTGAAGAAACTTAAGAGATATAAGAAATTGTTTAAAATTCTTATGGGTGTGGTACCATCATACAAAATAAATTAGTATTCGTAATAAAAAAATACCGAGGCTAAACTATCATGCCGGAAAGGAGTACCGTTAAAATTATATTATAAACTTCATTCGGTAGTATAATTTGCTTAAACATTTCAACGAGTTTTATTATAGAAGATAAACGGAGTTCGTTTGAAGAAACTTACGAGATAGAAGAAATTGTATGAAACCGTTATGGTTGATGTTACATCATACGAAATAAATTATTATTCGTAATCAACAAAATACTTAGGCTAAAGTATCATGCCGGAAACGAATACCGTTAAAACTATATTAAAAACTTCATACGTTAGTATAATTAGCTTAAACTTTTAAACGAGTTTGATTAGAAGATAAACGGAGTTCGTTTAAAGAAACTTACGAGATATAAGAAATTGTATGAAACTCTTATGGTTTTGGTTCCACCATACGAAATAAATTATTATTCGTAATCAACGAAATACTTAGGCTAAAGTATCATGCCGAAAAGGAGTACCGTTAAAATTATATTAAAAACTTCATACGTTATTATAATTAGCTTAAACTTTTAAACGAGTTTGATTAGAAGATAAACGGAGTTCTCTTAAAGAAACTTACGAGAAATAAGAAATTGTATGAAACTCTTATGGTTATGGTTCCATCATACGAAATAAATTATCATTCGTAATGAACGAAATACCTAGGATAAAGTATCATACCGGAAAGGGGTACCGTTAAAATTATATTATAAACTCCATTCGTTAGTATAATTTGCTTAAACCTTTCAACGAGTTTTATTATAGAAGTTAAACGGAGTTCGTTTGAAGAAACTTACGAGATAGAAGACATTGTATGAAACTCTTATGGGTGTGGTACCATCACACGAAATAAATTATTACTCGTAATAAACGAAATACTTAGGCTAAAGTATCATGCCGGAATGGAGTGCCGTTAAATGTATATTAAAAACTTCATACATTAGTATAATTATCTTAAACTTTTAAACGAGTTTGAATAGAAGATAAACGGAGTTCTCTTAAAGAAACTTACGAGATATAAGAAATTGTATGAAACTCTTATGGTTTTGGTTCCATCATACGAAATAAATTATAATTCGTAATCAACGAAATACTTAGGCTAAAGTATCATGCCGGAAAGGAGTACCGTTAAAATTATATTATAAACTTCATTCGGTAGTATAATTTGCTTAAACCTTTCAACGAGATTTATTATAGAAGATAAACGGAGTTCGTTTGAGGAAACTTACGAGATAGAAGAAATTGTATGAAACTGTTATGGTTGATGTTCCATTATACGAAATAAATTATTATTCGTAATCAACAAAATACTTAGGCTAAAGTATCATGCCGGAAACGAATACCGTTAAAACTATATTAAAACCTTCATACGTTAGTATAATTAGCTTAAACTTTTAAACGAGTTTGATTAGAAGATAAACGGAGTTCTCTTAAAGAAACTTACGAGATATAAGAAATTGTATGAAACTCTTATGGTTTTGGTTCCACCATACGAAATAAATTATTATTCGTAATCAACGAAATACTTAGGCTAAAGTATCATGCCGAAAAGGAGTACCGTTAAAATTATATTAAAAACATCATACGTTAGTATAATTAGCTTAAACTTTTAAACGAGTTTGATTAGAAGATAAACGGAGTTCGCTTAAATAAACTTAAGAGATAGAAGAAATTGTATGAAACTGTTATGGTTGATGTTACATCATACGAAATAAATTATTATTCGTAATCAACAAAATACTTAGGCTAAAGTATCATGCCGGAAACGAATACCGTTAAAACTATATTAAAAACTTCATACGTTAGTATAATTAGCTTAAACTTTTAAACGAGTTTGATTAGACGATAAACGGAGTTCGTTTAAAGAAACTTAAGAGATATAAGAAATTGTATGAAACTCTTATGGTTTTGGTTCCACCATACGAAATAAATTATTATTCGTAATCAACGAAATAGTTAGGCTAAAGTATCATGCCGGAAAGGGGGACCGTTAAAATTATATTATAAACTTCATTCGTTAGTATAATTTGCTTAAACCTTTCAACGAGTTTTATTATAGAAGTTAAACGGAGTTCGTTTGAAGAAACTTACGAGATAGAAGAAATTGTATGAAACTCTTATGGGTGTGGTACCATCACACGAAATAAATTATTACTCGTAATAAACGAAATACTTAGGCTAAAGTATTATGCCGGAAAATAGTACCGTTAAAATTATATTAAAAACTTCATACGTTATTATAATTAGCTTAAACTTTTAAACGAGTTTGATTAGAAGATAAACGGAGTTCTCTTAAAGAAACTTACGAGAAATAAGAAATTGTATGAAACTCTTATGGTTATGGTTCCATCATACGAAATAAATTATCATTAGTAATAAACGAAATACTTAGGCTAAAGTATCATGCCGGAAAGGAATACCGTTAAAAGTATATTATAAACTTCATACGTTAGTATAATTAGCATAAACTTTTAAACAAGTTTGATTAGAAGATAAATGGAGTTCATTTTAAGAAACTTAAGAGATATAAGAAATTGTTTAAAATTCTTATGGGTGTGGTACCATCATACAAAATAAATTAGTATTCGTAATAAACAAAATACCGAGACTAAACTATCATGCCGGAAAGGAGTTCCGTTAAAATTATATTATAAACTTCATTCGGTAGTATAATTTGCTTAAACCTTTCAACGAGTTTTATTATAGAAGATAAACGGAGTTCGTTTGAGGAAACTTACGAGATAGAAGAAATTGTATGAAACTGTTATGGTTGATGTTCCATTATACGAAATAAATTATTATTCGTAATCAACAAAATACTTAGGCTAAAGTATCATGCCGGAAACGAATACCGTTATAAAACTATATTAAAACCTTCATACGTTAGTATAATTAGCTTAAACTTTTAAACGAGTTTTATTAGAAGATAAACGGAGTTCGTTTAAAGAAACTTACGAGATATAAGAAATTGTATGAAACTCTTATGGTTTTGGTTCCACCATACGAAATAAATTATTATTCGTAATCAACGAAATACTTAGGCTAAAGTATCATGCCGAAAAGGAGTACCGTTAAAATTATATTAAAAACTTCATACGTTATTATAATTAGCTTAAACTTTTAAACGAGTTTGATTAGAAGATAAACGGAGTTCTCTTAAAGAAACTTACGAGAAATAAGAAATTGTATAAAATTCTTATGGGTGTGTTACCATTATACAAAATAAATTAGTATTCGTAATAAACAAAATACCGAGGCTAAAGTATCATGCCGGAAAGGGGTACCGTTAAAATTATATTATAAACTTCATTCGTTAGTATAATTTGCTTAAACCTTTCAACGAGTTTTATTATAGAAGTTAAACGGAGTTCGTTTGAAGAAACTTACGAGATAGAAGAAATTGTATGAAACTCTTATGGGTGTGGTACCATCACACGAAATAAATTATTACTCATAATAAACGAAATACTTAGGCTAAAGTATTATGCCGGAAAAGAGTACCGTTAAAAGTATAATAAACTTCACACGTTATTATAATTAGCTTGAACATTTAAACGATTTTGATTAAAAGATAAACGGAGTTCTCTTAAAGAAACTTACGAGAAATAAGAAATTGTATGAAACTCTTATGGTTATGGTTCCATCATACGAAATAAATTATCATTCGTAATAAACGAAATACTTAGGATAAAGTATTATGCCGGAAAGGTGTACCGTTAAAAGTATATTATAAACTTCATACGTTAGTATAATTAGCTTAAACTTTTAAACAAGTTTGATTAGAAGATAAATGGAGTTCATTTTAAGAAACTTAAGAGATATAAGAAATTGTTTAAAATTCTTATGGGTGTGGTACCATCATACAAAATAAATTAGTATTCGTAATAAACAAAATGCCGGAAAGGAGTACCGTTAAAATTATATTATAAACTTCATTCGGTAGTATAATTTGCTTAAACCTTTCAACGAGTTTTATTATAGAAGATAAACGGAGTTCGTTTGAGGAAACTTACGAGATAGAAGAAATTGTATGAAACTGTTATGGTTGATGTTCCATTATACGAAATAAATTATTATTCGTAATCAACAAAATACTTAGGCTAAAGTATCATGCCGGAAACGAATACCGTTAAAACTATATTAAAAACTTCATACGTTAGTATAATTAGCTTAAACTTTTAAACGAGTTTGATTAGAAGATAAACGGAGTTCGTTTAAAGAAACTTACGAGATATAAGAAATTGTATGAAACTCTTATGGTTTTGGTTCCACCATACGAAATAAATTATTATTCGTAATCAACGAAATACTTAGGCTAAAGTATCATGCCGAAAAGGAGTACCGTTAAAATTATATTATAAACTTCATTCGTTAGTATAATTTGCTTAAACCTTTCAACGAGTTTTATTATAGAAGTTAAACGGAGTTCGTTTGAAGAAACTTACGAGATAGAAGAAATTGTATGAAACTCTTATGGGTGTGGTACCATCACACGAAATAAATTATTACTCGTAATAAACGAAATACTTAGGCTAAAGTATTATGCCGGAAAATAGTACCGTTAAAATTATATTAAAAACTTCATACGTTATTATAATTAGCTTAAACTTTTAAACGAGTTTGATTAGAAGATAAACGGAGTTCTCTTAAAGAAACTTACGAGAAATAAGAAATTGTATGAAACTCTTATGGTTATGGTTCCATCATACGAAATAAATTATCATTAGTAATAAACGAAATACTTAGGCTAAAGTATCATGCCGGAAAGGAATACCGTTAAAAGTATATTATAAACTTCATACGTTAGTATAATTAGCATAAACTTTTAAACAAGTTTGATTAGAAGATAAATGGAGTTCATTTTAAGAAACTTAAGAGATATAAGAAATTGTTTAAAATTCTTATGGGTGTGGTACCATCATACAAAATAAATTAGTATTCGTAATAAACAAAATACCGAGACTAAACTATCATGCCGGAAAGGAGTTCCGTTAAAATTATATTATAAACTTCATTCGGTAGTATAATTTGCTTAAACCTTTCAACGAGTTTTATTATAGAAGATAAACGGAGTTCGTTTGAGGAAACTTACGAGATAGAAGAAATTGTATGAAACTGTTATGGTTGATGTTCCATTATACGAAATAAATTATTATTCGTAATCAACAAAATACTTAGGCTAAAGTATCATGCCGGAAACGAATACCGTTATAAAACTATATTAAAACCTTCATACGTTAGTATAATTAGCTTAAACTTTTAAACGAGTTTTATTAGAAGATAAACGGAGTTCGTTTAAAGAAACTTACGAGATATAAGAAATTGTATGAAACTCTTATGGTTTTGGTTCCACCATACGAAATAAATTATTATTCGTAATCAACGAAATACTTAGGCTAAAGTATCATGCCGAAAAGGAGTACCGTTAAAATTATATTAAAAACTTCATACGTTATTATAATTAGCTTAAACTTTTAAACGAGTTTGATTAGAAGATAAACGGAGTTCTCTTAAAGAAACTTACGAGAAATAAGAAATTGTATAAAATTCTTATGGGTGTGTTACCATTATACAAAATAAATTAGTATTCGTAATAAACAAAATACCGAGGCTAAAGTATCATGCCGGAAAGGGGTACCGTTAAAATTATATTATAAACTTCATTCGTTAGTATAATTTGCTTAAACCTTTCAACGAGTTTTATTATAGAAGTTAAACGGAGTTCGTTTGAAGAAACTTACGAGATAGAAGAAATTGTATGAAACTCTTATGGGTGTGGTACCATCACACGAAATAAATTATTACTCGTAATAAACGAAATACTTAGGCTAAAGTATTATGCCGGAAAAGAGTACCGTTAAAAGTATAATAAACTTCACACGTTATTATAATTAGCTTGAACATTTAAACGATTTTGATTAAAAGATAAACGGAGTTCTCTTAAAGAAACTTACGAGAAATAAGAAATTGTATGAAACTCTTATGGTTATGGTTCCATCATACGAAATAAATTATCATTCGTAATAAACGAAATACTTAGGATAAAGTATTATGCCGGAAAGGTGTACCGTTAAAAGTATATTATAAACTTCATACGTTAGTATAATTAGCTTAAACTTTTAAACAAGTTTGATTAGAAGATAAATGGAGTTCATTTTAAGAAACTTAAGAGATATAAGAAATTGTTTAAAATTCTTATGGGTGTGGTACCATCATACAAAATAAATTAGTATTCGTAATAAACAAAATGCCGGAAAGGAGTACCGTTAAAATTATATTATAAACTTCATTCGGTAGTATAATTTGCTTAAACCTTTCAACGAGTTTTATTATAGAAGATAAACGGAGTTCGTTTGAGGAAACTTACGAGATAGAAGAAATTGTATGAAACTGTTATGGTTGATGTTCCATTATACGAAATAAATTATTATTCGTAATCAACAAAATACTTAGGCTAAAGTATCATGCCGGAAACGAATACCGTTAAAACTATATTAAAAACTTCATACGTTAGTATAATTAGCTTAAACTTTTAAACGAGTTTGATTAGAAGATAAATGGAGTTCGTTTAAAGAAACTTACGAGATATAAGAAATTGTATGAAACTCTTATGGTTTTGGTTCCACCATACGAAATAAATTATTATTCGTAATCAACGAAATACTTAGGCTAAAGTATCATGCCGAAAAGGAGTACCGTTAAAATTATATTAAAAACTTCATACGTTAGTATAATTAGCTTAAACTTTTAAACGAGTTTGATTAGAAGATAAACGGAGTTCGCTTAAATAAACTTAAGAGAAAGAAGAAATTGTATGAAACTGTTATGGTTGATGTTACATCATACGAAATAAATTATTATTCATAATCAACAAAATACTTAGGCTAAAGTATCATGCCGGAAACGAATACCGTTAAAACTATATTAAAAACTTCATACGTTAGTATAATTAGCTTAAACTTTTAAACGAGTTGGATTAGAAGATAAACGGAGTTCGTTTAAAGAAACTTACGAGATATAAGAAATTGTATGAAACTCTTATGGTTTTGGTTCCACCATACGAAATAAATTATTATTCGTAATCAACGAAATACTTAGGCTAAAGTATCATGCCGAAAAGGAGTACCGTTAAAATTATATTAAAAACTTCATACGTTATTATAATTAGCTTAAACTTTTAAACGAGTTTGATTAGAAGATAAACGGAGTTCTCTTAAAGAAACTTACGAGAAATAAGAAATTGTATAAAATTCTTATGGGTGTGTTACCATTATACAAAATAAATTAGTATTCGTAATAAACAAAATACCGAGGCTAAAGTATCATGCCGGAAAGGGGTACCGTTAAAATTATATTATAAACTTCATTCGTTAGTATAATTTGCTTAAACCTTTCAACGAGTTTTATTATAGAAGTTAAACGGAGTTCGTTTGAAGAAACTTACGAGATAGAAGAAATTGTATGAAACTCTTATGGGTGTGGTACCATCACACGAAATAAATTATTACTCGTAATAAACGAAATACTTAGGCTAAAGTATTATGCCGGAAAAGAGTACCGTTAAAAGTATAATAAACTTCACACGTTATTATAATTAGCTTGAACATTTAAACGATTTTGATTAAAAGATAAACGGAGTTCTCTTAAAGAAACTTACGAGAAATAAGAAATTGTATGAAACTCTTATGGTTATGGTTCCATCATACGAAATAAATTATCATTCGTAATAAACGAAATACTTAGGATAAAGTATTATGCCGGAAAGGTGTACCGTTAAAAGTATATTATAAACTTCATACGTTAGTATAATTAGCTTAAACTTTTAAACAAGTTTGATTAGAAGATAAATGGAGTTCATTTTAAGAAACTTAAGAGATATAAGAAATTGTTTAAAATTCTTATGGGTGTGGTACCATCATACAAAATAAATTAGTATTCGTAATAAACAAAATGCCGGAAAGGAGTACCGTTAAAATTATATTATAAACTTCATTCGGTAGTATAATTTGCTTAAACCTTTCAACGAGTTTTATTATAGAAGATAAACGGAGTTCGTTTGAGGAAACTTACGAGATAGAAGAAATTGTATGAAACTGTTATGGTTGATGTTCCATTATACGAAATAAATTATTATTCGTAATCAACAAAATACTTAGGCTAAAGTATCATGCCGGAAACGAATACCGTTAAAACTATATTAAAAACTTCATACGTTAGTATAATTAGCTTAAACTTTTAAACGAGTTTGATTAGAAGATAAATGGAGTTCGTTTAAAGAAACTTACGAGATATAAGAAATTGTATGAAACTCTTATGGTTTTGGTTCCACCATACGAAATAAATTATTATTCGTAATCAACGAAATACTTAGGCTAAAGTATCATGCCGAAAAGGAGTACCGTTAAAATTATATTAAAAACTTCATACGTTAGTATAATTAGCTTAAACTTTTAAACGAGTTTGATTAGAAGATAAACGGAGTTCGCTTAAATAAACTTAAGAGAAAGAAGAAATTGTATGAAACTGTTATGGTTGATGTTACATCATACGAAATAAATTATTATTCATAATCAACAAAATACTTAGGCTAAAGTATCATGCCGGAAACGAATACCGTTAAAACTATATTAAAAACTTCATACGTTAGTATAATTAGCTTAAACTTTTAAACGAGTTGGATTAGAAGATAAACGGAGTTCGTTTAAAGAAACTTACGAGATATAAGAAATTGTATGAAACTCTTATGGTTTTGGTTCCACCATACGAAATAAATTATTATTCGTAATCAACGAAATACTTAGGCTAAAGTATCATGCCGAAAAGGAGTACCGTTAAAATTATATTAAAAACTTCATACGTTATTATAATTAGCTTAAACTTTTAAACGAGTTTGATTAGAAGATAAACGGAGTTCTCTTAAAGAAACTTACGAGAAATAAGAAATTGTATAAAATTCTTATGGGTGTGTTACCATTATACAAAATAAATTAGTATTCGTAATAAACAAAATACCGAGGCTAAAGTATCATGCCGGAAAGGGGTACCGTTAAAATTATATTATAAACTTCATTCGTTAGTATAATTTGCTTAAACCTTTCAACGAGTTTTATTATAGAAGTTAAACGGAGTTCGTTTGAAGAAACTTACGAGATAGAAGAAATTGTATGAAACTCTTATGGGTGTGGTACCATCACACGAAATAAATTATTACTCGTAATAAACGAAATACTTAGGCTAAAGTATTATGCCGGAAAAGAGTACCGTTAAAAGTATAATATAAACTTCACACGTTATTATAATTAGCTTGAACATTTAAACGATTTTGATTAGAAGATAAACGGAGTTCTCTTAAAGAAACTTACGAGAAATAAGAAATTGTATGAAACTCTTATGGTTATGGTTCCATCATACGAAATAAATTATCATTCGTAATAAACGAAATACTTAGGATAAAGTATTATGCCGGAAAGGTGTACCGTTAAAAGTATATTATAAACTTCATACGTTAGTATAATTAGCTTAAACTTTTAAACAAGTTTGATTAGAAGATAAATGGAGTTCATTTTAAGAAACTTAAGAGATATAAGAAATTGTTTAAAATTCTTATGGGTGTGGTACCATCATACAAAATAAATTAGTATTCGTAATAAACAAAATACCGAGGCTAAACTATCATGCCGGAAAGGAGTACCGTTAAAATTATATTATAAACTTCATTCGGTAGTATAATTTGCTTAAACCTTTCAACGAGTTTTATTATAGAAGATAAACGGAGTTCGTTTGAGGAAACTTACGAGATAGAAGAAATTGTATGAAACTGTTATGGTTGATGTTCCATTATACGAAATAAATTATTATTCGTAATCAACAAAATACTTAGGCTAAAGTATCATGCCGGAAACGAATACCGTTAAAACTATATTAAAAACTTCATACGTTAGTATAATTAGCTTAAACTTTTAAACGAGTTGGATTAGAAGATACACGGAGTTCGTTTAAAGAAACTTACGAGATATAAGAAATTGTATGAAACTCTTATGGTTTTGGTTCCACCATACGAAATAAATTATTATTCGTAATCAACGAAATACTTAGGCTAAAGTATCATGCCGAAAAGGAGTACCGTTAAAATTATATTAAAAACTTCATACGTTATTATAATTAGCTTAAACTTTTAAACGAGTTTGATTAGAAGATAAACGGAGTTCTCTTAAAGAAACTTACGAGAAATAAGAAATTGTATAAAATTCTTATGGGTGTGTTACCATTATACAAAATAAATTAGTATTCGTAATAAACAAAATACCGAGGCTAAAGTATCATGCCGGAAAGGGGTACCGTTAAAATTATATTATAAACTTCATTCGTTAGTATAATTTGCTTAAACCTTTCAACGAGTTTTATTATAGAAGTTAAACGGAGTTCGTTTGAAGAAACTTACGAGATAGAAGAAATTGTATGAAACTCTTATGGGTGTGGTACCATCACACGAAATAAATTATTACTCGTAATAAACGAAATACTTAGGCTAAAGTATTATGCCGGAAAAGAGTACCGTTAAAAGTATAATATAAACTTCACACGTTATTATAATTAGCTTGAACATTTAAACGATTTTGATTAGAAGATAAACGGAGTTCTCTTAAAGAAACTTACGAGAAATAAGAAATTGTATGAAACTCTTATGGTTATGGTTCCATCATACGAAATAAATTATCATTCGTAATAAACGAAATACTTAGGATAAAGTATTATGCCGGAAAGGTGTACCGTTAAAAGTATATTATAAACTTCATACGTTAGTATAATTAGCTTAAACTTTTAAACAAGTTTGATTAGAAGATAAATGGAGTTCATTTTAAGAAACTTAAGAGATATAAGACATTGTTTAAAATTCTTATGGGTGTGGTACCATCATACAAAATAAATTAGTATTCGTAATAAACAAAATACCGAGGCTAAACTATCATGCCGGAAAGGAGTACCGTTAAAATTATATTATAAACTTCATTCGGTAGTATAATTTGCTTAAACCTTTCAACGAGTTTTATTATAGAAGATAAACGGAGTTCGTTTGAGGAAACTTACGAGATAGAAGAAATTGTATGAAACTGTTATGGTTGATGTTCCATTATACGAAATAAATTATTATTCGTAATCAACAAAATACTTAGGCTAAAGTATCATGCCGGAAACGAATACCGTTAAAACTATATTAAAAACTTCATACGTTAGTATAATTAGCTTAAACTTTTAAACGAGTTGGATTAGAAGATAAACGGAGTTCGTTTAAAGAAACTTACGAGATATAAGAAATTGTATGAAACTCTTATGGTTTTGGTTCCACCATACGAAATAAATTATTATTCGTAATCAACGAAATACTTAGGCTAAAGTATCATGCCGAAAAGGAGTACCGTTAAAATTATATTAAAAACTTCATACGTTATTATAATTAGCTTAAACTTTTAAACGAGTTTGATTAGAAGATAAACGGAGTTCTCTTAAAGAAACTTACGAGAAATAAGAAATTGTATAAAATTCTTATGGGTGTGTTACCATTATACAAAATAAATTAGTATTCGTAATAAACAAAATACCGAGGCTAAAGTATCATGCCGGAAAGGGGTACCGTTAAAATTATATTATAAACTTCATTCGTTAGTATAATTTGCTTAAACCTTTCAACGAGTTTTATTATAGAAGTTAAACGGAGTTCGTTTGAAGAAACTTACGAGATAGAAGAAATTGTATGAAACTCTTATGGGTGTGGTACCATCACACGAAATAAATTATTACTCGTAATAAACGAAATACTTAGGCTAAAGTATTATGCCGGAAAAGAGTACCGTTAAAAGTATAATATAAACTTCACACGTTATTATAATTAGCTTGAACATTTAAACGATTTTGATTAGAAGATAAACGGAGTTCTCTTAAAGAAACTTACGAGAAATAAGAAATTGTATGAAACTCTTATGGTTATGGTTCCATCATACGAAATAAATTATCATTCGTAATAAACGAAATACTTAGGCTAAAGTATTATGCCGGAAAGGAGTACCGTTAAAAGTATATTATAAACTTCATACGTTAGTATAATTAGCATAAACTTTTAAACAAGTTTGATTAGAAGATAAATGGAGTTCATTTTAAGAAACTTAAGAGATATAAGAAATTGTTTAAAATTCTTATGGGTGTGGTACCATCATACAAAATAAATTAGTATTCGTAATAAACAAAATACCGAGGCTAAACTATCATGCCGGAAAGGAGTACCGTTAAAATTATATTATAAACTTCATTCGGTAGTATAATTTGCTTAAACCTTTCAACGAGTTTTATTATAGAAGATAAACGGAGTTCGTTTGAGGAAACTTACGAGATAGAAGAAATTGTATGAAACTGTTATGGTTGATGTTCCATTATACGAAATAAATTATTATTCGTAATCAACAAAATACTTAGGCTAAAGTATCATGCCGGAAACGAATACCGTTAAAACTATATTAAAAACTTCATACGTTAGTATAATTAGCTTAAACTTTTAAACGAGTTGGATTAGAAGATAAACGGAGTTCGTTTAAAGAAACTTACGAGATATAAGAAATTGTATGAAACTCTTATGGTTTTGGTTCCACCATACGAAATAAATTATTATTCGTAATCAACGAAATACTTAGGCTAAAGTATCATGCCGAAAAGGAGTACCGTTAAAATTATATTAAAAACTTCATACGTTATTATAATTAGCTTAAACTTTTAAACGAGTTTGATTAGAAGATAAACGGAGTTCTCTTAAAGAAACTTACGAGAAATAAGAAATTGTATAAAATTCTTATGGGTGTGTTACCATTATACAAAATAAATTAGTATTCGTAATAAACAAAATACCGAGGCTAAAGTATCATGCCGGAAAGGGGTACCGTTAAAATTATATTATAAACTTCATTCGTTAGTATAATTTGCTTAAACCTTTCAACGAGTTTTATTATAGAAGTTAAACGGAGTTCGTTTGAAGAAACTTACGAGATAGAAGAAATTGTATGAAACTCTTATGGGTGTGGTACCATCACACGAAATAAATTATTACTCGTAATAAACGAAATACTTAGGCTAAAGTATTATGCCGGAAAAGAGTACCGTTAAAAGTATAATATAAACTTCACACGTTATTATAATTAGCTTGAACATTTAAACGATTTTGATTAGAAGATAAACGGAGTTCTCTTAAAGAAACTTACGAGAAATAAGAAATTGTATGAAACTCTTATGGTTATGGTTCCATCATACGAAATAAATTATCATTCGTAATAAACGAAATACTTAGGCTAAAGTATTATGCCGGAAAGGAGTACCGTTAAAAGTATATTATAAACTTCATACGTTAGTATAATTAGCATAAACTTTTAAACAAGTTTGATTAGAAGATAAATGGAGTTCATTTTAAGAAACTTAAGAGATATAAGAAATTGTTTAAAATTCTTATGGGTGTGGTACCATCATACAAAATAAATTAGTATTCGTAATAAACAAAATACCGAGGCTAAACTATCATGCCGGAAAGGAGTACCGTTAAAATTATATTATAAACTTCATTCGGTAGTATAATTTGCTTAAACCTTTCAACGAGTTTTATTATAGAAGATAAACGGAGTTCGTTTGAAGAAACTTACGAGATACAAGAAATTGTATGAAACTGTTATGGTTGATGTTACATCATACGAAATAAATTATTATTCGTAATCAACAAAATAATTAGGCTAAAGTATCACGCCGGAAATGAGTACTGTTAAAACTATATTAAAAACTTCATACGTTAGTATAATTAGCTTAAAATTTTAAACGAGTTTGATTGGAAGATGAACGGAGTTTGTTTAAAGAAACTTACGAGATATAAGAAATTGTATGAAACTCTTATGGGTGTAGTTCAATCATACGAAATAAATTATTATTCGTAATCAACGAAATACTTAGGCTAAGGTATCATGCCGGAAAGGAGTACCGTTAAAAGTATATTAAAAACTTCATACGTTAGTATAATTAGCTTAAACTTTTAAACGAGTTTGATTAGAAGATAAACGGAGTTCGCTTAAAGAAACTTACGAGATATAAGAAATTGTATGAAACTCTTATGGTTATGGTTCCATCATACGAAATAAATTATTATTCATAACAAACGAAATACTTAAGCTAAAGTATCATGCCGGAAAGGAGTACCGTTAATAGTATATTAAAAACTTCATACGTTAGTATAATTAGCTTAAACTTTTAAACGAGTTTGATTAGAAGATAAATGCAGTTCATTTGAAGAAACTTAAGAGATATAAGAAATTGTTTAAAATTCTTATGGGTGTGGTACCATCATACAAAATAAATTAGTATTCGTAATAAACAAAATACCGAGGCTAAACTATCATGCCGGAAAGGAGTACCGTTAAAATTATATTATAAACTTCATTCGGTAGTATAATTTGCTTAAACCTTTCAACGAGTTTTATTATAGAAGATAAACGGAGTTCGTTTGAGGAAACTTACGAGATAGAAGAAATTGTATGAAACTGTTATGGTTGATGTTCCATTATACGAAATAAATTATTATTCGTAATCAACAAAATACTTAGGCTAAAGTATCATGCCGGAAACGAATACCGTTAAAACTATATTAAAAACTTCATACGTTAGTATAATTAGCTTAAACTTTTAAACGAGTTGGATTAGAAGATAAACGGAGTTCGTTTAAAGAAACTTACGAGATATAAGAAATTGTATGAAACTCTTATGGTTTTGGTTCCACCATACGAAATAAATTATTATTCGTAATCAACGAAATACTTAGGCTAAAGTATCATGCCGAAAAGGAGTACCGTTAAAATTATATTAAAAACTTCATACGTTATTATAATTAGCTTAAACTTTTAAACGAGTTTGATTAGAAGATAAACGGAGTTCTCTTAAAGAAACTTACGAGAAATAAGAAATTGTATAAAATTCTTATGGGTGTGTTACCATTATACAAAATAAATTAGTATTCGTAATAAACAAAATACCGAGGCTAAAGTATCATGCCGGAAAGGGGTACCGTTAAAATTATATTATAAACTTCATTCGTTAGTATAATTTGCTTAAACCTTTCAACGAGTTTTATTATAGAAGTTAAACGGAGTTCGTTTGAAGAAACTTACGAGATAGAAGAAATTGTATGAAACTCTTATGGGTGTGGTACCATCACACGAAATAAATTATTACTCGTAATAAACGAAATACTTAGGCTAAAGTATTATGCCGGAAAAGAGTACCGTTAAAAGTATAATATAAACTTCACACGTTATTATAATTAGCTTGAACATTTAAACGATTTTGATTAGAAGATAAACGGAGTTCTCTTAAAGAAACTTACGAGAAATAAGAAATTGTATGAAACTCTTATGGTTATGGTTCCATCATACGAAATAAATTATCATTCGTAATAAACGAAATACTTAGGATAAAGTATTATGCCGGAAAGGTGTACCGTTAAAAGTATATTATAAACTTCATACGTTAGTATAATTAGCTTAAACTTTTAAACAAGTTTGATTAGAAGATAAATGGAGTTCATTTTAAGAAACTTAAGAGATATAAGAAATTGTTTAAAATTCTTATGGGTGTGGTACCATCATACAAAATAAATTAGTATTCGTAATAAACAAAATACCGAGGCTAAACTATCATGCCGGAAAGGAGTACCGTTAAAATTATATTATAAACTTCATTCGGTAGTATAATTTGCTTAAACCTTTCAACGAGTTTTATTATAGAAGATAAACGGAGTTCGTTTGAGGAAACTTACGAGATAGAAGAAATTGTATGAAACTGTTATGGTTGATGTTCCATTATACGAAATAAATTATTATTCGTAATCAACAAAATACTTAGGCTAAAGTATCATGCCGGAAACGAATACCGTTAAAATTATATTAAAAACTTCATACGTTAGTATAATTAGCTTAAACTTTTAAACGAGTTGGATTAGAAGATAAACGGAGTTCGTTTAAAGAAACTTACGAGATATAAGAAATTGTATGAAACTCTTATGGTTTTGGTTCCACCATACGAAATAAATTATTATTCGTAATCAACGAAATACTTAGGCTAAAGTATCATGCCGAAAAGGAGTACCGTTAAAATTATATTAAAAACTTCATACGTTATTATAATTAGCTTAAACTTTTAAACGAGTTTGATTAGAAGATAAACGGAGTTCTTTTAAAGAAACTTACGAGAAATAAGAAATTGTATAAAATTCTTATGGGTGTGTTACCATTATACAAAATAAATTAGTATTCGTAATAAACAAAATACCGAGGCTAAAGTATCATGCCGGAAAGGGGTACCGTTAAAATTATATTATAAACTTCATTCGTTAGTATAATTTGCTTAAACCTTTCAACGAGTTTTATTATAGAAGTTAAACGGAGTTCGTTTGAAGAAACTTACGAGATAGAAGAAATTGTATGAAACTCTTATGGGTGTGGTACCATCACACGAAATAAACTATTACTCGTAATAAACGAAATACTTAGGCTAAAGTATTATGCCGGAAAAGAGTACCGTTAAAAGTATAATATAAACTTCACACGTTATTATAATTAGCTTGAACATTTAAACGATTTTGATTAGAAGATAAACGGAGTTCTCTTAAAGAAACTTACGAGAAATAAGAAATTGTATGAAACTCTTATGGTTATGGTTCCATCATACGAAATAAATTATCATTCGTAATAAACGAAATACTTAGGATAAAGTATTATGCCGGAAAGGTGTACCGTTAAAAGTATATTATAAACTTCATACGTTAGTATAATTAGCTTAAACTTTTAAACAAGTTTGATTAGAAGATAAATGGAGTTCATTTTAAGAAACTTAAGAGATATAAGAAATTGTTTAAAATTCTTATGGGTGTGGTACCATCATACAAAATAAATTAGTATTCGTAATAAACAAAATACCGAGGCTAAACTATCATGCCGGAAAGGAGTACCGTTAAAATTATATTATAAACTTCATTCGGTAGTATAATTTGCTTAAACCTTTCAACGAGTTTTATTATAGAAGATAAACGGAGTTCGTTTGAGGAAACTTACGAGATAGAAGAAATTGTATGAAACTGTTATGGTTGATGTTCCATTATACGAAATAAATTATTATTCGTAATCAACAAAATACTTAGGCTAAAGTATCATGCCGGAAACGAATACCGTTAAAACTATATTAAAAACTTCATACGTTAGTATAATTAGCTTAAACTTTTAAACGAGTTGGATTAGAAGATAAACGGAGTTCGTTTAAAGAAACTTACGAGATATAAGAAATTGTATGAAACTCTTATGGTTTTGGTTCCACCATACGAAATAAATTATTATTCGTAATCAACGAAATACTTAGGCTAAAGTATCATGCCGAAAAGGAGTACCGTTAAAATTATATTAAAAACTTCATACGTTATTATAATTAGCTTAAACTTTTAAACGAGTTTGATTAGAAGATAAACGGAGTTCTCTTAAAGAAACTTACGAGAAATAAGAAATTGTATAAAATTCTTATGGGTGTGTTACCATTATACAAAATAAATTAGTATTCGTAATAAACAAAATACCGAGGCTAAAGTATCATGCCGGAAAGGGGTACCGTTAAAATTATATTATAAACTTCATTCGTTAGTATAATTTGCTTAAACCTTTCAACGAGTTTTATTATAGAAGTTAAACGGAGTTCGTTTGAAGAAACTTACGAGATAGAAGAAATTGTATGAAACTCTTATGGGTGTGGTACCATCACACGAAATAAATTATTACTCGTAATAAACGAAATACTTAGGCTAAAGTATTATGCCGGAAAAGAGTACCGTTAAAAGTATAATATAAACTTCACACGTTATTATAATTAGCTTGAACATTTAAACGATTTTGATTAGAAGATAAACGGAGTTCTCTTAAAGAAACTTACGAGAAATAAGAAATTGTATGAAACTCTTATGGTTATGGTTCCATCATACGAAATAAATTATCATTCGTAATAAACGAAATACTTAGGCTAAAGTATTATGCCGGAAAGGAGTACCGTTAAAAGTATATTATAAACTTCATACGTTAGTATAATTAGCATAAACTTTTAAACAAGTTTGATTAGAAGATAAATGGAGTTCATTTTAAGAAACTTAAGAGATATAAGAAATTGTTTAAAATTCTTATGGGTGTGGTACCATCATACAAAATAAATTAGTATTCGTAATAAACAAAATACCGAGGCTAAACTATCATGCCGGAAAGGAGTACCGTTAAAATTATATTATAAACTTCATTCGGTAGTATAATTTGCTTAAACCTTTCAACGAGTTTTATTATAGAAGATAAACGGAGTTCGTTTGAAGAAACTTACGAGATACAAGAAATTGTATGAAACTGTTATGGTTGATGTTACATCATACGAAATAAATTATTATTCGTAATCAACAAAATAATTAGGCTAAAGTATCACGCCGGAAATGAGTACTGTTAAAACTATATTAAAAACTTCATACGTTAGTATAATTAGCTTAAAATTTTAAACGAGTTTGATTGGAAGATGAACGGAGTTTG
This sequence comes from Chamaenerion angustifolium, assembly GCA_946814005.1. Lineage (NCBI taxonomy): Eukaryota > Viridiplantae > Streptophyta > Magnoliopsida > Myrtales > Onagraceae > Chamaenerion > Chamaenerion angustifolium. Next base: position 15,575,795 of record OX328274.1, read on the forward strand.
TTTAAAGAAACTTACGAGATATAAGAAATTGTATGAAACTCTTATGGGTGTAGTTCAATCATACGAAATAAATTATTATTCGTAATCAACGAAATACTTAGGCTAAGGTATCATGCCGGAAAGGAGTACCGTTAAAAGTATATTAAAAACTTCATACGTTAGTATAATTAGCTTAAACTTTTAAACGAGTTTGATTAGAAGATAAACGGAGTTCGCTTAAAGAAACTTACGAGATATAAGAAATTGTATGAAACTCTTATGGTTATGGTTCCATCATACGAAATAAATTATTATTCATAACAAACGAAATACTTAAGCTAAAGTATCATGCCGGAAAGGAGTACCGTTAATAGTATATTAAAAACTTCATACGTTAGTATAATTAGCTTAAACTTTTAAACGAGTTTGATTAGAAGATAAATGCAGTTCATTTGAAGAAACTTAAGAGATATAAGAAATTGTTTAAAATTCTTATGGGTGTGGTACCATCATACAAAATAAATTAGTATTCGTAATAAACAAAATACCTAGGCTAAACTATCATGCCGGAAAGGAGTACCATTAAAATTATATTATAAACTTCATTCGGTAGTATAATTTGCTTAAACCTTTCAACGAGTTTTATTATAGAAGATAAACGGAGTTCGTTTGAATAAACTTACGAGATAGAAGAAATTGTATGTAACTGTTATGGTTGATGTTACATCATACGAAATAAATTATTATTCGTAATCAACAAAATAATTAGGCTAAAGTATCACGCCGGAAACGAGTACCGTTAAAACTATATTAAAAACTTCATACGTTAGTATAATTAGCTTAAAATTTTAAACGAGTTTGATTGGAAGATAAACGGAGTTTGTTTAAAGAAACTTACGAGATATAAGAAATTGTATGAAACTCTTATGGGTGTAGTTCAATCATACGAAATAAATTATTATTCGTAATCAACAAAATACTTAGGCTAAAGTATCATGCCAGAAAGGAGTACCGTTAAAAGTATATTATAAACTTCATTCGGTAGTATAATTTGCTTAAACCTTTCAACGAGTTTTATTATAGAAGTTAAACGGAGTTCGTTTGAAGAAACTTACGAGATAGAAGAAATTGTATGAAACTCTTATGGGTGTGGTACCATCACACGAAATAAATTATTACTCGTAATAAACGAAATACTTAGGCTAAAGTATTATGCCGGAAAAGAGTACCGTTAAAACTATATTAAAAACTTCATACGTTAGTATAATTAGCTTGAACATTTAAACGATTTTGATGAGAAGATAAACGGAATTCGCTTAAAGAAACTTACGAGATATAAGAAATTGTATGAAACTCTTATGGTTATGGTTCCATCATACGAAATAAATTATCATTCGTAATAAACGAAATACTTAGGCTAAAGTATCATGCCGGAAAGGAGTACCGTTAAAAGTATATTATAAACTTCATACGTTAGTATAATTAGCATAAACTTTTAAACAAGTTTGATTCGAAGATAAATGGAGTTCATTTGAAGAAACTTAAGAGATATAAGAAATTGTTTAAAATTCTTATGGGTGTGGTACCATCATACAAAATAAATTAGTATTCGTAATAAAAAAATACCGAGGCTAAACTATCATGCCGGAAAGGAGTACCGTTAAAATTATATTATAAACTTCATTCGGTAGTATAATTTGCTTAAACATTTCAACGAGTTTTATTATAGAAGATAAACGGAGTTCGTTTGAAGAAACTTACGAGATAGAAGAAATTGTATGAAACCGTTATGGTTGATGTTACATCATACGAAATAAATTATTATTCGTAATCAACAAAATACTTAGGCTAAAGTATCATGGCGGAAACGAATACCGTTAAAACTATATTAAAAACTTCATACGTTAGTATAATTAGCTTAAACTTTTATCCGAGTTTGATTAGAAGATAAACGGAGTTCGTTTAAAGAAACTTACGAGATATAAGAAATTGTATGAAATTCTTATGGTTTTGGTTCCACCATACGAAATAAATTATTATTCGTAATCAACGAAATACTTAGGCTAAAGTATCATGCCGAAAAGGAGTACCGTTAAAATTATATTAAAAACTTCATACGTTATTATAATTAGCTTAAACTTTTAAACGAGTTTGATTAGAAGATAAACGGAGTTCTCTTAAAGAAACTTACGAGAAATAAGAAATTGTATGAAACTCTTATGGTTATGGTTCCATCATACGAAATAAATTATCATTCGTAATAAACGAAATACCTAGGATAAAGTATCATACCGGAAAGGGGTACCGTTAAAATTATATTATAAACTTCATTCGTTAGTATAATTTGCTTAAACCTTTCAACGAGTTTTATTATAGAAGTTAAACGGAGTTCGTTTGAAGAAACTTACGAGATAGAAGACATTGTATGAAAATCTTATGGGTGTGGTACCATCACACGAAATAAATTATTACTCGTAATAAACGAAATACTTAGGCTAAAGTATCATGCCGGAATGGAGTGCCGTTAAATGTATATTAAAAACTTCATACATTAGTATAATTATCTTAAACTTTTAAACGAGTTTGAATAGAAGATAAACGGAGTTCTCTTAAAGAAACTTACGAGATATAAGAAATTGTATGAAACTCTTATGGTTTTGGTTCCATCATACGAAATAAATTATAATTCGTAATCAACGAAATACTTAGGCTAAAGTATCATGCCGGAAAGGAGTACCGTTAAAATTATATTATAAACTTCATTCGGTAGTATAATTTGCTTAAACCTTTCAACGAGTTTTATTATAGAAGATAAACGGAGTTCGTTTGAGGAAACTTACGAGATAGAAGAAATTGTATGAAACTGTTATGGTTGATGTTCCATTATACGAAATAAATTATTATTCGTAATCAACAAAATACTTAGGCTAAAGTATCATGCCGGAAACGAATACCGTTAAAACTATATTAAAACCTTCATACGTTAGTATAATTAGCTTAAACTTTTAAACGAGTTTGATTAGAAGATAAACGGAGTTCTCTTAAAGAAACTTACGAGATATAAGAAATTGTATGAAACTCTTATGGTTTTGGTTCCACCATACGAAATAAATTATTATTCGTAATCAACGAAATACTTAGGCTAAAGTATCATGCCGAAAAGGAGTACCGTTAAAATTATATTAAAAACTTCATACGTTAGTATAATTAGCTTAAACTTTTAAACGAGTTTGATTAGAAGATAAACGGAGTTCGCTTAAATAAACTTAAGAGATAGAAGAAATTGTATGAAACTGTTATGGTTGATGTTACATCATACGAAATAAATTATTATTCGTAATCAACAAAATACTTAGGCTAAAGTATCATGCCGGAAACGAATACCGTTAAAACTATATTAAAAACTTCATACGTTAGTATAATTAGCTTAAACTTTTAAACGAGTTTGATTAGACGATAAATGGAGTTCGTTTAAAGAAACTTACGAGATATAAGAAATTGTATGAAACTCTTATGGTTTTGGTTCCACCATACGAAATAAATTATTATTCGTAATCAACGAAATAGTTAGGCTAAAGTATCATGCCGGAAAGGGGGACCGTTAAAATTATATTATAAACTTCATTCGTTAGTATAATTTGCTTAAACCTTTCAACGAGTTTTATTATAGAAGTTAAACGGAGTTCGTTTGAAGAAACTTACGAGATAGAAGAAATTGTATGAAACTCTTATGGGTGTGGTACCATCACACGAAATAAATTATTACTCGTAATAAACGAAATACTTAGGCTAAAGTATTATGCCGGAAAATAGTACCGTTAAAATTATATTAAAAACTTCATACGTTATTATAATTAGCTTAAACTTTTAAACGAGTTTGATTAGAAGATAAACGGAGTTCTCTTAAAGAAACTTACGAGAAATAAGAAATTGTATGAAACTCTTATGGTTATGGTTCCATCATACGAAATAAATTATCATTAGTAATAAACGAAATACTTAGGCTAAAGTATCATGCCGGAAAGGAATACCGTTAAAAGTATATTATAAACTTCATACGTTAGTATAATTAGCATAAACTTTTAAACAAGTTTGATTAGAAGATAAATGGAGTTCATTTTAAGAAACTTAAGAGATATAAGAAATTGTTTAAAATTCTTATGGGTGTGGTACCATCATACAAAATAAATTAGTATTCGTAATAAACAAAATACCGAGACTAAACTATCATGCCGGAAAGGAGTTCCGTTAAAATTATATTATAAACTTCATTCGGTAGTATAATTTGCTTAAACCTTTCAACGAGTTTTATTATAGAAGATAAACGGAGTTCGTTTGAGGAAACTTACGAGATAGAAGAAATTGTTTGAAACTGTTATGGTTGATGTTCCATTATACGAAATAAATTATTATTCGTAATCAACAAAATACTTAGGCTAAAGTATCATGCCGGAAACGAATACCGTTATAAAACTATATTAAAACCTTCATACGTTAGTATAATTAGCTTAAACTTTTAAACGAGTTTTATTAGAAGATAAACGGAGTTCGTTTAAAGAAACTTACGAGATATAAGAAATTGTATGAAACTCTTATGGTTTTGGTTCCACCATACGAAATAAATTATTATTCGTAATCAACGAAATACTTAGGCTAAAGTATCATGCCGAAAAGGAGTACCGTTAAAATTATATTAAAAACTTCATACGTTAGTATAATTAGCTTAAACTTTTAAACGAGTTTGATTAGAAGATAAACGGAGTTCGCTTAAATAAACTTAAGAGATAGAAGAAATTGTATGAAACTGTTATGGTTGATGTTACATCATACGAAATAAATTATTATTCGTAATCAACAAAATACTTAGGCTAAAGTATCATGCCGGAAACGAATACCGTTAAAACTATATTAAAAACTTCATACGTTAGTATAATTAGCTTAAACTTTTAAACGAGTTTGATTAGAAGATAAACGGAGTTCGTTTAAAGAAACTTACGAGATATAAGAAATTGTATGAAACTCTTATAGTTTTGGTTCCACCATACGAAATAAATTATTATTCGTAATCAACGAAATACTTAGGCTAAAGTATCATGCCGGAAAGGGGGACCGTTAAAATTATATTATAAACTTCATTCGTTAGTATAATTTGCTTAAACCTTTCAACGAGTTTTATTATAGAAGTTAAACGGAGTTCGTTTGAAGAAACTTACGAGATAGAAGAAATTGTATGAAACTCTTATGGTTGTGGGTTCCATCATACGAAATAAATTATTATTCGTAATCAACGAAATACTTAGGCTAAAGTATCATGCCGGAAAGGAGTACCGTTAAAACTATATTAAAAACTTCATACGTTAGTATAAGTAGCTTAAACGATTAAACGATTTTGATTAGAAGATAAACGGAGTTCGCTTAAAGAAACTTATGAGATGTAAGAAATTGTATGAAACTCTTATGGTTATGGTTCCATCATACGAAATAAATTATCATTCGTAATAAACGAAATACCTAGGATAAAGTATCATACCGGAAAGGTGTACCGTTAAAAGTATATTATAAACTTCATACGTTAGTATAATTAGCTTAAACTTTTAAACAAGTTTGATTAGAAGATAAACGGAGTTCGCTTAAAGAAACTTAAGAGATATAAGAAATTGTATAAAATTCTTATGGGTGTGTTACCATTATACAAAATAAATTAGTATTCGTAATAAACAAAATACCGAGGCTAAAGTATTATGCCGGAAAGGGGCACCGTTAAAATTATATTATAAACTTCATTCGTTAGTATAATTTGCTTAAACCTTTCAACGAGTTTTATTATAGAAGTTAAACGGAGTTCGTTTGAAGAAACTTACGAGATAGAAGAAATTGTATGAAACTCTTATGGGTTGGTACCATCACACGAAATAAATTATTACTCGTAATAAACGAAATACTTAGGCTAAAGTATTATGCCGGAAAAGAGTACCGTTAAAAGTATAATATAAACTTCACACGTTATTATAATTAGCTTGAACATTTAAACGATTTTGATTAGAAGATAAACGGAGTTCGCTTAAAGAAACTTACGAGATGTAAGAAATTGTATGAAACTCTTATGGTTATGGTTCCATCATACGAAATAAATTATCATTCGTATTAAACGTAATACTTAGGATAAAGTATCATACCGGAAAGGTGTACCGTTAAAAGTATATTATAAACTTCATACGTTAGTATAATTAGCTTAAACTTTTAAACAAGTTTGATTAGAAGATAAATGGAGTTCATTTGAAGAAACTTAAGAGATATAAGAAATTGTTTAAAATTCTTATGGGTGTGGTACCATCATACAAAATAAATTAGTATTCGTAATAAACAAAATACCGAGGCTAAACTATCATGCCGGAAAGGAGTACCGTTAAAATTATATTATAAACTTCATTCGGTAGTATAATTTGCTTAAACCTTTCAACGAGTTTTATTATAGAAGATAAACGGAGTTCGTTTGAATAAACTTACGAGATAGAAGAAATTGTATGTAACTGTTATGGTTGATGTTACATCATACGAAATAAATTATTATTCGTAATCAACAAAATAATTAGGCTAAAGTATCACGCCGGAAACGAGTACCGTTAAAACTATATTAAAAACTTCATACGTTAGTATAATTAGCTTAAAATTTTAAACGAGTTTGATTGGAAGATAAACGGAGTTTGTTTAAAGAAACTTACGAGATATAAGAAATTGTATGAAACTCTTATGGGTGTAGTTCAATCATATGAAATAAATTATTATTCGTAATCAACAAAATACTTAGGCTAAAGTATCATGCCAGAAAGGAGTACCGTTAAAAGTATATTATAAACTTCATTCAGTAGTATAATTTGCTTAAACCTTTCAACGAGTTTTATTATAGAAGTTAAATGGAGTTCGTTTGAAGAAACTTACGAGATAGAAGAAATTGTATGAAACTCTTATGGGTGTGGTACCATCACACGAAATAAATTATTACTCGTAATAAACGAAATACTTAGGCTAAAGTATTATGCCGGAAAAGAGTACCGTTAAAACTATATTAAAAACTTCATACGTTAGTATAATTAGCTTGAACATTTAAACGATTTTGATTAGAAGATAAACGGAGTTCGCTTAAAGAAACTTACGAGATATAAGAAATTGTATGAAACTCTTATGGTTATGGTTCCATCATACGAAATAAATTATCATTCGTAATAAACGAAATACTTAGGCTAAAGTATCATGCCGGAAAGGAGTACCGTTAAAAGTATATTATAAACTTCATACGTTAGTATAATTAGCATAAACTTTTAAACAAGTTTGATTCGAAGATAAATGGAGTTCATATGAAGAAACTTAAGAGATATAAGAAATTGTTTAAAATTCTTATGGGTGTGGTACCATCATACAAAATAAATTAGTATTCGTAATAAACAAAATACCGAGGCTAAACTATCATGCCGGAAAGGAGTACCGTTAAAATTATATTATAAACTTCATTCGGTAATATAATTTGCTTAAACATTTCAACGAGTTTTATTATAGAAGATAAACGGAGTTCGTTTGAAGAAACTTACGAGATAGAAGAAATTGTATGAAACCGTTATGGTTGATGTTACATCATACGAAATAAATTATTATTCGTAATCAACAAAATACTTAGGCTAAAGTATCATGCCGGAAACGAATACCGTTAAAACTATATTAAAAACTTCATACGTTAGTATAATTAGCTTAAACTTTTAAACGAGTTGGATTAGAAGATAAACGGAGTTCGTTTAAAGAAACTTACGAGATATAAGAAATTGTATGAAACTCTTATGGTTTTGGTTCCACCATACGAAATAAATTATTATTCGTAATCAACGAAATACTTAGGCTAAAGTATCATGCCGAAAAGGAGTACCGTTAAAATTATATTAAAAACTTCATACGTTATTATAATTAGCTTAAACTTTTAAACGAGTTTGATTAGAAGATAAACGGAGTTCTCTTAAAGAAACTTACGGGAAATAAGAAATTGTATGAAACTCTTATGGTTATGGTTCCATCATACGAAATAAATTATCATTCGTAATAAACGAAATACCTAGGATAAAGTATCATACCGGAAAGGGGTACCGTTAAAATTATATTATAAACTTCATTCGTTAGTATAATTTGCTTAAACCTTTCAACGAGTTTTATTATAGAAGTTAAACGGAGTTCATTTGAAGAAACTTACGAGATAGAAGACATTGTATGAAACTCTTATGGGTGTGGTACCATCACACGAAATAAATTATTACTCGTAATAAACGAAATACTTAGGCTAAAGTATTATGCCGGAAAAGAGTACCGTTAAAAGTATAATATAAACTTCACACGTTATTATAATTAGCTTGAACATTTAAACGATTTTGATTAGAAGATAAACGGAGTTCGCTTAAAGAAACTTACGAGATGTAAGAAATTGTATGAAACTCTTATGGTTGTGGTTCCATCATACGAAATAAATTATTATTCGTAATCAACGAAATACTTAGGCTAAAGTATCATGCCGAAAAGGAGTACCGTTAAAATTATATAAAAAACTTCATACGTTAGTATAATTAGCTTAAACTTTTAAACGAGTTTGATTAGAAGATAAACGGAGTTCGCTTAAATAAACTTAAGAGATAGAAGAAATTGTATGAAACTGTTATGGTTGATGTTACATCATACGAAATAAATTATTATTCGTAATCAACAAAATACTTAGGCTAAAGTATCATGCCGGAAACGAATACCGTTAAAACTATATTAAAAACTTCATACGTTAGTATAATTAGCTTAAACTTTTAAACGAGTTTGATTAGACGATAAACGGAGTTCGTTTAAAGAAACTTACGAGATATAAGAAATTGTATGAAACTCTTATGGTTTTGGTTCCACCATACGAAATAAATTATTATTCGTAATCAACGAAATAGTTAGGCTAAAGTATCATGCCGGAAAGGGGGACCGTTAAAATTATATTATAAACTTCATTCGTTAGTATAATTTGCTTAAACCTTTCAACGAGTTTTATTATAGAAGTTAAACGGAGTTCGTTTGAAGAAACTTACGAGATAGAAGAAATTGTTTAAAATTCTTATGGGTGTGGTACCATCATACAAAATAAATTATTACTCGTAATAAACGAAATACTTAGGCTAAAGTATTATGCCGGAAAATAGTACCGTTAAAATTATATTAAAAACTTCATACGTTATTATAATTAGCTTAAACTTTTAAACGAGTTTGATTAGAAGATAAACGGAGTTCTCTTAAAGAAACTTACGAGAAATAAGAAATTGTATGAAACTCTTATGGTTATGGTTCCATCATACGAAATAAATTATCATTAGTAATAAACGAAATACTTAGGCTAAAGTATCATGCCGGAAAGGAATACCGTTAAAAGTATATTATAAACTTCATACGTTAGTATAATTAGCATAAACTTTTAAACAAGTTTGATTAGAAGATAAATGGAGTTCATTTTAAGAAACTTAAGAGATATAAGAAATTGTTTAAAATTCTTATGGGTGTGGTACCATCATACAAAATAAATTAGTATTCGTAATAAACAAAATACCGAGACTAAACTATCATGCCGGAAAGGAGTTCCGTTAAAATTATATTATAAACTTCATTCGGTAGTATAATTTGCTTAAACCTTTCAACGAGTTTTATTATAGAAGATAAACGGAGTTCGTTTGAGGAAACTTACGAGATAGAAGAAATTGTATGAAACTGTTATGGTTGATGTTCCATTATACGAAATAAATTATTATTCGTAATCAACAAAATACTTAGGCTAAAGTATCATGCCGGAAACGAATACCGTTATAAAACTATATTAAAACCTTCATACGTTAGTATAATTAGCTTAAACTTTTAAACGAGTTTTATTAGAAGATAAACGGAGTTCGTTTAAAGAAACTTACGAGATATAAGAAATTGTATGAAACTCTTATGGTTTTGGTTCCACCATACGAAATAAATTATTATTCGTAATCAACGAAATACTTAGGCTAAAGTATCATGCCGAAAAGGAGTACCGTTAAAATTATATTAAAAACTTCATACGTTAGTATAATTAGCTTAAACTTTTAAACGAGTTTGATTAGAAGATAAACGGAGTTCGCTTAAATAAACTTAAGAGATAGAAGAAATTGTATGAAACTGTTATGGTTGATGTTACATCATACGAAATAAATTATTATTCGTAATCAACAAAATACTTAGGTAAAGTATCATGCCGGAAACGAATACCGTTAAAACTATATTAAAAACTTCATACGTTAGTATAATTAGCTTAAACTTTTAAACGAGTTTGATTAGAAGATAAACGGAGTTCGTTTAAAGAAACTTACGAGATATAAGAAATTGTTTGAAACTCTTATGGTTTTGGTTCCACCATACGAAATAAATTATTATTCGTAATCAACGAAATACTTAGGCTAAAGTATCATGCCGGAAAGGGGGACCGTTAAAATTATATTATAAACTTCATTCGTTAGTATAATTTGCTTAAACCTTTCAACGAGTTTTATTATAGAAGTTAAACGGAGTTCGTTTGAAGAAACTTACGATATAGAAGAAATTGTATGAAACTCTTATGGTTGTGGGTTCCATCATACGAAATAAATTATTATTCGTAATCAACGAAATACTTAGGCTAAAGTATCATGCCGGAAAGGAGTACCGTTAAAACTATATTAAAAACTTCATACGTTAGTTTAAGTAGCTTAAACGATTAAACGATTTTGATTAGAAGATAAACGGAGTTCGCTTAAAGAAACTTATGAGATGTAAGAAATTGTATGAAACTCTTATGGTTATGGTTCCATCATACGAAATAAATTATCATTCGTAATAAACGAAATACCTAGGATAAAGTATCTTACCGGAAATGTGTACCGTTAAAAGTATATTATAAACTTCATACGTTAGTATAATTAGCTTAAACTTTTAAACAAGTTTGATTAGAAGATAAACGGAGTTCGCTTAAAGAAACTTAAGAGATATAAGAAATTGTATAAAATTCTTATGGGTGTGTTACCATTATACAAAATAAATTAGTATTCGTAATAAACAAAATACCGAGGCTAAAGTATTATGCCGGAAAGGGGCACCGTTAAAATTATATTATAAACTTCATTCGTTAGTATAATTTGCTTAAACCTTTCAACGAGTTTTATTATAGAAGTTAAACGGAGTTCGTTTGAAGAAACTTACGAGATAGAAGAAATTGTATGAAACTCTTATGGTTGTGGGTTCCATCATACGAAATAAATTATTATTCGTAATCAACGAAATACTTAGGCTAAAGTATCATGCCGGAAAGGAGTACCGTTAAAACTATATTAAAAACTTCATACGTTAGTATAAGTAGCTTAAACGATTAAACGATTTTGATTAGAAGATAAACGGAGTTCGCTTAAAGAAACTTATGAGATGTAAGAAATTGTATGAAACTCTTATGGTTATGGTTCCATCATACGAAATAAATTATCATTCGTAATAAACGAAATACCTAGGATAAAGTATCATACCGGAAAGGTGTACCGTTAAAAGTATATTATAAACATCATACGTTAGTATAATTAGCTTAAACTTTTAAACAAGTTTGATTAGAAGATAAACGGAGTTCGCTTAAAGAAACTTAAGAGATATAAGAAATTGTATAAAATTCTTATGGGTGTGTTACCATTATACAAAATAAATTAGTATTCGTAATAAACAAAATACCGAGGCTAAAGTATTATGCCGGAAAGGGGCACCGTTAAAATTATATTATAAACTTCATTCGTTAGTATAATTTGCTTAAACCTTTCAACGAGTTTTATTATAGAAGTTAAACGGAGTTCGTTTGAAGAAACTTACGAGATAGAAGAAATTGTATGAAACTCTTATGGGTTGGTACCATCACACGAAATAAATTATTACTCGTAATAAACGAAATACTTAGGCTAAAGTATTATGCCGGAAAAGAGTACCGTTAAAAGTATAATATAAACTTCACACGTTATTATAATTAGCTTGAACATTTAAACGATTTTGATTAGAAGATAAACGGAGTTCGCTTAAAGAAACTTACGAGATGTAAGAAATTGTATGAAACTCTTATGGTTATGGTTCCATCATACGAAATAAATTATCATTCGTATTAAACGTAATACTTAGGATAAAGTATCATACCGGAAAGGTGTACCGTTAAAAGTATATTATAAACTTCATACGTTAGTATAATTAGCTTAAACTTTTAAACAACTTTGATTAGAAGATAAATGGAGTTCATTTGAAGAAACTTAAGAGATATAAGAAATTGTTTAAAATTCTTATGGGTGTGGTACCATCATACAAAATAAATTTGTATTCGTAATAAACAAAATACCGAGGCTAAACTATCATGCCGGAAAGGAGTACCGTTAAAATTATATTATAAACTTCATTCGGTAGTATAATTTGCTTAAACCTTTCAACGAGTTTTATTATAGAAGATAAACGGAGTTCGTTTGAATAAACTTACGAGATAGAAGAAATTGTATGTAACTGTTATGGTTGATGTTACATCATACGAAATAAATTATTATTCGTAATCAACAAAATAATTAGGCTAAAGTATCACGCCGGAAAGGAGTACCGTTAAAACTATATTAAAAACTTCATACGTTAGTATAAGTAGCTTAAACGATTAAACGATTTTGATTAGAAGATAAACGGAGTTCGCTTAAAGAAACTTATGAGATGTAAGAAATTGTATGAAACTCTTATGGTTATGGTTCCATCATACGAAATAAATTATCATTCGTAATAAACGAAATACCTAGGATAAAGTATCTTACCGGAAATGTGTACCGTTAAAAGTATATTATAAACTTCATACGTTAGTATAATTAGCTTAAACTTTTAAACAAGTTTGATTAGAAGATAAACGGAGTTCGCTTAAAGAAACTTAAGAGATATAAGAAATTGTATAAAATTCTTATGGGTGTGTTACTATTATACAAAATAAATTAGTATTCGTAATAAACAAAATACCGAGGCTAAAGTATTATGCCGGAAAGGGGCACCGTTAAAATTATATTATAAACTTCATTCGTTAGTATAATTTGCTTAAACCTTTCAACGAGTTTTATTATAGAAGTTAAACGGAGTTCGTTTGAAGAAACTTACGAGATAGAAGAAATTGTATGAAACTCTTATGGTTGTGGGTTCCATCATACGAAATAAATTATTATTCGTAATCAACGAAATACTTAGGCTAAAGTATCATGCCGGAAAGGAGTACCGTTAAAACTATATTAAAAACTTCATACGTTAGTATAAGTAGCTTAAACGATTAAACGATTTTGATTAGAAGATAAACGGAGTTCGCTTAAAGAAACTTATGAGATGTAAGAAATTGTATGAAACTCTTATGGTTATGGTTCCATCATACGAAATAAATTATCATTCGTAATAAACGAAATACCTAGGATAAAGTATCATACCGGAAAGGTGTACCGTTAAAAGTATATTATAAACATCATACGTTAGTATAATTAGCTTAAACTTTTAAACAAGTTTGATTAGAAGATAAACGGAGTTCGCTTAAAGAAACTTAAGAGATATAAGAAATTGTATAAAATTCTTATGGGTGTGTTACCATTATACAAAATAAATTAGTATTCGTAATAAACAAAATACCGAGGCTAAAGTATTATGCCGGAAAGGGGCACCGTTAAAATTATATTATAAACTTCATTCGTTAGTATAATTTGCTTAAACCTTTCAACGAGTTTTATTATAGAAGTTAAACGGAGTTCGTTTGAAGAAACTTACGAGATAGAAGAAATTGTATGAAACTCTTATGGGTTGGTACCATCACACGAAATAAATTATTACTCGTAATAAACGAAATACTTAGGCTAAAGTATTATGCCGGAAAAGAGTACCGTTAAAAGTATAATATAAACTTCACACGTTATTATAATTAGCTTGAACATTTAAACGATTTTGATTAGAAGATAAACGGAGTTCGCTTAAAGAAACTTACGAGATGTAAGAAATTGTATGAAACTCTTATGGTTATGGTTCCATCATACGAAATAAATTATCATTCGTATTAAACGTAATACTTAGGATAAAGTATCATACCGGAAAGGTGTACCGTTAAAAGTATATTATAAACTTCATACGTTAGTATAATTAGCTTAAACTTTTAAACAACTTTGATTAGAAGATAAATGGAGTTCATTTGAAGAAACTTAAGAGATATAAGAAATTGTTTAAAATTCTTATGGGTGTGGTACCATCATACAAAATAAATTTGTATTCGTAATAAACAAAATACCGAGGCTAAACTATCATGCCGGAAAGGAGTACCGTTAAAATTATATTATAAACTTCATTCGGTAGTATAATTTGCTTAAACCTTTCAACGAGTTTTATTATAGAAGATAAACGGAGTTCGTTTGAATAAACTTACGAGATAGAAGAAATTGTATGTAACTGTTATGGTTGATGTTACATCATACGAAATAAATTATTATTCGTAATCAACAAAATAATTAGGCTAAAGTATCACGCCGGAAAGGAGTACCGTTAAAACTATATTAAAAACTTCATACGTTAGTATAAGTAGCTTAAACGATTAAACGATTTTGATTAGAAGATAAACGGAGTTCGCTTAAAGAAACTTATGAGATGTAAGAAATTGTATGAAACTCTTATGGTTATGGTTCCATCATACGAAATAAATTATCATTCGTAATAAACGAAATACCTAGGATAAAGTATCTTACCGGAAATGTGTACCGTTAAAAGTATATTATAAACTTCATACGTTAGTATAATTAGCTTAAACTTTTAAACAAGTTTGATTAGAAGATAAACGGAGTTCGCTTAAAGAAACTTAAGAGATATAAGAAATTGTATAAAATTCTTATGGGTGTGTTACTATTATACAAAATAAATTAGTATTCGTAATAAACAAAATACCGAGGCTAAAGTATTATGCCGGAAAGGGGCACCGTTAAAATTATATTATAAACTTCATTCGTTAGTATAATTTGCTTAAACCTTTCAACGAGTTTTATTATAGAAGTTAAACGGAGTTCGTTTGAAGAAACTTACGAGATAGAAGAAATTGTATGAAACTCTTATGGTTGTGGGTTCCATCATACGAAATAAATTATTATTCGTAATCAACGAAATACTTAGGCTAAAGTATCATGCCGGAAAGGAGTACCGTTAAAACTATATTAAAAACTTCATACGTTAGTATAAGTAGCTTAAACGATTAAACGATTTTGATTAGAAGATAAACGGAGTTCGCTTAAAGAAACTTATGAGATGTAAGAAATTGTATGAAACTCTTATGGTTATGGTTCCATCATACGAAATAAATTATCATTCGTAATAAACGAAATACCTAGGATAAAGTATCATACCGGAAAGGTGTACCGTTAAAAGTATATTATAAACATCATACGTTAGTATAATTAGCTTAAACTTTTAAACAAGTTTGATTAGAAGATAAACGGAGTTCGCTTAAAGAAACTTAAGAGATATAAGAAATTGTATAAAATTCTTATGGGTGTGTTACCATTATACAAAATAAATTAGTATTCGTAATAAACAAAATACCGAGGCTAAAGTATTATGCCGGAAAGGGGCACCGTTAAAATTATATTATAAACTTCATTCGTTAGTATAATTTGCTTAAACCTTTCAACGAGTTTTATTATAGAAGTTAAACGGAGTTCGTTTGAAGAAACTTACGAGATAGAAGAAATTGTATGAAACTCTTATGGGTTGGTACCATCACACGAAATAAATTATTACTCGTAATAAACGAAATACTTAGGCTAAAGTATTATGCCGGAAAAGAGTACCGTTAAAAGTATAATATAAACTTCACACGTTATTATAATTAGCTTGAACATTTAAACGATTTTGATTAGAAGATAAACGGAGTTCGCTTAAAGAAACTTACGAGATGTAAGAAATTGTATGAAACTCTTATGGTTATGGTTCCATCATACGAAATAAATTATCATTCGTATTAAACGTAATACTTAGGATAAAGTATCATACCGGAAAGGTGTACCGTTAAAAGTATATTATAAACTTCATACGTTAGTATAATTAGCTTAAACTTTTAAACAACTTTGATTAGAAGATAAATGGAGTTCATTTGAAGAAACTTAAGAGATATAAGAAATTGTTTAAAATTCTTATGGGTGTGGTACCATCATACAAAATAAATTTGTATTCGTAATAAACAAAATACCGAGGCTAAACTATCATGCCGGAAAGGAGTACCGTTAAAATTATATTATAAACTTCATTCGGTAGTATAATTTGCTTAAACCTTTCAACGAGTTTTATTATAGAAGATAAACGGAGTTCGTTTGAATAAACTTACGAGATAGAAGAAATTGTATGTAACTGTTATGGTTGATGTTACATCATACGAAATAAATTATTATTCGTAATCAACAAAATAATTAGGCTAAAGTATCACGCCGGAAACGAGTACCGTTAAAACTATATTAAAAACTTCATACGTTAGTATAATTAGCTTAAAATTTTAAACGAGTTTGATTGGAAGATAAACGGAGTTTGTTTAAAGAAACTTACGAGATATAAGAAATTGTATGAAACTCTTATGGGTGTAGTTCAATCATACGAAATAAATTATTATTCGTAATCAACAAAATACTTAGGCTAAAGTATCATGCCAGAAAGGAGTACCGTTAAAAGTATATTATAAACTTCATTCGGTAGTATAATTTGCTTAAACCTTTCAACGAGTTTTATTATAGAAGTTAAACGGAGTTCGTTTGAAGAAACTTACGAGATAGAAGAAATTGTATGAAACTCTTATGGGTGTGGTACCATCACACGAAATAAATTATTACTCGTAATAAACGAAATACTTAGGCTAAAGTATTATGCCGGAAAAGAGTACCGTTAAAACTATATTAAAAACTTCATACGTTAGTATAATTAGCTTGAACATTTAAACGATTTTGATTAGAAGATAAACGGAGTTCGCTTAAAGAAACTTACGAGATATAAGAAATTGTATGAAACTCTTATGGTTATGGTTCCATCATACGAAATAAATTATCATTCGTAATAAACGAAATACTTAGGCTAAAGTATCATGCCGGAAAGGAGTACCGTTAAAAGTATATTATAAACTTCATACGTTAGTATAATTAGCATAAACTTTTAAACAAGTTTGATTCGAAGATAAATGGAGTTCATATGAAGAAACTTAAGAGATATAAGAAATTGTTTAAAATTCTTATGGGTGTGGTACCATCATACAAAATAAATTAGTATTCGTAATAAACAAAATACCGAGGCTAAACTATCATGCCGGAAAGGAGTACCGTTAAAATTATATTATAAACTTCATTCGGTAGTATAATTTGCTTAAACATTTCAACGAGTTTTATTATAGAAGATAAACGGAGTTCGTTTGAAGAAACTTACGAGATAGAAGAAATTGTATGAAACCGTTATGGTTGATGTTACATCATACGAAATAAATTATTATTCGTAATCAACAAAATACTTAGGCTAAAGTATCATGCCCGAAACGAATACCGTTAAAACTATATTAAAAACTTCATACGTTAGTATAATTAGCTTAAACTTTTAAACGAGTTTGATTAGAAGATAAACGGAGTTCGTTTAAAGAAACTTACGAGATATAAGAAATTGTATGAAACTCTTATGGTTTTGGTTCCACCATACGAAATAAATTATTATTCGTAATCAACGAAATACTTAGGCTAAAGTATCATGCCGAAAAGGAGTACCGTTAAAATTATATTAAAAACTTCATACGTTATTATAATTATCTTAAACTTTTAAACGAGTTTGATTAGAAGATAAACGGAGTTCTCTTAAAGAAACTTACGAGAAATAAGAAATTGTATGAAACTCTTATGGTTATGGTTCCATCATACGAAATAAATTATCATTCGTAATAAACGAAATACCTAGGATAAAGTATCATACCGGAAAGGGGTACCGTTAAAATTATATTATAAACTTCATTCGTTAGTATAATTTGCTTAAACCTTTCAACGAGTTTTATTATAGAAGTTAAACGGAGTTCGTTTGAAGAAACTTACGAGATAGAAGACATTGTATGAAACTCTTATGGGTGTGGTACCATCACACGAAATAAATTATTACTCGTAATAAACGAAATACTTAGGCTAAAGTATTATGCCGGAAAAGAGTACCGTTAAAAGTATAATATAAACTTCACACGTTATTATAATTAGCTTGAACATTTAAACGATTTTGATTAGAAGATAAACGGAGTTCGCTTAAAGAAACTTACGAGATGTAAGAAATTGTATGAAACTCTTATGGGTGTGGTTCAATCATACGAAATAAATTATTATTCGTAATCAACAAAATACTTAGGCTAAAGTATCATGCCGGAATGGAGTGCCGTTAAATGTATATTAAAAACTTCATACATTAGTATAATTATCTTAAACTTTTAAACGAGTTTGAATAGAAGATAAACGGAGTTCTCTTAAAGAAACTTACGAGATATAAGAAATTGTATGAAACTCTTATGGTTTTGGTTCCATCATACGAAATAAATTATAATTCGTAATCAACGAAATACTTAGGCTAAAGTATCATGCCGGAAAGGAGTACCGTTAAAATTATATTATAAACTTCATTCGGTAGTATAATTTGCTTAAACCTTTCAACGAGTTTTATTATAGAAGATAAACGGAGTTCGTTTGAGGAAACTTACGAGATAGAAGAAATTGTATGAAACTGTTATGGTTGATGTTCCATTATACGAAATAAATTATTATTCGTAATCAACAAAATACT
Source organism: Chamaenerion angustifolium (assembly GCA_946814005.1). NCBI lineage: Eukaryota > Viridiplantae > Streptophyta > Magnoliopsida > Myrtales > Onagraceae > Chamaenerion > Chamaenerion angustifolium. Next base: position 15,594,659 of record OX328274.1, read on the forward strand.
TAGGCTAAAGTATCATGCCGGAAAGGAATACCGTTAAAACTATATTAAAACCTTCATACGTTAGTATAATTAGCTTAAACTTTTAAACGAGTTTGATTAGAAGATAAACGGAGTTCGTTTAAAGAAACTTACGAGATATAAGAAATTGTATGAAACTCTTATTGTTTTGGTTCCACCATACGAAATAAATTATTATTCGTAATCAACGAAATACTTAGGCTAAAGTATCATGCCGAAAAGGAGTACCGTTAAAATTATATTAAAAACTTCATACGTTAGTATAATTAGCTTAAACTTTTAAACGAGTTTGATTAGAAGATAAACGGAGTTCGCTTAAATAAACTTAAGAGATAGAAGAAATTGTATGAAACTGTTATGGTTGATGTTACATCATACGAAATAAATTATTATTCGTAATCAACAAAATACTTAGGCTAAAGTATCATGCCGGAAACGAATACCGTTAAAACTATATTAAAAACTTCATACGTTAGTATAATTAGCTTAAACTTTTAAACGAGTTTGATTAGACGATAAACGGAGTTCGTTTAAAGAAACTTACGAGATATAAGAAATTGTATGAAACTCTTATGGTTTTGGTTCCACCATACGAAATAAATTATTGTTCGTAATCAACGAAATACTTAGGCTAAAGTATCATGCCGGAAAGGGGGACCGTTAAAATTATATTATAAACTTCATTCGTTAGTATAATTTGCTTAAACCTTTCAACGAGTTTTATTATAGAAGTTAAACGGAGTTCGTTTGAAGAAACTTACGAGATAGAAGAAATTGTATGAAACTCTTATGGGTGTGGTACCATCACACGAAATAAATTATTACTCGTAATAAACGAAATACTTAGGCTAAAGTATTATGCCGGAAAAGAGTACCGTTAAAATTATATTAAAAACTTCATACGTTATTATAATTAGCTTAAACTTTTAAACGAGTTTGATTAGAAGATAAACGGAGTTCTCTTAAAGAAACTTACGAGAAATAAGAAATTGTATGAAACTCTTATGGTTATGGTTCCATCATACGAAATAAATTATCATTAGTAATAAACGAAATACTTAGGCTAAAGTATCATGCCGGAAAGGAATACCGTTAAAAGTATATTATAAACTTCATACGTTAGTATAATTAGCATAAACTTTTAAACAAGTTTGATTAGAAGATAAATGGAGTTCATTTTAAGAAACTTAAGAGATATAAGAAATTGTTTAAAATTCTTATGGGTGTGGTACCATCATACAAAATAAATTAGTATTCGTAATAAACAAAATACCGAGACTAAACTATCATGCCGGAAAGGAGTTCCGTTAAAATTATATTATAAACTTCATTCGGTAGTATAATTTGCTTAAACCTTTCAACGAGTTTTATTATAGAAGATAAACGGAGTTCGTTTGAGGAAACTTACGAGATAGAAGAAATTGTATGAAACTGTTATGGTTGATGTTCCATTATACGAAATAAATTATTATTCGTAATCAACAAAATACTTAGGCTAAAGTATCATGCCGGAAACGAATACCGTTAAAACTATATTAAAACCTTCATACGTTAGTATAATTAGCTTAAACTTTTAAACGAGTTTTATTAGAAGATAAACGGAGTTCGTTTAAAGAAACTTACGAGATATAAGAAATTGTATGAAACTCTTATGGTTTTGGTTCCACCATACGAAATAAATTATTATTCGTAATCAACGAAATACTTAGGCTAAAGTATCATGCCGAAAAGGAGTACCGTTAAAATTATATTAAAAACTTCATACGTTAGTATAATTAGCTTAAACTTTTAAACGAGTTTGATTAGAAGATAAACGGAGTTCTCTTAAATAAACTTAAGAGATAGAAGAAATTGTATGAAACTGTTATGGTTGATGTTACATCATACGAAATAAATTATTATTCGTAATCAACAAAATACTTAGGCTAAAGTATCATGCCGGAAACGAATACCGTTAAAACTATATTAAAAACTTCATACGTTAGTATAATTAGCTTAAACTTTTAAACGAGTTTGATTAGAAGATAAACGGAGTTCGTTTAAAGAAACTTACGAGATATAAGAAATTGTATGAAACTCTTATGGTTTTGGTTCCACCATACGAAATAAATTATTATTCGTAATCAACGAAATACTTAGGCTAAAGTATCATGCCGGAAAGGGGGACCGTTAAAATTATATCATAAACTTCATTCGTTAGTATAATTTGCTTAAACCTTTCAACGAGTTTTATTATAGAAGTTAAACGGAGTTCGTTTGAAGAAACTTACGAGATAGAAGAAATTGTATGAAACTCTTATGGGTGTGGTACCATCACACGAAATAAATTATTACTCGTAATAAACGAAATACTTAGGCTAAAGTATTATGCCGGAAAAGAGTACCGTTAAAATTATATTAAAAACTTCATACGTTATTATAATTAGCTTAAACATTTAAACGAGTTTGATTAGAAGATAAACGGAGTTCTCTTAAAGAAACTTACGAGAAATAAGAAATTGTATGAAACTCTTATGGTTATGGTTCCATCATACGAAATAAATTATCATTAGTAATAAACGAAATACTTAGGCTAAAGTATCATGCCGGAAAGGAATACCGTTAAAAGTATATTATAAACTTCATACGTTAGTATAATTAGCATAAACTTTTAAACAAGTTTGATTAGAAGATAAATGGAGTTCATTTTAAGAAACTTAAGAGATATAAGAAATTGTTTAAAATTCTTATGGGTGTGGTACCATCATACAAAATAAATTAGTATTCGTAATAAACAAAATACCGAGACTAAACTATCATGCCGGAAAGGAGTTCCGTTAAAATTATATTATAAACTTCATTCGGTAGTATAATTTGCTTAAACCTTTCAACGAGTTTTATTATAGAAGATAAACGGAGTTCGTTTGAGGAAACTTACGAGATAGAAGAAATTGTATGAAACTGTTATGGTTGATGTTCCATTATACGAAATAAATTATTATTCGTAATCAACAAAATACTTAGGCTAAAGTATCATGCCGGAAACGAATACCGTTAAAACTATATTAAAACCTTCATACGTTATATAATTAGCTTAAACTTTTAAACGAGTTTTATTAGAAGATAAACGGAGTTCGTTTAAAGAAACTTACGAGATATAAGAAATTGTATGAAACTCTTATGGTTTTGGTTCCACCATACGAAATAAATTATTATTCGTAATCAACGAAATACGTAGGCTAAAGTATCATGCCGAAAAGGAGTACCGTTAAAATTATATTAAAAACTTCATACGTTAGTATAATTAGCTTAAACTTTTAAACGAGTTTGATTAGAAGATAAACGGAGTTCGCTTAAATAAAATTAAGAGATAGAAGAAATTGTATGAAACTGTTATGGGTGTAGTTCAATCATACGAAATAAATTATTATTCGTAATCAACAAAATACTTAGGCTAAAGTATCATGCCAGAAAGGAGTACCGTTAAAAGTATATTATAAACTTCATTCGGTAGTATAATTTGCTTAAACCTTTCAACGAGTTTTATTATAGAAGTTAAACGGAGTTCGTTTGAAGAAACTTACGAGATAGAAGAAATTGTATGAAACTCTTATGGGTGTGGTACCATCACACGAAATAAATTATTACTCGTAATAAACGAAATACTTAGGCTAAAGTATTATGCCGGAAAAGAGTACCGTTAAAACTATATTAAAAACTTCATACGTTAGTATAATTAGCTTGAACATTTAAACGATTTTGATTAGAAGATAAACGGAGTTCGCTTAAAGAAACTTACGAGATATAAGAAATTGTATGAAACTCTTATGGTTATGGTTCCATCATACGAAATAAATTATCATTCGTAATAAACGAAATACTTAGGCTAAAGTATCATGCCGGAAAGGAGTACCGTTAAAAGTATATTATAAACTTCATACGTTAGTATAATTAGCATAAACTTTTAAACAAGTTTGATTCGAAGATAAATGGAGTTCATATGAAGAAACTTAAGAGATATAAGAAATTGTTTAAAATTCTTATGGGTGTGGTACCATCATACAAAATAAATTAGTATTCGTAATAAACAAAATACCGAGGCTAAACTATCATGCCGGAAAGGAGTACCGTTAAAATTATATTATAAACTTCATTCGGTAGTATAATTTGCTTAAACATTTCAACGAGTTTTATTATAGAAGATAAACGGAGTTTGTTTGAAGAAACTTACGAGATAGAAGAAATTGTATGAAACCGTTATGGTTGATGTTACATCATACGAAATAAATTATTATTCGTAATCAACGAAATACTTAGGCTAAAGTATCATGCCGGAAACGAATACCGTTAAAACTATATTAAAAACTTCATACGTTAGTATAATTAGCTTAAACTTTTAAACGAGTTTGATTAGAAGATAAACGGAGTTCGTTTAAAGAAACTTACGAGATATAAGAAATTGTATGAAACTCTTATGGTTTTGGTTCCACCATACGAAATAAATTATTATTCGTAATCAACGAAATACTTAGGCTAAAGTATCATGCCGAAAAGGAGTACCGTTAAAATTATATTAAAAACTTCATACGTTATTATAATTATCTTAAACTTTTAAACGAGTTTGATTAGAAGATAAACGGAGTTCTCTTAAAGAAACTTACGAGAAATAAGAAATTGTATGAAACTCTTATGGTTATGGTTCCATCATACGAAATAAATTATCATTCGTAATAAACGAAATACCTAGGATAAAGTATCATACCGGAAAGGGGTACCGTTAAAATTATATTATAAACTTCATTCGTTAGTATAATTTGCTTAAACCTTTCAACGAGTTTTATTATAGAAGTTAAACGGAGTTCGTTTGAAGAAACTTACGAGATAGAAGACATTGTATGAAACTCTTATGGGTGTGTGGTACCATCACACGAAATAAATTATTACTCGTAATAAACGAAATACTTAGGCTAAAGTATTATGCCGGAAAAGAGTACCGTTAAAAGTATAATATAAACTTCACACGTTATTATAATTAGCTTGAACATTTAAACGATTTTGATTAGAAGATAAACGGAGTTCGCTTAAAGAAACTTACGAGACGTAAGAAATTGTATGAAACTCTTATGGGTGTGGTTCAATCATACGAAATAAATTATTATTCGTAATCAACAAAATACTTAGGCTAAAGTATCATGCCGGAATGGAGTGCCGTTAAATGTATATTAAAAACTTCATACATTAGTATAATTATCTTAAACTTTTAAACGAGTTTGAATAGAAGATAAACGGAGTTCTCTTAAAGAAACTTACGAGATATAAGAAATTGTATGAAACTCTTATGGTTTTGGTTCCATCATACGAAATAAATTATTATTCGTAATCAACGAAATACTTAGGCTAAAGTATCATGCCGGAAAGGAGTACCGTTAAAATTATATTATAAACTTCATTCGGTAGTATAATTTGCTTAAACCTTTCAACGAGTTTTATTATAGAAGATAAACGGAGTTCGTTTGAGGAAACTTACGAGATAGAAGAAATTGTATGAAACTGTTATGGTTGATGTTCCATTATACGAAATAAATTATTATTCGTAATCAACAAAATACTTAGGCTAAAGTATCATGCCGGAAAGGAATACCGTTAAAACTATATTAAAACCTTCATACGTTAGTATAATTAGCTTAATCTTTTAAACGAGTTTTATTAGAAGATAAACGGAGTTCGTTTAAAGAAACTTACGAGATATAAGAAATTGTATGAAACTCTTATGGTTTTGGTTCCACCATACGAAATAAATTATTATTCGTAATCAACGAAATACTTAGGCTAAAGTATCATGCCGAAAAGGAGTACCGTTAAAATTATATTAAAAACTTCATACGTTAGTATAATTAGCTTAAACTTTTAAACGAGTTTGATTAGAAGATAAACGGAGTTCGCTTAAATAAACTTAAGAGATAGAAGAAATTGTATGAAACTGTTATGGTTGATGTTACATCATACGAAATAAATTATTATTCGTAATCAACAAAATACTTAGGCTAAAGTATCATGCCGGAAACGAATACCGTTAAAACTATATTAAAAACTTCATACGTTAGTATAATTAGCTTAAACTTTTAAACGAGTTTTATTAGAAGATAAACGGAGTTCGTTTAAAGAAACTTACGAGATATAAGAAATTGTATGAAACTCTTATGGTTTTGGTTCCACCATACGAAATAAATTATTATTCGTAATCAACGAAATACTTAGGCTAAAAGTATCATGCCGAAAAGGAGTACCGTTAAAATTATATTAAAAACTTCATACGTTAGTATAATTAGCTTAAACTTTTAAACGAGTTTGATTAGAAGATAAACGGAGTTCGCTTAAATAAACTTAAGAGAGAAGAAATTGTATGAAACTGTTATGGTTGATGTTACATCATACGAAATAAATTATTATTCGTAATCAACAAAATACTTAGGCTAAAGTATCATGCCGGAAAGGGGGACCGTTAAAATTATATTATAAACTTCATTCGTTAGTATAATTTGCTTAAACCTTTCAACGAGTTTTATTATAGAAGTTAAACGGAGTTCGTTTGAAGAAACTTACGAGATAGAAGACATTGTATGAAACTCTTATGGGTGTGGTACCATCACACGAAATAAATTATTACTCGTAATAAACGAAATACTTAGGCTAAAGTATTAAGCCGGAAAAGAGTACCGTTAAAAGTATAATATAAACTTCACACGTTATTATAATTAGCTTGAACATTTAAACGATTTTGATTAGAAGATAAACGGAGTTCGCTTAAAGAAACTTACGAGATGTAAGAAATTGTATGAAACTCTTATGGGTGTGGTTCAATCATACGAAATAAATTATTATTCGTAATCAACAAAATACTTAGGCTAAAGTATCATGCCGGAATGGAGTGCCGTTAAATGTATATTAAAAACTTCATACATTAGTATAATTATCTTAAACTTTTAAACGAGTTTGAATAGAAGATAAACGGAGTTCTCTTAAAGAAACTTACGAGATATAAGAAATTGTATGAAACTCTTATGGTTTTGGTTCCATCATACGAAATAAATTATAATTCGTAATCAACGAAATACTTAGGCTAAAGTATCATGCCGGAAAGGAGTACCGTTAAAATTATATTATAAACTTCATTCGGTAGTATAATTTGCTTAAACCTTTCAACGAGTTTTATTATAGAAGATAAACGGAGTTCGTTTGAGGAAACTTACGAGATAGAAGAAATTGTATGAAACTGTTATGGTTGATGTTCCATTATACGAAATAAATTATTATTCGTAATCAACAAAATACTTAGGCTAAAGTATCATGCCGGAAACGAATACCGTTAAAACTATATTAAAACCTTCATACGTTAGTATAATTAGCTTAAACTTTTAAACGAGTTTGATTAGAAGATAAACGGAGTTCGTTTAAAGAAACTTACGAGATATAAGAAATTGTATGAAACTCTTATGGTTTTGGTTCCACCATACGAAATAAATTATTATTCGTAATCAACGAAATACTTAGGCTAAAGTATCATGCCGAAAAGGAGTACCGTTAAAATTATATTAATAACTTCATACGTTAGTATAATTAGCTTAAACTTTTAAACGAGTTTGATTAGAAGATAAACGGAGTTCGCTTAAATAAACTTAAGAGATAGAAGAAATTGTATGACACTGTTATGGTTGATGTTACATCATACGAAATAAATTATTATTCGTAATCAACAAAATACTTAGGCTAAAGTATCATGCCGGAAACGAATACCGTTAAAACTATATTAAAAACTTCATACGTTAGTATAATTAGCTTAAACTTTTAAACGAGTTTTATTAGAAGATAAACGGAGTTCGTTTAAAGAAACTTACGAGATATAAGAAATTGTATGAAACTCTTATGGTTTTGGTTCCACCATACGAAATAAATTATTATTCGTAATCAACGAAATACTTAGGCTAAAAGTATCATGCCGGAAAGGGGGACCGTTAAAATTATATTATAAACTTCATTCGTTAGTATAATTTGCTTAAACCTTTCAACGAGTTTTATTATAGAAGTTAAACGGAGTTCGTTTGAAGAAACTTACGAGATAGAAGAAATTGTATGAAACTCTTATGGGTGTGGTACCATCACACGAAATAAATTATTACTCGTAATAAACGAAATACTTAGGCTAAAGTATTATGCCGGAAAAGAGTACCGTTAAAATTATATTAACAACTTCATACGTTATTATAATTAGCTTAAACTTTTAAACGAGTTTGATTAGAAGATAAACGGAGTTCTCTTAAAGAAACTTACGAGAAATAAGAAATTGTATGAAACTCTTATGGTTATGGTTCCATCATACGAAATAAATTATCATTAGTAATAAACGAAATACTAAGGCTAAAGTATCATGCCGGAAAGGAATACCGTTAAAAGTATATTATAAACTTCATACGTTAGTATAATTAGCATAAACTTTTAAACAAGTTTGATTCGAAGATAAATGGAGTTCATATGAAGAAACTTAAGAGATATAAGAAATTGTTTAAAATTCTTATGGGTGTGGTACCATCATACAAAATAAATTAGTATTCGTAATAAACAAAATACCGAGGCTAAACTATCATGCCGGAAAGGAGTACCGTTAAAATTATATTATAAACTTCATTCGGTAGTATAATTTGCTTAAACATTTCAACGAGTTTTATTATAGAAGATAAACGGAGTTTGTTTGAAGAAACTTACGAGATAGAAGAAATTGTATGAAACCGTTATGGTTGATGTTACATCATACGAAATAAATTATTATTCGTAATCAACAAAATACTTAGGCTAAAGTATCATGCCGGAAACGAATACCGTTAAAACTATATTAAAAACTTCATACGTTAGTATAATTAGCTTAAACTTTTAAACGAGTTTGATTAGAAGATAAACGGAGTTCGTTTAAAGAAACTTACGAGATATAAGAAATTGTATGAAACTCTTATGGTTTTGGTTCCACCATACGAAATAAATTATTATTCGTAATCAACGAAATACTTAGGCTAAAGTATCATGCCGAAAAGGAGTACCGTTAAAATTATATTAAAAACTTCATACGTTATTATAATTATCTTAAACTTTTAAACGAGTTTGATTAGAAGATAAACGGAGTTCTCTTAAAGAAACTTACGAGAAATAAGAAATTGTATGAAACTTTTATGGTTATGGTTCCATCATACGAAATAAATTATCATTCGTAATAAACGAAATACCTAGGATAAAGTATCATACCGGAAAGGGGTACCGTTAAAATTATACTATAAACTTCATTCGTTAGTATAATTTGCTTAAACCTTTCAACGAGTTTTATTATAGAAGTTAAACGGAGTTCGTTTGAAGAAACTTACGAGATAGAAGACATTGTATGAAACTCTTATGGGTGTGGTACCATCACACGAAATAAATTATTACTCGTAATAAACGAAATACTTAGGCTAAAGTATTATGCCGGAAAAGAGTACCGTTAAAAGTATAATATAAACTTCACACGTTATTATAATTAGCTTGAACATTTAAACGATTTTGATTAGAAGATAAACGGAGTTCGCTTAAAGAAACTTACGAGATGTAAGAAATTGTATGAAACTCTTATGGGTGTGGTTCAATCATACGAAATAAATTATTATTCGTAATCAACAAAATACTTAGTCTAAAGTATCATGCCGGAATGGAGTGCCGTTAAATGTATATTAAAAACTTCATACATTAGTATAATTATCTTAAACTTTTAAACGAGTTTGAATAGAAGATAAACGGAGTTCTCTTAAAGAAACTTACGAGATATAAGAAATTGTATGAAACTCTTATGGTTTTGGTTCCATCATACGAAATAAATTATAATTCGTAATCAACGAAATACTTAGGCTAAAGTATCATGCCGGAAAGGAGTACCGTTAAAATTATATTATAAACTTCATTCGGTAGTATAATTTGCTTAAACCTTTCAACGAGTTTTATTATAGAAGATAAACGGAGTTCGTTTGAGGAAACTTACGAGATAGAAGAAATTGTATGAAACTGTTATGGTTGATGTTCCATTATACGAAATAAATTATTATTCGTAATCAACAAAATACTTAGGCTAAAGTATCATGCCGGAAAGGAATACCGTTAAAACTATATTAAAACCTTCATACGTTAGTATAATTAGCTTAATCTTTTAAACGAGTTTTATTAGAAGATAAACGGAGTTCGTTTAAAGAAACTTACGAGATATAAGAAATTGTATGAAACTCTTATGGTTTTGGTTCCACCATACGAAATAAATTATTATTCGTAATCAACGAAATACTTAGGCTAAAGTATCATGCCGAAAAGGAGTACCGTTAAAATTATATTAAAAACTTCATACGTTAGTATAATTAGCTTAAACTTTTAAACGAGTTTGATTAGAAGATAAACGGAGTTCGCTTAAAGAAACTTACGAGATAGAAGAAATTGTATGAAACTGTTATGGTTGATGTTACATCATACGAAATAAATTATTATTCGTAATCAACAAAATACTTAGGCTAAAGTATCATGCCGGAAACGAATACCGTTAAAACTATATTAAAAACTTCATACGTTAGTATAATTAGCTTAAACTTTTAAACGAGTTTTATTAGAAGATAAACGGAGTTCGTTTAAAGAAACTTACGAGATATAAGAAATTGTATGAAACTCTTATGGTTTTGGTTCCACCATACGAAATAAATTATTATTCGTAATCAACGAAATACTTAGGCTAAAAGTATCATGCCGAAAAGGAGTACCGTTAAAATTATATTAAAAACTTCATACGTTAGTATAATTAGCTTAAACTTTTAAACGAGTTTGATTAGAAGATAAACGGAGTTCGCTTAAATAAACTTAAGAGAGAAGAAATTGTATGAAACTGTTATGGTTGATGTTACATCATACGAAATAAATTAGTATTCGTAATAAACAAAATACCGAGGCTAAACTATCATGCCGGAAAGGAGTACCGTTAAAATTATATTATAAACTTCATTCGGTAGTATAATTTGCTTAAACCTTTCAACGAGTTTTATTATAGAAGTTAAACGGAGTTCGTTTGAAGAAACTTACGAGATAGAAGACATTGTATGAAACTCTTATGGGTGTGGTACCATCACACGAAATAAATTATTACTCGTAATAAACGAAATACTTAGGCTAAAGTATTAAGCCGGAAAAGAGTACCGTTAAAAGTATAATATAAACTTCACACGTTATTATAATTAGCTTGAACATTTAAACGATTTTGATTAGAAGATAAACGGAGTTCGCTTAAAGAAACTTACGAGATGTAAGAAATTGTATGAAACTCTTATGGGTGTGGTTCAATCATACGAAATAAATTATTATTCGTAATCAACAAAATACTTAGGCTAAAGTATCATGCCGGAATGGAGTGCCGTTAAATGTATATTAAAAACTTCATACATTAGTATAATTATCTTAAACTTTTAAACGAGTTTGAATAGAAGATAAACGGAGTTCACTTAAAGAAACTTACGAGATATAAGAAATTGTATGAAACTCTTATGGTTTTGGTTCCATCATACGAAATAAATTATAATTCGTAATCAACGAAATTCTTAGGCTAAAGTATCATGCCGGAAAGGAGTACCGTTAAAATTATATTATAAACTTCATTCGGTAGTATAATTTGCTTAAACCTTTCAACGAGTTTTATTATAGAAGATAAACGGAGTTCGTTTGAGGAAACTTACGAGATAGAAGAAATTGTATGAAACTGTTATGGTTGATGTTCCATTATACGAAATAAATTATTATTCGTAATCAACAAAATACTTAGGCTAAAGTATCATGCCGGAAACGAATACCGTTAAAACTATATTAAAACCTTCATACGTTAGTATAATTAGCTTAAACTTTTAAACGAGTTTGATTAGAAGATAAACGGAGTTCGTTTAAAGAAACTTACGAGATATAAGAAATTGTATGAAACTCTTATGGTTTTGGTTCCACCATACGAAATAAATTATTATTCGTAATCAACGAAATACTTAGGCTAAAGTATCATGCCGAAAAGGAGAACCGTTAAAATTATATTAAAAACTTCATACGTTAGTATAATTAGCTTAAACTTTTAAACGAGTTTGATTAGAAGATAAACGGAGTTCGCTTAAATAAACTTAAGAGATAGAAGAAATTTTATGACACTGTTATGGTTGATGTTACATCATACGAAATAAATTATTATTCGTAATCAACAAAATACTTAGGCTAAAGTATCATGCCGGAAACGAATACCGTTAAAACTATATTAAAAACTTCATACGTTAGTATAATTAGCTTAAACTTTTAAACGAGTTTTATTAGAAGATAAACGGAGTTCGTTTAAAGAAACTTACGAGATATAAGAAATTGTATGAAACTCTTATGGTTTTGGTTCCACCATACGAAATAAATTATTATTCGTAATCAACGAAATACTTAGGCTAAAAGTATCATGCCGGAAAGGGGGACCGTTAAAATTATATTATAAACTTCATTCGTTAGTATAATTTGCTTAAACCTTTCAACGAGTTTTATTATAGAAGTTAAACGGAGTTCGTTTGAAGAAACTTACGAGATAGAAGAAATTGTATGAAACTCTTATGGGTGTGGTACCATCACACGAAATAAATTATTACTCGTAATAAACGAAATACTTAGGCTAAAGTATTATGCCGGAAAAGAGTACCGTTAAAATTATATTAACAACTTCATACGTTATTATAATTAGCTTAAACTTTTAAACGAGTTTGATTAGAAGATAAACGGAGTTCTCTTAAAGAAACTTACGAGAAATAAGAAATTGCATGAAACTCTTATGGTTATGGTTCCATCATACGAAATAAATTATCATTAGTAATAAACGAAATACTAAGGCTAAAGTATCATGCCGGAAAGGAATACCGTTAAAAGTATATTATAAACTTCATACGTTAGTATAATTAGCATAAACTTTTAAACAAGTTTGAATAGAAGATAAATGGAGTTCATTTTAAGAAACTTAAGAGATATAAGAAATTGTTTAAAATTCTTATGGGTGTGGTACCATCATACAAAATAAATTAGTATTCGTAATAAACAAAATACCGAGACTAAACTATCATGCCGGAAAGGAGTTCCGTTAAAATTATATTATAAACTTCATTCGGTAGTATAATTTGCTTAAACCTTTCAATGAGTTTTATTATAGAAGATAAACGGAGTTCGTTTGAGGAAACTTACGAGATAGAAGAAATTGTATGAAACTGTTATGGTTGATGTTCCATTATACGAAATAAATTATTATTCGTAATCAACAAAATACTTAGGCTAAAGTATCATGCCGGAAACGAATACCGTTAAAACTATATTAAAAACTTCATACGTTAGTATAATTAGCTTAAACTTTTAAACGAGTTTGATTAGAAGATAAACGGAGTTCGTTTAAAGAAACTTACGAGATATAAGAAATTGTATGAAACTCTTATGGTTTTGGTTCCACCATACGAAATAAATTATTATTCGTAATCAACGAAATACTTAGGCTAAAGTATCATGCCGAAAAGGAGTACCGTTAAAATTATATTAAAAACTTCATACGTTAGTATAATTAGCTTAAACTTTTAAACGAGTTTGATTAGAAGATAAACGGAGTTCGCTTAAATAAACTTAAGAGATAGAAGAAATTGTATGAAACTGTTATGGTTGATGTTACATCATACGAAATAAATTATTATTCGTAATCAACAAAATACTTAGGCTAAAGTATCATGCCGGAAACGAATACCGTTAAAACTATATTAAAAACTTCATACGTTAGTATAATTAGCTTAAACTTTTAAACGAGTTTTATTAGAAGATAAACGGAGTTCGTTTAAAGAAACTTACGAGATATAAGAAATTGTATGAAACTCTTATGGTTTTGGTTCCACCATACGAAATAAATTATTATTCGTAATCAACGAAATACTTAGGCTAAAGTATCATGCCGGAAAGGGGGACCGTTAAAATTATATTATAAACTTCATTCGTTAGTATAATTTGCTTAAACCTTTCAACGAGTTTTATTATAGAAGTTAAACGGAGTTCGTTTGAAGAAACTTACGAGATAGAAGAAATTGTATGAAACTCTTATGGGTGTGGTACCATCACACGAAATAAATTATTACTCGTAATAAACGAAATACTTAGGCTAAAGTATTATGCCGGAAAAGAGTACCGTTAAAATTATATTAAAAACTTCATACGTTATTATAATTAGCTTAAACTTTTAAACGAGTTTGATTAGAAGATAAACGGAGTTCTCTTAAAGAAACTTACGAGAAATAAGAAATTGTATGAAACTCTTATGGTTATGGTTCCATCATACGAAATAAATTATCATTAGTAATAAACGAAATACTTAGGCTAAAGTATCATGCCGGAAAGGAATACCGTTAAAAGTATATTATAAACTTCATACGTTAGTATAATTAGCATAAACTTTTAAACAAGTTTGATTAGAAGATAAATGGAGTTCATTTTAAGAAACTTAAGAGATATAAGAAATTGTTTAAAATTCTTATGGGTGTGGTACCATCATACAAAATAAATTAGTATTCGTAATAAACAAAATACCGAGACTAAACTATCATGCCGGAAAGGAGTTCCGTTAAAATTATATTATAAACTTCATTCGGTAGTATAATTTGCTTAAACCTTTCAACGAGTTTTATTATAGAAGATAAACGGAGTTCGTTTGAGGAAACTTACGAGATAGAAGAAATTGTATGAAACTGTTATGGTTGATGTTCCATTATACGAAATAAATTATTATTCGTAATCAACAAAATACTTAGGCTAAAGTATCATGCCGGAAACGAATACCGTTAAAACTATATTAAAACCTTCATACGTTAGTATAATTAGCTTAAACTTTTAAACGAGTTTTATTAGAAGATAAACGGAGTTCGTTTAAAGAAACTTACGAGATATAAGAAATTGTATGAAACTCTTATGGTTTTGGTTCCACCATACGAAATAAATTATTATTCGTAATCAACGAAATACTTAGGCTAAAGTATCATGCCGAAAAGGAGTACCGTTAAAATTATATTAAAAACTTCATACGTTAGTATAATTAGCTTAAACTTTTAAACGAGTTTGATTAGAAGATAAACGGAGTTCGCTTAAATAAACTTAAGAGAGAAGAAATTGTATGAAACTGTTATGGTTGATGTTACATCATACGAAATAAATTATTATTCGTAATCAACAAAATACTTAGGCTAAAGTATCATGCCGGAAACGAATACCGTTAAAACTATATTAAAAACTTCATACGTTAGTATAATTAGCTTAAACTTTTAAACGAGTTTTATTAGAAGATAAACGGAGTTCGTTTAAAGAAACTTACGAGATATAAGAAATTGTATGAAACTCTTATGGTTTTGGTTCCACCATACGAAATAAATTATTATTCGTAATCAACGAAATACTTAGGCTAAAGTATCATGCCGGAAAGGGGGACCGTTAAAATTATATTATAAACTTCATTCGTTAGTATAATTTGCTTAAACCTTTCAACGAGTTTTATTATAGAAGTTAAACGGAGTTCGTTTGAAGAAACTTACGAGATAGAAGAAATTGTATGAAACTCTTATGGGTGTGGTACCATCACACGAAATAAATTATTACTCGTAATAAACGAAATACTTAGGCTAAAGTATTATGCCGGAAAAGAGTACCGTTAAAATTATATTAAAAACTTCATACGTTATTATAATTAGCTTAAACTTTTAAACGAGTTTGATTAGAAGATAAACGGAGTTCTCTTAAAGAAACTTACGAGAAATAAGAAATTGTATGAAACTCTTATGGTTATGGTTCCATCATACGAAATAAATTATCATTTGTAATAAACGAAATACTTAGGCTAAAGTATCATGCCGGAAAGGAATACCGTTAAAAGTATATTATAAACTTCATACGTTAGTATAATTAGCATAAACTTTTAAACAAGTTTGATTAGAAGATAAATGGAGTTCATTTTAAGAAACTTAAGAGATATAAGAAATTGTTTAAAATTCTTATGGGTGTGGTACCATCATACAAAATAAATTAGTATTCGTAATAAACAAAATACCGAGACTAAACTATCATGCCGGAAAGGAGTTCCGTTAAAATTATATTATAAACTTCATTCGGTAGTATAATTTGCTTAAACCTTTCAACGAGTTTTATTATAGAAGATAAACGGAGTTCGTTTGAGGAAACTTACGAGATAGAAGAAATTGTATGAAACTGTTATGGTTGATGTTCCATTATACGAAATAAATTATTATTCGTAATCAACAAAATACTTAGGCTAAAGTATCATGCCGGAAACGAATACCGTTAAAACTATATTAAAACCTTCATACGTTAGTATAATTAGCTTAAACTTTTAAACGAGTTTTATTAGAAGATAAACGGAGTTCGTTTAAAGAAACTTACGAGATATAAGAAATTGTATGAAACTCTTATGGTTTTGGTTCCACCATACGAAATAAATTATTATTCGTAATCAATGAAATACTTAGGCTAAAAGTATCATGCCGGAAAGGGGGACCGTTAAAATTATATTATAAACTTCATTCGTTAGTATAATTTGCTTAAACCTTTCAACGAGTTTTATTATAGAAGTTAAACGGAGTTCGTTTGAAGAAACTTACGAGATAGAAGAAATTGTATGAAACTCTTATGGGTGTGGTACCATCACACGAAATAAATTATTACTCGTAATAAACGAAATACTTAGGCTAAAGTATTATGCCGGAAAAGAGTACCGTTAAAATTATATTAACAACTTCATACGTTATTATAATTAGCTTAAACTTTTAAACGAGTTTGATTAGAAGATAAACGGAGTTCTCTTAAAGAAACTTACGAGAAATAAGAAATTGCATGAAACTCTTATGGTTATGGTTCCATCATACGAAATAAATTATCATTAGTAATAAACGAAATACTAAGGCTAAAGTATCATGCCGGAAAGGAATACCGTTAAAAGTATATTATAAACTTCATACGTTAGTATAATTAGCATAAACTTTTAAACAAGTTTGAATAGAAGATAAATGGAGTTCATTTTAAGAAACTTAAGAGATATAAGAAATTGTTTAAAATTCTTATGGGTGTGGTACCATCATACAAAATAAATTAGTATTCGTAATAAACAAAATACCGAGACTAAACTATCATGCCGGAAAGGAGTTCCGTTAAAATTATATTATAAACTTCATTCGGTAGTATAATTTGCTTAAACCTTTCAATGAGTTTTATTATAGAAGATAAACGGAGTTCGTTTGAGGAAACTTACGAGATAGAAGAAATTGTATGAAACTGTTATGGTTGATGTTCCATTATACGAAATAAATTATTATTCGTAATCAACAAAATACTTAGGCTAAAGTATCATGCCGGAAACGAATACCGTTAAAACTATATTAAAAACTTCATACGTTAGTATAATTAGCTTAAACTTTTAAACGAGTTTGATTAGAAGATAAACAGAGTTCGTTTAAAGAAACTTACGAGATATAAGAAATTGTATGAAACTCTTATGGTTTTGGTTCCACCATACGAAATAAATTATTATTCGTAATCAACGAAATACTTAGGCTAAAGTATCATGCCGAAAAGGAGTACCGTTAAAATTATATTAAAAACTTCATACGTTAGTATAATTAGCTTAAACTTTTAAACGAGTTTGATTAGAAGATAAACGGAGTTCGCTTAAATAAACTTAAGAGATAGAAGAAATTGTATGAAACTGTTATGGTTGATGTTACATCATACGAAATAAATTATTATTCGTAATCAACAAAATACTTAGGCTAAAGTATCATGCCGGAAACGAATACCGTTAAAACTATATTAAAAACTTCATACGTTAGTATAATTAGCTTAAACTTTTAAACGAGTTTTATTAGAAGATAAACGGAGTTCGTTTAAAGAAACTTACGAGATATAAGAAATTGTATGAAACTCTTATGGTTTTGGTTCCACCATACGAAATAAATTATTATTCGTAATCAACGAAATACTTAGGCTAAAGTATCATGCCGGAAAGGGGGACCGTTAAAATTATATTATAAACTTCATTCGTTAGTATAATTTGCTTAAACCTTTCAACGAGTTTTATTATAGAAGTTAAACGGAGTTCGTTTGAAGAAACTTACGAGATAGAAGAAATTGTATGAAACTCTTATGGGTGTGGTACCATCACACGAAATAAATTATTACTCGTAATAAACGAAATACTTAGGCTAAAGTATTATGCCGGAAAAGAGTACCGTTAAAATTATATTAAAAACTTCATACGTTATTATAATTAGCTTAAACTTTTAAACGAGTTTGATTAGAAGATAAACGGAGTTCTCTTAAAGAAACTTACGAGAAATAAGAAATTGTATGAAACTCTTATGGTTATGGTTCCATCATACGAAATAAATTATCATTAGTAATAAACGAAATACTTAGGCTAAAGTATCATGCCGGAAAGGAATACCGTTAAAAGTATATTATAAACTTCATACGTTAGTATAATTAGCATAAACTTTTAAACAAGTTTGATTAGAAGATAAATGGAGTTCATTTTAAGAAACTTAAGAGATATAAGAAATTGTTTAAAATTCTTATGGGTGTGGTACCATCATACAAAATAAATTAGTATTCGTAATAAACAAAATACCGAGACTAAACTATCATGCCGGAAAGGAGTTCCGTTAAAATTATATTATAAACTTCATTCGGTAGTATAATTTGCTTAAACCTTTCAACGAGTTTTATTATAGAAGATAAACGGAGTTCGTTTGAGGAAACTTACGAGATAGAAGAAATTGTATGAAACTGTTATGGTTGATGTTCCATTATACGAAATAAATTATTATTCGTAATCAACAAAATACTTAGGCTAAAGTATCATGCCGGAAACGAATACCGTTAAAACTATATTAAAACCTTCATACGTTAGTATAATTAGCTTAAACTTTTAAACGAGTTTTATTAGAAGATAAACGGAGTTCGTTTAAAGAAACTTACGAGATATAAGAAATTGTATGAAACTCTTATGGTTTTGGTTCCACCATACGAAATAAATTATTATTCGTAATCAACGAAATACTTAGGCTAAAGTATCATGCCGAAAAGGAGTACCGTTAAAATTATATTAAAAACTTCATACGTTAGTATAATTAGCTTAAACTTTTAAACGAGTTTGATTAGAAGATAAACGGAGTTCGCTTAAATAAACTTAAGAGAGAAGAAATTGTATGAAACTGTTATGGTTGATGTTACATCATACGAAATAAATTATTATTCGTAATCAACAAAATACTTAGGCTAAAGTATCATGCCGGAAACGAATACCGTTAAAACTATATTAAAAACTTCATACGTTAGTATAATTAGCTTAAACTTTTAAACGAGTTTTATTAGAAGATAAACGGAGTTCGTTTAAAGAAACTTACGAGATATAAGAAATTGTATGAAACTCTTATGGTTTTGGTTCCACCATACGAAATAAATTATTATTCGTAATCAACGAAATACTTAGGCTAAAGTATCATGCCGGAAAGGGGGACCGTTAAAATTATATTATAAACTTCATTCGTTAGTATAATTTGCTTAAACCTTTCAACGAGTTTTATTATAGAAGTTAAACGGAGTTCGTTTGAAGAAACTTACGAGATAGAAGAAATTGTATGAAACTCTTATGGGTGTGGTACCATCACACGAAATAAATTATTACTCGTAATAAACGAAATACTTAGGCTAAAGTATTATGCCGGAAAAGAGTACCGTTAAAATTATATTAAAAACTTCATACGTTATTATAATTAGCTTAAACTTTTAAACGAGTTTGATTAGAAGATAAACGGAGTTCTCTTAAAGAAACTTACGAGAAATAAGAAATTGTATGAAACTCTTATGGTTATGGTTCCATCATACGAAATAAATTATCATTTGTAATAAACGAAATACTTAGGCTAAAGTATCATGCCGGAAAGGAATACCGTTAAAAGTATATTATAAACTTCATACGTTAGTATAATTAGCATAAACTTTTAAACAAGTTTGATTAGAAGATAAATGGAGTTCATTTTAAGAAACTTAAGAGATATAAGAAATTGTTTAAAATTCTTATGGGTGTGGTACCATCATACAAAATAAATTAGTATTCGTAATAAACAAAATACCGAGGCGAAACTATCATGCCGGAAAGGAGTACCGTTAAAATTATATTATAAACTTCATTCGGTAGTATAATTTGCTTAAACCTTTCAACGAGTTTTATTATAGAAGATAAACGGAGTTCGTTTGAAGAAACTTACGAGATAGAAGAAATTGTATGAAACTGTTATGGTTGATGTTACATCATACGAAATAAAGTATTATTCGTAATCAACAAAATAATTAGGCTAAAGTATCACGCCGGAAACGAGTACCGTTAAAACTATATTAAAAACTTCATACGTTAGTATAATTAGCTTAAACTTTTAAACGAGTTTGATTAGAAGATAAACGGAGTTCGTTTAAAGAAACTTACGAGATATAAGAAATTGTATGAAACTCTTATGGTTTTGGTTCCACCATACGAAATAAATTATTATTCGTAATCAACGAAATACTTAGGCTAAAGTATCATGCCGGAAAGGGGGACCGTTAAAATTATATTATAAACTTCATTCGTTAGTATAATTTGCTTAAACCTTTCAACGGGTTTTATTATAGAAGTTAAACGGAGTTCGTTTGAAGAAACTTACGAGATAGAAGAAATTGTATGAAACTCTTATGGGTGTGGTACCATCACACGAAATAAATTATTACTCGTAATAAACGAAATACTTAGGCTAAAGTATTATGCCGGAAAAGAGTACCGTTAAAATTATATTAAAAACTTCATACGTTATTATAATTAGCTTAAACTTTTAAACGAGTTTGATTAGAAGATAAACGGAGTTCTCTTAAAGAAACTTACGAGAAATAAGAAATTGTATGAAACTCTTATGGTTATGGTTCCATCATACGAAATAAATTATCATTTGTAATAAACGAAATACTTAGGCTAAAGTATCATGCCGGAAAGGAATACCGTTAAAAGTATATTATAAACTTCATAAGTTAGTATAATTAGCATAAACTTTTAAACAAGTTTGATTAGAAGATAAATGGAGTTCATTTTAAGAAACTTAAGAGATATAAGAAATTGTTTAAAATTCTTATGGGTGTGGTATCATCATACAAAATAAATTAGTATTCGTAATAAACAAAATACCGAGGCTAAACTATCATGCCGGAAAGGAGTTCCGTTATAATTATATTATAAACTTCATTCGGTAGTATAATTTGCTTAAACCTTTAACGAGTTTTATTATAGAAGATAAACGGAGTTCGTTTGAATAAACTTACGAGATAGAAGAAATTGTATGTAACTGTTATGGTTGATGTTACATCATACGAAATAAATTATTATTCGTAATCAACAAAATAATTAGGCTAAAGTATCACGCCGGAAACGAGTACCGTTAAAACTATATTAAAAACTTCATACGTTAGTATAATTAGCTTAAAATTTTAAACGAGTTTGATTGGAAGATAAACGGAGTTTGTTTAAAGAAACTTACGAGATATAAGAAATTGTATGAAACTCTTATGGTTGTGGTTCCATCATACGAAATAAATTATTATTCGTAATCAACGAAATACTTAGGCTAAAGTATCATGCCGGAAAGGAGTACCGTTAAAAGTATATTCAAAACTTCATACGTTAGTATAATTAGCTTAAACTATTAAACGAGTTTGATTAGAAGATAAACGGAGTTCGCTTAAAGAAACCTACGAGATATAAGAAATTGTATGAAACTCTTATGGTTATGGTTCCATCATACGAAATAAATTATTATTCATAACAAACGAAATACTTAGGCTAAAGTATCATGCCGGAAAGGAGTACCGTTAATAGTATATTAAAAACTTCATACGTTAGTATAATTAGCTTAAACTTTTAAACGAGTTTGATTAGAAGATAAACGGAGTTCGCTTAAAGAAACTTACGAGATATAAGAAATTGTATGAAACTCTTATGGTTATGGTTCCATCATACGAAATAAATTATTATTCATAACAAACGAAATACTTAGGCTAAAGTATCATGCCGGAAAGGAGTACCGTTAATAGTATATTAAAAACTTCATAAGTTAGTATAATTAGCTTAAACTTTTAAACGAGTTTGATTAGAAGATAAACGGAGTTCGCTTAAAGAAACTTACGAGATATAAGAAATTGTATGAAACTCTTATGGTTATTGTTCCATCATACGAAATAAATTATTATTCATAACAAACGAAATACTTAGGCTAAAGTATCATGCCGGAAAGGAGTACCGTTAATAGTATATTAAAAACTTCATACGTTAGTATAATTAGCTTAAACTTTTAAACGAGTTTGATTAGAAGATAAACGGAGTTCGCTTAAAGAAACTTACGAGATATAAGAAATTGTATGAAACTCTTATGGTTATGGTTCCATCATACGAAATAAATTATTATTCATAACAAACGAAATACTTAGGCTAAAGTATCATGCCGGAAAGGAGTACCGTTAATAGTATATTAAAAACTTCATAAGTTAGTATAATTAGCTTAAACTTTTAAACGAGTTTGATTAGAAGATAAACGGAGTTCGCTTAAAGAAACTTACGAGATATAAGAAATTGTATGAAACTCTTATGGTTATGGTTCCATCATACGAAATAAATTATCATTCGTAATAAACGAAATACTTAGGAATAGTATCATACCGGAAAGGTGTACCGTTAAAAGTATATTATAAACTTCATACGTTAGTATAATTAGCTTAAACTTTTAAACAAGTTTGATTAGAAGATAAATGGAGTTCATTTTAAGAAACTTAAGAGATATAAGAAATTGTTTAAAATTCTTATGGGTGTGGTATCATCATACAAAATAAATTAGTATTTCTAATAAACAAAATACCGAGGCGAAACTATCATGCCGGAAAGGAGTACCGTTAAAATTATATTATAAACTTCATTCGGTAGTATAATTTGCTTAAACCTTTCAACGAGTTTTATTATAGAAGATAAACGGAGTTCGTTTGAAGAAACTTACGAGATAGAAGAAATTGTATGAAACTGTTATGGTTGATGTTACATCATACGAAATAAAGTATTATTCGTAATCAACAAAATAATTAGGCTAAAGTATCACGCCGGAAACGAGTACCGTTAAAACTATATTAAAAACTTCATACGTTAGTATAATTAGCTTAAACTTTTAAACGAGTTTGATTAGAAGATAAACGGAGTTCGTTTAAAGAAACTTACGAGATATAAGAAATTGTATGAAACTCTTATGGTTTTGGTTCCACCATACGAAATAAATTATTATTCGTAATCAACGAAATACTTAGGCTAAAGTATCATGCCGGAAAGGGGGACCGTTAAAATTATATTATAAACTTCATTCGTTAGTATAATTTGCTTAAACCTTTCAACGGGTTTTATTATAGAAGTTAAACGGAGTTCGTTTGAAGAAACTTACGAGATAGAAGAAATTGTATGAAACTCTTATGGGTGTGGTACCATCACACCAAATAAATTATTACTCGTAATAAACGAAATACTTAGGCTAAAGTATTATGCCGGAAAAGAGTACCGTTAAAATTATATTAAAAACTTCATACGTTATTATAATTAGCTTAAACTTTTAAACGAGTTTGATTAGAAGATAAACGGAGTTCTCTTAAAGAAACTTACGAGAAATAAGAAATTGTATGAAACTCTTATGGTTATGGTTCCATCATACGAAATAAATTATCATTTGTAATAAACGAAATACTTAGGCTAAAGTATCATGCCGGAAAGGAATACCGTTAAAAGTATATTATAAACTTCATAAGTTAGTATAATTAGCATAAACTTTTAAACAAGTTTGATTAGAAGATAAATGGAGTTCATTTTAAGAAACTTAAGAGATATAAGAAATTGTTTAAAATTCTTATGGGTGTGGTATCATCATACAAAATAAATTAGTATTCGTAATAAACAAAATACCGAGGCTAAACTATCATGCCGGAAAGGAGTTCCGTTATAATTATATTATAAACTTCATTCGGTAGTATAATTTGCTTAAACCTTTAACGAGTTTTATTATAGAAGATAAACGGAGTTCGTTTGAAGAAACTTACGAGATAGAAGAAATTGTATGTAACTGTTATGGTTGATGTTACATCATACGAAATAAATTATTATTCGTAATCAACAAAATAATTAGGCTAAAGTATCACGCCGGAAACGAGTACCGTTAAAACTATATTAAAAACTTCATACGTTAGTATAATTAGCTTAAAATTTTAAACGAGTTTGATTGGAAGATAAACGGAGTTTGTTTAAAGAAACTTACGAGATATAAGAAATTGTATGAAACTCTTATGGTTGTGGTTCCATCATACGAAATAAATTATTATTCGTAATCAACGAAATACTTAGGCTAAAGTATCATGCCGGAAAGGAGTACCGTTAAAAGTATATTCAAAACTTCATACGTTAGTATAATTAGCTTAAACTATTAAACGAGTTTGATTAGAAGATAAACGGAGTTCGCTTAAAGAAACCTACGAGATATAAGAAATTGTATGAAACTCTTATGGTTATGGTTCCATCATACGAAATAAATTATTATTCATAACAAACGAAATACTTAGGCTAAAGTATCATGCCGGAAAGGAGTACCGTTAATAGTATATTAAAAACTTCATACGTTAGTATAATTAGCTTAAACTATTAAACGAGTTTGATTAGAAGATAAACGGAGTTCGCTTAAAGAAACTTACGAGATATAAGAAATTGTATGAAACTCTTATGGTTATGGTTCCATCATACGAAATAAATTATTATTCATAACAAACGAAATACTTAGGCTAAAGTATCATGCCGGAAAGGAGTACCGTTAATAGTATATTAAAAACTTCATAAGTTAGTATAATTAGCTTAAACTTTTAAACGAGTTTGATTAGAAGATAAACGGAGTTCGCTTAAAGAAACTTACGAGATATAAGAAATTGTATGAAACTCTTATGGTTATGGTTCCATCATACGAAATAAATTATTATTCATAACAAACGAAATACTTAGGCTAAAGTATCATGCCGGAAAGGAGTACCGTTAATAGTATATTAAAAACTTCATACGTTAGTATAATTAGCTTAAACTTTTAAACGAGTTTGATTAGAAGATAAACGGAGTTCGCTTAAAGAAACTTACGAGATATAAGAAATTGTATGAAACTCTTATGGTTATGGTTCCATCATACGAAATAAATTATTATTCATAACAAACGAAATACTTAGGCTAAAGTATCATGCCGGAAAGGAGTACCGTTAATAGTATATTAAAAACTTCATAAGTTAGTATAATTAGCTTAAACTTTTAAACGAGTTTGATTAGAAGATAAACGGAGTTCGCTTAAAGAAACTTACGAGATATAAGAAATTGTATGAAACTCTTATGGTTATGGTTCCATCATACGAAATAAATTATCATTCGTAATAAACGAAATACTTAGGAATAGTATCATACCGGAAAGGTGTACCGTTAAAAGTATATTATAAACTTCATACGTTAGTATAATTAGCTTAAACTTTTAAACAAGTTTGATTAGAAGATAAATGGAGTTCATTTTAAGAAACTTAAGAGATATAAGAAATTGTTTAAAATTCTTATGGGTGTGGTATCATCATACAAAATAAATTAGTATTTCTAATAAACAAAATACCGAGGCGAAACTATCATGCCGGAAAGGAGTACCGTTAAAATTATATTATAAACTTCATTCGGTAGTATAATTTGCTTAAACCTTTCAACGAGTTTTATTATAGAAGATAAACGGAGTTCGTTTGAAGAAACTTACGAGATAGAAGAAATTGTATGAAACTGTTATGGTTGATGTTACATCATACGAAATAAAGTATTATTCGTAATCAACAAAATAATTAGGCTAAAGTATCACGCCGGAAACGAGTACCGTTAAAACTATATTAAAAACTTCATACGTTAGTATAATTAGCTTAAACTTTTAAACGAGTTTGATTAGAAGATAAACGGAGTTCGTTTAAAGAAACTTACGAGATATAAGAAATTGTATGAAACTCTTATGGTTTTGGTTCCACCATACGAAATAAATTATTATTCGTAATCAACGAAATACTTAGGCTAAAGTATCATGCCGGAAAGGGGGACCGTTAAAATTATATTATAAACTTCATTCGTTAGTATAATTTGCTTAAACCTTTCAACGGGTTTTATTATAGAAGTTAAACGGAGTTCGTTTGAAGAAACTTACGAGATAGAAGAAATTGTATGAAACTCTTATGGGTGTGGTACCATCACACCAAATAAATTATTACTCGTAATAAACGAAATACTTAGGCTAAAGTATTATGCCGGAAAAGAGTACCGTTAAAATTATATTAAAAACTTCATACGTTATTATAATTAGCTTAAACTTTTAAACGAGTTTGATTAGAAGATAAACGGAGTTCTCTTAAAGAAACTTACGAGAAATAAGAAATTGTATGAAACTCTTATGGTTATGGTTCCATCATACGAAATAAATTATCATTTGTAATAAACGAAATACTTAGGCTAAAGTATCATGCCGGAAAGGAATACCGTTAAAAGTATATTATAAACTTCATAAGTTAGTATAATTAGCATAAACTTTTAAACAAGTTTGATTAGAAGATAAATGGAGTTCATTTTAAGAAACTTAAGAGATATAAGAAATTGTTTAAAATTCTTATGGGTGTGGTATCATCATACAAAATAAATTAGTATTCGTAATAAACAAAATACCGAGGCTAAACTATCATGCCGGAAAGGAGTTCCGTTATAATTATATTATAAACTTCATTCGGTAGTATAATTTGCTTAAACCTTTAACGAGTTTTATTATAGAAGATAAACGGAGTTCGTTTGAAGAAACTTACGAGATAGAAGAAATTGTATGTAACTGTTATGGTTGATGTTACATCATACGAAATAAATTATTATTCGTAATCAACAAAATAATTAGGCTAAAGTATCACGCCGGAAACGAGTACCGTTAAAACTATATTAAAAACTTCATACGTTAGTATAATTAGCTTAAAATTTTAAACGAGTTTGATTGGAAGATAAACGGAGTTTGTTTAAAGAAACTTACGAGATATAAGAAATTGTATGAAACTCTTATGGTTGTGGTTCCATCATACGAAATAAATTATTATTCGTAATCAACGAAATACTTAGGCTAAAGTATCATGCCGGAAAGGAGTACCGTTAAAAGTATATTCAAAACTTCATACGTTAGTATAATTAGCTTAAACTATTAAACGAGTTTGATTAGAAGATAAACGGAGTTCGCTTAAAGAAACCTACGAGATATAAGAAATTGTATGAAACTCTTATGGTTATGGTTCCATCATACGAAATAAATTATTATTCATAACAAACGAAATACTTAGGCTAAAGTATCATGCCGGAAAGGAGTACCGTTAATAGTATATTAAAAACTTCATACGTTAGTATAATTAGCTTAAACTTTTAAACGAGTTTGATTAGAAGATAAACGGAGTTCGCTTAAAGAAACTTACGAGATATAAGAAATTGTATGAAACTCTTATGGTTATGGTTCCATCATACGAAATAAATTATTATTCATAACAAACGAAATACTTAGGCTAAAGTATCATGCCGGAAAGGAGTACCGTTAATAGTATATTAAAAACTTCATAAGTTAGTATAATTAGCTTAAACTTTTAAACGAGTTTGATTAGAAGATAAACGGAGTTCGCTTAAAGAAACTTACGAGATATAAGAAATTGTATGAAACTCTTATGGTTATGGTTCCATCATACGAAATAAATTATTATTCATAACAAACGAAATACTTAGGCTAAAGTATCATGCCGGAAAGGAGTACCGTTAATAGTATATTAAAAACTTCATACGTTAGTATAATTAGCTTAAACTTTTAAACGAGTTTGATTAGAAGATAAACGGAGTTCGCTTAAAGAAACTTACGAGATATAAGAAATTGTATGAAACTCTTATGGTTATGGTTCCATCATACGAAATAAATTATTATTCATAACAAACGAAATACTTAGGCTAAAGTATCATGCCGGAAAGGAGTACCGTTAATAGTATATTAAAAACTTCATAAGTTAGTATAATTAGCTTAAACTTTTAAACGAGTTTGATTAGAAGATAAACGGAGTTCGCTTAAAGAAACTTACGAGATATAAGAAATTGTATGAAACTCTTATGGTTATGGTTCCATCATACGAAATAAATTATCATTCGTAATAAACGAAATACTTAGGAATAGTATCATACCGGAAAGGTGTACCGTTAAAAGTATATTATAAACTTCATACGTTAGTATAATTAGCTTAAACTTTTAAACAAGTTTGATTAGAAGATAAATGGAGTTCATTTTAAGAAACTTAAGAGATATAAGAAATTGTTTAAAATTCTTATGGGTGTGGTATCATCATACAAAATAAATTAGTATTTCTAATAAACAAAATACCGAGGCGAAACTATCATGCCGGAAAGGAGTACCGTTAAAATTATATTATAAACTTCATTCGGTAGTATAATTTGCTTAAACCTTTCAACGAGTTTTATTATAGAAGATAAACGGAGTTCGTTTGAAGAAACTTACGAGATAGAAGAAATTGTATGAAACTGTTATGGTTGATGTTACATCATACGAAATAAAGTATTATTCGTAATCAACAAAATAATTAGGCTAAAGTATCACGCCGGAAACGAGTACCGTTAAAACTATATTAAAAACTTCATACGTTAGTATAATTAGCTTAAACTTTTAAACGAGTTTGATTAGAAGATAAACGGAGTTCGTTTAAAGAAACTTACGAGATATAAGAAATTGTATGAAACTCTTATGGTTTTGGTTCCACCATACGAAATAAATTATTATTCGTAATCAACGAAATACTTAGGCTAAAGTATCATGCCGGAAAGGGGGACCGTTAAAATTATATTATAAACTTCATTCGTTAGTATAATTTGCTTAAACCTTTCAACGGGTTTTATTATAGAAGTTAAACGGAGTTCGTTTGAAGAAACTTACGAGATAGAAGAAATTGTATGAAACTCTTATGGGTGTGGTACCATCACACCAAATAAATTATTACTCGTAATAAACGAAATACTTAGGCTAAAGTATTATGCCGGAAAAGAGTACCGTTAAAATTATATTAAAAACTTCATACGTTATTATAATTAGCTTAAACTTTTAAACGAGTTTGATTAGAAGATAAACGGAGTTCTCTTAAAGAAACTTACGAGAAATAAGAAATTGTATGAAACTCTTATGGTTATGGTTCCATCATACGAAATAAATTATCATTTGTAATAAACGAAATACTTAGGCTAAAGTATCATGCCGGAAAGGAATACCGTTAAAAGTATATTATAAACTTCATAAGTTAGTATAATTAGCATAAACTTTTAAACAAGTTTGATTAGAAGATAAATGGAGTTCATTTTAAGAAACTTAAGAGATATAAGAAATTGTTTAAAATTCTTATGGGTGTGGTATCATCATACAAAATAAATTAGTATTCGTAATAAACAAAATACCGAGGCTAAACTATCATGCCGGAAAGGAGTTCCGTTATAATTATATTATAAACTTCATTCGGTAGTATAATTTGCTTAAACCTTTAACGAGTTTTATTATAGAAGATAAACGGAGTTCGTTTGAAGAAACTTACGAGATAGAAGAAATTGTATGTAACTGTTATGGTTGATGTTACATCATACGAAATAAATTATTATTCGTAATCAACAAAATAATTAGGCTAAAGTATCACGCCGGAAACGAGTACCGTTAAAACTATATTAAAAACTTCATACGTTAGTATAATTAGCTTAAAATTTTAAACGAGTTTGATTGGAATATAAACGGAGTTTGTTTAAAGAAACTTACGAGATATAAGAAATTGTATGAAACTCTTATGGTTGTGGTTCCATCATACGAAATAAATTATTATTCGTAATCAACGAAATACTTAGGCTAAAGTATCATGCCGGAAAGGAGTACCGTTAAAAGTATATTCAAAACTTCATACGTTAGTATAATTAGCTTAAACTATTAAACGAGTTTGATTAGAAGATAAACGGAGTTCGCTTAAAGAAACTTACGAGATATAAGAAATTGTATGAAACTCTTATGGTTATGGTTCCATCATACGAAATAAATTATTATTCATAACAAACGAAATACTTAGGCTAAAGTATCATGCCGGAAAGGAGTACCGTTAATAGTATATTAAAAACTTCATACGTTAGTATAATTAGCTTAAACTTTTAAACGAGTTTGATTAGAAGATAAACGGAGTTCGCTTAAAGAAACTTACGAGATATAAGAAATTGTATGAAACTCTTATGGTTATGGTTCCATCATACGAAATAAATTATTATTCATAACAAACGAAATACTTAGGCTAAAGTATCATGCCGGAAAGGAGTACCGTTAATAGTATATTAAAAACTTCATAAGTTAGTATAATTAGCTTAAACTTTTAAACGAGTTTGATTAGAAGATAAACGGAGTTCGCTTAAAGAAACTTACGAGATATAAGAAATTGTATGAAACTCTTATGGTTATGGTTCCATCATACGAAATAATTTATTATTCGTAATCAACGAAATACTTAGGCTAAAGTATCATGCCGAAAAGGAGTACCGTTAAAATTATATTAAAAACTTCATACGTTAGTATAATTAGCTTAAACGTTTAAACGAGTTTGATTAGAAGATAAACGGAGTTCGCTTAAAGAAACTTACGAGATATAAGAAATTGTATGAAACTCTTATGGTTATGGTTCCATCATACGAAATAAATTATCATTCGTAATAAACGAAATACTTAGGAATAGTATCATACCGGAAAGGTGTACCGTTAAAAGTATATTATAAACTTCATACGTTAGTATAATTAGCTTAAACTTTTAAACAAGTTTGATTAGAAGATAAATGGAGTTCATTTTAAGAAACTTAAGAGATATAAGAAATTGTTTAAAATTCTTATGGGTGTGGTATCATCATACAAAATAAATTAGTATTTCTAATAAACAAAATACCGAGGCGAAACTATCATGCCGGAAAGGAGTACCGTTAAAATTATATTATAAACTTCATTCGGTAGTATAATTTGCTTAAACCTTTCAACGAGTTTTATTATAGAAGATAAACGGAGTTCGTTTGAAGAAACTTACGAGATAGAAGAAATTGTATGAAACTGTTATGGTTGATGTTACATCATACGAAATAAAGTATTATTCGTAATCAACAAAATAATTAGGCTAAAGTATCACGCCGGAAACGAGTACCGTCAAAACTATATTAAAAACTTCATACGTTAGTATAATTAGCTTAAAATTTTAAACGAGTTTGATTGGAAGATAAACGGAGTTTGTTTAAAGAAACTTACGAGATATAAGAAATTATGAAACTCTTATGGTTGTGGTTCCATCATACGAAATAAATTATTATTCGTAATCAACGAAATACTTAGGCTGAAGTATCATGCCAGAAAGGAGTACCGTTAAAAGTATATTCAAAACTTCATACGTTAGTATAATTAGCTTAAACTTTTAAACGAGTTTGATTAGAAGATAAACGGAGTTCGCTTAAAGAAACTTACGAGATATAAGAAATTGTATGAAACTCTTATGGTTATGGTTCCATCATACGAAATAAATCATTATTCATAACAAACGAAATACTTAGGCTAAAGTATCATGCCGGAAAGGAGTACCGTTAATAGTATATTAAAAACTTCATACGTTAGTATAATTAGCTTAAACTTTTAAACGAGTTTGATTAGAAGATAAACGAAGTTCGCTTAAAGAAACTTACGAGATATAAGAAATTGTATGAAACTCTTATGGTTATGGTTCCATCATACGAAATAAATTATTATTCGTAATCAACGAAATACTTAGGCTAAAGTATCATGCTGAAAAGGAGTACCGTTAAAATTATATTAAAAACTTCATACGTTAGTATAATTAGCTTAAACGTTTAAACGAGTTTGATTAGAAGATAAACGGAGTTCGTTTAAAGAAACTTACGAGATATAAGAAATTGTATGAAACTCTTATGGTTTTGGTTCCATCATACGAAATAAATTATTATTCGTAATCAACGAAATACTTAGGCTAAAGTATCATGCCGAAAAGGAGTACCGTTAAAATTATATTTAAAACATCATACGTTAGTATAATTAGCTTAAACTTTTAAACGAGTTTGATTAGAAGATAAACGGAGTTCGCTTAAAGAAACTTAAGAGATATAAGAAATTGTATAAAATTCTTATGGGTGTGTTACCATTATACAAAATAAATTAGTATTCGTAATAAACAAAATACCGAGGCTAAAGTATCATGCCGGAAAGGGGTACCGTTAAAATTATATTATAAACTTCATTCGTTAGTATAATTTGCTTAAACCTTTCAACGAGTTTTATTATAGAAGTTAAACGGAGTTCGTTTGAAGAAACTTACGAGATAGAAGAAATTGTATGAAACTCTTATGGGTGTGGTACCATCACACGAAATAAATTATTACTCGTAATAAACGAAATACTTAGGTTAAAGTATTATGCCGGAAAAGAGTACCGTTAAAAGTATAATATAAACTTCACACGTTATTATAATTAGCTTGAACATTTAAACGATTTTGATTAGAAGATAAACGGAGCTCGCTTAAAAAACTTACGAGATGTAAAAAATTGTATGAAACTCTTATGGGTGTGGTACAATCATACGAAATAAATTATTATTCGTAATCAACAAAATACTTAGGCTAAAGTATCATGCCGGAAAGGAGTACCGTTAAAAGTATATTAAAAACTTCATACGTTAGTATAATTAGCTTAAACTTTTAAACGAGTTTGATTAGAAGATAAACGAAGTTCGCTTAAAGAAACTTACGAGATATAAGAAATTGTATGAAACTCTTATGGTTATGGTTCCAT
Organism: Chamaenerion angustifolium; assembly: GCA_946814005.1. Taxonomy (NCBI): domain Eukaryota; kingdom Viridiplantae; phylum Streptophyta; class Magnoliopsida; order Myrtales; family Onagraceae; genus Chamaenerion; species Chamaenerion angustifolium. The sequence goes on from OX328274.1 coordinate 15,627,799, forward strand.
CATACGAAATAAATTATTATTCGTAATCAACGAAATACTAAGGCTAAAGTATCATGCTGAAAAGGAGTACCGTTAAAATTATATTAAAAACTTCATACGTTAGTATAATTAGCTTAAACGTTTAAACAAGTTTGATTAGAAGATAAACGGAGTTCGGTTAAAGAAACTTACGAGATATAAGAAATTGTATAAAACTCTTATGGTTTTGGTTCCATCATACGAAATAAAGTATTATTCGTAATCAACAAAATAATTAGGCTAAAGTATCACGCCGGAAACGAGTACCGTTAAAACTATATTAAAAACTTCATACGTTAGTATAATTAGCTTAAAATTTTAAACGAGTTTGATTGGAAGATAAACGGAGTTTGTTTAAAGAAACTTACGAGATATAAGAAATTATGAAACTCTTATGGTTGTGGTTCCATCATACGAAATAAATTATTATTCGTAATCAACGAAATACTTAGGCTGAAGTATCATGCCAGAAAGGAGTACCGTTAAAAGTATATTCAAAACTTCATACGTTAGTATAATTAGCTTAAACTTTTAAACGAGTTTGATTAGAAGATAAACGGAGTTCGCTTAAAGAAACTTACGAGATATAAGAAATTGTATGAAACTCTTATGGTTATGGTTCCATCATACGAAATAAATCATTATTCATAACAAACGAAATACTTAGGCTAAAGTATCATGCCGGAAAGGAGTACCGTTAAAAGTATATTCAAAACTTCATACGTTAGTATAATTAGCTTAAACTATTAAACGAGTTTGATTAGAAGATAAACGGAGTTCGCTTAAAGAAACTTACGAGATATAAGAAATTGTATGAAACTCTTATGGTTATGGTTCCATCATACGAAATAAATTATTATTCATAACAAACGAAATACTTAGGCTAAAGTATCATGCCGGAAAGGAGTACCGTTAATAGTATATTAAAAACTTCATACGTTAGTATAATTAGCTTAAACTTTTAAACGAGTTTGATTAGAAGATAAACGGAGTTCGCTTAAAGAAACTTACGAGATATAAGAAATTGTATGAAACTCTTATGGTTATGGTTCCATCATACGAAATAAATTATTATTCGTAACAAACGAAATACTTAGGCTAAAGTATCATGCCGGAAAGGAGTACCGTTAATAGTATATTAAAAACTTCATAAGTTAGTATAATTAGCTTAAACTTTTAAACGAGTTTGATTAGAAGATAAACGGAGTTCGCTTAAAGAAACTTACGAGATATAAGAAATTGTATGAAACTCTTATGGTTATGGTTCCATCATACGAAATAATTTATTATTCGTAATCAACGAAATACTTAGGCTAAAGTATCATGCCGAAAAGGAGTACCGTTAAAATTATATTAAAAACTTCATACGTTAGTATAATTAGCTTAAACGTTTAAACGAGTTTGATTAGAAGATAAACGGAGTTCGCTTAAAGAAACTTACGAGATATAAGAAATTGTATGAAACTCTTATGGTTATGGTTCCATCATACGAAATAAATTATCATTCGTAATAAACGAAATACTTAGGAATAGTATCATACCGGAAAGGTGTACCGTTAAAAGTATATTATAAACTTCATACGTTAGTATAATTAGCTTAAACTTTTAAACAAGTTTGATTAGAAGATAAATGGAGTTCATTTTAAGAAACTTAAGAGATATAAGAAATTGTTTAAAATTCTTATGGGTGTGGTATCATCATACAAAATAAATTAGTATTTCTAATAAACAAAATACCGAGGCGAAACTATCATGCCGGAAAGGAGTACCGTTAAAATTATATTATAAACTTCATTCGGTAGTATAATTTGCTTAAACCTTTCAACGAGTTTTATTATAGAAGATAAACGGAGTTCGTTTGAAGAAACTTACGAGATAGAAGAAATTGTATGAAACTGTTATGGTTGATGTTACATCATACGAAATAAAGTATTATTCGTAATCAACAAAATAATTAGGCTAAAGTATCACGCCGGAAACGAGTACCGTCAAAACTATATTAAAAACTTCATACGTTAGTATAATTAGCTTAAAATTTTAAACGAGTTTGATTGGAAGATAAACGGAGTTTGTTTAAAGAAACTTACGAGATATAAGAAATTATGAAACTCTTATGGTTGTGGTTCCATCATACGAAATAAATTATTATTCGTAATCAACGAAATACTTAGGCTGAAGTATCATGCCAGAAAGGAGTACCGTTAAAAGTATATTCAAAACTTCATACGTTAGTATAATTAGCTTAAACTTTTAAACGAGTTTGATTAGAAGATAAACGGAGTTCGCTTAAAGAAACTTACGAGATATAAGAAATTGTATGAAACTCTTATGGTTATGGTTCCATCATACGAAATAAATCATTATTCATAACAAACGAAATACTTAGGCTAAAGTATCATGCCGGAAAGGAGTACCGTTAATAGTATATTAAAAACTTCATACGTTAGTATAATTAGCTTAAACTTTTAAACGAGTTTGATTAGAAGATAAACGAAGTTCGCTTAAAGAAACTTACGAGATATAAGAAATTGTATGAAACTCTTATGGTTATGGTTCCATCATACGAAATAAATTATTATTCGTAATCAACGAAATACTTAGGCTAAAGTATCATGCTGAAAAGGAGTACCGTTAAAATTATATTAAAAACTTCATACGTTAGTATAATTAGCTTAAACGTTTAAACGAGTTTGATTAGAAGATAAACGGAGTTCGTTTAAAGAAACTTACGAGATATAAGAAATTGTATGAAACTCTTATGGTTTTGGTTCCATCATACGAAATAAATTATTATTCGTAATCAACGAAATACTTAGGCTAAAGTATCATGCCGAAAAGGAGTACCGTTAAAATTATATTTAAAACATCATACGTTAGTATAATTAGCTTAAACTTTTAAACGAGTTTGATTAGAAGATAAACGGAGTTCGCTTAAAGAAACTTAAGAGATATAAGAAATTGTATAAAATTCTTATGGGTGTGTTACCATTATACAAAATAAATTAGTATTCGTAATAAACAAAATACCGAGGCTAAAGTATCATGCCGGAAAGGGGTACCGTTAAAATTATATTATAAACTTCATTCGTTAGTATAATTTGCTTAAACCTTTCAACGAGTTTTATTATAGAAGTTAAACGGAGTTCGTTTGAAGAAACTTACGAGATAGAAGAAATTGTATGAAACTCTTATGGGTGTGGTACCATCACACGAAATAAATTATTACTCGTAATAAACGAAATACTTAGGTTAAAGTATTATGCCGGAAAAGAGTACCGTTAAAAGTATAATATAAACTTCACACGTTATTATAATTAGCTTGAACATTTAAACGATTTTGATTAGAAGATAAACGGAGCTCGCTTAAAAAACTTACGAGATGTAAAAAATTGTATGAAACTCTTATGGGTGTGGTACAATCATACGAAATAAATTATTATTCGTAATCAACAAAATACTTAGGCTAAAGTATCATGCCGGAAAGGAGTACCGTTAAAAGTATATTAAAAACTTCATACGTTAGTATAATTAGCTTAAACTTTTAAACGAGTTTGATTAGAAGATAAACGAAGTTCGCTTAAAGAAACTTACGAGATATAAGAAATTGTATGAAACTCTTATGGTTATGGTTCCATCATACGAAATAAATTATTATTCGTAATCAACGAAATACTAAGGCTAAAGTATCATGCTGAAAAGGAGTACCGTTAAAATTATATTAAAAACTTCATACGTTAGTATAATTAGCTTAAACGTTTAAACAAGTTTGATTAGAAGATAAACGGAGTTCGGTTAAAGAAACTTACGAGATATAAGAAATTGTATAAAACTCTTATGGTTTTGGTTCCATCATACGAAATAAAGTATTATTCGTAATCAACAAAATAATTAGGCTAAAGTATCACGCCGGAAACGAGTACCGTTAAAACTATATTAAAAACTTCATACGTTAGTATAATTAGCTTAAAATTTTAAACGAGTTTGATTGGAAGATAAACGGAGTTTGTTTAAAGAAACTTACGAGATATAAGAAATTATGAAACTCTTATGGTTGTGGTTCCATCATACGAAATAAATTATTATTCGTAATCAACGAAATACTTAGGCTGAAGTATCATGCCAGAAAGGAGTACCGTTAAAAGTATATTCAAAACTTCATACGTTAGTATAATTAGCTTAAACTTTTAAACGAGTTTGATTAGAAGATAAACGGAGTTCGCTTAAAGAAACTTACGAGATATAAGAAATTGTATGAAACTCTTATGGTTATGGTTCCATCATACGAAATAAATCATTATTCATAACAAACGAAATACTTAGGCTAAAGTATCATGCCGGAAAGGAGTACCGTTAATAGTATATTAAAAACTTCATACGTTAGTATAATTAGCTTAAACTTTTAAACGAGTTTGATTAGAAGATAAACGAAGTTCGCTTAAAGAAACTTACGAGATATAAGAAATTGTATGAAACTCTTATGGTTATGGTTCCATCATACGAAATAAATTATTATTCGTAATCAACGAAATACTTAGGCTAAAGTATCATGCTGAAAAGGAGTACCGTTAAAATTATATTAAAAACTTCATACGTTAGTATAATTAGCTTAAACGTTTAAACGAGTTTGATTAGAAGATAAACGGAGTTCGTTTAAAGAAACTTACGAGATATAAGAAATTGTATGAAACTCTTATGGTTTTGGTTCCATCATACGAAATAAATTATTATTCGTAATCAACGAAATACTTAGGCTAAAGTATCATGCCGAAAAGGAGTACCGTTAAAATTATATTTAAAACATCATACGTTAGTATAATTACCTTAAACTTTTAAACGAGTTTGATTAGAAGATAAACGGAGTTCGCTTAAAGAAACTTAAGAGATATAAGAAATTGTATAAAATTCTTATGGGTGTGTTACCATTATACAAAATAAATTAGTATTCGTAATAAACAAAATACCGAGGCTAAAGTATCATGCCGGAAAGGGGTACCGTTAAAATTATATTATAAACTTCATTCGTTAGTATAATTTGCTTAAACCTTTCAACGAGTTTTATTATAGAAGTTAAACGGAGTTCGTTTGAAGAAACTTACGAGATAGAAGAAATTGTATGAAACTCTTATGGGTGTGGTACCATCACACGAAATAAATTATTACTCGTAATAAACGAAATACTTAGGTTAAAGTATTATGCCGGAAAAGAGTACCGTTAAAAGTATAATATAAACTTCACACGTTATTATAATTAGCTTGAACATTTAAACGATTTTGATTAGAAGATAAACGGAGCTCGCTTAAAAAACTTACGAGATGTAAAAAATTGTATGAAACTCTTATGGGTGTGGTTCAATCATACGAAATAAATTATTATTCGTAATCAACAAAATACTTAGGCTAAAGTATCATGCCGGAAAGGAGTACCGTTAAAAGTATATTAAAAACTTCATACGTTAGTATAATTAGCTTAAACTTTTAAACGAGTTTGATTAGAAGATAAACGAAGTTCGCTTAAAGAAACTTACGAGATATAAGAAATTGTATGAAACTCTTATGGTTATGGTTCCATCATACGAAATAAATTATTATTCGTAATCAACGAAATACTTAGGCTAAAGTATCATGCTGAAAAGGAGTACCGTTAAAATTATATTAAAAACTTCATACGTTAGTATAATTAGCTTAAACGTTTAAACAAGTTTGATTAGAAGATAAACGGAGTTCGGTTAAAGAAACTTACGAGATATAAGAAATTGTATGAAACTCTTATGGTTTTGGTTCCATCATACGAAATAAATTATTATTCGTAATCAACGAAATACTTAGGCTAAAGTATCATGCCGAAAAGGAGTACCGTTAAAATTATATTTAAAACATCATACGTTAGTATAATTAGCTTAAACTTTTAAACGAGTTTGATTAGAAGATAAACGGAGTTCGCTTAAAGAAACTTAAGAGATATAAGAAATTGTATAAAATTCTTATGGGTGTGTTACCATTATACAAAATAAATTAGTATTCGTAATAAACAAAATATCGAGGCTAAAGTATCATGCCGGAAAGGGGTACCGTTAAAATTATATTATAAACTTCATTCGTTAGTATAATTTGCTTAAACCTTTCAACGAGTTTTATTATAGAAGTTAAACGGAGTTCGTTTGAAGAAACTTACGAGATAGAAGAAATTGTATGAAACTCTTATGGGTGTGGTACCATCACACGAAATAAATTATTACTCGTAATAAACGAAATACTTAGGCTAAAGTATTATGCCGGAAAAGAGTACCGTTAAAAGTATAATATAAACTTCACACGTTATTATAATTAGCTTGAACATTTAAACGATTTTGATTAGAAGATAAACGGAGTTCGCTTAAAGAAACTTACAAGATGTAAGAAATTGTATGAAACTCTTATGGTTATGGTTCCATCATACGAAATAAATTATCATTCGTATTAAACGTAATACTTAGGATAAAGTATCATACCGGAAAGGTGTACCGTTAAAAGTATATTATAAACTTCATACGTTAGTATAATTAGCTTAAACTTTTAAACAAGTTTGATTAGAAGATAAATGGAGTTCATTTGAAGAAACTTAAGAGATATAAGAAATTGTTTAAAATTCTTATGGGTGTGGTACCATCATACAAAATAAATTAGTATTCGTAATAAACAAAATACCGAGGCTAAACTATCATGCCGGAAAGGAGTACCGTTAAAATTATATTATAAACTTCATTCGGTAGTATAATTTGCTTAAACCTTTCAACGAGTTTTATTATAGAAGATAAACGGAGTTCGTTTGAAGAAACTTACGAGATAGAAGAAATTGTATGAAACTGTTATGGTTGATGTTACATCATACGAAATAAATTATTATTCGTAATCAACAAAATAATTAGGCTAAAGTATCACGCCGGAAACGAGTACCGTTAAAACTATATTAAAAACTTCATACGTTAGTATAATTAGCTTAAAATTTTAAACGAGTTTGATTGGAAGATAAACGGAGTTTGTTTAAAGAAACTTACGAGATATAAGAAATTATGAAACTCTTATGGTTGTGGTTCCATCATACGAAATAAATTATTATTCGTAATCAACGAAATACTTAGGCTGAAGTATCATGCCAGAAAGGAGTACCGTTAAAAGTATATTCAAAACTTCATACGTTAGTATAATTAGCTTAAACTTTTAAACGAGTTTGATTAGAAGATAAACGGAGTTCGCTTAAAGAAACTTACGAGATATAAGAAATTGTATGAAACTCTTATGGTTATGGTTCCATCATACGAAATAAATCATTATTCATAACAAACGAAATACTTAGGCTAAAGTATCATGCCGGAAAGGAGTACCGTTAATAGTATATTAAAAACTTCATACGTTAGTATAATTAGCTTAAACTTTTAAACGAGTTTGATTAGAAGATAAACGAAGTTCGCTTAAAGAAACTTACGAGATATAAGAAATTGTATGAAACTCTTATGGTTATGGTTCCATCATACGAAATAAATTATTATTCGTAATCAACGAAATACTTAGGCTAAAGTATCATGCTGAAAAGGAGTACCGTTAAAATTATATTAAAAACTTCATACGTTAGTATAATTAGCTTAAACGTTTAAACGAGTTTGATTAGAAGATAAACGGAGTTCGTTTAAAGAAACTTACGAGATATAAGAAATTGTATGAAACTCTTATGGTTTTGGTTCCATCATACGAAATAAATTATTATTCGTAATCAACGAAATACTTAGGCTAAAGTATCATGCCGAAAAGGAGTACCGTTAAAATTATATTTAAAACATCATACGTTAGTATAATTAGCTTAAACTTTTAAACGAGTTTGATTAGAAGATAAACGGAGTTCGCTTAAAGAAACTTAAGAGATATAAGAAATTGTATAAAATTCTTATGGGTGTGTTACCATTATACAAAATAAATTAGTATTCGTAATAAACAAAATACCGAGGCTAAAGTATCATGCCGGAAAGGGGTACCGTTAAAATTATATTATAAACTTCATTCGTTAGTATAATTTGCTTAAACCTTTCAACGAGTTTTATTATAGAAGTTAAACGGAGTTCGTTTGAAGAAACTTACGAGATAGAAGAAATTGTATGAAACTCTTATGGGTGTGGTACCATCACACGAAATAAATTATTACTCGTAATAAACGAAATACTTAGGTTAAAGTATTATGCCGGAAAAGAGTACCGTTAAAAGTATAATATAAACTTCACACGTTATTATAATTAGCTTGAACATTTAAACGATTTTGATTAGAAGATAAACGGAGCTCGCTTAAAAAACTTACGAGATGTAAAAAATTGTATGAAACTCTTATGGGTGTGGTTCAATCATACGAAATAAATTATTATTCGTAATCAACAAAATACTTAGGCTAAAGTATCATGCCGGAAAGGAGTACCGTTAAAAGTATATTAAAAACTTCATACGTTAGTATAATTAGCTTAAACTTTTAAACGAGTTTGATTAGAAGATAAACGAAGTTCGCTTAAAGAAACTTACGAGATATAAGAAATTGTATGAAACTCTTATGGTTATGGTTCCATCATACGAAATAAATTATTATTCGTAATCAACGAAATACTTAGGCTAAAGTATCATGCTGAAAAGGAGTACCGTTAAAATTATATTAAAAACTTCATACGTTAGTATAATTAGCTTAAACGTTTAAACAAGTTTGATTAGAAGATAAACGGAGTTCGGTTAAAGAAACTTACGAGATATAAGAAATTGTATGAAACTCTTATGGTTTTGGTTCCATCATACGAAATAAATTATTATTCGTAATCAACGAAATACTTAGGCTAAAGTATCATGCCGAAAAGGAGTACCGTTAAAATTATATTTAAAACATCATACGTTAGTATAATTAGCTTAAACTTTTAAACGAGTTTGATTAGAAGATAAACGGAGTTCGCTTAAAGAAACTTAAGAGATATAAGAAATTGTATAAAATTCTTATGGGTGTGTTACCATTATACAAAATAAATTAGTATTCGTAATAAACAAAATATCGAGGCTAAAGTATCATGCCGGAAAGGGGTACCGTTAAAATTATATTATAAACTTCATTCGTTAGTATAATTTGCTTAAACCTTTCAACGAGTTTTATTATAGAAGTTAAACGGAGTTCGTTTGAAGAAACTTACGAGATAGAAGAAATTGTATGAAACTCTTATGGGTGTGGTACCATCACACGAAATAAATTATTACTCGTAATAAACGAAATACTTAGGCTAAAGTATTATGCCGGAAAAGAGTACCGTTAAAAGTATAATATAAACTTCACACGTTATTATAATTAGCTTGAACATTTAAACGATTTTGATTAGAAGATAAACGGAGTTCGCTTAAAGAAACTTACAAGATGTAAGAAATTGTATGAAACTCTTATGGTTATGGTTCCATCATACGAAATAAATTATCATTCGTATTAAACGTAATACTTAGGATAAAGTATCATACCGGAAAGGTGTACCGTTAAAAGTATATTATAAACTTCATACGTTAGTATAATTAGCTTAAACTTTTAAACAAGTTTGATTAGAAGATAAATGGAGTTCATTTGAAGAAACTTAAGAGATATAAGAAATTGTTTAAAATTCTTATGGGTGTGGTACCATCATACAAAATAAATTAGTATTCGTAATAAACAAAATACCGAGGCTAAACTATCATGCCGGAAAGGAGTACCGTTAAAATTATATTATAAACTTCATTCGGTAGTATAATTTGCTTAAACCTTTCAACGAGTTTTATTATAGAAGATAAACGGAGTTCGTTTGAAGAAACTTACGAGATAGAAGAAATTGTATGAAACTGTTATGGTTGATGTTACATCATACGAAATAAATTATTATTCGTAATCAACAAAATAATTAGGCTAAAGTATCACGCCGGAAACGAGTACCGTTAAAACTATATTAAAAACTTCATACGTTAGTATAATTAGCTTAAAATTTTAAACGAGTTTGATTGGAAGATAAACGGAGTTCGTTTAAAGAAACTTACGAGATATAAGAAATTGTATAAAACTCTTATGGTTGTGGTTCCATCATACGAAATAAATTATTATTCGTAATCAACGAAATATTTAGCCTAAAGTATCATGTTGGAAAGGAGTACCGTTAAAAGTATATTAAAAACTTCATACGTTAGTATAATTAGCTTAAACGTTTAAACGAGTTTGATTAGAAAATAAACGGATTTCGCTTAAAGAAACTTACGAGATATAAGAAATTGTATGAAACTCTTATGGTTATGGTTCCATCATACGAAATAAATTATTATTCGTAATCAACGAAATACTTACGCTAAAGTATCATGCCGAAAAGGAGTACCGTTAAAATTATATTAAAAACTTCATACGTTAGTATAATTATCTTAAACGTTTAAACGAGTTTGATTAGATGATAAACGGAGTTCGTTTGAAGAAACTTACGAGATATAAGAAATTGTATGAAACTCTTATGGTTATGGTTCCATCATACGAAATAAATTATCATTCGTAATAAACGAAATACTTAGGATAAAGTATCATATACAGGAAAGGTGTACCGTTAAAAGTATATTATAAACTTCATACGTTAGTATAATTAGCTTAAACTTTTAAACAAGTTTGATTAGAAGATAAATGGAGTTCATTTGAAGAAACTTAAGATATATAAGAAATTGTTTAAAATTCTTATGGGTGTGGTACCTGTTAGGATGTATGGTTATGAGAGTTGTATAGGTTGCTTAGTGTCTAAGGTAAGTGCCGTATGTGTCAAGGTTCTATAGAATAGTATAGAATAGTCTAGAATCATGTGGAATGTGTCTTACAATCCTATATATATAGGATCACTAGTCTCTTGTAAACTTAACTTTGAATTCTAATGAAACTTGCATTACAAGTAATTCTGTTTTTCTGTTATTTCCTTTCATCTTCTTCATTTCTCTCTATCAAACTCATCTAGTAGTTGGTGAGATTGCTGAAATGGTATCAGAGCCACACTGATTCCGCCAATCATTGCCGCTGCAACTGATCTGCTGAAGTCGACGACAATTGAGAAGGATCGTTCTGCTGAAATCGTTGCAGAGTATTGAGGTTTGTTACTTCATTCTCTTCTGAAAGTGTTGAAGATTGAAAAGTCTGTAGTTCGTCGAAACGTTGTGCTGCGATTTGAGATTGTTCGATTGAAGATCTGTTATCTGTTATCTGCTACTGCCGATTGCTGCCATGGATGAACTAATACCATCATTTTTCAATAAGCGTGTATGTCAATTAACAGGGGAGGACAACTTTCAGTCCTGGAAACAGCAAGTTCTACTTGCTGTTAGAGGACTGAATTTAGAAGGATACCTGTTTGGTACTCTGGTTGTTCCGAGGTTGCTGGAAGATGATGAAGGTAACAGGATACCGAATCCTGAATTCTCGAAGTTTGCTCAACAGGATAGCTCCTTAGCTTCTTGGCTGCTTGCATCAATAGCTTCTCCAATTAGCAAAGGACTTGTAGGTTGCATGACAGCTTCTGCGATATGGAACAAGCTGCACCAGAACTTCTCATCCTCTTCGACAACAAGGATCATGAGTCTTTATGACAGACTCAAGGTTCGTAAACTTTTGAATCAATCTATGAGGGATTATTTGACAGAAATTCAGTTGACATGTGACAGCCTTTCAAGCTGTGGTCATCCAATAGAGGAGATGCAACAGATCTCTATCATATTAAACGGAGTAAAAGGACAATATGATAGTGTTGTTGCGGTAATACATGCTAGTCGTAATCCTTATGATCTAGCATCAATTTCTTCTGTTCTTTTAGATGCAGAGGCGAGGCAAAGAGACTCTGTTTTTGATACGTCTGTATTGGCTGCAAATGCTGTGGTTAAGAGTGCTGAAGAGAAACCGATGGTGATAGATTCTGGTCAGACAAATAGCTTCGACTCTGGACAGTCACAGAATCAGTCTAGTTTCACACAGCGTCTACCAGATTATCAACCGACCAACACCTCTTACGGAAGAGGCAGAGGCAGAGGACGTGGCTACGGAAACAACAAGCCGCAATGCCAGCTCTGTGGTAAATTCGGTCATTTGGTAAACAGATGTTATCAAAGGTTTAACATACACTATCAAGGTGTTACAGCAGCTGCGAATGAGAGTATGAGTGTTAACCTTGTCTCTAGCAACTGGAATGATGATGATACATCATCATATGCATCATCTGGAGCAGCTAAGAGTCCTAACAACTTCAGTCTGCCTGGTTCTGGTTATATGACACAACAATCTCAAATTCAGCATCCTGTTTTCAGCTCGCCTCCTGTGTTCAATCAGCCTGCTCAGTCTCCATTTTCTCAACAAATGTTTCCTACTCCTGTGTTCAGTAACTTCATAGCACCTTCGCCTCAACTGTATCCCCCCATGGCGATCATTCCTCCTATGGCTACAATGAATGCAATCAATGCTTCTGCTCCTCCGATTCAGCATTATCAGAACACTGGTTATTCTGCAGGATTTTCTGCAGCCCCGAGTGTATCATCAGCATCTGTGGCTATGGACAACACAACCCAAGCTCATCTAGCATCTACTACTTCAGCTGCAGGAGCTCAAATGGTGGACAAAGCATGGTATCCAGATTCTGGTGCCACGAACCATCTCTCCAATGCAGCTCCGCCAGCAAATGCCTCTCATTCCTATGCAGGTTCAGGTAAAGTACAGGTTGCAAACGGTAGTTTCCTTGACATAACGAGCATTGGTACATCCGTAATCAATACTGCTACTAAACCTCTTATGTTGAATAACCTTCTGTATATTCCTCAGATTACTAAGAACTTGGTTTCTGTTTCGCAGTTTACCAAGGATAATCGGGTTTACTTTGAGTTCCATAACACTCATTGCTTGGTGCGAGATTCTGATACTCATCTTGTGCTTCTTCGTGGACAGGAACACCAAGGCCTTTATAAACTTGATTTCAGCTCTTTTGATAATAATAATAGGTGTTCCTTAGATAGAAGATCTGAGTGTTTTTCGTCAATAAAGTGTAATGATGATTTACTGAACTCTTCTTTGAGCTGTAATATGAATCGAATAAAGGTTTCTCCTGAGATTTTACATCAAAGGCTTGGACACCCTTCGCAACAAGTGCTGTCTCTTATAATAAAGCATGCTAATTGGAATATGAGTGCTCATTTACCTCATTGTATGGCATGTGCTGTAGGAAAAAGCTGCAAGTTACCATTTTATGATTCAGTTACTGAGTATGAAAACCCACTTGATCTTCTTGAAATGGATCTTTGGGGACCAGCTCCTGTTGTTTCGAATGGCAACATTTACTATCTCAGTATCATTGATGTATTTACTCGGATCTATTTTCTTAAAAAGAAGAGTGATGTTTCTGTTGTGTTCCCGCAGTTTCATAGGGCTGTGGAAAATCAGCTGGGATACAAGATCAAGTCGGTACAAACAGATGGTGGTGGAGAGTTCAAAGCACTGGCTTCATACATGACTCAATACGGTATTAATCACAGGTTCACCTGTCCTTACACCTCAGAACAGAACGGTATAGTTGAAAGAAAACATAGACATATAGTCGAGATGGGTTTGACATTAATTAAACAAGCTGCATTACCTTTTCAATATTGGACTGATGCATTCTTTACAGCTGTGTTTCTTATTAACAGATTACCTACAAAAGCATTGAAGAACAGTTCACCTCATGAAAAGCTGTTTTCAAAAACACCTGACTATGAGTTCCTAAGAGTGTTTGGATGCCTCTGTTTTCCGTTGATTAGGCCATTTAACAAACATAAGATGGATTATAGATCGACGCCGTGTGTGTTCATTGGATATTGCTCAAATCAACATGGCTACAAGTGTTTAGATGATTCAGGACGTATATATATATCTAGACATGTGAAGTTTAACGAAAATGTCTTTCCGTTTGCAGACAAAGCAGGCTCGTTTATGCAGTCTGGTGCTGTCAAAAATACAGCAACTTCTCTTCCTTTTTTCCTTCCATTTAATTCTACTCTATGCAATGCTTTAGATGATGATCTTGTTCATAATGAATCTGCAGCTCAGGACAACATTTCAGCTGACAGCATTCCTATTCCATCCGGGTATGTTCGTCAATCTGATTCTGAACCATCAAATGTTGTTCATGGTGATACTACGGCTATACAGTCTTCTGAGGAGGATATGTCTCGAAGACAAGAGAAGGGTAACTCATCCTCACCTGTTATATCTTTAGAAACTGAGAATCAACCTACGGTGAGGTATGTTATTCAAGACTCTGACTCTACTCTTGTCCCAGCACCTACAAGTACTGAAGATTTGCAGCATGTAATCAATGTGTCCTTACCTAGTTCAGCTGGTTTATCTGATTTAAATGTGACTATTCCTAGTTCTTCAGCTAGAGTCAATAATCATTCGATGCAAACCAGGTCTAAGACAAAGTCTCTTGCTGCTCTTACTGTGTCTAAGGTTGATAATAGTGATGCTGATATGCATGAACCATCTGATATTCATGTTGCTATGCAATCTGGTGTGTGGTCATCTGCTGTTAATGATGAATTGAATGCTTTGATTGCTAATGATACGTGGAAACTGGTTACTTTACCTAGTGGTAGGATACCTATAGGGTGTAAGTGGCTTTTTAAGATTAAACGCAATTCTGATGGGTCTGTTGCTCGTCATAAGGCTCGTCTTGTTGCAAAAGGATTTTCTCAAAAAACTGGATTTGATTTTCAGGACACCTTTAGCCCTGTGGTTAAGGCACCAACTGTTCGGATCATTCTAACATTGGCAATGACTCACAAGTGGCAACTTAGACAAGTAGATGTCAATAATGCTTTTTTGCATGGTGAACTTGCGGAGGATGTTTATATGATTCAACCACCCGGTTTTGAAAAGTGTGATGATCATGGGAATGTGTTAGTTTGCAAGCTTAATAAAGCCTTATATGGTCTCAAACAAGCTCCGAGAGCTTGGTTTGAGAGGCTTAAGTGTTTTTTGTTGAACAACTTAGACTTTTCTGTTTCGTTAGCTGATAACTGTCTGTTTATCCGTAAATCTACTGCTGGAACTGTGTTTCTTCTTGTCTATGTTGATGATATAGTCATTACGGGAAGTGATACGAATGATATAGAATCTGTCATTAGCAGAATTAACAGTGAGTTCAAATTGAAAGACTTAGGGACTCTTAACTATTTTGGGGGGATGGATGTGCAGGTTATGGAAGATTGTTTATTGCTTGGACAGTGAAAGTACATTTTGGATTTGTTATCCAAAGCTGGTGTGTCAAATGCTGCAGCCTTACCAACACCTATGTCTGGAAACTTTCTAGCTAAGGTTGCTGAAGATCAAGGTAAGTCTCCTCCGGCTGATGAGTTTCTGTATAGAAGTATCATGGGTGCTCTACAACATGTATGTGTTACAAGACCAGACATTCATTTTGCTGTGAATAAATTGAGTCAATATATGCAGCATTCCTTGATGTGTCACTGGAAAGCTGTTCTCCGTGTACTTCGATACCTTAAAGGAACACTTGATCATGGTCTGTTATTTCGTGCTAATCCAGTTGCTTCCTCTGATGTAGTTCTGATCTCGTATGCTGATGCTGACTGGGGCAGTGATCTAGTCGATCGAAAATCTGTTTCAGGACATTATTTACTTCTTAATTGTAATCCTGTGGTTTGGAGTTCTAAGAAGCAACCAGTGATATCTCGTTCATCAGCTGAAGCTGAATATAGGGCCATTACGAATGCGGTTTGTGAAATTATGTGGGTGGTGTCTTTACTATCTGAGTTGGATATAAAACTAACTGCTGTACCTATTGTTTGGTGTGATAATACAGGTGCAGTGGCTCTCTCTGAAAATCCAATTCATCATTCGAAAATGAAGCATGTTGAGATAGATTTATGTTTTGTCAGAGAAAAAGTTCAAAGCGGACAGGTTTTGGTGAACTATGTGCCTGCTACAGAACAGGTTGCTGACATTCTGACAAAGCCAATCACGGAAAAACAATTTGTCTCATTTCGACAGAAGCTGGGTGTGATGTCATTTGAAGAACTGGTGCCCTGTTCTGTAAGTACCAAGTGTGTTGTTGGGTCTTTGTCTGATGATTCTGATTTAGAGATATAGGATATGATGTGTTGATGGTATTACGATTGATTTGGTAGTTTCATGGTTGATTAGGATGTTTTCAAGCTGTTTTTTTTTAATTTGATGCTCTGTTCCACCTGATATGCTGCATTCTTTCTTTCTGTGTCTCATGAGTTTGTTTATCATTGGATCTTGATATTTGAGCTGGTCCTCATTTGTGTATACTGTCTATACATATGTTGAGCATTGATAATATCTGTTGGTTTGTGATTCAGAAGTTGTTGTTTACTGATTCAGCTTGTTGATTGTCTGATTAGTTCAGATAGAATCTTTGCTACTCTTCCTAGCAATATTATGAGATTGCTCGTTTGGTAATAGCGGTACATTGCTGTTTTCTGTTCTATGTCTGGATCTCGGTTTGAATGGGATTGACAGACTTCACATTCTGGCATAGGGTGGAGTTTGAATCCAAAAATAACACTTCTCAAAGAAAACATTCAAGCAACTTTGAGATGCTGTTTGAGGATGTAATGATGGAGGAAAATGGAAACCTACCAACTCCATTGGTAAGATAGAGGTAAATGAAAACCTCTCTGTCAGATATAGATTAAAAAAAAAAATTCAAATCAAAGGAGACAAGTTCAAGAAGGCTTCGAGAAGTCCTGATGAAAAAAAATGAAATAGGTGGTGTCTGTCTTTGCCATTCAACTGATTGATCTGTGTCGTGAATGCGAAGACTGTCTTGTTGCTGTTATATCCAGAATGACAATTCTGTATATTGGTATGGTTGATCTGGTGAAGGTTGATCTTGGTACTAGTCTGACAATCAGTATGATGAATTAGTAGATCAGTGACTTTTGTTTCTCGAATAACAGGTGTTGTTAATGGTTTCTATGTGTATGGTATGGTATGCAGAATGAAGATGCAGAGATTTAAAGATAATGAGTCAATGTTATTCAAGGACATTTGATTGACACAAAGAAGATGAAGGTGGTATGTTAGGTGAAGCTGAAAAAAAATCAAATTTCAAATTTCAGAATCAAACTTCTTGAGGGAATGTTAGGATGTATGGTTATGAGAGTTGTATAGGTTGCTTAGTGTCTAAGGTAAGTGCCGTATGTGTCAAGGTACTATAGAATAGTATAGAATAGTCTAGAATCATGTGGAATGTGTCTTACAATCCTATATATATAGGATCACTAGTCTCTTGTAAACTTAACTTTGAATGCTAATGAAACTTGCATTACAAGTAATTCTGTTTTTCTGTTATTTCTGTTATTTCCTTTCATCTTCTTCATTTCTCTCTATCAAACTCATCTAGTAGTTGGTGAGATTGCTGAAAGTACCATCATACAAAATAAATTAGTATTCGTAATAAACAAAATACCGAGGCTAAACTATCATGCCGGAAAGGAGTACCGTTAAAATTATATTATAAACTTCATTCGGTAGTATAATTTGCTTAAACCTTTCAACGAGTTTTATTATAGAAGATAAACGGAGTTCGTTTGAAGAAATTGACGAGATAGAAGAAATTGTATGAAACTGTTATGGTTGATGTTACATCATACGAAATAAATTATTATTCGTAATCAACAAAATACTTAGGCTAAAGTATCATGCCGGAAACGAGTACCGTTAAAACTATATTAAAAACTTCATACGTTAGTATAATTAGCTTAAACTTTTAAACGAGTTTGATTAGAAGATAAACGGAGTTCGTTTAAAGAAACTTACGAGATATAAGAAATTGTATGAAACTCTTATGGTTTTGGTTCCATCATACGAAATAAATTATTATTCGTAATCAACGAAATACTTAGGCTAAAGTATCATGCCGAAAAGGAATACCGTTAAAATTATATTAAAAACTTCATACGTTAGTATAATTAGCTTAAACTTTTAAACGAGTTTGATTAGATGATAAACGGAGTTCGCTTAAAGAAACTTAAGAGATATAAGAAATTGTATAAAATTCTTATGGGTGTGTTACCATTATACAAAATAAATTAGTATTCGTAATAAACAAAATACCGAGGCTAAAGTATCATGCCGGAAAGGGGTACCGTTAAAATTATATTATAAACTTCATTCGTTAGTATAATTTGCTTAAACCTTTCAACGAGTTTTATTATAGAAGTTAAACGGAGTTTGTTTGAAGAAACTTACGAGATAGAAGAAATTGTATGAAACTCTTATGGGTGTGGTACCATCACACGAAATAAATTATTCCTCGTAATAAACGAAATACTTAGGCTAAAGTTATATGCCGGAAAAGAGTACCGTTAAAAGTATAATATAAACTTCACACGTTATTATAATTAGCTTGAACATTTAAACGATTTTGATTAGAAGATAAACGGAGTTCGCTTAAAGAAACTTACGAGATGTAAGAAATTGTATGAAACTCTTATGGTTATGGTTCCATCATACGAAATAAATTATCATTCGTATTAAACGTAATACTTAGGATAAAGTATCATACCGGAAAGGTGTACCGTTAAATGTATATTATAAACTTCATACGTTAGTATAATTAGCTTAAACTTTTAAACAAGTTTGATTAGAAGATAAATGGAGTTCATTTGAAGAAACTTAAGAGATATAAGAAATTGTTTCAAATTCTTATGGGTGTGGTACCATCATACAAAATAAATTAGTATTCGTAATAAACAAAATACCGAGGCTAAACTATCATGCCGGAAAGGAGTACCGTTAAAATTATATTATAAACTTCATTCGGTAGTATAATTTGCTTAAACCTTTCAACGAGTTTTATTATAGAAGATAAACGGAGTTCGTTTGAAGAAACTTACGAGATAGAAGAAATTGTACGAAACTGTTATGGTTGATGTTACATCATACGAAATAAATTATTATTCGTAATCAACAAAATAATTAGGCTAAAGTATCACGCCAGAAACGAGTACCGTTAAAACTATATTAAAAACTTCATACGTTAGTATAATAATTAGCTTAAAATTTTAAACGAGTTTGATTGGAAGATAAACGGAGTTCGTTTAAAGAAACTTACGAGATATAAGAAATTGTATGAAAGTCTTATGGTTATGGTTCCATCATATGAAATAAATTATTATTCGTAATCAACGAAATAGGCTAAAGTATCATGCCGAAAAGGAGTACCGTTAAAATTATATTAAAAACTTCATACGTTAGTATAATTAGCTTAAACTTTTAAACGAGTTTGATTAGAAGATAAACGGAGTTCGCTTAAAGAAACTTAAGCGATATAAGAAATTGTATAAAATTCTTATGGGTGTGTTACCATTATACAAAATAAATTAGTATTCGTAATAAAAAAAAATACCGAGGCTAAAGTATCATGCCGGAAAGGGGTACCGTTAAAATTATATTATAAACTTCATTCGTTAGTATAATTTGCTTAAACCTTTCAACGAGTTTTATTATAGAAGTTAAACGGAGTTCGTTTGAAGAAACTTACGAGATAGAAGAAATTGTATGAAACTCTTATGGGTGTGGTACCATCACACGAAATAAATTATTACTCGTAATAAACGAAATACTTAGGCTAAAGTATTATGCCGGAAAAGAGTACCGTTAAAAGTATAATATAAACTTCACACGTTATTATAATTAGCTTGAACATTTAAACAATTTTGATTAGAAGATAAACGGAGTTCGCTTAAAGAAACTTACGAGATGTAAGAAATTGTATGAAATGTTAAGATCTTTAGATCAAAAACATAAGAGAAAAATAGATAAAACTGAAATAGATATTATTTCTACTTGACCTATTGTTACACCGAATGTATATATATTTATATCCTAAAACTAGCCGTTGGTAACTTCCTATCTATATCTCACTCTATATATATAATATATAATATATAATATATAATATATATATATATATATATATATCCTTAATCTTCGGCATAACTATACTTATATCCTAACATTCTCCATACTTGATTTGCTTTTGAAAAAAACTTTGAATTCCTTTGCCTCCTTGAACTCCTTTGTCTCGTTTGAACACATGAATCAACGATTTTAGTTCTGATAATCCATTGATGCTTCTCTGACTGACCAGTCTCTCTAGCTATCTATCATTCAAGCCAAAGCACTAGTTTTTCTTCACACACAAATGTATCCATATCAAACAGATTAAAAAAACACAATCTTATACTCATAATGCAGTTATATTAGAACCTTCACTTATGATATTATCATAAGCACACATCATGAATCATCCACTCAATGTTTTCTCTATAAAGACTCCTACAAATGTATCATAGATTACACATCAAATATATCTCACACATGTACTTAACATAACTGAACAATTTCTTTGATATTCATCACATCATCATACTAACCTAACACCAGTCTTCCTTTCTCTGCTTTATCTATCATTTTTCTGAATATTTGATTGAGAGTTTGATTTTTTTCTTTCTCTCTTTTTATGTATATATATATTTTTTTTCACTGCAGTTATTTTACCTTGACAGAAGAGTTTTAGCTCTTATCTTACCAATACAGTTGGATGGTTTCAGCCATCATCTTTTCTTCCTCAAGAGTATGAACACAAGTATCTTGTCGTTCTCTTGTGCACATAACTCTATTTTTGGAATCAAACTGTACCCTATGTCAAGTCAGTGATCTTGATATTTCTTGAGGTGCAGAGAAGAGGACGAACAGGTATAAATGGCAATAAAAATGATGAGAAAACTCAAAGAAAAGCAGTTACATACCAGTACAAGATAAAGAAAATTCAATGGAACTCACTGATGCATAATAAGGAGGATTTATGGAAAACAGAGTAATGACAACAAATGTAATGCTCATCTAGATGACATCAATGATCATGAACTATTAACTGCATAATGAAATAATCATGATGCCTTAAATCTGATTGAATAAGATCATTCAATGGAATAGAACAAGGTACTTTTAAGACTACAAACGATACCAGCTGCTGAAAGGACAGATCAAGTCATAGATACATACAAGAATTACCTGAACCTATTCATGTGCTCAATGCAGAGGTGAAGACAACTCCTGAAGTTCTTGAACCGAAAACACACCAAGCTTCTTTCTCCATGGCACAAATGTCTTTTCTGTTAATGGTTTCGTTAACACATCAGCCACATTCTCATTGGCAGGACACAAAGTTGACTATGAGTTCCCCAGATTGAACTTTTTCTCGGATGAAGAACAGATCAATCTCCACATGCTTCATCTTTGAATGATGAACCGGATTTTCTGACAATGCTACAGCACTGGTATTATCACTCCATATCACCGGAGGAGATGGCAGAGTCAAACCTATTTCCAGAAGAAGAGACTTCACCCACAGGATTTCACACACAGAATTAGCAATCGCATGGAATTCGGCTTCAGCACTGGACCTAGAAACCACTGACTGCTTCTTGGAGCTCCAGATGATGGGGTTACCATTGAGGAGAAGATAGTGGCCAGAGATGGACTTCCTATCAAGAACATCACCTCCCCAATCAGCATCTGCAAAAGAAACCAGTGACACATCAGTAGAGGAACAAGGAGCTGAGCGAAACAACAAACCATGATCCAGTGTGCCTTTCAAATATCGAATGACATGAATAACAGCAGACCAATGACTAGAGCACGGTGCCTGCATATACTGACTTAACTTGTTGACAGCAAAGTTAATGTCAGGCCTGGTGATACATATATGCTGCAATGCACCTATAGTACTTCTATAGAGAGACTCATCATGAAACAATTCAGTACACTGATCCATACCTGAGCGAGTGATGCACGTACCTGTCATAGGAGTAGGAAAAACATTTGCATCAGACAAACCAACCTTAGATATCAGCTCCTGAATATACTTCTTTTGATTAAGAAGCAAATAGTCTTCTCCAGTGGAAACTTCCATTCCTAAAAAATAATTGAGATTCCCCAGATCTTTTAGCTTGAAGTGATCATTGATGGAACAAATAACTTGTTCAACCATTGAAGAGGATGAACCTGTGATGACAATATCATCTACATAAACAAGTAACAAAACAAAACCATGATCAGATTTCTTAATGAACAAACAACTATCAGCAGTAGAAACATGAAAGCAAAGAGACTGAATAAGATAGGATTTCAATTTTTCAAACCAGGCACGCGGAGCCTGCTTCAAACCATATAGGGCTTTTTGTAACTTGCAAACCAAAAGAGCAGAACCAGATGACGAAGGCTGCTCAAAACCAGGCGGTTGCACCATGTAAACCTCCTCGGTCAGATCTCCATGAAGAAATGCATTATTGATGTCCACCTGCCGTAAGCACCACTTATGAGTTAGCGCAAGAGACAATACAATCCGAACAGTTGCAGCCTTCACAACAGGACTGAAAGTATCCTGAAAATCAAATCCAGCCTTCTGGGAAAAACCTTTAGCAACTAGCCGAGCCTTGTGCCTAGCTATGCTTCCATCTGCATGTCTTTTAATTTTGAACAACCACTTACACCCAATGGGAATCCTTCCAGCAGGCAGAGAAACCACAGACCATGTTTTATTATCTAGCAAGGCACTCATCTCATCATGAACAGCATTGGCCCACTGTGGAGAAAGCAAGGCTTCATGAATGGACAGAGGTTCTCTGGAAGATAAATCCTCAATAGAAACACAAGTAGACGTAAGAGCTTGTAAAGATGCCTTGGATCGTGTCATCATTGGATGAGTGCTCAATACAGGAGCAGATGATTGAGCCTTTAACAAAGAACCAGATGCAAGTGGATTTGGCATCGAAGAGGGTAATGATTCTAACTGAGATACAGGGACTAAGGAGTCATGATCAGGAACATACCGCACAGACGCAGGTGCAGAGGAAGAAGTGTCCACACACTGATGTTGAGGTGGAGAACAAGCAGATGAAGAGGGGGATACCACCGATTGAAAAGGAGCAGAGTCATGGGATGTTGGAATATCAGGAGAAACTGCAGAAGATCCGTCAGACTGAAATATAGAATCAATAGGAATAAAAAAAGGTTTTGAAGCTGGAACAGATTTAGGAGAAAGAGAACCAAAGAACTCACCATGAGGATCAGCAAAAGGAAATGTCATTTCATGAAAAACAACATTTCTAGAGACATAGATCCTACCAGACGATGAGAGACATTTATACCCATGATGCTTAGAGCAATATCCCAGAAAAACACAAGCCTCAGAACGAAAAGAAAATTTGTGATTCTTAAACGGTCTGAGATGAGGAAAACATAATGAACCAAAGACACGAAGAAAAGAGTAATCAGGTTTAGTTTTAAATAAAACCTCATGGGGAAAAAGATTACCGATGGAAGATGAAGGTAGACGATTAATGAGAAAGGTAGACGTGAAGAAAGCATCTGTCCAGTAATGAAGAGGAACAGATGACTGAGCAAGAAGAGTCAGGCCAAGCTCCACAATATGACGATGCTTGCGTTCCACCATACCATTCTGTTGACTGGTGTAGGGACAGGTGACACGATGCATAATTCCATGTTGAGCAAGATAAGAGGACAAGAACTGAAACTCCCCACCACCATCAGACTGAACAGCTTTCAGAGAACAACCAAGTTGCTTTTCGGCCAGTACATGGAACTCTTGAAACGCCTGAGCAGCATCACTCTTCTTGCCCAAAAAATAAATCCACGTATACCTACTGTAAGCATCAACCACACTAAGATAATAGTTAGAATTGCTGGATGTGTATGGAGAGGGTCCCCAAACATCAATCTGAACCAGTTCAAGAGGAGCATTATATTGAGTTTCAGACGACAAATGAGGTTGATGTTTACTTTTACCTATAGCACAAGCCGAACATTCAGAAAAAATATGTTTAACAGGAATATCATGAAGACGCAAAATTTTTGTCAAAATGGAATTCGAAGGATGTCCAAGTCTCATGTGCCACAACTGAGATGAACCTTTGGGACTTAAGGATGCAACAAAACATTTAAAAGAAGAAGAAAGATCATCATTCATCAGATCACTATCAACATTCACACAATCAGAATTAGTTGTAGGTCCAGCATATAAAGAATCATTATCAACCAAAATATTTTTATTGATTAAATTTTGTGAGGATGTAACCCTACTTGGAACAACATTTAGAGTAGAATTCAATTGACCAGGCACTGCAACATTATTATTAATAGAAGGACTACTAAACTGAACCGAATTGACAGATCTAAATGTTGACAGATCAAGTTGATACAAGCCATCACACTCAAATCCGCGAAGAAGCACTCTGTGCGACATGGAATCTCTAACCAAACAATGCGACGCATGAAACTCAAAGTAGACGTCATTGTCCTTGGCAAACTGAGAAACAGAGAGGAGATTCTTAGTAACACTGGGAGTATATAACATATTATTTAACATAAGATGCTTAGACTGAGTAGGAATCATGGAAGATCCAATCGCAGAAATACGTAAAGATGAGCCATTCCCTACCAGTACCTTACATGGACCTGTGTACGGAGATGTCACCTTTGGAACAGGATGAGCATTGGTAAGATGGTTTGTCGCTCCAGAGTCAGGATACCAGTTTGCATCAGTATGAACTACAGGAGCAACACATGCAATATTTGCTTGCGGCGAGGGCAATATGTTGGGTTGACCACTTGATGAGTTGGTTGAGACCATAGGAGAAAAGGCATACGAACCTGATGGCAGGTAATGACCATAGACAGCTGGTGTAGGCGTATGATAAGGAGGAGGATAAACCATAGGAGGTGCAGCCGAAGGCATGGATGGATGAATAACCGGAGCATGATGTGCAACACCAGGAGATGGGGCGATATGTGGAACTAATTGGTGCGGATATGCAGAGGCTGGAGACGGTTGATATGCAGCAACATGACTTTGATATGGAGAGGCATCATCCACTGAATCATCCCATTGAGCAGATGACAGGTTTGCAGAAGGTGTGGAAGAGGATGAATGAGCACGATCGGTGACTCCAGTAAAGTGCACGTTGAATCGTTGATAACATTTATGCACTAGATGTCCAAATTTCCCACATAGTTGACATTGTGTTTTGTTTCCTCCATATCCCCTGCCACGGCCACGTCCTCTGCCAGAATTACCTTGCTGATGATAGGCTCCTGAACTAGAGTGTTGATGTCCTTGATGTTGCGATCGTACCTGATGCGAAGTATTTTCCTCACCAGTGACAGGAGAAGCATTAACAGAGTGCATAGAATCATAAGTTTTTGGACCAGTAGTGTGATTTACCGCAACATTCGCCGTAACAACCGAATCAAAGATCATATCAGACTGCCTAGCTTCGGCATCTAATAGAACCGAGCTCACAGATGCTATATCATAAGGATTCCTACTTGCATGTATTACAGAAATCACATTATCGAACTGACCTTTCACACCATTAAGAATGATCGAAATCTGCTGCATCTCCTCAATTGGATGTCCACAACTGGCGAGACTATCACAAGTAGACTGAATGTCGGTTAGGTAATCACGCATGGACTGATGAAGTAGCTTTCGGACTTTCAGGCGATCATATAAATGCATAATCCGAGTGGTTGATGAAGACGAAAAATCCCTGTGCAGTTTTTTCCAGATAGATGATGCATTCATACAACCAATTAGACCTCGACTAACCTGAGGAGATACAGACGCCAACATCCAAGACGCTAACGAACTGTCGAGCTGCATCGATTTTCCATACGCTGGATTGGCTTGATCACGACCATTGTTGTCACGAACAAATTGTGGAACATCTACGGTTCCATGTAGATATGCTTCAAGATTATATCCACGCACCGCGAGCAGAACTTGTTGCTTCCAGGACTGAAAATTTTCTTCTCCAAGCAATTTTACAACCTTCTTGTTTGCAAACGGTGGAGTAGCGTCTTCCATGGATGACCGCAAGGAAGACGGCGCGGCGAAGGGTTGTGACGACCTAGGGTTGATGCGACCTAGGGTTGCGGCGGCACAGAATCAACCTTGCTCTGATACCATGTTAAGATCTTTAGATCAAAAACATAAGAGAAAAATAGATAAAACTGAAATAGATATTATTTCTACTTGACCTATTGTTACACCGAATGCATATATATATATATCCTAAAACTAGCCGTTGGTAACTTCCTATCTATATCTCACTCTATATATATCTATATATCTATATATATAATATATAATATATATATATATATATATATATATATATCCTTAATCTTCGGCATAACTATACTTATATCCTAACATGAAACTCTTATGGGTGTGGTTCAATCATACGACATAAATTATTATTCGTAATCAACTAAATACTTAGGATAAAGTATCATACCGGAAAGGTGTACCGTTAAAAGTATATTATAAACTTCATACGTTAGTATAATTAGCTTAAACTTTTAAACAAGTTTGATTAGAAGATAAATGGAGTTCATTTGAAGAAACTTAAGAGATATAAGAAATTGTTTAAAATTCTTATGGGTCTACACTATCATGCCGGAAAGGAGTACCGTTAAAATTATATTATAAACTTCATTCGGTAGTATAATTTGCTTAAACCTTTTAACGAGTTTTATTATAGAAGATAAACGGAGTTCGTTTGAAGAAACTTACGAGATAGAAGAAATTGTATGAAACTGTTATGGTTGATGTTACATCATACGAAATAAATTATTATTCGAAATCAACAAAATACTTAGGCTAAAGTATCATGCCGGAAACGAGTACCGTTAAAAGTATAATATAAACTTCACACGTTAGTATAATTAGCTTGAACATTTAAACGATTTTGATTAGAAGATAAACGGAGTTCGCTTAAATAAAACTTACGAGATATAAGAAATTGTATGAAACTCTTATGGTTGTGGTTCCATCATACGAAATAAATTATTATTCGTAATCAACGAAATACTTAGGCTAAAGTATCATGCCGGAAAGGAGTACCGTTAAAACTATATTAAAAACTTCATACGTTAGTATAAGTAGCTTAAACGTTTAAACGAGTTTGACTAGATAGAAGATAAACGGAGTTCGCTTAAAGAAACTTACGAGAAATAAGAAATTGTATGAAACTCTTATGGTTATGGTTCCATCATACGAAATAAATTATCATTCGTAATAAACGAATTACTTAGGCTAAAGTATCATGTCGGAAAGGAGTACCGTTAAAAGTATATTATAAACTTTATACGTTAGTATAATTAGCTTAAACTTTTAAACAAGTTTGATTAGAAGATAAATGGAGTTCATTTGAAGAAACACTTAAGAGATATAAGAAATTGTTTAAAATTCTTATGGGTGTGGTACCATCATACAAAATAAATTAGTATTCGTAATAAACAAAATACTGAGGCTAAACTATCATGCCGGAAAGGAGTACCGTTAAAATTATATTATAAACTTCATTCGGTAGTATAATTTGCTTAAACCTTTCAACGAGTTTTATTATAGAAGATAAACGGAGTTCGTTTGAAGAAACTTACGAGATAGAAGAAATTGTATGAAACTGTTATGGTTGATGTTACATCTTACGAAATAAATTATTATTCGTAATCAACAAAATACTTAGGCTAAAGTATCATGCCGGAAACGAGTACCGTTAAAAGTATAATATAAACTTCACACGTTAGTATAATTAGCTTGAACATTTAAACGATTTTGATTAGAAGATAAACGGAGTTCGCTTAAAGAAAACTTACGAGATATAAGAAATTGTATGAAACTCTTATGGTTGTGGTTCCATCATACGAAATAAATTATTATTCGTAATCAACGAAATACTTAGGCTAAAGTATCATGCCGGAAAGGAGTACCGTTAAAACTATATTAAAAACTTCATACGTTAGTATAAGTAGCTTAAACGTTTAAACGAGTTTGATTAGATAGAAGATAAACGGAGTTCGCTTAAAGAAACTTACGAGACATAAGAAATTGTATGAAACTGTTATGGTTATGGTTCCATCATACGAAATAAATTATCATTCGTAATAAACGAATTACTTAGGCTAAAGTATCATGCCGGAAAGGAGTACCGTTAAAAGTATATTATAAACTTTATACGTTAGTATAATTAGCTTAAACTTTTAAACAAGTTTGATTAGAAGATAAATGGAGTTCATTTGAAGAAACACTTAAGATATATAAGAAATTGTTTAAAATTCTTATGGGTGTGGTACCATCATACAAAATAATTAGTATTCGTAATAAACAAAATACTGAGGCTAAACTATCATGCCGGAAAGGAGTACCGTTAAAATTATATTATAAACTTCATTCGGTAGTATAATTTGCTTAAACCTTTCAACGAGGTTTATTATAGAAGATAAACGGAGTTCGTTTGAAGAAACTTACGAGATAGAAGAAATTGTATGAAACTGTTATGGTTGATGTTACATCATACGAAATAAATTATTATTCGTAATCAACAAAATACTTAGGCTAAAGTATCATGCCGGAAACGAGTACCGTTAAAAGTATAATATAAACTTCACACGTTAGTATAATTAGCTTGAACATTTAAACGATTTTGATTAGAAGATAAACGGAGTTCCCTTAAAGAAAACTTACGAGATATAAGAAATTGTATGAAACTCTTATGGTTATGGTTCCATCATATGAAATAAATTATTATTCGTAATCAACGAAATACTTAGGCTAAAGTACCATGCTGAAAAGGAGTACCGTTAAAATTATATTAAAAACTTCATACGTTAGTATAATTAGCTTAAACTTTTAAACGAGTTTGATTAGAAGATAAACGGAGTTCGCTTAAAGAAACTTACGAGATGTAAGAAATTGTATGAAACTCTTATGGTTACGGTTCCATCATACGAAATAAATTATCATTCGTATTAAACGTAATAATTAGGATAAAGTATCATACCGGAAAGGTGTACCGTTAAAAGTATATTATAAACTTCATACGTTAGTATAATTAGCTTAAACTTTTAAACAAGTTTGATTAGAAGATAAACGGAGTTCGCTTAAAGAAACTTACGAGATATAAGAAATTGTATGAAACTCTTATGGTTCTGGTTACATCATACGAAATAAATTATTATTCGTAATCAACAAAATACTTAGGCTAAAGTATCATGCCGGAAACGAGTACCGTTAAAAGTATAATATAAACTTCACACGTTAGTATAATTAGCTTGAACATTTAAACGATTTTGATTAGAAGATAAACGGAGTTCGCTTAAAGAAAACTTACGAGATATAAGAAATTGTATGAAACTCTTATGGTTGTGGTTCCATCATACGAAATAAATTAATATTCGTAATCAACGAAATACTTAGTCTAAAGTATCATGCCGGAAAGGAGTACCGTTAAAACTATATTAAAAACTTCATACGTTAGTATAAGTAGCTTAAACGTTTAAACGAGTGTGATTAGATAGAAGATAAACGGAGTTCGCTTAAAGAAACTTACGAGAAATAAGAAATTGTATGAAATTCTTATGGTTATGGTTCCATCATACGAAATAAATTATCATTCGTAATAAACGAATTACTTAGGCTAAAGTATCATGCCGGAAAGGAGTACCGTTAAAAGTATATTATAAACTTTATACGTTAGTATAATTAGCTTAAACTTTTAAACAAGTTTGATTAGAAGATAAATGGAGTTCATTTGAAGAAACACTTAAGAGATATAAGAAATTGTTTAAAATTCTTATGGGTGTGGTACCGTCATACAAAATAAATTAGTATTCGTAATAAACAAAATACTGAGGCTAAACTATCATGCCGGAAAGGAGTACCGTTAAAATTATATTATAAACTTCATTCGGTAGTATAATTTGCTTAAACCTTTCAACGAGTTTTATTATAGAAGATAAACGGAGTTCGTTTGAAGAAACCTACGAGATAGAAGAAATTGTATGAAACTGTTATGGTTGATGTTACATCATACGAAATAAATTATTATTCGTAATCAACAAAATACTTAGGCTAAAGTATCATGCCGGAAACGAGTACCGTTAAAAGTCTAATATAAACTTCACATATAATTAGCTTGAACATTTAAACGATTTTGATTAGAAGATAAACGGAGTTCGCTTAAAGAAAACTTAGGAGTTATAAGAAATTGTATGAAACTCTTATGGTTATGGTTCCATCATACGAAATAAATTATTATTCGTAATCAACGAAATACTTAGGCTAAAGTATCATGCCGGAAAGGAGTACCATTAAAATTATATTAAAAACTTCATACGTTAGTATAAGTAGCTTAAACGTTTAAACGAGTTTGATTAGAAGATAAACGGAGTTCGCTTAAAGAAACTTAAGAGATATAAGAAATTGTATAAAATTTTTATGGGTGTGTTACCATTATACAAAATAAATTAGTATTCATAATAAACAAAATACCGAGGCTAAAGTATCATGCCGGAAAGGGGTACCGTTAAAATTATATTATAAACTTCATTCGTTAGTATAATTTGCTTAAACCTTTCAACGAGTTTTATTATAGAAGTTAAACGGAGTTCGTTTGAAGAAACTTACGAGATATAAGAAATTGTATGAAACTTTTATGGGTGTGGTACCATCACACGAAATAAATTATTACTCGTAATAAACGAAATACTTAGGCTAAAGTATTATGCCGGAAAAGTGTACCGTTAAAAGTATAATATAAACTTCACACGTTATTATAATTAGCTTGAACATTTAAACGATTTTGATTAGAAGATAAACGGAGTTCGCTTAAAGAAACTTACGAGATGTAAGAAATGTATGAAACTCTTAGGGTTATGGTTCCATCATACGAAATAAATTATCATTCGTATTAAACGTAATACTTAGGATAAAGTATCATATCGGAAAGGTGTACCGTTAAAAGTATATTATAAACTTCATAATTTAGTATAATTAGCTTAAACTTTTAAACAAGTTTGATTAGAAGATAAATGGAGTTCATTTGAAGAAACTTAAGAGATATAAGAAATTGTTTAAAATTCTTATGGGTGTGGTACCATCATACAAAATAAATTAGTATTCGTAATAAACAAAATACCGAGGCTAAACTATCATGTCGGAAAGGAGTACCGTTAAAATTATATTATAAACTTCATTCGGTAGTATAATTTGCTTAACCCTTTCAATGAGTTTTATTATAGAAGATAAACGGAGTTCGTTTGAAGAAACTTACGAGATAGAAGAAATTGTATGAAACTGTTATGGTTGATGTTACATCATACGAAATAAATTATTATTCGTAATCAACAAAATACTTAGGCTAAAGTATCATGCCGGAAACGAGTACCGTTAAAACTATATTAAAAACTTCATACGTTAGTATAATTAGCTTAAACTTTTAAACGAGTTTGATTAGAAGATAAACGGAGTTCGTTTAAAGAAACTTACGAGATATAAGAAATTGTATGAAACTCTTATGGTTATGGTTCCATCATATGAAATAAATTATTATTCGTAATCAACGAAATACTTAGGCTAAAGTATCATGCCGAAAAGGAGTACCGTTAAAATTATATTAAAAACTTCATACGTTAGTATAATTAGCTTAAACTTTTAAACGAGTTTGATTAAAAGATAAACGGAGTTCGCTTAAAGAAACTTAACAGATATAA
Source organism: Chamaenerion angustifolium (assembly GCA_946814005.1). NCBI lineage: Eukaryota > Viridiplantae > Streptophyta > Magnoliopsida > Myrtales > Onagraceae > Chamaenerion > Chamaenerion angustifolium. The sequence goes on from OX328274.1 coordinate 15,659,498, forward strand.
GAAATTGTATAAAATTCTTATGGGTGTGTTACCATTATACAAAATAAATTAGTATTCGTAATAAAAAAAATACCGAGGCTAAAGTATCATGCCGGAAAGGGGTACCGTTAAAATTATATTATAAACTTCATTCGTTAGTATAATTTGCTTAAACCTTTCAACGAGTTTTATTATAGAAGTTAAACGGAGTTCGTTTGAAGAAACTTACGAGATAGAAGAAATTGTATGAAACTCTCATGGGTGTGATACCATCACACGAAATAAATTATTACTCGTAATAAACGAAATACTTAGGCTAAAGTATTATGCCGGAAAAGTGTACCGTTAAAAGTATAATATAAACTTCACACGTTATTATAATTAGCTTGAACATTTAAACGATTTTGATTAGAAGATAAACGGAGTTCGCTTAAAGAAACTTACGAGATGTAAGAAATGTATGAAACTCTTATGGTTATGGTTCCATCATACGAAATAAATTATCATTCGTAATAAACGAATTACTTAGGCTAAAGTATCATGCCGGAAAGGAGTACCGTTAAAAGTATATTAAAAACTTCATACATTAGTATAATTAGCTTAAACTTTTAAACAAGTTTGAATAGAAGATAAACGGAGTTCGCTTAAAGAAACTTACGAGATATAAGAAATTGTATGAAACTCTTATGGTTGTGGTTCCATCATACGAAATAAATTATTATTCGTAATCAACGAAATACTTAGGCTAAAGTATCATGCCGGAAAGGAGTACCGTTAAAACTATATTAAAAACTTCATACGTTAGTATAAGTAGCTTAAACGTTTAAACGAGTTTGATTAGAAGATAAACGGAGTTCGCTTAAAGAAACTTACGAGAAATAAGAAATTGTATGAAACTCTTATGGTTATGGTTCCATCATACGAAATAAATTATCATTCGTAATTAACGAATTACTTAGGCTAAAGTATCATGCCGGAAAGGAGTACCGTTAAAAGTATATTATAAACTTTATACGTTAGTATAATTAGCTTAAACTTTTAAACAAGTTTGATTAGAAGATAAATGGAGTTCATTTGAAGAAACTTAAGAGATATAAGAAATTGTTTAAAATTCTTATGGGTGTGGTACCATCATACAAAATAAATTAGTATTCGTAATAAACAAAATACTGAGGCTAAACTATCATGCCGGAAAGGAGTACCGTTAAAATTATATTATAAACTTCATTCGGTAGTATAATTTGCTTAAACCTTTCAACGAGTTTTATTATAGAAGATAAACGGAGTTCGTTTGAAGAAACTTACGAGATAGAAGAAATTCTATGAAACTGTTATGGTTGATGGTACATCATACGAAATAAATTATTATTCGTAATCAACAAAATACTTAAGCTAAAGTATCACGCCGGAAACGAGTACCGTTAAAACTATATTAAAAACTTCATACGTTAGTATAATTAGCTTAAAATTTTAAACGAGTTTGATTGGAAGATAAACGGAGTTCGTTTAAAGAAACTTACGAGATATAAGAAATTGTATGAAACTCTTATGGTTGTGGTTCCATCATACGAAATAAATTATTATTCGTATTCAACGAAATACTTAGGCTAAAGTATCATGCTGGAAAGGAGTACCGTTAAAAGTATATTAAAAACTTCATACGTTAGTATAATTAGCTTAAAATTTTAAACGAGTTTGATTGGAAGATAACGGAGTTCGTTTAAAGAAACTTACGAGATATAAGAAATTGTATGAAACTCTTATGGTTGATGGTACATCATACGAAATAAATTATTATTCGTAATCAACAAAATACTTAAGCTAAAGTATCACGCCGGAAACGAGTACCGTTAAAACTATATTAAAAACTTCATACGTTAGTATAATTAGCTTAAAATTTTAAATGAGTTTGATTGGAAGATAAACGGAGTTCGTTTAAAGAAACTTACGAGATATAAGAAATTGTATGAAACTCTTATGGTTGTGGTTCCATCATACGAAATAAATTATTATTCGTATTCAACGAAATACTTAGGCTAAAGTATCATGCTGGAAAGGAGTACCGTTAAAAGTATATTAAAAACTTCATACATTAGTATAATTAGCTTAAACTTTTAAACATGTTTGAATAGAAGATAAACGGAGTTCGCTTAAAGAAACTTACGAGATATAAGAAATTGTATGAAACTCTTATGGTTGTGGTTCCATCATACGAAATAAATTATTATTCGTAATCAACGAAATACTTAGGCTAAAGTATCATGCCGGAAAGGAGTACCGTTAAAACTATATTAAAAACTTCATACGTTAGTATAATTAGCTTAAAATTTTAAACGAGTTTGATTAGAAGATAAACGGAGTTCGTTTAAAGAAACTTACGAGATATAAGAAATTGTATGAAACTCTTATGGTTGTGGTTCCATCATACGAAATAAATTATTATTCGTATTCAACGAAATACTTAGGCTAAAGTATCATGCTGGAAAGGAGTACCGTTAAAAGTATATTAAAAACTTCATACGTTAGTATAATTAGCTTAAAATTTTAAACGAGTTTGATTGGAAGATAAACGGAGTTCGTTTAAAGAAACTTACGAGATATAAGAAATTGTATGAAACTCTTATGGTTGATGGTACATCATACGAAATAAATTATTATTCGTAATCAACAAAATACTTAAGCTAAAGTATCACGCCGGAAACGAGTACCGTTAAAACTATATTAAAAACTTCATACGTTAGTATAATTAGCTTAAAATTTTAAATGAGTTTGATTGGAAGATAAACGGAGTTCGTTTAAAGAAACTTACGAGATATAAGAAATTGTATGAAACTCTTATGGTTGTGGTTCCATCATACGAAATAAATTATTATTCGTATTCAACGAAATACTTAGGCTAAAGTATCATGCTGGAAAGGAGTACCGTTAAAAGTATATTAAAAACTTCATACATTTGTATAATTAGCTTAAACTTTTAAACATGTTTGAATAGAAGATAAACGGAGTTCGCTTAAAGAAACTTACGAGATATAAGAAATTGTATGAAACTCTTATGGTTGTGGTTCCATCATACGAAATAAATTATTATTCGTAATCAACGAAATACTTAGGCTAAAGTATCATGCCGGAAAGGAGTACCGTTAAAACTATATTAAAAACTTCATACGTTAGTATAAGTAGCTTAAACGTTTAAACGAGTTTGATTAGAAGATAAACGGAGTTCGCTTAAAGAAACTTACGAGAAATAAGAAATTGTATGAAACTCTTATGGTTATGGTTCCATCATACGAAATAAATTATCATCCGTAATAAACGAATTACTTAGGCTAAAGTATCATGCCGGAAAGGAGTACCGTTAAAAGTATATTAAAAACTTCATACGTTAGTATAAGTAGCTTAAACGTTTAAACGAGTTTGATTAGAAGATAAACGGAGTTCGCTTAAAGAAACTTACGAGATATAAGAAATTGTATGAAACTCTTATGGTTATGGTTCCATCATACGAAATAAATTATTATTCGTAATCAACGAAATACTTAGGCTAAAGTATCATGCCGGAAAGAAGTACCGTTAAAATTATATTAAAAACTTCATACGTTAGTATAAGTAGCTTAAACGTTTAAACGAGTGTGATTAGATAGAAGATAAACGGAGTTCGCTTAAAGAAACTTACGAGAAATAAGAAATTGTATGAAATTCTTATGGTTATGGTTCCATCATACGAAATAAATTATCATTCGTAATAAACGAATTACTTAGGCTAAAGTATCATGCCGGAAAGGAGTACCGTTAAAAGTATATTATAAACTTTATACGTTAGTATAATTAGCTTAAACTTTTAAACAAGTTTGATTAGAAGATAAATGGAGTTCATTTGAAGAAACACTTAAGAGATATAAGAAATTGTTTAAAATTCTTATGGGTGTGGTACCGTCATACAAAATAAATTAGTATTCGTAATAAACAAAATACTGAGGCTAAACTATCATGCCGGAAAGGAGTACCGTTAAAATTATATTATAAACTTCATTCGGTAGTATAATTTGCTTAAACCTTTCAACGAGTTTTATTATAGAAGATAAACGGAGTTCGTTTGAAGAAACCTACGAGATAGAAGAAATTGTATGAAACTGTTATGGTTGATGTTACATCATACGAAATAAATTATTATTCGTAATCAACAAAATACTTAGGCTAAAGTATCATGCCGGAAACGAGTACCGTTAAAAGTATAATATAAACTTCACACGTTAGTATAATTAGCTTGAACATTTAAACGATTTTGATTAGAAGATAAACGGAGTTCGCTTAAAGAAAACTTAGGAGTTATAAGAAATTGTATGAAACTCTTATGGTTATGGTTCCATCATACGAAATAAATTATTATTCGTAATCAACGAAATACTTAGGCTAAAGTATCATGCCGGAAAGGAGTACCATTAAAATTATATTAAAAACTTCATACGTTAGTATAAGTAGCTTAAACGTTTAAACGAGTTTGATTAGAAGATAAACGGAGTTCGCTTAAAGAAACTTAAGAGATATAAGAAATTGTATAAAATTTTTATGGGTGTGTTACCATTATACAAATAAATTAGTATTCATAATAAACAAAATACCGAGGCTAAAGTATCATGCCGGAAAGGGGTACCGTTAAAATTATATTATAAACTTCATTCGTTAGTATAATTTGCTTAAACCTTTCAACGAGTTTTATTATAGAAGTTAAACGGAGTTCGTTTGAAGAAACTTACGAGATATAAGAAATTGTATGAAACTTTTATGGGTGTGGTACCATCACACGAAATAAATTATTACTCGTAATAAACGAAATACTTAGGCTAAAGTATTATGCCGGAAAAGTGTACCGTTAAAAGTATAATATAAACTTCACACGTTATTATAATTAGCTTGAACATTTAAACGATTTTGATTAGAAGATAAACGGAGTTCGCTTAAAGAAACTTACGAGATGTAAGAAATGTATGAAACTCTTAGGGTTATGGTTCCATCATACGAAATAAATTATCATTCGTATTAAACGTAATACTTAGGATAAAGTATCATATCGGAAAGGTGTACCGTTAAAAGTATATTATAAACTTCATAATTTAGTATAATTAGCTTAAACTTTTAAACAAGTTTGATTAGAAGATAAATGGAGTTCATTTGAAGAAACTTAAGAGATATAAGAAATTGTTTAAAATTCTTATGGGTGTGGTACCATCATACAAAATAAATTAGAATTCGTAATAAACAAAATACCGAGGCTAAACTATCATGTCGGAAAGGAGTACCGTTAAAATTATATTATAAACTTCATTCGGTAGTATAATTTGCTTAACCCTTTCAATGAGTTTTATTATAGAAGATAAACGGAGTTCGTTTGAAGAAACTTACGAGATAGAAGAAATTGTATGAAACTGTTATGGTTGATGTTACATCATGCGAAATAAATTATTATTCGTAATCAACAAAATACTTAGGCTAAAGTATCATGCCGGAAACGAGTACCGTTAAAACTATATTAAAAACTTCATACGTTAGTATAATTAGCTTAAACTTTTAAACGAGTTTGATTAGAAGATAAACGGAGTTCGTTTAAAGAAACTTACGAGATATAAGAAATTGTATGAAACTCTTATGGTTATGGTTCCATCATATGAAATAAATTATTATTCGTAATCAACGAAATACTTAGGCTAAAGTATCATGCCGAAAAGGAGTACCGTTAAAAGTATATTAAAAACTTCATACGTTAGTATAATTAGCTTAAACTTTTAAACGAGTTTGATTAAAAGATAAACGGAGTTCGCTTAAAGAAACTTAAGAGATATAAGAAATTGTATAAAATTCTTATGGGTGTGTTACCATTATACAAAATAAATTAGTATTCGTAATAAAAAAAATACCGAGGCTAAAGTATCATGCCGGAAAGGGGTACCGTTAAAATTATATTATAAACTTCATTCGTTAGTATAATTTGCTTAAACCTTTCAACGAGTTTTATTATAGAAGTTAAACGGAGTTCGTTAGAAGAAACTTACGAGATAGAAGAAATTGTATGAAACTCTCATGGGTGTGATACCATCACACGAAATAAATTATTACTCGTAATAAACGAAATACTTAGGCTAAAGTATTATGCCGGAAAAGTGTACCGTTAAAAGTATAATATAAACTTCACACGTTATTATAATTAGCTTGAACATTTAAACGATTTTGATTAGAAGATAAACGGAGTTCGCTTAAAGAAACTTACGAGATGTAAGAAATGTATGAAACTCTTATGGTTATGGTTCCATCATACGAAATAAATTATCATTCGTAATAAACGAATTACTTAGGCTAAAGTATCATGCCGGAAAGGAGTACCGTTAAAAGTATATTAAAAACTTCATACATTAGTATAATTAGCTTAAACTTTTAAACAAGTTTGAATAGAAGATAAACGGAGTTCGCTTAAAGAAACTTACGAGTTATAAGAAATTGTATGAAACTCTTATGGTTGTGGTTCCATCATACGAAATAAATTATTATTCGTAATCAACGAAATACTTAGGCTAAAGTATCATGCCGGAAAGGAGTACCGTTAAAACTATATTAAAAACTTCATACGTTAGTATAAGTAGCTTAAACGTTTAAACGAGTTTGATTAGAAGATAAACGGAGTTCGCTTAAAGAAACTTACGAGAAATAAGAAATTGTATGAAACTCTTATGGTTATGGTTCCATCATACGAAATAAATTATCATTCGTAATAAACGAATTACTTAGGCTAAAGTATCATGCCGGAAAGGAGTACCGTTAAAAGTATATTAAAAACTTCATACGTTAGTATAAGTAGCTTAAACGTTTAAACGAGTTTGATTAGAAGATAAACGGAGTTCGCTTAAAGAAACTTACGAGATATAAGAAATTGTATGAAACTCTTATGGTTATGGTTCCATCATACGAAATAAATTATTATTCGTAATCAACGAAATACTTAGGCTAAAGTATCATGCCGGAAAGAAGTACCGTTAAAATTATATTAAAAACTTCATACGTTAGTATAAGTAGCTTAAACGTTTAAACGAGTGTGATTAGATAGAAGATAAACGGAGTTCGCTTAAAGAAACTTACGAGAAATAAGAAATTGTATGAAATTCTTATGGTTATGGTTCCATCATACGAAATAAATTATCATTCGTAATAAACGAATTACTTAGGCTAAAGTATCATGCCGGAAAGGAGTACCGTTAAAAGTATATTATAAACTTTATACGTTAGTATAATTAGCTTAAACTTTTAAACAAGTTTGATTAGAAGATAAATGGAGTTCATTTGAAGAAACACTTAAGAGATATAAGAAATTGTTTAAAATTCTTATGGGTGTGGTACCGTCATACAAAATAAATTAGTATTCGTAATAAACAAAATACTGAGGCTAAACTATAATGCCGGAAAGGAGTACCGTTAAAATTATATTATAAACTTCATTCGGTAGTATAATTTGCTTAAACCTTTCAACGAGTTTTATTATAGAAGATAAACGGAGTTCGTTTGAAGAAACCTACGAGATAGAAGAAATTGTATGAAACTGTTATGGTTGATGTTACATCATACGAAATAAATTATTATTCGTAATCAACAAAATACTTAGGCTAAAGTATCATGCCGGAAACGAGTACCGTTAAAAGTATAATATAAACTTCACACGTTAGTATAATTAGCTTGAACATTTAAACGATTTTGATTAGAAGATAAACGGAGTTCGCTTAAAGAAAACTTAGGAGTTATAAGAAATTGTATGAAACTCTTATGGTTATGGTTCCATCATACGAAATAAATTATTATTCGTAATCAACGAAATACTTAGGCTAAAGTATCATGCCGGAAAGGAGTACCATTAAAATTATATTAAAAACTTCATACGTTAGTATAAGTAGCTTAAACGTTTAAACGAGTTTGATTAGAAGATAAACGGAGTTCGCTTAAAGAAACTTAAGAGATATAAGAAATTGTATAAAATTTTTATGGGTGTGTTACCATTATACAAATAAATTAGTATTCATAATAAACAAAATACCGAGGCTAAAGTATCATGCCGGAAAGGGGTACCGTTAAAATTATATTATAAACTTCATTCGTTAGTATAATTTGCTTAAACCTTTCAACGAGTTTTATTATAGAAGTTAAACGGAGTTCGTTTGAAGAAACTTACGAGATATAAGAAATTGTATGAAACTTTTATGGGTGTGGTACCATCACACGAAATAAATTATTACTCGTAATAAACGAAATACTTAGGCTAAAGTATTATGCCGGAAAAGTGTACCGTTAAAAGTATAATATAAACTTCACACGTTATTATAATTAGCTTGAACATTTAAACGATTTTGATTAGAAGATAAACGGAGTTCGCTTAAAGAAACTTACGAGATGTAAGAAATGTATGAAACTCTTAGGGTTATGGTTCCATCATACGAAATAAATTATCATTCGTATTAAACGTAATACTTAGGATAAAGTATCATATCGGAAAGGTGTACCGTTAAAAGTATATTATAAACTTCATAATTTAGTATAATTAGCTTAAACTTTTAAACAAGTTTGATTAGAAGATAAATGGAGTTCATTTGAAGAAACTTAAGAGATATAAGAAATTGTTTAAAATTCTTATGGGTGTGGTACCATCATACAAAATAAATTAGAATTCGTAATAAACAAAATACCGAGGCTAAACTATCATGTCGGAAAGGAGTACCGTTAAAATTATATTATAAACTTCATTCGGTAGTATAATTTGCTTAACCCTTTCAATGAGTTTTATTATAGAAGATAAACGGAGTTCGTTTGAAGAAACTTACGAGATAGAAGAAATTGTATGAAACTGTTATGGTTGATGTTACATCATGCGAAATAAATTATTATTCGTAATCAACAAAATACTTAGGCTAAAGTATCATGCCGGAAACGAGTACCGTTAAAACTATATTAAAAACTTCATACGTTAGTATAATTAGCTTAAACTTTTAAACGAGTTTGATTAGAAGATAAACGGAGTTCGTTTAAAGAAACTTACGAGATATAAGAAATTGTATGAAACTCTTATGGTTATGGTTCCATCATATGAAATAAATTATTATTCGTAATCAACGAAATACTTAGGCTAAAGTATCATGCCGAAAAGGAGTACCGTTAAAAGTATATTAAAAACTTCATACGTTAGTATAATTAGCTTAAACTTTTAAACGAGTTTGATTAAAAGATAAACGGAGTTCGCTTAAAGAAACTTAAGAGATATAAGAAATTGTATAAAATTCTTATGGGTGTGTTACCATTATACAAAATAAATTAGTATTCGTAATAAAAAAAATACCGAGGCTAAAGTATCATGCCGGAAAGGGGTACCGTTAAAATTATATTATAAACTTCATTCGTTAGTATAATTTGCTTAAACCTTTCAACGAGTTTTATTATAGAAGTTAAACGGAGTTCGTTTGAAGAAACTTACGAGATAGAAGAAATTGTATGAAACTCTCATGGGTGTGATACCATCACACGAAATAAATTATTACTCGTAATAAACGAAATACTTAGGCTAAAGTATTATGCCGGAAAAGTGTACCGTTAAAAGTATAATATAAACTTCACACGTTATTATAATTAGCTTGAACATTTAAACGATTTTGATTAGAAGATAAACGGAGTTCGCTTAAAGAAACTTACGAGATGTAAGAAATGTATGAAACTCTTATGGTTATGGTTCCATCATACGAAATAAATTATCATTCGTAATAAACGAATTACTTAGGCTAAAGTATCATGCCGGAAAGGAGTACCGTTAAAAGTATATTAAAAACTTCATACATTAGTATAATTAGCTTAAACTTTTAAACAAGTTTGAATAGAAGATAAACGGAGTTCGCTTAAAGAAACTTACGAGTTATAAGAAATTGTATGAAACTCTTATGGTTGTGGTTCCATCATACGAAATAAATTATTATTCGTAATCAACGAAATACTTAGGCTAAAGTATCATGCCGGAAAGGAGTACCGTTAAAACTATATTAAAAACTTCATACGTTAGTATAAGTAGCTTAAACGTTTAAACGAGTTTGATTAGAAGATAAACGGAGTTCGCTTAAAGAAACTTACGAGAAATAAGAAATTGTATGAAACTCTTATGGTTATGGTTCCATCATACGAAATAAATTATCATTCGTAATTAACGAATTACTTAGGCTAAAGTATCATGCCGGAAAGGAGTACCGTTAAAAGTATATTATAAACTTTATACGTTAGTATAATTAGCTTAAACTTTTAAACAAGTTTGATTAGAAGATAAATGGAGTTCATTTGAAGAAACTTAAGAGATATAAGAAATTGTTTAAAATTCTTATGGGTGTGGTACCATCATACAAAATAAATTAGTATTCGTAATAAACAAAATACTGAGGCTAAACTATCATGCCGGAAAGGGGTACCGTTAAAATTATATTATAAACTTCATTCGTTAGTATAATTTGCTTAAACCTTTCAACGAGTTTTATTATAGAAGATAAACGGAGTTCGTTTGAAGAAACTTACGAGATAGAAGAAATTCTATGAAACTGTTATGGTTGATGGTACATCATACGAAATAAATTATTATTCGTAATCAACAAAATACTTAAGCTAAAGTATCACGCCGGAAACGAGTACCGTTAAAACTATATTAAAAACTTCATACGTTAGTATAATTAGCTTAAAATTTTAAACGAGTTTGATTGGAAGATAAACGGAGTTCGTTTAAAGAAACTTACGAGATATAAGAAATTGTATGAAACTCTTATGGTTGTGGTTCCATCATACGAAATAAATTATTATTCGTATTCAACGAAATACTTAGGCTAAAGTATCATGCTGGAAAGGAGTACCGTTAAAAGTATATTAAAAACTTCATACGTTAGTATAATTAGCTTAAAATTTTAAACGAGTTTGATTGGAAGATAAACGGAGTTCGTTTAAAGAAACTTACGAGATATAAGAAATTGTATGAAACTCTTATGGTTGATGGTACATCATACGAAATAAATTATTATTCGTAATCAACAAAATACTTAAGCTAAAGTATCACGCCGGAAACGAGTACCGTTAAAACTATATTAAAAACTTCATACGTTAGTATAATTAGCTTAAAATTTTAAATGAGTTTGATTGGAAGATAAACGGAGTTCGTTTAAAGAAACTTACGAGATATAAGAAATTGTATGAAACTCTTATGGTTGTGGTTCCATCATACGAAATAAATTATTATTCGTATTCAACGAAATACTTAGGCTAAAGTATCATGCCGGAAAGGAGTACCGTTAAAAGTATATTAAAAACTTCATACATTAGTATAATTAGCTTAAACTTTTAAACAAGTTTGAATAGAAGATAAACGGAGTTCGCTTAAAGAAACTTACGAGATATAAGAAATTGTATGAAACTCTTATGGTTGTGGTTCCATCATACGAAATAAATTATTTTTCGTAATCAACGAAATACTTAGGCTAAAGTATCATGCCGGAAAGGAGTACCGTTAAAACTATATTAAAAACTTCATACGTTAGTATAAGTAGCTTAAACGTTTAAACGAGTTTGATTAGAAGATAAACGGAGTTCGCTTAAAGAAACTTACGAGAAATAAGAAATTGTATGAAACTCTTATGGTTATGGTTCCATCATACGAAATAAATTATCATCCGTAATAAACGAATTACTTAGGCTAAAGTATCATGCCGGAAAGGAGTACCGTTAAAAGTATATTAAAAACTTCATACGTTAGTATAAGTAGCTTAAACGTTTAAACGAGTTTGATTAGAAGATAAACGGAGTTCGCTTAAAGAAACTTACGAGATATAAGAAATTGTATGAAACTCTTATGGTTATGGTTCCATCATACGAAATAAATTATTATTCGTAATCAACGAAATACTTAGGCTAAAGTATCATGCCGGAAAGAAGTACCGTTAAAATTATATTAAAAACTTCATACGTTAGTATAAGTAGCTTAAACGTTTAAACGAGTGTGATTAGATAGAAGATAAACGGAGTTCGCTTAAAGAAACTTACGAGAAATAAGAAATTGTATGAAATTCTTATGGTTATGGTTCCATCATACGAAATAAATTATCATTCGTAATAAACGAATTACTTAGGCTAAAGTATCATGCCGGAAAGGAGTACCGTTAAAAGTATATTATAAACTTTATACGTTAGTATAATTAGCTTAAACTTTTAAACAAGTTTGATTAGAAGATAAATGGAGTTCATTTGAAGAAACACTTAAGAGATATAAGAAATTGTTTAAAATTCTTATGGGTGTGGTACCGTCATACAAAATAAATTAGTATTCGTAATAAACAAAATACTGAGGCTAAACTATCATGCCGGAAAGGAGTACCGTTAAAATTATATTATAAACTTCATTCGGTAGTATAATTTGCTTAAACCTTTCAACGAGTTTTATTATAGAAGATAAACGGAGTTCGTTTGAAGAAACCTACGAGATAGAAGAAATTGTATGAAACTGTTATGGTTGATGTTACATCATACGAAATAAATTATTATTCGTAATCAACAAAATACTTAGGCTAAAGTATCATGCCGGAAACGAGTACCGTTAAAAGTATAATATAAACTTCACACGTTAGTATAATTAGCTTGAACATTTAAACGATTTTGATTAGAAGATAAACGGAGTTCGCTTAAAGAAAACTTAGGAGTTATAAGAAATTGTATGAAACTCTTATGGTTATGGTTCCATCATACGAAATAAATTATTATTCGTAATCAACGAAATACTTAGGCTAAAGTATCATGCCGGAAAGGAGTACCATTAAAATTATATTAAAAACTTCATACGTTAGTATAAGTAGCTTAAACGTTTAAACGAGTTTGATTAGAAGATAAACGGAGTTCGCTTAAAGAAACTTAAGAGATATAAGAAATTGTATAAAATTTTTATGGGTGTGTTACCATTATACAAATAAATTAGTATTCATAATAAACAAAATACCGAGGCTAAAGTATCATGCCGGAAAGGGGTACCGTTAAAATTATATTATAAACTTCATTCGTTAGTATAATTTGCTTAAACCTTTCAACGAGTTTTATTATAGAAGTTAAACGGAGTTCGTTTGAAGAAACTTACGAGATATAAGAAATTGTATGAAACTTTTATGGGTGTGGTACCATCACACGAAATAAATTATTACTCGTAATAAACGAAATACTTAGGCTAAAGTATTATGCCGGAAAAGTGTACCGTTAAAAGTATAATATAAACTTCACACGTTATTATAATTAGCTTGAACATTTAAACGATTTTGATTAGAAGATAAACGGAGTTCGCTTAAAGAAACTTACGAGATGTAAGAAATGTATGAAACTCTTAGGGTTATGGTTCCATCATACGAAATAAATTATCATTCGTATTAAACGTAATACTTAGGATAAAGTATCATATCGGAAAGGTGTACCGTTAAAAGTATATTATAAACTTCATAATTTAGTATAATTAGCTTAAACTTTTAAACAAGTTTGATTAGAAGATAAATGGAGTTCATTTGAAGAAACTTAAGAGATATAAGAAATTGTTTAAAATTCTTATGGGTGTGGTACCATCATACAAAATAAATTAGAATTCGTAATAAACAAAATACCGAGGCTAAACTATCATGTCGGAAAGGAGTACCGTTAAAATTATATTATAAACTTCATTCGGTAGTATAATTTGCTTAACCCTTTCAATGAGTTTTATTATAGAAGATAAACGGAGTTCGTTTGAAGAAACTTACGAGATAGAAGAAATTGTATGAAACTGTTATGGTTGATGTTACATCATGCGAAATAAATTATTATTCGTAATCAACAAAATACTTAGGCTAAAGTATCATGCCGGAAACGAGTACCGTTAAAACTATATTAAAAACTTCATACGTTAGTATAATTAGCTTAAACTTTTAAACGAGTTTGATTAGAAGATAAACGGAGTTCGTTTAAAGAAACTTACGAGATATAAGAAATTGTATGAAACTCTTATGGTTATGGTTCCATCATATGAAATAAATTATTATTCGTAATCAACGAAATACTTAGGCTAAAGTATCATGCCGAAAAGGAGTACCGTTAAAAGTATATTAAAAACTTCATACGTTAGTATAATTAGCTTAAACTTTTAAACGAGTTTGATTAAAAGATAAACGGAGTTCGCTTAAAGAAACTTAAGAGATATAAGAAATTGTATAAAATTCTTATGGGTGTGTTACCATTATACAAAATAAATTAGTATTCGTAATAAAAAAAATACCGAGGCTAAAGTATCATGCCGGAAAGGGGTACCGTTAAAATTATATTATAAACTTCATTCGTTAGTATAATTTGCTTAAACCTTTCAACGAGTTTTATTATAGAAGTTAAACGGAGTTCGTTTGAAGAAACTTACGAGATAGAAGAAATTGTATGAAACTCTCATGGGTGTGATACCATCACACGAAATAAATTATTACTCGTAATAAACGAAATACTTAGGCTAAAGTATTATGCCGGAAAAGTGTACCGTTAAAAGTATAATATAAACTTCACACGTTATTATAATTAGCTTGAACATTTAAACGATTTTGATTAGAAGATAAACGGAGTTCGCTTAAAGAAACTTACGAGATGTAAGAAATGTATGAAACTCTTATGGTTATGGTTCCATCATACGAAATAAATTATCATTCGTAATAAACGAATTACTTAGGCTAAAGTATCATGCCGGAAAGGAGTACCGTTAAAAGTATATTAAAAACTTCATACATTAGTATAATTAGCTTAAACTTTTAAACAAGTTTGAATAGAAGATAAACGGAGTTCGCTTAAAGAAACTTACGAGTTATAAGAAATTGTATGAAACTCTTATGGTTGTGGTTCCATCATACGAAATAAATTATTATTCGTAATCAACGAAATACTTAGGCTAAAGTATCATGCCGGAAAGGAGTACCGTTAAAACTATATTAAAAACTTCATACGTTAGTATAAGTAGCTTAAACGTTTAAACGAGTTTGATTAGAAGATAAACGGAGTTCGCTTAAAGAAACTTACGAGAAATAAGAAATTGTATGAAACTCTTATGGTTATGGTTCCATCATACGAAATAAATTATCATTCGTAATTAACGAATTACTTAGGCTAAAGTATCATGCCGGAAAGGAGTACCGTTAAAAGTATATTATAAACTTTATACGTTAGTATAATTAGCTTAAACTTTTAAACAAGTTTGATTAGAAGATAAATGGAGTTCATTTGAAGAAACTTAAGAGATATAAGAAATTGTTTAAAATTCTTATGGGTGTGGTACCATCATACAAAATAAATTAGTATTCGTAATAAACAAAATACTGAGGCTAAACTATCATGCCGGAAAGGGGTACCGTTAAAATTATATTATAAACTTCATTCGTTAGTATAATTTGCTTAAACCTTTCAACGAGTTTTATTATAGAAGATAAACGGAGTTCGTTTGAAGAAACTTACGAGATAGAAGAAATTCTATGAAACTGTTATGGTTGATGGTACATCATACGAAATAAATTATTATTCGTAATCAACAAAATACTTAAGCTAAAGTATCACGCCGGAAACGAGTACCGTTAAAACTATATTAAAAACTTCATACGTTAGTATAATTAGCTTAAAATTTTAAACGAGTTTGATTGGAAGATAAACGGAGTTCGTTTAAAGAAACTTACGAGATATAAGAAATTGTATGAAACTCTTATGGTTGTGGTTCCATCATACGAAATAAATGATTATTCGTATTCAACGAAATACTTAGGCTAAAGTATCATGCTGGAAAGGAGTACCGTTAAAAGTATATTAAAAACTTCATACGTTAGTATAATTAGCTTAAAATTTTAAACGAGTTTGATTGGAAGATAAACGGAGTTCGTTTAAAGAAACTTACGAGATATAAGAAATTGTATGAAACTCTTATGGTTGATGGTACATCATACGAAATAAATTATTATTCGTAATCAACAAAATACTTAAGCTAAAGTATCACGCCGGAAACGAGTACCGTTAAAACTATATTAAAAACTTCATACGTTAGTATAATTAGCTTAAAATTTTAAATGAGTTTGATTGGAAGATAAACGGAGTTCGTTTAAAGAAACTTACGAGATATAAGAAATTGTATGAAACTCTTATGGTTGTGGTTCCATCATACGAAATAAATTATTATTCGTATTCAACGAAATACTTAGGCTAAAGTATCATGCCGGAAAGGAGTACCGTTAAAAGTATATTAAAAACTTCATACATTAGTATAATTAGCTTAAACTTTTAAACAAGTTTGAATAGAAGATAAACGGAGTTCGCTTAAAGAAACTTACGAGATATAAGAAATTGTATGAAACTCTTATGGTTGTGGTTCCATCATACGAAATAAATTATTTTTCGTAATCAACGAAATACTTAGGCTAAAGTATCATGCCGGAAAGGAGTACCGTTAAAACTATATTAAAAACTTCATACGTTAGTATAAGTAGCTTAAACGTTTAAACGAGTTTGATTAGAAGATAAACGGAGTTCGCTTAAAGAAACTTACGAGAAATAAGAAATTGTATGAAACTCTTATGGTTATGGTTCCATCATACGAAATAAATTATCATCCGTAATAAACGAATTACTTAGGCTAAAGTATCATGCCGGAAAGGAGTACCGTTAAAAGTATATTAAAAACTTCATACGTTAGTATAAGTAGCTTAAACGTTTAAACGAGTTTGATTAGAAGATAAACGGAGTTCGCTTAAAGAAACTTACGAGATATAAGAAATTGTATGAAACTCTTATGGTTATGGTTCCATCATACGAAATAAATTATTATTCGTAATCAACGAAATACTTAGGCTAAAGTATCATGCCGGAAAGAAGTACCGTTAAAATTATATTAAAAACTTCATACGTTAGTATAAGTAGCTTAAACGTTTAAACGAGTTTGATTAGAAGATAAACGGAGTTCGCTTAAAGAAACTTAAGAGATATAAGAAATTGTATAAAATTTTTATGGGTGTGTTACCATTATACAAAATAAATTAGTATTCGTAATAAACAAAATACCGAGGCTAAACTATCATGCCGGAAAGGAGTACCGTTAAAATTATATTATAAACTTCATTCGGTAGTATAATTTGCTTAAACCTTTCAACGAGTTTTATTATAGAAGATAAACGGAGTTCGTTTGAAGAAACTTACGAGATAGAAGAAATTGTATGAAACTGTTATGGTTGATGTTACATCATACAAAATAAATTATTATTCGTAATCAACGAAATACTTAGGCTAAAGTATCATGCCAGAAAGGAGTACCGTTAAAAGTATATTCAAAACTTCATACGTTAGTATAATTAGCTTAAACTTTTAAACGAGTTTGATTAGAAGATAAACGGAGTTCGTTTAAAGAAACTTACGAGATATAAGAAATTGTATGAAACTCTTATGGTTATGGTTCCATCATATGAAATAAATTATTATTCGTAATCAACGAAATACTTAGGCTAAAGTATCATGCCGAAAAGGAGTACCGTTAAAATTATATTAAAAACTTCATACGTTAGTATAATTAGCTTAAACTTTTAAACGAGTTTGATTAAAAGATAAACGGAGTTCGCTTAAAGAAACTTAAGAGATATAAGAAATTGTATAAAATTCTTATGGGTGTGTTACCATTATACAAAATAAATTAGTATTCGTAATAAAAAAAATACCGAGGCTAAAGTATTATGCCGGAAAGGGGTACCGTTAAAATTATATTATAAACTTCATTCGTTAGTATAATTTGCTTAAACCTTTCAACGAGTTTTATTATAGAAGTTAAACGGAGTTCGTTTGAAGAAACTTACGAGATAGAAGAAATTGTATGAAACTCTTATGGGTGTGATACCATCACACGAAATAAATTATTACTCGTAATAAACGAAATACTTAGGCTAAAGTATTATGCCGGAAAAGTGTACCGTTAAAAGTATAATATAAACTTCACACGTTATTATAATTAGCTTGAACATTTAAACGATTTTGATTAGAAGATAAACGGAGTTCGCTTAAAGAAACTTACGAGATGTAAGAAATGTATGAAACTCTTATGGTTATGGTTCCATCATACGAAATAAATTATCATTCGTAATAAACGAATTACTTAGGCTAAAGTATCATGCCGGAAAGGAGTACCGTTAAAAGTATATTAAAAACTTCATACATTAGTATAATTAGCTTAAACTTTTAAACAAGTTTGAATAGAAGATAAACGGAGTTCGCTTAAAGAAACTTACGAGATATAAGAAATTGTATGAAACTCTTATGGTTGTGGTTCCATCATACGAAATAAATTATTATTCGTAATCAACGAAATACTTAGGCTAAAGTATCATGCCGGAAAGGAGTACCGTTAAAACTATATTAAAAACTTCATACGTTAGTATAAGTAGCTTAAACGTTTAAACGAGTTTGATTAGAAGATAAACGGAGTTCGCTTAAAGAAACTTACGAGAAATAAGAAATTGTATGAAACTCTTATGGTTATGGTTCCATCATACGAAATAAATTATCATTCGTAATTAACGAATTACTTAGGCTAAAGTATCATGCCGGAAAGGAGTACCGTTAAAAGTATATTATAAACTTTATACGTTAGTATAATTAGCTTAAACTTTTAAACAAGTTTGATTAGAAGATAAATGGAGTTCATTTGAAGAAACTTAAGAGATATAAGAAATTGTATGAAACTCTTATGGTTGTGGTTCCATCATACGAAATAAATTATTTTTCGTAATCAACGAAATACTTAGGCTAAAGTATCATGCCGGAAAGGAGTACCGTTAAAACTATATTAAAAACTTCATACGTTAGTATAAGTAGCTTAAACGTTTAAACGAGTTTGATTAGAAGATAAACGGAGTTCGCTTAAAGAAACTTACGAGAAATAAGAAATTGTATGAAACTCTTATGGTTATGGTTCCATCATACGAAATAAATTATTATTCGTATTCAACGAAATACTTAGGCTAAAGTATCATGCCGGAAAGGAGTACCGTTAAAAGTATATTAAAAACTTCATACATTAGTATAATTAGCTTAAACTTTTAAACAAGTTTGAATAGAAGATAAACGGAGTTCGCTTAAAGAAACTTACGAGATATAAGAAATTGTATGAAACTCTTATGGTTGTGGTTCCATCATACGAAATAAATTATTTTTCGTAATCAACGAAATACTTAGGCTAAAGTATCATGCCGGAAAGGAGTACCGTTAAAACTATATTAAAAACTTCATACGTTAGTATAAGTAGCTTAAACGTTTAAACGAGTTTGATTAGAAGATAAACGGAGTTCGCTTAAAGAAACTTACGAGAAATAAGAAATTGTATGAAACTCTTATGGTTATGGTTCCATCATACGAAATAAATTATCATCCGTAATAAACGAATTACTTAGGCTAAAGTATCATGCCGGAAAGGAGTACCGTTAAAAGTATATTAAAAACTTCATACGTTAGTATAAGTAGCTTAAACGTTTAAACGAGTTTGATTAGAAGATAAACGGAGTTCGCTTAAAGAAACTTACGAGATATAAGAAATTGTATGAAACTCTTATGGTTATGGTTCCATCATACGAAATAAATTATTATTCGTAATCAACGAAATACTTAGGCTAAAGTATCATGCCGGAAAGAAGTACCGTTAAAATTATATTAAAAACTTCATACGTTAGTATAAGTAGCTTAAACGTTTAAACGAGTTTGATTAGAAGATAAACGGAGTTCGCTTAAAGAAACTTAAGAGATATAAGAAATTGTATAAAATTTTTATGGGTGTGTTACCATTATACAAAATAAATTAGTATTCGTAATAAACAAAATACCGAGGCTAAACTATCATGCCGGAAAGGAGTACCGTTAAAATTATATTATAAACTTCATTCGGTAGTATAATTTGCTTAAACCTTTCAACGAGTTTTATTATAGAAGATAAACGGAGTTCGTTTGAAGAAACTTACGAGATAGAAGAAATTGTATGAAACTGTTATGGTTGATGTTACATCATACAAAATAAATTATTATTCGTAATCAACGAAATACTTAGGCTAAAGTATCATGCCAGAAAGGAGTACCGTTAAAAGTATATTCAAAACTTCATACGTTAGTATAATTAGCTTAAACTTTTAAACGAGTTTGATTAGAAGATAAACGGAGTTCGTTTAAAGAAACTTACGAGATATAAGAAATTGTATGAAACTCTTATGGTTATGGTTCCATCATATGAAATAAATTATTATTCGTAATCAACGAAATACTTAGGCTAAAGTATCATGCCGAAAAGGAGTACCGTTAAAATTATATTAAAAACTTCATACGTTAGTATAATTAGCTTAAACTTTTAAACGAGTTTGATTAAAAGATAAACGGAGTTCGCTTAAAGAAACTTAAGAGATATAAGAAATTGTATAAAATTCTTATGGGTGTGTTACCATTATACAAAATAAATTAGTATTCGTAATAAAAAAAATACCGAGGCTAAAGTATTATGCCGGAAAGGGGTACCGTTAAAATTATATTATAAACTTCATTCGTTAGTATAATTTGCTTAAACCTTTCAACGAGTTTTATTATAGAAGTTAAACGGAGTTCGTTTGAAGAAACTTACGAGATAGAAGAAATTGTATGAAACTCTTATGGGTGTGATACCATCACACGAAATAAATTATTACTCGTAATAAACGAAATACTTAGGCTAAAGTATTATGCCGGAAAAGTGTACCGTTAAAAGTATAATATAAACTTCACACGTTATTATAATTAGCTTGAACATTTAAACGATTTTGATTAGAAGATAAACGGAGTTCGCTTAAAGAAACTTACGAGATGTAAGAAATGTATGAAACTCTTATGGTTATGGTTCCATCATACGAAATAAATTATCATTCGTAATAAACGAATTACTTAGGCTAAAGTATCATGCCGGAAAGGAGTACCGTTAAAAGTATATTAAAAACTTCATACATTAGTATAATTAGCTTAAACTTTTAAACAAGTTTGAATAGAAGATAAACGGAGTTCGCTTAAAGAAACTTACGAGATATAAGAAATTGTATGAAACTCTTATGGTTGTGGTTCCATCATACGAAATAAATTATTATTCGTAATCAACGAAATACTTAGGCTAAAGTATCATGCCGGAAAGGAGTACCGTTAAAACTATATTAAAAACTTCATACGTTAGTATAAGTAGCTTAAACGTTTAAACGAGTTTGATTAGAAGATAAACGGAGTTCGCTTAAAGAAACTTACGAGAAATAAGAAATTGTATGAAACTCTTATGGTTATGGTTCCATCATACGAAATAAATTATCATTCGTAATTAACGAATTACTTAGGCTAAAGTATCATGCCGGAAAGGAGTACCGTTAAAAGTATATTATAAACTTTATACGTTAGTATAATTAGCTTAAACTTTTAAACAAGTTTGATTAGAAGATAAATGGAGTTCATTTGAAGAAACTTAAGAGATATAAGAAATTGTTTAAAATTCTTATGGGTGTGGTACCATCATACAAAATAAATTAGTATTCGTAATAAACAAAATACTGAGGCTAAACTATCATGCCGGAAAGGAGTACCGTTAAAATTATATTATAAACTTCATTCGGTAGTATAATTTGCTTAAACCTTTCAACGAGTTTTATTATAGAAGATAAACGGAGTTCGTTTGAAGAAACTTACGAGATAGAAGAAATTCTATGAAACTGTTATGGTTGATGGTACATCATACGAAATAAATTATTATTCGTAATCAACAAAATACTTAAGCTAAAGTATCACGCCGGAAACGAGTACCGTTAAAACTATATTAAAATCTTCATACGTTAGTATAATTAGCTTAAAATTTTAAACGAGTTTTATTGGAAGATAAACGGAGTTCGTTTAAAGAAACTTACGAGATATAAGAAATTGTATGAAACTCTTATGGTTGTGGTTCCATCATACGAAATAAATTATTATTCGTATTCAACGAAATACTTAGGCTAAAGTATCATGCTGGAAAGGAGTACCGTTAAAAGTATATTAAAAACTTCATACGTTAGTATAATTAGCTTAAAATTTTAAACGAGTTTGATTGGAAGATAAACGGAGTTCGTTTAAAGAAACTTACGAGATATAAGAAATTGTATGAAACTCTTATGGTTGATGGTACATCATACGAAATAAATTATTATTCGTAATCAACAAAATACTTAAGCTAAAGTATCACGCCGGAAACGAGTACCGTTAAAACTATATTAAAAACTTCATACGTTAGTATAATTAGCTTAAAATTTTAAATGAGTTTGATTGGAAGATAAACGGAGTTCGTTTAAAGAAACTTACGAGATATAAGAAATTGTATGAAACTCTTATGGTTGTGGTTCCATCATACGAAATAAATTATTATTCGTATTCAACGAAATACTTAGGCTAAAGTATCATGCTGGAAAGGAGTACCGTTAAAAGTATATTAAAAACTTCATACATTAGTATAATTAGCTTAAACTTTTAAACATGTTTGAATAGAAGATAAACGGAGTTCGCTTAAAGAAACTTACGAGATATAAGAAATTGTATGAAACTCTTATGGTTGTGGTTCCATCATACGAAATAAATTATTATTCGTAATCAACGAAATAGTTAGGCTAAAGTATCATGCCGGAAAGGAGTACCGTTAAAACTATATTAAAAACTTCATACGTTAGTATAAGTAGCTTAAACGTTTAAACGAGTTTGATTAGAAGATAAACGGAGTTCGCTTAAAGAAACTTACGAGAAATAAGAAATTGTATGAAACTCTTATGGTTATGGTTCCATCATACGAAATAAATTATCATCCGTAATAAACGAATTACTTAGGCTAAAGTATCATGCCGGAAAGGAGTACCGTTAAAAGTATATTAAAAATTCATACGTTAGTATAAGTAGCTTAAACGTTTAAACGAGTTTGATTAGAAGATAAACGGAGTTCGCTTAAAGAAACTTACGAGATATAAGAAATTGTATGAAACTCTTATGGTTATGGTTCCATCATACGAAATAAATTATTATTCGTAATAAACGAAATACTTAGGCTAAAGTATTATGCCGGAAAAGTGTACCGTTAAAAGTATAATATAAACTTCACACGTTATTATAATTAGCTTGAACATTTAAACGATTTTGATTAGAAGATAAACGGAGTTCGCTTAAAGAAACTTACGAGATGTAAGAAATGTATGAAACTCTTAGGGTTATGGTTCCATCATACGAAATAAATTATCATTCGTATTAAACGTAATACTTAGGATAAAGTATCATATCGGAAAGGTGTACCGTTAAAAGTATATTATAAACTTCATAATTTAGTATAATTAGCTTAAACTTTTAAACAAGTTTGATTAGAAGATAAATGGAGTTCATTTGAAGAAACTTAAGAGATATAAGAAATTGTATAAAATTCTTATGGGTGTGTTACCATTATACAAAATAAATTAGTATTCGTAATAAAAAAAATACCGAGGCTAAAGTATTATGCCGGAAAGGGGTACCGTTAAAATTATATTATAAACTTCATTCGTTAGTATAATTTGCTTAAACCTTTCAACGAGTTTTATTATAGAAGTTAAACGGAGTTCATTTGAAGAAACTTACGAGATAGAAGAAATTGTATGAAACTCTTATGGGTGTGATACCATCGCACGAAATAAATTATTACTCGTAATAAACGAAATACTTAGGCTAAAGTATTATGCCGGAAAAGTGTACCGTTAAAAGTATAATATAAACTTCACACGTTATTATAATTAGCTTGAACATTTAAACGATTTTGATTAGAAGATAAACGGAGTTCGCTTAAAGAAACTTACGAGATGTAAGAAATGTATGAAACTCTTATGGTTATGGTTCCATCATACGAAATAAATTATCATTCGTAATAAACGAATTACTTAGGCTAAAGTATCATGCCGGAAAGGAGTACCGTTAAAAGTATATTAAAAACTTCATACATTAGTATAATTAGCTTAAACTTTTAAACAAGTTTGAATAGAAGATAAACGGAGTTCGCTTAAAGAAACTTACGAGATATAAGAAATTGTATGAAACTCTTATGGTTGTGGTTCCATCATACGAAATAAATTATTATTCGTAATCAACGAAATACTTAGGCTAAAGTATCATGCCGGAAAGGAGTACCGTTAAAACTATATTAAAAACTTCATACGTTAGTATAAGTAGCTTAAACGTTTAAACGAGTTTGATTAGAAGATAAACGGAGTTCGCTTAAAGAAACTTACGAGAAATAAGAAATTGTATGAAACTCTTATGGTTATGGTTCCATCATACGAAATAAATTATCATTCGTAATTAACGAATTACTTAGGCTAAAGTATCATGCCGGAAAGGAGTACCGTTAAAAGTATATTATAAACTTTATACGTTAGTATAATTAGCTTAAACTTTTAAACAAGTTTGATTAGAAGATAAATGGAGTTCATTTGAAGAAACTTAAGAGATATAAGAAATTGTTTAAAATTCTTATGGGTGTGGTACCATCATACAAAATAAATTAGTATTCGTAATAAACAAAATACTGAGGCTAAACTATCATGCCGGAAAGGAGTACCGTTAAAATTATATTATAAACTTCATTCGGTAGTATAATTTGCTTAAACCTTTCAACGAGTTTTATTATAGAAGATAAACGGAGTTCGTTTGAAGAAACTTACGAGATAGAAGAAATTCTATGAAACTGTTATGGTTGATGGTACATCATACGAAATAAATTATTATTCGTAATCAACAAAATACTTAAGCTAAAGTATCAAGCCGGAAACGAGTACCGTTAAAACTATATTAAAATCTTCATACGTTAGTATAATTAGCTTAAAATTTTAAACGAGTTTGATTGGAAGATAAACGGAGTTCGTTTAAAGAAACTTACGAGATATAAGAAATTGTATGAAACTCTTATGGTTGTGGTTCCATCATACGAAATAAATTATTATTCGTATTCAACGAAATACTTAGGCTAAAGTATCATGCTGGAAAGGAGTACCGTTAAAAGTATATTAAAAACTTCATACGTTAGTATAATTAGCTTAAAATTTTAAACGAGTTTGATTGGAAGATAAACGGAGTTCGTTTAAAGAAACTTACGAGATATAAGAAATTGTATGAAACTCTTATGGTTGATGGTACATCATACGAAATAAATTATTATTCGTAATCAACAAAATACTTAAGCTAAAGTATCACGCCGGAAACGAGTACCGTTAAAACTATATTAAAAACTTCATACGTTAGTATAATTAGCTTAAAATTTTAAATGAGTTTGATTGGAAGATAAACGGAGTTCGTTTAAAGAAACTTACGAGATATAAGAAATTGTATGAAACTCTTATGGTTGTGGTTCCATCATACGAAATAAATTATTATTCGTATTCAACGAAATACTTAGGCTAAAGTATCATGCTGGAAAGGAGTACCGTTAAAAGTATATTAAAAACTTCATACATTAGTATAATTAGCTTAAACTTTTAAACATGTTTGAATAGAAGATAAACGGAGTTCGCTTAAAGAAACTTACGAGATATAAGAAATTGTATGAAACTCTTATGGTTGTGGTTCCATCATACGAAATAAATTATTATTCGTAATCAACGAAATACTTAGGCTAAAGTATCATGCCGGAAAGGAGTACCGTTAAAACTATATTAAAAACTTCATACGTTAGTATAAGTAGCTTAAACGTTTAAACGAGTTTGATTAGAAGATAAACGGAGTTCGCTTAAAGAAACTTACGAGAAATAAGAAATTGTATGAAACTCTTATGGTTATGGTTCCATCATACGAAATAAATTATCATCCGTAATAAACGAATTACTTAGGCTAAAGTATCATGCCGGAAAGGAGTACCGTTAAAAGTATATTAAAAACTTCATACGTTAGTATAAGTAGCTTAAACGTTTAAACGAGTTTGATTAGAAGATAAACGGAGTTCGCTTAAAGAAACTTACGAGATATAAGAAATTGTATGAAACTCTTATGGTTATGGTTCCATCATACGAAATAAATTATTATTCGTAATAAACGAAATACTTAGGCTAAAGTATTATGCCGGAAAAGTGTACCGTTAAAAGTATAATATAAACTTCACACGTTATTATAATTAGCTTGAACATTTAAACGATTTTGATTAGAAGATAAACGGAGTTCGCTTAAAGAAACTTACGAGATGTAAGAAATGTATGAAACTCTTAGGGTTATGGTTCCATCATACGAAATAAATTATCATTCGTATTAAACGTAATACTTAGGATAAAGTATCATATCGGAAAGGTGTACCGTTAAAAGTATATTATAAACTTCATAATTTAGTATAATTAGCTTAAACTTTTAAACAAGTTTGATTAGAAGATAAATGGAGTTCATTTGAAGAAACTTAAGAGATATAAGAAATTGTATAAAATTCTTATGGGTGTGTTACCATTATACAAAATAAATTAGTATTCGTAATAAAAAAAATACCGAGGCTAAAGTATTATGCCGGAAAGGGGTACCGTTAAAATTATATTATAAACTTCATTCGTTAGTATAATTTGCTTAAACCTTTCAACGAGTTTTATTATAGAAGTTAAACGGAGTTCGTTTGAAGAAACTTACGAGATAGAAGAAATTGTATGAAACTCTTATGGGTGTGATACCATCACACGAAATAAATTATTACTCGTAATAAACGAAATACTTAGGCTAAAGTATTATGCCAGAAAAGTGTACCGTTAAAAGTATAATATAAACTTCACACGTCATTATAATTAGCTTGAACATTTAAACGATTTTGATTAGAAGATAAACGGAGTTCGCTTAAAGAAACTTACGAGAAATAAGAAATTGTATGAAACTCTTATGGTTATGGTTCCATCATACGAAATAAATTATTATTCGTAATCAACGAAATACTTAGGCTAAAGTATCATGCCGGAAAGGAGTACCGTTAAAACTATATTAAAAACTTCATACGTTAGTATAAGTAGCTTAAACGTTTAAACGAGTTTGATTAGAAGATAAACGGAGTTCGCTTAAAGAAACTTACGAGAAATAAGAAATTGTATGAAACTCTTATGGTTATGGTTCCATCATACGAAATAAATTATCATTCGTAATTAACGAATTACTTAGGCTAAAGTATCATGCCAGAAAGGAGTACCGTTAAAAGTATATTATAAACTTTATACGTTAGTATAATTAGCTTAAACTTTTAAACAAGTTTGATTAGAAGATAAATGGAGTTCATTTGAAGAAACTTAAGAGATATAAGAAATTGTTTAAAATTCTTATGGGTGTGGTACCATCATACAAAATAAATTAGTATTCGTAATAAACAAAATACTGAGGCTAAACTATCATGCCGGAAAGGAGTACCGTTAAAATTATATTATAAACTTCATTCGGTAGTATAATTTGCTTAAACCTTTCAACGAGTTTTATTATAGAAGATAAACGGAGTTCGTTTGAAGAAACTTACGAGATAGAAGAAATTGTATGAAACTGTTATGGTTGATGTTACATCATACGAAATAAATTATTATTCGTAATCAACAAAATACTTAGGCTAAAGTATCATGCCGGAAACGAGTACCGTTAAAAGTATAATATAAACTTCACACGTTAGTATAATTAGCTTGAACATTTAAACGATTTTGATTAGAAGATAAACGGAGTTCGCTTAAAGAAAACTTACGAGATATAAGAAATTGTATGAAACTCTTATGGTTGTGGTTCCATCATACGAAATAAATTATTATTCGTAATCAACGAAATACTTAGGCTAAAGTATCATGCCGGAAAGGAGTACCGTTAAAACTATATTAAAAACTTCATACGTTAGTATAAGTAGCTTAAACGTTTAAACGAGTTTGATTAGAAGATAAACGGAGTTCGCTTAAAGAAACTTACGAGAAATAAGAAATTGTATGAAACTCTTATGGTTATGGTTCCATCATACGAAATAAAATATCATTCGTAATTAACGAATTACTTAGGCTAAAGTATCATGCCGGAAAGGAGTACCGTTAAAAGTATATTATAAACTTTATACGTTAGTATAATTAGCTTAAACTTTTAAACAAGTTTGATTAGAAGATAAATGGAGTTCATTTGAAGAAACTTAAGAGATATAAGAAATTGTTTAAAATTCTTATGGGTGTGGTACCATCATACAAAATAAATTAGTATTCGTAATAAACAAAATACTGAGGCTAAACTATCATGCCGGAAAGGAGTACCGTTAAAATTATATTATAAACTTCATTCGGTAGTATAATTTGCTTAAACCTTTCAACGAGTTTTATTATAGAAGATAAACGGAGTTCGTTTGAAGAAACTTACGAGATAGAAGAAATTCTATGAAACTGTTATGGTTGATGGTACATCATACGAAATAAATTATTATTCGTAATCAACAAAATACTTAAGCTAAAGTATTACGCCGGAAACGAGTACCGTTAAAACTATATTAAAATCTTCATACGTTAGTATAATTAGCTTAAAATTTTAAACGAGTTTGATTGGAAGATAAACGGAGTTCGTTTAAAGAAACTTACGAGATATAAGAAATTGTATGAAACTCTTATGGTTGTGGTTCCATCATACGAAATAAATTATTATTCGTATTCAACGAAATACTTAGGCTAAAGTATCATGCTGGAAAGGAGTACCGTTAAAAGTATATTAAAAACTTCATACGTTAGTATAATTAGCTTAAAATTTTAAACGAGTTTGATTGGAAGATAAACGGAGTTCGTTTAAAGAAACTTACGAGATATAAGAAATTGTATGAAACTCTTATGGTTGATGGTACATCATACGAAATAAATTATTATTCGTAATCAACAAAATACTTAAGCTAAAGTATCACGCCGGAAACGAGTACCGTTAAAACTATATTAAAAACTTCATACGTTAGTATAATTAGCTTAAAATTTTAAATGAGTTTGATTGGAAGATAAACGGAGTTCGTTTAAAGAAACTTACGAGATATAAGAAATTGTATGAAACTCTTATGGTTGTGGTTCCATCATACGAAATAAATTATTATTCGTATTCAACGAAATACTTAGGCTAAAGTATCATGCTGGAAAGGAGTACCGTTAAAAGTATATTAAAAACTTCATACATTAGTATAATTAGCTTAAACTTTTAAACATGTTTGAATAGAAGATAAACGGAGTTCGCTTAAAGAAACTTACGAGATATAAGAAATTGTATGAAACTCTTATGGTTGTGGTTCCATCATACGAAATAAATTATTATTCGTAATCAACGAAATACTTAGGCTAAAGTATCATGCCGGAAAGGAGTACCGTTAAAACTATATTAAAAACTTCATACGTTAGTATAAGTAGCTTAAACGTTTAAACGAGTTTGATTAGAAGATAAACGGAGTTCGCTTAAAGAAACTTACGAGAAATAAGAAATTGTATGAAACTCTTATGGTTATGGTTCCATCATACGAAATAAATTATCATCCGTAATAAACGAATTACTTAGGCTAAAGTATCATGCCGGAAAGGAGTACCGTTAAAAGTATATTAAAAACTTCATACGTTAGTATAAGTAGCTTAAACGTTTAAACGAGTTTGATTAGAAGATAAACGGAGTTCGCTTAAAGAAACTTACGAGATATAAGAAATTGTATGAAACTCTTATGGTTATGGTTCCATCATACGAAATAAATTATTATTCGTAATAAACGAAATACTTAGGCTAAAGTATTATGCCGGAAAAGTGTACCGTTAAAAGTATAATATAAACTTCACACGTTATTATAATTAGCTTGAACATTTAAACGATTTTGATTAGAAGATAAACGGAGTTCGCTTAAAGAAACTTACGAGATGTAAGAAATGTATGAAACTCTTAGGGTTATGGTTCCATCATACGAAATAAATTATCATTCGTATTAAACGTAATACTTAGGATAAAGTATCATATCGGAAAGGTGTACCGTTAAAAGTATATTATAAACTTCATAATTTAGTATAATTAGCTTAAACTTTTAAACAAGTTTGATTAGAAGATAAATGGAGTTCATTTGAAGAAACTTAAGAGATATAAGAAATTGTATAAAATTCTTATGGGTGTGTTACCATTATACAAAATAAATTAGTATTCGTAATAAAAAAAATACCGAGGCTAAAGTATTATGCCGGAAAGGGGTACCATTAAAATTATATTATAAACTTCATTCGTTAGTATAATTTGCTTAAACCTTTCAACGAGTTTTATTATAGAAGTTAAACGGAGTTCGTTTGAAGAAACTTACGAGATAGAAGAAATTGTATGAAACTCTTATGGGTGTGATACCATCACACGAAATAAATTATTACTCGTAATAAACGAAATACTTAGGCTAAAGTATTATGCCGGAAAAGTGTACCGTTAAAAGTATAATATAAACTTCACACGTTATTATAATTAGCTTGAACATTTAAACGATTTTGATTAGAAGATAAACGGAGTTCGCTTAAAGAAACTTACGAGAAATAAGAAATTGTATGAAACTCTTATGGTTATGGTTCCATCATACGAAATAAATTATTATTCGTAATCAACGAAATACTTAGGCTAAAGTATCATGCCGGAAAGGAGTACCGTTAAAACTATATTAAAAACTTCATACGTTAGTATAAGTAGCTTAAACGTTTAAACGAGTTTGATTAGAAGATAAACGGAGTTCGCTTAAAGAAACTTACGAGAAATAAGAAATTGTATGAAACTCTTATGGTTATGGTTCCATCATACGAAATAAATTATCATTCGTAATTAACGAATTACTTAGGCTAAAGTATCATGCCGGAAAGGAGTACCGTTAAAAGTATATTATAAACTTTATACGTTAGTATAATTAGCTTAAACTTTTAAACAAGTTTGATTAGAAGAGAAATGGAGTTCATTTGAAGAAACTTAAGAGATATAAGAAATTGTTTAAAATTCTTATGGGTGTGGTACCATCATACAAAATAAATTAGTATTCGTAATAAACAAAATACTGAGGCTAAACTATCATGCCGGAAAGGAGTACCGTTAAAATTATATTATAAACTTCATTCGGTAGTATAATTTGCTTAAACCTTTCAACGAGTTTTATTATAGAAGATAAACGGAGTTCGTTTGAAGAAACTTACGAGATAGAAGAAATTGTATGAAACTGTTATGGTTGATGTTACATCATACGAAATAAATTATTATTCGTAACCAACAAAATACTTAGGCTAAAGTATCATGCCGGAAACGAGTACCGTTAAAAGTATAATATAAACTTCACACGTTAGTATAATTAGCTTGAACATTTAAACGATTTTGATTAGAAGATAAACGGAGTTCGCTTAAAGAAACTTACGAGATGTAAGAAATGTATGAAACTCTTATGGTTATGGTTCCATCATACGAAATAAATTATCATTCGTAATAAACGAATTACTTAGGCTAAAGTATCATGCCGGAAAGGAGTACCGTTAAAAGTATATTAAAAACTTCATACATTAGTATAATTAGCTTAAACTTTTAAACAAGTTTGAATAGAAGATAAACGGAGTTCGCTTAAAGAAACTTACGAGATATAAGAAATTGTATGAAACTCTTATGGTTGTGGTTCCATCATACGAAATAAATTATTATTCGTAATCAACGAAATACCTAGGCTAAAGTATCATGCCGGAAAGGAGTACCGTTAAAACTATATTAAAAACTTCATACGTTAGTATAAGTAGCTTAAACGTTTAAACAAGTTTGAATAGAAGATAAACGGAGTTCGCTTAAAGAAACTTACGAGAAATAAGAAATTGTATGAAACTCTTATGGTTATGGTTCCATCATACGAAATAAATTATCATTCGTAATTAACGAATTACTTAGGCTAAAGTATCATGCCGGAAAGGAGTACCGTTAAAAGTATATTATAAACTTTATACGTTAGTATAATTAGCTTAAACTTTTAAACAAGTTTGATTAGAAGATAAATGGAGTTCATTTGAAGAAACTTAAGAGATATAAGAAATTGTTTAAAATTCTTATGGGTGTGGTACCATCATACAAAATAAATTAGTATTCGTAATAAACAAAATACTGAGGCTAAACTATCATGCCGGAAAGGAGTACCGTTAAAATTATATTATAAACTTCATTCGGTAGTATAATTTGCTTAAACCTTTCAACGAGTTTTATTATAGAAGATAAACGGAGTTCGTTTGAAGAAACTTACGAGATAGAAGAAATTGTATGAAACTGTTATGGTTGATGTTACATCATACGAAATAAATTATTATTCGTAACCAACAAAATACTTAGGCTAAAGTATCATGCCGGAAACGAGTACCGTTAAAAGTATAATATAAACTTCACACGTTAGTATAATTAGCTTGAACATTTAAACGATTTTGATTAGAAGATAAACGGAGTTCGCTTAAAGAAACTTACGAGATGTAAGAAATGTATGAAACTCTTATGGTTATGGTTCCATCATACGAAATAAATTATCATTCGTAATAAACGAATTACTTAGGCTAAAGTATCATGCCGGAAAGGAGTACCGTTAAAAGTATATTAAAAACTTCATACATTAGTATAATTAGCTTAAACTTTTAAACAAGTTTGAATAGAAGATAAACGGAGTTCGCTTAAAGAAACTTACGAGATATAAGAAATTGTATGAAACTCTTATGGTTGTGGTTCCATCATACGAAATAAATTATTATTCGTAATCAACGAAATACTTAGGCTAAAGTATCATGCCGGAAAGGAGTACCGTTAAAACTATATTAAAAACTTCATACGTTAGTATAAGTAGCTTAAACGTTTAAACGAGTTTGATTAGAAGATAAACGGAGTTCGCTTAAAGAAACTTACGAGAAATAAGAAATTGTATGAAACTCTTATGGTTATGGTTCCATCATACGAAATAAATTATCATTCGTAATTAACGAATTACTTAGGCTAAAGTATCATGCCGGAAAGGAGTACCGTTAAAAGTATATTATAAACTTTATACGTTAGTATAATTAGCTTAAACTTTTAAACAAGTTTGATTAGAAGATAAATGGAGTTCATTTGAAGAAACTTAAGAGATATAAGAAATTGTTTAAAATTCTTATGGGTGTGGTACCATCATACAAAATAAATTAGTATTCGTAATAAACAAAATACTGAGGCTAAACTATCATGCCGGAAAGGAGTACCGTTAAAATTATATTATAAACTTCATTCGGTAGTATAATTTGCTTAAACCTTTCAACGAGTTTTATTATAGAAGATAAACGGAGTTCGTTTGAAGAAACTTACGAGATAGAAGAAATTGTATGAAACTGTTATGGTTGATGTTACATCATACGAAATAAATTATTATTCGTAACCAACAAAATACTTAGGCTAAAGTATCATGCCGGAAACGAGTACCGTTAAAAGTAT
Organism: Chamaenerion angustifolium; assembly: GCA_946814005.1. Taxonomy (NCBI): domain Eukaryota; kingdom Viridiplantae; phylum Streptophyta; class Magnoliopsida; order Myrtales; family Onagraceae; genus Chamaenerion; species Chamaenerion angustifolium. The sequence goes on from OX328274.1 coordinate 15,693,002, forward strand.
AATATAAACTTCACACGTTAGTATAATTAGCTTGAACATTTAAACGATTTTGATTAGAAGATAAACGGAGTTCGCTTAAAGAAACTTACGAGATGTAAGAAATGTATGAAACTCTTATGGTTATGGTTCCATCATACGAAATAAATTATCATTCGTAATAAACGAATTACTTAGGCTAAAGTATCATGCCGGAAAGGAGTACCGTTAAAAGTATATTAAAAACTTCATACATTAGTATAATTAGCTTAAACTTTTAAACAAGTTTGAATAGAAGATAAACGGAGTTCGCTTAAAGAAACTTACGAGATATAAGAAATTGTATGAAACTCTTATGGTTGTGGTTCCATCATACGAAATAAATTATTATTCGTAATCAACGAAATACCTAGGCTAAAGTATCATGCCGGAAAGGAGTACCGTTAAAACTATATTAAAAACTTCATACGTTAGTATAAGTAGCTTAAACGTTTAAACAAGTTTGAATAGAAGATAAACGGAGTTCGCTTAAAGAAACTTACGAGAAATAAGAAATTGTATGAAACTCTTATGGTTATGGTTCCATCATACGAAATAAATTATCATTCGTAATTAACGAATTACTTAGGCTAAAGTATCATGCCGGAAAGGAGTACCGTTAAAAGTATATTATAAACTTTATACGTTAGTATAATTAGCTTAAACTTTTAAACAAGTTTGATTAGAAGATAAATGGAGTTCATTTGAAGAAACTTAAGAGATATAAGAAATTGTTTAAAATTCTTATGGGTGTGGTACCATCATACAAAATAAATTAGTATTCGTAATAAACAAAATACTGAGGCTAAACTATCATGCCGGAAAGGAGTACCGTTAAAATTATATTATAAACTTCATTCGGTAGTATAATTTGCTTAAACCTTTCAACGAGTTTTATTATAGAAGATAAACGGAGTTCGTTTGAAGAAACTTACGAGATAGAAGAAATTCTATGAAACTGTTATGGTTGATGGTACATCATACGAAATAAATTATTATTCGTAATCAACAAAATACTTAAGCTAAAGTATCACGCCGGAAACGAGTACCGTTAAAACTATATTAAAATCTTCATACGTTAGTATAATTAGCTTAAAATTTTAAACGAGTTTGATTGGAAGATAAACGGAGTTCGTTTAAAGAAACTTACGAGATATAAGAAATTGTATGAAACTCTTATGGTTGTGGTTCCATCATACGAAATAAATTATTATTCGTATTCAACGAAATACTTAGGCTAAAGTATCATGCTGGAAAGGAGTACCGTTAAAAGTATATTAAAAACTTCATACGTTAGTATAATTAGCTTAAAATTTTAAACGAGTTTGATTGGAAGATAAACGGAGTTCGTTTAAAGAAACTTACGAGATATAAGAAATTGTATGAAACTCTTATGGTTGATGGTACATCATACGAAATAAATTATTATTCGTAATCAACAAAATACTTAAGCTAAAGTATCACGCCGGAAACGAGTACCGTTAAAACTATATTAAAAACTTCATACGTTAGTATAATTAGCTTAAAATTTTAAATGAGTTTGATTGGAAGATAAACGGAGTTCGTTTAAAGAAACTTACGAGATATAAGAAATTGTATGAAACTCTTATGGTTGTGGTTCCATCATACGAAATAAATTATTATTCGTATTCAACGAAATACTTAGGCTAAAGTATCATGCTGGAAAGGAGTACCGTTAAAAGTATATTAAAAACTTCATACATTAGTATAATTAGCTTAAACTTTTAAACATGTTTGAATAGAAGATAAACGGAGTTCGCTTAAAGAAACTTACGAGATATAAGAAATTGTATGAAACTCTTATGGTTGTGGTTCCATCATACGAAATAAATTATTATTCGTAATCAACGAAATACTTAGGCTAAAGTATCATGCCGGAAAGGAGTACCGTTAAAACTATATTAAAAACTTCATACGTTAGTATAAGTAGCTTAAACGTTTAAACGAGTTTGATTAGAAGATAAACGGAGTTCATTTGAAGAAACTTAAGAGATATAAGAAATTGTTTAAAATTCTTATGGGTGTGGTACCATCATACAAAATAAATTAGTATTCGTAATAAACAAAATACTGAGGCTAAACTATCATGCCGGAAAGGAGTACCGTTAAAATTATATTATAAACTTCATTCGGTAGTATAATTTGCTTAAACCTTTCAACGAGTTTTATTATAGAAGATAAACGGAGTTCGTTTGAAGAAACTTACGAGATAGAAGAAATTGTATGAAACTGTTATGGTTGATGTTACATCATACGAAATAAATTATTATTCGTAACCAACAAAATACTTAGGCTAAAGTATCATGCCGGAAACGAGTACCGTTAAAAGTATAATATAAACTTCACACGTTAGTATAATTAGCTTGAACATTTAAACGATTTTGATTAGAAGATAAACGGAGTTCGCTTAAAGAAACTTACGAGATGTAAGAAATGTATGAAACTCTTATGGTTATGGTTCCATCATACGAAATAAATTATCATTCGTAATAAACGAATTACTTAGGCTAAAGTATCATGCCGGAAAGGAGTACCGTTAAAAGTATATTAAAAACTTCATACATTAGTATAATTAGCTTAAACTTTTAAACAAGCTTGAATAGAAGATAAACGGAGTTCGCTTAAAGAAACTTACGAGATATAAGAAATTGTATGAAACTCTTATGGTTGTGGTTCCATCATACGAAATAAATTATTATTCGTAATCAACGAAATACCTAGGCTAAAGTATCATGCCGGAAAGGAGTACCGTTAAAACTATATTAAAAACTTCATACGTTAGTATAAGTAGCTTAAACGTTTAAACAAGTTTGAATAGAAGATAAACGGAGTTCGCTTAAAGAAACTTACGAGAAATAAGAAATTGTATGAAACTCTTATGGTTATGGTTCCATCATACGAAATAAATTATCATTCGTAATTAACGAATTACTTAGGCTAAAGTATCATGCCGGAAAGGAGTACCGTTAAAAGTATATTATAAACTTTATACGTTAGTATAATTAGCTTAAACTTTTAAACAAGTTTGATTAGAAGATAAATGGAGTTCATTTGAAGAAACTTAAGAGATATAAGAAATTGTTTAAAATTCTTATGGGTGTGGTACCATCATACAAAATAAATTAGTATTCGTAATAAACAAAATACTGAGGCTAAACTATCATGCCGGAAAGGAGTACCGTTAAAATTATATTATAAACTTCATTCGGTAGTATAATTTGCTTAAACCTTTCAACGAGTTTTATTATAGAAGATAAACGGAGTTCGTTTGAAGAAACTTACGAGATAGAAGAAATTCTATGAAACTGTTATGGTTGATGGTACATCATACGAAATAAATTATTATTCGTAATCAACAAAATACTTAAGCTAAAGTATCACGCCGGAAACGAGTACCGTTAAAACTATATTAAAATCTTCATACGTTAGTATAATTAGCTTAAAATTTTAAACGAGTTTGATTGGAAGATAAACGGAGTTCGTTTAAAGAAACTTACGAGATATAAGAAATTGTATGAAACTCTTATGGTTGTGGTTCCATCATACGAAATAAATTATTATTCGTATTCAACGAAATACTTAGGCTAAAGTATCATGCTGGAAAGGAGTACCGTTAAAAGTATATTAAAAACTTCATACGTTAGTATAATTAGCTTAAAATTTTAAACGAGTTTGATTGGAAGATAAACGGAGTTCGTTTAAAGAAACTTACGAGATATAAGAAATTGTATGAAACTCTTATGGTTGATGGTACATCATACGAAATAAATTATTATTCGTAATCAACAAAATACTTAAGCTAAAGTATCACGCCGGAAACGAGTACCGTTAAAACTATATTAAAAACTTCATACGTTAGTATAATTAGCTTAAAATTTTAAATGAGTTTGATTGGAAGATAAACGGAGTTCGTTTAAAGAAACTTACGAGATATAAGAAATTGTATGAAACTCTTATGGTTGTGGTTCCATCATACGAAATAAATTATTATTCGTATTCAACGAAATACTTAGGCTAAAGTATCATGCTGGAAAGGAGTACCGTTAAAAGTATATTAAAAACTTCATACATTAGTATAATTAGCTTAAACTTTTAAACATGTTTGAATAGAAGATAAACGGAGTTCGCTTAAAGAAACTTACGAGATATAAGAAATTGTATGAAACTCTTATGGTTGTGGTTCCATCATACGAAATAAATTATTATTCGTAATCAACGAAATACTTAGGCTAAAGTATCATGCCGGAAAGGAGTACCGTTAAAACTATATTAAAAACTTCATACGTTAGTATAAGTAGCTTAAACGTTTAAACGAGTTTGATTAGAAGATAAACGGAGTTCGCTTAAAGAAACTTACGAGAAATAAGAAATTGTATGAAACTCTTATGGTTATGGTTCCATCATACGAAATAAATTATCATCCGTAATAAACGAATTACTTAGGCTAAAGTATCATGCCGGAAAGGAGTACCGTTAAAAGTATATTATAAACTTTATACGTTAGTATAATTAGCTTAAACTTTTAAACAAGTTTGATTAGAAGATAAATGGAGTTCATTTGAAGAAACTTAAGAGATATAAGAAATTGTTTAAAATTCTTATGGGTGTGGTACCATCATACAAAATAAATTAGTATTCGTAATAAACAAAATACTGAGGCTAAACTATCATGCCGGAAAGGAGTACCGTTAAAATTATATTATAAACTTCATTCGGTAGTATAATTTGCTTAAACCTTTCAACGAGTTTTATTATAGAAGATAAACGGAGTTCGTTTGAAGAAACTTACGAGATAGAAGAAATTCTATGAAACTGTTATGGTTGATGGTACATCATACGAAATAAATTATTATTCGTAATCAACAAAATACTTAAACTAAAGTATCACGCCGGAAACGAGTACCGTTAAAACTATATTAAAATCTTCATACGTTAGTATAATTAGCTTAAAATTTTAAACGAGTTTGATTGGAAGATAAACGGAGTTCGTTTAAAGAAACTTACGAGATATAAGAAATTGTATGAAACTCTTATGGTTGTGGTTCCATCATACGAAATAAATTATTATTCGTATTCAACGAAATACTTAGGCTAAAGTATCATGCTGGAAAGGAGTACCGTTAAAAGTATATTAAAAACTTCATACGTTAGTATAATTAGCTTAAAATTTTAAACGAGTTTGATTGGAAGATAAACGGAGTTCGTTTAAAGAAACTTACGAGATATAAGAAATTGTATGAAACTCTTATGTTTGATGGTACATCATACGAAATAAATTATTATTCGTAATCAACAAAATACTTAAGCTAAAGTATCACGCCGGAAACGAGTACCGTTAAAACTATATTAAAAACTTCATACGTTAGTATAATTAGCTTAAAATTTTAAATGAGTTTGATTGGAAGATAAACGGAGTTCGTTTAAAGAAACTTACGAGATATAAGAAATTGTATGAAACTCTTATGGTTGTGGTTCCATCATACGAAATAAATTATTATTCGTATTCAACGAAATACTTAGGCTAAAGTATCATGCTGGAAAGGAGTATCGTTAAAAGTATATTAAAAACTTCATACATTAGTATAATTAGCTTAAACTTTTAAACATGTTTGAATAGAAGATAAACGGAGTTCGCTTAAAGAAACTTACGAGATATAAGAAATTGTATGAAACTCTTATGGTTGTGGTTCCATCATACGAAATAAATTATTATTCGTAATCAACGAAATACTTAGGCTAAAGTATCATGCCGGAAAGGAGTACCGTTAAAACTATATTAAAAACTTCATACGTTAGTATAAGTAGCTTAAACGTTTAAACGAGTTTGATTAGAAGATAAACGGAGTTCGCTTAAAGAAACTTATGAGAAATAAGAAATTGTATGAAACTCTTATGGTTATGGTTCCATCATACGAAATAAATTATCATCCGTAATAAACGAATTACTTAGGCTAAAGTATCATGCCGGAAAGGAGTACCGTTAAAAGTATATTAAAAACTTCATACGTTAGTATAAGTAGCTTAAACGTTTAAACGAGTTTGATTAGAAGATAAACGGAGTTCGCTTAAAGAAACTTACGAGATATAAGAAATTGTATGAAACTCTTATGGTTATGGTTCCATCATACGAAATAAATTATTATTCGTAATAAACGAAATACTTAGGCTAAAGTATTATGCCGGAAAAGTGTACCGTTAAAAGTATAATATAAACTTCACACGTTATTATAATTAGCTTGAACATTTAAACGATTTTGATTAGAAGATAAACGGAGTTCGCTTAAAGAAACTTACGAGATGTAAGAAATGTATGAAACTCTTAGGGTTATGGTTCCATCATACGAAATAAATTATCATTCGTATTAAACGTAATACTTAGGATAAAGTATCATATCGGAAAGGTGTACCGTTAAAAGTATATTATAAACTTCATAATTTAGTATAATTAGCTTAAACTTTTAAACAAGTTTGATTAGAAGATAAATGGAGTTCATTTGAAGAAACTTAAGAGATATAAGAAATTGTATAAAATTCTTATGGGTGTGTTACCATTATACAAAATAAATTAGTATTCGTAATAAAAAAAATACCGAGGCTAAAGTATTATGCCGGAAAGGGGTACCGTTAAAATTATATTATAAACTTCATTCGTTAGTATAATTTGCTTAAACCTTTCAACGAGTTTTATTATAGAAGTTAAACGGAGTTCGTTTGAAGAAACTTACGAGATAGAAGAAATTGTATGAAACTCTTATGGGTGTGATACCATCACACGAAATAAATTATTACTCGTAATAAACGAAATACTTAGGCTAAAGTATTATGCCGGAAAAGTGTACCGTTAAAAGTATAATATAAACTTCACACGTTATTATAATTAGCTTAAACATTTAAACGATTTTGATTAGAAGATAAACGGAGTTCGCTTAAAGAAACTTACGAGATGTAAGAAATGTATGAAACTCTTATGGTTATGGTTCCATCATACGAAATAAATTATCATTCGTAATAAACGAATTACTTAGGCTAAAGTATCATGCCGGAAAGGAGTACCGTTAAAAGTATATTAAAAACTTCATACATTAGTATAATTAGCTTAAACTTTTAAACAAGTTTGAATAGAAGATAAACGGAGTTCGCTTAAAGAAACTTACGAGATATAAGAAATTGTATGAAACTCTTATGGTTGTGGTTCCATCATACGAAATAAATTATTATTCGTAATCAACGAAATACTTAGGCTAAAGTATCATGCCGGAAAGGAGTACCGTTAAAACTATATTAAAAACTTCATACGTTAGTATAAGTAGCTTAAACGTTTAAACGAGTTTGATTAGAAGATAAACGGAGTTCGCTTAAAGAAACTTACGAGAAATAAGAAATTGTATGAAACTCTTATGGTTATGGTTCCATCATACGAAATAAATTATTATTCGTAATCAACGAAATACTTAGGCTAAAGTATCATGCCGGAAAGGAGTACCGTTAAAACTATATTAAAAACTTCATACGTTAGTATAAGTAGCTTAAACGTTTAAACGAGTTTGATTAGAAGATAAACGGAGTTCGCTTAAAGAAACTTACGAGAAATAAGAAATTGTATGAAACTCTTATGGTTATGGTTCCATCATACGAAATAAATTATCATTCGTAATTAACGAATTACTTAGGCTAAAGTATCATGCCGGAAAGGAGTACCGTTAAAACTATATTAAAAACTTCATACGTTAGTATAAGTAGCTTAAACGTTTAAACGAGTTTGATTAGAAGATAAACGGAGTTCGCTTAAAGAAACTTACGAGAAATAAGAAATTGTATGAAACTCTTATGGTTATGGTTCCATCATACGAAATAAATTATCATTCGTAATTAACGAATTACTTAGGCTAAAGTATCATGCCGGAAAGGAGTACCGTTAAAAGTATATTATAAACTTTATACGTTAGTATAATTAGCTTAAACTTTTAAACAAGTTTGATTAGAAGATAAATGGAGTTCATTTGAAGAAACTTAAGAGATATAAGAAATTGTTTAAAATTCTTATGGGTGTGGTACCATCATACAAAATAAATTAGTATTCGTAATAAACAAAATACTGAGGCTAAACTATCATGCCGGAAAGGAGTACCGTTAAAATTATATTATAAACTTCATTCGGTAGTATAATTTGCTTAAACCTTTCAACGAGTTTTATTATAGAAGATAAACGGAGTTCGTTTGAAGAAACTTACGAGATAGAAGAAATTCTATGAAACTGTTATGGTTGATGGTACATCATACGAAATAAATTATTATTCGTAATCAACAAAATACTTAAGCTAAAGTATCACGCCGGAAACGAGTACCGTTAAAACTATATTAAAATCTTCATACGTTAGTATAATTAGCTTAAAATTTTAAACGAGTTTGATTGGAAGATAAACGGAGTTCGTTTAAAGAAACTTACGAGATATAAGAAATTGTATGAAACTCTTATGGTTGTGGTTCCATCATACGAAATAAATTATTATTCGTATTCAACGAAATACTTAGGCTAAAGTATCATGCTGGAAAGGAGTACCGTTAAAAGTATATTAAAAACTTCATACGTTAGTATAATTAGCTTAAAATTTTAAACGAGTTTGATTGGAAGATAAACGGAGTTCGTTTAAAGAAACTTACGAGATATAAGAAATTGTATGAAACTCTTATGGTTGATGGTACATCATACGAAATAAATTATTATTCGTAATCAACAAAATACTTAAGCTAAAGTATCACGCCGGAAACGAGTACCGTTAAAACTATATTAAAAACTTCATACGTTAGTATAATTAGCTTAAAATTTTAAATGAGTTTGATTGGAAGATAAACGGAGTTCGTTTAAAGAAACTTACGAGATATAAGAAATTGTATGAAACTCTTATGGTTGTGGTTCCATCATACGAAATAAATTATTATTCGTATTCAACGAAATACTTAGGCTAAAGTATCATGCTGGAAAGGAGTACCGTTAAAAGTATATTAAAAACTTCATACATTAGTATAATTAGCTTAAACTTTTAAACATGTTTGAATAGAAGATAAACGGAGTTCGCTTAAAGAAACTTACGAGATATAAGAAATTGTATGAAACTCTTATGGTTGTGGTTCCATCATACGAAATAAATTATTATTCGTAATCAACGAAATACTTAGGCTAAAGTATCATGCCGGAAAGGAGTACCGTTAAAACTATATTAAAAACTTCATACGTTAGTATAAGTAGCTTAAACGTTTAAACGAGTTTGATTAGAAGATAAACGGAGTTCGCTTAAAGAAACTTACGAGAAATAAGAAATTGTATGAAACTCTTATGGTTATGGTTCCATCATACGAAATAAATTATCATCCGTAATAAACGAATTACTTAGGCTAAAGTATCATGCCGGAAAGGAGTACCGTTAAAAGTATATTATAAACTTTATACGTTAGTATAATTAGCTTAAACTTTTAAACAAGTTTGATTAGAAGATAAATGGAGTTCATTTGAAGAAACTTAAGAGATATAAGAAATTGTTTAAAATTCTTATGGGTGTGGTACCATCATACAAAATAAATTAGTATTCGTAATAAACAAAATACTGAGGCTAAACTATCATGCCGGAAAGGAGTACCGTTAAAATTATATTATAAACTTCATTCGGTAGTATAATTTGCTTAAACCTTTCAACGAGTTTTATTATAGAAGATAAACGGAGTTCGTTTGAAGAAACTTACGAGATAGAAGAAATTCTATGAAACTGTTATGGTTGATGGTACATCATACGAAATAAATTATTATTCGTAATCAACAAAATACTTAAGCTAAAGTATCACGCCGGAAACGAGTACCGTTAAAACTATATTAAAATCTTCATACGTTAGTATAATTAGCTTAAAATTTTAAACGAGTTTGATTGGAAGATAAACGGAGTTCGTTTAAAGAAACTTACGAGATATAAGAAATTGTATGAAACTCTTATGGTTGTGGTTCCATCATACGAAATAAATTATTATTCGTATTCAACGAAATACTTAGGCTAAAGTATCATGCTGGAAAGGAGTACCGTTAAAAGTATATTAAAAACTTCATACGTTAGTATAATTAGCTTAAAATTTTAAACGAGTTTGATTGGAAGATAAACGGAGTTCGTTTAAAGAAACTTACGAGATATAAGAAATTGTATGAAACTCTTATGGTTGATGGTACATCATACGAAATAAATTATTATTCGTAATCAACAAAATACTTAAGCTAAAGTATCACGCCGGAAACGAGTACCGTTAAAACTATATTAAAAACTTCATACGTTAGTATAATTAGCTTAAAATTTTAAATGAGTTTGATTGGAAGATAAACGGAGTTCGTTTAAAGAAACTTACGAGATATAAGAAATTGTATGAAACTCTTATGGTTGTGGTTCCATCATACGAAATAAATTATTATTCGTATTCAACGAAATACTTAGGCTAAAGTATCATGCTGGAAAGGAGTACCGTTAAAAGTATATTAAAAACTTCATACATTAGTATAATTAGCTTAAACTTTTAAACATGTTTGAATAGAAGATAAACGGAGTTCGCTTAAAGAAACTTACGAGATATAAGAAATTGTATGAAACTCTTATGGTTGTGGTTCCATCATACGAAATAAATTATTATTCGTAATCAACGAAATACTTAGGCTAAAGTATCATGCCGGAAAGGAGTACCGTTAAAACTATATTAAAAACTTCATACGTTAGTATAAGTAGCTTAAACGTTTAAACGAGTTTGATTAGAAGATAAACGGAGTTCGCTTAAAGAAACTTACGAGAAATAAGAAATTGTATGAAACTCTTATGGTTATGGTTCCATCATACGAAATAAATTATCATCCGTAATAAACGAATTACTTAGGCTAAAGTATCATGCCGGAAAGGAGTACCGTTAAAAGTATATTAAAAACTTCATACGTTAGTATAAGTAGCTTAAACGTTTAAACGAGTTTGATTAGAAGATAAACGGAGTTCGCTTAAAGAAACTTACGAGATATAAGAAATTGTATGAAACTCTTATGGTTATGGTTCCATCATACGAAATAAATTATTATTCGTAATAAACGAAATACTTAGGCTAAAGTATTATGCCGGAAAGTGTACCGTTAAAAGTATAATATAAACTTCACACGTTATTATAATTAGCTTGAACATTTAAACGATTTTGATTAGAAGATAAACGGAGTTCGCTTAAAGAAACTTACGAGATGTAAGAAATGTATGAAACTCTTAGGGTTATGGTTCCATCATACGAAATAAATTATCATTCGTATTAAACGTAATACTTAGGATAAAGTATCATATCGGAAAGGTGTACCGTTAAAAGTATATTATAAACTTCATAATTTAGTATAATTAGCTTAAACTTTTAAACAAGTTTGATTAGAAGATAAATGGAGTTCATTTGAAGAAACTTAAGAGATATAAGAAATTGTATAAAATTCTTATGGGTGTGTTACCATTATACAAAATAAATTAGTATTCGTAATAAAAAAAATACCGAGGCTAAAGTATTATGCCGGAAAGGGGTACCGTTAAAATTATATTATAAACTTCATTCGTTAGTATAATTTGCTTAAACCTTTCAACGAGTTTTATTATAGAAGTTAAACGGAGTTCGTTTGAAGAAACTTACGAGATAGAAGAAATTGTATGAAACTCTTATGGGTGTGATACCATCACACGAAATAAATTATTACTCGTAATAAACGAAATACTTAGGCTAAAGTATTATGCCGGAAAAGTGTACCGTTAAAAGTATAATATAAACTTCACACGTTATTATAATTAGCTTGAACATTTAAACGATTTTGATTAGAAGATAAACGGAGTTCGCTTAAAGAAACTTACGAGATGTAAGAAATGTATGAAACTCTTATGGTTATGGTTCCATCATACGAAATAAATTATCATTCGTAATAAACGAATTACTTAGGCTAAAGTATCATGCCGGAAAGGAGTACCGTTAAAAGTATATTAAAAACTTCATACATTAGTATAATTAGCTTAAACTTTTAAACAAGTTTGAATAGAAGATAAACGGAGTTCGCTTAAAGAAACTTACGAGATATAAGAAATTGTATGAAACTCTTATGGTTGTGGTTCCATCATACGAAATAAATTATTATTCGTAATCAACGAAATACTTAGGCTAAAGTATCATGCCGGAAAGGAGTACCGTTAAAACTATATTAAAAACTTCATACGTTAGTATAAGTAGCTTAAACGTTTAAACGAGTTTGATTAGAAGATAAACGGAGTTCGCTTAAAGAAACTTACGAGAAATAAGAAATTGTATGAAACTCTTATGGTTATGGTTCCATCATACGAAATAAATTATCATTCGTAATTAACGAATTACTTAGGCTAAAGTATCATGCCGGAAAGGAGTACCGTTAAAAGTATATTATAAACTTTATACGTTAGTATAATTAGCTTAAACTTTTAAACAAGTTTGATTAGAAGATAAATGGAGTTCATTTGAAGAAACTTAAGAGATATAAGAAATTGTTTAAAATTCTTATGGGTGTGGTACCATCATACAAAATAAATTAGTATTCGTAATAAACAAAATACTGAGGCTAAACTATCATGCCGGAAAGGAGTACCGTTAAAATTATATTATAAACTTCATTCGGTAGTATAATTTGCTTAAACCTTTCAACGAGTTTTATTATAGAAGATAAACGGAGTTCGTTTGAAGAAACTTACGAGATAGAAGAAATTCTATGAAACTGTTATGGTTGATGGTACATCATACGAAATAAATTATTATTCGTAATCAACAAAATACTTAAGCTAAAGTATCACGCCGGAAACGAGTACCGTTAAAACTATATTAAAATCTTCATACGTTAGTATAATTAGCTTAAAATTTTAAACGAGTTTGATTGGAAGATAAACGGAGTTCGTTTAAAGAAACTTACGAGATATAAGAAATTGTATGAAACTCTTATGGTTGTGGTTCCATCATACGAAATAAATTATTATTCGTATTCAACGAAATACTTAGGCTAAAGTATCATGCTGGAAAGGAGTACCGTTAAAAGTATATTAAAAACTTCATACGTTAGTATAATTAGCTTAAAATTTTAAACGAGTTTGATTGGAAGATAAACGGAGTTCGTTTAAAGAAACTTACGAGATATAAGAAATTGTATGAAACTCTTATGGTTGATGGTACATCATACGAAATAAATTATTATTCGTAATCAACAAAATACTTAAGCTAAAGTATCACGCCGGAAACGAGTACCGTTAAAACTGTATTAAAAACTTCATACGTTAGTATAATTAGCTTAAAATTTTAAATGAGTTTGATTGGAAGATAAACGGAGTTCGTTTAAAGAAACTTACGAGATATAAGAAATTGTATGAAACTCTTATGGTTGTGGTTCCATCATACGAAATAAATTATTATTCGTATTCAACGAAATACTTAGGCTAAAGTATCATGCTGGAAAGGAGTACCGTTAAAAGTATATTAAAAACTTCATCAATTAGTATAATTAGCTTAAACTTTTAAACATGTTTGAATAGAAGATAAACGGAGTTCGCTTAAAGAAACTTACGAGATATAAGAAATTGTATGAAACTCTTATGGTTGTGGTTCCATCATACGAAATAAATTATTATTCGTAATCAACGAAATACTTAGGCTAAAGTATCATGCCGGAAAGGAGTACCGTTAAAACTATATTAAAAACTTCATACGTTAGTATAAGTAGCTTAAACGTTTAAACGAGTTTGATTAGAAGATAAACGGAGTTCGCTTAAAGAAACTTACGAGAAATAAGAAATTGTATGAAACTCTTATGGTTATGGTTCCATCATACGAAATAAATTATCATCCGTAATAAACGAATTACTTAGGCTAAAGTATCATGCCGGAAAGGAGTACCGTTAAAAGTATATTAAAAACTTCATACGTTAGTATAAGTAGCTTAAACGTTTAAACGAGTTTGATTAGAAGATAAACGGAGTTCGCTTAAAGAAACTTACGAGATATAAGAAATTGTATGAAACTCTTATGGTTATGGTTCCATCATACGAAATAAATTATTATTCGTAATAAACGAAATACTTAGGCTAAAGTATTATGCCGGAAAAGTGTACCGTTAAAAGTATAATATAAACTTCACACGTTATTATAATTAGCTTGAACATTTAAACGATTTTGATTAGAAGATAAACGGAGTTCGCTTAAAGAAACTTACGAGATGTAAGAAATGTATGAAACTCTTAGGGTTATGGTTCCATCATACGAAATAAATTATCATTCGTATTAAACGTAATACTTAGGATAAAGTATCATATCGGAAAGGTGTACCGTTAAAAGTATATTATAAACTTCATAATTTAGTATAATTAGCTTAAACTTTTAAACAAGTTTGATTAGAAGATAAATGGAGTTCATTTGAAGAAACTTAAGAGATATAAGAAATTGTATAAAATTCTTATGGGTGTGTTACCATTATACAAAATAAATTAGTATTCGTAATAAAAAAAATACCGAGGCTAAAGTATTATGCCGGAAAGGGGTACCGTTAAAATTATATTATAAACTTCATTCGTTAGTATAATTTGCTTAAACCTTTCAACGAGTTTTATTATAGAAGTTAAACGGAGTTCGTTTGAAGAAACTTACGAGATAGAAGAAATTGTATGAAACTCTTATGGGTGTGATACCATCACACGAAATAAATTATTACTCGTAATAAACGAAATACTTAGGCTAAAGTATTATGCCGGAAAAGTGTACCGTTAAAAGTATAATATAAACTTCACACGTTATTATAATTAGCTTGAACATTTAAACGATTTTGATTAGAAGATAAACGGAGTTCGCTTAAAGAAACTTACGAGATGTAAGAAATGTATGAAACTCTTATGGTTATGGTTCCATCATACGAAATAAATTATCATTCGTAATAAACGAATTACTTAGGCTAAAGTATCATGCCGGAAAGGAGTACCGTTAAAAGTATATTAAAAACTTCATACATTAGTATAATTAGCTTAAACTTTTAAACAAGTTTGAATAGAAGATAAACGGAGTTCGCTTAAAGAAACTTACGAGATATAAGAAATTGTATGAAACTCTTATGGTTGTGGTTCCATCATACGAAATAAATTATTATTCGTAATCAACGAAATACTTAGGCTAAAGTATCATGCCGGAAAGGAGTACCGTTAAAACTATATTAAAAACTTCATACGTTAGTATAAGTAGCTTAAACGTTTAAACGAGTTTGATTAGAAGATAAACGGAGTTCGCTTAAAGAAACTTACGAGAAATAAGAAATTGTATGAAACTCTTATGGTTATGGTTCCATCATACGAAATAAATTATCATTCGTAATTAACGAATTACTTAGGCTAAAGTATCATGCCGGAAAGGAGTACCGTTAAAAGTATATTATAAACTTTATACGTTAGTATAATTAGCTTAAACTTTTAAACAAGTTTGATTAGAAGATAAATGGAGTTCATTTGAAGAAACTTAAGAGATATAAGAAATTGTTTAAAATTCTTATGGGTGTGGTACCATCATACAAAATAAATTAGTATTCGTAATAAACAAAATACTGAGGCTAAACTATCATGCCGGAAAGGAGTACCGTTAAAATTATATTATAAACTTCATTCGGTAGTATAATTTGCTTAAACCTTTCAACGAGTTTTATTATAGAAGATAAACGGAGTTCGTTTGAAGAAACTTACGAGATAGAAGAAATTCTATGAAACTGTTATGGTTGATGGTACATCATACGAAATAAATTATTATTCGTAATCAACAAAATACTTAAGCTAAAGTATCACGCCGGAAACGAGTACCGTTAAAACTATATTAAAATCTTCATACGTTAGTATAATTAGCTTAAAATTTTAAACGAGTTTGATTGGAAGATAAACGGAGTTCGTTTAAAGAAACTTACGAGATATAAGAAATTGTATGAAACTCTTATGGTTGTGGTTCCATCATACGAAATAAATTATTATTCGTATTCAACGAAATACTTAGGCTAAAGTACCATGCTGGAAAGGAGTACCGTTAAAAGTATATTAAAAACTTCATACGTTAGTATAATTAGCTTAAAATTTTAAACGAGTTTGATTGGAAGATAAACGGAGTTCGTTTAAAGAAACTTACGAGATATAAGAAATTGTATGAAACTCTTATGGTTGATGGTACATCATACGAAATAAATTATTATTCGTAATCAACAAAATACTTAAGCTAAAGTATCACGCCGGAAACAAGTACCGTTAAAACTATATTAAAAACTTCATACGTTAGTATAATTAGCTTAAAATTTTAAATGAGTTTGATTGGAAGATAAACGGAGTTCGTTTAAAGAAACTTACGAGATATAAGAAATTGTATGAAACTCTTATGGTTGTGGTTCCATCATACAAAATAAATTATTATTCGTATTCAACGAAATACTTAGGCTAAAGTATCATGCTGGAAAGGAGTACCGTTAAAAGTATATTAAAAACTTCATACATTAGTATAATTAGCTTAAACTTTTAAACATGTTTGAATAGAAGATAAACGGAGTTCGCTTAAAGAAACTTACGAGATATAAGAAATTGTATGAAACTCTTATGGTTGTGGTTCCATCATACGAAATAAATTATTATTCGTAATCAACGAAATACTTAGGCTAAAGTATCATGCCGGAAAGGAGTACCGTTAAAACTATATTAAAAACTTCATACGTTAGTATAAGTAGCTTAAACGTTTAAACGAGTTTGATTAGAAGATAAACGGAGTTCGCTTAAAGAAACTTACGAGAAATAAGAAATTGTATGAAACTCTTATGGTTATGGTTCCATCATACGAAATAAATTATCATCCGTAATAAACGAATTACTTAGGCTAAAGTATCATGCCGGAAAGGAGTACCGTTAAAAGTATATTAAAAACTTCATACGTTAGTATAAGTAGCTTAAACGTTTAAACGAGTTTGATTAGAAGATAAACGGAGTTCGCTTAAAGAAACTTACGAGATATAAGAAATTGTATGAAACTCTTATGGTTATGGTTCCATCATACGAAATAAATTATTATTCGTAATTAACGAAATACTTAGGCTAAAGTATCATGCCGGAAAGGAGTACCGTTAAAATTATATTAAAAACTTCATACGTTAGTATAAGTAGCTTAAACGTTTAAACGAGTTTGATTAGAAGATAAACGGAGTTCGCTTAAAGAAACTTAAGAGATATAAGAAATTGTATAAAATTTTTATGGGTGTGTTACCATTATACAAAATAAATTAGTATTCGTAATAAACAAAATACTGAGGCTAAACTATCATGCCGGAAAGGAGTACCGTTAAAATTATATTATAAACTTCATTCGGTAGTATAATTTGCTTAAACCTTTCAACGAGTTTTATTATAGAAGATAAACGGAGTTCGTTTGAAGAAACTTACGAGATAGAAGAAATTGTATGAAACTGTTATGGTTGATGTTACATCATACGAAATAAATTATTACTCGTATTCAACGAAATACTTAGGCTAAAGTATCATGCTGGAAAGGAGTACCGTTAAAAGTATATTAAAAACTTCATACATTAGTATAATTAGCTTAAACTTTTAAACAAGTTTGAATAGAAGATAAACGGAGTTCGCTTAAAGAAACTTACGAGATATAAGAAATTGTATGAAACTCTTATGGTTGTGGTTCCATCATACGAAATAAATTATTATTCGTAATCAACGAAATACTTAGGCTAAAGTATCATGCCGGAAAGGAGTACCGTTTAAACTATATTAAAAACTTCATACGTTAGTATAAGTAGCTTAAACGTTTAAACAAGTTTGATTAGAAAATAAACGGAGTTCGCTTAAAGAAACTTACGAGAAATAAGAAATTGTATGAAACTCTTATGGTTATGGTTCCATCATACGAAATAAATTATCATTCGTAATAAACGAATTACTTAGGCTAAAGTATCATGCCGGAAAGGAGTACCGTTAAAAGTATATTATAAACTTTATACGTTAGTATAATTAGCTTAAACTTTTAAACAAGTTTGATTAGAAGATAAATGGAGTTCATTTGAAGAAACTTAAGAGATATAAGAAATTGTTTAAAATTCTTATGGGTGTGGTACCATCATACAAAATAAATTAGTATTCGTAATAAACAAAATACCGAGGCTAAACTATCATGCCGGAAAGGAGTACCGTTAAAATTATATTATAAACTTCATTCGGTAGTATAGTTTGCTTAAACCTTTCAACGAGTTTTATTATAGAAGATAAACGGAGTTCGTTTGAAGAAACTTACGAGATAGAAGAAATTTTATGAAACTGTTATGGTTGATGGTACATCATACGAAATAAATTATTATTCGTAATCAACAAAATACTTAAGCTAAAGTATCACGCCGGAAACGAGTACCGTTAAAACTATATTAAAAACTTCATACGTTAGTATAATTAGCTTAAAATTTTAAACGAGTTTGATTGGAAGATAAACGGAGTTCGTTTAAAGAAACTTACGAGATATAAGAAATTGTATGAAACTCTTATGGTTGTGGTTCCATCATACGAAATAAATTATTATTCGTATTCAACGAAATACTTAGGCTAAAGTATCATGCTGGAAAGGAGTACCGTTAAAAGTATATTAAAAACTTCATACGTTAGTATAATTAGCTTAAAATTTTAAACGAGTTTGATTGGAAGATAAACGGAGTTCGTTTAAAGAAACTTACAAGATATAAGAAATTGTATGAAACTCTTATGGTTGTGGTTCCATCATACGAAATAAATTATTATTCGTATTCAACGAAATACTTAGGCTAAAGTATCATGCTGGAAAGGAGTACCGTTAAAAGTATATTAAAAACTTCATACATTAGTATAATTAGCTTAAACTTTTAAACAAGTTTGAATAGAAGATAAACGGAGTTCGCTTAAAGAAACTTACGAGATATAAGAAATTGTATGAAACTCTTATGGTTGTGGTTCCATCATACGAAATAAATTATTATTCGTAATCAACGAAATACTTAGGCTAAAGTATCATGCCGGAAAGGAGTACCGTTAAAACTATATTAAAAACTTCATACGTTAGTATAAGTAGCTTAAACGTTTAAACGAGTTTGATTAGAAGATAAACGGAGTTCGCTTAAAGAAACTTACGAGAAATAAGAAATTGTATGAAACTCTTATGGTTATGGTTCCATCATACGAAATAAATTATCATCCGTAATAAACGAATTACTTAGGCTAAAGTATCATGCCGGAAAGGAGTACCGTTAAAAGTATATTATAAACTTTATACGTTAGTATAGTTAGCTTAAACTTTTAAACAAGTTTGATTAGAAGATAAATGGAGTTCATTTGAAGAAACTTAAGAGATATAAGAAATTGTTTAAAATTCTTATGGGTGTGGTACCATCATACAAAATAAATTAGTATTCGTAATAAACAAAATACCGAGGCTAAACTATCATGCCGGAAAGGAGTACCGTTAAAATTATATTATAAACTTCATTCGGTAGTATAATTTGCTTAAACCTTTCAACGAGTTTTATTATAGAAGATAAACGGAGTTCGTTTGAAGAAACTTACGAGATAGAAGAAATTGTATGAAACTGTTATGGTTGATGGTACATCATACGAAATAAATTATTATTCGTAATCAACAAAATACTTAAGCTAAAGTATCACGCCGGAAACGAGTACCGTTAAAACTATATTAAAAACTTCATACGTTAGTATAATTAGCTTAAAATTTTAAACGAGTTTGATTGGAAGATAAACGGAGTTCGTTTAAAGAAACTTACGAGATATAAGAAATTGTATGAAACTCTTATGGTTGTGGTTCCATCATACGAAATAAATTATTATTCGTATTCAACGAAATACTTAGGCTAAAGTATCATGCTGGAAAGGAGTACCGTTAAAAGTATATTAAAAACTTCATACATTAGTATAATTAGCTTAAACTTTTAAACATGTTTGAATAGAAGATAAACGGAGTTCGCTTAAAGAAACTTACGAGATATAAGAAATTGTATGAAACTCTTATGGTTGTGGTTCCATCATACGAAATAAATTATTATTCGTAATCAACGAAATACTTAGGCTAAAGTATCATGCCGGAAAGGAGTACCGTTAAAACTATATTAAAAACTTCATACGTTAGTATAAGTAGCTTAAACGTTTAAACGAGTTTGATTAGAAGATAAACGGAGTTCGCTTAAAGAAACTTACGAGAAATAAGAAATTGTATGAAACTCTTATGGTTATGGTTCCATCATACGAAATAAATTATCATCCGTAATAAACGAATTACTTAGGCTAAAGTATCATGCCGGAAAGGAGTACCGTTAAAAGTATATTATAAACTTTATACGTTAGTATAGTTAGCTTAAACTTTTAAACAAGTTTGATTAGAAGATAAATGGAGTTCATTTGAAGAAACTTAAGAGATATAAGAAATTGTTTAAAATTCTTATGGGTGTGGTACCATCATACAAAATAAATTAGTATTCGTAATAAACAAAATACCGAGGCTAAACTATCATGCCGGAAAGGAGTACCGTTAAAATTATATTATAAACTTCATTCGGTAGTATAATTTGCTTAAACCTTTCAACGAGTTTTATTATAGAAGATAAACGGAGTTCGTTTGAAGAAACTTACGAGATAGAAGAAATTGTATGAAACTGTTATGGTTGATGGTACATCATACGAAATAAATTATTATTCGTAATCAACAAAATACTTAAGCTAAAGTATCACGCCGGAAACGAGTACCGTTAAAACTATATTAAAAACTTCATACGTTAGTATAATTAGCTTAAAATTTTAAACGAGTTTGATTGGAAGATAAACGGAGTTCGTTTAAAGAAACTTACGAGATATAAGAAATTGTATGAAACTCTTATGGTTGTGGTTCCATCATACGAAATAAATTATTATTCGTATTCAACGAAATACTTAGGCTAAAGTATCATGCTGGAAAGGAGTACCGTTAAAAGTATATTAAAAACTTCATACATTAGTATAATTAGCTTAAACTTTTAAACATGTTTGAATAGAAGATAAACGGAGTTCGCTTAAAGAAACTTACGAGATATAAGAAATTGTATGAAACTCTTATGGTTGTGGTTCCATCATACGAAATAAATTATTATTCGTAATCAACGAAATACTTAGGCTAAAGTATCATGCCGGAAAGGAGTACCGTTAAAACTATATTAAAAACTTCATACGTTAGTATAAGTAGCTTAAACGTTTAAACGAGTTTGATTAGAAGATAAACGGAGTTCGCTTAAAGAAACTTACGAGAAATAAGAAATTGTATGAAACTCTTATGGTTATGGTTCCATCATACGAAATAAATTATCATCCGTAATAAACGAATTACTTAGGCTAAAGTATCATGCCGGAAAGGAGTACCGTTAAAAGTATATTATAAACTTTATACGTTAGTATAGTTAGCTTAAACTTTTAAACAAGTTTGATTAGAAGATAAATGGAGTTCATTTGAAGAAACTTAAGAGATATAAGAAATTGTTTAAAATTCTTATGGGTGTGGTACCATCATACAAAATAAATTAGTATTCGTAATAAACAAAATACCGAGGCTAAACTATCATGCCGGAAAGGAGTACCGTTAAAATTATATTATAAACTTCATTCGGTAGTATAATTTGCTTAAACCTTTCAACGAGTTTTATTATAGAAGATAAACGGAGTTCGTTTGAAGAAACTTACGAGATAGAAGAAATTGTATGAAACTGTTATGGTTGATGGTACATCATACGAAATAAATTATTATTCGTAATCAACAAAATACTTAAGCTAAAGTATCACGCCGGAAACGAGTACCGTTAAAACTATATTAAAAACTTCATACGTTAGTATAATTAGCTTAAAATTTTAAACGAGTTTGATTGGAAGATAAACGGAGTTCGTTTAAAGAAACTTACGAGATATAAGAAATTGTATGAAACTCTTATGGTTGTGGTTCCATCATACGAAATAAATTATTATTCGTATTCAACGAAATACTTAGGCTAAAGTATCATGCTGGAAAGGAGTACCGTTAAAAGTATATTAAAAACTTCATACATTAGTATAATTAGATTAAACTTTTAAACATGTTTGAATAGAAGATAAACGGAGTTCGCTTAAAGAAACTTACGAGATATAAGAAATTGTATGAAACTCTTATGGTTGTGGTTCCATTATACGAAATAAATTATTATTCGTAATCAACGAAATACTTAGGCTAAAGTATCATGCCGGAAAGGAGTACCGTTAAAACTATATTAAAAACTTCATACGTTAGTATAAGTAGCTTAAACGTTTAAACGAGTTTGATTAGAAGATAAACGGAGTTCGCTTAAAGAAACTTACGAGAAATAAGAAATTGTATGAAACTCTTATGGTTATGGTTCCATCATACGAAATAAATTATCATCCGTAATAAACGAATTACTTAGGCTAAAGTATCATGCCGGAAAGGAGTACCGTTAAAAGTATATTAAAAACTTCATACGTTAGTATAAGTAGCTTAAACGTTTAAACGAGTTTGATTAGAAGATAAACGGAGTTCGCTTAAAGAAACTTACGAGATATAAGAAATTGTATGAAACTCTTATGGTTATGGTTCCATCATACGAAATAAATTATTATTCGTAATCAACGAAATACTTAGGCTAAAGTATCATGCCGGAAAGGAGTACCGTTAAAATTATATTAAAAACTTCATACGTTAGTATAATTTGCTTAAACCTTTCAACGAGTTTTATTATAGAAGATAAACGGAGTTCGTTTGAAGAAACTTACGAGATAGAATAAATTGTATGAAACTGTTATGGTTGATGGTACATCATACGAAATAAATTATTATTCGTAATCAACAAAATACTTAAGCTAAAGTATCACGCCGGAAACGAGTACCGTTAAAACTATATTAAAAACTTCATACGTTAGTATAATTAGCTTAAAATTTTAAACGAGTTTGATTGGAAGATAAACGGAGTTCGTTTAAAGAAACTTACGAGATATAAGAAATTGTATGAAACTCTTATGGTTGTGGTTCCATCATACGAAATAAATTATTATTCGTATTCAACGAAATACTTAGGCTAAAGTATCATGCTGGAAAGGAGTACCGTTAAAAGTATATTAAAAACTTCATACATTAGTATAATTAGCTTAAACTTTTAAACATGTTTGAATAGAAGATAAACGGAGTTCGCTTAAAGAAACTTACGAGATATAAGAAATTGTATGAAACTCTTATGGTTGTGGTTCCATCATACGAAATAAATTATTATTCGTAATCAACGAAATACTTAGGCTAAAGTATCATGCCGGAAAGGAGTACCGTTAAAACTATATTAAAAACTTCATACGTTAGTATAAGTAGCTTAAACGTTTAAACGAGTTTGATTAGAAGATAAACGGAGTTCGCTTAAAGAAACTTACGAGATATAAGAAATTGTATGAAACTCTTATGGTTGTGGTTCCATCATACGAAATAAATTATCATCCGTAATAAACGAATTACTTAGGCTAAAGTATCATGCCGGAAAGGAGTACCGTTAAAAGTATATTAAAAACTTCATACGTTAGTATAAGTAGCTTAAACGTTTAAACGAGTTTGATTAGAAGATAAACGGAGTTCGCTTAAAGAAACTTACGAGATATAAGAAATTGTATGAAACTCTTATGGTTATGGTTCCATCATACGAAATAAATTATTATTCGTAATCAACGAAATACTTAGGCTAAAGTATCATGCCGGAAAGGAGTACCGTTAAAATTATATTAAAAACTTCATACGTTAGTATAAGTAGCTTAAACGTTTAAACGAGTTTGATTAGAAGATAAACGGAGTTCGCTTAAAGAAACTTAAGAGATATAAGAAATTGTATAAAATTTTTATGGGTGTGTTACCATTATACAAAATAAATTAGTATTCGTAATAAACAAAATACCGAGGCTAAACTATCATGCCGGAAAGGAGTACCGTTAAAATTATATTATAAACTTCATTCGGTAGTATAATTTGCTTAAACCTTTCAACGAGTTTTATTATAGAAGATAAACGGAGTTCGTTTGAAGAAACTTACGAGATAGAAGAAATTGTATGAAACTGTTATGGTTGATGTTACATCATACGAAATAAATTATTATTCGTAATCAACAAAATACTTAGGCTAAAGTATCATGCCGGAAACGAGTACCGTTAAAAGTATAATATAAACTTCACACGTTAGTATAATTAGCTTGAACATTTAAACGATTTTGATTAGAAGATAAACGGAGTTCGCTTAAAGAAAACTTACGAGATATAAGAAATTGTATGAAACTCTTATGGTTGTGGTTCCATCATACGAAATAAATTATTATTCGTAATCAACGAAATATTTAGGCTAAAGTATCATCCTGGAAAGGAATACCGTTAAAACTATATTAAAAACTTCATACGTTAGTATAATTAGCTTAAACGTTTAAACGAGTTTGAATAGAAGATAAACGGAGTTCGCTTAAAGAAACTTACGAGAAATAAGAAATTGTATGAAACTCTTATGGTTATGGTTCCATCATACGAAATAAATTATCATTCGTAATAAACGAATTACTTAGGCTAAAGTATCATGCCGGAAAGGAGTACCGTTAAAATTATATTATAAACTTTATACGTTAGTATAATTAGCTTAAACTTTTAAACAAGTTTGATTAGAAGATAAATGGAGTTCATTTGAAGAAACTTACGAGATATAAGAAATTGTTTAAAATTCTTATGGGTGTGGTACCATCATACAAAATAAATTAGTATTCGTAATAAACAAAATACCGAGGCTAAACTATCATGCCGGAAAGGAGTACCGTTAAAATTATATTATAAACTTCATTCGGTAGTATAATTTGCTTAAACCTTTCAACGAGTTTTATTATAGAAGATAAACGGAGTTCGTTTGAAGAAACTTACGAGATAGAAGAAATTGTATGAAACTGTTATGGTTGATGGTACATCATACGAAATAAATTATTATTCGTAATCAACAAAATACTTAAGCTAAAGTATCACGCCGGAAACGAGTACCGTTAAAACTATATTAAAAACTTTATACGTTAGTATAATTAGCTTAAAATTTTAAACGAGTTTGATTGGAAGATAAACGGAGTTCGTTTAAAGAAACTTACGAGATATAAGAAATTGTATGAAACTCTTATGGTTGTGGTTCCATCATACGAAATAAATTATTATTCGTATTCAACGAAATACTTAGGCTAAAGTATCATGCTGGAAAGGAGTACCGTTAAAAGTATATTAAAAACTTCATACGTTAGTATAATTAGCTTAAACGTTTAAACGAGTTTGATTAGAAAATAAACGGAGTTCGCTTAAAGAAACTTACGAGATATAAGAAATTGTATGAAACTCTTATGGTTATGGTTCCATCATACGAAATAAATTATTATTCGAAATCAACGAAATACTTAGGCTAAAGTATCATGCCGAAAATGAGTACCGTTAAAATTATATTAAAAACTTCATACGTTAGTATAATTAACTTAAATGTTTAAACGAGTTTGATTAGAAAATAAACGGAGTTCGCTTAAAGAAACTTACGAGATATAAGAAATTGTATGAAACTCTTATGGTTATGGTTCCATCATACGAAATAAATTATTATTCGTAATCAACGAAATACTTAGGCTAAAGTATCATGCCGGAAAGGAGTACCGTTAAAATTATATTAAAAACTTCATACGTTAGTATAAGTAGCTTAAACGTTTAAACGAGTTTGATTAGAAGATAAACGGATTTCGCTTAAAGAAACTTAAGAGATATAAGAAATTGTATAAAATTTTTATGGGTGTGTTACCATTATACAAAATAAATTAGTATTCGTAATAAACAAAATACCGAGGCTAAAATATCATGCCGGAAAGGAGTACCGTTAAAATTATATTATAAACTTCATTCGGTAGTATAATTTGCTTAAACCTTTCAACGAGTTTTATTATAGAAGATAAACGGAGTTCGTTTGAAGAAACTTACGAGATAGAAGAAATTGTATGAAACTGTTATGGTTGATGTTACATCATACGAAATAAATTATTATTCGTAATCAACAAAATACTTAGGCTAAAGTATCATGCCGGAAACGAGTACCGTTAAAAGTATAATATAAACTTCACACGTTAGTATAATTAGCTTGAACATTTAAACGATTTTGATTAGAAGATAAACGGAGTTCGCTTAAAGAAAACTTACGAGATATAAGAAATTGTATGAAACTCTTATGGTTGTGGTTCCATCATACGAAATAAATTATTATTCGTAATCAACGAAATATTTAGGCTAAAGTATCATCCCGGAAAGGAGTACCGTTAAAACTATATTAAAAACTTCATACGTTAGTATAATTAGCTTAAACGTTTAAACGAGTTTGAATAGAAGATAAACGGAGTTCGCTTAAAGAAACTTACGAGAAATAAGAAATTGTATGAAACTCTTATGGTTATGGTTCCATCATACGAAATAAATTATCATTCGTAATAAACGAATTACTTAGGCTAAAGTATCATGCCGGAAAGGAGTACCGTTAAAATTATATTATAAACTTTATACGTTAGTATAATTAGCTTAAACTTTTAAACAAGTTTGATTAGAAGATAAATGGAGTTCATTTGAAGAAACTTAAGAGATATAAGAAATTGTTTAAAATTCTTATGGGTGTGGTACCATCATACAAAATAAATTAGTATTCGTAATAAACAAAATACCGAGGCTAAACTATCATGCCGGAAAGGAGTACCGTTAAAATTATATTATAAACTTCATTCGGTAGTATAATTTGCTTAAACCTTTCAACGAGTTTTATTATAGAAGATAAACGGAGTTCGTTTGAAGAAACTTACGAGATAGAAGAAATTGTATGAAACTGTTATGGTTGATGGTACATCATACGAAATAAATTATTATTCGTAATCAACAAAATACTTAAGCTAAAGTATCACGCCGGAAACGAGTACCGTTAAAACTATATTAAAAACTTTATACGTTAGTATAATTAGCTTAAAATTTTAAACGAGTTTGATTGGAAGATAAACGGAGTTCGTTTAAAGAAACTTACGAGATATAAGAAATTGTATGAAACTCTTATGGTTGTGGTTCCATCATACGAAATAAATTATTATTCGTATTCAACGAAATACTTAGGCTAAAGTATCATGCTGGAAAGGAGTACCGTTAAAAGTATATTAAAAACTTCATACGTTAGTATAATTAGCTTAAACGTTTAAACGAGTTTGATTAGAAAATAAACGGAGTTCGCTTAAAGAAACTTACGAGATATAAGAAATTGTATGAAACTCTTATGGTTATGGTTCCATCATACGAAATAAATTATTATTCGAAATCAACGAAATACTTAGGCTAAAGTATCATGCCGAAAATGAGTACCGTTAAAATTATATTAAAAACTTCATACGTTAGTATAATTAGCTTAAATGTTTAAACGAGTTTGATTAGAAGATAAACGGAGTTCGCTTAAAGAAACTTACGAGATATAAGAAATTGTATGAAACTCTTATGGTTATGGTTCCATCATACGAAATAAATTATTATTCGTAATCAACGAAATACTTAGGCTAAAGTATCATGCCGGAAAGGAGTACCGTTAAAATTATATTAAAAACTTCATACGTTAGTATAAGTAGCTTAAACGTTTAAACGAGTTTGATTAGAAGATAAACGGATTTCGCTTAAAGAAACTTAAGAGATATAAGAAATTGTATAAAATTTTTATGGGTGTGTTACCATTATACAAAATAAATTAGTATTCGTAATAAACAAAATACCGAGGCTAAACTATCATGCCGGAAAGGAGTACCGTTAAAATTATATTATAAACTTCATTCGGTAGTATAATTTGCTTAAACCTTTCAACGAGTTTTATTATAGAAGATAAACGGAGTTCGTTTGAAGAAACTTACGAGATAGAAGAAATTGTATGAAACTGTTATGGTTGATGTTACATCATACGAAATAAATTATTATTCGTAATCAACAAAATACTTAGGCTAAACTATCATGCCGGAAACGAGTACCGTTAAAAGTATAATATAAACTTCACACGTTAGTATAATTAGCTTGAACATTTAAACGATTTTGATTAGAAGATAAACGGAGTTCGCTTAAAGAAAACTTACGAGATATAAGAAATTGTATGAAACTCTTATGGTTGTGGTTCCATCATACGAAATAAATTATTATTCGTAATCAACGAAATATTTAGGCTAAAGTATCATCCCGGAAAGGAGTACCGTTAAAACTATATTAAAAACTTCATACGTTAGTATAAGTAGCTTAAACGTTTAAACAAGTTTGATTAGAAGATAAATGGAGTTCATTTGAAGAAACTTAAGAGATATAAGAAATTGTTTAAAATTCTTATGGGTGTGGTACCATCATACAAAATAAATTAGTATTCGTAATAAACAAAATACCGAGGCTAAACTATCATGCCGGAAAGGAGTACCGTTAAAATTATATTATAAACTTCATTCGGTAGTATAATTTGCTTAAACCTTTCAACGAGTTTTATTATAGAAGATAAACGGAGTTCGTTTGAAGAAACTTACGAGATAGAAGAAATTGTATGAAACTGTTATGGTTGATGGTACATCATACGAAATAAATTATTATTCGTAATCAACAAAATACTTAAGCTAAAGTATCACGCCGGAAACGAGTACCGTTAAAACTATATTAAAAACTTCATACGTTAGTATAATTAGCTTAAAATTTTAAACGAGTTTGATTGGAAGATAAACGGAGTTCGTTTAAAGAAACTTACGAGATATAAGAAATTGTATGAAACTCTTATGGTTGTGGTTCCATCATACGAAATAAATTATTATTCGTATTCAACGAAATACTTAGGCTAAAGTATCATGCCGGAAAGGAGTACCGTTAAAATTATATTAAAAACTTCATACGTTAGTATAATTAGCTTAAACGTTTAAACGAGTTTGATTAGAAGATAAACGGATTTCGCTTAAAGAAACTTAAGAGATATAAGAAATTGTATAAAATTTTTATGGGTGTGTTACCATTATACAAAATAAATTAGTATTCGTAATAAACAAAATACCGAGGCTAAACTATCATGCCGGAAAGGAGTACCGTTAAAATTATATTATAAACTTCATTCGGTAGTATAATTTGCTTAAACCTTTCAACGAGTTTTATTATAGAAGATAAACGGAGTTCGTTTGAAGAAACTTACGAGATAGAAGAAATTGTATGAAATTGTTATGGTTGATGTTACATCATACGAAATAAATTATTATTCGTAATCAACAAAATACTTAGGCTAAAGTATCATGCCGGAAACGAGTACCGTTAAAAGTATAATATAAACTTCACACGTTAGTATAATTAGCTTGAACATTTAAACGATTTTGATTAGAAGATAAACGGAGTTCGCTTAAAGAAAACTTACGAGATATAAGAAATTGTATGAAACTCTTATGGTTGTGGTTCCATCATACGAAATAAATTATTATTCGTAATCAACGAAATATTTAGGCTAAAGTATCATCCCGGAAAGGAGTACCGTTAAAACTATATTAAAAACTTCATACGTTAGTATAATTAGCTTAAACGTTTAAACGAGTTTGAATAGAAGATAAACGGAGTTCGCTTAAAGAAACTTACGAGAAATAAGAAATTGTATGAAACTCTTATGGTTATGGTTCCATCATATGAAATAAATTATCATTCGTAATAAACGAATTACTTAGGCTAAAGTATCATGCCGGAAAGGAGTACCGTTAAAATTATATTATAAACTTTATACGTTAGTATAATTAGCTTAAACTTTTAAACAAGTTTGATTAGAAGATAAATGGAGTTCATTTGAAGAAACTTAAGAGATATAAGAAATTGTTTAAAATTCTTATGGGTGTGGTACCATCATACAAAATAAATTAGTATTCGTAATAAACAAAATACCGAGGCTAAACTATCATGCC
Source organism: Chamaenerion angustifolium (assembly GCA_946814005.1). Lineage (NCBI taxonomy): Eukaryota > Viridiplantae > Streptophyta > Magnoliopsida > Myrtales > Onagraceae > Chamaenerion > Chamaenerion angustifolium. Next base: position 15,723,121 of record OX328274.1, read on the forward strand.
GGAAAGGAGTACCGTTAAAATTATATTATAAACTTCATTCGGTAGTATAATTTGCTTAAACCTTTCAACGAGTTTTATTATAGAAGATAAACGGAGTTCGTTTGAAGAAACTTACGAGATAGAAGAAATTGTATGAAACTGTTATGGTTGATGGTACATCATACGAAATAAATTATTATTCGTAATCAACAAAATACTTAAGCTAAAGTATCACGCCGGAAACGATTACCGTTAAAACTATATTAAAAACTTTATACGTTAGTATAATTAGCTTAAAATTTTAAACGAGTTTGATTGGAAGATAAACGGAGTTCGTTTAAAGAAACTTACGAGATATAAGAAATTGTATGAAACTCTTATGGTTGTGGTTCCATCATACGAAATAAATTATTATTCGTATTCAACGAAATACTTAGGCTAAAGTATCATGCTGGAAAGGAGTACCGTTAAAAGTATATTAAAAACTTCATACGTTAGTATAATTAGCTTAAACGTTTAAACGAGTTTGATTAGAAAATAAACGGAGTTCGCTTAAATAAACTTACGAGATATAAGAAATTGTATGAAACTCTTATGGTTATGGTTCCATCATACGAAATAAATTATTATTCGAAATCAACGAAATACTTAGGCTAAAGTATCATGCCGAAAATGAGTACCGTTAAAATTATATTAAAAACTTCATACGTTAGTATAATTAGCTTAAATGTTTAAACGAGTTTGATTAGAAGATAAACGGAGTTCGCTTAAAGAAACTTACGAGATATAAGAAATTGTATGAAACTCTTATGGTTATGGTTCCATCATACGAAATAAATTATTATTCGTAATCAACGAAATACTTAGGCTAAAGTATCATGCCGGAAAGGAGTACCGTTAAAATTATATTAAAAACTTCATACGTTAGTATAAGTAGCTTAAACGTTTAAACGAGTTTGATTAGAAGATAAACGGAGTTCGCTTAAAGAAACTTAAGAGATATAAGAAATTGTATAAAATTTTTATGGGTGTGTTACCATTATACAAAATAAATTAGTATTCGTAATAAACAAAATACCGAGGCTAAACTATCATGCCGGAAAGGAGTACCGTTAAAATTATATTATAAACTTCATTCGGTAGTATAATTTGCTTAAACCTTTCAACGAGTTTTATTATAGAAGATAAACGGAGTTCGTTTGAAGAAACTTACGAGATAGAAGAAATTGTATGAAACTGTTATGGTTGATGTTACATCATACGAAATAAATTATTATTCGTAATCAACAAAATACTTAGGCTAAACTATCATGCCGGAAACGAGTACCGTTAAAAGTATAATATAAACTTCACACGTTAGTATAATTAGCTTGAACATTTAAACGATTTTGATTAGAAGATAAACGGAGTTCGCTTAAAGAAAACTTACGAGATATAAGAAATTGTATGAAACTCTTATGGTTGTGGTTCCATCATACGAAATAAATTATTATTCGTAATCAACGAAATATTTAGGCTAAAGTATCATCCCGGAAAGGAGTACCGTTAAAACTATATTAAAAACTTCATACGTTAGTATAAGTAGCTTAAACGTTTAAACAAGTTTGATTAGAAGATAAATGGAGTTCATTTGAAGAAACTTAAGAGATATAAGAAATTGTTTAAAATTCTTATGGGTGTGGTACCATCATACAAAATAAATTAGTATTCGTAATAAACAAAATACCGAGGCTAAACTATCATGCCGGAAAGGAGTACCGTTAAAATTATATTATAAACTTCATTCGGTAGTATAATTTGCTTAAACCTTTCAACGAGTTTTATTATAGAAGATAAACGGAGTTCGTTTGAAGAAACTTACGAGATAGAAGAAATTGTATGAAACTGTTATGGTTGATGGTACATCATACGAAATAAATTATTATTCGTAATCAACAAAATACTTAAGCTAAAGTATCACGCCGGAAACGATTACCGTTAAAACTATATTAAAAACTTTATACGTTAGTATAATTAGCTTAAAATTTTAAACGAGTTTGATTGGAAGATAAACGGAGTTCGTTTAAAGAAACTTACGAGATATAAGAAATTGTATGAAACTCTTATGGTTGTGGTTCCATCATACGAAATAAATTATTATTCGTATTCAACGAAATACTTAGGCTAAAGTATCATGCTGGAAAGGAGTACCGTTAAAAGTATATTAAAAACTTCATACGTTAGTATAATTAGCTTAAACGTTTAAACGAGTTTGATTAGAAAATAAACGGAGTTCGCTTAAATAAACTTACGAGATATAAGAAATTGTATGAAACTCTTATGGTTATGGTTCCATCATACGAAATAAATTATTATTCGAAATCAACGAAATACTTAGGCTAAAGTATCATGCCGAAAATGAGTACCGTTAAAATTATATTAAAAACTTCATACGTTAGTATAATTAGCTTAAATGTTTAAACGAGTTTGATTAGAAGATAAACGGAGTTCGCTTAAAGAAACTTACGAGATATAAGAAATTGTATGAAACTCTTATGGTTATGGTTCCATCATACGAAATAAATTATTATTCGTAATCAACGAAATACTTAGGCTAAAGTATCATGCCGGAAAGGAGTACCGTTAAAATTATATTAAAAACTTCATACGTTAGTATAAGTAGCTTAAACGTTTAAACGAGTTTGATTAGAAGATAAACGGAGTTCGCTTAAAGAAACTTAAGAGATATAAGAAATTGTATAAAATTTTTATGGGTGTGTTACCATTATACAAAATAAATTAGTATTCGTAATAAACAAAATACCGAGGCTAAACTATCATGCCGGAAAGGAGTACCGTTAAAATTATATTATAAACTTCATTCGGTAGTATAATTTGCTTAAACCTTTCAACGAGTTTTATTATAGAAGATAAACGGAGTTCGTTTGAAGAAACTTACGAGATAGAAGAAATTGTATGAAACTGTTATGGTTGATGTTACATCATACGAAATAAATTATTATTCGTAATCAACAAAATACTTAGGCTAAACTATCATGCCGGAAACGAGTACCGTTAAAAGTATAATATAAACTTCACACGTTAGTATAATTAGCTTGAACATTTAAACGATTTTGATTAGAAGATAAACGGAGTTCGCTTAAAGAAAACTTACGAGATATAAGAAATTGTATGAAACTCTTATGGTTGTGGTTCCATCATACGAAATAAATTATTATTCGTAATCAACGAAATATTTAGGCTAAAGTATCATCCCGGAAAGGAGTACCGTTAAAACTATATTAAAAACTTCATACGTTAGTATAAGTAGCTTAAACGTTTAAACAAGTTTGATTAGAAGATAAATGGAGTTCATTTGAAGAAACTTAAGAGATATAAGAAATTGTTTAAAATTCTTATGGGTGTGGTACCATCATACAAAATAAATTAGTATTCGTAATAAACAAAATACCGAGGCTAAACTATCATGCCGGAAAGGAGTACCGTTAAAATTATATTATAAACTTCATTCGGTAGTATAATTTGCTTAAACCTTTCAACGAGTTTTATTATAGAAGATAAACGGAGTTCGTTTGAAGAAACTTACGAGATAGAAGAAATTGTATGAAACTGTTATGGTTGATGGTACATCATACGAAATAAATTATTATTCGTAATCAACAAAATACTTAAGCTAAAGTATCACGCCGGAAACGAGTACCGTTAAAACTATATTAAAAACTTCATACGTTAGTATAATTAGCTTAAAATTTTAAACGAGTTTGATTGGAAGATAAACGGAGTTCGTTTAAAGAAACTTACGAGATATAAGAAATTGTATGAAACTCTTATGGTTGTGGTTCCATCATACGAAATAAATTATTATTCGTATTCAACGAAATACTTAGGCTAAAGTATCATGCTGGAAAGGAGTACCGTTAAAAGTATATTAAAAACTTCATACATTAGTATAATTAGCTTAAACTTTTAAACATGTTTGAATAGAAGATAAACGGAGTTCGCTTAAAGAAACTTACGAGATATAAGAAATTGTATGAAACTCTTATGGTTGTGGTTCCATCATACGAAATAAATTATTATTCGTAATCAACGAAATACTTAGGCTAAAGTATCATGCCGGAAAGGAGTACCGTTAAAACTATATTAAAAACTTCATACGTTAGTATAAGTAGCTTAAACGTTTAAACGAGTTTGATTAGAAGATAAACGGAGTTCGCTTAAAGAAACTTACGAGAAATAAGAAATTGTATGAAACTCTTATGGTTATGGTTCCATCATACGAAATAAATTATCATCCGTAATAAACGAATTACTTAGGCTAAAGTATCATGCCGGAAAGGAGTACCGTTAAAACTATATTAAAAACTTCATACGTTAGTATAAGTAGCTTAAACGTTTAAACAAGTTTGATTAGAAGATAAATGGAGTTCATTTGAAGAAACTTAAGAGATATAAGAAATTGTTTAAAATTCTTATGGGTGTGGTACCATCATACAAAATAAATTAGTATTCGTAATAAACAAAATACCGAGGCTAAACTATCATGCCGGAAAGGAGTACCGTTAAAATTATATTATAAACTTCATTCGGTAGTATAATTTGCTTAAACCTTTCAACGAGTTTTATTATAGAAGATAAACGGAGTTCGTTTGAAGAAACTTACGAGATAGAAGAAATTGTATGAAACTGTTATGGTTGATGGTACATCATACGAAATAAATTATTATTCGTAATCAACAAAATACTTAAGCTAAAGTATCACGCCGGAAACGATTACCGTTAAAACTATATTAAAAACTTTATACGTTAGTATAATTAGCTTAAAATTTTAAACGAGTTTGATTGGAAGATAAACGGAGTTCGTTTAAAGAAACTTACGAGATATAAGAAATTGTATGAAACTCTTATGGTTGTGGTTCCATCATACGAAATAAATTATTATTCGTATTCAACGAAATACTTAGGCTAAAGTATCATGCTGGAAAGGAGTACCGTTAAAAGTATATTAAAAACTTCATACGTTAGTATAATTAGCTTAAACGTTTAAACGAGTTTGATTAGAAAATAAACGGAGTTCGCTTAAATAAACTTACGAGATATAAGAAATTGTATGAAACTCTTATGGTTATGGTTCCATCATACGAAATAAATTATTATTCGAAATCAACGAAATACTTAGGCTAAAGTATCATGCCGAAAATGAGTACCGTTAAAATTATATTAAAAACTTCATACGTTAGTATAATTAGCTTAAATGTTTAAACGAGTTTGATTAGAAGATAAACGGAGTTCGCTTAAAGAAACTTACGAGATATAAGAAATTGTATGAAACTCTTATGGTTATGGTTCCATCATACGAAATAAATTATTATTCGTAATCAACGAAATACTTAGGCTAAAGTATCATGCCGGAAAGGAGTACCGTTAAAATTATATTAAAAACTTCATACGTTAGTATAAGTAGCTTAAACGTTTAAACGAGTTTGATTAGAAGATAAACGGAGTTCGCTTAAAGAAACTTAAGAGATATAAGAAATTGTATAAAATTTTTATGGGTGTGTTACCATTATACAAAATAAATTAGTATTCGTAATAAACAAAATACCGAGGCTAAACTATCATGCCGGAAAGGAGTACCGTTAAAATTATATTATAAACTTCATTCGGTAGTATAATTTGCTTAAACCTTTCAACGAGTTTTATTATAGAAGATAAACGGAGTTCGTTTGAAGAAACTTACGAGATAGAAGAAATTGTATGAAACTGTTATGGTTGATGTTACATCATACGAAATAAATTATTATTCGTAATCAACAAAATACTTAGGCTAAACTATCATGCCGGAAACGAGTACCGTTAAAAGTATAATATAAACTTCACACGTTAGTATAATTAGCTTGAACATTTAAACGATTTTGATTAGAAGATAAACGGAGTTCGCTTAAAGAAAACTTACGAGATATAAGAAATTGTATGAAACTCTTATGGTTGTGGTTCCATCATACGAAATAAATTATTATTCGTAATCAACGAAATATTTAGGCTAAAGTATCATCCCGGAAAGGAGTACCGTTAAAACTATATTAAAAACTTCATACGTTAGTATAAGTAGCTTAAACGTTTAAACAAGTTTGATTAGAAGATAAATGGAGTTCATTTGAAGAAACTTAAGAGATATAAGAAATTGTTTAAAATTCTTATGGGTGTGGTACCATCATACAAAATAAATTAGTATTCGTAATAAACAAAATACCGAGGCTAAACTATCATGCCGGAAAGGAGTACCGTTAAAATTATATTATAAACTTCATTCGGTAGTATAATTTGCTTAAACCTTTCAACGAGTTTTATTATAGAAGATAAACGGAGTTCGTTTGAAGAAACTTACGAGATAGAAGAAATTGTATGAAACTGTTATGGTTGATGGTACATCATACGAAATAAATTATTATTCGTAATCAACAAAATACTTAAGCTAAAGTATCACGCCGGAAACGAGTACCGTTAAAACTATATTAAAAACTTCATACGTTAGTATAATTAGCTTAAAATTTTAAACGAGTTTGATTGGAAGATAAACGGAGTTCGTTTAAAGAAACTTACGAGATATAAGAAATTGTATGAAACTCTTATGGTTGTGGTTCCATCATACGAAATAAATTATTATTCGTATTCAACGAAATACTTAGGCTAAAGTATCATGCTGGAAAGGAGTACCGTTAAAAGTATATTAAAAACTTCATACATTAGTATAATTAGCTTAAACTTTTAAACATGTTTGAATAGAAGATAAACGGAGTTCGCTTAAAGAAACTTACGAGATATAAGAAATTGTATGAAACTCTTATGGTTGTGGTTCCATCATACGAAATAAATTATTATTCGTAATCAACGAAATACTTAGGCTAAAGTATCATGCCGGAAAGGAGTACCGTTAAAACTATATTAAAAACTTCATACGTTAGTATAAGTAGCTTAAACGTTTAAACGAGTTTGATTAGAAGATAAACGGAGTTCGCTTAAAGAAACTTACGAGAAATAAGAAATTGTATGAAACTCTTATGGTTATGGTTCCATCATACGAAATAAATTATCATCCGTAATAAACGAATTACTTAGGCTAAAGTATCATGCCGGAAAGGAGTACCGTTAAAAGTATATTATAAACTTTATACGTTAGTATAGTTAGCTTAAACTTTTAAACAAGTTTGATTAGAAGATAAATGGAGTTCATTTGAAGAAACTTAAGAGATATAAGAAATTGTTTAAAATTCTTATGGGTGTGGTACCATCATACAAAATAAATTAGTATTCGTAATAAACAAAATACTGAGGCTAAACTATCATGCCGGAAAGGAGTACCGTTAAAATTATATTATAAACTTCATTCGGTAGTATAATTTGCTTAAACCTTTCAACGAGTTTTATTATAGAAGATAAACGGAGTTCGTTTGAAGAAACTTACGAGATAGAAGAAATTGTATGAAACTGTTATGGTTGATGGTACATCATACGAAATAAATTATTATTCGTAATCAACAAAATACTTAGGCTAAAGTATCACGCCGGAAACGAGTACCGTTAAAACTATATTAAAAACTTCATACGTTAGTATAATTAGCTTAAAATTTTAAACGAGTTTGATTGGAAGATAAACGGAGTTCGTTTAAAGAAACTTACGAGATATAAGAAATTGTATGAAACTCTTATGGTTGTGGTTCCATCATACGAAATAAATTATTATTCGTATTCAACGAAATACTTAGGCTAAAGTATCATGCTGGAAAGGAGTACCGTTAAAAGTATATTAAAAACTTCATACATTAGTATAATTAGCTTAAACTTTTAAATATGTTTGAATAGAAGATAAACGGAGTTCGCTTAAAGAAACTTACGAGATATAAGAAATTGTATGAAACTCTTATGGTTGTGGTTCCATCATACGAAATAAATTATTATTCGTAATCAACGAAATACTTAGGCTAAAGTATCATGCCGGAAAGGAGTACCGTTAAAACTATATTAAAAACTTCATACGTTAGTATAAGTAGCTTAAACGTTTAAACGAGTTTGATTAGAAGATAAACGGAGTTCGCTTAAAGAAACTTACGAGAAATAAGAAATTGTATGAAACTCTTATGGTTATGGTTCCATCATACGAAATAAATTATCATCCGTAATAAACGAATTACTTAGGCTAAAGTATCATGCCGGAAAGGAGTACCGTTAAAAGTATATTATAAACTTTATACGTTAGTATAGTTAGCTTAAACTTTTAAACAAGTTTGATTAGAAGATAAATGGAGTTCATTTGAAGAAACTTAAGAGATATAAGAAATTGTTTAAAATTCTTATGGGTGTGGTACCATCATACAAAATAAATTAGTATTCGTAATAAACAAAATACTGAGGCTAAACTATCATGCCGGAAAGGAGTACCGTTAAAATTATATTATAAACTTCATTCGGTAGTATAATTTGCTTAAACCTTTCAACGAGTTTTATTATAGAAGATAAACGGAGTTCGTTTGAAGAAACTTACGAGATAGAAGAAATTGTATGAAACTGTTATGGTTGATGGTACATCATACGAAATAAATTATTATTCGTAATCAACAAAATACTTAGGCTAAAGTATCACGCCGGAAACGAGTACCGTTAAAACTATATTAAAAACTTCATACGTTAGTATAATTAGCTTAAAATTTTAAACGAGTTTGATTGGAAGATAAACGGAGTTCGTTTAAAGAAACTTACGAGATATAAGAAATTGTATGAAACTCTTATGGTTGTGGTTCCATCATACGAAATAAATTATTATTCGTATTCAACGAAATACTTAGGCTAAAGTATCATGCTGGAAAGGAGTACCGTTAAAAGTATATTAAAAACTTCATACATTAGTATAATTAGCTTAAACTTTTAAACATGTTTGAATAGAAGATAAACGGAGTTCGCTTAAAGAAACTTACGAGATATAAGAAATTGTATGAAACTCTTATGGTTGTGGTTCCATCATACGAAATAAATTATTATTCGTAATCAACGAAATACTTAGGCTAAAGTATCATGCCGGAAAGGAGTACCGTTAAAACTATATTAAAAACTTCATACGTTAGTATAAGTAGCTTAAACGTTTAAACGAGTTTGATTAGAAGATAAACGGAGTTCGCTTAAAGAAACTTACGAGAAATAAGAAATTGTATGAAACTCTTATGGTTATGGTTCCATCATACGAAATAAATTATCATCCGTAATAAACGAATTACTTAGGCTAAAGTATCATGCCGGAAAGGAGTACCGTTAAAAGTATATTAAAAACTTCATACGTTAGTATAAGTAGCTTAAACGTTTAAACGAGTTTGATTAGAAGATAAACGGAGTTCGCTTAAAGAAACTTACGAGATATAAGAAATTGTATGAAACTCTTATGGTTATGGTTCCATCATACGAAATAAATTATTATTCGTAATCAACGAAATACTTAGGCTAAAGTATCATGCCGGAAAGGAGTACCGTTAAAATTATATTAAAAACTTCATACGTTAGTATAAGTAGCTTAAACGTTTAAACGAGTTTGATTAGAAGATAAACGGAGTTCGCTTAAAGAAACTTAAGAGATATAAGAAATTGTATAAAATTTTTATGGGTGTGTTACCATTATACAAAATAAATTAGTATTCGTAATAAACAAAATACCGAGGCTAAACTATCATGCCGGAAAGGAGTACCGTTAAAATTATATTATAAACTTCATTCGGTAGTATAATTTGCTTAAACCTTTCAACGAGTTTTATTATAGAAGATAAACGGAGTTCGTTTGAAGAAACTTACGAGATAGAAGAAATTGTATGAAACTGTTATGGTTGATGTTACATCATACGAAATAAATTATTATTCGTAATCAACAAAATACTTAGGCTAAAGTATCATGCCGGAAACGAGTACCGTTAAAAGTATAATATAAACTTCACACGTTAGTATAATTAGCTTGAACATTTAAACGATTTTGATTAGAAGATAAACGGAGTTCGCTTAAAGAAAACTTACGAGATATAAGAAATTGTATGAAACTCTTATGGTTGTGGTTCCATCATACGAAATAAATTATTATTCGTAATCAACGAAATATTTAGGCTAAAGTATCATCCCGGAAAGGAGTACCGTTAAAACTATATTAAAAACTTCATACGTTAGTATAATTAGCTTAAACGTTTAAACGAGTTTGAATAGAAGATAAACGGAGTTCGCTTAAAGAAACTTACGAGAAATAAGAAATTGTATGAAACTCTTATGGTTATGGTTCCATCATACGAAATAAATTATCATTCGTAATAAACGAATTACTTAGGCTAAAGTATCATGCCGGAAAGGAGTACCGTTAAAATTATATTATAAACTTTATACGTTAGTATAATTAGCTTAAACTTTTAAACAAGTTTGATTAGAAGATAAATGGAGTTCATTTGAAGAAACTTAAGAGATATAAGAAATTGTTTAAAATTCTTATGGGTGTGGTACCATCATACAAAATAAATTAGTATTCGTAATAAACAAAATACCGAGGCTAAACTATCATGCCGGAAAGGAGTACCGTTAAAATTATATTATAAACTTCATTCGGTAGTATAATTTGCTTAAACCTTTCAACGAGTTTTATTATAGAAGATAAACGGAGTTCGTTTGAAGAAACTTACGAGATAGAAGAAATTGTATGAAACTGTTATGGTTGATGGTACATCATACGAAATAAATTATTATTCGTAATCAACAAAATACTTAAGCTAAAGTATCACGCCGGAAACGAGTACCGTTAAAACTATATTAAAAACTTTATACGTTAGTATAATTAGCTTAAAATTTTAAACGAATTTGATTGGAAGATAAACGGAGTTCGTTTAAAGAAACTTACGAGATATAAGAAATTGTATGAAACTCTTATGGTTGTGGTTCCATCATACGAAATAAATTATTATTCGTATTCAACGAAATACTTAGGCTAAAGTATCATGCTGGAAAGGAGTACCGTTAAAAGTATATTAAAAACTTCATACGTTAGTATAATTAGCTTAAACGTTTAAACGAGTTTGATTAGAAAATAAACGGAGTTCGCTTAAAGAAACTTACGAGATATAAGAAATTGTATGAAACTCTTATGGTTATGGTTCCATCATGCGAAATAAATTATTATTCGAAATCAACGAAATACTTAGGCTAAAGTATCATGCCGAAAATGAGTACCGTTAAAATTATATTAAAAACTTCATACGTTAGTATAATTAGCTTAAATGTTTAAACGAGTTTGATTAGAAGATAAACGGAGTTCGCTTAAAGAAACTTACGAGATATAAGAAATTGTATGAAACTCTTATGGTTATGGTTCCATCATACGAAATAAATTATTATTCGTAATCAACGAAATACTTAGGCTAAAGTATCATGCCGGAAAGGAGTACCGTTAAAATTATATTAAAAACTTCATACGTTAGTATAAGTAGCTTAAACGTTTAAACGAGTTTGATTAGAAGATAAACGGATTTCGCTTAAAGAAACTTAAGAGATATAAGAAATTGTATAAAATTTTTATGGGTGTGTTACCATTATACAAAATAAATTAGTATTCGTAATAAACAAAATACCGAGGCTAAACTATCATGCCGGAAAGGAGTACCGTTAAAATTATATTATAAACTTCATTCGGTAGTATAATTTGCTTAAACCTTTCAACGAGTTTTATTATAGAAGATAAACGGAGTTCGTTTGAAGAAACTTACGAGATAGAAGAAATTGTATGAAACTGTTATGGTTGATGTTACATCATACGAAATAAATTATTATTCGTAATCAACAAAATACTTAGGCTAAACTATCATGCCGGAAACGAGTACCGTTAAAAGTATAATATAAACTTCACACGTTAGTATAATTAGCTTGAACATTTAAACGATTTTGATTAGAAGATAAACGGAGTTCGCTTAAAGAAAACTTACGAGATATAAGAAATTGTATGAAACTCTTATGGTTGTGGTTCCATCATACGAAATAAATTATTATTCGTAATCAACGAAATATTTAGGCTAAAGTATCATCCCGGAAAGGAGTACCGTTAAAACTATATTAAAAACTTCATACGTTAGTATAAGTAGCTTAAACGTTTAAACGAGTTTGATTAGAAAATAAACGGAGTTCGCTTAAAGAAACTTACGAGAAATAAGAAATTGTATGAAACTCTTATGGTTATGGTTCCATCATACGAAATAAATTATCATTCGTAATAAACGAATTACTTAGGCTAAAGTATCATGCCGGAAAGGAGTACCGTTAAAATTATATTATAAACTTTATACGTTAGTATAATTAGCTTAAACTTTTAAACAAGTTTGATTAGAAGATAAATGGAGTTCATTTGAAGAAACTTAAGAGATATAAGAAATTGTTTAAAATTCTTATGGGTTTGGTACCATCATACAAAATAAATTAGTATTCGTAATAAACAAAATACCGAGGCTAAACTATCATGCCGGAAAGGAGTACCGTTAAAATTATATTATAAACTTCATTCGGTAGTATAATTTGCTTAAACCTTTCAACGAGTTTTATTATAGAAGATAAACGGAGTTCGTTTGAAGAAACTTACGAGATAGAAGAAATTGTATGAAACTGTTATGGTTGATGGTACATCATACGAAATAAATTATTATTCGTAATCAACAAAATACTTAAGCTAAAGTATCACGCCGGAAACGAGTACCGTTAAAACTATATTAAAAACTTTATACGTTAGTATAATTAGCTTAAAATTTTAAACGAGTTTGATTGGAAGATAAACGGAGTTCGTTTAAAGAAACTTACGAGATATAAGAAATTGTATGAAACTCTTATGGTTGTGGTTCCATCATACGAAATAAATTATTATTCGTATTCAACGAAATACTTAGGCTAAAGTATCATGCTGGAAAGGAGTACCGTTAAAAGTATATTAAAAACTTCATACGTTAGTATAATTAGCTTAAACGTTTAAACGAGTTTGATTAGAAAATAAACGGAGTTCGCTTAAAGATACTTACGAGATATAAGAAATTGTATGAAACTCTTATGGTTATGGTTCCATCATACGAAATAAATTATTATTCGAAATCAACGAAATACTTAGGCTAAAGTATCATGCCGAAAAGGAGTACCGTTAAAATTATATTAAAAACTTCATACGTTAGTATAATTAGCTTAAATGTTTAAACGAGTTTGATTAGAAGATAAACGGAGTTCGCTTAAAGAAACTTACGAGATATAAGAAATTGTATGAAACTCTTATGGTTATGGTTCCATCATACGAAATAAATTATTATTCGTAATCAACGAAATACTTAGGCTAAAGTATCATGCCGGAAAGGAGTACCGTTAAAATTATATTAAGAACTTCATACGTTAGTATAAGTAGCTTAAACGTTTAAACGAGTTTGATTAGAAGATAAACGGATTTCGCTTAAAGAAACTTAAGAGATATAAGAAATTGTATAAAATTTTTATGGGTGTGTTACCATTATACAAAATAAATTAGTATTCGTAATAAACAAAATACCGAGGCTAAACTATCATGCCGGAAAGGAGTACCGTTAAAATTATATTATAAACTTCATTCGGTAGTATAATTTGCTTAAACCTTTCAACGAGTTTTATTATAGAAGATAAACGGAGTTCGTTTGAAGAAACTTACGAGATAGAAGAAATTGTATGAAACTGTTATGGTTGATGTTACATCATACGAAATAAATTATTATTCGTAATCAACAAAATACTTAGGCTAAACTATCATGCCGGAAACGAGTACCGTTAAAAGTATAATATAAACTTCACACGTTAGTATAATTAGCTTGAACATTTAAACGATTTTGATTAGAAGATAAACGGAGTTCGCTTAAAGAAAACTTACGAGATATAAGAAATTGTATGAAACTCTTATGGTTGTGGTTCCATCATACGAAATAAATTATTATTCGTAATCAACGAAATATTTAGGCTAAAGTATCATCCCGGAAAGGAGTACCGTTAAAACTATATTAAAAACTTCATACGTTAGTATAAGTAGCTTAAACGTTTAAACGAGTTTGATTAGAAAATAAACGGAGTTCGCTTAAAGAAACTTACGAGAAATAAGAAATTGTATGAAACTCTTATGGTTATGGTTCCATCATACGAAATAAATTATCATTCGTAATAAACGAATTACTTAGGCTAAAGTATCATGCCGGAAAGGAGTACCGTTAAAAGTATATTATAAACTTTATACGTTAGTATAATTAGCTTAAACTTTTAAACAAGTTTGATTAGAAGATAAATGGAGTTCATTTGAAGAAACTTAAGAGATATAAGAAATTGTTTAAAATTCTTATGGGTGTGGTACCATCATACAAAATAAATTAGTATTCGTAATAAACAAAATACCGAGGCTAAACTATCATGCCGGAAAGGAGTACCGTTAAAATTATATTATAAACTTCATTCGGTAGTATAATTTGCTTAAACCTTTCAACGAGTTTTATTATAGAAGATAAACGGAGTTCGTTTGAAGAAACTTACGAGATAGAAGAAATTGTATGAAACTGTTATGGTTGATGGTACATCATACGAAATAAATTATTATTCGTAATCAACAAAATACTTAAGCTAAAGTATCACGCCGGAAACGAGTACCGTTAAAACTATATTAAAAACTTTATACGTTAGTATAATTAGCTTAAAATTTTAAACGAGTTTGATTGGAAGATAAACGGAGTTCGTTTAAAGAAACTTACGAGATATAAGAAATTGTATGAAACTCTTATGGTTGTGGTTCCATCATACGAAATAAATTATTATTCGTATTCAACGAAATACTTAGGCTAAAGTATCATGCTGGAAAGGAGTACCGTTAAAAGTATATTAAAAACTTCATACGTTAGTATAATTAGCTTAAACGTTTAAACGAGTTTGATTAGAAAATAAACGGAGTTCGCTTAAAGAAACTTACGAGATATAAGAAATTGTATGAAACTCTTATGGTTATGGTTCCATCATACGAAATAAATTATTATTCGAAATCAACGAAATACTTAGGCTAAAGTATCATGCCGAAAAGGAGTACCGTTAAAATTATATTAAAAACTTCATACGTTAGTATAATTAGCTTAAATGTTTAAACGAGTTTGATTAGAAGATAAACGGAGTTCGCTTAAAGAAACTTACGAGATATAAGAAATTGTATGAAACTCTTATGGTTATGGTTCCATCATACGAAATAAATTATTATTCGTAATCAACGAAATACTTAGGCTAAAGTATCATGCCGGAAAGGAGTACCGTTAAAATTATATTAAAAACTTCATACGTTAGTATAAGTAGCTTAAACGTTTAAACGAGTTTGATTAGAAGATAAATGGAGTTCGCTTAAAGAAACTTAAGAGATATAAGAAATTGTATAAAATTTTTATGGGTGTGTTACCATTATACAAAATAAATTAGTATTCGTAATAAACAAAATACCGAGGCTAAACTATCATGCCGGAAAGGAGTACCGTTAAAATTATATTATAAACTTCATTCGGTAGTATAATTTGCTTAAACCTTTCAACGAGTTTTATTATAGAAGATAAACGGAGTTCGTTTGAAGAAACTTACGAGATAGAAGAAATTGTATGAAACTGTTATGGTTGATGTTACATCATACGAAATAAATTATTATTCGTAATCAACAAAATACTTAGGCTAAAGTATCATGCCGGAAACGAGTACCGTTAAAAGTATAATATAAACTTCACACGTTAGTATAATTAGCTTGAACATTTAAACGATTTTGATTAGAAGATAAACGGAGTTCGCTTAAAGAAAACTTACGAGATATAAGAAATTGTATGAAACTCTTATGGTTGTGGTTCCATCATACGAAATAAATTATTATTCGTATTCAACGAAATATTTAGGCTAAAGTATCATCCCGGAAAGGAGTACCGTTAAAACTATATTAAAAACTTCATACGTTAGTATAAGTAGCTTAAACGTTTAAACGAGTTTGATTAGAAAATAAACGGAGTTCGCTTAAAGAAACTTACGAGAAATAAGAAATTGTATGAAACTCTTATGGTTATGGTTCCATCATACGAAATAAATTATCATTCGTAATAAACGAATTACTTAGGCTAAAGTATCATGCCGGAAAGGAGTACCGTTAAAAGTATATTATAAACTTTATACGTTAGTATAATTAGCTTAAACTTTTAAACAAGTTTGATTAGAAGATAAATGGAGTTCATTTGAAGAAACTTAAGAGATATAAGAAATTGTTTAAAATTCTTATGGGTGTGGTACCATCATACAAAATAAATTAGTATTCGTAATAAACAAAATACCGAGGCTAAACTATCATGCCGGAAAGGAGTACCGTTAAAATTATATTATAAACTTCATTCGGTAGTATAATTTGCTTAAACCTTTCAACGAGTTTTATTATAGAAGATAAACGGAGTTCGTTTGAAGAAACTTACGAGATAGAAGAAATTGTATGAAACTGTTATGGTTGATGGTACATCATACGAAATAAATTATTATTCGTAATCAACAAAATACTTAAGCTAAAGTATCACGCCGGAATGGAGTACCGTTAAAACTATATTAAAAACTTTATACGTTAGTATAATTAGCTTAAAATTTTAAATGAGTTTGATTGGAAGATAAACGGAGTTCGTTTAAAGAAACTTACGAGATATAAGAAATTGTATGAAACTCTTATGGTTGTGGTTCCATCATACGAAATAAATTATTATTCGTATTCAACGAAATACTTAGGCTAAAGTATCATGCTGGAAAGGAGTACCGTTAAAAGTATATTAAAAACTTCATACGTTAGTATAATTAGCTTAAACGTTTAAACGAGTTTGATTAGAAAATAAACGGAGTTCGCTTAAAGAAACTTACGAGATATAAGAAATTGTATGAAACTCTTATGGTTATGGTTCCATCATACGAAATAAATTATCATTCGTAATAAACGAATTACTTAGGCTAAAGTATCATGCCGGAAAGGAGTACCGTTAAAAGTATATTATAAACTTTATACGTTAGTATAATTAGCTTAAACTTTTAAACAAGTTTGATTAGAAGATAAATGGAGTTCATTTGAAGAAACTTAAGAGATATAAGAAATTGTTTAAAATTCTTATGGGTGTGGTACCATCATACAAAATAAATTAGTATTCGTAATAAACAAAATACCGAGGCTAAACTATCATGCCGGAAAGGAGTACCGTTAAAATTATATTATAAACTTCATTCGGTAGTATAATTTGCTTAAACCTTTCAACGAGTTTTATTATAGAAGATAAACGGAGTTCGTTTGAAGAAACTTACGAGATAGAAGAAATTGTATGAAACTGTTATGGTTGATGTTACATCATACGAAATAAATTATTATTCGTAATCAACAAAATACTTAGGCTAAACTATCATGCCGGAAACGAGTACCGTTAAAAGTATAATATAAACTTCACACGTTAGTATAATTAGCTTGAACATTTAAACGATTTTGATTAGAAGATAAACGGAGTTCGCTTAAAGCAAACTTACGAGATATAAGAAATTGTATGAAACTCTTATGGTTGTGGTTCCATCATACGAAATAAATTATTATTCGTAATCAACGAAATATTTAGGCTAAAGTATCATCCCGGAAAGGAGTACCGTTAAAACTATATTAAAAACTTCATACGTTAGTATAAGTAGCTTAAACGTTTAAACGAGTTTGATTAGAAAATAAACGGAGTTCGCTTAAAGAAACTTACGAGAAATAAGAAATTGTATGAAACTCTTATGGTTATGGTTCCATCATACGAAATAAATTATCATTCGTAATAAACGAATTACTTAGGCTAAAGTATCATGCCGGAAAGGAGTACCGTTAAAAGTATATTATAAACTTTATACGTTAGTATAATTAGCTTAAACTTTTAAACAAGTTTGATTAGAAGATAAATGGAGTTCATTTGAAGAAACTTAAGAGATATAAGAAATTGTTTAAAATTCTTATGGGTGTGGTACCATCATACAAAATAAATTAGTATTCGTAATAAACAAAATACCGAGGCTAAACTATCATGCCGGAAAGGAGTACCGTTAAAATTATATTATAAACTTCATTCGGTAGTATAATTTGCTTAAACCTTTCAACGAGTTTTATTATAGAAGATAAACGGAGTTCGTTTGAAGAAACTTACGAGATAGAAGAAATTGTATGAAACTGTTATGGTTGATGGTACATCATACGAAATAAATTATTATTCGTAATCAACAAAATACTTAAGCTAAAGTATCACGCCGGAAACGAGTACCGTTAAAACTATATTAAAAACTTTATACGTTAGTATAATTAGCTTAAAATTTTAAATGAGTTTGATTGGAAGATAAACGGAGTTCGTTTAAAGAAACTTACGAGATATAAGAAATTGTATGAAACTCTTATGGTTGTGGTTCCATCATACGAAATAAATTATTATTCGTATTCAACGAAATATTTAGGCTAAAGTATCATCCCGGAAAGGAGTACCGTTAAAACTATATTAAAAACTTCATACGTTAGTATAAGTAGCTTAAACGTTTAAACGAGTTTGATTAGAAAATAAACGGAGTTCGCTTAAAGAAACTTACGAGAAATAAGAAATTGTATGAAACTCTTATGGTTATGGTTCCATCATACGAAATAAATTATCATTCGTAATAAACGAATTACTTAGGCTAAAGTATCATGCCGGAAAGGAGTACCGTTAAAAGTATATTATAAACTTTATACGTTAGTATAATTAGCTTAAACTTTTAAACAAGTTTGATTAGAAGATAAATGGAGTTCATTTGAAGAAACTTAAGAGATATAAGAAATTGTTTAAAATTCTTATGGGTGTGGTACCATCATACAAAATAAATTAGTATTCGTAATAAACAAAATACCGAGGCTAAACTATCATGCCGGAAAGGAGTACCGTTAAAATTATATTATAAACTTCATTCGGTAGTATAATTTGCTTAAACCTTTCAACGAGTTTTATTATAGAAGATAAACGGAGTTCGTTTGAAGAAACTTACGAGATAGAAGAAATTGTATGAAACTGTTATGGTTGATGGTACATCATACGAAATAAATTATTATTCGTAATCAACAAAATACTTAAGCTAAAGTATCACGCCGGAAACGAGTACCGTTAAAACTATATTAAAAACTTTATACGTTAGTATAATTAGCTTAAAATTTTAAACGAGTTTGATTGGAAGATAAACGGAGTTCGTTTAAAGAAACTTACGAGATATAAGAAATTGTATGAAACTCTTATGGTTGTGGTTCCATCATACGAAATAAATTATTATTCGTATTCAACGAAATACTTAGGCTAAAGTATCATGCTGGAAAGGAGTACCGTTAAAAGTATATTAAAAACTTCATACGTTAGTATAATTAGCTTAAACGTTTAAATGAGTTTGATTAGAAAATAAACGGAGTTCGCTTAAAGAAACTTACGAGATATAAGAAATTGTATGAAACTCTTATGGTTATGGTTCCATCATACGAAATAAATTATTATTCGAAATCAACGAAATACTTAGGCTAAAGTATCATGCCGAAAAGGAGTACCGTTAAAATTATATTAGAAACTTCATACGTTAGTATAATTAGCTTAAATGTTTAAACGAGTTTGATTAGAAGACAAACGGAGTTCGCTTAAAGAAACTTACGAGATATAAGAAATTGTATGAAACTCTTATGGTTATGGTTCCATCATACGAAATAAATTATTATTCGTAATCAACGAAATACTTAGGCTAAAGTATCATGCCGGAAAGGAGTACCGTTAAAATTATATTAAAAACTTCATACGTTAGTATAAGTAGCTTAAACGTTTAAACGAGTTTGATTAGAAGATAAACGGAGTTCGCTTAAAGAAACTTAAGAGATATAAGAAATTGTATAAAATTTTTATGGGTGTGTTACCATTATACAAAATAAATTAGTATTCGTAATAAACAAAATACCGAGGCTAAACTATCATGCCGGAAAGGAGTACCGTTAAAATTATATTATAAACTTCATTCGGTAGTATAATTTGCTTAAACCTTTCAACGAGTTTTATTATAGAAGATAAACGGAGTTCGTTTGAAGAAACTTACGAGATAGAAGAAATTGTATGAAACTGTTATGGTTGATGTTACATCATACGAAATAAATTATTATTCGTAATCAACAAAATACTTAGGCTAAAGTATCATGCCGGAAACGAGTACCGTTAAAAGTATAATATAAACTTCACACGTTAGTATAATTAGCTTAAATGTTTAAACGAGTTTGATTAGAAGATAAACGGAGTTCGCTTAAAGAAACTTACGAGATATAAGAAATTGTATGAAACTCTTATGGTTATGGTTCCATCATACGAAATAATTTATCATTCGTAATAAACGAATTACTTAGGCTAAAGTATCATGCCGGAAAGGAGTACTGTTAAAAGTATATTATAAACTTTATACGTTAGTATAATTAGCTTAAACTTTTAAACAAGTTTGATTAGAAGATAAATGGAGTTCATTTGAAGAAACTTAAGAGATATAAGAAATTGTTTAAAATTCTTATGGGTGTGGTACCATCATACAAAATAAATTAGTATTCGTAATAAACAAAATACCGAGGCTAAACTATCATGCCGGAAAGGAGTACCGTTAAAATTATATTATAAACTTCATTCGGTAGTATAATTTGCTTAAACCTTTCAACGAGTTTTATTATAGAAGATAAACGGAGTTCGTTTGAAGAAACTTATGAGATAGAAGAAATTGTAAGAAACTGTTATGGTTGATGTTACATCATACGAAATAAATTATTATTCGTAATCAACAAAATACTTAGGCTAAAGTATCATGCCGGAAACGAGTACCGTTAAAACTATATTAAAACTTCATGCGTTATTATAATTAGCTTAAACTTTTAAACGAGTTTGATTAGAAGATAAACGGAGTTCGTTTAAAGAAACTTACGAGATATAAGAAATTGTATGAAACTCTAATGGTTATGGTTCCATCATACGAAATAAATTATTATTCGTAATCAACAAAATACTTAGGCTAAAGTATCATGCCGAAAAGGAGTACCGTTAAAATTATATTAAAAACTTCATACGTTAGTATAATTAGCTTGAACATTTAAACGATTTTGATTAGAAGATAAACGGAGTTCGCTTAAAGAAACTTACGAGATGTAAGAAATTGTATGAAACTCTTATGGTTATGGTTCCATCATACGAAATAAATTATTATTCGTAATCAACGAAATACTTAGGCTAAAGTATCATGCCGGAAAGGAGTACCGTTAAAATTATATTAAAAACTTCATACGTTAGTATAAGTAGCTTAAACGTTTAAACGAGTTTGATTAGAAGATAAACGGAGTTCGCTTAAAGAAACTTAAGAGATATAAGAAATTGTATAAAAATTTTATGGGTGTGTTACCATTATACAAAATAAATTAGTATTCGTAATAAACAAAATACCGAGGCTAAACTATCATGCCGGAAAGGAGTACCGTTAAAATTATATTATAAACTTCATTCGGTAGTATAATTTGCTTAAACCTTTCAACGAGTTTTATTATAGAAGATAAACAGAGTTCGTTTGAAGAAGCTTACGAGATAGAAGAAATTGTATGAAACTGTTATGGTTGATGTTACATCATACGAAATAAATTATTATTCGTAATCAACAAAATACTTAGGCTAAAGTATCATGCCGGAAACGAGTACCGTTAAAAGTATAATATAAACTTCACACGTTAGTATAATTAGCTTGAACATTTAAACGATTTTGATTAGAAGATAAACGGAGTTCGCTTAAAGAAACTTACGAGATATAAGAAATTGTATGAAACTCTTATGGTTATGGTTCCATCATACTAAATAAATTATTATTCGTAATCAACGAAATACTTAGGCTAAAGTATCATGCCGGAAAGGAGTACCGTTAAAACTATATTAAAAACTTCATACGTTAGTATAAGTAGCTTAAACGTTTAAACGAGTTTGATTAGAAAATAAACGGAGTTCGCTTAAAGAAACTTACGAGAAATAAGAAATTGTATGAAACTCTTATGGTTATTATGGTTCCATCATACGAAATAAATTATCATTCGTAATAAACGAATTACTTAGGCTAAAGTATCATGCCGGAAAGGAGTACCGTTAAAAGTATATTATAAACTTTATACGTTAGTATAATTAGCTTAAACTTTTAAACAAGTTTGATTAGAAGATAAATGGAGTTCATTTGAAGAAACTTAAGAGATATAAGAAATTGTTTAAAATTCTTATGGGTGTGGTACCATCATACAAAATAAATTAGTATTCGTAATAAACAAAATACCGAGGCTAAACTATCATGCCGGAAAGGAGTACCGTTAAAATTATATTATAAACTTCATTCGGTAGTATAATTTGCTTAAACCTTTCAACGAGTTTTATTATAGAAGATAAACGGAGTTCGTTTGAAGAAACTTACGAGATAGAAGAAATTGTATGAAACTGTTATGGTTGATGGTACATCATACGAAATAAATTATTATTCGTAATCAACAAAATACTTAAGCTAAAGTATCACGCCGGAAACGAGTACCGTTAAAACTATATTAAAAACTTCATACGTTAGTATAATTAGCTTAAAATTTTAAACGAGTTTGATTGGAAGATAAACGGAGTTCGTTTAAAGAAACTTACGAGATATAAGAAATTGTATGAAACTCTTATGGTTGTGGTTCCATCATACGAAATAAATTATTATTCGTATTCAACGAAATACTTAGGCTAAAGTATCATGCTGGAAAGGAGTACCGTTAAAAGTATATTAAAAACTTCATACGTTAGTATAATTAGCTTAAACGTTTAAACGAGTTTGATTAGAAGATAAACGGAGTTCGCTTAAAGAAACTTACGAGATATAAGAAATTGTATGAAACTCTTATTGTTATGGTTCCATCATACGAAATAAATTATTATTCGTAATCAACGAAATACTTAGGCTAAAGTATCATGCCGGAAAGGAGTACCGTTAAAATTATATTAAAAACTTCATACGTTAGTATAAGTAGATTAAACGTTTAAACGAGTTTGATTAGAAGATAAACGGAGTTCGCTTAAAGAAACTTAAGAGATATAAGAAATTGTATAAAATTTTTATGGGTGTGTTACCATTATACAAAATAAATTAGTATTCGTAATAAACAAAATACCGAGGCTAAACTATCATGCCGGAAAGGAGTACCGTTAAAATTATATTATAAACTTCATTCGGTAGTATAATTTGCTTAAACCTTTCAACGAGTTTTATTATAGAAGATAAACGGAGTTCGTTTGAAGAAACTTACGAGATAGAAGAAATTGTATGAAACTGTTATGGTTGATGTTACATCATACGAAATAAATTATTATTCGTAATCAACAAAATACTTAGGCTAAAGTATCATGCCGGAAACGAGTACCGTTAAAAGTATAATATAAACTTCACACGTTAGTATAATTAGCTTGAACATTTAAACGATTTTGATTAGAAGATAAACGGAGTTCGCTTAAAGCAAACTTACGAGATATAAGAAATTGTATGAAACTCTTATGGTTGTGGTTCCATCATACGAAATAAATTATTATTCGTAATCAACGAAATATTTAGGCTAAAGTATCATCCCGGAAAGGAGTACCGTTAAAACTATATTAAAAACTTCATACGTTAGTATAAGTAGCTTAAACGTTTAAACGAGTTTGATTAGAAAATAAACGGAGTTCGCTTAAAGAAACTTACGAGAAATAAGAAATTGTATGAAACTCTTATGGTTATGGTTCCATCATACGAAATAAATTATCATTCGTAATAAACGAATTACTTAGGCTAAAGTATCATGCCGGAAAGGAGTACCGTTAAAAGTATATTATAAACTTTATACGTTAGTATAATTCGCTTAAACTTTTAAACAAGTTTGATTAGAAGATAAATGGAGTTCATTTGAAGAAACTTAAGAGATATAAGAAATTGTTTAAAATTCTTATGGGTGTGGTACCATCATACAAAATAAATTAGTATTCGTAATAAATAAAATACCGAGGCTAAACTATCATGCCGGAAAGGAGTACCGTTAAAATTATATTATAAACTTCATTCGGTAGTATAATTTGCTTAAACATTTCAACGAGTTTTATTATAGAAGATAAACGGAGTTCGTTTGAAGAAACTTACGAGATAGAAGAAATTGTATGAAACTGTTATGGTTGATGGTACATCATACGAAATAAATTATTATTCGTAATCAACAAAATACTTAAGCTAAAGTATCACGCCGGAAACGAGTACCGTTAAAACTATATTAAAAACTTCATACGTTAGTATAATTAGCTTAAAATTTTAAACGAGTTTGATTGGAAGATAAACGGAGTTCGTTTAAAGAAACTTACGAGATATAAGAAATTGTATGAAACTCTTATGGTTGTGGTTCCATCATACGAAATAAATTATTATTCGTATTCAACGAAATACTTAGGCTAAAGTATCATGCTGGAAAGGAGTACCGTTAAAAGTATATTAAAAACTTCATACGTTAGTATAATTAGCTTAAACGTTTAAACGAGTTTGATTAGAAAATAAACGGAGTTCGCTTTAAGAAACTTACGAGATATAAGAAATTGTATGAAACTCTTATGGTTATGGTTCCATCATACAAAATAAATTATTATTCGAAATCAACAAAATACTTAGGCTAAAGTATCATGCCGAAAAGGAGTACCGTTAAAATTATATTAAAAACTTCATACGTTAGTATAATTAGCTTAAATGTTTAAACGAGTTTGATTAGAAGATAAACGGAGTTCGCTTAAAGAAACTTACGAGATATAAGAAATTGTATGAAACTCTTATGGTTATGGTTCCATCATACGAAATAAATTATTATTCGTAATCAACGAAATACTTAGGCTAAAGTATCATGCCGGAAAGGAGTACCGTTAAAATTATATTAAAAACTTCATACGTTAGTATAAGTAGCTTAAACGTTTAAACGAGTTTGATTAGAAGATAAACGGAGTTCGCTTAAAGAAACTTAAGAGATATAAGAAATTGTATAAAATTTTTATGGGTGTGTTACCATTATACAAAATAAATTAGTATTCGTAATAAACAAAATACCGAGGCTAAACTATCATGCCGGAAAGGAGTACCGTTAAAATTATATTATAAACTTCATTCGGTAGTATAATTTGCTTAAACCTTTCAACGAGTTTTATTATAGAAGATAAACGGAGTTCGTTTGAAGAAACTTACGAGATAGAAGAAATTGTATGAAACTGTTATGGTTGATGTTACATCATACGAAATAAATTATTATTCGTAATCAACAAAATACTTAGGCTAAAGTATCATGCCGGAAACGAGTACCGTTAAAAGTATAATATAAACTTCACACGTTAGTATAATTAGCTTGAACATTTAAACGATTTTGATTAGAAGATAAACGGAGTTCGCTTAAAGAAAACTTACGAGATATAAGAAATTGTATGAAACTCTTATGGTTGTGGTTCCATCATACGAAATAAATCATTATTCGTAATCAACGAAATATTTAGGCTAAAGTATCATGCCGAAAAGGAGTACCGTTAAAATTATATTAAAAACTTCATACATTAGTATAATTAGCTTAAATGTTTAAACGAGTTTGATTAGAAGATAAACGGAGTTCGCTTAAAGAAACTTACGAGATATAAGAAATTGTATGAAACTCTTATGGTTATGGTTCCATCATACGAAATAAATTATTATTCGAAATCAACGAAATACTTAGGCTAAAGTATCATACCGAAAAGGAGTACCGTTAAAATTATATTAAAAACTTCATACGTTAGTATAATTAGCTTAAATGTTTAAACGAGTTTGATTAGAAGATAAACGGAGTTCGCTTAAAGAAACTTACGAGATATAAGAAATTGTATGAAACTCTTATGGTTATGGTTCCATCATACGAAATAAATTATTATTCGTAATCAACGAAATACTTAGGCTAAAGTATCATGCCGAAAAGGAGTACCGTTAAAATTATATTAAAAACTTCATACGTTAGTATAAGTAGCTTAAACGTTTAAACGAGTTTGATTAGAAAATAAACGGAGTTCGCTTAAAGAAACTTACGAGAAATAAGAAATTGTATGAAACTCTTATGGTTATGGTTCCATCATACGAAATAAATTATCATTCGTAATAAACGAATTACTTAGGCTAAAGTATCATGCCGGAAAGGAGTACCGTTAAAAGTATATTATAAACTTTATACGTTAGTATAATTAGCTTAAACTTTTAAACAAGTTTGATTAGAAGATAAATGGAGTTCATTTGAAGAAACTTAAGAGATATAAGAAATTGTTTAAAATTCTTATGGGTGTGGTACCATCATACAAAATAAATTAGTATTCGTAATAAACAAAATACCGAGGCTAAACTATCATGCCGGAAAGGAGTACCGTTAAAATTATATTATAAACTTCATTCGGTAGTATAATTTGCTTAAACCTTTCAACGAGTTTTAATATAGAAGATAAACGGAGTTCGTTTGAAGAAACTTACGAGATAGAAGAAATTTTATGAAACTGTTATGGTTGATGGTACATCATACGAAATAAATTATTATTCGTAATCAACAAAATACTTAAGCTAAAGTATCACGCCGGAAACGAGTACCGTTAAAACTATATTAAAAACTTCATACGTTAGTATAATTAGCTTAAAATTTTAAACGAGTTTGATTGGAAGATAAACGGAGTTCGTTTAAAGAAACTTACGAGATATAAGAAATTGTATGAAACTCTTATGGTTGTGGTTCCATCATACGAAATAAATTATTATTCGTATTCAACGAAATACTTAGGCTAAAGTATCATGCTGGAAAGGAGTACCGTTAAAAGTATATTAAAAACTTCATACGTTAGTATAATTAGCTTAAACGTTTAAACCAGTTTGATTAGAAAATAAACGGAGTTCGCTTAAAGAAACTTACGAGATATAAGAAATTGTATGAAACTCTTATGGTTATGATTCCATCATACGAAATAAATTATTATTCGTATTCAACGAAATACTTAGGCTAAAGTATCATGCTGGAAAGGAGTACCGTTAAAAGTATATTAAAAACTTCATACGTTAGTATAATTAGCTTAAACGTTTAAACCAGTTTGATTAGAAAATAAACGGAGTTCGCTTAAAGAAACTTACGAGATATAAGAAATTGTATGAAACTCTTATGGTTATGGTTCCATCATACGAAATAAATTATTATTCGAAATCAACGAAATACTTAGGCTAAAGTTTCATGCCGAAAAGGAGTACCGTTAAAATTATATTAAAAACTTCATACGTTAGTATAATTAGCTTGAACATTTAAACGATTTTGATTAGAAGATAAACGGAGTTCGCTTAAAGAAACTTACGAGATGTAAGAAATTGTATGAAACTCTTATGGTTATGGTTCCATCATACGAAATAAATTATTATTCGTAATCAACGAAATACTTAGGCTAAAGTATCATGCCGGAAAGGAGTACCGTTAAAATTATATTATAAACTTGACACGTTAGTATAATTAGCTTGAACATTTAAACGATTTTGATTAGAAGATAAACGGAGTTCGCTTAAAGAAAACTTACGAGATATAAGAAATTGTATGAAACTCTTATGGTTGTGGTTCCATCATACGAAATAAATTATTATTCGTAATCAACGAAATATTTAGGCTAAAGTATCATGCCGAAAAGGAGTACCGTTAAAATTATATTAAAAACTTCATACGTTAGTATAATTAGCTTAAACGTTTAAACGAGTTTGATTAGAAAATAAACGGAGTTCGCTTAAAGAAACTTACGAGATATAAGAAATTGTATGAAACTCTTATGGTTATGGTTCCATCATACGAAATAAATTATTATTCGAAATCAACGAAATACTTAGGCTAATGTATCATGCCGAAAAGGAGTACCGTTAAAATTATATTAAAAACTTCATACGTTAGTATAATTAGCTTAAATGTTTAAACGAGTTTGATTAGAAGATAAACGGAGTTCGCTTAAAGAAACTTACGAGATATAAGAAATTGTATGAAACTCTTATGGTTATGGTTCCATCATACGAAATAAATTATTATTCGTAATCAACGAAATACTTAGGCTAAAGTATCATGCCGGAAAGGAGTACCGTTAAAACTATATTAAAAACTTCATACGTTAGTATAAGTAGCTTAAACGTTTAAACGAGTTTGATTATAAAATAAACGGAGTTCGCTTAAAGAAACTTACGAGAAATAAGAAATTGTATGAAACTCTTATGGTTATGGTTCCATCATACGAAATAAATTATTATTCGAAATCAACGAAATACTTAGGCTAAAGTATCATACCGAAAAGGAGTACCGTTAAAATTATATTAAAAACTTCATACGTTAGTATAATTAGCTTAAATGTTTAAACGAGTTTGATTAGAAGATAAACGGAGTTCGCTTAAAGAAACTTACGAGATATAAGAAATTGTATGAAACTCTTATGGTTATGGTTCCATCATACGAAATAAATTATTATTCGTAATCAACGAAATACTTAGGCTAAAGTATCATGCCGGAAAGGAGTACCGTTAAAACTATATTAAAAACTTCATACGTTAGTATAAGTAGCTTAAACGTTTAAACGAGTTTGATTAGAAAATAAACGGAGTTCGCTTAAAGAAACTTACGAGATATAAGAAATTGTATGAAACTCTTATGGTTATGGTTCCATCATACGAAATAAATTATTATTCGAAATCAACGAAATACTTAGGCTAATGTATCATGCCGAAAAGGAGTACCGTTAAAATTATATTAAAAACTTCATACGTTAGTATAATTAGCTTAAATGTTTAAACGAGTTTGATTAGAAGATAAACGGAGTTCGCTTAAAGAAACTTACGAGATATAAGAAATTGTATGAAACTCTTATGGTTATGGTTCCATCATACGAAATAAATTATTATTCGTAATCAACGAAATACTTAGGCTAAAGTATCATGCCGGAAAGGAGTACCGTTAAAACTATATTAAAAACTTCATACGTTAGTATAAGTAGCTTAAACGTTTAAACGAGTTTGATTATAAAATAAACGGAGTTCGCTTAAAGAAACTTACGAGAAATAAGAAATTGTATGAAACTCTTATGGTTATGGTTCCATCATACGAAATAAATTATTATTCGAAATCAACGAAATACTTAGGCTAAAGTATCATACCGAAAAGGAGTACCGTTAAAATTATATTAAAAACTTCATACGTTAGTATAATTAGCTTAAATGTTTAAACGAGTTTGATTAGAAGATAAACGGAGTTCGCTTAAAGAAACTTACGAGATATAAGAAATTGTATGAAACTCTTATGGTTATGGTTCCATCATACTAAATAAATTATTATTCGTAATCAACGAAATACTTAGGCTAAAGTATCATGCCGGAAAGGAGTACCGTTAAAACTATATTAAAAACTTCATACGTTAGTATAAGTAGCTTAAACGTTTAAACGAGTTTGATTAGAAAATAAACGGAGTTCGCTTAAAGAAACTTACGAGAAATAAGAAATTGTATGAAACTCTTATGGTTATGGTTCCATCATACGAAATAAATTATCATTCGTAATAAACGAATTACTTAGGCTAAAGTATCATGCCGGAAAGGAGTACCGTTAAAAGTATATTATAAACTTTATACGTTAGTATAATTAGCTTAAACTTTTAAACAAGTTTGATTAGAAGATAAACGGAGTTCGCTTAAAGAAACTTACGAGATATAAGAAATTGTATGAAACTCTTATGGTTATGGTTCCATCATACGAAATAAATTATTATTCGTAATCAACGAAATACTTAGGCTAAAGTATCATGCCGGAAAGGAGTACCGTTAAAACTATATTAAAAACTTCATACGTTAGTATAAGTAGCTTAAACGTTTAAACGAGTTTGATTAGAAAATAAACGGAGTTCGCTTAAAGAAACTTACGAGAAATAAGAAATTGTATGAAACTCTTATGGTTATGGTTCCATCATACGAAATAAATTATCATTCGTAATAAACGAATTACTTAGGCTAAAGTATCATGCCGGAAAGGAGTACCGTTAAAAGTATATTATAAACTTTATACGTTAGTATAATTAGCTTAAACTTTTAAACAAGTTTGATTAGAAGATAAATGGAATTCATTTGAAGAAACTTAAGAGATATAAGAAATTGTTTAAAATTCTTATGGGTGTGGTACCATCATACAAAATAAATTAGTATTCGTAATAAACAAAATACCGAGGCTAAACTATCATGCCGGAAAGGAGTACCGTTAAAATTATATTATAAACTTCATTCGGTAGTATAATTTGCTTAAACCTTTCAACGAGTTTTAATATAGAAGATAAACGGAGTTCGTTTGAAGAAACTTACGAGATAGAAGAAATTTTATGAAACTGTTATGGTTGATGGTACATCATACGAAATAAATTATTATTCGTAATCAACAAAATACTTAAGCTAAAGTATCACGCCGGAAACGAGTACCGTTAAAACTATATTAAAAACTTCATACGTTAGTATAATTAGCTTAAAATTTTAAACGAGTTTGATTGGAAGATAAACGGAGTTCGTTTAAAGAAACTTACGAGATATAAGAAATTGTATGAAACTCTTATGGTTGTGGTTCCATCATACGAAATAAATTATTATTCGTATTCAACGAAATACTTAGGCTAAAGTATCATGCTGGAAAGGAGTACCGTTAAAAGTATATTAAAAACTTCATACGTTAGTATAATTAGCTTAAACGTTTAAACCAGTTTGATTAGAAAATAAACGGAGTTCGCTTAAAGAAACTTACGAGATATAAGAAATTGTATGAAACTCTTATGGTTATGGTTCCATCATACGAAATAAATTATTATTCGTATTCAACGAAATACTTAGGCTAAAGTATCATGCTGGAAAGGAGTACCGTTAAAAGTATATTAAAAACTTCATACGTTAGTATAATTAGCTTAAACGTTTAAACCAGTTTGATTAGAAAATAAACGGAGTTCGCTTAAAGAAACTTACGAGATATAAGAAATTGTATGAAACTCTTATGGTTATGGTTCCATCATACGAAATAAATTATTATTCGAAATCAACGAAATACTTAGGCTAAAGTATCATGCCGAAAAGGAGTACCGTTAAAATTATATTAAAAACTTCATACGTTAGTATAATTAGCTTGAACATTTAAACGATTTTGATTATAAGATAAACGGAGTTCGCTTAAAGAAACTTACGAGATGTAAGAAATTGTATGAAACTCTTATGGTTATGGTTCCATCATACGAAATAAATTATTATTCGTAATCAACGAAATACTTAGGCTAAAGTATCATGCCGGAAAGGAGTACCGTTAAAATTATATTATAAACTTGACACGTTAGTATAATTAGCTTGAACATTTAAACGATTTTGATTAGAAGATAAACGGAGTTCGCTTAAAGAAAACTTACGAGATATAAGAAATTGTATGAAACTCTTATGGTTGTGGTTCCATCATACGAAATAAATTATTATTCGTAATCAACGAAATATTTAGGCTAAAGTATCATGCCGAAAAGGAGTACCGTTAAAATTATATTAAAAACTTCATACGTTAGTATAATTAGCTTAAACGTTTAAACGAGTTTGATTAGAAAATAAACGGAGTTCGCTTAAAGAAACTTACGAGATATAAGAAATTGTATGAAACTCTTATGGTTATGGTTCCATCATACGAAATAAATTATTATTCGAAATCAACGAAATACTTAGGCTAATGTATCATGCCGAAAAGGAGTACCGTTAAAATTATATTAAAAACTTCATACGTTAGTATAATTAGCTTAAATGTTTAAACGAGTTTGATTAGAAGATAAACGGAGTTCGCTTAAAGAAACTTACGAGATATAAGAAATTGTATGAAACTCTTATGGTTATGGTTCCATCATACGAAATAAATTATTATTCGTAATCAACGAAATACTTAGGCTAAAGTATCATGCCGGAAAGGAGTACCGTTAAAACTATATTAAAAACTTCATACGTTAGTATAAGTAGCTTAAACGTTTAAACGAGTTTGATTATAAAATAAACGGAGTTCGCTTAAAGAAACTTACGAGAAATAAGAAATTGTATGAAACTCTTATGGTTATGGTTCCATCATACGAAATAAATTATCATTCGTAATAAACGAATTACTTAGGTTAAAGTATCATGCCGGAAAGGAGTACCGTTAAAAGTATATTATAAACTTTATACGTTAGTATAATTAGCTTAAACTTTTAAACAAGTTTGATTAGAAGATAAATGGAGTTCATTTGAAGAAACTTAAGAGATATAAGAAATTTTTTAAAATTCTTATGGGTGTGGTACCATCATACAAAATAAATTAGTATTCGTAATAAACAAAATACCGAGGCTAAACTATCATGCCGGAAAGGAGTACCGTTAAAATTATATTATAAACTTCATTCGGTAGTATAATTTGCTTAAACCTTTCAACGAGTTTTATTATAGAAGATAAACGGAGTTCGTTTGAAGAAACTTACGAGATAGAAGAAATTGTATGAAACTGTTATGGTTGATGGTACATCATACGAAATAAATTATTATTCGTAATCAACAAAATACTTAAGCTAAAGTATCACGCCGGAAACGAGTACCGTTAAAACTTCATACGTTAGTATAATTAGCTTAAAATTTTAAACGAGTTTGATTGGAAGATAAACGGAGTTCGTTTAAAGAAACTTACGAGATATAAGAAATTGTATGAAACTCTTATGGTTGTGGTTCCATCATACGAAATAAATTATTATTCGTATTCAACGAAATACTTAGGCTAAAGTATCATGCTGGAAAGGAGTACCGTTAAAAGTATATTAAAAACTTCATACGTTAGTATAATTAGCTTAAACGTTTAAACGAGTTTGATTAGAAAATAAACGGAGTTCGCTTTAAGAAACTTACGAGATATAAGAAATTGTATGAAACTCTTATGGTTATGGTTCCATCATACGAAATAAATTATTATTCGAAATCAACGAAATACTTAGGCTAAAGTATCATGCCGAAAAGGAGTACCGTTAAAATTATATTAAAAACTTCATACGTTAGTATAATTAGCTTAAATGTTTAAACGAGTTTGATTAGAAGATAAACGGAGTTCGCTTAAAGAAACTTACGAGATATAAGAAATTGTATGAAACTCTTATGGTTATGGTTCCATCATACGAAATAAATTATTATTCGTAATCAACGAAATACTTAGGCTAAAGTATCATGCCGGAAAGGAGTACCGTTAAAATTATATTAAAAACTTCATACGTTAGTATAAGTAGCTTAAACGTTTAAACGAGTTTGATTAGAAGATAAACGGAGTTCGCTTAAAGAAACTTAAGAGATATAAGAAATTGTATAAAATTTTTATGGGTGTGTTACCATTATACAAAATAAATTAGTATTCGTAATAAACAAAATACCGAGGCTAAACTATCATGCCGGAAAGGAGTACCGTTAAAATTATATTATAAACTTCATTCGGTAGTATAATTTGCTTAAACCTTTCAACGAGTTTTATTATAGAAGATAAACGGAGTTCGTTTGAAGAAACTTACGAGATAGAAGAAATTGTATGAAACTGTTATGGTTGATGTTACATCATACGAAATAAATTATTATTCGTAATCAACAAAATACTTAGGCTAAAGTACCATGCCGGAAACGAGTACCGTTAAAAGTATAATATAAACTTCACACGTTAGTATAATTAGCTTGAACATTTAAACGATTTTGATTAGAAGATAAACGGAGTTCGCTTAAAGAAAACTTACGAGATATAAGAAATTGTATGAAACTCTTATGGTTGTGGTTCCATCATACGAAATAAATTATTATTCGTAATCAACGAAATATTTAGGCTAAAGTATCATGCCGAAAAGGAGTACCGTTAAAATTATATTAAAAACTTCATACGTTAGTATAATTAGCTTAAACGTTTAAACGAGTTTGATTAGAAAATAAACGGAGTTCGCTTAAAGAAACTTACGAGATATAAGAAATTGTATGAAACTCTTATGGTTATGGTTCCATCATACGAAATAAATTATTATTCGAAATCAACGAAATACTTAGGCTAAAGTATCATGCCGAAAAGGAGTACCGTTAAAATTATATTAAAAACTTCATACGTTAGTATAATTAGCTTGAACATTTAAACGATTTTGATTAGAAGATAAACGGAGTTCGCTTAAAGAAACTTACGAGATGTAAGAAATTGTATGAAACTCTTATGGTTATGGTTCCATCATACGAAATAAATTATTATTCGTAATCAACGAAATACTTAGGCTAAAGTATCATGCCGGAAAGGAGTACCGTTAAAATTATATTAAAAACTTCATACGTTAGTATAAGTAGCTTAAACGTTTAAACGAGTTTGATTAGAAGATAAACGGAGTTCGCTTAAAGAAACTTAAGAGATATAAGAAATTGTATAAAATTTTTATGGGTGTGTTACCATTATACAAAATAAATTAGTATTCGTAATAAACAAAATACCGAGGCTAAACTATCATGCCGGAAAGGAGTACCGTTAAAATTATATTATAAACTTCATTCGGTAGTATAATTTGCTTAAACCTTTCAACGAGTTTTATTATAGAAGATAAACGGAGTTCGTTTGAAGAAACTTACGAGATAGAAGAAATTGTATGAACCTGTTATGGTTGATGTTACATCATACGAAATAAATTATTATTCGTAATCAACAAAATACTTAGGCTAAAGTATCATGCCGGAAACGAGTACCGTTAAAAGTATAATATAAACTTCACACGTTAGTATAATTAGCTTAAATGTTTAAACGAGTTTGATTAGAAGATAAACGGAGTTCGCTTAAAGAAACTTACGAGATATAAGAAATTGTATGAAACTCTTATGGTTATGGTTCCATCATACGAAATAAATTATCATTCCTAATAAACGAATTACTTAGGCTAAAGTATCATGCCGGAAAGGAGTACCGTTAAAAGTATATTATAAACTTTATACGTTAGTATAATTAGCTTAAACTTTTAAACAAGTTTGATTAGAAGATAAATGGAGTTCATTTGAAGAAACTTAAGAGATATAAGAAATTGTTTAAAATTCTTATGGGTGTGGTACCATCATACAAAATAAATTAGTATTCGTAATAAACAAAATACCGAGGCTAAACTATCATGCCGGAAAGGAGTACCGTTAAAATTATATTATAAACTTCATTCGGTAGTATAATTTGCTTAAACCTTTCAACGAGTTTTATTATAGAAGATAAACGGAGTTCGTTTGAAGAAACTTAAGAGATAGAAGAAATTGTATGAAACTGTTATGGTTGATGGTACATCATACGAAATAAATTATTATTCGTAATCAACAAAATACTTAAGCTAAAGTATCACGCCGGAAACGAGTACCGTTAAAACTATATTAAAAACTTCATACGTTAGTATAATTAGCTTAAAATTTTAAACGAGTTTGATTGGAAGATAAACGGAGTTCGTTTAAAGAAACTTACGAGATATAAGAAATTGTATGAAACTCTTATGGTTGTGGTTCCATCATACGAAATAAATTATTATTCGTATTCAACGAAATACTTAGGCTAAAGTATCATGCTGGAAAGGAGTACCGTTAAAAGTATATTAAAAACTTCATACGTTAGTATAATTAGCTTAAACGTTTAAACGAGTTTGATTAGAAAATAAACGGAGTTCGCTTTAAGAAACTTACGAGATATAAGAAATTGTATGAAACTCTTATGGTTATGGTTCCATCATACGAAATAAATTATTATTCGAAATCAACGAAATACTTAGGCTAAAGTATCATGCCGAAAAGGAGTACCGTTAAAATTATATTAAAAACTTCATACGTTAGTATAATTAGCTTAAATGTTTAAACGAGTTTGATTAGAAGATAAACGGAGTTCGCTTAAAGAAACTTACGAGATATAAGAAATTGTATGAAACTCTTATGGTTATGGTTCCATCATACGAAATAAATTATTATTCGTAATCAACGAAATACTTAGGCTAAAGTATCATGCCGGAAAGGAGTACCGTTAAAATTATATTAAAAACTTCATACGTTAGTATAAGTAGCTTAAACGTTTAAACGAGTTTGATTAGAAGATAAACGGAGTTCGCTTAAAGAAACTTAAGAGATATAAGAAATTGTATAAAATTTTTATGGGTGTGTTACCATTATACAAAATAAATTAGTATTCGTAATAAACAAAATACCGAGGCTAAACTATCATGCCGGAAAGGAGTACCGTTAAAATTATATTATAAACTTCATTCGGTAGTATAATTTGCTTAAACCTTTCAACGAGTTTTATTATAGAAGATAAACGGAGTTCGTTTGAAGAAACTTACGAGATAGAAGAAATTGTATGAACCTGTTATGGTTGATGTTACATCATACGAAATAAATTATTATTCGTAATCAACAAAATACTTAGGCTAAAGTATCATGCCGGAAACGAGTACCGTTAAAAGTATAATATAAACTTCACACGTTAGTATAATTAGCTTAAATGTTTAAACGAGTTTGATTAGAAGATAAACGGAGTTCGCTTAAAGAAACTTACGAGATATAAGAAATTGTATGAAACTCTTATGGTTATGGTTCCATCATACGAAATAAATTATCATTCCTAATAAACGAATTACTTAGGCTAAAGTATCATGCCGGAAAGGAGTACCGTTAAAAGTATATTATAAACTTTATACGTTAGTATAATTAGCTTAAACTTTTAAACAAGTTTGATTAGAAGATAAATGGAGTTCATTTGAAGAAACTTAAGAGATATAAGAAATTGTTTAAAATTCTTATGGGTGTGGTACCATCATACAAAATAAATTAGTATTCGTAATAAACAAAATACCGAGGCTAAACTATCATGCCGGAAAGGAGTACCGTTAAAATTATATTATAAACTTCATTCGGTAGTATAATTTGCTTAAACCTTTCAACGAGTTTTATTATAGAAGATAAACGGAGTTCGTTTGAAGAAACTTACGAGATAGAAGAAATTGTATGAAACTGTTATGGTTGATGGTACATCATACGAAATAAATTATTATTCGTAATCAACAAAATACTTAAGCTAAAGTATCACGCCGGAAACGAGTACCGTTAAAACTATATTAAAAACTTCATACGTTAGTATAATTAGCTTAAAATTTTAAACGAGTTTGATTGGAAGATAAACGGAGTTCGTTTAAAGAAACTTACGAGATATAAGAAATTGTATGAAACTCTTATGGTTGTGGTTCCATCATACGAAATAAATTATTATTCGTATTCAACGAAATACTTAGGCTAAAGTATCATGCTGGAAAGGAGTACCGTTAAAAGTATATTAAAAACTTCATACGTTAGTATAATTAGCTTAAACGTTTAAACGAGTTTGATTAGAAAATAAACGGAGTTCGCTTTAAGAAACTTACGAGATATAAGAAATTGTATGAAACTCTTATGGTTATGGTTCCATCATACGAAATAAATTATTATTCGAAATCAACGAAATACTTAGGCTAAAGTATCATGCCGAAAAGGAGTACCGTTAAAATTATATTAAAAACTTCATACGTTAGTATAATTAGCTTAAATGTTTAAACGAGTTTGATTAGAAGATAAACGGAGTTCGCTTAAAGAAACTTACGAGATATAAGAAATTGTATGAAACTCTTATGGTTATGGTTCCATCATACGAAATAAATTATTATTCGTAATCAACGAAATACTTAGGCTAAAGTATCATGCCGGAAAGGAGTACCGTTAAAATTATATTAAAAACTTCATACGTTAGTATAAGTAGCTTAAACGTTTAAACGAGTTTGATTAGAAGATAAACGGAGTTCGCTTAAAGAAACTTAAGAGATATAAGAAATTGTATAAAATTTTTATGGGTGTGTTACCATTATACAAAATAAATTAGTATTCGTAATAAACAAAATACCGAGGCTAAACTATCATGCCGGAAAGGAGTACCGTTAAAATTATATTATAAACTTCATTCGGTAGTATAATTTGCTTAAACCTTTCAACGAGTTTTATTATAGAAGATAAACGGAGTTCGTTTGAAGAAACTTACGAGATAGAAGAAATTGTATGAACCTGTTATGGTTGATGTTACATCATACGAAATAAATTATTATTCGTAATCAACAAAATACTTAGGCTAAAGTATCATGCCGGAAACGAGTACCGTTAAAAGTATAATATAAACTTCACACGTTAGTATAATTAGCTTAAATGTTTAAACGAGTTTGATTAGAAGATAAACGGAGTTCGCTTAAAGAAACTTACGAGATATAAGAAATTGTATGAAACTCTTATGGTTATGGTTCCATCATACGAAATAAATTATCATTCCTAATAAACGAATTACTTAGGCTAAAGTATCATGCCGGAAAGGAGTACCGTTAAAAGTATATTATAAACTTTATACGTTAGTATAATTAGCTTAAACTTTTAAACAAGTTTGATTAGAAGATAAATGGAGTTCATTTGAAGAAACTTAAGAGATATAAGAAATTGTTTAAAATTCTTATGGGTGTGGTACCATCATACAAAATAAATTAGTATTCGTAATAAACAAAATACCGAGGCTAAACTATCATGCCGGAAAGGAGTACCGTTAAAATTATATTATAAACTTCATTCGGTAGTATAATTTGCTTAAACCTTTCAACGAGTTTTATTATAGAAGATAAACGGAGTTCGTTTGAAGAAACTTACGAGATAGAAGAAATTGTATGAAACTGTTATGGTTGATGGTACATCATACGAAATAAATTATTATTCGTAATCAACAAAATACTTAAGCTAAAGTATCACGCCGGAAACGAGTACCGTTAAAACTATATTAAAAACTTCATACGTTAGTATAATTAGCTTAAAATTTTAAACGAGTTTGATTGGAAGATAAACGGAGTTCGTTTAAAGAAACTTACGAGATATAAGAAATTGTATGAAACTCTTATGGTTGTGGTTCCATCATACGAAATAAATTATTATTCGTATTCAACGAAATACTTAGGCTAAAGTATCATGCTGGAAAGGAGTACCGTTAAAAGTATATTAAAAACTTCATACGTTAGTATAATTAGCTTAAACGTTTAAACGAGTTTGATTAGAAAATAAACGGAGTTCGCTTTAAGAAACTTACGAGATATAAGAAATTGTATGAAACTCTTATGGTTATGGTTCCATCATACGAAATAAATTATTATTCGAAATCAACGAAATACTTAGGCTAAAGTATCATGCCGAAAAGGAGTACCGTTAAAATTATATTAAAAACTTCATACGTTAGTATAATTAGCTTAAATGTTTAAACGAGTTTGATTAGAAGATAAACGGAGTTCGCTTAAAGAAACTTACGAGATATAAGAAATTGTATGAAACTCTTATGGTTATGGTTCCATCATACGAAATAAATTATTATTCGTAATCAACGAAATACTTAGGCTAAAGTATCATGCCGGAAAGGAGTACCGTTAAAATTATATTAAAAACTTCATACGTTAGTATAAGTAGCTTAAACGTTTAAACGAGTTTGATTAGAAGATAAACGGAGTTCGCTTAAAGAAACTTAAGAGATATAAGAAATTGTATAAAATTTTTATGGGTGTGTTACCATTATACAAAATAAATTAGTATTCGTAATAAACAAAATACCGAGGCTAAACTATCATGCCGGAAAGGAGTACCGTTAAAATTATATTATAAACTTCATTCGGTAGTATAATTTGCTTAAACCTTTCAACGAGTTTTATTATAGAAGATAAACGGAGTTCGTTTGAAGAAACTTACGAGATAGAAGAAATTGTATGAAACTGTTATGGTTGATGATACATCATACGAAATAAATTATTATTCGTAATCAACAAAATACTTAGGCTAAAGTATCATGCCGGAAACGAGTACCGTTAAAAGTATAATATAAACTTCACACGTTAGTATAATTAGCTTGAACATTTAAACGATTTTGATTAGAAGATAAACGGAGTTCGCTTAAAGAAAACTTACGAGATATAAGAAATTGTATGAAACTCTTATGGTTGTGGTTCCATCATACGAAATAAATTATTATTCGTAATCAACGAAATATTTAGGCTAAAGTATCATGCCGAAAAGGAGTACCGTTAAAATTATATTAAAAACTTCATACGTTAGTATAATTAGCTTAAACGTTTAAACGAGTTTGATTAGAAAATAAACGGAGTTCGCTTAAAGAAACTTACGAGATATAAGAAATTGTATGAAACTCTTATGGTTATGGTTCCATCATACGAAATAAATTATTATTCGAAATCAACGAAATACTTAGGCTAAAGTATCATGCCGAAAAGGAGTACCGTTAAAATTATATTAAAAACTTCATACGTTAGTATAATTAGCTTGAACATTTAAACGATTTTGATTAGAAGATAAACGGAGTTCGCTTAAAGAAACTTACGAGATGTAAGAAATTGTATGAAACTCTTATGGTTATGGTTCCATCATACGAAATAAATTATTATTCGTAATCAACGAAATACTTAGGCTAAAGTATCATGCCGGAAAGGAGTACCGTTAAAATTATATTAAAAACTTCATACGTTAGTATAAGTAGCTTAAACGTTTAAACGAGTTTGATTAGAAGATAAACGGAGTTCGCTTAAAGAAACTTAAGAGATATAAGAAATTGTATAAAATTTTTATGGGTGTGTTACCATTATACAAAATAAATTAGTATTCGTAATAAACAAAATACCGAGGCTAAACTATCATGCCGGAAAGGAGTACCGTTAAAATTATATTATAAACTTCATTCGGTAGTATAATTTGCTTAAACCTTTCAACGAGTTTTATTATAGAAGATAAACGGAGTTCGTTTGAAGAAACTTACGAGATAGAAGAAATTGTATGAAACTGTTATGGTTGATGTTACATCATACGAAATAAATTATTATTCGTAATCAACAAAATACTTAGGCTAAAGTATCATGCCGGAAACGAGTACCGTTAAAAGTATAATATAAACTTCACACGTTAGTATAATTAGCTTAAATGTTTAAACGAGTTTGATTAGAAGATAAACGGAGTTCGCTTAAAGAAACTTACGAGATATAAGAAATTGTATGAAACTCTTATGGTTATGGTTCCATCATACGAAATAAATTATCATTCCTAATAAACGAATTACTTAGGCTAAAGTATCATGCCGGAAAGGAGTACCGTTAAAAGTATATTATAAACTTTATACGTTAGTATAATTAGCTTAAACTTTTAAACAAGTTTGATTAGAAGATAAATGGAGTTCATTTGAAGAAACTTAAGAGATATAAGAAATTGTTTAAAATTCTTATGGGTGTGGTACCATCATACAAAATAAATTAGTATTCGTAATAAACAAAATACCGAGGCTAAACTATCATGCCGGAAAGGAGTACCGTTAAAATTATATTATAAACTTCATTCGGTAGTATAATTTGCTTAAACCTTTCAACGAGTTTTATTATAGAAGATAAACGGAGTTCGTTTGAAGAAACTTACGAGATAGAAGAAATTGTAAGAAACTGTTATGGTTGATGTTACATCATACGAAATAAATTATTATTCGTAATCAACAAAATACTTAGGCTAAAGTATCATGCCGGAAACGAGTACCGTTAAAAGTATAATATAAACTTCACACGTTAGTATAATTAGCTTGAACATTTAAACGATTTTGATTAGAAGATAAACGGAGTTCGCTTAAAGAAAACTTACGAGATATAAGAAATTGTATGAAACTCTTATGGTTGTGGTTCCATCATACGAAACAAATTATTATTCGTAATCAACGAAATACTTAGGCTAAAGTATCATGCCGGAAAGGAGTACCGTTAAAACTATATTAAAAACTTCATACGTTAGTATAAGTAGCTTAAACGTTTAAACGAGTTTGATTAGAAAATAAACGGAGTTCGCTTAAAGAAACTTACGAGATATAAGAAATTGTATGAAACTCTTATGGTTATGGTTCCATCATACGAAATAAATTATTATTCGAAATCAACGAAATACTTAGGCTAAAGTATCATGCCGAAAAGGAGTACCGTTAAAATTATATTAAAAACTTCATACGTTAGTATAATTAGCTTGAACATTTAAACGATTTTGATTAGAAGATAAACGGAGTTCGCTTAAAGAAACTTACGAGATGTAAGAAATTGTATGAAACTCTTATGGTTATGGTTCCATCATACGAAATAAATTATTATTCGTAATCAACGAAATACTTAGGCTAAAGTATCATGCCGGAAAGGAGTACCGTTAAAATTATATTAAAAACTTCATACGTTAGTATAAGTAGCTTAAACGTTTAAACGAGTTTGATTAGAAGATAAACGGAGTTCGCTTAAAGAAACTTAAGAGATATAAGAAATTGTATAAAATTTTTATGGGTGTGTTACCATTATACAAAATAAATTAGTATTCGTAATAAACAAAATACCGAGGCTAAACTATCATGCCGGAAAGGAGTACCGTTAAAATTATATTATAAACTTCATTCGGTAGTATAATTTGCTTAAACCTTTCAACGAGTTTTATTATAGAAGATAAACGGAGTTCGTTTGAAGAAACTTACGAGATAGAAGAAATTGTATGAACCTGTTATGGTTGATGTTACATCATACGAAATAAATTATTATTCGTAATCAACAAAATACTTAGGCTAAAGTATCATGCCGGAAACGAGTACCGTTAAAAGTATAATATAAACTTCACACGTTAGTATAATTAGCTTAAATGTTTAAACGAGTTTGATTAGAAGATAAACGGAGTTCGCTTAAAGAAACTTACGAGATATAAGAAATTGTATGAAACTCTTATGGTTATGGTTCCATCA
Organism: Chamaenerion angustifolium; assembly: GCA_946814005.1. Classification (NCBI taxonomy): domain Eukaryota; kingdom Viridiplantae; phylum Streptophyta; class Magnoliopsida; order Myrtales; family Onagraceae; genus Chamaenerion; species Chamaenerion angustifolium. Next base: position 15,766,154 of record OX328274.1, read on the forward strand.
TACGAAATAAATCATCATTCCTAATAAACGAATTACTTAGGCTAAAGTATCATGCCGGAAAGGAGTACCGTTAAAAGTATATTATAAACTTTATACGTTAGTATAATTAGCTTAAACTTTTAAACAAGTTTGATTAGAAGATAAATGGAGTTCATTTGAAGAAACTTAAGAGATATAAGAAATTGTTTAAAATTCTTATGGGTGTGGTACCATCATACAAAATAAATTAGTATTCGTAATAAACAAAATACCGAGGCTAAACTATCATGCCGGAAAGGAGTACCGTTAAAATTATATTATAAACTTCATTCGGTAGTATAATTTGCTTAAACCTTTCAACGAGTTTTATTATAGAAGATAAACGGAGTTCGTTTGAAGAAACTTACGAGATAGAAGAAATTGTAAGAAACTGTTATGGTTGATGTTACATCATACGAAATAAATTATTATTCGTAATCAACAAAATACTTAGGCTAAAGTATCATGCCGGAAACGAGTACCGTTAAAAGTATAATATAAACTTCACACGTTAGTATAATTAGCTTGAACATTTAAACGATTTTGATTAGAAGATAAACGGAGTTCGCTTAAAGAAAACTTACGAGATATAAGAAATTGTATGAAACTCTTATGGTTGTGGTTCCATCATACGAAACAAATTATTATTCGTAATCAACGAAATACTTAGGCTAAAGTATCATGCCGGAAAGGAGTACCGTTAAAACTATATTAAAAACTTCATACGTTAGTATAAGTAGCTTAAACGTTTAAACGAGTTTGATTAGAAAATAAACGGAGTTCGCTTAAAGAAACTTACGAGATATAAGAAATTGTATGAAACTCTTATGGTTATGGTTCCATCATACGAAATAAATTATTATTCGAAATCAACGAAATACTTAGGCTAAAGTATCATGCCGAAAAGGAGTACCGTTAAAATTATATTAAAAACTTCATACGTTAGTATAATTAGCTTGAACATTTAAACGATTTTGATTAGAAGATAAACGGAGTTCGCTTAAAGAAACTTACGAGATGTAAGAAATTGTATGAAACTCTTATGGTTATGGTTCCATCATACGAAATAAATTATTATTCGTAATCAACGAAATACTTAGGCTAAAGTATCATGCCGGAAAGGAGTACCGTTAAAATTATATTAAAAACTTCATACGTTAGTATAAGTAGCTTAAACGTTTAAACGAGTTTGATTAGAAGATAAACGGAGTTCGCTTAAAGAAACTTAAGAGATATAAGAAATTGTATAAAATTTTTATGGGTGTGTTACCATTATACAAAATAAATTAGTATTCGTAATAAACAAAATACCGAGGCTAAACTATCATGCCGGAAAGGAGTACCGTTAAAATTATATTATAAACTTCATTCGGTAGTATAATTTGCTTAAACCTTTCAACGAGTTTTATTATAGAAGATAAACGGAGTTCGTTTGAAGAAACTTACGAGATAGAAGAAATTGTATGAACCTGTTATGGTTGATGTTACATCATACGAAATAAATTATTATTCGTAATCAACAAAATACTTAGGCTAAAGTATCATGCCGGAAACGAGTACCGTTAAAAGTATAATATAAACTTCACACGTTAGTATAATTAGCTTAAATGTTTAAACGAGTTTGATTAGAAGATAAACGGAGTTCGCTTAAAGAAACTTACGAGATATAAGAAATTGTATGAAACTCTTATGGTTATGGTTCCATCATACGAAATAAATCATCATTCCTAATAAACGAATTACTTAGGCTAAAGTATCATGCCGGAAAGGAGTACCGTTAAAAGTATATTATAAACTTTATACGTTAGTATAATTAGCTTAAACTTTTAAACAAGTTTGATTAGAAGATAAATGGAGTTCATTTGAAGAAACTTAAGAGATATAAGAAATTGTTTAAAATTCTTATGGGTGTGGTACCATCATACAAAATAAATTAGTATTCGTAATAAACAAAATACCGAGGCTAAACTATCATGCCGGAAAGGAGTACCGTTAAAATTATATTATAAACTTCATTCGGTAGTATAATTTGCTTAAACCTTTCAACGAGTTTTATTATAGAAGATAAACGGAGTTCGTTTGAAGAAACTTACGAGATAGAAGAAATTGTATGAAACTGTTATGGTTGATGGTACATCATACGAAATAAATTATTATTCGTAATCAACAAAATACTTAAGCTAAAGTATCACGCCGGAAACGAGTACCGTTAAAACTATATTAAAAACTTCATACGTTAGTATAATTAGCTTAAAATTTTAAACGAGTTTGATTGGAAGATAAACGGAGTTCGTTTAAAGAAACTTACGAGATATAAGAAATTGTATGAAACTCTTATGGTTGTGGTTCCATCATACGAAATAAATTATTATTCGTATTCAACGAAATACTTAGGCTAAATTATCATGCTGGAAAGGAGTACCGTTAAAAGTATATTAAAAACTTCATACGTTAGTATAATTAGCTTAAACGTTTAAACGAGTTTGATTAGAAAATAAACGGAGTTCGCTTTAAGAAACTTACGAGATATAAGAAATTGTATGAAACTCTTATGGTTATGGTTCCATCATACGAAATAAATTATTATTCGAAATCAACGAAATACTTAGGCTAAAGTATCATGCCGAAAAGGAGTACCGTTAAAATTATATTAAAAACTTCATACGTTAGTATAATTAGCTTAAATGTTTAAACGAGTTTGATTAGAAGATAAACGGAGTTCGCTTAAAGAAACTTACGAGATATAAGAAATTGTATGAAACTCTTATGGTTATGGTTCCATCATACGAAATAAATTATTATTCGTAATCAACGAAATACTTAGGCTAAAGTATCATGCCGGAAAGGAGTACCGTTAAAATTATATTAAAAACTTCATACGTTAGTATAAGTAGCTTAAACGTTTAAACGAGTTTGATTAGAAGATAAACGGAGTTCGCTTAAAGAAACTTAAGAGATATAAGAAATTGTATAAAATTTTTATGGGTGTGTTACCATTATACAAAATAAATTAGTATTCGTAATAAACAAAATACCGAGGCTAAACTATCATGCCGGAAAGGAGTACCGTTAAAATTATATTATAAACTTCATTCGGTAGTATAATTTGCTTAAACCTTTCAACGAGTTTTATTATAGAAGATAAACGGAGTTCGTTTGAAGAAACTTACGAGATAGAAGAAATTGTATGAAACTGTTATGGTTGATGATACATCATACGAAATAAATTATTATTCGTAATCAACAAAATACTTAGGCTAAAGTATCATGCCGGAAACGAGTACCGTTAAAAGTATAATATAAACTTCACACGTTAGTATAATTAGCTTGAACATTTAAACGATTTTGATTAGAAGATAAACGGAGTTCGCTTAAAGAAAACTTACGAGATATAAGAAATTGTATGAAACTCTTATGGTTGTGGTTCCATCATACGAAATAAATTATTATTCGTAATCAACGAAATATTTAGGCTAAAGTATCATGCCGAAAAGGAGTACCGTTAAAATTATATTAAAAACTTCATACGTTAGTATAATTAGCTTAAACGTTTAAACGAGTTTGATTAGAAAATAAACGGAGTTCGCTTAAAGAAACTTACGAGATATAAGAAATTGTATGAAACTCTTATGGTTATGGTTCCATCATACGAAATAAATTATTATTCGAAATCAACGAAATACTTAGGCTAAAGTATCATGCCGAAAAGGAGTACCGTTAAAATTATATTAAAAACTTCATACGTTAGTATAATTAGCTTGAACATTTAAACGATTTTGATTAGAAGATAAACGGAGTTCGCTTAAAGAAACTTACGAGATGTAAGAAATTGTATGAAACTCTTATGGTTATGGTTCCATCATACGAAATAAATTATTATTCGTAATCAACGAAATACTTAGGCTAAAGTATCATGCCGGAAAGGAGTACCGTTAAAATTATATTAAAAACTTCATACGTTAGTATAAGTAGCTTAAACGTTTAAACGAGTTTGATTAGAAGATAAACGGAGTTCGCTTAAAGAAACTTAAGAGATATAAGAAATTGTATAAAATTTTTATGGGTGTGTTACCATTATACAAAATAAATTAGTATTCGTAATAAACAAAATACCGAGGCTAAACTATCATGCCGGAAAGGAGTACCGTTAAAATTATATTATAAACTTCATTCGGTAGTATAATTTGCTTAAACCTTTCAACGAGTTTTATTATAGAAGATAAACGGAGTTCGTTTGAAGAAACTTACGAGATAGAAGAAATTGTATGAAACTGTTATGGTTGATGTTACATCATACGAAATAAATTATTATTCGTAATCAACAAAATACTTAGGCTAAAGTATCATGCCGGAAACGAGTACCGTTAAAAGTATAATATAAACTTCACACGTTAGTATAATTAGCTTAAATGTTTAAACGAGTTTGATTAGAAGATAAACGGAGTTCGCTTAAAGAAACTTACGAGATATAAGAAATTGTATGAAACTCTTATGGTTATGGTTCCATCATACGAAATAAATTATCATTCCTAATAAACGAATTACTTAGGCTAAAGTATCATGCCGGAAAGGAGTACCGTTAAAAGTATATTATAAACTTTATACGTTAGTATAATTAGCTTAAACTTTTAAACAAGTTTGATTAGAAGATAAATGGAGTTCATTTGAAGAAACTTAAGAGATATAAGAAATTGTTTAAAATTCTTATGGGTGTGGTACCATCATACAAAATAAATTAGTATTCGTAATAAACAAAATACCGAGGCTAAACTATCATGCCGGAAAGGAGTACCGTTAAAATTATATTATAAACTTCATTCGGTAGTATAATTTGCTTAAACCTTTCAACGAGTTTTATTATAGAAGATAAACGGAGTTCGTTTGAAGAAACTTACGAGATAGAAGAAATTGTAAGAAACTGTTATGGTTGATGTTACATCATACTTAATAAATTATTATTCGTAATCAACAAAATACTTAGGCTAAAGTATCATGCCGGAAACGAGTACCGTTAAAAGTATAATATAAACTTCACACGTTAGTATAATTAGCTTGAACATTTAAACGATTTTGATTAGAAGATAAACGGAGTTCGCTTAAAGAAAACTTACGAGATATAAGAAATTGTATGAAACTCTTATGGTTGTGGTTCCATCATACGAAACAAATTATTATTCGTAATCAACGAAATACTTAGGCTAAAGTATCATGCCGGAAAGGAGTACCGTTAAAACTATATTAAAAACTTCATACGTTAGTATAAGTAGCTTAAACGTTTAAACGAGTTTGATTAGAAAATAAACGGAGTTCGCTTAAAGAAACTTACGAGATATAAGAAATTGTATGAAACTCTTATGGTTATGGTTCCATCATACGAAATAAATTATTATTCGAAATCAACGAAATACTTAGGCTAAAGTATCATGCCGAAAAGGAGTAGTTAAAATTATATTAAAAACTTCATACGTTAGTATAATTAGCTTGAACATTTAAACGATTTTGATTAGAAGATAAACGGAGTTCGCTTAAAGAAACTTACGAGATGTAAGAAATTGTATGAAACTCTTATGGTTATGGTTCCATCATACGAAATAAATTATTATTCGTAATCAACGAAATACTTAGGCTAAAGTATCATGCCGGAAAGGAGTACCGTTAAAATTATATTAAAAACTTCATACGTTAGTATAAGTAGCTTAAACGTTTAAACGAGTTTGATTAGAAGATAAACGGAGTTCGCTTAAAGAAACTTAAGAGATATAAGAAATTGTATAAAATTTTTATGGGTGTGTTACCATTATACAAAATAAATTAGTATTCGTAATAAACAAAATACCGAGGCTAAACTATCATGCCGGAAAGGAGTACCGTTAAAATTATATTATAAACTTCATTCGGTAGTATAATTTGCTTAAACCTTTCAACGAGTTTTATTATAGAAGATAAACGGAGTTCGTTTGAAGAAACTTACGAGATAGAAGAAATTGTATGAACCTGTTATGGTTGATGTTACATCATACGAAATAAATTATTATTCGTAATCAACAAAATACTTAGGCTAAAGTATCATGCCGGAAACGAGTACCGTTAAAAGTATAATATAAACTTCACACGTTAGTATAATTAGCTTAAATGTTTAAACGAGTTTGATTAGAAGATAAACGGAGTTCGCTTAAAGAAACATACGAGATATAAGAAATTGTATGAAACTCTTATGGTTATGGTTCCATCATACGAAATAAATTATTATTCGTAATCAACGATTTACTTAGGCTAAAGTATCATGCCGGAAAGGAGTACCGTTAAAACTATATTAAAAACTTCATACGTTAGTATAAGTAGCTTAAACGTTTAAACGAGTTTGATTAGAAAATAAACGGAGTTCGCTTAAAGAAACTTACGAGATATAAGAAATTGTATGAAACTCTTATGGTTATGGTTCCATCATACGAAATAAATTATTATTCGTATTCAACGAAATACTTAGGCTAAAGTATCATGCTGGAAAGGAGTACCGTTAAAAGTATATTAAAAACTTCATACGTTAGTATAATTAGCTTAAACGTTTAAACGAGTTTGATTAGAAAATAAACGGAGTTCGCTTAAAGAAACTTACGAGATATAAGAAATTGTATGAAACTCTTATGGTTATGGTTCCATCATACGAAATAAATTATTATTCGAAATCAACGAAATACTTAGGCTAAAGTATCATGCCGAAAAGGAGTACCGTTAAAATTATATTAAAAACTTCATACGTTAGTATAATTAGCTTAAATGTTTAAACGAGTTTGATTAGAAGATAAACGGAGTTCGCTTAAAGAAACTTACGAGATATAAGAAATTGTATGAAACTCTTATGGTTATGGTTCCATCATACGAAATAAATTATTATTCGTAATCAACGAAATACTTAGTCTAAAGTATCATGCCGGAAAGGAGTACCGTTAAAATTATATTAAAAGCTTCATACGTTAGTATAAGTAGCTTAAACGTTTAAACGAGTTTGATTAGAAGATAAACGGAGTTCGCTTAAAGAAACTTAAGAGATATAAGAAATTGTATAAAATTTTTATGGGTGTGTTACCATAATACAAAATAAATTAGTATTCGTAATAAACAAAATACCGAGGCTAAACTATCATGCAGGAAAGGAGTACCGTTAAAATTATATTATAAACTTCATTCGGTAGTATAATTTGCTTAAACCTTTCAACGAGTTTTATTATAGAAGATAAACGGAGTTCGTTTTAAGAAGCTTACGAGATAGAAGAAATTGTATGAAACTGTTATGGTTGATGTTACATCATACGAAATAAATTATTATTCGTAATCAACAAAATACTTAGGCTAAAGTATCATGCCGGAAACGAGTACCGTTAAAAGTATAATATAAACTTCACACGTTAGTATAATTAGCTTGAACATTTAAACGATTTTGATTAGAAGATAAACGGAGTTCGCTTAAAGAAAACTTACGAGATATAAGAAATTGTATGAAACTCTTATGGTTGTGGTTCCATCATACGAAACAAATTATTATTCGTAATCAACGAAATACTTAGGCTAAAGTATCATGCCGGAAAGGAGTACCGTTAAAACTATATTAAAAACTTCATACGTTAGTATAAGTAGCTTAAACGTTTAAACGAGTTTGATTAGAAAATAAACGGAGTTCGCTTAAAGAAACTTACGAGATATAAGAAATTGTATGAAACTCTTATGGTTATGGTTCCATCATACGAAATAAATTATTATTCGAAATCAACGAAATACTTAGGCTAAAGTATCATGCCGAAAAGGAGTACCGTTAAAATTATATTAAAAACTTCATACGTTAGTATAATTAGCTTGAACATTTAAACGATTTTGATTAGAAGATAAACGGAGTTCGCTTAAAGAAACTTACGAGATGTAAGAAATTGTATGAAACTCTTATGGTTATGGTTCCATCATACGAAATAAATTATTATTCGTAATCAACGAAATACTTAGGCTAAAGTATCATGCCGGAAAGGAGTACCGTTAAAATTATATTAAAAACTTCATACGTTAGTATAAGTAGCTTAAACGTTTAAACGAGTTTGATTAGAAGATAAACGGAGTTCGCTTAAAGAAACTTAAGAGATATAAGAAATTGTATAAAATTTTTATGGGTGTGTTACCATTATACAAAATAAATTAGTATTCGTAATAAACAAAATACCGAGGCTAAACTATCATGCCGGAAAGGAGTACCGTTAAAATTATATTATAAACTTCATTCGGTAGTATAATTTGCTTAAACCTTTCAACGAGTTTTATTATAGAAGATAAACGGAGTTCGTTTGAAGAAACTTACGAGATAGAAGAAATTGTATGAACCTGTTATGGTTGATGTTACATCATACGAAATAAATTATTATTCGTAATCAACAAAATACTTAGGCTAAAGTATCATGCCGGAAACGAGTACCGTTAAAAGTATAATATAAACTTCACACGTTAGTATAATTAGCTTAAATGTTTAAACGAGTTTGATTAGAAGATAAACGGAGTTCGCTTAAAGAAACATACGAGATATAAGAAATTGTATGAAACTCTTATGGTTATGGTTCCATCATACGAAATAAATTATTATTCGTAATCAACGATTTACTTAGGCTAAAGTATCATGCCGGAAAGGAGTACCGTTAAAACTATATTAAAAACTTCATACGTTAGTATAAGTAGCTTAAACGTTTAAACGAGTTTGATTAGAAAATAAACGGAGTTCGCTTAAAGAAACTTACGAGATATAAGAAATTGTATGAAACTCTTATGGTTATGGTTCCATCATACGAAATAAATTATTATTCGTATTCAACGAAATACTTAGGCTAAAGTATCATGCTGGAAAGGAGTACCGTTAAAAGTATATTAAAAACTTCATACGTTAGTATAATTAGCTTAAACGTTTAAACGAGTTTGATTAGAAAATAAACGGAGTTCGCTTAAAGAAACTTACGAGATATAAGAAATTGTATGAAACTCTTATGGTTATGGTTCCATCATACGAAATAAATTATTATTCGAAATCAACGAAATACTTAGGCTAAAGTATCATGCCGAAAAGGAGTACCGTTAAAATTATATTAAAAACTTCATACGTTAGTATAATTAGCTTAAATGTTTAAACGAGTTTGATTAGAAGATAAACGGAGTTCGCTTAAAGAAACTTACGAGATATAAGAAATTGTATGAAACTCTTATGGTTATGGTTCCATCATACGAAATAAATTATTATTCGTAATCAACGAAATACTTAGTCTAAAGTATCATGCCGGAAAGGAGTACCGTTAAAATTATATTAAAAGCTTCATACGTTAGTATAAGTAGCTTAAACGTTTAAACGAGTTTGATTAGAAGATAAACGGAGTTCGCTTAAAGAAACTTAAGAGATATAAGAAATTGTATAAAATTTTTATGGGTGTGTTACCATAATACAAAATAAATTAGTATTCGTAATAAACAAAATACCGAGGCTAAACTATCATGCAGGAAAGGAGTACCGTTAAAATTATATTATAAACTTCATTCGGTAGTATAATTTGCTTAAACCTTTCAACGAGTTTTATTATAGAAGATAAACGGAGTTCGTTTTAAGAAGCTTACGAGATAGAAGAAATTGTATGAAACTGTTATGGTTGATGTTACATCATACGAAATAAATTATTATTCGTAATCAACAAAATACTTAGGCTAAAGTATCATGCCGGAAACGAGTACCGTTAAAAGTATAATATAAACTTCACACGTTAGTATAATTAGCTTGAACATTTAAACGATTTTGATTAGAAGATAAACGGAGTTCGCTTAAAGAAAACTTACGAGATATAAGAAATTGTATGAAACTCTTATGGTTGTGGTTCCATCATACGAAATAAATTATTATTCGTAATCAACGAAATACTTAGGCTAAAGTATCATGCCGGAAAGGAGTACCGTTAAAACTATATTAAAAACTTCATACGTTAGTATAAGTAGCTTAAACGTTTAAACGAGTTTGATTAGAAAATAAACGGAGTTCGCTTAAAGAAACTTACGAGAAATAAGAAATTGTATGAAACTCTTATGGTTATGGTTCCATCATACGAAATAAATTATCATTCGTAATAAACGAATTACTTAGGCTAAAGTATCATGCCGGAAAGGAGTACCGTTAAAAGTATATTATAAACTTTATACGTTAGTATAATTAGCTTAACCTTTTAAACAAGTTTGATTAGAAGATAAATGGAGTTCATTTGAAGAAACTTAAGAGATATAAGAAATTGTTTAAAATTCTTATGGGTGTGGTACCATCATACAAAATAAATTAGTATTCGTAATAAACAAAATACCGAGGCTAAACTATCATGCCGGAAAGGAGTACCGTTAAAATTATATTATAAACTTCATTCGGTAGTATAATTTGCTTAAACCTTTCAACGAGTTTTATTATAGAAGATAAACGGAGTTCGTTTGAAGAAACTTACGAGATAGAAGAAATTGTATGAAACTGTTATGGTTGATGTTACATCATACGAAATAAATTATTATTCGTAATCAACAAAATACTTAGGCTAAAGTATCATGCCGGAAACGAGTACCGTTAAAACTATATTAAAACTTCATGCGTTATTATAATTAGCTTAAACTTTTAAACGAGTTTGATTAGAAGATAAACGGAGTTCGTTTAAAGAAACTTACGAGATATAAGAAATTGTATGAAACTCTTATGGTTATGGTTCCATCATACGAAATAAATTATTATTCGTAATCAACGAAATACTTAGGCTAAAGTATCATGCCGAAAAGGAGTACCGTTAAAATTATATTAAAAACTTCATACGTTAGTACAATTAGCTTGAACATTTAAACGATTTTGATTAGAAGATAAACGGAGTTCGCTTAAAGAAACTTACGAGATGTAAGAAATTGTATGAAACTCTTATGGTTATGGTTCCATCATACGAAATAAATTATTATTCGTAATCAACGAAATACTTAGGCTAAAGTATCATGCCGAAAAGGAGTACCGTTAAAATTATATTAAAAACTTCATACGTTAGTATAAGTAGCTTAAACGTTTAAACGAGTTTGATTAGAAGATAAACGGAGTTCGCTTAAAGAAAACTTACGAGATATAAGAAATTGTATGAAACTCTTATGGTTGTGGTTCCATCATACGAAATAAATTATTATTCGTAATCAACGAAATACTTAGGCTAAAGTATCATGCCGGAAAGGAGTACCGTTAAAACTATATTAAAAACTTCATACGTTAGTATAAGTAGCTTAAACGTTTAAACGAGTTTGATTAGAAAATAAACGGAGTTCGCTTAAAGAAACTTACGAGATATAAGAAATTGTATGAAACTCTTATGGTTATGGTTCCATCATACGAAATAAATTATTATTCGTATTCAACGAAATACTTAGGCTAAAGTATCATGCTGGAAAGGAGTACCGTTAAAATTATATTATAAACTTCATTCGGTAGTATAATTTGCTTAAACCTTTCAACGAGTTTTATTATAGAAGATAAACGGAGTTCGTTTTAAGAAGCTTACGAGATAGAAGAAATTGTATGAAACTGTTATGGTTGATGTTACATCATACGAAATAAATTATTATTCGTAATCAACAAAATACTTAGGCTAAAGTATCATGCCGGAAACGAGTACCGTTAAAAGTATAATATAAACTTCACACGTTAGTATAATTAGCTTGAAATTTAAACGATTTTGATTAGAAGATAAACGGAGTTCGCTTAAAGAAAACTTACGAGATATAAGAAATTGTATGAAACTCTTATGGTTGTGGTTCCATCATACGAAATAAATTATTATTCGTAATCAACGAAATACTTAGGCTAAAGTATCATGCCGGAAAGGAGTACCGTTAAAACTATATTAAAAACTTCATACGTTAGTATAAGTAGCTTAAACGTTTAAACGAGTTTGATTAGAAAATAAACGGAGTTCGCCTAAAGAAACTTACGAGAAATAAGAAATTGTATGAAACTCTTATGGTTATGGTTCCATCATACGAAATAAATTATCATTCGTAATAAACGAATTACTTAGGCTAAAGTATCATGCCGGAAAGGAGTACCGTTAAAAGTATATTATAAACTTTATACGTTAGTATAATTAGCTTAACCTTTTAAACAAGTTTGATTAGAAGATAAATGGAGTTCATTTGAAGAAACTTAAGAGATATAAGAAATTGTTTAAAATTCTTATGGGTGTGGTACCATCATACAAAATAAATTAGTATTCGTAATAAACAAAATACCGAGGCTAAACTATCATGCCGGAAAGGAGTACCGTTAAAATTATATTATAAACTATATTATTATAATTAGCTTAAACTTTTAAACGAGTTTGATTAGAAGATAAACGGAGTTCGTTTAAAGAAACTTACGAGATATAAGAAATTGTATGAAACTCTTATGGTTATGGTTCCATCATACGAAATAAATTATTATTCGTAATCAACGAAATACTTAGGCTAAAGTATCATGCCGAAAAGGAGTACCGTTAAAATTATATTAAAAACTTCATACGTTAGTATAATTAGCTTGAACATTTAAACGATTTTGATTAGAAGATAAACGGAGTTCGCTTAAAGAAACTTACGAGATGTAAGAAATTGTATGAAACTCTTATGGTTATGGTTCCATCATACGAAATAAATTATTATTCGTAATCAACGAAATACTTAGGCTAAAGTATCATGCCGGAAAGGAGTACCGTTAAAATTATATTAAAAACTTCATACGTTAGTATAAGTAGCTTAAACGTTTAAACGAGTTTGATTAGAAGATAAACGGAGTTCGCTTAAAGAAACTTAAGAGATATAAGAAATTGTATAAATTTTTTATGGGTGTGTTACCATTATACAAAATAAATTAGTATTCGTAATAAACAAAATACCGAGGCTAAAGTATCATGCCGGAAAGGGGTACCGTTAAAATTATATTATAAACTTCATTCGTTAGTATAATTTGCTTAAACCTTTCAACGAGTTTTATTATAGAAGTTAAACGGAGTTCGTTTGAAGAAACTTACGAGATATAAGAAATTGTATGAAACTCTTATGGGTGTGGTACCATCACACGAAATAAATTATTACTCGTAATAAACGAAATACTTAGGCTAAAGTATTATGCCGGAAAAGTGTACCGTTAATAGTATAATATAAACTTCACACGTTATTATAATTAGCTTGAACATTTAAACGATTTTGATTAGAAGATAAACGGAGTTCGCTTAAAGAAACTTACGAGATATAAAAATTGTATGAAACTCTTATGGTTATGGTTCCATCATACGAAATAAATTATTATTCGAAATCAACGAAATACTTAGGCTAAAGTATCATGCCGAAAAGGAGTACCGTTAAAATTATATTAAAAACTTCATACGTTAGTATAATTAGCTTAAATGTTTAAACGAGTTTGATTAGAAGATAAACGGAGTTCGCTTAAAGAAAACTTACGAGATATAAGAAATTGTATGAAACTCTTATGGTTGTGGTTCCATCATACGAAATAAATTATTATTCGTAATCAACGAAATACTTAGGCTAAAGTATCATGCCGGAAAGGAGTACCGTTAAAATTATATTAAAAACTTCATACGTTAGTATAATTAGCTTAAATGTTTAAACGAGTTTGATTAGAAGATAAACGGAGTTCGCTTAAAGAAACTTACGAGATATAAGAAATTGTATGAAACTCTTATGGTTGTGGTTCCATCATACGAAATAAATTATTATTCGTAATCAACGAAATACTTAGGCTAAAGTATCATGCCGGAAAGGAGTACCGTTAAAATTATATTAAAAACTTCATACGTTAGTATAATTAGCTTAAATGTTTAAACGAGTTTGATTAGAAGATAAACGGAGTTCGCTTAAAGAAAACTTACGAGATATAAGAAATTGTATGAAACTCTTATGGTTGTGGTTCCATCATACGAAATAAATTATTATTCGTAATCAACGAAATACTTAGGCTAAAGTATCATGCCGGAAAGGAGTACCGTTAAAACTATATTAAAAACTTCATACGTTAGTATAAGTAGCTTAAACGTTTAAACGAGTTTGATTAGAAAATAAACGGAGTTCGCTTAAAGAAACTTACGAGATATAAGAAATTGTATGAAACTCTTATGGTTATGGTTCCATCATACGAAATAAATTATTATTCGTATTCAACGAAATACTTAGGCTAAAGTATCATGCTGGAAAGGAGTACCGTTAAAATTATATTATAAACTTCATTCGGTAGTATAATTTGCTTAAACCTTTCAACGAGTTTTATTATAGAAGATAAACGGAGTTCGTTTTAAGAAGCTTACGAGATAGAAGAAATTGTATGAAACTGTTATGGTTGATGTTACATCATACGAAATAAATTATTATTCGTAATCAACAAAATACTTAGGCTAAAGTATCATGCCGGAAACGAGTACCGTTAAAAGTATAATATAAACTTCACACGTTAGTATAATTAGCTTGAAATTTAAACGATTTTGATTAGAAGATAAACGGAGTTCGCTTAAAGAAAACTTACGAGATATAAGAAATTGTATGAAACTCTTATGGTTGTGGTTCCATCATACGAAATAAATTATTATTCGTAATCAACGAAATACTTAGGCTAAAGTATCATGCCGGAAAGGAGTACCGTTAAAACTATATTAAAAACTTCATACGTTAGTATAAGTAGCTTAAACGTTTAAACGAGTTTGATTAGAAAATAAACGGAGTTCGCTTAAAGAAACTTACGAGAAATAAGAAATTGTATGAAACTCTTATGGTTATGGTTCCATCATACGAAATAAATTATCATTCGTAATAAACGAATTACTTAGGCTAAAGTATCATGCCGGAAAGGAGTACCGTTAAAAGTATATTATAAACTTTATACGTTAGTATAATTAGCTTAACCTTTTAAACAAGTTTGATTAGAAGATAAATGGAGTTCATTTGAAGAAACTTAAGAGATATAAGAAATTGTTTAAAATTCTTATGGGTGTGGTACCATCATACAAAATAAATTAGTATTCGTAATAAACAAAATACCGAGGCTAAACTATCATGCCGGAAAGGAGTACCGTTAAAATTATATTATAAACTATATTATTATAATTAGCTTAAACTTTTAAACGAGTTTGATTAGAAGATAAACGGAGTTCGTTTAAAGAAACTTACGAGATATAAGAAATTGTATGAAACTCTTATGGTTATGGTTCCATCATACGAAATAAATTATTATTCGTAATCAACGAAATACTTAGGCTAAAGTATCATGCCGAAAAGGAGTACCGTTAAAATTATATTAAAAACTTCATACGTTAGTATAATTAGCTTGAACATTTAAACGATTTTGATTAGAAGATAAACGGAGTTCGCTTAAAGAAACTTACGAGATGTAAGAAATTGTATGAAACTCTTATGGTTATGGTTCCATCATACGAAATAAATTATTATTCGTAATCAACGAAATACTTAGGCTAAAGTATCATGCCGGAAAGGAGTACCGTTAAAATTATATTAAAAACTTCATACGTTAGTATAAGTAGCTTAAACGTTTAAACGAGTTTGATTAGAAGATAAACGGAGTTCGCTTAAAGAAACTTAAGAGATATAAGAAATTGTATAAATTTTTTATGGGTGTGTTACCATTATACAAAATAAATTAGTATTCGTAATAAACAAAATACCGAGGCTAAAGTATCATGCCGGAAAGGGGTACCGTTAAAATTATATTATAAACTTCATTCGTTAGTATAATTTGCTTAAACCTTTCAACGAGTTTTATTATAGAAGTTAAACGGAGTTCGTTTGAAGAAACTTACGAGATATAAGAAATTGTATGAAACTCTTATGGGTGTGGTACCATCACACGAAATAAATTATTACTCGTAATAAACGAAATACTTAGGCTAAAGTATTATGCCGGAAAAGTGTACCGTTAATAGTATAATATAAACTTCACACGTTATTATAATTAGCTTGAACATTTAAACGATTTTGATTAGAAGATAAACGGAGTTCGCTTAAAGAAACTTACGAGATATAAAAATTGTATGAAACTCTTATGGTTATGGTTCCATCATACGAAATAAATTATTATTCGAAATCAACGAAATACTTAGGCTAAAGTATCATGCCGAAAAGGAGTACCGTTAAAATTATATTAAAAACTTCATACGTTAGTATAATTAGCTTAAATGTTTAAACGAGTTTGATTAGAAGATAAACGGAGTTCGCTTAAAGAAAACTTACGAGATATAAGAAATTGTATGAAACTCTTATGGTTGTGGTTCCATCATACGAAATAAATTATTATTCGTAATCAACGAAATACTTAGGCTAAAGTATCATGCCGGAAAGGAGTACCGTTAAAATTATATTAAAAACTTCATACGTTAGTATAATTAGCTTAAATGTTTAAACGAGTTTGATTTGAAGATAAACGGAGTTCGCTTAAAGAAACTTACGAGATATAAGAAATTGTATGAAACTCTTATGGTTGTGGTTCCATCATACGAAATAAATTATTATTCGTAATCAACGAAATACTTAGGCTAAAGTATCATGCCGGAAAGGAGTACCGTTAAAATTATATTAAAAACTTCATACGTTAGTATAATTAGCTTAAATGTTTAAACGAGTTTGATTAGAAGATAAACGGAGTTCGCTTAAAGAAAACTTACGAGATATAAGAAATTGTATGAAACTCTTATGGTTGTGGTTCCATCATACGAAATAAATTATTATTCGTAATCAACGAAATACTTAGGCTAAAGTATCATGCCGGAAAGGAGTACCGTTAAAATTATATTAAAAACTTCATACGTTAGTATAATTAGCTTAAATGTTTAAACGAGTTTGATTAGAAGATAAACGGAGTTCGCTTAAAGAAACTTACGAGATATAAGAAATTGTATGAAACTCTTATGGTTGTGGTTCCATCATACGAAATAAATTATTATTCGTAATCAACGAAATACTTAGGCTAAAGTATCATGCCGGAAAGGAGTACCGTTAAAATTATATTAAAAACTTCATACGTTAGTATAATTAGCTTAAATGTTTAAACGAGTTTGATTAGAAGATAAACGGAGTTCGCTTAAAGAAAACTTACGAGATATAAGAAATTGTATGAAACTCTTATGGTTGTGGTTCCATCATACGAAATAAATTATTATTCGTAATCAACGAAATACTTAGGCTAAAGTATCATGCCGGAAAGGAGTACCGTTAAAATTATATTAAAAACTTCATACGTTAGTATAATTAGCTTAAACCTTTCAACGAGTTTGATTAGAAGATAAACGGAGTTCGCTTAAAGAAACTTACGAGATATAAGAAATTGTATGAAACTCTTATGGTTATGGTTCCATCATACGAAATAAATTATTATTCGTAATCAACGAAATACTTAGGCTAAAGTATCATGCCGGAAAGGAGTACCGTTAAAATTATATTAAAAACTTCACACGTTAGTATAATTAGCTTAAACTTTTAAAATAGTTTGATTAGAAGATAAATGGAGTTCATTTGAAGAAACTTAAGAGATATAAGAAATTGTTTAAAATTCTTATGGGTGTGGTACCATCATACAAAATAAATTAGTATTCGTAATAAACAAAATACCGAGGCTAAACTATCATGCCGGAAAGGAGTACCGTTAAAATTATATTATAAACTTCATTCGGTAGTATAATTTGCTTAAACCTTTCAACGAGTTTTATTATAGAAGATAAACGGAGTTCGTTTGAAGAAACTTACGAGATAGAAGAAATTGTATGAATCTGTTATGGTTGATGTTACATCATACGAAATAAATTATTATTCGTAATCAACAAAATACTTAGGCTAAAGTATCATGCCGGAATCGAGTACCGTTAAAAGTATAATATATACTTCACACGTTCGTATAATTAGCTTGAACATTTAAACGATTTTGATTAGAAGATAAACGGAGTTCGCTTAAAGAAAACTTACGAGATATAAGAAATTGTATGAAACTCTTATGGTTGTGGTTCCATCATACGAAATAAATTATTATTCGTAATCAACGAAATACTTAGGCTAAAGTATCATGCCGGAAAGGAGTACCGTTAAAATTATATTAAAAACTTCATACGTTAGTATAAGTAGCTTAAACGTTTAAACGAGTTTGATTAGAAGATAAACGGAGTTCGCTTAAAGAAACTTAAGAGATATAAGAAATTGTATAAAATTTTTATGGGTGTGTTACCATTATACAAAATAAATTAGTATTCGTAATAAACAAAATACCGAGGCTAAACTATCATGCAGGAAAGGAGTACCGTTAAAATTATATTATAAACTTCATTCGGTAGTATAATTTGCTTAAACCTTTCAACGAGTTTTATTATAGAAGATAAACGGAGTTCGTTTGAAGAAGCTTACGAGATAGAAGAAATTGTATGAAACTGTTATGGTTGATGTTACATCATACGAAATAAATTATTATTCGTAATCAACAAAATACTTAGGCTAAAGTATCATGCCGGAAACGAGTACCGTTAAAAGTATAATATAAACTTCACACGTTAGTATAATTAGCTTGAACATTTAAACGATTTTGATTAGAAGATAAACGGAGTTCGCTTAAAGAAAACTTACGAGATATAAGAAATTGTATGAAATTCTTATGGTTGTGGTTCCATCATACGAAATAAATTATTATTCGTAATCAACGAAATACTTAGGCTAAAGTATCATGCCGGAAAGGAGTACCGTTAAAACTATATTAAAAACTTCATACGTTAGTATAAGTAGCTTAAACGTTTAAACGAGTTTGATTAGAAAATAAACGGAGTTCGCTTAAAGAAACTTACGAGAAATAAGAAATTGTATGAAACTCTTATGGTTATGGTTCCATCATACGAAATAAATTATCATTCGTAATAAACGAATTACTTAGGCTAAAGTATCATGCCGGAAAGGAGTACCGTTAAAAGTATATTATAAACTTTATACGTTAGTATAATTAGCTTAACCTTTTAAACAAGTTTGATTAGAAGATAAATGGAGTTCATTTGAAGAAACTTAAGAGATATAAGAAATTGTTTAAAATTCTTATGGGTGTGGTACCATCATACAAAATAAATTAGTATTCGTAATAAACAAAATACCGAGGCTAAACTATCATGCCGGAAAGGAGTACCGTTAAAATTATATTATAAACTTCATTCGGTAGTATAATTTGCTTAAACCTTTCAACGAGTTTTATTATAGAAGATAAACGGAGTTCGTTTGAAGAAACTTACGAGATAGAAGAAATTGTATGAAACTGTTATGGTTGATGTTACATCATACGAAATAAATTATTATTCGTAATCAACAAAATACTTAGGCTAAAGTATCATGCCGGAAACGAGTACCGTTAAAACTATATTAAAACTTCATGCGTTATTATAATTAGCTTAAACTTTTAAACGAGTTTGATTAGATGATAAACGGAGTTCGGTTAAAGAAACTTACGAGATATAAGAAATTGTATGAAACTCTTATGGTTATGGTTCCATCATACGAAATAAATTATTATTCGTAATCAACGAAATACTTAGGCTAAAGTATCATGCCGAAAAGGAGTACCGTTAAAATTATATTAAAAACTTCATACGTTAGTATAATTAGCTTGAACATTTAAACGATTTTGATTAGAAGATAAACGGAGTTCGCTTAAAGAAACTTACGAGATGTAAGAAATTGTATGAAACTCTTATGGTTATGGTTCCATCATACGAAATAAATTATTATTCGTAATCAACGAAATACTTAGGCTAAAGTATCATGCCGGAAAGGAGTACCGTTAAAATTATATTAAAAACTTCATACGTTAGTATAAGTAGCTTAAACGTTTAAACGAGTTTGATTAGAAGATAAACGGAGTTCGCTTAAAGAAACTTAAGAGATATAAGAAATTGTATAAATTTTTTATGGGTGTGTTACCATTATACAAAATAAATTAGTATTCGTAATAAACAAAATACCGAGGCTAAAGTATCATGCCGGAAAGGGGTACCGTTAAAATTATATTATAAACTTCATTCGTTAGTATAATTTGCTTAAACCTTTCAACGAGTTTTATTATAGAAGTTAAACGGAGTTCGTTTGAAGAAACTTACGAGATATAAGAAATTGTATGAAACTCTTATGGGTGTGGTACCATCACACGAAATAAATTATTACTCGTAATAAACGAAATACTTAGGCTAAAGTATTATGCCGGAAAAGTGTACCGTTAATAGTATAATATAAACTTCACACGTTATTATAATTAGCTTGAACATTTAAACGATTTTGATTAGAAGATAAACGGAGTTCGCTTAAAGAAACTTACGAGATATAAGAAATTGTATGAAACTCTTATGGTTATGGCTCCATCATACGAAATAAATTATTATTCGAAATCAACGAAATACTTAGGCTAAAGTATCATGCCGAAAAGGAGTACCGTTAAAATTATATTAAAAACTTCATACGTTAGTATAATTAGCTTAAATGTTTAAACGAGTTTGATTAGAAGATAAACGGAGTTCGCTTAAAGAAAACTTACGAGATATAAGAAATTGTATGAAACTCTTATGGTTGTGGTTCCATCATACGAAATAAATTATTATTCGTAATCAACGAAATACTTAGGCTAAAGTATCATGCCGGAAAGGAGTACCGTTAAAATTATATTAAAAACTTCATACGTTAGTATAATTAGCTTAAATGTTTAAACGAGTTTGATTAGAAGATAAACGGAGTTCGCTTAAAGAAACTTACGAGATATAAGAAATTGTATGAAACTCTTATGGTTGTGGTTCCATCATACGAAATAAATTATTATTCGTAATCAACGAAATACTTAGGCTAAAGTATCATGCCGGAAAGGAGTACCGTTAAAATTATATTAAAAACTTCATACGTTAGTATAAGTAGCTTAAACGTTTAAACGAGTTTGATTAGAAGATAAACGGAGTTCGCTTAAAGAAACTTAAGAGATATAAGAAATTGTATAAATTTTTTATGGGTGTGTTACCATTATACAAAATAAATTAGTATTCGTAATAAACAAAATACCGAGGCTAAAGTATCATGCCGGAAAGGGGTACCGTTAAAATTATATTATAAACTTCATTCGTTAGTATAATTTGCTTAAACCTTTCAACGAGTTTTATTATAGAAGTTAAACGGAGTTCGTTTGAAGAAACTTACGAGATATAAGAAATTGTATGAAACTCTTATGGGTGTGGTACCATCACACGAAATAAATTATTACTCGTAATAAACGAAATACTTAGGCTAAAGTATTATGCCGGAAAAGTGTACCGTTAATAGTATAATATAAACTTCACACGTTATTATAATTAGCTTGAACATTTAAACGATTTTGATTAGAAGATAAACGGAGTTCGCTTAAAGAAACTTACGAGATATAAGAAATTGTATGAAACTCTTATGGTTATGGCTCCATCATACGAAATAAATTATTATTCGAAATCAACGAAATACTTAGGCTAAAGTATCATGCCGAAAAGGAGTACCGTTAAAATTATATTAAAAACTTCATACGTTAGTATAATTAGCTTAAATGTTTAAACGAGTTTGATTAGAAGATAAACGGAGTTCGCTTAAAGAAAACTTACGAGATATAAGAAATTGTATGAAACTCTTATGGTTGTGGTTCCATCATACGAAATAAATTATTATTCGTAATCAACGAAATACTTAGGCTAAAGTATCATGCCGGAAAGGAGTACCGTTAAAATTATATTAAAAACTTCATACGTTAGTATAATTAGCTTAAATGTTTAAACGAGTTTGATTAGAAGATAAACGGAGTTCGCTTAAAGAAACTTACGAGATATAAGAAATTGTATGAAACTCTTATGGTTGTGGTTCCATCATACGAAATAAATTATTATTCGTAATCAACGAAATACTTAGGCTAAAGTATCATGCCGGAAAGGAGTACCGTTAAAATTATATTAAAAACTTCATACGTTAGTATAATTAGCTTAAATGTTTAAACGAGTTTGATTAGAAGATAAACGGAGTTCGCTTAAAGAAACTTACGAGATATAAGAAATTGTATGAAACTCTTATGGTTATGGTTCCATCATACGAAATAAATTATTATTCGTAATCAACGAAATACTTAGGCTAAAGTATCATGCCAGAAAGGAGTACCGTTAAAATTATATTGAAAACTTCACACGTTAGTATAATTAGCTTAAACTTTTAAACGAGTTTGATTAGAAGATTAACGGAGTTTGCTTAAAGAAACTTACGAGAAATAAGAAATTGTATGAAACTCTTATGGTTATGGTTCCATCATACGAAATAAATTATCATTCGTAATAAACGAATTACTTAGGCTAAAGTATCATGCCGGAAAGGAGTACCGTTAAAAGTATATTATAAACTTTATACGTTAGTATAATTAGCTTAAACTTTTAAACAAGTTTGATTAGAAGATAAATGGAGTTCATTTGAAGAAACTTAAGAGATATAAGAAATTGTTTAAAATTCTTATGGGTGTGGTACCATCATACAAAATAAATTAGTATTCGTAATAAACAAAATACCGAGGCTAAACTATCATGCCGGAAAGGAGTACCGTTAAAATTATATTATAAACTTCATTCGGTAGTATAATTTGCTTAAACCTTTCAACGAGTTTTATTATAGAAGATAAACGGAGTTCGTTTGAAGAAACTTACGAGATAGAAGAAATTGTATGAATCTGTTATGGTTGATGTTACATCATACGAAATAAATTATTATTCGTAATCAACAAAATACTTAGGCTAAAGTATCATGCCGGAAACGAGTACCGTTAAAAGTATAATATAAACTTCACACGTTAGTATAATTAGCTTGAACATTTAAACGATTTTGATTACAAGATAAACGGAGTTCGCTTAAAGAAAACTTACGAGATATAAGAAATTGTATGAAACTCTTATGGTTGTGGTTCCATCATACGAAATAAATTATTATTCGTAATCAACGAAATACTTAGGCTAAAGTATCATGCCGGAAAGGAGTACCGTTAAAATTATATTAAAAACTTCATACGTTAGTATAATTAGCTTAAATGTTTAAACGAGTTTGATTAGAAGATAAACGGAGTTCGCTTAAAGAAACTTACGAGATATAAGAAATTGTATGAAACTCTTATGGTTATGGTTCCATCATACGAAATAAATTATTATTCGTAATCAACGAAATACTTAGGCTAAAGTATCATGCCGGAAAGGAGTACCGTTAAAATTATATTAAAAACTTCATACGTTAGTATAATTAGCTTAAACGTTTAAACGAGTTTGATTAGAAGATAAACGGAGTTCGCTTAAAGAAACTTAAGAGATATAAGAAATTGTATAAAATTTTTATGGGTGTGTTACCATTATACAAAATAAATTAGTATTCGTAATAAACAAAATACCGAGGCTAAACTATCATGCCGGAAAGGAGTACCGTTAAAATTATATTATAAACTTCATTCGGTAGTATAATTTGCTTAAACCTTTCAACGAGTTTTATTATAGAAGATAAACGGAGTTCGTTTGAAGAAACTTACGAGATAGAAGAAGTTGTATGAAACTGTTATGGTTGATGGTACATCATACGAAATAAATTATTATTCGTAATCAACAAAGTACTTAAGCTAAAGTATCACGCCGGAAACGAGTACCGTTAAAACTATATTAAATACTTCATACGTTAGTATAATTAGCTTGAACATTTAAACGATTTTGATTAGAACATAAACGTAGTTCGCTTAAAGAAAACTTACGAGATATAAGAAATTGTATGAAACTCTTATGGTTGTGGTTCCATCATACGAAATAAATTATTATTCGTAATCAACGAAATACTTAGGCTAAAGTATCATGCCGGAAAGGAGTACCGTTAAAACTATATTAAAAACTTCATACGTTAGTATAAGTAGCTTAAACGTTTAAACGAGTTTGATTAGAAGATAAACGGAGTTCGCTTAAAGAAACTTAAGAGATATAAGAAATTGTATAAATTTTTTATGGGTGTGTTACCATTATACAAAATAAATTAGTATTCGTAATAAACAGAATACCGAGGCTAAAGTATCATGCCGGAAAGGGGTACCGTTAAAATTATATTATAAACTTCATTCGTTAGTATAATTTGCTTAAACCTTTCAACGAGTTTTATTATAGAAGTTAAACGGAGTTCGTTTGAAGAAACTTACGAGATAGAAGAAATTGTATGAAACTCTTATGGGTGTGGTACCATCACACGAAATAAATTATTACTCGTAATAAACGAAATACTTAGGCTAAAGTATTATGCCGGAAAAGTGTACCGTTAAAAGTATAATATAAACTTCACACGTTATTATAATTAGCTTGAACATTTAAACGATTTTGATAAGAAGATAAACGGAGTTCGCTTAAAGAAACTTACGAGATATAAGAAATTGTATGAAACTCTTATGGTTATGGTTCCATCATACTAAATAAATTATTATTCGAAATCAACGAAATACTTAGGCTAAAGTATCATGCCGAAAAGGAGTACCGTTAAAATTATATTAAAAACTTCATACGTTAGTATAATTAGCTTAAATATTTAAACGAGTTTGATTAGAAGATAAACGGAGTTCGCTTAAAGAAACTTACGAGATATAAGAAATTGTATGAAACTCTTATGGTTATGGTTCCATCATACGAAATAAATTATTATTCGTAATCAACGAAATACTTAGGCTAAAGTATCATGCCGGAAAGGAGTACCGTTAAAATTATATTAAAAACTTCATACGTTAGTATAATTAGCTTAAACGTTTAAACGAGTTTGATTAGAAGATAAACGGAGTTCGCTTAAAGAAACTTAAGAGATATAAGAAATTGTATAAAATTTTTATGGGTGTGTTACCATTATACAAAATAAATTAGTATTCGTAATAAACAAAATACCGAGGCTAAACTATCATGCCGGAAAGGAGTACCGTTAAAATTATATTATAAACTTCATTCGGTAGTATAATTTGCTTAAACCTTTCAACGAGTTTTATTATAGAAGATAAACGGAGTTCGTTTGAAGAAACTTACGAGATAGAAGAAGTTGTATGAAACTGTTATGGTTGATGGTACATCATACGAAATAAATTATTATTCGTAATCAACAAAGTACTTAAGCTAAAGTATCACGCCGGAAACGAGTACCGTTAAAACTATATTAAATACTTCATACGTTAGTATAATTAGCTTGAACATTTAAACGATTTTGATTAGAACATAAACGGAGTTCGCTTAAAGAAAACTTACGAGATATAAGAAATTGTATGAAACTCTTATGGTTGTGGTTCCATCATACGAAATAAATTATTATTCGTAATCAACGAAATACTTAGGCTAAAGTATCATGCCGGAAAGGAGTACCGTTAAAACTATATTAAAAACTTCATACGTTAGTATAAGTAGCTTAAACGTTTAAACGAGTTTGATTAGAAGATAAACGGAGTTCGCTTAAAGAAACTTAAGAGATATAAGAAATTGTATAAATTTTTTATGGGTGTGTTACCATTATACAAAATAAATTAGTATTCGTAATAAACAAAATACCGAGGCTAAAGTATCATGCCGGAAAGGGGTACCGTTAAAATTATATTATAAACTTCATTCGTTAGTATAATTTGCTTAAACCTTTCAACGAGTTTTATTATAGAAGTTAAACGGAGTTCGTTTGAAGAAACTTACGAGATAGAAGAAATTGTATGAAACTCTTATGGGTGTGGTACCATCACACGAAATAAATTATTACTCGTAATAAACGAAATACTTAGGCTAAAGTATTATGCCGGAAAAGTGTACCGTTAAAAGTATAATATAAACTTCACACGTTATTATAATTAGCTTGAATATTTAAACGATTTTGATTAGAAGATAAACGGAGTTCGCTTAAAGAAACTTACGAGATATAAGAAATTGTATGAAAATCTTATGGTTATGGTTCCATCATACGAAATAAATTATTATTCGAAATCAACGAAATACTTAGGCTAAAGTATCATGCCGAAAAGGAGTACCGTTAAAATTATATTAAAAACTTCATACGTAAGTATAATTAGCTTAAATGTTTAAACGAGTTTGATTAGAAGATAAACGGAGTTCGCTTAAAGAAACTTACGAGAAATAAGAAATTGTACGAAACTCTTATGGTTATGGTTCCATCATACGAAATAAATTATCATTCGTAATAAACGAATTACTTAGGCTAAAGTATCATGCCGGAAAGGAGTACCGTTAAAAGTATATTATAAACTTTATACGTTAGTATAATTAGCTTAAACTTTTAAACAAGTTTGATTAGAAGATAAATGGAGTTCATTTGAAGAAACTTAAGAGATATAAGAAATTGTTTAAAATTCTTATGGGTGTGGTACCATCATACAAAATAAATTAGTATTCGTAATAAACAAAATACCGAGGCTAAACTATCATGCCGGAAAGGAGTACCGTTAAAATTATATTATAAACTTCATTCGGTAGTATAATTTGCTTAAACCTTTCAACGAGTTTTATTATAGAAGATAAACGGAGTTCGTTTGAAGAAACTTACGAGATAGGTGAAGTTGTATGAAACTGTTATGGTTGATGGTACATCATACGAAATAAATTATTATTCGTAATCAACAAAGTACTTAAGCTAAAGTATCACGCCGGAAACGAGTACCGTTAAAACTATATTAAATACTTCATACGTTAGTATAATTAGCTTGAACATTTAAACGATTTTGATTAGAACATAAACGGAGTTCGCTTAAAGAAAACTTACGAGATATAAGAAATTGTATGAAACTCTTATGGTTGTGGTTCCATCATACGAAATAAATTATTATTCGTAATCAACGAAATACTTAGGCTAAAGTATCATGCCGGAAAGGAGTACCGTTAAAACTATATTAAAAACTTCATACGTTAGTATAAGTAGCTTAAACGTTTAAACGAGTTTGATTAGAAGATAAACGGAGTTCGCTTAAAGAAACTTAAGAGATATAAGAAATTGTATAAATTTTTTATGGGTGTGTTACCATTATACAAAATAAATTAGTATTCGTAATAAACAGAATACCGAGGCTAAAGTATCATGCCGGAAAGGGGTACCGTTAAAATTATATTATAAACTTCATTCGTTAGTATAATTTGCTTAAACCTTTCAACGAGTTTTATTATAGAAGTTAAACGGAGTTCGTTTGAAGAAACTTACGAGATAGAAGAAATTGTATGAAACTCTTATGGGTGTGGTACCATCACACGAAATAAATTATTACTCGTAATAAACGAAATACTTAGGCTAAAGTATTATGCCGGAAAAGTGTACCGTTAAAAGTATAATATAAACTTCACACGTTATTATAATTAGCTTGAATATTTAAACGATTTTGATTAGAAGATAAACGGAGTTCGCTTAAAGAAACTTACGAGATATAAGAAATTGTATGAAAATCTTATGGTTATGGTTCCATCATACGAAATAAATTATTATTCGAAATCAACGAAATACTTAGGCTAAAGTATCATGCCGAAAAGGAGTACCGTTAAAATTATATTAAAAACTTCATACGTAAGTATAATTAGCTTAAATGTTTAAACGAGTTTGATTAGAAGATAAACGGAGTTCGCTTAAAGAAACTTACGAGAAATAAGAAATTGTACGAAACTCTTATGGTTATGGTTCCATCATACGAAATAAATTATCATTCGTAATAAACGAATTACTTAGGCTAAAGTATCATGCCGGAAAGGAGTACCGTTAAAAGTATATTATAAACTTTATACGTTAGTATAATTAGCTTAAACTTTTAAACAAGTTTGATTAGAAGATAAATGGAGTTCATTTGAAGAAACTTAAGAGATATAAGAAATTGTTTAAAATTCTTATGGGTGTGGTACCATCATACAAAATAAATTAGTATTCGTAATAAACAAAATACCGAGGCTAAACTATCATGCCGGAAAGGAGTACCGTTAAAATTATATTATAAACTTCATTCGGTAGTATAATTTGCTTAAACCTTTCAACGAGTTTTATTATAGAAGATAAACGGAGTTCGTTTGAAGAAACTTACGAGATAGGTGAAGTTGTATGAAACTGTTATGGTTGATGGTACATCATACGAAATAAATTATTATTCGTAATCAACAAAGTACTTAAGCTAAAGTATCACGCCGGAAACGAGTACCGTTAAAACTATATTAAATACTTCATACGTTAGTATAATTAGCTTGAACATTTAAACGATTTTGATTAGAACATAAACGGAGTTCGCTTAAAGAAAACTTACGAGATATAAGAAATTGTATGAAACTCTTATGGTTGTGGTTCCATCATACGAAATAAATTATTATTCGTAATCAACGAAATACTTAGGCTAAAGTATCATGCCGGAAAGGAGTACCGTTAAAACTATATTAAAAACTTCATACGTTAGTATAAGTAGCTTAAACGTTTAAACGAGTTTGATTAGAAGATAAACGGAGTTCGCTTAAAGAAACTTAAGAGATATAAGAAATTGTATAAATTTTTTATGGGTGTGTTACCATTATACAAAATAAATTAGTATTCGTAATAAACAGAATACCGAGGCTAAAGTATCATGCCGGAAAGGGGTACCGTTAAAATTATATTATAAACTTCATTCGTTAGTATAATTTGCTTAAACCTTTCAACGAGTTTTATTATAGAAGTTAAACGGAGTTCGTTTGAAGAAACTTACGAGATAGAAGAAATTGTATGAAACTCTTATGGGTGTGGTACCATCACACGAAATAAATTATTACTCGTAATAAACGAAATACTTAGGCTAAAGTATTATGCCGGAAAAGTGTACCGTTAAAAGTATAATATAAACTTCACACGTTATTATAATTAGCTTGAACATTTAAACGATTTTGATAAGAAGATAAACGGAGTTCGCTTAAAGAAACTTACGAGATATAAGAAATTGTATGAAACTCTTATGGTTATGGTTCCATCATACGAAATAAATTATTATTCGAAATCAACGAAATACTTAGGCTAAAGTATCATGCCGAAAAGGAGTACCGTTAAAATTATATTAAAAACTTCATACGTTAGTATAATTAGCTTAAATGTTTAAACGAGTTTGATTAGAAGATAAACGGAGTTCGCTTAAAGAAACTTACGAGATATAAGAAATTGTATGAAACTCTTATGGTTATGGTTCCATCATACGAAATAAATTATTATTCGTAATCAACGAAATACTTAGGCTAAAGTATCATGCCGGAAAGGAGTACCGTTAAAATTATATTAAAAACTTCATACGTTAGTATAATTAGCTTAAACGTTTAAACGAGTTTGATTAGAAGATAAACGGAGTTCGCTTAAAGAAACTTAAGAGATATAAGAAATTGTATAAAATTTTTATGGGTGTGTTACCATTATACAAAATAAATTAGTATTCGTAATAAACAAAATACCGAGGCTAAACTATCATGCCGGAAAGGAGTACCGTTAAAATTATATTATAAACTTCATTCGGTAGTATAATTTGCTTAAACCTTTCAACGAGTTTTATTATAGAAGATAAACGGAGTTCGTTTGAAGAAACTTACGAGATAGAAGAAGTTGTATGAAACTGTTATGGTTGATGGTACATCATACGAAATAAATTATTATTCGTAATCAACAAAGTACTTAAGCTAAAGTATCACGCCGGAAACGAGTACCGTTAAAACTATATTAAATACTTCATACGTTAGTATAATTAGCTTGAACATTTAAACGATTTTGATTAGAACATAAACGGAGTTCGCTTAAAGAAAACTTACGAGATATAAGAAATTGTATGAAACTCTTATGGTTGTGGTTCCATCATACGAAATAAATTATTATTCGTAATCAACGAAATACTTAGGCTAAAGTATCATGCCGGAAAGGAGTACAGTTAAAACTATATTAAAAACTTCATACGTTAGTATAAGTAGCTTAAACGTTTAAACGAGTTTGATTAGAAGATAAACGGAGTTCGCTTAAAGAAACTTAAGAGATATAAGAAATTGTATAAATTTTTTATGGGTGTGTTACCATTATACAAAATAAATTAGTATTCGTAATAAACAAAATACCGAGGCTAAAGTATCATGCCGGAAAGGGGTACCGTTAAAATTATATTATAAACTTCATTCGTTAGTATAATTTGCTTAAACCTTTCAACGAGTTTTATTATAGAAGTTAAACGGAGTTCGTTTGAAGAAACTTACGAGATAGAAGAAATTGTATGAAACTCTTATGGGTGTGGTACCATCACACGAAATAAATTATTACTCGTAATAAACGAAATACTTAGGCTAAAGTATTATGCCGGAAAAGTGTACCGTTAAAAGTATAATATAAACTTCACACGTTATTATAATTAGCTTGAATATTTAAACGATTTTGATTAGAAGATAAACGGAGTTCGCTTAAAGAAACTTACGAGATATAAGAAATTGTATGAAAATCTTATGGTTATGGTTCCATCATACGAAATAAATTATTATTCGAAATCAACGAAATACTTAGGCTAAAGTATCATGCCGAAAAGGAGTACCGTTAAAATTATATTAAAAACTTCATACGTAAGTATAATTAGCTTAAATGTTTAAACGAGTTTGATTAGAAGATAAACGGAGTTCGCTTAAAGAAACTTACGAGAAATAAGAAATTGTACGAAACTCTTATGGTTATGGTTCCATCATACGAAATAAATTATCATTCGTAATAAACGAATTACTTAGGCTAAAGTATCATGCCGGAAAGGAGTACCGTTAAAAGTATATTATAAACTTTATACGTTAGTATAATTAGCTTAAACTTTTAAACAAGTTTGATTAGAAGATAAATGGAGTTCATTTGAAGAAACTTAAGAGATATAAGAAATTGTTTAAAATTCTTATGGGTGTGGTACCATCATACAAAATAAATTAGTATTCGTAATAAACAAAATACCGAGGCTAAACTATCATGCCGGAAAGGAGTACCGTTAAAATTATATTATAAACTTCATTCGGTAGTATAATTTGCTTAAACCTTTCAACGAGTTTTATTATAGAAGATAAACGGAGTTCGTTTGAAGAAACTTACGAGATAGGTGAAGTTGTATGAAACTGTTATGGTTGATGGTACATCATACGAAATAAATTATTATTCGTAATCAACAAAGTACTTAAGCTAAAGTATCACGCCGGAAACGAGTACCGTTAAAACTATATTAAATACTTCATACGTTAGTATAATTAGCTTGAACATTTAAACGATTTTGATTAGAACATAAACGGAGTTCGCTTAAAGAAAACTTACGAGATATAAGAAATTGTATGAAACTCTTATGGTTGTGGTTCCATCATACGAAATAAATTATTATTCGTAATCAACGAAATACTTAGGCTAAAGTATCATGCCGGAAAGGAGTACCGTTAAAACTATATTAAAAACTTCATACGTTAGTATAAGTAGCTTAAACGTTTAAACGAGTTTGATTAGAAGATAAACGGAGTTCGCTTAAAGAAACTTAAGAGATATAAGAAATTGTATAAATTTTTTATGGGTGTGTTACCATTATACAAAATAAATTAGTATTCGTAATAAACAGAATACCGAGGCTAAAGTATCATGCCGGAAAGGGGTACCGTTAAAATTATATTATAAACTTCATTCGTTAGTATAATTTGCTTAAACCTTTCAACGAGTTTTATTATAGAAGTTAAACGGAGTTCGTTTGAAGAAACTTACGAGATAGAAGAAATTGTATGAAACTCTTATGGGTGTGGTACCATCACACGAAATAAATTATTACTCGTAATAAACGAAATACTTAGGCTAAAGTATTATGCCGGAAAAGTGTACCGTTAAAAGTATAATATAAACTTCACACGTTATTATAATTAGCTTGAACATTTAAACGATTTTGATAAGAAGATAAACGGAGTTCGCTTAAAGAAACTTACGAGATATAAGAAATTGTATGAAACTCTTATGGTTATGGTTCCATCATACGAAATAAATTATTATTCGAAATCAACGAAATACTTAGGCTAAAGTATCATGCCGAAAAGGAGTACCGTTAAAATTATATTAAAAACTTCATACGTTAGTATAATTAGCTTAAATGTTTAAACGAGTTTGATTAGAAGATAAACGGAGTTCGCTTAAAGAAACTTACGAGATATAAGAAATTGTATGAAACTCTTATGGTTATGGTTCCATCATACGAAATAAATTATTATTCGTAATCAACGAAATACTTAGGCTAAAGTATCATGCCGGAAAGGAGTACCGTTAAAATTATATTAAAAACTTCATACGTTAGTATAATTAGCTTAAACGTTTAAACGAGTTTGATTAGAAGATAAACGGAGTTCGCTTAAAGAAACTTAAGAGATATAAGAAATTGTATAAAATTTTTATGGGTGTGTTACCATTATACAAAATAAATTAGTATTCGTAATAAACAAAATACCGAGGCTAAACTATCATGCCGGAAAGGAGTACCGTTAAAATTATATTATAAACTTCATTCGGTAGTATAATTTGCTTAAACCTTTCAACGAGTTTTATTATAGAAGATAAACGGAGTTCGTTTGAAGAAACTTACGAGATAGAAGAAGTTGTATGAAACTGTTATGGTTGATGGTACATCATACGAAATAAATTATTATTCGTAATCAACAAAGTACTTAAGCTAAAGTATCACGCCGGAAACGAGTACCGTTAAAACTATATTAAATACTTCATACGTTAGTATAATTAGCTTGAACATTTAAACGATTTTGATTAGAACATAAACGGAGTTCGCTTAAAGAAAACTTACGAGATATAAGAAATTGTATGAAACTCTTATGGTTGTGGTTCCATCATACGAAATAAATTATTATTCGTAATCAACGAAATACTTAGGCTAAAGTATCATGCCGGAAAGGAGTACCGTTAAAACTATATTAAAAACTTCATACGTTAGTATAAGTAGCTTAAACGTTTAAACGAGTTTGATTAGAAGATAAACGGAGTTCGCTTAAAGAAACTTAAGAGATATAAGAAATTGTATAAATTTTTTATGGGTGTGTTACCATTATACAAAATAAATTAGTATTCGTAATAAACAAAATACCGAGGCTAAAGTATCATGCCGGAAAGGGGTACCGTTAAAATTATATTATAAACTTCATTCGTTAGTATAATTTGCTTAAACCTTTCAACGAGTTTTATTATAGAAGTTAAACGGAGTTCGTTTGAAGAAACTTACGAGATAGAAGAAATTGTATGAAACTCTTATGGGTGTGGTACCATCACACGAAATAAATTATTACTCGTAATAAACGAAATACTTAGGCTAAAGTATTATGCCGGAAAAGTGTACCGTTAAAAGTATAATATAAACTTCACACGTTATTATAATTAGCTTGAACATTTAAACGATTTTGATTAGAAGATAAACGGAGTTCGCTTAAAGAAACTTACGAGATATAAGAAATTGTATGAAACTCTTATGGTTATGGTTCCATCATACGAAATAAATTATTATTCGAAATCAACGAAATACTTAGGCTAAAGTATCATGCCGAAAAGGAGTACCGTTAAAATTATATTAAAAACTTCATACGTTAGTATAATTAGCTTAAATGTTTAAACGAGTTTGATTAGAAGATAAACGGAGTTCGCTTAAAGAAACTTACGAGATATAAGAAATTGTATGAAACTCTTATGGTTATGGTTCCATCATACGAAATAAATTATTATTCGTAATCAACGAAATACTTAGGCTAAAGTATCATGCCGGAAAGGAGTACCGTTAAAATTATATTAAAAACTTCATACGTTAGTATAATTAGCTTAAACGTTTAAACGAGTTTGATTAGAAGATAAACGGAGTTCGCTTAAAGAAACTTAAGAGATATAAGAAATTGTATAAAATTTTTATGGGTGTGTTACCATTATACAAAATAAATTAGTATTCGTAATAAACAAAATACCGAGGCTAAACTATCATGCCGGAAAGGAGTACCGTTAAAATTATATTAAAAACTTCATACGTTAGTATAATTTGCTTAAACCTTTCAACGAGTTTTATTATAGAAGATAAACGGAGTTCGTTTGAAGAAACTTACGAGATAGAAGAAGTTGTATGAAACTGTTATGGTTGATGGTACATCATACGAAATAAATTATTATTCGTAATCAACAAAGTACTTAAGCTAAAGTATCACGCCGGAAACGAGTACCGTTAAAACTATATTAAATACTTCATACGTTAGTATAATTAGCTTGAACATTTAAACGATTTTGATTAGAACATAAACGGAGTTCGCTTAAAGAAAACTTACGAGATATAAGAAATTGTATGAAACTCTTATGGTTGTGGTTCCATCATACGAAATAAATTATTATTCGTAATCAACGAAATACTTAGGCTAAAGTATCATGCCGGAAAGGAGTACCGTTAAAACTATATTAAAAACTTCATACGTTAGTATAAGTAGCTTAAACGTTTAAACGAGTTTGATTAGAAGATAAACGGAGTTCGCTTAAAGAAACTTAAGAGATATAAGAAATTGTATAAATTTTTTATGGGTGTGTTACCATTATACAAAATAAATTAGTATTCGTAATAAACAAAATACCGAGGCTAAAGTATCATGCCGGAAAGGGGTACCGTTAAAATTATATTATAAACTTCATTCGTTAGTATAATTTGCTTAAACCTTTCAACGAGTTTTATTATAGAAGTTAAACGGAGTTCGTTTGAAGAAACTTACGAGATAGAAGAAATTGTATGAAACTCTTATGGGTGTGGTACCATCACACGAAATAAATTATTACTCGTAATAAACGAAATACTTAGGCTAAAGTATTATGCCGGAAAAGTGTACCTTTAAAAGTATAATATAAACTTCACACGTTATTATAATTAGCTTGAACATTTAAACGATTTTGATTAGAAGATAAACGGAGTTCGCTTAAAGAAACTTACGAGATATAAGAAATTGTATGAAACTCTTATGGTTATGGTTCCATCATACGAAATAAATTATTATTCGAAATCAACGAAATACTTAGGCTAAAGTATCATGCCGAAAAGGAGTACCGTTAAAATTATATTATAAACTTCATTCGTTAGTATAATTTGCTTAAACCTTTCAACGAGTTTTATTATAGAAGATAAACGGAGTTCGTTTGAAAAAATTACGAGATAGAAGAAGTTGTATGAAACTGTTATGGTTGATGTTACATCATACGAAATAAATTATTATTCGTAATCAACAAAATACTTAGGCTAAAGTATCATGCCGGAAACGAGTACCGTTAAAAGTATAATATAAACTTCACACGTTCGTATAATTAGCTGGAACATTTAAACGATTTTGATTAGAAGATAAACGGAGTTCGCTTAAAGAAAACTTACGAGATATAAGAAATTGTATGAAACTCTTATGGTTGTGGTTCCATCATACGAAATAAATTATTATTCGTAATCAACGAAATACTTAGGCTAAAGTATCATGCCGGAAAGGAGTACCGTTAAAACTATATTAAAAACTTCATACGTTAGTATAAGTAGCTTAAACGTTTAAACGAGTTTGATTAGAAGATAAACGGAGTTCGCTTAAAGAAACTTACGAGAAATTAGAAATTGTATGAAACTCTTATGGTTATGGTTCCATCATACGAAATAAATTATCATTCCTAATAAACGAATTACTTAGGCTAAAGTATCATGCCGGAAAGGAGTACCGTTAAAACTATATTATAAACTTTATACGTTAGTATAATTAGCTTAAACTTTTAAACAAGTTTGATTAGAAGATAAATGGAGTTCATTTGAAGAAACTTAAGAGATATAAGAAATTGTTTAAAATTCTTATGGGTGTGGTACCATCATACAAAATAAATTAGTATTCGTAATAAACAAAATACCGAGGCTAAACTATCATGCCGGAAAGGAGTACCGTTAAAATTATATTATAAACTTCATTCGGTAGTATAATTTGCTTAAACCTTTCAACGAGTTTTATTATAGAAGATAAACGGAGTTCGTTTGAAGAAACTTACGAGATAGAAGAAATTGTATGAAACTGTTATGGTTGATGGTACATCATACGAAATAAATTATTATTCGTAATCAACAAAGTACTTAAGCTAAAGTATCACGCCGGAAACGAGTACCGTTAAAACTATATTAAAAACTTCATACGTTAGTATAATTAGCTTGAACATTTAAACGATTTTGATTACAAGATAAACGGAGTTCGCTTAAAGAAAACTTACGAGATATAAGAAATTGTATGAAACTCTTATGGTTGTGGTTCCATCATACGAAATAAATTATTATTCGTAATCAACGAAATACTTAGGCTAAAGTATCATGCCGGAAAGGAGTACCGTTAAAACTATATTAAAAACTTCATACGTTAGTATAAGTAGCTTAAACGTTTTAACGAGTTTGATTAGAAGATAAACGGAGTTCGCTTAAAGAAACTTACAAGAAATAAGAAATTGTATGAAACTCTTATGGTTATGGTTCCATCATACGAAATAAATTATCATTCGTAATAAACGAATTACTTAGGCTAAAGTATCATGACGGAAAGGAGTACCGTTAAAAGTATATTATAAACTTTATACGTTAGTATAATTAGCTTAAACTTTTAAACAAGTTTGATTAGAAGATAAATGGAGTTCATTTGAAGAAACTTAAGAGATATAAGAAATTGTTTAAAATTCTTATGGGTGTGGTACCATCATACAAAATAAATTAGTATTCGTAATAAACAAAATACCGAGGCTAAACTATCATGCCGGAAAGGAGTACCGTTAAAATTATATTATAAACTTCATTCGGTAGTATAATTTGCTTAAACCTTTCAACGAGTTTTATTATAGAAGATAAACGGAGTTCGTTTGAAGAAACTTACGAGATAGAAGAAGTTGTATGAAACTGTTATGGTTGATGGTACATCATACGAAATAAATTATTATTCGTAATCAACAAAGTACTTAAGCTAAAGTATCACGCCGGAAACGAGTACCGTTAAAACTATATTAAATACTTCATACGTTAGTATAAGTAGCTTAAACTTTTAAACGAGTTTGATTAGAAGATAAACGGAGTTCGCTTAAAGAAACTTAAGAGATATAAGAAATTGTATAAATTTTTTATGGGTGTATTACCATTATACAAAATAAATTAGTATTCGTAATAAACAAAATACCGAGGCTAAAGTATCATGCCGGAAAGGGGTACCGTTAAAATTATATTATAAACTTCATTCGTTAGTATAATTTGCTTAAACCTTTCAACGAGTTTTATTATAGAAGTTAAACGGAGTTCGTTTGAAGAAACTTTCGAGATAGAAGAAATTGTATGAAACTCTTATGGGTGTGGTACCATCACACGAAATAAATTATTACTCGTAATAAACGAAATACTTCGGCTAAAGTATTATGCCGGAAAAGTGTACCGTTAAAAGTATAATATAAACTTCACACGTTATTATAATTAGCTTGAACATTTAAACGATTTTGATTAGAAGATAAACGGAGTTCGCTTAAAGAAACTTACGAGATATAAGAAATTGTATGAAACTCTTATGGTTATGGTTCCATCATACGAAATAAATTATTATTCGAAATCAACGAAATACTTAGGCTAAAGTATCATGCCGAAAAGGAGTACCGTTAAAATTATATTAAAAACTTCATACGTTAGTATAATTAGCTTAAATGTTTAAACGAGTTTGATTAGAAGATAAACGGAGTTCGCTTAAAGAAACTTACGAGATATAAGAAATTGTATGAAACTCTTATGGTTATGGTTCCATCATACGAAATAAATTATTATTCGTAATCAACGAAATACTTAGGCTAAAGTATCATGCCGGAAAGGAGTACCGTTAAAATTATATTAAAAACTTCATACGTTAGTATAATTAGCTTAAACGTTTAAACGAGTTTGATTAGATGATAAACGGAGTTCGCTTAAAGAAACTTAAGAGATATAAGAAATTGTATAAAAATTTTATGGGTGTGTTACCATTATACAAAATAAATTAGTATTCGTAATAAACAAAATACCGAGGCTAAACTATCATGCCGGAAAGGAGTACCGTTAAAATTATATTATAAACTTCATTCGGTAGTATAATTTGCTTAAACCTTTCAACGAGTTTTATTATAGAAGATAAACGGAGTTCGTTTGAAGAAACTTACGAGATAGAAGAAGTTGTATGAAACTGTTATGGTTGATGGTACATCATAAGAAATAAATTATTATTCGTAATCAACAAAGTACTTAAGCTAAAGTATCACGCCGGAAACGAGTACCGTTAAAACTATATTAAATACTTCATACGTTAGTATAATTAGCTTGAACATTTAAACGATTTTGATTAGAACATAAACGGAGTTCGCTTAAAGAAACCTTACGAGATATAAGAAATTGTATGAAACTCTTATGGTTGTGGTTCCATCATACGAAATAAATTATTATTCGTAATCAACGAAATACTTAGGCTAAAGTATCATGCCGGAAAGGAGTACCGTTAAAACTATATTAAAAACTTCATACGTTAGTATAAGTAGCTTAAACGTTTAAACGAGTTTGATTAGAAGATAAACGGAGTTTGCTTAAAGAAACTTAAGAGATATAAGAAATTGTATAAATTTTTTATGGGTGTGTTACCATTATACAAAATAAATTAGTATTCGTAATAAACAAAATACCGAGGCTAAAGTATCATGCCGGAAAGGGGTACCGTTAAAATTATATTATAAACTTCATTCGTTAGTATAATTTGCTTAAACCTTTCAACGAGTTTTATTATAGAAGATAAACGGAGTTCGTTTGAAGAAACTTACGAGATAGAAGAAATTGTATGAAACTCTTATGGGTGTGGTACCATCACACGAAATAAATTATTACTCGTAATAAACGAAATACTTAGGCTAAAGTATTATGCCGGAAAAGTGTACTGTTAAAAGTATAATATAAACTTCACACGTTATTATAATTAGCTTGAACATTTAAACGATTTTGATTAGAAGATAAACGGAGTTCGCTTAAAGAAACTTACGAGATATAAGAAATTGTATGAAACTCTTATGGTTATGGTTCCATCATACGAAATAAATTATTATTCGAAATCAACGAAATACTTAGGCTAAAGTATCATGCCGAAAAGGAGTACCGTTAAAATTATATTAAAAACTTCATACGTTAGTATAATTAGCTTAAATGTTTAAACGAGTTTGATTAGAAGATAAACGGAGTTCGCTTAAAGAAACTTACGAGATATAAGAAATTGTATGAAACTCTTATGGTTATGGTTCCATCATACGAAATAAATTATTATTCGTAATCAACGGAATACTTAGGCTAAAGTATCATGCCGGAAAGGAGTATCGTTAAAATTATATTAAAAACTTCATACGTTAGTATAATTAGCTTAAACGTTTAAACGAGTTTGATTAGAAGATAAACGGAGTTCGCTTAAAGAAACTTAAGAGATATAAGAAATTGTATAAATTTTTTATGGGTGTGTTACCATTATACAAAATAAATTAGTATTCGTAATAAACAAAATACCGAGGCTAAACTATCATGCCGGAAAGGAGTACCGTTAAAATTATATTATAAACTTCATTCGGTAGTATAATTTGCTTAAACCTTTCAACGAGTTTTATTATAGAAGATAAACGGAGTTCGTTTGAAGAAACTTACGAGATAGAAGAAATTGTATGAAACTGTTATGGTTGATGTTACATCATACGAAATAAATTATTATTCGTAATCAACAAAATACTTAGGCTAAAGTATCATGCCGGAAACGAGTACCGTTAAAAGTATAATATAAACTTCACACGTTAGTATAATTAGGTTGAACATTTAAACGATTTTGATTACAAGATAAACGGAGTTCGCTTAAAGAAAACTTACGAGATATAAGAAATTGTATGAAACTCTTATGGTTGTGGTTCCATCATACGAAATAAATTATTATTCGTAATCAACGAAATACTTAGGCTAAAGTATCATGCCGGAAAGGAGTACCGTTAAAACTATATTAAAAACTTCATACGTTAGTATAAGTAGCTTAAACGTTTAAACGAGTTTGATTAGAAGATAAACGGAGTTCGCTTAAAGAAACTTACGAGAAATAAGAAATTGTATGAAACTCTTATGGTTATGGTTCCATCATACGAAATAAATTATCATTCGTAATAAACGAATTACTTAGGCTAAAGTATCATGCCGGAAAGGAGTACCGTTAAAAGTATATTATAAACTTTATACGTTAGTATAATTAGCTAAAACTTTTAAACAAGTTTGATTAGAAGATAAATGGAGTTCATTTGAAGAAACTTAAGAGATATAAGAAATTGTTTAAAATTCTTATGGGTGTGGTACCATCATACAAAATAAATTAGTATTCGTAATAAACAAAATACCGAGGCTAAACTATCATGCCGGAAAGGAGTACCGTTAAAATTATATTATAAACTTCATTCGGTAGTATAATTTGCTTAAACCTTTCAACGAGTTTTATTATAGAAGATAAACGGAGTTCGTTTGAAGAAACTTACGAGATAGGTGAAGTTGTATGAAACTGTTATGGTTGATGGTACATCATACGAAATAAATTATTATTCGTAATCAACAAAGTACTTAAGCTAAAGTATCACGCCGGAAACGAGTACCGTTAAAACTATATTAAATACTTCATACGTTAGTATAATTAGCTTGAACATTTAAACGATTTTGATTAGAACATAAACGGAGTTCGCTTAAAGAAAACTTACGAGATATAAGAAATTGTATGAAACTCTTATGGTTGTGGTTCCATCATACGAAATAAATTATTATTCGTAATCAACGAAATACTTAGGCTAAAGTATCATGCCGGAAAGGAGTACCGTTAAAATTATATTAAAAACTTCATACGTTAGTATAATTAGCTTAAATGTTTAAACGAGTTTGATTAGAAGATAAACGGAGTTCGCTTAAAGAAACTTACGAGATATAAGAAATTGTATGAAACTCTTATGGTTATGGTTCCATCATACGAAATAAATTATTATTCGTAATCAACGAAATACTTAGGCTAAAGTATCATGCCGGAAAGGAGTATCGTTAAAATTATATTAAAAACTTCATACGTTAGTATAATTAGCTTAAACGTTTAAACGAGTTTGATTAGAAGATAAACGGAGTTCGCTTAAAGAAACTTAAGAGATATAAGAAATTGACTAAATTTTTTATGGGTGTGTTACCATTATACAAAATAAATTAGTATTCGTAATAAACAAAATACCGAGGCTAAACTATCATGCCGGAAAGGAGTACCGTTAAAATTATATTATAAACTTCATTCGGTAGTATAATTTGCTTAAACCTTTCAACGAGTTTTATTATAGAAGATAAACGGAGTTCGTTTGAAGAAACTTACGAGATAGAAGAAATTGTATGAAACTGTTATGGTTGATGTTACATCATACGAAATAAATTATTATTCGTAATCAACAAAATACTTAGGCTAAAGTATCATGCCGGAAACGAGTACCGTTAAAAGTATAATATAAACTTCACACGTTAGTATAATTAGCTTGAACATTTAAACGATTTTGATTACAAGATAAACGGAGTTCGCTTAAAGAAAACTTAAGAGATATAAGAAATTGTATGAAACTCTTATGGTTGTGGTTCCATCATACGAAATAAATTATTATTCGTAATCAACGAAATACTTAGGCTAAAGTATCATGCCGGAAAGGAGTACCGTTAAAACTATATTAAAAACTTCATACGTTAGTATAAGTAGCTTAAACGTTTAAACGAGTTTGATTAGAAGATAAACGGAGTTCGCTTAAAGAAACTTACGAGAAATAAGAAATTGTATGAAACTCTTATGGTTATGGTTCCATCATACGAAATAAATTATCATTCGTAATAAACGAATTACTTAGGCTAAAGTATCATGCCGGAAAGGAGTACCGTTAAAAGTATATTATAAACTTTATACGTTAGTATAATTAGCTAAAACTTTTAAACAAGTTTGATTAGAAGATAAATGGAGTTCATTTGAAGAAACTTAAGAGATATAAGAAATTGTTTAAAATTCTTATGGGTGTGGTACCATCATACAAAATAAATTAGTATTCGTAATAAACAAAATACCGAGGCTAAACTATCATGCCGGAAAGGAGTACCGTTAAAATTATATTATAAACTTCATTCGGTAGTATAATTTGCTTAAACCTTTCAACGAGTTTTATTATAGAAGATAAACGGAGTTCGTTTGAAGAAACTTACGAGATAGGTGAAGTTGTATGAAACTGTTATGGTTGATGGTACATCATACGAAATAAATTATTATTCGTAATCAACAAAGTACTTAAGCTAAAGTATCACGCCGGAAACGAGTACCGTTAAAACTATATTAAATACTTCATACGTTAGTATAATTAGCTTGAACATTTAAACGATTTTGATTAGAACATA
This sequence comes from Chamaenerion angustifolium, assembly GCA_946814005.1. Classification (NCBI taxonomy): domain Eukaryota; kingdom Viridiplantae; phylum Streptophyta; class Magnoliopsida; order Myrtales; family Onagraceae; genus Chamaenerion; species Chamaenerion angustifolium. The sequence goes on from OX328274.1 coordinate 15,808,761, forward strand.
AACGGAGTTCGCTTAAAGAAAACTTACGAGATATAAGAAATTGTATGAAACTCTTATGGTTGTGGTTCCATCATACGAATAAATTATTATTCGTAATCAACGAAATACTTAGGCTAAAGTATCATGCCGGAAAGGAGTACCGTTAAAACTATATTAAAAACTTCATACGTTAGTATAAGTAGCTTAAACGTTTAAACGAGTTTGATTAGAAGATAAACGGAGTTCGCTTAAAGAAACTTAAGAGATATAAGAAATTGTATAAATTTTTTATGGGTGTGTTACCATTATACAAAATAAATTAGTATTCGTAATAAACAAAATACCGAGGCTAAAGTATCATGCCGGAAAGGGGTACCGTTAAAATTATATTATAAACTTCATTCGTTAGAATAATTTGCTTAAACCTTTCAACGAGTTTTATTATAGAAGTTAAACGGAGTTCGTTTGAAGAAACTTACGAGATAGAAGAAATTGTATGAAACTCTTATGGGTGTGGTACCATCACACGAAATAAATTATTACTCGTAATAAACGAAATACTTAGGCTAAAGTATTATGCCGGAAAAGTGTACCGTTAAAAGTATAATATAAACTTCACACGTTATTATAATTAGCTTGAACATTTAAACGATTTTGATTAGAAGATAAACGGAGTTCGCTTAAAGAAACTTACGAGATATAAGAAATTGTATGAAACTCTTATGGTTATGGTTCCATCATACGAAATAAATTATTATTCGAAATCAACGAAATACTTAGGCTAAAGTATCATGCCGAAAAGGAGTACCGTTAAAATTATATTAAAAACTTCATACGTTAGTATAATTAGCTTAAATGTTTAAACGAGTTTGATTAGAAGATAAACGGAGTTCGCTTAAAGAAACTTACGAGATATAAGAAATTGTATGAAACTCTTATGGTTATGGTTCCATCATACGAAATAAATTATTATTCGTAATCAACGAAATACTTAGGCTAAAGTATCATGCCGGAAAGGAGTATCGTTAAAATTATATTAAAAACTTCATACGTTAGTATAATTAGCTTAAACGTTTAAACGAGTTTGATTAGAAGATAAACGGAGTTCGCTTAAAGAAACTTAAGAGATATAAGAAATTGTATAAATTTTTTATGGGTGTGTTACCATTATACAAAATAAATTAGTATTCGTAATAAACAAAATACCGAGGCTAAACTATCATGCCGGAAAGGAGTACCGTTAAAATTATATTATAAACTTCATTCGGTAGTATAATTTGCTTAAACCTTTCAACGAGTTTTATTATAGAAGATAAACGGAGTTCGTTTGAAGAAACTTACGAGATAGAAGAAATTGTATGAAACTGTTATGGTTGATGTTACATCATACGAAATAAATTATTATTCGTAATCAACAAAATACTTAGGCTAAAGTATCATGCCGGAAACGAGTACCGTTAAAAGTATAATATAAACTTCACACGTTAGTATAATTAGCTTGAACATTTAAATGATTTTGATTACAAGATAAACGGAGTTCGCTTAAAGAAAACTTAAGAGATATAAGAAATTGTATGAAACTCTTATGGTTGTGGTTCCATCATACGAAATAAATTATTATTCGTAATCAACGAAATACTTAGGCTAAAGTATCATGCCGGAAAGGAGTACCGTTAAAACTATATTAAAAACTTCATACGTTAGTATAAGTAGCTTAAACGTTTAAACGAGTTTGATTAGAAGATAAACGGAGTTCGCTTAAAGAAACTTACGAGAAATAAGAAATTGTATGAAACTCTTATGGTTATGGTTCCATCATACGAAATAAATTATCATTCGTAATAAACGAATTACTTAGGCTAAAGTATCATGCCGGAAAGGAGTACCGTTAAAAGTATATTATAAACTTTATACGTTAGTATAATTAGCTTAAACTTTTAAACAAGTTTGATTAGAAGATAAATGGAGTTCATTTGAAGAAACTTAAGAGATATAAGAAATTGTTTAAAATTCTTATGGGTGTGGTACCATCATACAAAATAAATTAGTATTCGTAATAAACAAAATACCGAGGCTAAACTATCATGCCGGAAAGGAGTACCGTTAAAATTATATTATAAACTTCATTCGGTAGTATAATTTGCTTAAACCTTTCAACGAGTTTTATTATAGAAGATAAACGGAGTTCGTTTGAAGAAACTTACGAGATAGGTGAAGTTGTATGAAACTGTTATGGTTGATGGTACATCATACGAAATAAATTATTATTCGTAATCAACAAAGTACTTAAGCTAAAGTATCACGCCGGAAACGAGTACCGTTAAAACTATATTAAATACTTCATACGTTAGTATAATTAGCTTGAACATTTAAACGATTTTGATTAGAACATAAACGGAGTTCGCTTAAAGAAAACTTACGAGATATAAGAAATTGTATGAAACTCTTATGGTTGTGGTTCCATCATACGAAATAAATTATTATTCGTAATCAACGAAATACTTAGGCTAAAGTATCATGCCGGAAAGGAGTACCGTTAAAACTATATTAAAAACTTCATACGTTAGTATAAGTAGCTTAAACGTTTAAACGAGTTTGATTAGAAGATAAACGGAGTTCGCTTAAAGAAACTTAAGAGATATAAGAAATTGTATAAATTTTTTATGGGTGTGTTACCATTATACAAAATAAATTAGTATTCGTAATAAACAAAATACCGAGGCTAAAGTATCATGCCGGAAAGGGGTACCGTTAAAATTATATTATAAACTTCATTCGTTAGTATAATTTGCTTAAACCTTTCAACGAGTTTTATTATAGAAGTTAAACGGAGTTCGTTTGAAGAAACTTACGAGATAGAAGAAATTGTATGAAACTCTTATGGGTGTGGTACCATCACACGAAATAAATTATTACTCGTAATAAACGAAATACTTAGGCTAAAGTATTATGCCGGAAAAGTGTACCGTTAAAAGTATAATATAAACTTCACACGTTATTATAATTAGCTTGAACATTTAAACGATTTTAATTAGAAGATAAACGGAGTTCGCTTAAAGAAACTTACGAGATATAAGAAATTGTATGAAACTCTTATGGTTATGGTTCCATCATACGAAATAAATTATTATTCGAAATCAACGAAATACTTAGGCTAAAGTATCATGCCGAAAAGGAGTACCGTTAAAATTATATTAAAAACTTCATACGTTAGTATAATTAGCTTAAATGTTTAAACGAGTTTGATTAGAAGATAAACGGAGTTCGCTTAAAGAAACTTACGAGATATAAGAAATTGTATGAAACTCTTATGGTTATGGTTCCATCATACGAAATAAATTATTATTCGTAATCAACGAAATACTTAGGCTAAAGTATCATGCCGGAAAGGAGTACCGTTAAAATTATATTAAAAACTTCATACGTTAGTATAATTAGCTTAAACGTTTAAACGAGTTTGATTAGAAGATAAACGGAGTTCGCTTAAAGAAACTTAAGAGATATAAGAAATTGTATAAAATTTTTATGGGTGTGTTACCATTATACAAAATAAATTAGTATTCGTAATAAACAAAATACCGAGGCTAAACTATCATGCCGGAAAGGAGTACCGTTAAAATTATATTATAAACTTCATTCGGTAGTATAATTTGCTTAAACCTTTCAACGAGTTTTATTATAGAAGATAAACGGAGTTCGTTTGAAGAAACTTACGAGATAGAAGAAGTTGTATGAAACTGTTATGGTTGATGGTACATCATACGAAATAAATTATTATTCGTAATCAACAAAGTACTTAAGCTAAAGTATCACGCCGGAAACGAGTACCGTTAAAACTATATTAAATACTTCATACGTTAGTATAATTAGCTTGAACATTTAAACGATTTTGATTAGAACATAAACGGAGTTCGCTTAAAGAAAACTTACGAGATATAAGAAATTGTATGAAACTCTTATGGTTGTGGTTCCATCATACGAAATAAATTATTATTCGTAATCAACGAAATACTTAGGCTAAAGTATCATGCCGGAAAGGAGTACCGTTAAAACTATATTAAAAACTTCATACATTAGTATAAGTAGCTTAAACGTTTAAACGAGTTTGATTAGAAGATAAACGGAGTTCGCTTAAAGAAACTTAAGAGATATAAGAAATTGTATAAATTTTTTACGGGTGTGTTACCATTATACAAAATAAATTATTATTCGTAATAAACAAAATACTGAGGCTAAACTATCATGCCGGAAAGGAGTACCGTTAAAATTATATTATAAACTTCATTCGGTAGTATAATTTGCTTAAACCTTTCAACGAGTTTTATTATAGAAGATAAACGGAGTTCGTTTGAAGAAACTTACGAGATAGGTGAAGTTGTATGAAACTGTTATGGTTGATGGTACATCATACGAAATAAATTATTATTCGTAATCAACAAAGTACTTAAGCTAAAGTATCACGCCGGAAACGAGTACCGTTAAAACTATATTAAATACTTCATACGTTAGTATAATTAGCTTGAACATTTAAACGATTTTGATTAGAACATAAACGGAGTTCGCTTAAAGAAAACTTACGAGATATAAGAAATTGTATGAAACTCTTATGGTTGTGGTTCCATCATACGAAATAAATTATTATTCGTAATCAACGAAATACTTAGGCTAAAGTATCATGCCGGAAAGGAGTACCGTTAAAACTATATTAAAAACTTCATACATTAGTATAAGTAGCTTAAACGTTTAAACGAGTTTGATTAGAAGATAAACGGAGTTCGCTTAAAGAAACTTAAGAGATATAAGAAATTGTATAAATTTTTTACGGGTGTGTTACCATTATACAAAATAAATTATTATTCGTAATAAACAAAATACTGAGGCTAAACTATCATGCCGGAAAGGAGTACCGTTAAAATTATATTATAAACTTCATTCGGTAGTATAATTTGCTTAAACCTTTCAACGAGTTTTATTATAGAAGATAAACGGAGTTCGTTTGAAGAAACTTACGAGATAGAAGAAATTGTATGAAACTGTTATGGTTGATGTTACATCATACGAAATAAATTATTATTCGTAATCAACAAAATACTTAGGCTAAAGTATCATGCCGGAAACGAGTACCGTTAAAAGTATAATATAAACTTCACACGTTCGTATAATTAGCTTGAACATTTAAACGATTTTGATCAGAAGATAAACGGAGTTCGCTTAAAGAAAACTTACGAGATATAAGAAATTGTATGAAACTCTTATGGTTGTGGTTCCATCATACGAAATAAATTATTATTCGTAATCAACGAAATACTTAGGCTAAAGTATCATGCCGGAAAGGAGTACCGTTAAAACTATATTAAAAACTTCATACGTTAGTATAAGTAGCTTAAACGTTTAAACGAGTTTGATTAGAAGATAAACGGAGTTCGCTTAAAGAAACTTACGAGAAATAAGAAATTGTATGAAACTCTTATGGTTATGGTTCCATCATACGAAATAAATTATCATTCGTAATAAACGAATTACTTAGGCTAAACTATCATGCCGGAAAGGAGTACCGTTAAAAGTATATTATAAACTTTATACGTTAGTATAATTAGCTTAAACTTTTAAACAAGTTTGATTAGAAGATAAATGGAGTTCATTTGAAGAAACTTAAGAGATATAAGAAATTGTTTAAAATTCTTATGGGTGTGGTATCATCATACAAAATAAATTAGTATTCGTAATAAACAAAATACCGAGGCTAAACTATCATGCCGGAAAGGAGTACCGTTAAAATTATATTATAAACTTCATTCGGTAGTATAATTTGCTTAAACCTTTCAACGAGTTTTATTATAGAAGATAAACGGAGTTCGTTTGAAGAAACTTACGAGATAGAAGAAATTGTATGAAACTGTTATGGTTGATGATGTTACATCATACGAAATAAATTATTATTCGTAATCAACAAAATACTTAGGCTAAAGTATCATGCCGGAAACGAGTACCGTTAAAAGTATAATATAAACTTCACACGTTCCTATAATTAGCTTGAACATTTAAACGATTTTGATTAGAAGATAAACGGAGTTCGCTTAAAGAAAACTTACGAGATATAAGAAATTGTATGAAACTCTTATGGTTGTGGTTCCATCATACGAAATAAATTATTATTCGTAATCAACGAAATACTTAGGCTAAAGTATCATGCCGGAAAGGAGTACCGTTAAAACTATATTAAAAACTTCATACGTTAGTATAAGTAGCTTAAACGTTTAAACGAGTTTGATTAGAAGATAAACGGAGTTCGCTTAAAGAAACTTACGAGAAATAAGAAATTGTATGAAACTCTTATGGTTATGGTTCCATCATACGAAATAAATTATCATTCGTAATAAACGAATTACTTAGGCTAAACTATCATGCCGGAAAGGAGTACCGTTAAAAGTATATTATAAACTTTATACGTTAGTATAATTAGCTTAAACTTTTAAACAAGTTTGATTAGAAGATAAATGGAGTTCATTTGAAGAAACTTAAGAGATATAAGAAATTGTTTAAAATTCTTATGGGTGTGGTATCATCATACAAAATAAATTAGTATTCGTAATAAACAAAATACCGAGGCTAAACTATCATGCCGGAAAGGAGTACCGTTAAAATTATATTATAAACTTCATTCGGTAGTATAATTTGCTTAAACCTTTCAACGAGTTTTATTATAGAAGATAAACGGAGTTCGTTTGAAGAAACTTACGAGATAGAAGAAATTGTATGAAACTGTTATGGTTGATGATGTTACATCATACGAAATAAATTATTATTCGTAATCAACAAAATACTTAGGCTAAAGTATCATGCCGGAAACGAGTACCGTTAAAAGTATAATATAAACTTCACACGTTCGTATAATTAGCTTGAACATTTAAACGATTTTGATTAGAAGATAAACGGAGTTCGCTTAAGGAAAACTTACGAGATATAAGAAATTGTATGAAACTCTTATGGTTGTGGTTCCATCATACGAAATAAATTATTATTCGTAATCAACGAAATACTTAGGCTAAAGTATCATGCCGGAAAGGAGTACCGTTAAAACTATATTAAAAACTTCATACGTTAGTATAAGTAGCTTAAACGTTTAAACGAGTTTGATTAGAAGATAAACGGAGTTCGCTTAAAGAAACTTACGAGAAATAAGAAATTGTATGAAACTCTTATAGTTATGGTTCCATCATACGAAATAAATTATCATTCGTAATAAACGAATTACTTAGGCTAAAGTATCATGCCGGAAAGGAGTACCGTTAAAAGTATATTATAAACTTTATACGTTAGTATAATTAGCTTAAACTTTTAAACAAGTTTGATTAGAAGATAAATGGAGTTCATTTGAAGAAACTTAAGAGATATAAGAAATTGTTTAAAATTCTTATGGGTGTGGTACCATCATACAAAATAAATTAGTATTCGTAATAAACAAAATACCGAGGCTAAACTATCATGCCGGAAAGGAGTACCGTTAAAATTATATTATAAACTTCATTCGGTAGTATAATTTGCTTAAACCTTTCAACGAGTTTTATTATAGAAGATAAACGGAGTTCGTTTGAAGAAACTTACGAGATAGGTGAAGTTGTATGAAACTGTTATGGTTGATGGTACATCATACGAAATAAATTATTATTCGTAATCAACAAAGTACTTAAGCTAAAGTATCACGCCGGAAACGAGTACCGTTAAAACTATATTAAATACTTCATACGTTAGTATAATTAGCTTGAACATTTAAACGATTTTGATTAGAACATAAACGGAGTTCGCTTAAAGAAAACTTACGAGATATAAGAAATTGTATGAAACTCTTATGGTTGTGGTTCCATCATACGAAATAAATTATTATTCGTAATCAACGAAATACTTAGGCTAAAGTATCATGCCGGAAAGGAGTACCGTTAAAACTATATTAAAAACTTCATACGTTAGTATAAGTAGCTTAAACGTTTAAACGAGTTTGATTAGAAGATAAACGGAGTTCGCTTAAAGAAACTTAAGAGATATAAGAAATTGTATAAATTTTTTATGGGTGTGTTACCATTATACAAAATAAATTAGTATTCGTAATAAACAAAATACCGAGGCTAAAGTATCATGCCGGAAAGGGGTACCGTTAAAATTATATTATAAACTTCATTCGTTAGTATAATTTGCTTAAACCTTTCAACGAGTTTTATTATAGAAGTTAAACGGAGTTCGTTTGAAGAAACTTACGAGATAGAAGAAATTGTATGAAACTCTTATGGGTGTGGTACCATCACACGAAATAAATTATTACTCGTAATAAACGAAATACTTAGGCTAAAGTATTATGCCGGAAAAGTGTACCGTTAAAAGTATAATATAAACTTCACACGTTATTATAATTAGCTTGAACATTTAAACGATTTTAATTAGAAGATAAACGGAGTTCGCTTAAAGAAACTTACGAGATATAAGAAATTGTATGAAACTCTTATGGTTATGGTTCCATCATACGAAATAAATTATTATTCGAAATCAACGAAATACTTAGGCTAAAGTATCATGCCGAAAAGGAGTACCGTTAAAATTATATTAAAAACTTCATACGTTAGTATAATTAGCTTAAATGTTTAAACGAGTTTGATTAGAAGATAAACGGAGTTCGCTTAAAGAAACTTACGAGATATAAGAAATTGTATGAAACTCTTATGGTTATGGTTCCATCATACGAAATAAATTATTATTCGTAATCAACGAAATACTTAGGCTAAAGTATCATGCCGGAAAGGAGTACCGTTAAAATTATATTAAAAACTTCATACGTTAGTATAATTAGCTTAAACGTTTAAACGAGTTTGATTAGAAGATAAACGGAGTTCGCTTAAAGAAACTTAAGAGATATAAGAAATTGTATAAAATTTTTATGGGTGTGTTACCATTATACAAAATAAATTAGTATTCGTAATAAACAAAATACCGAGGCTAAACTATCATGCCGGAAAGGAGTACCGTTAAAATTATATTATAAACTTCATTCGGTAGTATAATTTGCTTAAACCTTTCAACGAGTTTTATTATAGAAGATAAACGGAGTTCGTTTGAAGAAACTTACGAGATAGAAGAAGTTGTATGAAACTGTTATGGTTGATGGTACATCATACGAAATAAATTATTATTCGTAATCAACAAAGTACTTAAGCTAAAGTATCACGCCGGAAACGAGTACCGTTAAAACTATATTAAATACTTCATACGTTAGTATAATTAGCTTGAACATTTAAACGATTTTGATTAGAACATAAACGGAGTTCGCTTAAAGAAAACTTACGAGATATAAGAAATTGTATGAAACTCTTATGGTTGTGGTTCCATCATACGAAATAAATTATTATTCGTAATCAACGAAATACTTAGGCTAAAGTATCATGCCGGAAAGGAGTACCGTTAAAACTATATTAAAAACTTCATACGTTAGTATAAGTAGCTTAAACGTTTAAACGAGTTTGATTAGAAGATAAACGGAGTTCGCTTAAAGAAACTTAAGAGATATAAGAAATTGTATAAATTTTTTACGGGTGTGTTACCATTATACAAAATAAATTATTATTCGTAATAAACAAAATACTGAGGCTAAACTATCATGCCGGAAAGGAGTACCGTTAAAATTATATTATAAACTTCATTCGGTAGTATAATTTGCTTAAACCTTTCAACGAGTTTTATTATAGAAGATAAACGGAGTTCGTTTGAAGAAACTTACGAGATAGAAGAAATTGTATGAAACTGTTATGGTTGATGTTACATCATACGAAATAAATTATTATTCGTAATCAACAAAATACTTAGGCTAAAGTATCATGCCGGAAACGAGTACCGTTAAAAGTATAATATAAACTTCACACGTTCGTATAATTAGCTTGAACATTTAAACGATTTTGATTAGAAGATAAACGGAGTTCGCTTAAAGAAAACTTACGAGATATAAGAAATTGTATGAAACTCTTATGGTTGTGGTTCCATCATACGAAATAAATTATTATTCGTAATCAACGAAATACTTAGGCTAAAGTATCATGCCGGAAAGGAGTACCGTTAAAACTATATTAAAAACTTCATACGTTAGTATAAGTAGCTTAAACGTTTAAACGAGTTTGATTAGAAGATAAACGGAGTTCGCTTAAAGAAACTTACGAGAAATAAGAAATTGTATGAAACTCTTATGGTTATGGTTCCATCATACGAAATAAATTATTATTCGAAATCAACGAAATACTTAGGCTAAAGTATCATGCCGAAAAGGAGTACCGTTAAAATTATATTAAAAACTTCATACGTTAGTATAATTAGCTTAAATGTTTAAACGAGTTTGATTAGAAGATAAACGGAGTTCGCTTAAAGAAACTTATGAGATATAAGAAATTGTATGAAACTCTTATGGTTATGGTTCCATCATACGAAATAAATTATTATTCGTAATCAACGAAATACTTAGGCTAAAGTATCATGCCGGAAAGGAGTACCGTTAAAATTATATTAAAAACTTCATACGTTAGTATAATTAGCTTAAACGTTTAAACGAGTTTGATTAGAAGATAAACGGAGTTCGCTTAAAGAAACTTAAGAGATATAAGAAATTGTATAAAATTTTTATGGGTGTGTTACCATTATACAAAATAAATTAGTATTCGTAATAAACAAAATACCGAGGCTAAACTATCATGCCGGAAAGGAGTACCGTTAAAATTATATTATAAACTTCATTCGGTAGTATAATTTGCTTAAACCTTTCAACGAGTTTTATTATAGAAGATAAACGGAGTTCGTTTGAAGAAACTTACGAGATAGAAGAAGTTGTATGAAACTGTTATGGTTGATGGTACATCATACGAAATAAATTATTATTCGTAATCAACAAAGTACTTAAGCTAAAGTATCACGCCGGAAACGAGTACCGTTAAAACTATATTAAATACTTCATACGTTAGTATAATTAGCTTGAACATTTAAACGATTTTGATTAGAACATAAACGGAGTTCGCTTAAAGAAAACTTACGAGATATAAGAAATTGTATGAAACTCTTATGGTTGTGGTTCCATCATACGAAATAAATTATTATTCGTAATCAACGAAATACTTAGGCTAAAGTATCATGCCGGAAAGGAGTACCGTTAAAACTATATTAAAAACTTCATACATTAGTATAAGTAGCTTAAACGTTTAAACGAGTTTGATTAGAAGATAAACGGAGTTCGCTTAAAGAAACTTAAGAGATATAAGAAATTGTATAAATTTTTTACGGGTGTGTTACCATTATACAAAATAAATTATTATTCGTAATAAACAAAATACTGAGGCTAAACTATCATGCCGGAAAGGAGTACCGTTAAAATTATATTATAAACTTCATTCGGTAGTATAATTTGCTTAAACCTTTCAACGAGTTTTATTATAGAAGATAAACGGAGTTCGTTTGAAGAAACTTACGAGATAGAAGAAATTGTATGAAACTGTTATGGTTGATGTTACATCATACGAAATAAATTATTATTCGTAATCAACAAAATACTTAGGCTAAAGTATCATGCCGGAAACGAGTACCGTTAAAAGTATAATATAAACTTCACACGTTCGTATAATTAGCTTGAACATTTAAACGATTTTGATCAGAAGATAAACGGAGTTCGCTTAAAGAAAACTTACGAGATATAAGAAATTGTATGAAACTCTTATGGTTGTGGTTCCATCATACGAAATAAATTATTATTCGTAATCAACGAAATACTTAGGCTAAAGTATCATGCCGGAAAGGAGTACCGTTAAAACTATATTAAAAACTTCATACGTTAGTATAAGTAGCTTAAACGTTTAAACGAGTTTGATTAGAAGATAAACGGAGTTCGCTTAAAGAAACTTACGAGAAATAAGAAATTGTATGAAACTCTTATGGTTATGGTTCCATCATACGAAATAAATTATCATTCGTAATAAACGAATTACTTAGGCTAAACTATCATGCCGGAAAGGAGTACCGTTAAAAGTATATTATAAACTTTACACGTTAGTATAATTAGCTTAAACTTTTAAACAAGTTTGATTAGAAGATAAATGGAGTTCATTTGAAGAAACTTAAGAGATATAAGAAATTGTTTAAAATTCTTATGGGTGTGGTATCATCATACAAAATAAATTAGTATTCGTAATAAACAAAATACCGAGGCTAAACTATCATGCCGGAAAGGAGTACCGTTAAAATTATATTATAAACTTCATTCGGTAGTATAATTTGCTTAAACCTTTCAACGAGTTTTATTATAGAAGATAAACGGAGTTCGTTTGAAGAAACTTACGAGATAGAAGAAATTGTATGAAACTGTTATGGTTGATGATGTTACATCATACGAAATAAATTATTATTCGTAATCAACAAAATACTTAGGCTAAAGTATCATGCCGGAAACGAGTACCGTTAAAAGTATAATATAAACTTCACACGTTCGTATAATTAGCTTGAACATTTAAACGATTTTGATTAGAAGATAAACGGAGTTCGCTTAAAGAAAACTTACGAGATATAAGAAATTGTATGAAACTCTTATGGTTGTGGTTCCATCATACGAAATAAATTATTATTCGTAATCAACGAAATACTTAGGCTAAAGTATCATGCCGGAAAGGAGTACCGTTAAAACTATATTAAAAACTTCATACGTTAGTATAAGTAGCTTAAACGTTTAAACGAGTTTGATTAGAAGATAAACGGAGTTCGCTTAAAGAAACTTACGAGAAATAAGAAATTGTATGAAACTCTTATGGTTATGGTTCCATCATACGAAATAAATTATCATTCGTAATAAACGAATTACTTAGGCTAAACTATCATGCCGGAAAGGAGTACCGTTAAAAGTATATTATAAACTTTATACGTTAGTATAATTAGCTTAAACTTTTAAACAAGTTTGATTAGAAGATAAATGGAGTTCATTTGAAGAAACTTAAGAGATATAAGAAATTGTTTAAAATTCTTATGGGTGTGGTATCATCACACGAAATAAATTATTACTCGTAATAAACGAAATACTTAGGCTAAAGTATTATGCCGGAAAAGTGTACCGTTAAAAGTATAATATAAACTTCACACGTTATTATAATTAGCTTGAACATTTAAACGATTTTAATTAGAAGATAAACGGAGTTCGCTTAAAGAAACTTACGAGATATAAGAAATTGTATGAAACTCTTATGGTTATGGTTCCATCATACGAAATAAATTATTATTCGAAATCAACGAAATACTTAGGCTAAAGTATCATGCCGAAAAGGAGTACCGTTAAAATTATATTAAAAACTTCATACGTTAGTATAATTAGCTTAAATGTTTAAACGAGTTTGATTAGAAGATAAACGGAGTTCGCTTAAAGAAACTTACGAGATATAAGAAATTGTATGAAACTCTTATGGTTATGGTTCCATCATACGAAATAAATTATTATTCGTAATCAACGAAATACTTAGGCTAAAGTATCATGCCGGAAAGGAGTACCGTTAAAATTATATTAAAAACTTCATACGTTAGTATAATTAGCTTAAACGTTTAAACGAGTTTGATTAGAAGATAAACGGAGTTCGCTTAAAGAAACTTAAGAGATATAAGAAATTGTATAAAATTTTTATGGGTGTGTTACCATTATACAAAATAAATTAGTATTCGTAATAAACAAAATACCGAGGCTAAACTATCATGCCGGAAAGGAGTACCGTTAAAATTATATTATAAACTTCATTCGGTAGTATAATTTGCTTAAACCTTTCAACGAGTTTTATTATAGAAGATAAACGGAGTTCGTTTGAAGAAACTTACGAGATAGAAGAAGTTGTATGAAACTGTTATGGTTGATGGTACATCATACGAAATAAATTATTATTCGTAATCAACAAAGTACTTAAGCTAAAGTATCACGCCGGAAACGAGTACCGTTAAAACTATATTAAATACTTCATACGTTAGTATAATTAGCTTGAATGTTTAAACGATTTTGATTAGAACATAAACGGAGTTCGCTTAAAGAAAACTTACGAGATATAAGAAATTGTATGAAACTCTTATGGTTGTGGTTCCATCATACGAAATAAATTATTATTCGTAATCAACGAAATACTTAGGCTAAAGTATCATGCCGGAAAGGAGTACCGTTAAAATTATATTAAAAACTTCATACGTTAGTATAATTAGCTTAAACGTTTAAACGAGTTTGATTAGAAGATAAACGGAGTTCGCTTAAAGAAACTTAAGAGATATAAGAAATTGTATAAAATTTTTATGGGTGTGTTACCATTATACAAAATAAATTAGTATTCGTAATAAACAAAATACCGAGGCTAAACTATCATGCCGGAAAGGAGTACCGTTAAAATTATATTATAAACTTCATTCGGTAGTATAATTTGCTTAAACCTTTCAACGAGTTTTATTATAGAAGATAAACGGAGTTCGTTTGAAGAAACTTACGAGATAGAAGAAGTTGTATGAAACTGTTATGGTTGATGGTACATCATACGAAATAAATTATTATTCGTAATCAACAAAGTACTTAAGCTAAAGTATCACGCCGGAAACGAGTACCGTTAAAACTATATTAAATACTTCATACGTTAGTATAATTAGCTTGAACATTTAAACGATTTTGATTAGAACATAAACGGAGTTCGCTTAAAGAAAACTTACGAGATATAAGAAATTGTATGAAACTCTTATGGTTGTGGTTCCATCATACGAAATAAATTATTATTCGTAATCAACGAAATACTTAGGCTAAAGTATCATGCCGGAAAGGAGTACCGTTAAAACTATATTAAAAACTTCATACGTTAGTATAAGTAGCTTAAACGTTTAAACGAGTTTGATTAGAAGATAAACGGAGTTCGCTTAAAGAAACTTAAGAGATATAAGAAATTGTATAAATTTTTTACGGGTGTGTTACCATTATACAAAATAAATTATTATTCGTAATAAACAAAATACTGAGGCTAAACTATCATGCCGGAAAGGAGTACCGTTAAAATTATATTATAAACTTCATTCGGTAGTATAATTTGCTTAAACCTTTCAACGAGTTTTATTATAGAAGATAAACGGAGTTCGTTTGAAGAAACTTACGAGATAGAAGAAATTGTATGAAACTGTTATGGTTGATGTTACATCATACGAAATAAATTATTATTCGTAATCAACAAAATACTTAGGCTAAAGTATCATGCCGGAAACGAGTACCGTTAAAAGTATAATATAAACTTCACACGTTCGTATAATTAGCTTGAACATTTAAACGATTTTGATTAGAAGATAAACGGAGTTCGCTTAAAGAAAACTTACGAGATATAAGAAATTGTATGAAACTCTTATGGTTGTGGTTCCATCATACGAAATAAATTATTATTCGTAATCAACGAAATACTTAGGCTAAAGTATCATGCCGGAAAGGAGTACCGTTAAAACTATATTAAAAACTTCATACGTTAGTATAAGTAGCTTAAACGTTTAAACGAGTTTGATTAGAAGATAAACGGAGTTCGCTTAAAGAAACTTACGAGATATAAGAAATTGTATGAAACTCTTATGGTTATGGTTCCATCATACGAAATAAATTATTATTCGAAATCAACGAAATACTTAGGCTAAAGTATCATGCCGAAAAGGAGTACCGTTAAAATTATATTAAAAACTTCATACGTTAGTATAATTAGCTTAAATGTTTAAACGAGTTTGATTAGAAGATAAACGGAGTTCGCTTAAAGAAACTTATGAGATATAAGAAATTGTATGAAACTCTTATGGTTATGGTTCCATCATACGAAATAAATTATTATTCGTAATCAACGAAATACTTAGGCTAAAGTATCATGCCGGAAAGGAGTACCGTTAAAATTATATTAAAAACTTCATACGTTAGTATAATTAGCTTAAACGTTTAAACGAGTTTGATTAGAAGATAAACGGAGTTCGCTTAAAGAAACTTAAGAGATATAAGAAATTGTATAAAATTTTTATGGGTGTGTTACCATTATACAAAATAAATTAGTATTCGTAATAAACAAAATACCGAGGCTAAACTATCATGCCGGAAAGGAGTACCGTTAAAATTATATTATAAACTTCATTCGGTAGTATAATTTGCTTAAACCTTTCAACGAGTTTTATTATAGAAGATAAACGGAGTTCGTTTGAAGAAACTTACGAGATAGAAGAAGTTGTATGAAACTGTTATGGTTGATGGTACATCATACGAAATAAATTATTATTCGTAATCAACAAAGTACTTAAGCTAAAGTATCACGCCGGAAACGAGTACCGTTAAAACTATATTAAATACTTCATACGTTAGTATAATTAGCTTGAATGTTTAAACGATTTTGATTAGAACATAAACGGAGTTCGCTTAAAGAAAACTTACGAGATATAAGAAATTGTATGAAACTCTTATGGTTGTGGTTCCATCATACGAAATAAATTATTATTCGTAATCAACGAAATACTTAGGCTAAAGTATCATGCCGGAAAGGAGTACCGTTAAAATTATATTAAAAACTTCATACGTTAGTATAATTAGCTTAAACGTTTAAACGAGTTTGATTAGAAGATAAACGGAGTTCGCTTAAAGAAACTTAAGAGATATAAGAAATTGTATAAAATTTTTATGGGTGTGTTACCATTATACAAAATAAATTAGTATTCGTAATAAACAAAATACCGAGGCTAAACTATCATGCCGGAAAGGAGTACCGTTAAAATTATATTATAAACTTCATTCGGTAGTATAATTTGCTTAAACCTTTCAACGAGTTTTATTATAGAAGATAAACGGAGTTCGTTTGAAGAAACTTACGAGATAGAAGAAGTTGTATGAAACTGTTATGGTTGATGGTACATCATACGAAATAAATTATTATTCGTAATCAACAAAGTACTTAAGCTAAAGTATCACGCCGGAAACGAGTACCGTTAAAACTATATTAAATACTTCATACGTTAGTATAATTAGCTTGAACATTTAAACGATTTTGATTAGAACATAAACGGAGTTCGCTTAAAGAAAACTTACGAGATATAAGAAATTGTATGAAACTCTTATGGTTGTGGTTCCATCATACGAAATAAATTATTATTCGTAATCAACGAAATACTTAGGCTAAAGTATCATGCCGGAAAGGAGTACCGTTAAAACTATATTAAAAACTTCATACGTTAGTATAAGTAGCTTAAACGTTTAAACGAGTTTGATTAGAAGATAAACGGAGTTCGCTTAAAGAAACTTAAGAGATATAAGAAATTGTATAAATTTTTTACGGGTGTGTTACCATTATACAAAATAAATTATTATTCGTAATAAACAAAATACTGAGGCTAAACTATCATGCCGGAAAGGAGTACCGTTAAAATTATATTATAAACTTCATTCGGTAGTATAATTTGCTTAAACCTTTCAACGAGTTTTATTATAGAAGATAAACGGAGTTCGTTTGAAGAAACTTACGAGATAGAAGAAATTGTATGAAACTGTTATGGTTGATGTTACATCATACGAAATAAATTATTATTCGTAATCAACAAAATACTTAGGCTAAAGTATCATGCCGGAAACGAGTACCGTTAAAAGTATAATATAAACTTCACACGTTCGTATAATTAGCTTGAACATTTAAACGATTTTGATTAGAAGATAAACGGAGTTCGCTTAAAGAAAACTTACGAGATATAAGAAATTGTATGAAACTCTTATGGTTGTGGTTCCATCATACGAAATAAATTATTATTCGTAATCAACGAAATACTTAGGCTAAAGTATCATGCCGGAAAGGAGTACCGTTAAAACTATATTAAAAACTTCATACGTTAGTATAAGTAGCTTAAACGTTTAAACGAGTTTGATTAGAAGATAAACGGAGTTCGCTTAAAGAAACTTACGAGAAATAAGAAATTGTATGAAACTCTTATGGTTATGGTTCCATCATACGAAATAAATTATTATTCGAAATCAACGAAATACTTAGGCTAAAGTATCATGCCGAAAAGGAGTACCGTTAAAATTATATTAAAAACTTCATACGTTAGTATAATTAGCTTAAATGTTTAAACGAGTTTGATTAGAAGATAAACGGAGTTCGCTTAAAGAAACTTATGAGATATAAGAAATTGTATGAAACTCTTATGGTTATGGTTCCATCATACGAAATAAATTATTATTCGTAATCAACGAAATACTTAGGCTAAAGTATCATGCCGGAAAGGAGTACCGTTAAAATTATATTAAAAACTTCATACGTTAGTATAATTAGCTTAAACGTTTAAACGAGTTTGATTAGAAGATAAACGGAGTTCGCTTAAAGAAACTTAAGAGATATAAGAAATTGTATAAAATTTTTATGGGTGTGTTACCATTATACAAAATAAATTAGTATTCGTAATAAACAAAATACCGAGGCTAAACTATCATGCCGGAAAGGAGTACCGTTAAAATTATATTATAAACTTCATTCGGTAGTATAATTTGCTTAAACCTTTCAACGAGTTTTATTATAGAAGATAAACGGAGTTCGTTTGAAGAAACTTACGAGATAGAAGAAGTTGTATGAAACTGTTATGGTTGATGGTACATCATACGAAATAAATTATTATTCGTAATCAACAAAGTACTTAAGCTAAAGTATCACGCCGGAAACGAGTACCGTTAAAACTATATTAAATACTTCATACGTTAGTATAATTAGCTTGAACATTTAAACGATTTTGATTAGAACATAAACGGAGTTCGCTTAAAGAAAACTTACGAGATATAAGAAATTGTATGAAACTCTTATGGTTGTGGTTCCATCATACGAAATAAATTATTATTCGTAATCAACGAAATACTTAGGCTAAAGTATCATGCCGGAAAGGAGTACCGTTAAAACTATATTAAAAACTTCATACATTAGTATAAGTAGCTTAAACGTTTAAACGAGTTTGATTAGAAGATAAACGGAGTTCGCTTAAAGAAACTTAAGAGATATAAGAAATTGTATAAATTTTTTACGGGTGTGTTACCATTATACAAAATAAATTATTATTCGTAATAAACAAAATACTGAGGCTAAACTATCATGCCGGAAAGGAGTACCGTTAAAATTATATTATAAACTTCATTCGGTAGTATAATTTGCTTAAACCTTTCAACGAGTTTTATTATAGAAGATAAACGGAGTTCGTTTGAAGAAACTTACGAGATAGAAGAAATTGTATGAAACTGTTATGGTTGATGTTACATCATACGAAATAAATTATTATTCGTAATCAACAAAATACTTAGGCTAAAGTATCATGCCGGAAACGAGTACCGTTAAAAGTATAATATAAACTTCACACGTTCGTATAATTAGCTTGAACATTTAAACGATTTTGATCAGAAGATAAACGGAGTTCGCTTAAAGAAAACTTACGAGATATAAGAAATTGTATGAAACTCTTATGGTTGTGGTTCCATCATACGAAATAAATTATTATTCGTAATCAACGAAATACTTAGGCTAAAGTATCATGCCGGAAAGGAGTACCGTTAAAACTATATTAAAAACTTCATACGTTAGTATAAGTAGCTTAAACGTTTAAACGAGTTTGATTAGAAGATAAACGGAGTTCGCTTAAAGAAACTTACGAGAAATAAGAAATTGTATGAAACTCTTATGGTTATGGTTCCATCATACGAAATAAATTATCATTCGTAATAAACGAATTACTTAGGCTAAACTATCATGCCGGAAAGGAGTACCGTTAAAAGTATATTATAAACTTTACACGTTAGTATAATTAGCTTAAACTTTTAAACAAGTTTGATTAGAAGATAAATGGAGTTCATTTGAAGAAACTTAAGAGATATAAGAAATTGTTTAAAATTCTTATGGGTGTGGTATCATCATACAAAATAAATTAGTATTCGTAATAAACAAAATACCGAGGCTAAACTATCATGCCGGAAAGGAGTACCGTTAAAATTATATTATAAACTTCATTCGGTAGTATAATTTGCTTAAACCTTTCAACGAGTTTTATTATAGAAGATAAACGGAGTTCGTTTGAAGAAACTTACGAGATAGAAGAAATTGTATGAAACTGTTATGGTTGATGATGTTACATCATACGAAATAAATTATTATTCGTAATCAACAAAATACTTAGGCTAAAGTATCATGCCGGAAACGAGTACCGTTAAAAGTATAATATAAACTTCACACGTTCGTATAATTAGCTTGAACATTTAAACGATTTTGATTAGAAGATAAACGGAGTTCGCTTAAAGAAAACTTACGAGATATAAGAAATTGTATGAAACTCTTATGGTTGTGGTTCCATCATACGAAATAAATTATTATTCGTAATCAACGAAATACTTAGGCTAAAGTATCATGCCGGAAAGGAGTACCGTTAAAACTATATTAAAAACTTCATACGTTAGTATAAGTAGCTTAAACGTTTAAACGAGTTTGATTAGAAGATAAACGGAGTTCGCTTAAAGAAACTTACGAGAAATAAGAAATTGTATGAAACTCTTATGGTTATGGTTCCATCATACGAAATAAATTATCATTCGTAATAAACGAATTACTTAGGCTAAACTATCATGCCGGAAAGGAGTACCGTTAAAAGTATATTATAAACTTTATACGTTAGTATAATTAGCTTAAACTTTTAAACAAGTTTGATTAGAAGATAAATGGAGTTCATTTGAAGAAACTTAAGAGATATAAGAAATTGTTTAAAATTCTTATGGGTGTGGTATCATCATACAAAATAAATTAGTATTCGTAATAAACAAAATACCGAGGCTAAACTATCATGCCGGAAAGGAGTACCGTTAAAATTATATTATAAACTTCATTCGGTAGTATAATTTGCTTAAACCTTTCAACGAGTTTTATTATAGAAGATAAACGGAGTTCGTTTGAAGAAACTTACGAGATAGAAGAAATTGTATGAAACTGTTATGGTTGATGATGTTACATCATACGAAATAAATTATTATTCGTAATCAACAAAATACTTAGGCTAAAGTATCATGCCGGAAACGAGTACTGTTAAAAGTATAATATAAACTTCACACGTTCGTATAATTAGCTTGAACATTTAAACGATTTTGATTAGAAGATAAACGGAGTTCGCTTAAGGAAAACTTACGAGATATAAGAAATTGTATGAAACTCTTATGGTTGTGGTTCCATCATACGAAATAAATTATTATTCGTAATCAACGAAATACTTAGGCTAAAGTATCATGCCGGAAAGGAGTACCGTTAAAACTATATTAAAAACTTCATACGTTAGTATAAGTAGCTTAAACGTTTAAACGAGTTTGATTAGAAGATAAACGGAGATCGCTTAAAGAAACTTACGAGAAATAAGAAATTGTATGAAACTCTTATAGTTATGGTTCCATCATACGAAATAAATTATCATTCGTAATAAACGAATTACTTAGGCTAACGTATCATGCCGGAAAGGAGTACCGTTAAAAGTATATTATAAACTTTATACGTTAGTATAATTAGCTTAAACTTTTAAACAAGTTTGATTAGAAGATAAATGGAGTTCATTTGAAGAAACTTAAGAGATATAAGAAATTGTTAAAATTCTTATGGGTGTGGTACCATCATACAAAATAAATTAGTATTCGTAATAAACAAAATACCGAGGCTAAACTATCATGCCGGAAAGGAGTACCGTTAAAATTATATTATAAACTTCATTCGGTAGTATAATTTGCTTAAACCTTTCAACGAGTTTTATTATAGAAGATAAACGGAGTTCGTTTGAAGAAACTTACGAGATAGAAGAAGTTGTATGAAACTGTTATGGTTGATGGTACATCATACGAAATAAATTATTATTCGTAATCAACAAAGTACTTAAGCTAAAGTATCACGCCGGAAACGAGTACCGTTAAAACTATATTAAATACTTCATACGTTAGTATAATTAGCTTGAACATTTAAACGATTTTGATTAGAACATAAACGGAGTTCGCTTAAAGAAAACTTACGAGATATAAGAAATTGTATGAAACTCTTATGGTTGTGGTTCCATCATACGAAATAAATTATTATTCGTAATCAACGAAATACTTAGGCTAAAGTATCATGCCGGAAAGGAGTACCGTTAAAACTATATTAAAAACTTCATACGTTAGTATAAGTAGCTTAAACGTTTAAACGAGTTTGATTAGAAGATAAACGGAGTTCGCTTAAAGAAACTTAAGAGATATAAGAAATTGTATAAATTTTTTATGGGTGTGTTACCATTATACAAAATAAATTATTATTCGTAATAAACAAAATACCGAGGCTAAACTATCATGCCGGAAAGGAGTACCGTTAAAATTATATTATAAACTTCATTCGGTAGTATAATTTGCTTAAACCTTTCAACGAGTTTTATTATAGAAGATAAACGGATTTCGTTTGAAGAAACTTACGAGATAGAAGAAATTGTATGAAACTGTTATGGTTGATGTTACATCATACGAAATAAATTATTATTCGTAATCAACAAAATACTTAGGCTAAAGTATCATGCCGGAAACGAGTACCGTTAAAAGTATAATATAAACTTCACACGTTCGTATAATTAGCTTGAACATTTAAACGATTTTGATTAGAAGATAAACGGAGTTCGCTTAAAGAAAACTTACGAGATATAAGAAATTGTATGAAACTCTTATGGTTGTGGTTCCATCATACGAAATAAATTATTATTCGTAATCAACGAAATACTTAGGCTAAAGTATCATGCCGGAAAGGAGAACCGTTAAAACTATATTAAAAACTTCATACGTTAGTATAAGTAGCTTAAACGTTTAAACGAGTTTGATTAGAAGATAAACGGAGTTCGCTTAAAGAAACTTACGAGAAATAAGAAATTGTATGAAACTCTTATGGTTATGGTTCCATCATACGAAATAAATTATCATTCGTAATAAACGAATTACTTAGGCTAAAGTATCATGCCGGAAAGGAGTACCGTTAAAAGTATATTATAAACTTTATACGTTAGTATAATTAGCTTAAACTTTTAAACAAGTTTGATTAGAAGATAAATGGAGTTCATTTGAAGAAACTTAAGAGATATAAGAAATTGTTAAAATTCTTATGGGTGTGGTACCATCATACAAAATAAATTAGTATTCGTAATAAACAAAATACCGAGGCTAAACTATCATGCCGGAAAGGAGTACCGTTAAAATTATATTATAAACTTCATTCGGTAGTATAATTTGCTTAAACCTTTCAACGAGTTTTATTATAGAAGATAAACGGAGTTCGTTTGAAGAAACTTACGAGATAGAAGAAATTGTATGAAACTGTTATGGTTGATGTTACATCATACGAAATAAATTATTATTCGTAATCAACAAAATACTTAGGCTAAAGTATCATGCCGGAAACGAGTACCGTTAAAAGTATAATATAAACTTCACACGTTCGTATAATTAGCTTGAACATTTAAACGATTTTGATTAGAAGATAAACGGAGTTCGCTTAAAGAAAACTTACGAGATATAAGAAATTGTATGAAACTCTTATGGTTGTGGTTCCATCATACGAAATAAATTATTATTCGTAATCAACGAAATACTTAGGCTAAAGTATCATGCCGGAAAGGAGTACCGTTAAAACTATATTAAAAACTTCATACGTTAGTATAAGTAGCTTAAACGTTTAAACGAGTTTGATTAGAAGATAAACGGAGTTCGCTTAAAGAAACTTACGAGAAATAAGAAATTGTATGAAACTCTTATGGTTATGGTTCCATCATACGAAATAAATTATCATTCGTAATAAACGAATTACTTAGGCTAAAGTATCATGCCGGAAAGTAGTACCGTTAAAAGTATATTATAAACTTTATACGTTAGTATAATTAGCTTAAACTTTTAAACAAGTTTGATTAGAAGATAAATGGAGTTCATTTGAAGAAACTTAAGAGATATAAGAAATTGTTTAAAATTCTTATGGGTGTGGTACCATCATACAAAATAAATTAGTATTCGTAATAAACAAAATACCGAGGCTAAACTATCATGCCGGAAAGGAGTACCGTTAAAATTATATTATAAACTTCATTCGGTAGTATAATTTGCTTAAACCTTTCAACGAGTTTTATTATAGAAGATAAACGGAGTTCGTTTGAAGAAACTTACGAGATAGAAGAAATTGTATGAAACTGTTATGGTTGATGTTACATCATACGAAATAAATTATTATTCGTAATCAACAAAATACTTAGGCTAAAGTATCATGCCGGAAACGAGTACCGTTAAAAGTATAATATAAACTTCACACGTTCGTATAATTAGCTTGAACATTTAAACGATTTTGATTAGAAGATAAACGGAGTTCGCTTAAAGAAAACTTACGAGATATAAGAAATTGTATGAAACTCTTATGGTTGTGGTTCCATCATACGAAATAAATTATTATTCGTAATCAAC
Organism: Chamaenerion angustifolium; assembly: GCA_946814005.1. NCBI lineage: Eukaryota > Viridiplantae > Streptophyta > Magnoliopsida > Myrtales > Onagraceae > Chamaenerion > Chamaenerion angustifolium. The sequence continues at coordinate 15,833,257 of OX328274.1, forward strand.
GAAATACTTAGGCTAAAGTATCATGCCGGAAAGGAGTACCGTTAAAACTATATTAAAAACTTCATACGTTAGTATAAGTAGCTTAAACGTTTAAACGAGTTTGATTAGAAGATAAACGGAGTTCGCTTAAAGAAACTTACGAGAAATAAGAAATTGTATGAAACTCTTATGGTTATGGTTCCATCATACGAAATAAATTATCATTCGTAATAAACGAATTACTTAGGCTAAAGTATCATGCCGGAAAGTAGTACCGTTAAAAGTATATTATAAACTTTATACGTTAGTATAATTAGCTTAAACTTTTAAACAAGTTTGATTAGAAGATAAATGGAGTTCATTTGAAGAAACTTAAGAGATATAAGAAATTGTTTAAAATTCTTATGGGTGTGGTACCATCATACAAAATAAATTAGTATTCGTAATAAACAAAATACCGAGGCTAAACTATCATGCCGGAAAGGAGTACCGTTAAAATTATATTATAAACTTCATTCGGTAGTATAATTTGCTTAAACCTTTCAACGAGTTTTATTATAGAAGATAAACGGAGTTCGTTTGAAGAAACTTACGAGATAGAAGAAATTGTATGAAACTGTTATGGTTGATGTTACATCATACGAAATAAATTATTATTCGTAATCAACAAAATACTTAGGCTAAAGTATCATGCCGGAAACGAGTACCGTTAAAAGTATAATATAAACTTCACACGTTAGTATAATTAGCTTGAACATTTAAACGATTTTGATTAGAAGATAAACGGAGTTCGCTTAAAGAAAACTTACGAGATATAAGAAATTGTATGAAACTCTTATGGTTGTGGTTCCATCATACGAAATAAATTATTATTCGTAATCAACGAAATACTTAGGCTAAAGTATCATGCCGGAAAGGAGTACCGTTAAAACTATATTAAAAACTTCATACGTTAGTATAAGTAGCTTAAACGTTTAAACGAGTTTGATTAGAAGATAAACGGAGTTCGCTTAAAGAAACTTACGAGAAATAAGAAATTGTATGAAACTCTTATGGTTATGGTTCCATCATACGAAATAAATTATCATTCGTAATAAACGAATTACTTAGGCTAAAGTATCATGCCGGAAAGTAGTACCGTTAAAAGTATATTATAAACTTTATACGTTAGTATAATTAGCTTAAACTTTTAAACAAGTTTGATTAGAAGATAAATGGAGTTCATTTGAAGAAACTTAAGAGATATAAGAAATTGTTTAAAATTCTTATGGGTGTGGTACCATCATACAAAATAAATTAGTATTCGTAATAAACAAAATACCGAGGCTAAACTATCATGCCGGAAAGGAGTACCGTTAAAATTATATTATAAACTTCATTCGGTAGTATAATTTGCTTAAACCTTTCAACGAGTTTTATTATAGAAGATAAACGGAGTTCGTTTGAAGAAACTTACGAGATAGAAGAAATTGTATGAAACTGTTATGGTTGATGTTACATCATACGAAATAAATTATTATTCGTAATCAACAAAATACTTAGGCTAAAGTATCATGCCGGAAACGAGTACCGTTAAAAGTATAATATAAACTTCACACGTTAGTATAATTAGCTTGAACATTTAAACGATTTTGATTAGAAGATAAACGGAGTTCGCTTAAAGAAAACTTACGAGATATAAGAAATTGTATGAAACTCTTATGGTTGTGGTTCCATCATACGAAATAAATTATTATTCGTAATCAACGAAATACTTAGGCTAAAGTATCATGCCGGAAAGGAGTACCGTTAAAACTATATTAAAAACTTCATACGTTAGTATAAGTAGCTTAAACGTTTAAACGAGTTTGATTAGAAGATAAACGGAGTTCGCTTAACGAAACTTACGAGAAATAAGAAATTGTATGAAACTCTTATGGTTATGGTTCCATCATACGAAATAAATTATCATTCGTAATAAACGAATTACTTAGGCTAAACTATCATGCCGGAAAGGAGTACCGTTAAAAGTATATTATAAACTTTATACGTTAGTATAATTAGCTTAAACTTTTAAACAAGTTTGATTAGAAGATAAATGGAGTTCATTTGAAGAAACTTAAGAGATATAAGAAATTGTTTAAAATTCTTATGGGTGTGGTACCATCATACAAAATAAATTAGTATTCGTAATAAACAAAATACCGAGGCTAAACTATCATGCCGGAAAGGAGTACCGTTAAAATTATATTATAAACTTCATTCGGTAGTATAATTTGCTTAAACCTTTCAACGAGTTTTATTATAGAAGATAAACGGAGTTCGTTTGAAGAAACTTACGAGATAGAAGAAATTGTATGAAACTGTTATGGTTGATGTTACATCATACGAAATAAATTATTATTCGTAATCAACAAAATACTTAGGCTAAAGTATCATGCCGGAAACGAGTACCGTTAAAAGTATAATATAAACTTCACACGTTCGTATAATTAGCTTGAACATTTAAACGATTTTGATTAGAAGATAAACGGAGTTCGCTTAAAGAAAACTTACGAGATATAAGAAATTGTATGAAACTCTTATGGTTGTGGTTCCATCATACGAAATAAATTATTATTCGTAATCAACGAAATACTTAGGCTAAAGTATCATGCCGGAAAGGAGTACCGTTAAAACTATATTAAAAACTTCATACGTTAGTATAAGTAGCTTAAACGTTTAAACGAGTTTGATTAGAAGATAAACGGAGTTCGCTTAAAGAAACTTAAGAGAAATAAGAAATTGTATGAAACTCTTATGGTTATGGTTCCATCATACGAAATAAATTATCATTCGTAATAAACGAATTACTTAGGCTAAAGTATCATGCCGGAAAGTAGTACCGTTAAAAGTATATTATAAACTTTATACGTTAGTATAATTAGCTTAAACTTTTAAACAAGTTTGATTAGAAGATAAATGGAGTTCATTTGAAGAAACTTAAGAGATATAAGAAATTGTTTAAAATTCTTATGGGTGTGGTACCATCATACAAAATAAATTAGTATTCGTAATAAACAAAATACCGAGGCTAAACTATCATGCCGGAAAGGAGTACCGTTAAAATTATATTATAAATTTCATTCGGTAGTATAATTTGCTTAAACCTTTCAACGAGTTTTATTATAGAAGATAAACGGAGTTCGTTTGAAGAAACTTACGAGATAGAAGAAATTGTATGAAACTGTTATGGTTGATGTTACATCATACGAAATAAATTATTATTCGTAATCAACAAAATACTTAGGCTAAAGTATCATGCCGGAAACGAGTACCGTTAAAAGTATAATATAAACTTCACACGTTCGTATAATTAGCTTGAACATTTAAACGATTTTGATTAGAAGATAAACGGAGTTCGCTTAAAGAAAACTTACGAGATATAAGAAATTGTATGAAACTCTTATGGTTGTGGTTCCATCATACGAAATAAATTATTATTCGTAATCAACGAAATACTTAGGCTAAAGTATCATGCCGGAAAGGAGTACCGTTAAAACTATATTAAAAACTTCATACGTTAGTATAAGTAGCTTAAACGTTTAAACGAGTTTGATTAGAAGATAAACGGAGTTCGCTTAAAGAAACTTACGAGAAATAAGAAATTGTATGAAACTCTTATGGTTATGGTTCCATCATACGAAATAAATTATCATTCGTAATAAACGAATTACTTAGGCTAAAGTATCATGCCGGAAAGTAGTACCGTTAAAAGTATATTATAAACTTTATACGTTAGTATAATTAGCTTAAACTTTTAAACAAGTTTGATTAGAAGATAAATGGAGTTCATTTGAAGAAACTTAAGAGATATAAGAAATTGTTTAAAATTCTTATGGGTGTGGTACCATCATACAAAATAAATTAGTATTCGTAATAAACAAAATACCGAGGCTAAACTATCATGCCGGAAAGGAGTACCGTTAAAATTATATTATAAACTTCATTCGGTAGTATAATTTGCTTAAACCTTTCAACGAGTTTTATTATAGAAGATAAACGGAGTTCGTTTGAAGAAACTTACGAGATAGAAGAAATTGTATGAAACTGTTATGGTTGATGTTACATCATACGAAATAAATTATTATTCGTAATCAACAAAATACTTAGGCTAAAGTATCATGCCGGAAACGAGTACCGTTAAAAGTATAATATAAACTTCACACGTTCGTATAATTAGCTTGAACATTTAAACGATTTTGATTAGAAGATAAACGGAGTTCGCTTAAAGAAAACTTACGAGATATAAGAAATTGTATGAAACTCTTATGGTTGTGGTTCCATCATACGAAATAAATTATTATTCGTAATCAACGAAATACTTAGGCTAAAGTATCATGCCGGAAAGGAGTACCGTTAAAACTATATTAAAAACTTCATACGTTAGTATAAGTAGCTTAAACATTTAAACGAGTTTGATTAGAAGATAAACGGAGTTCGCTTAAAGAAACTTAAGAGAAATAAGAAATTGTATGAAACTCTTATGGTTATGGTTCCATCATACGAAATAAATTATCATTCGTAATAAACGAATTACTTAGGCTAAAGTATCATGCCGGAAAGGAGTACCGTTAAAAGTATATTATAAACTTTATACGTTAGTATAATTAGCTTAAACTTTTGAACAAGTTTGATTAGAAGATAAATGGAGTTCATTTGAAGAAACTTAAGAGATATAAGAAATTGTTAAAATTCTTATGGGTGTGGTACCATCATACAAAATAAATTAGTATTCGTAATAAACAAAATACCGAGGCTAAACTATCATGCCGGAAAGGAGTACCGTTAAAATTATATTATAAACTTCATTCGGTAGTATAATTTGCTTAAACCTTTCAACGAGTTTTATTATAGAAGATAAACGGAGTTCGTTTGAAGAAACTTACGAGATAGAAGAAATTGTATGAAACTGTTATGGTTGATGTTACATCATACGAAATAAATTATTATTCGTAATCAACAAAATACTTAGGCTAAAGTATCATGCCGGAAACGAGTACCGTTAAAAGTATAATATAAACTTCACACGTTAGTATAATTAGCTTGAACATTTAAACGATTTTGATTAGAAGATAAACGGAGTTCGCTTAAAGAAAACTTACGAGATATAAGAAATTGTATGAAACTCTTATGGTTGTGGTTCCATCATACGAAATAAATTATTATTCGTAATCAACGAAATACTTAGGCTAAAGTATCATGCCGGAAAGGAGTACCGTTAAAACTATATTAAAAACTTCATACGTTAGTATAAGTAGCTTAAACGTTTAAACGAGTTTGATTAGAAGATAAACGGAGTTCGCTTAAAGAAACTTACGAGAAATAAGAAATTGTATGAAACTCTTATGGTTATGGTTCCATCATACGAAATAAATTATCATTCGTAATAAACGAATTACTTAGGCTAAAGTATCATGCCGGAAAGTAGTACCGTTAAAAGTATATTATAAACTTTATACGTTAGTATAATTAGCTTAAACTTTTAAACAAGTTTGATTAGAAGATAAATGGAGTTCATTTGAAGAAACTTAAGAGATATAAGAAATTGTTTAAAATTCTTATGGGTGTGGTACCATCATACAAAATAAATTAGTATTCGTAACAAACAAAATACCGAGGCTAAACTATCATGCCGGAAAGGAGTACCGTTAAAATTATATTATAAACTTCATTCGGTAGTATAATTTGCTTAAACCTTTCAACGAGTTTTATTATAGAAGATAAACGGAGTTCGTTTGAAGAAACTTACGAGATAAAAGAAATTGTATGAAACTGTTATGGTTGATGTTACATCATACGAAATAAATTATTATTCGTAATCAACAAAATACTTAGGCTAAAGTATCATGCCGGAAACGAGTACCGTTAAAAGTATAATATAAACTTCACACGTTAGTATAATTAGCTTGAACATTTAAACGATTTTGATTAGAAGATAAACGGAGTTCGCTTAAAGAAAACTTACGAGATATAAGAAATTGTATGAAACTCTTATGGTTGTGGTTCCATCATACGAAATAAATTATTATTCGTAATCAACGAAATACTTAGGCTAAAGTATCATGCCGGAAAGGAGTACCGTTAAAACTATATTAAAAACTTCATACGTTAGTATAAGTAGCTTAAACGTTTAAACGAGTTTGATTAGAAGATAAACGGAGTTCGCTTAACGAAACTTACGAGAAATAAGAAATTGTATGAAACTCTTATGGTTATGGTTCCATCATACGAAATAAATTATCATTCGTAATAAACGAATTACTTAGGCTAAACTATCATGCCGGAAAGTAGTACCGTTAAAAGTATATTATAAACTTTATACGTTAGTATAATTAGCTTAAACTTTTAAACAAGTTTGATTAGAAGATAAATGGAGTTCATTTGAAGAAACTTAAGAGATATAAGAAATTGTTTAAAATTCTTATGGGTGTGGTACCATCATACAAAATAAATTAGTATTCGTAATAAACAAAATACCGAGGCTAAACTATCATGCCGGAAAGGAGTACCGTTAAAATTATATTATAAACTTCATTCGGTAGTATAATTTGCTTAAACCTTTCAACGAGTTTTATTATAGAAGATAAACGGAGTTCGTTTGAAGAAACTTACGAGATAGAAGAAATTGTATGAAACTGTTATGGTTGATGTTACATCATACGAAATAAATTATTATTCGTAATCAACAAAATACTTAGGCTAAAGTATCATGCCGGAAACGAGTACCGTTAAAAGTATAATATAAACTTCACACGTTCGTATAATTAGCTTGAACATTTAAACGATTTTGATTAGAAGATAAACGGAGTTCGCTTAAAGAAAACTTACGAGATATAAGAAATTGTATGAAACTCTTATGGTTGTGGTTCCATCATACGAAATAAATTATTATTCGTAATCAACGAAATACTTAGGCTAAAGTATCATGCCGGAAAGGAGTACCGTTAAAACTATATTAAAAACTTCATACGTTAGTATAAGTAGCTTAAACGTTTAAACGAGTTTGATTAGAAGATAAACGGAGTTCGCTTAAAGAAACTTAAGAGAAATAAGAAATTGTATGAAACTCTTATGGTTATGGTTCCATCATACGAAATAAATTATCATTCGTAATAAACGAATTACTTAGGCTAAAGTATCATGCCGGAAAGGAGTACCGTTAAAAGTATATTATAAACTTTATACGTTAGTATAATTAGCTTAAACTTTTGAACAAGTTTGATTAGAAGATAAATGGAGTTCATTTGAAGAAACTTAAGAGATATAAGAAATTGTTAAAATTCTTATGGGTGTGGTACCATCATACAAAATAAATTAGTATTCGTAATAAACAAAATACCGAGGCTAAACTATCATGCCGGAAAGGAGTACCGTTAAAATTATATTATAAACTTCATTCGGTAGTATAATTTGCTTAAACCTTTCAACGAGTTTTATTATAGAAGATAAACGGAGTTCGTTTGAAGAAACTTACGAGATAGAAGAAATTGTATGAAACTGTTATGGTTGATGTTACATCATACGAAATAAATTATTATTCGTAATCAACAAAATACTTAGGCTAAAGTATCATGCCGGAAACGAGTACCGTTAAAAGTATAATATAAACTTCACACGTTAGTATAATTAGCTTGAACATTTAAACGATTTTGATTAGAAGATAAACGGAGTTCGCTTAAAGAAAACTTACGAGATATAAGAAATTGTATGAAACTCTTATGGTTGTGGTTCCATCATACGAAATAAATTATTATTCGTAATCAACGAAATACTTAGGCTAAAGTATCATGCCGGAAAGGAGTACCGTTAAAACTATATTAAAAACTTCATACGTTAGTATAAGTAGCTTAAACGTTTAAACGAGTTTGATTAGAAGATAAACGGAGTTCGCTTAAAGAAACTTACGAGAAATAAGAAATTGTATGAAACTCTTATGGTTATGGTTCCATCATACGAAATAAATTATCATTCGTAATAAACGAATTACTTAGGCTAAACTATCATGCCGGAAAGGAGTACCGTTAAAAGTATATTATAAACTTTATACGTTAGTATAATTAGCTTAAACTTTTAAACAAGTTTGATTAGAAGATAAATGGAGTTCATTTGAAGAAACTTAAGAGATATAAGAAATTGTTTAAAATTCTTATGGGTGTGGTACCATCATACAAAATAAATTAGTATTCGTAATAAACAAAATACCGAGGCTAAACTATCATGCCGGAAAGGAGTACCGTTAAAATTATATTATAAACTTCATTCGGTAGTATAATTTGCTTAAACCTTTCAACGAGTTTTATTATAGAAGATAAACGGAGTTCGTTTGAAGAAACTTACGAGATAGAAGAAATTGTATGAAACTGTTATGGTTGATGGTACATCATACGAAATAAATTATTATTCGTAATCAACAAAATACTTAGGCTAAAGTATCATGCCGGAAAGGAGTACCGTTAAAACTATATTAAAAACTTCATACGTTAGTATAAGTAGCTTAAACGTTTAAACGAGTTTGATTAGAAGATAAACGGAGTTCGCTTAAAGAAACTTACGAGGAATAAGAAATTGTATGAAACTCTTATGGTTATGGTTCCATCATACGAAATAAATTATCATTCGTAATAAACGAATTACTTAGGCTAAACTATCATGCCGGAAAGGAGTACCGTTAAAAGTATATTATAAACTTTATACGTTAGTATAATTAGCTTAAACTTTTAAACAAGTTTGATTAGAAGATAAATGGAGTTCATTTGAAGAAACTTAAGAGATATAAGAAATTGTTTAAAATTCTTATGGGTGTGGTACCATCATACAAAATAAATTAGTATTCGTAATAAACAAAATACCGAGGCTAAACTATCATGCCGGAAAGGAGTACCGTTAAAATTATATTATAAACTTCATTCGGTAGTATAATTTGCTTAAACCTTTCAACGAGTTTTATTATAGAAGATAAACGGAGTTCGTTTGAAGAAACTTACGAGATAGAAGAAATTGTATGAAACTGTTATGGTTGATGGTACATCATACGAAATAAAGTATTATTCGTAATCAACAAAATACTTAGGCTAAAGTATCATGCCGGAAAGGAGTACCGTTAAAACTATATTAAAAACTTCATACGTTAGTATAAGTAGCTTAAACGTTTAAACGAGTTTGATTAGAAGATAAACGGAGTTCGCTTAAAGAAACTTACGAGAAATAAGAAATTGTATGAAACTCTTATGGTTATGGTTCCATCATACGAAATAAATTATCATTCGTAATAAACGAATTACTTAGGCTAAACTATCATGCCGGAAAGTAGTACCGTTAAAAGTATATTATAAACTTTATACGTTAGTATAATTAGCTTAAACTTTTAAACAAGTTTGATTAGAAGATAAATGGAGTTCATTTGAAGAAACTTAAGAGATATAAGAAATTGTTTAAAATTCTTATGGGTGTGGTACCATCATACAAAATAAATTAGTATTCGTAATAAATAAAATACCGAGGCTAAACTATCATGCCGGAAAGGAGTACCGTTAAAATTATATTATAAACTTCATTCGGTAGTATAATTTGCTTAAACCTTTCAACGAGTTTTATTATAGAAGATAAACGGAGTTCGTTTGAAGAAACTTACGAGATAGAAGAAATTGTATGAAACTGTTATGGTTGATGTTACATCATACGAAATAAATTATTATTCGTAATCAACAAAATACTTAGGCTAAAGTATCATGCCGGAAACGAGTACCGTTAAAAGTATAATATAAACTTCACACGTTAGTATAATTAGCTTGAACATTTAAACGATTTTGATTAGAAGATAAACGGAGTTCGCTTAAAGAAAACTTACGAGATATAAGAAATTGTATGAAACTCTTATGGTTGTGGTTCCATCATACGAAATAAATTATTATTCGTAATCAACGAAATACTTAGGCTAAAGTATCATGCCGGAAAGGAGTACCGTTAAAACTATATTAAAAACTTCATACGTTAGTATAAGTAGCTTAAACGTTTAAACGAGTTTGATTAGAAGATAAACGGAGTTCGCTTAAAGAAACTTACGAGAAATAAGAAATTGTATGAAACTCTTATGGTTATGGTTCCATCATACGAAATAAATTATCATTCGTAATAAACGAATTACTTAGGCTAAACTATCATGCCGGAAAGGAGTACCGTTAAAAGTATATTATAAACTTTATACGTTAGTATAATTAGCTTAAACTTTTAAACAAGTTTGATTAGAAGATAAATGGAGTTCATTTGAAGAAACTTAAGAGATATCAGAAATTGTTTAAAATTCTTATGGGTGTGGTACCATCATACAAAATAAATTAGTATTCGTAATAAACAAAATACCGAGGCTAAACTATCATGCCGGAAAGGAGTACCGTTAAAATTATATTATAAACTTCATTCGGTAGTATAATTTGCTTAAACCTTTCAACGAGTTTTATTATAGAAGACAAACGGAGTTCGTTTGAAGAAACTTACGAGATAGAAGAAATTGTATGAAACTGTTATGGTTGATGTTACATCATACGAAATAAATTATTATTCGTAATCAACAAAATACTTAGGCTAAAGTATCATGCCGGAAACGAGTACCGTTAAAAGTATAATATAAACTTCACACGTTCGTATAATTAGCTTGAACATTTAAACGATTTTGATTAGAAGATAAACGGAGTTCGCTTAAAGAAAACTTACGAGATATAAGAAATTGTATGAAACTCTTATGGTTGTGGTTCCATCATACGAAATAAATTATTATTCGTAATCAACGAAATACTTAGGCTAAAGTATCATGCCGGAAAGGAGTACCGTTAAAACTATATTAAAAACTTCATACGTTAGTATAAGTAGCTTAAACGTTTAAACGAGTTTGATTAGAATATAAACGGAGTTCGCTTAAAGAAACTTACGAGAAATAAGAAATTGTATGAAACTCTTATGGTTATGGTTCCATCATACGAAATAAATTATCATTCGTAATAAACGAATTACTTAGGCTAAAGTATCATGCCGGAAAGGAGTACCGTTAAAAGTATATTATAAACTTTATACGTTAGTATAATTAGCTTAAACTTTTAAACAAGTTTGATTAGAAGATAAATGGAGTTCATTTGAAGAAACTTAAGAGATATAAGAAATTGTTAAAATTCTTATGGGTGTGGTACCATCATACAAAATAAATTAGTATTCGTAATAAACAAAATACCGAGGCTAAACTATCATGCCGGAAAGGAGTACCGTTAAAATTATATTATAAACTTCATTCGGTAGTATAATTTGCTTAAACCTTTCAACGAGTTTTATTATAGAAGATAAACGGAGTTCGTTTGAAGAAACTTACGAGATAGAAGAAATTGTATGAAACTGTTATGGTTGATGTTACATCATACGAAATAAATTATTATTCGTAATCAACAAAATACTTAGGCTAAAGTATCATGCCGGAAACGAGTACCGTTAAAAGTATAATATAAACTTCACACGTTAGTATAATTAGCTTGAACATTTAAACGATTTTGATTAGAAGATAAACGGAGTTCGCTTAAAGAAAACTTACGAGATATAAGAAATTGTATGAAACTCTTATGGTTGTGGTTCCATCATACGAAATAAATTATTATTCGTAATCAACGAAATACTTAGGCTAAAGTATCATGCCGGAAAGGAGTACCGTTAAAACTATATTAAAAACTTCATACGTTAGTATAAGTAGCTTAAACGTTTAAACGAGTTTGATTAGAAGATAAACGGAGTTCGCTTAAAGAAACTTACGAGAAATAAGAAATTGTATGAAACTCTTATGGTTATGGTTCCATCATACGAAATAAATTATCATTCGTAATAAACGAATTACTTAGGCTAAACTATCATGCCGGAAAGGAGTACCGTTAAAAGTATATTATAAACTTTATACGTTAGTATAATTAGCTTAAACTTTTAAACAAGTTTGATTAGAAGATAAATGGAGTTCATTTGAAGAAACTTAAGAGATATAAGAAATTGTTTAAAATTCTTATGGGTGTGGTACCATCATACAAAATAAATTAGTATTCGTAATAAACAAAATACCGAGGCTAAACTATCATGCCGGAAAGGAGTACCGTTAAAATTATATTATAAACTTCATTCGGTAGTATAATTTGCTTAAACCTTTCAACGAGTTTTATTATAGAAGATAAACGGAGTTCGTTTGAAGAAACTTACGAGATAGAAGAAATTGTATGAAACTGTTATGGTTGATGGTACATCATACGAAATAAATTATTATTCGTAATCAACAAAATACTTAGGCTAAAGTATCATGCCGGAAAGGAGTACCGTTAAAACTATATTAAAAACTTCATACGTTAGTATAAGTAGCTTAAACGTTTAAACGAGTTTGATTAGAAGATAAACGGAGTTCGCTTAAAGAAACTTACGAGGAATAAGAAATTGTATGAAACTCTTATGGTTATGGTTCCATCATACGAAATAAATTATCATTCGTAATAAACGAATTACTTAGGCTAAACTATCATGCCGGAAAGGAGTACCGTTAAAAGTATATTATAAACTTTATACGTTAGTATAATTAGCTTAAACTTTTAAACAAGTTTGATTAGAAGATAAATGGAGTTCATTTGAAGAAACTTAAGAGATATAAGAAATTGTTTAAAATTCTTATGGGTGTGGTACCATCATACAAAATAAATTAGTATTCGTAATAAACAAAATACCGAGGCTAAACTATCATGCCGGAAAGGAGTACCGTTAAAATTATATTATAAACTTCATTCGGTAGTATAATTTGCTTAAACCTTTCAACGAGTTTTATTATAGAAGATAAACGGAGTTCGTTTGAAGAAACTTACGAGATAGAAGAAATTGTATGAAACTGTTATGGTTGATGGTACATCATACGAAATAAAGTATTATTCGTAATCAACAAAATACTTAGGCTAAAGTATCATGCCGGAAAGGAGTACCGTTAAAACTATATTAAAAACTTCATACGTTAGTATAAGTAGCTTAAACGTTTAAACGAGTTTGATTAGAAGATAAACGGAGTTCGCTTAAAGAAACTTACGAGAAATAAGAAATTGTATGAAACTCTTATGGTTATGGTTCCATCATACGAAATAAATTATCATTCGTAATAAACGAATTACTTAGGCTAAACTATCATGCCGGAAAGTAGTACCGTTAAAAGTATATTATAAACTTTATACGTTAGTATAATTAGCTTAAACTTTTAAACAAGTTTGATTAGAAGATAAATGGAGTTCATTTGAAGAAACTTAAGAGATATAAGAAATTGTTTAAAATTCTTATGGGTGTGGTACCATCATACAAAATAAATTAGTATTCGTAATAAATAAAATACCGAGGCTAAACTATCATGCCGGAAAGGAGTACCGTTAAAATTATATTATAAACTTCATTCGGTAGTATAATTTGCTTAAACCTTTCAACGAGTTTTATTATAGAAGATAAACGGAGTTCGTTTGAAGAAACTTACGAGATAGAAGAAATTGTATGAAACTGTTATGGTTGATGTTACATCATACGAAATAAATTATTATTCGTAATCAACAAAATACTTAGGCTAAAGTATCATGCCGGAAACGAGTACCGTTAAAAGTATAATATAAACTTCACACGTTAGTATAATTAGCTTGAACATTTAAACGATTTTGATTAGAAGATAAACGGAGTTCGCTTAAAGAAAACTTACGAGATATAAGAAATTGTATGAAACTCTTATGGTTGTGGTTCCATCATACGAAATAAATTATTATTCGTAATCAACGAAATACTTAGGCTAAAGTATCATGCCGGAAAGGAGTACCGTTAAAACTATATTAAAAACTTCATACGTTAGTATAAGTAGCTTAAACGTTTAAACGAGTTTGATTAGAAGATAAACGGAGTTCGCTTAAAGAAACTTACGAGAAATAAGAAATTGTATGAAACTCTTATGGTTATGGTTCCATCATACGAAATAAATTATCATTCGTAATAAACGAATTACTTAGGCTAAACTATCATGCCGGAAAGGAGTACCGTTAAAAGTATATTATAAACTTTATACGTTAGTATAATTAGCTTAAACTTTTAAACAAGTTTGATTAGAAGATAAATGGAGTTCATTTGAAGAAACTTAAGAGATATCAGAAATTGTTTAAAATTCTTATGGGTGTGGTACCATCATACAAAATAAATTAGTATTCGTAATAAACAAAATACCGAGGCTAAACTATCATGCCGGAAAGGAGTACCGTTAAAATTATATTATAAACTTCATTCGGTAGTATAATTTGCTTAAACCTTTCAACGAGTTTTATTATAGAAGACAAACGGAGTTCGTTTGAAGAAACTTACGAGATAGAAGAAATTGTATGAAACTGTTATGGTTGATGTTACATCATACGAAATAAATTATTATTCGTAATCAACAAAATACTTAGGCTAAAGTATCATGCCGGAAACGAGTACCGTTAAAAGTATAATATAAACTTCACACGTTCGTATAATTAGCTTGAACATTTAAACGATTTTGATTAGAAGATAAACGGAGTTCGCTTAAAGAAAACTTACGAGATATAAGAAATTGTATGAAACTCTTATGGTTGTGGTTCCATCATACGAAATAAATTATTATTCGTAATCAACGAAATACTTAGGCTAAAGTATCATGCCGGAAAGGAGTACCGTTAAAACTATATTAAAAACTTCATACGTTAGTATAAGTAGCTTAAACGTTTAAACGAGTTTGATTAGAATATAAACGGAGTTCGCTTAAAGAAACTTACGAGAAATAAGAAATTGTATGAAACTCTTATGGTTATGGTTCCATCATACGAAATAAATTATCATTCGTAATAAACGAATTACTTAGGCTAAAGTATCATGCCGGAAAGGAGTACCGTTAAAAGTATATTATAAACTTTATACGTTAGTATAATTAGCTTAAACTTTTAAACAAGTTTGATTAGAAGATAAATGGAGTTCATTTGAAGAAACTTAAGAGATATAAGAAATTGTTAAAATTCTTATGGGTGTGGTACCATCATACAAAATAAATTAGTATTCGTAATAAACAAAATACCGAGGCTAAACTATCATGCCGGAAAGGAGTACCGTTAAAATTATATTATAAACTTCATTCGGTAGTATAATTTGCTTAAACCTTTCAACGAGTTTTATTATAGAAGATAAACGGAGTTCGTTTGAAGAAACTTACGAGATAGAAGAAATTGTATGAAACTGTTATGGTTGATGTTACATCATACGAAATAAATTATTATTCGTAATCAACAAAATACTTAGGCTAAAGTATCAAGCCGGAAACGAGTACCGTTAAAAGTATAATATAAACTTCACACGTTAGTATAATTAGCTTGAACATTTAAACGATTTTGATTAGAAGATAAACGGAGTTCGCTTAAAGAAAACTTACGAGATATAAGAAATTGTATGAAACTCTTATGGTTGTGGTTCCATCATACGAAATAAATTATTATTCGTAATCAACGAAATACTTAGGCTAAAGTATCATGCCGGAAAGGAGTACCGTTAAAACTATATTAAAAACTTCATACGTTAGTATAAGTAGCTTAAACGTTTAAACGAGTTTGATTAGAAGATAAACGGAGTTCGCTTAAAGAAACTTACGAGAAATAAGAAATTGTATGAAACTCTTATGGTTATGGTTCCATCATACGAAATAAATTATCATTCGTAATAAACGAATTACTTAGGCTAAAGTATCATGCCGGAAAGGAGTACCGTTAAAAGTATATTATAAACTTTATACGTTAGTATAATTAGCTTAAACTTTTAAACAAGTTTGATTAGAAGATAAATGGAGTTCATTTGAAGAAACTTAAGAGATATAAGAAATTGTTTAAAATTCTTATGGGTGTGGTACCATCATACAAAATAAATTAGTATTCGTAATAAACAAAATACCGAGGCTAAACTATCATGCCGGAAAGGAGTACCGTTAAAATTATATTATAAACTTCATTCGGTAGTATAATTTGCTTAAACCTTTCAACGAGTTTTATTATAGAAGATAAACGGAGTTCGTTTGAAGAAACTTACGAGATAGAAGAAATTGTATGAAACTGTTATGGTTGATGGTACATCATACGAAATAAATTATTATTCGTAATCAACAAAGTACTTAAGCTAAAGTATCACGCCGGAAACGAGGTCCGTTAAAACTATATTAAAAACTTCATACGTTAGTATAATTAGCTTGAACATTTAAACGATTTTGATTAGAAGATAAACGGAGTTCGCTTAAAGAAAACTTACGAGATATAAGAAATTGTATGAAACTCTTATGGTTGTGGTTCCATCATACGAAATAAATTATTATTCGTAATAACCGAAATACTTAGGCTAAAGTATCATGCCGGAAAGGAGTACCGTTAAAACTATATTAAAAACTTCATACGTTAGTATAAGTAGCTTAAAAGTTTAAACGAGTTTGATTAGAAGATAAACGGAGTTCGCTTAAAGAAACTTACGAGAAATTAGAAATTGTATGAAACTCTTATGGTTATGGTTCCATCATACGAAATAAATTATCATTCGTAATAAACGAATTACTTAGGCTAAAGTATCATGCCGGAAAGGAGTACCGTTAAAAGTATATTATAAACTTTATACGTTAGTATAATTAGCTTAAACTTTTAAACAAGTTTGATTAGAAGATAAATGGAGTTCATTTGAAGAAACTTAAGAGATATAAGAAATTGTTTAAAATTCTTATGGGTGTGGTACCATCATACAAAATAAATTAGTATTCGTAATAAACAAAATACCGAGGCTAAACTATCATGCCGGAAAGGAGTACCGTTAAAATTATATTATAAACTTCATTCGGTAGTATAATTTGCTTAAACCTTTCAACGAGTTTTATTATAGAAGATAAACGGAGTTCGTTTGAAGAAACTTACGAGATAGAAGAAATTGTATGAAACTGTTATGGTTGATGGTACATCATACGAAATAAATTATTATTCGTAATCAACAAAGTACTTAAGCTAAAGTATCACGCCGGAAACGAGGTCCGTTAAAACTATATTAAAAACTTCATACGTTAGTATAATTAGCTTGAACATTTAAACGATTTTGATTAGAAGATAAACGGAGTTCGCTTAAAGAAAACTTACGAGATATAAGAAATTGTATGAAACTCTTATGGTTGTGGTTCCATCATACGAAATAAATTATTATTCGTAATAACCGAAATACTTAGGCTAAAGTATCATGCCGGAAAGGAGTACCGTTAAAACTATATTAAAAACTTCATACGTTAGTATAAGTAGCTTAAACGTTTAAACGAGTTTGATTAGAAGATAAACGGAGTTCGCTTAAAGAAACTTACGAGAAATAAGAAATTGTATGAAACTCTTATGGTTATGGTTCCATCATACGAAATAAATTATCATTCGTAATAAACGAATTACTTAGGCTAAAGTATCATGCCGGAAAGGAGTACCGTTAAAAGTATATTATAAACTTTATACGTTAGTATAATTAGCTTAAACTTTTAAACAAGTTTGATTAGAAGATAAATGGAGTTCATTTGAAGAAACTTAAGAGATATAAGAAATTGTTTAAAATTCTTATGGGTGTGGTACCATCATACAAAATAAATTAGTATTCGTAATAAACAAAATACCGAGGCTAAACTATCATGCCGGAAAGGAGTACCGTTAAAATTATATTATAAACTTCATTCGGTAGTATAATTTGCTTAAACCTTTCAACGAGTTTTATTATAGAAGATAAACGGAGTTCGTTTGAAGAAACTTACGAGATAGAAGAAATTGTATGAAACTGTTATGGTTGATGGTACATCATACGAAATAAATTATTATTCGTAATCAACAAAGTACTTAAGCTAAAGTATCACGCCGGAAACGAGGTCCGTTAAAACTATATTAAAAACTTCATACGTTAGTATAATTAGCTTGAACATTTAAACGATTTTGATTAGAAGATAAACGGAGTTCGCTTAAAGAAAACTTACGAGATATAAGAAATTGTATGAAACTCTTATGGTTGTGGTTCCATCATACGAAATAAATTATTATTCGTAATAACCGAAATACTTAGGCTAAAGTATCATGCCGGAAAGGAGTACCGTTAAAACTATATTAAAAACTTCATACGTTAGTATAAGTAGCTTAAACGTTTAAACGAGTTTGATTAGAAGATAAACGGAGTTCGCTTAAAGAAACTTACGAGAAATTAGAAATTGTATGAAACTCTTATGGTTATGGTTCCATCATACGAAATAAATTATCATTCGTAATAAACGAATTACTTAGGCTAAAGTATCATGCCGGAAAGGAGTACCGTTAAAAGTATATTATAAACTTTATACGTTAGTATAATTAGCTTAAACTTTTAAACAAGTTTGATTAGAAGATAAATGGAGTTCATTTGAAGAAACTTAAGAGATATAAGAAATTGTTTAAAATTCTTATGGGTGTGGTACCATCATACAAAATAAATTAGTATTCGTAATAAACAAAATACCGAGGCTAAACTATCATGCCGGAAAGGAGTACCGTTAAAATTATATTATAAACTTCATTCGGTAGTATAATTTGCTTAAACCTTTCAACGAGTTTTATTATAGAAGATAAACGGAGTTCGTTTGAAGAAACTTACGAGATAGAAGAAATTGTATGAAACTGTTATGGTTGATGGTACATCATACGAAATAAATTATTATTCGTAATCAACAAAGTACTTAAGCTAAAGTATCACGCCGGAAACGAGGTCCGTTAAAACTATATTAAAAACTTCATACGTTAGTATAATTAGCTTGAACATTTAAACGATTTTGATTAGAAGATAAACGGAGTTCGCTTAAAGAAAACTTACGAGATATAAGAAATTGTATGAAACTCTTATGGTTGTGGTTCCATCATACGAAATAAATTATTATTCGTAATAACCGAAATACTTAGGCTAAAGTATCATGCCGGAAAGGAGTACCGTTAAAACTATATTAAAAACTTCATACGTTAGTATAAGTAGCTTAAACGTTTAAACGAGTTTGATTAGAAGATAAACGGAGTTCGCTTAAAGAAACTTACGAGAAATAAGAAATTGTATGAAACTCTTATGGTTATGGTTCCATCATACGAAATAAATTATCATTCGTAATAAACGAATTACTTAGGCTAAACTATCATGCCGGAAAGGAGTACCGTTAAAAGTATATTATAAACTTTATACGTTAGTATAATTAGCTTAAACTTTTAAACAAGTTTGATTAGAAGATAAATGGAGTTCATTTGAAGAAACTTAAGAGATATAAGAAATTGTTTAAAATTCTTATGGGTGTGGTACCATCATACAAAATAAATTAGTATTCGTAATAAACAAAATACCGAGGCTAAACTATCATGCCGGAAAGGAGTACCGTTAAAATTATATTATAAACTTCATTCGGTAGTATAATTTGCTTAAACCTTTCAACGAGTTTTATTATAGAAGATAAACGGAGTTCGTTTGAAGAAACTTACGAGATAGAAGAAATTGTATGAAACTGTTATGGTTGATGGTACATCATACGAAATAAATTATTATTCGTAATCAACAAAGTACTTAAGCTAAAGTATCACGCCGGAAACGAGGTCCGTTAAAACTATATTAAAAACTTCATACGTTAGTATAATTAGCTTGAACATTTAAACGATTTTGATTAGAAGATAAACGGAGTTCGCTTAAAGAAAACTTACGAGATATAAGAAATTGTATGAAACTCTTATGGTTGTGGTTCCATCATACGAAATAAATTATTATTCGTAATAACCGAAATACTTAGGCTAAAGTATCATGCCGGAAAGGAGTACCGTTAAAACTATATTAAAAACTTCATACGTTAGTATAAGTAGCTTAAACGTTTAAACGAGTTTGATTAGAAGATAAACGGAGTTCGCTTAAAGAAACTTACGAGAAATAAGAAATTGTATGAAACTCTTATGGTTATGGTTCCATCATACGAAATAAATTATCATTCGTAATAAACGAATTACTTAGGCTAAACTATCATGCCGGAAAGGAGTACCGTTAAAAGTATATTATAAACTTTATACGTTAGTATAATTAGCTTAAACTTTTAAACAAGTTTGATTAGAAGATAAATGGAGTTCATTTGAAGAAACTTAAGAGATATAAGAAATTGTTTAAAATTCTTATGGGTGTGGTACCATCATACAAAATAAATTAGTATTCGTAATAAACAAAATACCGAGGCTAAACTATCATGCCGGAAAGGAGTACCGTTAAAATTATATTATAAACTTCATTCGGTAGTATAATTTGCTTAAACCTTTCAACGAGTTTTATTATAGAAGATAAACGGAGTTCGTTTGAAGAAACTTACGAGATAGAAGAAATTGTATGAAACTGTTATGGTTGATGGTACATCATACGAAATAAATTATTATTCGTAATCAACAAAGTACTTAAGCTAAAGTATCACGCCGGAAACGAGTACCGTTAAAACTATATTAAAAACTTCATACGTTAGTATAATTAGCTTGAACATTTAAACGATTTTGATTAGAAGATAAACGGAGTTCGCTTAAAGAAAACTTACGAGATATAAGAAATTGTATGAAACTCTTATGGTTGTGGTTCCATCATACGAAATAAATTATTATTCGTAATCAACGAAATACTTAGGCTAAAGTATCATGCCGGAAAGGAGTACCGTTAAAACTATATTAAAAACTTCATACGTTAGTATAAGTAGCTTAAACGTTTAAACGAGTTTGATTAGAAGATAAACGGAGTTCGCTTAAAGAAACTTACGAGAAATAAGAAATTGTATGAAACTCTTATGGTTATGGTTCCATCATACGAAATAAATTATCATTCGTAATAAACGAATTACTTAGGCTAAACTATCATGCCGGAAAGGAGTACCGTTAAAAGTATATTATAAACTTTATACGTTAGTATAATTAGCTTAAACTTTTAAACAAGTTTGATTAGAAGATAAATGGAGTTCATTTGAAGAAACTTAAGAGATATAAGAAATTGTTTAAAATTCTTATGGGTGTGGTACCATCATACAAAATAAATTAGTATTCGTAATAAACAAAATACCGAGGCTAAACTATCATGCCGGAAAGGAGTACCGTTAAAATTATATTATAAACTTCATTCGGTAGTATAATTTGCTTAAACCTTTCAACGAGTTTTATTATAGAAGATAAACGGAGTTCGTTTGAAGAAACTTACGAGATAGAAGAAATTGTATGAAACTGTTATGGTTGATGGTACATCATACGAAATAAATTATTATTCGTAATCAACAAAGTACTTAAGCTAAAGTATCACGCCGGAAACGAGTACCGTTAAAACTATATTAAAAACTTCATACGTTAGTATAATTAGCTTGAACATTTAAACGATTTTGATTAGAAGATAAACGGAGTTCGCTTAAAGAAAACTTACGAGATATAAGAAATTGTATGAAACTCTTATGGTTGTGGTTCCATCATACGAAATAAATTATTATTCGTAATCAACGAAATACTTAGGCTAAAGTATCATGCCGGAAAGGAGTACCGTTAAAACTATATTAAAAACTTCATACGTTAGTATAAGTAGCTTAAACGTTTAAACGAGTTTGATTAGAAGATAAACGGAGTTCGCTTAAAGAAACTTACGAGAAATAAGAAATTGTATGAAACTCTTATGGTTATGGTTCCATCATACGAAATAAATTATCATTCGTAATAAACGAATTACTTAGGCTAAAGTATCATGCCGGAAAGTAGTACCGTTAAAAGTATATTATAAACTTTATACTTTAGTATAATTAGCTTAAACTTTTAAACAAGTTTGATTAGAAGATAAATGGAGTTCATTTGAAGAAACTTAAGAGATATAAGAAATTGTTTAAAATTCTTATGGGTGTGGTACCATCATACAAAATAAATTAGTATTCGTAATAAACAAAATACCGAGGCTAAACTATCATGCCGGAAAGGAGTACCGTTAAAATTATATTATAAACTTCATTCGGTAGTATAATTTGCTTAAACCTTTCAACGAGTTTTATTATAGAAGATAAACGGAGTTCGTTTGAAGAAACTTACGAGATAGAAGAAATTGTATGAAACTGTTATGGTTGATGGTACATCATACGAAATAAATTATTATTCGTAATCAACAAAGTACTTAAGCTAAAGTATCACGCCGGAAACGAGTACCGTTAAAACTATATTAAAAACTTCATACGTTAGTATAATTAGCTTAAAATTTTAAATGAGTTTGATTGGAAGATAAACGGAGTTCGTTTAAAGAAACTTACGAGATATAAGAAATTGTATGAAACTCTTATGGTTGTGGTTCCATCATACAAAATAAATTATTACTCGTATTCAACGAAATACTTAGGCTAAAGTATCATGCTGGAAAGGAGTACCGTTAAAAGTATATTAAAAACTTCATACGTTAGTATAATTAGCTTAAACGTTTAAACGAGTTTGATTAGAAAATAAACGGAGTTCGCTTAAAGAAACTTACGAGATATAAGAAATTGTATGAAACTCTTATGGTTATGGTTCCATCATACGAAATAAATTATTATTCGAAATCAACGAAATACTTAGGCTAAAGTATCATGCCGAAAAGGAGTACCGTTAAAATTATTTTAAAAACTTCATACGTTAGTATAATTAGCTTAAATGTTTAAACGAGTTTGATTAGAAGATAAACGGAGTTCGCTTAAAGAAACTTACGAGATATAAGAAATTGTATGAAACACTTATGGTTATGGTTCCATCATACGAAATAAATTATTATTCGTAATCAACGAAATACTTAGGCTAAAGTATCAAGTCGGAAAGGAGTACCGTTAAAATTATATTAAAAACTTCATACGTTAGTATAAGTAGCTTAAACGTTTAAACGAGTTTGATTAGAAGATAAACAGAGTTCGCTTAAAGAAACTTAAGAGATATAAGAAATTGTATAAAATTTTTATGGGTGTGTTACCATTATACAAAATAAATTAGTATTCGTAATAAACAAAATACCGAGGCTAAAGTATCATGCCGGAAAGGGGTACCGTTAAAATTATATTATAAACTTCATTCGTTAGTATAATTTGCTTAAACCTTTCAACGAGTTTTATTATAGAAGTTAAACGGAGTTCGTTTGAAGAAACTTACGAGATAGAAGAAATTGTATGAAACTCTTATGGGTGTGGTACCATCACACGAAATAAATTATTACTCGAAATAAACGAAGTACTTAGGCTAAAGTATTATGCCGGAAAAGTGTACCGTAAAAAGTATAATATAAACTTCACAAGTTATTATAATTAGCTTGAACATTTAAACGATTTTGATTAGAAGATAAACGGAGTTCGCTTAAAGAAACTTACGAGATGTAAGAAATGTATGAAACTCTTATTATGGTTATGGTTCCATCATACGAAATAAATTATCATTCGTATTAAACGTAATACTTAGGATAAAGTATCATACCGGAAAGGTGTACCGTTAAAAGTATATTATAAACTTCATACGTTAGTATAATTAGCTTAAACTTTTAAACAAGTTTGATTAGAAGATAAATGGAGTTCATTTGAAGAAACTTAAGAGATATAAGAAATTGTTTAAAATTCTTATGGGTGTGGTACCATCATACAAAATAAATTAGTATTCGTAATAAACAAAATACCGAGGTTAAACTATCATGCCGGAAAGGAGTACCGTTAAAATTATATTATAAACTTCATTCGGTAGTATAATTTGCTTAAACCTTTCAACGAGTTTTATTATAGAAGATAAACGGAGTTCGTTTGAAGAAACTTACGAGATAGAAGAAATTGTATGAAACTGTTATGGTTGATGGTACATCATACGAAATAAATTATTATTCGTAATCAACAAAATACTTAAGCTAAAGTATCACGCCGGAAACGAGTACCGTTAAAACTATATTAAAAACTTCATACGTTAGTATAATTAGCTTAAAATTTTAAACGAGTTTGATTGGAAGATAAACGGAGGTCGTTTAAAGAAACTTACGAGATATAAGAAATTGTATGAAGCTCTTATGGTTGTGGTTCCATCATACGAAATAAATTATTATTCGTATTCAACGAAATACTTAGGCTAAAGTATCATGCTGGAAAGGAGTACCGTTAAAAGTATATTAAAAACTTCATACGTTAGTATAATTAGCTTAAACGTGTAAACGAGTTTGATTAGAAGATAAACGGAGTTCGCTTAAAGAAACTTACGAGAAATAAGAAATTGTATGAAACTCTTATGGTTATGGTTCCATCATACGAAATAAATTATCATTCGTAATAAACGAATTACTTAGGCTAAAGTATCATGCCGGAAAGTAGTACCGTTAAAAGTATATTATAAACTTTATACTTTAGTATAATTAGCTTAAACTTTTAAACAAGTTTGATTAGAAGATAAATGGAGTTCATTTGAAGAAACTTAAGAGATATAAGAAATTGTTTAAAATTCTTATGGGTGTGGTACCATCATACAAAATAAATTAGTATTCGTAATAAACAAAATACCGAGGCTAAGCTATCATGCCGGAAAGGAGTACCGTTAAAATTATATTATAAACTTCATTCGGTAGTATAATTTGCTTAAACCTTTCAACGAGTTTTATTATAGAAGATAAACGGAGTTCGTTTGAAGAAACTTACGAGATAGAAGAAATTGTATGAAACTGTTATGGTTGATGGTACATCATACGAAATAAATTATTATTCGTAATCAACAAAGTACTTAAGCTAAAGTATCACGCCGGAAACGAGTACCGTTAAAACTATATTAAAAACTTCATACGTTAGTATAATTAGCTTAAAATTTTAAATGAGTTTGATTGGAAGATAAACGGAGTTCGTTTAAAGAAACTTACGAGATATAAGAAATTGTATGAAACTCTTATGGTTGTGGTTCCATCATACAAAATAAATTATTACTCGTATTCAACGAAATACTTAGGCTAAAGTATCATGCTGGAAAGGAGTACCGTTAAAAGTATATTAAAAACTTCATACGTTAGTATAATTAGCTTAAACGTTTAAACGAGTTTGATTAGAAAATAAACGGAGTTCGCTTAAAGAAACTTACGAGATATAAGAAATTGTATGAAACTCTTATGGTTATGGTTCCATCATACGAAATAAATTATTATTCGAAATCAACGAAATACTTAGGCTAAAGTATCATGCCGAAAAGGAGTACCGTTAAAATTATTTTAAAAACTTCATACGTTAGTATAATTAGCTTAAATGTTTAAACGAGTTTGATTAGAAGATAAACGGAGTTCGCTTAAAGAAACTTACGAGATATAAGAAATTGTATGAAACACTTATGGTTATGGTTCCATCATACGAAATAAATTATTATTCGTAATCAACGAAATACTTAGGCTAAAGTATCATGCCGGAAAGGAGTACCGTTAAAATTATATTAAAAACTTCATACGTTAGTATAAGTAGCTTAAACGTTTAAACGAGTTTGATTAGAAGATAAATAGAGTTCGCTTAAAGAAACTTAAGAGATATAAGAAATTGTATAAAATTTTTATGGGTGTGTTACCATTATACAAAATAAATTAGTATTCGTAATAAACAAAATACCGAGGCTAAAGTATCATGCCGGAAAGGGGTACCGTTAAAATTATATTATAAACTTCATTCGTTAGTATAATTTGCTTAAACCTTTCAACGAGTTTTATTATAGAAGTTAAACGGAGTTCGTTTGAAGAAACTTACGAGATAGAAGAAATTGTATGAAACTCTTATGGGTGTGGTACCTTCACACGAAATAAATTATTACTCGAAATAAACGAAGTACTTAGGCTAAAGTATTATGCCGGAAAAGTGTACCGTAAAAAGTATAATATAAACTTCACAAGTTATTATAATTAGCTTGAACATTTAAACGATTTTGATTAGAAGATAAACGGAGTTCGCTTAAAGAAACTTACGAGATGTAAGAAATGTATGAAACTCTTATTATGGTTATGGTTCCATCATACGAAATAAATTATCATTAGTATTAAACGTAATACTTAGGATAAAGTATCATACCGGAAAGGTGTACCGTTAAAAGTATATTATAAACTTCATACGTTAGTATAATTAGCTTAAACTTTTAAACAAGTTTGATTAGAAGATAAATGGAGTTCATTTGAAGAAACTTAAGAGATATAAGAAATTGTTTAAAATTCTTATGGGTGTGGTACCATCATACAAAATAAATTAGTATTCGTAATAAACAAAATACCGAGGTTAAACTATCATGCCGGAAAGGAGTACCGTTAAAATTATATTATAAACTTCATTCGGTAGTATAATTTGCTTAAACCTTTCAACGAGTTTTATTATAGAAGATAAACGGAGTTCGTTTGAAGAAACTTACGAGATAGAAGAAATTGTATGAAACTGTTATGGTTGATGGTACATCATACGAAATAAATTATTATTCGTAATCAACAAAATACTTAAGCTAAAGTATCACGCCGGAAACGAGTACCGTTAAAACTATATTAAAAACTTCATACGTTAGTATAATTAGCTTAAAATTTTAAACGAGTTTGATTGGAAGATAAACGGAGTTCGTTTAAAGAAACTTACGAGATATAAGAAATTGTATGAAGCTCTTATGGTTGTGGTTCCATCATACGAAATAAATTATTATTCGTATTCAACGAAATACTTAGGCTAAAGTATCATGCTGGAAAGGAGTACCGTTAAAAGTATATTAAAAACTTCATACGTTAGTATAATTAGCTTAAACGTGTAAACGAGTTTGATTAGAAGATAAACGGAGTTCGCTTAAAGAAACTTACGAGAAATAAGAAATTGTATGAAACTCTTATGGTTATGGTTCCATCATACGAAATAAATTATCATTCGTAATAAACGAATTACTTAGGCTAAAGTATCATGCCGGAAAGTAGTACCGTTAAAAGTATATTATAAACTTTATACTTTAGTATAATTAGCTTAAACTTTTAAACAAGTTTGATTAGAAGATAAATGGAGTTCATTTGAAGAAACTTAAGAGATATAAGAAATTGTTTAAAATTCTTATGGGTGTGGTACCATCATACAAAATAAATTAGTATTCGTAATAAACAAAATACCGAGGCTAAACTATCATGCCGGAAAGGAGTACCGTTAAAATTATATTATAAACTTCATTCGGTAGTATAATTTGCTTAAACCTTTCAACGAGTTTTATTATAGAAGATAAACGGAGTTCGTTTGAAGAAACTTACGAGATAGAAGAAATTGTATGAAACTGTTATGGTTGATGGTACATCATACGAAATAAATTATTATTCGTAATCAACAAAGTACTTAAGCTAAAGTATCACGCCGGAAACGAGTACCGTTAAAACTATATTAAAAACTTCATACGTTAGTATAATTAGCTTAAAATTTTAAATGAGTTTGATTGGAAGATAAACGGAGTTCGTTTAAAGAAACTTACGAGATATAAGAAATTATATGAAACTCTTATGGTTGTGGTTCCATCATACAAAATAAATTATTACTCGTATTCAACGAAATACTTAGGCTAAAGTATCATGCTGGAAAGGAGTACCGTTAAAAGTATATTAAAAACTTCATACGTTAGTATAATTAGCTTAAACGTTTAAACGAGTTTGATTAGAAAATAAACGGAGTTCGCTTAAAGAAACTTACGAGATATAAGAAATTGTATGAAACTCTTATGGTTATGGTTCCATCATACGAAATAAATTATTATTCGAAATCAACGAAATACTTAGGCTAAAGTATCATGCCGAAAAGGAGTACCGTTAAAATTATTTTAAAAACTTCATACGTTAGTATAATTAGCTTAAATGTTTAAACGAGTTTGATTAGAAGATAAACGGAGTTCGCTTAAAGAAACTTACGAGATATAAGAAATTGTATGAAACACTTATGGTTATGGTTCCATCATACGAAATAAATTATTATTCGTAATCAACGAAATACTTAGGCTAAAGTATCATGCCGGAAAGGAGTACCGTTAAAATTATATTAAAAACTTCATACGTTAGTATAAGTAGCTTAAACGTTTAAACGAGTTTGATTAGAAGATAAACAGAGTTCGCTTAAAGAAACTTAAGAGATATAAGAAATTGTATAAAATTTTTATGGGTGTGTTACCATTATACAAAATAAATTAGTATTCGTAATAAACAAAATACCGAGGCTAAAGTATCATGCCGGAAAGGGGTACCGTTAAAATTATATTATAAACTTCATTCGTTAGTATAATTTGCTTAAACCTTTCAACGAGTTTTATTATAGAAGTTAAACGGAGTTCGTTTGAAGAAACTTACGAGATAGAAGAAATTGTATGAAACTCTTATGGGTGTGGTACCATCACACGAAATAAATTATTACTCGTAATAAACGAAGTACTTAGGCTAAAGTATTATGCCGGAAAAGTGTACCGTAAAAAGTATAATATAAACTTCACAAGTTATTATAATTAGCTTGAACATTTAAACGATTTTGATTAGAAGATAAACGGAGTTCGCTTAAAGAAACTTACGAGATGTAAGAAATGTATGAAACTCTTATGGTTATGGTTCCATCATACGAAATAAATTATCATTCGTATTAAACGTAATACTTAGGATAAAGTATCATACCGGAAAGGTGTACCGTTAAAAGTATATTATAAACTTCATACGTTAGTATAATTAGCTTAAACTTTTAAACAAGTTTGATTAGAAGATAAATGGAGTTCATTTGAAGAAACTTAAGAGATATAAGAAATTGTTTAAAATTCTTATGGGTGTGGTACCATCATACAAAATAAATTAGTATTCTTAATAAACAAAATACCGAGGCTAAACTATCATGCCGGAAAGGAGTACCGTTAAAATTATATTATAAACTTCATTCGGTAGTATAATTTGCTTAAACCTTTCAACGAGTTTTATTATAGAAGATAAACGGAGTTCGTTTGAAGAAACTTACGAGATAGAAGAAATTGTATGAAACTGTTATGGTTGATGGTACATCATACGAAATAAATTATTATTCGTAATCAACAAAATACTTAAGCTAAAGTATCACGCCGGAAACGAGTACCGTTAAAACTATATTAAAAACTTCATACGTTAGTATAATTAGCTTAAAATTTTAAACGAGTTTGATTGGAAGATAAACGGAGTTCGTTTAAAGAAACTTACGAGATATAAGAAATTGTATGAAGCTCTTATGGTTGTGGTTCCATCATACGAAATAAATTATTATTCGTATTCAACGAAATACTTAGGCTAAAGTATCATACTGGAAAGGAGTACCGTTAAAAGTATATTAAAAACTTCATACGTTAGTATAATTAGCTTGAACGTTTAAACGAGTTTGATTAGAAAATAAACGGAGTTCGCTTAAAGAAACTTACGAGATATAAGAAATTGTATGAAACTCTTACGGTTATGGTTCTATCATACGAAATAAATTATTATTCGAAATCAACGAAATACTTAGGCTAAAGTATCATGCCGAAAAGGAGTACCGTTAAAATTATATTAAAAACTTCATACATTAGTATAATTAGCTTAAACTTTTAAACGAGTTTGAATAGAAGATAAACGGAGTTCGTTTAAAGAAACTTACGAGATATAAGAAATTGTATGAAGCTCTTATGGTTGTGGTTCCATCATACGAAATTAATTATTATTCGTATTCAACGAAATACTTAGGCTAAAGTATCATGCTGGAAAGGAGTACCGTTAAAAGTATATTATAAACTTCATCCGTTAGTATAATTAGCTTAAACGTGTAAACGAGTTTGATTAGAAAATAAACGGAGTTCGCTTAAAGAAACTTACGAGATATAAGAAATTGTATGAAACTCTTACGGTTATGGTTCCATCATACGAAATAAATTATTATTCGAAATCAACGAAATACTTAGGCTAAAGTATCATGCCGAAAAGGAGTACCGTTAAAATTATATTAAAAATTTCATACGTTAGTATAATTAGCTTAAATGTTTAAACGAGTTTGATTAGAAGATAAACGGAGTTCGCTTAAAGAAACTTACGAGATATAAGAAATTGTATGAAACTCTTATGGTTATGGTTCCATCATACGAAATAAATTATTATTCGTAATAAACGAAATACTTAGGCTAAAGTATCATGCCGGAAAGGAGTACCGTTAAAATTATATTAAAAACTTCATACGTTAGTATAAGTAGCTTAAACGTTTAAACGAGTTTGATTAGAAGATAAACGGAGTTCGCTTAAAGAAACTTAAGAGATATAAGAAATTGTGTAAAATTTTTATGGGTGTGTTACCATTATACAAAATAAATTAGTATTCGTAATAAACAAAATACCGAGGCTAAAGTATCATCCCGGAAAGGGGTACCGTTAAAATTATATTATAAACTTCATTCGTTAATATAATTTGCTTAAACCTTTCAACGAGTTTTATTATAGAAGTTAAACGGAGTTCGTTTAAAGAAACTTACGAGATAGAAGAAATTGTATGAAACTCTTATGGGTGTGGTACAATCACACGAAAAAAATTATTACTCGTAATAAACGAAATACTTAGGCTAAAGTATTATGCCGGAAAAGTGTACCGTTAAAAGTATAATATAAACTTCACAAGTTATTATAATTAGCTTGAACATTTAAACGATTTTGATTAGAAGATAAACAGAGTTCGCTTAAAGAAACTTACGAGATGTAAGAAATGTATGAAACTCTTATGGTTATGGTTCCATCATACGAAATAAATTATCATTCGTATTAAACGTAATACTTAGGATAAAGTATCATACCGGAAAGGTGTACCCTTAAAAGTATATTATAAACTTCATACGTTAGTATAATTAGCTTTAACTTTTAAACAAGTTTGATTAGAAGATAAATGGAGTTCATTTTAAGAAACTTAAGAGATATAAGAAATTGTTTAAAATTCTTATGGGTGTGGTACCATCATACAAAATAAATTAGTATTCGTAATAAACAAAATACCGAGGCTAAACTATCATGCCGGAAAGGAGTACCGTTAAAATTATATTATAAACTTCATTCGGTAGTATAATTTGCTTAAACCTTTCAACGAGTTTTATTATAGAAGATAAACGGAGTTCGTTTGAAGAAACTTACGAGATAGAAGAAATTGTATGAAACTGTTATGGTTGATGTTACATCATACGAAATAAATTATTATTCGTAATCAACAAAATACTTAGGCTAAAGTATCATGCCGGAAACGAGTACCGTTAAAAGTATAATATAAACTTCACACGTTCGTATAATTAGCTTGAACATTTAAACGATTTTGATTAGAAGATAAACGGAGTTCGCTTAAAGAAAACTTACGAGATATAAGAAATTGTATGAAACTCTTATGGTTGTGGTTCCATCATACGAAATAAATTATTATTCGTAATCAACGAAATACTTAGGCTAAAGTATCATGCCGGAAAGGAGTACCGTTAAAACTATATTAAAAACTTAATACGTTAGTATAAGTAGCTTAAACGTTTAAACGAGTTTGATTAGAAGATAAACGGAGTTCGCTTAAAGAAACTTACGAGAAATAAGAAATTGTATGAAACTCTTATGGTTATGGTTCCATCATACGAAATAAATTATTATTCGTAATCAACAAAATACTTAAGCTAAAGTATCACGCCGGAAACGAGTACCGTTAAAACTATATTAAAAACTTCATACGTTAGTATAATTAGCTTAAAATTTTAAACGAGTTTGATTGGAAGATAAACGTAGTTCGTTTAAAGAAACTTACGAGATATAAGAAATTGTATGAAGCTCTTATGGTTGTGGTTCCATCATACGAAATAAATTATTATTCGTAATCAACGAAATACTTAGGCTAAAGTATCATGCCGGAAAGGAGTACCGTTAAAACTATATTAAAAACTTCATACGTTAGTATAAGTAGCTTAAACGTTTAAACGAGTTTGATTAGAAGATAAACGGAGTTCGCTTAAAGAAACTTACGAGAAATAAGAAATTGTATGAAACTCTTATGGTTATGGTTCCATCATACGAAATAAATTATTATTCGTAATCAACAAAATACTTAAGCTAAAGTATCACGCCGGAAACGAGTACCGTTAAAACTATATTAAAAACTTCATACGTTAGTATAATTAGCTTAAAATTTTAAACGAGTTTGATTGGAAGATAAACGAAGTTCGTTTAAAGAAACTTACGAGATATAAGAAATTGTATGAAGCTCTTATGGTTGTGGTTCCATCATACGAAATAAATTATTATTCGTATTCAACGAAATACTTAGGCTAAAGTATCATGCTGGAAAGGAGTACCGTTAAAAGTATATTATAAACTTCATACGTTAGTATAATTAGCTTAAACGTGTAAACGAGTTTGATTAGAAAATAAACGGAGTTCGCTTAAAGAAACTTACGAGATATAAGAAATTGTATGAAACTCTTACGGTTATGGTTCCATCATACGAAATAAATTATTACTCGAAATCAACGAAATACTTAGGCTAAAGTATCATGCCGAAAAGGAGTACCGTTAAAATTATATTAAAAATTTCATACGTTAGTATAATTAGCTTAAATGTTTAAACGAGTTTGATTAGAAGATAAACGGAGTTCGCTTAAAGAAACTTACGAGATATAAGAAATTGTATGAAACTCTTATGGTTATGGTTCCATCATACGAAATAAATTATTATTCGTAATAAACGAAATACTTAGGCTAAAGTATCATGCCGGAATGGAGTACCGTTAAAATTATATTAAAAACTTCATACGTTAGTATAAGTAGCTTAAACGTTTAAACGAGTTTGATTAGAAGATAAACGGAGTTCGCTTAAAGAAACTTAAGAGATATAAGAAATTGTGTAAAATTTTTATGGGTGTGTTACCATTATACAAAATAAATTAGTATTCGTAATAAACAAAATACCGAGGCTAAAGTATCATCCCGGAAAGGGGTACCGTTAAAATTATATTATAAACTTCATTCGTTAATATAATTTGCTTAAACCTTTCAACGAGTTTTATTATAGAAGTTAAACGGAGTTCGTTTGAAGAAACTTACGAGATAGAAGAAATTGTATGAAACTCTTATGGGTGTGGTACAATCACACGAAAAAAATTATTACTCGTAATAAACGAAATACTTAGGCTAAAGTATTATGCCGGAAAAGTGTACCGTTAAAAGTATAATATAAACTTCACAAGTTATTATAATTAGCTTGAACATTTAAACGATTTTGATTAGAAGATAAACAGAGTTCGCTTAAAGAAACTTACGAGATGTAAGAAATGTATGAAACTCTTATGGTTATGGTTCCATCATACGAAATAAATTATCATTCGTATTAAACGTAATACTTAGGATAAAGTATCATACCGGAAAGGTGTACCGTTAAAAGTATATTATAAACTTCATACGTTAGTATAATTAGCTTTAACTTTTAAACAAGTTTGATTAGAAGATAAATGGAGTTCATTTTAAGAAACTTAAGAGATATAAGAAATTGTTTAAAATTCTTATGGGTGTGGTACCATCATACAAAATAAATTAGTATTCGTAATAAACAAAATACCGAGGCTAAACTATCATGCCGGAAAGGAGTACCGTTAAAATTATATTATAAACTTCATTCGGTAGTATAATTTGCTTAAACCTTTCAACGAGTTTTATTATAGAAGATAAACGGAGTTCGTTTGAAGAAACTTACGAGATAGAAGAAATTGTATGAAACTGTTATGGTTGATGTTACATCATACGAAATAAATTATTATTCGTAATCAACAAAATACTTAGGCTAAAGTATCATGCCGGAAACGAGTACCGTTAAAAGTTTAATATAAACTTCACACGTTCGTATAATTAGCTTGAACATTTAAACGATTTTGATTAGAAGATAAACGGAGTTCGCTTAAAGAAAACTTACGAGATATAAGAAATTGTATGAAACTCTTATGGTTGTGGTTTCATCATACGAAATAAATTATTATTCGTAATCAACGAAATACTTAGGCTAAAGTATCATGCCGGAAAGGAGTACCGTTAAAACTATATTAAAAACTTAATACGTTAGTATAAGTAGCTTAAACGTTTAAACGAGTTTGATTAGAAGATAAACGGAGTTCGCTTAAAGAAACTTACGAGAAATAAGAAATTGTATGAAACTCTTATGGTTATGGTTCCATCATACGAAATAAATTATTATTCGTAATCAACAAAATACTTAAGCTAAAGTATCACGCCGGAAACGAGTACCGTTAAAACTATATTAAAAACTTCATACGTTAGTATAATTAGCTTAAAATTTTAAACGAGTTTGATTGGAAGATAAACGGAGTTCGTTTAAAGAAACTTACGAGATATAAGAAATTGTATGAAGCTCTTATGGTTGTGGTTCCATCATACGAAATAAATTATTATTCGTAATCAACGAAATACTTAGGCTAAAGTATCATGCCGGAAAGGAGTACCGTTAAAACTATATTAAAAACTTCATACGTTAGTATAAGTAGCTTAAACGTTTAAACGAGTTTGATTAGAAGATAAACGGAGTTCGCTTAAAGAAACTTACGAGAAATAAGAAATTGTATGAAACTCTTATGGTTATGGTTCCATCATACGAAATAAATTATTATTCGTAATCAACAAAATACTTAAGCTAAAGTATCACGCCGGAAACGAGTACCGTTAAAACTATATTAAAAACTTCATACGTTAGTATAATTAGCTTAAAATTTTAAACGAGTTTGATTGGAAGATAAACGAAGTTCGTTTAAAGAAACTTACGAGATATAAGAAATTGTATGAAGCTCTTATGGTTGTGGTTCCATCATACGAAATAAATTATTATTCGTATTCAACGAAATACTTAGGCTAAAGTATCATGCTGGAAAGGAGTACCGTTAAAAGTATATTATAAACTTCATACGTTAGTATAATTAGCTTAAACGTGTAAACGAGTTTGATTAGAAAATAAACGGAGTTCGCTTAAAGAAACTTACGAGATATAAGAAATTGTATGAAACTCTTACGGTTATGGTTCCATCATACGAAATAAATTATTATTCGAAATCAACGAAATACTTAGGCTAAAGTATCATGCCGAAAAGGAGTACCGTTAAAATTATATTAAAAATTTCATACGTTAGTATAATTAGCTTAAATGTTTAAACGAGTTTGATTAGAAGATAAACGGAGTTCGCTTAAAGAAACTTACGAGATATAAGAAATTGTATGAAACTCTTATGGTTATGGTTCCATCATACGAAATAAATTATTATTCGTAATAAACGAAATACTTAGGCTAAAGTATCATGCCGGAATGGAGTACCGTTAAAATTATATTAAAAACTTCATACGTTAGTATAAGTAGCTTAAACGTTTAAACGAGTTTGATTAGAAGATAAACGGAGTTCGCTTAAAGAAACTTAAGAGATATAAGAAATTGTGTAAAATTTTTATGGGTGTGTTACCATTATACAAAATAAATTAGTATTCGTAATAAACAAAATACCGAGGCTAAAGTATCATCCCGGAAAGGGGTACCGTTAAAATTATATTATAAACTTCATTCGTTAATATAATTTGCTTAAACCTTTCAACGAGTTTTATTATAGAAGTTAAACGGAGTTCGTTTGAAGAAACTTACGAGATAGAAGAAATTGTATGAAACTCTTATGGGTGTGGTACAATCACACGAAAAAAATTATTACTCGTAATAAACGAAATACTTAGGCTAAAGTATTATGCCGGAAAAGTGTACCGTTAAAAGTATAATATAAACTTCACACGTTATTATAATTAGCTTGAACATTTAAACGATTTTGATTAGAAGATAAACTGAGTTCGCTTAAAGAAACTTATGAGATGTAAGAAATGTATGAAACTCTTATGGTTATGGTTCCATCATACGAAATAAATTATCATTCGTATTAAACGTAATACTTAGGATAAAGTATCATACCGGAAAGGTGTACCGTTAAAAGTATATTATAAACTTCATACGTTAGTATAATTAGCTTAAACTTTTAAACAAGTTTGATTAGAAGATAAATGGAGTTCATTTGAAGAAACTTAAGAGATATAAGAAATTGTTTAAAATTCTTATGGGTGTGGTACCATCATACAAAATAAATTAGTATTCGTAATAAACAAAATACCGAGGCTAAACTATCATGCCGGAAAGGAGTACCGTTAAAATTATATTATAAACTTCATTCGGTAGTATAATTTGCTTAAACCTTTCAACGAGTTTTATTATAGAAGATAAACGGAGTTCGTTTGAAGAAACTTACGAGATAGAAGAAATTGTATGAAACTGTTATGGTTGATGTTACATCATACGAAATAAATGATTATTCGTAATCAACAAAATACTTAGGCTAAAGTATCATGCCGGAAACGAGTACCGTTAAAAGTATAATATAAACTTCACACGTTCGTATAATTAGCTTAAACATTTAAACGATTTTGATTAGAAGATAAACGGAGTTCGCTTAAAGAAAACTTACGAGATATAAGAAATTGTATGAAACTCTTATGGTTGTGGTTCCATCATACGAAATAAATTATTATTCGTAATCAACGAAATACTTAGGCTAAAGTATCATGCCGGAAAGAAGTACCGTTAAAACTATATTAAAAACTTCATACGTTAGTATAAGTAGCTTAAACGTTTAAACGAGTTTGATTAGAAGATAAACGGAGTTCGCTTAAAGAAACTTACGAGAAATAAGAAATTGTATGAAACTCTTATGGTTATGGTTCCATCATACGAAATAAATTATTATTCGTAATCAACAAAATACTTAAGCTAAAGTATCACGCCGGAAACGAGTACCGTTAAAACTATATTAAAAACTTCATACGTTAGTATAATTAGCTTAAAATTTTAAACGAGTTTGATTGTAAGATAAACGGAGTTCGTTTAAAGAAACTTACGAGATATAAGAAATTGTATGAAGCTCTTATGGTTGTGGTTCCATCATACGAAATAAATTATTATTCGTATTCAACGAAATACTTAGGCTAAAGTATCATGCTGGAAAGGAGTACCGTTAAAAGTATATTAAAAACTTCATACGTTAGTATAATTAGCTTAAACGTTTAAACGAGTTTGATTAGAAAATAAACGGAGTTCGCTTAAAGAAACTTACGAGATATAAGAAATTGTATGAAACACTTACGGTTATGGTTCCATCATACGAAATAAATTATTATTCGAAATCAACGAAATACTTAGGCTAAAGTATCATGCCGAAAAGGAGTACCGTTAAAATTATATTAAAAATTTCATACGTTAGTATAATTAGCTTAAATGTTTAAACGAGTTTGATTAGAAGATAAACGGAGTTCGCTTAAAGAAACTTACGAGATATAAGAAATTGTATGAAACTCTTATGGTTATGGTTCCATCATACGAAATAAATTATTATTCGTAATAAACGAAATACTTAGGCTAAAGTATCATGCCGGAAAGGAGTACCGTTAAAATTATATTAAAAACTTCATACGTTAGTATAAGTAGCTTAAACGTTTAAACGAGTTTGATTAGAAGATAAACGGAGTTCGCTTAAAGAAACTTAAGAGATATAAGAAATTGTGTAAAATTTTTATGGGTGTGTTACCATTATACAAAATAAATTAGTATTCGTAATAAACAAAATACCGAGGCTAAAGTATCATCCCGGAAAGGGGTACCGTTAAAATTATATTATAAACTTCATTCGTTAATATAATTTGCTTAAACCTTTCAACGAGTTTTATTATAGAAGTTAAACGGAGTTCGTTTGAAGAAACTTACGAGATAGAAGAAATTGTATGAAACTCTTATGGGTGTGGTACAATGACACGAAAAAAATTATTACTCGTAATAAACGAAATACTTAGGCTAAAGTATTATGCCGGAAAAGTGTACCGTTAAAAGTATAATATAAACTTCACACGTTATTATAATTAGCTTGAACATTTAAACGATTTTGATTAGAAGATAAACTGAGTTCGCTTAAAGAAACTTACGAGATGTAATAAATGTATGAAACTCTTATGGTTATGGTTCCATCATACGAAATAAATTATCATTCGTAATAAACGAATTACTTAGGCTAAAGTATCATGCCGGAAAGGAGTACCGTTAAAATTATATTAAAAACTTCATACGTTAGTATAATTAGCTTAAACGTTTAAACGAGTTTGATTAGAAGATAAACGGAGTTCGCTTAAAGATACTTACGAGATATAAGAAATTGTATGAAACTCTTATGGTTATGGTTCCATCATACGAAATAAATTATCATTCGTAATAAACGAAATACTTAGGATAAAGTATCATACCGGAAAGGTGTACCGTTAAAAGTATATTATAAACTTCATACGTTAGTATAATTAGCTTAAACTTTTAAACAAGTTTGATTAGAAGATAAATGGAGTTCATTTGAAGAAACTTAAGATATATAAGAAATTGTTTAAAATTCTTATGGGTGTGGTACCATCACACAAAATAAATTAGTATTCGTAATAAACAAAATACCGAGGCTAAACTATCATGCCGGAAAGGAGTACCGTTAAAATTATATTATAAACTTCATTCGGTAGTATAATTTGCTTAAACCTTTCAACGAGTTTTATTATAGAAGATAAACGGAGTTCGTTTGAAGAAACTTACGAGATAGAAGAAATTGTATGAAACTGTTATGGTTGACGTTACATCATACGAAATAAATTATTATTCGTAATCAACAAAATACTTAGGCTAAAGTATCATGCCGGAAACGAGTACCGTTAAAAGTATAATATAAACTTCACACGTTAGTATAATTAGCTTGAACTTTTAAACAAGTTTGATTAGAAGATAAATGGAGTTCATTTGAAGAAACTTAAGATATATAAGAAATTGTTTAAAATTCTTATGGGTGTGGTACCATCATACAAAATAAATTAGTATTCGTAATAAACAAAATACCGAGGCTAAACTATCATGCCGGAAAGGAGTACCGTTAAAATTATATTATAAACATCATTCGGTAGTATAATTTGCTTAAACCTTTCAACGAGTTTTATTATAGAAGATAAACGGAGTTCGTTTGAAGAAACTTACGAGATAGAAGAAATTGTATGAAACTGTTATGGTTGATGTTACATCATACGAAATAAATTATTATTCGTAATCAACAAAATACTTAGGCTAAAGTATCATGCCGGAAAGGAGTACCGTTAAAACTATATTAAAAACTTCACACGTTAGTATAAGTAGCTTAAACGTTTAAACGAGTTTGATTAGAAGATAAACGGAGTTCGCTTAAAGAAACTTACGAGAAATAAGAAATTGTATGAAACTCTTATGGTTATGGTTCCATCATACGAAATAAATTATCATTCGTAATAAACGAATTACTTAGGCTAAAGTATCATGCCGGAAAGGAGTACCGTTAAAAGTATATTATAAACTTTATACGTTAGTATAATTAGCTTAAACTTTTAAACAAGTTTGATTAGAAGATAAATGGAGTTCATTTGAAGAAACTTAAGAGATATAAGAAATTGTTTAAAATTCTTATGGGTGTGGTACCATCATACAAAATAAATTAGTATTCGTAATGAACAAAATACCAAGGTTAAACTATCATGCCGGAAAGGAGTACCGTTAAAATTATATTGTAAACTTCATTCGGTAGTATAATTTGCTTAAACCTTTCAACGAGTTTTATTATAGAAGATAAACGGAGTTCGTTTGAAGAAACTTACGAGATAGAAGAAATTGTATGAAACTGTTATGGTTGATGGTACATCATACGAAATAAATTATTATTCTTAATCAACAAAATACTTAAGCTAAAGTATCACGCCGGAAAC
This sequence comes from Chamaenerion angustifolium, assembly GCA_946814005.1. Taxonomy (NCBI): domain Eukaryota; kingdom Viridiplantae; phylum Streptophyta; class Magnoliopsida; order Myrtales; family Onagraceae; genus Chamaenerion; species Chamaenerion angustifolium. The sequence goes on from OX328274.1 coordinate 15,873,175, forward strand.
GAGTACCGTTAAAACTATATTAAAAACTTCATACGTTAGTATAATTAGCTTAAAATTTTAAACGAGTTTGATTGGAAGATAAACGGAGTTCGTTTAAAGAAACTTACGAGATATAAGAAATTGTATGAAACTCTTATGGTTGTGGTTCCATCATACGAAATAAATTATTATTCGTATTCAACGAAATACATAGGCTAATGTATCATGCTGGAAAGGAGTACCGTTAAAAGTATATTAAAAACTTCATACGTTAGTATAATTAGCTTAAACGTTTAAACGAGTTTGATTACAAAATAAACGGAGTTCGCTTAAAGAAACTTACGAGATATAAGAAATTGTATGAAACTCTTATGGTTATGGTTCCATCATACGAAATAAATTATTATTCGAAATCAACGAACTACTTAGGCTAAAGTATCATGCCGAAAAGGAGTACCGTTAATATTATATTAAAAACTTCATACGTTAGTATAATTAGCTTAAATGTTTAAACGAGTTTGATTAGAAGATAAACGGAGTTCGCTTAAAGAAACTTACGAGATATAAGAAATTGTATGAAACTCTTATGGTTATGGTTCCATCATACGAAATAAATTATTATTCGTAATCAACGAAATACTTAGGCTAAACTATCATGCCGGAAAGGAGTACCGTTAAAATTATATTAAAAACTTCATACGTTAGTATAATTAGCTTAAAATTTTAAACGAGTTTGATTGGAAGATAAACGGAGTTCGTTTAAAGAAACTTACGAGATATAAGAAATTGTATGAAACTCTTATGGTTGTGGTTCCATCATACGAAATAAATTATTATTCGTATTCAACGAAATACTTAGGCTAAAGTATCATGCTGGAAAGGAGTACCGTTAAAAGTATATTAAAAACTTCATACGTTAGTATAATTAGCTTAAAATTTTAAACGAGTTTGATTAGAAGATTAACGGAGTTCGCTTAAAGAAACTTACGAGATATAACAAATTGTATGAAACTCTTATGGTTATGGTTCCATCATACGAAATAAATTATTACTCGTAATAAACGAAATACTTAGGCTAAAGTATTATGCCGGAAAAGTGTACCGTTAAAAGTATAATATAAACTTCACACGTTATTATAATTAGCTTGAACATTTAAACGATTTTGATTAGAAGATAAACTGAGTTCGCTTAAAGAAACTTATGAGATGTAAGAAATGTATGAAACTCTTATGGTTATGGTTCCATCATACGAAATAAATTATCATTCGTAATAAACGAATTACTTAGGCTAAAGTATCATGCCGGAAAGGAGTACCGTTAAAATTATATTATAAACTTCATTCGGTAGTATAATTTGCTTAAACCTTTCAATGAGTTTTATTATAGAAGATAAACGGAGTTCGTTTAAAGAAACTTACGAGATAGAAGAAATTGTATGAAACTGTTATGGTTGATGTTACATCATACGAAATAAATTATTATTCGTAATCAACAAAATACTTAGGCTAAAGTATCATGCCGGAAACGAGTACCGTTAAAACTATATTAAAAACTTCATACGTTAGTATAATTAGCTTAAACTTTTAAACGAGTTTGATTAGAAGATAAACGGAGTTCGTTTAAAGAAACTTACGAGATATAAGAAATTGTATGAAACTCTTATGGTTATGGTTCCATCATATGAAATAAATTATTATTCGTAATCAACGAAATACTTAGGCTAAAGTATCATGCCGAAAAGGAGTACCGTTAAAATTATATTAAAAACTTCATACGTTAGTATAATTAGCTTAAACGTTTAAACGAGTTTGATTAGAAGATAAACGGAGTTCGCTTAAAGAAACTTAAGAGATATAAGAAATTGTATAAAATTCTTATGGGTGTGTTACCATTATACAAAATAAATTAGTATTCGTAATAAAAATAATACCGAGGCTAAAGTATCATGCCGGAAAGGGGTACCGTTAAAATTATATTATAAACTTCATTCGTTAGTATAATTTGCTTAAACCTTTCAACGAGTTTTATTATAGAAGTTAAACGGAGTTCGTTTGAAGAAACTTACGAGATAGAAGAAATTGTATGAAACTCTTATGGGTGTGGTACCATCACACGAAATAAATTATTACTCGTAATAAACAAAATACTTAGGCTAAAGTATTATGCCGGAAAAGAGTACCGTTAAAAGTATAATATAAACTTCACACGTTATTATAATTAGCTTGAACATTTAAACGATTTGATTAGAAGATAAACGGAGTTCGCTTAAAGAAACTTACGAGATGTAAGAAATTGTATGAAACTCTTATGGGTGTGGTTCAATCATACGAAATAAATTATTATTCGTAATCAACAAAATACTTAGGCTAAAGTATCATGCCGGAAACGAGTACCGTTAAAACTATATTAAAAACTTCATACATTAGTATAATTAGCTTAAACTTTTAAACGAGTTTGAATAGAAGATAAACGGAGTTCGCTTAAAGAAACTTACGAGATATAAGAAATTGTATGAAACTCTTATGGTTGTGGTTCCATCATACGAAATAAATTATTATTCGTATTCAACGAAATACTTAGGCTAAATTATCATGCCGGAAAGGAGTACCGTTAAAACTATATTAAAAACTTCATACGTTAGTATAAGTAGCTTAAACGTTTAAACGAGTTTGATTAGAAGATAAATGGAGTTCGCTTAAAGAAACTTACGAGAAATAAGAAATTGTATGAAACTCTTATGGTTATGGTTCCATCATACGAAATAAATTATCATTCGTAATAAACGAATTACTTAGGTTAAAGTATCATGCCGGAAAGGAGTACCGTTAAAAGTATATTATAAACTTTATACGTTAGTATAATTAGCTTAAACTTTTAAACAAGTTTGATTAGAAGGTAAATGGAGTTCATTTGAAGAAACTTAAGAGATATAAGAAATTGTTTAAAATTCTTATGGGTGTGGTACCATCATACAAAATAAATTAGTATTCGTAATAAACAAAATACCGAGGTTAAACTATCATGCCGGAAAGGAGTACCGTTAAAATTATATTGTAAACTTCATTCGGTAGTATAATTTGCTTAAACCTTTCAACGAGTTTTATTATAGAAGATAAACGGAGTTCGTTTGAAGAAACTTACGAGATAGAAGAAATTGTATGAAACTGTTATGGTTGATGTTACATCATACGAAATAAATTATTATTCGTAATCAACAAAATACTTAGGCTAAAGTATCATGCCGGAAACGAGTACCGTTAAAACTATATTAAAAACTTCATACATTAGTATAATTAGCTTAAACTTTTAAACGAGTTTGAATAGAAGATAAACGGAGTTCGCTTAAAGAAACTTACGAGATATAAGAAATTGTATGAAACTCTTATGGTTGTGGTTCCATCATACGAAATAAATTATTATTCGTAATCAACAAAATACTTAAGCTAAAGTATCACGCCGGAAACGAGTACCGTTAAAACTATATTAAAAACTTCATACGTTAGTATAAGTAGCTTAATCTTTTAAACAAGTTTGATTAGAAGATAAATGGAGTTCATTTGAAGAAACTTAAGATATATAAGAAATTGTTTAAAATTCTTATGGGTGTGGTACCATCATACAAAATAAATTAGTATTCGTAATAAACAAAATACCGAGGCTAAACTATCATGCCGGAAAGGAGTACCGTTAAAATTATATTATAAACTTCATTCGGTAGTATAATTTGCTTAAACCTTTCAACGAGTTTTATTATAGAAGATAAACGGAGTTCGTTTGAAGAAACTTACGAGATAGAAGAAATTGTATGAAACTGTTATGGTTGATGTTACATCATACGAAATAAATTATTATTCGTAATCAACAAAATACTTAGGCTAAAGTATCATGCCGGAAACGAGTACCGTTAAAAGTATAATATAAACTTCACACGTTAGTATAATTAGCTTGAACTTTTAAACAAGTTTGATTAGAAGATAAATGGAGTTCATTTGAAGAAACTTAAGATATATAAGAAATTGTTTAAAATTCTTATGGGTGTGGTACCATCATACAAAATATATTAGTATTCGTAATAAACAAAATACCGAGGCTAAACTATCATGCCGGAAAGGAGTACCGTTAAAATTATATTATAAACATCATTCGGTAGTATAATTTGCTTAAACCTTTCAACGAGTTTATTATAGAAGATAAACGGAGTTCGTTTGAAGAAACTTACGAGATAGAAGAAATTGTATGAAACTGTTATGGTTGATGTTACATCATACGAAATAAATTATTATTCGTAATCAACGAAATACTTAGGCTAAAGTATCATGCCGGAAAGGAGTACCGTTAAAACTATATTAAAAACTTCATACGTTAGTATAAGTAGCTTAAACGTTTAAACGAGTTTGATTAGAAGATAAACGGAGTTCGCTTAAAGAAACTTACGAGAAATAAGAAATTGTATGAAACTCTTATGGTTATGGTTCCATCATACGAAATAAATTATCATTCGTAATTAACGAATTACTTAGGCTAAAGTATCATGCCGGAAAGGAGTACCGTTAAAAGTATATTATAAACTTTATACGTTAGTATAATTAGCTTAAACTTTTAAACAAGTTTGATTAGAAGATAAATGGAGTTCATTTGAAGAAACTTAAGAGATATAAGAAATTGTTTAAAATTCTTATGGGTGTGGTACCATCATACAAAATAAATTAGTATTCTTAATAAACAAAATACCGAGGCTAAACTATCATGCCGGAAAGGAGTACCGTTAAAATTATATTATAAACTTCATTCGGTAGTATAATTTGCTTAAACCTTTCAACGAGTTTTATTATAGAAGATAAACGGAGTTCATTTGAAGAAACTTACGAGATAGAAGAAATTGTATGAAACTGTTATGGTTGATGTTACATCATACGAAATAAATTATTATTCGTAATCAACAAAATACTTAGGCTAAAGTATCATGCCGGAAACGAGTACCGTTAAAACTATATTAAAAACTTCATACATTAGTATAATTAGCTTAAACTTTTAAACGAGTTTGAATAGAAGATAAACGGAGTTCGCTTAAAGAAACTTACGAGATATAAGAAATTGTATGAAACTCTTATGGTTGTGGTTCCATCATACGAAATAAATTATTATTCGTAATCAACAAAATACTTAAGCTAAAGTATCACGCCGGAAACGAGTACCGTTAAAACTATATTAAAAACTTCATACGTTAGTATAAGTAGCTTAATCTTTTAAACAAGTTTGATTAGAAGATAAATGGAGTTCATTTGAAGAAACTTAAGATATATAAGAAATTGTTTAAAATTCTTATGGGTGTGGTACCATCATACAAAATAAATTAGTATTCGTAATAAACAAAATACCGAGGCTAAACTATCATGCCGGAAAGGAGTACCGTTAAAATTATATTATAAACTTCATTCGGTAGTATAATTTGCTTAAACCTTTCAACGAGTTTTATTATAGAAGATAAACGGAGTTCGTTTGAAGAAACTTACGAGATAGAAGAAATTGTATGAAACTGTTATGGTTGATGTTACATCATACGAAATAAATTATTATTCGTAATCAACAAAATACTTAGGCTAAAGTATCATGCCGGAAACGAGTACCGTTAAAAGTATAATATAAACTTCACACGTTAGTATAATTAGCTTGAACTTTTAAACAAGTTTGATTAGAAGATAAATGGAGTTCATTTGAAGAAACTTAAGATATATAAGAAATTGTTTAAAATTCTTATGGGTGTGGTACCATCATACAAAATATATTAGTATTCGTAATAAACAAAATACCGAGGCTAAACTATCATGCCGGAAAGGAGTACCGTTAAAATTATATTATAAACATCATTCGGTAGTATAATTTGCTTAAACCTTTCAACGAGTTTATTATAGAAGATAAACGGAGTTCGTTTGAAGAAACTTACGAGATAGAAGAAATTGTATGAAACTGTTATGGTTGATGTTACATCATACGAAATAAATTATTATTCGTAATCAACAAAATACTTAGGCTAAAGTATCATGCCGGAAAGGAGTACCGTTAAAACTATATTAAAAACTTCACACGTTAGTATAAGTAGCTTAAACGTTTAAACGAGTTTGATTAGAAGATAAACGGAGTTCGCTTAAAGAAACTTACGAGAAATAAGAAATTGTATGAAACTCTTATGGTTATGGTTCCATCATACGAAATAAATTATCATTCGTAATAAACGAATTACTTAGGCTAAAGTATCATGCCGGAAAGGAGTACCGTTAAAAGTATATTATAAACTTTATACGTTAGTATAATTAGCTTAAACTTTTAAACAAGTTTGATTAGAAGATAAATGGAGTTCATTTGAAGAAACTTAAGAGATATAAGAAATTGTTTAAAATTCTTATGGGTGTGGTACCATCATACAAAATAAATTAGTATTCGTAATAAACAAAATACCAAGGTTAAACTATCATGCCGGAAAGGAGTACCGTTAAAATTATATTGTAAACTTCATTCGGTAGTATAATTTGCTTAAACCTTTCAACGAGTTTTATTATAGAAGATAAACGGAGTTCGTTTGAAGAAACTTACGAGATAGAAGAAATTGTATGAAACTGTTATGGTTGATGGTACATCATACGAAATAAATTATTATTCTTAATCAACAAAATACTTAAGCTAAAGTATCACGCCGGAAACGAGTACCGTTAAAACTATATTAAAAACTTCATACGTTAATATAATTAGGTTAAAATTTTAAACGAGTTTGATTGGAAGATAAACGGAGTTCGTTTAAAGAAACTTACGAGATATAAGAAATTGTATGAAACTCTTATGGTTGTGGTTCCATCATACGAAATAAATTATTATTCGTATTCAACGAAATACATAGGCTAATGTATCATGCTGGAAAGGAGTACCGTTAAAAGTATATTAAAAACTTCATACGTTAGTATAATTAGCTTAAACGTTTAAACGAGTTTGATTACAAAATAAACGGAGTTCGCTTAAAGAAACTTACGAGATATAAGAAATTGTATGAAACTCTTATGGTTATGGTTCCATCATACGAAATAAATTATTATTCGAAATCAACGAACTACTTAGGCTAAAGTATCATGCCGAAAAGGAGTACCGTTAATATTATATTAAAAACTTCATACGTTAATATAATTAGCTTAAATGTTTAAACGAGTTTGATTAGAAGATAAACGGAGTTCGCTTAAAGAAACTTACGAGATATAAGAAATTGTATGAAACTCTTATGGTTATGGTTCCATCATACGAAATAAATTATTATTCGTAATCAACGAAATACTTAGGCTAAACTATCATGCCGGAAAGGAGTACCGTTAAAATTATATTAAAAACTTCATACGTTAGTATAATTAGCTTAAACTTTTAAACAAGTTTGATTAGAAGATAAATGGAGTTCATTTGAAGAAACTTAAGAGATATAAGAAATTTTTTAAAATTCTTATGGGTGTGGTACCATCATACAAAATAAATTAGTATTCGTAATAAACAAAATACCGAGGCTAAACTATCATGCTGGAAAGGAGTACCGTTAAAATTATATTATAAACTTCATTCGGTAGTATAATTTGCTTAAACCTTTCAACGAGTTTTATTATAGAAGATAAACGGAGTTCGTTTGAAGAAACTTACGAGATAGAAGAAATTGTATGAAACTGTTATGGTTGATGTTACATCATACGAAATAAATTATTATTCGTAATCAACAAAATACTTAGGCTAAAGTATCATGCCGGAAACGAGTACCGTTAAAAGTATAATATAAACTTCACACGTTAGTATAATTAGCTTGAACTTTTAAACAAGTTTGATTAGAAGATAAATGGAGTTCATTTGAAGAAACTTAAGATATATAAGAAATTGTTTAAAATTCTTATGGGTGTGGTACCATCATACAAAATATATTAGTATTCGTAATAAACAAAATACCGAGGCTAAACTATCATGCCGGAAAGGAGTACCGTTAAAATTATATTATAAACATCATTCGGTAGTATAATTTGCTTAAACCTTTCAACGAGTTTTATTATAGAAGATAAACGGAGTTCGTTTGAAGAAACTTACGAGATAGAAGAAATTGTATGAAACTGTTATGGTTGATGGTACATCATACGAAATAAATTATTATTCTTAATCAACAAAATACTTAAGCTAAAGTATCACGCCGGAAACGAGTACCGTTAAAACTATATTAAAAACTTCATACGTTAGTATAATTAGGTTAAAATTTTAAACGAGTTTGATTGGAAGATAAACGGAGTTCGTTTAAAGAAACTTACGAGATATAAGAAATTGTATGAAACTCTTATGGTTGTGGTTCCATCATACGAAATAAATTATTATTCGTATTCAACGAAATACATAGGCTAATGTATCATGCTGGAAAGGAGTACCGTTAAAAGTATATTAAAAACTTCATACGTTAGTATAATTAGCTTAAACGTTTAAACGAGTTTGATTACAAAATAAACGGAGTTCGCTTAAAGAAACTTACGAGATATAAGAAATTGTATGAAACTCTTATGGTTATGGTTCCATCATACGAAATAAATTATTATTCGAAATCAACGAACTACTTAGGCTAAAGTATCATGCCGAAAAGGAGTACCGTTAATATTATATTAAAAACTTCATACGTTAGTATAATTAGCTTAAATGTTTAAACGAGTTTGATTAGAAGATAAACGGAGTTCGCTTAAAGAAACTTACGAGATATAAGAAATTGTATGAAACTCTTATGGTTATGGTTCCATCATACGAAATAAATTATTATTCGTAATCAACGAAATACTTAGGCTAAACTATCATGCCGGAAAGGAGTACCGTTAAAATTATATTAAAAACTTCATACGTTAGTATAATTAGCTTAAACTTTTAAACAAGTTTGATTAGAAGATAAATGGAGTTCATTTGAAGAAACTTAAGAGATATAAGAAATTTTTTAAAATTCTTATGGGTGTGGTACCATCATTCAAAATAAATTAGTATTCGTAATAAACAAAATACCGAGGCTAAACTATCATGCTGGAAAGGAGTACCGTTAAAATTATATTATAAACTTCATTCGGTAGTATAATTTGCTTAAACCTTTCAACGAGTTTTATTATAGAAGATAAACGGAGTTCGTTTGAAGAAACTTACGAGATAGAAGAAATTGTATGAAACTGTTATGGTTGATGTTACATCATACGAAATAAATTATTATTCGTAATCAACAAAATACTTAGGCTAAAGTATCATGCCGGAAACGAGTATCGTTAAAAGTATAATATAAACTTCACACGTTAGTATAATTAGCTTGAACTTTTAAACAAGTTTGATTAGAAGATAAATGGAGTTCATTTGAAGAAACTTAAGATATATAAGAAATTGTTTAAAATTCTTATGGGTGTGGTACCATCATACAAAATATATTAGTATTCGTAATAAACAAAATACCGAGGCTAAACTATCATGCCGGAAAGGAGTACCGTTAAAATTATATTATAAACATCATTCGGTAGTATAATTTGCTTAAACCTTTCAACGAGTTTATTATAGAAGATAAACGGAGTTCGTTTGAAGAAACTTACGAGATAGAAGAAATTGTATGAAACTGTTATGGTTGATGTTACATCATACGAAATAAATTATTATTCGTAATCAACAAAATACTTAGGCTAAAGTATCATGCCGGAAAGGAGTACCGTTAAAACTATATTAAAAACTTCACACGTTAGTATAAGTAGCTTAAACGTTTAAACGAGTTTGATTAGAAGATAAACGGAGTTCGCTTAAAGAAACTTACGAGAAATAAGAAATTGTATGAAACTCTTATGGTTATGGTTCCATCATACGAAATAAATTATCATTCGTAATAAACGAATTACTTAGGCTAAAGTATCATGCCGGAAAGGAGTACCGTTAAAAGTATATTATAAACTTTATACGTTAGTATAATTAGCTTAAACTTTTAAACAAGTTTGATTAGAAGATAAATGGAGTTCATTTGAAGAAACTTAAGAGATATAAGAAATTGTTTAAAATTCTTATGGGTGTGGTACCATCATACAAAATAAATTAGTATTCGTAATAAACAAAATACCGAGGCTAAACTATCATGCTGGAAAGGAGTACCGTTAAAATTATATTATAAACTTCATTCGGTAGTATAATTTGCTTAAACCTTTCAACGAGTTTTATTATAGAAGATAAACGGAGTTCGTTTGAAGAAACTTACGAGATAGAAGAAATTGTATGAAACTGTTATGGTTGATGTTACATCATACGAAATAAATTATTATTCGTAATCAACAAAATACTTAGGCTAAAGTATCATGCCGGAAACGAGTACCGTTAAAAGTATAATATAAACTTCACACGTTAGTATAATTAGCTTGAACTTTTAAACCAGTTTGATTAGAAGATAAATGGAGTTCATTTGAAGAAACTTAAGATATATAAGAAATTGTTTAAAATTCTTATGGGTGTGGTACCATCATACAAAATATATTAGTATTCGTAATAAACAAAATACCGAGGCTAAACTATCATGCCGGAAAGGAGTACCGTTAAAATTATATTATAAACATCATTCGGTAGTATAATTTGCTTAAACCTTTCAACGAGTTTATTATAGAAGATAAACGGAGTTCGTTTGAAGAAACTTACGAGATAGAAGAAATTGTATGAAACTGTTATGGTTGATGTTACATCATACGAAATAAATTATTATTCGTAATCAACAAAATACTTAGGCTAAAGTATCATGCCGGAAAGGAGTACCGTTAAAACTATATTAAAAACTTCACACGTTAGTATAAGTAGCTTAAACGTTTAAACGAGTTTGATTAGAAGATAAACGGAGTTCGCTTAAAGAAACTTACGAGAAATAAGAAATTGTATGAAACTCTTATGGTTATGGTTCCATCATACGAAATAAATTATCATTCGTAATAAACGAATTACTTAGGCTAAAGTATCATGCCGGAAAGGAGTACCGTTAAAAGTATATTATAAACTTTATACGTTAGTATAATTAGCTTAAACTTTTAAACAAGTTTGATTAGAAGATAAATGGAGTTCATTTGAAGAAACTTAAGAGATATAAGAAATTGTTTAAAATTCTTATGGGTGTGGTACCATCATACAAAATAAATTAGTATTCGTAATAAACAAAATACCAAGGTTAAACTATCATGCCGGAAAGGAGTACCGTTAAAATTATATTGTAAACTTCATTCGGTAGTATAATTTGCTTAAACCTTTCAACGAGTTTTATTATAGAAGATAAACGGAGTTCGTTTGAAGAAACTTACGAGATAGAAGAAATTGTATGAAACTGTTATGGTTGATGGTACATCATACGAAATAAATTATTATTCTTAATCAACAAAATACTTAAGCTAAAGTATCACGCCGGAAACGAGTACCGTTAAAACTATATTAAAAACTTCATACGTTAGTATAATTAGGTTAAAATTTTAAACGAGTTTGATTGGAAGATAAACGGAGTTCGTTTAAAGAAACTTACGAGATATAAGAAATTGTATGAAACTCTTATGGTTGTGGTTCCATCATACGAAATAAATTATTATTCGTATTCAACGAAATACATAGGCTAATGTATCATGCTGGAAAGGAGTACCGTTAAAAGTATATTAAAAACTTCATACGTTAGTATAATTAGCTTAAACGTTTAAACGAGTTTGATTACAAAATAAACGGAGTTCGCTTAAAGAAACTTACGAGATATAAGAAATTGTATGAAACTCTTATGGTTATGGTTCCATCATACGAAATAAATTATTATTCGAAATCAACGAACTACTTAGGCTAAAGTATCATGCCGAAAAGGAGTACCGTTAATATTATATTAAAAACTTCATACGTTAGTATAATTAGCTTAAATGTTTAAACGAGTTTGATTAGAAGATAAACGGAGTTCGCTTAAAGAAACTTACGAGATATAAGAAATTGTATGAAACTCTTATGGTTATGGTTCCATCATACGAAATAAATTATTATTCGTAATCAACGAAATACTTAGGCTAAACTATCATGCCGGAAAGGAGTACCGTTAAAATTATAGTAAAAACTTCATACGTTAGTATAATTAGCTTAAAATTTTAAACGAGTTTGATTGGAAGATAAACGAAGTTCGTTTAAAGAAACTTACGAGATATAAGAAATTGTATGAAACTCTTATGGTTGTGGTTCCATCATACGAAATAAATTATTATTCGTATTCAACGAAATACTTAGGCTAAAGTATCATGCTGGAAAGGAGTACCGTTAAAAGTATATTAAAAACTTCATACGTTAGTATAATTAGCTTAAAATTTTAAACGAGTTTGATTAGAAGATTAACGGAGTTCGCTTAAAGAAACTTACGAGATATAACAAATTGTATGAAACTCTTATGGTTATGGTTCCATCATACGAAATAAATTATTACTCGTAATAAACGAAATACTTAGGCTAAAGTATTATGCCGGAAAAGTGTACCGTTAAAAGTATAATATAAACTTCACACGTTATTATAATTAGCTTGAACATTTAAACGATTTTGATTAGAAGATAAACTGAGTTCGCTTAAAGAAACTTATGAGATGTAAGAAATGTATGAAACTCTTATGGTTATGGTTCCATCATACGAAATAAATTATCATTCGTAATAAACGAATTACTTAGGCTAAAGTATCATGCCGGAAAGGAGTACCGTTAAAATTATATTATAAACTTCATTCGGTAGTATAATTTGCTTAAACCTTTCAATGAGTTTTATTATAGAAGATAAACGGAGTTCGTTTGAAGAAACTTACGAGATAGAAGAAATTGTATGAAACTGTTATGGTTGATGTTACATCATACGAAATAAATTATTATTCGTAATCAACAAAATACTTAGGCTAAAGTATCATGCCGGAAACGAGTACCGTTAAAACTATATTAAAAACTTCATACGTTAGTATAATTAGCTTAAACTTTTAAACGAGTTTGATTAGAAGATAAACGGAGTTCGTTTAAAGAAACTTACGAGATATAAGAAATTGTATGAAACTCTTATGGTTATGGTTCCATCATATGAAATAAATTATTATTCGTAATCAACGAAATACTTAGGCTAAAGTATCATGCCGAAAAGGAGTACCGTTAAAATTATATTAAAAACTTCATACGTTAGTATAATTAGCTTAAACGTTTAAACGAGTTTGATTAGAAGATAAACGGAGTTCGCTTAAAGAAACTTAAGAGATATAAGAAATTGTATAAAATTCTTATGGGTGTGTTACCATTATACAAAATAAATTAGTATTCGTAATAAAAATAATACCGAGGCTAAATTATCATGCCGGAAAGGGGTACCGTTAAAATTATATTATAAACTTCATTCGTTAGTATAATTTGCTTAAACCTTTCAACGAGTTTTATTATAGAAGTTAAACGGAGTTCGTTTGAAGAAACTTACGAGATAGAAGAAATTGTATGAAACTCTTATGGGTGTGGTACCATCACACGAAATAAATTATTACTCGTAATAAACAAAATACTTAGGCTAAAGTATTATGCCGGAAAAGAGTACCGTTAAAAGTATAATATAAACTTCACACGTTATTATAATTAGCTTGAACATTTAAACGATTTGATTAGAAGATAAACGGAGTTCGCTTAAAGAAACTTACGAGATGTAAGAAATTGTATGAAACTCTTATGGGTGTGGTTCAATCATACGAAATAAATTATTATTCGTAATCAACAAAATACTTAGGCTAAAGTATCATGCCGGAAACGAGTACCGTTAAAACTATATTAAAAACTTCATACATTAGTATAATTAGCTTAAACTTTTAAACGAGTTTGAATAGAAGATAAACGGAGTTCGCTTAGAGAAACTTACGAGATATAAGAAATTGTATGAAACTCTTATGGTTGTGGTTCCATCATACGAAATAAATTATTATTCGTATTCAACGAAATACTTAGGCTAAATTATCATGCCGGAAAGGAGTACCGTTAAAACTATATTAAAAACTTCATACGTTAGTATAAGTAGCTTAAACGTTTAAACGAGTTTGATTAGAAGATAAATGGAGTTCGCTTAAAGAAACTTACGAGAAATAAGAAATTGTATGAAACTCTTATGGTTATGGTTCCATCATACGAAATAAATTATCATTCGTAATAAACGAATTACTTAGGTTAAAGTATCATGCCGGAAAGGAGTACCGTTAAAAGTATATTATAAACTTTATACGTTAGTATAATTAGCTTAAACTTTTAAACAAGTTTGATTAGAAGATAAATGGAGTTCATTTGAAGAAACTTAAGAGATATAAGAAATTGTTTAAAATTCTTATGGGTGTGGTACCATCATACAAAATAAATTAGTATTCGTAATAAACAAAATACCGAGGTTAAACTATCATGCCGGAAAGGAGTACCGTTAAAATTATATTGTAAACTTCATTCGGTAGTATAATTTGCTTAAACCTTTCAACGAGTTTTATTATAGAAGATAAACGGAGTTCGTTTGAAAAACTTACGAGATAGAAGAAATTGTATGAAACTGTTATGGTTGATGTTACATCATACGAAATAAATTATTATTCGTAATCAACAAAATACTTAGGCTAAAGTATCATGCCGGAAACGAGTACCGTTAAAACTATATTAAAAACTTCATACATTAGTATAATTAGCTTAAACTTTTAAACGAGTTTGAATAGAAGATAAACGGAGTTCGCTTAAAGAAACTTACGAGATATAAGAAATTGTATGAAACTCTTATGGTTGTGGTTCCATCATACGAAATAAATTATTATTCGTAATCAACAAAATACTTAAGCTAAAGTATCACGCCGGAAACGAGTACCGTTAAAACTATATTAAAAACTTCATACGTTAGTCTAAGTAGCTTAAACGTTTAAACGAGTTTGATTAGAAGATAAACGGAGTTCGCTTAAAGAAACTTACGAGAAATAAGAAATTGTATGAAACTCTTATGGTTATGGTTCCATCATATGAAATAAATTATCATTCGTAATAAACGAATTACTTAGGCTAAAGTATCATGCCGGAAAGGAGTACCGTTAAAAGTATATTATAAACTTCATACGTTAGTATAATTAGCTTAAACTTTTAAACAAGTTTGATTAGAAGATAAATGGAGTTCATTTGAAGAAACTTAAGAGATATAAGAAATTGTTTAAAATTCTTATGGGTGTGGTACCATCATACAAAATAAATTAGTATTCGTAATAAACAAAATACCGAGGCTAAACTATCATGCAGGAAAGGAGTACCGTTAAAATTATATTATAAACTTCATTCGGTAGTATAATTTGCTTAAACCTTTCAACGAGTTTTATTATAGAAGATAAACGGAGTTCGTTTGAAGAAACTTACGAGATAGAAGAAATTGTATGAAACTGTTATGGTTGATGTTACATCATACGAAATAAATTATTATTCGTAATCAACAAAATACTTAGGCTAAAGTATCATGCCCGAAACGAGTACCGTTAAAACTATATTAAAAACTTCATACGTTAGTATAATTAGCTTAAACTTTTAAACGAGTTTGATTAGAAGATAAACGGAGTTCGTTTAAAGAAACTTACGAGATATAAGAAATTGTATGAAACTCTTATGGTTATGGTTCCATCATATGAAATAAATTATTATTCGTAATCAACGAAATACTTAGGCAAGTATCATGCCGAAAAGGAGTACCGTTAAAATTATATTAAAAACTTCATACGTTAGTATAATTAGCTTAAACGTTTAAACGAGTTTGAATAGAAGATAAACGGAGTTCGCTTAAAGAAACTTAAGAGATATAAGAAATTGTATAAAATTCTTATGGGTGTGTTACCATTATTCAAAATAAATTAGTATTCGTAATAAAAATAATACCGAGGCTAAAGTATCATGCCGGAAAGGGGTACCGTTAAAATTATATTATAAACTTCATTCGTTAGTATAATTTGCTTAAACCTTTCAACGAGTTTTATTATAGAAGTTAAACGGAGTTTGTTTGAAGAAACTTACGAGATAGAAGAAATTGTATGAAACTCTTATGGGTGTGGTACCATCACACGAAATAAATTATTACTCGTAATAAACAAAATACTTAGGCTAAAGTATTATGCCGGAAAAGAGTACCGTTAAAAGTATAATATAAACTTCACACGTTATTATAATTAGCTTGAACATTTAAACGATTTGATTAGAAGATAAACGGAGTTCGCTTAAAGAAACTTACGAGATGTAAGAAATTGTATGAAACTCTTATGGGTGTGGTTCAATCATACGAAATAAATTATTATTCGTAATCAACAAAATACTTAGGCTAAAGTATCATGCCGGAAACGAGTACCGTTAAAACTATATTAAAAACTTCATACATTAGTATAATTAGCTTAAACTTTTAAACGAGTTTGAATAGAAGATAAACGGAGTTCGCTTAAAGAAACTTACGAGATATAAGAAATTGTATGAAACTCTTATGGTTGTGGTTCCATCATACGAAATAAATTATTATTCGTATTCAACGAAATACTTAGGCTAAATTATCATGCCGGAAAGGAGTACCGTTAAAACTATATTAAAAACTTCATACGTTAGTATAAGTAGCTTAAACGTTTAAACGAGTTTGATTAGAAGATAAATGGAGTTCGCTTAAAGAAACTTACGAGAAATAAGAAATTGTATGAAACTCTTATGGTTATGGTTCCATCATACGAAATAAATTATCATTCGTAATAAACGAATTACTTAGGTTAAAGTATCATGCCGGAAAGGAGTACCGTTAAAAGTATATTATAAACTTTATACGTTAGTATAATTAGCTTAAACTTTTAAACAAGTTTGATTAGAAGATAAATGGAGTTCATTTGAAGAAACTTAAGAGATATAAGAAATTGTTTAAAATTCTTATGGGTGTGGTACCATCATACAAAATAAATTAGTATTCGTAATAAACAAAATACCGAGGTTAAACTATCATGCCGGAAAGGAGTACCGTTAAAATTATATTGTAAACTTCATTCGGTAGTATAATTTGCTTAAACCTTTCAACGAGTTTTATTATAGAAGATAAACGGAGTTCGTTTGAAGAAACTTACGAGATAGAAGAAATTGTATGAAACTGTTATGGTTGATGTTACATCATACGAAATAAATTATTATTCGTAATCAACAAAATACTTAGGCTAAAGTATCATGCCGGAAACGAGTACCGTTAAAACTATAATAAAAACTTCATACATTAGTATAATTAGCTTAAACTTTTAAACGAGTTTGAATAGAAGATAAACGGAGTTCGCTTAAAGAAACTTACGAGATATAAGAAATTGTATGAAACTCTTATGGTTGTGGTTCCATCATACGAAATAAATTATTATTCGTAATCAACAAAATACTTAAGCTAAAGTATCACGCCGGAAACGAGTACCGTTAAAACTATATTAAAAACTTCATACGTTAGTATAAGTAGCTTAAACGTTTAAACGAGTTTGATTAGAAGATAAACGGAGTTCGCTTAAAGAAACTTACGAGAAATAAGAAATTGTATGAAACTCTTATGGTTATGGTTCCATCATATGAAATAAATTATCATTCGTAATAAACGAATTACTTAGGCTAAAGTATCATGCCGGAAAGGAGTACCGTTAAAAGTATATTATAAACTTTATACGTTAGTATAATTAGCTTAAACTTTTAAACAAGTTTGATTAGAAGATAAATGGAATTCATTTGAAGAAACTTAAGAGATATAAGAAATTGTTTAAAATTCTTATGGGTGTGGTACCATCATACAAAATAAATTAGTATTCGTAATAAACAAAATACCGAGGTTAAACTATCATGCCGGAAAGGAGTACCGTTAAAAATATATTGTAAACTTCATTCGGTAGTATAATTTGCTTAAACCTTTCAACGAGTTTTATTATAGAAGATAAACGGAGTTCGTTTGAAGAAACTTACGAGATAGAAGAAATTGTATGAAACTGTTATGGTTGATGGTACATCATACGAAATAAATTATTATTCGTAATCAACAAAATACTTAAGCTAAAGTATCACACCGGAAACGACTACCGTTAAAACTATATTAAAAACTTCATACGTTAGTATAATTAGCTTAAAATTTTAAACGAGTTTGATTGAAAGATAAACGAAGTTCGTTTAAAGAAACTTACGAGATATAAGAAATTGTATGAAACTCTTATGGTTGTGGTTCCATCATACGAAATAAATTATTATTCGTATTCAACGAAATACATAGGCTAATGTATCATGCTGGAAAGGAGTACCGTTAAAATTATATTAAAAACTTCATACGTTAGTATAATTAGCTTGAACATTTAAACGATTTTGATTAGAAGATAAACGGAGTTCGCTTAAAGAAACTTACGAGATGTAAGAAATTGTATGAAACTCTTATAGTTATGGTTCCATCATACGAAATAAATTATCATTCGTATTAAACGTAATAATTAGGATAAAGTATCATACCGGAAAGGTGTACCGTTAAAAGTATATTATAAACTTCATACGTTAGTATAATTAGCTTAAACTTTTAAACAAGTTTGATTAGAAGATAAATGGAGTTCATTTGAAGAAACTTAAGAGATATAAGAAATTGTTTAAAATTCTTATGGGTGTGGTACCATCATACAAAATAAATTAGTATTCGTAATAAACAAAATACCGAGGCTAAACTATCATGCTGGAAAGGAGTACCGTTAAAATTATATTATAAACTTCATTCGGTAGTATAATTTGCTTAAACCTTTCAACGAGTTTTATTATAGAAGATAAACGGAGTTCGTTTGAAGAAACTTACGAGATAGAAGAAATTGTATGAAACTGTTATGGTTGATGTTACATCATACGAAATAAATTATTATTCGTAATCAACAAAATACTTAGGCTAAAGTATCATGCCGGAAACGAGTACCGTTAAAACTATATTAAAAACTTCATACGTTAGTATAATTAGCTTAAACTTTTAAACGAGTTTGATTAGAAGATAAACGGAGTTCGTTTAAAGAAACTTACGAGATATAAGAAATTGTATGAAACTCTTATGGTTATGGTTCCATCATATGAAATAAATTATTATTCGTAATCAACGAAATACTTAGGCTAAAGTATCATGCCGAAAAGGAGTACCGTTAAAATTATATTAAAAACTTCATACGTTAGTATAATTAGCTTAAACATTTAAACGAGTTTGATTAGAAGATAAACGGAGTTCGCTTAAAGAAACTTAAGAGATATAAGAAATTGTATAAAATTCTTATGGGTGTGTTACCATTATACAAAATAAATTAGTATTCGTAATAAAAATAATACCGAGGCTAAAGTATCATGCCGGAAAGGGGTACCGTTAAATTTATATTATAAACTTTATTTGTTAGTATAATTTGCTTAAACCTTTCAACGAGTTTTATTATAGAAGATAAACGGAGTTCGTTTGAAGAAACTTACGAGATAGAAGAAATTGTATGAAACTGTTATGGTTGATGTTACATCATACGAAATAAATTATTATTCGTAATCAACAAAATACTTAGGCTAAAGTATTATGCCGGAAACGAGTACCGTTAAAACTATATTAAAAACTTCATACATTAGTATAATTAGCTTAAACTTTTAAACGAGTTTGAATAGAAGATAAACGGAGTTCGCTTAAAGAAACTTACGAGATATAAGAAATTGTATGAAACTCTTATAGTTGTGGTTCCATCATACGAAATAAATTATTATTCGTAATCAACAAAATACTTAAGCTAAAGTATCACGCCGGAAACGAGTACCGTTAAAACTATTTTAAAAACTTCATACGTTAGTATAAGTAGCTTAAACGTTTAAACGAGTTTGATTAGAAGATAAACGGAGTTCGCTTAAAGAAACTTACGAGAAATAAGAAATTGTATGAAACTCTTATGGTTATGGTTCCATCATATGAAATAAATTATCATTCGTAATAAACGAATTACTTAGGCTAAAGTATCATGCCGGAAAGGAGTACCGTTAAAAGTATATTATAAACTTTATACGTTAGTATAATTAGCTTAAACTTTTAAACAAGTTTGATTAGAAGATAAATGGAATTCATTTGAAGAAACTTAAGAGATATAAGAAATTGTTTAAAATTCTTATGGGTGTGGTACCATCATACAAAATAAATTAGTATTCGTAATAAACAAAATACCGAGGTTAAACTATCATGCCGGAAAGGAGTACCGTTAAAAATATATTGTAAACTTCATTCGGTAGTATAATTTGCTTAAACCTTTCAACGAGTTTTATTATAGAAGATAAACGGAGTTCGTTTGAAGAAACTTACGAGATAGAAGAAATTGTATGAAACTGTTATGGTTGATGGTACATCATACGAAATAAATTATTATTCGTAATCAACAAAATACTTAAGCTAAAGTATCACGCCGGAAACGAGTACCGTTAAAACTATATTAAAAACTTCATACGTTAGTATAATTAGCTTAAAATTTTAAACGAGTTTGATTGAAAGATAAACGAAGTTCGTTTAAAGAAACTTACGAGATATAAGAAATTGTATGAAACTCTTATGGTTGTGGTTCCATCATACGAAATAAATTATTATTCGTATTCAACGAAATACATAGGCTAATGTATCATGCTGGAAAGGAGTACCGTTAAAATTATATTAAAAACTTCATACGTTAGTATAATTAGCTTGAACATTTAAACGATTTTGATTAGAAGATAAACGGAGTTCGCTTAAAGAAACTTACGAGATGTAAGAAATTGTATGAAACTCTTATAGTTATGGTTCCATCATACGAAATAAATTATCATTCGTATTAAACGTAATAATTAGGATAAAGTATCATACCGGAAAGGTGTACCGTTAAAAGTATATTATAAACTTCATACGTTAGTATAATTAGCTTAAACTTTTAAACAAGTTTGATTAGAAGATAAATGGAGTTCATTTGAAGAAACTTAAGAGATATAAGAAATTGTTTAAAATTCTTATGGGTGTGGTACCATCATACAAAATAAATTAGTATTCGTAATAAACAAAATACCGAGGCTAAACTATCATGCTGGAAAGGAGTACCGTTAAAATTATATTATAAACTTCATTCGGTAGTATAATTTGCTTAAACCTTTCAACGAGTTTTATTATAGAAGATAAACGGAGTTCGTTTGAAGAAACTTACGAGATAGAAGAAATTGTATGAAACTGTTATGGTTGATGTTACATCATACGAAATAAATTATTATTCGTAATCAACAAAATACTTAGGCTAAAGTATCATGCCGGAAACGAGTACCGTTAAAACTATATTAAAAACTTCATACGTTAGTATAATTAGCTTAAACTTTTAAACGAGTTTGATTAGAAGATAAACGGAGTTCGTTTAAAGAAACTTACGAGATATAAGAAATTGTATGAAACTCTTATGGTTATGGTTCCATCATATGAAATAAATTATTATTCGTAATCAACGAAATATTTAGGCTAAAGTATCATGCCGAAAAGGAGTACCGTTAAAATTATATTAAAAACTTCATACGTTAGTATAATTAGCTTAAACGTTTAAACGAGTTTGATTAGAAGATAAACGGAGTTCGCTTAAAGAAACTTAAGAGATATAAGAAATTGTATAAAATTCTTATGGGTGTGTTACCATTATACAAAATAAATTAGTATTCGTAATAAAAATAATACCGAGGCTAAAGTATCATGCCGGAAAGGGGTACCGTTAAATTTATATTATAAACTTTATTCGTTAGTATAATTTGCTTAAACCTTTCAACGAGTTTTATTATAGAAGTTAAACGGAGTTCGTTTGAAGAAACTTACGAGATAGAAGAAATTGTATGAACCTCTTATGGGTGTGGTACCATCATACGAAATAAATTATTACTCGTAATAAACAAAATACTTAGGCTAAAGTATTATGCCGGAAAAGAGTACCGTTAAAAGTATAATATAAACTTCACACGTTATTATAATTAGCTTGAACATTTAAACGATTTGATTAGAAGATAAACGGAGTTCGCTTAAAGAAACTTACGAGATGTAAGAAATTGTATGAAACTCTTATGGGTGTGGTTCAATCATACGAAATAAATTATTATTCGTAATCAACAAAATACTTAGGCTAAAGTATCATGCCGGAAACGAGTACCGTTAAAACTATATTAAAAACTTCATACATTAGTATAATTAGCTTAAACTTTTAAACGAGTTTGAATAGAAGATAAACGGAGTTCGCTTAAAGAAACTTACGAGATATAAGAAATTGTATGAAACTCTTATGGTTGTGGTTCCATCATACGAAATAAATTATTATTCGTAATCAACGAAATACTTAGGCTAAAGTATCATGCCGGAAAGGAGTACCGTTAAAACTATATTAAAAACTTCATACGTTAGTATAAGTAGCGTAAACGTTTAAACGAGTTTGATTAGAAGATAAACGGAGTTCGCTTAAAGAAACTTACGAGAAATAAGAAATTGTATGAAACTCTTATGGTTATGGTTCCATCATACGAAATAAATTATCATTCGTAATAAACGAATTACTTAGGCTAAAGTATCATGCCGGAAAGGAGTACCGTTAAAAGTATATTATAAACTTTATACGTTAGTATAATTAGCTTAAACTTTTAAACAAGTTTGATTAGAGGATAAATGGAGTTCATTTGAAGAAACTTAAGAGATATAAGAAATTGTTTAAAATTCTTATGGGTGTGGTACCATCATACAAAATAAATTAGTATTCGTAATAAACAAAATACCGAGGTTAAACTATCATGCCGGAAAGGAGTACCGTTAAAATTATATTGTAAACTTCATTCGGTAGTATAATTTGCTTAAACCTTTCAACGAGTTTTATTATAGAAGATAAACGGAGTTCGTTTGAAGAAACTTACGAGATAGAAGAAATTGTATGAAACTGTTATGGTTGATGGTACATCATACGAAATAAATTATTATTCGTAATCAACAAAATACTTAAGCTAAAGTATCACGCCGGAAACGAGTACCGTTAAAACTATATTAAAAACTTCATACGTTAGTATAAGTAGCTTAAACGTTTAAACGAGTTTGATTAGAAGATAAACGGAGTTCGCTTAAAGAAACTTACGAGAAATAAGAAATTGTATGAAACTCTTATGGTTATGGTTCCATCATACGAAATAAATTATCATTCGTAATAAACGAATTACTTAGGCTAAAGTATCATGCCGGAAAGGAGTACCGTTAAAAGTATATTATAAACTTTATACGTTAGTATAATTAGCTTAAATTTTTAAACAAGATTGATTAGAAGATAAATGGAGTTCATTTGAAGAAACTTAAGAGATATAAGAAATTGTTTAAAATTCTTATGGGTGTGGTACCATCATACAAAATAAATTAGTATTCGTAATAAACGAAATACTTAGGATAAAGTATCATACCAGAAAGGTGTACCGTTAAAAGTATATTATAAACTTCATACGTTAGTATAATTAGCTTAAACTTTTAAACAAGTTTGATTAGAAGATAAATGGAGTTCATTTGAAGAAACTTAAGAGATATAAGAAATTGTATGAAACTGTTATGGTTGCTGGTACATCATACGAAATAAATTATTATTCGTAATCAACAAAATACTTAAGCTAAAGTATCACGCCGGAAACGAGTACCGTTAAAACTATATTAAAAACTTCATACGTTAGTATAAGTAGCTTAAACGTTTAAACGAGTTTGATTAGAAGATAAACGGAGTTCGCTTAAAGAAACTTACGAGAAATAAGAAATTGTATGAAACTCTTATGGTTATGGTTCCATCATACGAAATAAATTATCATTCGTAATAAACGAATTACTTAGGCTAAAGTATCATGCCGGAAAGGAGTACCGTTAAAAGTATATTATAAACTTTATACGTTAGTATAATTAGCTTAAACTTTTAAACAAGTTTGATTAGAAGATAAATGGAGTTCATTTGAAGAAACTTAAGAGATATAAGAAATTGTTTAAAATTCTTATGGGTGTGGTACCATCATACAGAATAAATTAGTATTCGTAATAAACAAAATACCGAGGTTAAACTATCATGCCAGAAAGGAGTACCGTTAAAATTATATTGTAAACTTCATTCGGTAGTATAATTTGCTTAAACCTTTCAACGAGTTTTATTATAGAAGATAAACGGAGTTCGTTTGAAGAAACTTACGAGATAGAAGAAATTGTATGAAACTGTTATGGTTGATGGTACATCATACGAAATAAATTATTATTCGTAATCAACAAAATACTTAAGCTAAAGTATCACGCCGGAAACGAGTACCGTTAAAACTATATTAAAAACTTCATACGTTAGTATAATTAGCTTAAAATTTTAAACGAGTTTGATTGGAAGATAAACGGAGTTCGTTTAAAGAAACTTACGAGATATAAGAAATTGTATGAAACTCTTATGGTTGTGGTTCCATCATACGAAATAAATTATTATTCGTATTCAACGAAATACATAGGCTAATGTATCATGCTGGAAAGGAGTACCGTTAAAGTATATTAAAAACTTCATACGTTAGTATAATTAGCTTAAACGTTTAAACAAGTTTGATTAGAAAATAAACGGAGTTCGCTTAAAGAAACTTACGAGATATAAGAAATTGTATGAAACTCTTATGGTTATGGTTCCATCATACGAAATAAATTATTATTCGAAATCAACGAAATACTTAGGCTAAAGTATCATGCCGAAAAGGATTACCGTTAAAATTATATTAAAAACTTCATACGTTAGTATAATTAGCTTAAATGTTTAAACGAGTTTGATTAGAAGATAAACGGAGTTCGCTTAAAGAAACTTACGAGATATAAGAAATTGTATGAAACTCTTATGGTTATGGTTCCATCATACGAAATAAATTATTATTCGTAATCAACGAAATACTTAGGCTAAACTATCATGCCGGAAAGGAGTACCGTTAAAATTATATTAAAAACTTCATACGTTAGTATAATTAGCTTAAAATTTTAAACGAGTTTGATTGGAAGATAAACGGAGTTCGTTTAAAGAAACTTACAAGATATAAGAAATTGTATGAAACTCTTATGGTTGTGGTTCCATCATACGAAATAAATTATCATTCGTAATAAACGAATTACTTAGGCTAAAGTATCATGCTGGAAAGGAGTACCGTTAAAAGTATATTAAAAACTTCATACGTTAGTATAATTAGCTTAAACGTTTAAACGAGTTTGATTAGAAGATTAACGGAGTTCGCTTAAAGAAACTTACGAGATATAACAAATTATATGAAACTCTTATGGTTATGGTTCCATCATACGAAATAATTTATCATTCGTAATAAACGAAATACTTAGGCTAAAGTATCATGCCGGAAAGGAGTACCATTAAAAGTATATTATAAACTTCATACGTTAGTATAATTAGCTTAAACTTTTAAACAAGTTTGATTAGAAGATAAATGGAGTTCATTTGAAGAGAAACTTAAGATATATAAGAAATTGTTTAAAATTCTTATGGGTGTGGTACCATCATACAAAATAAATTAGTATTCGTAATAAACAAAATACCGAGGCTAAACTATCATGCCGGAAAGGAGTACCGTTAAAATTATATTATAAACTTCATTCGGTAGTATAATTTGCTTAAACCTTTCAACGAATTTTATTATAGAAGATAAACGGAGTTCGTTTGAAGAAACTTACGAGATAGAAGAAATTGTATGAAACTGGTATGGTTGATGTTACATCATACGAAATAAATTATCATTCGTAATAAACGAATTACTTAGGCTAAAGTATCATGCCGGAAAGGAGTACCGTTAAAAGTATATTATAAACTTTATACGTTAGTATAATTAGCTTAAATTTTTAAACAAGATTGATTAGAAGATAAATGGAGTTCATTTGAAGAAACTTAAGAGATATAAGAAATTGTTTAAAATTCTTATGGGTGTGGTACCATCATACAAAATAAATTAGTATTCGTAATAAACAAAATACCGAGGTTAAACTATCATGCCGGAAAGGAGTACCGTTAAAATTATATTGTAAACTTCATTCGGTAGTATAATTTGCTTAAACCTTTCAACGAGTTTTATTATAGAAGATAAACGGAGTTCGTTTGAAGAAACTTACGAGATAGAAGAAATTGTATGAAACTGTTATGGTTGCTGGTACATCATACGAAATAAATTATTATTCGTAATCAACAAAATACTTAAGCTAAAGTATCACGCCGGAAACGAGTACCGTTAAAACTATATTAAAAACTTCATACGTTAGTATAAGTAGCTTAAACGTTTAAACGAGTTTGATTAGAAGATAAACGGAGTTCGCTTAAAGAAACTTACGAGAAATAAGAAATTGTATGAAACTCTTATGGTTATGGTTCCATCATACGAAATAAATTATCATTCGTAATAAACGAATTACTTAGGCTAAAGTATCATGCCGGAAAGGAGTACCGTTAAAAGTATATTATAAACTTTATACGTTAGTATAATTAGCTTAAACTTTTAAACAAGTTTGATTAGAGGATAAATGGAGTTCATTTGAAGAAACTTAAGAGATATAAGAAATTGTTTAAAATTCTTATGGGTGTGGTACCATCATACAAAATAAATTAGTATTCGTAATAAACAAAATACCGAGGTTAAACTATCATGCCGGAAAGGCGTACCGTTACAATTATATTGTAAACTTCATTCGGTAGTATAATTTGCTTAAACCTTTCAACGAGTTTTATTATAGAAGATAAACGGAGTTCGTTTGAAGAAACTTACGAGATAGAAGAAATTGTATGAAACTGTTATGGTTGATGTTACATCATACGAAATAAATTATCATTCGTAATAAACGAATTACTTAGGCTAAAGTATCATGCCGGAAAGGAGTACCGTTAAAAGTATATTATAAACTTTATACGTTAGTATAATTAGCTTAAATTTTTAAACAAGATTGATTAGAAGATAAATGGAGTTCATTTGAAGAAACTTAAGAGATATAAGAAATTGTTTAAAATTCTTATGGGTGTGGTACCATCATACAAAATAAATTAGTATTCGTAATAAACAAAATACCGAGGCTAAACTATCATGCCGGAAAGGAGTACCGTTAAAATTATATTATAAACTTCATTCGGTAGTATAATTTGCTTAAACCTTTCAACGAATTTTATTATAGAAGATAAACGGAGTTCGTTTGAAGAAACTTACGAGATAGAAGAAATTGTATGAAACTGGTATGGTTGATGTTACATCATACGAAATAAATTATCATTCGTAATAAACGAATTACTTAGGCTAAAGTATCATGCCGGAAAGGAGTACCGTTAAAAGTATATTATAAACTTTATACGTTAGTATAATTAGCTTAAATTTTTAAACAAGATTGATTAGAAGATAAATGGAGTTCATTTGAAGAAACTTAAGAGATATAAGAAATTGTTTAAAATTCTTATGGGTGTGGTACCATCATACAAAATAAATTAGTATTCGTAATAAACAAAATACCGAGGTTAAACTATCATGCCGGAAAGGAGTACCGTTAAAATTATATTATAAACTTCATTCGGTAGTATAATTTGCTTAAACCTTTCAACGAATTTTATTATAGAAGATAAACGGAGTTCGTTTGAAGAAACTTACGAGATAGAAGAAATTGTATGAAACTGGTATGGTTGATGTTACATCATACGAAATAAATTATCATTCGTAATAAACGAATTACTTAGGCTAAAGTATCATGCCGGAAAGGAGTACCGTTAAAAGTATATTATAAACTTTATACGTTAGTATAATTAGCTTAAATTTTTAAACAAGATTGATTAGAAGATAAATGGAGTTCATTTGAAGAAACTTAAGAGATATAAGAAATTGTTTAAAATTCTTATGGGTGTGGTACCATCATACAAAATAAATTAGTATTCGTAATAAACAAAATACCGAGGTTAAACTATCATGCCGGAAAGGCGTACCGTTACAATTATATTGTAAACTTCATTCGGTAGTATAATTTGCTTAAACCTTTCAACGAGTTTTATTATAGAAGATAAACGGAGTTCGTTTGAAGAAACTTACGAGATAGAAGAAATTGTATGAAACTGTTATGGTTGATGTTACATCATACGAAATAAATTATCATTCGTAATAAACGAAATACTTAGGCTAAAGTATCATGCCGGAAAGGAGTACCATTAAAAGTATATTATAAACTTCATACGTTAGTATAATTAGCTTAAACTTTTAAACAAGTTTGATTAGAAGATAAATGGAGTTCATTTGAAGAGAAACTTAAGATATATAAGAAATTGTTTAAAATTCTTATGGGTGTGGTACCATCATACAAAATAAATTAGTATTCGTAATAAACAAAATACCGAGGCTAAACTATCATGCCGGAAAGGAGTACCGTTAAAATTATATTATAAACTTCATTCGGTAGTATAATTTGCTTAAACCTTTCAACGAATTTTATTATAGAAGATAAACGGAGTTCGTTTGAAGAAACTTACGAGATAGAAGAAATTGTATGAAACTGGTATGGTTGATGTTACATCATACGAAATAAATTATCATTCGTAATAAACGAATTACTTAGGCTAAAGTATCATGCCGGAAAGGAGTACCGTTAAAAGTATATTATAAACTTTATACGTTAGTATAATTAGCTTAAATTTTTAAACAAGATTGATTAGAAGATAAATGGAGTTCATTTGAAGAAACTTAAGAGATATAAGAAATTGTTTAAAATTCTTATGGGTGTGGTACCATCATACAAAATAAATTAGTATTCGTAATAAACAAAATACCGAGGTTAAACTATCATGCCGGAAAGGAGTACCGTTAAAATTATATTGTAAACTTCATTCGGTAGTATAATTTGCTTAAACCTTTCAACGAGTTTTATTATAGAAGATAAACGGAGTTCGTTTGAAGAAACTTACGAGATAGAAGAAATTGTATGAAACTGTTATGGTTGCTGGTACATCATACGAAATAAATTATTATTCGTAATCAACAAAATACTTAAGCTAAAGTATCACGCCGGAAACGAGTACCGTTAAAACTATATTAAAAACTTCATACGTTAGTATAAGTAGCTTAAACGTTTAAACGAGTTTGATTAGAAGATAAACGGAGTTCGCTTAAAGAAACTTACGAGAAATAAGAAATTGTATGAAACTCTTATGGTTATGGTTCCATCATACGAAATAAATTATCATTCGTAATAAACGAATTACTTAGGCTAAAGTATCATGCCGGAAAGGAGTACCGTTAAAAGTATATTATAAACTTTATACGTTAGTATAATTAGCTTAAACTTTTAAACAAGTTTGATTAGAGGATAAATGGAGTTCATTTGAAGAAACTTAAGAGATATAAGAAATTGTTTAAAATTCTTATGGGTGTGGTACCATCATACAAAATAAATTAGTATTCGTAATAAACAAAATACCGAGGCTAAACTATCATGCCGGAAAGGAGTACCGTTAAAATTATATTATAAACTTCATTCGGTAGTATAATTTGCTTAAACCTTTCAACGAATTTTATTATAGAAGATAAACGGAGTTCGTTTGAAGAAACTTACGAGATAGAAGAAATTGTATGAAACTGGTATGGTTGATGTTACATCATACGAAATAAATTATCATTCGTAATAAACGAATTACTTAGGCTAAAGTATCATGCCGGAAAGGAGTACCGTTAAAAGTATATTATAAACTTTATACGTTAGTATAATTAGCTTAAATTTTTAAACAAGATTGATTAGAAGATAAATGGAGTTCATTTGAAGAAACTTAAGAGATATAAGAAATTGTTTAAAATTCTTATGGGTGTGGTACCATCATACAAAATAAATTAGTATTCGTAATAAACAAAATACCGAGGTTAAACTATCATGCCGGAAAGGAGTACCGTTAAAATTATATTGTAAACTTCATTCGGTAGTATAATTTGCTTAAACCTTTCAACGAGTTTTATTATAGAAGATAAACGGAGTTCGTTTGAAGAAACTTACGAGATAGAAGAAATTGTATGAAACTGTTATGGTTGCTGGTACATCATACGAAATAAATTATTATTCGTAATCAACAAAATACTTAAGCTAAAGTATCACGCCGGAAACGAGTACCGTTAAAACTATATTAAAAACTTCATACGTTAGTATAAGTAGCTTAAACGTTTAAACGAGTTTGATTAGAAGATAAACGGAGTTCGCTTAAAGAAACTTACGAGAAATAAGAAATTGTATGAAACTCTTATGGTTATGGTTCCATCATACGAAATAAATTATCATTCGTAATAAACGAATTACTTAGGCTAAAGTATCATGCCGGAAAGGAGTACCGTTAAAAGTATATTATAAACTTTATACGTTAGTATAATTAGCTTAAACTTTTAAACAAGTTTGATTAGAGGATAAATGGAGTTCATTTGAAGAAACTTAAGAGATATAAGAAATTGTTTAAAATTCTTATGGGTGTGGTACCATCATACAAAATAAATTAGTATTCGTAATAAACAAAATACCGAGGTTAAACTATCATGCCGGAAAGGAGTACCGTTAAAATTATATTGTAAACTTCATTCGGTAGTATAATTTGCTTAAACCTTTCAACGAGTTTTATTATAGAAGATAAACGGAGTTCGTTTGAAGAAACTTACGAGATAGAAGAAATTGTATGAAACTGTTATGGTTGATGGTACATCATACGAAATAAATTATTATTCGTAATCAACAAAATACTTAAGCTAAAGTATCACGCCGGAAACGAGTACCGTTAAAACTATATTAAAAACTTCATACGTTAGTATAAGTAGCTTAAACGTTTAAACGAGTTTGATTAGAAGATAAACGGAGTTCGCTTAAAGAAACTTACGAGAAATAAGAAATTGTATGAAACTCTTATGGTTATGGTTCCATCATACGAAATAAATTATCATTCGTAATAAACGAATTACTTAGGCTAAAGTATCATGCCGGAAAGGAGTACCGTTAAAAGTATATTATAAACTTTATACGTTAGTATAATTAGCTTAAATTTTTAAACAAGATTGATTAGAAGATAAATGGAGTTCATTTGAAGAAACTTAAGAGATATAAGAAATTGTTTAAAATTCTTATGGGTGTGGTACCATCATACAAAATAAATTAGTATTCGTAATAAACGAAATACTTAGGATAAAGTATCATACCAGAAAGGTGTACCGTTAAAAGTATATTATAAACTTCATACGTTAGTATAATTAGCTTAAACTTTTAAACAAGTTTGATTAGAAGATAAATGGAGTTCATTTGAAGAAACTTAAGAGATATAAGAAATTGTTTAAAATTCTTATGGGTGTGGTACCATCATACAAAATAAATTAGTATTCGTAATAAACAAAATACCGAGGTTAAACTATCATGCCGGAAAGGAGTACCGTTAAAATTATATTGTAAACTTCATTCGGTAGTATAATTTGCTTAAACCTTTCAACGAGTTTTATTATAGAAGATAAACGGAGTTCGTTTGAAGAAACTTACGAGATAGAAGAAATTGTATGAAACTGTTATGGTTGCTGGTACATCATACGAAATAAATTATTATTCGTAATCAACAAAATACTTAAGCTAAAGTATCACGCCGGAAACGAGTACCGTTAAAACTATATTAAAAACTTCATACGTTAGTATAAGTAGCTTAAACGTTTAAACGAGTTTGATTAGAAGATAAACGGAGTTCGCTTAAAGAAACTTACGAGAAATAAGAAATTGTATGAAACTCTTATGGTTATGGTTCCATCATACGAAATAATTTATCATTCGTAATAAACGAAATACTTAGGCTAAAGTATCATGCCGGAAAGGAGTACCATTAAAAGTATATTATAAACTTCATACGTTAGTATAATTAGCTTAAACTTTTAAACAAGTTTGATTAGAAGATAAATGGAGTTCATTTGAAGAGAAACTTAAGATATATAAGAAATTGTTTAAAATTCTTATGGGTGTGGTACCATCATACAAAATAAATTAGTATTCGTAATAAACAAAATACCGAGGCTAAACTATCATGCCGGAAAGGAGTACCGTTAAAATTATATTATAAACTTCATTCGGTAGTATAATTTGCTTAAACCTTTCAACGAATTTTATTATAGAAGATAAACGGAGTTCGTTTGAAGAAACTTACGAGATAGAAGAAATTGTATGAAACTGGTATGGTTGATGTTACATCATACGAAATAAATTATCATTCGTAATAAACGAATTACTTAGGCTAAAGTATCATGCCGGAAAGGAGTACCGTTAAAAGTATATTATAAACTTTATACGTTAGTATAATTAGCTTAAATTTTTAAACAAGATTGATTAGAAGATAAATGGAGTTCATTTGAAGAAACTTAAGAGATATAAGAAATTGTTTAAAATTCTTATGGGTGTGGTACCATCATACAAAATAAATTAGTATTCGTAATAAACGAAATACTTAGGATAAAGTATCATACCAGAAAGGTGTACCGTTAAAAGTATATTATAAACTTCATACGTTAGTATAATTAGCTTAAACGTTTAAACAAGTTTGATTAGAAGATAAATGGAGTTCATTTGAAGAAACTTAAGAGATATAAGAAATTGTTTAAAATTCTTATGGGTGTGGTACCATCATACAAAATAAATTAGTATTCGTAATAAACAAAATACTGAGGTTAAACTATCATGCCGGAAAGGAGTACCGTTAAAATTATATTGTAAACTTCATTCGGTAGTATAATTTGCTTAAACCTTTCAACGAGTTTTATTATAGAAGATAAACGGAGTTCGTTTGAAGAAACTTACGAGATAGAAGAAATTGTATGAAACTGTTATGGTTGCTGGTACATCATACGAAATAAATTATTATTCGTAATCAACAAAATACTTAAGCTAAAGTATCACGCCGGAAACGAGTACCGTTAAAACTATATTAAAAACTTCATACGTTAGTATAAGTAGCTTAAACGTTTAAACGAGTTTGATTAGAAGATAAACGGAGTTCGCTTAAAGAAACTTACGAGAAATAAGAAATTGTATGAAACTCTTATGGTTATGGTTCCATCATACGAAATAATTTATCATTCGTAATAAACGAAATACTTAGGCTAAATTATCATGCCGGAAAGGAGTACCATTAAAAGTATATTATAAACTTCATATGTTAGTATAATTAGCTTAAACTTTTAAACAAGTTTGATTAGAAGATAAATGGAGTTCATTTGAAGAGAAACTTAAGATATATAAGAAATTGTTTAAAATTCTTATGGGTGTGGTACCATCATACAAAATAAATTAGTATTCGTAATAAACAAAATACCGAGGCTAAACTATCATGCCGGAAAGGAGTACCGTTAAAATTATATTATAAACTTCATTCGGTAGTATAATTTGCTTAAACCTTTCAACGAATTTTATTATAGAAGATAAACGGAGTTCGTTTGAAGAAACTTACGAGATAGAAGAAATTGTATGAAACTGGTATGGTTGATGTTACATCATACGAAATAAATTATCATTCGTAATAAACGAATTACTTAGGCTAAAGTATCATGCCGGAAAGGAGTACCGTTAAAAGTATATTATAAACTTTATACGTTAGTATAATTAGCTTAAATTTTTAAACAAGATTGATTAGAAGATAAATGGAGTTCATTTGAAGAAACTTAAGAGATATAAGAAATTGTTTAAAATTCTTATGGGTGTGGTACCATCATACAAAATAAATTAGTATTCGTAATAAACAAAATACCGAGGTTAAACTATCATGCCGGAAAGGAGTACCGTTAAAATTATATTGTAAATTTCATTCGGTAGTATAATTTGCTTAAACCTTTCAACGAGTTTTATTATAGAAGATAAACGGAGTTCGTTTGAAGAAACTTACGAGATAGAAGAAATTGTATGAAACTGTTATGGTTGCTGGTACATCATACGAAATAAATTATTATTCGTAATCAACAAAATACTTAAGCTAAAGTATCACGCCGGAAACGAGTACCGTTAAAACTATATTAAAAACTTCATACGTTAGTATAAGTAGCTTAAACGTTTAAACGAGTTTGATTAGAAGATAAACGGAGTTCGCTTAAAGAAACTTACGAGAAATAAGAAATTGTATGAAACTCTTATGGTTATGGTTCCATCATACGAAATAAATTATCATTCGTAATAAACGAATTACTTAGGCTAAAGTATCATGCCGGAAAGGAGTACCGTTAAAAGTATATTATAAACTTTATACGTTAGTATAATTAGCTTAAACTTTTAAACAAGTTTGATTAGAAGATAAATGGAGTTCATTTGAAGAAACTTAAAAGATATAAGAAATTGTTTAAAATTCTTATGGGTGTGGTACCATCATACAAAATAAATTAGTATTCGTAATAAACAAAATACCGAGGTTAAACTATCATGCCAGAAAGGAGTACCGTTAAAATTATATTGTAAACTTCATTCGGTAGTATAATTTGCTTAAACCTTTCAACGAGTTTTATTATAGAAGATAAACGGAGTTCGTTTGAAGAAACTTACGAGATAGAAGAAATTGTATGAAACTGTTATGGTTGATGGTACATCATACGAAATAAATTATTATTCGTAATCAACAAAATACTTAAGCTAAAGTATCACGCCGGAAACGAGTACCGTTAAAACTATATTAAAAACTTCATACGTTAGTATAATTAGCTTAAAATTTTAAACGAGTTTGATTGGAAGATAAACGGAGTTCGTTTAAAGAAACTTACGAGATATAAGAAATTGTATGAAACTCTTATGGTTGTGGTTCCATCATACGAAATAAATTATTATTCGTATTCAACGAAATACATAGGCTAATGTATCATGCTGGAAAGGAGTACCGTTAAAGTATATTAAAAACTTCATACGTTAGTATAATTAGCTTAAACGTTTAAACAAGTTTGATTAGAAAATAAACGGAGTTCGCTTAAAGAAACTTACGAGATATAAGAAATTGTATGAAACTCTTATGGTTATGGTTCCATCATACGAAATAAATTATTATTCGAAATCAACGAAATACTTAGGCTAAAGTATCATGCCGAAAAGGATTACCGTTAAAATTATATTAAAAACTTCATACGTTAGTATAATTAGCTTAAATGTTTAAACGAGTTTGATTAGAAGATAAACGGAGTTCGCTTAAAGAAACTTACGAGATATAAGAAATTGTATGAAACTCTTATGGTTATGGTTCCATCATACGAAATAAATTATTATTCGTAATCAACGAAATACTTAGGCTAAACTATCATGCCGGAAAGGAGTACCGTTAAAATTATATTAAAAACTTCATACGTTAGTATAATTAGCTTAAAATTTTAAACGAGTTTGATTGGAAGATAAACGGAGTTCGTTTAAAGAAACTTACAAGATATAAGAAATTGTATGAAACTCTTATGGTTGTGGTTCCATCATACGAAATAAATTATCATTCGTAATAAACGAATTACTTAGGCTAAAGTATCATGCTGGAAAGGAGTACCGTTAAAAGTATATTAAAAACTTCATACGTTAGTATAATTAGCTTAAACGTTTAAACGAGTTTGATTAGAAGATTAACGGAGTTCGCTTAAAGAAACTTACGAGATATAACAAATTGTATGAAACTCTTATGGTTATGGTTCCATCATACGAAATAATTTATCATTCGTAATAAACGAAATACTTAGGCTAAAGTATCATGCCGGAAAGGAGTACCATTAAAAGTATATTATAAACTTCATACGTTAGTATAATTAGCTTAAACTTTTAAACAAGTTTGATTAGAAGATAAATGGAGTTCATTTGAAGAGAAACTTAAGATATATAAGAAATTGTTTAAAATTCTTATGGGTGTGGTACCATCATACAAAATAAATTAGTATTCGTAATAAACAAAATACCGAGGCTAAACTATCATGCCGGAAAGGAGTACCGTTAAAATTATATTATAAACTTCATTCGGTAGTATAATTTGCTTAAACCTTTCAACGAATTTTATTATAGAAGATAAACGGAGTTCGTTTGAAGAAACTTACGAGATAGAAGAAATTGTATGAAACTGGTATGGTTGATGTTACATCATACGAAATAAATTATCATTCGTAATAAACGAATTACTTAGGCTAAAGTATCATGCCGGAAAGGAGTACCGTTAAAAGTATATTATAAACTTTATACGTTAGTATAATTAGCTTAAATTTTTAAACAAGATTGATTAGAAGATAAATGGAGTTCATTTGAAGAAACTTAAGAGATATAAGAAATTGTTTAAAATTCTTATGGGTGTGGTACCATCATACAAAATAAATTAGTATTCGTAATAAACAAAATACCGAGGTTAAACTATCATGCCGGAAAGGAGTACCGTTAAAATTATATTGTAAACTTCATTCGGTAGTATAATTTGCTTAAACCTTTCAACGAGTTTTATTATAGAAGATAAACGGAGTTCGTTTGAAGAAACTTACGAGATAGAAGAAATTGTATGAAACTGTTATGGTTGCTGGTACATCATACGAAATAAATTATTATTCGTAATCAACAAAATACTTAAGCTAAAGTATCACGCCGGAAACGAGTACCGTTAAAACTATATTAAAAACTTCATACGTTAGTATAAGTAGCTTAAACGTTTAAACGAGTTTGATTAGAAGATAAACGGAGTTCGCTTAAAGAAACTTACGAGAAATAAGAAATTGTATGAAACTCTTATGGTTATGGTTCCATCATACGAAATAAATTATCATTCGTAATAAACGAATTACTTAGGCTAAAGTATCATGCCGGAAAGGAGTACCGTTAAAAGTATATTATAAACTTTATACGTTAGTATAATTAGCTTAAACTTTTAAACAAGTTTGATTAGAAGATAAATGGAGTTCATTTGAAGAAACTTAAGAGATATAAGAAATTGTTTAAAATTCTTATGGGTGTGGTACCATCATACAAAATAAATTAGTATTCGTAATAAACAAAATACCGAGGTTAAACTATCATGCCAGAAAGGAGTACCGTTAAAATTATATTGTAAACTTCATTCGGTAGTATAATTTGCTTAAACCTTTCAACGAGTTTTATTATAGAAGATAAACGGAGTTCGTTTGAAGAAACTTACGAGATAGAAGAAATTGTATGAAACTGTTATGGTTGATGGTACATCATACGAAATAAATTATTATTCGTAATCAACAAAATACTTAAGCTAAAGTATCACGTCGGAAACGAGTACCGTTAAAACTATATTAAAAACTTCATACGTTAGTATAATTAGCTTAAAATTTTAAACGAGTTTGATTGGAAGATAAACGGAGTTCGTTTAAAGAAACTTACGAGATATAAGAAATTGTATGAAACTCTTATGGTTGTGGTTCCATCATACGAAATAAATTATTATTCGAAATCAACGAAATACTTAGGCTAAAGTATCATGCCGAAAAGGATTACCGTTAAAATTATATTAAAAACTTCATACGTTAGTATAATTAGCTTAAATGTTTAAACGAGTTTGATTAGAAGATAAACGGAGTTCGCTTAAAGAAACTTACGAGATATAAGAAATTGTATGAAACTCTTATGGTTATGGTTCCATCATACGAAATAAATTATTATTCGTAATCAACGAAATACTTAGGCTAAACTATCATGCCGGAAAGGAGTACCGTTAAAATTATATTAAAAACTTCATACGTTAGTATAATTAGCTTAAAATTTTAAACGAGTTTGATTGGAAGATAAACGGAGTTCGTTTAAAGAAACTTAAAAGATATAAGAAATTGTATGAAACTCTTATGGTTGTGGTTCCATCATACGAAATAAATTATTATTCGTATTCAACGAAATACTTAGGCTAAAGTATCATGCTGGAAAGGAGTACCGTTAAAAGTATATTAAAAACTTCATACGTTAGTATAATTAGCTTAAACGTTTAAATGAGTTTGATTAGAAGATTAACGGAGTTCGCTTAAAGAAACTTACGAGATATAACAAATTGTATGAAACTCTTATGGTTATGGTTCCATCATACGAAATAATTTATCATTCGTAATAAACGAAATACTTAGGCTAAAGTATCATGCCGGAAAGGAGTACCATTAAAAGTATATTATAAACTTCATACGTTAGTATAATTAGCTTAAACTTTTAAACAAGTTTGATTAGAAGATAAATGGAGTTCATTTGAAGAAACTTAAGATATATAAGAAATTGTTTAAAATTCTTATGGGTGTGGTACCATCATACAAAATAAATTAGTATTCGTAATAAACAAAATACCGAGGCTAAACTATCATGCCGGAAAGGAGTACCGTTAAAATTATATTATAAACTTCATTCGGTAGTATAATTTGCTTAAACCTTTCAACGAGTTTTATTATAGAAGATAAACGGAGTTCGTTTGAAGAAACTTACGAGATAGAAGAAATTGTATGAAACTGGTATGGTTGATGTTACATCATACGAAATAAATTATCATTCGTAATAAACGAATTACTTAGGCTAAAGTATCATGCCGGAAAGGAGTACCGTTAAAAGTATATTATAAACTTTATACGTTAGTATAATTAGCTTAAATTTTTAAACAAGATTGATTAGAAGATAAATGGAGTTCATTTGAAGAAACTTAAGAGATATAAGAAATTGTTTAAAATTCTTATGGGTGTGGTACCATCATACAAAATAAATTAGTATTCGTAATAAACAAAATACCGAGGTTAAACTATCATGCCGGAAAGGAGTACCGTTAAAATTATATTGTAAACTTCATTCGGTAGTATAATTTGCTTAAACCTTTCAACGAGTTTTATTATAGAAGATAAACGGAGTTCGTTTGAAGAAACTTACGAGATAGAAGAAATTGTATGAAACTGTTATGGTTGCTGGTACATCATACGAAATAAATTATTATTCGTAATCAACAAAATACTTAAGCTAAAGTATCACGCCGGAAACGAGTACCGTTAAAACTATATTAAAAACTTCATACGTTAGTATAAGTAGCTTAAACGTTTAAACGAGTTTGATTAGAAGATAAACGGAGTTCGCTTAAAGAAACTTACGAGAAATAAGAAATTGTATGAAACTCTTATGGTTATGGTTCCATCATACGAAATAAATTATCATTCGTAATAAACGAATTACTTAGGCTAAAGTATCATGCCGGAAAGGAGTACCGTTAAAAGTATATTATAAACTTTATACGTTAGTATAATTAGCTTAAACTTTTAAACAAGTTTGATTAGAAGATAAATGGAGTTCATTTGAAGAAACTTAAGATATATAAGAAATTGTTTAAAATTCTTATGGGTGTGGTACCATCATACAAAATAAATTAGTATTCGTAATAAACAAAATACCGAGGCTAAACTATCATGCCGGAAAGGAGTACCGTTAAAATTATATTATAAACTTCATTCGGTAGTATAATTTGCTTAAACCTTTCAACGAGTTTTATTATAGAAGATAAACGGAGTTCGTTTGAAGAAACTTACGAGATAGAAGAAATTGTATGAAACTGGTATGGTTGATGTTACATCATACGAAATAAATTATCATTCGTAATAAACGAATTACTTAGGCTAAAGTATCATGCCGGAAAGGAGTACCGTTAAAAGTATATTATAAACTTTATACGTTAGTATAATTAGCTTAAATTTTTAAACAAGATTGATTAGAAGATAAATGGAGTTCATTTGAAGAAACTTAAGAGATATAAGAAATTGTTTAAAATTCTTATGGGTGTGGTACCATCATACAAAATAAATTAGTATTCGTAATAAACAAAATACCGAGGTTAAACTATCATGCCGGAAAGGAGTACCGTTAAAATTATATTGTAAACTTCATTCGGTAGTATAATTTGCTTAAACCTTTCAACGAGTTTTATTATAGAAGATAAACGGAGTTCGTTTGAAGAAACTTACGAGATAGAAGAAATTGTATGAAACTGTTATGGTTGCTGGTACATCATACGAAATAAATTATTATTCGTAATCAACAAAATACTTAAGCTAAAGTATCACGCCGGAAACGAGTACCGTTAAAACTATATTAAAAACTTCATACGTTAGTATAAGTAGCTTAAACGTTTAAACGAGTTTGATTAGAAGATAAACGGAGTTCGCTTAAAGAAACTTACGAGAAATAAGAAATTGTATGAAACTCTTATGGTTATGGTTCCATCATACGAAATAAATTATCATTCGTAATAAACGAATTACTTAGGCTAAAGTATCATGCCGGAAAGGAGTACCGTTAAAAGTATATTATAAACTTTATACGTTAGTATAATTAGCTTAAACTTTTAAACAAGTTTGATTAGAAGATAAATGGAGTTCATTTGAAGAAACTTAAGAGATATAAGAAATTGTTTAAAATTCTTATGGGTGTGGTACCATCATACAAAATAAATTAGTATTCGTAATAAACAAAATACCGAGGTTAAACTATCATGCCAGAAAGGAGTACCGTTAAAATTATATTGTAAACTTCATTCGGTAGTATAATTTGCTTAAACCTTTCAACGAGTTTTATTATAGAAGATAAACGGAGTTCGTTTAAAGAAACTTACGAGATATAAGAAATTGTATGAAACTCTTATGGTTGTGGTTCCATCATACGAAATAAATTATTATTCGTATTCAACGAAATACATAGGCTAATGTATCATGCTGGAAAGGAGTACCGTTAAAGTATATTAAAAACTTCATACGTTAGTATAATTAGCTTAAACGTTTAAACAAGTTTGATTAGAAAATAAACGGAGTTCGCTTAAAGAAACTTACGAGATATAAGAAATTGTATGAAACTCTTATGGTTATGGTTCCATCATACGAAATAAATTATTATTCGAAATCAACGAAATACTTAGGCTAAAGTATCATGCCGAAAAGGAGTACCGTTAAAATTATATTAAAAACTTCATACGTTAGTATAATTAGCTTAAATGTTTAAACGAGTTTGATTAGAAGATAAACGGAGTTCGCTTAAAGAAACTTACGAGATATAAGAAATTGTATGAAACTCTTATGGTTATGGTTCCATCATACGAAATAAATTATTATTCGTAATCAACGAAATACTTAGGCTAAACTATCATGCCGGAAAGGAGTACCGTTAAAATTATATTAAAAACTTCATACGTTAGTATAATTAGCTTAAAATTTTAAACGAGTTTGATTGGAAGATAAACGGAGTTCGTTTAAAGAAACTTACAAGATATAAGAAATTGTATGAAACTCTTATGGTTGTGGTTCCATCATACGAAATAAATTATTATTCGTATTCAACGAAATACTTAGGCTAAAGTATCATGCTGGAAAGGAGTACCGTTAAAAGTATATTAAAAACTTCATACGTTAGTATAATTAGCTTAAACGTTTAAACGAGTTTGATTAGAAGATTAACGGAGTTCGCTTAAAGAAACTTACGAGATATAACAAATTGTATGAAACTCTTATGGTTATGGTTCCATCTTACGAAATAATTTATCATTCGTAATAAACGAAATACTTAGGCTAAAGTATCATGCCGGAAAGGAGTACCATTAAAAGTATATTATAAACTTCATACGTTAGTATAATTAGCTTAAACTTTTAAACAAGTTTGATTAGAAGATAAATGGAGTTCATTTGAAGAAACTTAAGAGATATAAGAAATTGTTTAAAATTCTTATGGGTGTGGTACCATCATACAAAATAAATTAGTATTCGTAATAAACAAAATACCGAGGCTAAACTATCATGCCGGAAAGGAGTACCGTTAAAATTATATTATAAACTTCATTCGGTAGTATAATTTGCTTAAACCTTTCAACGAGTTTTATTATAGAAGATAAACGGCGTTCGTTTGAAGAAACTTACGAGATAGAAGAAATTGTATGAAACTGTTATGGTTGATGTTACATCATACAAAATAAATTATCATTCGTAATAAACGAATTACTTAGGCTAAAGTATCATGCCGGAAAGGAGTACCGTTAAAAGTATATTATAAACTTTATACGTTAGTATAATTAGCTTAAATTTTTAAACAAGATTGATTAGAAGATAAATGGAGTTCATTTGAAGAAACTTAAGAGATATAAGAAATTGTTTAAAATTCTTATGGGTGTGGTACCATCATACAAAATAAATTAGTATTCGTAATAAACAAAATACCGAGGTTAAACTATCATGCCGGAAAGGAGTACCGTTAAAATTATATTGTAAACTTCATTCGGTAGTATAATTTGCTTAAACCTTTCAACGAGTTTTATTATAGAAGATAAACGGAGTTCGTTTGAAGAAACTTACGAGATAGAAGAAATTGTATGAAACTGTTATGGTTGCTGGTACATCATACGAAATAAATTATTATTCGTAATCAACAAAATACTTAAGCTAAAGTATCACGCCGGAAACGAGTACCGTTAAAACTATATTAAAAACTTCATACGTTAGTATAAGTAGCTTAAACGTTTAAACGAGTTTGATTAGAAGATAAACGGAGTTCGCTTAAAGAAACTTACGAGAAATAAGAAATTGTATGAAACTCTTATGGTTATGGTTCCATCATACGAAATAAATTATCATTCGTAATAAACGAATTACTTAGGCTAAAGTATCATGCCGGAAAGGAGTACCGTTAAAAGTATATTATAAACTTTATACGTTAGTATAATTAGCTTAAACTTTTAAACAAGTTTGATTAGAAGATAAATGGAGTTCATTTGAAGAAACTTAAGAGATATAAGAAATTGTTTAAAATTCTTATGGGTGTGGTACCATCATACAAAATAAATTAGTATTCGTAATAAACAAAATACCGAGGCTAAACTATCATGCCGGAAAGGAGTACCGTTAAAATTATATTATAAACTTCATTCGGTAGTATAATTTGCTTAAACCTTTCAACGAGTTTTATTATAGAAGATAAACGGAGTTCGTTTGAAGAAACTTACGAGATAGAAGAAATTGTATGAAACTGTTATGGTTGATGTTACGTCATACGAAATAAATTATCATTCGTAATAAACGAATTACTTAGGCTAAAGTATCATGCCGGAAAGGAGTACCGTTAAAAGTATATTATAAACTTTATACGTTAGTATAATTAGCTTAAATTTTTAAACAAGATTGATTAGAAGATAAATGGAGTTCATTTGAAGAAACTTAAGAGATATAAGAAATTGTTTAAAATTCTTATGGGTGTGGTACCATCATACAAAATAAATTAGTATTCGTAATAAACAAAATACCGAGGTTAAACTATCATGCCGGAAAGGAGTACCGTTAAAATTATATTGTAAACTTCATTGGGTAGTATAATTTGCTTAAACCTTTCAACGAGTTTTATTATAGAAGATAAACGGAGTTCGTTTGAAGAAACTTACGAGATAGAAGAAATTGTATGAAACTGTTATGGTTGATGTTACATCATACGAAATAAATTATCATTCGTAATAAACGAATTACTTAGGCTAAAGTATCATGCCGGAAAGGAGTACCGTTAAAAGTATATTATAAACTTTATACGTTAGTATAATTAGCTTAAACTTTTAAACAAGTTTGATTAGAAGATAAATGGAGTTCATTTGAAGAAACTTAAGAGATATAAGAAATTGTTTAAAATTCTTATGGGTGTGGTACCATCATACAAAATAAATTAGTATTCGTAATAAACAAAATACCGAGGCTAAACTATCATGCCGGAAAGGAGTACCGTTAAAATTATATTATAAACTTCATTCGGTAGTATAATTTGCTTAAACCTTTCAACGAGTTTTATTATAGAAGATAAACGGAGTTCGTTTGAAGAAACTTACGAGATAGAAGAAATTGTATGAAACTGTTATGGTTGATGTTACATCATACGAAATAAATTATCATTCGTAATAAACGAATTACTTAGGCTAAAGTATCATGCCGGAAAGGAGTACCGTTAAAAGTATATTATAAACTTTATACGTTAGTATAATTAGCTTAAATTTTTAAACAAGATTGATTAGAAGATAAATGGAGTTCATTTGAAGAAACTTAAGAGATATAAGAAATTGTTTAAAATTCTTATGGGTGTGGTACCATCATACAAAATAAATTAGTATTCGTAATAAACAAAATACCGAGGTTAAACTATCATGCCGGAAAGGAGTACCGTTAAAATTATATTATAAACTTCATTCGGTAGTATAATTTGCTTAAACCTTTCAACGAGTTTTATTATAGAAGATAAACGGAGTTCGTTTGAAGAAACTTACGAGATAGAAGAAATTGTATGAAACTGTTATGGTTGATGTTACATCATACGAAATAAATTATCATTCGTAATAAACGAATTACTTAGGCTAAAGTATCATGCCGGAAAGGAGTACCGTTAAAAGTATATTATAAACTTTATACGTTAGTATAATTAGCTTAAATTTTTAAACAAGATTGATTAGAAGATAAATGGAGTTCATTTGAAGAAACTTAAGAGATATAAGAAATTGTTTAAAATTCTTATGGGTGTGGTACCATCATACAAAATAAATTAGTATTCGTAATAAACAAAATACCGAGGTTAAACTATCATGCCGGAAAGGAGTACCGTTAAAATTATATTGTAAACTTCATTGGGTAGTATAATTTGCTTAAACCTTTCAACGAGTTTTATTATAGAAGATAAACGGAGTTCGTTTGAAGAAACTTACGAGATAGAAGAAATTGTATGAAACTGTTATGGTTGATGTTACATCATACGAAATAAATTATCATTCGTAATAAACGAATTACTTAGGCTAAAGTATCATGCCGGAAAGGAGTACCGTTAAAAGTATATTATAAACT
Source organism: Chamaenerion angustifolium (assembly GCA_946814005.1). Taxonomy (NCBI): domain Eukaryota; kingdom Viridiplantae; phylum Streptophyta; class Magnoliopsida; order Myrtales; family Onagraceae; genus Chamaenerion; species Chamaenerion angustifolium. The sequence continues at coordinate 15,918,041 of OX328274.1, forward strand.
TTATACGTTAGTATAATTAGCTTAAACTTTTAAACAAGTTTGATTAGAAGATAAATGGAGTTCATTTGAAGAAACTTAAGAGATATAAGAAATTGTTTAAAATTCTTATGGGTGTGGTACCATCATACAAAATAAATTAGTATTCGTAATAAACAAAATACCGAGGCTAAACTATCATGCCGGAAAGGAGTACCGTTAAAATTATATTATAAACTTCATTCGGTAGTATAATTTGCTTAAACCTTTCAACGAGTTTTATTATAGAAGATAAACGGAGTTCGTTTGAAGAAACTTACGAGATAGAAGAAATTGTATGAAACTGTTATGGTTGATGTTACATCATACGAAATAAATTATCATTCGTAATAAACGAATTACTTAGGCTAAAGTATCATGCCGGAAAGGAGTACCGTTAAAAGTATATTATAAACTTTATACGTTAGTATAATTAGCTTAAATTTTTAAACAAGATTGATTAGAAGATAAATGGAGTTCATTTGAAGAAACTTAAGAGATATAAGAAATTGTTTAAAATTCTTATGGGTGTGGTACCATCATACAAAATAAATTAGTATTCGTAATAAACAAAATACCGAGGTTAAACTATCATGCCGGAAAGGAGTACCGTTAAAATTATATTGTAAACTTCATTGGGTAGTATAATTTGCTTAAACCTTTCAACGAGTTTTATTATAGAAGATAAACGGAGTTCGTTTGAAGAAACTTACGAGATAGAAGAAATTGTATGAAACTGTTATGGTTGCTGGTATATCATACGAAATAAATTATTATTCGTAATCAACAAAATACTTAAGCTAAAGTATCACGCCGGAAACGAGTACCGTTAAAACTATATTAAAAACTTCATACGTTAGTATAAGTAGCTTAAACGTTTAAACGAGTTTGATTAGAAGATAAACGGAGTTCGCTTAAAGAAACTTACGAGAAATAAGAAATTGTATGAAACTCTTATGGTTATGGTTCCATCATACGAAATAAATTATCATTCGTAATAAACGAATTACTTAGGCTAAAGTATCATGCCGGAAAGGAGTACCGTTAAAAGTATATTATAAACTTTATACGTTAGTATAATTAGCTTAAACTTTTAAACAAGTTTGATTAGAAGATAAATGGAGTTCATTTGAAGAAACTTAAGAGATATAAGAAATTGTTTAAAATTATTATGGGTGTGGTACCATCATACAAAATAAATTAGTATTCGTAATAAACAAAATACCGAGGTTAAACTATCATGCCAGAAAGGAGTACCGTTAAAATTATATTGTAAACTTCATTCGGTAGTATAATTTGCTTAAACCTTTCAACGAGTTTTATTATAGAAGATAAACGGAGTTCGTTTGAAGAAACTTACGAGATAGAAGAAATTGTATGAAACTGTTATGGTTGATGGTACATCATACGAAATAAATTATTATTCGTAATCAACAAAATACTTAAGCTAAAGTATCACGTCGGAAACGAGTACCGTTAAAACTATATTAAAAACTTCATACGTTAGTATAATTAGCTTAAAATTTTAAACGAGTTTGATTGGAAGATAAACGGAGTTCGTTTAAAGAAACTTACGAGATATAAGAAATTGTATGAAACTCTTATGGTTGTGGTTCCATCATACGAAATAAATTATTATTCGTATTCAACGAAATACATAGGCTAATGTATCATGCTGGAAAGGAGTACCGTTAAAGTATATTAAAAACTTCATACGTTAGTATAATTAGCTTAAACGTTTAAACAAGTTTGATTAGAAAATAAACGGAGTTCGCTTAAAGAAACTTACGAGATATAAGAAATTGTATGAAACTCTTATGGTTATGGTTCCATCATACGAAATAAATTATTATTCGAAATCAACGAAATACTTAGGCTAAACTATCATGCCGGAAAGGAGTACCGTTAAAATTATATTAAAAACTTCATACGTTAGTATAATTAGCTTAAAATTTTAAACGAGTTTGATTGGAAGATAAACGGAGTTCGTTTAAAGAAACTTACAAGATATAAGAAATTGTATGAAACTCTTATGGTTATGGTTCCATCATACGAAATAAATTATTATTCGAAATCAACGAAATACTTAGGCTAAAGTATCATGCCGAAAAGGATTACCGTTAAAATTATATTAAAAACTTCATACGTTAGTATAATTAGCTTAAATGTTTAAACGAGTTTGATTAGAAGATAAACGGAGTTCGCTTAAAGAAACTTACGAGATATAAGAAATTGTATGAAACTCTTATGGTTATGGTTCCATCATACGAAATAAATTATTATTCGTAATCAACGAAATACTTAGGCTAAACTATCATGCCGGAAAGGAGTACCGTTAAAATTATATTAAAAACTTCATACGTTAGTATAATTAGCTTAAAATTTTAAACGAGTTTGATTGGAAGATAAACGGAGTTCGTTTAAAGAAACTTACAAGATATAAGAAATTGTATGAAACTCTTATGGTTGTGGTTCCATCATACGAAATAAATTATTATTCGTATTCAACGAAATACTTAGGCTAAAGTATCATGCTGGAAAGGAGTACCGTTAAAAGTATATTAAAAACTTCATACGTTAGTATAATTAGCTTAAACGTTTAAACGAGTTTGATTAGAAGATTAACGGAGTTCGCTTAAAGAAACTTACGAGATATAACAAATTGTATGAAACTCTTATGGTTATGGTTCCATCATACGAAATAATTTATCATTCGTAATAAACGAAATACTTAGGCTAAAGTATCATGCCGGAAAGGAGTACCGTTAAAAGTATATTATAAACTTTATACGTTAGTATAATTAGCTTAAACTTTTAAACAAGTTTGATTAGAAGATAAATGGAGTTCATTTGAAGAAACTTAAGAGATATAAGAAATTGTTTAAAATTCTTATGGGTGTGGTACCATCATACAAAATAAATTAGTATTCGTAATAAACAAAATACCGAGGCTAAACTATCATGCCGGAAAGGAGTACCGTTAAAATTATATTATAAACTTCATTCGGTAGTATAATTTGCTTAAACCTTTCAACGAGTTTTATTATAGAAGATAAACGGAGTTCGTTTGAAGAAACTTACGAGATAGAAGAAATTGTATGAAACTGTTATGGTTGATGTTACATCATACGAAATAAATTATCATTCGTAATAAACGAATTACTTAGGCTAAAGTATCATGCCGGAAAGGAGTACCGTTAAAAGTATATTATAAACTTTATACGTTAGTATAATTAGCTTAAATTTTTAAACAAGATTGATTAGAAGATAAATGGAGTTCATTTGAAGAAACTTAAGAGATATAAGAAATTGTTTAAAATTCTTATGGGTGTGGTACCATCATACAAAATAAATTAGTATTCGTAATCAACAAAATACTTAAGCTAAAGTATCACGTCGGAAACGAGTACCGTTAAAACTATATTAAAAACTTCATACGTTAGTATAATTAGCTTAAAATTTTAAACGAGTTTGATTGGAAGATAAACGGAGTTCGTTTAAAGAAACTTACGAGATATAAGAAATTGTATGAAACTCTTATGGTTGTGGTTCCATCATACGAAATAAATTATTATTCGTATTCAACGAAATACATAGGCTAATGTATCATGCTGGAAAGGAGTACCGTTAAAGTATATTAAAAACTTCATACGTTAGTATAATTAGCTTAAACGTTTAAACAAGTTTGATTAGAAAATAAACGGAGTTCGCTTAAAGAAACTTACGAGATATAAGAAATTGTATGAAACTCTTATGGTTATGGTTCCATCATACGAAATAAATTATTATTCGAAATCAACGAAATACTTAGGCTAAACTATCATGCCGGAAAGGAGTACCGTTAAAATTATATTAAAAACTTCATACGTTAGTATAATTAGCTTAAAATTTTAAACGAGTTTGATTGGAAGATAAACGGAGTTCGTTTAAAGAAACTTACAAGATATAAGAAATTGTATGAAACTCTTATGGTTATGGTTCCATCATACGAAATAAATTATTATTCGAAATCAACGAAATACTTAGGCTAAAGTATCATGCCGAAAAGGATTACCGTTAAAATTATATTAAAAACTTCATACGTTAGTATAATTAGCTTAAATGTTTAAACGAGTTTGATTAGAAGATAAACGGAGTTCGCTTAAAGAAACTTACGAGATATAAGAAATTGTATGAAACTCTTATGGTTATGGTTCCATCATACGAAATAAATTATTATTCGTAATCAACGAAATACTTAGGCTAAACTATCATGCCGGAAAGGAGTACCGTTAAAATTATATTAAAAACTTCATACGTTAGTATAATTAGCTTAAAATTTTAAACGAGTTTGATTGGAAGATAAACGGAGTTCGTTTAAAGAAACTTACAAGATATAAGAAATTGTATGAAACTCTTATGGTTGTGGTTCCATCATACGAAATAAATTATTATTCGTATTCAACGAAATACTTAGGCTAAAGTATCATGCTGGAAAGGAGTACCGTTAAAAGTATATTAAAAACTTCATACGTTAGTATAATTAGCTTAAACGTTTAAACGAGTTTGATTAGAAGATTAACGGAGTTCGCTTAAAGAAACTTACGAGATATAACAAATTGTATGAAACTCTTATGGTTATGGTTCCATCATACGAAATAATTTATCATTCGTAATAAACGAAATACTTAGGCTAAAGTATCATGCCGGAAAGGAGTACCGTTAAAAGTATATTATAAACTTTATACGTTAGTATAATTAGCTTAAACTTTTAAACAAGTTTGATTAGAAGATAAATGGAGTTCATTTGAAGAAACTTAAGAGATATAAGAAATTGTTTAAAATTCTTATGGGTGTGGTACCATCATACAAAATAAATTAGTATTCGTAATAAACAAAATACCGAGGCTAAACTATCATGCCGGAAAGGAGTACCGTTAAAATTATATTATAAACTTCATTCGGTAGTATAATTTGCTTAAACCTTTCAACGAGTTTTATTATAGAAGATAAACGGAGTTCGTTTGAAGAAACTTACGAGATAGAAGAAATTGTATGAAACTGTTATGGTTGATGTTACATCATACGAAATAAATTATCATTCGTAATAAACGAATTACTTAGGCTAAAGTATCATGCCGGAAAGGAGTACCGTTAAAAGTATATTATAAACTTTATACGTTAGTATAATTAGCTTAAATTTTTAAACAAGATTGATTAGAAGATAAATGGAGTTCATTTGAAGAAACTTAAGAGATATAAGAAATTGTTTAAAATTCTTATGGGTGTGGTACCATCATACAAAATAAATTAGTATTCGTAATAAACAAAATACCGAGGTTAAACTATCATGCCGGAAAGGAGTACCGTTAAAATTATATTGTAAACTTCATTGGGTAGTATAATTTGCTTAAACCTTTCAACGAGTTTTATTATAGAAGATAAACGGAGTTCGTTTGAAGAAACTTACGAGATAGAAGAAATTGTATGAAACTGTTATGGTTGATGTTACATCATACGAAATAAATTATCATTCGTAATAAACGAATTACTTAGGCTAAAGTATCATGCCGGAAAGGAGTACCGTTAAAAGTATATTATAAACTTTATACGTTAGTATAATTAGCTTAAACTTTTAAACAAGTTTGATTAGAAGATAAATGGAGTTCATTTGAAGAAACTTAAGAGATATAAGAAATTGTTTAAAATTCTTATGGGTGTGGTACCATCATACAAAATAAATTAGTATTCGTAATAAACAAAATACCGAGGCTAAACTATCATGCCGGAAAGGAGTACCGTTAAAATTATATTATAAACTTCATTCGGTAGTATAATTTGCTTAAACCTTTCAACGAGTTTTATTATAGAAGATAAACGGAGTTCGTTTGAAGAAACTTACGAGATAGAAGAAATTGTATGAAACTGTTATGGTTGATGTTACATCATACGAAATAAATTATCATTCGTAATAAACGAATTACTTAGGCTAAAGTATCATGCCGGAAAGGAGTACCGTTAAAAGTATATTATAAACTTTATACGTTAGTATAATTAGCTTAAATTTTTAAACAAGATTGATTAGAAGATAAATGGAGTTCATTTGAAGAAACTTAAGAGATATAAGAAATTGTTTAAAATTCTTATGGGTGTGGTACCATCATACAAAATAAATTAGTATTCGTAATAAACAAAATACCGAGGTTAAACTATCATGCCGGAAAGGAGTACCGTTAAAATTATATTATAAACTTCATTCGGTAGTATAATTTGCTTAAACCTTTCAACGAGTTTTATTATAGAAGATAAACGGAGTTCGTTTGAAGAAACTTACGAGATAGAAGAAATTGTATGAAACTGTTATGGTTGATGTTACATCATACGAAATAAATTATCATTCGTAATAAACGAATTACTTAGGCTAAAGTATCATGCCGGAAAGGAGTACCGTTAAAAGTATATTATAAACTTTATACGTTAGTATAATTAGCTTAAATTTTTAAACAAGATTGATTAGAAGATAAATGGAGTTCATTTGAAGAAACTTAAGAGATATAAGAAATTGTTTAAAATTCTTATGGGTGTGGTACCATCATACAAAATAAATTAGTATTCGTAATAAACAAAATACCGAGGTTAAACTATCATGCCGGAAAGGAGTACCGTTAAAATTATATTGTAAACTTCATTGGGTAGTATAATTTGCTTAAACCTTTCAACGAGTTTTATTATAGAAGATAAACGGAGTTCGTTTGAAGAAACTTACGAGATAGAAGAAATTGTATGAAACTGTTATGGTTGATGTTACATCATACGAAATAAATTATCATTCGTAATAAACGAATTACTTAGGCTAAAGTATCATGCCGGAAAGGAGTACCGTTAAAAGTATATTATAAACTTTATACGTTAGTATAATTAGCTTAAACTTTTAAACAAGTTTGATTAGAAGATAAATGGAGTTCATTTGAAGAAACTTAAGAGATATAAGAAATTGTTTAAAATTCTTATGGGTGTGGTACCATCATACAAAATAAATTAGTATTCGTAATAAACAAAATACCGAGGCTAAACTATCATGCCGGAAAGGAGTACCGTTAAAATTATATTATAAACTTCATTCGGTAGTATAATTTGCTTAAACCTTTCAACGAGTTTTATTATAGAAGATAAACGGAGTTCGTTTGAAGAAACTTACGAGATAGAAGAAATTGTATGAAACTGTTATGGTTGATGTTACATCATACGAAATAAATTATCATTCGTAATAAACGAATTACTTAGGCTAAAGTATCATGCCGGAAAGGAGTACCGTTAAAAGTATATTATAAACTTTATACGTTAGTATAATTAGCTTAAATTTTTAAACAAGATTGATTAGAAGATAAATGGAGTTCATTTGAAGAAACTTAAGAGATATAAGAAATTGTTTAAAATTCTTATGGGTGTGGTACCATCATACAAAATAAATTAGTATTCGTAATAAACAAAATACCGAGGTTAAACTATCATGCCGGAAAGGAGTACCGTTAAAATTATATTGTAAACTTCATTGGGTAGTATAATTTGCTTAAACCTTTCAACGAGTTTTATTATAGAAGATAAACGGAGTTCGTTTGAAGAAACTTACGAGATAGAAGAAATTGTATGAAACTGTTATGGTTGCTGGTATATCATACGAAATAAATTATTATTCGTAATCAACAAAATACTTAAGCTAAAGTATCACGCCGGAAACGAGTACCGTTAAAACTATATTAAAAACTTCATACGTTAGTATAAGTAGCTTAAACGTTTAAACGAGTTTGATTAGAAGATAAACGGAGTTCGCTTAAAGAAACTTACGAGAAATAAGAAATTGTATGAAACTCTTATGGTTATGGTTCCATCATACGAAATAAATTATCATTCGTAATAAACGAATTACTTAGGCTAAAGTATCATGCCGGAAAGGAGTACCGTTAAAAGTATATTATAAACTTTATACGTTAGTATAATTAGCTTAAACTTTTAAACAAGTTTGATTAGAAGATAAATGGAGTTCATTTGAAGAAACTTAAGAGATATAAGAAATTGTTTAAAATTCTTATGGGTGTGGTACCATCATACAAAATAAATTAGTATTCGTAATAAACAAAATACCGAGGTTAAACTATCATGCCAGAAAGGAGTACCGTTAAAATTATATTGTAAACTTCATTCGGTAGTATAATTTGCTTAAACCTTTCAACGAGTTTTATTATAGAAGATAAACGGAGTTCGTTTGAAGAAACTTACGAGATAGAAGAAATTGTATGAAACTGTTATGGTTGATGGTACATCATACGAAATAAATTATTATTCGTAATCAACAAAATACTTAAGCTAAAGTATCACGTCGGAAACGAGTACCGTTAAAACTATATTAAAAACTTCATACGTTAGTATAATTAGCTTAAAATTTTAAACGAGTTTGATTGGAAGATAAACGGAGTTCGTTTAAAGAAACTTACGAGATATAAGAAATTGTATGAAACTCTTATGGTTGTGGTTCCATCATACGAAATAAATTATTATTCGTATTCAACGAAATACATAGGCTAATGTATCATGCTGGAAAGGAGTACCGTTAAAGTATATTAAAAACTTCATACGTTAGTATAATTAGCTTAAACGTTTAAACAAGTTTGATTAGAAAATAAACGGAGTTCGCTTAAAGAAACTTACGAGATATAAGAAATTGTATGAAACTCTTATGGTTATGGTTCCATCATACGAAATAAATTATTATTCGAAATCAACGAAATACTTAGGCTAAAGTATCATGCCGAAAAGGATTACCGTTAAAATTATATTAAAAACTTCATACGTTAGTATAATTAGCTTAAAATTTTAAACGAGTTTGATTGGAAGATAAACGGAGTTCGTTTAAAGAAACTTACAAGATATAAGAAATTGTATGAAACTCTTATGGTTGTGGTTCCATCATACGAAATAAATTATTATTCGTATTCAACGAAATACTTAGGCTAAAGTATCATGCTGGAAAGGAGTACCGTTAAAAGTATATTAAAAACTTCATACGTTAGTATAATTAGCTTAAACGTTTAAACGAGTTTGATTAGAAGATTAACGGAGTTCGCTTAAAGAAACTTACGAGATATAACAAATTGTATGAAACTCTTATGGTTATGGTTCCATCATACGAAATAATTTATCATTCGTAATAAACGAAATACTTAGGCTAAAGTATCATGCCGGAAAGGAGTACCGTTAAAAGTATATTATAAACTTTATACGTTAGTATAATTAGCTTAAACTTTTAAACAAGTTTGATTAGAAGATAAATGGAGTTCATTTGAAGAAACTTAAGAGATATAAGAAATTGTTTAAAATTCTTATGGGTGTGGTACCATCATACAAAATAAATTAGTATTCGTAATAAACAAAATACCGAGGCTAAACTATCATGCCGGAAAGGAGTACCGTTAAAATTATATTATAAACTTCATTCGGTAGTATAATTTGCTTAAACCTTTCAACGAGTTTTATTATAGAAGATAAACGGAGTTCGTTTGAAGAAACTTACGAGATAGAAGAAATTGTATGAAACTGTTATGGTTGATGTTACATCATACGAAATAAATTATCATTCGTAATAAACGAATTACTTAGGCTAAAGTATCATGCCGGAAAGGAGTACCGTTAAAAGTATATTATAAACTTTATACGTTAGTATAATTAGCTTAAATTTTTAAACAAGATTGATTAGAAGATAAATGGAGTTCATTTGAAGAAACTTAAGAGATATAAGAAATTGTTTAAAATTCTTATGGGTGTGGTACCATCATACAAAATAAATTAGTATTCGTAATAAACAAAATACCGAGGTTAAACTATCATGCCGGAAAGGAGTACCGTTAAAATTATATTATAAACTTCATTCGGTAGTATAATTTGCTTAAACCTTTCAACGAGTTTTATTATAGAAGATAAACGGAGTTCGTTTGAAGAAACTTACGAGATAGAAGAAATTGTATGAAACTGTTATGGTTGATGTTACATCATACGAAATAAATTATCATTCGTAATAAACGAATTACTTAGGCTAAAGTATCATGCCGGAAAGGAGTACCGTTAAAAGTATATTATAAACTTTATACGTTAGTATAATTAGCTTAAATTTTTAAACAAGATTGATTAGAAGATAAATGGAGTTCATTTGAAGAAACTTAAGAGATATAAGAAATTGTTTAAAATTCTTATGGGTGTGGTACCATCATACAAAATAAATTAGTATTCGTAATAAACAAAATACCGAGGTTAAACTATCATGCCGGAAAGGAGTACCGTTAAAATTATATTGTAAACTTCATTGGGTAGTATAATTTGCTTAAACCTTTCAACGAGTTTTATTATAGAAGATAAACGGAGTTCGTTTGAAGAAACTTACGAGATAGAAGAAATTGTATGAAACTGTTATGGTTGATGTTACATCATACGAAATAAATTATCATTCGTAATAAACGAATTACTTAGGCTAAAGTATCATGCCGGAAAGGAGTACCGTTAAAAGTATATTATAAACTTTATACGTTAGTATAATTAGCTTAAACTTTTAAACAAGTTTGATTAGAAGATAAATGGAGTTCATTTGAAGAAACTTAAGAGATATAAGAAATTGTTTAAAATTCTTATGGGTGTGGTACCATCATACAAAATAAATTAGTATTCGTAATAAACAAAATACCGAGGCTAAACTATCATGCCGGAAAGGAGTACCGTTAAAATTATATTATAAACTTCATTCGGTAGTATAATTTGCTTAAACCTTTCAACGAGTTTTATTATAGAAGATAAACGGAGTTCGTTTGAAGAAACTTACGAGATAGAAGAAATTGTATGAAACTGTTATGGTTGATGTTACATCATACGAAATAAATTATCATTCGTAATAAACGAATTACTTAGGCTAAAGTATCATGCCGGAAAGGAGTACCGTTAAAAGTATATTATAAACTTTATACGTTAGTATAATTAGCTTAAATTTTTAAACAAGATTGATTAGAAGATAAATGGAGTTCATTTGAAGAAACTTAAGAGATATAAGAAATTGTTTAAAATTCTTATGGGTGTGGTACCATCATACAAAATAAATTAGTATTCGTAATAAACAAAATACCGAGGTTAAACTATCATGCCGGAAAGGAGTACCGTTAAAATTATATTGTAAACTTCATTGGGTAGTATAATTTGCTTAAACCTTTCAACGAGTTTTATTATAGAAGATAAACGGAGTTCGTTTGAAGAAACTTACGAGATAGAAGAAATTGTATGAAACTGTTATGGTTGCTGGTATATCATACGAAATAAATTATTATTCGTAATCAACAAAATACTTAAGCTAAAGTATCACGCCGGAAACGAGTACCGTTAAAACTATATTAAAAACTTCATACGTTAGTATAAGTAGCTTAAACGTTTAAACGAGTTTGATTAGAAGATAAACGGAGTTCGCTTAAAGAAACTTACGAGAAATAAGAAATTGTATGAAACTCTTATGGTTATGGTTCCATCATACGAAATAAATTATCATTCGTAATAAACGAATTACTTAGGCTAAAGTATCATGCCGGAAAGGAGTACCGTTAAAAGTATATTATAAACTTTATACGTTAGTATAATTAGCTTAAACTTTTAAACAAGTTTGATTAGAAGATAAATGGAGTTCATTTGAAGAAACTTAAGAGATATAAGAAATTGTTTAAAATTATTATGGGTGTGGTACCATCATACAAAATAAATTAGTATTCGTAATAAACAAAATACCGAGGTTAAACTATCATGCCAGAAAGGAGTACCGTTAAAATTATATTGTAAACTTCATTCGGTAGTATAATTTGCTTAAACCTTTCAACGAGTTTTATTATAGAAGATAAACGGAGTTCGTTTGAAGAAACTTACGAGATAGAAGAAATTGTATGAAACTGTTATGGTTGATGGTACATCATACGAAATAAATTATTATTCGTAATCAACAAAATACTTAAGCTAAAGTATCACGTCGGAAACGAGTACCGTTAAAACTATATTAAAAACTTCATACGTTAGTATAATTAGCTTAAAATTTTAAACGAGTTTGATTGGAAGATAAACGGAGTTCGTTTAAAGAAACTTACGAGATATAAGAAATTGTATGAAACTCTTATGGTTGTGGTTCCATCATACGAAATAAATTATTATTCGTATTCAACGAAATACATAGGCTAATGTATCATGCTGGAAAGGAGTACCGTTAAAGTATATTAAAAACTTCATACGTTAGTATAATTAGCTTAAACGTTTAAACAAGTTTGATTAGAAAATAAACGGAGTTCGCTTAAAGAAACTTACGAGATATAAGAAATTGTATGAAACTCTTATGGTTATGGTTCCATCATACGAAATAAATTATTATTCGAAATCAACGAAATACTTAGGCTAAAGTATCATGCCGAAAAGGATTACCGTTAAAATTATATTAAAAACTTCATACGTTAGTATAATTAGCTTAAATGTTTAAACGAGTTTGATTAGAAGATAAACGGAGTTCGCTTAAAGAAACTTACGAGATATAAGAAATTGTATGAAACTCTTATGGTTATGGTTCCATCATACGAAATAAATTATTATTCGTAATCAACGAAATACTTAGGCTAAACTATCATGCCGGAAAGGAGTACCGTTAAAATTATATTAAAAACTTCATACGTTAGTATAATTAGCTTAAAATTTTAAACGAGTTTGATTGGAAGATAAACGGAGTTCGTTTAAAGAAACTTACAAGATATAAGAAATTGTATGAAACTCTTATGGTTATGGTTCCATCATACGAAATAAATTATTATTCGAAATCAACGAAATACTTAGGCTAAAGTATCATGCCGAAAAGGATTACCGTTAAAATTATATTAAAAACTTCATACGTTAGTATAATTAGCTTAAATGTTTAAACGAGTTTGATTAGAAGATAAACGGAGTTCGCTTAAAGAAACTTACGAGATATAAGAAATTGTATGAAACTCTTATGGTTATGGTTCCATCATACGAAATAAATTATTATTCGTAATCAACGAAATACTTAGGCTAAACTATCATGCCGGAAAGGAGTACCGTTAAAATTATATTAAAAACTTCATACGTTAGTATAATTAGCTTAAAATTTTAAACGAGTTTGATTGGAAGATAAACGGAGTTCGTTTAAAGAAACTTACAAGATATAAGAAATTGTATGAAACTCTTATGGTTGTGGTTCCATCATACGAAATAAATTATTATTCGTATTCAACGAAATACTTAGGCTAAAGTATCATGCTGGAAAGGAGTACCGTTAAAAGTATATTAAAAACTTCATACGTTAGTATAATTAGCTTAAACGTTTAAACGAGTTTGATTAGAAGATTAACGGAGTTCGCTTAAAGAAACTTACGAGATATAACAAATTGTATGAAACTCTTATGGTTATGGTTCCATCATACGAAATAATTTATCATTCGTAATAAACGAAATACTTAGGCTAAAGTATCATGCCGGAAAGGAGTACCGTTAAAAGTATATTATAAACTTTATACGTTAGTATAATTAGCTTAAACTTTTAAACAAGTTTGATTAGAAGATAAATGGAGTTCATTTGAAGAAACTTAAGAGATATAAGAAATTGTTTAAAATTCTTATGGGTGTGGTACCATCATACAAAATAAATTAGTATTCGTAATAAACAAAATACCGAGGCTAAACTATCATGCCGGAAAGGAGTACCGTTAAAATTATATTATAAACTTCATTCGGTAGTATAATTTGCTTAAACCTTTCAACGAGTTTTATTATAGAAGATAAACGGAGTTCGTTTGAAGAAACTTACGAGATAGAAGAAATTGTATGAAACTGTTATGGTTGATGTTACATCATACGAAATAAATTATCATTCGTAATAAACGAATTACTTAGGCTAAAGTATCATGCCGGAAAGGAGTACCGTTAAAAGTATATTATAAACTTTATACGTTAGTATAATTAGCTTAAATTTTTAAACAAGATTGATTAGAAGATAAATGGAGTTCATTTGAAGAAACTTAAGAGATATAAGAAATTGTTTAAAATTCTTATGGGTGTGGTACCATCATACAAAATAAATTAGTATTCGTAATAAACAAAATACCGAGGTTAAACTATCATGCCGGAAAGGAGTACCGTTAAAATTATATTGTAAACTTCATTGGGTAGTATAATTTGCTTAAACCTTTCAACGAGTTTTATTATAGAAGATAAACGGAGTTCGTTTGAAGAAACTTACGAGATAGAAGAAATTGTATGAAACTGTTATGGTTGATGTTACATCATACGAAATAAATTATCATTCGTAATAAACGAATTACTTAGGCTAAAGTATCATGCCGGAAAGGAGTACCGTTAAAAGTATATTATAAACTTTATACGTTAGTATAATTAGCTTAAACTTTTAAACAAGTTTGATTAGAAGATAAATGGAGTTCATTTGAAGAAACTTAAGAGATATAAGAAATTGTTTAAAATTCTTATGGGTGTGGTACCATCATACAAAATAAATTAGTATTCGTAATAAACAAAATACCGAGGTTAAACTATCATGCCGGAAAGGAGTACCGTTAAAATTATATTATAAACTTCATTCGGTAGTATAATTTGCTTAAACCTTTCAACGAGTTTTATTATAGAAGATAAACGGAGTTCGTTTGAAGAAACTTACGAGATAGAAGAAATTGTATGAAACTGTTATGGTTGATGTTACATCATACGAAATAAATTATCATTCGTAATAAACGAATTACTTAGGCTAAAGTATCATGCCGGAAAGGAGTACCGTTAAAAGTATATTATAAACTTTATACGTTAGTATAATTAGCTTAAATTTTTAAACAAGATTGATTAGAAGATAAATGGAGTTCATTTGAAGAAACTTAAGAGATATAAGAAATTGTTTAAAATTCTTATGGGTGTGGTACCATCATACAAAATAAATTAGTATTCGTAATAAACAAAATACCGAGGTTAAACTATCATGCCGGAAAGGAGTACCGTTAAAATTATATTATAAACTTCATTCGGTAGTATAATTTGCTTAAACCTTTCAACGAGTTTTATTATAGAAGATAAACGGAGTTCGTTTGAAGAAACTTACGAGATAGAAGAAATTGTATGAAACTGTTATGGTTGATGTTACATCATACGAAATAAATTATCATTCGTAATAAACGAATTACTTAGGCTAAAGTATCATGCCGGAAAGGAGTACCGTTAAAAGTATATTATAAACTTTATACGTTAGTATAATTAGCTTAAATTTTTAAACAAGATTGATTAGAAGATAAATGGAGTTCATTTGAAGAAACTTAAGAGATATAAGAAATTGTTTAAAATTCTTATGGGTGTGGTACCATCATACAAAATAAATTAGTATTCGTAATAAACAAAATACCGAGGTTAAACTATCATGCCGGAAAGGAGTACCGTTAAAATTATATTGTAAACTTCATTGGGTAGTATAATTTGCTTAAACCTTTCAACGAGTTTTATTATAGAAGATAAACGGAGTTCGTTTGAAGAAACTTACGAGATAGAAGAAATTGTATGAAACTGTTATGGTTGATGTTACATCATACGAAATAAATTATCATTCGTAATAAACGAATTACTTAGGCTAAAGTATCATGCCGGAAAGGAGTACCGTTAAAAGTATATTATAAACTTTATACGTTAGTATAATTAGCTTAAACTTTTAAACAAGTTTGATTAGAAGATAAATGGAGTTCATTTGAAGAAACTTAAGAGATATAAGAAATTGTTTAAAATTCTTATGGGTGTGGTACCATCATACAAAATAAATTAGTATTCGTAATAAACAAAATACCGAGGCTAAACTATCATGCCGGAAAGGAGTACCGTTAAAATTATATTATAAACTTCATTCGGTAGTATAATTTGCTTAAACCTTTCAACGAGTTTTATTATAGAAGATAAACGGAGTTCGTTTGAAGAAACTTACGAGATAGAAGAAATTGTATGAAACTGTTATGGTTGATGTTACATCATACGAAATAAATTATCATTCGTAATAAACGAATTACTTAGGCTAAAGTATCATGCCGGAAAGGAGTACCGTTAAAAGTATATTATAAACTTTATACGTTAGTATAATTAGCTTAAATTTTTAAACAAGATTGATTAGAAGATAAATGGAGTTCATTTGAAGAAACTTAAGAGATATAAGAAATTGTTTAAAATTCTTATGGGTGTGGTACCATCATACAAAATAAATTAGTATTCGTAATAAACAAAATACCGAGGTTAAACTATCATGCCGGAAAGGAGTACCGTTAAAATTATATTATAAACTTCATTCGGTAGTATAATTTGCTTAAACCTTTCAACGAGTTTTATTATAGAAGATAAACGGAGTTCGTTTGAAGAAACTTACGAGATAGAAGAAATTGTATGAAACTGTTATGGTTGATGTTACATCATACGAAATAAATTATCATTCGTAATAAACGAATTACTTAGGCTAAAGTATCATGCCGGAAAGGAGTACCGTTAAAAGTATATTATAAACTTTATACGTTAGTATAATTAGCTTAAATTTTTAAACAAGATTGATTAGAAGATAAATGGAGTTCATTTGAAGAAACTTAAGAGATATAAGAAATTGTTTAAAATTCTTATGGGTGTGGTACCATCATACAAAATAAATTAGTATTCGTAATAAACAAAATACCGAGGTTAAACTATCATGCCGGAAAGGAGTACCGTTAAAATTATATTGTAAACTTCATTGGGTAGTATAATTTGCTTAAACCTTTCAACGAGTTTTATTATAGAAGATAAACGGAGTTCGTTTGAAGAAACTTACGAGATAGAAGAAATTGTATGAAACTGTTATGGTTGATGTTACATCATACGAAATAAATTATCATTCGTAATAAACGAATTACTTAGGCTAAAGTATCATGCCGGAAAGGAGTACCGTTAAAAGTATATTATAAACTTTATACGTTAGTATAATTAGCTTAAACTTTTAAACAAGTTTGATTAGAAGATAAATGGAGTTCATTTGAAGAAACTTAAGAGATATAAGAAATTGTTTAAAATTCTTATGGGTGTGGTACCATCATACAAAATAAATTAGTATTCGTAATAAACAAAATACCGAGGCTAAACTATCATGCCGGAAAGGAGTACCGTTAAAATTATATTATAAACTTCATTCGGTAGTATAATTTGCTTAAACCTTTCAACGAGTTTTATTATAGAAGATAAACGGAGTTCGTTTGAAGAAACTTACGAGATAGAAGAAATTGTATGAAACTGTTATGGTTGATGTTACATCATACGAAATAAATTATCATTCGTAATAAACGAATTACTTAGGCTAAAGTATCATGCCGGAAAGGAGTACCGTTAAAAGTATATTATAAACTTTATACGTTAGTATAATTAGCTTAAATTTTTAAACAAGATTGATTAGAAGATAAATGGAGTTCATTTGAAGAAACTTAAGAGATATAAGAAATTGTTTAAAATTCTTATGGGTGTGGTACCATCATACAAAATAAATTAGTATTCGTAATAAACAAAATACCGAGGTTAAACTATCATGCCGGAAAGGAGTACCGTTAAAATTATATTGTAAACTTCATTGGGTAGTATAATTTGCTTAAACCTTTCAACGAGTTTTATTATAGAAGATAAACGGAGTTCGTTTGAAGAAACTTACGAGATAGAAGAAATTGTATGAAACTGTTATGGTTGCTGGTATATCATACGAAATAAATTATTATTCGTAATCAACAAAATACTTAAGCTAAAGTATCACGCCGGAAACGAGTACCGTTAAAACTATATTAAAAACTTCATACGTTAGTATAAGTAGCTTAAACGTTTAAACGAGTTTGATTAGAAGATAAACGGAGTTCGCTTAAAGAAACTTACGAGAAATAAGAAATTGTATGAAACTCTTATGGTTATGGTTCCATCATACGAAATAAATTATCATTCGTAATAAACGAATTACTTAGGCTAAAGTATCATGCCGGAAAGGAGTACCGTTAAAAGTATATTATAAACTTTATACGTTAGTATAATTAGCTTAAACTTTTAAACAAGTTTGATTAGAAGATAAATGGAGTTCATTTGAAGAAACTTAAGAGATATAAGAAATTGTTTAAAATTCTTATGGGTGTGGTACCATCATACAAAATAAATTAGTATTCGTAATAAACAAAATACCGAGGTTAAACTATCATGCCAGAAAGGAGTACCGTTAAAATTATATTGTAAACTTCATTCGGTAGTATAATTTGCTTAAACCTTTCAACGAGTTTTATTATAGAAGATAAACGGAGTTCGTTTGAAGAAACTTACGAGATAGAAGAAATTGTATGAAACTGTTATGGTTGATGGTACATCATACGAAATAAATTATTATTCGTAATCAACAAAATACTTAAGCTAAAGTATCACGTCGGAAACGAGTACCGTTAAAACTATATTAAAAACTTCATACGTTAGTATAATTAGCTTAAAATTTTAAACGAGTTTGATTGGAAGATAAACGGAGTTCGTTTAAAGAAACTTACGAGATATAAGAAATTGTATGAAACTCTTATGGTTGTGGTTCCATCATACGAAATAAATTATTATTCGTATTCAACGAAATACATAGGCTAATGTATCATGCTGGAAAGGAGTACCGTTAAAGTATATTAAAAACTTCATACGTTAGTATAATTAGCTTAAACGTTTAAACAAGTTTGATTAGAAAATAAACGGAGTTCGCTTAAAGAAACTTACGAGATATAAGAAATTGTATGAAACTCTTATGGTTATGGTTCCATCATACGAAATAAATTATTATTCGAAATCAACGAAATACTTAGGCTAAAGTATCATGCCGAAAAGGATTACCGTTAAAATTATATTAAAAACTTCATACGTTAGTATAATTAGCTTAAAATTTTAAACGAGTTTGATTGGAAGATAAACGGAGTTCGTTTAAAGAAACTTACAAGATATAAGAAATTGTATGAAACTCTTATGGTTGTGGTTCCATCATACGAAATAAATTATTATTCGTATTCAACGAAATACTTAGGCTAAAGTATCATGCTGGAAAGGAGTACCGTTAAAAGTATATTAAAAACTTCATACGTTAGTATAATTAGCTTAAACGTTTAAACGAGTTTGATTAGAAGATTAACGGAGTTCGCTTAAAGAAACTTACGAGATATAACAAATTGTATGAAACTCTTATGGTTATGGTTCCATCATACGAAATAATTTATCATTCGTAATAAACGAAATACTTAGGCTAAAGTATCATGCCGGAAAGGAGTACCGTTAAAAGTATATTATAAACTTTATACGTTAGTATAATTAGCTTAAACTTTTAAACAAGTTTGATTAGAAGATAAATGGAGTTCATTTGAAGAAACTTAAGAGATATAAGAAATTGTTTAAAATTCTTATGGGTGTGGTACCATCATACAAAATAAATTAGTATTCGTAATAAACAAAATACCGAGGCTAAACTATCATGCCGGAAAGGAGTACCGTTAAAATTATATTATAAACTTCATTCGGTAGTATAATTTGCTTAAACCTTTCAACGAGTTTTATTATAGAAGATAAACGGAGTTCGTTTGAAGAAACTTACGAGATAGAAGAAATTGTATGAAACTGTTATGGTTGATGTTACATCATACGAAATAAATTATCATTCGTAATAAACGAATTACTTAGGCTAAAGTATCATGCCGGAAAGGAGTACCGTTAAAAGTATATTATAAACTTTATACGTTAGTATAATTAGCTTAAATTTTTAAACAAGATTGATTAGAAGATAAATGGAGTTCATTTGAAGAAACTTAAGAGATATAAGAAATTGTTTAAAATTCTTATGGGTGTGGTACCATCATACAAAATAAATTAGTATTCGTAATAAACAAAATACCGAGGTTAAACTATCATGCCGGAAAGGAGTACCGTTAAAATTATATTGTAAACTTCATTGGGTAGTATAATTTGCTTAAACCTTTCAACGAGTTTTATTATAGAAGATAAACGGAGTTCGTTTGAAGAAACTTACGAGATAGAAGAAATTGTATGAAACTGTTATGGTTGATGTTACATCATACGAAATAAATTATCATTCGTAATAAACGAATTACTTAGGCTAAAGTATCATGCCGGAAAGGAGTACCGTTAAAAGTATATTATAAACTTTATACGTTAGTATAATTAGCTTAAACTTTTAAACAAGTTTGATTAGAAGATAAATGGAGTTCATTTGAAGAAACTTTAGAGATATAAGAAATTGTTTAAAATTCTTATGGGTGTGGTACCATCATACAAAATAAATTAGTATTCGTAATAAACAAAATACCGAGGCTAAACTATCATGCCGGAAAGGAGTACCGTTAAAATTATATTATAAACTTCATTCGGTAGTATAATTTGCTTAAACCTTTCAACGAGTTTTATTATAGAAGATAAACGGAGTTCGTTTGAAGAAACTTACGAGATAGAAGAAATTGTATGAAACTGTTATGGTTGATGTTACATCATACGAAATAAATTATCATTCGTAATAAACGAATTACTTAGGCTAAAGTATCATGCCGGAAAGGAGTACCGTTAAAAGTATATTATAAACTTTATACGTTAGTATAATTAGCTTAAATTTTTAAACAAGATTGATTAGAAGATAAATGGAGTTCATTTGAAGAAACTTAAGAGATATAAGAAATTGTTTAAAATTCTTATGGGTGTGGTACCATCATACAAAATAAATTAGTATTCGTAATAAACAAAATACCGAGGTTAAACTATCATGCCGGAAAGGAGTACCGTTAAAATTATATTATAAACTTCATTCGGTAGTATAATTTGCTTAAACCTTTCAACGAGTTTTATTATAGAAGATAAACGGAGTTCGTTTGAAGAAACTTACGAGATAGAAGAAATTGTATGAAACTGTTATGGTTGATGTTACATCATACGAAATAAATTATCATTCGTAATAAACGAATTACTTAGGCTAAAGTATCATGCCGGAAAGGAGTACCGTTAAAAGTATATTATAAACTTTATACGTTAGTATAATTAGCTTAAATTTTTAAACAAGATTGATTAGAAGATAAATGGAGTTCATTTGAAGAAACTTAAGAGATATAAGAAATTGTTTAAAATTCTTATGGGTGTGGTACCATCATACAAAATAAATTAGTATTCGTAATAAACAAAATACCGAGGCTAAACTATCATGCCGGAAAGGAGTACCGTTAAAATTATATTATAAACTTCATTCGGTAGTATAATTTGCTTAAACCTTTCAACGAGTTTTATTATAGAAGATAAACGGAGTTCGTTTGAAGAAACTTACGAGATAGAAGAAATTGTATGAAACTGTTATGGTTGATGTTACATCATACGAAATAAATTATCATTCGTAATAAACGAATTACTTAGGCTAAAGTATCATGCCGGAAAGGAGTACCGTTAAAAGTATATTATAAACTTTATACGTTAGTATAATTAGCTTAAATTTTTAAACAAGATTGATTAGAAGATAAATGGAGTTCATTTGAAGAAACTTAAGAGATATAAGAAATTGTTTAAAATTCTTATGGGTGTGGTACCATCATACAAAATAAATTAGTATTCGTAATAAACAAAATACCGAGGTTAAACTATCATGCCGGAAAGGAGTACCGTTAAAATTATATTGTAAACTTCATTGGGTAGTATAATTTGCTTAAACCTTTCAACGAGTTTTATTATAGAAGATAAACGGAGTTCGTTTGAAGAAACTTACGAGATAGAAGAAATTGTATGAAACTGTTATGGTTGCTGGTATATCATACGAAATAAATTATTATTCGTAATCAACAAAATACTTAAGCTAAAGTATCACGCCGGAAACGAGTACCGTTAAAACTATATTAAAAACTTCATACGTTAGTATAAGTAGCTTAAACGTTTAAACGAGTTTGATTAGAAGATAAACGGAGTTCGCTTAAAGAAACTTACGAGAAATAAGAAATTGTATGAAACTCTTATGGTTATGGTTCCATCATACGAAATAAATTATCATTCGTAATAAACGAATTACTTAGGCTAAAGTATCATGCCGGAAAGGAGTACCGTTAAAAGTATATTATAAACTTTATACGTTAGTATAATTAGCTTAAACTTTTAAACAAGTTTGATTAGAAGATAAATGGAGTTCATTTGAAGAAACTTAAGAGATATAAGAAATTGTTTAAAATTCTTATGGGTGTGGTACCATCATACAAAATAAATTAGTATTCGTAATAAACAAAATACCGAGGTTAAACTATCATGCCAGAAAGGAGTACCGTTAAAATTATATTGTAAACTTCATTCGGTAGTATAATTTGCTTAAACCTTTCAACGAGTTTTATTATAGAAGATAAACGGAGTTCGTTTGAAGAAACTTACGAGATAGAAGAAATTGTATGAAACTGTTATGGTTGATGGTACATCATACGAAATAAATTATTATTCGTAATCAACAAAATACTTAAGCTAAAGTATCACGTCGGAAACGAGTACCGTTAAAACTATATTAAAAACTTCATACGTTAGTATAATTAGCTTAAAATTTTAAACGAGTTTGATTGGAAGATAAACGGAGTTCGTTTAAAGAAACTTACGAGATATAAGAAATTGTATGAAACTCTTATGGTTGTGGTTCCATCATACGAAATAAATTATTATTCGTATTCAACGAAATACATAGGCTAATGTATCATGCTGGAAAGGAGTACCGTTAAAGTATATTAAAAACTTCATACGTTAGTATAATTAGCTTAAACGTTTAAACAAGTTTGATTAGAAAATAAACGGAGTTCGCTTAAAGAAACTTACGAGATATAAGAAATTGTATGAAACTCTTATGGTTATGGTTCCATCATACGAAATAAATTATTATTCGAAATCAACGAAATACTTAGGCTAAAGTATCATGCCGAAAAGGATTACCGTTAAAATTATATTAAAAACTTCATACGTTAGTATAATTAGCTTAAATGTTTAAACGAGTTTGATTAGAAGATAAACGGAGTTCGCTTAAAGAAACTTACGAGATATAAGAAATTGTATGAAACTCTTATGGTTATGGTTCCATCATACGAAATAAATTATTATTCGTAATCAACGAAATACTTAGGCTAAACTATCATGCCGGAAAGGAGTACCGTTAAAATTATATTAAAAACTTCATACGTTAGTATAATTAGCTTAAAATTTTAAACGAGTTTGATTGGAAGATAAACGGAGTTCGTTTAAAGAAACTTACAAGATATAAGAAATTGTATGAAACTCTTATGGTTATGGTTCCATCATACGAAATAAATTATTATTCGAAATCAACGAAATACTTAGGCTAAAGTATCATGCCGAAAAGGATTACCGTTAAAATTATATTAAAAACTTCATACGTTAGTATAATTAGCTTAAATGTTTAAACGAGTTTGATTAGAAGATAAACGGAGTTCGCTTAAAGAAACTTACGAGATATAAGAAATTGTATGAAACTCTTATGGTTATGGTTCCATCATACGAAATAAATTATTATTCGTAATCAACGAAATACTTAGGCTAAACTATCATGCCGGAAAGGAGTACCGTTAAAATTATATTAAAAACTTCATACGTTAGTATAATTAGCTTAAAATTTTAAACGAGTTTGATTGGAAGATAAACGGAGTTCGTTTAAAGAAACTTACAAGATATAAGAAATTGTATGAAACTCTTATGGTTGTGGTTCCATCATACGAAATAAATTATTATTCGTATTCAACGAAATACTTAGGCTAAAGTATCATGCTGGAAAGGAGTACCGTTAAAAGTATATTAAAAACTTCATACGTTAGTATAATTAGCTTAAACGTTTAAACGAGTTTGATTAGAAGATTAACGGAGTTCGCTTAAAGAAACTTACGAGATATAACAAATTGTATGAAACTCTTATGGTTATGGTTCCATCATACGAAATAATTTATCATTCGTAATAAACGAAATACTTAGGCTAAAGTATCATGCCGGAAAGGAGTACCATTAAAAGTATATTATAAACTTCATACGTTAGTATAATTAGCTTAAACTTTTAAACAAGTTTGATTAGAAGATAAATGGAGTTCATTTGAAGAAACTTAAGAGATATAAGAAATTGTTTAAAATTCTTATGGGTGTGGTACCATCATACAAAATAAATTAGTATTCGTAATAAAGAAAATACCGAGGCTAAACTATCATGCCGGAAAGGAGTACCGTTAAAATTATATTATAAACTTCATTCGGTAGTATAATTTGCTTAAACCTTTCAACGAGTTTTATTATAGAAGATAAACGGAGTTCGTTTGAAGAAACTTACGAGATAGAAGAAATTGTATGAAACTGTTATGGTTGATGTTACATCATACGAAATAAATTATTATTCGTAATCAACAAAATACTTAGGCTAAAGTATCATGCCGGAAACGAGTACCGTTAAAACTATATTAAAACTTCATACGTTATTATAATTACCTTAAACTTTTAAACGAGTTTGATTAGAAGATAAACGGAGTTCGTTTAAAGAAACTTACGAGATATAAGAAATTGTATGAAACTCTTATGGTTATGGTTCCATCATACGAAATAAATTATTATTCGTAATCAACGAAATACTTAGGCTAAAGTATCATGCCGAAAAGGAGTACCGTTAAAATTATATTAAAAACTTCATACGTTAGTATAATTAGCTTGAACATTTAAACGATTTTGATTAGAAGATAAACGGAGTTCGCTTAAAGAAACTTACGAGATGTAAGAAATTGTATGAAACTCTTATGGGTGTGGTTCAATCATACGAAATAAATTATTATTCGTAATCAACAAAATACTTAGGCTAAAGTATCATGCCGGAATGGAGTACCGTTAAAAGTATATTAAAAACTTCATACATTAGTATAATTAGCTTAAACTTTTAAACGAGTTTGAATAGAAGATAAACGGAGTTCGCTTAAAGAAACTTACGAGATATAAGAAATTGTATGAAACTCTTATGGTTGTGGTTCCATCATACGAAATAAATTATTATTCGTAATCAACAAAATACTTAGGCTAAAGTATCATGCCGAAAAGGAGTACCGTTAAAATTATATTAAAAACTTCATACGTTAGTATAATTAGCTTAAACTTTTAAACGAGTTTGAATAGAAGATAAACGGAGTTCGCTTAAAGAAACTTACGAGATATAAGAAATTGTATGAAACTCTTATGGTTGTGGTTCCATCATACAAAATAAATTATTATTCGTAATCAACGAAATACTTAGGCTAAAGTATCATGCCGGAAAGGAGTACCGTTAAAACTATATTAAAAGCTTAATACGTTAGTATAAGTAGCTTAAACGTTTAAAAGAGTTTGATTAGAAGATAAACGGAGTTCGCTTAAAGAAACTTACGAGATATAAGAAATTGTATGAAACTCTTATGGGTGTGGTACCATCACACGAAATAAATTATTACTCGTAATAAACAAAATACTTAGGCTAAAGTATTATGCCGGAAAAGAGTACCGTTAAAAGTATAATATAGACTTCACACGTTATTATAATTAGCTTGAACATTTAAACGATTTTGATTAGAAGATAAACG
Organism: Chamaenerion angustifolium; assembly: GCA_946814005.1. Classification (NCBI taxonomy): domain Eukaryota; kingdom Viridiplantae; phylum Streptophyta; class Magnoliopsida; order Myrtales; family Onagraceae; genus Chamaenerion; species Chamaenerion angustifolium. The sequence continues at coordinate 15,943,750 of OX328274.1, forward strand.
GAGTTCGCTTAAAGAAACTTACGAGATGTAAGAAATTGTATGAAACTCTTATGGTTATGGTTCCATCATACGAAATAAATTATCATTCGTATTAAACGTAATACTTAGGATAAAGTATCATACCGGAAAGGAGTACCGTTAAAATTATATTAAAAACTTCATACGTTAGTATAATTAGCTTAAACTTTTAAACGAGTTTGAATAGAAGATAAACGGAGTTCGCTTAAAGAAACTTACGAGATATAAGAAATTGTATGAAACTCTTATGGTTGTGGTTCCATCATACAAAATAAATTATTATTCGTAATCAACGAAATACTTAGGCTAAAGTATCATGCCGGAAAGGAGTACCGTTAAAACTATATTAAAAGCTTAATACGTTAGTATAAGTAGCTTAAACGTTTAAAAGAGTTTGATTAGAAGATAAACGGAGTTCGCTTAAAGAAACTTACGAGATATAAGAAATTGTATGAAACTCTTATGGGTGTGGTACCATCACACGAAATAAATTATTACTCGTAATAAACGAAATACTTAGGCTAAAGTATTATGCCGGAAAAGAGTACCGTTAAAAGTATAATATAAACTTCACACGTTATTATAATTAGCTTGAACATTTAAACGATTTTGATTAGAAGATAAACGGAGTTCGCTTAAAGAAACTTACGAGATGTAAGAAATTGTATGAAACTCTTATGGTTATGGTTCCATCATACGAAATAAATTATCATTCGTATTAAACGTAATACTTAGGATAAAGTATCATGCCGGAAAGGAGTACCGTTAAAAGTATATTATAAACTTCATACGTTAGTATAATTAGCTTAAACTTTTAAAATAGTTTGATTAGAAGATAAATGGAGTTCATTTGAAGAAACTTAAGAGATATAAGAAATTGTTTAAAATTCTTATGGGTGTGTACAAAATAAATTAGTATTCGTAATAAACAAAATACCGAGGCTAAACTATCATGCCGGAAAGGAGTACCGTTAAAATTATATTATAAACTTCATTCGGTAGTATAATTTGCTTAAACCTTTCAACGAGTTTTATTATAGAAGATAAACGGAGTTCGTTTGATGAAACTTACGAGATAGAAGAAATTGTATGAAACTGTTATGGTTGATGTTACATCATACGAAATAAATTATTATTCGTAATCAACAAAATACTTAGGCTAAAGTATCATGCCGGAAACGAGTACCGTTAAAACTATATTAAAACTTCATACGTTATTATAATTACCTTAAACTTTTAAACGAGGTTGATTAGAAGATAAACGGAGTTCGTTTAAAGAAACTTACGAGATATAAGAAATTGTATGAAACTCTTATGGTTATGGTTCCATCATACGAAATAAATTATTATTCGTAATCAACGAAATACTTAGGCTAAAGTATCATGCCGAAAAGGAGTACCGTTAAAATTATATTAACAACTTCATACGTTAGTATAATTAGCTTGAACATTTAAACGATTTTGATTAGAAGATAACCGGAGTTCGCTTAAAGAAACTTACGAGATGTAAGAAATTGTATGAAACTCTTATGGTTATGGTTCCATCATACGAAATAAATTATTATTCGTAATCAACGAAATACTTAGGCTAAACTATCATGCCGGAAAGGAGTACCGTTAAAATTATATTAAAAACTTCATACGTTAGTATAATTAGCTTAAAAGTTTAAACGAGTTTGATTGGAAGATAAACGGAGTTCGTTTAAAGAAACTTACAAGATATAAGAAATTGTATGAAACTCTTATGGTTGTGGTTCCATCATACGAAATAAATTATTATTCGTATTCAACGAAATACTTAGGCTAAAGTATCATGCTGGAAAGGAGTACCGTTAAAAGTATATTAAAAACTTCATACGTTAGTATAATTAGCTTAAACGTTTAAACGAGTTTGATTAGAAGATTAACGGAGTTCGCTTAAAGAAACTTACGAGATATAACAAATTGTATGAAACTCTTATGGTTATGGTTCCATCATACGAAATAATTTATCATTCGTAATAAACGAAATACTTAGGCTAAAGTATCATGCCGGAAAGGAGTACCATTAAAAGTATATTATAAACTTCATACGTTAGTATAATTAGCTTAAACTTTTAAACAGGTTTGATTAGAAGATAAATGGAGTTCATTTGAAGAAACTTAAGAGATATAAGAAATTGTTTAAAATTCTTATGGGTGTGGTACCATCATACAAAATAAATTAGTATTCGTAATAAAGAAAATACCGAGGCTAAACTATCATGCCGGAAAGGAGTACCGTTAAAATTATATTATAAACTTCATTCGGTAGTATAATTTGCTTAAACCTTTCAACGAGTTTTATTATAGAAGATAAACGGAGTTCGTTTGAAGAAACTTACGAGATAGAAGAAATTGTATGAAACTGTTATGGTTGATGTTACATCATACGAAATAAATTATTATTCGTAATCAACAAAATACTTAGGCTAAAGTATCATGCCGGAAACGAGTACCGTTAAAACTATATTAAAACTTCATACGTTATTATAATTACCTTAAACTTTTAAACGAGTTTGATTAGAAGATAAACGGAGTTCGTTTAAAGAAACTTACGAGATATAAGAAATTGTATGAAACTCTTATGGTTATGGTTCCATCATACGAAATAAATTATTATTCGTAATCAACGAAATACTTAGGCTAAAGTATCATGCCGAAAAGGAGTACCGTTAAAATTATATTAAAAACTTCATACGTTAGTATAATTAGCTTGAACATTTAAACGATTTTGATTAGAAGATAAACGGAGTTCGCTTAAAGAAACTTACGAGATGTAAGAAATTGTATGAAACTCTTATGGGTGTGGTTCAATCATACGAAATAAATTATTATTCGTAATCAACAAAATACTTAGGCTAAAGTATCATGCCGGAAAGGAGTACCGTTAAAAGTATATTAAAAACTTCATACATTAGTATAATTAGCTTAAACTTTTAAACGAGTTTGAATAGAAGATAAACGGAGTTCGCTTAAAGAAACTTACGAGATATAAGAAATTGTATGAAACTCTTATGGTTGTGGTTCCATCATACGAAATAAATTATTATTCGTAATCAACAAAATACTTAGGCTAAAGTATCATGCCGAAAAGGAGTACCGTTAAAATTATATTAAAAACTTCATACGTTAGTATAATTAGCTTAAACTTTTAAACGAGTTTGAATAGAAGATAAACGGAGTTCGCTTAAAGAAACTTACGAGATATAAGAAATTGTATGAAACTCTTATGGTTGTGGTTCCATCATACAAAATAAATTATTATTCGTAATCAACGAAATACTTAGGCTAAAGTATCATGCCGGAAAGGAGTACCGTTAAAACTATATTAAAAGCTTAATACGTTAGTATAAGTAGCTTAAACGTTTAAAAGAGTTTGATTAGAAGATAAACGGAGTTCGCTTAAAGAAACTTACGAGATATAAGAAATTGTATGAAACTCTTATGGGTGTGGTACCATCACACGAAATAAATTATTACTCGTAATAAACAAAATACTTAGGCTAAAGTATTATGCCGGAAAAGAGTACCGTTAAAAGTATAATATAGACTTCACACGTTATTATAATTAGCTTGAACATTTAAACGATTTTGATTAGAAGATAAACGGAGTTCGCTTAAAGAAACTTACGAGATGTAAGAAATTGTATGAAACTCTTATGGGTGTGGTTCAATCATACGAAATAAATTATTATTCGTAATCAACAAAATACTTAGGCTAAAGTATCATGCCGGAAAGGAGTACCGTTAAAAGTATATTAAAAACTTCATACATTAGTATAATTAGCTTAAACTTTTAAACGAGTTTGAATAGAAGATAAACGGAGTTCGCTTAAAGAAACTTACGAGATATAAGAAATTGTATGAAACTCTTATGGTTGTGGTTCCATCATACGAAATAAATTATTATTCGTAATCAACAAAATACTTAGGCTAAAGTATCATGCCGAAAAGGAGTACCGTTAAAATTATATTAAAAACTTCATACGTTAGTATAATTAGCTTAAACTTTTAAACGAGTTTGAATAGAAGATAAACGGAGTTCGCTTAAAGAAACTTACGAGATATAAGAAATTGTATGAAACTCTTATGGTTGTGGTTCCATCATACAAAATAAATTATTATTCGTAATCAACGAAATACTTAGGCTAAAGTATCATGCCGGAAAGGAGTACCGTTAAAACTATATTAAAAGCTTAATACGTTAGTATAAGTAGCTTAAACGTTTAAAAGAGTTTGATTAGAAGATAAACGGAGTTCGCTTAAAGAAACTTACGAGATATAAGAAATTGTATGAAACTCTTATGGGTGTGGTACCATCACACGAAATAAATTATTACTCGTAATAAACAAAATACTTAGGCTAAAGTATTATGCCGGAAAAGAGTACCGTTAAAAGTATAATATAGACTTCACACGTTATTATAATTAGCTTGAACATTTAAACGATTTTGATTAGAAGATAAACGGAGTTCGCTTAAAGAAACTTACGAGATGTAAGAAATTGTATGAAACTCTTATGGTTATGGTTCCATCATACGAAATAAATTATCATTCGTATTAAACGTAATACTTAGGATAAAGTATCATACCGGAAAGGAGTACCGTTAAAATTATATTAAAAACTTCATACGTTAGTATAATTAGCTTAAACTTTTAAACGAGTTTGAATAGAAGATAAACGGAGTTCGCTTAAAGAAACTTACGAGATATAAGAAATTGTATGAAACTCTTATGGTTGTGGTTCCATCATACAAAATAAATTATTATTCGTAATCAACGAAATACTTAGGCTAAAGTATCATGCCGGAAAGGAGTACCGTTAAAACTATATTAAAAGCTTAATACGTTAGTATAAGTAGCTTAAACGTTTAAAAGAGTTTGATTAGAAGATAAACGGAGTTCGCTTAAAGAAACTTACGAGATATAAGAAATTGTATGAAACTCTTATGGGTGTGGTACCATCACACGAAATAAATTATTACTCGTAATAAACGAAATACTTAGGCTAAAGTATTATGCCGGAAAAGAGTACCGTTAAAAGTATAATATAAACTTCACACGTTATTATAATTAGCTTGAACATTTAAACGATTTTGATTAGAAGATAAACGGAGTTCGCTTAAAGAAACTTACGAGATGTAAGAAATTGTATGTAACTCTTATGGTTATGGTTCCATCATACGAAATAAATTATCATTCGTATTAAACGTAATACTTAGGATAAAGTATCATACCGGAAAGGTGTACCGTTAAAAGTATATTATAAACTTCATACGTTAGTATAATTAGCTTAAACTTTTAAAATAGTTTGATTAGAAGATAAATGGAGTTCATTTGAAGAAAGTTAAGAGATATAAGAAATTGTTTAAAATTCTTATGGGTGTGTACAAAATAAATTAGTATTCGTAATAAACAAAATACCGAGGCTAAACTATCATGCCGGAAAGGAGTACCGTTAAAATTATATTATAAACTTCATTCGGTAGTATAATTTGCTTAAACCTTTCAACGAGTTTTATTATAGAAGATAAACGGAGTTCGTTTGAAGAAACTTACGAGATAGAAGAAATTGTATGAAACTGTTATGGTTGATGTTACATCATACGAAATAAATTATTATTCGTAATCAACAAAATACTTAGGCTAAAGTATCATGCCGGAAACGAGTACCGTTAAAACTATATTAAAACTTCATACGTTATTATAATTACCTTAAACTTTTAAACGAGGTTGATTAGAAGATAAACGGAGTTCGTTTAAAGAAACTTACGAGATATAAGAAATTGTATGAAACTCTTATGGTTATGGTTCCATCATACGAAATAAATTATTATTCATAATCAACGAAATACTTAGGCTAAAGTATCATGCCGAAAAGGAGTACCGTTAAAATTATATTAAAAACTTCATACGTTAGTATAATTAGCTTGAACATTTAAACGATTTTGATTAGAAGATAAACGGAGTTCGCTTAAAGAAACTTACGAGATGTAAGAAATTGTATGAAACTCTTATGGGTGTGGTTCAATCATACGAAATAAATTATTATTCGTAATCAACAAAATACTTAGGCTAAAGTATCATGCCGGAAAGGAGTACCGTTAAAAGTATATTAAAAACTTCATACATTAGTATAATTAGCTTAAACTTTTAAACGAGTTTGAATAGAAGATAAACGGAGTTCGCTTAAAGAAACTTACGAGATATAAGAAATTGTATGAAACTCTTATGGTTGTGGTTCCATCATACAAAATAAATTATTATTCGTAATCAACGAAATACTTAGGCTAAAGTATCATGCCGGAAAGGAGTACCGTTAAAACTATATTAAAAGCTTAATACGTTAGTATAAGTAGCTTAAACGTTTAAAAGAGTTTGATTAGAAGATAAACGGAGTTCGCTTAAAGAAACTTACGAGATATAAGAAATTGTATGAAACTCTTATGGGTGTGGTACCATCACACGAAATAAATTATTACTCGTAATAAACAAAATACTTAGGCTAAAGTATTATGCCGGAAAAGAGTACCGTTAAAAGTATAATATAGACTTCACACGTTATTATAATTAGCTTGAACATTTAAACGATTTTGATTAGAAGATAAACGGAGTTCGCTTAAAGAAACTTACGAGATGTAAGAAATTGTATGAAACTCTTATGGTTATGGTTCCATCATACGAAATAAATTATCATTCGTATTAAACGTAATACTTAGGATAAAGTATCATACCGGAAAGGAGTACCGTTAAAATTATATTAAAAACTTCATACGTTAGTATAATTAGCTTAAACTTTTAAACGAGTTTGAATAGAAGATAAACGGAGTTCGCTTAAAGAAACTTACGAGATATAAGAAATTGTATGAAACTCTTATGGTTGTGGTTCCATCATACAAAATAAATTATTATTCGTAATCAACGAAATACTTAGGCTAAAGTATCATGCCGGAAAGGAGTACCGTTAAAACTATATTAAAAGCTTAATACGTTAGTATAAGTAGCTTAAACGTTTAAAAGAGTTTGATTAGAAGATAAACGGAGTTCGCTTAAAGAAACTTACGAGATATAAGAAATTGTATGAAACTCTTATGGGTGTGGTACCATCACACGAAATAAATTATTACTCGTAATAAACGAAATACTTAGGCTAAAGTATTATGCCGGAAAAGAGTACCGTTAAAAGTATAATATAAACTTCACACGTTATTATAATTAGCTTGAACATTTAAACGATTTTGATTAGAAGATAAACGGAGTTCGCTTAAAGAAACTTACGAGATGTAAGAAATTGTATGAAACTCTTATGGTTATGGTTCCATCATACGAAATAAATTATCATTCGTATTAAACGTAATACTTAGGATAAAGTATCATACCGGAAAGGTGTACCGTTAAAAGTATATTATAAACTTCATACGTTAGTATAATTAGCTTAAACTTTTAAAATAGTTTGATTAGAAGATAAATGGAGTTCATTTGAAGAAACTTAAGAGATATAAGAAATTGTTTAAAATTCTTATGGGTGTGTACAAAATAAATTAGTATTCGTAATAAACAAAATACCGAGGCTAAACTATCATGCCGGAAAGGAGTACCGTTAAAATTATATTATAAACTTCATTCGGTAGTATAATTTGCTTAAACCTTTCAACGAGTTTTATTATAGAAGATAAACGGAGTTCGTTTGAAGAAACTTACGAGATAGAAGAAATTGTATGAAACTGTTATGGTTGATGTTACATCATACGAAATAAATTATTATTCGTAATCAACAAAATACTTAGGCTAAAGTATCATGCCGGAAACGAGTACCGTTAAAACTATATTAAAACTTCATACGTTATTATAATTACCTTAAACTTTTAAACGAGGTTGATTAGAAGATAAACGGAGTTCGTTTAAAGAAACTTACTAGATATAAGAAATTGTATGAAACTCTTATGGTTATGGTTCCATCATACGAAATACATTATTATTCGTAATCAACGAAATACTTAGGCTAAAGTATCATGCCGAAAAGGAGTACCGTTAAAATTATATTAAAAACTTCATACGTTAGTATAATTAGCTTGAACATTTAAACGATTTTGATTAGAAGATAAACGGAGTTCGCTTAAAGAAACTTACGAGATGTAAGAAATTGTATGAAACTCTTATGGGTGTGGTTCAATCATACGAAATAAATTATTATTCGTAATCAACAAAATACTTAGGCTAAAGTATCATGCCGGAAAGGAGTACCGTTAAAAGTATATTCAAAACTTCATACATTAGTATAATTAGCTTAAACTTTTAAACGAGTTTGAATAGAAGATAAACGGAGTTCGCTTAAAGAAACTTACGAGATATAAGAAATTGTATGAAACTCTTATGGTTGTGGTTCCATCATACGAAATAAATTATTATTCGTAATCAACAAAATACTTAGGCTAAAGTATCATGCCGAAAAGGAGTACCGTTAAAATTATATTAAAAACTTCATACGTTAGTATAATTAGCTTAAACTTTTAAACGAGTTTGAATAGAAGATAAACGGAGTTCGCTTAAAGAAACTTACGAGATATAAGAAATTGTATGAAACTCTTATGGTTGTGGTTCCATCATACAAAATAAATTATTATTCGTAATCAACGAAATACTTAGGCTAAAGTATCATGCCGGAAAGGAGTACCGTTAAAACTATATTAAAAGCTTAATACGTTAGTATAAGTAGCTTAAACGTTTAAAAGAGTTTGATTAGAAGATAAACGGAGTTCGCTTAAAGAAACTTACGAGATATAAGAAATTGTATGAAACTCTTATGGGTGTGGTACCATCACACGAAATAAATTATTACTCGTAATAAACAAAATACTTAGGCTAAAGTATTATGCCGGAAAAGAGTACCGTTAAAAGTATAATATAGACTTCACACGTTATTATAATTAGCTTGAACATTTAAACGATTTTGATTAGAAGATAAACGGAGTTCGCTTAAAGAAACTTACGAGATGTAAGAAATTGTATGAAACTCTTATGGTTATGGTTCCATCATACGAAATAAATTATCATTCGTATTAAACGTAATACTTAGGATAAAGTATCATACCGGAAAGGAGTACCGTTAAAATTATATTAAAAACTTCATACGTTAGTATAATTAGCTTAAACTTTTAAACGAGTTTGAATAGAAGATAAACGGAGTTCGCTTAAAGAAACTTACGAGATATAAGAAATTGTATGAAACTCTTATGGTTGTGGTTCCATCATACAAAATAAATTATTATTCGTAATCAACGAAATACTTAGGCTAAAGTATCATGCCGGAAAGGAGTACCGTTAAAACTATATTAAAAGCTTAATACGTTAGTATAAGTAGCTTAAACGTTTAAAAGAGTTTGATTAGAAGATAAACGGAGTTCGCTTAAAGAAACTTACGAGATATAAGAAATTGTATGAAACTCTTATGGGTGTGGTACCATCACACGAAATAAATTATTACTCGTAATAAACGAAATACTTAGGCTAAAGTATTATGCCGGAAAAGAGTACCGTTAAAAGTATAATATAAACTTCACACGTTATTATAATTAGCTTGAACATTTAAACGATTTTGATTAGAAGATAAACGGAGTTCGCTTAAAGAAACTTACGAGATGTAAGAAATTGTATGAAACTCTTATGGTTATGGTTCCATCATACGAAATAAATTATCATTCGTATTAAACGTAATACTTAGGATAAAGTATCATACCGGAAAGGTGTACCATTAAAAGTATATTATAAACTTCATACGTTAGTATAATTAGCTTAAACTTTTAAAATAGTTTGATTAGAAGATAAATGGAGTTCATTTGAAGAAACTTAAGAGATATAAGAAATTGTTTAAAATTCTTATGGGTGTGTACAAAATAAATTAGTATTCGTAATAAACAAAATACCGAGGCTAAACTATCATGCCGGAAAGGAGTACCGTTAAAATTATATTATAAACTTCATTCGGTAGTATAATTTGCTTAAACCTTTCAACGAGTTTTATTATAGAAGATAAACGGAGTTCGTTTGAAGAAACTTACGAGATAGAAGAAATTGTATGAAACTGTTATGGTTGATGTTACATCATACGAAATAAATTATTATTCGTAATCAACAAAATACTTAGGCTAAAGTATCATGCCGGAAACGAGTACCGTTAAAACTATATTAAAACTTCATACGTTATTATAATTACCTTAAACTTTTAAACGAGGTTGATTAGAAGATAAACGGAGTTCGTTTAAAGAAACTTACTAGATATAAGAAATTGTATGAAACTCTTATGGTTATGGTTCCATCATACGAAATACATTATTATTCGTAATCAACGAAATACTTAGGCTAAAGTATCATGCCGAAAAGGAGTACCGTTAAAATTATATTAAAAACTTCATACGTTAGTATAATTAGCTTGAACATTTAAACGATTTTGATTAGAAGATAAACGGAGTTCGCTTAAAGAAACTTACGAGATGTAAGAAATTGTATGAAACTCTTATGGGTGTGGTTCAATCATACGAAATAAATTATTATTCGTAATCAACAAAATACTTAGGCTAAAGTATCATGCCGGAAAGGAGTACCGTTAAAAGTATATTCAAAACTTCATACATTAGTATAATTAGCTTAAACTTTTAAACGAGTTTGAATAGAAGATAAACGGAGTTCGCTTAAAGAAACTTACGAGATATAAGAAATTGTATGAAACTCTTATGGTTGTGGTTCCATCATACGAAATAAATTATTATTCGTAATCAACAAAATACTTAGGCTAAAGTATCATGCCGAAAAGGAGTACCGTTAAAATTATATTAAAAACTTCATACGTTAGTATAATTAGCTTAAACTTTTAAACGAGTTTGAATAGAAGATAAACGGAGTTCGCTTAAAGAAACTTACGAGATATAAGAAATTGTATGAAACTCTTATGGTTGTGGTTCCATCATACAAAATAAATTATTATTCGTAATCAACGAAATACTTAGGCTAAAGTATCATGCCGGAAAGGAGTACCGTTAAAACTATATTAAAAGCTTAATACGTTAGTATAAGTAGCTTAAACGTTTAAAAGAGTTTGATTAGAAGATAAACGGAGTTCGCTTAAAGAAACTTACGAGATATAAGAAATTGTATGAAACTCTTATGGGTGTGGTACCATCACACGAAATAAATTATTACTCGTAATAAACAAAATACTTAGGCTAAAGTATTATGCCGGAAAAGAGTACCGTTAAAAGTATAATATAGACTTCACACGTTATTATAATTAGCTTGAACATTTAAACGATTTTGATTAGAAGATAAACGGAGTTCGCTTAATGAAACTTACGAGATGTAAGAAATTGTATGAAACTCTTATGGTTATGGTTCCATCATACGAAATAAATTATCATTCGTATTAAACGTAATACTTAGGATAAAGTATCATACCGGAAAGGAGTACCGTTAAAATTATATTAAAAACTTCATACGTTAGTATAATTAGCTTAAACTTTTAAACGAGTTTGAATAGAAGATAAACGAAGTTCGCTTAAAGAAACTTACGAGATATAAGAAATTGTATGAAACTCTTATGGTTGTGGTTCCATCATACAAAATAAATTATTATTCGTAATCAACGAAATACTTAGGCTAAAGTATCTTGCCGGAAAGGAGTACCGTTAAAACTATATTAAAAGCTTAATACGTTAGTATAAGTAGCTTAAACGTTTAAAAGAGTTTGATTAGAAGATAAACGGAGTTCGCTTAAAGAAACTTACGAGATATAAGAAATTGTATGAAACTCTTATGGTTGTGGTTCCATCATACAAAATAAATTATTACTCGTAATAAACGAAATACTTAGGCTAAAGTATTATGCCGGAAAACAGTACCGTTAAAAGTATAATATAAACTTCACACGTTATTATAATTAGCTTGAACATTTAAACGATTTTGATTAGAAGATAAACGGAGTTCGCTTAATGAAACTTACGAGATGTAAGAAATTGTATGAAACTCTTATGGTTATGGTTCCATCATACGAAATAAATTATCATTCGTATTAAACGTAATACTTAGGATAAAGTATCATACCGGAAAGGTGTACCGTTAAAAGTATATTATAAACTTCATACGTTAGTATAATTAGCTTAAACTTTTAAACAAGTTTGATTAGAAGATAAATGGAGTTCATTTGAAGAAACTTAAGAGATATAAGAAATTGTTTAAAATTCTTATGGGTGTGTACAAAATAAATTAGTATTCGTAATAAACAAAATACCGAGGCTAAACTATCATGCCGGAAAGGAGTACCGTTAAAATTATATTATAAACTTCATTCGGTAGTATAATTTGCTTAAACCTTTCAACGAGTTTTATTATAGAAGATAAACGGAGTTCGTTTGAAGAAACTTACGAGATAGAAGAAATTGTATGAAACTGTTATGGTTGATGTTACATCATACGAAATAAATTATTATTCGTAATCAACAAAATACTTAGGCTAAAGTATCATGCCGGAAACGAGTACCGTTAAAACTATATTAAAACTTCATACGTTATTATAATTGTTGGATCGTGAAATCCTGAATGCTGATCTGGCAGTGAATTGAATACCAGACAAGGTTGGGATGACGCTTCAGCTCCAACTCCGGTGAACCTGCAAGTAGGGGAGCGCAACAGAGGGGGTGCCTCTGGGTCCCTCTCCGATGCTTAAATGAGTATATGTGTGTATAAAACTCAAAACGTAAAGTACGTATGTAAAGCAAGGATATTTATAGGGTAAGAGAGATAGAACCGTATAAAGGCAACTGAATATCTTAATGTATATTGAGTTGCTGAAGATTCGGATCGTGGGATATGGCAGTTACTGCGAGATATTGCAGTTACCAAATCTAATCTTTAGTGAATATGTGACCGGGATATGCGGGATATCTTGGCCACTCTGTTATTAACGGTTTAGTGGGACCAGAGGAGAGAGGCAAGGCTCTCTTCGGGGCGAGCACTCCCATGTCGAGCAGTTGAAGGTCGCGACTTGGTAGAGAATGGCGAGCAGTCTGAGAGCCTTTGGCGTCTCTATAGACTTTGGGCTCGATTCTGGATTACTCGATGGTGGGCCAAGTTTGGCTTGTACTTGGGCCGATCCGGTTCGGATGTCATGGGTTTACCCCCTCTATAGTTATTGGGCCTTCGAGGCCTTTTCTTACTGGGCCGTCACTATCGATACCCAACATTTGCCCCCGAAGCTTGATTGAAGTTCCTTCAGTCGAGCTTGATTTCCTGGTAGGGTTTTAGATAGTGACGTCTTTGGTAATGGTTCAGTGCCTTTGAGATACTTCGAGCTCATTTGGCGAGCAATTCCTTCTCTGTTCAAAGCCGAAAGAATATCCTTCCTTTTATCCCCTTTTGGCGATCACTCGAGGTGACTCAGGCTTATGGAAGTCTATCTTTCTTAGTTAGGCGATCATTATCTACCCGAGGTATTCCTGCTAAAGCTTTATTAGTGCGTTGGCGACCCTCTTGTCTCCTTAGTGGACTTGTTAGCATTTAATAACTGCACGGTTGTCCAGAAATCGAACGGTCACTTGAGGCACGCCTGACATTTACTTTTCCGTAAACCCAGGGTAGCTTGACAGCTGTCTGTACCAGCCAACCGTTGTCTCTTGGAATTCTGACATTGCTTCGGTTTTTTTTTTTTTTTTTAAAAGGGTGCAATTATTCCTCTGCGTCGCTTCGATTTGCTCGTGGCGGTTACTCCCCTTTTGGTCGCTATAGGAAACGTCATTTTCTGTATTCTGTCTTTTACGCTTATCCGCTCTCTTGGATTTTCAGAGCTTCATTGCGATCCTTTCCTTTTCTTTTCTCAACCTTCTTCAGCCTTCTTCCAACATTTCCATGGCTCCTCGCAATCAGAGAGTCAAGCACACGGCTCCCAAGGGTGCCAACAAAGCCAACATGCCCAGAAATGCTGATGTCCCTTTGACCATCAGGGATGAAGTCGTTCCCCCTTCAGTAGAGGAACAGACCGATTTGGGCAGGACTGCAACCACTCCTGTGGTGGTGGACGGGCCCGAGCTGAACACGCCTATTTTTTCCCCAAAAGGTAAACTTTCGCCCTTTTATTGCTCTGCTTTGGCAATGTCCTCTGCTGTTCTTTGCTTTTTATGTTTATCATTGCAATATTTGAATTTGTTCGAGTAGACGTCAAGCCTAATGAATTGAAGCCGGCTTATTTTAAGACCGTGGTGGCGCTCGGTGGCTTCAGCGTGGAGGATGCTCCTAGATATCCTGGCCTAGGTCTGCATTTTCCTCACGATGGAGAGGTTTACATTTATGCGGCTCAGATCGATGCTGGGTTGCGTTTTCCTCTCTGTGAGGATTTACAGACCTTGTGTCAGTTTTACGGGATTCACCCCACACAGCTTGTCCCGAATGCCCTCAGGATGTGGGTCGGTTTCAAGTTCCTATGCTTACGCCAGGAATGGGTATATTCACTGGCCCTGTTCCGGTGTTTCTTCCGCCTGGCAGCAGGGGCAAACCACCTTCACCACTTCCAATCCCGCTGGCCGAAGTTTTCAGAGTGGGGAGGCCTTCAGGGATGGGTTTGGAACGTCCATGTCCGCCTGGTCGACGATTTTCGGACCACCAACTCCAATTATAAGAAGTGTTACTTCTTTTATAAGGGGGGGGTGCCCTGGAAATTGTTGATCCCGGACAAGGATTTCCCTCCTTCCTTCGAGGAGCTATCAGAGAGTGATCGAAACGCTATTGATGACCTATACCGGTCGCATCGGTCTTCTCAGTTCAAGTCCATCCGCTCAGTGGCGGAGACTACCGAGAATGCCCTTGAGATGGCGGGTATTCATCAAGCCACGCCAATCTTTAATGATTGGGTAATTTTCTAACTCTTATCTTGCTTTATTACTTGTAGGGAAGGTTGTAAGCAAGAGCCAGAAACTGATAGGTCTCTTTGATGACCAGGGATTAGCGGGGTTGTCCTCCGACCAGGCATTGCTGAACTCTCCTCCTCCCCCCTCTAGGCGTTCGTTCAAGAGGAAGTCTGAGGAGGTGCTTCCCTCGGCCACTGCTGACCCTCGCCAACCAGGTATGTTGCTTTGTTATTCGTAGATTTAATATCTTCATACTTTGCGGTTTTTTGTTTTTTGACATTTTGTCTTGTTGTTTTGCAGAGGAGTCCTCAACCGACATGGTCCGGGATCATGCTCCTCCTCCCTCCAAGAAGGTCAGGAGTGAGGGATGTCCGGAAGTCGACCAACATCCTTCTCCTCCCCCTCCTGGGGGTCCTTCCGCTAATAAAGGGAAGGGTCTGGACGCGGTGCCCCCTTCTCCTTCTCCCCAGGGTCCTTCTGCCGCCAAGGGGAAGGTTTTGACCTTAGCTCCTCCTGTTCTTACTGTGCCCATGGCTCCTCCTAAGGAGTCTGGGACCAAGAAGAAGGGGCATGCTGCTTCCAGCTCATCGAGGGCTCCTGTGGATGAGCATTGCTCCCTTGCCGGCTTGTTTCAGCCGCTTGAATCAGCGAATTCTCGGGAAACTTGGGTCCCCTGTGGGGACCTTATGAAGAAGGGGTATCCTCCCCAGAAGAGCCTCCGGGGCAGCCCGGATATGTGTATGCGGCTTCTGGACGGGATAATTCCCCCCGCGGACCGCTCGATTGTTCCCACGGAACTTCATCAGATCGAGGGGTTCCTTCGGTCCCACTTCGAACGAGTGGCTTTGGTAAGATCTCATACTTTTATTTCGTAGAGTCCTCTCTTTGTCGTTCCCTTATTGTCTGTTGTCCTGACAGCTTTTATTCTATATTTGTTGCCAGTTCGTTCGGGAAGAGGTGATTCTTGGTCGTGTCTTCGGGGAGCTCACCGACAAGTATTCCAGTGTGCTCGCCGAGCTGGAGCAGTACCGAAGCACGGGGGTCACTCCTGAGCAATTGGGGACTATCAAGACGACTGCAGATGCAGCGATCGCCTTGGCAGATAATACCCGAGAGGAATACCTCAGGAAGGAGCAGCGCCTCCTTGCTGATGTCCAGAAGAGGGAGGCTGAAGCCGCTGCCGCTCTTCAGGACTTTGACGCTCTTCACCTGTGTTTAGATCAGGGAGAGATCGTCCGAGTTCGCCTAGATGCTGAACTTAAGGAAGCTCAGGCGCAAGGGGCAGAATCGGAGGCTCGCAGGGTCGCTGCCGAGGCGCAAAGGGACGCTGCTGACGCCCAGAGAGAAGCTGCGGTGGCTCAGACGGAAGCTGCGGAAGCCCGGGGGATTGCCTTGGAGGAGGAGAGGGATCGGTTAACTGCACAATTGAAAGCCGTCCCTTCGCCCCAGAGCGTAGTTGAGGCATTCAAAGCCTCTGAGGAGTTTGAGGACTGCGCTCTGAAGGAGATGAGGTCGGCGATTGCCGATTTTCTCGAAGTCCTGGTGGATGAGGTCCAGGCGGTCGATCCCAACTTTCCTCTTGGGGAAGTCGCCTCTTTGAAGACCTTCCTGCGGAGTCGTCCTTCGCCGCCCTCTGTTGCTGGCGAGGCTGCTCCTGAAGGCGAGCCCAGTACTTCTGCCCCCGAAGGCGAGCAGAGCACCCTTGCCCCCGAGAACTCCGACGCTTGAAGTCCCCAACTCCTTGGCGACCGTATTTATCTTTTTTAGATAGCCATTTTTGTATTTTCTGTTTTTGGTTTGTAATTATTTGTCGAAGACTTGGATTTTTCTATTGAATGCTTTTATATTCTTGAGCCTTTAATCGACTTCGAACATATTTAGCTATCCAATATCTTACTCATAATTACTTTCTTGCTTTGTAATGTCGTCGACCCTTAAAGCCGTAGACCCATCATAAGTTAAACTTTCTAAGGATAATACTTTTGACACTTAAAAGCGTAAACTTCTAAGTTCAAAGAGATATTACCTTCTTTGAAGTTTAAACCTTTGAGGTGTTGGCCTAATAACAAGGGATTTGTAATTTGTCAGGCTTTATCATCGATAGTGATCGCCTAAACTTTCTTTGGCCTGACTTTGGCGTCAGGGCTTTCATTTTGCCTAACATTTTGCTAGGTCTTTTGGCCTGACTTTGGCGTCAGGGCTTTGCCTGACTCTTGGCGTCAGGTTTTTTGAGGCCTAACTTTGTTGTTAGGGCTTTTGTGGCCTAGTTTTGTTACTAAGGCTTTTTTGGCCTAACTTTGTTGTTAGGGCTTTTGGCCTGTCTTTGGCGACAGGGCTTTTTGGCCTAGCTTTGTTGCTAGGGCTTTTGGCCTAACTTTGTTGTTAGGGCTTTTGGCCTGTCTTTGGCGACAGGGCTTTTTGGCCTAGCTTTGTTGCTAGGGCTTTTGGCCTAACTTTGTTGTTAGGGCTTTTTGGCCTAGCTTTGTTGCTAGGGCTTTTGAGGCCTGACTTTGGCGTCAGGGCTTTTGGCCTAGCTTGGTTGCTAGGGCTTTTGGCCTAGCTTTGTTGCTAGGGCTTTTGAGGCCTGACTTTGGCGTCAGGGCTTTTGGCCTAGCTTTGGTGCTAGGGCTTTTGGCCTAGCTTTGTTGCTAGGGCTTTTTGAGGCCTGACTTTGGCGTCAGGGCTTTTGGCCTAGCTTTGGTGCTAGGGCTTTTGGCCTAGCTTTGTTGCTAGGGCTTTTTGAGGCCTGACTTTGGCGTCAGGGCTTTTTGGCTTCAGCTTGCTTCGAGTGGACACGCTTTGTGAAGGAATGGCTTTCTTTTA
Organism: Chamaenerion angustifolium; assembly: GCA_946814005.1. NCBI lineage: Eukaryota > Viridiplantae > Streptophyta > Magnoliopsida > Myrtales > Onagraceae > Chamaenerion > Chamaenerion angustifolium. Next base: position 15,961,500 of record OX328274.1, read on the forward strand.
TTGACATAATCCGTTTGATTACAAGCTATGCATAAAATCTTCTTAAATGCTCTGCATTAAATGGACGAGGTAACCTCTCGCCTTCGGTGGTTTCCAAATAGTAGGATCCTGGTGCGGCGATCTCTACTACTTTGTATGGTCCTTCCCATTTGGCTGAAAGTTTGTTTTTACTGTCCAGCCTTGTAAATTCATTCCTTCTCATAACCATCTCTCCCACGAAAAATTGGCGAGCGCTAACTTTTCTATTGAAATACCGAGCGGTCGCCAAGCGCATTTTTGCCTGTGTTTTTTCCGAGAGCCATCTCTTTTCCTCTGCCAAGTCGAGGTCAGTTCTGCGCTCGATCTCATTTGCCTCCGCGTTAAAGTGTAGGACTCTGTGGGTAGGCATTGCTAATTCAGTTGGTGCTACTGCTTCTGATCCGTACACTAAACTGAAAGGCGTTTCTCCTGTGGCCGCCTTAGGCGTTGTTCTGATGGCCCATAATACGTTTTCCAGTTCGTCTGCCCAATTCCCTTTGAATGCTCGAACCCTTTTCTTGAGTCCTGCTAAGACAACCTTGTTGGCTGCTTCAGCTTGCCCATTCGTTTGAGGGTGATGTACTGAACTGAAGCGATGGTCGATGTGATACTCTTCACAGAGCCATTTCAATTCCTTTCCAACGAATTGCGGACCATTATCGCTGATGAGTATTTTGGGAATACCAAACCTGGAGAATATGTTGACCTGCATGAACTTGATAACTTGGAATTCCGTTGTCGAAGCTAGAGCTTTCGCCTCTACCCACTTAGTGAAGTAGTCGATCGCCACTATAATGTGAGTACGCTGACCAGTGCTAATGGGAAAAGGACCCAATATATCGATTCCCCATTGAGCGAAGGGCCAGGCACCCGCCATTGGGGATAATAATGTCGATGGTCGACCCGATCGTGGTGCAAACTGCTGGCAAATTTCACACTTCTGTGTTAATTCGGCTGCGTCTTTTCCCAAGGTCGGCCAGTAATATCCCAGTCTGAATATTTTCCTGCTTAGTGAACGAGCACCTTCATGACATGCCGCTGCCCCTTCATGAGCTTCTCGAAGAACTTTTTCTGTTTCGGGTAGAGCAACACATCTCAAGTAAGGCGTCGAATAACCTCTTCTATAGAGTTCTCCATCGATGATTAGATAACTGGCTGCGAGTCTTCTAATCCTAGTGGATTCGCCTTCGTCCTCTGGGAGGATGCCTTCTTTCAAATAATTCTGGAACGGGGTCATCCAGGTGACCTGTTCTTGAATGTTGAAGACCTCCGCTCTGTTTTCAAGGACTGAACATAGGGCCTTTTCCAGAAATTGCACATCCTGGATTGTCGCCCCTCCGAAGGCTAGCTTACTCAAAGAATCTGCCATCTGGTTTTCTTGGCGAGGAATAAACTCAATCGCGAAATTTGGGATTTCCACAACTAGTTTTTTGGCGATGCCGAGATATTTCTTCATCTTTTCTCCCTTTGCCTCGTAGGCGCCATTAACCTGATTGACAATAAGTTCTGAATCACTTTTTACTTTAAGCGCTGTTATACCCATTCCTTTTGCCAGTCTGAGTCCAGTGATAAGAGCCTCATATTCTGCTTCGTTATTGGTCGCCGGGAATGTCAAGGCGATCGCGTATTTCAGAGGCTCGCCCTCAGGAGGAATAAGAATTAAACCTGCCCCCGAGCCTTCTTTTGATGAAGACCCATCCGTATAGAGTTCCCAGATTTGATTGTCGTTTGCTGACTGACTTGGCCTGTTTTCTGCCTCCGCTTGACCGTTACTCGTGCTTTCCACTATGAAATCAGCTAGTGCTTGACCTTTGATGGCCGTTTTTGGCGCAAATTTGATCCTGAACTCGCTGAGCTCGATCGCCCACTTGACCATTCTTCCTGAAGAATCTGGCTTCATCAGGAAGTTTTTGAGAGGTTGATTGGTGAGGACCGTGATGTCGTGCGCATGAAAGTATGGTCTCAGCTTCCGAGCAGCAATAACTAAGGCATAGAGATACTTCTCAATCTGGACATATTTTATTTCTGCTGAGTTGAACATTTTGCTAATGAAATACACTGGACTCTGAACATTATTCTCCTCCCTTATTAAAACAGCACTGGCTGCCACATCGCTAATGCCTAAATAGAGGAAAAGCTGCTCGCCTGGAACGGGTTTTGCCAGAGCTGGGAGTGTTTGAATATGCCTTTTCAAGGACTGGAATGCTTCCTCGCAGTCTGGCGTCCATTCGAACTTACGGTTGGCCCTCAAGGTTTTGAAGAACGGGAGGGACTTGTCGCTTGCTTTGGAGAGGAAGCGGTTAAGAGCAGCTAGTCGGCCGTTCAGGCATTGGACTTCCTTATGGCAGGTTGGTGACTTCATTTCTTCTATGGCCTTTAGCTTTTCCGGGTTTGCTTCAATGCCCCTTTCGCTGACCATAAAACCCAGGAACTTCCCGGACTTGACTCCAAAGGCGCACTTTGCTGGGTTCAGGCGAACGCTGTGTCTCCTCATGCATTCAAAAGCTTCACGGAGGTCGGTGGTATGAGGATTGCCTTTGATGGATTTAACGAGCATATCATCCACGTAGGCCTCCATGTTCCTTCCCAGCATGTCCTGGAACAGTCGGTTCACCATCCGCTGATAAGTTGCCCCGGCATTGATGAGACCAAAGGGCATCACCTTGTAGCATAGAATGTCCCCGTCAGCATAGAAAGCAGTGTGGGCCTCGTCGTCTGGATGCATTCTGATCTGGTTGTAGCCTGAATAGGCGTCCATGAAGCTCAGCATCTCATGACCCGAGGTAGCATCGACTAGCTGATCAATTCTTGGAAGGGGATATGAATCTTTGGGGCAAGCCTTGTTTAAGTCGCGGAAGTCGACGCACATCCTCCACTTGCCATTAGATTTCCTGACCAAAACTGGGTTGGCTACCCAGCTCTGGAATCTTACCTCTCTGACGAAGTCAGCTTCAATCAACCTGCCGACTTCCTGCCTGATCGCCAAACGTTTATCAGTCCCGAACGATCTTCTCTTTTGGGCGATCGGCTTGATGGAGGGGTCTATCCTGAGCTCATGCGAGATAATATCTGTGCTGATTCCTGGCATGTCGCTCGGCTGCCAGGCAAAGAGCTCTTTGAATTCCTTGAGGAGAGCGGTCATGGTCTCCTTCTGATCCTCTTTCAAGGTGGTCCCAATGCGCACCTTTTTGTCCGGACCATCGATCTCGACCTCCTCCAATTCCTCCATGGGTGCTGGTCGAGCCAAGTCCTCGCGGGGATCGGCCTCTGTCTCGATGGCGAGCGCCTCCCTTTGGTTCTTCCTGCGTAAACAGTTCACATAACATTGCCGCGAGGAAGGCTGATCTCCGAGCACTTCTCCAATCCCGTTCGGAGTAGGGAACTTCATCTTCTGGTGGACAGTGGAGGCCACAATCTTATTTGGGTTGATCGTGGTTCTCCCTATAATGGCGTTGTAGGATGTGGGTGAATCGACCACCAGAAAAGTGACCGACACCTTGATGCTTTTCCACCCCTCGCCAAAAATCACTGGCATGGTTATAGCCCCCAGTGGATAAGTTGTCCTTCCCGCAAATCCGATCAGCGGAAAGTCGACCCTCTTCAGGTCGCGTTTTGATTTGCCCATCTTTTCGAAGGCGTCCAGAAACAGGATGTCTGTCGAGCTGCCTCCGTCGACCAGAATCCTTGCAACATCACAGCCGTCAATATCTGCCGTAATGACCAGAGCGTCGTTGTGGGGCGTGGTGACATGTGTCAAATCATCTTCAGAGAATGAGATGACAATGTTTTCTTCAGGTCGGGGTCGCTTCCCCAACTGAACTGCCGTAGAGATCTGAGTGGCGTAGACCTCTCTGGAGTTTGACCTCTCGCCGCCTGCGCCGAATCCTCCTGCAATCAGATTCACTCTCCTCTTGCTTCCAGAAGGCTCAGCTTGATCTGCAGGGGCTGGTGAACGATGTCTCCTGGGGGGCGTTCGACTTCGGTCTCGCCCTGCCACAAATTCCTTCAACATTCCCCCCTGAATCAGCCTCTCTATATCTCGTTTCAGAATCTTGCAATCGTCTGTCTTATGGCCCTTGCACTTGTGGTATCTGCAATAGCTCTCGACATCCTTGCCCATGGGTAACCCACCTCGGCGAGGCATCGGTGGCCTCGCCAAGGATCTCCTCTCCATCTCGACTAGTACCGCTGAGATCTGCCTATTTAAAGGCGTGAAGTACTCAGGGACCTCTGGATGGCGAGGCGCTGGAAGAGACTCGACTCGCGGCTTACTTTCTTTTCCCTTTTTCTCCTTCTTGACCTCCTTCTTACCATCGCGTCGGGGTTCAGGGGTTACCCTTAGCGAGGTCGTCAGGAGGTTAGCCTCGATGTTTGCGCGCTCAAGGTCTATGAAACCTTTCGCTCTGGATGCCAACTCCTCCAATGTCTCTATCTCCTTTACGTGTTAGCTGTTTCGCAGCTTTCTCGAGGCCTTGTTGGCCACATCCAGACCTCTGTAGAATGCTCGAATGATCTCCCCATCCGAGATTCGGCGATCTAATTCTGTGACGTTTTGATGAAAACGCCCGTAGAAGTTGGACAGCGACTCTCCAGGCTGCTGTTTGACCGAGTCAAGGGCGACCACGCTCTTCAGCAACTGGCGCTCGCCCATGTATCTCTCCAGGAACTTGCTTCTTAACTCTGCCCAAGTTCCGATTGATCCTGCAGGGAGGCCGAAGAACCAGGACGGAGCCGAACCCGAAAGAGTAGATGGAAATAGCAAAGCCAAATGATTGGGATCGTTTGACTTACCCAGAAGGGAGGCCTCATGCTTGTTGACATGTACGGTGGGATCTCCTCCACCGCTATACTCAGGTATGGCCCGAGCAACCACATCCTTCGGGATTTTGATAGCGACAAGCGCGTCGGTGAATGGATGAGAGGACTGCTCCTTGAAGGGAGCTATGACTGTCAACTGTCTTTCCTGGAGCCTTTTGCTGAGGAGGTCATCCATCTGCTCCACAGTGCAGTACATGGGAGAGGCTCCGGGTGGAGGCGGACCGGAAGGATTGGCAGTATATGCGGCTGCTGGCTCCTTGGTGTGCGCTGGAGGTAGGGACTGCTGACCTGACGTCATCTCCTGATCCTCCTGATGCGCAGCAGGACTAGGATTGGCCGCTTCTGAAGGTGAAAGCCCTGTGGCAGCAGGGCGGTGATTTTCCTTAGGAGCAGAGGGATTGTTTTCCTGAGGAGCAGGGGCCTGGCGGCGCGCCTGTCCTAGGATGGCTTCCAGCAAGGAGACCATCTCGGGGGTTAAATTAATATTCTGCCCCGCAATGTGGACTGTCTGCGGCGCAGGGGCTCCGTTTTGATCAGCAGCTGGGGTCGGTCTTGAATCACCGACATGTTCTCGGGCTGTCCGCAGAGGAACAGCGTTAACTCCTGCTCGGCTGGCAGGTTCCTGTTGAAGCGGTGAAGCGGCGGCGGAATCAGAGCTATCTGAGGATCGCTCCCTAGTCTGATTCCGACGGTTGCTTTGGGATCGAGTTCTCATGGCTGAATTGCTCGTTTCCCACAGACGGCGCCAAATGTTGGATCGTGAAATCCTGAATGCTGATCTGGCAGTGAATTGAATACCAGACAAGGTTGGGATGACGCTTCAGCTCCAACTCCGGTGAACCTGCAAGTAGGGGAGCGCAACAGAGGGGGTGCCTCTGGGTCCCTCTCCGATGCTTAAATGAGTATATGTGTGTATAAAACTCAAAACGTAAAGTACGTATGTAAAGCAAGGATATTTATAGGGTAAGAGAGATAGAACCGTATAAAGGCAACTGAATATCTTAATGTATATTGAGTTGCTGAAGATTCGGATCGTGGGATATGGCAGTTACTGCGAGATATTGCAGTTACCAAATCTAATCTTTAGTGAATATGTGACCGGGATATGCGGGATATCTTGGCCACTCTGTTATTAACGGTTTAGTGGGACCAGAGGAGAGAGGCAAGGCTCTCTTCGGGGCGAGCACTCCCATGTCGAGCAGTGGAAGGTCGCGACTTGGTAGAGAATGGCGAGCAGTCTGAGAGCCTTTGGCGTCTCTATAGACTTTGGGCTCGATTCTGGATTACTCGATGGTGGGCCAAGTTTGGCTTGTACTTGGGCCGATCCGGTTCGGATGTCATGGGTTTACCCCCTCTATAGTTATTGGGCCTTCGAGGCCTTTTCTTACTGGGCCGTCACTATCGATACCCAACAATAATTACCTTAAACTTTTAAACGAGGTTGATTAGAAGATAAATGGAGTTCGTTTAAAGAAACTTACGAGATATAAGAAATTGTATGAAACTCTTATGGTTATGGTTCCATCATACGAAATACATTATTATTCGTAATCAACGAAATACTTAGGCTAAAGTATCATGCCGAAAAGGAGTACCGTTAAAATTATATTAAAAACTTCATACGTTAGTATAATTAGCTTGAACATTTAAACGATTTTGATTAGAAGATAAACGGAGTTCGCTTAAAGAAACTTACGAGATGTAAGAAATTGTATGAAACTCTTATGGGTGTGGTTCAATCATACGAAATAAATTATTATTCGTAATCAACAAAATACTTAGGCTAAAGTATCATGCCGGAAAGGAGTACCGTTAAAAGTATATTCAAAACTTCATACATTAGTATAATTAGCTTAAACTTTTAAACGAGTTTGAATAGAAGATAAACGGAGTTCGCTTAAAGAAACTTACGAGATATAAGAAATTGTATGAAACTCTTATGGTTGTGGTTCCATCATACGAAATAAATTATTATTCGTAATCAACAAAATACTTAGGCTAAAGTATCATGCCGAAAAGGAGTACCGTTAAAATTATATTAAAAACTTCATACGTTAGTATAATTAGCTTAAACTTTTAAACGAGTTTGAATAGAAGATAAACGGAGTTCGCTTAAAGAAACTTACGAGATATAAGAAATTGTATGAAACTCTTATGGTTGTGGTTCCATCATACAAAATAAATTATTATTCGTAATCAACGAAATACTTAGGCTAAAGTATCATGCCGGAAAGGAGTACCGTTAAAACTATATTAAAAGCTTAATACGTTAGTATAAGTAGCTTAAACGTTTAAAAGAGTTTGATTAGAAGATAAACGGAGTTCGCTTAAAGAAACTTACGAGATATAAGAAATTGTATGAAACTCTTATGGGTGTGGTACCATCACACGAAATAAATTATTACTCGTAATAAACAAAATACTTAGGCTAAAGTATTATGCCGGAAAAGAGTACCGTTAAAAGTATAATATAGACTTCACACGTTATTATAATTAGCTTGAACATTTAAACGATTTTGATTAGAAGATAAACGGAGTTCGCTTAATGAAACTTACGAGATGTAAGAAATTGTATGAAACTCTTATGGTTATGGTTCCATCATACGAAATAAATTATCATTCGTATTAAACGTAATACTTAGGATAAAGTATCATACCGGAAAGGAGTACCGTTAAAATTATATTAAAAACTTCATACGTTAGTATAATTAGCTTAAACTTTTAAACGAGTTTGAATAGAAGATAAACGGAGTTCGCTTAAAGAAACTTACGAGATATAAGAAATTGTATGAAACTCTTATGGTTGTGGTTCCATCATACAAAATAAATTATTATTCGTAATCAACGAAATACTTAGGCTAAAGTATCTTGCCGGAAAGGAGTACCGTTAAAACTATATTAAAAGCTTAATACGTTAGTATAAGTAGCTTAAACGTTTAAAAGAGTTTGATTAGAAGATAAACGGAGTTCGCTTAAAGAAACTTACGAGATATAAGAAATTGTATGAAACTCTTATGGTTGTGGTTCCATCATACAAAATAAATTATTACTCATAATAAACGAAATACTTAGGCTAAAGTATTATGCCGGAAAACAGTACCGTTAAAAGTATAATATAAACTTCACACGTTATTATAATTAGCTTGAACATTTAAACGATTTTGATTAGAAGATAAACGGAGTTCGCTTAAAGAAACTTACGAGATGTAAGAAATTGTATGAAACTCTTATGGTTATGGTTCCATCATACGAAATAAATTATCATTCGTATTAAACGTAATACTTAGGATAAAGTATCATACCGGAAAGGTGTACCGTTAAAAGTATATTATAAACTTCATACGTTAGTATAATTAGCTTAAACTTTTAAACAAGTTTGATTAGAAGATAAATGGAGTTCATTTGAAGAAACTTAAGAGATATAAGAAATTGTTTCAAATTCTTATGGGTGTGGTACCATCATACAAAATAAATTAGTATTCGTAATAAACAAAATACCGAGGCTAAACTATCATGCCGGATAGGAGTACCGTTAAAATTATATTATAAACTTCATTCGGTAGTATAATTTGCTTAAACCTTTCAACGAGTTTTATTATAGAAGATAAACGGAGTTCGTTTGAAGAAACTTACGAGATAGAAGAAATTGTATGAAACTGTTATGGTTGATGTTACATCATACGAAATAAATTATTATTCGTAATCAACAAAATACTTAGGCTAAAGTATCATGCCGGAAACGAGTACCGTTAAAACTATATTAAAACTTCATACGTTATTATATTTACCTTAAACTTTTAAACGAGTTTGATTAGAAGATAAACGGAGTTCGTTTAAAGAAACTTACGAGATATAAGAAATTGTATGAAACTCTTATGGTTATGGTTCCATCATACGAAATAAATTATTATTCGTAATCAACAAAATACTTAGGCTAAAGTATCATGCCGAAAAGGAGTACCGTTAAAATTATATTAAAAACTTCATACGTTAGTATAATTAGCTTGAACATTTAAACGATTTTGATTAGAAGATAAACGGAGTTCGCTTAAAGAAACTTACGAGATGTAAGAAATTGTATGAAACTCTTATGGGTGTGGTTCAATCATACGAAATAAATTATTATTCGTAATCAACAAAATACTTAGGCTAAAGTATCATGCCGGAAAGGAGTACCGTTAAAAGTATATTAAAAACTTCATACATTAGTATAATTAGCTTAAACTTTTAAACGAGTTTGAATAGAAGATAAACGGAGTTCGCTTAAAGAAACTTACGAGATATAAGAAATTGTATGAAACTCTTATGGTTGTGGTTCCATCATACGAAATAAATTATTATTCGTAATCAACAAAATACTTAGGCTAAAGTATCATGCCGAAAAGGAGTACCGTTAAAATTATATTAAAAACTTCATACGTTAGTATAATTAGCTTGAACATTTAAACGATTTTGATTAGAAGATAAACGGAGTTCGCTTAAAGAAACTTACGAGATGTAAGAAATTGTATGAAACTCTTATAGTTATGGTTCCATCATACGAAATAAATTATCATTCGTATTAAACGTAATAATTAGGATAAAGTATCATACCGGAAAGGTGTACCGTTAAAAGTATATTATAAACTTCATACGTTAGTATAATTAGCTTAAACTTTTAAACAAGTTTGATTAGAAGATAAATGTAGTTCATTTGAAGAAACTTAAGAGATATAAGAAATTGTTTAAAATTCTTATGGGTGTGGTACCATCATACAAAATAAATTAGTATTCGTAATAAACAAAATACCGAGGCTAAACTATCATGCCGGATAGGAGTACCGTTAAAATTATATTATAAACTTCATTCGGTAGTATAATTTGCTTAAACCTTTCAACGAGTTTTATTATAGAAGATAAACGGAGTTCGTTTGAAGAAACTTACGAGATAGAAGAAATTGTATGAAACTGTTATGGTTGATGTTACATCATACGAAATAAATTATTATTCGTAATCAACAAAATACTTAGGCTAAAGTATCATGCCGGAAACGAGTACCGTTAAAACTATATTAAAACTTCATACGTTATTATAATTACCTTAAACTTTTAAACGAGTTTGATTAGAAGATAAACGGAGTTCGTTTAAAGAAACTTACGAGATATAAGAAATTGTATGAAACTCTTATGGTTATGGTTCCATTATACGAAATAAATTATTATTCGTAATCAACGAAATACTTAGGCTAAAGTATCATGCCGAAAAGGAGTACCGTTAAAATTATATTAAAAACTTCATACGTTAGTATAATTAGCTTGAACATTTAAACGATTTTAATTAGAAGATAAACGGAGTTCGCTTAAAGAAACTTACGAGATGTAAGAAATTGTATGAAACTCTTATGGGTGTGGTTCAATCATACGAAATAAATTATTATTCGTAATCAACAAAATACTTAGGCTAAAGTATCATGCCGGAAAGGAGTACCGTTAAAAGTATATTAAAAACTTCATACATTAGTATAATTAGCTTAAACTTTTAAACGAGTTTGAATAGAAGATAAACGGAGTTCGCTTAAAGAAACTTACGAGATATAAGAAATTGTATGAAACTCTTATGGTTGTGGTTCCATCATACGAAATAAATTATTATTCGTAATCAACAAAATACTTAGGCTAAAGTATCATGCCGAAAAGGAGTACCGTTAAAATTATATTAAAAACTTCATACGTTAGTATAATTAGCTTGAACATTTAAACGATTTTGATTAGAAGATAAACGGAGTTCGCTTAAAGAAACTTACGAGATGTAAGAAATTGTATGAAACTCTTATAGTTATGGTTCCATCATACGAAATAAATTATCATTCGTATTAAACGTAATAATTAGGATAAAGTATCATACCGGAAAGGTGTACCGTTAAAAGTATATTATAAACTTCATACGTTAGTATAATTAGCTTAAACTTTTAAACAAGTTTGATTAGAAGATAAATGTAGTTCATTTGAAGAAACTTAAGAGATATAAGAAATTGTTTAAAATTCTTATGGGTGTGGTACCATCATACAAAATAAATTAGTATTCGTAATAAACAAAATACCGAGGCTAAACTACCATGCCGGAAAGGAGTACCGTTAAAATTATATTATAAACTTCATTCGGTAGTATAATTTGCTTAAACCTTTCAACGAGTTTTATTATAGAAGATAAACGGAGTTCGTTTGAAGAAACTTACGAGATAGAAGAAATTGTATGAAACCGTTATGGTTGATGTTACATCATACGAAATAAATTATTATTCGTAATCAACAAAATACTTAGGCTAAAGTATCATGCCCGAAACGAGTACCGTTAAAACTATATTAAAACTTCATACGTTATTATAATTACCTTAAACTTTTAAACGAGTTTGATTAGAAGATAAACGGAGTTCGTTTAAAGAAACTTACGAGATATAAGAAATTGTATGAAACTCTTATGGTTATGGTTCCATCATACGAAATAAATTATTATTCGTAATCAACGAAATACTTAGGCTAAAGTATCATGCCGAAAAGGAGTACCGTTAAAATTATATTAAAAACTTCATACGTTAGTATAATTAGCTTGACATTTAAACGATTTTGATTAGAAGATAAACGGAGTTCTCTTAAAGAAACTTACGAGATGTAAGAAATTGTATGAAACTCTTATGGGTGTGGTTCAATCATACGAAATAAATTATTATTCGTAATCAACAAAATACTTAGGCTAAAGTATCATGCCGGAAAGGAGTACCGTTAAAAGTATATTAAAAACTTCATACATTAGTATAATTAGCTTAAACTTTTAAACGAGTTTGAATAGAAGATAAACGGAGTTCGCTTAAAGAAACTTACGAGATATAAGAAATTGTATGAAACTCTTATGGTTGTGGTTCCATCATACGAAATAAATTATTATTCGTAATCAACAAAATACTTAGGCTAAAGTATCATGCCGAAAAGGAGTACCGTTAAAATTATATTAAAAACTTCATACGTTAGTATAATTAGCTTGAACATTTAAACGATTTTGATTAGAAGATAAACGGAGTTCGCTTAAAGAAACTTACGAGATGTAAGAAATTGTATGAAACTCTTATAGTTATGGTTCCATCATACGAAATAAATTATCATTCGTATTAAACGTAATAATTAGGATAAAGTATCATACCGGAAAGGTGTACCGTTAAAAGTATATTATAAACTTCATACGTTAGTATAATTAGCTTAAACTTTTAAACAAGTTTGATTAGAAGATAAATGTAGTTCATTTGAAGAAACTTAAGAGATATAAGAAATTGTTTAAAATTCTTATGGGTGTGGTACCATCATACAAAATAAATTAGTATTCGTAATAAACAAAATACCGAGGCTAAACTACCATGCCGGAAAGGAGTACCGTTAAAATTATATTATAAACTTCATTCGGTAGTATAATTTGCTTAAACCTTTCAACGAGTTTTATTATAGAAGATAAACGGAGTTCGTTTGAAGAAACTTACGAGATAGAAGAAATTGTATGAAACCGTTATGGTTGATGTTACATCATACGAAATAAATTATTATTCGTAATCAACAAAATACTTAGGCTAAAGTATCATGCCGGAAACGAGTACCGTTAAAACTATATTAAAACTTCATACGTTATTATAATTACCTTAAACTTTTAAACGAGTTTGATTAGAAGATAAACGGAGTTCGTTTAAAGAAACTTACGAGATATAAGAAATTGTATGAAACTCTTATGGTTATGGTTCCATCATACGAAATAAATTATTATTCGTAATCAACGAAATACTTAGGCTAAAGTATCATGCCGAAAAGGAGTACCGTTAAAATTATATTAAAAACTTCATACGTTAGTATAATTAGCTTGAACATTTAAACGATTTTGATTAGAAGATAAACGGAGTTCGCTTAAAGAAACTTACGAGATGTAAGAAATTGTATGAAACTCTTATGGGTGTGGTTCAATCATACGAAATAAATTATTATTCGTAATCAACAAAATACTTAGGCTAAAGTATCATGCCGGAAAGGAGTACCGTTAAAAGTATATTAAAAACTTCATACATTAGTATAATTAGCTTAAACTTTTAAACGAGTTTGAATAGAAGATAAACGGAGTTCGCTTAAAGAAACTTACGAGATATAAGAAATTGTATGAAACTCTTATGGTTGTGGTTCCATCATACGAAATAAATTATTATTCGTAATCAACAAAATACTTAGGCTAAAGTATCATGCCGAAAAGGAGTACCGTTAAAATTATATTAAAAACTTCATACGTTAGTATAATTAGCTTGAACATTTAAACGATTTTGATTAGAAGATAAACGGAGTTCGCTTAAAGAAACTTACGAGATGTAAGAAATTGTATGAAACTCTTATAGTTATGGTTCCATCATACGAAATAAATTATCATTCGTATTAAACGTAATAATTAGGATAAAGTATCATACCGGAAAGGTGTACCGTTAAAAGTATATTATAAACTTCATACGTTAGTATAATTAGCTTAAACTTTTAAACAAGTTTGATTAGAAGATAAATGTAGTTCATTTGAAGAAACTTAAGAGATATAAGAAATTGTTTAAAATTCTTATGGGTGTGGTACCATCATACAAAATAAATTAGTATTCGTAATAAACAAAATACCGAGGCTAAACTATCATGCCGGAAAGGAGTACCGTTAAAATTATATTATAAACTTCATTCGGTAGTATAATTTGCTTAAACCTTTCAACGAGTTTTATTATAGAAGATAAACGGAGTTCGTTTGAAGAAACTTACGAGATAGAAGAAATTGTATGAAACTGTTATGGTTGATGTTACATCATACGAAATAAATTATTATTCGTAATCAACAAAATACTTAGGCTAAAGTATCATGCCGGAAACGAGTACCGTTAAAACTATATTAAAACTTCATACGTTATTATAATTACCTTAAACTTTTAAACGAGTTTGATTAGAAGATAAACGGAGTTCGTTTAAAGAAACTTACGAGATATAAGAAATTGTATGAAACTCTTATGGTTATGGTTCCATCATACGAAATAAATTATTATTCGTAATCAACGAAATACTTAGGCTAAAGTATCATGCCGAAAAGGAGTACCGTTAAAATTATATTAAAAACTTCATACGTTAGTATAATTAGCTTGAACATTTAAACGATTTTGATTAGAAGATAAACGGAGTTCGCTTAAAGAAACTTACGAGATGTAAGAAATTGTATGAAACTCTTATGGGTGTGGTTCAATCATACGAAATAAATTATTATTCGTAATCAACAAAATACTTAGGCTAAAGTATCATGCCGGAAAGGAGTACCGTTAAAAGTATATTAAAAACTTCATACATTAGTATAATTAGCTTAAACTTTTAAACGAGTTTGAATAGAAGATAAACGGAGTTCGCTTAAAGAAACTTACGAGATATAAGAAATTGTATGAAACTCTTATGGTTGTGGTTCCATCATACGAAATAAATTATTATTCGTAATCAACAAAATACTTAGGCTAAAGTATCATGCCGAAAAGGAGTACCGTTAAAATTATATTAAAAACTTCATACGTTAGTATAATTAGCTTGAACATTTAAACGATTTTGATTAGAAGATAAACGGAGTTCGCTTAAAGAAACTTACGAGATGTAAGAAATTGTATGAAACTCTTATAGTTATGGTTCCATCATACGAAATAAATTATCATTCGTATTAAACGTAATAATTAGGATAAAGTATCATACCGGAAAGGTGTACCGTTAAAAGTATATTATAAACTTCATACGTTAGTATAATTAGCTTAAACTTTTAAACAAGTTTGATTAGAAGATAAATGTAGTTCATTTGAAGAAACTTAAGAGATATAAGAAATTGTTTAAAATTCTTATGGGTGTGGTACCATCATACAAAATAAATTAGTATTCGTAATAAACAAAATACCGAGGCTAAACTACCATGCCGGAAAGGAGTACCGTTAAAATTATATTATAAACTTCATTCGGTAGTATAATTTGCTTAAACCTTTCAACGAGTTTTATTATAGAAGATAAACGGAGTTCGTTTGAAGAAACTTACGAGATAGAAGAAATTGTATGAAACTGTTATGGTTGATGTTACATCATACGAAATAAATTATTATTCGTAATCAACAAAATACTTAGGCTAAAGTATCATGCCGGAAACGAGTACCGTTAAAACTATATTAAAACTTCATACGTTATTATAATTACCTTAAACTTTTAAACGAGTTTGATTAGAAGATAAACGGAGTTCGTTTAAAGAAACTTACGAGATATAAGAAATTGTATGAAACTCTTATGGTTATGGTTCCATCATACGAAATAAATTATTATTCGTAATCAACGAAATACTTAGGCTAAAGTATCATGCCGAAAAGGAGTACCGTTAAAATTATATTAAAAACTTCATACGTTAGTATAATTAGCTTGAACATTTAAACGATTTTGATTAGAAGATAAACGGAGTTCGCTTAAAGAAACTTACGAGATGTAAGAAATTGTATGAAACTCTTATGGGTGTGGTTCAATCATACGAAATAAATTATTATTCGTAATCAACAAAATACTTAGGCTAAAGTATCATGCCGGAAAGGAGTACCGTTAAAAGTATATTAAAAACTTCATACATTAGTATAATTAGCTTAAACTTTTAAACGAGTTTGAATAGAAGATAAACGGAGTTCGCTTAAAGAAACTTACGAGATATAAGAAATTGTATGAAACTCTTATGGTTGTGGTTCCATCATACGAAATAAATTATTATTCGTAATCAACAAAATACTTAGGCTAAAGTATCATGCCGAAAAGGAGTACCGTTAAAATTATATTAAAAACTTCATACGTTAGTATAATTAGCTTAAACTTTTAAACGAGTTTGAATAGAAGATAAACGGAGTTCGCTTAAAGAAACTTACGAGATATAAGAAATTGTATGAAACTCTTATGGTTGTGGTTCCATCATACAAAATAAATTATTATTCGTAATCAACGAAATACTTAGGCTAGAGTATCATGCCGGAAAGGAGTACCGTTAAAACTATATTAAAAGCTTAATACGTTAGTATAAGTAGCTTAAACGTTTAAAAGAGTTTGATTAGAAGATAAACGGAGTTCGCTTAAAGAAACTTACGAGATATAAGAAATTGTATGAAACTCTTATGGGTGTGGTACCATCACACGAAATAAATTATTACTCGTAATAAACGAAATACTTAGGCTAAAGTATTATGCCGGAAAAGAGTACCGTTAAAAGTATAATATAGACTTCACACGTTATTATAATTAGCTTGAACATTTAAACGATTTTGATTAGAAGATAAACGGAGTTCGCTTAAAGAAACTTACGAGATGTAAGAAATTGTATGAAACTCTTATGGTTATGGTTCCATCATACGAAATAAATTATCATTCGTATTAAACGTAATACTTAGGATAAAGTATCATACCGGAAAGGAGTACCGTTAAAATTATATTAAAAACTTCATACGTTAGTATAATTAGCTTAAACTTTTAAACGAGTTTGAATAGAAGATAAACGGAGTTCGCTTAAAGAAACTTACGAGATATAAGAAATTGTATGAAACTCTTATGGGTGTGGTACCATCACACGAAATAAATTATTACTCGTAATAAACGAAATACTTAATCTAAAGTATTATGCCGGAAAAGAGTACCGTTAAAAGTATAATATAAACTTCACACGTTATTATAATTAGCTTGAACATTTAAACGATTTTGATTAGAAGATAAACGGAGTTCGCTTAAAGAAACTTACGAGATGTAAGAAATTGTATGAAACTCTTATGGGTGTGGTTCAATCATACGAAATAAATTATTATTCGTAATCAACAAAATACTTAGGCTAAAGTATCATGCCGGAAAGGAGTACCGTTAAAAGTATATTAAAAACTTCATACATTAGTATAATTAGCTTAAACTTTTAAACGAGTTTGAATAGAAGATAAACGGAGTTCGCTTAAAGAAACTTACGAGATATAAGAAATTGTATGAAACTCTTATGGTTGTGGTTCCATCATACGAAATAAATTATTATTCGTAATCAACAAAATACTTAGGCTAAAGTATCATGCCGAAAAGGAGTACCGTTAAAATTATATTAAAAACTTCATACGTTAGTATAATTAGCTTAAACTTTTAAACGAGTTTGAATAGAAGATAAACGGAGTTCGCTTAAAGAAACTTACGAGATATAAGAAATTGTATGAAACTCTTATGGTTGTGGTTCCATCATACAAAATAAATTATTATTCGTAATCAACGAAATACTTAGGCTAGAGTATCATGCCGGAAAGGAGTACCGTTAAAACTATATTAAAAGCTTAATACGTTAGTATAAGTAGCTTAAACGTTTAAAAGAGTTTGATTAGAAGATAAACGGAGTTCGCTTAAAGAAACTTACGAGATATAAGAAATTGTATGAAACTCTTATGGGTGTGGTACCATCACACGAAATAAATTATTACTCGTAATAAACGAAATACTTAGGCTAAAGTATTATGCCGGAAAAGAGTACCGTTAAAAGTATAATATAGACTTCACACGTTATTATAATTAGCTTGAACATTTAAACGATTTTGATTAGAAGATAAACGGAGTTCGCTTAAAGAAACTTACGAGATGTAAGAAATTGTATGAAACTCTTATGGTTATGGTTCCATCATACGAAATAAATTATCATTCGTATTAAACGTAATACTTAGGATAAAGTATCATACCGGAAAGGAGTACCGTTAAAATTATATTAAAAACTTCATACGTTAGTATAATTAGCTTAAACTTTTAAACGAGTTTGAATAGAAGATAAACGGAGTTCGCTTAAAGAAACTTACGAGATATAAGAAATTGTATGAAACTCTTATGGGTGTGGTACCATCACACGAAATAAATTATTACTCGTAATAAACGAAATACTTAATCTAAAGTATTATGCCGGAAAAGAGTACCGTTAAAAGTATAATATAAACTTCACACGTTATTATAATTAGCTTGAACATTTAAACGATTTTGATTAGAAGATAAACGGAGTTCGCTTAAAGAAACTTACGAGATGTAAGAAATTGTATGAAACTCTTATGGTTATGGTTCCATCATACGAAATAAATTATCATTCGTATTAAACGTAATACTTAGGATAAAGTATCATACCGGAAAGGTGTACCGTTAAAAGTATATTATAAACTTCATACGTTAGTATAATTAGCTTAAACTTTTAAACAAGTTTGATTAGAAGATAAATGTAGTTCATTTGAAGAAACTTAAGAGATATAAGAAATTGTTTAAAATTCTTATGGGTGTGGTACCATCATACAAAATAAATTAGTATTCGTAATAAACAAAATACCGAGGCTAAACTATCATGCCGGAAAGGAGTACCGTTAAAATTATATTATAAACTTCATTCGGTAGTATAATTTGCTTAAACCTTTCAACGAGTTTTATTATAGAAGATAAACGGAGTTCGTTTGAAGAAACTTACGAGATAGAAGAAATTGTATGAAACTGTTATGGTTGATGTTACATCATACGAAATAAATTATTATTCGTAATCAACAAAATACTTAGGCTAAAGTATCATGCCGGAAACGAGTACCGTTAAAACTATATTAAAACTTCATACGTTATTATAATTACCTTAAACTTTTAAACGAGTTTGATTAGAAGATAAACGGAGTTCGTTTAAAGAAACTTACGAGATATAAGAAATTGTATGAAACTCTTATGGTTATGGTTCCATCATACGAAATAAATTATTATTCGTAATCAACGAAATACTTAGGCTAAAGTATCATGCCGAAAAGGAGTACCGTTAAAATTATATTAAAAACTTCATACGTTAGTATAATTAGCTTGAACATTTAAACGATTTTGATTAGAAGATAAACGGAGTTCGCTTAAAGAAACTTACGAGATGTAAGAAATTGTATGAAACTCTTATGGGTGTGGTTCAATCATACGAAATAAATTATTATTCGTAATCAACAAAATACTTAGGCTAAAGTATCATGCCGGAAAGGAGTACCGTTAAAAGTATATTAAAAACTTCATACATTAGTATAATTAGCTTAAACTTTTAAACGAGTTTGAATAGAAGATAAACGGAGTTCGTTTAAAGAAACTTACGAGATATAAGAAATTGTATGAAACTCTTATGGTTATGGTTCCATCATACGAAATAAATTATTATTCGTAATCAACGAAATACTTAGGCTAAAGTATCATGCCGAAAAGGAGTACCGTTAAAATTATATTAAAAACTTCATACGTTAGTATAATTAGCTTGAACATTTAAACGATTTTGATTAGAAGATAAACGGAGTTCGCTTAAAGAAACTTACGAGATATAAGAAATTGTATGAAACTCTTATGGGTGTGGTACCATCACACGAAATAAATTATTACTCGTAATAAACGAAATACTTAATCTAAAGTATTATGCCGGAAAAGAGTACCGTTAAAAGTATAATATAAACTTCACACGTTATTATAATTAGCTTGAACATTTAAACGATTTTGATTAGAAGATAAACGGAGTTCGCTTAAAGAAACTTACGAGATGTAAGAAATTGTATGAAACTCTTATGGGTGTGGTTCAATCATACGAAATAAATTATTATTCGTAATCAACAAAATACTTAGGCTAAAGTATCATGCCGGAAAGGAGTACCGTTAAAAGTATATTAAAAACTTCATACATTAGTATAATTAGCTTAAACTTTTAAACGAGTTTGAATAGAAGATAAACGGAGTTCGTTTAAAGAAACTTACGAGATATAAGAAATTGTATGAAACTCTTATGGTTATGGTTCCATCATACGAAATAAATTATTATTCGTAATCAACGAAATACTTAGGCTAAAGTATCATGCCGAAAAGGAGTACCGTTAAAATTATATTAAAAACTTCATACGTTAGTATAATTAGCTTGAACATTTAAACGATTTTGATTAGAAGATAAACGGAGTTCGCTTAAAGAAACTTACGAGATATAAGAAATTGTATGAAACTCTTATGGGTGTGGTACCATCACACGAAATAAATTATTACTCGTAATAAACGAAATACTTAATCTAAAGTATTATGCCGGAAAAGAGTACCGTTAAAAGTATAATATAAACTTCACACGTTATTATAATTAGCTTGAACATTTAAACGATTTTGATTAGAAGATAAACGGAGTTCGCTTAAAGAAACTTACGAGATGTAAGAAATTGTATGAAACTCTTATGGGTGTGGTTCAATCATACGAAATAAATTATTATTCGTAATCAACAAAATACTTAGGCTAAAGTATCATGCCGGAAAGGAGTACCGTTAAAAGTATATTAAAAACTTCATACATTAGTATAATTAGCTTAAACTTTTAAACGAGTTTGAATAGAAGATAAACGGAGTTCGCTTAAAGAAACTTACGAGATATAAGAAATTGTATGAAACTCTTATGGTTGTGGTTCCATCATACGAAATAAATTATTATTCGTAATCAACAAAATACTTAGGCTAAAGTATCATGCCGAAAAGGAGTACCGTTAAAATTATATTAAAAACTTCATACGTTAGTATAATTAGCTTAAACTTTTAAACGAGTTTGAATAGAAGATAAACGGAGTTCGCTTAAAGAAACTTACGAGATATAAGAAATTGTATGAAACTCTTATGGTTGTGGTTCCATCATACAAAATAAATTATTATTCGTAATCAACGAAATACTTAGGCTAGAGTATCATGCCGGAAAGGAGTACCGTTAAAACTATATTAAAAGCTTAATACGTTAGTATAAGTAGCTTAAACGTTTAAAAGAGTTTGATTAGAAGATAAACGGAGTTCGCTTAAAGAAACTTACGAGATATAAGAAATTGTATGAAACTCTTATGGGTGTGGTACCATCACACGAAATAAATTATTACTCGTAATAAACGAAATACTTAGGCTAAAGTATTATGCCGGAAAAGAGTACCGTTAAAAGTATAATATAGACTTCACACGTTATTATAATTAGCTTGAACATTTAAACGATTTTGATTAGAAGATAAACGGAGTTCGCTTAAAGAAACTTACGAGATGTAAGAAATTGTATGAAACTCTTATGGTTATGGTTCCATCATACGAAATAAATTATCATTCGTATTAAACGTAATACTTAGGATAAAGTATCATACCGGAAAGGAGTACCGTTAAAATTATATTAAAAACTTCATACGTTAGTATAATTAGCTTAAACTTTTAAACGAGTTTGAATAGAAGATAAACGGAGTTCGCTTAAAGAAACTTACGAGATATAAGAAATTGTATGAAACTCTTATGGGTGTGGTACCATCACACGAAATAAATTATTACTCGTAATAAACGAAATACTTAATCTAAAGTATTATGCCGGAAAAGAGTACCGTTAAAAGTATAATATAAACTTCACACGTTATTATAATTAGCTTGAACATTTAAACGATTTTGATTAGAAGATAAACGGAGTTCGCTTAAAGAAACTTACGAGATGTAAGAAATTGTATGAAACTCTTATGGTTATGGTTCCATCATACGAAATAAATTATCATTCGTATTAAACGTAATACTTAGGATAAAGTATCATACCGGAAAGGTGTACCGTTAAAAGTATATTATAAACTTCATACGTTAGTATAATTAGCTTAAACTTTTAAACAAGTTTGATTAGAAGATAAATGTAGTTCATTTGAAGAAACTTAAGAGATATAAGAAATTGTTTAAAATTCTTATGGGTGTGGTACCATCATACAAAATAAATTAGTATTCGTAATAAACAAAATACCGAGGCTAAACTATCATGCCGGAAAGGAGTACCGTTAAAATTATATTATAAACTTCATTCGGTAGTATAATTTGCTTAAACCTTTCAACGAGTTTTATTATAGAAGATAAACGGAGTTCGTTTGAAGAAACTTACGAGATAGAAGAAATTGTATGAAACTGTTATGGTTGATGTTACATCATACGAAATAAATTATTATTCGTAATCAACAAAATACTTAGGCTAAAGTATCATGCCGGAAACGAGTACCGTTAAAACTATATTAAAACTTCATACGTTATTATAATTACCTTAAACTTTTAAACGAGTTTGATTAGAAGATAAACGGAGTTCGTTTAAAGAAACTTACGAGATATAAGAAATTGTATGAAACTCTTATGGTTATGGTTCCATCATACGAAATAAATTATTATTCGTAATCAACGAAATACTTAGGCTAAAGTATCATGCCGAAAAGGAGTACCGTTAAAATTATATTAAAAACTTCATACGTTAGTATAATTAGCTTGAACATTTAAACGATTTTGATTAGAAGATAAACGGAGTTCGCTTAAAGAAACTTACGAGATGTAAGAAATTGTATGAAACTCTTATGGGTGTGGTTCAATCATACGAAATAAATTATTATTCGTAATCAACAAAATACTTAGGCTAAAGTATCATGCCGGAAAGGAGTACCGTTAAAAGTATATTAAAAACTTCATACATTAGTATAATTAGCTTAAACTTTTAAACGAGTTTGAATAGAAGATAAACGGAGTTCGTTTAAAGAAACTTACGAGATATAAGAAATTGTATGAAACTCTTATGGTTATGGTTCCATCATACGAAATAAATTATTATTCGTAATCAACGAAATACTTAGGCTAAAGTATCATGCCGAAAAGGAGTACCGTTAAAATTATATTAAAAACTTCATACGTTAGTATAATTAGCTTGAACATTTAAACGATTTTGATTAGAAGATAAACGGAGTTCGCTTAAAGAAACTTACGAGATATAAGAAATTGTATGAAACTCTTATGGGTGTGGTACCATCACACGAAATAAATTATTACTCGTAATAAACGAAATACTTAATCTAAAGTATTATGCCGGAAAAGAGTACCGTTAAAAGTATAATATAAACTTCACACGTTATTATAATTAGCTTGAACATTTAAACGATTTTGATTAGAAGATAAACGGAGTTCGCTTAAAGAAACTTACGAGATGTAAGAAATTGTATGAAACTCTTATGGTTATGGTTCCATCATACGAAATAAATTATCATTCGTATTAAACGTAATACTTAGGATAAAGTATCATACCGGAAAGGTGTACCGTTAAAAGTATATTATAAACTTCATACGTTAGTATAATTAGCTTAAACTTTTAAAGAAGTTTGATTAGAAGATAAATGTAGTTCATTTGAAGAAACTTAAGAGATATAAGAAATTGTTTAAAATTCTTATGGGTGTGGTACCATCATACAAAATAAATTAGTATTCGTAATAAACAAAATACCGAGGCTAAACTATCATGCCGGAAAGGAGTACCGTTAAAATTATATTATAAACTTCATTCGGTAGTATAATTTGCTTAAACCTTTCAACGAGTTTTATTATAGAAGATAAACGGAGTTCGTTTGAAGAAACTTACGAGATATAAGAAATTGTATGACACTCTTATGGTTGTGGTTCCATCATACGAAATAAATTATTATTCGTAATCAACAAAATACTTAGGCTAAAGTATCATGCCGAAAAGGAGTACCGTTAAAATTATATTAAAAACTTCATACGTTAGTATAATTAGCTTGAACATTTAAACGATTTTGATTAGAAGATAAACGGAGTTCGCTTAAAGAAACTTACGAGATGTAAGAAATTGTATGAAACTCTTATAGTTATGGTTCCATCATACGAAATAAATTATCATTCGTATTAAACGTAATAATTAGGATAAAGTATCATACCGGAAAGGTGTACCGTTAAAAGTATATTATAAACTTCATACGTTAGTATAATTAGCTTAAACTTTTAAACAAGTTTGATTAGAAGATAAATGCAGTTCATTTGAAGAAACTTAAGAGATATAAGAAATTGTTTAAAATTCTTATGGGTGTGGTACCATCATACAAAATAAATTAGTATTCGTAATAAACAAAATACCGAGGCTAAACTACCATGCCGGAAAGGAGTACCATTAAAATTATATTATAAACTTCATTCGGTAGTATAATTTGCTTAAACCTTTCAACGAGTTTTATTATAGAAGATAAACGGAGTTCGTTTGAAGAAACTTACGAGATAGAAGAAATTGTATGAAACCGTTATGGTTGATGTTACATCATACGAAATAAATTATTATTCGTAATCAACAAAATACTTAGGCTAAAGTATCATGCCGGAAACGAGTACCGTTAAAACTATATTAAAACTTCATACGTTATTATAATTACCTTAAACTTTTAAACGAGTTTGATTAGAAGATAAACGGAGTTCGTTTAAAGAAACTTACGAGATATAAGAAATTGTATGAAACTCTTATGGTTATGGTTCCATCATACGAAATAAATTATTATTCGTAATCAACGAAATACTTAGGCTAAAGTATCATGCCGAAAAGGAGTACCGTTAAAATTATATTAAAAACTTCATACGTTAGTATAATTAGCTTGAACATTTAAACGATTTTGATTAGAAGATAAACGGAGTTCGCTTAAAGAAACTTACGAGATGTAAGAAATTGTATGAAACTCTTATGGGTGTGGTTCAATCATACGAAATAAATTATTATTCGTAATCAACAAAATACTTAGGCTAAAGTATCATGCCGGAAAGGAGTACCGTTAAAAGTATATTAAAAACTTCATACATTAGTATAATTAGCTTAAACTTTTAAACGAGTTTGAATAGAAGATAAACGGAGTTCGCTTAAAGAAACTTACGAGATATAAGAAATTGTATGAAACTCTTATGGTTGTGGTTCCATCATACGAAATAAATTATTATTCGTAATCAACAAAATACTTAGGCTAAAGTATCATGCCGAAAAGGAGTACCGTTAAAATTATATTAAAAACTTCATACGTTAGTATAATTAGCTTGAACATTTAAACGATTTTGATTAGAAGATAAACGGAGTTCGCTTAAAGAAACTTACGAGATGTAAGAAATTGTATGAAACTCTTATAGTTATGGTTCCATCATACGAAATAAATTATCATTCGTATTAAACGTAATAATTAGGATAAAGTATCATACCGGAAAGGTGTACCGTTAAAAGTATATTATAAACTTCATACGTTAGTATAATTAGCTTAAACTTTTAAACAAGTTTGATTAGAAGATAAATGTAGTTCATTTGAAGAAACTTAAGAGATATAAGAAATTGTTTAAAATTCTTATGGGTGTGGTACCATCATACAAAATAAATTAGTATTCGTAATAAACAAAATACCGAGGCTAAACTATCATGCCGGAAAGGAGTACCGTTAAAATTATATTATAAACTTCATTCGGTAGTATAATTTGCTTAAACCTTTCAACGAGTTTTATTATAGAAGATAAACGGAGTTCGTTTGAAGAAACTTACGAGATAGAAGAAATTGTATGAAACTGTTATGGTTGATGTTACATCATACGAAATAAATTATTATTCGTAATCAACAAAATACTTAGGCTAAAGTATCATGCCGGAAACGAGTACCGTTAAAACTATATTAAAACTTCATACGTTATTATAATTACCTTAAACTTTTAAACGAGTTTGATTAGAAGATAAACGGAGTTCGTTTAAAGAAACTTACGAGATATAAGAAATTGTATGAAACTCTTATGGTTATGGTTCCATCATACGAAATAAATTATTATTCGTAATCAACGAAATACTTAGGCTAAAGTATCATGCCGAAAAGGAGTACCGTTAAAATTATATTAAAAACTTCATACGTTAGTATAATTAGCTTGAACATTTAAACGATTTTGAATAGAAGATAAACGGAGTTCGCTTAAAGAAACTTACGAGATATAAGAAATTGTATGAAACTCTTATGGTTGTGGTTCCATCATACAAAATAAATTATTATTCGTAATCAACGAAATACTTAGGCTAAAGTATCATGCCGGAAAGGAGTACCGTTAAAACTATATTAAAAGCTTAATACGTTAGTATAAGTAGCTTAAACGTTTAAAAGAGTTTGATTAGAAGATAAACGGAGTTCGCTTAAAGAAACTTACGAGATATAAGAAATTGTATGAAACTCTTATGGGTGTGGTACCATCACACGAAATAAATTATAACTCGTAATAAACGAAATACTTAGGCTAAAGTATTATGCCGGAAAAGAGTACCGTTAAAAGTATAATATAGACTTCACACGTTATTATAATTAGCTTGAACATTTAAACGATTTTGATTAGAAGATAAACGGAGTTCGCTTAAAGAAACTTACGAGATGTAAGAAATTGTATGAAACTCTTATGGTTATGGTTCCATCATACGAAATAAATTATCATTCGTATTAAACGTAATACTTAGGATAAAGTATCATACCGGAAAGGAGTACCGTTAAAATTATATTAAAAACTTCATACGTTAGTATAATTAGCTTAAACTTTTAAACGAGTTTGAATAGAAGATAAACGGAGTTCGCTTAAAGAAACTTACGAGATATAAGAAATTGTATGAAACTCTTATGGGTGTGGTACCATCACACGAAATAAATTATTACTCGTAATAAACGAAATACTTAATCTAAAGTATTATGCCGGAAAAAGAGTACCGTTAAAAGTATAATATAAACTTCACACGTTATTATAATTAGCTTGAACATTTAAACGATTTTGATTAGAAGATAAACGGAGTTCGCTTAAAGAAACTTACGAGATGTAAGAAATTGTATGAAACTCTTATGGTTATGGTTCCATCATACGAAATAAATTATCATTCGTATTAAACGTAATACTTAGGATAAAGTATCATACCGGAAAGGTGTACCGTTAAAAGTATATTATAAACTTCATACGTTAGTATAATTAGCTTAAACTTTTAAACAAGTTTGATTAGAAGATAAATGTAGTTCATTTGAAGAAACTTAAGAGATATAAGAAATTGTTTAAAATTCTTATGGGTGTGGTACCATCATACAAAATAAATTAGTATTCGTAATAAACAAAATACCGAGGCTAAACTATCATGCCGGAAAGGAGTACCGTTAAAATTATATTATAAACTTCATTCGGTAGTATAATTTGCTTAAACCTTTCAACGAGTTTTATTATAGAAGATAAACGGAGTTCGTTTGAAGAAACTTACGAGATAGAAGAAATTGTATGAAACTGTTATGGTTGATGTTACATCATACGAAATAAATTATTATTCGTAATCAACAAAATACTTAGGCTAAAGTATCATGCCGGAAACGAGTACCGTTAAAACTATATTAAAACTTCATACGTTATTATAATTACCTTAAACTTTTAAACGAGTTTGATTAGAAGATAAACGGAGTTCGTTTAAAGAAACTTACGAGATATAAGAAATTGTATGAAACTCTTATGGTTATGGTTCCATCATACGAAATAAATTATTATTCGTAATCAACGAAATACTTAGGCTAAAGTATCATGCCGAAAAGGAGTACCGTTAAAATTATATTAAAAACTTCATACGTTAGTATAATTAGCTTGAACATTTAAACGATTTTGATTAGAAGATAAACGGAGTTCGCTTAAAGAAACTTACGAGATGTAAGAAATTGTATGAAACTCTTATGGGTGTGGTTCAATCATACGAAATAAATTATTATTCGTAATCAACAAAATACTTAGGCTAAAGTATCATGCCGGAAAGGAGTACCGTTAAAAGTATATTAAAAACTTCATACATTAGTATAATTAGCTTAAACTTTTAAACGAGTTTGAATAGAAGATAAACGGAGTTCGCTTAAAGAAACTTACGAGATATAAGAAATTGTATGAAACTCTTATGGTTGTGGTTCCATCATACGAAATAAATTATTATTCGTAATCAACAAAATACTTAGGCTAAAGTATCATGCCGAAAAGGAGTACCGTTAAAATTATATTAAAAACTTCATACGTTAGTATAATTAGCTTAAACTTTTAAACGAGTTTGAATAGAAGATAAACGGAGTTCGCTTAAAGAAACTTACGAGATATAAGAAATTGTTTGAAACTCTTATGGTTGTGGTTCCATCATACAAAATAAATTATTATTCGTAATCAACGAAATACTTAGGCTAAAGTATCATGCCGGAAAGGAGTACCGTTAAAACTATATTAAAAGCTTAATACGTTAGTATAAGTAGCTTAAACGTTTAAAAGAGTTTGATTAGAAGATAAACGGAGTTCGCTTAAAGAAACTTACGAGATATAAGAAATTGTATGAAACTCTTATGGGTGTGGTACCATCACACAAAATAAATTATTACTCGTAATAAACGAAATACTTAGGCTAAAGTATTATGCCGGAAAAGAGTACCGTTAAAAGTATAATATAGACTTCACACGTTATTATAATTAGCTTGAACATTTAAACGATTTTGATTAGAAGATAAACGGAGTTCGCTTAAAGAAACTTACGAGATATAAGAAATTGTATGAAACTCTTATGGTTGTGGTTCCATCATACGAAATAAATTATTATTCGTAATCAACAAAATACTTAGGCTAAAGTATCATGCCGAAAAGGAGTACCGTTAAAATTATATTAAAAACTTCATACGTTAGTATAATTAGCTTAAACTTTTAAACGAGTTTGAATAGAAGATAAACGGAGTTCGCTTAAAGAAACTTACGAGATATAAGAAATTGTATGAAACTCTTATGGGTGTGGTACCATCACACGAAATAAATTATTACTCGTAATAAACGAAATACTTAGGCTAAAGTATTATGCCGGAAAAGAGTACCGTTAAAAGTATATTATAAACTTCATACGTTAGTATAATTAGCTTAAACTTTTAAAATAGTTTGATTAGAAGATAAATGGAGTTCATTTGAAGAAACTTAAGAGATATAAGAAATTGTTTAAAATTCTTATGGGTGTGGTACCATCATACAAAATAAATTAGTATTCGTAATAAACAAAATACCGAGGCTAAACTATCATGCCGGAAAGGAGTACCGTTAAAATTATATTATAAACTTCATTCGGTAGTATAATTTGCTTAAACCTTTCAACGAGTTTTATTATAGAAGATAAACGGAGTTCGTTTGAAGAAACTTACGAGATAGAAGAAATTGTATGACACCGTTATGGTTGATGTTACATCATACGAAATAAATTATTATTTGTAATCAACAAAATACTTAGGCTAAAGTATAATGCCGGAAACGAGTACCGTTAAAACTATATTAAAAACTTCATACGTTATTATAATTAGCTTAAACTTTTAAACGAGTTTGATTAGAAGATAAACAGAGTTCGTTTAAAGAAACTTACGAGATATAAGAAATTGTATGAAACTCTTATGGTTATGGTTCCATCATACGAAATAAATTATTATTCGTAATCAACGAAATACTTAGGCTAAAGTATCATGCCGAAAAGGAGTACCGTTAAAATTATATTAAAAACTTCATACGTTAGTATAATTAGCTTGAACATTTAAACGATTTTGATTAGAAGATAAACGGAGTTCGCTTAAAGAAACTAACGAGATGTAAGAAATTGTATGAAACTCTTATGGGTGTGGTTCAATCATACGAAATAAATTATTATTCGTAATCAACGAAATACTTAGGCTAAAGTATCATGCCGGAAAGGAGTACCGTTAAAACTATATTAAAAACTTCATACGTTAGTATAATTAGCTTGAACATTTAAACGATTTTGATTAGAAGATAAACGGAGTTCGCTTAAAGAAACTTACGAGATGTAAGAAATTGTATGAAACTCTTATGGGTGTGGTTCAATCATACGAAATAAATTATTATTCGTAATCAACAAAATACTTAGGCTAAAGTATCATGCCGGAAAGGAGTACCGTTAAAAGTATATTAAAAACTTCATACATTAGTATAATTAGCTTAAACTTTTAAACGAGTTTGAATAGAAGATAAACGGAGTTCGCTTAAAGAAACTTACGAGATATAAGAAATTGTATGAAACTCTTATGGTTGTGGTTCCATCATACGAAATAAATTATTATTCGTAATCAACAAAATACTTAGGCTAAAGTATCATGCCGAAAAGGAGTACCGTTAAAATTATATTAAAAACTTCATACGTTAGTATAATTAGCTTAAACTTTTAAACGAGTTTGAATAGAAGATAAACGGAGTTCGCTTAAAGAAACTTACGAGATATAAGAAATTGTATGAAACTCTTATGGGTGTGGTACCATCACACGAAATAAATTATTACTCGTAATAAACGAAATACTTAGGCTAAAGTATTATGCCGGAAAAGAGTACCGTTAAAAGTATAATATAAACTTCACACGTTATTATAATTAGCTTGAACATTTAAACGATTTTGATTAGAAGATAAACGGAGTTCGCTTAAAGAAACTTACGAGATGTAAGAAATTGTATGAAACTCTTATGGTTATGGTTCCATCATACGAAATAAATTATCATTCGTATTAAACGTAATACTTAGGATAAAGTATCATACCGGAAAGGTGTACCGTTAAAAGTATATTATAAACTTCATACGTTAGTATAATTAGCTTAAACTTTTAAAATAGTTTGATTAGAAGATAAATGGAGTTCATTTGAAGAAACTTAAGAGATATAAGAAATTGTTTAAAATTCTTATGGGTGTGGTACCATCATACAAAATAAATTAGTATTCGTAATAAACAAAATACCGAGGCTAAACTATCATGCCGGAAAGGAGTACCGTTAAAATTATATTATAAACTTCATTCGGTAGTATAATTTGCTTAAACCTTTCAACGAGTTTTATTATAGAAGATAAACGGAGTTCGTTTGAAGAAACTTACGAGATAGAAGAAATTGTATGAAACCGTTATGGTTGATGTTACATCATACGAAATAAATTAGTATTTGTAATCAACAAAATACTTAGGCTAAAGTATAATGCCGGAAACGAGTACCGTTAAAACTATATTAAAAACTTCATACGTTATTATAATTAGCTTAAACTTTTAAACGAGTTTGATTAGAAGATAAACGGAGTTCGTTTAAAGAAACTTACGAGATATAAGAAATTGTATGAAACTCTTATGGTTATGGTTCAATCATACGAAATAAATTATTATTCGTAATCAACGAAATACTTAGGCTAAAGTATCATGCCGAAAAGGAGTACCGTTAAAATTATATTAAAAACTTCATACGTTAGTATAATTAGCTTGAACATTTAAACGATTTTGATTAGAAGATAAACGGAGTTCGCTTAAAGAAACTAACGAGATGTAAGAAATTGTATGAAACTCTTATGGGTGTGGTTCAATCGTACGAAATAAATTATTATTCGTAATCAACGAAATACTTAGGCTAAAGTATCATGCCGGAAAGGAGTACCGTTAAAACTATATTAAAAACTTCATACGTTAGTATAAGTAGCTTAAACGTTTAAACGAGTTTGATTAGAAGATAAACGGAGTTCGCTTAAAGAAACTTACGAGATGTAAGAAATTGTATGAAACTCTTATGGTTATGGTTCTATCATACGAAATAAATTATCATTCGTAATAAACGAAATACTTAGGCTAAATGTTTCATGCCGGAAAGGAGTACCGTTAAAAGTATATTATAAACTTTATACGTTAGTATAATTAGCTTAAACTTTTAAACAAGTTTGATTAGAAGATAAATGGAGTTCATTTGAAGAAACTTAAGAGATATAAGAAATTGTTTAAAATTCTTATGGGTGTGGTACCATCATACAAAATAAATTAGTATTCGTAATAAAAAAAATACCGAGGCTAAACTATCAAGCCGGAAAAGAGTACCGTTAAAAGTATAATATAAACTTCACACGTTATTATAATTAGCTTAAACATTTAAACGATTTTGATTAGAAGATAAACGGAGTTCGCTTAAAGAAACTTACGAGATGTAAGAAATTGTATGAAACTCTTATGGGTGTGGTACCATCACACGAAATAAATTATTACTCGTATTAAACGTAATACTTAGGATAAAGTATCATACCGGAAAGGTGTACCGTTAAAAGTATATTATAAACTTCATACGTTAGTATAATTAGCTTAAACTTTTAAAATAGTTTCATTAGAAGATAAATGGAGTTCATTTGAAGAAACTTAAGAGATATAAGAAATTGTTTAAAATTCTTATGGGTGTGGTACCATCATACAAAATAAATTAGTATTCGTAATAAACAAAATACCGAGGCTAAACTATCATGCCGGAAAGGAGTACCGTTAAAATTATATTATAAACTTCATTCGGTAGTATAATTTGCTTAAACCTTTCAACGAGTTTTATTATAGAAGATAAACGGAGTTCGTTTGAAGAAACTTACGAGATAGAAGAAATTGTATGAAACCGTTATGGTTGATGTTACATCATACGAAATAAATTATTATTTGTAATCAACAAAATACTTAGGCTAAAGTATAATGCCGGAAACGAGTACCGTTAAAACTATATTAAAAACTTCATACGTTATTATAATTAGCTTAAACTTTTAAACGAGTTTGATTAGAAGATAAACAGAGTTCGTTTAAAGAAACTTACGAGATATAAGAAATTGTATGAAACGCTTATGGTTATGGTTCCATCATACGAAATAAATTATTATTCGTAATCAACGAAATACTTAGGCTAAAGTATCATGCCGAAAAGGAGTACCGTTAAAATTATATTAAAAACTTCATACGTTAGTATAATTAGCTTGAACATTTAAACGATTTTGATTAGAAGATAAACGGAGTTCGCTTAAAGAAACTAACGAGATGTAAGAAATTGTATGAAACTCTTATGGGTGTGGTTCAATCATACGAAATAAATTATTATTCGTAATCAACGAAATACTTAGGCTAAAGTATCATGCCGGAAAGGAGTACCGTTAAAACTATATTAAAAACTTCATACGTTAGTATAATTAGCTTGAACATTTAAACGATTTTGATTAGAAGATAAACGGAGTTCGCTTAAAGAAACTTACGAGATGTAAGAAATTGTATGAAACTCTTATGGGTGTGGTTCAATCATACGAAATAAATTATTATTCGTAATCAACAAAATACTTAGGCTAAAGTATCATGCCGGAAAGGAGTACCGTTAAAAGTATATTAAAAACTTCATACATTAGTATAATTAGCTTAAACTTTTAAACGAGTTTGAATAGAAGATAAACGGAGTTCGCTTAAAGAAACTTACGAGATATAAGAAATTGTATGAAACTCTTATGGTTGTGGTTCCATCATACGAAATAAATTATTATTCGTAATCAACAAAATACTTAGGCTAAAGTATCATGCCGAAAAGGAGTACCGTTAAAATTATATTAAAAACTTCATACGTTAGTAAAATTAGCTTAAACTTTTAAACGAGTTTGAATAGAAGATAAACGGAGTTCGCTTAAAGAAACTTACGAGATATAAGAAATTGTATGAAACTCTTATGGGTGTGGTACCATCACACGAAATAAATTATTACTCGTAATAAACGAAATACTTAGGCTAAAGTATTATGCCGGAAAAGAGTACCGTTAAAAGTATAATATAAACTTCACACGTTATTATAATTAGCTTGAACATTTAAACGATTTTGATTAGAAGATAAACGGAGTTCGCTTAAAGAAACTTACGAGATGTAAGAAATTGTATGAAACTCTTATGGTTATGGTTCCATCATACGAAATAAATTATCATTCGTATTAAACGTAATACTTAGGATAAAGTATCATACCGGAAAGGTGTACCGTTAAAAGTATATTATAAACTTCATACGTTAGTATAATTAGCTTAAACTTTTAAAATAGTTTGATTAGAAGATAAATGGAGTTCATTTGAAGAAACTTAAGAGATATAAGAAATTGTTTAAAATTCTTATGGGTGTGGTACCATCATACAAAATAAATTAGTATTCGTAATAAACAAAATACCGAGGCTAAACTATCATGCCGGAAAGGAGTACCGTTAAAATTATATTATAAACTTCATTCGGTAGTATAATTTGCTTAAACCTTTCAACGAGTTTTATTATAGAAGATAAACGGAGTTCGTTTGAAGAAACTTACGAGATAGAAGAAATTGTATGAAACCGTTATGGTTGATGTTACATCATACGAAATAAATTAGTATTTGTAATCAACAAAATACTTAGGCTAAAGTATAATGCCGGAAACGAGTACCGTTAAAACTATATTAAAAACTTCATACGTTATTATAATTAGCTTAAACTTTTAAACGAGTTTGATTAGAAGATAAACGGAGTTCGTTTAAAGAAACTTACGAGATATAAGAAATTGTATGAAACTCTTATGGTTATGGTTCAATCATACGAAATAAATTATTATTCGTAATCAACGAAATACTTAGGTTAAAGTATCATGCCGAAAAGGAGTACCGTTAAAATTATATTAAAAACTTCATACGTTAGTATAATTAGCTTGAACATTTAAACGATTTTGATTAGAAGATAAACGGAGTTCGCTTAAAGAAACTAACGAGATGTAAGAAATTGTATGAAACTCTTATGGGTGTGGTTCAATCGTACGAAATAAATTATTATTCGTAATCAACGAAATACTTAGGCTAAAGTATCATGCCGGAAAGGAGTACCGTTAAAACTATATTAAAAACTTCATACGTTAGTATAAGTAGCTTAAACGTTTAAACGAGTTTGATTAGAAGATAAACGGAGTTCGCTTAAAGAAACTTACGAGATGTAAGAAATTGTATGAAACTCTTATGGTTATGGTTCTATCATACGAAATAAATTATCATTCGTAATAAACGAAATACTTAGGCTAAATGTTTCATGCCGGAAAGGAGTACCGTTAAAAGTATATTATAAACTTTATACGTTAGTATAATTAGCTTAAACTTTTAAACAAGTTTGATTAGAAGATAAATGGAGTTCATTTGAAGAAACTTAAGAGATATAAGAAATTGTTTAAAATTCTTATGGGTGTGGTACCATCATACAAAATAAATTAGTATTCGTAATAAACAAAATACCGAGGCTAAACTATCATGCCGGAAAGGAGTACCGTTAAAATTATATTATAAACTTCATTCGGTAGTATAATTTGCTTAAACCTTTCAACGAGTTTTATTATAGAAGATAAACGGAGTTCGTTTGAAGAAACTTACGAGATAGAAGAAATTGTATGAAACCGTTATGGTTGATGTTACATCATACGAAATAAATTAGTATTTGTAATCAACAAAATACTTAGGCTAAAGTATAATGCCGGAAACGAGTACCGTTAAAACTATATTAAAAACTTCATACGTTATTATAATTAGCTTAAACTTTTAAACGAGTTTGATTAGAAGATAAACGGAGTTCGTTTAAAGAAACTTACGAGATATAAGAAATTGTATGAAACTCTTATGGTTATGGTTCAATCATACGAAATAAATTATTATTCGTAATCAACGAAATACTTAGGTTAAAGTATCATGCCGAAAAGGAGTACCGTTAAAATTATATTAAAAACTTCATACGTTAGTATAATTAGCTTGAACATTTAAACGATTTTGATTAGAAGATAAACGGAGTTCGCTTAAAGAAACTAACGAGATGTAAGAAATTGTATGAAACTCTTATGGGTGTGGTTCAATCGTACGAAATAAATTATTATTCGTAATCAACGAAATACTTAGGCTAAAGTATCATGCCGGAAAGGAGTACCGTTAAAACTATATTAAAAACTTCATACGTTAGTATAAGTAGCTTAAACGTTTAAACGAGTTTGATTAGAAGATAAACGGAGTTCGCTTAAAGAAACTTACGAGATGTAAGAAATTGTATGAAACTCTTATGGTTATGGTTCTATCATACGAAATAAATTATCATTCGTAATAAACGAAATACTTAGGCTAAATGTTTCATGCCGGAAAGGAGTACCGTTAAAAGTATATTATAAACTTTATACGTTAGTATAATTAGCTTAAACTTTTAAACAAGTTTGATTAGAAGATAAATGGAGTTCATTTGAAGAAACTTAAGAGATATAAGAAATTGTTTAAAATTCTTATGGGTGTGGTACCATCATACAAAATAAATTAGTATTCGTAATAAACAAAATACCGAGGCTAAACTATCATGCCGGAAAGGAGTACCGTTAAAATTATATTATAAACTTCATTCGGTAGTATAATTTGCTTAAACCTTTCAACGAGTTTTATTATAGAAGATAAACGGAGTTCGTTTGAAGAAACTTACGAGATAGAAGAAATTGTATGAAACCGTTATGGTTGATGTTACATCATACGAAATAAATTAGTATTTGTAATCAACAAAATACTTAGGCTAAAGTATAATGCCGGAAACGAGTACCGTTAAAACTATATTAAAAACTTCATACGTTATTATAATTAGCTTAAACTTTTAAACGAGTTTGATTAGAAGATAAACGGAGTTCGTTTAAAGAAACTTACGAGATATAAGAAATTGTATGAAACTCTTATGGTTATGGTTCAATCATACGAAATAAATTATTATTCGTAATCAACGAAATACTTAGGCTAAAGTATCATGCCGAAAAGGAGTACCGTTAAAATTATATTAAAAACTTCATACGTTAGTATAATTAGCTTGAACATTTAAACGATTTTGATTAGAAGATAAACGGAGTTCGCTTAAAGAAACTAACGAGATGTAAGAAATTGTATGAAACTCTTATGGGTGTGGTTCAATCGTACGAAATAAATTATTATTCGTAATCAACGAAATACTTAGGCTAAAGTATCATGCCGGAAAGGAGTACCGTTAAAACTATATTAAAAACTTCATACGTTAGTATAAGTAGCTTAAACGTTTAAACGAGTTTGATTAGAAGATAAACGGAGTTCGCTTAAAGAAACTTACGAGATGTAAGAAATTGTATGAAACTCTTATGGTTATGGTTCTATCATACGAAATAAATTATCATTCGTAATAAACGAAATACTTAGGCTAAATGTTTCATGCCGGAAAGGAGTACCGTTAAAAGTATATTATAAACTTTATACGTTAGTATAATTAGCTTAAACTTTTAAACAAGTTTGATTAGAAGATAAATGGAGTTCATTTGAAGAAACTTAAGAGATATAAGAAATTGTTTAAAATTCTTATGGGTGTGGTACCATCATACAAAATAAATTAGTATTCGTAATAAAAAAAATACCGAGGCTAAACTATCAAGCCGGAAAAGAGTACCGTTAAAAGTATAATATAAACTTCACACGTTATTATAATTAGCTTAAACATTTAAACGATTTTGATTAGAAGATAAACGGAGTTCGCTTAAAGAAACTTACGAGATGTAAGAAATTGTATGAAACTCTTATGGTTATGGTTCCATCATACGAAATAAATTATCATTCGTATTAAACGTAATACTTAGGATAAAGTATCATACCGGAAAGGTGTACCGTTAAAAGTATATTATAAACTTCATACGTTAGTATAATTAGCTTAAACTTTTAAAATAGTTTGATTAGAAGATAAATGGAGTTCATTTGAAGAAACTTAAG
Source organism: Chamaenerion angustifolium (assembly GCA_946814005.1). Lineage (NCBI taxonomy): Eukaryota > Viridiplantae > Streptophyta > Magnoliopsida > Myrtales > Onagraceae > Chamaenerion > Chamaenerion angustifolium. Next base: position 15,998,807 of record OX328274.1, read on the forward strand.
AGATATAAGAAATTGTTTAAAATTCTTATGGGTGTGGTACCATCATACAAAATAAATTAGTATTCGTAATAAACAAAATACCGAGGCTAAACTATCATGCCGGAAAGGAGTACCGTTAAAATTATATTATAAACTTCATTCGGTAGTATAATTTGCTTAAACCTTTCAACGAGTTTTATTATAGAAGATAAACGGAGTTCGTTTGAAGAAACTTACGAGATAGAAGAAATTGTATGAAACCGTTATGGTTGATGTTACATCATACGAAATAAATTATTATTTGTAATCAACAAAATACTTAGGCTAAAGTATAATGCCGGAAACGAGTACCGTTAAAACTATATTAAAAACTTCATACGTTATTATAATTAGCTTAAACTTTTAAACGAGTTTGATTAGAAGATAAACAGAGTTCGTTTAAAGAAACTTACGAGATATAAGAAATTGTATGAAACTCTTATGGTTATGGTTCCATCATACGAAATAAATTATTATTCGTAATCAACGAAATACTTAGGCTAAAGTATCATGCCGAAAAGGAGTACCGTTAAAATTATATTAAAAACTTCATACGTTAGTATAATTAGCTTGAACATTTAAACGATTTTGATTAGAAGATAAACGGAGTTCGCTTAAAGAAACTAACGAGATGTAAGAAATTGTATGAAACTCTTATGGGTGTGGTTCAATCATACGAAATAAATTATTATTCGTAATCAACGAAATACTTAGGCTAAAGTATCATGCCGGAAAGGAGTACCGTTAAAACTATATTAAAAACTTCATACGTTAGTATAAGTAGCTTAAACGTTTAAACGAGTTTGATTAGAAGATAAACGGAGTTCGCTTAAAGAAACTTACGATAAATAAGAAATTGTATGAAACTCTTATGGTTATGGTTCTATCATACGAAATAAATTATCATTCGTAATAAACGAAATACTTAGGCTAAATGTTTCATGCCGGAAAGGAGTACCGTTAAAAGTATATTATAAACTTTATACGTTAGTATAATTAGCTTAAACTTTTAAACAAGTTTGATTAGAAGATAAATGGAGTTCATTTGAAGAAACTTAAGAGATATAAGAAATTGTTTAAAATTCTTATGGGTGTGGTACCATCATACAAAATAAATTAGTATTCGTAATAAAAAAAATACCGAGGCTAAACTATCATGCCGGAAAAGAGTACCGTTAAAAGTATAATATAAACTTCACACGTTATTATAATTAGCTTAAACATTTAAACGATTTTGATTAGAAGATAAACGGAGTTCGCTTAAAGAAACTTACGAGATGTAAGAAATTGTATGAAACTCTTATGGTTATGGTTCCATCATACGAAATAAATTATCATTCGTATTAAACGTAATACTTAGGATAAAGTATCATACCGGAAAGGTGTACCGTTAAAAGTATATTATAAACTTCATACGTTAGTATAATTAGCTTAAACTTTTAAACAAGTTTGATTAGAAGATAAATGTAGTTCATTTGAAGAAACTTAAGAGATATAAGAAATTGTTTAAAATTCTTATGGGTGTGGTACCATCATACAAAATAAATTAGTATTCGTAATAAACAAAATACCGAGGCTAAACTATCATGCCGGAAAGGAGTACCGTTAAAATTATATTATAAACTTCATTCGGTAGTATAATTTGCTTAAACCTTTCAACGAGTTTTATTATAGAAGATAAACGGAGTTCGTTTGAAGAAACTTACGAGATAGAAGAAATTGTATGAAACTGTTATGGTTGATGTTACATCATACGAAATAAATTATTATTCGTAATCAACAAAATACTTAGGCTAAAGTATCATGCCGGAAACGAGTCCCGTTAAAACTATATTAAAACTTCATACGTTATTATAATTACCTTAAACTTTTAAACGAGTTTGATTAGAAGATAAACGGAGTTCGTTTATAGAAACTTACGAGATAGAAGAAATTGTATGAAACTCTTATGGTTATGGTTCAATCATACGAAATAAATTATTATTCGTAATCAACGAAATACTTAGGTTAAAGTATCATGCCGAAAAGGAGTACCGTTAAAATTATATTAAAAACTTCATACGTTAGTATAATTAGCTTGAACATTTAAACGATTTTGATTAGAAGATAAACGGAGTTCGCTTAAAGAAACTAACGAGATGTAAGAAATTGTATGAAACTCTTATGGGTGTGGTTCAATCGTACGAAATAAATTATTATTCGTAATCAACGAAATACTTAGGCTAAAGTATCATGCCGGAAAGGAGTACCGTTAAAACTATATTAAAAACTTCATACGTTAGTATAAGTAGCTTAAACGTTTAAACGAGTTTGATTAGAAGATAAACGGAGTTCGCTTAAAGAAACTAACGAGATGTAAGAAATTGTATGAAACTCTTATGGGTGTGGTTCAATCATACGAAATAAATTATTATTCGTAATCAACAAAATACTTAGGCTAAAGTATCATGCCGGAAAGGAGTACCGTTAAAACTATATTAAAAACTTCATACGTTAGTATAAGTAGCTTAAACGTTTAAACGGGTTTGATTAGAAGATAAACGGAGTTCGCTTAAAGAAACTTACGATAAATAAGAAATTGTATGAAACTCTTATGGTTATGGTTCTATCATACGAAATAAATTATCATTCGTAATAAAAGAAATACTTAGGCTAAATGTTTCATGCCGGAAAGGAGTACCGTGAAAAGTATATTATAAACTTTATACGTTAGTATAATTAGCTTAAACTTTTAAACAAGTTTGATTAGAAGATAAATGGAGTTCATTTGAAGAAACTTAAGAGATATAAGAAATTGTTTAAAATTCTTATGGGTGTGGTACCATCATACAAAATAAATTAGTATTCGTAATAAAAAAAATACCGAGGCTAAACTATCATGCCGGAAAAGAGTACCGTTAAAAGTATAATATAAACTTCACACGTTATTATAATTAGCTTAAACATTTAAACGATTTTGATTAGAAGATAAACGGAGTTCGCTTAAAGAAACTTACGAGATGTAAGAAATTGTATGAAACTCTTATGGTTATGGTTCCATCATACGAAATAAATTATCATTCGTATTAAACGTAATACTTAGGATAAAGTATCATACCGGAAAGGTGTACCGTTAAAAGTATATTATAAACTTCATACGTTAGTATAATTAGCTTAAACTTTTAAAATAGTTTGATTAGAAGATAAATGGAGTTCATTTGAAGAAACTTAAGAGATATAAGAAATTGTTTAAAATTCTTATGGGTGTGGTACCATCATACAAAATAAATTAGTATTCGTAATAAACAAAATACCGAGGCTAAACTATCATGCCGGAAAGGAGTACCGTTAAAATTATATTATAAACTTCATTCGGTAGTATAATTTGCTTAAACCTTTCAACGAGTTTTATTATAGAAGATAAACGGAGTTCGTTTGAAGAAACTTACGAGATAGAAGAAATTGTATGAAACCGTTATGGTTGATGTTACATCATACGAAATAAATTATTATTTGTAATCAACAAAATACTTAGGCTAAAGTATAATGCCGGAAACGAGTACCGTTAAAACTATATTAAAAACTTCATACGTTATTATAATTAGCTTAAACTTTTAAACGAGTTTGATTAGAAGATAAACGGAGTTCGTTTAAAGAAACTTACGAGATATAAGAAATTGTATGAAACTCTTATGGTTATGGTTCCATCATACGAAATAAATTATTATTCGTAATCAACGAAATACTTAGGCTAAAGTATCATGCCGAAAAGGAGTACCGTTAAAATTATATTAAAAACTTCATACGTTAGTATAATTAGCTTGAACATTTAAACGATTTTGATTAGAAGATAAACGGAGTTCGCTTAAAGAAACTAACGAGATGTAAGAAATTGTATGAAACTCTTATGGGTGTGGTTCAATCATACGAAATAAATTATTATTCGTAATCAACGAAATACTTAGGCTAAAGTATCATGCCGGAAAGGAGTACCATTAAAACTATATTAAAAACTTCATACGTTAGTATAAGTAGCTTAAACGTTTAAACGAGTTTGATTAGAAGATAAACGGAGTTCGCTTAAAGAAACTTACGATAAATAAGAAATTGTATGAAACTCTTATGGTTATGGTTCTATCATACGAAATAAATTATCATTCGTAATAAACGAAATACTTAGGATAAAGTATCATACCGGAAAGGTGTACCGTTAAAAGTATATTATAAACTTCATACGTTAGTATAATTAGCTTAAACTTTTAAACAAGTTTGATTAGAAGATAAATGTAGTTCATTTGAAGAAACTTAAGAGATATAAGAAATTGTTTAAAATTCTTATGGGTGTGGTACCATCATACAAAATAAATTAGTATTCGTAATAAACAAAATACCGAGGCTAAACTATCATGCCGGAAAGGAGTACCGTTAAAATTATATTATAAACTTCATTCGGTAGTATAATTTGCTTAAACCTTTCAACGAGTTTTATTATAGAAGATAAACGGAGTTCGTTTGAAGAAACTTACGAGATAGAAGAAATTGTATGAAACTGTTATGGTTGATGTTACATCATACGAAATAAATTATTATTCGTAATCAACAAAATACTTAGGCTAAAGTATCATGCCGGAAACGAGTCCCGTTAAAACTATATTAAAACTTCATACGTTATTATAATTACCTTAAACTTTTAAACGAGTTTGATTAGAAGATAAACGGAGTTCGTTTATAGAAACTTACGAGATAGAAGAAATTGTATGAAACCGTTATGGTTGATGTTACATCATACGAAATAAATTATTATTTGTAATCAACAAAATACTTAGGCTAAACTATAATGCCGGAAACGAGTACCGTTAAAACTATATTAAAAACTTCATACGTTATTATAATTAGCTTAAACTTTTAAACGAGTTTGATTAGAAGATAAACGGAGTTCGTTTAAAGAAACTTACGAGATATAAGAAATTGTATGAAACTCTTATGGTTATGGTTCCATCATACGAAATAAATTATTATTCGTAATCAACGAAATACTTAGGCTAAAGTATCATGCCGAAAAGGAGTACCGTTAAAATTATATTAAAAACTTCATACGTTAGTATAATTAGCTTGAACATTTAAACGATTTTGATTAGAAGATAAACGGAGTTCGCTTAAAGAAACTAACGAGATGTAAGAAATTGTATGAAACTCTTATGGGTGTGGTTCAATCATACGAAATAAATTATTATTCGTAATCAACAAAATACTTAGGCTAAAGTATCATGCCGGAAAGGAGTACCGTTAAAACTATATTAAAAACTTCATACGTTAGTATAAGTAGCTTAAACGTTTAAACGGGTTTGATTAGAAGATAAACGGAGTTCGCTTAAAGAAACTTACGATAAATAAGAAATTGTATGAAACTCTTATGGTTATGGTTCTATCATACGAAATAAATTATCATTCGTAATAAAAGAAATACTTAGGCTAAATGTTTCATGCCGGAAAGGAGTACCGTGAAAAGTATATTATAAACTTTATACGTTAGTATAATTAGCTTAAACTTTTAAACAAGTTTGATTAGAAGATAAATGGAGTTCATTTGAAGAAACTTAAGAGATATAAGAAATTTTTTAAAATTCTTATGGGTGTGGTACCATCATACAAAATAAATTAGTATTCGTAATAAAAAAAATACCGAGGCTAAACTATCATGCCGGAAAAGAGTACCGTTAAAAGTATAATATAAACTTCACACGTTATTATAATTAGCTTAAACATTTAAACGATTTTGATTAGAAGATAAACGGAGTTCGCTTAAAGAAACTTACGAGATGTAAGAAATTGTATGAAACTCTTATGGTTATGGTTCCATCATACGAAATAAATTATCATTCGTATTAAACGTAATACTTAGGATAAAGTATCATACCGGAAAGGTGTACCGTTAAAAGTATATTATAAACTTCATACGTTAGTATAATTAGCTTAAACTTTTAAAATAGTTTGATTAGAAGATAAATGGAGTTCATTTGAAGAAACTTAAGAGATATAAGAAATTGTTTAAAATTCTTATGGGTGTGGTACCATCATACAAAATAAATTAGTATTCGTAATAAACAAAATACCGAGGCTAAACTATCATGCCGGAAAGGAGTACCGTTAAAATTATATTATAAACTTCATTCGGTAGTATAATTTGCTTAAACCTTTCAACGAGTTTTATTATAGAAGATAAACGGAGTTCGTTTGAAGAAACTTACGAGATAGAAGAAATTGTATGAAACCGTTATGGTTGATGTTACATCATACGAAATAAATTATTATTTGTAATCAACAAAATACTTAGGCTAAAGTATAATGCCGGAAACGAGTACCGTTAAAACTATATTAAAAACTTCATACGTTATTATAATTAGCTTAAACTTTTAAACGAGTTTGATTAGAAGATAAACGGAGTTCGTTTAAAGAAACTTACGAGATATAAGAAATTGTATGAAACTCTTATGGTTATGGTTCCATCATACGAAATAAATTATTATTCGTAATCAACGAAATACTTAGGCTAAAGTATCATGCCGAAAAGGAGTACTGTTAAAATTATATTAAAAACTTCATACGTTAGTATAATTAGCTTGAACATTTAAACGATTTTGATTAGAAGATAAACGGAGTTCGCTTAAAGAAACTAACGAGATGTAAGAAATTGTATGAAACTCTTATGGGTGTGGTTCAATCATACGAAATAAATTATTATTCGTAATCAACGAAATACTTAGGCTAAAGTATCATGCCGGAAAGGAGTACCATTAAAACTATATTAAAAACTTCATACGTTAGTATAAGTAGCTTAAACGTTTAAACGAGTTTGATTAGAAGATAAACGGAGTTCGCTTAAAGAAACTTACGATAAATAAGAAATTGTATGAAACTCTTATGGTTATGGTTCTATCATACGAAATAAATTATCATTCGTAATAAACGAAATACTTAGGCTAAATGTTTCATGCCGGAAAGGAGTACCGTTAAAAGTATATTATAAACTTTATACGTTAGTATAATTAGCTTAAACTTTTAAACAAGTTTGATTAGAAGATAAATGGAGTTCATTTGAAGAAACTTAAGAGATATAAGAAATTGTTTAAAATTCTTATGGGTGTGGTACCATCATACAAAATAAATTAGTATTCGTAATAAAAAAAATACCGAGGCTAAACTATCATGCCGGAAAAGAGTACCGTTAAAAGTATAATATAAACTTCACACGTTATTATAATTAGCTTAAACATTTAAACGATTTTGATTAGAAGATAAACGGAGTTCGCTTAAAGAAACTTACGAGATGTAAGAAATTGTATGAAACTCTTATGGTTATGGTTCCATCATACGAAATAAATTATCATTCGTATTAAACGTAATACTTAGGATAAAGTATCATACCGGAAAGGTGTACCGTTAAAAGTATATTATAAACTTCATACGTTAGTATAATTAGCTTAAACTTTTAAACAAGTTTGATTAGAAGATAAATGTAGTTCATTTGAAGAAACTTAAGAGATATAAGAAATTGTTTAAAATTCTTATGGGTGTGGTACCATCATACAAAATAAATTAGTATTCGTAATAAACAAAATACCGAGGCTAAACTATCATGCCGGAAAGGAGTACCGTTAAAATTATATTATAAACTTCATTCGGTAGTATAATTTGCTTAAACCTTTCAACGAGTTTTATTATAGAAGATAAACGGAGTTCGTTTGAAGAAACTTACGAGATAGAAGAAATTGTATGAAACTGTTATGGTTGATGTTACATCATACGAAATAAATTATTATTCGTAATCAACAAAATACTTAGGCTAAAGTATCATGCCGGAAACGAGTCCCGTTAAAACTATATTAAAACTTCATACGTTATTATAATTACCTTAAACTTTTAAACGAGTTTGATTAGAAGATAAACGGAGTTCGTTTATAGAAACTTACGAGATAGAAGAAATTGTATGAAACCGTTATGGTTGATGTTACATCATACGAAATAAATTATTATTTGTAATCAACAAAATACTTAGGCTAAAGTATAATGCCGGAAACGAGTACCGTTAAAACTATATTAAAAACTTCATACGTTATTATAATTAGCTTAAACTTTTAAACGAGTTTGATTAGAAGATAAACGGAGTTCGTTTAAAGAAACTTACGAGATATAAGAAATTGTATGAAACTCTTATGGTTATGGTTCCATCATACGAAATAAATTATTATTCGTAATCAACGAAATACTTAGGCTAAAGTATCATGCCGAAAAGGAGTACCGTTAAAATTATATTAAAAACTTCATACGTTAGTATAATTAGCTTGAACATTTAAACGATTTTGATTAGAAGATAAACGGAGTTCGCTTAAAGAAACTAACGAGATGTAAGAAATTGTATGAAACTCTTATGGGTGTGGTTCAATCATACGAAATAAATTATTATTCGTAATCAACAAAATACTTAGGCTAAAGTATCATGCCGGAAAGGAGTACCGTTAAAACTATATTAAAAACTTCATACGTTAGTATAAGTAGCTTAAACGTTTAAACGGGTTTGATTAGAAGATAAACGGAGTTCGCTTAAAGAAACTTACGATAAATAAGAAATTGTATGAAACTCTTATGGTTATGGTTCTATCATACGAAATAAATTATCATTCGTAATAAAAGAAATACTTAGGCTAAATGTTTCATGCCGGAAAGGAGTACCGTGAAAAGTATATTATAAACTTTATACGTTAGTATAATTAGCTTAAACTTTTAAACAAGTTTGATTAGAAGATAAATGGAGTTCATTTGAAGAAACTTAAGAGATATAAGAAATTGTTTAAAATTCTTATGGGTGTGGTACCATCATACAAAATAAATTAGTATTCGTAATAAAAAAAATACCGAGGCTAAACTATCATGCCGGAAAAGAGTACCGTTAAAAGTATAATATAAACTTCACACGTTATTATAATTAGCTTAAACATTTAAACGATTTTGATTAGAAGATAAACGGAGTTCGCTTAAAGAAACTTACGAGATGTAAGAAATTGTATGAAACTCTTATGGTTATGGTTCCATCATACGAAATAAATTATCATTCGTATTAAACGTAATACTTAGGATAAAGTATCATACCGGAAAGGTGTACCGTTAAAAGTATATTATAAACTTCATACGTTAGTATAATTAGCTTAAACTTTTAAAATAGTTTGATTAGAAGATAAATGGAGTTCATTTGAAGAAACTTAAGAGATATAAGAAATTGTTTAAAATTCTTATGGGTGTGGTACCATCATACAAAATAAATTAGTATTCGTAATAAACAAAATACCGAGGCTAAACTATCATGCCGGAAAGGAGTACCGTTAAAATTATATTATAAACTTCATTCGGTAGTATAATTTGCTTAAACCTTTCAACGAGTTTTATTATAGAAGATAAACGGAGTTCGTTTGAAGAAACTTACGAGATAGAAGAAATTGTATGAAACCGTTATGGTTGATGTTACATCATACGAAATAAATTATTATTTGTAATCAACAAAATACTTAGGCTAAAGTATAATGCCGGAAACGAGTACCGTTAAAACTATATTAAAAACTTCATACGTTATTATAATTAGCTTAAACTTTTAAACGAGTTTGATTAGAAGATAAACGGAGTTCGTTTAAAGAAACTTACGAGATATAAGAAATTGTATGAAACTCTTATGGTTATGGTTCCATCATACGAAATAAATTATTATTCGTAATCAACGAAATACTTAGGCTAAAGTATCATGCCGAAAAGGAGTACCGTTAAAATTATATTAAAAACTTCATACGTTAGTATAATTAGCTTGAACATTTAAACGATTTTGATTAGAAGATAAACGGAGTTCGCTTAAAGAAACTAACGAGATGTAAGAAATTGTATGAAACTCTTATGGGTGTGGTTCAATCATACGAAATAAATTATTATTCGTAATCAACGAAATACTTAGGCTAAAGTATCATGCCGGAAAGGAGTACCATTAAAACTATATTAAAAACTTCATACGTTAGTATAAGTAGCTTAAACGTTTAAACGAGTTTGATTAGAAGATAAACGGAGTTCGCTTAAAGAAACTTACGATAAATAAGAAATTGTATGAAACTCTTATGGTTATGGTTCTATCATACGAAATAAATTATCATTCGTAATAAACGAAATACTTAGGCTAAATGTTTCATGCCGGAAAGGAGTACCGTTAAAAGTATATTATAAACTTTATACGTTAGTATAATTAGCTTAAACTTTTAAACAAGTTTGATTAGAAGATAAATGGAGTTCATTTGAAGAAACTTAAGAGATATAAGAAATTGTTTAAAATTCTTATGGGTGTGGTACCATCATACAAAATAAATTAGTATTCGTAATAAAAAAAATACCGAGGCTAAACTATCATGCCGGAAAAGAGTACCGTTAAAAGTATAATATAAACTTCACACGTTATTATAATTAGCTTAAACATTTAAACGATTTTGATTAGAAGATAAACGGAGTTCGCTTAAAGAAACTTACGAGATGTAAGAAATTGTATGAAACTCTTATGGTTATGGTTCCATCATACGAAATAAATTATCATTCGTATTAAACGTAATACTTAGGATAAAGTATCATACCGGAAAGGTGTACCGTTAAAAGTATATTATAAACTTCATACGTTAGTATAATTAGCTTAAACTTTTAAACAAGTTTGATTAGAAGATAAATGTAGTTCATTTGAAGAAACTTAAGAGATATAAGAAATTGTTTAAAATTCTTATGGGTGTGGTACCATCATACAAAATAAATTAGTATTCGTAATAAACAAAATACCGAGGCTAAACTATCATGCCGGAAAGGAGTACCGTTAAAATTATATTATAAACTTCATTCGGTAGTATAATTTGCTTAAACCTTTCAACGAGTTTTATTATAGAAGATAAACGGAGTTCGTTTGAAGAAACTTACGAGATAGAAGAAATTGTATGAAACTGTTATGGTTGATGTTACATCATACGAAATAAATTATTATTCGTAATCAACAAAATACTTAGGCTAAAGTATCATGCCGGAAACGAGTCCCGTTAAAACTATATTAAAACTTCATACGTTATTATAATTAGCTTAAACTTTTAAACGAGTTTGATTAGAAGATAAACGGAGTTCGTTTATAGAAACTTACGAGATATAAGAAATTGTATGAAACTCTTATGGTTATGGTTCCATCATACGAAATAAATTATTATTCGTAATCAACGAAATACTTAGGCTAAAGTATCATGCCGAAAAGGAGTACCGTTAAAATTATATTAAAAACTTCATACGTTAGTATAATTAGCTTAAACTTTTAAACGAGTTTGAATAGAAGATAAACGGAGTTCGCTTAAAGAAACTTACGAGATATAAGAAATTGTATGAAACTCTTATGGTTGTGGTTCCATCATACAAAATAAATTATTATTCGTAATCAACGAAATACTTAGGCTAAAGTATCATGCCGGAAAGGAGTACCGTTAAAACTATATTAAAAGCTTAATACGTTAGTATAAGTAGCTTAAACGTTTAAAAGAGTTTGATTAGAAGATAAACGGAGTTCGCTTAAAGAAACTTACGAGATATAAGAAATTGTATGAAACTCTTATGGGTGTGGTACCATCACACGAAATAAATTATTACTCGTAATAAACGAAATACTTAGGCTAAAGTATTATGCCGGAAAAGAGTACCGTTAAAAGTATAATATAGACTTCACACGTTAGTATAAGTAGCTTAAACGTTTAAATGAGTTTGATTAGAAGATAAACGGAGTTCGCTTAAAGAAACTTACGATAAATAAGAAATTGTATGAAACTCTTATGGTTATGGTTCTATCATACGAAATAAATTATCATTCGTAATAAACGAAATACTTAGGCTAAATGTTTCATGCCGGAAAGGAGTACCGTTAAAAGTATATTATAAACTTTATACGTTAGTATAATTAGCTTAAACTTTTAAACAAGTTTGATTAGAAGATAAATGGAGTTCATTTGAAGAAACTTAAGAGATATAAGAAATTGTTTAAAATTCTTATGGGTGTGGTACCATCATACAAAATAAATTAGTATTCGTAATAAAAAAAATACCGAGGCTAAACTATAATGCCGGAAAAGAGTACCGTTAAAAGTATAATATAAACTTCACACGTTATTATAATTAGCTTAAACATTTAAACGATTTTGATTAGAAGATAAACGGAGTTCGCTTAAAGAAACTTACGAGATGTAAGAAATTGTATGAAACTCTTATGGTTATGGTTCCATCATACGAAATAAATTATCATTCGTATTAAACGTAATACTTAGGATAAAGTATCATACCGGAAAGGTGTACCGTTAAAAGTATATTATAAACTTCATACGTTAGTATAATTAGCTTAAACTTTTAAACAAGTTTGATTAGAAGATAAATGGAGTTCATTTGAAGAAACTTAAGAGATATAAGAAATTGTTTAAAATTCTTATGGGTGTGGTACCATCATACAAAATAAATTAGTATTCGTAATAAACAAAATACCGAGGCTAAACTATCATGCCGGAAAGGAGTACCGTTAAAATTATATTATAAACTTCATTCGGTAGTATAATTTGCTTAAACCTTTCAACGAGTTTTAATATAGAAGATAAACGGAGTTCGTTTGAAGAAACTTACGAGATAGAAGAAATTGTATGAAACTGTTATGGTTGATGTTACATCATACGAAATAAATTATTATTCGTAATCAACAAAATACTTAGGCTAAAGTATCATGCCGGAAACGAGTACCGTTAAAACTATATTAAAAACTTCATACGTTATTATAATTAGCTTAAACTTTTAAACGAGTTTGATTAGAAGATAAACGGAGTTCGTTTAAAGAAACTTACGAGATATAAGAAATTGTATGAAACTCTTATGGTTATGGTTCCATCATACGAAATAAATTATTATTCGTAATCAATGAAATACTTAGGTTAAAGTATCATGCCGAAAAGGAGTACCGTTAAAATTATATTAAAAACTTCATACGTTAGTATAATTAGCTTGAACATTTAAATGATTTTGATTAGAAGATAAACGGAGTTCGCTTAAAGAAACTAACGAGATGTAAGAAATTGTATGAAACTCTTATGGGTGTGGTTCAATCATACGAAATAAATTATTATTCGTAATCAACGAAATACTTAGGCTAAAGTATCATGCCGGAAAGGAGTACCGTTAAAACTATATTAAAAACTTCATACGTTAGTATAAGTAGCTTAAACGTTTAAATGAGTTTGATTAGAAGATAAACGGAGTTCGCTTAAAGAAACTTACGATAAATAAGAAATTGTATGAAACTCTTATGGTTATGGTTCTATCATACGAAATAAATTATCATTCGTAATAAACGAAATACTTAGGCTAAATGTTTCATGCCGGAAAGGAGTACCGTTAAAAGTATATTATAAACTTTATACGTTAGTATAATTAGCTTAAACTTTTAAACAAGTTTGATTAGAAGATAAATGGAGTTCATTTGAAGAAACTTAAGAGATATAAGAAATTGTTTAAAATTCTTATGGGTGTGGTACCATCATACAAAATAAATTAGTATTCGTAATAAAAAAAATACCGAGGCTAAACTATAATGCCGGAAAAGAGTACCGTTAAAAGTATAATATAAACTTCACACGTTATTATAATTAGCTTAATCATTTAAACGATTTTGATTAGAAGATAAACGGAGTTCGCTTAAAGAAACTTACGAGATGTAAGAAATTGTATGAAACTCTTATGGTTATGGTTCCATCATACGAAATAAATTATCATTCGTATTAAACGTAATACTTAGGATAAAGTATCATACCGGAAAGGTGTACCGTTAAAAGTATATTATAAACTTCATACGTTAGTATAATTAGCTTAAACTTTTAAACAAGTTTGATTAGAAGATAAATGGAGTTCATTTGAAGAAACTTAAGAGATATAAGAAATTGTTTAAAATTCTTATGGGTGTGGTACCATCATACAAAATAAATTAGTATTCGTAATAAACAAAATACCGAGGCTAAACTATCATGCCGGAAAGGAGTACCGTTAAAATTATATTATAAACTTCATTCGGTAGTATAATTTGCTTAAACCTTTCAACGAGTTTTATTATAGAAGATAAACGGAGTTCGTTTGAAGAAACTTACGAGATAGAAGAAATTGTATGAAACTGTTATGGTTGATGTTACATCATACGAAATAAATTATTATTCGTAATCAACAAAATACTTAGGCTAAAGTATCATGCCGGAAACGAGTACCGTTAAAACTATATTAAAACTTCATACGTTATTATAATTACCTTAAACTTTTAAACGAGTTTGATTAGAAGATAAACGGAGTTCGTTTATAGAAACTTACGAGATATAAGAAATTGTATGAAACTCTTATGGTTATGGTTCCATCATACGAAATAAATTATTATTCGTAATCAACGAAATACTTAGGCTAAAGTATCATGCCGAAAAGGAATACCGTTAAAATTATATTAAAAACTTCATACGTTAGTATAATTAGCTTGAACATTTAAACGATTTTGATTAGAAGATAAACGGAGTTCGCTTAAAGAAACTTACGAGATGTAAGAAATTGTATGAAACTCTTATGGGTGTGGTTCAATCATACGAAATAAATTATTATTCGTAATCAACAAAATACTTAGGCTAAAGTATCATGCCGGAAAGGAGTACCGTTAAAAGTATATTAAAAACTTCATACATTAGTATAATTAGCTTAAACTTTTAAACGAGTTTGAATAGAAGATAAACGGAGTTCGCTTAAAGAAACTTACGAGATATAAGAAATTGTATGAAACTCTTATGGTTGTGGTTCCATCATACGAAATAAATTATTATTCGTAATCAACAAAATACTTAGGCTAAAGTATCATGCCGAAAAGGAGTACCGTTAAAATTATATTAAAAACTTCATACGTTAGTATAATTAGCTTAAACTTTTAAACGAGTTTGAATAGAAGATAAACGGAGTTCGCTTAAAGAAACTTACGAGATATAAGAAATTGTATGAAACTCTTATGGTTGTGGTTCCATCATACAAAATAAATTATTATTCGTAATCAACGAAATACTTAGGCTAAAGTATCATGCCGGAAAGGAGTACCGTTAAAACTATATTAAAAGCTTAATACGTTAGTATAAGTAGCTTAAACGTTTAAAAGAGTTTGATTAGAAGATAAACGGAGTTCGCTTAAAGAAACTTACGAGATATAAGAAATTGTATGAAACTCTTATGGGTGTGGTACCATCACACGAAATAAATTATTACTCGTAATAAACGAAATACTTAGGCTAAAGTATTATGCCGGAAAAGAGTACCGTTAAAAGTATAATATAAACTTCACACGTTATTATAATTAGCTTGAACATTTAAACGATTTTGATTAGAAGATAAACGGAGTTCGCTTAAAGAAACTTACGAGATGTAAGAAATTGTATGAAACTCTTATGGTTATGGTTCCATCATACGAAATAAATTATCATTCGTATTAAACGTAATACTTAGGATAAAGTATCATACCGGAAAGGTGTACCGTTAAAAGTATATTATAAACTTCATACGTTAGTATAATTAGCTTAAACTTTTAAAATAGTTTGATTAGAAGATAAATGGAGTTCATTTGAAGAAACTTAAGAGATATAAGAAATTGTTTAAAATTCTTATGGGTGTGGTACCATCATACAAAATAAATTAGTATTCGTAATAAACAAAATACCGAGGCTAAACTATCATGCCGGAAAGGAGTACCGTTAAAATTATATTATAAACTTCATTCGGTAGTATAATTTGCTTAAACCTTTCAACGAGTTTTATTATAGAAGATAAACGGAGTTCGTTTGAAGAAACTTACGAGATAGAAGAAATTGTATGAAACCGTTATGGTTGATGTTACATCATACGAAATAAATTATTATTTGTAATCAACAAAATACTTAGGCTAAAGTATAATGCCGGAAACGAGTACCGTTAAAACTATATTAAAAACTTCATACGTTATTATAATTAGCTTAAACTTTTAAACGAGTTTGATTAGAAGATAAACGGAGTTCGTTTAAAGAAACTTACGAGATATAAGAAATTGTATGAAACTCTTATGGTTATGGTTCCATCATACGAAATAAATTATTATTCGTAATCAACGAAATACTTAGGCTAAAGTATCATGCCGAAAAGGAGTACCGTTAAAATTATAGTATAAACTTCATTCGGTAGTATAATTTGCTTAAACCTTTCAACGAGTTTTATTATAGAAGATAAACGGAGTTCGTTTGAAGAAACTTACGAGATAGAAGAAATTGTATGAAACTGTTATGGTTGATGTTACATCATACGAAATAAATTATTATTCGTAATCAACAAAATACTTAGGATAAAGTATCATGCCGGAAACGAGTCCCGTTAAAACTATATTAAAACTTCATACGTTATTATAATTACCTTAAACTTTTAAACGAGTTTGATTAGAAGATAAACGGAGTTCCTTTATAGAAACTTACGAGATATAAGAAATTGTATGAAACTCTTATGGTTATGATGGTTCCATCATACGAAATAAATTATTATTCGTAATCAACGAAATACTTAGGCTAAAGTATCATGCCGAAAAGGAGTACCGTTAAAATTATATTAAAAACTTCATACGTTAGTATAATTAGCTTGAACATTTAAACGATTTTGATTAGAAGATAAACGGAGTTCGCTTAAAGAAACTTACGAGATGTAAGAAATTGTATGAAACTCTTATGGGTGTGGTTCAATCATACGAAATAAATTATTATTCGTAATCAACAAAATACTTAGGCTAAAGTATCATGCCGGAAAGGAGTACCGTTAAAAGTATATTAAAAACTTCATACATTAGTATAATTAGCTTAAACTTTTAAACGAGTTTGAATAGAAGATAAACGGAGTTCGCTTAAAGAAACTTACGAGATATAAGAAATTGTATGAAACTCTTATGGTTATGGTTCCATCATACGAAATAAATTATTATTCGTAATCAACGAAATACTTAGGCTAAAGTATCATGCCGAAAAGGAGTACCGTTAAAATTATATTAAAAACTTCATACGTTAGTATAATTAGCTTGAACATTTAAACGATTTTGATTAGAAGATAAACGGAGTTCGCTTAAAGAAACTAACGAGATGTAAGAAATTGTATGAAACTCTTATGGGTGTGGTTCAATCATACGAAATAAATTATTATTCGTAATCAACAAAATACTTAGGTTAAAGTATCATGCCGAAAAGGAGTACCGTTAAAATTATATTAAAAACTTCATACGTTAGTATAATTAGCTTAAACTTTTAAACGAGTTTGAATAGAAGATAAACGGAGTTCGCTTAAAGAAACTTACGAGATATAAGAAATTGTATGAAACTCTTATGGTTGTGGTTCCATCATACAAAATAAATTATTATTCGTAATCAACGAAATACTTAGGCTAAAGTATCATGCCGGAAAGGAGTACCGTTAAAACTATATTAAAAGCTTAATACGTTAGTATAAGTAGCTTAAACGTTTAAAAGAGTTTGATTAGAAGATAAACGGAGTTCGCTTAAAGAAACTTACGAGATATAAGAAATTGTATGAAACTCTTATGGGTGTGGTACCATCACACGAAATAAATTATTACTCGTAATAAACGAAATACTTAGGCTAAAGTATTATGCCGGAAAAGAGTACCGTTAAAAGTATAATATAAACTTCACACGTTATTATAATTAGCTTGAACATTTAAACGATTTTGATTAGAAGATAAACGGAGTTCGCTTAAAGAAACTTACGAGATGTAAGAAATTGTATGAAACTCTTATGGTTATGGTTCCATCATACGAAATAAATTATCATTCGTATTAAACGTAATACTTAGGATAAAGTATCATACCGGAAAGGTGTACCGTTAAAAGTATATTATAAACTTCATACGTTAGTATAATTAGCTTAAACTTTTAAAATAGTTTGATTAGAAGATAAATGGAGTTCATTTGAAGAAACTTAAGAGATATAAGAAATTGTTTAAAATTCTTATGGGTGTGGTACCATCATACAAAATAAATTAGTATTCGTAATAAACAAAATACCGAGGCTAAACTATCATGCCGGAAAGGAGTACCGTTAAAATTATATTATAAACTTCATTCGGTAGTATAATTTGCTTAAACCTTTCAACGAGTTTTATTATAGAAGATAAACGGAGTTCGTTTGAAGAAACTTACGAGATAGAAGAAATTGTATGAAACCGTTATGGTTGATGTTACATCATACGAAATAAATTATTATTTGTAATCAACAAAATACTTAGGCTAAAGTATAATGCCGGAAACGAGTACCGTTAAATCTATATTAAAAACTTCATACGTTATTATAATTAGCTTAAACTTTTAAACGAGTTTGATTAGAAGATAAACGGAGTTCGTTTAAAGAAACTTACGAGATATAAGAAATTGTATGAAACTCTTATGGTTATGGTTCCATCATACGAAATAAATTATTATTCGTAATCAACGAAATACTTAGGCTAAAGTATCATGCCGAAAAGGAGTACCGTTAAAATTATATTATAAACTTCATTCGGTAGTATAATTTGCTTAAACCTTTCAACGAGTTTTATTATAGAAGAAAACGGAGTTCGTTTGAAGAAACTTACGAGATAGAAGAAATTGTATGAAACTGTTATGGTTGATGTTACATCATACGAAATAAATTATTATTCGTAATCAACAAAATACTTAGGCTAAAGTATCATGCCGGAAACGAGTCCCGTTAAAACTATATTAAAACTTCATACGTTATTATAATTACCTTAAACTTTTAAACGAGTTTGATTAGAAGATAAACGGAGTTCCTTTATAGAAACTTACGAGATATAAGAAATTGTATGAAACTCTTATGGTTATGGTTCCATCATACGAAATAAATTATTATTCGTAATCAACGAAATACTTAGGCTAAAGTATCATGCCGAAAAGGAGTACCGTTAAAATTATATTAAAAACTTCATACGTTAGTATAATTAGCTTGAACATTTAAACGATTTTGATTAGAAGATAAACGGAGTTCGCTTAAAGAAACTTACGAGATGTAAGAAATTGTATGAAACTCTTATGGGTGTAGTTCAATCATACGAAATAAATTATTATTCGTAATCAACAAAATACTTAGGCTAAAGTATCATGCCGGAAAGGAGTACCGTTAAAAGTATATTAAAAACTTCATACATTAGTATAATTAGCTTAAAATTTTAAACGAGTTTGAATAGAAGATAAACGGAGTTCGCTTAAAGAAACTTACGATATATAAGAAATTGTATGAAACTCTTATGGTTGTGGTTCCATCATACGAAATAAATTATTATTCGTAATCAACAAAATACTTACGCTAAAGTATCAGGCCGAAAAGGAGTACCGTTAAAATTATATTATAAACTTCATTCGGTAGTATAATTTGCTTAAACCTTTCAACGAGTTTTATTATAGAAGATAAACGGAGTTCGTTTGAAGAAACTTACGAGATAGAAGAAATTGTATGAAACTGTTATGGTTGATGTTACATCATACGAAATAAATTATTATTCGTAATCAACAAAATACTTAGGCTAAAGTATCATGCCGGAAACGAGTCCCGTTAAAACTATATTAAAATTTCATACGTTATTATAATTACCTTAAACTTTTAAACGAGTTTGATTAGAAGATAAACGGAGTTCGTTTATAGAAACTTACGAGATATAAGAAATTGTATGAAACTCTTATGGTTATGGTTCCATCATACGAAATAAATTATTATTCGTAATCAACGAAATACTTAGGCTAAAGTATCATGCCGAAAAGGAGTACCGTTAAAATTATATTAAAAACTTCATACGTTAGTATAATTAGCTTGAACATTTAAACGATTTTGATTAGAAGATAAACGGAGTTCGCTTAAAGAAACTTACGAGATGTAAGAAATTGTATGAAACTCTTATGGGTGTGGTTCAATCATACGAAATAAATTATTATTCGTAATCAACAAAATACTTAGGCTAAAGTATCATGCCGGAAAGGAGTACCGTTAAAAGTATATTAAAAACTTCATACATTAGTATAATTAGCTTAAACTTTTAAACGAGTTTGAATAGAAGATAAACGGAGTTCGCTTAAAGAAACTTACGAGATATAAGAAATTGTATGAAACTCTTATGGTTGTGGTTCCATCATACGAAATAAATTATTATTCGTAATCAACAAAATACTTAGGCTAAAGTATCATGCCGAAAAGGAGTACCGTTAAAATTATATTAAAAACTTCATACGTTAGTATAATTAGCTTAAACTTTTAAACGAGTTTGAATAGAAGATAAACGGAGTTCGCTTAAAGAAACTTACGAGATATAAGAAATTGTATGAAACTCTTATGGTTGTGGTTCCATCATACAAAATAAATTATTATTCGTAATCAACGAAATACTTAGGCTAAAGTATCATGCCGGAAAGGAGTACCGTTAAAACTATATTAAAAGCTTAATACGTTAGTATACGTAGCTTAAACGTTTAAAAGAGTTTGATTAGAAGATAAACGGAGTTCGCTTAAAGAAACTTACGAGATATAAGAAATTGTATGAAACTCTTATGGGTGTGGTACCATCACACGAAATAAATTATTACTCGTAATAAACGAAATACTTAGGCTAAAGTATTATGCCGGAAAAGAGTACCGTTAAAAGTATAATATAGACTTCACACGTTATTATAATTAGCTTGAACATTTAAACGATTTTGATTAGAAGATAAACGGAGTTCGCTTAAAGAAACTTACGAGATGTAAGAAATTGTATGAAACTCTTATGGTTATGGTTCCATCATACGAAATAAATTATTATTCGTAATCAACGAAATACTTAGGCTAAAGTATCATGCCGAAAAGGAGTACCGTTAAAATTATATTAAAAACTTCATACGTTAGTATAATTAGCTTGAACATTTAAACGATTTTGATTAGAAGATAAACGGAGTTCGCTTAAAGAAACTTACGAGATGTAAGAAATTGTATGAAACTCTTATGGGTGTGGTTCAATCATACGAAATAAATTATTATTCGTAATCAACAAAATACTTAGGCTAAAGTATCATGCCGGAAAGGAGTACCGTTAAAAGTATATTAAAAACTTCATACATTAGTATAATTAGCTTAAAATTTTAAACGAGTTTGAATAGAAGATAAACGGAGTTCGCTTAAAGAAACTTACGAGATATAAGAAATTGTATGAAACTCTTATGGTTGTGGTTCCATCATACGAAATAAATTATTATTCGTAATCAACAAAATACTTACGCTAAAGTATCAGGCCGAAAAGGAGTACCGTTAAAATTATATTATAAACTTCATTCGGTAGTATAATTTGCTTAAACCTTTCAACGAGTTTTATTATAGAAGATAAACGGAGTTCGTTTGAAGAAACTTACGAGATAGAAGAAATTGTATGAAACTGTTATGGTTGATGTTACATCATACGAAATAAATTATTATTCGTAATCAACAAAATACTTAGGCTAAAGTATCATGCCGGAAACGAGTCCCGTTAAAACTATATTAAAACTTCATACGTTATTATAATTACCTTAAACTTTTAAACGAGTTTGATTAGAAGATAAACGGAGTTCGTTTATAGAAACTTACGAGATATAAGAAATTGTATGAAACTCTTATGGTTATGGTTCCATCATACGAAATAAATTATTATTCGTAATCAACGAAATACTTAGGCTAAAGTATCATGCCGAAAAGGAGTACCGTTAAAATTATATTAAAAACTTCATACGTTAGTATAATTAGCTTGAACATTTAAACGATTTTGATTAGAAGATAAACGGAGTTCGCTTAAAGAAACTTACGAGATGTAAGAAATTGTATGAAACTCTTATGGGTGTGGTTCAATCATACGAAATAAATTATTATTCGTAATCAACAAAATACTTAGGCTAAAGTATCATGCCGGAAAGGAGTACCGTTAAAAGTATATTAAAAACTTCATACATTAGTATAATTAGCTTAAACTTTTAAACGAGTTTGAATAGAAGATAAACGGAGTTCGCTTAAAGAAACTTACGAGATATAAGAAATTGTATGAAACTCTTATGGTTGTGGTTCCATCATACGAAATAAATTATTATTCGTAATCAACAAAATACTTAGGCTAAAGTATCATGCCGAAAAGGAGTACCGTTAAAATTATATTAAAAACTTCATACGTTAGTATAATTAGCTTAAACTTTTAAACGAGTTTGAATAGAAGATAAACGGAGTTCGCTTAAAGAAACTTACGAGATATAAGAAATTGTATGAAACTCTTATGGTTGTGGTTCCATCATACAAAATAAATTATTATTCGTAATCAACGAAATACTTAGGCTAAAGTATCATGCCGGAAAGGAGTACCGTTAAAACTATATTAAAAGCTTAATACGTTAGTATACGTAGCTTAAACGTTTAAAAGAGTTTGATTAGAAGATAAACGGAGTTCGCTTAAAGAAACTTACGAGATATAAGAAATTGTATGAAACTCTTATGGGTGTGGTACCATCACACGAAATAAATTATTACTCGTAATAAACGAAATACTTAGGCTAAAGTATTATGCCGGAAAAGAGTACCGTTAAAAGTATAATATAGACTTCACACGTTATTATAATTAGCTTGAACATTTAAACGATTTTGATTAGAAGATAAACGGAGTTCGCTTAAAGAAACTTACGAGATGTAAGAAATTGTATGAAACTCTTATGGTTATGGTTCCATCATACGAAATAAATTATTATTCGTAATCAACGAAATACTTAGGCTAAAGTATCATGCCGAAAAGGAGTACCGTTAAAATTATATTAAAAACTTCATACGTTAGTATAATTAGCTTGAACATTTAAACGATTTTGATTAGAAGATAAACGGAGTTCGCTTAAAGAAACTTACGAGATGTAAGAAATTGTATGAAACTCTTATGGGTGTGGTTCAATCATACGAAATAAATTATTATTCGTAATCAACAAAATACTTAGGCTAAAGTATCATGCCGGAAAGGAGTACCGTTAAAAGTATATTAAAAACTTCATACATTAGTATAATTAGCTTAAAATTTTAAACGAGTTTGAATAGAAGATAAACGGAGTTCGCTTAAAGAAACTTACGAGATATAAGAAATTGTATGAAACTCTTATGGTTGTGGTTCCATCATACGAAATAAATTATTATTCGTAATCAACAAAATACTTACGCTAAAGTATCATGCCGAAAAGGAGTACCGTTAAAATTATATTATAAACTTCATTCGGTAGTATAATTTGCTTAAACCTTTCAACGAGTTTTATTATAGAAGATAAACGGAGTTCGTTTGAAGAAACTTACGAGATAGAAGAAATTGTATGAAACTGTTATGGTTGATGTTACATCATACGAAATAAATTATTATTCGTAATCAACAAAATACTTAGGCTAAAGTATCATGCCGGAAACGAGTCCCGTTAAAACTATATTAAAACTTCATACGTTATTATAATTACCTTAAACTTTTAAACGAGTTTGATTAGAAGATAAACGGAGTTCGTTTATAGAAACTTACGAGATATAAGAAATTGTATGAAACTCTTATGGTTATGGTTCCATCATACGAAATAAATTATTATTCGTAATCAACGAAATACTTAGGCTAAAGTATCATGCCGAAAAGGAGTACCGTTAAAATTATATTAAAAACTTCATACGTTAGTATAATTAGCTTGAACATTTAAACGATTTTGATTAGAAGATAAACGGAGTTCGCTTAAAGAAACTTACGAGATGTAAGAAATTGTATGAAACTCTTATGGGTGTGGTTCAATCATACGAAATAAATTATTATTCGTAATCAACAAAATACTTAGGCTAAAGTATCATGCCGGAAAGGAGTACCGTTAAAAGTATATTAAAAACTTCATACATTAGTATAATTAGCTTAAACTTTTAAACGAGTTTGAATAGAAGATAAACGGAGTTCGCTTAAAGAAACTTACGAGATATAAGAAATTGTATGAAACTCTTATGGTTGTGGTTCCATCATACGAAATAAATTATTATTCGTAATCAACAAAATACTTAGGCTAAAGTATCATTCCGAAAAGGAGTACCGTTAAAATTATATTAAAAACTTCATACGTTAGTATAATTAGCTTAAACTTTTAAACGAGTTTGAATAGAAGATAAACGGAGTTCGCTTAAAGAAACTTACGAGATATAAGAAATTGTATGAAACTCTTATGGTTGTGGTTCCATCATACAAAATAAATTATTATTCGTAATCAACGAAATACTTAGGCTAAAGTATCATGCCGGAAAGGAGTACCGTTAAAACTATATTAAAAGCTTAATACGTTAGTATACGTAGCTTAAACGTTTAAAAGAGTTTGATTAGAAGATAAACGGAGTTCGCTTAAAGAAACTTACGAGATATAAGAAATTGTATGAAACTCTTATGGGTGTGGTACCATCACACGAAATAAATTATTACTCGTAATAAACGAAATACTTAGGCTAAAGTATTATGCCGGAAAAGAGTACCGTTAAAAGTATAATATAGACTTCACACGTTATTATAATTAGCTTGAACATTTAAACGATTTTGATTAGAAGATAAACGGAGTTCGCTTAAAGAAACTTACGAGATGTAAGAAATTGTATGAAACTCTTATGGTTATGGTTCCATCATACGAAATAAATTATTATTCGTAATCAACGAAATACTTAGGCTAAAGTATCATGCCGAAAAGGAGTACCGTTAAAATTATATTAAAAACTTCATACGTTAGTATAATTAGCTTGAACATTTAAACGATTTTGATTAGAAGATAAACGGAGTTCGCTTAAAGAAACTTACGAGATGTAAGAAATTGTATGAAACTCTTATGGGTGTGGTTCAATCATACGAAATAAATTATTATTCGTAATCAACAAAATACTTAGGCTAAAGTATCATGCCGGAAAGGAGTACCGTTAAAAGTATATTAAAAACTTCATACATTAGTATAATTAGCTTAAAATTTTAAACGAGTTTGAATAGAAGATAAACGGAGTTCGCTTAAAGAAACTTACGAGATATAAGAAATTGTATGAAACTCTTATGGTTGTGGTTCCATCATACGAAATAAATTATTATTCGTAATCAACAAAATACTTACGCTAAAGTATCATGCCGAAAAGGAGTACCGTTAAAATTATATTATAAACTTCATTCGGTAGTATAATTTGCTTAAACCTTTCAACGAGTTTTATTATAGAAGATAAACGGAGTTCGTTTGAAGAAACTTACGAGATAGAAGAAATTGTATGAAACTGTTATGGTTGATGTTACATCATACGAAATAAATTATTATTCGTAATCAACAAAATACTTAGGCTAAAGTATCATGCCGGAAACGAGTCCCGTTAAAACTATATTAAAACTTCATACGTTATTATAATTACCTTAAACTTTTAAACGAGTTTGATTAGAAGATAAACGGAGTTCGTTTATAGAAACTTACGAGATATAAGAAATTGTATGAAACTCTTATGGTTATGGTTCCATCATACGAAATAAATTATTATTCGTAATCAACGAAATACTTAGGCTAAAGTATCATGCCGAAAAGGAGTACCGTTAAAATTATATTAAAAACTTCATACGTTAGTATAATTAGCTTGAACATTTAAACGATTTTGATTAGAAGATAAACGGAGTTCGCTTAAAGAAACTTACGAGATGTAAGAAATTGTATGAAACTCTTATGGGTGTGGTTCAATCATACGAAATAAATTATTATTCGTAATCAACAAAATACTTAGGCTAAAGTATCATGCCGGAAAGGAGTACCGTTAAAAGTATATTAAAAACTTCATACATTAGTATAATTAGCTTAAACTTTTAAACGAGTTTGAATAGAAGATAAACGGAGTTCGCTTAAAGAAACTTACGAGATATAAGAAATTGTATGAAACTCTTATGGTTGTGGTTCCATCATACGAAATAAATTATTATTCGTAATCAACAAAATACTTAGGCTAAAGTATCATGCCGAAAAGGAGTACCGTTAAAATTATATTAAAAACTTCATACGTTAGTATAATTAGCTTAAACTTTTAAACGAGTTTGAATAGAAGATAAACGGAGTTCGCTTAAAGAAACTTACGAGATATAAGAAATTGTATGAAACTCTTATGGTTGTGGTTCCATCATACAAAATAAATTATTATTCGTAATCAACGAAATACTTAGGCTAAAGTATCATGCCGGAAAGGAGTACCGTTAAAACTATATTAAAAGCTTAATACATTAGTATACGTAGCTTAAACGTTTAAAAGAGTTTGATTAGAAGATAAACGGAGTTCGCTTAAAGAAACTTACGAGATATAAGAAATTGTATGAAACTCTTATGGGTGTGGTACCATCACACGAAATAAATTATTACTCGTAATAAACGAAATACTTAGGCTACAGTATTATGCCGGAAAAGAGTACCGTTAAAAGTATAATATAGACTTCACACGTTATTATAATTAGCTTGAACATTTAAACGATTTTGATTAGAAGATAAACGGAGTTCGCTTAAAGAAACTTACGAGATGTAAGAAATTGTATGAAACTCTTATGGTTATGGTTCCATCATACGAAATAAATTATTATTCGTAATCAACGAAATACTTAGGCTAAAGTATCATGCCGAAAAGGAGTACCGTTAAAATTATATTAAAAACTTCATACGTTAGTATAATTAGCTTGAACATTTAAACGATTTTGATTAGAAGATAAACGGAGTTCGCTTAAAGAAACTTACGAGATGTAAGAAATTGTATGAAACTCTTATGGGTGTGGTTCAATCATACGAAATAAATTATTATTCGTAATCAACAAAATACTTAGGCTAAAGTATCATGCCGGAAAGGAGTACCGTTAAAAGTATATTAAAAACTTCATACATTAGTATAATTAGCTTAAAATTTTAAACGAGTTTGAATAGAAGATAAACGGAGTTCGCTTAAAGAAACTTACGAGATATAAGAAATTGTATGAAACTCTTATGGTTGTGGTTCCATCATACGAAATAAATTATTATTCGTAATCAACAAAATACTTACGCTAAAGTATCATGCCGAAAAGGAGTACCGTTAAAATTATATTATAAACTTCATTCGGTAGTATAATTTGCTTAAACCTTTCAACGAGTTTTATTATAGAAGATAAACGGAGTTCGTTTGAAGAAACTTACGAGATAGAAGAAATTGTATGAAACTGTTATGGTTGATGTTACATCATACGAAATAAATTATTATTCGTAATCAACAAAATACTTAGGCTAAAGTATCATGCCGGAAACGAGTCCCGTTAAAACTATATTAAAACTTCATACGTTATTATAATTACCTTAAACTTTTAAACGAGTTTGATTAGAAGATAAACGGAGTTCGTTTATAGAAACTTACGAGATATAAGAAATTGTATGAAACTCTTATGGTTATGGTTCCATCATACGAAATAAATTATTATTCGTAATCAACGAAATACTTAGGCTAAAGTATCATGCCGAAAAGGAGTACCGTTAAAATTATATTAAAAACTTCATACGTTAGTATAATTAGCTTGAACATTTAAACGATTTTGATTAGAAGATAAACGGAGTTCGCTTAAAGAAACTTACGAGATGTAAGAAATTGTATGAAACTCTTATGGGTGTGGTTCAATCATACGAAATAAATTATTATTCGTAATCAACAAAATACTTAGGCTAAAGTATCATGCCGGAAAGGAGTACCGTTAAAAGTATATTAAAAACTTCATACATTAGTATAATTAGCTTAAACTTTTAAACGAGTTTGCATAGAAGATAAACGGAGTTCGCTTAAAGAAACTTACGAGATATAAGAAATTGTATGAAACTCTTATGGTTGTGGTTCCATCATACGAAATAAATTATTATTCGTAATCAACAAAATACTTAGGCTAAAGTATCATGCCGAAAAGGAGTACCGTTAAAATTATATTAAAAACTTCATACGTTAGTATAATTAGCTTAAACTTTTAAACGAGTTTGAATAGAAGATAAACGGAGTTCGCTTAAAGAAACTTACGAGATATAAGAAATTGTATGAAACTCTTATGGTTGTGGTTCCATCATACAAAATAAATTATTATTCGTAATCAACGAAATACTTAGGCTAAAGTATCATGCCGGAAAGGAGTACCGTTAAAACTATATTAAAAGCTTAATACGTTAGTATAAGTAGCTTAAACGTTTAAAAGAGTTTGATTAGAAGATAAACGGAGTTCGCTTAAAGAAACTTACGAGATATAAGAAATTGTATGAAACTCTTATGGGTGTGGTACCATCACACGAAATAAATTATTACTCGTAATAAACGAAATACTTAGGCTAAAGTATTATGCCGGAAAAGAGTACCGTTAAAAGTATAATATAGACTTCACACGTTATTATAATTAGCTTGAACATTTAAACGATTTTGATTAGAAGATAAACGGAGTTCGCTTAAAGAAACTTACGAGATGTAAGAAATTGTATGAAACTCTTATGGGTGTGGTTCAATCATACGAAATAAATTATTATTCGTAATCAACAAAATACTTAGGCTAAAGTATCATGCCGGAAAGGAGTACCGTTAAAAGTATATTAAAAACTTCATACATTAGTATAATTAGCTTAAACTTTTAAACGAGTTTGAATAGAAGATAAACGGAGTTCGCTTAAAGAAACTTACGAGATATAAGAAATTGTATGAAACTCTTATGGTTGTGGTTCCATCATACGAAATAAATTATTATTCGTAATCAACAAAATACTTAGGCTAAAGTATCATGCCGAAAAGGAGTACCGTTAAAATTATATTAAAAACTTCATACGTTAGTATAATTAGCTTAAACTTTTAAACGAGTTTGAATAGAAGATAAACGGAGTTCGCTTAAAGAAACTTACGAGATATAAGAAATTGTATGAAACTCTTATGGTTGTGGTTCCATCATACAAAATAAATTATTATTCGTAATCAACGAAATACTTAGGCTAAAGTATCATGCCGGAAAGGAGTACCGTTAAAACTATATTAAAAGCTTAATACGTTAGTATAAGTAGCTTAAACGTTTAAAAGAGTTTGATTAGAAGATAAACGGAGTTCGCTTAAAGAAACTTACGAGATATAAGAAATTGTATGAAACTCTTATGGGTGTGGTACCATCACACGAAATAAATTATTACTCGTAATAAACGAAATACTTAGGCTAAAGTATTATGCCGGAAAAGAGTACCGTTAAAAGTATAATATAGACTTCACACGTTATTATAATTAGCTTGAACATTTAAACGATTTTGATTAGAAGATAAACGGAGTTCGCTTAAAGAAACTTACGAGATGTAAGAAATTGTATGAAACTCTTATGGTTATGGTTCCATCATACGAAATAAATTATCATTCGTATTAAACGTAATACTTAGGATAAAGTATCATACCGGAAAGGAGTACCATTAAAATTATATTAAAAACTTCATACGTTAGTATAATTAGCTTAAACTTTTAAACGAGTTTGAATAGAAGATAAACGGATAAAGAAACTTACGAGATATAAGAAATTGTATGAAACTCTTATGGTTGTGGTTCCATCATACAAAATAAATTATTATTCGTAATCAACGAAATACTTAGGCTAAAGTATCATGCCGGAAAGGAGTACCGTTAAAACTATATTAAAAGCTTAATACGTTAGTATAAGTAGCTTAAACGTTTAAAAGAGTTTGATTAGAAGATAAACGGAGTTCGCTTAAAGAAACTTACGAGATATAAGAAATTGTATGAAACTCTTATGGGTGTGGTACCATCACACGAAATAAATTATTACTCGTAATAAACGAAATACTTAGGCTAAAGTATTATGCCGGAAAAGAGTACCGTTAAAAGTATAATATAAACTTCACACGTTATTATAATTAGCTTGAACATTTAAACGATTTTGATTAGAAGATAAACGGAGTTCGCTTAAAGAAACTTACGAGATGTAAGAAATTGTATGAAACTCTTATGGTTATGGTTCCATCATACGAAATAAATTACCATTCGTATTAAACGTAATACTTAGGATAAAGTATCATACCGGAAAGGTGTACCGTTAAAAGTATATTATAAACTTCATACGTTAGTATAATTAGCTTAAACTTTTAAAATAGTTTGATTAGAAGATAAATGGAGTTCATTTGAAGAAACTTAAGAGATATAAGAAATCGTTTAAAATTCTTATGGGTGTGGTACCATCATACAAAATAAATTAGTATTCGTAATAAACAAAATACCGAGGCTAAACTATCATGCCGGAAAGGAGTACCGTTAAAATTATATTATAAACTTCATTCGGTAGTATAATTTGCTTAAACCTTTCAACGAGTTTTATTATAGAAGATAAACGGAGTTCGTTTGAAGAAACTTACGAGATAGAAGAAATTGTATGAAACCGTTATGGTTGATGTTACATCATACGAAATAAATTATTATTTGTAATCAACAAAATACTTAGGCTAAAGTATAATGCCGGAAACGAGTACCGTTAAAACTATATTAAAAACTTCATACGTTATTATAATTAGCTTAAACTTTTAAACGAGTTTGATTAGAAGATAAACGGAGTTCGTTTAAAGAAACTTACGAGATATAAGAAATTGTATGAAACTCTTATGGTTATGGTTCCATCATACGAAATAAATTATTATTCGTAATCAACGAAATACTTAGGCTAAAGTATCATGCCGAAAAGGAGTACCGTTAAAATTATATTATAAACTTCATTCGGTAGTATAATTTGCTTAAACCTTTCAACGAGTTTTATTATAGAAGATAAACGGAGTTCGTTTGAAGAAACTTACGAGATAGAAGAAATTGTATGAAACTGTTATGGTTGATGTTACATCATACGAAATAAATTATTATTCGTAATCAACAAAATACTTAGGCTAAAGTATCATGACGGAAACGAGTCCCGTTAAAACTATATTAAAACTTCATACGTTATTATAATTACCTTAAACTTTTAAACGAGTTTGATTAGAAGATAAACGGAGTTCGTTTATAGAAACTTACGAGATATAAGAAATTGTATGAAACTCTTATGGTTATGGTTCCATCATACGAAATAAATTATTATTCGTAATCAACGAAATACTTAGGCTAAAGTATCATGCCGAAAAGGAGTACCGTTAAAATTATATTAAAAACTTCATACGTTAGTATAATTAGCTTGAACATTTAAACGATTTTGATTAGAAGATAAACGGAGTTCGCTTAAAGAAACTTACGAGATGTAAGAAATTGTATGAAACTCTTATGGGTGTGGTTCAATCATACGAAATAAATTATTATTCGTAATCAACAAAATACTTAGGCTAAAGTATCATGCCGGAAAGGAGTACCGTTAAAAGTATATTAAAAACTTCATACATTAGTATAATTAGCTTAAACTTTTAAACGAGTTTGAATAGAAGATAAACGGAGTTCGCTTAAAGAAACTTACGAGATATAAGAAATTGTATGAAACTCTTATGGTTGTGGTTCCATCATACGAAATAAATTATTATTCGTAATCAACAAAATACTTAGGCTAAAGTATCATGCCGAAAAGGAGTACCGTTAAAATTATATTAAAAACTTCATACGTTAGTATAATTAGCTTAAACTTTTAAACGAGTTTGAATAGAAGATAAACGGAGTTCGCTTAAAGAAACTTACGAGATATAAGAAATTGTATGAAACTCTTATGGTTGTGGTTCCATCATACAAAATAAATTATTATTCGTAATCAACGAAATACTTAGGCTAAAGTATCATGCCGGAAAGGAGTACCGTTAAAACTATATTAAAAGCTTAATACGTTAGTATAAGTAGCTTAAACGTTTAAAAGAGTTTGATTAGAAGATAAACGGAGTTCGCTTAAAGAAACTTACGAGATATAAGAAATTGTATGAAACTCTTATGGGTGTGGTACCATCACACGAAATAAATTATTACTCGTAATAAACGAAATACTTAGGCTAAAGTATTATGCCGGAAAAGAGTACCGTTAAAAGTATAATATAGACTTCACACGTTATTATAATTAGCTTGAACATTTAAACGATTTTGATTAGAAGATAAACGGAGTTCGCTTAAAGAAACTTACGAGATGTAAGAAATTGTATGAAACTCTTATGGTTATGGTTCCATCATACGAAATAAATTATCATTCGTATTAAACGTAATACTTAGGATAAAGTATCATACCGGAAAGGAGTACCGTTAAAATTATATTAAAAACTTCATACGTTAGTATAATTAGCTTAAACTTTTAAAAGAGTTTGAATAGAAGATATACGGAGTTCGCTTAAAGAAACTTACGAGATATAAGAAATTGTATGAAACTCTTATGGTTGTGGTTCCATCATACAAAATAAATTATTATTCGTAATCAACGAAATACTTAGGCTAAAGTATCATGCCGGAAAGGAGTACCGTTAAAACTATATTAAAAGCTTAATACGTTAGTATAAGTAGCTTAAACGTTTAAAAGAGTTTGATTAGAAGATAAACGGAGTTCGCTTAAAGAAACTTACGAGATATAAGAAATTGTATGAAACTCTTATGGGTGTGGTACCATCACACGAAATAAATTATTACTCGTAATAAACGAAATACTTAGGCTAAAGTATTATGCCGGAAAAGAGTACCGTTAAAAGTATAATATAAACTTCACACGTTATTATAATTAGCTTGAACATTTAAACGATTTTGATTAGAAGATAAACGGAGTTCGCTTAAAGAAACTTACGAGATGTAAGAAATTGTATGAAACTCTTATGGTTATGGTTCCATCATACGAAATAAATTACCATTCGTATTAAACGTAATACTTAGGATAAAGTATCATACCGGAAAGGTGTACCGTTAAAAGTATATTATAAACTTCATACGTTAGTATAATTAGCTTAAACTTTTAAAATAGTTTGATTAGAAGATAAATGGAGTTCATTTGAAGAAACTTAAGAGATATAAGAAATTGTTTAAAATTCTTATGGGTGTGGTACCATCATACAAAATAAATTAGTATTCGTAATAAACAAAATACCGAGGCTAAACTATCATGCCGGAAAGGAGTACCGTTAAAATTATATTATAAACTTCATTCGGTAGTATAATTTGCTTAAACCTTTCAACGAGTTTTATTATAGAAGATAAACGGAGTTCGTTTGAAGAAACTTACGAGATAGAAGAAATTGTATGAAACTGTTATGGTTGATGTTACATCATACGAAATAAATTATTATTCGTAATCAACAAAATACTTAGGCTAAAGTATCATGCCGGAAACGAGTACCGTTAAAACTATATTAAAAACTTCATACGTTATTATAATTAGCTTAAACTTTTAAACGAGTTTGATTAGAAGATAAACGGAGTTCGTTTAAAGAAACTTACGAGATATAAGAAATTGTATGAAACTCTTATGGTTATGGTTCCATCATACGAAATAAATTATTATTCGTAATCAACGAAATACTTAGGCTAAAGTATCATGCCGAAAAGGAGTACCGTTAAAATTATATTAAAAACTTCATACGTTAGTATAATTAGCTTGAACATTTAAACGATTTTGA
This sequence comes from Chamaenerion angustifolium, assembly GCA_946814005.1. Classification (NCBI taxonomy): domain Eukaryota; kingdom Viridiplantae; phylum Streptophyta; class Magnoliopsida; order Myrtales; family Onagraceae; genus Chamaenerion; species Chamaenerion angustifolium. The sequence continues at coordinate 16,032,559 of OX328274.1, forward strand.
TTAGAAGATAAACGGAGTTCGCTTAAAGAAACTTACGAGATGTAAGAAATTGTATGAAACTCTTATGGGTGTGGTTCAATCATACGAAATAAATTATTATTCGTAATCAACAAAATACTTAGGCTAAAGTATCATGCCGGAAAGGAGTACCGTTAAAAGTATATTAAAAACTTCATACATTAGTATAATTAGCTTAAACTTTTAAACGAGTTTGAATAGAAGATAAACGGAGTTCGCTTAAAGAAACTTACGAGATATAAGAAATTGTATGAAACTCTTATGGTTGTGGTTCCATCATACGAAATAAATTATTATTCGTAATCAACAAAATACTTAGGCTAAAGTATCATGCCGAAAAGGAGTACCGTTAAAACTATATTAAAAGCTTAATACGTTAGTATAAGTAGCTTAAACGTTTAAAAGAGTTTGATTAGAAGATAAACGGAGTTCGCTTAAAGAAACTTACGAGATATAAGAAATTGTATGAAACTCTTATGGGTGTGGTACCATCACACGAAATAAATTATTACTCGTAATAAACGAAATACTTAGGCTAAAGTATTATGCCGGAAAAGAGTACCGTTAAAAGTATAATATAAACTTCACACGTTATTATAATTAGCTTGAACATTTAAACGATTTTGATTAGAAGATAAACGGAGTTCGCTTAAAGAAACTTACGAGATGTAAGAAATTGTATGAAACTCTTATGGTTATGGTTCCATCATACGAAATAAATTATCATTCGTATTAAACGTAATACTTAGGATAAAGTATCATACCGGAAAGGTGTACCGTTAAAAGTATATTATAAACTTCATACGTTAGTATAATTAGCTTAAACTTTTAAAATAGTTTGATTAGAAGATAAATGGAGTTCATTTGAAGAAACTTAAGAGATATAAGAAATTGTTTAAAATTCTTATGGGTGTGGTACCATCATACAAAATAAATTAGTATTCGTAATAAACAAAATACCGAGGCTAAACTATCATGCCGGAAAGGAGTACCGTTAAAATTATATTATAAACTTCATTCGGTAGTATAATTTGCTTAAACCTTTCAACGAGTTTTATTATAGAAGATAAACGGAGTTCGTTTGAAGAAACTTACGAGATAGAAGAAATTGTATGAAACCGTTATGGTTGATGTTACATCATACGAAATAAATTATTATTTGTAATCAACAAAATACTTAGGCTAAAGTATAATGCCGGAAACGAGTACCGTTAAAACTATATTAAAAACTTCATACGTTATTATAATTAGCTTAAACTTTTAAACGAGTTTGATTAGAAGATAAACGGAGTTCGTTTAAAGAAACTTACGAGATATAAGAAATTGTATGAAACTCTTATGGTTATGGTTCCATCATACGAAATAAATTATTATTCGTAATCAACGAAATACTTAGGCTAAAGTATCATGCCGAAAAGGAGTACCGTTAAAATTATATTAAAAACTTCATACGTTAGTATAATTAGCTTGAACATTTAAACGATTTTGATTAGAAGATAAACGGAGTTCGCTTAAAGAAACTAACGAGATGTAAGAAATTGTATGAAACTCTTATGGGTGTGGTTCAATCATACGAAATAAATTATTATTCGTAATCAACGAAATACTTAGGCTAAAGTATCATGCCGGAAAGGAGTACCGTTAAAACTATATTAAAAACTTCATACGTTAGTATAATTAGCTTGAACATTTAAACGATTTTGATTAGAAGATAAACGGAGTTCGCTTAAAGAAACTTACGAGATATAAGAAATTGTATGAAACTCTTATGGGTGTGGTTCAATCATACGAAATAAATTATTATTCGTAATCAACAAAATACTTAGGCTAAAGTATCATGCCGGAAAGGAGTACCGTTAAAAGTATATTAAAAACTTCATACATTAGTATAATTAGCTTAAACTTTTAAACGAGTTTGAATAGAAGATAAACGGAGTTCGCTTAAAGAAACTTACGAGATATAAGAAATTGTATGAAACTCTTATGGTTGTGGTTCCATCATACGAAATAAATTATTATTCGTAATCAACAAAATACTTAGGCTAAAGTATCATGCCGAAAAGGAGTACCGTTAAAATTATATTAAAAACTTCATACGTTAGTATAATTAGCTTAAACTTTTAAACGAGTTTGAATAGAAGATAAACGGAGTTCGCTTAAAGAAACTTACGAGATATAAGAAATTGTATGAAACTCTTATGGTTGTGGTTCCATCATACAAAATAAATTATTATTCGTAATCAACGAAATACTTAGGCTAAAGTATCATGCCGGAAAGGAGTACCGTTAAAACTATATTAAAAGCTTAATACGTTAGTATAAGTAGCTTAAACGTTTAAAAGAGTTTGATTAGAAGATAAACGGAGTTCGCTTAAAGAAACTTACGAGATATAAGAAATTGTATGAAACTCTTATGGGTGTGGTACCATCACACGAAATAAATTATTACTCGTAATAAACGAAATACTTAGGCTAAAGTATTATGCCGGAAAAGAGTACCGTTAAAAGTATAATATAGACTTCACACGTTATTATAATTAGCTTGAACATTTAAACGATTTTGATTAGAAGATAAACGGAGTTCGCTTAAAGAAACTTACGAGATGTAAGAAATTGTATGAAACTCTTATGGTTATGGTTCCATCATACGAAATAAATTATCATTCGTATTAAACGTAATACTTAGGATAAAGTATCATACCGGAAAGGAGTACCGTTAAAATTATATTAAAAACTTCATACGTTAGTATAATTAGCTTAAACTTTTAAACGAGTTTGAATAGAAGATAAACGGAGTTCGTTTAAAGAAACTTACGAGATATAAGAAATTGTATGAAACTCTTATGGTTGTGGTTCCATTATACAAAATAAATTATTATTCGTAATCAACGAAATACTTAGGCTAAAGTATCATGCCGGAAAGGAGTACCGTTAAAACTATATTAAAAGCTTAATACGTTAGTATAAGTAGCTTAAACGTTTAAAAGAGTTTGATTAGAAGATAAACGGAGTTCGCTTAAAGAAACTTACGAGATATAAGAAATTGTATGAAACTCTTATGGGTGTGGTACCATCACACGAAATAAATTATTACTCGTAATAAATGAAATACTTAGGCTAAAGTATTATGCCGGAAAAGAGTACCGTTAAAAGTATAATATAGACTTCACACGTTATTATAATTAGCTTGAACATTTAAACGATTTTGATTAGAAGATAAACGGACTTCGCTTAAAGAAACTTACGAGATGTAAGAAATTGTATGAAACTCTTATGGTTATGGTTCCATCATACGAAATAAATTATCATTCGTATTAAACGTAATACTTAGGATAAAGTATCATACCGGAAAGGAGTACCGTTAAAATTATATTAAAAACTTCATACGTTAGTATAATTAGCTTAAACTTTTAAACGAGTTTGAATAGAAGATAAACGGAGTTCGCTTAAAGAAACTTACGAGATATAAGAAATTGTATGAAACTCTTATGGTTGTGGTTCCATCATACAAAATAAATTATTATTCGTAATCAACGAAATACTTAGGCTAAAGTATCATGCCGGAAAGGAGTACCGTTAAAACTATATTAAAAGCTTAATACGTTAGTATAAGTAGCTTAAACGTTTAAAAGAGTTTGATTAGAAGATAAACGGAGTTCGCTTAAAGAAACTTACGAGATATAAGAAATTGTATGAAACTCTTATGGGTGTGGTACCATCACACGAAATAAATTATTACTCGTAATAAACGAAATACTTAGGCTAAAGTATTATGCCGGAAAAGAGTACCGTTAAAAGTATAATATAAACTTCACACGTTATTATAATTAGCTTGAACATTTAAACGATTTTGATTAGAAGATAAACGGAGTTCGCTTAAAGAAACTTACGAGATGTAAGAAATTGTATGAAACTCTTATGGTTATGGTTCCATCATACGAAATAAATTATCATTCGTATTAAACGTAATACTTAGGATAAAGTATCATACCGGAAAGGTGTACCGTTAAAAGTATATTATAAACTTCATACGTTAGTATAATTAGCTTAAACTTTTAAAATAGTTTGATTAGAAGATAAATGGAGTTCATTTGAAGAAACTTAAGAGATATAAGAAATTGTTTAAAATTCTTATGGGTGTGGTACCATCATACAAAATAAATTAGTATTCGTAATAAACAAAATACCGAGGCTAAACTATCATGCCGGAAAGGAGTACCGTTAAAATTATATTAAAAACTTCATACGTTAGTATAATTAGCTTGAACATTTAAACGATTTTGATTAGAAGATAAACGGAGTTCGCTTAAAGAAACTTACGAGATGTAAGAATTTGTATGAAACTCTTATGGGTGTGGTTCAATCATACGAAATAAATTATTATTCGTAATCAACAAAATACTTAGGCTAAAGTATCATGCCGGAAAGGAGTACCGTTAAAAGTATATTAAAAACTTCATACATTAGTATAATTAGCTTAAACTTTTAAACGAGTTTGAATAGAAGATAAACGGAGTTCGCTTAAAGAAACTTACGAGATATAAGAAATTGTATGAAACTCTTATGGTTGTGGTTCCATCATACGAAATAAATTATTATTCGTAATCAACAAAATACTTAGGCTAAAGTATCATGCCGAAAAGGAGTACCGTTAAAATTATATTAAAAACTTCATACGTTAGTATAATTAGCTTAAACTTTTAAACGAGTTTGAATAGAAGATAAACGGAGTTCGCTTAAAGAAACTTACGAGATATAAGAAATTGTATGAAACTCTTATGGTTGTGGTTCCATCATACAAAATAAATTATTATTCGTAATCAACGAAATACTTAGGCTAAAGTATCATGCCGGAAAGGAGTACCGTTAAAACTATATTAAAAGCTTAATACGTTAGTATAAGTAGCTTAAACGTTTAAAAGAGTTTGATTAGAAGATAAACGGCGTTCGCTTAAAGAAACTTACGAGATATAAGAAATTGTATGAAACTCTTATGGGTGTGGTACCATCACACGAAATAAATTATTACTCGTAATAAACGAAATACTTAGGCTAAAGTATTATGCCGGAAAAGAGTACCGTTAAAAGTATAATATAGACTTCACACGTTATTATAATTAGCTTGAACATTTAAACGATTTTGATTAGAAGATAAACGGAGTTCGCTTAAAGAAACTTACGAGATGTAAGAAATTGTATGAAACTCTTATGGTTATGGTTCCATCATACGAAATAAATTATCATTCGTATTAAACGTAATACTTAGGATAAAGTATAATACCGGAAAGGAGTACCGTTAAAATTATATTAAAAACTTCATACGTTAGTATAATTAGCTTAAACTTTTAAACGAGTTTGAATAGAAGATAAACGGAGTTCGTTTAAAGAAACTTACGAGATATAAGAAATTGTATGAAACTCTTATGGTTGTGGTTCCATTATACAAAATAAATTATTATTCGTAATCAACGAAATACTTAGGCTAAAGTATCATGCCGGAAAGGAGTACCGTTAAAACTATATTAAAAGCTTAATACGTTAGTATAAGTAGCTTAAACGTTTAAAAGAGTTTGATTAGAAGATAAACGGAGTTCGCTTAAAGAAACTTACGAGATATAAGAAATTGTATGAAACTCTTATGGGTGTGGTACCATCACACGAAATAAATTATTACTCGTAATAAACGAAATACTTAGGCTAAAGTATTATGCCGGAAAAGAGTACCGTTAAAAGTATAATATAGACTTCACACGTTATTATAATTAGCTTGAACATTTAAACGATTTTGATTAGAAGATAAACGGACTTCGCTTAAAGAAACTTACGAGATGTAAGAAATTGTATGAAACTCTTATGGTTATGGTTCCATCATACGAAATAAATTATCATTCGTATTAAACGTAATACTTAGGATAAAGTATCATACCGGAAAGGAGTACCGTTAAAATTATATTAAAAACTTCATACGTTAGTATAATTAGCTTAAACTTTTAAACGAGTTTGAATAGAAGATAAACGGAGTTCGCTTAAAGAAACTTACGAGATATAAGAAATTGTATGAAACTCTTATGGTTGTGGTTCCATCATACAAAATAAATTATTATTCGTAATCAACGAAATACTTAGGCTAAAGTATCATGCCGGAAAGGAGTACCGTTAAAACTATATTAAAAGCTTAATACGTTAGTATAAGTAGCTTAAACGTTTAAAAGAGTTTGATTAGAAGATAAACGGAGTTCGCTTAAAGAAACTTACGAGATATAAGAAATTGTATGAAACTCTTATGGTTGTGGTTCCATCATACGAAATAAATTATTATTCGTAATCAACAAAATACTTAGGCTAAAGTATCATGCCGAAAAGGAGTACCGTTAAAATTATATTAAAAACTTCATACGTTAGTATAATTAGCTTAAACTTTTAAACGAGTTTGAATAGAAGATAAACGGAGTTCGCTTAAAGAAACTTACGAGATATAAGAAATTGTATGAAACTCTTATGGTTGTGGTTCCATCATACAAAATAAATTATTATTCGTAATCAACGAAATACTTAGGCTAAAGTATCATGCCGGAAAGGAGTACCGTTAAAACTATATTAAAAGCTTAATACGTTAGTATAAGTAGCTTAAACGTTTAAAAGAGTTTGATTAGAAGATAAACGGAGTTCGCTTAAAGAAACTTACGAGATATAAGAAATTGTATGAAACTCTTATGGGTGTGGTACCATCACACGAAATAAATTATTACTCGTAATAAACGAAATACTTAGGCTAAAGTATTATGCCGGAAAAGAGTACCGTTAAAAGTATAATATAGACTTCACACGTTATTATAATTAGCTTGAACATTTAAACGATTTTGATTAGAAGATAAACGGAGTTCGCTTAAAGAAACTTACGAGATGTAAGAAATTGTATGAAACTCTTATGGTTATGGTTCCATCATACGAAATAAATTATCATTCGTATTAAACGTAATACTTAGGATAAAGTATCATACCGGAAAGGAGTACCGTTAAAATTATATTAAAAACTTCATACGTTAGTATAATTAGCTTAAACTTTTAAACGAGTTTGAATAGAAGATAAACGGAGTTCGTTTAAAGAAACTTACGAGATATAAGAAATTGTATGAAACTCTTATGGTTGTGGTTCCATTATACAAAATAAATTATTATTCGTAATCAACGAAATACTTAGGCTAAAGTATCATGCCGGAAAGGAGTACCGTTAAAACTATATTAAAAGCTTAATACGTTAGTATAAGTAGCTTAAACGTTTAAAAGAGTTTGATTAGAAGATAAACGGAGTTCGCTTAAAGAAACTTACGAGATATAAGAAATTGTATGAAACTCTTATGGGTGTGGTACCATCACACGAAATAAATTATTACTCGTAATAAACGAAATACTTAGGCTAAAGTATTATGCCGGAAAAGAGTACCGTTAAAAGTATAATATAGACTTCACACGTTATTATAATTAGCTTGAACATTTAAACGATTTTGATTAGAAGATAAACGGACTTCGCTTAAAGAAACTTACGAGATGTAAGAAATTGTATGAAACTCTTATGGTTATGGTTCCATCATACGAAATAAATTATCATTCGTATTAAACGTAATACTTAGGATAAAGTATCATACCGGAAAGGAGTACCGTTAAAATTATATTAAAAACTTCATACGTTAGTATAATTAGCTTAAACTTTTAAACGAGTTTGAATAGAAGATAAACGGAGTTCGCTTAAAGAAACTTACGAGATATAAGAAATTGTATGAAACTCTTATGGTTGTGGTTCCATCATACAAAATAAATTATTATTCGTAATCAACGAAATACTTAGGCTAAAGTATCATGCCGGAAAGGAGTACCGTTAAAACTATATTAAAAGCTTAATACGTTAGTATAAGTAGCTTAAACGTTTAAAAGAGTTTGATTAGAAGATAAACGGAGTTCGCTTAAAGAAACTTACGAGATATAAGAAATTGTATGAAACTCTTATGGGTGTGGTACCATCACACGAAATAAATTATTACTCGTAATAAACGAAATACTTAGGCTAAAGTATTATGCCGGAAAAGAGTACCGTTAAAAGTATAATATAAACTTCACACGTTATTATAATTAGCTTGAACATTTAAACGATTTTGATTAGAAGATAAACGGAGTTCGCTTAAAGAAACTTACGAGATGTAAGAAATTGTATGAAACTCTTATGGTTATGGTTCCATCATACGAAATAAATTATCATTCGTATTAAACGTAATACTTAGGATAAAGTATCATACCGGAAAGGTGTACCGTTAAAAGTATATTATAAACTTCATACGTTAGTATAATTAGCTTAAACTTTTAAAATAGTTTGATTAGAAGATAAATGGAGTTCATTTGAAGAAACTTAAGAGATATAAGAAATTGTTTAAAATTCTTATGGGTGTGGTACCATCATACAAAATAAATTAGTATTCGTAATAAACAAAATACCGAGGCTAAACTATCATGCCGGAAAGGAGTACCGTTAAAATTATATTAAAAACTTCATACGTTAGTATAATTAGCTTGAACATTTAAACGATTTTGATTAGAAGATAAACGGAGTTCGCTTAAAGAAACTTACGAGATGTAAGAATTTGTATGAAACTCTTATGGGTGTGGTTCAATCATACGAAATAAATTATTATTCGTAATCAACAAAATACTTAGGCTAAAGTATCATGCCGGAAAGGAGTACCGTTAAAAGTATATTAAAAACTTCATACATTAGTATAATTAGCTTAAACGTTTAAACGAGTTTGAATAGAAGATAAACGGAGTTCGCTTAAAGAAACTTACGAGATATAAGAAATTGTATGAAACTCTTATGGTTGTGGTTCCATCATACGAAATAAATTATTATTCGTAATCAACAAAATACTTAGGCTAAAGTATCATGCCGAAAAGGAGTACCGTTAAAATTATATTAAAAACTTCATACGTTAGTATAATTAGCTTAAACTTTTAAACGAGTTTGAATAGAAGATAAACGGAGTTCGCTTAAAGAAACTTACGAGATATAAGAAATTGTATGAAACTCTTATGGTTGTGGTTCCATCATACAAAATAAATTATTATTCGTAATCAACGAAATACTTAGGCTAAAGTATCATGCCGGAAAGGAGTACCATTAAAACTATATTAAAAGCTTAATACGTTAGTATAAGTAGCTTAAACGTTTAAAAGAGTTTGATTAGAAGATAAACGGAGTTCGCTTAAAGAAACTTACGAGATATAAGAAATTGTATGAAACTCTTATGGGTGTGGTACCATCACACGAAATAAATTATTACTCGTAATAAACGAAATACTTAGGCTAAAGTATTATGCCGGAAAAGAGTACCGTTAAAAGTATAATATAGACTTCACACGTTATTATAATTAGCTTGAACATTTAAACGATTTTGATTAGAAGATAAACGGACTTCGCTTAAAGAAACTTACGAGATGTAAGAAATTGTATGAAACTCTTATGGTTATGGTTCCATCATACGAAATAAATTATCATTCGTATTAAACGTAATACTTAGGATAAAGTATCATACCGGAAAGGAGTACCGTTAAAATTATATTAAAAACTTCATACGTTAGTATAATTAGCTTAAACTTTTAAACGAGTTTGAATAGAAGATAAACGGAGTTCGTTTAAAGAAACTTACGAGATATAAGAAATTGTATGAAACTCTTATGGTTGTGGTTCCATTATACAAAATAAATTATTATTCGTAATCAACGAAATACTTAGGCTAAAGTATCATGCCGGAAAGGAGTACCGTTAAAACTATATTAAAAGCTTAATACGTTAGTATAAGTAGCTTAAACGTTTAAAAGAGTTTGATTAGAAGATAAACGGAGTTCGCTTAAAGAAACTTACGAGATATAAGAAATTGTATGAAACTCTTATGGGTGTGGTACCATCACACGAAATAAATTATTACTCGTAATAAACGAAATACTTAGGCTAAAGTATTATGCCGGAAAAGAGTACCGTTAAAAGTATAATATAAACTTCACACGTTATTATAATTAGCTTGAACATTTAAACGATTTTGATTAGAAGATAAACGGAGTTCGCTTAAAGAAACTTACGAGATGTAAGAAATTGTATGAAACTCTTATGGTTATGGTTCCATCATACGAAATAAATTATCATTCGTATTAAACGTAATACTTAGGATAAAGTATCATACCGGAAAGGAGTACCGTTAAAATTATATTAAAAACTTCATACGTTAGTATAATTAGCTTAAACTTTTAAACGAGTTTGAATAGAAGATAAACGGAGTTCGCTTAAAGAAACTTACGAGATATAAGAAATTGTATGAAACTCTTATGGTTGTGGTTCCATCATACAAAATAAATTATTATTCGTAATCAACGAAATACTTAGGCTAAAGTATCATGCCGGAAAGGAGTACCGTTAAAACTATATTAAAAGCTTAATACGTTAGTATAAGTAGCTTAAACGTTTAAAAGAGTTTGATTAGAAGATAAACGGAGTTCGCTTAAAGAAACTTACGAGATATAAGAAATTGTATGAAACTGTTATGGTTGATGTTACATCATACGAAATAAATTATTATTCGTAATCAACAAAATACTTAGGCTAAAGTATCATGCCGAAAAGGAGTACCGTTAAAATTATATTAAAAACTTCATACGTTAGTATAATTAGCTTAAACTTTTAAACGAGTTTGAATAGAAGATAAACGGAGTTCGCTTAAAGAAACTTACGAGATATAAGAAATTGTATGAAACTCTTATGGTTGTGGTTCCATCATACAAAATAAATTATTATTCGTAATCAACGAAATACTTAGGCTAAAGTATCATGCCGGAAAGGAGTACCGTTAAAACTATATTAAAAGCTTAATACGTTAGTATAAGTAGCTTAAACGTTTAAAAGAGTTTGATTAGAAGATAAACGGAGTTCGCTTAAAGAAACTTACGAGATATAAGAAATTGTATGAAACTCTTATGGGTGTGGTACCATCACACGAAATAAATTATTACTCGTAATAAACGAAATACTTAGGCTAAAGTATTATGCCGGAAAAGAGTACCGTTAAAAGTATAATATAGACTTCACACGTTATTATAATTAGCTTGAACATTTAAACGATTTTGATTAGAAGATAAACGGAGTTCGCTTAAAGAAACTTACGAGATGTAAGAAATTGTATGAAACTCTTATGGTTATGGTTCCATCATACGAAATAAATTATCATTCGTATTAAACGTAATACTTAGGATAAAGTATCATACCGGAAAGGAGTACCGTTAAAATTATATTAAAAACTTCATACGTTAGTATAATTAGCTTAAACTTTTAAACGAGTTTGAATAGAAGATAAACGGAGTTCGTTTAAAGAAACTTACGAGATATAAGAAATTGTATGAAACTCTTATGGTTGTGGTTCCATTATACAAAATAAATTATTATTCGTAATCAACGAAATACTTAGGCTAAAGTATCATGCCGGAAAGGAGTACCGTTAAAACTATATTAAAAGCTTAATACGTTAGTATAAGTAGCTTAAACGTTTAAAAGAGTTTGATTAGAAGATAAACGGAGTTCGCTTAAAGAAACTTACGAGATATAAGAAATTGTATGAAACTCTTATGGGTGTGGTACCATCACACGAAATAAATTATTACTCGTAATAAACGAAATACTTAGGCTAAAGTATTATGCCGGAAAAGAGTACCGTTAAAAGTATAATATAGACTTCACACGTTATTATAATTAGCTTGAACATTTAAACGATTTTGATTAGAAGATAAACGGACTTCGCTTAAAGAAACTTACGAGATGTAAGAAATTGTATGAAACTCTTATGGTTATGGTTCCATCATACGAAATAAATTATCATTCGTATTAAACGTAATACTTAGGATAAAGTATCATACCGGAAAGGAGTACCGTTAAAATTATATTAAAAACTTCATACGTTAGTATAATTAGCTTAAACTTTTAAACGAGTTTGAATAGAAGATAAACGGAGTTCGCTTAAAGAAACTTACGAGATATAAGAAATTGTATGAAACTCTTATGGTTGTGGTTCCATCATACAAAATAAATTATTATTCGTAATCAACGAAATACTTAGGCTAAAGTATCATGCCGGAAAGGAGTACCGTTAAAACTATATTAAAAGCTTAATACGTTAGTATAAGTAGCTTAAACGTTTAAAAGAGTTTGATTAGAAGATAAACGGAGTTCGCTTAAAGAAACTTACGAGATATAAGAAATTGTATGAAACTCTTATGGGTGTGGTACCATCACACGAAATAAATTATTACTCGTAATAAACGAAATACTTAGGCTAAAGTATTATGCCGGAAAAGAGTACCGTTAAAAGTATAATATAAACTTCACACGTTATTATAATTAGCTTGAACATTTAAACGATTTTGATTAGAAGATAAACGGAGTTCGCTTAAAGAAACTTACGAGATGTAAGAAATTGTATGAAACTCTTATGGTTATGGTTCCATCATACGAAATAAATTATCATTCGTATTAAACGTAATACTTAGGATAAAGTATCATACCGGAAAGGTGTACCGTTAAAAGTATATTATAAACTTCATACGTTAGTATAATTAGCTTAAACTTTTAAAATAGTTTGATTAGAAGATAAATGGAGTTCATTTGAAGAAACTTAAGAGATATAAGAAATTGTTTAAAATTCTTATGGGTGTGGTACCATCATACAAAATAAATTAGTATTCGTAATAAACAAAATACCGAGGCTAAACTATCATGCCGGAAAGGAGTACCGTTAAAATTATATTAAAAACTTCATACGTTAGTATAATTAGCTTGAACATTTAAACGATTTTGATTAGAAGATAAACGGAGTTCGCTTAAAGAAACTTACGAGATGTAAGAATTTGTATGAAACTCTTATGGGTGTGGTTCAATCATACGAAATAAATTATTATTCGTAATCAACAAAATACTTAGGCTAAAGTATCATGCCTGAAAGGAGTACCGTTAAAAGTATATTAAAAACTTCATACATTAGTATAATTAGCTTAAACGTTTAAACGAGTTTGAATAGAAGATAAACGGAGTTCGCTTAAAGAAACTTACGAGATATAAGAAATTGTATGAAACTCTTATGGTTGTGGTTCCATCATACGAAATAAATTATTATTCGTAATCAACAAAATACTTAGGCTAAAGTATCATGCCGAAAAGGAGTACCGTTAAAATTATATTAAAAACTTCATACGTTAGTATAATTAGCTTAAACTTTTAAACGAGTTTGAATAGAAGATAAACGGAGTTCGCTTAAAGAAACTTACGAGATATAAGAAATTGTATGAAACTCTTATGGTTGTGGTTCCATCATACAAAATAAATTATTATTCGTAATCAACGAAATACTTAGGCTAAAGTATCATGCCGGAAAGGAGTACCATTAAAACTATATTAAAAGCTTAATACGTTAGTATAAGTAGCTTAAACGTTTAAAAGAGTTTGATTAGAAGATAAACGGAGTTCGCTTAAAGAAACTTACGAGATATAAGAAATTGTATGAAACTCTTATGGGTGTGGTACCATCACACGAAATAAATTATTACTCGTAATAAACGAAATACTTAGGCTAAAGTATTATGCCGGAAAAGAGTACCGTTAAAAGTATAATATAGACTTCACACGTTATTATAATTAGCTTGAACATTTAAACGATTTTGATTAGAAGATAAACGGAGTTCGCTTAAAGAAACTTACGAGATGTAAGAAATTGTATGAAACTCTTATGGTTATGGTTCCATCATACGAAATAAATTATCATTCGTATTAAACGTAATACTTAGGATAAAGTATCATACCGGAAAGGAGTACCGTTAAAATTATATTAAAAACTTCATACGTTAGTATAATTAGCTTAAACTTTTAAACGAGTTTGAATAGAAGATAAACGGAGTTCGTTTAAAGAAACTTACGAGATATAAGAAATTGTATGAAACTCTTATGGTTGTGGTTCCATTATACAAAATAAATTATTATTCGTAATCAACGAAATACTTAGGCTAAAGTATCATGCCGGAAAGGAGTACCGTTAAAACTATATTAAAAGCTTAATACGTTAGTATAAGTAGCTTAAACGTTTAAAAGAGTTTGATTAGAAGATAAACGGAGTTCGCTTAAAGAAACTTACGAGATATAAGAAATTGTATGAAACTCTTATGGGTGTGGTACCATCACACGAAATAAATTATTACTCGTAATAAACGAAATACTTAGGCTAAAGTATTATGCCGGAAAAGAGTACCGTTAAAAGTATAATATAGACTTCACACGTTATTATAATTAGCTTGAACATTTAAACGATTTTGATTAGAAGATAAACGGACTTCGCTTAAAGAAACTTACGAGATGTAAGAAATTGTATGAAACTCTTATGGTTATGGTTCCATCATACGAAATAAATTATCATTCGTATTAAACGTAATACTTAGGATAAAGTATCATACCGGAAAGGAGTACCGTTAAAATTATATTAAAAACTTCATACGTTAGTATAATTAGCTTAAACTTTTAAACGAGTTTGAATAGAAGATAAACGGAGTTCGCTTAAAGAAACTTACGAGATATAAGAAATTGTATGAAACTCTTATGGTTGTGGTTCCATCATACAAAATAAATTATTATTCGTAATCAACGAAATACTTAGGCTAAAGTATCATGCCGGAAAGGAGTACCGTTAAAACTATATTAAAAGCTTAATACGTTAGTATAAGTAGCTTAAACGTTTAAAAGAGTTTGATTAGAAGATAAACGGAGTTCGCTTAAAGAAACTTACGAGATATAAGAAATTGTATGAAACTCTTATGGTTGTGGTTCCATCATACGAAATAAATTATTATTCGTAATCAACAAAATACTTAGGCTAAAGTATCATGCCGAAAAGGAGTACCGTTAAAATTATATTAAAAACTTCATACGTTAGTATAATTAGCTTAAACTTTTAAACGAGTTTGAATAGAAGATAAACGGAGTTCGCTTAAAGAAACTTACGAGATATAAGAAATTGTATGAAACTCTTATGGTTGTGGTTCCATCATACAAAATAAATTATTATTCGTAATCAACGAAATACTTAGGCTAAAGTATCATGCCGGAAAGGAGTACCGTTAAAACTATATTAAAAGCTTAATACGTTAGTATAAGTAGCTTAAACGTTTAAAAGAGTTTGATTAGAAGATAAACGGAGTTCGCTTAAAGAAACTTACGAGATATAAGAAATTGTATGAAACTCTTATGGGTGTGGTACCATCACACGAAATAAATTATTACTCGTAATAAACGAAATACTTAGGCTAAAGTATTATGCCGGAAAAGAGTACCGTTAAAAGTATAATATAGACTTCACACGTTATTATAATTAGCTTGAACATTTAAACGATTTTGATTAGAAGATAAACGGACTTCGCTTAAAGAAACTTACGAGATGTAAGAAATTGTATGAAACTCTTATGGTTATGGTTCCATCATACGAAATAAATTATCATTCGTATTAAACGTAATAATTAGGATAAAGTATCATACCGGAAAGGAGTACCGTTAAAATTATATTAAAAACTTCATACGTTAGTATAATTAGCTTAAACTTTTAAACGAGTTTGAATAGAAGATAAACGGAGTTCGTTTAAAGAAACTTACGAGATATAAGAAATTGTATGAAACTCTTATGGTTGTGGTTCCATTATACAAAATAAATTATTATTCGTAATCAACGAAATACTTAGGCTAAAGTATCATGCCGGAAAGGAGTACCGTTAAAACTATATTAAAAGCTTAATACGTTAGTATAAGTAGCTTAAACGTTTAAAAGAGTTTGATTAGAAGATAAACGGAGTTCGCTTAAAGAAACTTACGAGATATAAGAAATTGTATGAAACTCTTATGGGTGTGGTACCATCACACGAAATAAATTATTACTCGTAATAAACGAAATACTTAGGCTAAAGTATTATGCCGGAAAAGAGTACCGTTAAAAGTATAATATAGACTTCACACGTTATTATAATTAGCTTGAACATTTAAACGATTTTGATTAGAAGATAAACGGACTTCGCTTAAAGAAACTTACGAGATGTAAGAAATTGTATGAAACTCTTATGGTTATGGTTCCATCATACGAAATAAATTATCATTCGTATTAAACGTAATACTTAGGATAAAGTATCATACCGGAAAGGAGTACCGTTAAAATTATATTAAAAACTTCATACGTTAGTATAATTAGCTTAAACTTTTAAACGAGTTTGAATAGAAGATAAACGGAGTTCGCTTAAAGAAACTTACGAGATATAAGAAATTGTATGAAACTCTTATGGTTGTGGTTCCATCATACAAAATAAATTATTATTCGTAATCAACGAAATACTTAGGCTAAAGTATCATGCCGGAAAGGAGTACCGTTAAAACTATATTAAAAGCTTAATACGTTAGTATAAGTAGCTTAAACGTTTAAAAGAGTTTGATTAGAAGATAAACGGAGTTCGCTTAAAGAAACTTACGAGATATAAGAAATTGTATGAAACTCTTATGGGTGTGGTACCATCACACGAAATAAATTATTACTCGTAATAAACGAAATACTTAGGCTAAAGTATTATGCCGGAAAAGAGTACCGTTAAAAGTATAATATAAACTTCACACGTTATTATAATTAGCTTGAACATTTAAACGATTTTGATTAGAAGATAAACGGAGTTCGCTTAAAGAAACTTACGAGATGTAAGAAATTGTATGAAACTCTTATGGTTATGGTTCCATCATACGAAATAAATTATCATTCGTATTAAACGTAATACTTAGGATAAAGTATCATACCGGAAAGGTGTACCGTTAAAAGTATATTATAAACTTCATACGTTAGTATAATTAGCTTAAACTTTTAAAATAGTTTGATTAGAAGATAAATGGAGTTCATTTGAAGAAACTTAAGAGATATAAGAAATTGTTTAAAATTCTTATGGGTGTGGTACCATCATACAAAATAAATTAGTATTCGTAATAAACAAAATACCGAGGCTAAACTATCATGCCGGAAAGGAGTACCGTTAAAATTATATTATAAACTTCATTCGGTAGTATAATTTGCTTAAACCTTTCAACGAGTTTTATTATAGAAGATAAACGGAGTTCGTTTGAAGAAACTTACGAGATAGAAGAAATTGTATGAAACCGTTATGGTTGATGTTACATCATACGAAATAAATTATTATTTGTAATCAACAAAATACTTAGGCTAAAGTATAATGCCGGAAACGAGTACCGTTAAAACTATATTAAAAACTTCATACGTTATTATAATTAGCTTAAACTTTTAAACGAGTTTGATTAGAAGATAAACGGAGTTCGTTTAAAGAAACTTACGAGATATAAGAAATTGTATGAAACTCTTATGGTTATGGTTCCATCATACGAAATAAATTATTATTCGTAATCAACGAAATACTTAGGCTAAAGTATCATGCCGGAAAGGAGTACCGTTAAAACTATATTAAAAGCTTAATACGTTAGTATAAGTAGCTTAAACGTTTAAAAGAGTTTGATTAGAAGATAAACGGAGTTCGCTTAAAGAAACTTACGAGATATAAGAAATTGTATGAAACTCTTATGGTTGTGGTTCCATCATACGAAATAAATTATTATTCGTAATCAACAAAATACTTAGGCTAAAGTATCATGCCGAAAAGGAGTACCGTTAAAATTATATTAAAAACTTCATACGTTAGTATAATTAGCTTAAACTTTTAAACGAGTTTGAATAGAAGATAAACGGAGTTCGCTTAAAGAAACTTACGAGATATAAGAAATTGTATGAAACTCTTATGGTTGTGGTTCCATCATACAAAATAAATTATTATTCGTAATCAACGAAATACTTAGGCTAAAGTATCATGCCGGAAAGGAGTACCGTTAAAACTATATTAAAAGCTTAATACGTTAGTATAAGTAGCTTAAACGTTTAAAAGAGTTTGATTAGAAGATAAACGGAGTTCGCTTAAAGAAACTTACGAGATATAAGAAATTGTATGAAACTCTTATGGGTGTGGTACCATCACACGAAATAAATTATTACTCGTAATAAACGAAATACTTAGGCTAAAGTATTATGCCGGAAAAGAGTACCGTTAAAAGTATAATATAGACTTCACACGTTATTATAATTAGCTTGAACATTTAAACGATTTTGATTAGAAGATAAACGGAGTTCGCTTAAAGAAACTTACGAGATGTAAGAAATTGTATGAAACTCTTATGGTTATGGTTCCATCATACGAAATAAATTATCATTCGTATTAAACGTAATACTTAGGATAAAGTATCATACCGGAAAGGAGTACCGTTAAAATTATATTAAAAACTTCATACGTTAGTATAATTAGCTTAAACTTTTAAACGAGTTTGAATAGAAGATAAACGGAGTTCGTTTAAAGAAACTTACGAGATATAAGAAATTGTATGAAACTCTTATGGTTGTGGTTCCATTATACAAAATAAATTATTATTCGTAATCAACGAAATACTTAGGCTAAAGTATCATGCCGGAAAGGAGTACCGTTAAAACTATATTAAAAGCTTAATACGTTAGTATAAGTAGCTTAAACGTTTAAAAGAGTTTGATTAGAAGATAAACGGAGTTCGCTTAAAGAAACTTACGAGATATAAGAAATTGTATGAAACTCTTATGGGTGTGGTACCATCACACGAAATAAATTATTACTCGTAATAAACGAAATACTTAGGCTAAAGTATTATGCCGGAAAAGAGTACCGTTAAAAGTATAATATAGACTTCACACGTTATTATAATTAGCTTGAACATTTAAACGATTTTGATTAGAAGATAAACGGACTTCGCTTAAAGAAACTTACGAGATGTAAGAAATTGTATGAAACTCTTATGGTTATGGTTCCATCATACGAAATAAATTATCATTCGTATTAAACGTAATACTTAGGATAAAGTATCATACCGGAAAGGAGTACCGTTAAAATTATATTAAAAACTTCATACGTTAGTATAATTAGCTTAAACTTTTAAACGAGTTTGAATAGAAGATAAACGGAGTTCGCTTAAAGAAACTTACGAGATATAAGAAATTGTATGAAACTCTTATGGTTGTGGTTCCATCATACAAAATAAATTATTATTCGTAATCAACGAAATACTTAGGCTAAAGTATCATGCCGGAAAGGAGTACCGTTAAAACTATATTAAAAGCTTAATACGTTAGTATAAGTAGCTTAAACGTTTAAAAGAGTTTGATTAGAAGATAAACGGAGTTCGCTTAAAGAAACTTACGAGATATAAGAAATTGTATGAAACTCTTATGGGTGTGGTACCATCACACGAAATAAATTATTACTCGTAATAAACGAAATACTTAGGCTAAAGTATTATGCCGGAAAAGAGTACCGTTAAAAGTATAATATAAACTTCACACGTTATTATAATTAGCTTGAACATTTAAACGATTTTGATTAGAAGATAAACGGAGTTCGCTTAAAGAAACTTACGAGATGTAAGAAATTGTATGAAACTCTTATGGTTATGGTTCCATCATACGAAATAAATTATCATTCGTATTAAACGTAATACTTAGGATAAAGTATCATACCGGAAAGGTGTACCGTTAAAAGTATATTATAAACTTCATACGTTAGTATAATTAGCTTAAACTTTTAAAATAGTTTGATTAGAAGATAAATGGAGTTCATTTGAAGAAACTTAAGAGATATAAGAAATTGTTTAAAATTCTTATGGGTGTGGTACCATCATACAAAATAAATTAGTATTCGTAATAAACAAAATACCGAGGCTAAACTATCATGCCGGAAAGGAGTACCGTTAAAATTATATTATAAACTTCATTCGGTAGTATAATTTGCTTAAACCTTTCAACGAGTTTTATTATAGAAGATAAACGGAGTTCGTTTGAAGAAACTTACGAGATAGAAGAAATTGTATGAAACCGTTATGGTTGATGTTACATCATACGAAATAAATTATTATTTGTAATCAACAAAATACTTAGGCTAAAGTATAATGCCGGAAACGAGTACCGTTAAAACTATATTAAAAACTTCATACGTTATTATAATTAGCTTAAACTTTTAAACGAGTTTGATTAGAAGATAAACGGAGTTCGTTTAAAGAAACTTACGAGATATAAGAAATTGTATGAAACTCTTATGGTTATGGTTCCATCATACGAAATAAATTATTATTCGTAATCAACGAAATACTTAGGCTAAAGTATCATGCCGAAAAGGAGTACCGTTAAAATTATATTAAAAACTTCATACGTTAGTATAATTAGCTTGAACATTTAAACGATTTTGATTAGAAGATAAACGGAGTTCGCTTAAAGAAACTAACGAGATGTAAGAAATTGTATGAAACTCTTATGGGTGTGGTTCAATCATACGAAATAAATTATTATTCGTAATCAACGAAATACTTAGGCTAAAGTATCATGCCGGAAAGGAGTACCGTTAAAACTATATTAAAAACTTCATACGTTAGTATAATTAGCTTGAACATTTAAACGATTTTGATTAGAAGATAAACGGAGTTCGCTTAAAGAAACTTACGTGATGTAAGAAATTGTATGAAACTCTTATGGGTGTGGTTCAATCATACGAAATAAATTATTATTCGTAATCAACAAAATACTTAGGCTAAAGTATCATGCCGGAAAGGAGTACCGTTAAAAGTATATTAAAAACTTCATACATTAGTATAATTAGCTTAAACTTTTAAACGAGTTTGAATAGAAGATAAACGGAGTTCGCTTAAAGAAACTTACGAGATGTAAGAAATTGTATGAAACTCTTATGGGTGTGGTTCAATCATACGAAATAAATTATTATTCGTAATCAACAAAATACTTAGGCTAAAGTATCATGCCGAAAAGGAGTACCGTTAAAATTATATTAAAAACTTCATACGTTAGTATAATTAGCTTAAACGTTTAAAAGAGTTTGATTAGAAGATAAACGGAGTTCGATTAAAGAAACTTACGAGATATAAGAAATTGTATGAAACTCTTATGGGTGTGGTAACATCACACGAAATAAATTATTATTTGTAATCAACAAAATACTTAGGCTAAAGTATAATGCCGGAAACGAGTACCGTTAAAACTATATTAAAAACTTCATACGTTATTATAATTAGCTTAAACTTTTAAACGAGTTTGATTAGAAGATAAACGGAGTTCGCTTAAAGAAACTTACGAGATATAAGAAATTGTATGAAACTCTTATGGTTGTGGTTCCATCATACAAAATAAATTATTATTCGTAATCAACGAAATACTTAGGCTAAAGTATCATGCCGGAAAGGAGTACCGTTAAAACTATATTAAAAGCTTAATACGTTAGTATAAGTAGCTTAAACGTTTAAAAGAGTTTGATTAGAAGATAAACGGAGTTCGCTTAAAGAAACTTACGAGATATAAGAAATTGTATGAAACTCTTATGGGTGTGGTACCATCACACGAAATAAATTATTACTCGTAATAAACGAAATACTTAGGCTAAAGTATTATGCCGGAAAAGAGTACCGTTAAAAGTATAATATAGACTTCACACGTTATTATAATTAGCTTGAACATTTAAACGATTTTGATTAGAAGATAAACGGAGTTCGCTTAAAGAAACTTACGAGATGTAAGAAATTGTATGAAACTCTTATGGTTATGGTTCCATCATACGAAATAAATTATCATTCGTATTAAACGTAATACTTAGGATAAAGTATCATACCGGAAAGGAGTACCGTTAAAATTATATTAAAAACTTCATACGTTAGTATAATTAGCTTAAACTTTTAAACGAGTTTGAATAGAAGATAAACGGAGTTCGCTTAAAGAAACTTACGAGATATAAGAAATTGTATGAAACTCTTATGGTTGTGGTTCCATCATACAAAATAAATTATTATTCGTAATCAACGAAATACTTAGGCTAAAGTATCATGCCGGAAAGGAGTACCGTTAAAACTATATTAAAAGCTTAATACGTTAGTATAAGTAGCTTAAACGTTTAAAAGAGTTTGATTAGAAGATAAACGGAGTTCGCTTAAAGAAACTTACGAGATATAAGAAATTGTATGAAACTCTTATGGGTGTGGTACCATCACACGAAATAAATTATTACTCGTAATAAACGAAATACTTAGGCTAAAGTATTATGCCGGAAAAGAGTACCGTTAAAAGTATAATATAAACTTCACACGTTATTATAATTAGCTTGAACATTTAAACGATTTTGATTAGAAGATAAACGGAGTTCGCTTAAAGAAACTTACGAGATGTAAGAAATTGTATGAAACTCTTATGGTTATGGTTCCATCATACGAAATAAATTATCATTCGTATTAAACGTAATACTTAGGATAAAGTATCATACCGGAAAGGTGTACCGTTAAAAGTATATTATAAACTTCATACGTTAGTATAATTAGCTTAAACTTTTAAAATAGTTTGATTAGAAGATAAATGGAGTTCATTTGAAGAAACTTAAGAGATATAAGAAATTGTTTAAAATTCTTATGGGTGTGGTACCATCATACAAAATAAATTAGTATTCGTAATAAACAAAATACCGAGGCTAAACTATCATGCCGGAAAGGAGTACCGTTAAAATTATATTATAAACTTCATTCGGTAGTATAATTTGCTTAAACCTTTCAACGAGTTTTATTATAGAAGATAAACGGAGTTCGTTTGAAGAAACTTACGAGATAGAAGAAATTGTATGAAACCGTTATGGTTGATGTTACATCATACGAAATAAATTATTATTTGTAATCAACAAAATACTTAGGCTAAAGTATAATGCCGGAAACGAGTACCGTTAAAACTATATTAAAAACTTCATACGTTATTATAATTAGCTTAAACTTTTAAACGAGTTTGATTAGAAGATAAACGGAGTTCGTTTAAAGAAACTTACGAGATATAAGAAATTGTATGAAACTCTTATGGTTATGGTTCCATCATACGAAATAAATTATTATTCGTAATCAACGAAATACTTAGGCTAAAGTATCATGCCGAAAAGGAGTACCGTTAAAATTATATTAAAAACTTCATAAGTTAGTATAATTAGCTTGAACATTTAAACGATTTTGATTAGAAGATAAACGGAGTTCGCTTAAAGAAACTAACGAGATGTAAGAAATTGTATGAAACTCTTATGGGTGTGGTTCAATCATACGAAATAAATTATTATTCGTAATCAACGAAATACTTAGGCTAAAGTATCATGCCGGAAAGGAGTACCGTTAAAACTATATTAAAAACTTCATACGTTAGTATAATTAGCTTGAACATTTAAACGATTTTGATTAGAAGATAAACGGAGTTCGCTTAAAGAAACTTACGAGATGTAAGAAATTGTATGAAACTCTTATGGGTGTGGTTCAATCATACGAAATAAATTATTATTCGTAATCAACAAAATACTTAGGCTAAAGTATCATGCCGGAAAGTAGTACCGTTAAAAGTATATTAAAAACTTCATACATTAGTATAATTAGCTTAAACTTTTAAACGAGTTTGAATAGAAGATAAACGGAGTTCGCTTAAAGAAACTTACGAGATATAAGAAATTGTATGAAACTCTTATGGTTGTGGTTCCATCATACGAAATAAATTATTATTCGTAATCAACAAAATACTTAGGCTAAAGTATCATGCCGAAAAGGAATACCGTTAAAATTATATTAAAAACTTCATACGTTAGTATAATTAGCTTAAACGTTTAAAAGAGTTTGATTAGAAGATAAACGGAGTTCGATTAAAGAAACTTACGAGATATAAGTAATTGTATGAAACTCTTATGGGTGTGGTAACATCACACGAAATAAATTATTACTCGTAATAAACGAAATACTTAGGCTAAAGTATTATGCCGGAAAAGAGTACCGTTAAAAGTATAATATAGACTTCACACGTTATTATAATTAGCTTGAACATTTAAACGATTTTGATTAGAAGATAAACGGAGTTTGCTTAAAGAAACTTACGAGATGTAAGAAATTGTATGAAACTCTTATGGTTATGGTTCCATCATACGAAATAAATTATCATTCGTATTAAACGTAATACTTAGGATAAAGTATCATACCGGAAAGGAGTACCGTTAAAATTATATTAAAAACTTCATACGTTAGTATAATTAGCTTAAACTTTTAAACGAGTTTGAATATAAGATAAACGGAGTTCGTTTAAAGAAACTTACGAGATATAAGAAATTGTATGAAACTCTTATGGTTGTGGTTCCATTATACAAAATAAATTATTATTCGTAATCAACGAAATACTTAGGCTAAAGTATCATGCCGGAAAGGAGTACCGTTAAAACTATATTAAAAGCTTAATACGTTAGTATAAGTAGCTTAAACGTTTAAAAGAGTTTGATTAGAAGATAAACGGAGTTCGCTTAAAGAAACTTACGAGATATAAGAAATTGTATGAAACTCTTATGGGTGTGGTACCATCACACGAAATAAATTATTACTCGTAATAAACGAAATACTTAGGCTAAAGTATTATGCCGGAAAAGAGTACCGTTAAAAGTATAATATAGACTTCACACGTTATTATAATTAGCTTGAACATTTAAACGATTTTGATTAGAAGATAAACGGAGTTCGCTTAAAGAAACTTACGAGATGTAAGAAATTGTATGAAACTCTTATGGTTATGGTTCCATCATACGAAATAAATTATCATTCGTATTAAACGTAATACTTAGGATAAAGTATCATACCGGAAAGGAGTACCGTTAAAATTATATTAAAAACTTCATACGTTAGTATAATTAGCTTAAACTTTTAAACGAGTTTGAATAGAAGATAAACGGAGTTCGCTTAAAGAAACTTACGAGATATAAGAAATTGTATGAAACTCTTATGGTTGTGGTTCCATCATACAAAATAAATTATTATTCGTAATCAACGAAATACTTAGGCTAAAGTATCATGCCGGAAAGGAGTACCGTTAAAACTATATTAAAAGTTTAATACGTTAGTATAAGTAGCTTAAACGTTTAAAAGAGTTTGATTAGAAGATAAACGGAGTTCGCTTAAAGAAACTTACGAGATATAAGAAATTGTATGAAACTCTTATGGGTGTGGTACCATCACACGAAATAAATTATTACTCGTAATAAACGAAATACTTAGGCTAAAGTATTATGCCGGAAAAGAGTACCGTTAAAAGTATAATATAAACTTCACACGTTATTATAATTAGCTTGAACATTTAAACGATTTTGATTAGAAGATAAACGGAGTTCGCTTAAAGAAACTTACGAGATGTAAGAAATTGTATGAAACTCTTATGGTTATGGTTCCATCATACGAAGTAAATTATCATTCGTATTAAACGTAATACTTAGGATAAAGTATCATACCGGAAAGGTGTACCGTTAAAAGTATATTATAAACTTCATACGTTAGTATAATTAGCTTAAACTTTTAAAATAGTTTGATTAGAAGATAAATGGAGTTCATTTGAAGAAACTTAAGAAATTGTTTAAAATTCTTATGGGTGTGGTACCATCATACAAAATAAATTAGTATTCGTAATAAACAAAATACCGAGGCTAAACTATCATGCCGGAAAGGAGTACCGTTAAAATTATATTATAAACTTCATTCGGTAGTATAATTTGCTTAAACCTTTCAACGAGTTTTATTATAGAAGATAAACGGAGTTCGTTTGAAGAAACTTACGAGATAGAAGAAATTGTATGAAACCGTTATGGTTGATGTTACATCATACGAAATAAATTATTATTTGTAATCAACAAAATACTTAGGCTAAAGTATAATGCCGGAAACGAGTACCGTTAAAACTATATTAAAAACTTCATACGTTATTATAATTAGCTTAAACTTTTAAACGAGTTTGATTAGAAGATAAACGGAGTTCGTTTAAAGAAACTTACGAGATATAAGAAATTGTATGAAACTCTTATGGTTATGGTTCCATCATACGAAATAAATTATTATTCGTAATCAACGAAATACTTAGGCTAAAGTATCATGCCGGAAAGGAGTACCGTTAAAACTATATTAAAAACTTCATACGTTAGTATAATTAGCTTAAACATTTAAACGATTTTGATTAGAAGATAAACGGAGTTCGCTTAAAGAAACTTACGAGATGTAAGAAATTGTATGAAACTCTTATGGGTGTGGTTCAATCATACGAAATAAATTATTATTCGTAATCAACAAAATACTTAGGCTAAAGTATCATGCCGGAAAGGAGTACCGT
This sequence comes from Chamaenerion angustifolium, assembly GCA_946814005.1. Lineage (NCBI taxonomy): Eukaryota > Viridiplantae > Streptophyta > Magnoliopsida > Myrtales > Onagraceae > Chamaenerion > Chamaenerion angustifolium. The sequence continues at coordinate 16,058,943 of OX328274.1, forward strand.
TAAAAGTATATTAAAAACTTCATACATTAGTATAATTAGCTTAAACTTTTAAACGAGTTTGAATAGAAGATAAACGGAGTTCGCTTAAAGAAACTTACGAGATATAAGAAATTGTATGAAACTCTTATGGTTGTGGTTCCATCATACGAAATAAATTATTATTCGTAATCAACAAAATACTTAGGCTAAAGTATCATGCCGAAAAGGAGTACCGTTAAAATTATATTAAAAACTTCATACGTTAGTATAATTAGCTTAAACTTTTAAACGAGTTTGAATAGAAGATAAACGGAGTTCGCTTAAAGAAACTTACGAGATATAAGAAATTGTATGAAACTCTTATGGTTGTGGTTCCATCATACAAAATAAATTATTATTCGTAATCAACGAAATACTTAGGCTAAAGTATCATGCCGGAAAGGAGTACCGTTAAAACTATATTAAAAGCTTAATACGTTAGTATAAGTAGCTTAAACGTTTAAAAGAGTTTGATTAGAAGATAAACGGAGTTCGCTTAAAGAAACTTACGAGATATAAGAAATTGTATGAAACTCTTATGGGTGTGGTAACATCACACGAAATAAATTATTACTCGTAATAAACGAAATACTTAGGCTAAAGTATTATGCCGGAAAAGAGTACCGTTAAAAGTATAATATAGACTTCACACGTTATTATAATTAGCTTGAACATTTAAACGATTTTGATTAGAAGATAAACGGAGTTCGCTTAAAGAAACTTACGAGATGTAAGAAATTGTATGAAACTCTTATGGTTATGGTTCCATCATACGAAATAAATTATCATTCGTATTAAACGTAATACTTAGGATAAAGTATCATACCGGAAAGGAGTACCGTTAAAATTATATTAAAAACTTCATACGTTAGTATAATTAGCTTAAACTTTTAAACGAGTTTGAATAGAAGATAAACGGAGTTCGTTTAAAGAAACTTACGAGATATAAGAAATTGTATGAAACTCTTATGGTTGTGGTTCCATTATACAAAATAAATTATTATTCGTAATCAACGAAATACTTAGGCTAAAGTATCATGCCGGAAAGGAGTACCGTTAAAACTATATTAAAAGCTTAATACGTTAGTATAAGTAGCTTAAACGTTTAAAAGAGTTTGATTAGAAGATAAACGGAGTTCGCTTAAAGAAACTTACGAGATATAAGAAATTGTATGAAACTCTTATGGGTGTGGTACCATCACACGAAATAAATTATTACTCGTAATAAACGAAATACTTAGGCTAAAGTATTATGCCGGAAAAGAGTACCGTTAACAGTATAATATAGACTTCACACGTTATTATAATTAGCTTGAACATTTAAACGATTTTGATTAGAAGATAAACGGAGTTCGCTTAAAGAAACTTACAAGATGTAAGAAATTGTATGAAACTCTTATGGTTATGGTTCCATCATACGAAATAAATTATCATTCGTATTAAACGTAATACTTAGGATAAAGTATCATACCGGAAAGGAGTACCGTTAAAATTATATTAAAAACTTCATACGTTAGTATAATTAGCTTAAACTTTTAAACGAGTTTGAATAGAAGATAAACGGAGTTCGCTTAAAGAAACTTACGAGATATAAGAAATTGTATGAAACTCTTATGGTTGTGGTTCCATCATACAAAATAAATTATTATTCGTAATCAACGAAATACTTAGGCTAAAGTATCATGCCAGAAAGGAGTACCGTTAAAACTATATTCAAAGTTTAATACGTTAGTATAAGTAGCTTAAACGTTTAAAAGAGTTTGATTAGAAGATAAACGGAGTTCGCTTAAAGAAACTTACGAGATATAAGAAATTGTATGAAACTCTTATGGGTGTGGTACCATCACACGAAATAAATTATTACTCGTAATAAACGAAATACTTAGGCTAAAGTATTATGCCGGAAAAGAGTACCGTTAAAAGTATAATATAAACTTCACACGTTATTATAATTAGCTTGAACATTTAAACGATTTTGATTAGAAGATAAACGGAGTTCGCTTAAAGAAACTTACGAGATGTAAGAAATTGTATGAAACTCTTATGGTTATGGTTCCATCATACGAAGTAAATTATCATTCGTATTAAACGTAATACTTAGGATAAAGTATCATACCGGAAAGGTGTACCGTTAAAAGTATATTATAAACTTCATACGTTAGTATAATTAGCTTAAACTTTTAAACAAGTTTGATTAGAAGATAAATGGAGTTCATTTGAAGAAACTTAAGAGATATAAGAAATTGTTTAAAATTCTTATGGGTGTGTTACCATCATACAAAATAAACTAGTATTCGTAATAAACAAAATACCGAGGCTAAACTATCATGCCGGAAAGGAGTACCGTTAAAATTATATTATAAACTTCATTCGGTAGTATAATTTGCTTAAACCTTTCAACGAGTTTTATTATAGAAGATAAACGGAGTTCGTTTGAAGAAACTTACGAGATAGAAGAAATTGTATGAAACCGTTATGGTTGATGTTACATCATACGAAATAAATTATTATTTGTAATCAACAAAATACTTAGGCTAAAGTATAATGCCGGAAACGAGTACCGTTAAAACTATATTAAAAACTTCATACGTTATTATAATTAGCTTAAACTTTTAAACGAGTTTGATTAGAAGATAAACGGAGTTCGTTTAAAGAAACTTACGAGATATAAGAAATTGTATGAAACTCTTATGGTTATGGTTCCATCATACGAAATAAATTATTATTCGTAATCAACGAAATACTTAGGCTAAAGTATCATGCCGAAAAGGAGTACCGTTAAAATTATATTAAAAACTTCATACGTTAGTATAATTAGCTTGAACATTTAAACGATTTTGATTAGAAGATAAACGGAGTTCGCTTAAAGAAACTAACGAGATGTAAGAAATTGTATGAAACTCTTATGGGTGTGGTTCAATCATACGAAATAAATTATTATTCGTAATCAACGAAATACTTAGGCTAAAGTATCATGCCGGAAAGGAGTACCGTTAAAACTATATTAAAAACTTCATACGTTAGTATAATTAGCTTGAACATTTAAACGATTTTGATTAGAAGATAAACGGAGTTCGCTTAAAGAAACTTACGAGATGTAAGAAATTGTATGAAACTCTTATGGGTGTGGTTCAATCATACGAAATAAATTATTATTCGTAATCAACAAAATACTTAGGCTAAAGTATCATGCCGGAAAGGAGTACCGTTAAAAGTATATTAAAAACTTCATACATTAGTATAATTAGCTTAAACTTTTAAACGAGTTTGAATAGAAGATAAACGGAGTTCGCTTAAAGAAACTTACGAGATATAAGAAATTGTATGAAACTCTTATGGTTGTGGTTCCATCATACGAAATAAATTATTATTCGTAATCAACAAAATACTTAGGCTAAAGTATCATGCCGGAAAGGAGTACCGTTAAAACTATATTAAAAGCTTAATACGTTAGTATAAGTAGCTTAAACGTTTAAAAGAGTTTGATTAGAAGATAAACGGAGTTCGCTTAAAGAAACTTACGAGATATAAGAAATTGTATGAAACTCTTATGGGTGTGGTAACATCACACGAAATAAATTAATAACTCGTAATAAACGAAATACTTAGGCTAAAGTATTATGCCGGAAAAGAGTACCGTTAAAAGTATAATATAGACTTCACACGTTATTATAATTAGCTTGAACATTTAAACGATTTTGATTAGAAGATAAACGGAGTTCGCTTAAAGAAACTTACGAGATGTAAGAAATTGTATGAAACTCTTATGGTTATGGTTCCATCATACGAAATAAATTATCATTCGTATTAAACGTAATACTTAGGATAAAGTATCATACCGGAAAGGAGTACCGTTAAAATTATATTAAAAACTTCATACGTTAGTATAATTAGCTTAAACTTTTAAACGAGTTTGAATAGAAGATAAACGGAGTTCGTTTAAAGAAACTTACGAGATATAAGAAATTGTATGAAACTCTTATGGTTATGGTTCCATCATACGAAATAAATTATTATTCGTAATCAACGAAATACTTAGGCTAAAGTATCATGCCGAAAAGGAGTACCGTTAAAATTATATTAAAAACTTCATACGTTAGTATAATTAGCTTGAACATTTAAACGATTTTGATTAGAAGATAAACGGAGTTCGCTTAAAGAAACTTACGAGATGTAAGAAATTGTATGAAACTCTTATGGGTGTGGTTCAATGATACGAAATAAATTATTATTCGTAATCAACAAAATACTTAGGCTAAAGTATCATGCCGGAAAGGAGTACCGTTAAAAGTATATTAAAAACTTCATACATTAGTATAATTAGCTTAAACTTTTAAACGAGTTTGAATAGAAGATAAACGGAGTTCGCTTAAAGAAACTTACGAGATATAAGAAATTGTATGAAACTCTTATGGTTGTGGTTCCATCATACGAAATAAATTATTATTCGTAATCAACAAAATACTTAGGCTAAAGTATCATGCCGAAAAGGAGTACCGTTAAAATTATATTAAAAACTTCATACGTTAGTATAATTAGCTTAAACTTTTAAACGAGTTTGAATAGAAGATAAACGGAGTTCGCTTAAAGAAACTTACGAGATATAAGAAATTGTATGAAACTCTTATGGTTGTGGTTCCATCATACAAAATAAATTATTATTCGTAATCAACGAAATACTTAGGCTAAAGTATCATGCCGGAAAGGAGTACCGTTAAAACTATATTAAAAGCTTAATACGTTAGTATAAGTAGCTTAAACGTTTAAAAGAGTTTGATTAGAAGATAAACGGAGTTCGCTTAAAGAAACTTACGAGATATAAGAAATTGTATGAAACTCTTATGGGTGTGGTACCATCACACGAAATAAATTATTACTCGTAATAAACGAAATACTTAGGCTAAAGTATTATGCCGGAAAAGAGTACCGTTAAAAGTATAATATAGACTTCACACGTTATTATAATTAGCTTGAACATTTAAACGATTTTGATTAGAAGATAAACGGAGTTCGCTTAAAGAAACTTACGAGATGTAAGAAATTGTATGAAACTCTTATGGTTATGGTTCCATCATACGAAATAAATTATCATTCGTATTAAACGTAATACTTAGGATAAAGTATCATACCGGAAAGGAGTACCGTTAAAATTATATTAAAAACTTCATACGTTAGTATAATTAACTTAAACTTTTAAACGAGTTTGAATAGAAGATAAACGGAGTTCGTTTAAAGAAACTTACGAGATATAAGAAATTGTATGAAACTCTTATGGTTATGGTTCCATCATACGAAATAAATTATTATTCGTAATCAACGAAATACTTAGGCTAAAGTATCATGCCGAAAAGGAGTACCGTTAAAATTATATTAAAAACTTCATACGTTAGTATAATTAGCTTGAACATTTAAACGATTTTGATTAGAAGATAAACGGAGTTCGATTAAAGAAACTTACGAGATGTAAGAAATTGTATGAAACTCTTATGGGTGTGGTTCAATGATACGAAATAAATTATTATTCGTAATCAACAAAATACTTAGGCTAAAGTATCATGCCGGAAAGGAGTACCGTTAAAAGTATATTAAAAACTTCATACATTAGTATAATTAGCTTAAACTTTTAAACGAGTTTGAATAGAAGATAAACGGAGTTCGCTTAAAGAAACTTACGAGATATAAGAAATTGTATGAAACTCTTATGGTTGTGGTTCCATCATACGAAATAAATTATTATTCGTAATCAACAAAATACTTAGGCTAAAGTATCATGCCGAAAAGGAGTACCGTTAAAATTATATTAAAAACTTCATACGTTAGTATAATTAGCTTAAACTTTTAAACGAGTTTGAATAGAAGATAAACGGAGTTCGCTTAAAGAAACTTACGAGATATAAGAAATTGTATGAAACTCTTATGGTTGTGGTTCCATCATACAAAATAAATTATTATTCGTAATCAACGAAATACTTAGGCTAAAGTATCATGCCGGAAAGGAGTACCGTTAAAACTATATTAAAAGCTTAATACGTTAGTATAAGTAGCTTAAACGTTTAAAAGAGTTTGATTAGAAGATAAACGGAGTTCGCTTAAAGAAACTTACGAGATATAAGAAATTGTATGAAACTCTTATGGGTGTGGTACCATCACACGAAATAAATTATTACTCGTAATAAACGAAATACTTAGGCTAAAGTATTATGCCGGAAAAGAGTACCGTTAAAAGTATAATATAGACTTCACACGTTATTATAATTAGCTTGAACATTTAAACGATTTTGATTAGAAGATAAACGGAGTTCGCTTAAAGAAACTTACGAGATGTAAGAAATTGTATGAAACTCTTATGGTTATGGTTCCATCATACGAAATAAATTATCATTCGTATTAAACGTAATACTTAGGATAAAGTATCATACCGGAAAGGAGTACCGTTAAAATTATATTAAAAACTTCATACGTTAGTATAATTAGCTTAAACTTTTAAACGAGTTTGAATAGAAGATAAACGGAGTTCACTTAAAGAAACTTACGAGATATAAGAAATTGTATGAAACTCTTATGGTTGTGGTTCCATCATACAAAATAAATTATTATTCGTAATCAATGAAATACTTAGGCTAAAGTATCATGCCGGAAAGGAGTACCGTTAAAACTATATTAAAAGCTTAATACGTTAGTATAAGTAGCTTAAACTCTTAAAAGAGTTTAATTAGAAGATAAACGGAGTTCGCTTAAAGAAACTTACGAGATATAAGAAATTGTATGAAACTCTTATGGGTGTGGTACCATCACACGAAATAAATTATTACTCGTAATAAACGAAATACTTAGGCTAAAGTATTATGCCGGAAAAGAGTACCGTTAAAAGTATAATATAAACTTCACACGTTATTATAATTAGCTTGAACATTTAAACGATTTTGATTAGAAGATAAACGGAGTTCGCTTAAAGAAACTTACGAGATGTAAGAAATTGTATGAAACTCTTATGGTTATGGTTCCATCATACGAAATAAATTATCATTCGTATTAAACGTAATACTTAGGATAAAGTATCATACCGGAAAGGTGTACCGTTAAAAGTATATTATAAACTTCATACGTTAGTATAATTAGCTTAAACTTTTAAAATAGTTTGATTAGAAGATAAATGGAGTTCATTTGAAGAAACTTAAGAGATATAAGAAATTGTTTAAAATTCTTATGGGTGTGGTACCATCATACAAAATAAATTAGTATTCGTAATAAACAAAATACCGAGGCTAAACTATCATGCCGGAAAGGAGTACCGTTAAAATTATATTATAAACTTCAATCGGTAGTATAATTTGCTTAAACCTTTCAACGAGTTTTATTATAGAAGATAAACGGAGTTCGTTTGAAGAAACTTACGAGATAGAAGAAATTGTATGAAACCGTTATGGTTGATGTTACATCATACGAAATAAATTATTATTCGTAATCAACAAAATACTTAGGCTAAAGTATAATGCCGGAAACGAGTACCGTTAAAACTATATTAAAAACTTCATACGTTATTATAATTAGCTTAAACTTTTAAACGAGTTTGATTAGAAGATAAACGGAGTTCGTTTAAAGAAACTTACGAGATATAAGAAATTGTATGAAACTCTTATGGTTATGGTTCCATCATACGAAATAAATTATTATTCGTAATCAACGAAATACTTAGGCTAAAGTATCATGCCGAAAAGGAGTACCGTTAAAATTATATTCAAAACTTCATACGTTAGTATAATTAGCTTGAACATTTAAACGATTTTGATTAGAAGATAAACGGAGTTCGCTTAAAGAAACTAACGAGATGTAAGAAATTGTATGAAACTCTTATGGGTGTGGTTCAATCATACGAAATAAATTATTATTCGTAATCAACGAAATACTTAGGCTAAAGTATCATGCCGGAAAGGAGTACCGTTAAAACTATATTTAAAACTTCATACGTTAGTATAAGTAGCTTAAACGTTTAAACGAGTTTGATTAGAAGATAAACGGAGTAAGCTTAAAGAAACTTACGATAAATAAGAAATTGTATGAAACTCTTATGGTTATGGTTCTATCATACGAAATAAATTATCATTCGTAATAAACGAAATACTTAGGCTAAATGTTTCATGCCGGAAAGGAGTACCGTTAAAAGTATATTATAAACTTTATACGTTAGTATAATTAGCTTAAACTTTTAAACAAGTTTGATTAGAAGATAAATGGAGTTCATTTGAAGAAACTTAAGAGATATAAGAAATTGTTTAAAATTCTTATGGGTGTGGTACCATCATACAAAATAAATTAGTATTCGTAATAAAAAAATACCGAGACTAAACTATCATGCCGGAAAGGAGTACCGTTAAAATTATATTATAAACTTCATTCGGTAGTATAATTTGCTTAAACCTTTCCACGAGTTTTATTATAGAAGATAAACGGAGTTCGTTTGAAGAAACTTACGAGATAGAAGAAATTGTATGAAACTGTTATGGTTGATGGTACATCATACGAAATAAATTATTATTCGTAATCAACAAAATACTTAAGCTAAAGTATCACTCCGGAAACGAGTACCGTTAAAACTATATTAAAAACTTCATACGTTAGTATAATTAGCTTAAACTTTTAAACAAGTTTGATTAGAAGATAAATGGAGTTCATTTGAAGAAACTTAAGAGATATAAGAAATTGTTTAAAATTCTTATGGGTGTGGTACCATCATACAAAATAAATTAGTATTCGTAATAAAAAAAATACCGAGGCTAAACTATCATGCCGGAAAGGAGTACCGTTAAAATTATATTATAAACTTCATTCGGTAGTATAATTTGCTTAAACCTTTCAACGAGTTTTATTATAGAAGATAAACGGAGTTCGTTTGAAGAAACTTACGAGATAGAAGAAATTGTATGAAACTGTTATGGTTGATGGTACATCATACGAAATAAATTATTATTCGTAATCAACAAAATACTTAAGCTAAAGTATCACGCCGGAAACGAGTACCGTTAAAACTATATTAAAAACTTCATACGTTAGTATAATTAGCTTAAAATTTTAAACGAGTTTGATTGGAAGATAAACGGAGTTCGTTTAAAGAAACTTACGAGATATAAGAAATTGTATGAAACTCTTATGGTTGTGGTTCCATCATACGAAATAAATTATTATTCGTATTCAACGAAATACTTAGGCTAAAGTATCATGCTGGAAAGGAATACCGTTAAAATTATATTATAAACTTCATTCGGTAGTATAATTTGCTTAAACCTTTCAACGAGTTTTATTATAGAAGATAAACGGAGTTCGTTTGAAGAAACTTACGAGATAGAAGAAATTGTATGAAACTCTTATGGGTGTGGTAACATCACACGAAATAAATTATTACTCGTAATAAATGAAATACTTAGGCTAAAGTATTATGCCGGAAAAGAGTACCGTTAAAAGTATAATATAAACTTCACACGTTATTATAATTAGCTTGAACATTTAAACGATTTTGATTAGAAGATAAACGGAGTTCGCTTAAAGAAACTTACGAGATGTAAGAAATTGTATGAAACTCTTATGGTTATGGTTCCATCATACGAAGTAAATTATCATTCGTATTAAACGTAATACTTAGGATAAAGTATCATACCGGAAAGGTGTACCGTTAAAAGTATATTATAAACTTCATACGTTAGTATAATTAGCTTAAACTTTTAAACAAGTTTGATTAGAAGATAAATGGAGTTCATTTGAAGAAACTTAAGAGATATAAGAAATTGTTTAAAATTCTTATGGGTGTGTTACCATCATACAAAATAAATTAGTATTCGTAATAAACAAAATACCGAGGCTAAACTATCATGCCGGAAAGGAGTACCGTTAAAATTATATTATAAACTTCATTCGGTAGTATAATTTGCTTAAACCTTTCAACGAGTTTTATTATAGAAGATAAACGGAGTTCGTTTGAAGAAACTTACGAGATAGAAGAAATTGTATGAAACTGTTATGGTTGATGGTACATCATACGAAATAAATTATTATTCGTAATCAACAAAATACTTAAGCTAAAGTATCACTCCGGAAACGAGTACCGTTAAAACTATATTAAAAACTTAATACGTTAGTATAATTAGCTTAAACTTTTAAACAAATTTGATTAGAAGATAAATGGAGTTCATTTGAAGAAACTTAAGAGATATAAGAAATTGTTTAAAATTCTTATGGGTGTGGTACCATCATACAAAATAAATTAGTATTCGTAATAAACAAAATACCGAGGCTAAACTATCATGCCGGAAAGGAGTACCGTTAAAATTATATTATAAACTTCATTCGGTAGTATAATTTGCTTAAACCTTTCCACGAGTTTTATTATAGAAGATAAACGGAGTTCGTTTGAAGAAACTTACGAGATAGAAGAAATTGTATGAAACTGTTATGGTTGATGGTACATCATACGAAATAAATTATTATTCGTAATCAACAAAATACTTAAGCTAAAGTATCACTCCGGAAACGAGTACCGTTAAAACTATATTAAAAACTTAATACGTTAGTATAATTAGCTTAAACTTTTAAACAAATTTGATTAGAAGATAAATGGAGTTCATTTGAAGAAACTTAAGAGATATAAGAAATTGTTTAAAATTCTTATGGGTGTGGTACCATCATACAAAATAAATTAGTATTCGTAATAAAAAAAATACTGAGGCTAAACTATCATGCCGGAAAGGAGTACCGTTAAAATTATATTATAAACTTCATTCGGTAGTATAATTTGCTTAAACCTTTCAACGAGTTTTATTATAGAAGATAAACGGAGTTCGTTTGAAGAAACTTACGAGATAGAAGAAATTGTATGAAACTGTTATGGTTGATGGTACATCATACGAAATAAATTATTATTCGTAATCAACAAAATACTTAAGCTAAAGTATCACGCCGGAAACGAGTACCGTTAAAACTATATTAAAAACTTCATACGTTAGTATAATTAGCTTAAAATTTTAAACGAGTTTGATTGGAAGATAAACGGAGTTCGTTTAAAGAAACTTACGAGATATAAGAAATTGTATGAAACTCTTATGGTTGTGGTTCCATCATACGAAATAAATTATTATTCGTATTCAACGAAATACTTAGGCTAAAGTATCATGCTGGAAAGGAATACCGTTAAAATTATATTATAAACTTCATTCGGTAGTATAATTTGCTTAAACCTTTCAACGAGTTTTATTATAGAAGATAAACGGAGTTCGTTTGAAGAAACTTACGAGATAGAAGAAATTGTATGAAACTCTTATGGGTGTGGTAACATCACACGAAATAAATTATTACTCGTAATAAATGAAATACTTAGGCTAAAGTATTATGCCGGAAAAGAGTACCGTTAAAAGTATAATATAAACTTCACACGTTATTATAATTAGCTTGAACATTTAAACGATTTTGATTAGAAGATAAACGGAGTTCGCTTAAAGAAACTTACGAGATGTAAGAAATTGTATGAAACTCTTATGGTTATGGTTCCATCATACGAAGTAAATTATCATTCGTATTAAACGTAATACTTAGGATAAAGTATCATACCGGAAAGGTGTACCGTTAAAAGTATATTATAAACTTCATACGTTAGTATAATTAGCTTAAACTTTTAAACAAGTTTGATTAGAAGATAAATGGAGTTCATTTGAAGAAACTTAAGAGATATAAGAAATTGTTTAAAATTCTTATGGGTGTGTTACCATCATACAAAATAAATTAGTATTCGTAATAAACAAAATACCGAGGCTAAACTATCATGCCGGAAAGGAGTACCGTTAAAATTATATTATAAACTTCATTCGGTAGTATAATTTGCTTAAACCTTTCAACGAGTTTTATTATAGAAGATAAACGGAGTTCGTTTGAAGAAACTTACGATATAGAAGAAATTGTATGAAACTGTTATGGTTGATGGTACATCATACGAAATAAATTATTATTCGTAATCAACAAAATACTTAAGCTAAAGTATCACTCCGGAAACGAGTACCGTTAAAACTATATTAAAAACTTCATACTTTAGTATAATTAGCTTAAAATTTTAAACAAGTTTGATTAGAAGATAAATGGAGTTCATTTGAAGAAACTTAAGAGATATAAGAAATTGTTTAAAATTCTTATGGGTGTGGTACCATCATACAAAATAAATTAGTATTCGTAATAAACAAAATACCGAGGCTAAACTATCATGCCGGAAAGGAGTACCGTTAAAATTATATTATAAACTTCATTCGGTAGTATAATTTGCTTAAACCTTTCCACGAGTTTTATTATAGAAGATAAACGGAGTTCGTTTGAAGAAACTTACGAGATAGAAGAAATTGTATGAAACTGTTATGGTTGATGGTACATCATACGAAATAAATTATTATTCGTAATCAACAAAATACTTAAGCTAAAGTATCACTCCGGAAACGAGTACCGTTAAAACTATATTAAAAACTTAATACGTTAGTATAATTAGCTTAAACTTTTAAACAAATTTGATTAGAAGATAAATGGAGTTCATTTGAAGAAACTTAAGAGATATAAGAAATTGTTTAAAATTCTTATGGGTGTGGTACCATCATACAAAATAAATTACTATTCGTAATAAAAAAAATACTGAGGCTAAACTATCATGCCGGAAAGGAGTACCGTTAAAATTATATTATAAACTTCATTCGGTAGTATAATTTGCTTAAACCTTTCAACGAGTTTTATTATAGAAGATAAACGGAGTTCGTTTGAAGAAACTTACGAGATAGAAGAAATTGTATGAAACTGTTATGGTTGATGGTACATCATACGAAATAAATTATCATTCGTATTAAACGTAATACTTAGGATAAAGTATCATACCGGAAAGGAGTACCGTTAAAATTATATTAAAAACTTCATACGTTAGTATAATTAGCTTAAACTTTTAAACGAGTTTGAATAGAAGATAAACGGAGTTCGCTTAAAGAAACTTACGAGATATAAGAAATTGTATGAAACTCTTATGGGTGTGGTACCATCACACGAAATAAATTATTACTCGTAATAAATGAAATACTTAGGCTAAAGTATTATGACGGAAAAGAGTACCGTTAAAAGTATAATATAAACTTCACACGTTATTATAATTAGCTTGAACATTTAAACGATTTTGATTAGAAGATAAACGGAGTTCGCTTAAAGAAACTTACGAGATGTAAGAAATTGTATGAAACTCTTATGGTTATGGTTCCATCATACGAAATAAATTATCATTCGTATTAAACGTAATACTTAGGATAAAGTATCATACCGGAATGGTGTACCGTTAAAAGTATATTATAAACTTCATACGTTAGTATAATTAGCTTAAACTTTTAAACAAGTTTGATTAGAAGATAAATGGAGTTCATTTGAAGAAACTTAAGAGATATAAGAAATTGTTTAAAATTCTTATGGGTGTGGTACCATCATACAAAATAAATTAGTATTCGTAATAAACAAAATACCGAGGCTAAACTATCATGCCGGAAAGGAGTACCGTTAAAATTATATTATAAACTTCATTCGGTAGTATAATTTGCTTAAACCTTTCAACGAGTTTTATTATAGAAGATAAACGGAGTTCTATTGAAGAAACTTACGAGATAGAAGAAATTGTATGAAACTGTTATGGTTGATGTTACATCATACGAAATAAATTATTATTCGTAATCAACAAAATACTTAGGCTAAAGTATAATGCCGGAAACGAGTACCGTTAAAACTATATTAAAAACTTCATACGTTATTATAATTAGCTTAAACTTTTAAACGAGTTTGATTAGAAGATAAACGGAGTTCGTTTAAAGAAACTTACGAGATATAAGAAATTGTATGAAACTCTTATGGTTATGGTTCCATCATACGAAATAAATTATTATTCGTAATCAACGAAATACTTAGGCTAAAGTATCATGCCGAAAAGGAGTACCGTTAAAATTATATTCAAAACTTCATACGTTAGTATAATTAGCTTGAACATTTAAACGATTTTGATTAGAAGATAAACGGAGTTCGCTTAAAGAAACTAACGAGATGTAAGAAATTGTATGAAACTCTTATGGGTGTGGTTCAATCATACGAAATAAATTATTATTCGTAATCAACGAAATACTTAGGCTAAAGTATCATGCCGGAAAGGAGTACCGTTAAAACTATATTAAAAACTTCATACGTTAGTATAAGTAGCTTAAACGTTTAAACGAGTTTGATTAGAAGATAAACGGAGTTCGATTAAAGAAACTTACGATAAATAAGAAATTGTATGAAACTCTTATGGTTATGGTTCCATCATACGAAATAAATTATCATTCGTAATAAACGAAATACTTAGGCTAAATGTTTCATGCCGGAAAGGAGTACCGTTAAAAGTATATTATAAACTTTATACGTTAGTATAATTAGCTTAAACTTTTAAACAAGTTTGATTAGAAGATAAATGGAGTTCATTTGAAGAAACTTAAGAGATATAAGAAATTGTTTAAAATTCTTATGGGTGTGGTACCATCATACAAAATAAATTAGTATTCGTAATAAAAAAAATACCGAGGCTAAACTATCATGCCGGAAAGGAGTACCGTTAAAATTATATTATAAACTTCATTCGGTAGTATAATTTGCTTAAACCTTTCAACGAGTTTTATTATAGAAGATAAACGGAGTTCGTTTGAAGAAACTTACGAGATAGAAGAAATTGTATGAAACTGTTATGGTTGATGGTACATCATACGAAATAAATTATTATTCGTAATCAACAAAATACTTAAGCTAAACTATCACGCCGGAAACGAGTACCGTTAAAACTATATTAAAAACTTCATACGTTAGTATAATTAGCTTAAAATTTTAAACGAGTTTGATTGGAAGATAAACGGAGTTCGTTTAAAGAAACTTACGAGATATAAGAAATTGTATGAAACTCTTATGGTTGGTTCCATCATACGAAATAAATTATTATTCGTATTCAACGAAATACTTAGGCTAAAGTATCATGCTGGAAAGGAATACCGTTAAAAGTATATTAAAAACTTCATTCGGTAGTATAATTTGCTTAAACCTTTCAACGAGTTTTATTATAGAAGATAAACGGAGTTCGTTTGAAGAAACTTACGAGATAGAAGAAATTGTATGAAACTCTTATGGGTGTGGTAACATCACACGAAATAAATTATTACTCGTAATAAATGAAATACTTAGGCTAAAGTATTATGCCGGAAAAGAGTACCGTTAAAAGTATATTAAAAACTTCATACGTTAGTATAATTAGCTTAAAATTTTAAACGAGTTTGATTGGAAGATAAACGGAGTTCGTTTAAAGAAACTTACGAGATATAAGAAATTGTATGAAACTCTTATGGTTGTGGTTCCATCATACGAAATAAATTATTATTCGTATTCAACGAAATACTTAGGCTAAAGTATCATGCTGGAAAGGAATACCGTTAAAATTATATTATAAACTTCATTCGGTAGTATAATTTGCTTAAACCTTTCAACGAGTTTTATTATAGAAGATAAACGGAGTTCGTTTGAAGAAACTTACGAGATAGAAGAAATTGTATGAAACTCTTATGGGTGTGGTAACATCACACGAAATAAATTATTACTCGTAATAAATGAAATACTTAGGCTAAAGTATTATGCCGGAAAAGAGTACCGTTAAAAGTATATTAAAAACTTCATACGTTAGTATAATTAGCTTAAAATTTTAAACGAGTTTGATTGGAAGATAAACGGAGTTCGTTTAAAGAAACTTACGAGATATAAGAAATTGTATGAAACTCTTATGGTTGTGGTTCCATCATACGAAATAAATTATTATTCGTATTCAACGAAATACTTAGGCTAAAGTATCATGCTGGAAAGGAATACCGTTAAAATTATATTATAAACTTCATTCGGTAGTATAATTTGCTTAAACCTTTCAACGAGTTTTATTATAGAAGATAAACGGAGTTCGTTTGAAGAAACTTACGAGATAGAAGAAATTGTATGAAACTCTTATGGGTGTGGTAACATCACACGAAATAAATTATTACTCGTAATAAATGAAATACTTAGGCTAAAGTATTATGCCGGAAAAGAGTACCGTTAAAAGTATATTAAAAACTTCATACGTTAGTATAATTAGCTTAAAATTTTAAACGAGTTTGATTGGAAGATAAACGGAGTTCGTTTAAAGAAACTTACGAGATATAAGAAATTGTATGAAACTCTTATGGTTGTGGTTCCATCATACGAAATAAATTATTATTCGTATTCAACGAAATACTTAGGCTAAAGTATCATGCTGGAAAGGAATACCGTTAAAAGTATATTAAAAACTTCATTCGGTAGTATAATTTGCTTAAACCTTTCAACGAGTTTTATTATAGAAGATAAACGGAGTTCGTTTGAAGAAACTTACGAGATAGAAGAAATTGTATGAAACTCTTATGGGTGTGGTAACATCACACGAAATAAATTATTACTCGTAATAAATGAAATACTTAGGCTAAAGTATTATGCCGGAAAAGAGTACCGTTAAAAGTATATTAAAAACTTCATACGTTAGTATAATTAGCTTAAAATTTTAAACGAGTTTGATTGGAAGATAAACGGAGTTCGTTTAAAGAAACTTACGAGATATAAGAAATTGTATGAAACTCTTATGGTTGTGGTTCCATCATACGAAATAAATTATTATTCGTATTCAACGAAATACTTAGGCTAAAGTATCATGCTGGAAAGGAATACCGTTAAAATTATATTATAAACTTCATTCGGTAGTATAATTTGCTTAAACCTTTCAACGAGTTTTATTATAGAAGATAAACGGAGTTCGTTTGAAGAAACTTACGAGATAGAAGAAATTGTATGAAACTCTTATGGTTGTGGTTCCATCATACGAAATAAATTATTATTCGTATTCAACGAAATACTTAGGCTAAAGTATCATGCTGGAAAGGAATACCGTTAAAATTATATTATAAACTTCATTCGGTAGTATAATTTGCTTAAACCTTTCAACGAGTTTTATTATAGAAGATAAACGGAGTTCGTTTGAAGAAACTTACGAGATAGAAGAAATTGTATGAAACTCTTATGGGTGTGGTAACATCACACGAAATAAATTATTACTCGTAATAAATGAAATACTTAGGCTAAAGTATTATGCCGGAAAAGAGTACCGTTAAAAGTATATTAAAAACTTCATACGTTAGTATAATTAGCTTAAAATTTTAAACGAGTTTGATTGGAAGATAAACGGAGTTCGTTTAAAGAAACTTACGAGATATAAGAAATTGTATGAAACTCTTATGGTTGTGGTTCCATCATACGAAATAAATTATTATTCGTATTCAACGAAATACTTAGGCTAAAGTATCATGCTGGAAAGGAATACCGTTAAAAGTATATTAAAAACTTCATACGTTAGTATAATTAGCTTAAACGTTTAAACGAGTTTGATTAGAAGATAAACGGAGTTCGCTTAAAGAAACTTACGAGATATAAGAAATTGTATGAAACTCTTATGGGTGTGGTACCATCACACGAAATAAATTATTACTCGTAATAAACGAAATACTTAGGCTAAAGTATTATGCCGGAAAAGAGAACCGTTAAAAGTATAATATAAACTTCACACGTTATTATAATTAGCTTGAACATTTAAACGATTTTGATTAGAAGATAAACGGAGTTCGCTTAAAGAAACTTACGAGATGTAAGAAATTGTATGAAACTCTTATGGTTATGGTTCCATCATACGAAATAAATTATCATTCGTATTAAACGTAATACTTAGGATAAAGTATCATACCGGAAAGGTGTACCGTTAAAAGTATATTATAAACTTCATACGTTAGTATAATTAGCTTAAACTTTTAAACAAGTTTGATTAGAAGATAAATGGAGTTCATTTGAAGAAACTTAAGAGATATAAGAAATTGTTTAAAATTCTTATGGGTGTGGTACCATCATACAAAATAAATTAGTATTCGTAATAAACAAAATACCGAGGCTAAACTATCATGCCGGAAAGGAGTACCGTTAAAATTATATTATAAACTTCATTCGGTAGTATAATTTGCTTAAACCTTTCAACGAGTTTTATTATAGAAGATAAACGGAGTTCGTTTGAAGAAACTTACGAGATAGAAGAAATTGTATGAAACTGTTATGGTTGATGTTACATCATACGAAATAAATTATTATTCGTAATCAACAAAATACTTAGGCTAAAGTATAATGCCGGAAACGAGTACCGTTAAAACTATATTAAAAACTTCATACGTTATTATAATTAGCTTAAACTTTTAAACGAGTTTGATTAGAAGATAAATGGAGTTCGTTTAAAGAAACTTACGAGATATAAGAAATTGTATGAAACTCTTATGGTTATGGTTCCATCATACGAAATAAATTATTATTCGTAATCAACGAAATACTTAGGCTAAAGTATCATGCCGAAAAGGAGTACCGTTAAAATTATATTAAAAACTTCATAAGTTAGTATAATTAGCTTGAACATTTAAACGATTTTGATTATAAGATAAACGGAGTTCGCTTAAAGAAACTAACGAGATGTAAGAAATTGTATGAAACTCTTATGGGTGTGGTTCAATCATACGAAATAAATTATTATTCGTAATCAACGAAATACTTAGGCTAAAGTATCATGCCGGAAAGGAGTACCGTTAAAACTATATTAAAAACTTCATACGTTAGTATAAGTAGCTTAAACGTTTAAACGAGTTTGATTAGAAGATAAACGGAGTTCGATTAAAGAAACTTACGATAAATAAGAAATTGTATGAAACTCTTATGGTTATGGTTCTATCATACGAAATAAATTATCATTCGTAATAAACGAAATACTTAGGCTAAATGTTTCATGCCGGAAAGGAGTACCGTTAAAAGTATATTATAAACTTTATACGTTAGTATAATTAGCTTAAACTTTTAAACAAGTTTGATTAGAAGATAAATGGAGTTCATTTGAAGAAACTTAAGAGATATAAGAAATTGTTTAAAATTCTTATGGGTGTGGTACCATCATACAAAATAAATTAGTATTCGTAATAAAAAAAATACCGAGGCCAAACTATAATGCCGGAAAGGAGTACCGTTAAAATTATATTATAAACTTCATTCGGTAGTATAATTTGCTTAAACCTTTCAACGAGTTTTATTATAGAAGATAAACGGTGTTCGTTTGAAGAAACTTACGAGATAGAAGAAATTGTATGAAACTGTTATGGTTGATGGTACATCATACGAAATAAATTATTATTCGTAATCAACAAAATACTTAAGCTAAAGTATCACGCCGGAAACGAGTACCGTTAAAACTATATTAAAAACTTCATACGTTAGTATAATTAGCTTAAACTTTTAAACAAGTTTGATTAGAAGATAAATGGAGTTCATTTGAAGAAACTTAAGAGATATAAGAAATTGTTTAAAATTCTTATGGGTGTGGTACCATCATACAAAATAAATTAGTATTCGTAATAAAAAAAATACTGAGGCTAAACTATCATGCCGGAAAGGAGTACCGTTAAAATTATATTATAAACTTCATTCGGTAGTATAATTTGCTTAAACCTTTCAACGAGTTTTATTATAGAAGATAAACGGAGTTCGTTTGAAGAAACTTACGAGATAGAAGAAATTGTATGAAACTGTTATGGTTGATGGTACATCATACGAAAGAAATTATTATTCGTAATCAACAAAATACTTAAGCTAAAGTATCACGCCGGAAACGAGTACCGTTAAAACTATATTAAAAACTTCATACGTTAGTATAATTAGCTTAAACTTTTAAACGAGTTTGATTGGAAGATAAACGGAGTTCGTTTAAAGAAACTTACGAGATATAAGAAATTGTATGAAACTCTTATGGTTGTGGTTCCATCATACGAAATAAATTATTATTCGTATTCAACGAAATACTTAGGTTAAAGTATCATGCTGGAAAGGAATACCGTTAAAAGTATATTAAAAACTTCATACGTTAGTATAATTAGCTTAAACGTTTAAACGAGTTTGATTAGAAAATAAACGGAGTTCGCTTAAAGAAACTTAAGAGATATAAGAAATTGTATAAAATTCTTATGGGTGTGTTACCATTATACAAAATAAATTAGTATTTGTAATAAACAAAATACCGAGGCTAAAGTATCATGCCGGAAAGGGGTACCGTTAAAATTATATTATAAACTTCATTCGTTAGTATAATTTGCTTAAACTTTTCAACGAGTTTTATTATAGAAGTTAAACGGAGTTCGTTTGAAGAAACTTACGAGATAGAAGAAATTGTATGAAACTGGTATGGTTGATGGTACATCATACAAAATAAATTATTATTCGTAATCAACAAAATACTTAAGCTAAAGTATAACGCCGGAAACGAGTAACGTTAAAACTATATTAAAAACTTCATACGTTAGTATAATTAGCTTAAACTTTTAAACAAGTTTGATTAGAAGATAAATGGAGTTCATTTGAAGAAACTTAAGAGATATAAGAAATTGTTTAAAATTCTTATGGGTGTGGTACCATCATACAAAATAAATTAGTATTCGTAATAAAAAAAATACCGAGGCTAAATTATCATGCCGGAAAGGAGTACCGTTAAAATTATATTATAAACTTCATTCGGTAGTATAATTTGCTTAAACCTTTCCACGAGTTTTATTATAGAAGATAAACGGAGTTCGTTTGAAGAAACTTACGAGATAGAAGAAATTGTATGAAACTGTTATGGTTGATGGTACATCATACGAAATAAATTATTATTCGTAATCAACAAAATACTTAAGCTAAAGTATCACGCCGGAAACGAGTACCGTTAAAACTATATTAAAAACTTCATACGTTAGTATAATTAGCTTAAACTTTTAAACAAGTTTGATTAGAAGATAAATGGAGTTCATTTGAAGAAACTTAAGAGATATAAGAAATTGTTTAAAATTCTTATGGGTGTGGTACCATCATACAAAATAAATTAGTATTCGTAATAAAAAAAATACCGAGGCTAAACTATCATGCCGGAAAGGAGTACCGTTAAAATTATATTATAAACTTCATTCGGTAGTATAATTTGCTTAAACCTTTCCACGAGTTTTATTATAGAAGATAAACGGAGTTCGTTTGAAGAAACTTACGAGATAGAAGAAATTGTATGAAACTGTTATGGTTGATGGTACATCATACGAAATAAATTATTATTCGTAATCAACAAAATACTTAAGCTAAAGTATCACGCCGGAAACGAGTACCGTTAAAACTATATTAAAAACTTCATACGTTAGTATAATTAGCTTAAACTTTTAAACAAGTTTGATTAGAAGATAAATGGAGTTCATTTGAAGAAACTTAAGAGATATAAGAAATTGTTTAAAATTCTTATGGGTGTGGTACCATCATACAAAATAAATTAGTATTCTTAATAAAAAAAATACCGAGGCTAAACTATCATGCCGGAAAGGAGTACCGTTAAAATTATATTATAAACTTCATTCGGTAGTATAATTTGCTTAAACCTTTCCACGAGTTTTATTATAGAAGATAAACGGAGTTCGTTTGAAGAAACTTACGAGATAGAAGAAATTGTATGAAACTATTATGGTTGATGGTACATCATACGAAATAAATTATTATTCGTAATCAACAAAATACTTAAGCTAAAGTATCACGCCGGAAACGAGTACCGTTAAAACTATATTAAAAACTTCATACGTTAGTATAATTAGCTTAAACTTTTAAACAAGTTTGATTAGAGATAAATGGAGTTCATTTGAAGAAACTTAAGAGATATAAGAAATTGTTTAAAATTCTTATGGGTGTGGTACCATCATACAAAATAAATTAGTATTCGTAATAAAAAAAATACCGAGGCTAAACTATCATGCCGGAAAGGAGTACCGTTAAAATTATATTATAAACTTCATTCGGTAGTATAATTTGCTTAAACCTTTCCACGAGTTTTATTATAGAAGATAAACGGAGTTCGTTTGAAGAAACTTACGAGATAGAAGAAATTGTATGAAACTGTTATGGTTGATGGTACATCATACAAAATAAATTATTATTCGTAATCAACAAAATACTTAAGCTAAAGTATAACGCCGGAAACGAGTAACGTTAAAACTATATTAAAAACTTCATACGTTAGTATAATTAGCTTAAACTTTTAAACAAGTTTGATTAGAAGATAAATGGAGTTCATTTGAAGAAACTTAAGAGATATAAGAAATTGTTTAAAATTCTTATGGGTGTGGTACCATCATACAAAATAAATTAGTATTCGTAATAAAAAAAATACCGAGGCTAAATTATCATGCCGGAAAGGAGTACCGTTAAAATTATATTATAAACTTCATTCGGTAGTATAATTTGCTTAAACCTTTCCACGAGTTTTATTATAGAAGATAAACGGAGTTCGTTTGAAGAAACTTACGAGATAGAAGAAATTGTATGAAACTGTTATGGTTGATGGTACATCATACGAAATAAATTATTATTCGTAATCAACAAAATACTTAAGCTAAAGTATCACGCCGGAAACGAGTACCGTTAAAACTATATTAAAAACTTCATACGTTAGTATAATTAGCTTAAACTTTTAAACAAGTTTGATTAGAAGATAAATGGAGTTCATTTGAAGAAACTTAAGAGATATAAGAAATTGTTTAAAATTCTTATGGGTGTGGTACCATCATACAAAATAAATTAGTATTCTTAATAAAAAAAATACCGAGGCTAAACTATCATGCCGGAAAGGAGTACCGTTAAAATTATATTATAAACTTCATTCGGTAGTATAATTTGCTTAAACCTTTCCACGAGTTTTATTATAGAAGATAAACGGAGTTCGTTTGAAGAAACTTACGAGATAGAAGAAATTGTATGAAACTATTATGGTTGATGGTACATCATACGAAATAAATTATTATTCGTAATCAACAAAATACTTAAGCTAAAGTATCACGCCGGAAACGAGTACCGTTAAAACTATATTAAAAACTTCATACGTTAGTATAATTAGCTTAAACTTTTAAACAAGTTTGATTAGAGATAAATGGAGTTCATTTGAAGAAACTTAAGAGATATAAGAAATTGTTTAAAATTCTTATGGGTGTGGTACCATCATACAAAATAAATTAGTATTCGTAATAAAAAAAATACCGAGGCTAAACTATCATGCCGGAAAGGAGTACCGTTAAAATTATATTATAAACTTCATTCGGTAGTATAATTTGCTTAAACCTTTCCACGAGTTTTATTATAGAAGATAAACGGAGTTCGTTTGAAGAAACTTACGAGATAGAAGAAATTGTATGAAACTGTTATGGTTGATGGTACATCATACAAAATAAATTATTATTCGTAATCAACAAAATACTTAAGCTAAAGTATAACGCCGGAAACGAGTAACGTTAAAACTATATTAAAAACTTCATACGTTAGTATAATTAGCTTAAACTTTTAAACAAGTTTGATTAGAAGATAAATGGAGTTCATTTGAAGAAACTTAAGAGATATAAGAAATTGTTTAAAATTCTTATGGGTGTGGTACCATCATACAAAATAAATTAGTATTCGTAATAAAAAAAATACCGAGGCTAAATTATCATGCCGGAAAGGAGTACCGTTAAAATTATATTATAAACTTCATTCGGTAGTATAATTTGCTTAAACCTTTCCACGAGTTTTATTATAGAAGATAAACGGAGTTCGTTTGAAGAAACTTACGAGATAGAAGAAATTGTATGAAACTGTTATGGTTGATGGTACATCATACGAAATAAATTATTATTCGTAATCAACAAAATACTTAAGCTAAAGTATCACGCCGGAAACGAGTACCGTTAAAACTATATTAAAAACTTCATACGTTAGTATAATTAGCTTAAACTTTTAAACAAGTTTGATTAGAAGATAAATGGAGTTCATTTGAAGAAACTTAAGAGATATAAGAAATTGTTTAAAATTCTTATGGGTGTGGTACCATCATACAAAATAAATTAGTATTCGTAATAAAAAAAATACTGAGGCTAAACTATCATGCCGGAAAGGAGTACCGTTAAAATTATATTATAAACTTCATTCGGTAGTATAATTTGCTTAAACCTTTCAACGAGTTTTATTATAGAAGATAAACGGAGTTCGTTTGAAGAAACTTACGAGATAGAAGAAATTGTATGAAACTGTTATGGTTGATGGTACATCATACGAAAGAAATTATTATTCGTAATCAACAAAATACTTAAGCTAAAGTATCACGCCGGAAACGAGTACCGTTAAAACTATATTAAAAACTTCATACGTTAGTATAATTAGCTTAAAATTTTAAACGAGTTTGATTGGAAGATAAACGGAGTTCGTTTAAAGAAACTTACGAGATATAAGAAATTGTATGAAACTCTTATGGTTGTGGTTCCATCATACGAAATAAATTATTATTCGTATTCAACGAAATACTTAGGCTAAAGTATCATGCTGGAAAGGAATACCGTTAAAAGTATATTAAAAACTTCATACGTTAGTATAATTAGCTTAAACGTTTAAACGAGTTTGATTAGAAAATAAACGGAGTTCGCTTAAAGAAACTTAAGAGATATAAGAAATTGTATAAAATTCTTATGGGTGTGTTACCATTATACAAAATAAATTAGTATTTGTAATAAACAAAATACCGAGGCTAAAGTATCATGCCGGAAAGGGGTACCGTTAAAATTATATTATAAACTTCATTCGTTAGTATAATTTGCTTAAACTTTTCAAAGAGTTTTATTATAGAAGTTAAACGGAGTTCGTTTGAAGAAACTTACGAGATAGAAGAAATTGTATGAAACTGTTATGGTTGATGGTACATCATACAAAATAAATTATTATTCGTAATCAACAAAATACTTAAGCTAAAGTATAACGCCGGAAACGAGTAACGTTAAAACTATATTAAAAACTTCATACGTTAGTATAATTAGCTTAAACTTTTAAACAAGTTTGATTAGAAGATAAATGGAGTTCATTTGAAGAAACTTAAGAGATATACGAAATTGTTTAAAATTCTTATGGGTGTGGTACCATCATACAAAATAAATTAGTATTCGTAATAAAAAAAATACCGAGGCTAAATTATCATGCCGGAAAGGAGTACCGTTAAAATTATATTATAAACTTCATTCGGTAGTATAATTTGCTTAAACCTTTCCACGAGTTTTATTATAGAAGATAAACGGAGTTCGTTTGAAGAAACTTACGAGATAGAAGAAATTGTATGAAACTGTTATGGTTGATGGTACATCATACGAAAGAAATTATTATTCGTAATCAACAAAATACTTAAGCTAAAGTATCACGCCGGAAACGAGTACCGTTAAAACTATATTAAAAACTTCATACGTTAGTATAATTAGCTTAAAATTTTAAACGAGTTTGATTGGAAGATAAACGGAGTTCGTTTAAAGAAACTTACGAGATATAAGAAATTGTATGAAACTCTTATGGTTGTGGTTCCATCATACGAAATAAATTATTATTCGTATTCAACGAAATACTTAGGCTAAAGTATCATGCTGGAAAGGAATACCGTTAAAAGTATATTAAAAACTTCATACGTTAGTATAATTAGCTTAAACCTTTAAACGAGTTTGATTAGAAAATAAACGGAGTTCGCTTAAAGAAACTTAAGAGATATAAGAAATTGTATAAAATTCTTATGGGTGTGTTACCATTATACAAAATAAATTAGTATTTGTAATAAACAAAATACCGAGGCTAAAGTATCATGCCGGAAAGGGGTACCGTTAAAATTATATTATAAACTTCATTCGTTAGTATAATTTGCTTAAACTTTTCAACGAGTTTTATTATAGAAGTTAAACGGAGTTCGTTTGAAGAAACTTACGAGATAGAAGAAATTGTATGAAACTGTTATGGTTGATGGTACATCATACAAAATAAATTATTATTCGTAATCAACAAAATACTTAAGCTAAAGTATAACGCCGGAAACGAGTAACGTTAAAACTATATTAAAAACTTCATACGTTAGTATAATTAGCTTAAACTTTTAAACAAGTTTGATTAGAAGATAAATGGAGTTCATTTGAAGAAACTTAAGAGATATAAGAAATTGTTTAAAATTCTTATGGGTGTGGTACCATCATACAAAATAAATTAGTATTCGTAATAAAAAAAATACCGAGGCTAAATTATCATGCCGGAAAGGAGTACCGTTAAAATTATATTATAAACTTCATTCGGTAGTATAATTTGCTTAAACCTTTCCACGAGTTTTATTATAGAAGATAAACGGAGTTCGTTTGAAGAAACTTACGAGATAGAAGAAATTGTATGAAACTGTTATGGTTGATGGTACATCATACGAAATAAATTATTATTCGTAATCAACAAAATACTTAAGCTAAAGTATCACGCCGGAAACGAGTACCGTTAAAACTATATTAAAAACTTCATACGTTAGTATAATTAGCTTAAACTTTTAAACAAGTTTGATTAGAAGATAAATGGAGTTCATTTGAAGAAACTTAAGAGATATAAGAAATTGTTTAAAATTCTTATGGGTGTGGTACCATCATACAAAATAAATTAGTATTCGTAATAAAAAAAATACTGAGGCTAAACTATCATGCCGGAAAGGAGTACCGTTAAAATTATATTATAAACTTCATTCGGTAGTATAATTTGCTTAAACCTTTCAACGAGTTTTATTATAGAAGATAAACGGAGTTCGTTTGAAGAAACTTACGAGATAGAAGAAATTGTATGAAACTGTTATGGTTGATGGTACATCATACGAAAGAAATTATTATTCGTAATCAACAAAATACTTAAGCTAAAGTATCACGCCGGAAACGAGTACCGTTAAAACTATATTAAAAACTTCATACGTTAGTATAATTAGCTTAAAATTTTAAACGAGTTTGATTGGAAGATAAACGGAGTTCGTTTAAAGAAACTTACGAGATATAAGAAATTGTATGAAACTCTTATGGTTGTGGTTCCATCATACGAAATAAATTATTATTCGTATTCAACGAAATACTTAGGCTAAAGTATCATGCTGGAAAGGAATACCGTTAAAAGTATATTAAAAACTTCATACGTTAGTATAATTAGCTTAAACGTTTAAACGAGTTTGATTAGAAAATAAACGGAGTTCGCTTAAAGAAACTTAAGAGATATAAGAAATTGTATAAAATTCTTATGGGTGTGTTACCATTATACAAAATAAATTAGTATTTGTAATCAACAAAATACTTAAGCTAAAGTATAACGCCGGAAACGAGTACCGTTAAAACTATATTAAAAACTTCATACGTTAGTATAATTAGCTTAAACTTTTAAACAAGTTTGATTAGAAGATAAATGGAGTTCATTTGAAGAAACTTAAGAGATATAAGAAATTGTTTAAAATTCTTATAGGTGTGGTACCATCATACAAAATAAATTAGTATTCGTAATAAAAAAAATACCGAGGCTAAATTATCATGCCGGAAAGGAGTACCGTTAAAATTATATTATAAACTTCATTCGGTAGTATAATTTGCTTAAACCTTTCCACGAGTTTTATTATAGAAGATTAACGGAGTTCGTTTGAAAAAACTTACGAGATAGAAGAAATTGTATGAAACTGTTATGGTTGATGGTACATCATACGAAATAAATTATTATTCGTAATCAACAAAATACTTAAGCTAAAGTATCACGCCGGAAACGAGTACCGTTAAAACTATATTAAAAACTTCATACGTTAGTATAATTAGCTTAAACTTTTAAACGAGTTTGATTAGAAGATAAATGGAGTTCATTTGAAGAAACTTAAGAGATATAAGAAATTGTTTAAAATTCTTATGGGTGTGGTACCATCATACAAAATAAATTAGTATTCGTAATAAAAAAAATACCGAGGCTAAATTATCATGCCGGAAAGGAGTACCGTTAAAATTATATTATAAACTTCATTCGGTAGTATAATTTGCTTAAACCTTTCCACGAGTTTTATTATAGAAGATAAACGGAGTTCGTTTGAAGAAACTTACGAGATAGAAGAAATTGTATGAAACTGTTATGGTTGTTGGTACATCATACGAAATAAATTATTATTCGTAATCAACAAAATACTTAAGCTAAAGTATCACGCCGGAAACGAGTACCGTTAAAACTATATTAAAAACTTCATACGTTAGTATAATTAGCTTAAACTTTTAAACAAGTTTGATTAGAAGATAAATGGAGTTCATTTGAAGAAACTTAAGAGATATAAGAAATTGTTTAAAATTCTTATGGGTGTGGTACCATCATACAAAATAAATTAGTATTCGTAATAAAAAAAATACCGAGGCTAAACTATCATGCCGGAAAGGAGTACCGTTAAAATTATATTATAAACTTCATTCGGTAGTATAATTTGCTTAAACCTTTCAACGAGTTTTATTATAGAAGATTAACGGAGTTCGTTTGAAAAAACTTACGAGATAGAAGAAATTGTATGAAACTGTTATGGTTGATGGTACATCATACGAAATAAATTATTATTCGTAATCAACAAAATACTTAAGCTAAAGTATCACGCCGGAAACGAGTACCGTTAAAACTATATTAAAAACTTCATACGTTAGTATAATTAGCTTAAACTTTTAAACGAGTTTGATTGGAAGATAAACGGAGTTCGTTTAAAGAAACTTACGAGATATAAGAAATTGTATGAAACTCTTATGGTTGTGGTTCCATCATACGAAATAAATTATTATTCGTATTCAACGAAATACTTAGGCTAAAGTATCATGCTGGAAAGGAATACCGTTAAAAGTATATTAAAAACTTCATACGTTAGTATAATTAGCTTAAACCTTTCAACGAGTTTTATTATAGAAGATTAACGGAGTTCGTTTGAAAAAACTTACGAGATAGAAGAAATTGTATGAAACTGTTATGGTTGATGGTACATCATACGAAATAAATTATTATTCGTAATCAACAAAATACTTAAGCTAAAGTATCACGCCGGAAACGAGTACCGTTAAAACTATATTAAAAACTTCATACGTTAGTATAATTAGCTTAAACTTTTAAACGAGTTTGATTGGAAGATAAACGGAGTTCGTTTAAAGAAACTTACGAGATATAAGAAATTGTATGAAACTGTTATGGTTGTTGTTACATCATACGAAATAAATTATTATTCGTATTCAACAAAATACTTAAGCTAAAGTATCACGCCGGAAACAAGTACCGTTAAAACTATATTAAAAACTTCATACGTTAGTATAATTAGCTTAAACTTTTAAACAAGTTTGATTAGAAGATAAATGGAGTTCATTTGAAGAAACTTAAGAGATATAAGAAATTGTTTAAAATTCTTATGGGTGTGGTACCATCATACAAAATAAATTAGTATTCGTAATAAAAAAAATACCGAGGCTAAACTATCATGCCGGAAAGGAGTACCGTTAAAATTATATTATAAACTTCATTCGGTAGTATAATTTGCTTAAACCTTTCAACGAGTTTTATTATAGAAGATTAACGGAGTTCGTTTGAAAAAACTTACGAGATAGAAGAAATTGTATGAAACTGTTATGGTTGATGGTACATCATACGAAATAAATTATTATTCGTAATCAACAAAATACTTAAGCTAAAGTATCACGCCGGAAACGAGTACCGTTAAAACTATATTAAAAACTTCATACGTTAGTATAATTAGCTTAAACTTTTAAACGAGTTTGATTGGAAGATAAACGGAGTTCGTTTAAAGAAACTTACGAGATATAAGAAATTGTATGAAACTCTTATGGTTGTGGTTCCATCATACGAAATAAATTATTATTCGTATTCAACGAAATACTTAGGCTAAAGTATCATGCTGGAAAGGAATACCGTTAAAAGTATATTAAAAACTTCATACGTTAGTATAATTAGCTTAAACGTTTAAACGAGTTTGATTAGAAAATAAACGGAGTTCGCTTAAAGAAACTTACGAGATATAAGAAATTGTATGAAACTCTTATGGTTATGGTTCCATCATACGAAATAAATTATTATTCGTAATCAACGAAATACTTAGGCTAAAGTATCATGCCGAAAAGGAGTACCGTTAAAATTATATTAAAAACTTCATACGTTAGTATAATTAGCTTAAACGTTTAAACGAGTTTGATTAGAAAATAAACGGAGTTCGCTTAAAGAAACTTAAGAGATATAAGAAATTGTATAAAATTCTTATGGGTGTGTTACCATTATACAAAATAAATTAGTATTTGTAATAAACAAAATACCGAGGCTAAAGTATCATGCCGGAAAGGGGTACCGTTAAAATTATATTATAAACTTCATTCGTTAGTATAATTTGCTTAAACTTTTCAACGAGTTTTATTATAGAAGTTAAACGGAGTTCGTTTGAAGAAACTTACGAGATAGAAGAAATTGTATGAAACTCTTATGGGTGTGGTACCATCACACGAAATAAATTATTACTCGTAATAAACGAAATACTTAGGTTTAAGTATTATGCCGGAAAAGAGTACCGTTAAAAGTATAATATAAACTTCACACGTTATTATAATTAGCTTAAACTTTTAAACAAGTTTGATTAGAAGATAAATGGAGTTCATTTGAAGAAACTTAAGAGATATAAGAAATTGTTTAAAATTCTTATGGGTGTGGTACCATCATACAAAATAAATTAGTATTCGTAATAAAAAAAATACCGAGGCTAAACTATCATGCCGGAAAGGAGTACCGTTAAAATTATATTATAAACTTCATTCGGTAGTATAATTTGCTTAAACCTTTCCACGAGTTTTATTATAGAAGATAAACGGAGTTCGTTTGAAGAAACTTACGAGATAGAAGAAATTGTATGAAACTGTTATGGTTGATGGTACATCATACGAAATAAATTATTATTCGTAATCAACAAAATACTTAAGCTAAAGTATCACGCCGGAAACGAGTACCGTTAAAACTATATTAAAAACTTCATACGTTAGTATAATTAGCTTAAACTTTTAAACAAGTTTGATTAGAAGATAAATGGAGTTCATTTGAAGAAACTTAAGAGATATAAGAAATTGTTTAAAATTCTTATGGGTGTGGTACCATCATACAAAATAAATTAGTATTCGTAATAAAAAAAATACCGAGGCTAAACTATCATGCCGGAAAGGAGTACCGTTAAAATTTTATTATAAACTTCATTCGGTAGTATAATTTGCTTAAACCTTTCAACGAGTTTTATTATAGAAGATAAACGGAGTTCGTTTGAAGAAACTTACGAGATAGAAGAAATTGTATGAAACTGTTATGGTTGATGGTACATCATACGAAATAAATTATTATTCGTAATCAACAAAATACTTAAGCTAAAGTATCACGCCGGAAACGAGTACCGTTAAAACTATATTAAAAACTTCATACGTTAGTATAATTAGCTTAAACTTTTAAACGAGTTTGATTGGAAGATAAACGGAGTTCGTTTAAAGAAACTTAAGAGATATAAGAAATTGTATGAAACTCTTATGGTTGTGGTTCCATCATACGAAATAAATTATTATTCGTATTCAACGAAATACTTAGGCTAAAGTATCATGCTGGAAAGGAATACCGTTAAAAGTATATTAAAAACTTCATACGTTAGTATAATTAGCTTAAACGTTTAAACGAGTTTGATTAGAAAATAAACGGAGTTCGCTTAAAGAAACTTACGAGATATAAGAAATTGTATGAAACTCTTATGGTTATGGTTCCATCATACGAAATAAATTATTATTCGTAATCAACGAAATACTTAGGCTAAAGTATCATGCCGAAAAGGAGTACCGTTAAAATTATATTAAAAACTTCATACGTTAGTATAATTAGCTTAAACGTTTAAACGAGTTTGATTAGAAAATAAACGGAGTTCGCTTAAAGAAACTTAAGAGATATAAGAAATTGTATAAAATTCTTATGGGTGTGTTACCATTATACAAAATAAATTAGTATTTGTAATAAACAAAATACCGAGGCTAAAGTATCATGCCGGAAAGGGGTACCGTTAAAATTATATTATAAACTTCATTCGTTAGTATAATTTGCTTAAACTTTTCAACGAGTTTTATTATAGAAGTTAAACGGAGTTCGTTTGAAGAAACTTACGAGATAGAAGAAATTGTATGAAACTCTTATGGGTGTGGTACCATCACACGAAATAAATTATTACTCGTAATAAACGAAATACTTAGGTTTAAGTATTATGCCGGAAAAGAGTACCGTTAAAAGTATAATATAAACTTCACACGTTATTATAATTAGCTTAAACTTTTAAACAAGTTTGATTAGAAGATAAATGGAGTTCATTTGAAGAAACTTAAGAGATATAAGAAATTGTTTAAAATTCTTATGGGTGTGGTACCATCATACAAAATAAATTAGTATTCGTAATAAAAAAAATACCGAGGCTAAACTATCATGCCGGAAAGGAGTACCGTTAAAATTATATTATAAACTTCATTCGGTAGTATAATTTGCTTAAACCTTTCCACGAGTTTTATTATAGAAGATAAACGGAGTTCGTTTGAAGAAACTTACGAGATAGAAGAAATTGTATGAAACTGTTATGGTTGATGGTACATCATACGAAATAAATTATTATTCGTAATCAACAAAATACTTAAGCTAAAGTATCACGCCGGAAACGAGTACCGTTAAAACTATATTAAAAACTTCATACGTTAGTATAATTAGCTTAAACTTTTAAACAAGTTTGATTAGAAGATAAATGGAGTTCATTTGAAGAAACTTAAGAGATATAAGAAATTGTTTAAAATTCTTATGGGTGTGGTACCATCATACAAAATAAATTAGTATTCGTAATAAAAAAAATACCGAGGCTAAACTATCATGCCGGAAAGGAGTACCGTTAAAATTTTATTATAAACTTCATTCGGTAGTATAATTTGCTTAAACCTTTCAACGAGTTTTATTATAGAAGATAAACGGAGTTCGTTTGAAGAAACTTACGAGATAGAAGAAATTGTATGAAACTGTTATGGTTGATGGTACATCATACGAAATAAATTATTATTCGTAATCAACAAAATACTTAAGCTAAAGTATCACGCCGGAAACGAGTACCGTTAAAACTATATTAAAAACTTCATACGTTAGTATAATTAGCTTAAACTTTTAAACGAGTTTGATTGGAAGATAAACGGAGTTCGTTTAAAGAAACTTAAGAGATATAAGAAATTGTATGAAACTCTTATGGTTGTGGTTCCATCATACGAAATAAATTATTATTCGTATTCAACGAAATACTTAGGCTAAAGTATCATGCTGGAAAGGAATACCGTTAAAAGTATATTAAAAACTTCATACGTTAGTATAATTAGCTTAAACGTTTAAACGAGTTTGATTAGAAAATAAACGGAGTTCGCTTAAAGAAACTTAAGAGATATAAGAAATTGTATAAAATTCTTATGGGTGTATTACCATTATACAAAATAAATTAGTATTTGTAATAAACAAAATACCGAGGCTAAAGTATCATGCCGGAAAGGGGTACCGTTAAAATTATATTATAAACTTCATTCGTTAGTATAATTTGCTTAAACTTTTCAACGAGTTTTATTATAGAAGTTAAACGGAGTTCGTTTGAAGAAACTTACGAGATAGAAGAAATTGTACGAAACTGTTATGGTTGATGGTACATCATACAAAATAAATTATTATTCGTAATCAACAAAATACTTAAGCTAAAGTATAACGCCGGAAACGAGTACCGTTAAAACTATATTAAAAACTTCATACGTTAGTATAATTAGCTTAAACTTTTAAACAAGTTTGATTAGAAGATAAATGGAGTTCATTTGAAGAAACTTAAGAGATATAAGAAATTGTTTAAAATTCTTATGGGTGTGGTACCATCATACAAAATAAATTAGTATTCGTAATAAAAAAAATACCGAGGCTAAACTATCATGCCGGAAAGGAGTACCGTTAAAATTATATTATAAACTTCATTCGGTAGTATAATTTGCTTAAACCTTTCCACGAGTTTTATTATAGAAGATAAACGGAGTTCGTTTGAAGAAACTTACGAGATAGAAGAAATTGTATGAAACTGTTATGGTTGATGGTACATCATACGAAATAAATTATTATTCGTAATCAACAAAATACTTAAGCTAAAGTATCACGCCGGAAACGAGTACCGTTAAAACTATATTAAAAACTTCATACGTTAGTATAATTAGCTTAAACTTTTAAACGAGTTTGATTGGAAGATAAACGGAGTTCGTTTAAAGAAACTTAAGAGATATAAGAAATTGTATGAAACTCTTATGGTTGTGGTTCCATCATACGAAATAAATTATTATTCGTATTCAACGAAATACTTAGGCTAAAGTATCATGCTGGAAAGGAATACCGTTAAAAGTATATTAAAAACTTCATACGTTAGTATAATTAGCTTAAACGTTTAAACGAGTTTGATTAGAAAATAAACGGAGTTCGCTTAAAGAAACTTACGAGATATAAGAAATTGTATGAAACTCTTATGGTTATGGTTCCATCATACGAAATAAATTATTATTCGTAATCAACGAAATACTTAGGCTAAAGTATCATGCCGAAAAGGAGTACCGTTAAAATTATATTAAAAACTTCATACGTTAGTATAATTAGCTTAAACGTTTAAACGAGTTTGATTAGAAAATAAACGGAGTTCGCTTAAAGAAACTTAAGAGATATAAGAAATTGTATAAAATTCTTATGGGTGTGTTACCATTATACAAAATAAATTAGTATTTGTAATAAACAAAATACCGAGGCTAAAGTATCATGCCGGAAAGGGGTACCGTTAAAATTATATTATAAACTTCATTCGTTAGTATAATTTGCTTAAACTTTTCAACGAGTTTTATTATAGAAGTTAAACGGAGTTCGTTTGAAGAAACTTACGAGATAGAAGAAATTGTATGAAACTCTTATGGGTGTGGTACCATCACACGAAATAAATTATTACTCGTAATAAACGAAATACTTAGGTTTAAGTATTATGCCGGAAAAGAGTACCGTTAAAAGTATAATATAAACTTCACACGTTATTATAATTAGCTTAAACTTTTAAACAAGTTTGATTAGAAGATAAATGGAGTTCATTTGAAGAAACTTAAGAGATATAAGAAATTGTTTAAAATTCTTATGGGTGTGGTACCATCATACAAAATAAATTAGTATTCGTAATAAAAAAAATACCGAGGCTAAACTATCATGCCGGAAAGGAGTACCGTTAAAATTATATTATAAACTTCATTCGGTAGTATAATTTGCTTAAACCTTTCCACGAGTTTTATTATAGAAGATAAACGGAGTTCGTTTGAAGAAACTTACGAGATAGAAGAAATTGTATGAAACTGTTATGGTTGATGGTACATCATACGAAATAAATTATTATTCGTAATCAACAAAATACTTAAGCTAAAGTATCACGCCGGAAACGAGTACCGTTAAAACTATATTAAAAACTTCATACGTTAGTATAATTAGCTTAAACTTTTAAACAAGTTTGATTAGAAGATAAATGGAGTTCATTTGAAGAAACTTAAGAGATATAAGAAATTGTTTAAAATTCTTATGGGTGTGGTACCATCATACAAAATAAATTAGTATTCGTAATAAAAAAAATACCGAGGCTAAACTATCATGCCGGAAAGGAGTACCGTTAAAATTATATTATAAACTTCATTCGGTAGTATAATTTGCTTAAACCTTTCCACGAGTTTTATTATAGAAGATAAACGGAGTTCGTTTGAAGAAACTTACGAGATAGAAGAAATTGTATGAAACTGTTATGGTTGATGGTACATCATA
The DNA here is from genome assembly GCA_946814005.1 of Chamaenerion angustifolium. Lineage (NCBI taxonomy): Eukaryota > Viridiplantae > Streptophyta > Magnoliopsida > Myrtales > Onagraceae > Chamaenerion > Chamaenerion angustifolium. The sequence continues at coordinate 16,094,886 of OX328274.1, forward strand.
CGAAATAAATTATTATTCGTAATCAACAAAATACTTAAGCTAAAGTATCACGCCGGAAACGAGTACCGTTAAAACTATATTAAAAACTTCATACGTTAGTATAATTAGCTTAAACTTTTAAACAAGTTTGATTAGAAGATAAATGGAGTTCATTTGAAGAAACTTAAGAGATATAAGAAATTGTTTAAAATTCTTATGGGTGTGGTACCATCATACAAAATAAATTAGTATTCGTAATAAAAAAAATACCGAGGCTAAACTATCATGCCGGAAAGGAGTACCGTTAAAATTTTATTATAAACTTCATTCGGTAGTATAATTTGCTTAAACCTTTCAACGAGTTTTATTATAGAAGATAAACGGAGTTCGTTTGAAGAAACTTACGAGATAGAAGAAATTGTATGAAACTGTTATGGTTGATGGTACATCATACGAAATAAATTATTATTCGTAATCAACAAAATACTTAAGCTAAAGTATCACGCCGGAAACGAGTACCGTTAAAACTATATTAAAAACTTCATACGTTAGTATAATTAGCTTAAACTTTTAAACGAGTTTGATTGGAAGATAAACGGAGTTCGTTTAAAGAAACTTAAGAGATATAAGAAATTGTATGAAACTCTTATGGTTGTGGTTCCATCATACGAAATAAATTATTATTCGTATTCAACGAAATACTTAGGCTAAAGTATCATGCTGGAAAGGAATACCGTTAAAAGTATATTAAAAACTTCATACGTTAGTATAATTAGCTTAAACGTTTAAACGAGTTTGATTAGAAAATAAACGGAGTTCGCTTAAAGAAACTTAAGAGATATAAGAAATTGTATAAAATTCTGATGGGTGTATTACCATTATACAAAATAAATTAGTATTTGTAATAAACAAAATACCGAGGCCAAAGTATCATGCCGGAAAGGGGTACCGTTAAAATTATATTATAAACTTCATTCGTTAGTATAATTTGCTTAAACTTTTCAACGAGTTTTATTATAGAAGTTAAACGGAGTTCGTTTGAAGAAACTTACGAGATAGAAGAAATTGTACGAAACTGTTATGGTTGATGGTACATCATACAAAATAAATTATTATTCGTAATCAACAAAATACTTAAGCTAAAGTATAACGCCGGAAACGAGTACCGTTAAAACTATATTAAAAACTTCATACGTTAGTATAATTAGCTTAAACTTTTAAACAAGTTTGATTAGAAGATAAATGGAGTTCATTTGAAGAAACTTAAGAGATATAAGAAATTGTTTAAAATTCTTATGGGTGTGGTACCATCATACAAAATAAATTAGTATTCGTAATAAAAAAAATACCGAGGCTAAACTATCATGCCGGAAAGGAGTACCGTTAAAATTATATTATAAACTTCATTCGGTAGTATAATTTGCTTAAACCTTTCCACGAGTTTTATTATAGAAGATAAACGGAGTTCGTTTGAAGAAACTTACGAGATAGAAGAAATTGTATGAAACTGTTATGGTTGATGGTACATCATACGAAATAAATTATTATTCGTAATCAACAAAATACTTAAGCTAAAGTATCACGCCGGAAACGAGTACCGTTAAAACTATATTAAAAACTTCATACGTTAGTATAATTAGCTTAAACTTTTAAACAAGTTTGATTAGAAGATAAATGGAGTTCATTTGAAGAAACTTAAGAGATATAAGAAATTGTTTAAAATTCTTATGGGTGTGGTACCATCATACAAAATAAATTAGTATTCGTAATAAAAAAAATACCGAGGCTAAACTATCATGCCGGAAAGGAGTACCGTTAAAATTTTATTATAAACTTCATTCGGTAGTATAATTTGCTTAAACCTTTCAACGAGTTTTATTATAGAAGATAAACGGAGTTCGTTTGAAGAAACTTACGAGATAGAAGAAATTGTATGAAACTGTTATGGTTGATGGTACATCATACGAAATAAATTATTATTCGTAATCAACAAAATACTTAAGCTAAAGTATCACGCCGGAAACGAGTACCGTTAAAACTATATTAAAAACTTCATACGTTAGTATAATTAGCTTAAACTTTTAAACGAGTTTGATTGGAAGATAAACGGAGTTCGTTTAAAGAAACTTAAGAGATATAAGAAATTGTATGAAACTCTTATGGTTGTGGTTCCATCATACGAAATAAATTATTATTCTTATTCAACGAAATACTTAGGCTAAAGTATCATGCTGGAAAGGAATACCGTTAAAAGTATATTAAAAACTTCATACGTTAGTATAATTAGCTTAAACGTTTAAACGAGTTTGATTAGAAAATAAACGGAGTTCGCTTAAAGAAACTTAAGAGATATAAGAAATTGTATAAAATTCTTATGGGTGTATTACCATTATACAAAATAAATTAGTATTTGTAATAAACAAAATACCGAGGCTAAAGTATCATGCCGGAAAGGGGTACCGTTAAAATTATATTATAAACTTCATTCGTTAGTATAATTTGCTTAAACTTTTCAACGAGTTTTATTATAGAAGTTAAACGGAGTTCGTTTGAAGAAACTTACGAGATAGAAGAAATTGTACGAAACTGTTATGGTTGATGGTACATCATACAAAATAAATTATTATTCGTAATCAACAAAATACTTAAGCTAAAGTATAACGCCGGAAACGAGTACCGTTAAAACTATATTAAAAACTTCATACGTTAGTATAATTAGCTTAAACTTTTAAACAAGTTTGATTAGAAGATAAATGGAGTTCATTTGAAGAAACTTAAGAGATATAAGAAATTGTTTAAAATTCTTATGGGTGTGGTACCATCATACAAAATAAATTAGTATTCGTAATAAAAAAAATACCGAGGCTAAATTATCATGCCGGAAAGGAGTACCGTTAAAATTATATTATAAACTTCATTCGGTAGTATAATTTGCTTAAACCTTTCCACGAGTTTTATTATAGAAGATAAACGGAGTTCGTTTGAAGAAACTTACGAGATAGAAGAAATTGTATGAAACTGTTATGGTTGTTGGTACATCATACGAAATAAATTATTATTCGTAATCAACAAAATACTTAAGCTAAAGTATCACGCCGGAAACGAGTACCGTTAAAACTATATTAAAAACTTCATACGTTAGTATAATTAGCTTAAACTTTTAAACAAGTTTGATTAGAAGATAAATGGAGTTCATTTGAAGAAACTTAAGAGATATAAGAAATTGTTTACAATTCTTATGGGTGTGGTACCATCATACAAAATAAATTAGTATTCGTAATAAAAAAAATACCGAGGCTAAACTATCATGCCGGAAAGGAGTACCGTTAAAATTATATTATAAACTTCATTCGGTAGTATAATTTGCTTAAACCTTTCAACGAGTTTTATTATAGAAGATTAACGGAGTTCGTTTGAAAAAACTTACGAGATAGAAGAAATTGTATGAAACTGTTATGGTTGATGGTACATCATACGAAATAAATTATTATTCGTAATCAACAAAATACTTAAGCTAAAGTATCACGCCGGAAACGAGTACCGTTAAAACTATATTAAAAACTTCATACGTTAGTATAATTAGCTTAAACTTTTAAACGAGTTTGATTGGAAGATAAACGGAGTTCGTTTAAAGAAACTTACGAGATATAAGAAATTGTATGAAACTCTTATGGTTGTGGTTCCATCATACGAAATAAATTATTATTCGTATTCAACGAAATACTTAGGCTAAAGTATCATGCTGGAAAGGAATACCGTTAAAAGTATATTAAAAACTTCATACGTTAGCATAATTAGCTTAAACGTTTAAACGAGTTTGATTAGAAAATAAACGGAGTTCGCTTAAATAAACTTACGAGATATAAGAAATTGTATGAAACTCTTATGGTTATGGTTCCATCATACGAAATAAATTATTATTCGTAATCAACGAAATACTTAGGCTAAAGTATCATGCCGAAAAGGAGTACCGTTAAAATTATATTAAAAACTTCATACGTTAGTATAATTATCTTAAACGTTTAAACGAGTTTGATTAGAAAATAAACGGAGTTCGCTTAAAGAAACTTAAGAGATATAAGAAATTGTATAAAATTCTTATGGGTGTGTTACCATTATACAAAATAAATTAGTATTTGTAATAAACAAAATACCGAGGCTAAAGTATCATGCCGGAAAGGGGTACCGTTAAAATTATATTATAAACTTCATTCATTAGTATAATTTGCTTAAACTTTTCAACGAGTTTTATTATAGAAGTTAAACGGAGTTCGTTTGAAGAAACTTACGAGATAGAAGAAATTGTATGAAACTCTTATGGGTGTGTTACCATTATACAAAATAAATTAGTATTTGTAATAAACAAAATACCGAGGCTAAAGTATCATGCCGGAAAGGGGTACCGTTAAAATTATATTATAAACTTCATTCATTAGTATAATTTGCTTAAACTTTTCAACGAGTTTTATTATAGAAGTTAAACGGAGTTCGTTTGAAGAAACTTACGAGATAGAAGAAATTGTATGAAACTCTTATGGGTGTGGTACCATCACACGAAATAAATTATTACTCGTAATAAACGAAATACTTAGGTTTAAGTATTATGCCGGAAAAGAGTACCGTTAAAAGTATAATATAAACTTCACGCGTTATTATAATTAGCTTAAACTTTTAAACAAGTTTGATTAGAAGATAAATGGAGTTCATTTGAAGAAACTTAAGAGATATAAGAAATTATTTAAAATTCTTATGGGTGTGGTACCATCATACAAAATAAATTAGTATTCGTAATAAAAAAAATACCGAGGCTAAACTATCATGCCGGAAAGGAGTACCGTTAAAATTATATTATAAACTTCATTCATTAGTATAATTTGCTTAAACTTTTCAACGAGTTTTATTATAGAAGTTAAACGGAGTTCGTTTGAAGAAACTTACGAGATAGAAGAAATTGTATGAAACTCTTATGGGTGTGGTACCATCACACGAAATAAATTATTACTCGTAATAAACGAAATACTTAGGTTTAAGTATTATGCCGGAAAAGAGTACCGTTAAAAGTATAATATAAACTTCACGCGTTATTATAATTAGCTTAAACTTTTAAACAAGTTTGATTAGAAGATAAATGGAGTTCATTTGAAGAAACTTAAGAGATATAAGAAATTGTTTAAAATTCTTATGGGTGTGGTACCATCATACAAAATAAATTAGTATTCGTAATAAAAAAAATACCGAGGCTAAACTATCATGCCGGAAAGGAGTACCGTTAAAATTTTATTATAAACTTCATTCGGTAGTATAATTTGCTTAAACCTTTCAACGAGTTTTATTATAGAAGATAAACGGAGTTCGTTTGAAGAAACTTACGAGATAGAAGAAATTGTATGAAACTGTTATGGTTGATGGTACATCATACGAAATAAATTATTATTCGTAATCAACAAAATACTTAAGCTAAAGTATCACGCCGGAAACGAGTACCGTTAAAACTATATTAAAAAATTCATACGTTAGTATAATTAGCTTAAACTTTTAAACGAGTTTGATTGGAAGATAAACGGAGTTCGTTTAAAGAAACTTAAGAGATATAAGAAATTGTATGAAACTCTTATGGTTGTGGTTCCATCATACGAAATAAATTATTATTCGTATTCAACGAAATACTTAGGCTAAAGTATCATGCTGGAAAGGAATACCGTTAAAAGTATATTAAAAACTTCATACGTTAGTATAATTAGCTTAAACGTTTAAACGAGTTTGATTAGAAAATAAACGGAGTTCGCTTAAAGAAACTTAAGAGATATAAGAAATTGTATAAAATTCTTATGGGTGTGTTACCATTATACAAAATAAATTAGTATTTGTAATAAACAAAATACCGAGGCTAAAGTATCATGCCGGAAAGGGGTACCGTTAAAATTATATTATAAACTTCATTCGTTAGTATAATTTGCTTAAACTTTTCAACGAGTTTTATTATAGAAGTTAAACGGAGTTCGTTTGAAGAAACTTACGAGATAGAAGAAATTGTACGAAACTGTTATGGTTGATGGTACATCATACAAAATAAATTATTATTCGTAATCAACAAAATACTTAAGCTAAAGTATAACGCCGGAAACGAGTACCGTTAAAACTATATTAAAAACTTCATACGTTAGTATAATTAGCTTAAACTTTTAAACAAGTTTGATTAGAAGATAAATGGAGTTCATTTGAAGAAACTTAAGAGATATAAGAAATTGTTTAAAATTCTTATGGGTGTGGTACCATCATACAAAATAAATTAGTATTCGTAATAAAAAAAATACCGAGGCTAAATTATCATGCCGGAAAGGAGTACCGTTAAAATTATATTATAAACTTCATTCGGTAGTATAATTTGCTTAAACCTTTCCACGAGTTTTATTATAGAAGATAAACGGAGTTCGTTTGAAGAAACTTACGAGATAGAAGAAATTGTATGAAACTGTTATGGTTGTTGGTACATCATACGAAATAAATTATTATTCGTAATCAACAAAATACATAAGCTAAAGTATCACGCCGGAAACGAGTACCGTTAAAACTATATTAAAAACTTCATACGTTAGTATAATTAGCTTAAACTTTTAAACAAGTTTGATTAGAAGATAAATGGAGTTCATTTGAAGAAACTTAAGAGATATAAGAAATTGTTTACAATTCTTATGGGTGTGGTACCATCATACAAAATAAATTAGTATTCGTAATAAAAAAAATACCGAGGCTAAACTATCATGCCGGAAAGGAGTACCGTTAAAATTATATTATAAACTTCATTCGGTAGTATAATTTGCTTAAACCTTTCAACGAGTTTTATTATAGAAGATTAACGGAGTTCGTTTGAAAAAACTTACGAGATAGAAGAAATTGTATGAAACTGTTATGGTTGATGGTACATCATACGAAATAAATTATTATTCGTAATCAACAAAATACTTAAGCTAAAGTATCACGCCGGAAACGAGTACCGTTAAAACTATATTAAAAACTTCATACGTTAGTATAATTAGCTTAAACTTTTAAACGAGTTTGATTGGAAGATAAACGGAGTTCGTTTAAAGAAACTTACGAGATATAAGAAATTGTATGAAACTCTTATGGTTGTGGTTCCATCATACGAAATAAATTATTATTCGTATTCAACGAAATACTTAGGCTAAAGTATCATGCTGGAAAGGAATACCGTTAAAAGTATATTAAAAACTTCATACGTTAGCATAATTAGCTTAAACGTTTAAACGAGTTTGATTAGAAAATAAACGGAGTTCGCTTAAATAAACTTACGAGATATAAGAAATTGTATGAAACTCTTATGGTTATGGTTCCATCATACGAAATAAATTATTATTCGTAATCAACGAAATACTTAGGCTAAAGTATCATGCCGAAAAGGAGTACCGTTAAAATTATATTAAAAACTTCATACGTTAGTATAATTAGCTTAAACGTTTAAACGAGTTTGATTAGAAAATAAACGGAGTTCGCTTAAAGAAACTTAAGAGATATAAGAAATTGTATAAAATTCTTATGGGTGTGTTACCATTATACAAAATAAATTAGTATTTGTAATAAACAAAATACCGAGGCTAAAGTATCATGCCGGAAAGGGGTACCGTTAAAATTATATTATAAACTTCATTCATTAGTATAATTTGCTTAAACTTTTCAACGAGTTTTATTATAGAAGTTAAACGGAGTTCGTTTGAAGAAACTTACGAGATAGAAGAAATTGTATGAAACTCTTATGGGTGTGGTACCATCACACGAAATAAATTATTACTCGTAATAAACGAAATACTTAGGTTTAAGTATTATGCCGGAAAAGAGTACCGTTAAAAGTATAATATAAACTTCACGCGTTATTATAATTAGCTTAAACTTTTAAACAAGTTTGATTAGAAGATAAATGGAGTTCATTTGAAGAAACTTAAGAGATATAAGAAATTGTTTAAAATTCTTATGGGTGTGGTACCATCATACAAAATAAATTAGTATTCGTAATAAAAAAAATACCGAGGCTAAACTATCATGCCGGAAAGGAGTACCGTTAAAATTATATTATAAACTTCATTCGGTAGTATAATTTGCTTAAACCTTTCCACGAGTTTTATTATAGAAGATAAACGGAGTTCGTTTGAAGAAACTTACGAGATAGAAGAAATTGTATGAAACTGTTATGGTTGATGGTACATCATACGAAATAAATTATTATTCGTAATCAACAAAATACTTAAGCTAAAGTATCACGCCGGAAACGAGTACCGTTAAAACTATATTAAAAACTTCATACGTTAGTATAATTAGCTTAAACTTTTAAACGAGTTTGATTGGAAGATAAACGGAGTTCGTTTAAAGAAACTTACGAGATATAAGAAATTGTATGAAACTCTTATGGTTGTGGTTCCATCATACGAAATAAATTATTATTCGTATTCAACGAAATACTTAGGCTAAAGTATCATGCTGGAAAGGAATACCGTTAAAAGTATATTAAAAACTTCATACGTTAGCATAATTAGCTTAAACGTTTAAACGAGTTTGATTAGAAAATAAACGGAGTTCGCTTAAATAAACTTACGAGATATAAGAAATTGTATGAAACTCTTATGGTTATGGTTCCATCATACGAAATAAATTATTATTCGTAATCAACGAAATACTTAGGCTAAAGTATCATGCCGAAAAGGAGTACCGTTAAAATTATATTAAAAACTTCATACGTTAGTATAATTAGCTTAAACGTTTAAACGAGTTTGATTAGAAAATAAACGGAGTTCGCTTAAAGAAACTTAAGAGATATAAGAAATTGTATAAAATTCTTATGGGTGTGTTACCATTATACAAAATAAATTAGTATTTGTAATAAACAAAATACCGAGGCTAAAGTATCATGCCGGAAAGGGGTACCGTTAAAATTATATTATAAACTTCATTCATTAGTATAATTTGCTTAAACTTTTCAACAAGTTTTATTATAGAAGTTAAACGGAGTTCGTTTGAAGAAACTTACGAGATAGAAGAAATTGTATGAAACTCTTATGGGTGTGGTACCATCACACGAAATAAATTATTACTCGTAATAAACGAAATACTTAGGTTTAAGTATTATGCCGGAAAAGAGTACCGTTAAAAGTATAATATAAACTTCACGCGTTATTATAATTAGCTTAAACTTTTAAACAAGTTTGATTAGAAGATAAATGGAGTTCATTTGAAGAAACTTAAGAGATATAAGAAATTGTTTAAAATTCTTATGGGTGTGGTACCATCATACAAAATAAATTAGTATTCGTAATAAAAAAAATACCGAGGCTAAACTATCATGCCGGAAAGGAGTACCGTTAAAATTATATTATAAACTTCATTCGGTAGTATAATTTGCTTAAACCTTTCCACGAGTTTTATTATAGAAGATAAACGGAGTTCGTTTGAAGAAACTTACGAGATAGAAGAAATTGTATGAAACTGTTATGGTTGATGGTACATCATACAAAATAAATTATTATTCGTAATCAACAAAATACTTAAGCTAAAGTATCACGCCGGAAACGAGTACCGTTAAAACTATATTAAAAACTTCATACGTTAGTATAATTAGCTTAAACTTTTAAACAAGTTTGATTAGAAGATAAATGGAGTTCATTTGAAGAAACTTAAGAGATATAAGAAATTGTTTAAAATTCTTATGGGTGTGGTACCATCATACAAAATAAATTAGTATTCGTAATAAAAAAAATACCGAGGCTAAACTATCATGCCGGAAAGGAGTACCGTTAAAATTTTATTATAAACTTCATTCGGTAGTATAATTTGCTTAAACCTTTCAACGAGTTTTATTATAGAAGATAAACGGAGCTCGTTTGAAGAAACTTACGAGATAGAAGAAATTGTATGAAACTGTTATGGTTGATGGTACATCATACGAAATAAATTATTATTCGTAATCAACAAAATACTTAAGCTAAAGTATCACGCCGGAAACGAGTACCGTTAAAACTATATTAAAAACTTCATACGTTAGTATAATTAGCTTAAACTTTTAAACGAGTTTGATTGGAAGATAAACGGAGTTCGTTTAAAGAAACTTACGAGATATAAGAAATTGTATGAAACTCTTATGGTTGTGGTTCCATCATACGAAATAAATTATTATTCGTATTCAACGAAATACTTAGGCTAAAGTATCATGCTGGAAAGGAATACCGTTAAAAGTATATTAAAAACTTCATACGTTAGTATAATTAGCTTAAACGTTTAAACGAGTTTGATTAGAAAATAAACGGAGTTCGCTTAAAGAAACTTACGAGATATAAGAAATTGTATGAAACTCTTATGGTTATGGTTCCATCATACGAAATAAATTATTATTCGTAATCAACGAAATACTTAGGCTAAAGTATCATGCCGAAAAGGAGTACCGTTAAAATTATATTAAAAACTTCATACGTTAGTATAATTAGCTTAAACGTTTAAACGAGGTTGATTAGAAAATAAACGGAGTTCGCTTAAAGAAACTTAAGAGATATAAGAAATTGTATAAAATTCTTATGGGTGTGTTACCATTATACAAAATAAATTAGTATTTGTAATAAACAAAATACCGAGGCTAAAGTATCATGCCGGAAAGGGGTACCGTTAAAATTATATTATAAACTTCATTCGTTAGTATAATTTGCTTAAACTTTTCAACGAGTTTTATTATAGAAGTTAAACGGAGTTCGTTTGAAGAAACTTACGAGATAGAAGAAATTGTATGAAACTCTTATGGGTGTGGTACCATCACACGAAATAAATTATTACTCGTAATAAACGAAATACTTAGGTTAAAGTATTATGCCGGAAAAGAGTACCGTTAAAAGTATAATATAAACTTCACACGTTATTATAATTAGCTTAAACTTTTAAACAAGTTTGATTAGAAGATAAATGGAGTTCATTTGAAGAAACTTAAGAGATATAAGAAATTGTTTAAAATTCTTATGGGTGTGGTACCATCATACAAAATAAATTAGTATTCGTAATAAAAAAAATACCGAGGCTAAACTATCATGCCGGAAAGGAGTACCGTTAAAATTATATTATAAACTTCATTCGGTAGTATAATTTGCTTAAACCTTTCAACGAGTTTTATTATAGAAGATAAACGGAGTTCGTTTGAAGAAACTTACGAGATAGAAGAAATTGTATGAAACTGTTATGGTTGATGGTACATCATACAAAATAAATTATTATTCGTAATCAACAAAATACTTAAGCTAAAGTATAACGCCGGAAACGAGTACCGTTAAAATTATATTAAAAACTTCATACGTTAGTATAATTAGCTTAAACGTTTAAACGAGTTTGATTAGAAAATAAACGGAGTTCGCTTAAAGAAACTTAAGAGATATAAGAAATTGTATAAAATTCTTATGGGTGTGTTACCATTATACAAAATAAATTAGTATTTGTAATAAACAAAATACCGAGGCTAAAGTATCATGCCGGAAAGGGGTACCGTTAAAATTATATTATAAACTTCATTCGTTAGTATAATTTGCTTAAACCTTTCAACGAGTTTTATTATAGAAGATAAACGGACTTCGTTTGAAGAAACTTACGAGATAGAAGAAATTGTATGAAACTGTTATGGTTGATGGTACATCATACGAAATAAATTATTATTCGTAATCAACAAAATACTTAAGCTAAAGTATCACGCCGGAAACGAGTACCGTTAAAACTATATTAAAAACTTCATACGTTAGTATAATTAGCTTAAACTTTTAAACAAGTTTGATTAGAAGATAAATGGAGTTCATTTGAAGAAACTTAAGAGATATAAGAAATTGTTTAAAATTCTTATGGGTGTGGTACCATCATACAAAATAAATTAGTATTCGTAATAAAAAAAATACCGAGGCTAAACTATCATGCCGGAAAGGAGTACCGTTAAAATTTTATTATAAACTTCATTCGGTAGTATAATTTGCTTAAACCTTTCAACGAGTTTTATTATAGAAGATAAACGGACTTCGTTTGAAGAAACTTACGAGATAGAAGAAATTGTATTAAACTGTTATGGTTGATGGTACATCATACGAAATAAATTATTATTCGTAATCAACAAAATACTTAAGCTAAAGTATCACGCCGGAAACGAGTACCGTTAAAACTATATTAAAAACTTCATACGTTAGTATAATTAGCTTAAACTTTTAAACAAGTTTGATTGGAAGATAAACGGAGTTCGTTTAAAGAAACTTACGAGATATAAGAAATTGTATGAAACTCTTATGGTTGGGGTTCCATCATACGAAATAAATTATTATTCGTATTCAACGAAATACTTAGGCTAAAGTATCATGCTGGAAAGGAATACCGTTAAAAGTATATTAAAAACTTCATACGTTAGTATAATTAGCTTAAATGTTTAAACGAGTTTGATTAGAAAATAAACGGAGTTCGCTTAAAGAAACTTACGAGATATAAGAAATTGTATGAAACTCTTATGGTTATGGTTCCATCATACGAAATAAATTATTATTCGTAATCAACGAAATACTTAGGCTAAAGTATCATGCCGAAAAGGAGTACCGTTAAAATTATATTAAAAACTTCATACGTTAGTATAATTAGCTTAAACGTTTAAACGAGTTTGATTAGAAAATAAACGGAGTTCGCTTAAAGAAACTTAAGAGATATAAGAAATTGTATAAAATTCTTATGGGTGTGTTACCATTATACAAAATAAATTAGTATTTGTAATAAACAAAATACCGAGGCTAAAGTATCATGCCGGAAAGGGGTACCGTTAAAATTATATTATAAACTTCATTCGATAGTATAATTTGCTTAAACTTTTCAACGAGTTTTATTATAGAAGTTAAACGGAGTTTGTTTGAAGAAACTTACGAGATAGAAGAAATTGTATGAAACTCTTATGGGTGTGGTACCATCACACGAAATAAATTATTACTCGTAATAAACGAAATACTTAGGTTAAAGTATTATGCCGGAAAAGAGTACCGTTAAAAGTATAATATAAACTTCACACGTTATTATAATTAGCTTAAACTTTTAAACAAGTTTGATTAGAAGATAAATGGAGTTCATTTGAAGAAACTTAAGAGATATAAGAAATTGTTTAAAATTCTTATGGGTGTGGTACCATCATACAAAATAAATTAGTATTCGTAATAAAAAAAATACCGAGGCTAAACTATCATGCCGGAAAGGAGTACCGTTAAAATTATATTATAAACTTCATTCGGTAGTATAATTTGCTTAAACCTTTCAACGAGTTTTATTATAGAAGATAAACGGAGTTCGTTTGAAGAAACTTACGAGATAGAAGAAATTGTATGAAACTGTTATGGTTGATGGTACATCATACAAAATAAATTATTATTCGTAATCAACAAAATACTTAAGCTAAAGTATAACGCCGGAAACGAGTACCGTTAAAACTATATTAAAAACTTCATACGTTAGTATAATTAGCTTAAACTTTTAAACAAGTTTGATTAGAAGATAAATGGAGTTCATTTGAAGAAACTTAAGAGATATAAGAAATAGTTTAAAATTCTTATGGGTGTGGTACCATCATACAAAATAAATTAGTATTCGTAATAAAAAAAATATCGAGGCTAAACTATCATGCCGGAAAGGAGTACCGTTAAAATTATATTATAAACTTCATTCGGTAGTATAATTTGCTTAAACCTTTCAACGAGTTTTATTATAGAAGATAAACGGAGTTCGTTTGAAGAAACTTACGAGATAGAAGAAATTGTATGAAACTGTTATGGTTGATGGTACATCATACGAATGAAATTATTATTCGTAATCAACAAAATACTTAAGCTAAAGTATCACGCCGGAAACGAGTACCGTTAAAACTATATTAAAAACTTCATACGTTAGTATAATTAGCTTAAACTTTTAAACGAGTTTGATTGGAAGATAAACGGAGTTCGTTTAAAGAAACTTAAGAGATATAAGAAATTGTATGAAACTCTTATGGTTGTGGTTCCATCATACGAAATAAATTATTATTCGTATTCAACGAAATACTTAGGCTAAAGTATCATGCTGGAAAGGAATACCGTTAAAAGTATATTAAAAACTTCATACGTTAGTATAATTAGCTTAAACGTTTAAACGAGTTTGATTAGAAAATAAACGGAGTTCGCTTAAAGAAACTTACGAGATATAAGAAATTGTATGAAACTCTTATGGTTATGGTTCCATCATACGAAATAAATTATTATTCGTAATCAACGAAATACTTAGGCTAAAGTATCATGCCGAAAAGGAGTACCGTTAAAATTATATTAAAAACTTCATACGTTAGTATAATTAGCTTAAACGTTTAAACGAGTTTGATTAGAAGATAAACGGAGTTCGCTTAAAGAAACTTAAGAGATATAAGAAATTGTATAAAATTCTTATGGGTGTGTTACCATTATACAAAATAAATTAGTATTTGTAATAAACAAAATACCGAGGCTAAAGTATCATGCCGGAAAGGGGTACCGTTAAAATTATATTATAAACTTCATTCGTTAGTATAATTTGCTTAAACTTTTCAACGAGTTTTATTATAGAAGTTAAACGGAGTTCGTTTGAAGAAACTTACGAGATAGAAGAAATTGTATGAAACTCTTATGGGTGTGGTACCATCACACGAAATAAATTATTACTCGTAATAAACGAAATACTTAGGTTAAAGTATTATGCCGGAAAAGAATACCGTTAAAAGTATAATATAAACTTCACACGTTATTATAATTACCTTGAACATTTAAACGATTTTGATTAGAAGATAAACGGAGTTCGCTTAAAAAACTTACGAGATGTAAAAAATTGTATGAAACTCTTATGGGTGTGGTTCAATCATACGAAATAAATTATTATTCGTAATCAACAAAATACTTAGGCTAAAGTATCATGCCGGAAAGGAGTACCGTTAAAAGTATATTAAAAACTTCATACATTAGTATAATTAGCTTAAACTTTTAAACGAGTTTGAATAGAAGATAAACGGAGTTCGCTTAAAGAAACTTACGAGATATAAGAAATTGTATGAAACTCTTATGGTTGTGGTTCCATCATACGAAATAAATTATTATTCGTATTCAACGAAATACTTAGGCTAAAGTATCATGCTGGAAAGGAATACCGTTAAAAGTATATTAAAAACTTCATACGTTAGTATAATTAGCTTAAACGTTTAAACGAGTTTGATTAGAAAATAAACGGAGTTCGCTTAAAGAAACTTACGAGATATAAGAAATTGTATGAAACTCTTATGGTTATGGTTCCATCATACGAAATAAATTATTATTCGTAATCAACAAAATACTTAAGCTAAAGTATCACGCCGGAAACGAGTACCGTTAAAACTATATTAAAAACTTCATACGTTAGTATAATTAGCTTAAACTTTTAAACAAGTTTGATTAGAAGATAAATGGAGTTCATTTGAAGAAACTTAAGAGATATAAGAAATTGTTTAAAATTCTTATGGGTGTGGTACCATCATACAAAATAAATTAGTATTCGTAATAAACAAAATACCGAGGCTAAACTATCATGCCGGAAAGGAGTACCGTTAAAATTATATTATAAACTTCATTCGGTAGTATAATTTGCTTAAACCTTTCAACGAGTTTTATTATAGAAGATAAACGGAGTTCGTTTGAAGAAACTTACGAGATAGAAGAAATTGTATGAAACTGTTATGGTTGATGGTACATCATACGAAATAAATTATTATTCGTAATCAACAAAATACTTAAGCTAAAGTATCACGCCGGAAACGAGTACCGTTAAAACTATATTAAAAACTTCATACGTTAGTATAATTAGCTTAAACATTTAAACAAGTTTGATTAGAAGATAAATGGAGTTCATTTGAAGAAACTTAAGAGATATAAGAAATTGTTTAAAATTCTTATGGGTGTGGTACCATCATACAAAATAAATTAGTATTCGTAATAAAAAAAATACCGAGGCTAAACTATCATGCCGGAAAGGAGTACCGTTAAAATTTTATTATAAACTTCATTCGGTAGTATAATTTGCTTAAACCTTTCAACGAGTTTTATTATAGAAGATAAACGGAGTTCGTTTGAAGAAACTTACGAGATAGAAGAAATTGTATGAAACTGTTATGGTTGATGGTACATCATACGAAATAAATTATTATTCGTAATCAACAAAATACTTAAACTAAAGTATCACGCCGGAAACGAGTACCGTTAAAACTATATTAAAAACTTCATACGTTAGTATAATTAGCTTAAACTTTTAAACGAGTTTGATTGGAAGATAAACGGAGTTCGTTTAAAGAAACTTACGAGATATAAGAAATTGTATGAAACTCTTATGGTTGTGGTTCCATCATACGAAATAAATTATTATTCGTATTCAACGAAATACTTAGGCTAAAGTATCATGCTGGAAAGGAATACCGTTAAAAGTATATTAAAAACTTCATACGTTAGTATAATTAGCTTAAACGTTTAAACGAGTTTGATTAGAAAATAAACGGAGTTCGCTTAAAGAAACTTACGAGATATAAGAAATTGTATGAAACTCTTATGGTTATGGTTCCATCATACGAAATAAATTATTATTCGTAATCAACGAAATACTTAGGCTAAAGTATCATGCTGAAAAGGAGTACCGTTAAAATTATATTAAAAACTTCATACGTTAGTATAATTAGCTTAAACGTTTAAACGAGTTTGATTAGAAAATAAACGGAGTTCGCTTAAAGAAACTTAAGAGATATAAGAAATTGTATAAAATTCTTATGGGTGTGTTACCATTATACAAAATAAATTAGTATTTGTAATAAACAAAATACCGAGGCTAAAGTATCATGCCGGAAAGGGGTACCGTTAAAATTATATTATAAGCTTCATTCGTTAGTATAATTTGCTAAACTTTTCAACGAGTTTTATTATAGAAGTTAAACGGAGTTCGTTTGAAGAAACTTACGAGATAGAAGAAATTGTATGAAACTCTTATGGGTGTGGTACCATCACACGAAATAAATTATTACTCGTAATAAACGAAATACTTAGGTTAAAGTATTATGCCGGAAAAGAGTACCGTTAAAAGTATAATATAAACTTCACACGTTATTATAATTAGCTTAAACTTTTAAACAAGTTTGATTAAAAGATAAATGGAGTTCATTTGAAGAAACTTAAGAGATATAAGAAATTGTTTAAAATTCTTATGGGTGTGGTACCATCATACAAAATAAATTAGTATTCGTAATAAAAAAAATACCGAGGCTAAACTATCATGCCGGAAAGGAGTACCGTTAAAATTATATTATAAACTTCATTCGGTAGTATAATTTGCTTAAACCTTTCCACGAGTTTTATTATAGAAGATAAACGGAGTTCGTTTGAAGAAACTTACGAGATAGAAGAAATTGTATGAAACTGTTATGGTTGATGGTACATCATACAAAATAAATTATTATTCGTAATCAACAAAATACTTAAGCTAAAGTATAACGCCGGAAACGAGTACCGTTAAAACTATATTAAAAACTTCATACGTTAGTATAATTAGCTTAAACTTTTAAACAAGTTTGATTAGAAGATAAATGGAGTTCATTTGAAGAAACTTAAGAGATATAAGAAATTGGTTAAAATTCTTATGGGTGTGGTACCATCATACAAAATAAATTAGTATTCGTAATAAAAAAAATATCGAGGCTAAACTATCATGCCGGAAAGGAGTACCGTTAAAATTATATTATAAACTTCATTCGGTAGTATAATTTGCTTAAACCTTTCAACGAGTTTTATTATAGAAGATAAACGGAGTTCGTTTGAAGAAACTTACGAGATAGAAGAAATTGTATGAAACTGTTATGGTTGATGGTACATCATACGAATGAAATTATTATTCGTAATCAACAAAATACTTAAGCTAAAGTATCACGCCGGAAACGAGTACCGTTAAAACTATATTAAAAACTTCATACGTTAGTATAATTAGCTTAAACTTTTAAACGAGTTTGATTGGAAGATAAACGGAGTTCGTTTAAAGAAACTTAAGAGATATAAGAAATTGTATGAAACTCTTATGGTTGTGGTTCCATCATACGAAATAAATTATTATTCGTATTCAACGAAATACTTAGGCTAAAGTATCATGCTGGAAAGGAATACCGTTAAAAGTATATTAAAAACTTCATACGTTAGTATAATTAGCTTAAACGTTTAAACGAGTTTGATTAGAAAATAAACGGAGTTCGCTTAAAGAAACTTACGAGATATAAGAAATTGTATGAAACTCTTATGGTTATGGTTCCATCATACGAAATAAATTATTATTCGTAATCAACGAAATACTTAGGCTAAAGTATCATGCCGAAAAGGAGTACCGTTAAAATTATATTAAAAACTTCATACGTTAGTATAATTAGCTTAAACGTTTAAACGAGTTTGATCAGAAGATAAACGGAGTTCGCTTAAAGAAACTTAAGAGATATAAGAAATTGTATAAAATTCTTATGGGTGTGTTACCATTATACAAAATAAATTAGTATTTGTAATAAACAAAATACCGAGGCTAAAGTATCATGCCGGAAAGGGGTACCGTTAAAATTATATTATAAACTTCATTCGTTAGTATAATTTGCTTAAACTTTTCAACGAGTTTTATTATAGAAGTTAAACGGAGTTCGTTTGAAGAAACTTACGAGATAGAAGAAATTGTATGAAACTCTTATGGGTGTGGTACCATCACACGAAATAAATTATTACTCGTAATAAACGAAATACTTAGGTTTAAGTATTATGCCGGAAAAGAGTACCGTTAAAAGTATAATATAAACTTCACACGTTATTATAATTAGCTTAAACTTTTAAACAAGTTTGATTAGAAGATAAATGGAGTTCATTTGAAGAAACTTAAGAGATATAAGAAATTGTTTAAAATTCTTATGGGTGTGGTACCATCATACAAAATAAATTAGTATTCGTAATAAAAAAAATACCGAGGCCAAACTATCATGCCGGAAAGGAGTACCGTTAAAATTATATTATAAACTTCATTCGGTAGTATAATTTGCTTAAACCTTTCAACGAGTTTTATTATAGAAGATAAACGGAGTTCGTTTGAAGAAACTTACGAGATAGAAGAAATTGTATGAAACTGTTATGGTTGATGGTACATCATACGAAATAAATTATTATTCGTAATCAACAAAATACTTAGGCTAAAGTATCATGCTGGAAAGGAATACCGTTAAAAGTATATTAAAAACTTCATACGTTAGTATAATTAGCTTAAACGTTTAAACGAGTTTGATTAGAAAATAAACGGAGTTCGCTTAAAGAAACTTACGAGATATAAGAAATTGTATAAAATTCTTATGGGTGTGTTACCATTATACAAAATAAATTAGTATTTGTAATAAACAAAATACCGAGGCTAAAGTATCATGCCGGAAAAGGGTACCGTTAAAATTATATTATAAACTTCATTCGTTAGTATAATTTGCTTAAACTTTTCAACGAGTTTTATTATAGAAGTTAAACGGAGTTCGTTTGAAGAAACTTACGAGATAGAAGAAATTGTATGAAACTCTTATGGGTGTGGTACCATCACACGAAATAAATTATTACTCGTAATAAACGAAATACTTAGGTTAAAGTATTATGCCGGAAAAGAATACCGTTAAAAGTATAATATAAACTTCACACGTTATTATAATTAGCTTGAACATTTAAACGATTTTGATTAGAAGATAAACGGAGTTCGCTTAAAAAACTTACGAGATGTAAAAAATTGTATGAAACTCTTATGGGTGTGGTTCAATCATACGAAATAAATTATTATTCGTAATCAACAAAATACTTAGGCTAAAGTATCATGCCGGAAAGGAGTACCGTTAAAAGTATATTAAAAACTTCATACATTAGTATAATTAGCTTAAACTTTTAAACGAGTTTGAATAGAAGATAAACGGAGTTCGCTTAAAGAAACTTACGAGATATAAGAAATTGTATGAAACTCTTATGGTTGTAGTTCCATCATACGAAATAAATTATTATTCGTATTCAACGAAATACTTAGGCTAAAGTATCATGCTGGAAAGGAATACCGTTAAAAGTATATTAAAAACTTCATACGTTAGTATAATTAGCTTAAACGTTTAAACGAGTTTGATTAGAAAATAAACGGAGTTCGCTTAAAGAAACTTACGAGATATAAGAAATTGTATGAAACTCTTATGGTTATGGTTCCATCATACGAAATAAATTATTATTCGTAATCAACAAAATACTTAAGCTAAAGTATCACGCCGGAAACGAGTACCGTTAAAACTATATTAAAAACTTCATACGTTAGTATAATTAGCTTAAACTTTTAAACAAGTTTGATTAGAAGATAAATAGAGTTCATTTGAAGAAACTTAAGAGATATAAGAAATTGTTTAAAATTCTTATGGGTGTGGTACCATCATACAAAATAAATTAGTATTCGTAATAAACAAAATACCGAGGCTAAACTATCATGCCGGAAAGGAGTACCGTTAAAATTATATTATAAACTTCATTCGGTAGTATAATTTGCTTAAACCTTTCAACGAGTTTTATTATAGAAGATAAACGGAGTTCGTTTGAAGAAACTTACGAGATAGAAGAAATTGTATGAAACTGTTATGGTTGATGGTACATCATACGAAATAAATTATTATTCGTAATCAACAAAATACTTAAGCTAAAGTATCACGCCGGAAACGAGTACCGTTAAAACTATATTAAAAACTTCATACGTTAGTATAATTAGCTTAAAATTTTAAACGAGTTTGATTGGAAGATAAACGGAGTTCGTTTAAAGAAACTTACGAGATATAAGAAATTGTATGAAACTCTTATGGGTGTGGTACCATCACACGAAATAAATTATTACTCGTAATAAACGAAATACTTAGGTTAAAGTATTATGCCGGAAAAGAGTACCGTTAAAAGTATAATATAAACTTCACACGTTATTATAATTAGCTTGAACATTTAAACGATTTTGATTAGAAGATAAACGGAGCTCGCTTAAAAAACTTACGAGATGTAAAAAATTGTATGAAACTCTTATGGGTGTGGTTCAATCATACGAAATAAATTATTATTCGTAATCAACAAAATACTTAGGCTAAAGTATCATGCCGGAAAGGAGTACCGTTAAAAGTATATTAAAAACTTCATACATTAGTATAATTAGCTTAAACTTTTAAACGAGTTTGAATAGAAGATAAACGGAGTTCGCTTAAAAAACTTACGAGATGTAAAAAATTGTATGAAACTCTTATGGGTGTGGTTCAATCATACGAAATAAATTATTATTCGTAATCAACAAAATACTTAGGCTAAAGTATCATGCCGGAAAGGAGTACCGTTAAAAGTATATTAAAAACTTCATACATTAGTATAATTAGCTTAAACTTTTAAACGAGTTTGAATAGAAGATAAACGGAGTTCGCTTAAAGAAACTTACGAGATATAAGAAATTGTATGAAACTCTTATGGTTGTGGTTCCATCATACGAAATAAATTATTATTCGTATTCAACGAAATACTTAGGCTAAAGTATCATGCTGGAAAGGAATACCGTTAAAAGTATATTAAAAACTTCATACGTTAGTATAATTAGCTTAAACGTTTAAACGAGTTTGATTAGAAAATAAACGGAGTTCGCTTAAATAAACTTACGAGATATAAGAAATTGTATGAAACTCTTATGGTTATGGTTCCATCATACGAAATAAATTATTATTCGTAATCAACAAAATACTTAAGCTAAAGTATCATGCCGGAAAGGAGTACCGTTAAAAGTATATTAAAAACTTCATACATTAGTATAATTAGCTTAAACTTTTAAACGAGTTTGAATAGAAGATAAACGGAGTTCGCTTAAAAAACTTACGAGATGTAAAAAATTGTATGAAACTCTTATGGGTGTGGTTCAATCATACGAAATAAATTATTATTCGTAATCAACAAAATACTTAGGCTAAAGTATCATGCCGGAAAGGAGTACCGTTAAAAGTATATTAAAAACTTCATACATTAGTATAATTAGCTTAAACTTTTAAACGAGTTTGAATAGAAGATAAACGGAGTTCGCTTAAAGAAACTTACGAGATATAAGAAATTGTATGAAACTCTTATGGTTGTGGTTCCATCATACGAAATAAATTATTATTCGTATTCAACGAAATACTTAGGCTAAAGTATCACGCCGGAAACGAGTACCGTTAAAACTATATTAAAAACTTCATACGTTAGTATAATGAGCTTAAACTTTTAAACAAGTGTGATTAGAAGATAAATGGAGTTCATTTGAAGAAACTTAAGAGATATAAGAAATTGTTTAAAATTCTTATGGGTGTGGTACCATCATACAAAATAAATTAGTATTCGTAATAAAAAAAATACCGAGGCTAAACTATCATGCCGGAAAGGAGTACCGTTAAAATTATATTATAAACTTCATTCGGTAGTATAATTTGCTTAAAACCTTTCAACGAGTTTTATTATAGAAGATAAACGGAGTTCGTTTGAAGAAACTTACGAGATAGAAGAAATTGTATGAAACTGTTATGGTTGATGGTACATCATACGAAATAAATTATTATTCGTAATCAACAAAATACTTAAGCTAAAGTATCACGCCGGAAACGAGTACCGTTAAAACTATATTAAAAACTTCATACGTTAGTATAATTAGCTTAAAATTTTAAACGAGTTTGATTGGAAGATAAACAGAGTTCGTTTAAAGAAACTTACGAGATATAAGAAATTGTATGAAACTCTTATGGTTGTGGTTCCATCATACGAAATAAATTATTATTCGTAATCAACAAAATACTTAGGCTAAAGTATCATGCCGGAAAGGAGTACCGTTAAAAGTATATTAAAAACTTCATACATTAGTATAATTAGCTTAAACTTTTAAACGAGTTTGAATAGAAGATAAACGGAGTTCGCTTAAAGAAACTTACGAGATATAAGAAATTGTATGAAACTCTTATGGTTGTGGTTCCATCATACGAAATAAATTATTATTCGTATTCAACGAAATACTTAGGCTAAAGTATCACGCCGGAAACGAGTACCGTTAAAACTATATTAAAAACTTCATACGTTAGTATAATGAGCTTAAACTTTTAAACAAGTGTGATTAGAAGATAAATGGAGTTCATTTGAAGAAACTTAAGAGATATAAGAAATTGTTTAAAATTCTTATGGGTGTGGTACCATCATACAAAATAAATTAGTATTCGTAATAAAAAAAATACCGAGGCTAAACTATCATGCCGGAAAGGAGTACCGTTAAAATTATATTATAAACTTCATTCGGTAGTATAATTTGCTTAAAACCTTTCAACGAGTTTTATTATAGAAGATAAACGGAGTTCGTTTGAAGAAACTTACGAGATAGAAGAAATTGTATGAAACTGTTATGGTTGATGGTACATCATACGAAATAAATTATTATTCGTAATCAACAAAATACTTAAGCTAAAGTATCACGCCGGAAACGAGTACCGTTAAAACTATATTAAAAACTTCATACGTTAGTATAATTAGCTTAAAATTTTAAACGAGTTTGATTGGAAGATAAACAGAGTTCGTTTAAAGAAACTTACGAGATATAAGAAATTGTATGAAACTCTTATGGTTGTGGTTCCATCATACGAAATAAATTATTATTCGTAATCAACAAAATACTTAGGCTAAAGTATCATGCCGGAAAGGAGTACCGTTAAAAGTATATTAAAAACTTCATACATTAGTATAATTAGCTTAAACTTTTAAACGAGTTTGAATAGAAGATAAACGGAGTTCGCTTAAAGAAACTTACGAGATATAAGAAATTGTATGAAACTCTTATGGTTGTGGTTCCATCATATTAAATAAATTATTATTCGTAATCAACGAAATACTTAGGCTAAAGTATCATGCCGGAAAGGAGTACCGTTAAAACTATATTAAAAACTTCATACGTTAGTATACGTAGCTTAAACGTTTAAACGAGTTTGATTAGAAGATAAACGGAGTTCGCTTAAAAAACTTACGAGATGTAAAAAATTGTATGAAACTCTTATGGGTGTGGTTCAATCATACGAAATAAATTATTATTCGTAATCAACAAAATACTTAGGCTAAAGTATCATGCCGGAAAGGAGTACCGTTAAAAGTATATTAAAAACTTCATACATTAGTATAATTAGCTTAAACTTTTAAACGAGTTTGAATAGAAGATAAACGGAGTTCGCTTAAAAAACTTACGAGATGTAAAAAATTGTATGAAACTCTTATGGGTGTGGTTCAATCATACGAAATAAATTATTATTCGTAATCAACAAAATACTTAGGCTAAAGTATCATGCCGGAAAGGAGTACCGTTAAAAGTATATTAAAAACTTCATACATTAGTATAATTAGCTTAAACTTTTAAACGAGTTTGAATAGAAGATAAACGGAGTTCGCTTAAAGAAACTTACGAGATATAAGAAATTGTATGAAACTCTTATGGTTGTGGTTCCATCATACGAAATAAATTATTATTCGTATTCAACGAAATACTTAGGCTAAAGTATCATGCTGGAAAGGAATACCGTTAAAAGTATATTAAAAACTTCATACGTTAGTATAATTAGCTTAAACTTTTAAACGAGTTTGAATAGAAGATAAACGGAGTTCGCTTAAAGAAACTTACGAGATATAAGAAATTGTATGAAACTCTTATGGTTATGGTTCCATCATACGAAATAAATTATTATTCGTAATCAACAAAATACTTAAGCTAAAGTATCACGCCGGAAACGAGTACCGTTAAAACTATATTAAAAACTTCATACGTTAGTATAATTAGCTTAAACTTTTAAACAAGTGTGATTAGAAGATAAATGGAGTTCATTTGAAGAAACTTAAGAGATATAAGAAATTGTTTAAAATTCTTATGGGTGTGGTACCATCATACAAAATAAATTAGTATTCGTATTCAACGAAATACTTAGGCTAAAGTATCATGCTGGAAAGGAATACCGTTAAAAGTATATTAAAAACTTCATACGTTAGCATAATTAGCTTAAACGTTTAAACGAGTTTGATTAGAAAATAAACGGAGTTCGCTTAAAGAAACTTACGAGATATAAGAAATTGTATGAAACTCTTATGGTTATGGTTCCATCATACGAAATAAATTATTATTCGTAATCAACGAAATACTTAGGCTAAAGTATCATGCCGAAAAGGAGTACCGTTAAAATTATATTAAAAACTTCATACGTTAGTATAATTAGCTTAAACGTTGAAACGAGTTTGATTAGAAGATAAACGGAGTTCGCTTAAAGAAACTTAAGAGATATAAGAAATTGTATAAAATTCTTATGGGTGTGTTACCATTATACAAAATAAATTAGTATTTGTAATAAACAAAATACCGAGGCTAAAGTATCATGCCGGAAAGGGGTACCGTTAAAATTATATTATAAACTTCATTCGTTAGTATAATTTGCTTAAACTTTTCAACGAGTTTTATTATAGAAGTTAAACGGAGTTCGTTTGAAGAAACTTACGAGATAGAAGAAATTGTATGAAACTCTTATGGGTGTGGTACCATCACACGAAATAAATTATTACTCGTAATAAACGAAATACTTAGGCTAAAGTATCATGCCGGAAAGGATTACCGTTAAAAGTATATTAAAAACTTCATACATTAGTATAATTAGCTTAAACTTTTAAACGAGTTTGAATAGAAGATAAACGGAGTTCGCTTAAAGAAACTTACGAGATATAAGAAATTGTATGAAACTCTTATGGTTGTGGTTCCATCATATTAAATAAATTATTATTCGTAATCAACGAAATACTTAGGCTAAAGTATCATGCCGGAAAGGAGTACCGTTAAAACTATATTAAAAACTTCATACGTTAGTATACGTAGCTTAAACGTTTAAACGAGTTTGATTAGAAGATAAACGGAGTTCGCTTAAAAAACTTACGAGATGTAAAAAATTGTATGAAACTCTTATAGGTGTGGTTCAATCATACGAAATAAATTATTATTCGTAATCAACAAAATACTTAGGCTAAAGTATCATACCGGAAAGGAGTACCGTTAAAAGTATATTAAAAACTTCATACATTAGTATAATTAGCTTAAACTTTTAAACGAGTTTGAATAGAAGATAAACGGAGTTCGCTTAAAGAAACTTATGAGATATAAGAAATTGTATGAAACTCTTATGGTTGTGGTTGCATCATACGAAATAAATTATTATTCGTATTCAACGAAATACTTAGGCTAAAGTATCATGCTGGAAAGGAATACCGTTAAAAGTATATTAAAAACTTCATACGTTAGTATAATTAGCTTAAACGTTTAAACGAGTTTGATTAGAAAATAAACGGAGTTCGCTTAAAGAAACTTACGAGATATAAGAAATTGTATGAAACTCTTATGGTTATGGTTCCATCATACGAAATAAATTATTATTCGTAATCAACAAAATACTTAAGCTAAAGTATCACGCCGGAAACGAGTACCGTTAAAACTATATTAAAAACTTCATACGTTAGTATAATTAGCTTAAAATTTTAAACGAGTTTGATTGGAAGATAAACAGAGTTCGTTTAAAGAAACTTACGAGATATAAGAAATTGTATGAAACTCTTATGGTTGTGGTTCCATCATACGAAATAAATTATTATTCGTAATCAACAAAATACTTAGGCTAAAGTATCATGCCGGAAAGGAGTACCGTTAAAAGTATATTAAAAACTTCATACATTAGTATAATTAGCTTAAACTTTTAAACGAGTTTGAATAGAAGATAAACGGAGTTCGCTTAAAGAAACTTACGAGATATAAGAAATTGTATGAAACTCTTATGGTTGTGGTTCCATCATATTAAATAAATTATTATTCGTAATCAACGAAATACTTAGGCTAAAGTATCATGCCGGAAAGGAGTACCGTTAAAACTATATTAAAAACTTCATACGTTAGTATACGTAGCTTAAACGTTTAAACGAGTTTGATTAGAAGATAAACGGAGTTCGCTTAAAAAACTTACGAGATGTAAAAAATTGTATGAAACTCTTATGGGTGTGGTTCAATCATACGAAATAAATTATTATTCGTAATCAACAAAATACTTAGGCTAAAGTATCATGCCGGAAAGGAGTACCGTTAAAAGTATATTAAAAACTTCATACATTAGTATAATTAGCTTAAACTTTTAAACGAGTTTGAATAGAAGATAAACGGAGTTCGCTTAAAAAACTTACGAGATGTAAAAAATTGTATGAAACTCTTATGGGTGTGGTTCAATCATACGAAATAAATTATTATTCGTAATCAACAAAATACTTAGGCTAAAGTATCATGCCGGAAAGGAGTACCGTTAAAAGTATATTAAAAACTTCATACATTAGTATAATTAGCTTAAACTTTTAAACGAGTTTGAATAGAAGATAAACGGAGTTCGCTTAAAGAAACTTACGAGATATAAGAAATTGTATGAAACTCTTATGGTTGTGGTTCCATCATACGAAATAAATTATTATTCGTATTCAACGAAATACTTAGGCTAAAGTATCATGCTGGAAAGGAATACCGTTAAAAGTATATTAAAAACTTCATACGTTAGTATAATTAGCTTAAACTTTTAAACGAGTTTGAATAGAAGATAAACGGAGTTCGCTTAAAGAAACTTACGAGATATAAGAAATTGTATGAAACTCTTATGGTTATGGTTCCATCATACGAAATAAATTATTATTCGTAATCAACAAAATACTTAAGCTAAAGTATCACGCCGGAAACGAGTACCGTTAAAACTATATTAAAAACTTCATACGTTAGTATAATTAGCTTAAACTTTTAAACAAGTGTGATTAGAAGATAAATGGAGTTCATTTGAAGAACTTAAGAGATATAAGAAATTGTTTAAAATTCTTATGGGTGTGGTACCATCATACAAAATAAATTAGTATTCGTATTCAACGAAATACTTAGGCTAAAGTATCATGCTGGAAAGGAATACCGTTAAAAGTATATTAAAAACTTCATACGTTAGCATAATTAGCTTAAACGTTTAAACGAGTTTGATTAGAAAATAAACGGAGTTCGCTTAAAGAAACTTACGAGATATAAGAAATTGTATGAAACTCTTATGGTTATGGTTCCATCATACGAAATAAATTATTATTCGTAATCAACGAAATACTTAGGCTAAAGTATCATGCCGAAAAGGAGTACCGTTAAAATTATATTAAAAACTTCATACGTTAGTATAATTAGCTTAAACGTTGAAACGAGTTTGATTAGAAGATAAACGGAGTTCGCTTAAAGAAACTTAAGAGATATAAGAAATTGTATAAAATTCTTATGGGTGTGTTACCATTATACAAAATAAATTAGTATTTGTAATAAACAAAATACCGAGGCTAAAGTATCATGCCGGAAAGGGGTACCGTTAAAATTATATTATAAACTTCATTCGTTAGTATAATTTGCTTAAACTTTTCAACGAGTTTTATTATAGAAGTTAAACGGAGTTCGTTTGAAGAAACTTACGAGATAGAAGAAATTGTATGAAACTCTTATGGGTGTGGTACCATCACACGAAATAAATTATTACTCGTAATAAACGAAATACTTAGGCTAAAGTATCATGCCGGAAAGGATTACCGTTAAAAGTATATTAAAAACTTCATACATTAG
Source organism: Chamaenerion angustifolium (assembly GCA_946814005.1). Classification (NCBI taxonomy): domain Eukaryota; kingdom Viridiplantae; phylum Streptophyta; class Magnoliopsida; order Myrtales; family Onagraceae; genus Chamaenerion; species Chamaenerion angustifolium. The sequence goes on from OX328274.1 coordinate 16,123,650, forward strand.
TATAATTAGCTTAAACTTTTAAACGAGTTTGAATAGAAGATAAACGGAGTTCGCTTAAAGAAACTTACGAGATATAAGAAATTGTATGAAACTCTTATGGTTGTGGTTCCATCATATTAAATAAATTATTATTCGTAATCAACGAAATACTTAGGCTAAAGTATCATGCCGGAAAGGAGTACCGTTAAAACTATATTAAAAACTTCATACGTTAGTATACGTAGCTTAAACGTTTAAACGAGTTTGATTAGAAGATAAACGGAGTTCGCTTAAAAAACTTACGAGATGTAAAAAATTGTATGAAACTCTTATAGGTGTGGTTCAATCATACGAAATAAATTATTATTCGTAATCAACAAAATACTTAGGCTAAAGTATCATACCGGAAAGGAGTACCGTTAAAAGTATATTAAAAACTTCATACATTAGTATAATTAGCTTAAACTTTTAAACGAGTTTGAATAGAAGATAAACGGAGTTCGCTTAAAGAAACTTATGAGATATAAGAAATTGTATGAAACTCTTATGGTTGTGGTTGCATCATACGAAATAAATTATTATTCGTATTCAACGAAATACTTAGGCTAAAGTATCATGCTGGAAAGGAATACCGTTAAAAGTATATTAAAAACTTCATACGTTAGTATAATTAGCTTAAACGTTTAAACGAGTTTGATTAGAAAATAAACGGAGTTCGCTTAAAGAAACTTACGAGATATAAGAAATTGTATGAAACTCTTATGGTTATGGTTCCATCATACGAAATAAATTATTATTCGTAATCAACAAAATACTTAAGCTAAAGTATCACGCCGGAAACGAGTACCGTTAAAACTATATTAAAAACTTCATACGTTAGTATAATTAGCTTAAACTTTTAAACAAGTTTGATTAGAAGATAAATGGAGTTCATTTGAAGAAACTTAAGAGATATAAGAAATTGTTTAAAATTCTTATGGGTGTGGTGGTACCATCATACAAAATAAATTAGTATTCGTAATAAAAAAAATACCGAGGCTAAACTATCATGCCGGAAAGGAGTACCGTTAAAATTATATTATAAACTTCATTCGGTAGTATAATTTGCTTAAACCTTTCAACGAGTTTTATTATAGAAGATAAACGGAGTTCGTTTGAAGAAACTTACGAGATAGAAGAAATTGTATGAAACTGTTATGGTTGATGGTACATCATACGAAATAAATTATTATTCGTAATCAACAAAATACTTAAGCTAAAGTATCACGCCGGAAACGAGTACCGTTAAAACTATATTAAAAACTTCATACGTTAGTATAATTAGCTTAAAATTTTAAACGAGTTTGATTGGAAGATAAACGGAGTTCGTTTAAAGAAACTTACGAGATATAAGAAATTGTATGAAACTCTTATGGTTGTGGTTCCATCATACGAAATAAATTATTATTCGTATTCAACGAAATACTTAGGCTAAAGTATCATGCTGGAAAGGAATACAGTTAAAAGTATATTAAAAACTTCATATATTTGTATAATTAGCTTAAACGTTTAAACGAGTTTGATTAGAAAATAAACGGAGTTCGCTTAAAGAAACTTACGAGATATAAGAAATTGTATGAAACTCTTATGGTTATGGTTCCATCATACGAAATAAATTATTATTCGTAATCAACGAAATACTTAGGCTAAAGTATCATGCCGAAAAGGAGTACCGTTAAAATTATATTAAAAACTTCATACGTTAGTATAATTATCTTAAACGTTTAAACGAGTTTGATTAGAAGATAAACGGAGTTCGCTTAAAGAAACTTAAGAGATATAAGAAATTGTATAAAATTCTTATGGGTGTGTTACCATCATACAAAATAAATTAGTATTCGTAATAAAAAAAATACCGAGGCCAAACTATCATGCCGGAAAGGAGTACCGTTAAAATTATATTATAAACTTCATTCGTTAGTATAATTTGCTTAAACTTTTCAACGAGTTTTATTATAGAAGTTAAACGGAGTTCGTTTGAAGAAACTTACGAGATAGAAGAAATTGTATGAAACTCTTATGGGTGTGGTACCATCACACGAAATAAATTATTACTCGTAATAAACGAAATACTTAGGTTAAAGTATTATGCCGGAAAAGAGTACCGTTAAAAGTATAATATAAACTTCACACGTTATTATAATTAGCTTGAACATTTAAACGATTTTGATTAGAAGATAAACGGAGCTCGCTTAAAAAACTTACGAGATGTAAAAAATTGTATGAAACTCTTACGGGTGTGGTTCAATCATACGAAATAAATTATTATTCGTAATCAACAAAATACTTAGGCTAAAGTATCATGCCGGAAAGGAGTACCGTTAAAAGTATATTAAAAACTTCATACATTAGTATAATTAGCTTAAACTTTTAAACGAGTTTGAATAGAAGATAAACGGAGTTCGCTTAAAAAACTTACGAGATGTAAAAAATTGTATGAAACTCTTATGGGTGTGGTTCAATCATACGAAATAAATTATTATTCGTAATCAACAAAATACTTAGGCTAAAGTATCATGCCGGAAAGGAGTACCGTTAAAAGTATATTAAAAACTTCATACATTATTATAATTAGCTTAAACTTTTAAACGAGTTTGAATAGAAGATAAACGGAGTTCGCTTAAAGAAACTTACGAGATATAAGAAATTGTATAAAACTCTTATGGTTGTGGTTCCATCACACGAAATAAATTATTATTCGTATTCAACGAAATACTTAGGCTAAAGTATCATGCTGGAAAGGAATACCGTTAAAAGTATATTAAAAACTTCATACGTTAGTATAATTAGCTTAAACGTTTAAACGAGTTTGATTAGAAGATAAATGGAGTTCATTTGAAGAAACTTAAGAGATATAAGAAATTGTTTAAAATTCTTATGGGTGTGGTACCATCATACAAAATAAATTAGTATTCGTAATAAAAAAAATACCGAGGCCAAACTATCATGCCGGAAAGGAGTACCGTTAAAATTATATTATAAACTTCATTCGGTAGTATAATTTGCTTAAACCTTTCAACGAGTTTTATTATAGAAGATAAACGGAGTTCGTTTGAAGAAACTTACGAGATAGAAGAAATTGTATGAAACTGTTATGGTTGATGGTACATCATACGAAATAAATTATTATTCGTAATCAACAAAATACTTAGGCTAAAGTATCATGCTGGAAAGGAATACCGTTAAAAGTATATTAAAAACTTCATACGTTAGTATAATTAGCTTAAACGTTTAAACGAGTTTGATTAGAAAATAAACGGAGTTCGCTTAAAGAAACTTACGAGATATAAGAAATTGTATGAAACTCTTATGGTTATGGTTCCATCATACGAAATAAATTATTATTCGTAATCAACGAAATACTTAGGCTAAAGTATCATGCCGAAAAGGAGTACCGTTAAAATTATATTAAAAACTTCATACGTTAGTATAATTAGCTTAAACGTTTAAACGAGTTTGATTAGAAGATAAACGGAGTTCGCTTAAAGAAACTTAAGAGATATAAGAAATTGTATAAAATTCTTATGGGTGTGTTACCATTATACAAAATAAATTAGTATTTGTAATAAACAAAATACCGAGGCTAAAGTATCATGCCGGAAAGGGGTACCGTTAAAATTATATTATAAACTTCATTCGTTAGTATAATTTGCTTAAACTTTTCAACGAGTTTTATCATAGAAGTTAAACGGAGTTCGTTTGAAGAAACTTACGAGATAGAAGAAATTGTATGAAACTCTTATGGGTGTGGTACCATCACACGAAATAAATTATTACTCGTAATAAACGAAATACTTAGGTTAAAGTATTATGCCGGAAAAGAGTACCGTTAAAAGTATAATATAAACTTCACAAGTTATTATAATTAGCTTGAACATTTAAACGATTTTGATTAGAAGATAAACGGAGCTCGCTTAAAAAACTTACGAGATGTAAAAAATTGTATGAAACTCTTATGGGTGTGGTTCAATCATACGAAATAAATTATTATTCGTAATCAACAAAATACTTAGGCTAAAGTATCATGCCGGAAAGGAGTACCGTTAAAAGTATATTAAAAACTTCATACATTAGTATAATTAGCTTAAACTTTTAAACGAGTTTGAATAGAAGATAAACGGAGTTCGCTTAAAAAACTTACGAGATGTAAAAAATTGTATGAAACTCTTATGGGTGTGGTTCAATCATACGAAATAAATTATTATTCGTAATCAACAAAATACTTAGGCTAAAGTATTATGCCGGAAAGGAGTACCGTTAAAAGTATATTAAAAACTTCATACATTAGTATAATTAGCTTAAACTTTTAAACGAGTTTGAATAGAAGATAAACGGAGTTCGCTTAAAGAAACTTACGAGATATAAGAAATTGTATAAAACTCTTATGGTTGTGGTTCCATCACACGAAATAAATTATTATTCGTATTCAACGAAATACTTAGGCTAAAGTATCATGCTGGAAAGGAATACCGTTAAAAGTATATTAAAAACTTCATACGTTAGTATAATTAGCTTAAACGTTTAAACGAGTTTGATTAGAAGATAAATGGAGTTCATTTGAAGAAACTTAAGAGATATAAGAAATTGTTTAAAATTCTTATGGGTGTGGTACCATCATACAAAATAAATTAGTATTCGTAATAAACAAAATACCGAGGCTAAAGTATCATGCCGGAAAGGGGTACCGTTAAAATTATATTATAAACTTCATTCGTTAGTATAATTTGCTTAAACTTTTCAACGAGTTTTATCATAGAAGTTAAACGGAGTTCGTTTGAAGAAACTTACGAGATAGAAGAAATTGTATGAAACTCTTATGGGTGTGGTACCATCACACGAAATAAATTATTACTCGTAATAAACGAAATACTTAGGTTAAAGTATTATGCCGGAAAAGAGTACCGTTAAAAGTATAATATAAACTTCACAAGTTATTATAATTAGCTTGAACATTTAAACGATTTTGATTAGAAGATAAACGGAGCTCGCTTAAAAAACTTACGAGATGTAAAAAATTGTATGAAACTCTTATGGGTGTGGTTCAATCATACGAAATAAATTATTATTCGTAATCAACAAAATACTTAGGCTAAAGTATCATGCCGGAAAGGAGTACCGTTAAAAGTATATTAAAAACTTCATACATTAGTATAATTAGCTTAAACTTTTAAACGAGTTTGAATAGAAGATAAACGGAGTTCGCTTAAAAAACTTACGAGATGTAAAAAATTGTATGAAACTCTTATGGGTGTGGTTCAATCATACGAAATAAATTATTATTCGTAATCAACAAAATACTTAGGCTAAAGTATCATGCCGGAAAGGAATACCGTTAAAAGTATATTAAAAACTTCATACATTAGTATAATTAGCTTAAACTTTTAAACGAGTTTGAATAGAAGATAAACGGAGTTCGCTTAAAGAAACTTACGAGATATAAGAAATTGTATAAAACTCTTATGGTTGTGGTTCCATCACACGAAATAAATTATTATTCGTATTCAACGAAATACTTAGGCTAAAGTATCATGCTGGAAAGGAATACCGTTAAAAGTATATTAAAAACTTCATACGTTAGTATAATTAGCTTAAACGTTTAAACGAGTTTGATTAGAAGATAAATGGAGTTCATTTGAAGAAACTTAAGAGATATAAGAAATTGTTTAAAATTCTTATGGGTGTGGTACCATCATACAAAATAAATTAGTATTCGTAATAAAAAAAATACCGAGGCCAAACTATCATGCCGGAAAGGAGTACCGTTAAAATTATATTATAAACTTCATTCGGTAGTATAATTTGCTTAAACCTTTCAACGAGTTTTATTATAGAAGATAAACGGAGTTCGTTTGAAGAAACTTACGAGATAGAAGAAATTGTATGAAACTGTTATGGTTGATGGTACATCATACGAAATAAATTATTATTCGTAATCAACAAAATACTTAGGCTAAAGTATCATGCTGGAAAGGAATACCGTTAAAAGTATATTAAAAACTTCATACGTTAGTATAATTAGCTTAAACGTTTAAACGAGTTTGATTAGAAAATAAACGGAGTTCGCTTAAAGAAACTTACGAGATATAAGAAATTGTATGAAACTCTTATGGTTATGGTTCCATCATACGAAATAAATTATTATTCGTAATCAACGAAATACTTAGGCTAAAGTATCATGCCGAAAAGGAGTACCGTTAAAATTATATTAAAAACTTCATACGTTAGTATAATTAGCTTAAACGTTTAAACGAGTTTGATTAGAAGATAAACGGAGTTCGCTTAAAGAAACTTAAGAGATATAAGAAATTGTATAAAATTCTTATGGGTGTGTTACCATTATACAAAATAAATTAGTATTTGTAATAAACAAAATACCGAGGCTAAAGTATCATGCCGGAAAGGGGTACCGTTAAAATTATATTATAAACTTCATTCGTTAGTATAATTTGCTTAAACTTTTCAACGAGTTTTATCATAGAAGTTAAACGGAGTTCGTTTGAAGAAACTTACGAGATAGAAGAAATTGTATGAAACTCTTATGGGTGTGGTACCATCACACGAAATAAATTATTACTCGTAATAAACGAAATACTTAGGTTAAAGTATTATGCCGGAAAAGAGTACCGTTAAAAGTATAATATAAACTTCACAAGTTATTATAATTAGCTTGAACATTTAAACGATTTTGATTAGAAGATAAACGGAGCTCGCTTAAAAAACTTACGAGATGTAAAAAATTGTATGAAACTCTTATGGGTGTGGTTCAATCATACGAAATAAATTATTATTCGTAATCAACAAAATACTTAGGCTAAAGTATCATGCCGGAAAGGAGTACCGTTAAAAGTATATTAAAAACTTCATACATTAGTATAATTAGCTTAAACTTTTAAACGAGTTTGAATAGAAGATAAACGGAGTTCGCTTAAAAAACTTACGAGATGTAAAAAATTGTATGAAACTCTTATGGGTGTGGTTCAATCATACGAAATAAATTATTATTCGTAATCAACAAAATACTTAGGCTAAAGTATCATGCCGGAAAGGAGTACCGTTAAAAGTATATTAAAAACTTCATACATTAGTATAATTAGCTTAAACTTTTAAACGAGTTTGAATAGAAGATAAACGGAGTTCGCTTAAAGAAACTTACGAGATATAAGAAATTGTATAAAACTCTTATGGTTGTGGTTCCATCACACGAAATAAATTATTATTCGTATTCAACGAAATACTTAGGCTAAAGTATCATGCTGGAAAGGAATACCGTTAAAAGTATATTAAAAACTTCATACGTTAGTATAATTAGCTTAAACGTTTAAACGAGTTTGATTAGAAGATAAATGGAGTTCATTTGAAGAAACTTAAGAGATATAAGAAATTGTTTAAAATTCTTATGGGTGTGGTTAGGGCTGGGCAAAAATAACCGGTTCGGATGAACCGTACCGAACCGTACCTAAACCGTACCGGTTTCGAACCGGTTCAGCCGAACCGGTTCACAAAACAAACGGTTTTTTAAAAAAAATATGGAGCGGTTCAGAAGAGGTACAGAAAACCGGTTCATAATCGGTTAACCGAACCACTTTTTGTACCGTTTTAACCTTAAAATACTATTGAGTACTAAGCCAGATCAGACCACTTTCAGACCAGACCAGAAAAAACCAGTTTTTCTTCCCTCTTCTTCAGTACTAATTGAATCAGTATACTACTTTTTTCTGAGATTCTGTTCTACTTTTTGAAATGTTTTTGGAATAAGAGGAAATAAAGAATTGATTCTGAACGAGAAGATGGTCAAAGCCACGGCTCTTCCAGCTCCCATGGAATTGGCTGAAAACCATTCTTTATGCAGATCTCTTTCTAACCATTCTTTTTTCCCAGTTCCTTTTTTCACCCAGGACTTGCGGATTCCATTCCCAATTTCTCATCATTCTTGTCAATCAGACAAAACAAAGTTACACATCATAACTAAAAAGTGTAGATTATTTCAATCTTGTGGTGGACAACCAAAGCAGTTATTCTTCCTCATTAATTTTATATATATATATACACCAGCACTGAAACGAAGGAGAGGCCTTAGAGGAGGAAGGAGAAATTCAAATAGAAGAGAACTAGCTAGATCAGTATGAGTTCATCTGCTAGATCAAGAAGCTGTTCTCTACTACTGGTCATGGCGTTGCTCGTGATGCTGATGATGAGCCACATAGTTCTTAGTAAGACGAATGATAATTACATTTTTTTTTTATCAATATATAAAGTGGTTCAGCCGAACCGGTTTTGAACCGGTTCAAAACTGGTACGGTAAATTGTCCAAAACTGGAGCGGCTAAAAACTGGAGCGGTAAACCGTACCACTTCTAAAATGTGGTAAAGGTACGGTTCTGAACCGGTTCGGCCTTGAACCGGTTCATGCCCAGCCCTAGGTGTGGTACCATCATACAAAATAAATTAGTATTCGTAATAAAAAAAATACCGAGGCCAAACTATCATGCCGGAAAGGAGTACCGTTAAAATTATATTATAAACTTCATTCGGTAGTATAATTTGCTTAAACCTTTCAACGAGTTTTATTATAGAAGATAAACGGAGTTCGTTTGAAGAAACTTACGAGATAGAAGAAATTGTATGAAACTGTTATGGTTGATGGTACATCATACGAAATAAATTATTATTCGTAATCAACAAAATACTTAGGCTAAAGTATCATGCTGGAAAGGAATACCGTTAAAAGTATATTAAAAACTTCATACGTTAGTATAATTAGCTTAAACGTTTAAACGAGTTTGTTAGAAAATAAACGGAGTTCGCTTAAAGAAACTTACGAGATATAAGAAATTGTATGAAACTCTTATGGTTATGGTTCCATCATACGAAATAAATTATTATTCGTAATCAACGAAATACTTAGGCTAAAGTATCATGCCGAAAAGGAGTACCGTTAAAATTATATTAAAAACTTCATACGTTAGTATAATTAGATTAAACGTTTAAACGAGTTTGATTAGAAGATAAACGGAGTTCGCTTAAAGAAACTTAAGAGATATAAGAAATTGTATAAAATTCTTATGGGTGTGTTACCATTATACAAAATAAATTAGTATTTGTAATAAACAAAATACCGAGGCTAAAGAATCATGCCGGAAAGGGGTACCGTTAAAAGTATATTAAAAACTTCATACATTAGTATAATTAGCTTAAACTTTTAAACGAGTTTGAATAGAAGATAAACGGAGTTCGCTTAAAGAAACTTACGAGATATAAGAAATTGTATGAAACTCTTATGGTTATGGTTCCATCATACGAAATAAATTATTATTCGTAATCAACAAAATACTTAAGCTAAAGTATCACGCCGGAAACGAGTACCGTTAAAACTATATTAAAAACTTCATACGTTAGTATAATTAGCTTAAACTTTTAAACAAGTGTGATTAGAAGATAAATGGAGTTCATTTGAAGAAACTTAAGAGATATAAGAAATTGTTTAAAATTCTTATGGGTGTGGTACCATCATACAAAATAAATTAGTATTCGTAATAAAAAAAATACCGAGGCTATACTATCATGCCGGAAAGGAGTACCGTTAAAATTATATTATAAACATCATTCGGTAGTATAATTTGCTTAAACCTTTCAACGAGTTTTATTATAGAAGATAAACGGAGTTCGTTTGAAGAAACTTACGAGATAGAAGAAATTGTATGAAACTGTTATGGTTGATGGTACATCATACGAAATAAATTATTATTCGTAATCAACAAAATACTTAAGCTAAAGTATCACGCCGGAAACGAGTACCGTTAAAACTATATTAAAAACTTCATACGTTAGTATAATTAGCTTAAAATTTTAAACGAGTTTGATTGGAAGATAAACGGAGTTCGTTTAAAGAAACTTACGAGATATAAGAAATTGTATGAAACTCTTATGGTTGTGGTTCCATCATACGAAATAAATTATTATTCGTATTCAACGAAATACTTAGGCTAAAGTATCATGCTGGAAAGGAATACCGTTAAAAGTATATTAAAAACTTCATACGTTAGCATAATTAGCTTAAACGTTTAAACGAGTTTGATTAGAAAATAAACGGAGTTCGCTTAAAGAAACTTACGAGATATAAGAAATTGTATGAAACTCTTATGGTTATGGTTCCATCATACGAAATAAATTATTATTCGTAATCAACGAAATACTTAGGCTAAAGTATCATGCCGAAAAGGAGTACCGTTAAAATTATATTAAAAACTTCATACGTTAGTATAATTAGCTTAAACGTTTAAACGAGTTTGATTAGAAGATAAACGGAGTTCGCTTAAAGAAACTTAAGAGATATAAGAAATTGTATAAAATTCTTATGGGTGTGTTACCATTATACAAAATAAATTAGTATTTGTAATAAACAAAATACCGAGGCTAAAGTATCATGCCGGAAAGGGGTACCGTTAAAATTATATTATAAACTTCATTCGTTAGTATAATTTGCTTAAACTTTTCAACGAATTTTATTATAGAAGTTAAACGGAGTTCGTTTGAAGAAACTTACGAGATAGAAGAAATTGTATGAAACTCTTATGGGTGTGGTACCATCACACGAAATAAATTATTACTCGTAATAAACGAAATACTTAGGTTAAAGTATTATGCCGGAAAAGAGTACCGTTAAAAGTATAATATAAACTTCACACGTTATTATAATTAGCTTGAACATTTAAACGATTTTGATTAGAAGATAAACGGAGCTCGCTTAAAAAACTTACGAGATGTAAAAAATTGTATGAAACTCTTATGGGTGTGGTTCAATCATACGAAATAAATTATTATTCGTAATCAACAAAATACTTAGGCTAAAGTATCATGCCGGAAAGGAGTACCGTTAAAAGTATATTAAAAACTTCATACATTAGTATAATTAGCTTAAACTTTTAAACGAGTTTGAATAGAAGATAAACGGAGTTCGCTTAAAGAAACTTACGAGATTTAAGAAATTGTATGAAACTCTTATGGTTGTGGTTCCATCATATTAAATAAATTATTATTCGTAATCAACGAAATACTTAGGCTAAAGTATCATGCCGGAAAGGAGTACCGTTAAAACTATATTAAAAACTTCATACGTTAGTATACGTAGCTTAAACGTTTAAACGAGTTTGATTAGAAGATAAACGGAGTTCGCTTAAAAAACTTACGAGATGTAAAAAATTGTATGAAACTCTTATGGGTGTGGTTCAATCATACGAAATAAATTATTATTCGTAATCAACAAAATACTTAGGCTAAAGTATCATGCCGGAAAGGAGTACCGTTAAAAGTATATTAAAATCTTCATACATTAGTATAATTAGCTTAAACTTTTAAACGAGTTTGAATAGAAGATAAACGGAGTTCGCTTAAAAAACTTACGAGATGTAAAAAATTGTATGAAACTCTTATGGGTGTGGTTCAATCATACAAAATAAATTATTATTCGTAATCAACAAAATACTTAGGCTAAAGTATCATGCCGGAAAGGAGTACCGTTAAAAGTATATTAAAAACTTCATACATTAGTATAATTAGCTTAAACTTTTAAACGAGTTTGAATAGAAGATAAACGGAGTTCGCTTAAAGAAACTTACGAGATATAAGAAATTGTATGAAACTCTTATGGTTGTGGTTCCATCATACGAAATAAATTATTATTCGTATTCAACGAAATACTTAGGCTAAAGTATCATGCTGGAAAGGAATACCGTTAAAAGTATATTAAAAACTTCATACGTTAGTATAATTAGCTTAAACGTTTAAACGAGTTTGATTAGAAAATAAACGGAGTTCGCTTAAAGAAACTTACGAGATATAAGAAATTGTATGAAACTCTAATGGTTATGGTTCCATCATACGAAATAAATTATTATTCGTAATCAACAAAATACTTAAGCTAAAGTATCACGCCGGAAACGAGTACCGTTAAAACTATATTAAAAACTTCATACGTTAGTATAATTAGCTTAAACTTTTAAACAAGTGTGATTAGAAGATAAATGGAGTTCATTTGAAGAAACTTAAGAGATATAAGAAATTGTTTAAAATTCTTATGGGTGTGGTACCATCATACAAAATAAATTAGTATTCGTAATAAAAAAAATACCGAGGCTAAACTATCATGCCGGAAAGGAGTACCGTTAAAATTATATTATAAACTTCATTCGGTAGTATAATTTGCTTAAACCTTTCAACGAGTTTTATTATAGAAGATAAACGGAGTTCGTTTGAAGAAACTTACGAGATAGAAGAAATTGTATGAAACTGTTATGGTTGATGGTACATCATACGAAATAAATTATTATTCGTAATCAACAAAATACTTAAGCTAAAGTATCACGCCGGAAACGAGTACCGTTAAAACTATATTAAAAACTTCATACGTTAGTATAATTAGCTTAAAATTTTAAACGAGTTTGATTGGAAGATAAACGGAGTTCGTTTAAAGAAACTTACGAGATATAAGAAATTGTATGAAACTCTTATGGTTGTGGTTCCATCATATGAAATAAATTATTATTCGTATTCAACGAAATACTTAGGCTAAAGTATCATGCTGGAAAGGAATACCGTTAAAAGTATATTAAAAACTTCATACGTTAGTATAATTAGCTTAAACGTTTAAACGAGTTTGATTAGAAAATAAACGGAGTTCGCTTAAAGAAACTTACGAGATATAAGAAATTGTATGAAACTCTTATGGTTATGGTTCCATCATACGAAATAAATTATTATTCGTAATCAACGAAATACTTAGGCTAAAGTATCATGCCGAAAAGGAGTACCGTTAAAATTATATTAAAAATTTCATACGTTAGTATAATTAGCTTAAACGTTTAAACGAGTTTGATTAGAAGATAAACGGAGTTCGCTTAAAGAAACTTAAGAGATATAAGAAATTGTATAAAATTCTTATGGGTGTGTTACCATTGTTAGGATGTATGAAGATTGAAGGTTGCTTAGCCTACAAGTTACTACCTTGTTGGTCAAGGAACCGTATAGAAGCTTGTGGAATTGTCTAGAATTAGTTAAGAATTAGTTAGCTAGAGTCTCTCTTCTTGTAATCCTATATAAATAGGACCAGCTAGGATGTAATCTCTTAACTTTGAATGATAGCTTACACACCAAGCAATTCTGTTATTTCTGTTTTGTTCTTCATTTCCGATTTCTGGTTTTTCTTCTTCTTCTCTCTCAATTCAATCTAGTTTGATGTGAGATTACTAAAATGGTATCAGAGATGTTCTAATTCATTCAGAAGCGCTGCGATTGTCTCAATCAGTCGGTTAATCTGCTCAACATCGAAGATCCTGCAAGAAGCTGAAGGTACTCTGTTTTCAGTCCGAAAACTTATTCTGTGCTGTTTGATTACTGTCTGCTGTTAAAGAATCAACTGCTGCTTATATCTGTTCAAATGGACGAGATAATACCTGCTTTCTTCAATAAGAGAATATGTCAGTTAACAGGAGAGGACAATTTTCAGTCCTGGAAACAACAAGTGCTGTTAGCTGTTAGAGGTCTAAATCTTGAAGGTTATCTGTTTGGAACTCTGGTAGTTCCGCGACTTCTGGAAGACGAAGAAGGCAACAGGATCCCAAATCCTGAGTGTCCAAAGTACTCGCAGCAGGACAGCTCATTGGCGTCATGGCTTCTAGCATCCATTGCTTCTCCAATCAGCAAAGGATTGGTCGGTTGTATGACAGCATCTGCAATATGGAACAGACTGCACCAGAACTTCTCGTCATCGTCAACCACGAGGATCATGAGTCTATATGACAGACTCAAGGTTCGTAAACTTCTAAATCAGTCCATGAGAGATTATTTGACTGAAATACAACTTACCTGCGATAGTCTGTTGAGTTGTGGGCATCCAATAGAGGAGATGCAACAGATATCCATTATTTTGAATGGAATAAAGGGACAGTATGACAGTGTAGTTGCTGTAATTCATGCCAGTCGAAATCCATACGACTTGGCCTCGATTTCCTCTGTGCTTCTTGATGCAGAAGCAAGGCAAAGAGATGCTATATTTGATACATCTCTATCTGCAGCTAATGTGATAGGAAAAAATGTTGAGGACAAGCCTATTCAGGTGGATTCTGGACAGGTCTCGGCAATGGATTCAGGACAGACACAGAGTCAGACGAGCTTCAATCAACGAACACCAGATTATCAACCAAACAATACCTCGTATGGAAGAGGTAGAGGCAGAGGTCGTGGCTACTCCAACAACAAACCGCAATGCCAACTCTGCGGTAAGTTTGGACATCTGGTTAATCGATGTTATAATCGGTTTAATGTACATTTCCAGGGAGTGACATCTACCTCGACTGAAAACATGAGTGCAAATCTGGTTTCTCAATGGAACGATGAAGATGATTCTTCATATGTTAAGAATCAAAGTTCAAATCAGTCGGTTGCTTCTGGTACTGGATATGGTGTTAACTCTCCCTCAGCATCTGTCTCTACTATGCATCCTGTCTCTTATTCCCAGCATTTGCCTACCTATCCTCATCATGTATCTACACCTTATCCCCAACCAATGTTTGCTCCACCTATGTTTAACCAATACATGACCAATACTGCTCAAATGTACTCTCCTGTGCAATATACTCCACCAATGTATCAGCTCAATTCTGGTACACATACGACTGCATCTGCCCCTCCTGTTCAACAATTTCTGTCTGGTGGATATTCTGCAGCTCCAAGCGTGTCAGCTGCATCTGTTAATCTTGACAATCCGAGTCAAGCTCACCTAGTCTCATCAACAACAACAGCTGGAATACACACGGATAAAGCCTGGTATCCAGACTCGGGAGCCACCAATCATCTGTCAAATGGAACTCCCCCTGTCAATTCATCACATTCTTATGCAGGCTCGGGTAAAGTACAAGTAGCAAATGGTAGTTACTTAGACATATGCAGCATTGGTACATCTGTTATAAACACTGCATCTAAACCACTGTTATTAAACAATCTCTTATACATTCCGCAGATTACTAAAAATTTGGTTTCTGTTTCGCAGTTTACCAAGGATAATAGGGTATACTTTGAGTTTCACAAAACTCACTGTCTGGTTCGGGACTCTGACACTCACCATATTCTGCTGCGTGGACAGGAACATCAAGGCTTATATAGACTTGATTTCAGCTCGTTTAATAGCAATAATAATACTAGGAATTCTGTTGTTAATAAATCGAATTGTCTGTCTTCGTATGAAAGCTGTAATTCGTCTGCATTAATGAACTCGAGGATGTTGTGTAATGCAAATCAGTTGAAACTTTCTCCTATGGTTTTACATCAAAGGCTTGGGCATCCGTCTCAACATGTGTTTTCATTGGTCATTAAACATTCTAACTGGAATATGAATGCTCAGGTTCCTCATTGTACTGCTTGTGCTGTTGGCAAAAGCTGTAAAATGCCATTCTCTGAGTCTATGACTGAATACAGCATGCCCTTAGAACTGCTTGAAATGGATTTATGGGGGCCAGCTCCTGTCTCTTCAAATGGCAACTTGTATTATCTTAGTATTGTAGATGTTTGTTCGAGATATACGTGGATCTATTTTCTTAAGAAAAAGAGTGATGTATCTGTCTTCTTCCCGCAGTTTCACAGAGCAGTGGAGAATCAGCTTGGACACAAGATCAAAGCTGTACAAACAGATGGCGGAGGAGAATTCAAAGCATTAGCAGAATATCTTAGTCAGTTTGGCATCAATCACAGGTTTACCTGTCCATATACATCTGAACAAAACGGTATTGTAGAAAGGAAACACAGACACATAGTTGAGATGGGTCTCACCTTAATGAAACAGGCTGCTCTTCCTTTTCAATACTGGACCGATGCCTTTTTCACATCTGTTTTTCTTATTAATAGGCTGCCTACGAAAGTTTTAAACAATATTTCACCTCATGAGAAGCTGTTTCTCAAAGTTCCTGATTATGAGCTTTTAAGAGTGTTTGGTTGCTTATGTTTTCCATTAATTCGTCCATTCAATAAACATAAAATGGATTACAAATCTACCCCGTGCGTGTTCATTGGGTATTGTTCAAATCAGCATGGTTACAAATGTTTAGATGATGCTGGTCGTGTTTACATTTCAAGACATGTTAAGTTCAATGAAAATGTGTTTCCTTTTGCTGACAAAAGTGGATCTTTTATGCAATCTGGTGCTGCTAAAAATACTGCGACGTCTCTTCCTTTCTTCTTACCTTTTAACTCGGCTTTGTGTAATGCTTTAGATGATGAGATGATGCATAATGAACCGTTACCTATACCTGTTCAAGTCAACCGTTCAGCTGATAGCATTCCCAATCTTTCAGGATGTGCTAGACAATCAGATTCTGATCCATCTAATGTGGTACCTACTCATCAACCAGTGGAACAGGTATCTGATGACAATGCAGGTAGTCATGATATTGGGGATACGATTTGTACTAATTTGGATGCTGCAAGTCAACTTCCTGTGAGGTATGTTCTCAGTGACTCTGAATTAGTTCAGTGTTCATCGGATGGTCATGCATTATCTCAACCAGATATTGAAAGGGTGCATAGGCCCGACAGTGCTCATGGTGTTCGGGTATCATCTACTAATTCTGTTTCTCCTCGTGGTAATAAGCACTCGATGCAGACCAGGTCCAAAACAAAGTCATTGTCTGCTCTTACTTCTTCACTTGTTCAGCCTGTAAATGATGATCAGTTAGAACCCCAAGATATTCATGCTGCTATGCAATTTAGTGTATGGTCTTCTGCAGTTCGTGATGAACTAATTGCTTTAATAAACAATGATACATGGAAATTGGTGGCATTACCTGGTGGTAGAATACCAATTGGATGTAAATGGCTGTTTAAGGTTAAAAGAAATTCGGATGGATCTATTGCTAGACACAAGGCTCGTCTAGTGGCTAAAGGGTTCTCACAAAAACCTGGCTTTGATTTTCAGGATACCTTTAGTCCGGTTGTCAAGGCACCAACTGTGAGGATTATACTTACCTTGGCTCTCACACACAAGTGGCAATTACGGCAGGTTGATGTGAACAATGCTTTCCTGCATGGAGAACTTTCTGAGGATGTCTACATGATACAGCCTCCTGGGTTTGAAAAACGAGATCAGGAGGGAAATGTGTTGGTCTGCAAACTTAATAAAGCTCTGTATGGCCTAAAACAAGCTCCGAGAGCTTGGTTTGAGAGGTTAAAATGTTTTCTTTTAAACAGTCTTGGGTTTTCTGTTTCGTTAGCTGACAATTGCTTGTTTGTTCATAAGTCATCTGCAGGATCTGTTTTTCTTCTAGTTTACGTCGATGATATTGTTATTACTGGAAGTGATAAGGCTGGAATTGAAAGGGTTATTAACAGGATTAACAGTGAGTTTAAATTGAAAGACCTTGGATCTCTTAACTACTTTCTGGGGATGGATGTGCAGGTCTTGGATGATTGTCTATTGTTAGGACAAAAGAAGTATATTCTGGAGCTTATAGCGAAAGCAGGAGTAATCAATGCGTCAGCCTTGCCAACACCCATGTCTGGTAATTTTTTAGCTCGAGTAGCTGAAGATCATGGTGAGTCTCCTCCTGCTGATGAGCATTTATATAGGAGTGTGTTAGGAGGTTTGCAGCATGTGTGTGTAACAAGGCCTGATATTCATTTTGCGGTAAACAAACTGAGTCAATATATGCAAAATCCTCTTATATATCATTGGAAAGCTGTGATTCGTGTTCTTAGGTACCTCAAAGGTACTCTTGATCATGGTTTATTATTTCGTGCTAGTTCTGTTCCTTCGTCTGATGTTGTATTAATCTCCTATGCAGATGCAGACTGGGGCAGTGATATGGTTGACAGGAAATCTGTGTCTGGCCATTATCTGTTGCTTAACGGAAATCCAGTTGTTTGGAGTTCCAAAAAGCAGTCTGTAATCTCAAGATCGTCTGCTGAAGCTGAATACAGAGCTATTGCCAATGCCGTGTGTGAAATTATGTGGGTAGTTTCCTTGCTATCTGAACTAGATGTTAAGCTCACATCTGTACCTATAGTGTGGAGTGATAATACAGGAGCTGTGGCTCTATCTGAAAACCCGATACATCACTCTAAGATGAAGCACGTTGAGATAGATTTGTGCTTTGTTCGTGAGAAAGTTCAAAATGGGCAAGTATTGGTTAACTATGTTCCAGCTACAGAGCAGGTTGCTGATATTCTGACAAAGCCTATCACAGAAAAACAATTTGTTGTTTTCAGACAGAAACTTGGAGTAATGTCTTTCAAGGAGTTAATGTCCAGTTCTGAGGACAATCAGTATCAGGCTGTAAGTATTCATAATGATCAGTTTAGTGATATAATGGATAACTCTGATTTAGTTTAAGAGTAGGTGAAGATTAATTTTGTGTTTGATATCATGTTTCGCTTGATATGCTGAGTTTTCTTTCTTGATCTGCTGTTCTTGGTAAGGTTTGCTCTGGTTTTCTGTTTTTTGGTTGTTCTGCATTTACACATAGAACTCATACCTGTGATTAACATTACAGATCTCTGATTTAGTGCACTTTCAGTTATCTTCTTGGGGATTGTTCATCTCGGTGAAGATTGTTTATGACAGCTTCTAGCCTTGTTCACTCTTCCTTGCAATGATGATGGTTGATCAATTTGGTAGTTTCATTGCATTTTTTGTGTGTGTCGATTCATTCCTTTGATCTCAGCTGTCATATGCATTAACAGTCATCTTTAGTCTGACAAAGGGTAAAGTTTGAATCCAAAAATAACTCTACTTAAAGAAAACATTCAAGCAACTTTGAGTAGGTGTTTGAGGATGAAAAGATGGAGGAAAATGAAAACCTCCCAACTTCATTGGTAAGATAGAGGCACATGAAAACCTCTCTGTCAGATGAAAAAAAAAGAAGATAGTGTGATGATCATCTCTCAATCAAGAAAAAAAAGAAGAAGAAGAAAGTTTGATCAATAAAAGAAGAGATGTCTGTTAATTGCGTCGTGAATGATCTGATTGATCTAAGTTTGAATTGTCTGCATGATATGTAGTATGAAATTGTCTGAATTGACAAGAGATCAGGCATTGGAAAGGTTGATCTGTTGAAGGCTTGGTTGTCAATAATCTGATTTGTCATCGAGATGAGATGATTCGTGAAAGATGCTGTTATGCAATGAATCAGGTTGTCTGAATTGTTCTCATATGGTATGAAGGGTTATGTTGAATGCAGATGCATGCTTGGAAAAACAGGAAATCATGAATGATCTTGATCAAGTAATGGTTAGATTGAAGAGGAAAGCTGCATGGAAAGTAAAGCTGAAAATCAAATTGCAAAATCAAACTTCTTAAGGGAATGTTAGGATGTATGAAGATTGAAGGTTGCTTAGCCTACAAGTTACTACCTTGTTGGTCAAGGAACCGTATAGAAGCTTGTGGAATTGTCTAGAATTAGTTAAGAATTAGTTAGCTAGAGTCTCTCTTCTTGTAATCCTATATAAATAGGACCAGCTAGGATGTAATCTCTTAACTTTGAATGATAGCTTACACACCAAGCAATTCTGTTATTTCTGTTTTGTTCTTCATTTCCGATTTCTGGTTTTTCTTCTTCTTCTCTCTCAATTCAATCTAGTTTAATGTGAGATTACTAAAAACTATTATACAAAATAAATTAGTATTTGTAATAAACAAAATACCGAGGCTAAAGTATCATGCCGGAAAGGGGTACCGTTAAAATTATATTATAAACTTCATTCGTTAGTATAATTTGCTTAAACTTTTCAACGAGTTTTATTATAGAAGTTAAACGGAGTTCGGTTGAAGAAACTTACGAGATAGAAGAAATTGTATGAAACTCTTATTGGTGTGGTACCATCACACGAAATAAATTATTACTCGTAATAAACGAAATACTTAGGCTAAAGTATCATGCCGGAAAGGATTACCGTTAAAAGTATATTAAAAACTTCATACATTAGTATAATTAGCTTAAACTTTTAAACGAGTTTGAATAGAAGATAAACGGAGTTCGCTTAAAGAAACTTACGAGATATAAGAAATTGTATGAAACTCTTATGGTTGTGGTTCCATCATATTAAATAAATTGTTATTCGTAATCAACGAAATACTTAGGCTAAAGTATCATGCCGGAAAGGAGTACCGTTAAAACTATATTAAAAACTTCATACGTTAGTATACGTAGCTTAAACGTTTAAACGAGTTTGATTAGAAGATAAACGGAGTTCGCTTAAAAAACTTACGAGATGTAAAAAATTGTATGAAACTCTTATGGGTGTGGTTCAATCATACGAAATAAATTATTATTCGTAATCAACAAAATACTTAGGCTAAAGTATCATGCCGGAAAGGAGTACCGTTAAAAGTATATTAAAAACTTCATACATTAGTATAATTAGCTTAAACTTTTAAACGAGTTTGAATAGAAGATAAACGGAGTTCGCTTAAAAAACTTACGAGATGTAAAAAATTGTATGAAACTCTTATGGGTGTGGTTCAATCATACGAAATAAATTATTATTCGTAATCAACAAAATACTTAGGCTAAAGTATCATGCCGGAAAGGAGTACCGTTAAAAGTATATTAAAAACTTCATACATTAGTATAATTAGCTTAAACTTTTAAACGAGTTTGAATAGAAGATAAACGGAGTTCGCTTAAAGAAACTTACGAGATATAAGAAATTGTATGAAACTCTTATGGTTGTGGTTCCATCATACGAAATAAATTATTATTCGTATTCAACGAAATACTTAGGCTAAAGTATCATGCTGGAAAGGAATACCGTTAAAAGTATATTAAAAACTTCATACGTTAGTATAATTAGCTTAAACGTTTAAACGAGTTTGATTAGAAAATAAATGGAGTTCGCTTAAAGAAACTTACGAGATATAAGAAATTGTATGAAACTCTTATGGTTATGGTTCCATCATACGAAATAAATTATTATTCGTAATCAACAAAATACTTAAGCTAAAGTATCACGCCGGAAACGAGTACCGTTAAAACTATATTAAAAACTTCATACGTTAGTATAATTAGCTTAAACTTTTAAACAAGTGTGATTAGAAGATAAATGGAGTTCATTTGAAGAAACTTAAGAGATATAAGAAATTGTTTAAAATTCTTATGGGTGTGGTACCATCATACAAAATAAATTAGTATTCGTAATAAAAAAAATACCGAGGCTAAACTATCATGCCGGAAAGGAGTACCGTTAAAATTATATTATAAACTTCATTCGGTAGTATAATTTGCTTAAACCTTTCAACGAGTTTTATTATAGAAGATAAACGGAGTTCGTTTGAAGAAACTTACGAGATAGAAGAAATTGTATGAAACTGTTATGGTTGATGGTACATCATACGAAATAAATTATTATTCGTAATCAACAAAATACTTAAGCTAAAGTATCACGCCGGAAACGAGTACCGTTAAAACTATATTAAAAACTTCATACGTTAGTATAATTAGCTTAAAATTTTAAACGAGTTTGATTGGAAGATAAACGGAGTTCGTTTAAAGAAACTTAAGAGATATAAGAAATTGTATGAAACTCTTATGGTTGTGGTTCCATCATACGAAATAAATTATTATTCGTATTCAACGAAATACTTAGGCTAAAGTATCATGCTGGAAAGGAATACCGTTAAAAGTATATTAAAAACTTCATACGTTAGTATAATTAGCTTAAACGTTTAAACGAGTTTGATTAGAAAATAAACGGAGTTCGCTTAAAGAAACTTACGAGATATAAGAAATTGTATGAAACTCTTATGGTTATGGTTCTATCATACGAAATAAATTATTATTCGTAATCAACGAAATACTTAGGCTAAAGTATCATGCCGAAAAGGAGTACCGTTAAAATTATATTAAAAACTTCATACGTTAGTATAATTAGCTTAAACGTTTAAACGAGTTTGATTAGAAGATAAACGGAGTTCGCTTAAAGAAACTTAAGAGATATAAGAAATTGTATAAAATTCTTATGGGTGTGTTACCATTATACAAAATAAATTAGTATTTGTAATAAACAAAATACCGAGGCTAAAGTATCATGCCGGAAAGGGGTACCGTTAAAATTATATTATAAACTTCATTCGTTAGTATAATTTGCTTAAACTTTTCAACGAATTTTATTATAGAAGTTAAACGGAGTTCGTTTGAAGAAACTTACGAGATAGAAGAAATTGTATGAAACTCTTATGGGTGTGGTACCATCACACGAAATAAATTATTACTCGTAATAAACGAAATACTTAGGTTAAAGTATTATGCCGGAAAAGAGTACCGTTAAAAGTATAATATAAACTTCACACGTTATTATAATTAGCTTGAACATTTAAACGATTTTGATTAGAAGATAAACGGAGCTCGCTTAAAAAACTTACGAGATGTAAAAAATTGTATGAAACTCTTATGGGTGTGGTTCAATCATACGAAATAAATTATTATTCGTAATCAACAAAATACTTAGGCTAAAGTATCATGCCGGAAAGGAGTACCGTTAAAAGTATATTAAAAACTTCATACATTAGTATAATTAGCTTAAACTTTTAAACGAGTTTGAATAGAAGATAAACGGAGTTCGCTTAAAGAAACTTACGAGATATAAGAAATTGTATGAAACTCTTATGGTTGTGGTTCCATCATATTAAATAAATTATTATTCGTAATCAACGAAATACTTAGGCTAAAGTATCATGCCGGAAAGGAGTACCGTTAAAACTATATTAAAAACTTCATACGTTAGTATACGTAGCTTAAACGTTTAAACGAGTTTGATTAGAAGATAAACGGAGTTCGCATAAAGAAACTTAGGGGATATAAGAAATTGTATGAAACTCTTATGGTTATGGTTCCATCATACGAAATAAATTATTATTCGTAATCAACAAAATACTTAAGCTAAAGTATCACGCCGGAAACGAGTACCGTTAAAACTATATTATAAACTTCATACGTTAGTATAATTAGCTTAAACTTTTAAACAAGTGTGATTAGAAGATAAATGGAGTTCATTTGAAGAAACTTAAGAGATATAAGAAATTGTTTAAAATTCTTATGGGTGTGGTACCATCATACAAAATAAATTAGTATTCGTAATAAAAAAAATACCGAGGCTAAACTATCATGCCGGAAAGGAGTACCGTTAAAATTATATTATAAACTTCATTCGGTAGTATAATTTGCTTAAACCTTTCAACGAGTTTTATTATAGAAGATAAACGGAGTTCGTTTGAAGAAACTTACGAGATAGAAGAAATTGTATGAAACTGTTATGGTTGATGGTACATCATACGAAATAAATTATTATTCGTAATCAACAAAATACTTAAGCTAAAGTATCACGCCGGAAACGAGTACCGTTAAAACTATATTAAAAACTTCATACGTTAGTATAATTAGCTTAAAATTTTAAACGAGTTTGATTGGAAGATAAACGGAGTTCGTTTAAAGAAACTTACGAGATATAAGAAATTGTATGAAACTCTTATGGTTGTGGTTCCATCATACGAAATAAATTATTATTCGTATTCAACGAAATACTTAGGCTAAAGTATCATGCTGGAAAGGAATACCGTTAAAAGTATATTAAAAACTTCATACGTTAGTATAATTAGCTTAAACTTTTAAACAAGTTTGATTAGAAGATAAATGGAGTTCATTTGAAGAAACTTAAAAGATATAAGAAATTGTTTAAAATTCTTATGGGTGTGGTACCATCATACAAAATAAATTAGTATTCGTAATAAAAAAAATACTTAGGCTAAACTATCATGCCGGAAAGGAGTACCGTTAAAATTATGTTATAAACTTCATTCGGTAGTATAATTTGCTTAAACCTTTCAACGAGTTTTATTATAGAAGATAAACGGAGTTCGGTTGAAGAAACTTACGAGATAGAAGAAATTGTATGAAACTGTTATGGTTGATGGTACATCATACGAAATAAATTATTATTCGTAATCAACAAAATACTTAGGCTAAAGTATCATGCCGGAAAGGAGTACCGTTAAAAGTATATTAAAAACTTCATACATTAGTATAATTAGCTTAAAGTTTTAAACGAGTTTGAATAGAAGATAAACGGAGTTCGCTTAAAAAACTTACGAGATGTAAAAAATTGTAAGAAACTCTTATGGGTGTGGTTCAATCATACGAAATAAATTATTATTCGTAATCAACAAAATACTTAGGCTAAAGTATCATGCCGGAAAGGAGTACCGTTAAAAGTATATTAAAAACTTCATACATTAGTATAATTAGCTTAAACGTTTAAACGAGTTTGAATAGAAGATAAACGGAGTTCGCTTAAAGAAACTTACGAGATATAAGAAATTGTATGAAACTCTTATGGTTGTGGTTTCATCATACGAAATAAATTATTATTCGTAATCAACGAAATACTTAGGCTAAAGTATCATGCTGGAAAGGAATACCGTTAAAAGTATATTAAAAACTTCATACGTTAGTATAATTAGCTTAAACGTTTAAACGAGTTTGATTAGAAAATAAACGGAGTTCGCTTAAAGAAACTTACGAGATATAAGAAATTGTATGAAACTCTTATGGTTATGGTTCCATCATACGAAATAAATTATTATTCGTAATCAACAAAATACTTAAGCTAAAGTATCACGCCGGAAACGAGTACCGTTAAAACTATATTAAAAACTTCATACGTTAGTATAATTAGCTTAAACTTTTAAACAAGTGTGATTAGAAGATAAATGGAGTTCATTTGAAGAAACTTAAGAGATATAAGAAATTGTTTAAAATTCTTATGGGTGTGGTACCATCATACAAAATAAATTAGTATTCGTAATAAAAAAAATACCGAGGCTAAACTATCATGCCGGAAAGGAGTACCGTTAAAATTATATTATAAACTTCATTCGGTAGTATAATTTGCTTAAACCTTTCAACGAGTTTTATTATAGAAGATAAACGGAGTTCGTTTGAAGAAACTTACGAGATAGAAGAAATTGTATGAAACTGTTATGGTTGATGGTACATCATACGAAATAAATTATTATTCGTAATCAACAAAATACTTAAGCTAAAGTATCACGCCGGAAACGAGTACCGTTAAAACTATATTAAAAACTTCATACGTTAGTATAATTAGCTTAAAATTTTAAACGAGTTTGATTGGAAGATAAACGGAGTTCGTTTAAAGAAACTTAAGAGATATAAGAAATTGTATGAAACTCTTATGGTTGTGGTTCCATCATACGAAATAAATTATTATTCGTATTCAACGAAATACTTAGGCTAAAGTATCATGCTGGAAAGGAATACCGTTAAAAGTATATTAAAAACTTCATACGTTAGTATAATTAGCTTAAACGTTTAAACGAGTTTGATTAGAAAATAAACGGAGTTCGCTTAAAGAAACTTACGAGATATAAGAAATTGTATGAAACTCTTATGGTTATGGTTCTATCATACGAAATAAATTATTATTCGTAATCAACGAAATACTTAGGCTAAAGTATCATGCCGAAAAGGAGTACCGTTAAAATTATATTAAAAACTTCATACGTTAGTATAATTAGCTTAAACGTTTAAACGAGTTTGATTAGAAGATAAACGGAGTTCGCTTAAAGAAACTTAAGAGATATAAGAAATTGTATAAAATTCTTATGGGTGTGTTACCATTATACAAAATAAATTAGTATTTGTAATAAACAAAATACCGAGGCTAAAGTATCATGCCGGAAAGGGGTACCGTTAAAATTATATTATAAACTTCATTCGTTAGTATAATTTGCTTAAACTTTTCAACGAATTTTATTATAGAAGTTAAACGGAGTTCGTTTGAAGAAACTTACGAGATAGAAGAAATTGTATGAAACTCTTATGGGTGTGGTACCATCACACGAAATAAATTATTACTCGTAATAAACGAAATACTTAGGTTAAAGTATTATGCCGGAAAAGAGTACCGTTAAAAGTATAATATAAACTTCACACGTTATTATAATTAGCTTGAACATTTAAACGATTTTGATTAGAAGATAAACGGAGCTCGCTTAAAAAACTTACGAGATGTAAAATATTGTATGAAACTCTTATGGGTGTGGTTCAATCATACGAAATAAATTATTATTCGTAATCAACAAAATACTTAGGCTAAAGTATCATGCCGGAAAGGAGTACCGTTAAAAGTATATTAAAAACTTCATACATTAGTATAATTAGCTTAAACTTTTAAACGAGTTTGAATAGAAGATAAACGGAGTTCGCTTAAAGAAACTTACGAGATATAAGAAATTGTATGAAACTCTTATGGTTGTGGTTCCATCATATTAAATAAATTATTATTCGTAATCAACGAAATACTTAGGCTAAAGTATCATGCCGGAAAGGAGTACCGTTAAAACTATATTAAAAACTTCATACGTTAGTATACGTAGCTTAAACGTTTAAACGAGTTTGATTAGAAGATAAACGGAGTTCGCATAAAGAAACTTAGGGGATATAAGAAATTGTATGAAACTCTTATGGTTATGGTTCCATCATACGAAATAAATTATTATTCGTATTCAACGAAATACTTAGGCTAAAGTATCATGCTGGAAAGGAATACCGTTAAAAGTATATTAAAAACTTCATACGTTAGTATAATTAGCTTAAACTTTTAAACAAGTTTGATTAGAAGATAAATGGAGTTCATTTGAAGAAACTTAAAAGATATAAGAAATTGTTTAAAATTCTTATGGGTGTGGTACCATCATACAAAATAAATTAGTATTCGTAATAAAAAAAATACTTAGGCTAAACTATCATGCCGGAAAGGAGTACCGTTAAAATTATGTTATAAACTTCATTCGGTAGTATAATTTGCTTAAACCTTTCAACGAGTTTTATTATAGAATATAAACGGAGTTCGGTTGAAAAACTTACGAGATAGAAGAAATTGTATGAAACTGTTATGGTTGATGGTACATCATACGAAATAAATTATTATTCGTAATCAACAAAATACTTAGGCTAAAGTATCATGCCGGAAAGGAGTACCGTTAAAAGTATATTAAAAACTTCATACATTAGTATAATTAGCTTAAAGTTTTAAACGAGTTTGAATAGAAGATAAACGGAGTTCGCTTAAAAAACTTACGAGATGTAAAAAATTGTAAGAAACTCTTATGGGTGTGGTTCAATCATACGAAATAAATTATTATTCGTAATCAACAAAATACTTAGGCTAAAGTATCATGCCGGAAAGGAGTACCGTTAAAAGTATATTAAAAACTTCATACATTAGTATAATTAGCTTAAACGTTTAAACGAGTTTGAATAGAAGATAAACGGAGTTCGCTTAAAGAAACTTACGAGATATAAGAAATTGTATGAAACTCTTATGGTTGTGGTTTCATCATACGAAATAAATTATTATTCGTAATCAACGAAATACTTAGGCTAAAGTATCATGCTGGAAAGGAATACCGTTAAAAGTATATTAAAAACTTCATACGTTAGTATAATTAGCTTAAACGTTTAAACGAGTTTGATTAGAAAATAAACGGAGTTCGCTTAAAGAAACTTACGAGATATAAGAAATTGTATGAAACTCTTATGGTTATGGTTCCATCATACGAAATAAATTATTATTCGTAATCAACAAAATACTTAAGCTAAAGTATCACGCCGGAAACGAGTACCGTTAAAACTATATTAAAAACTTCATACGTTAGTATAATTAGCTTAAACTTTTAAACAAGTGTGATTAGAAGATAAATGGAGTTCATTTGAAGAAACTTAAGAGATATAAGAAATTGTTTAAAATTCTTATGGGTGTGGTACCATCATACAAAATAAATTAGTATTCGTAATAAAAAAAATACCGAGGCTAAACTATCATGCCGGAAAGGAGTACCGTTAAAATTATATTATAAACTTCATTCGGTAGTATAATTTGCTTAAACCTTTCAACGAGTTTTATTATAGAAGATAAACGGAGTTCGTTTGAAGAAACTTACGAGATAGAAGAAATTGTATGAAACTGTTATGGTTGATGGTACATCATACGAAATAAATTATTATTCGTAATCAACAAAATACTTAAGCTAAAGTATCACGCCGGAAACGAGTACCGTTAAAACTATATTAAAAACTTCATACGTTAGTATAATTAGCTTAAAATTTTAAACGAGTTTGATTGGAAGATAAACGGAGTTCGTTTAAAGAAACTTAAGAGATATAAGAAATTGTATGAAACTCTTATGGTTGTGGTTCCATCATACGAAATAAATTATTATTCGTATTCAACGAAATACTTAGGCTAAAGTATCATGCTGGAAAGGAATACCGTTAAAAGTATATTAAAAACTTCATACGTTAGTATAATTAGCTTAAACGTTTAAACGAGTTTGATTAGAAAATAAACGGAGTTCGCTTAAAGAAACTTACGAGATATAAGAAATTGTATGAAACTCTTATGGTTATGGTTCTATCATACGAAATAAATTATTATTCGTAATCAACGAAATACTTAGGCTAAAGTATCATGCCGAAAAGGAGTACCGTTAAAATTATATTAAAAACTTCATACGTTAGTATAATTAGCTTAAACGTTTAAACGAGTTTGATTAGAAGATAAACGGAGTTCGCTTAAAGAAACTTAAGAGATATAAGAAATTGTATAAAATTCTTATGGGTGTGTTACCATTATACAAAATAAATTAGTATTTGTAATAAACAAAATACCGAGGCTAAAGTATCATGCCGGAAAGGGGGTACCGTTAAAATTATATTATAAACTTCATTCGTTAGTATAATTTGCTTAAACTTTTCAACGAATTTTATTATAGAAGTTAAACGGAGTTCGTTTGAAGAAACTTACGAGATAGAAGAAATTGTATGAAACTCTTATGGGTGTGGTACCATCACACGAAATAAATTATTACTCGTAATAAACGAAATACTTAGGTTAAAGTATTATGCCGGAAAAGAGTACCGTTAAAAGTATAATATAAACTTCACACGTTATTATAATTAGCTTGAACATTTAAACGATTTTGATTAGAAGATAAACGGAGCTCGCTTAAAAAACTTACGAGATGTAAAATATTGTATGAAACTCTTATGGGTGTGGTTCAATCATACGAAATAAATTATTATTCGTAATCAACAAAATACTTAGGCTAAAGTATCATGCCGGAAAGGAGTACCGTTAAAAGTATATTAAAAACTTCATACATTAGTATAATTAGCTTAAACTTTTAAACGAGTTTGAATAGAAGATAAACGGAGTTCGCTTAAAGAAACTTACGAGATATAAGAAATTGTATGAAACTCTTATGGTTGTGGTTCCATCATATTAAATAAATTATTATTCGTAATCAACGAAATACTTAGGCTAAAGTATCATGCCGGAAAGGAGTACCGTTAAAACTATATTAAAAACTTCATACGTTAGTATACGTAGCTTAAACGTTTAAACGAGTTTGATTAGAAGATAAACGGAGTTCGCATAAAGAAACTTAGGGGATATAAGAAATTGTATGAAACTCTTATGGTTATGGTTCCATCATACGAAATAAATTATCATTCGTAATAAACGAAATACTTAGGCTAAAGTATCATGCCGGAAAGGAGTACCGTTAAAAGTATATTATAAACTTCATACGTTAGTATAATTAGCTTAAACTTTTAAACAAGTTTGATTAGAAGATAAATGGAGTTCATTTGAAGAAACTTAAAAGATATAAGAAATTGTTTAAAATTCTTATGGGTGTGGTACCATCATACAAAATAAATTAGTATTCGTAATAAAAAAAATACTTAGGCTAAACTATCATGCCGGAAAGGAGTACCGTTAAAATTATGTTATAAACTTCATTCGGTAGTATAATTTGCTTAAACCTTTCAACGAGTTTTATTATAGAAGATAAACGGAGTTCGGTTGAAGAAACTTACGAGATAGAAGAAATTGTATGAAACTGTTATGGTTGATGGTACATCATACGAAATAAATTATTATTCGTAATCAACAAAATACTTAGGCTAAAGTATCATGCCGGAAAGGAGTACCGTTAAAAGTATATTAAAAACTTCATACATTAGTATAATTAGCTTAAACTTTTAAACGAGTTTGAATAGAAGATAAACGGAGTTCGCTTAAAAAACTTACGAGATGTAAAAAATTGTATGAAACTCTTATGGGTGTGGTTCAATCATACGAAATAAATTATTATTCGTAATCAACAAAATACTTAGGCTAAAGTATCATGCCGGAAAGGAGTACCGTTAAAAGTATATTAAAAACTTCATACATTAGTATAATTAGCTTAAACTTTTAAACGAGTTTGAATAGAAGATAAACGGAGTTCGCTTAAAGAAACTTACGAGATATAAGAAATTGTATGAAACTCTTATGGTTGTGGTTTCATCATACGAAATAAATTATTATTCGTATTCAACGAAATACTTAGGCTAAAGTATCATGCTGGAAAGGAATACCGTTAAAAGTATATTAAAAACTTCATACGTTAGTATAATTAGCTTAAACGTTTAAACGAGTTTGATTAGAAAATAAACGGAGTTCGCTTAAAGAAACTTACGAGATATAAGAAATTGTATGAAACTCTTATGGTTATGGTTCCATCATACGAAATAAATTATTATTCGTAATCAACAAAATACTTAAGCTAAAGTATCACGCCGGAAACGAGTACCGTTAAAACTATATTAAAAACTTCATACGTTAGTATAATTAGCTTAAACTTTTAAACGAGTTTGAATAGAAGATAAACGGAGTTCGCTTAAAGAAACTTACGAGATATAAGAAATTGTATGAAACTCTTATGGTTGTGGTTCCATCATATTAAATAAATTATTATTCGTAATCAACGAAATACTTAGGCTAAAGTATCATGCCGGAAAGGAGTACCGTTAAAACTATATTAAAAACTTCATACGTTAGTATACGTAGCTTAAACGTTTAAACGAGTTTGATTAGAAGATAAACGGAGTTCGCATAAAGAAACTTAGGGGATATAAGAAATTGTATGAAACTCTTATGGTTATGGTTCCATCATACGAAATAAATTATCATTCGTAATAAACGAAATACTTAGGCTAAAGTATCATGCCGGAAAGGAGTACCGTTAAAAGTATATTATAAACTTCATACGTTAGTATAATTAGCTTAAACTTTTAAACAAGTTTGATTAGAAGATAAATGGAGTTCATTTGAAGAAACTTAAAAGATATAAGAAATTGTTTAAAATTCTTATGGGTGTGGTACCATCATACAAAATAAATTAGTATTCGTAATAAAAAAAATACTTAGGCTAAACTATCATGCCGGAAAGGAGTACCGTTAAAATTATGTTATAAACTTCATTCGGTAGTATAATTTGCTTAAACCTTTCAACGAGTTTTATTATAGAAGATAAACGGAGTTCGGTTGAAGAAACTTACGAGATAGAAGAAATTGTATGAAACTGTTATGGTTGATGGTACATCATACGAAATAAATTATTATTCGTAATCAACAAAATACTTAGGCTAAAGTATCATGCCGGAAAGGAGTACCGTTAAAAGTATATTAAAAACTTCATACATTAGTATAATTAGCTTAAACTTTTAAACGAGTTTGAATAGAAGATAAACGGAGTTCGCTTAAAAAACTTACGAGATGTAAAAAATTGTATGAAACTCTTATGGGTGTGGTTCAATCATACGAAATAAATTATTATTCGTAATCAACAAAATACTTAGGCTAAAGTATCATGCCGGAAAGGAGTACCGTTAAAAGTATATTAAAAACTTCATACATTAGTATAATTAGCTTAAACTTTTAAACGAGTTTGAATAGAAGATAAACGGAGTTCGCTTAAAGAAACTTACGAGATATAAGAAATTGTATGAAACTCTTATGGTTGTGGTTTCATCATACGAAATAAATTATTATTCGTATTCAACGAAATACTTAGGCTAAAGTATCATGCTGGAAAGGAATACCGTTAAAAGTATATTAAAAACTTCATACGTTAGTATAATTAGCTTAAACGTTTAAACGAGTTTGATTAGAAAATAAACGGAGTTCGCTTAAAGAAACTTACGAGATATAAGAAATTGTATGAAACTCTTATGGTTATGGTTCCATCATACGAAATAAATTATTATTCGTAATCAACAAAATACTTAAGCTAAAGTATCACGCCGGAAACGAGTACCGTTAAAACTATATTAAAAACTTCATACGTTAGTATAATTAGCTTAAACTTTTAAACAAGTGTGATTAGAAGATAAATGGAGTTCATTTGAAGAAACTTAAGAGATATAAGAAATTGTTTAAAATTCTTATGGGTGTGGTACCATCATACAAAATAAATTAGTATTCGTAATAAAAAAAATACCGAGGCTAAACTATCATGCCGGAAAGGAGTACCGTTAAAATTATATTATAAACTTCATTCGGTAGTATAATTTGCTTAAACCTTTCAACGAGTTTTATTATAGAAGATAAACGGAGTTCGTTTGAAGAAACTTACGAGATAGAAGAAATTGTATGAAACTGTTATGGTTGATGGTACATCATACGAAATAAATTATTATTCGTAATCAACAAAATACTTAAGCTAAAGTATCACGCCGGAAACGAGTACCGTTAAAACTATATTAAAAACTTCATACGTTAGTATAATTAGCTTAAAATTTTAAACGAGTTTGATTGGAAGATAAACGGAGTTCGTTTAAAGAAACTTACGAGATATAAGAAATTGTATGAAACTCTTATGGTTGTGGTTCCATCATACGAAATAAATTATTATTCGTATTCAACGAAATACTTAGGCTAAAGTATCATGCTGGAAAGGAATACCGTTAAAAGTATATTAAAAACTTCATACGTTAGTATAATTAGCTTAAACGTTTAAACGAGTTTGATTAGAAGATAAACGGAGTTCGCTTAAAGAAACTTAGGGGATCTAAGAAATTGTATGAAACTCTTATGGTTATGGTTCCATCATACGAAATAAATTATCATTCGTAATAAACGAAATACTTAGGCTAAAGTATCATGCCGGAAAGGAGTACCGTTAAAAGTATATTATAAACTTCATACGTTAGTATAATTAGCTTAAACTTTTAAACAAGTTTGATTAGAAGATAAATGGAGTTCATTTGAAGAAACTTAAAAGATATAAGAAATTGTTTAAAATTCTTATGGGTGTGGTACCATCATACAAAATAAATTAGTATTCGTAATAAAAAAAATACTTAGGCTAAACTATCATGCCGGAAAGGAGTACCGTTAAAATTATGTTATAAACTTCATTCGGTAGTATAATTTGCTTAAACCTTTCAACGAGTTTTATTATAGAAGATAAACGGAGTTCGGTTGAAGAAACTTACGAGATAGAAGAAATTGTATGAAACTGTTATGGTTGATGGTACATCATACGAAATAAATTATTATTCGTAATCAACAAAATACTTAGGCTAAAGTATCATGCCGGAAAGGAGTACCGTTAAAAGTATATTAAAAACTTCATACATTAGTATAATTAGCTTAAACTTTTAAACGAGTTTGAATAGAAGATAAACGGAGTTCGCTTAAAAAACTTACGAGATGTAAAAAATTGTATGCAACTCTTATGGGTGTGGTTCAATCATACGAAATAAATTATTATTCGTAATCAACAAAATACTTAGGCTAAAGTATCATGCCGGAAAGGAGTACCGTTAAAAGTATATTAAAAACTTCATACATTAGTATAATTAGCTTAAACTTTTAAACGAGTTTGAATAGAAGATAAACGGAGTTCGCTTAAAGAAACTTACGAGATATAAGAAATTGTATGAAACTCTTATGGTTGTGGTTTCATCATACGAAATAAATTATTATTCGTATTCAACGAAATACTTAGGCTAAAGTATCATGCTGGAAAGGAATACCGTTAAAAGTATATTAAAAACTTCATACGTTAGTATAATTAGCTTAAACGTTTAAACGAGTTTGATTAGAAAATAAACGGAGTTCGCTTAAAGAAACTTACGAGATATAAGAAATTGTATGAAACTCTTATGGTTATGGTTCCATCATACGAAATAAATTATTATTCGTAATCAACAAAATACTTAAGCTAAAGTATCACGCCGGAAACGAGTACCGTTAAAACTATATTAAAAACTTCATACGTTAGTATAATTAGCTTAAACTTTTAAACAAGTGTGATTAGAAGATAAATGGAGTTCATTTGAAGAAACTTAAGAGATATAAGAAATTGTTTAAAATTCTTATGGGTGTGGTACCATCATACAAAATAAATTAGTATTCGTAATAAAAAAAATACCGAGGCTAAACTATCATGCCGGAAAGGAGTACCGTTAAAATTATATTATAAACTTCATTCGGTAGTATAATTTGCTTAAACCTTTCAACGAGTTTTATTATAGAAGATAAACGGAGTTCGTTTGAAGAAACTTACGAGATAGAAGAAATTGTATGAAACTGTTATGGTTGATGGTACATCATACGAAATAAATTATTATTCGTAATCAACAAAATACTTAAGCTAAAGTATCACGCCGGAAACGAGTACCGTTAAAACTATATTAAAAATTTCATACGTTAGTATAATTAGCTTAAAATTTTAAACGAGTTTGATTGGAAGATAAACGGAGTTCGTTTAAAGAAACTTACGAGATATAAGAAATTGTATGAAACTCTTATGGTTGTGGTTCCATCATACGAAATAAATTATTATTCGTATTCAACGAAATACTTAGGCTAAAGTATCATGCTGGAAAGGAATACCGTTAAAAGTATATTAAAAACTTCATACGTTAGTATAATTAGCTTAAACGTTTAAACGAGTTTGATTAGAAGATAAACGGAGTTCGCTTAAAGAAACTTAGGGGATCTAAGAAATTGTATGAAACTCTTATGGTTATGGTTCCATCATACGAAATAAATTATCATTCGTAATAAACGAAATACTTAGGCTAAAGTATCATGCCGGAAAGGAGTACCGTTAAAAGTATATTATAAACTTCATACGTTAGTATAATTAGCTTAAACTTTTAAACAAGTTTGATTAGAAGATAAATGGAGTTTATTTGAAGAAACTTAAAAGATATAAGAAATTGTTTAAAATTCTTATGGGTGTGGTACCATCATACAAAATAAATTAGTATTCGTAATAAAAAAAATACTTAGGCTAAACTATCATGCCGGAAAGGAGTACCGTTAAAATTATGTTATAAACTTCATTCGGTAGTATAATTTGCTTAAACCTTTCAACGAGTTTTATTATAGAAGATAAACGGAGTTCGGTTGAAGAAACTTACGAGATAGAAGAAATTGTATGAAACTGTTATGGTTGATGGTACATCATACGAAATAAATTATTATTCGTAATCAACAAAATACTTAGGCTAAAGTATCATGCCGGAAAGGAGTACCGTTAAAAGTATATTAAAAACTTCATACATTAGTATAATTAGCTTAAACTTTTAAACGAGTTTGAATAGAAGATAAACGGAGTTCGCTTAAAAAACTTACGAGATGTAAAAAATTGTATGAAACTCTTATGGGTGTGGTTCAATCATAGGAAATAAATTATTATTCGTAATCAACGAAATACTTAGGCTAAAGTATCATGCCGGAAAGGAGTACCGTTAAAAGTATATTAAAAACTTCATACATTAGTATAATTAGCTTAAACTTTTAAACGAGTTTGAATAGAAGATAAACGGAGTTCGCTTAAAGAAACTTACGAGATATAAGAAATTGTATGAAACTCTTATGGTTGTGGTTTCATCATACGAAATAAATTATTATTCGTATTCAACGAAATACTTAGGCTAAAGTATCATGCTGGAAAGGAATACCGTTAAAAGTATATTAAAAACTTCATACGTTAGTATAATTAGCTTAAACGTTTAAACGAGTTTGATTAGAAAATAAACGGAGTTCGCTTAAAGAAACTTACGAGATATAAGAAATTGTATGAAACTCTTATGGTTATGGTTCCATCATACGAAATAAATTATTATTCGTAATCAACAAAATACTTAAGCTAAAGTATCACGCCGGAAACGAGTACCGTTAAAACTATATTAAAAACTTCATACGTTAGTATAATTAGCTTAAACTTTTAAACAAGTGTGATTAGAAGATAAATGGAGTTCATTTGAAGAAACTTAAGAAATATAAGAAATTGTTTAAAATTCTTATGGGTGTGGTACCATCATACAAAATAAATTAGTATTCGTAATAAAAAAAATACCGAGGCTAAACTATCATGCCGGAAAGGAGTACCGTTAAAATTATATTATAAACTTCATTCGGTAGTATAATTTGCTTAAACCTTTCAACGAGTTTTATTATAGAAGATAAACGGAGTTCGTTTGAAGAAACTTACGAGATAGAAGAAATTGTATGAAACTGTTATGGTTGATGGTACATCATACGAAATAAATTATTATTCGTAATCAACAAAATACTTAAGCTAAAGTATCACGCCGGAAACGAGTACCGTTAAAACTATATTAAAAACTTCATACGTTAGTATAATTAGCTTAAAATTTTAAACGAGTTTGATTGGAAGATAAACGGAGTTCGTTTAAAGAAACTTACGAGATATAAGAAATTGTATGAAACTCTTATGGTTGTGGTTCCATCATACGAAATAAATTATTATTCGTATTCAACGAAATACTTAGGCTAAAGTATCATGCTGGAAAGGAATACCGTTAAAAGTATATTAAAAACTTCATACGTTAGTATAATTAGCTTAAACGTTTAAACGAGTTTGATTAGAAGATAAACGGAGTTCGCTTAAAGAAACTTAGGGGATATAAGAAATTGTATGAAACTCTTATGGTTATGGTTCCATCATACGAAATAAATTATCATTCGTAATAAACGAAATACTTAGGCTAAAGTATCATGCCGGAAAGGAGTACCGTTAAAAGTATATTATAAACTTCATACGTTAGTATAATTAGCTTAAACTTTTAAACAAGTTTGATTAGAAGATAAATGGAGTTCATTTGAAGAAACTTAAAAGATATAAGAAATTGTTTAAAATTCTTATGGGTGTGGTACCATCATACAAAATAAATTAGTATTCGTAATAAAAAAAATACTTAGGCTAAACTATCATGCCGGAAAGGAGTACCGTTAAAATTATGTTATAAACTTCATTCGGTAGTATAATTTGCTTAAACCTTTCAACGAGTTTTATTATAGAAGATAAACGGAGTTCGGTTGAAGAAACTTACGAGATAGAAGAAATTGTATGAAACTGTTATGGTTGATGGTACATCATACGAAATAAATTATTATTCGTAATCAACAAAATACTTAAGCTAAAGTATCACGCCGGAAACGAGTACCGTTAAAACTATATTAAAAACTTCATACGTTAGTATAATTAGCTTAAAATTTTAAACGAGTTTGATTGGAAGATAAACGGAGTTCGTTTAAAGAAACTTACGAGATATAAGAAATTGTATGAAACTCTTATGGTTGTGGTTCCATCATACGAAATAAATTATTATTCGTATTCAACGAAATACTTAGGCTAAAGTATCATGCTGGAAAGGAATACCGTTAAAAGTATATTAAAAACTTCATACGTTAGTATAATTAGCTTAAACTTTTAAACAAGTTTGATTAGAAGATAAATGGAGTTCATTTGAAGAAACTTAAAAGATGTAAAAAATTGTATGAAACTCTTATGGGTGTGGTTCAATCATACGAAATAAATTATTATTCGTAATCAACAAAATACTTAGGCTAAAGTATCATGCCGGAAAGGAGTACCGTTAAAAGTATATTAAAAACTTCATACATTAGTATAATTAGCTTAAACTTTTAAACGAGTTTGAATAGAAGATAAACGGAGTTCGCTTAAAGAAACTTACGAGATATAAGAAATTGTATGAAACTCTTATGGTTGTGGTTCCATCATACGAAATAAATTATTATTCGTATTCAACGAAATACTTAGGCTAGAGTATCATGCCGGAAAGGAGTACCGTTAAAAGTATATTAAAAACTTCATACATTAGTATAATTAGCTTAAACTTTTAAACGAGTTTTAATAGAAGATAAACGGAGTTCGCTTAAAAAACTTACGAGATGTAAAAAATTGTATGAAACTCTTATGGGTGTGGTTCAATCATACGAAATAAATTATTATTCGTAATCAACAAATTACTTAGGCTAAAGTATCATGCCGGAAAGGAGTACCGTTAAAAGTATATTAAAAACTTCATACATTAGTATAATTAGCTTAAACTTTTAAACGAGTTTGAATAGAAGATAAACGGAGTTCGCTTAAAGAAACTTACGAGATATAAGAAATTGTATGAAACTCTTATGGTTGTGGTTTCATCATACGAAATAAATTATTATTCGTATTCAACGAAATACTTAGGCTAAAGTATCATGCTGGAAAGGAATACCGTTAAAAGTATATTAAAAACTTCATACGTTAGTATAATTAGCTTAAACGTTTAAACGAGTTTGATTAGAAAATAAACGGAGTTCGCTTAAAGAAACTTACGAGATATAAGAAATTGTATGAAACTCTTATGGTTATGGTTCCATCATACGAAATAAATTATTATTCGTAATCAACAAAATACTTAAGCTAAAGTATCACGCCGGAAACGAGTACCGTTAAAACTATATTAAAAACTTCATACGTTAGTATAATTAGCTTAAACTTTTAAACAAGTGTGATTAGAAGATAAATGGAGTTCATTTGAAGAAACTTAAGAGATATAAGAAATTGTTTAAAATTCTTATGGGTGTGGTACCATCATACAAAATAAATTAGTATTCGTAATAAAAAAAATACCGAGGCTAAACTATCATGCCGGAAAGGAGTACCGTTAAAATTATATTATAAACTTCATTCGGTAGTATAATTTGCTTAAACCTTTCAACGAGTTTTATTATAGAAGATAAACGGAGTTCGTTTGAAGAAACTTACGAGATAGAAGAAATTGTATGAAACTGTTATGGTTGATGGTACATCATACGAAATAAATTATTATTCGTAATCAACAAAATACTTAAGCTAAAGTATCACGCCGGAAACGAGTACCGTTAAAACTATATTAAAAACTTCATACGTTAGTATAATTAGCTTAAAATTTTAAACGAGTTTGATTGGAAGATAAACGGAGTTCGTTTAAAGAAACTTACGAGATATAAGAAATTGTATGAAACTCTTATGGTTGTGGTTCCATCATACGAAATAAATTATTATTCGTATTCAACGAAATACTTAGGCTAAAGTATCATGCTGGAAAGGAATACCGTTAAAAGTATATTAAAAACTTCATACGTTAGTATAATTAGCTTAAACGTTTAAACGAGTTTGATTAGAAGATAAACGGAGTTCGCTTAAAGAAACTTAGGGGATATAAGAAATTGTATGAAACTCTTATGGTTATGGTTCCATCATACGAAATAAATTATCATTCGTAATAAACGAAATACTTAGGCTAAAGTATCATGCCGGAAAGGAGTACCGTTAAAAGTATATTATAAACTTCATACGTTAGTATAATTAGCTTAAACTTTTAAACAAATTTGATTAGAAGATAAATGGAGTTCATTTGAAGAAACTTAAAAGATATAAGAAATTGTTTAAAATTCTTATGGGTGTGGTACCATCATACAAAATAAATTAGTATTCGTAATAAAAAAAATACTTAGGCTAAACTATCAT
The DNA here is from genome assembly GCA_946814005.1 of Chamaenerion angustifolium. Taxonomy (NCBI): domain Eukaryota; kingdom Viridiplantae; phylum Streptophyta; class Magnoliopsida; order Myrtales; family Onagraceae; genus Chamaenerion; species Chamaenerion angustifolium. Next base: position 16,163,388 of record OX328274.1, read on the forward strand.
GCCGGAAAGGAGTACCGTTAAAATTATGTTATAAACTTCATTCGGTAGTATAATTTGCTTAAACCTTTCAACGAGTTTTATTATAGAAGATAAACGGAGTTCGGTTGAAGAAACTTACGAGATAGAAGAAATTGTATGAAACTGTTATGGTTGATGGTACATCATACGAAATAAATTATTATTCGTAATCAACAAAATACTTAGGCTAAAGTATCATGCCGGAAAGGAGTACCGTTAAAAGTATATTAAAAACTTCATACATTAGTATAATTAGCTTAAACTTTTAAACGAGTTTGAATAGAAGATAAACGGAGTTCGCTTAAAAAACTTACGAGATGTAAAAAATTGTATGAAACTCTTATGGGTGTGGTTCAATCATACGAAATAAATTATTATTCGTAATCAACAAAATACTTAGGCTAAAGTATCATGCCGGAAAGGAGTACCGTTAAAAGTATATTAAAAACTTCATACATTAGTATAATTAGCTTAAACTTTTAAACGAGTTTGAATAGAAGATAAACGGAGTTCGCTTAAAGAAACTTACGAGATATAAGAAATTGTATGAAACTCTTATGGTTGTGGTTCCATCATACGAAATAAATTATTATTCGTATTCAACGAAATACTTAGGCTAGAGTATCATGCCGGAAAGGAGTACCGTTAAAAGTATATTAAAAACTTCATACATTAGTATAATTAGCTTAAACTTTTAAACGAGTTTTAATAGAAGATAAACGGAGTTCGCTTAAAAAACTTACGAGATTTGTTAAAATTGTATGAAACTCTTATGGGTGTGGTTCAATCATACGAAATAAATTATTATTCGTAATCAACAAAATACTTAGGCTAAAGTATCATGCCGGAAAGGAGTACCGTTAAAAGTATATTAAAAACTTCATACATTAGTATAATTAGCTTAAACTTTTAAACGAGTTTGAATAGAAGATAAACGGAGTTCGCTTAAAGAAACTTACGAGATATAAGAAATTGTATGAAACTCTTATGGTTGTGGTTTCATCATACGAAATAAATTATTATTCGTATTCAACGAAATACTTAGGCTAAAGTATCATGCTGGAAAGGAATACCGTTAAAAGTATATTAAAAACTTCATACGTTAGTATAATTAGCTTAAACGTTTAAACGAGTTTGATTAGAAAATAAACGGAGTTCGCTTAAAGAAACTTACGAGATATAAGAAATTGTATGAAACTCTTATGGTTATGGTTCCATCATACGAAATAAATTATTATTCGTAATCAACAAAATACTTAAGCTAAAGTATCACGCCGGAAACGAGTACCGTTAAAACTATATTAAAAACTTCATACGTTAGTATAATTAGCTTAAACTTTTAAACAAGTGTGATTAGAAGATAAATGGAGTTCATTTGAAGAAACTTAAGAGATATAAGAAATTGTTTAAAATTCTTATGGGTGTGGTACCATCATACAAAATAAATTAGTATTCGTAATAAAAAAAATACCGAGGCTAAACTATCATGCCGGAAAGGAGTACCGTTAAAATTATATTATAAACTTCATTCGGTAGTATAATTTGCTTAAACCTTTCAACGAGTTTTATTATAGAAGATAAACGGAGTTCGTTTGAAGAAACTTACGAGATAGAAGAAATTGTATGAAACTGTTATGGTTGATGGTACATCATACGAAATAAATTATTATTCGTAATCAACAAAATACTTAAGCTAAAGTATCACGCCGGAAACGAGTACCGTTAAAACTATATTAAAAACTTCATACGTTAGTATAATTAGCTTAAAATTTTAAACGAGTTTGATTGGAAGATAAACGGAGTTCGTTTAAAGAAACTTACGAGATATAAGAAATTGTATGAAACTCTTATGGTTGTGGTTCCATCATACGAAATAAATTATTATTCGTATTCAACGAAATACTTAGGCTAAAGTATCATGCCGGAAAGGAGTACCGTTAAAAGTATATTATAAACTTCATACGTTAGTATAATTAGCTTAAACTTTTAAACAAGTTTGATTAGAAGATAAATGGAGTTCATTTGAAGAAACTTAAAAGATATAAGAAATTGTTTAAAATTCTTATGGGTGTGGTACCATCATACAAAATAAATTAGTATTCGTAATAAAAAAAATACTTAGGCTAAACTATCATGCCGGAAAGGAGTACCGTTAAAATTATGTTATAAACTTCATTCGGTAGTATAATTTGCTTAAACCTTTCAACGAGTTTTATTATAGAAGATAAACGGAGTTCGGTTGAAGAAACTTACGAGATAGAAGAAATTGTATGAAACTGTTATGGTTGATGGTACATCATACGAAATAAATTATTATTCGTAATCAACAAAATACTTAGGCTAAAGTATCATGCCGGAAAGGAGTACCGTTAAAAGTATATTAAAAACTTCATACATTAGTATAATTAGCTTAAACTTTTAAACGAGTTTGAATAGAAGATAAACGGAGTTCGCTTAAAAAACTTACGAGATGTAAAAAATTGTATGAAACTCTTATGGGTGTGGTTCAATCATACGAAATAAATTATTATTCGTAATCAACAAAATACTTAGGCTAAAGTATCATGCCGGAAAGGAGTACCGTTAAAAGTATATTAAAAACTTCATACATTAGTATAATTAGCTTAAACTTTTAAACGAGTTTGAATAGAAGATAAACGGAGTTCGCTTAAAGAAACTTACGAGATATAAGAAATTGTATGAAACTCTTATGGTTATGGTTCCATCATACGAAATAAATTATTATTCGTAATCAACAAAATACTTAAGCTAAAGTATCACGCCGGAAACGAGTACCGTTAAAACTATATTAAAAACTTCATACGTTAGTATAATTAGCTTAAACTTTTAAACAAGTGTGATTAGAAGATAAATGGAGTTCATTTGAAGAAACTTAAGAGATATAAGAAATTGTTTAAAATTCTTATGGGTGTGGTACCATCATACAAAATAAATTAGTATTCGTAATAAAAAAAATACCGAGGCTAAACTATCATGCCGGAAAGGAGTACCGTTAAAATTATATTATAAACTTCATTCGGTAGTATAATTTGCTTAAACCTTTCAACGAGTTTTATTATAGAAGATAAACGGAGTTCGTTTGAAGAAACTTACGAGATAGAAGAAATTGTATGAAACTGTTATGGTTGATGGTACATCATACGAAATAAATTATTATTCGTAATCAACAAAATACTTAAGCTAAAGTATCACGCCGGAAACGAGTACCGTTAAAACTATATTAAAAACTTCATACGTTAGTATAATTAGCTTAAAATTTTAAACGAGTTTGATTGGAAGATAAACGGAGTTCGTTTAAAGAAACTTACGAGATATAAGAAATTGTATGAAACTCTTATGGTTGTGGTTCCATCATACGAAATAAATTATTATTCGTATTCAACGAAATACTTAGGCTAAAGTATCATGCTGGAAAGGAATACCGTTAAAAGTATATTAAAAACTTCATACGTTAGTATAATTAGCTTAAACGTTTAAACGAGTTTGATTAGAAGATAAACGGAGTTCGCTTAAAGAAACTTAGGGGATATAAGAAATTGTATGAAACTCTTATGGTTATGGTTCCATCATACGAAATAAATTATCATTCGTAATAAACGAAATACTTAGGCTAAAGTATCATGCCGGAAAGGAGTACCGTTAAAAGTATATTATAAACTTCATACGTTAGTATAATTAGCTTAAACTTTTAAACGAGTTTGATTAGAAGATAAATGGAGTTCATTTGAAGAAACTTAAAAGATATAAGAAATTGTTTAAAATTCTTATGGGTGTGGTACCATCATACAAAATAAATTAGTATTCGTAATAAAAAAAATACTTAGGCTAAACTATCATGCCGGAAAGGAGTACCGTTAAAATTATGTTATAAACTTCATTCGGTAGTATAATTTGCTTAAACCTTTCAACGAGTTTTATTATAGAAGATAAACGGAGTTCGGTTGAAGAAACTTACGAGATAGAAGAAATTGTATGAAACTGTTATGGTTGATGGTACATCATACGAAATAAATTATTATTCGTAATCAACAAAATACTTAGGCTAAAGTATCATGCCGGAAAGGAGTACCGTTAAAAGTATATTAAAAACTTCATACATTAGTATAATTAGCTTAAACTTTTAAACGAGTTTGAATAGAAGATAAACGGAGTTCGCTTAAAAAACTTACGAGATGTAAAAAATTGTATGAAACTCTTATGGGTGTGGTTCAATCATACGAAATAAATTATTATTCGTAATCAACAAAATACTTAGGCTAAAGTATCATGCCGGAAAGGAGTACCGTTAAAAGTATATTAAAAACTTCATACATTAGTATAATTAGCTTAAACTTTTAAACGAGTTTGAATAGAAGATAAACGGAGTTCGCTTAAAGAAACTTACGAGATATAAGAAATTGTATGAAACTCTTATGGTTATGGTTCCATCATACGAAATAAATTATTATTCGTAATCAACAAAATACTTAAGCTAAAGTATCACGCCGGAAACGAGTACCGTTAAAACTATATTAAAAACTTCATACGTTAGTATAATTAGCTTAAACTTTTAAACAAGTGTGATTAGAAGATAAATGGAGTTCATTTGAAGAAACTTAAGAGATATAAGAAATTGTTTAAAATTCTTATGGGTGTGGTACCATCATACAAAATAAATTAGTATTCGTAATAAAAAAAATACCGAGGCTAAACTATCATGCCGGAAAGGAGTACCGTTAAAATTATATTATAAACTTCATTCGGTAGTATAATTTGCTTAAACCTTTCAACGAGTTTTATTATAGAAGATAAACGGAGTTCGTTTGAAGAAACTTACGAGATAGAAGAAATTGTATGAAACTGTTATGGTTGATGGTACATCATACGAAATAAATTATTATTCGTAATCAACAAAATACTTAAGCTAAAGTATCACGCCGGAAACGAGTACCGTTAAAACTATATTAAAAACTTCATACGTTAGTATAATTAGCTTAAAATTTTAAACGAGTTTGATTGGAAGATAAACGGAGTTCGTTTAAAGAAACTTACGAGATATAAGAAATTGTATGAAACTCTTATGGTTGTGGTTCCATCATACGAAATAAATTATTATTCGTATTCAACGAAATACTTAGGCTAAAGTATCATGCTGGAAAGGAATACCGTTAAAAGTATATTAAAAACTTCATACGTTAGTATAATTAGCTTAAACGTTTAAACGAGTTTGATTAGAAGATAAACGGAGTTCGCTTAAAGAAACTTAGGGGATATAAGAAATTGTATGAAACTCTTATGGTTATGGTTCCATCATACGAAATAAATTATCATTCGTAATAAACGAAATACTTAGGCTAAAGTATCATGCCGGAAAGGAGTACCGTTAAAAGTATATTATAAACTTCATACGTTAGTATAATTAGCTTAAACTTTTAAACGAGTTTGATTAGAAGATAAATGGAGTTCATTTGAAGAAACTTAAAAGATATAAGAAATTGTTTAAAATTCTTATGGGTGTGGTACCATCATACAAAATAAATTAGTATTCGTAATAAAAAAAATACTTAGGCTAAACTATCATGCCGGAAAGGAGTACCGTTAAAATTATGTTATAAACTTCATTCGGTAGTATAATTTGCTTAAACCTTTCAACGAGTTTTATTATAGAAGATAAACGGAGTTCGGTTGAAGAAACTTACGAGATAGAAGAAATTGTATGAAACTGTTATGGTTGATGGTACATCATACGAAATAAATTATTATTCGTAATCAACAAAATACTTAGGCTAAAGTATCATGCCGGAAAGGAGTACCGTTAAAAGTATATTAAAAACTTCATACATTAGTATAATTAGCTTAAACTTTTAAACGAGTTTGAATAGAAGATAAACGGAGTTCGCTTAAAAAACTTACGAGATGTAAAACATTGTATGAAACTCTTATGGGTGTGGTTCAATCATACGAAATAAATTATTATTCGTAATCAACAAAATACTTAGGCTAAAGTATCATGCCGGAAAGGAGTACCGTTAAAAGTATATTAAAAACTTCATACATTAGTATAATTAGCTTAAACTTTTAAACGAGTTTGAATAGAAGATAAACGGAGTTCGCTTAAAGAAACTTACGAGATATAAGAAATTGTATGAAACTCTTATGGTTGTGGTTCCATCATACGAAATAAATTATTATTCGTATTCAACGAAATACTTAGGCTAGAGTATCATGCCGGAAAGGAGTACCGTTAAAAGTATATTAAAAACTTCATACATTAGTATAATTAGCTTAAACTTTTAAACGAGTTTGAATAGAAGATAAACGGAGTTCGCTTAAAAAACTTACGAGATGTAAAACATTGTATGAAACTCTTATGGGTGTGGTTCAATCATACGAAATAAATTATTATTCGTAATCAACAAAATACTTAGGCTAAAGTATCATGCCGGAAAGGAGTACCGTTAAAAGTATATTAAAAACTTCATACATTAGTATAATTAGCTTAAACTTTTAAACGAGTTTGAATAGAAGATAAACGGAGTTCGCTTAAAGAAACTTACGAGATATAAGAAATTGTATGAAACTCTTATGGTTGTGGTTCCATCATACGAAATAAATTATTATTCGTATTCAACGAAATACTTAGGCTAAAGTATCATGCTGGAAAGGAATACCGTTAAAAGTATATTAAAAACTTCATACGTTAGTATAATTAGCTTAAACGTTTAAACGAGTTTGATTAGAAGATAAACGGAGTTCGCTTAAAGAAACTTAGGGGATATAAGAAATTGTATGAAACTCTTATGGTTATGGTTCCATCATACGAAATAAATTATCATTCGTAATAAACGAAATACTTAGGCTAAAGTATCATGCCGGAAAGGAGTACCGTTAAAAGTATATTATAAACTTCATACGTTAGTATAATTAGCTTAAACTTTTAAACGAGTTTGATTAGAAGATAAATGGAGTTCATTTGAAGAAACTTAAAAGATATAAGAAATTGTTTAAAATTCTTATGGGTGTGGTACCATCATACAAAATAAATTAGTATTCGTAATAAAAAAAATACTTAGGCTAAACTATCATGCCGGAAAGGAGTACCGTTAAAATTATGTTATAAACTTCATTCGGTAGTATAATTTGCTTAAACCTTTCAACGAGTTTTATTATAGAAGATAAACGGAGTTCGGTTGAAGAAACTTACGAGATAGAAGAAATTGTATGAAACTGTTATGGTTGATGGTACATCATACGAAATAAATTATTATTCGTAATCAACAAAATACTTAGGCTAAAGTATCATGCCGGAAAGGAGTACCGTTAAAAGTATATTAAAAACTTCATACATTAGTATAATTAGCTTAAACTTTTAAACGAGTTTGAATAGAAGATAAACGGAGTTCGCTTAAAAAACTTACGAGATGTAAAACATTGTATGAAACTCTTATGGGTGTGGTTCAATCATACGAAATAAATTATTATTCGTAATCAACAAAATACTTAGGCTAAAGTATCATGCCGGAAAGGAGTACCGTTAAAAGTATATTAAAAACTTCATACATTAGTATAATTAGCTTAAACTTTTAAACGAGTTTGAATAGAAGATAAACGGAGTTCGCTTAAAGAAACTTACGAGATATAAGAAATTGTATGAAACTCTTATGGTTGTGGTTCCATCATACGAAATAAATTATTATTCGTATTCAACGAAATACTTAGGCTAGAGTATCATGCTGGAAAGGAATACCGTTAAAAGTATATTAAAAACTTCATACGTTAGTATAATTAGCTTAAACGTTTAAACGAGTTTGATTAGAAAATAAACGGAGTTCGCTTAAAGAAACTTACGAGATATAAGAAATTGTATGAAACTCTTATGGTTATGGTTCCATCATACGAAATAAATTATTATTCGTAATCAACAAAATACTTAAGCTAAAGTATCACGCCGGAAACGAGTACCGTTAAAACTATATTAAAAACTTCATACGTTAGTATAATTAGCTTAAACTTTTAAACAAGTGTGATTAGAAGATAAATGGAGTTCATTTGAAGAAACTTAAGAGATATAAGAAATTGTTTAAAATTCTTATGGGTGTGGTACCATCATACAAAATAAATTAGTATTCGTAATAAAAAAAATACCGAGGCTAAACTATCATGCCAGAAAGGAGTACCGTTAAAATTATATTATAAACTTCATTCGGTAGAATAATTTGCTTAAACCTTTCAACGAGTTTTATTATAGAAGATAAACGGAGTTCGTTTGAAGAAACTTACGAGATAGAAGAAATTGTATGAAACTGTTATGGTTGATGGTACATCATACGAAATAAATTATTATTCGTAATCAACAAAATACTTAAGCTAAAGTATCACGCCGGAAACGAGTACCGTTAAAACTATATTAAAAACTTCATACGTTAGTATAATTAGCTTAAAATTTTAAACGAGTTTGATTGGAAGATAAACGGAGTTCGTTTAAAGAAACTTACGAGATATAAGAAATTGTATGAAACTCTTATGGTTGTGGTTCCATCATACGAAATAAATTATTATTCGTATTCAACGAAATACTTAGGCTAAAGTATCATGCTGGAAAGGAATACCGTTAAAAGTATATTAAAAACTTCATACGTTAGTATAATTAGCTTAAACGTTTAAACGAGTTTGATTAGAAGATAAACGGAGTTCGCTTAAAGAAACTTAGGGGATATAAGAAATTGTATGAAACTCTTATGGTTATGGTTCCATCATATGAAATAAATTATCATTCGTAATAAACGAAATACTTAGGCTAAAGTATCATGCCGGAAAGGAGTACCGTTAAAAGTATATTATAAACTTCATACGTTAGTATAATTAGCTTAAACTTTTAAACGAGTTTGATTAGAAGATAAATGGAGTTCATTTGAAGAAACTTTAAAGATATAAGAAATTGTTTAAAATTCTTATTGGTGTGGTACCATCATACAAAATAAATTAGTATTCGTAATAAAAAAAATACTTAGGCTAAACTATCATGCCGGAAAGGAGTACCGTTAAAATTATGTTATAAACTTCATTCGGTAGTATAATTTGCTTAAACCTTTCAACGAGTTTTATTATAGAAGATAAACGGAGTTCGGTTGAAGAAACTTACGAGATAGAAGAAATTGTATGAAACTGTTATGGTTGATGGTACATCATACGAAATAAATTATTATTCGTAATCAACAAAATACTTAGGCTAAAGTATCATGCCGGAAAGGAGTACCGTTAAAACGAGTTTGAACGAGTTTGAATAGCTTAAACTTTTAAACGAGTTTGAATAGAAGATAAACGGAGTTCGCTTAAAGAAACTTACGAGATATAAGAAATTGTATGAAACTCTTATGGTTGTGGTTCCATCATACGAAATAAATTATTATTCGTATTCAACGAAATACTTAGGCTAGAGTATCATGCTGGAAAGGAATACCGTTAAAAGTATATTAAAAACTTCATACGTTAGTATAATTAGCTTAAACGTTTAAACGAGTTTGATTAGAAAATAAACGGAGTTCGCTTAAAGAAACTTACGAGATATAAGAAATTGTATGAAACTCTTATGGTTATGGTTCCATCATACGAAATAAATTATTATTCGTAATCAACAAAATACTTAAGCTAAAGTATCACGCCGGAAACGAGTACCGTTAAAACTATATTAAAAACTTCATACGTTAGTATAATTAGCTTAAACTTTTAAACAAGTGTGATTAGAAGATAAATGGAGTTCATTTGAAGAAACTTAAGAGATATAAGAAATTGTTTAAAATTCTTATGGGTGTGGTACCATCATACAAAATAAATTAGTATTCGTAATAAAAAAAATACCGAGGCTAAACTATCATGCCAGAAAGGAGTACCGTTAAAATTATATTATAAACTTCATTCGGTAGTATAATTTGCTTAAACCTTTCAACGAGTTTTATTATAGAAGATAAACGGAGTTCGTTTGAAGAAACTTACGAGATAGAAGAAATTGTATGAAACTGTTATGGTTGATGGTACATCATACGAAATAAATTATTATTCGTAATCAACAAAATACTTAAGCTAAAGTATCACGCCGGAAACGAGTACCGTTAAAACTATATTAAAAACTTCATACGTTAGTATAATTAGCTTAAAATTTTAAACGAGTTTGATTGGAAGATAAACGGAGTTCGTTTAAAGAAACTTACGAGATATAAGAAATTGTATGAAACTCTTATGGTTGTGGTTCCATCATACGAAATAAATTATTATTCGTATTCAACGAAATACTTAGGCTAAAGTATCATGCTGGAAAGGAATACCGTTAAAAGTATATTAAAAACTTCATACGTTAGTATAATTAGCTTAAACGTTTAAACGAGTTTGATTAGAAGATAAACGGAGTTCGCTTAAAGAAACTTAGGGGATATAAGAAATTGTATGAAACTCTTATGGTTATGGTTCCATCATACGAAATAAATTATCATTCGTAATAAACGAAATACTTAGGCTAAAGTATCATGCCGGAAAGGAGTACCGTTAAAAGTATATTATAAACTTCATACGTTAGTATAATTAGCTTAAACTTTTAAACAAGTTTGATTAGAAGATAAATGGAGTTCAATTGAAGAAACTTAAAAGATATAAGAAATTGTTTAAAATTCTTATGGGTGTGGTACCATCATACAAAATAAATTAGTATTCGTAATAAAAAAAATACTTAGGCTAAACTATCATGCCGGAAAGGACTACCGTTAAAATTATGTTATAAACTTCATTCGGTAGTATAATTTGCTTAAACCTTTCAACGAGTTTTATTATAGAAGATAAACGGAGTTCGGTTGAAGAAACTTACGAGATAGAAGAAATTGTATGAAACTGTTATGGTTGATGGTACATCATACGAAATAAATTATTATTCGTAATCAACAAAATACTTAGGCTAAAGTATCATGCCGGAAAGGAGTACCGTTAAAAGTATATTAAAAACTTCATACATTAGTATAATTAGCTTAAACTTTTAAACGAGTTTGAATAGAAGATAAACGGAGTTCGCTTAAAAAACTTACGAGATGTAAAAAATTGTATGAAACTCTTATGGGTGTGGTTCAATCATACGAAATAAATTATTATTCGTAATCAACAAAATACTTAGGCTAAAGTATCATGCCGGAAAGGAGTACCGTTAAAAGTATATTAAAAACTTCATACATTAGTATAATTAGCTTAAACTTTTAAACGAGTTTGAATAGAAGATAAACGGAGTTCGCTTAAAGAAACTTACGAGATATAAGAAATTGTATGAAACTCTTATGGTTGTGGTTCCATCATACGAAATAAATTATTATTCGTATTCAACGAAATACTTAGGCTAGAGTATCATGCTGGAAAGGAATACCGTTAAAAGTATATTAAAAACTTCATACGTTAGTATAATTAGCTTAAACGTTTAAACGAGTTTGATTAGAAAATAAACGGAGTTCGCTTAAAGAAACTTACGAGATATAAGAAATTGTATGAAACTCTTATGGTTATGGTTCCATCATACGAAATAAATTATTATTCGTAATCAACAAAATACTTAAGCTAAAGTATCACGCCGGAAACGAGTACCGTTAAAACTATATTAAAAACTTCATACGTTAGTATAATTAGTTTAAACTTTTAAACAAGTGTGATTAGAAGATAAATGGAGTTCATTTGAAGAAACTTAAGAGATATAAGAAATTGTTTAAAATTCTTATGGGTGTGGTACCATCATACAAAATAAATTAGTATTCGTAATAAAAAAAATACCGAGGCTAAACTATCATGCCGGAAAGGAGTACCGTTAAAATTATATTATAAACTTCATTCGGTAGTATAATTTGCTTAAACCTTTCAACGAGTTTTATTATAGAAGATAAACGGAGTTCGTTTGAAGAAACTTACGAGATAGAAGAAATTGTATGAAACTGTTATGGTTGATGGTACATCATACGAAATAAATTATTATTCGTAATCAACAAAATACTTAAGCTAAAGTATCACGCCGGAAACGAGTACCGTTAAAACTATATTAAAAACTTCATACGTTAGTATAATTAGCTTAAAATTTTAAACGAGTTTGATTGGAAGATAAACGGAGTTCGTTTAAAGAAACTTACGAGATATAAGAAATTGTATGAAACTCTTATGGTTGTGGTTCCATCATACGAAATAAATTATTATTCGTATTCAACGAAATACTTAGGCTAAAGTATCATGCTGGAAAGGAATACCGTTAAAAGTATATTAAAAACTTCATACGTTAGTATAATTAGCTTAAACGTTTAAACGAGTTTGATTAGAAGATAAACGGAGTTCGCTTAAAGAAACTTAAGGGATATAAGAAATTGTATGAAACTCTTATGGTTATGGTTCCATCATACGAAATAAATTATCATTCGTAATAAACGAAATACTTAGGCTAAAGTATCATGCCGGAAAGGAGTACCGTTAAAAGTATATTATAAACTTCATACGTTAGTATAATTAGCTTAAACTTTTAAACAAGTTTGATTAGAAGATAAATGGAGTTCATTTGAAGAAACTTAAAAGATATAAGAAATTGTTTAAAATTCTTATGGGTGTGGTACCATCATACAAAATAAATTAGTATTCGTAATAAAAAAAATACTTAGGCTAAACTATCATGCCGGAAAGGAGTACCGTTAAATTTATGTTATAAACTTCATTCGGTAGTATAATTTGCTTAAACCTTTTAACGAGTTTTATTATAGAAGATAAACGGAGTTCGGTTGAAGAAACTTACGAGATAGAAGAAATTGTATGAAACTGTTATGGTTGATGGTACATCATACGAAATAAATTATTATTCGTAATCAACAAAATACTTAGGCTAAAGTATCATGCCGGAAAGGAGTACCGTTAAAAGTATATTAAAAACTTCATACATTAGTATAATTAGCTTAAACTTTTAAACGAGTTTGAATAGAAGATAAACGGAGTTCGCTTAAAAAACTTACGAGATGTAAAAAATTGTATGAAACTCTTATGGGTGTGGTTCAATCATACGAAATAAATTATTATTCGTAATCAACAAAATACTTAGGCTAAAGTATCATGCCGGAAAGGAGTACCGTTAAAAGTATATTAAAAACTTCATACATTAGTATAATTAGCTTAAACTTTTAAACGAGTTTGAATAGAAGATAAACGGAGTTCGCTTAAAGAAACTTACGAGATATAAGAAATTGTATGAAACTCTTATGGTTGTGGTTCCATCATACGAAATAAATTATTATTCGTATTCAACGAAATACTTAGGCTAGAGTATCATGCTGGAAAGGAATACCGTTAAAAGTATATTAAAAACTTCATACGTTAGTATAATTAGCTTAAACGTTTAAACGAGTTTGATTAGAAAATAAACGGAGTTCGCTTAAAGAAACTTACGAGATATAAGAAATTGTATGAAACTCTTATGGTTATGGTTCCATCATACGAAATAAATTATTATTCGTAATCAACAAAATACTTAAGCTAAAGTATCACGCCGGAAACGAGTACCGTTAAAACTATATTAAAAACTTCATACGTTAGTATAATTAGCTTAAACTTTTTAACAAGTGTGATTAGAAGATAAATGGAGTTCATTTGAAGAAACTTAAGAGATATAAGAAATTGTTTAAAATTCTTATGGGTGTGGTACCATCATACAAAATAAATTAGTATTCGTAATAAAAAAAATACCGAGGCTAAACTATCATGCCGGAAAGGAGTACCGTTAAAATTATATTATAAACTTCATTCGGTAGTATAATTTGCTTAAACCTTTCAACGAGTTTTATTATAGAAGATAAACGGAGTTCGTTTGAAGAAACTTACGAGATAGAAGAAATTGTATGAAACTGTTATGGTTGATAGTACATCATATGAAATAAATTATTATTCGTAATCAACAAAATACTTAAGCTAAAGTATCACGCCGGAAACGAGTACCGTTAAAACTATATTAAAAACTTCATACGTTAGTATAATTAGCTTAAAATTTTAAACGAGGTTGATTGGAAGATAAACGGAGTTCGTTTAAAGAAACTTACGAGATATAAGAAATTGTATGAAACTCTTATGGTTGTGGTTCCATCATACGAAATAAATTATTATTCGTATTCAACGAAATACTTAGGCTAAAGTATCATGCTGGAAAGGAATACCGTTAAAAGTATATTAAAAACTTCATACGTTAGTATAATTAGCTTAAACGTTTAAACGAGTTTGATTAGAAGATAAACGGAGTTCGCTTAAAGAAACTTAGGGGATATAAGAAATTGTATGAAACTCTTATGGTTATGGTTCCATCATACGAAATAAATTATCATTCGTAATAAACGAAATACTTAGGCTAAAGTATCATGCCGGAAAGGAGTACCGTTAAAAGTATATTATAAACTTCATACGTTAGTATAATTAGCTTAAACTTTTAAACAAGTTTGATTAGAAGATAAATGGAGTTCAATTGAAGAAACTTAAAAGATATAAGAAATTGTTTAAAATTCTTATGGGTGTGGTACCATCATACAAAATAAATTAGTATTCGTAATAAAAAAAATACTTAGGCTAAACTATCATGCCGGAAAGGACTACCGTTAAAATTATGTTATAAACTTCATTCGGTAGTATAATTTGCTTAAACCTTTCAACGAGTTTTATTATAGAAGATAAACGGAGTTCGGTTGAAGAAACTTACGAGATAGAAGAAATTGTATGAAACTGTTATGGTTGATGGTACATCATACGAAATAAATTATTATTCGTAATCAACAAAATACTTAGGCTAAAGTATCATGCCGGAAAGGAGTACCGTTAAAAGTATATTAAAAACTTCATACATTAGTATAATTAGCTTAAACTTTTAAACGAGTTTGAATAGAAGATAAACGGAGTTCGCTTAAAGAAACTTACGAGATATAAGAAATTGTATGAAACTCTTATGGTTGTGGTTCCATCATACGAAATAAATTATTATTCGTATTCAACGAAATACTTAGGCTAGAGTATCATGCTGGAAAGGAATACCGTTAAAAGTATATTAAAAACTTCATACGTTAGTATAATTAGCTTAAACGTTTAAACGAGTTTGATTAGAAAATAAACGGAGTTCGCTTAAAGAAACTTACGAGATATAAGAAATTGTATGAAACTCTTATGGTTATGGTTCCATCATACGAAATAAATTATTATTCGTAATCAACAAAATACTTAAGCTAAAGTATCACGCCGGAAACGAGTACCGTTAAAACTATATTAAAAACTTCATACGTTAGTATAATTAGTTTAAACTTTTAAACAAGTGTGATTAGAAGATAAATGGAGTTCATTTGAAGAAACTTAAGAGATATAAGAAATTGTTTAAAATTCTTATGGGTGTGGTACCATCATACAAAATAAATTAGTATTCGTAATAAAAAAAATACCGAGGCTAAACTATCATGCCGGAAAGGAGTACCGTTAAAATTATATTATAAACTTCATTCGGTAGTATAATTTGCTTAAACCTTTCAACGAGTTTTATTATAGAAGATAAACGGAGTTCGTTTGAAGAAACTTACGAGATAGAAGAAATTGTATGAAACTGTTATGGTTGATGGTACATCATACGAAATAAATTATTATTCGTAATCAACAAAATACTTAAGCTAAAGTATCACGCCGGAAACGAGTACCGTTAAAACTATATTAAAAACTTCATACGTTAGTATAATTAGCTTAAAATTTTAAACGAGTTTGATTGGAAGATAAACGGAGTTCGTTTAAAGAAACTTACGAGATATAAGAAATTGTATGAAACTCTTATGGTTGTGGTTCCATCATACGAAATAAATTATTATTCGTATTCAACGAAATACTTAGGCTAAAGTATCATGCTGGAAAGGAATACCGTTAAAAGTATATTAAAAACTTCATACGTTAGTATAATTAGCTTAAACGTTTAAACGAGTTTGATTAGAAGATAAACGGAGTTCGCTTAAAGAAACTTAAGGGATATAAGAAATTGTATGAAACTCTTATGGTTATGGTTCCATCATACGAAATAAATTATCATTCGTAATAAACGAAATACTTAGGCTAAAGTATCATGCCGGAAAGGAGTACCGTTAAAAGTATATTATAAACTTCATACGTTAGTATAATTAGCTTAAACTTTTAAACAAGTTTGATTAGAAGATAAATGGAGTTCATTTGAAGAAACTTAAAAGATATAAGAAATTGTTTAAAATTCTTATGGGTGTGGTACCATCATACAAAATAAATTAGTATTCGTAATAAAAAAAATACTTAGGCTAAACTATCATGCCGGAAAGGAGTACCGTTAAATTTATGTTATAAACTTCATTCGGTAGTATAATTTGCTTAAACCTTTTAACGAGTTTTATTATAGAAGATAAACGGAGTTCGGTTGAAGAACCTTACGAGATAGAAGAAATTGTATGAAACTGTTATGGTTGATGGTACATCATACGAAATAAATTATTATTCGTAATCAACAAAATACTTAGGCTAAAGTATCATGCCGGAAAGGAGTACCGTTAAAAGTATATTAAAAACTTCATACATTAGTATAATTAGCTTAAACTTTTAAACGAGTTTGAATAGAAGATAAACGGAGTTCGCTTAAAAAACTTACGAGATGTAAAAAATTGTATGAAACTCTTATGATTGTGGTTCAATCATACGAAATAAATTATTATTCGTAATCAACAAAATACTTAGGCTAAAGTATCATGCCGGAAAGGAGTACCGTTAAAAGTATATTAAAAACTTCATACATTAGTATAATTAGCTTAAACTTTTAAACGAGTTTGAATAGAAGATAAACGGAGTTCGCTTAAAGAAACTTACGAGATATAAGAAATTGTATGAAACTCTTATGGTTGTGGTTCCATCATACGAAATAAATTATTATTCGTATTCAACGAAATACTTAGGCTAGAGTATCATGCTGGAAAGGAATACCGTTAAAAGTATATTAAAAACTTCATACGTTAGTATAATTAGCTTAAACGTTTAAACGAGTTTGATTAGAAAATAAACGGAGTTCGCTTAAAGAAACTTACGAGATATAAGAAATTGTATGAAACTCTTATGGTTATGGTTCCATCATACGAAATAAATTATTATTCGTAATCAACAAAATACTTAAGCTAAAGTATCACGCCGGAAACGAGTACCGTTAAAACTATATTAAAAACTTCATACGTTAGTATAATTAGCTTAAACTTTTAAACAAGTGTGATTAGAAGATAAATGGAGTTCATTTGAAGAAACTTAAGAGATATAAGAAATTGTTTAAAATTCTTTTGGGTGTGGTACCATCATACAAAATAAATTAGTATTCGTAATAAAAAAAATACCGAGGCTAAACTATCATGCCGGAAAGGAGTACCGTTAAAATTATATTATAAACTTCATTCGGTAGTATAATTTGCTTAAACCTTTCAACGAGTTTTATTATAGAAGATAAACGGAGTTCGTTTGAAGAAACTTACGAGATAGAAGAAATTGTATGAAACTGTTATGGTTGATAGTACATCATACGAAATAAATTATTATTCGTAATCAACAAAATACTTAAGCTAAAGTATCACGCCGGAAACGAGTACCGTTAAAACTATATTAAAAACTTCATACGTTAGTATAATTAGCTTAAAATTTTAAACGAGGTTGATTGGAAGATAAACGGAGTTCGTTTATAGAAACTTACGAGATATAAGAAATTGTATGAAACTCTTATGGTTGTGGTTCCATCATACGAAATAAATTATTATTCGTATTCAACGAAATACTTAGGCTAAAGTATCATGCTGGAAAGGAATACCGTTAAAAGTATATTAAAAACTTCATACATTAGTATAATTAGCTTAAACGTTTAAACGAGTTTGATTAGAAGATAAACGGAGTTCGCTTAAAGAAACTTAGGGGATATAAGAAATTGTATGAAACTCTTATGGTTATGGTTCCATCATACGAAATAAATTATCATTCGTAATAAACGAAATACTTAGGCTAAAGTATCATGCCGGAAAGGAGTACCGTTAAAAGTATATTATAAACTTCATACGTTAGTATAATTAGCTTAAACTTTTAAACAAGTTTGATTAGAAGATAAATGGAGTTCATTTGAAGAAACTTAAAAGATATAAGAAATTGTTTAAAATTCTTATGGGTGTGGTACCATCATACAAAATAAATTAGTATTCGT
Organism: Chamaenerion angustifolium; assembly: GCA_946814005.1. Taxonomy (NCBI): domain Eukaryota; kingdom Viridiplantae; phylum Streptophyta; class Magnoliopsida; order Myrtales; family Onagraceae; genus Chamaenerion; species Chamaenerion angustifolium. Next base: position 16,181,650 of record OX328274.1, read on the forward strand.
AATAAAAAAAATACTTAGGCTAAACTATCATGCCGGAAAGGAGTACCGTTAAAATTATGTTATAAACTTCATTCGGTAGTATAATTTGCTTAAACCTTTGAACGAGTTTTATTATAGAAGATAAACGGAGTTCGGTTGAAGAAACTTACGAGATAGAAGAAATTGTATGAAACTGTTATGGTTGATGGTACATCATACGAAATAAATTATTATTCGTAATCAACAAAATACTTAGGCTAAAGTATCATGCCGGAAAGGAGTACCGTTAAAAGTATATTAAAAACTTCATACATTAGTATAATTAGCTTAAACTTTTAAACGAGTTTGAATAGAAGATAAACGGAGTTCGCTTAAAAAACTTACGAGATGTAAAAAATTGTATGAAACTCTTATGGGTGTGGTTCAATCATACGAAATAAATTATTATTCGTAATCAACAAAATACTTAGGCTAAAGTATCATGCCGGAAAGGAGTACCGTTAAAAGTATATTAAAAACTTCATACATTAGTATAATTAGCTTAAACTTTTAAACGAGTTTGAATAGAAGATAAACGGAGTTCGCTTAAAGAAACTTACGAGATATAAGAAATTGTATGAAACTCTTATGGTTATGGTTCCATCATACGAAATAAATTATTATTCGTAATCAACAAAATACTTAAGCTAAAGTATCACGCCGGAAACGAGTACCGTTAAAACTATATTAAAAACTTCATACGTTAGTATAATTAGCTTAAACTTTTAAACAAGTGTGATTAGAAGATAAATGGAGTTCATTTGAAGAAACTTAAGAGATATAAGAAATTGTTTAAAATTCTTATGGGTGTGGTACCATCATACAAAATAAATTAGTATTCGTAATAAAAAAAATACCGAGGCTAAACTATCATGCCGGAAAGGAGTACCGTTAAAATTATATTATAAACTTCATTCGGTAGTATAATTTGCTTAAACCTTTCAACGAGTTTTATTATAGAAGATAAACGGAGTTCGTTTGAAGAAACTTACGAGATAGAAGAAATTGTATGAAACTGTCATGGTTGATAGTACATCATACGAAATAAATTATTATTCGTAATCAACAAAATACTTAAGCTAAAGTATCACGCCGGAAACGAGTACCGTTAAAACTATATTAAAAACTTCATACGTTAGTATAATTAGCTTAAAATTTTAAACGAGGTTGATTGGAAGATAAACGGAGTTCGTTTAAAGAAACTTACGAGATATAAGAAATTGTATGAAACTCTTATGGTTGTGGTTCCATCATACGAAATAAATTATTATTCGTATTCAACGAAATACTTAGGCTAAAGTATCATGCTGGAAAGGAATACCGTTAAAAGTATATTAAAAACTTCATACGTTATTATAATTAGCTTAAACGTTTAAACGAGTTTGATTAGAAGATAAACGGAGTTCGCTTAAAGAAACTTAGGGGATATAAGAAATTGTATGAAACTCTTATGGTTATGGTTCCATCATACGAAATAAATTATCATTCGTAATAAACGAAATACTTAGGCTAAAGTATCATGCCGGAAAGGAGTACCGTTAAAAGTATATTATAAACTTCATACGTTAGTATAATTAGCTTAAACTTTTAAACAAGTTTGATTAGAAGATAAATGGAGTTCATTTGAAGAAACTTAAAAGATATAAGAAATTGTTTAAAATTCTTATGGGTGTGGTACCATCATACAAAATAAATTAGTATTCGTAATAAAAAAAATACTTAGGCTAAACTATCATGCCGGAAAGGAGTACCGTTAAAATTATGTTATAAACTTCATTCGGTAGTATAATTTGCTTAAACTTTTCAACGAGTTTTATTATAGAAGATAAACGGAGTTCGGTTGAAGAAAATTACGAGATAGAAGAAATTGTATGAAACTGTTATGGTTGATGGTACATCATACGAAATAAATTATTATTCGTAATCAACAAAATACTTAGGCTAAAGTATCATGCCGGAAAGGAGTACCGTTAAAAGTATATTAAAAACTTCATACATTAGTATAATTAGCTTAAACTTTTAAACGAGTTTGAATAGAAGATAAACGGAGTTCGCTTAAAAAACTTACGAGATGGAAAAAATTGTATGAAACTCTTATGGGTGTGGTTCAATCATACGAAATAAATTATTATTCGTAATCAACAAAATACTTAGGCTAAAGTATCATGCCGGAAAGGAGTACCGTTAAAAGTATATTAAAAACTTCATACATTAGTATAATTAGCTTAAACTTTTAAACGAGTTTGAATAGAAGATAAACGGAGTTCGCTTAAAGAAACTTACGAGATATAAGAAATTGTATGAAACTCTAATGGTTATGGTTCCATCATACGAAATAAATTATTATTCGTAATCAACAAAATACTTAAGCTAAAGTATCACGCCGGAAACGAGTACCGTTAAAACTATATTAAAAACTTCATACGTTAGTATAATTAGCTTAAACTTTTAAACAAGTGTGATTAGAAGATAAATGGAGTTCATTTGAAGAAACTTAAGAGATATAAGAAATTGTTTAAAATTCTTATGGGTGTGGTACCATCATACAAAATAAATTAGTATTCGTAATAAAAAAAATACCGAGGCTAAACTATCATGCCGGAAAGGAGTACCGTTAAAATTATATTATAAACTTCATTCGGTAGTATAATTTGCTTAAACCTTTCAACGAGTTTTATTATAGAAGATAAACGGAGTTCGTTTGAAGAAACTTACGAGATAGAAGAAATTGTATGAAACTGTTATGGTTGATAGTACATCATACGAAATAAATTATTATTCGTAATCAACAAAATACTTAAGCTAAAGTATCACGCCGGAAACGAGTACCGTTAAAACTATATTAAAAACTTCATACGTTAGTATAATTAGCTTAAAATTTTAAACGAGGTTGATTGGAAGATAAACGGAGTTCGTTTAAAGAAACTTACGAGATATAAGAAATTGTATGAAACTCTTATGGTTGTGGTTCCATCATACGAAATAAATTATTATTCGTATTCAACGAAATACTTAGGCTAAAGTATCATGCTGGAAAGGAATACCGTTAAAAGTATATTAAAAACTTCATACGTTATTATAATTAGCTTAAACGTTTAAACGAGTTTGATTAGAAGATAAACGGAGTTCGCTTAAAGAAACTTAGGGGATATAAGAAATTGTATGAAACTCTTATGGTTATGGTTCCATCATACGAAATAAATTATTATTCGTATTCAACGAAATACTTAGGCTAAAGTATCATGCCGGAAAGGAGTACCGTTAAAAGTATATTATAAACTTCATACGTTAGTATAATTAGCTTAAACTTTTAAACAAGTTTGATTAGAAGATAAATGGAGTTCATTTGAAGAAACTTAAAAGATATAAGAAATTGTTTAAAATTCTTATGGGTGTGGTACCATCATACAAAATAAATTAGTATTCGTAATAAAAAAAATACTTAGGCTAAACTATCATGCCGGAAAGGAGTACCGTTAAAATTATGTTATAAACTTCATTCGGTAGTATAATTTGCTTAAACCTTTCAACGAGTTTTATTATAGAAGATAAACGGAGTTCGGTTGAAGAAACTTACGAGATAGAAGAAATTGTATGAAACTGTTATGGTTGATGGTACATCATACGAAATAAATTATTATTCGTAATCAACAAAATACTTAGGCTAAAGTATCATGCCGGAAAGGAGTACCGTTAAAAGTATATTAAAAACTTCATACATTAGTATAATTAGCTTAAACTTTTAAACGAGTTTGAATAGAAGATAAACGGAGTTCGCTTAAAAAACTTACGAGATGTAAAAAATTGTATGAAACTCTTATGGGTGTGGTTCAATCATACGAAATAAATTATTATTCGTAATCAACAAAATACTTAGGCTAAAGTATCATGCCGGAAAGGAGTACCGTTAAAAGTATATTAAAAACTTCATACATTAGTATAATTAGCTTAAACTTTTAAACGAGTTTGAATAGAAGATAAACGGAGTTCGCTTAAAGAAACTTACGAGATATAAGAAATTGTATGAAACTCTTATGGTTATGGTTCCATCATACGAAATAAATTATTATTCGTAATCAACAAAATACTTAAGCTAAAGTATCACGCCGGAAACGAGTACCGTTAAAACTATATTAAAAACTTCATACGTTAGTATAATTAGCTTAAACTTTTAAACAAGTTTGATTAGAAGATAAATGGAGTTCATTTGAAGAAACTTAAGAGATATAAGAAATTGTTTAAAATTCTTATGGGTGTGGTACCATCATACAAAATAAATTAGTATTCGTAATAAAAAAAATACCGAGGCTAAACTATCATGCCGGAAAGGAGTACCGTTAAAATTATATTATAAACTTCATTCGGTAGTATAATTTGCTTAAACCTTTCAACGAGTTTTATTATAGAAGATAAACGGAGTTCGTTTGAAGAAACTTACGAGATAGAAGAAATTGTATGAAACTGTTATGGTTGATAGTACATCATACGAAATAAATTATTATTCGTAATCAACAAAATACTTAAGCTAAAGTATCACGCCGGAAACGAGTACCGTTAAAACTATATTAAAAACTTCATACGTTAGTATAATTAGCTTAAAATTTTAAACGAGGTTGATTGGAAGATAAACGGAGTTCGTTTAAAGAAACTTACGAGATATAAGAAATTGTATGAAACTCTTATGGTTGTGGTTCCATCATACGAAATAAATTATTATTCGTATTCAACGAAATACTTAGGCTAAAGTATCATGCTGGAAAGGAATACCGTTAAAAGTATATTAAAAACTTCATACGTTAGTATAATTAGCTTAAACGTTTAAACGAGTTTGATTAGAAGATAAACGGAGTTCGCTTAAAGAAACTTAGGGGATATAAGAAATTGTATGAAACTCTTATGGTTATGGTTCCATCATACGAAATAAATTATCATTCGTAATAAACGAAATACTTAGGCTAAAGTATCATGCCGGAAAGGAGTACCGTTAAAAGTATATTATAAACTTCATACGTTAGTATAATTAGCTTAAACTTTTAAACAAGTTTGATTAGAAGATAAATGGAGTTCATTTGAAGAAACTTAAAAGATATAAGAAATTGTTTAAAATTCTTATGGGTGTGGTACCATCATACAAAATAAATTAGTATTCGTAATAAAAAAAATACTTAGGCTAAACTATCATGCCGGAAAGGAGTACCGTTAAAATTATGTTATAAACTTCATTCGGTAGTATAATTTGCTTAAACCTTTCAACGAGTTTTATTATAGAAGATAAACGGAGTTCGGTTTAAGAAACTTACGAGATAGAAGAAATTGTATGAAACTGTTATGGTTGATGGTACATCATACGAAATAAATTATTATTCGTAATCAACAAAATACTTAGGCTAAAGTATCATGCCGGAAAGGAGTACCGTTAAAAGTATATTAAAAACTTCATACATTAGTATAATTAGCTTAAACTTTTAAACGAGTTTGAATAGAAGATAAACGGAGTTCGCTTAAAAAACTTACGAGATGTAAAAAATTGTATGAAACTCTTTTGGGTGTGGTTCAATCATACGAAATAAATTATTATTCGTAATCAACAAAATACTTAGGCTAAAGTATCATGCCGGAAAGGAGTACCGTTAAAAGTATATTAACAACTTCATACATTAGTATAATTAGCTTAAACTTTTAAACGAGTTTGAATAGAAGATAAACGGAGTTCGCTTAAAGAAACTTACGAGATATAAGAAATTGTATGAAACTCTTATGGTTGTGGTTCCATCATACGAAATAAATTATTATTCGTATTCAACGAAATACTTAGGCTAGAGTATCATGCTGGAAAGGAATACCGTTAAAAGTATATTAAAAACTTCATACGTTAGTATAATTAGCTTAAACGTTTAAACGAGTTTGATTAGAAAATAAACGGAGTTCGCTTAAAGAAACTTACGAGATATAAGAAATTGTATGAACTCTTATGGTTATGGTTCCATCATACGAAATAAATTATTATTCGTAATCAACAAAATACTTAAGCTAAAGTATCACGCCGGAAACGAGTACCGTTAAAACTATATTAAAAACTTCATACGTTAGTATAATTAGCTTAAACTTTTAAACAAGTGTGATTAGAAGATAAATGGAGTTCATTTGAAGAAACTTAAGAGATATAAGAAATTGTTTAAAATTCTTATGGGTGTGGTACCATCATACAAAATAAATTAGTATTCGTAATAAAAAAAATACCGAGGCTAAACTATCATGCCGGAAAGGAGTACCGTTAAAATTATATTATAAACTTCATTCGGTAGTATAATTTGCTTAAACCTTTCAACGAGTTTTATTATAGAAGATAAACGGAGTTCGTTTGAAGAAACTTACGAGATAGAAGAAATTGTATGAAACTGTTATGGTTGATGGTACATCATACGAAATAAATTATTATTCGTAATCAACAAAATACTTAAGCTAAAGTATCACGCCGGAAACGAGTACCGTTAAAACTATATTAAAAACTTCATACGTTAGTATAATTAGCTTAAAATTTTAAACGAGTTTGATTAGAAGATAAACGGAGTTCGTTTAAAGAAACTTACGAGATATAAGAAATTGTATGAAACTCTTATGGTTGTGGTTCCATCATACGAAATAAATTATTATTCGTATTCAACGAAATACTTAGGCTAAAGTATCATGCTGGAAAGGAATACCGTTAAAAGTATATTAAAAACTTCATACGTTAGTATAATTAGCTTAAACGTTTAAACGAGTTTGATTAGAAGATAAACGGAGTTCGCTTAAAGAAACTTAGGGGATATAAGAAATTGTATGAAACTCTTATGGTTATGGTTCCATCATACGAAATAAATTATCATTCGTAATAAACGAAATACTTAGGCTAAAGTATCATGCCGGAAAGGAGTACCGTTACAAGTATATTATAAACTTCATACGTTAGTATAATTAGCTTAAACTTTTAAACAAGTTTGATTAGAAGATAAATGGAGTTCATTTGAAGAAACTTAAAAGATATAAGAAATTGTTTAAAATTCTTATGGGTGTGGTACCATCATACAAAATAAATTAGTATTCGTAATAAAAAAAATACTTAGGCTAAACTATCATGCCGGAAAGGAGTACCGTTAAAATTATGTTATAAACTTCATTCGGTAGTATAATTTGCTTAAACCTTTCAACGAGTTTTATTATAGAAGATAAACGGAGTTCGGTTGAAGAAACTTACGAGATAGAAGAAATTGTATGAAACTGTTATGGTTGATGGTACATCATACGAAATAAATTATTATTCGTAATCAACAAAATACTTAGGCTAAAGTATCATGCCGGAAAGGAGTACTGTTAAAAGTATATTAAAAACTTCATACATTAGTATAATTAGCTTAAACTTTTAAACGAGTTTGAATAGAAGATAAACGGAGTTCGCTTAAAAAACTTACGAGATGTAAAAAATTGTATGAAACTCTTATGGGTGTGGTTCAATCATACGAAATAAATTATTATTCGTAATCAACAAATTACTTAGGCTAAAGTATCATGCCGGAAAGGAGTACCGTTAAAAGTATATTAAAAACTTCATACATTAGTATAATTAGCTTAAACTTTTAAACGAGTTTGAATAGAAGATAAACGGAGTTCGCTTAAAGAAACTTACGAGATATAAGAAATTGTATGAAACTCTTATGGTTGTGGTTCCATCATACGAAATAAATTATTATTCGTATTCAACGAAATACTTAGGCTAAAGTATCATGCTGGAAAGGAATACCGTTAAAAGTATATTAAAAACTTCATACGTTAGTATAATTAGCTTAAACGTTTAAACGAGTTTGATTAGAAAATAAACGGAGTTCGCTTAAAGAAACTTACGAGATATAAGAAATTGTATGAAACTCTTATGGTTATGGTTCCATCATACGAAATAAATTATTATTCGTAATCAACAAAATACTTAAGCTAAAGTATCACGCCGGAAACGAGTACCGTTAAAACTATATTAAAAACTTCATACGTTAGTATAATTAGCTTAAACTTTTAAACAAGTGTGATTAGAAGATAAATGGAGTTCATTTGAAGAAACTTAAGAGATATAAGAAATTGTTTAAAATTCTTATGGGTGTGGTACCATCATACAAAATAAATTAGTATTCGTAATAAAAAAAATACCGAGGCTAAACTATCATGCCGAAAAGGAGTACCGTTAAAATTATATTATAAACTTCATTCGGTAGTATAATTTGCTTAAACCTTTCAACGAGTTTTATTATAGAAGATAAACGGAGTTCGTTTGAAGAAACTTACGAGATAGAAGAAATTGTATGAAACTGTTATGGTTGATGGTACATCATACGAAATAAATTATTATTCGTAATCAACAAAATACTTAAGCTAAAGTATCACGCCGGAAACGATTACCGTTAAAACTATATTAAAAACTTCATACGTTAGTATAATTAGCTTAAAATTTTAAACGAGTTTGATTGGAAGATAAACGGAGTTCGTTTAAAGAAACTTACGAGATATAAGAAATTGTATGAAACTCTTATGGTTGTGGTTCCATCATACGAAATAAATTATTATTCGTATTCAACGAAATACTTAGGCTAAAGTATCATGCTGGAAAGGAATACCGTTAAAAGTATATTAAAAACTTCATACGTTAGTATAATTAGCTTAAACGTTTAAACGAGTTTGATTAGAAAATAAACGGAGTTCGCTTAAAGAAACTTACGAGATATAAGAAATTGTATGAAACTCTTATGGTTATGGTTCCATCATACGAAATAAATTATTATTCGTAATCAACAAAATACTTAAGCTAAAGTATCACGCCGGAAACGAGTACCGTTAAAACTATATTAAAAACTTCATACGTTAGTATAATTAGCTTAAACTTTTAAACAAGTGTGATTAGAAGATAAATGGAGTTCATTTGAAGAAACTTAAGAGATATAAGAAATTGTTTAAAATTCTTATGGGTGTGGTACCATCATACAAAATAAATTAGTATTCGTAATAAAAAAAATACCGAGGCTAAACTATCATGCCGGAAAGGAGTACCGTTAAAATTATATTATAAACTTCATTCGGTAGTATAATTTGCTTAAACCTTTCAACGAGTTTTATTATAGAAGATAAACGGAGTTCGTTTGAAGAAACTTACGAGATAGAAGAAATTGTATGAAACTGTTATGGTTGATGGTACATCATACGAAATAAATTATTATTCGTAATCAACAAAATACTTAAGCTAAAGTATCACGCCGGAAACGATTACCGTTAAAACTATATTAAAAACTTCATACGTTAGTATAATTAGCTTAAAATTTTAAACGAGTTTGATTGGAAGATAAACGGAGTTCGTTTAAAGAAACTTACGAGATATAAGAAATTGTATGAAACTCTTATGGTTGTGGTTCCATCATACGAAATAAATTATTATTCGTATTCAACGAAATACTTAGGCTTAAGTATCATGCTGGAAAGGAATACCGTTAAAAGTATATTAAAAACTTCATACGTTAGTATAATTAGCTTAAACGTTTAAACGAGTTTGATTAGAAAATAAACGGAGTTCGCTTAAAGAAACTTACGAGATATAAGAAATTGTATGAAACTCTTATGGTTATGGTTCCATCATACGAAATAAATTATTATTCGTAATCAACGAAATACTTAGGCTAAAGTATTATGCCGAAAAGGAGTACCGTTAAAATTATATTAAAAACTTCATACGTTAGTATAATTAGCTTAAACGTTTAAACGAGTTTGATTAGAAGATAAACGGAGTTCGCTTAAAGAAACTTAAGAGATATAAGAAATTGTATAAAATTCTTATGGGTGTGTTACCATTATACAAAATAAATTAGTATTTGTAATAAACAAAATACCGAGGCTAAAGTATCATGCCGGAAAGGGGTACCGTTAAAATTATATTATAAACTTCATTCGTTAGTATAATTTGCTTAAACTTTTCAACGAGTTTTATTATAGAAGTTAAACGGAGTTCGTTTGAAGAAACTTACGAGATAGAAGAAATTGTATGAAACTCTTATGGGTGTGGTACCATCACACGAAATAAATTATTACTCGTAATAAACGAAATACTTAGGTTAAAGTATTATGCCGGAAAAGAGTACCGTTAAAAGTATAATATAAACTTCACACGTTATTATAATTAGCTTGAACATTTAAACGATTTTGATTAGAAGATAAACGGAGCTCGCTTAAAAAACTTACGAGATGTAAAAAATTGTATGAAACTCTTATGGGTGTGGTTCAATCATACGAAATAAATTATTATTCGTAATCAACAAAATACTTAGGCTAAAGTATCATGCCGGAAAGGAGTACCGTTAAAAGTATATTAAAAACTTCATACATTAGTATAATTAGCTTTAACTTTTAAACGAGTTTGAATAGAAGATAAACGGAGTTCGCTTAAAGAAACTTACGAGATATAAGAAATTGTATGAAACTCTTATGGTTGTGGTTCCATCATATTAAATAAATTATTATTCGTAATCAACGAAATACTTAGGCTAAAGTATCATGCCGGAAAGGAGTACCGTTAAAACTATATTAAAAACTTCATACGTTAGTATACGTAGCTTAAACGTTTAAACGAGTTTGATTAGAAGATAAATGGAGTTCGCTTAAAGAAACTTAGGGGATATAAGAAATTGTATGAAACTCTTATGGTTATGGTTCCATCATACGAAATAAATTATCATTCGTAATAAACGAAATACTTAGGCTAAAGTATCATGCCGGAAAGGAGTACTGTTAAAAGTATATTATAAACTTCATACGTTAGTATAATTAGCTTAAACTTTTAAACAAGTTTGATTAGAAGATAAATGGAGTTCATTTGAAGAAACTTAAAAGATATAAGAAATTGTTTAAAATTCTTATGGGTGTGGTACTATCATACAAAATAAATTAGTATTCGTAATAAAAAAAATACTTAGGCTAAACTATCATGCCGGAAAGGAGTACCGTTAAAATTATGTTATAAACTTCATTCGGTAGTATAATTTGCTTAAACCTTTCAACGAGTTTTATTATTGAAGATAAACGGAGTTCGGTTGAAGAAACTTACGAGATAGAAGAAATTGTATGAAACTGTTATGGTTGATGGTACATCATACGAAATAAATTATTATTCGTAATCAACAAAATACTTAGGCTAAAGTATCATGCCGGAAAGGAGTACCGTTAAAAGTATATTAAAAACTTCATACATTAGTATAATTAGCTTAAACTATTAAACGAGTTTGAATAGAAGATAAACGGAGTTCGCTTAAAAAACTTACGAGATGTAAAAAATTGTATGAAACTCTTATGGGTGTAGTTCAATCATACGAAATAAATTATTATTCGTAATCAACAAAATACTTAGGCTAAAGTATCATGCCGGAAAGGAGTACCGTTAAAAGTATATTAAAAACTTCATACATTAGTATAATTAGCTTAAACTTTTAAACGAGTTTGAATAGAAGATAAACGGAGTTCGCTTAAAGAAACTTACGAGATATAAGAAATTGTATGAAACTCTTATGGTTGTGATTCCATCATACGAAATAAATTATTATTCGTATTCAACGAAATACTTAGGCTAGAGTATCATGCTGGAAAGGAATACCGTTAAAAGTATATTAAAAACTTCATACGTTAGTATAATTAGCCTAAACGTTTAAACGAGTTTGATTGGAAAATAAACGGAGTTCGCTTAAAGAAACTTACGAGATATAAGAAATTGTATGAAACTCTTATGGTTATGGTTCCATCATACGAAATAATTTATTATTCGTAATCAACAAAATACTTAAGCTAAAGTATCACGACGGAAACGAGTACCGTTAAAACTATATTAAAAACTTCATACGTTAGTATAATTAGCTTAAACTTTTAAACAAGTGTGATTAGAATATAAATGGAGTTCATTTGAAGAAACTTAAGAGATATAAGAAATTGTTTAAAATTCTTATGGGTGTGGTACCATCATACAAAATAAATTAGTATTCGTAATAAAAAAAATACCGAGGCTAAACTATCATGCCGGAAAGGAGTACCGTTAAAATTATATTATAAACTTCATTCGGTAGTATAATTTGCTTAAACCTTTCAACGAGTTTTATTATAGAAGATAAACGGAGTTCGTTTGAAGAAACTTACGAGATAGAAGAAATTGTATGAAACTGTTATGGTTGATGGTACATCATACGAAATAAATTATTATTCGTAATCAACAAAATACTTAAGCTAAAGTATCACGCCGGAAACGAGTACCGTTAAAACTATATTAAAAACTTCATACGTTAGTATAATTAGCTTAAAATTTTAAACGAGTTTGATTGGAAGATAAACGGAGTTCGTTTAAAGAAACTTACGAGATATAAGAAATTGTATGAAACTCTTATGGTTGTGGTTCCATCATACGAAATAAATTATTATTCGTATTCAACGAAATACTTAGGCTAAAGTATCATGCTGGAAAGGAATACCGTTAAAAGTATATTAAAAACTTCATACGTTAGTATAATTAGCTTAAACGTTTAAACGAGTTTGATTAGAAGATAAACGGAGTTCGCTTAAAGAAACTTAGGGGATATAAGAAATTGTATGAAACTCTTATGGTTATGGTTCCATCATACGAAATAAATTATCATTCGTAATAAACGAAATACTTAGGCTAAAGTATCATGCCGGAAAGGAGTACCGTTAAAAGTATATTATAAACTTCATACGTTAGTATAATTAGCTTAAACTTTTAAACAAGTTTGATTAGAAGATAAATGGAGTTCATTTGAAGAAACTTAAAAGATATAAGAAATTGTTTAAAATTCTTATGGGTGTGGTACCATCATACAAAATAAATTAGTATTCGTAATAAAAAAAATACTTAGGCTAAACTATCATGCCGGAAAGGAGTACCGTTAAAATTATGTTATAAACTTCATTCGGTAGTATAATTTGCTTAAACCTTTCAACGAGTTTTATTATAGAAGATAAACGGAGTTCAGTTGAAGAAACTTACGAGATAGAAGAAATTGTATGAAACTGTTATGGTTGATGGTACATCATACGAAATAAATTATTATTCGTAATCAACAAAATACTTAGGCTAAAGTATCATGCCGGAAAGGAGTACCGTTAAAAGTATATTAAAAACTTCATACATTAGTATAATTAGCTTAAACTTTTAAACGAGTTTGAATAGAAGATAAACGGAGTTCGCTTAAAGAAACTTACGAGATATAAGAAATTGTATGAAACTCTTATGGTTGTGGTTCCATCATACGAAATAAATTATTATTCGTATTCAACGAAATACTTAGGCTAAAGTATCATGCTGGAAAGGAATACCGTTAAAAGTATATTAAAAACTTCATACGTTAGTATAATTAGCTTAAACGTTTAAACGAGTTTGATTAGAAAATAAACGGAGTTCGCTTAAAGAAACTTACGAGATATAAGAAATTGTATGAAACTCTTATGGTTATGGTTCCATCATACGAAATAAATTATTATTCGTAATCAACAAAATACTTAAGCTAAAGTATCACGCCGGAAACGAGTACCGTTAAAACTATATTAAAAACTTCATACGTTAGTATAATTAGCTTAAACTTTTAAACAAGTGTGATTAGAAGATAAATGGAGTTCATTTGAAGAAACTTAAGAGATATAAGAAATTGTTTAAAATTCTTATGGGTGTGGTACCATCATACAAAATAAATTAGTATTCGTAATAAAAAAAATACCGAGGCTAAACTATCATGCCGGAAAGGAGTACCGTTAAAATTATATTATAAACTTCATTCGGTAGTATAATTTGCTTATACCTTTCAACGAGTTTTATTATAGAAGATAAACGGAGTTCGTTTGAAGAAACTTACGAGATAGAAGAAATTGTATGAAACTGTTATGGTTGATGGTACATCATACGAAATATATTATTATTCGTAATCAACAAAATACTTAAGCTAAAGTATCACGCCGGAAACGAGTACCGTTAAAACTATATTAAAAACTTTATACGTTAGTATAATTAGCTTAAAATTTTAAACGAGTTTGATTGGAAGATAAACGGAGTTCGTTTAAAGAAACTTACGAGATATAAGAAATTGTATGAAACTCTTATGGTTGTGGTTCCATCATACGAAATAAATTATTATTCGTATTCAACGAAATACTTAGGCTAAAGTATCATGCTGGAAAGGAATACCGTTCAAAGTATATTAAAAACTTCATACGTTAGTATAATTAGCTTAAACGTTTAAACAAGTTTGATTAGAAGATAAACGGAGTTCGCTTAAAGAAACTTAGGGGATATAAGAAATTGTATGAAACTCTTATGGTTATGGTTCCATCATACGAAATAAATTATCATTCGTAATAAACGAAATACTTAGGCTAAAGTAGCATGCCGGAAAGGAGTACCGTTAAAAGTATATTATAAACTTCATACGTTAGTATAATTAGCTTAAACTTTTAAACGAGTTTGATTAGAAGATAAATGGAGTTCATTTGAAGAAACTTAAAAGATATAAGAAATTGTTTAAAATTCTTATGGGTGTGGTACCATCATACAAAATAAATTAGTATTCGTAATAAAAAAAATACTTAGGCTAAACTATCATGCCGGAAAGGAATACCGTTAAAATTATGTTATAAACTTCATTCGGTAGTATAATTTGCTTAAACCTTTCAACGAGTTTTATTATAGAAGATAAACGGAGTTCGGTTTAAGAAACTTACGAGATAGAAGAAATTGTATGAAACTGTTATGGTTGATGGTACATCATACGAAATAAATTATTATTCGTAATCAACAAAATACTTAGGCTAAAGTATCATGCCGGAAAGGAGTACCGTTAAAAGTATATTAAAAACTTCATACATTAGTATAATTAGCTTTAACTTTTAAACGAGTTTGAATAGAAGATAAACGGAGTTCTCTTAAAGAAACTTACGAGATATAAGAAATTGTATGAAACTCTTATGGTTGTGGTTCCATCATACGAAATAAATTATTATTCGTATTCAACGAAATACTTAGGCTAAAGTATCATGCTGGAAAGGAATACCGTTAAAAGTATATTAAAAACTTCATACGTTAGTATAATTAGCTTAAACTTTTAAACAAGTGTGATTAGAAGATAAATGGAGTTCATTTGAAGAAACTTAAGAGATATAAGAAATTGTTTAAAATTCTTATGGGTGTGGTACCATCATACAAAATAAATTAGTATTCGTAATAAAAAAAATACCGAGGCTAAACTATCATGCCGGAAAGGAGTATCGTTAAAATTATATTATAAACTTCATTCGGTAGTATAATTTGCTTATACCTTTCAACGAGTTTTATTATAGAAGATAAACGGAGTTCGTTTGAAGAAACTTACGAGATAGAAGAAATTGTATGAAACTGTTATGGTTGATGGTACATCATACGAAATAAATTATTATTCGTAATCAACAAAATACTTAAGCTAAAGTATCACGCCGGAAACGAGTACCGTTAAAACTATATTAAAAACTTTATACGTTAGTATAATTAGCTTAAAATTTTAAACGAGTTTGATTGGAAGATAAACGGAGTTCGTTTAAAGAAACTTACGAGATATAAGAAATTGTATGAAACTCTTATGGTTGTGGTTCCATCATACGAAATAAATTATTATTCGTATTCAACGAAATACTTAGGCTAAAGTATCATGCTGGAAAGGAATACCGTTCAAAGTATATTAAAAACTTCATACGTTAGTATAATTAGCTTAAACGTTTAAACAAGTTTGATTAGAAGATAAACGGAGTTCGCTTAAAGAAACTTAGGGGATATAAGAAATTGTATGAAACTCTTATGGTTATGGTTCCATCATACGAAATAAATTATCATTCGTAATAAACGAAATACTTAGGCTAAAGTAGCATGCCGGAAAGGAGTACCGTTAAAAGTATATTATAAACTTCATACGTTAGTATAATTAGCTTAAACTTTTAAACGAGTTTGATTAGAAGATAAATGGAGTTCATTTGAAGAAACTTCAAAGATATAAGAAATTGTTTAAAATTCTTATGGGTGTGGTACCATCATACAAAATAAATTAGTATTCGTAATAAAAAAAATACTTAGGCTAAACTATCATGCCGGAAAGGAGTACCGTTAAAATTATGTTATAAACTTCATTCGGTAGTATAATTTGCTTAAACCTTTCAACGAGTTTTATTATAGAAGATAAACGGAGTTCGGTTTAAGAAACTTACGAGATAGAAGAAATTGTATGAAACTGTTATGGTTGATGGTACATCATACGAAATAAATTATTATTCGTAATCAACAAAATACTTAGGCTAAAGTATCATGCCGGAAAGGAGTACCGTTAAAAGTATATTAAAAACTTCATACATTAGTATAATTAGCTTTAACTTTTAAACGAGTTTGAATAGAAGATAAACGGAGTTCTCTTAAAGAAACTTACGAGATATAAGAAATTGTATGAAACTCTTATGGTTGTGGTTCCATCATACGAAATAAATTATTATTCGTATTCAACGAAATACTTAGGCTAAAGTATCATGCTGGAAAGGAATACCGTTAAAAGTATATTAAAAACTTCATACGTTAGTATAATTAGCTTAAACTTTTAAACAAGTGTGATTAGAAGATAAATGGAGTTCATTTGAAGAAACTTAAGAGATATAAGAAATTGTTTAAAATTCTTATGGGTGTGGTACCATCATACAAAATAAATTAGTATTCGTAATAAAAAAAATACCGAGGCTAAACTATCATGCCGGAAAGGAGTATCGTTAAAATTATATTATAAACTTCATTCGGTAGTATAATTTGCTTATACCTTTCAACGAGTTTTATTATAGAAGATAAACGGAGTTCGTTTGAAGAAACTTACGAGATAGAAGAAATTGTATGAAACTGTTATGGTTGATGGTACATCATACGAAATAAATTATTATTCGTAATCAACAAAATACTTAAGCTAAAGTATCACGCCGGAAACGAGTACCGTTAAAACTATATTAAAAACTTTATACGTTAGTATAATTAGCTTAAAATTTTAAACGAGTTTGATTGGAAGATAAACGGAGTTCGTTTAAAGAAACTTACGAGATATAAGAAATTGTATGAAACTCTTATGGTTGTGGTTCCATCATACGAAATAAATTATTATTCGTATTCAACGAAATACTTAGGCTAAAGTATCATGCTGGAAAGGAATACCGTTCAAAGTATATTAAAAACTTCATACGTTAGTATAATTAGCTTAAACGTTTAAACGAGTTTGATTAGAAGATAAACGGAGTTCGCTTAAAGAAACTTAGGGGATATAATAAATTGTATGAAACTCTTATGGTTATGGTTCCATCATACGAAATAAATTATCATTCGTAATAAACGAAATACTTAGGCTAAAGTAGCATGCCGGAAAGGAGTACCGTTAAAAGTATATTATAAACTTCATACGTTAGTATAATTAGCTTAAACTTTTAAACAAGTTTGATTAGAAGATAAATGGAGTTCATTTGAAGAAACTTAAAAGATATAAGAAATTGTTTAAAATTCTTATGGGTGTGGTACCATCATACAAAATAAATTAGTATTCGTAATAAAAAAAATACCGAGGCTAAACTATCATGCCGGAAAGGAGTACCGTTAAAATTTTGTTATAAACTTCATTCGGTAGTATAATTTGCTTAAACCTTTCAACGAGTTTTATTATAGAAGATAAACGGAGTTCGGTTGAAGAAACTTACGAGATAGAAGAAATTGTATGAAACTGTTATGGTTGATGGTACATCATACGAAATAAATTATTATTCGTAATCAACAAAATACTTAGGCTAAAGTATCATGCCGGAAAGGAGTACCGTTAAAAGTATATTAAAAACTTCATACATTAGTATAATTAGCTTAAACTTTTAAACGAGTTTGAATATAAGATAAACGGAGTTCGCTTAAAAAACTTACGAGATGTAAAAAATTGTATGAAACTCTTATGGGTGTGGTTCAATCATACGAAATAAATTATTATTCGTAATCAACAAAATACTTAGGCTAAAGTATCATGCCGGAAAGGAGTACCGTTAAAAGTATATTAAAAACTTCATACATTAGTATAATTATCTTAAACTTTTAAACGAGTTTGAATAGAAGATAAACGGAGTTCGCTTAAAGAAACTTACGAGATATAAGAAATTGTATGAAACTCTTATGGTTGTGGTTCCATCATACGAAATAAATTATTATTCGTATTCAACGAAATACTTAGGCTAAAGTATCATGCTGGAAAGGAATACCGTTAAAAGTATATTAAAAACTTCATACGTTAGTATAATTAGCTTAAACGTTTAAACGAGTTTGATTAGAAAATAAACGGAGTTCGCTTAAAGAAACTTACGAGATATAAGAAATTGTATGAAACTCTTATGGTTGTGGTTCCATCATACGAAATAAATTATTATTCGTAATCAACAAAATACTTAAGCTAAAGTATCACGCCGGAAACGAGTACCGTTAAAACTATATTAAAAACTTCATACGTTAGTATAATTAGCTTAAACTTTTAAACAAGTGTGATTAGAAGATAAATGGAGTTCATTTGAAGAAACTTAAGAGATATAAGAAATTGTTTAAAATTCTTATGGGTGTGGTACCATCATACAAAATAAATTAGTATTCGTAATAAAAAAAATACCGAGGCTAAACTATCATGCCGGAAAGGAGTACCGTTAAAATTATATTATAAACTTCATTCGGTAGTATAATTTGCTTAAACCTTTCAACGAGTTTTATTATAGAAGATAAACGGAGTTCGTTTGAAGAAACTTACGAGATAGAAGAAATTGTATGAAACTGTTATGGTTGATGGTACATCATACGAAATAAATTATTATTCGTAATCAACAAAATACTTAAGCTAAAGTATCACGCCGGAAACGAGTACCGTTAAAACTATATTAAAAACTTCATACGTTAGTATAATTAGCTTAAAATTTTAAATGAGTTTGATTGGAAGATAAACGGAGTTCGTTTAAAGAAACTTACGAGATATAAGAAATTGTATGAAACTCTTATGGTTGTGGTTCCATCATACGAAATAAATTATTATTCGTATTCAACGAAATACTTAGGCTAAAGTATCATGCTGGAAAGGAATACCGTTCAAAGTATATTAAAAACTTCATACGTTAGTATAATTAGCTTAAACGTTTAAACGAGTTTGATTAGAAGATAAACGGAGTTCGCTTAAAGAAACTTAGGGGATATAATAAATTGTATGAAACTCTTATGGTTATGGTTCCATCATACGAAATAAATTATTACTCGTAATAAACGAAATACTTAGGCTAAAGTAGCATGCCGGAAAGGAGTACCGTTAAAAGTATATTATAAACTTCATACGTTAGTATAATTAGCTTAAACTTTTAAACAAGTTTGATTAGAAGATAAATGGAGTTCATTTGAAGAAACTTAAAAGATATAAGAAATTGTTTAAAATTCTTATGGGTGTGGTACCATCATACAAAATAAATTAGTATTCGTAATAAAAAAAATACCGAGGCTAAACTATCATGCCGGAAAGGAGTACCGTTAAAATTTTGTTATAAACTTCATTCGGTAGTATAATTTGCTTAAACCTTTCAACGAGTTTTATTATAGAAGATAAACGGAGTTCGGTTGAAGAAACTTACGAGATAGAAGAAATTGTATGAAACTGTTATGGTTGATGGTACATCATACGAAATAAATTATTATTCGTAATCAACAAAATACTTAGGCTAAAGTATCATGCCGGAAAGGAGTACCGTTAAAAGTATATTAAAAACTTCATACATTAGTATAATTAGCTTAAACTTTTAAACGAGTTTGAATAGAAGATAAACGGAGCTCGCTTAAAAAACTTACGAGATGTAAAAAATTGTATGAAACTCTTATGGGTGTGGTTCAATCATACGAAATAAATTATTATTCGTAATCAACAAAATACTTAGGCTAAAGTATCATGCCGGAAAGGAGTACCGTTAAAAGTATATTAAAAACTTCATACATTAGTATAATTAGCTTAAACTTTTAAACGAGTTTGAATAGAAGATAAACGGAGTTCGCTTAAAGAAACTTACGAGATATAAGAAATTGTATGAAACGTTAGGATTAAGAGAACATGAAGGCGTGAAGGAGATGAATAAGAACAACGTCTGACTCCATTATTGAGAAAACTTGTTTCTTGAGTACATAGAGAATTAGATATATATAGTATAGAGATAACTATCTATATATATTTATTCTATCTATAAAGATACTCATACTATCTATCTAACTATATATATAATAAACTAAATCTAAAAGGATAAACTAACTAATATAGATAAACTAAAGATAAAGACTAATCTAGACTACATAATACTCTAACATTCGCCCATGTTCTTTGTTTTTCTTGAAATTTGCTGAATTGGTCCCCAAATTTCCAATGCTTCTTCGCTTGTGTCGGATCCCAAATCCAATCTCGATCAAATCCCCAATCGAATTGAGCTCGCACATCTGCATCATTGGTGAGATACTACATACTCGAATACAAGTTTTTCAAGCTAAAATCCAGATGAAAACGAAAAAAAAAACTTGGTCATGCCATCGCGGTGCCATCTCGGTCATCTCGTCGTGGTCATGCCGTAGTAGCTAACAAACTAATCTAAAATCTGAATTCCAGCATTCCAATCTTCTATTGAATACATTGTAAATCATCAAAAACTTGGTTGTGCACACTCAATTTGACCACACATCTTCACGATACCAAAACGGGATTTCAGCACAATTAACTCAGCATTGTTGAAGAGGTATTGTATCACCAAATCACAGATCAGCTGCAGGAATGCTTCGGTCCTTGGAAAGAGGGCTCTGATACCATGTTAGATTTAAAAGAACAGAAAGGCGTGAAGTAGATGAATAAGAACAACGTCTGACTCCATTATTGAGAAAACTTGTTTCTTGAGTACATAGAGAATTAGATATATATAGTATAGAGATAACTATCTATATATATTTATTCTATCTATAAAGATACTCATACTATCTATCCAACTATATATATAATAAACTAAATCTAAAAGGATAAACTAACTAATATAGATAAACTAAAGATAAAGACAAATCTAGACTACATAATACTCTAACATGAAACTCTTATGGTTGTGGTTCCATCATATTAAATAAATTATTATTCGTAATCAACGAAATACTTAGGCTAAAGTATCATGCCGGAAAGGAGTACCGTTAAAACTATATTAAAAACTTCATACGTTAGTATACGTAGCTTAAACGTTTAAACGAGTTTGATTAGAAGATAAACGGAGTTCGCTTAAAGAAACTTAGGGGATATAAGAAATTGTATGAAACTCTTATGGTTATGGTTCCATCATACGAAATAAATTATCATTCGTAATAAACGAAATACTTAGGCTAAAGTATCATGCCGGAAAGGAGTACCGTTAAAAGTATATTATAAACTTCATACGTTAGTATAATTAGCTTAAACTTTTAAACAAGTTTGATTAGAAGATAAATGGAGTTCATTTGAAGAAACTTAAAAGATATAAGAAATTGTTTAAAATTCTTATGGGTGTGGTACCATCATACAAAATAAATTAGTATTCGTAATAAAAAAAATACCGAGGCTAAACTATCATGCCGGAAAGGAGTACTGTTAAAATTATGTTATAAACTTCATTCGGTAGTATAATTTGCTTAAACCTTTCAACGAGTTTTATTATAGAAGATAAACGGAGTTCGTTTGAAGAAACTTACGAGATAGAAGAAATTGTATGAAACTGTTATGGTTGATGGTACATCATACGAAATAAATTATTATTCGTAATCAACAAAATACTTAGGCTAAAGTATCACGCCGGAAACGAGTACCGTTAAAACTATATTAAAAACTTCATACATTAGTATAATTAGCTTAAACTTTTAAACGAGTTTGATTAGAAGATAAACGGAGTTCACTTAAAGAAACTTACGAGATAGAAGAAATTGTATGAAACTCTTATGGGTGTGGTACCATCACACGAAATAAATTATTACTCGTAATAAACGAAATACTTAGGCTAAAGTAATATGCCGGAAAAGAGTACCGTTAAAAGTATAATATAAACTTCACACGTTATTATAATTAGCTTAAACATTTAATCGATTTTGATTAGAAGATAAACGGAGTTCGCTTAAAGAAACTTACGAGATGTAAGAAATTGTTTAAAATTCTTATGGGTGTGGTACCATCATAAAAAATAAATTAGTATTCGTAATAAAAAAAATACCGAGGCTAAACTATCATGCCGGAAAGGAGTACCGTTAAAATTATATTATAAACTTCATTCGGTAGTATAATTTGCTTAAACCTTTCAACGAGTTTTATTATAGAAGATAAACGGAGTTCGGTTTAAGAAACTTACGAGATAGAAGAAATTGTATGAAACTGTTATGGTTGATGGTACATCATACGAAATAAATTATTATTCGTAATCAACAAAATACTTAGGCTAAAGTATCATGCCGGAAAGGAGTACCGTTAAAAGTATATTAAAAACTTCATACATTAGTATAATTAGCTTTAACTTTTAAACGAGTTTGAATAGAAGATAAACGGAGTTCTCTTAAAGAAACTTACGAGATATAAGAAATTGTATGAAACTCTTATGGTTGTGGTTCCATCATACGAAATAAATTATTATTCGTATTCAACGAAATACTTAGGCTAAAGTATCATGCTGGAAAGGAATACCGTTAAAAGTATATTAAAAACTTCATACGTTAGTATAATTAGCTTAAACTTTTAAACAAGTTTGATTAGAAGATAAATGGAGTTCATTTGAAGAAACTTAAGAGATATAAGAAATTGTTTAAAATTCTTATGGGTGTGGTACCATCATACAAAATAAATTAGTATTAGTAATAAAAAAAATACCGAGGCTAAACTATCATGCCGGAAAGGAGTACCGTTAAAATTATATTATAAACTTCATTCGGTAGTATAATTTGCTTAAACCTTTCAACGAGTTTTATTATAGAAGATAAACGGAGTTCGTTTGAAGAAAGTTACGAGATAGAAGAAATTGTATGAAACTGTTATGGTTGATGTTACATCATACGAAATAAATTATTATTCGTAATCAACAAAATACTTAGGCTAAAGTATCACGCCGGAAACGACTACCGTTAAAACTATATTAAAAACTTCATACATTTAGAAGATAAACGGAGTTCGCTTAAAGAAACTTACGAGATATAAGAAATTGTATGAAACTCTTATGGTTATGGTTCCATCATACGAAATAAATTATTATTCCTAATCAACGAAATACTTAGGCTAAAGTATCATGCCGGAAAGGAGTACCGTTAAAATTATATTAAAAACTTCATACGTTAGTATAATTTGCTTAAACTTTTCAACGAGTTTTATTATAGAAGTTAAGCGGAGTTCGTTTGAAGAAACTTACGAGATAGAAGAAATTGTATGAAACTCTTATGGGTGTGGTACCATCACACGAAATAAATTATTACTCGTAATAAACGAAATACTTAGGCTAAAGTATTATGCCGGAAAAGAGTACCGTTAAAAGTATAATATAAACTTCACACGTTATTATAATTAGCTTGAACATTTAAACGATTTTGATTAGAAGATAAACGGAGTTCGCTTAAAGAAACTTACGAGATGTAAGAAATTGTATGAAACTCTTATGGGTGTGGTTCAATCATACGAAAGAAATTATTATTCGTAATCAACAAAATACTTAGGCTAAAGTATCATGCCGGAAAGGAGTACCGTTAAAAGTATATTAAAAACTTCATACATTAGTATAATTAGCTTAAACTTTTAAACGAGTTTTAATAGAAGATAAACGGAGTTCGCTTAAAGAAACTTACGAGATATAAGAAATTGTATGAAACTCTTATGGTTGTGGTTCCATCATATGAAATAAATTATTATTCGTAATCAACGAAATACTTAGGCTAAACTATCATGCCGGAAAGGAGTACCGTTAAAATTATATTATAAACTTCATTCGGTAGTAGTATAATTTGCTTAAACCTTTCCACGAGTTTTATTATAGAAGATAAACGGAGTTCGTTTGAAGAAACTTACGAGATAGAAGAAATTGTATGAAACTGTTATGGTTGATGGTACATCATACGAAATAAATTATTATTCGTAATCAACAAAATACTTAAGCTAAAGTATCACGCCGGAAACGAGTACCGTTAAAACTATATTAAAAACTTCATACGTTAGTATAATTAGCTTAAACTTTTAAACAAGTTTGATTAGAAGATAAATGGAGTTCATTTGAAGAAACTTAAGAGATATAAGAAATTGTTTAAAATTCTTATGGGTGTGGTACCATCATACAAAATAAATTAGTATTCGTAATAAAAAAAATACCGAGGCTAAACTATCATGCCGGAAAGGAGTACCGTTAAAATTATATTATAAACTTCATTCGGTAGTATAATTTGCTTAAACCTTTCAACGAGTTTTATTATAGAAGATAAACGGAGTTCGTTTGAAGAAACTTACGTGATAGAAGAAATTGTATGAAACTGTTATGGTTGATGTTACATCATACGAAATAAATTATTATTCGTAATCAACGAAATACTTAGGCTAAAGTATCATGCCGAAAAGGAGTACCGTTAAAATTATATTAAAAACTTCATACGTTAGTATAATTAGCTTAAACTTTTAAACGAGTTTGATTAGAAGATAAACGGAGTTCGCTTAAAGAAACTTAAGAGATATAAGAAATTGTATAAAATTCTTATGGGTGTGTTACCATTATACAAAATAAATTAGTATTCTTAATAAACAAAATACCGAGGCTAAAGTATCATGCCGGAAAGGGGTACCGTTAAAATTATATTATAAACTTCTTTCGTTAATATAATTTGCTTAAACTTTTCAACGAGTTTTATTATAGAAGTGTAGCGGAGTTCGTTTGAAGAAACTTACGAGATAGAAGAAATTGTATGAAACTCTTATGGGTGTGGTACCATCACACGAAATAAATTATTACTCTTAATAAACGAAATACTTAGGCTAAAGTATTATGCCGGAAAAGAGTACCGTTAAAAGTATAATATAAACTTCACACGTTATTATAATTAGCTTGAACATTTAAACGATTTTGATTAGAAGATAAACGGAGTTCGCTTAAAGAAACTTACGAGATGTAAGAAATTGTATGAAACTCTTATGGGTGTGGTTCAATCATACGAAAGAAATTATTATTCGTAATCAACAAAATACTTAGGATAAAGTATCATGCCGGAAAGGAGTACCGTTAAAAGTATATTAAAAACTTCATACATTAGTATAATTAGCTTAAACTTTTAAACGAGTTTGAATAGAAGATAAACGGAGTTCACTTAAAGAAACTTACGAGATATAAGAAATTGTATGAAACTCTTATGGTTGTGGTTCCATCATATGAAATAAATTATTATTCGTAATCAACGAAATACTTAGGCTAAACTATCATGCCGGAAAGGAGTACCGTTAAAACTATATTAAAAACTTCATACGTTAGTATAAGTAGCTTAAACGTTTAAACGAGTTTGATTAGAAGATAAACGGAGTTCGCTTAAAGAAACTTACGAGATATAAGAAATTGTATGAAACTCTTATGGTTATGGTTCCATCATACGAAATAAATTATCATTCGTAATAAACGAAATACTTAGGCTAGAGTATCATGCCGGAAAGGTGTACCGTTAAAAGTATATTATAAACTTCATACGTTAGTATAAATAGCTTAAACTTTTAAACAAGTTAGATTAGAAGATAAACGGAGTTCGCTTAAAGAAACTTAAGAGATATAAGAAATTGTATAAAATTCTTATGGGTGTGTTACCATTATACAAAATAAATTAGTATTCGTAATAAACAAAATACCGAGGCTAAAGTATCATGCCGGAAAGGGGTACTTTTAAAATTATATTATAAACTTCATTCGTTAATATAATTTGCTTAAACTTTTCAACGAGTTTTATTATAGAAGTTAAGCGGAGTTCGTTTGAAGAAACTTACGAGATAGAAGAAATTGTATGAAACTCTTATGGGTGTGGTACCATCACACGAAATAAATTATTACTCGTAATAAACGAAATACTTAGGCTAAAGTATTATGCCGGAAAAGAGTACCGTTAAAAGTATAATATAAACTTCACACGTTATTATAATTAGCTTGAACATTTAAACGATTTTGATTAGAAGATAAACGGAGTTCGCTTAAAGAAACTTACGAGATGTAAGAAATTGTATGAAACTCTTATGGGTGTGGTTCAATCATACGAAATAAATTATTATTCATAATCAACAAAATGCTTAGGCTAAAGTATCATGCCGGAAAGGAGTACCGTTAAAAGTATATTAAAAACTTCATAAATTAGTATAATTAGCTTAAACTTTTAAACGAGTTTGAATAGAAGATAAACAGAGTTCGCTTAAAGAAACTTACGAGATATAAGAAATTGAATGAAACTCTTATGGTTGTGGTTCCATCATATTAAATAATTTATTATTCGTAATCAACGAAATACTTAGGCTAAAGTATCATGCCGGAAAGGAGTACCGTTAAAAGTATATTAAAAACTTCATACGTTAGTATAAGTAGCTTAAACGTTTAAACGAGTTTGATTAGAAGATAAACGGAGTTCGCTTAAAGAAACTTAAGAGATATAAGAAATTGTATAAAATTCTTATGGGTGTGTTATATTAATCAATTCAAGATGAATTGAGAGAAGAACTTGAAGAAGATGAGGTTACTTGGAAAGGAAGGAATCTGAAAATTCTGTTATAACAGAATATCAGAAAAACAGAGCAACAATGGAGAACTTAGAGAGAAATTCTTCAATTGATTCAAGTTAGAGTTTACAAACAGATTCATCACCTATTTATAGTCTAATCTAATGAGTAAATACAAGAGAAATGACTTAGGGACTAAGTAACTATGACTTAGGAGCTAAGTAACTATGACTTAGGAGCTAAGTAACTAAGCAATAGACTAGAAGATACATGAAGACACTAGAACATTCAAGAACACTCAAGAACACCTAGATGACCTTGATGAACCGAAACTATCCTAGAGATGTAGGCGCTCTATAATAAACATACTTGCTTATCATAACTCCTAACATTCCCTATCCAAGATCCTTTTTGAATAAGCTTGCTTGATTGTTGCTTTTGTTTGAAATGATCTTCCATTCTTCTACATACTTAGCTCAATGTTTTAAAACCTCATCATGACCACCTTTGTGCAGCTCTTATCAACCTTGATCATGCTCTAAGCTGCCATTCAACTTCCTTTTCTTCATCATATCATCTCAAAGTAAGAATTAGAAAGAACACACAATTCTTGCAATTTATTTTTAAGATATCAACATCATAAACTAGATTCAACCTGTTAATATTGATCACAACTCTATATACTGCACAACTTCTCATTCAAATCAACCATTCCTAATACTTGTTTCAACCTCATGAGATATATAAGAGAAATTCCTTCTAAAGACTCATGATATACTCCAACCTTGATGTAGGCATCCTTATAGAGATTCAGCATTTTTCATATGCACTTTTCTTTTCACCTTCATTCTATACACCATAATTTTTTTTTCATTGATTCTCCTTCTCTCCTTTTTTTTTATTGATAGGAAGGTTTGAGCCTTCATCTTTTCATTGGGGTTGGAAGGTTTGAGCCTTCATCTTTTCATTCTCAAATCAAAGAAGAAGTATCTTTGACGTTGTCTTCTTCAATGAATATTTTTGAACTAAACCCCATGAGCTATCAATATAGAACATTCTCTAGGAATAGCCTTTATCAAGGTGAGATCATGAAGAACAAAAGAAGGCAGAGATCCCCAATATATGATCACAAGTAAAACAAGTAAAGTATGATCAATGATGAAGAGATGAAGATACACATACCGAGTATGAAATCAATATACCCAGGTTGACAACTATTTTATGACGAATATCTCAATCACAAAACGCAAGAACATGGTAGTCATCTAATTCACATAAGAGATGATAGCACAAGAAAAGAAACAAACAGCATACTTAGAAAACAATCAAGACCAGATTAGAGTACACAAAATATGACACATGACAGATATAAACACCATTGAGCATCATATTCAGACAGATAGAAAAGATCATCACCAAACAACACCAACAATTAAGAAGCATTGATCAAGAAGCATCAACCTCAACCAAATCAATGCTAATGCCTTCAGTGAGACATTTGGACAACACCTCAACTTCTTCCAATGAGTACACACCAAGCTTTTGCCGAAGAGGAACAAAACTCTTTTCAGTGAGTGGTTTTGTTAGAATATCTGCAAACTGATCATCAGAGGGAACAAAGTTAACAATCACTTGACCATTAGTCACCTTTTCCCTAACAAAACTAAGATCCATCTCAACATGCTTCATTTTCGAATGATGAATGGGATTTTCTGTCAAACCAACTGCACTTGTATTATCAGACCAAACAACTGGAATAGATGATAAAGAAACCTGAAGCTCCTGAAGTAAGGAAGTCACCCACATAGTCTCACATATAGCATTTGCAATTGCTCTGTACTCGGCTTCAGCAGATGATCTGGATATAACCGATTGCTTCTTGGAACTCCACACAATTGGATTGCCATTAAGAAGAAGAAAGTGGCCTGATATAGACTTCCTGTCAGTTGGATCACTACCCCAATCTGCATCTGCATAGGAAACAAGAGACACTTCATTAGTAGGTAGAGGAGGAGCTTGAAACAAAACCCCATGAAACAAAGTACCTTTGAGGTACTTTAACACATGAACCAAAGCATTCCAATGAACTAATAACGGTGCTTGAACAAACTGACTTAGTTTGTTCACAGCAAATGCAATGTCAGGACGAGTAGCACAAATGTGTTGAAGAGCACCCACAGTACTTCTATACAAATCATCATTTGGACATGGAACAATCTCCTTATCACATAATAATTTTGATAAGAAATTACCTGTCATAGGTGTAGGCATAGGAGACGAATCACTCAAACCTGTTTTACTCAGCAGTTCCGAAATATACTTGTGCTGACTGAGAAGAAGACAATCGTCTTTTACCTGCACATCCATACCCAAAAAATAGTTAAGAGATCCTAAATCCTTAAGTTTGAATTCAGTATTGATCTTAGAAATTACTTCCTCAATATCATACTGATCATGACCAGTCACAACTATATCATCCACATACACTAAGAGAAACACAGAACCAGTAGAAGACCTTTTGATGAACAAACAGTTATCTGATTTAGAAACTTGAAACATTAATCGACCTAAAAGAAAATGTTTGAGCTTTTCAAACCAAGCTCTTGGTGCCTGTTTTAAACCATACAAAGCCTTATGAAGCTTGCATACCAAAACTTTCCCAAAGGAATCTCGTTGCTCAAACCCGGGAGGCTGAGTCATAAACACTTCCTCTGTAAGATCACCATGAAGAAAAGCATTATTCACATCAATTTGCCTAAGTTGCCACTTGTTAGTCAAGGCTAAAGACAACACAATACGAACAGTAGGTGATTTAACAACAGGACTAAAAGTTTCATAAAAATCAAAGCCAGGTTTTTGTGAAAACCCTTTAGCAACTAACCTTGCTTTGTACCTGTTTACCGAACCATCAGAGTTACGTTTTACCTTAAAGATCCATTTGCACCCTACTGGAATGCGACCTTCAGGTAGAGTGACCAGAGACCAGGTGTTATTAGTTGATAATGCTTGTAGCTCATCATGAACGGCTTGAGTCCAATGTGAGGTCCGAAGAGCTGCATGAATGGATGACGGTTCTGAATCAACTAAGTCCTTTGAATCCTCTTTAACTTCAGTCAATGCAGCAAACTGAGAATTCGTTTTTGATCTTGTCACCATGGGATGAACATTCGGTCTACGACTAGAGAACCTGTTCTCATCAGAATTTGCTGACACTATTGGAAGATCATTAGCACCATCTGTCACCAATCTTGAAGATTGCACTAATTCAAAGTTAGAAGAAGGTACATACCTGATTACACCATCATATTCCCTCGATGTTTCATCCAAAGAACCAGCTCCAGGAGCCTCCACCTCAGAAAACGACTCAACACCTGGTACATTCACACCAGAATTTGACAACTCATTAGTTGGAAGAGACATAGAAGGAGATGAAACTCCAGGACAATCAGGAGATGTATTAGCATGATCAGCAGGTATATCAATAAAGCCAAATGGAAGAAAAAACGGATTACTTGTATGAGTGTTTTTCGGGGCAGAGGATAACATGAACTTGCCATTTTTTTCAGCAAACGGAAACTCATTTTCATGAAACCGAACATGACGTGAAATATAAAGCTTACCATTTGAATCCAAACACCTGTAACCATGTTGTTGGGAACAATATCCCAGAAAAACACAAGGAGTAGATCGAAAGTCAAGTTTGTGTTTGTTAAATGGACGAGTAAACGGGAAACACAAGCAACCAAAGACTCGTAATATGGAGTAATCAGGTACCTTTCCAAACAGTTTTTCATGAGGAGACATATTAGAAAGTACCTGAGTAGGGAGCCTATTTATAAGGAACACAGCTGTGAAAAATGAATCACTCCAATACTGCATCGGCAAGCTTGCTTGATACATAAGTGTTAGTCCCATCTCTACAATATGCCTATGTTTTCTTTCGACTATCCCATTTTGCTCAGAAGTATATGGACAAGTAATTCTATGAGCAATACCTTTGCTAACAAAGTAAGATGAGAGAGTTTTAAACTCACCTCCACCATCGGTTTGAACTGCTTGAAGTGAACATGATAGTTGTCGCTCGGCCAAGGTATGAAACTGGATGAACACATTCGCAGCATCACTTTTCTTTTCTAAAAAATAGATCCAAGTATATCGTGAGAAGACATCAACTATACTCATATAAAATCTTTTTCCATTAGACGTCACCGGGGCAGGTCCCCAAAGATCAACCTCAATCAACTGAAGAGGCTTATCGTATTTAGTTGAAGAGTTAGAAAACGGGAGACGTATGCTTTTTCCAACAGAGCAAGCTGAGCATAAACCATAAGAAGCTGAACACTTATTATCAAATTGAGAAAATACAGAACTTAAGACTTTGGATGATGCATGTCCAAGTCTTTGATGCCATATCATTGCCGAATCAACAATTCTAGTACTATGACAACTACTCTCAAAATCAGAGTTCTTATTATGCAATCTAGAAGTAAAACTACTAAAATCTAACTTGTATAGCCCTCCAGATTCTTCTCCTTGAAGTAAGACCTTCTTAGATACAGAATCACGAACGAGACAACACGTAGGATGAAACTCAAAAAACACAGCATTATCCCTGGAAAACTGAGAAACAGAAACTAAGTTTTTAGTGATTTCAGGAGAATAAAGCAGATTATTAAGAAATAATGATTTAGAACAAGTATTTATCACGGATGTTCCTATATGAGAGATTGACAATTGAGCACCATTACCAACTTGAATTGTACCTGCACCTTTGTATGGTTCAGCTCCAACCGGTTGGGCATTGGATATGTGGTTCGAAGCTCCTGAATCTGGATACCAGATCTGATCTGTACGAACCTGTTGTGGCTGAGGCAAAGAGGTGAAGTTTGCTTGAGAATTCATCTCTTGAGCAGCTGCAGCACTAGCACCAGGAGGTGCCATACCGAATGATGATCCATAGGGAAGCATGTATGGATATTGTCCAACTGAAGGAGCTGAAGGTAGATACATTGCAGGATTGAAGGCTGAAGGTGAAGGCAGGTACACAGCTGGATTAATAGCAGGACTTGCAGCTGAAGCACCGAGTTGATGCTGCTGAAACGAAGGCTGAGAATGCTGAACCAGAGGCTGAGAATGCTGAGAAGCACCGAAGGTATGTTGTTGATGAGGCTGAGGTTGAGGCACAGATTGATAGCTCGAAGTCGAATGATGCTGATCATTAGACTCATTCCAGTTGTTCCATGAAGATTGACAGACATTGGCAGATATCTGTCCACCTGAATTGATGCCTTGGAAGTTGACATCGAACCTCTTGTAGCACCTGTTGACAAGATGTCCTACCTTGCCACACAGTTGGCATTGAGGCCTGTTTCCTCCTCTACCTCGACCAGAGCCTCTTCCTCCATTGTTTTGATTTGTGTATTGAAATTGATTCTGATTTTGAGGACCAGAATTCTGATTCTGTCCGCCAGAACCACTTCCATTCTGTCCGAAACCAGAATTGAAACCAGAATTTGCAGAAGACGACAGCTGATTCTTCACACCATCTTCATTGCTATGCACCATTGCTTGAGGTAGAACTAAAGGATCAAACAGCTGATCACGGTTTCTCGTTTCAGCATCCAATAGAACTGAACTAACAGACGCAAGATCATACGGATTCCTACTTGCGTGTATAACAGCCACAACATTATCAAACTGTCCTTGAACTCCATCTAAAATGATTGATATCTGCTGCATTTCATCAATAGCATGACCACAGCTTGCCAAACTATCGCAAGTGGACTGTATGTCAGCTAAGTAATCTCGGACAGACTGTGTTATAAGTTTCCTAGCCTTTAATCTTCCAAAGAGACTCATAACTCTAGTAGTTGATGAAGATGAGAACATTTGATGCAGCTTGGACCAGATAGAACTCACTGTCATGCATCCTAGCAGGTATCTATTGACTTGAGGACAGATTGAAACTAACAGCCATGAAGCCAATGCACTATCTCGTTGCAAGTATGAAGCATAGACAGGATTTGGCACATTTTCACCATTTTCATTAACTATTTGCATAGGAATGTCTCTTACGCCATATAGATGTGATTCAAGATTGAATCCAAGAACAGCAAGTAATACCTGCTGTTTCCAGAGCTGGAAGTTGTCATCTCCTGTGAGAAGACACACTCGTTTGTTGGAGAAGGCCGGTGGAAGCAGATCTTCCATTGCAGCACCAAAACAGAGCAGTCGATCGGCTGGAACAGAGCAGATTTGAAGTCGCGGCTGAGATTGCTGCTTGAATTCGAATCAGATGTTGCAGTCACCAGATTCTTGCAGCTCTGATACCATATTAATCAATTCAAGATGAATTGAGAGAAGAACTTGAAGAAGATGAGGTTACTTGGAAAGGAAGGAATCTGAAAATTCTGTTATAACAGAATATCAGAAAAACAGAGCAACAATGGAGAACTTAGAGAGAAATTCTTCAATTGATTCAAGTTAGAGTTTACAAACAGATTCATCACCTATTTATAGTCTAATCTAATGAGTAAATACAAGAGAAATGACTTAGGGACTAAGTAACTATGACTTAGGAGCTAAGTAACTATGACTTAGGAGCTAAGTAACTAAGCAATAGACTAGAAGATACATGAAGACACTAGAACATTCAAGAACACTCAAGAACACCTAGATGACCTTGATGAACCGAAACTATCCTAGAGATGTAGGTGCTCTATAATAAACATACTTGCTTATCATAACTCCTAACATGTTACCATTATACAAAATAAATTAGTATTCGTAATAAACAAAATACTGAGGCTAAAGTATCATGCCAGAAAGGGGTACCGTTAAAATTATATTATAAACTTCATTCGTTAATATAATTTGCTTAAACTTTTCAACGAGTTTTATTATAGAAGTGTAGCGGAGTTCGTTTGAAGAAACTTACGAGATAGAAGAAATTGTATGAAACTCTTATGGGTGTGGTACCATCACACGAAATAAATTATTACTCTTAATAAACGAAATACTTAGGCTAAAGTATTATGCCGGAAAAGAGTACCGTTAAAAGTATAATATAAACTTCACACGTTATTATAATTAGCTTGAACATTTAAACGATTTTGATTAGAAGATAAACGGAGTTCGCTTAAAGAAACTTACGAGATGTAAGAAATTGTATGAAACTCTTATGGGTGTGGTTCAATCATACGAAATAAATTATTATTCGTAATCAACAAAATACTTAGGCTAAAGTATCATGCCGGAAAGGAGTACCGTTAAAAGTATATTAAAAAATTCATACATTAGTATAATTAGCTTACACTTTTAAACTAGTTTGAATAGAAGATAAACGGAGTTTGCTTAAAGAAACTTACGAGATATAAGAAATTATATGAAACTCTTATGGTTGTGGTTCCATCATATGAAATAAATTATTATTCGTAATCAACGAAATACTTAGGCTAAAGTATCATGCCAGAAAGGAGTACCGTTAAAACTATATTAAAAACTTCATACGTTAGTATAAGTAGCTTAAACGTTTAAACAAGTTTGATTAGAAGATAAACGGAGTTCGCTTAAAGAAACTTACGAGATATAAGAAAATGTATGAAACTCTTATGGTTATGGTTCCATCATACGAAATAAATTATTATTCGTAATCAACGAAATACTTAGGCTAAAGTATCATGCCGAAAAGGAGTACCGTTAAAATTATATTAAAAACTTCATACGTTAGTATAATTAGCTTAAACTTTTAAACGAGTTTGATTAGAAGATAAACGGAGTTCGCTTAAAGAAACTTAAGAGATATCTGAAATTGTATAAAATTCTTATGGGTGTGTTACCATTATACAAAATAAATTAGTATTCGCAATAAACAAAATACCGAGGCTAAAGTATCATGCCGGAAAGGGGTACCGTTAAAATTATATTATAAACTTCATTCGTTAATATAATTTGCTTAAACTTTTCAACGAGTTTTATTATAGAAGTTAAGCGGAGTTCGTTTGAAGAAACTTACGAGATAGAAGAAATTGTATGAAACTCTTATGGGTGTGGTACCATCACACGAAATAAATTATTATTCGTAATAAACGAAATACTTAGGCTAAAGTATTATGCCGGAAAAGAGTACCGTTAAAAGTATAATATAAACTTCATACGTTAGTATAAGTAGCTTAAACGTTTAAACGAGTTTGATTAGAAGATAAACGGAGTTCGCTTAAAGAAACTTAAGAGATATAAGAAATTGTATAAAATTCTTATGGGTGTGTTACCATTATACAAAATAAATTAGTATTCGTAATAAACAAAATACCGAGGCTAAAGTATCATGCCGGAAAGGGGTACCGTTAAAATTATATTATAAACTTCATTCGTTAATATAATTTGCTTAAACTTTTCAACGAGTTTTATTATAAAAGTTAAGCGGAGTTCGTTTGAAGAAACTTAAGAGATAGAAGAAATTGTATGAAACTCTTATTGGTGTGGTACCATCACACGAAATAAATTATTACTCGTAATAAACAAAATACTTAGGCTAAAGTATTATGCCGGAAAAGAGTACCGTTAAAAGTATAATATAAACTTCACACGTTATTATAATTAGCTTGAACATTTAAACAAGTTTGATTAGAAGATAAATGGAGTTCATTTGAAGAAACTTAAGAGATATAAGAAATTGTTTAAAATTCTTATGGGTGTGGTACCATCATACAAAATAAATTAGTATTCGTAATAAAACAAATACCGAGGCTAAACTATCATGCCGGAAAAGAGTACCGTTAAAATTATATTATAAACTTCATTCGGTAGTATAATTTGCTTAAACCTTTCAACGAGTTTTATTATAGAAGATAAACGGAGTTCGTTTGAAGAAACTTACGAGATAGAAGAAATTGTATGAAACTGTTATGGTTGATGGTACATCATACGAAAGAAATTATTATTCGTAATCAACAAAATACTTAAGCTAAAGTATCACGCCGGAAACGAGTACCGTTAAAAGTATAATATAAACTTCACACGTTATTATAATTAGCTTGAACATTTAAACGATTTTGATTAAAAGATAAACGGAGTTCGCTTAAAGAAACTTACGAGATGTAAGAAATTGTATGAAACTCTTATGGGTGTGGTTCAATCAAACGAAATAAATTATTATTCGTAATCAACAAAATGCTTAGGCTAAAGTATCATGCCGGAAAGGAGTACCGTTAAAAGTATATTAAAAAATTCATACATTAGTATAATTAGCTTACACTTTTAAACTAGTTTGAATAGAAGATAAACGGAGTTTGCTTAAAGAAACTTACGAGATATAAGAAATTACATGAAACTCTTATGGTTGTGGTTCCATCATATGAAATAAATTATTATTCGTAATCAACGAAATACTTAGGCTAAAGTATCATGCCAGAAAGGAGTACCGTTAAAACTATATTAAAAACTTCATACGTTAGTATAAGTAGCTTAAACGTTTAAACAAGTTTGATTAGAAGATAAACGGAGTTCGCTTAAAGAAACTTACGAGATATAAGAAAATGTATGAAACTCTTATGGTTATGGTTCCATCATACGAAATAAATTATTATTCGTAATCAACGAAATACTTAGGCTAAAGTATCATGCCGAAAAGGAGTACCGTTAAAATTATATTAAAAATTTCATACGTTAGTATAATTAGCTTAAACTTTTAAACGAGTTTGATTAGAAGATAAACGGAGTTCGCTTAAAGAAACTTAAGAGATATCTGAAATTGTATAAAATTCTTATGGGTGTGTTACCATTATACAAAATAAATTAGTATTCGCAATAAACAAAATACCGAGGCTAAAGTATCATGCCGGAAAGGGGTACCGTTAAAATTATATTATAAACTTCATTCGTTAATATAATTTGCTTAAACTTTTCAACGAGTTTTATTATAGAAGTTAAGCGGAGTTCGTTTGAAGAAACTTACGAGATAGAAGAAATTGTATGAAACTCTTATGGGTGTGGTACCATCACACGAAATAAATTATTACTCGTAATAAACGAAATACTTAGGCTAAAGTATTATGCCGGAAAAGAGTACCGTTAAAAGTATAATATAAACTTCATACGTTAGTATAAGTAGCTTAAACGTTTAAACGAGTTTGATTAGAAGATAAACGGAGTTCGCTTAAAGAAACTTAAGAGATATAAGAAATTGTATAAAATTCTTATGGGTGTGTTACCATTATACAAAATAAATTAGTATTCGTAATAAACAAAATACCGAGGCTAAAGTATCATGCCGGAAAGGGGTACCGTTAAAATTATATTATAAACTTCATTCGTTAATATAATTTGCTTAAACTTTTCAACGAGTTTTATTATAGAAGTTAAGCGGAGTTCGTTTGAAGAAACTTACGAGATAGAAGAAATTGTATGAAACTCTTATGGGTGTGGTACCATCACACGAAATAAATTATTACTCGTAATAAACAAAATACTTAGGCTAAAGTATTATGCCGGAAAAGAGTACCGTTAAAAGTATAATATAAACTTCACACGTTATTATAATTAGCTTGAACATTTAAACAAGTTTGATTAGAAGATAAATGGAGTTCATTTGAAGAAACTTAAGAGATATAAGAAATTGTTTAAAATTCTTATGGGTGTGGTACCATCATACAAAATAAATTAGTATTCGTAATAAAAAAAATACCGAGGCTAAACTATCATGCCGGAAAAGAGTACCGTTAAAATTATATTATAAACTTCATTCGGTAGTATAATTTGCTTAAACCTTTCAACGAGTTTTATTATAGAAGATAAACGGAGTTCGTTTGAAGAAACTTACGAGATAGAAGAAATTGTATGAAACTGTTATGGTTGATGGTACATCATACGAAATAAATTATTATTCGTAATCAACAAAATACTTAAGCTAAAGTATCACGCCGGAAACGAGTACCGTTAAAAGTATAATATAAACTTCACACGTTATTATAATTAGCTTGAACATTTAAACGATTTTGATTAAAAGATAAACGGAGTTCGCTTAAAGAAACTTACGAGATGTAAGAAATTGTATGAAACTCTTATGGGTGTGGTTCAATCATACGAAATAAATTATTATTCGTAATCAACAAAATGCTTAGGCTAAAGTATCATGCCGGAAAGGAGTACCGTTAAAAGTATATTAAAAAATTCATACATTAGTATAATTAGCTTACACTTTTAAACGAGTTTGAATAGAAGATAAACGGAGTTTGCTTAAAGAAACTTACGAGATATAAGAAATTATATGAAACTCTTATGGTTGTGGTTCCATCATATGAAATAAATTATTATTCGTAATCAACGAAATACTTAGGCTAAAGTATCATGCCAGAAAGGAGTACCGTTAAAACTATATTAAAAACTTCATACTTTAGTATAAGTAGCTTAAACGTTTAAACAAGTTTGATTAGAAGATAAACGGAGTTCGCTTAAAGAAACTTACGAGATATAAGAAAATGTATGAAACTCTTATGGTTATGGTTCCATCATACGAAATAAATTATTATTCGTAATCAACGAAATACTTAGGCTAAAGTATCATGCCGAAAAGGAGTACCGTTAAAATTATATTAAAAATTTCATACGTTAGTATAATTAGCTTAAACTTTTAAACGAGTTTGATTAGAAGATAAACGGAGTTCGCTTAAAGAAACTTAAGAGATATCTGAAATTGTATAAAATTCTTATGGGTGTGTTACCATTATACAAAATAAATTAGTATTCGCAATAAACAAAATACCGAGGCTAAAGTATCATGCCGGAAAGGGGTACCGTTAAAATTATATTATAAACTTCATTCGTTAATATAATTTGCTTAAACTTTTCAACGAGTTTTATTATAGAAGTTAAGCGGAGTTCGTTTGAAGAAACTTACGAGATAGAAGAAATTGTATGAAACTCTTATGGGTGTGGTACCATCACACGAAATAAATTATTACTCGTAATAAACAAAATACTTAGGCTAAAGTATTATGCCGGAAAAGAGTACCGTTAAAAGTATAATATAAACTTCACACGTTATTATAATTAGCTTGAACATTTAAACAAGTTTGATTAGAAGATAAATGGAGTTCATTTGAAGAAACTTAAGAGATATAAGAAATTGTTTAAAATTCTTATGGGTGTGGTACCATCATACAAAATAAATTAGTATTCGTAATAAAAAAAATACCGAGGCTAAACTATCATGCCGGAAAAGAGTACCGTTAAAATTATATTATAAACTTCATTCGGTAGTATAATTTGCTTAAACCTTTCAACGAGTTTTATTATAGAAGATAAACGGAGTTCGTTTGAAGAAACTTACGAGATAGAAGAAATTGTATGAAACTGTTATGGTTGATGGTACATCATACGAAATAAATTATTATTCGTAATCAACAAAATACTTAAGCTAAAGTATCACGCCGGAAACGAGTACCGTTAAAAGTATAATATAAACTTCACACGTTATTATAATTAGCTTGAACATTTAAACGATTTTGATTAAAAGATAAACGGAGTTCGCTTAAAGAAACTTACGAGATGTAAGAAATTGTATGAAACTCTTATGGGTGTGGTTCAATCATACGAAATAAATTATTATTCGTAATCAACAAAATGCTTAGGCTAAAGTATCATGCCGGAAAGGAGTACCGTTAAAAGTATATTAAAAAATTCATACATTAGTATAATTAGCTTACACTTTTAAACGAGTTTGAATAGAAGATAAACGGAGTTTGCTTAAAGAAACTTACGAGATATAAGAAATTATATGAAACTCTTATGGTTGTGGTTCCATCATATGAAATAAATTATTATTCGTAATCAACGAAATACTTAGGCTAAAGTATCATGCCAGAAAGGAGTACCGTTAAAACTATATTAAAAACT
Source organism: Chamaenerion angustifolium (assembly GCA_946814005.1). Lineage (NCBI taxonomy): Eukaryota > Viridiplantae > Streptophyta > Magnoliopsida > Myrtales > Onagraceae > Chamaenerion > Chamaenerion angustifolium. Next base: position 16,221,399 of record OX328274.1, read on the forward strand.
TCATACTTTAGTATAAGTAGCTTAAACGTTTAAACAAGTTTGATTAGAAGATAAACGGAGTTCGCTTAAAGAAACTTACGAGATATAAGAAAATGTATGAAACTCTTATGGTTATGGTTCCATCATACGAAATAAATTATTATTCGTAATCAACGAAATACTTAGGCTAAAGTATCATGCCGAAAAGGAGTACCGTTAAAATTATATTAAAAATTTCATACGTTAGTATAATTAGCTTAAACTTTTAAACGAGTTTGATTAGAAGATAAACGGAGTTCGCTTAAAGAAACTTAAGAGATATCTGAAATTGTATAAAATTCTTATGGGTGTGTTACCATTATACAAAATAAATTAGTATTCGCAATAAACAAAATACCGAGGCTAAAGTATCATGCCGGAAAGGGGTACCGTTAAAATTATATTATAAACTTCATTCGTTAATATAATTTGCTTAAACTTTTCAACGAGTTTTATTATAGAAGTTAAGCGGAGTTCGTTTGAAGAAACTTACGAGATAGAAGAAATTGTATGAAACTCTTATGGGTGTGGTACTATCACACGAAATAAATTATTACTCGTAATAAACGAAATACTTAGGCTAAAGTATTATGCCGGAAAAGAGTACCGTTAAAAGTATAATATAAACTTCATACGTTAGTATAAGTAGCTTAAACGTTTAAACGAGTTTGATTAGAAGATAAACGGAGTTCGCTTAAAGAACCTTAAGAGATATAAGAAATTGTATAAAATTCTTATGGGTGTGTTACCATTATACAAAATAAATTAGTATTCGTAATAAACAAAATACCGAGGCTAAAGTATCATGCCGGAAAGGGGTACCGTTAAAATTATATTATAAACTTCATTCGTTAATATAATTTGCTTAAACTTTTCAACGAGTTTTATTATAGAAGTTAAGCGGAGTTCGTTTGAAGAAACTTACGAGATAGAAGAAATTGTATGAAACTCTTATGGGTGTGGTACCATCACACGAAATAAATTATTACTCGTAATAAACAAAATACTTAGGCTAAAGTATTATGCCGGAAAAGAGTACCGTTAAAAGTATAATATAAACTTCACACGTTATTATAATTAGCTTGAACATTTAAACAAGTTTGATTAGAAGATAAATGGAGTTCATTTGAAGAAACTTAAGAGATATAAGAAATTGTTTAAAATTCTTATGGGTGTGGTACCATCATACAAAATAAATTAGTATTCGTAATAAAAAAAATACCGAGGCTAAACTATCATGCCGGAAAAGAGTACCGTTAAAATTATATTATAAACTTCATTCGGTAGTATAATTTGCTTAAACCTTTCAACGAGTTTTATTATAGAAGATAAACGGAGTTCGTTTGAAGAAACTTACGAGATAGAAGAAATTGTATGAAACTGTTATGGTTGATGGTACATCATACGAAATAAATTATTATTCGTAATCAACAAAATACTTAAGCTAAAGTATCACGCCGGAAACGAGTACCGTTAAAAGTATAATATAAACTTCACACGTTATTATAATTAGCTTGAACATTTAAACGATTTTGATTAAAAGATAAACGGAGTTCGCTTAAAGAAACTTACGAGATGTAAGAAATTGTATGAAACTCTTATGGGTGTGGTTCAATCATACGAAATAAATTATTATTCGTAATCAACAAAATGCTTAGGCTAAAGTATCATGCCGGAAAGGAGTACCGTTAAAAGTATATTAAAAAATTCATACATTAGTATAATTAGCTTACACTTTTAAACGAGTTTGAATAGAAGATAAACGGAGTTTGCTTAAAGAAACTTACGAGATATAAGAAATTATATGAAACTCTTATGGTTGTGGTTCCATCATATGAAATAAATTATTATTCGTAATCAACGAAATACTTAGGCTAAAGTATCATGCCAGAAAGGAGTACCGTTAAAACTATATTAAAAACTTCATACTTTAGTATAAGTAGCTTAAACGTTTAAACAAGTTTGATTAGAAGATAAACGGAGTTCGCTTAAAGAAACTTACGAGATATAAGAAAATGTATGAAACTCTTATGGTTATGGTTCCATCATACGAAATAAATTATTATTCGTAATCAACGAAATACTTAGGCTAAAGTATCATGCCGAAAAGGAGTACCGTTAAAATTATATTAAAAATTTCATACGTTAGTATAATTAGCTTAAACTTTTAAACGAGTTTGATTAGAAGATAAACGGAGTTCGCTTAAAGAAACTTAAGAGATATCTGAAATTGTATAAAATTCTTATGGGTGTGTTACCATTATACAAAATAAATTAGTATTCGCAATAAACAAAATACCGAGGCTAAAGTATCATGCCGGAAAGGGGTACCGTTAAAATTATATTATAAACTTCATTCGTTAATATAATTTGCTTAAACTTTTCAACGAGTTTTATTATAGAAGTTAAGCGGAGTTCGTTTGAAGAAACTTACGAGATAGAAGAAATTGTATGAAACTCTTATGGGTGTGGTACCATCACACGAAATAAATTATTACTCGTAATAAACGAAATACTTAGGCTAAAGTGTTATGCCGGAAAAGAGTACCGTTAAAAGTATAATATAAACTTCATACGTTAGTATAAGTAGCTTAAACGTTTAAACGAGTTTGATTAGAAGATAAACGGAGTTCGCTTAAAGAAACTTAAGAGATATAAGAAATTGTATAAAATTCTTATGGGTGTGTTACCATTATACAAAATAAATTAGTATTCGTAATAAACAAAATACCGAGGCTAAAGTATCATGCCGGAAAGGGGTACCGTTAAAATTATATTATAAACTTCATTCGTTAATATAATTTGCTTAAACTTTTCAACGAGTTTTATTATAGAAGTTAAGCGGAGTTCGTTTGAAGAAACTTACGAGATAGAAGAAATTGTATGAAACTCTTATGGGTGTGGTACCATCACACGAAATAAATTATTACTCGTAATAAACAAAATACTTAGGCTAAAGTATTATGCCGGAAAAGAGTACCGTTAAAAGTATAATATAAACTTCACACGTTATTATAATTAGCTTGAACATTTAAACAAGTTTGATTAGAAGATAAATGGAGTTCATTTGAAGAAACTTAAGAGATATAAGAAATTGTTTAAAATTCTTATGGGTGTGGTACCATCATACAAAATAAATTAGTATTCGTAATAAAAAAAATACCGAGGCTAAACTATCATGCCGGAAAAGAGTACCGTTAAAATTATATTATAAACTTCATTCGGTAGTATAATTTGCTTAAACCTTTCAACGAGTTTTATTATAGAAGATAAACGGAGTTCGTTTGAAGAAACTTACGAGATAGAAGAAATTGTATGAAACTGTTATGGTTGATGGTACATCATACGAAATAAATTATTATTCGTAATCAACAAAATACTTAAGCTAAAGTATCACGCCGGAAACGAGTACCGTTAAAAGTATAATATAAACTTCACACGTTATTATAATTAGCTTGAACATTTAAACGATTTTGATTAAAAGATAAACGGAGTTCGCTTAAAGAAACTTACGAGATGTAAGAAATTGTATGAAACTCTTATGGGTGTGGTTCAATCATACGAAATAAATTATTATTCGTAATCAACAAAATGCTTAGGCTAAAGTATCATGCCGGAAAGGAGTACCGTTAAAAGTATATTAAAAAATTCATACATTAGTATAATTAGCTTACACTTTTAAACGAGTTTGAATAGAAGATAAACGGAGTTTGCTTAAAGAAACTTACGAGATATAAGAAATTATATGAAACTCTTATGGTTGTGGTTCCATCATATGAAATAAATTATTATTCGTAATCAACGAAATACTTAGGCTAAAGTATCATGCCAGAAAGGAGTACCGTTAAAACTATATTAAAAACTTCATACTTTAGTATAAGTAGCTTAAACGTTTAAACAAGTTTGATTAGAAGATAAACGGAGTTCGCTTAAAGAAACTTACGAGATATAAGAAAATGTATGAAACTCTTATGGTTATGGTTCCATCATACGAAATAAATTATTATTCGTAATCAACGAAATACTTAGGCTAAAGTATCATGCCGAAAAGGAGTACCGTTAAAATTATATTAAAAATTTCATACGTTAGTATAATTAGCTTAAACTTTTAAACGAGTTTGATTAGAAGATAAACGGAGTTCGCTTAAAGAAACTTAAGAGATATCTGAAATTGTATAAAATTCTTATGGGTGTGTTACCATTATACAAAATAAATTAGTATTCGCAATAAACAAAATACCGAGGCTAAAGTATCATGCCGGAAAGGGGTACCGTTAAAATTATATTATAAACTTCATTCGTTAATATAATTTGCTTAAACTTTTCAACGAGTTTTATTATAGAAGTTAAGCGGAGTTCGTTTGAAGAAACTTACGAGATAGAAGAAATTGTATGAAACTCTTATGGGTGTGGTACCATCACACGAAATAAATTATTACTCGTAATAAACGAAATACTTAGGCTAAAGTATTATGCCGGAAAAGAGTACCGTTAAAAGTATAATATAAACTTCATACGTTAGTATAAGTAGCTTAAACGTTTAAACGAGTTTGATTAGAAGATAAACGGAGTTCGCTTAAAGAAACTTAAGAGATATAAGAAATTGTAAAAAATTCTTATGGGTCTGTTACCATTATACAAAATAAATTAGTATTCGTAATAAACAAAATACCGAGGCTAAAGTATCATGCCGGAAAGGGGTACCGTTAAAATTATATTATAAACTTCATTCGTTAATATAATTTGCTTAAACTTTTCAACGAGTTTTATTATAGAAGTTAAGCGGAGTTCGTTTGAAGAAACTTACGAGATAGAAGAAATTGTATGAAACTCTTATGGGTGTGGTACCATCACACGAAATAAATTATTACTCGTAATAAACAAAATACTTAGGCTAAAGTATTATGCCGGAAAAGAGTACCGTTAAAAGTATAATATAAACTTCACACGTTATTATAATTAGCTTGAACATTTAAACAAGTTTGATTAGAAGATAAATGGAGTTCATTTGAAGAAACTTAAGAGATATAAGAAATTGTTTAAAATTCTTATGGGTGTGGTACCATCATACAAAATAAATTAGTATTCGTAATAAAAAAAATACCGAGGCTAAACTATCATGCCGGAAAAGAGTACCGTTAAAATTATATTATAAACTTCATTCGGTAGTATAATTTGCTTAAACCTTTCAACGAGTTTTATTATAGAAGATAAACGGAGTTCGTTTGAAGAAACTTACGAGATAGAAGAAATTGTATGAAACTGTTATGGTTGATGGTACATCATACGAAATAAATTATTATTCGTAATCAACAAAATACTTAAGCTAAAGTATCACGCCGGAAACGAGTACCGTTAAAAGTATAATATAAACTTCACACGTTATTATAATTAGCTTGAACATTTAAACGATTTTGATTAAAAGATAAACGGAGTTCGCTTAAAGAAACTTACGAGATGTAAGAAATTGTATGAAACTCTTATGGGTGTGGTTCAATCATACGAAATAAATTATTATTCGTAATCAACAAAATGCTTAGGCTAAAGTATCATGCCGGAAAGGAGTACCGTTAAAAGTATATTAAAAAATTCATACATTAGTATAATTAGCTTACACTTTTAAACGAGTTTGAATAGAAGATAAACGGAGTTTGCTTAAAGAAACTTACGAGATATAAGAAATTATATGAAACTCTTATGGTTGTGGTTCCATCATATGAAATAAATTATTATTCGTAATCAACGAAATACTTAGGCTAAAGTATCATGCCAGAAAGGAGTACCGTTAAAATTATATTAAAAACTTCATACGTTAGTATAATTAGCTTAAACTTTTAAACGAGTTTGATTAGAAGATAAACGGAGTTCGCTTAAAGAAACTTAAGAGATTTCTGAAATTGTATAAAATTCTTATGGGTGTGTTACCATTATACAAAATAAATTAGTATTCGCAATAAACAAAATACCGAGGCTAAAGTATCATGCCGGAAAGGGGTACCGTTAAAATTATATTATAAACTTCATTCGTTAATATAATTTGCTTAAACTTTTCAACGAGTTTTATTATAGAAGTTAAGCGGAGTTCGTTTGAAGAAACTTACGAGATAGAAGAAATTGTATGAAACTCTTATGGGTGTGGTACCATCACACGAAATAAATTATTACTCGTAATAAACGAAATACTTAGGCTAAAGTATTATGCCGGAAAAGAGTACCGTTAAAAGTATAATATAAACTTCACACGTTATTATAATTAGCTTGAACATTTAAACGATTTTGATTAGAAGATAAACGGAGTTCGCTTAAAGAAACTTACGAGAAGTAAGAAATTGTATTAAACACTTATGGGTGTGGTTCAATCATACGAAATAAATTATTATTCGTAATCAACAAAATGCTTAGGCTAAAGTATCATGCCGGAAAGGAGTACCGTTAAAATTATATTAAAAACTTCATACGTTAGTATAATTTCCTTAAACTTTTCAACGAGTTTTATTATAGAAGTTAAGCGGAGTTCGTTTGAAGAAACTTACGAGATAGAAGAAATTGTATAAAACTCTTATAGGTGTGGTACCATCACACGAAATAAATTATTACTCGTAATAAACGAAATACTTAGGCTAAAGTATTATGCCGGAAAAGAGTACCGTTAAAAGTATAATATAAACTTCACACGTTATTATAATTAGCTTGAACATTTAAACGATTTTGATTAGAAAATAAACGGAGTTCGCTTAAAGAAACTTACGAGATGTAAGAAATTGTATGAAACTCTTATGGGTGTGGTTCAATCATACGAAAGAAATTATTATTCGTAATCAACAAAATACTTAGGCTAAAGTATCATGCCGGAAAGGAGTACCGTTAAAAGTATATTAAAAACTTCATACATTAGTATAATTAGCTTAAACTTTTAAACGAGTTTGAATAGAAGATAAACGGAGTTCGCTTAAAGAAACTTACGAGATATAAGAAATTGTATGAAACTCTTATGGTTGTGGTTCCATCATATTAAATAAATTATTATTCGTAATCAACGAAATACTTAGGCTAAAGTATCATGCCGGAAAGGAGTACCGTTAAAACTATATTAAAAATTTCATACGTTAGTATAAGTAGCTTTAACGTTTATACGAGTTTGATTAGAAGATAAACGGAGTTCGCTTAAAGAAACTTACGAGATATAAGAAATTGTATGAAACTCTTATGGTTATGGTTCCATCATACGAAATAAATTATCATTCGTAATAAACGAAATACTTAGGCTAAAGTATCATGCCGGAAAGGAGTACCGTTAAAAGTATATTATAAACTTCATACGTTAGTATAATTAGCTTAAACTTTTAAACAAGTTTGATTAGAAGATAAACGGAGTTTGCTTAAAGAAACTTAAGAGATATAAGAAATTGTATAAAATTCTTATGGGTGTGTTACCATTATACAATACTAATTAGTATTCGTAATAAACAAAATACCGAGGCTAAAGTATCATGCCGGAAAGGGGTACCGTTAAAATTATATTATAAACTTCATTCGTTAATATAATTTGCTTAAACTTTTCAACGAGTTTTATTATAGAAGTTAAGCGGAGTTCGTTTGAAGAAACTTACGAGATAGAAGAAATTGTATGAAACTCTTATGGGTGTGGTACCATCACACGAAATAAATTATTACTCGTAATAAACGAAATACTTAGGCTAAAGTATTATGCCGGAAAAGAGTACCGTTAAAAGTATAATATAAACTTCACACGTTATTATAATTAGCTTGAACATTTAAACGATTTTGATTAGAAGATAAACGGAGTTCGCTTAAAGAAACTTACGAGAAGTAAGAAATTGTATTAAACTCTTATGGGTGTGGTTCAATCATACGAAATAAATTATTATTCGTAATCAACAAAATGCTTAGGCTAAAGTATCATGCCGGAAAGGAGTACCGTTAAAAGTATATTAAACAATTCATACATTAGTATAATTAGCTTACACTTTTAAACGAGTTTGAATAGAAGATAAGCGGAGTTTGCTTAAAGAAACTTACGAGATCTAAGAAATTATATGAAACTCTTATGGTTGTGGTTCCATCATATGAAATAAATTATTATTCGTAATCAACGAAATACTTAGGCTAAAGTATCATGCCAGAAAGGAGTACCGTTAAAACTATATTAAAAACTTCATACGTTAGTATAAGTAGCTTAAACGTTTAAACAAGTTTGATTAGAAGATAAACGGAGTTCGCTTAAAGAAACTTACGAGATATAAGAAAATGTATGAAACTCTTATGGTTATGGTTCCATCATACGAAATAAATTATTATTCGTAATCAACGAAATACTTAGGATAAAGTATCATGCCGAAAAGGAGTACCGTTAAAATTATATTAAAAACTTCATACGTTAGTATAATTAGCTTAAACTTTTAAACGAGTTTGATTAGAAGATAAACGGAGTTCACTTAAAGAAACTTAAGAGATATCTGAAATTGTATAAAATTCTTATGGGTGTGTTACCATTATACAAAATAAATTAGTATTCGCAATAAACAAAATACCGAGGCTAAAGTATCATGCCGGAAAGGGGTACCGTTAAAATTATATTATAAACTTCATTCGTTAATATAATTTGCTTAAACTTTTCAACGAGTTTTATTATAGAAGTTAAGCGAAGTTCGTTTGAAGAAACTTACGAGATAGAAGAAATTGTATGAAACTCTTATGGGTGTGGTACCATCACACGAAATAAATTATTACTCGTAATAAACGAAATACTTAGGCTAAAGTATTATGCCGGAAAAGAGTACCGTTAAAAGTATAATATAAACTTCACACGTTATTATAATTAGCTTGAACATTTAAACGATTTTGATTAGAAGATAAACGGAGTTCGCTTAAAGAAACTTACGAGAAGTAAGAAATTGTATTAAACTCTTATGGGTGTGGTTCAATCATACGAAATAAATTATTATTCGTAATCAACAAAATGCTTAGGCTAAAGTATCATGCCGGAAAGGAGTACCGTTAAAATTATATTAAAAACTTCATACGTTAGTATAATTTCCTTAAACTTTTCAACGAGTTTTATTATAGAAGTTAAGCGGAGTTCGTTTGAAGAAACTTACGAGATAGAAGAAATTGTATGAAACTCTTATGGGTGTGGTACCATCACACGAAATAAATTATTACTCGTAATAAACGAAATACTTAGGCTAAAGTATTATGCCGGAAAAGAGTACCGTTAAAAGTATAATATAAACTTCACACGTTATTATAATTAGCTTGAACATTTAAACGATTTTGATTAGAAGATAAACGGAGTTCGCTTAAAGAAACTTACGAGATGTAAGAAATTGTATGAAACTCTTATGGGTGTGGTTCAATCATACGAAAGAAATTATTATTCGTAATCAACAAAATACTTAGGCTAAAGTATCATGCCGGAAAGGAGTACCGTTAAAAGTATATTAAAAACTTCATACATTAGTATAATTAGCTTAAACTTTTAAACGAGTTTGAATAGAAGATAAACGGAGTTCGCTTAAAGAAACTTACGAGATATAAGAAATTGTATGAAACTCTTATGGTTGTGGTTCCATCATATTAAATAAATTATTATTCGTAATCAACGAAATACTTAGGCTAAAGTATCATGCCGGAAAGGAGTACCGTTAAAACTATATTAAAAACTTCATACGTTAGTATAAGTAGCTTAAACGTTTATACGAGTTTGATTAGAAGATAAACGGAGTTCGCTTAAAGAAACTTACGAGATATAAGAAATTGTATGAAACTCTTATGGTTATGGTTCCATCATACGAAATAAATTATCATTCGTAATAAACGAAATACTTAGGCTAAAGTATCATGCCGGAAAGGAGTACCGTTAAAAGTATATTATAAACTTCATACGTTAGTATAATTAGCTTAAACTTTTAAACAAGTTTGATTAGAAGATAAACGGAGTTTGCTTAAAGAAACTTAAGAGATATAAGAAATTGTATAAAATTCTTATGGGTGTGTTACCATTATACAATACTAATTAGTATTCGTAATATACAAAATACCGAGGCTAAAGTATCATGCCGGAAAGGGGTACCGTTAAAATTATATTATAAACTTCATTCGTTAATATAATTTGCTTAAACTTTTCAACGAGTTTTATTATAGAAGTTAAGCGGAGTTCGTTTGAAGAAACTTACGAGATAGAAGAAATTGTATGAAACTCTTATGGGTGTGGTACCATCACACGAAATAAATTATTACTCGTAATAAACGAAATACTTAGGCTAAAGTATTATGCCGGAAAAGAGTACCGTTAAAAGTATAATATAAACTTCACACGTTATTATAATTAGCTTGAACATTTAAACGATTTTGATTAGAAGATAAACGGAGTTCGCTTAAAGAAACTTACGAGATGTAAGAAATTGTATGAAACTCTTATGGGTGTGGTTCAATCATACGAAAGAAATTATTATTCGTAATCAACAAAATACTTAGGCTAAAGTATCATGCCGGAAATGAGTACCGTTAAAAGTATATTAAAAACTTCATACATTAGTATAATTAGCTTAAACTTTTAAACGAGTTTGAATAGAAGATAAACGGAGTTCGCTTAAAGAAACTTACGAGATATAAGAAATTGTATGAAACTCTTATGGTTGTGGTTCCATCATATGAAATAAATTATTATTCGTAATCAACGAAATACTTAGGCTAAAGAATCATGCCGGAAAGGAGTACCGTTAAAACTATATTAAAACTTCATACGTTAGTATAAGTAGCTTAAACTTTTAAACGAGTTTGATTGGAAGATAAACGGAGTTCGCTTAAAGAAAGTTAAGAGATATAAGAAATTGTATAAAGTTCTTATGGGTGTGTTACCATTATACAAAATAAATTAGTATTCGTAATAAACAAAATACCGAGGCTAAAGTATCATGCCGGAAAGTGGTACCGTTAAAATTATATTATAAACTTCATTCGTTAATATAATTTGCTTAAACTTTTCATCGAGTTTTATTATAGAAGTTAAGCGGAGTTCTTTTGAAGAAACTTACGAGATAGAAGAAATTGTATGAAACTCTTATGGGTGTGGTACCATCACACGAAATAAATTATTACTCGTAATAAACAAAATACTTAGGCTAAAGTATTATGCCGGAAAAGAGTACCGTTAAAAGTATAATATAAACTTCACACGTTATTATAATTAGCTTGAACATTTAAACAAGTTTGATTAGAAGATAAATGAAGTTCATTTGAAGAAACTTAAGAGATATAAGAAATTGTTTAAAATTCTTATTGGTGTGGTACCATCATACAAAATAAATTAGTATTCGTAAAAAAAAAAATACCGAGGCTAAACTATCATGCCGGAAAGGAGTACCGTTAAAATTATATTATAAACTTCATTCGGTAGTATAATTTGCTTAAACCTTTCAACGAGTTTTATTATAGAAGATAAACGGAGTTCGTTTGAAGAAACTTACGAGATAGAAGAAATTGTATGAAACTCTTATGGTTGTGGTTCCATCATATGAAATAAATTATTATTCGTAATCAACGAAATACTTAGGCTAAAGTATCATGACGGAAAGGAGTACCGTTAAAACTATATTAAAAACTTCATACGTTAGTATAAGTAGCTTAAACGTTTAAACGAGTTTGATTAGAAGATAAACGGAGTTCGCTTAAAGAAACTTACGAGATATAAGAAATTGTATGAAACTCTTATGGTTATGGTTCCATCATACGAAATAAATTATCATTCGTAATAAACGAAATACTTAGGCTAAAGTATCATGCCGGAAAGGAGTACCGTTAAAAGTATATTATAAACTTCATACGTTAGTATAATTAGCTTAAACTTTTAAACAAGTTTGATTAGAAGATAAACGGAGTTTGCTTAAAGAAACTTAAGAGATATAAGAAATTGTATAAAATTCTTATGGGTGTGTTACCATTATACAATATAAATTAGTATTCGTAATAAACAAAATACCGAGGCTAAAGTATTATGCCGGAAAGGGGTACCGTTAAAATTATATTATAAACTTCATTCGTTAATATAATTTGCTTAAACTTTTCAACGAGTTTTATTATAGAAGTTAAGCGGAGTTCTTTTGAAGAAACTTACGAGATAGAAGAAATAGTATGAAACTCTTATGGGTGTGGTACCATCACACGAAATAAATTATTACTCGTAATAAACAAAATACTTAGGCTAAAGTATTATGCCGGAAAAGAGTACCGTTAAAAGTATAATATAAACTTCACACGTTATTATAATTAGCTTGAACATTTAAACAAGTTTGATTAGAAGATAAATGGAGTTCATTTGAAGAAACTTAAGAGATATAAGAAATTGTTTAAAATTCTTATTGGTGTGGTACCATCATACAAAATAAATTAGTATTCGTAAAAAAAAAAATACCGAGGCTAAACTATCATGCCGGAAAGGAGTACCGTTAAAATTATATTATAAACTTCATTCGGTAGTATAATTTGCTTAAACCTTTCAACGAGTTTTATTATAGAAGATAAACGGAGTTCGTTTGAAGAAACTTACGAGATAGAAGAAATTGTATGAAACTCTTATGGTTGTGGTTCCATCATATGAAATAAATTATTATTCGTAATCAACGAAATACTTAGGCTAAAGTATCATGACGGAAAGGAGTACCGTTAAAACTATATTAAAAACTTCATACGTTAGTATAAGTAGCTTAAACGTTTAAACGAGTTTGATTAGAAGATAAACGGAGTTCGCTTAAAGAAACTTACGAGATATAACAAATTGTATGAAACTCTTATGGTTATGGTTCCATCATACGAAATAAATTATCATTCGTAATAAACGAAATACTTAGGCTAAAGTATCATGCCGGAAAGGAGTACCGTTAAAAGTATATTATAAACTTCATACGTTAGTATAATTAGCTTAAACTTTTAAACAAGTTTGATTAGAAGATAAACGGAGTTTGCTTAAAGAAACTTAAGAGATATAAGAAATTGTATAAAATTCTTATGGGTGTGTTACCATTATACAATATAAATTAGTATTCGTAATAAACAAAATACCGAGGCTAAAGTATCATGCCGGAAAGGGGTACCGTTAAAATTATATTATAAACTTCATTCGTTAATATAATTTGCTTAAACTTTTCAACGAGTTTTATTATAGAAGTTAAGCGGAGTTCGTTTGAAGAAACTTACGAGATAGAAGAAATTGTATGAAACTCTTATGGGTGTGGTACCATCACACGAAATAAATTATTACTCGTAATAAACGAAATACTTAGGCTAAAGTATTATGCCGGAAAAGAGTACCGTTAAAAGTATAATATAAACTTCACACGTTATTATAATTAGCTTGAACATTTAAACGATTTTGATTAGAAGATAAACGGAGTTCGCTTAAAGAAACTTACGAGATGTAAGAAATTGTATGAAACTCTTATGGGTGTGGTTCAATCATACGAAAGAAATTATTATTCGTAATCAACAAAATACTTAGGCTAAAGTATCATGCCGGAAAGGAGTACCGTTAAAAGTATATTAAAATCTTCATACATTAGTATAATTAGCTTAAACTTTTAAACGAGTTTGAATAGAAGATAAACGGAGTTCGCTTAAAGAAACTTACGAGATATAAGAAATTGTATGAAACTCTTATGGTTGTGGTTCCATCATATGAAATAAATTATTATTCGTAATCAACGAAATACTTAGGCTAAAGTATCATGCCGGAAAGGAGTACCGTTAAAACTATATTAAAACTTCATACGTTAGTATAAGTAGCTTAAACTTTTAAACGAGTTTGATTGGAAGATAAACGGAGTTCGCTTAAAGAAAGTTAAGAGATATAAGAAATTGTATAAAATCCTTATGGGTGTGTTACCATTATACAAAATAAATTAGTATTCGTAATAAACAAAATACCGAGGCTAAAGTATCATGCCGGAAAGGGGTACCGTTAAAATTTTATTATAAACTTCATTCGTTAATATAATTTTCTTAAACTTTTCAACGAGTTTTATTATAGAAGTTAAGCGGAGTTCGTTTGAAGAAACTTACGAGATAGAAGAAATTGTATGAAACTCTTATGGGTGTGGTACCATCACACGAAATAAATTATTACTCGTAATAAACGAAATACTTAGGCTAAAGTATTATGCCGGAAAAGAGTACCGTTAAAAGTATAATATAAACTTCACACGTTATTATAATTAGCTTGAACATTTAAACGATTTTGATTAGAAGATAAACGGAGTTCGCTTAAAGAAACTTACGAGATGTAAGAAATTGTATGAAACTCTTATGGGTGTGGTTCAATCATACGAAAGAAATTATTATTCGTAATCAACAAAATACTTAGGCTAAAGTATCATGCCGGAAAGGAGTACCGTTAAAAGTATATTAAAAACTTCATACATTAGTATAATTAGCTTAAACTTTTAAACGAGTTTGAATAGAAGATAAACGGAGTTCGCTTAAAGAAACTTAAGAGATATAAGAAATTGTATGAAACTCTTATGGTTGTGGTTCCATCATATGAAATAAATTATTATTCGTAATCAACGAAATACTTAGGCTAAAGTATCATGCCGGAAAGGAGTACCGTTAAAACTATATTAAAAACTTCATACGTTAGTATAAGTAGCTTAAACGTTTAAACGAGTTTGATTAGAAGATAAACGGAGTTCGCTTAAAGAAACTTACGAGATATAAGAAATTGTATGAAACACTTATGGTTATGGTTCCATCATACGAAATAAATTATCATTCGTAATAAACGAAATACTTAGGCTAAAGTATCATGCCGGAAAGGAGTACCGTTAAAAGTATATTATAAACTTCATACGTTAGTATAATTAGCTTAAACTTTTAAACAAGTTTATTAGAAGATAAACGGAGTTCGCTTAAAGAAACTTAAGAGATATAAGAAATTGTATAAAATTCTTATGGGTGTGTTACCATTATACAAAATAAATTAGTATTCGTAATAAACAAAATACCGAGGCTAAAGTATCATGCCGTAAAGGGGTACCGTTAAAATTTTATTATAAACTTCATTCGTTAATATAATTTTCTTAAACTTTTCAACGAGTTTTATTATAGAAGTTAAGCGGAGTTCGTTTTAAGAAACTTACGAGATAGAAGAAATTGTATGAAACTCTTATGGGTGTGGTACCATCACACGAAATAAATTATTACTCGTAATAAACGAAATACTTAGGCTAAAGTATTATGCCGGAAAAGAGTACCGTTAAAAGTATAATATAAACTTCACACGTTATTATAATTAGCTTGAACATTTAAACGATTTTGATTAGAAGATAAACGGAGTTCGCTTAAAGAAACTTACGAGATGTAAGAAATTGTATGAAACTCTTATGGGTGTGGTTCAATCATACGAAAGAAATTATTATTCGTAATCAACAAAATACTTAGGCTAAAGTATCATGCCGGAAAGGAGTACCGTTAAAAGTATATTAAAAACTTCATACATTAGTATAATTAGCTTAAACTTTTAAACGAGTTTGAATAGAAGATAAACGGAGTTCGCTTAAAGAAACTTAAGAGATATAAGAAATTGTATGAAACTCTTATGGTTGTGGTTCCATCATATGAAATAAATTATTATTCGTAATCAACGAAATACTTAGGCTAAAGTATCATGCCGGAAAGGAGTACCGTTAAAACTATATTAAAAACTTCATACGTTAGTATAAGTAGCTTAAACGTTTAAACGAGTTTGATTAGAAGATAAACGGAGTTCGCTTAAAGAAACTTACGAGATATAAGAAATTGTATGAAACACTTATGGTTATGGTTCCATCATACGAAATAAATTATCATTCGTAATAAACGAAATACTTAGGCTAAAGTATCATGCCGGAAAGGAGTACCGTTAAAAGTATATTATAAACTTCATACGTTAGTATAATTAGCTTAAACTTTTAAACAAGTTTATTAGAAGATAAACGGAGTTCGCTTAAAGAAACTTAAGAGATATAAGAAATTGTATAAAATTCTTATGGGTGTGTTACCATTATACAAAATAAATTAGTATTCGTAATAAACAAAATACCGAGGCTAAAGTATCATGCCGTAAAGGGGTACCGTTAAAATTTTATTATAAACTTCATTCGTTAATATAATTTTCTTAAACTTTTCAACGAGTTTTATTATAGAAGTTAAGCGGAGTTCGTTTTAAGAAACTTACGAGATAGAAGAAATTGTATGAAACTCTTATGGGTGTGGTACCATCACACGAAATAAATTATTACTCGTAATAAACGAAATACTTAGGCTAAAGTATTATGCCGGAAAAGAGTACCGTTAAAAGTATAATATAAACTTCACACGTTATTATAATTAGCTTGAACATTTAAACGATTTTGATTAGAAGATAAACGGAGTTCGCTTAAAGAAACTTACGAGATGTAAGAAATTGTATGAAACTCTTATGGGTGTGGTTCAATCATACGAAAGAAATTATTATTCGTAATCAACAAAATACTTAGGCTAAAGTATCATGCCGGAAAGGAGTACCGTTAAAAGTATATTAAAATCTTCATACATTAGTATAATTAGCTTAAACTTTTAAACGAGTTTGAATAGAAGATAAACGGAGTTCGCTTAAAGAAACTTACGAGATATAAGAAATTGTATGAAACTCTTATGGTTGTGGTTCCATCATATGAAATAAATTATTATTCGTAATCAACGAAATACTTAGGCTAAAGTATCATGCCGGAAAGGAGTACCGTTAAAACTATATTAAAACTTCATACGTTAGTATAAGTAGCTTAAACTTTTAAACGAGTTTGATTGGAAGATAAACGGAGTTCGCTTAAAGAAAGTTAAGAGATATAAGAAATTGTATAAAATCCTTATGGGTGTGTTACCATTATACAAAATAAATTAGTATTCGTAATAAACAAAATACCGAGGCTAAAGTATCATGCCGGAAAGGGGTACCGTTAAAATTTTATTATAAACTTCATTCGTTAATATAATTTTCTTAAACTTTTCAACGAGTTTTATTATAGAAGTTAAGCGGAGTTCGTTTGAAGAAACTTACGAGATAGAAGAAATTGTATGAAACTCTTATGGGTGTGGTACCATCACACGAAATAAATTATTACTCGTAATAAACGAAATACTTAGGCTAAAGTATTATGCCGGAAAAGAGTACCGTTAAAAGTATAATATAAACTTCACACGTTATTATAATTAGCTTGAACATTTAAACGATTTTGATTAGAAGATAAACGGAGTTCGCTTAAAGAAACTTACGAGATGTAAGAAATTGTATGAAACTCTTATGGGTGTGGTTCAATCATACGAAAGAAATTATTATTCGTAATCAACAAAATACTTAGGCTAAAGTATCATGCCGGAAAGGAGTACCGTTAAAAGTATATTAAAAACTTCATACATTAGTATAATTAGCTTAAACTTTTAAACGAGTTTGAATAGAAGATAAACGGAGTTCGCTTAAAGAAACTTAAGAGATATAAGAAATTGTATGAAACTCTTATGGTTGTGGTTCCATCATATGAAATAAATTATTATTCGTAATCAACGAAATACTTAGGCTAAAGTATCATGCCGGAAAGGAGTACCGTTAAAACTATATTAAAAACTTCATACGTTAGTATAAGTAGCTTAAACGTTTAAACGAGTTTGATTAGAAGATAAACGGAGTTCGCTTAAAGAAACTTACGAGATATAAGAAATTGTATGAAACACTTATGGTTATGGTTCCATCATACGAAATAAATTATCATTCGTAATAAACGAAATACTTAGGCTAAAGTATCATGCCGGAAAGGAGTACCGTTAAAAGTATATTATAAACTTCATACGTTAGTATAATTAGCTTAAACTTTTAAACAAGTTTATTAGAAGATAAACGGAGTTCGCTTAAAGAAACTTAAGAGATATAAGAAATTGTATAAAATTCTTATGGGTGTGTTACCATTATACAAAATAAATTAGTATTCGTAATAAACAAAATACCGAGGCTAAAGTATCATGCCGTAAAGGGGTACCGTTAAAATTTTATTATAAACTTCATTCGTTAATATAATTTTCTTAAACTTTTCAACGAGTTTTATTATAGAAGTTAAGCGGAGTTCGTTTTAAGAAACTTACGAGATAGAAGAAATTGTATGAAACTCTTATGGGTGTGGTACCATCACACGAAATAAATTATTACTCGTAATAAACGAAATACTTAGGCTAAAGTATTATGCCGGAAAAGAGTACCGTTAAAAGTATAATATAAACTTCACACGTTATTATAATTAGCTTGAACATTTAAACGATTTTGATTAGAAGATAAACGGAGTTCGCTTAAAGAAACTTACGAGATGTAAGAAATTGTATGAAACTCTTATGGGTGTGGTTCAATCATACGAAAGAAATTATTATTCGTAATCAACAAAATACTTAGGCTAAAGTATCATGCCGGAAAGGAGTACCGTTAAAAGTATATTAAAAACTTCATACATTAGTATAATTAGCTTAAACTTTTAAACGAGTTTGAATAGAAGATAAACGGAGTTCGCTTAAAGAAACTTAAGAGATATAAGAAATTGTATGAAACTCTTATGGTTATGGTACCATCACACGAAATAAATTATTACTCGTAATAAACGAAATACTTATGCTAAAGTAATATGCCAGAAAAGAGTACCGTTAAAAGTATAATATAAACTTCACACGTTATTATAATTAGCTTAAACATTTAATCGATTTTGATTAGAAGATAAACGGAGTTCGCTTAAAGAAACTTACGAGATGTAAGAAATTGTATGAAACTCTTATGGGTGTGGTTCAATCATACGAAATAAATTATTATTCGTAATCAACAAAATGCTTAGGCTAAAGTATCATGCCGGAAAGGAGTACCGTTAAAATTATATTAAAACCTTCATACGTTAGTATAATTTGCTTAAACTTTTCAACGAGTTTTATTATAGAAGTTAAGCGGAGTTCGTTTGAAGAAACTTACGAGATAGACGAAATTGTATGAAACTTTTATGGGTGTGGTACCATCATACAAAATAAATTAGTATTCGAAATAAAAAAAATACCGAGGCTAAACTATCATGTCGGAAAGGAGTACCGTTAAAATTATATTATAAACTTCATTCGGTAGTATAATTTGCTTAAACCTTTCAACGAGTTTTATTATAGAAGATAAACGGAGTTCGTTTGAAGAAACTTACGAGATAGAACAAATTGTATGAAACTGTTATGGTTGATGTTACATCATACGAAATAAATTATTATTCGTAATCAACAAAATACTTAGGCTAAAGTATTATGCCGGAAAAGAGTACCGTTAAAAGTATAATATAAACTTCACACGTTATTATAATTAGCTTGAACATTTAAACGATTTTGATTAGAAGATAAACGGAGTTCGCTTAAAGAAACTTACGAGATGTAAGAAATTGTATGAAACTCTTATGGGTGTGGTTCAATCATACGAAAGAAATTATTATTCGTAATCAACAAAATACTTAGGCTAAAGTATCATGCCGGAAAGGAGTACCGTTAAAAGTATATTAAAAACTTCATACATTAGTATAATTAGCTTAAACTTTTAAACGAGTTTGAATAGAAGATAAACGGAGTTCGCTTAAAGAAACTTAAGAGATATAAGAAATTGTATGAAACTCTTATGGTTGTGGTTCCATCATATGAAATAAATTATTATTCGTAATCAACGAAATACTTAGGCTAAAGTATCATGCCGGAAAGGAGTACCGTTAAAACTATATTAAAAACTTCATACGTTAGTATAAGTAGCTTAAACGTTTAAACGAGTTTGATTAGAAGATAAACGGAGTTCGCTTAAAGAAACTTACGAGATATAAGAAATTGTATGAAACACTTATGGTTATGGTTCCATCATACGAAATAAATTATCATTCGTAATAAACGAAATACTTAGGCTAAAGTATCATGCCGGAAAGGAGTACCGTTAAAAGTATATTATAAACTTCATACGTTAGTATAATTAGCTTAAACTTTTAAACAAGTTTATTAGAAGATAAACGGAGTTCGCTTAAAGAAACTTAAGAGATATAAGAAATTGTATAAAATTCTTATGGGTGTGTTACCATTATACAAAATAAATTAGTATTCGTAATAAACAAAATACCGAGGCTAAAGTATCATGCCGTAAAGGGGTACCGTTAAAATTTTATTATAAACTTCATTCGTTAATATAATTTTCTTAAACTTTTCAACGAGTTTTATTATAGAAGTTAAGCGGAGTTCGTTTTAAGAAACTTACGAGATAGAAGAAATTGTATGAAACTCTTATGGGTGTGGTACCATCACACGAAATAAATTATTACTCGTAATAAACGAAATACTTAGGCTAAAGTATTATGCCGGAAAAGAGTACCGTTAAAAGTATAATATAAACTTCACACGTTATTATAATTAGCTTGAACATTTAAACGATTTTGATTAGAAGATAAACGGAGTTCGCTTAAAGAAACTTACGAGATGTAAGAAATTGTATGAAACTCTTATGGGTGTGGTTCAATCATACGAAAGAAATTATTATTCGTAATCAACAAAATACTTAGGCTAAAGTATCATGCCGGAAAGGAGTACCGTTAAAAGTATATTAAAATCTTCATACATTAGTATAATTAGCTTAAACTTTTAAACGAGTTTGAATAGAAGATAAACGGAGTTCGCTTAAAGAAACTTACGAGATATAAGAAATTGTATGAAACTCTTATGGTTGTGGTTCCATCATATGAAATAAATTATTATTCGTAATCAACGAAATACTTAGGCTAAAGTATCATGCCGGAAAGGAGTACCGTTAAAACTATATTAAAACTTCATACGTTAGTATAAGTAGCTTAAACTTTTAAACGAGTTTGATTGGAAGATAAACGGAGTTCGCTTAAAGAAAGTTAAGAGATATAAGAAATTGTATAAAATCCTTATGGGTGTGTTACCATTATACAAAATAAATTAGTATTCGTAATAAACAAAATACCGAGGCTAAAGTATCATGCCGGAAAGGGGTACCGTTAAAATTTTATTATAAACTTCATTCGTTAATATAATTTTCTTAAACTTTTCAACGAGTTTTATTATAGAAGTTAAGCGGAGTTCGTTTGAAGAAACTTACGAGATAGAAGAAATTGTATGAAACTCTTATGGGTGTGGTACCATCACACGAAATAAATTATTACTCGTAATAAACGAAATACTTAGGCTAAAGTATTATGCCGGAAAAGAGTACCGTTAAAAGTATAATATAAACTTCACACGTTATTATAATTAGCTTGAACATTTAAACGATTTTGATTAGAAGATAAACGGAGTTCGCTTAAAGAAACTTACGAGATGTAAGAAATTGTATGAAACTCTTATGGGTGTGGTTCAATCATACGAAAGAAATTATTATTCGTAATCAACAAAATACTTAGGCTAAAGTATCATGCCGGAAAGGAGTACCGTTAAAAGTATATTAAAAACTTCATACATTAGTATAATTAGCTTAAACTTTTAAACGAGTTTGAATAGAAGATAAACGGAGTTCGCTTAAAGAAACTTAAGAGATATAAGAAATTGTATGAAACTCTTATGGTTGTGGTTCCATCATATGAAATAAATTATTATTCGTAATCAACGAAATACTTAGGCTAAAGTATCATGCCGGAAAGGAGTACCGTTAAAACTATATTAAAAACTTCATACGTTAGTATAAGTAGCTTAAACGTTTAAACGAGTTTGATTAGAAGATAAACGGAGTTCGCTTAAAGAAACTTACGAGATATAAGAAATTGTATGAAACACTTATGGTTATGGTTCCATCATACGAAATAAATTATCATTCGTAATAAACGAAATACTTAGGCTAAAGTATCATGCCGGAAAGGAGTACCGTTAAAAGTATATTATAAACTTCATACGTTAGTATAATTAGCTTAAACTTTTAAACAAGTTTATTAGAAGATAAACGGAGTTCGCTTAAAGAAACTTAAGAGATATAAGAAATTGTATAAAATTCTTATGGGTGTGTTACCATTATACAAAATAAATTAGTATTCGTAATAAACAAAATACCGAGGCTAAAGTATCATGCCGTAAAGGGGTACCGTTAAAATTTTATTATAAACTTCATTCGTTAATATAATTTTCTTAAACTTTTCAACGAGTTTTATTATAGAAGTTAAGCGGAGTTCGTTTTAAGAAACTTACGAGATAGAAGAAATTGTATGAAACTCTTATGGGTGTGGTACCATCACACGAAATAAATTATTACTCGTAATAAACGAAATACTTAGGCTAAAGTATTATGCCGGAAAAGAGTACCGTTAAAAGTATAATATAAACTTCACACGTTATTATAATTAGCTTGAACATTTAAACGATTTTGATTAGAAGATAAACGGAGTTCGCTTAAAGAAACTTACGAGATGTAAGAAATTGTATGAAACTCTTATGGGTGTGGTTCAATCATACGAAAGAAATTATTATTCGTAATCAACAAAATACTTAGGCTAAAGTATCATGCCGGAAAGGAGTACCGTTAAAAGTATATTAAAAACTTCATACATTAGTATAATTAGCTTAAACTTTTAAACGAGTTTGAATAGAAGATAAACGGAGTTCGCTTAAAGAAACTTAAGAGATATAAGAAATTGTATGAAACTCTTATGGTTATGGTACCATCACACGAAATAAATTATTACTCGTAATAAACGAAATACTTATGCTAAAGTAATATGCCAGAAAAGAGTACCGTTAAAAGTATAATATAAACTTCACACGTTATTATAATTAGCTTAAACATTTAATCGATTTTGATTAGAAGATAAACGGAGTTCGCTTAAAGAAACTTACGAGATGTAAGAAATTGTATGAAACTCTTATGGGTGTGGTTCAATCATACGAAATAAATTATTATTCGTAATCAACAAAATGCTTAGGCTAAAGTATCATGCCGGAAAGGAGTACCGTTAAAATTATATTAAAACCTTCATACGTTAGTATAATTTGCTTAAACTTTTCAACGAGTTTTATTATAGAAGTTAAGCGGAGTTCGTTTGAAGAAACTTACGAGATAGACGAAATTGTATGAAACTTTTATGGGTGTGGTACCATCATACAAAATAAATTAGTATTCGAAATAAAAAAAATACCGAGGCTAAACTATCATGTCGGAAAGGAGTACCGTTAAAATTATATTATAAACTTCATTCGGTAGTATAATTTGCTTAAACCTTTCAACGAGTTTTATTATAGAAGATAAACGGAGTTCGTTTGAAGAAACTTACGAGATAGAACAAATTGTATGAAACTGTTATGGTTGATGTTACATCATACGAAATAAATTATTATTCGTAATCAACAAAATACTTAGGCTAAAGTATCATGCCGGAAAGGAGTACCGTTAAAAGTATATTAAAAACTTCATACATTAGTATAATTAGCTTAAACTTTTAAACGAGTTTGAATATAAGATAAACGGAGTTCGCTTAAAGAAACTTACGAGATATAAGAAATTGTATGAAACTCCTATGGTTGTGGTTCCATCATATGAAATAAATTATTAGTCGTAATCAACGAAATACTTAGGCTAAAGTATCATGCCGGAAAGGAGTACCGTTAAAACTATATTAAAAACTTCATACGTTAGTATAAGTAGCTTAAACGTTTAAACGAGTTTGATTAGAAGATAAACGGAGTTCGCTTAAAGAAACTTACGAGATATAAGAAATTGTATGAAACTCTTATAGTTATGGTTCCATCATACGAAATAAATTATCATTCGACATAAACGAAATACTTAGGCTAAATTATCATGCCGGAAAGGAGTACCGTTAAAAGTATATTATAAACTTCATACGTTAGTATAATTAGCTTAAACTTTTAAACAAGTTTGATTAGAAGATAAATGGAGTTCATTTGAAGAAACCTAAGAGATATAAGAAATTGTTTAAAATTCTTATGGGTGTGGTACCATCATACAAAATAAATTAGTATTCGAAATAAAAAAAATACCGAGGCTAAACTATCATGCCGGAAAGGAGTACCGTTAAAATTATATTATAAACTTCATTCGGTAGTATAATTTGCTTAAACCTTTCAACGAGTTTTATTATAGAAGATAAACGGAGTTCGTTTGAAGAAACTTACGAGATAGAACAAATTGTATGAAACTTTTATGGTTGATGTTACATCATACGAAATAAATTATTATTCGTAATCAACAAAATACTTAGGCTAAAGTATCACGCCGGAAACGAATACCGTTAAAACTATATTAAAAACTTCATACATTAGTATAATTAGCTTAAACTTTTAAACGAGTTTGATTAGAAGATAAACAGAGTTCGCTTAAAGAAACTTACGAGATATAAGAAATTGTATGAAACTCTTATGGTTATGGTTCCATCATACGAAATAAATTATTATTCGTAATCAACGAAATACTTAGGCTAAAGTATCATGCCGAAAAGGAGTACCGTTAAAATTATATTAAAAACTTCATACGTTAGTATAATTAGCTTAAACTTTTAAACGAGTTTGATTAGAAGATAAACGGATTTCGCTCAAAGAAACTTAAGAGATATAAGAAATTGTATAAAATTCTTATGGGTGTGTTACCATTATACAAAATAAATTAGTATTCGTAATAAACAAAATACCGAGGCTAAAGTATCATGCCGGAAAGGGGTACCGTTAAAATTATATTATAAACTTCATTCGTTAATATAATTTGCTTAAACTTTTCAACGAGTTTTATTATAGAAGTTAAGCGGAGTTCGTTTGAAGAAACTTACGAGATAGAAGAAATTGTATGAAACTCTTATGGGTGTGGTACCATCACACGAAATAAATTATTACTCTTAATAAACGAAATACTTAGGCTAAAGTATTATGCCGGAAAAGAGTACCGTTAAAAGTATAATATAAACTTCACACGTTATTATAATTAGCTTGAACATTTAAACGATTTTGATTAGAAGATAAACGGAGTTCGCTTAAAGAAACTTACGAGATGTAAGAAATTGTATGAAACTCTTATGGGTGTGGTTCAATCATACGAAAGAAATTATTATTCGTAATCAACAAAATACTTAGGCTAAAGTATCATGCCGGAAAGGAGTACCGTTAAAAGTATATTAAAAACTTCATACATTAGTATAATTAGCTTAAACTTTTAAACGAGTTTGAATAGAAGATAAACGGAGTTCGCTTAAAGAAACTTACGAGATATAAGAAATTGTATGAAACTCTTATGGTTGTGGTTCCATCATATGAAATAAATTATTATTCGTAATCAACGAAATACTTAGGCTAAAGTATCATGCCGGAAAGGAGTACCGTTAAAACTATATTAAAAACTTCATACGTTAGTATAAGTAGCTTAAACGTTTAAACGAGTTTGATTAGAAGATAAACGGAGTTCGCTTAAAGAAACTTACGAGATATAAGAAATTGTATGAAACTCTTATGGTTATGGTTCCATCATACGAAATAAATTATCATTCGTAATAAACGAAATACTTAGGCTAAAGTATCATGCCGGAAAGGAGTACCGTTAAAAGTATATTATGAACTTCATACGTTAGTATAATTAGCTTAAACTTTTAAACAAGTTTGATTAGAAGATAAATGGAGTTCATTTGAAGAAACTTAAGAGAAATAAAAAATTGTTTAAAATTCTTATGGGTGTGGTACCATCATACAAAATAAATTAGTATTCGTAATAAAAAAAATACCGAGGCTAAACTATCATGCCAGAAAGGAGTACCGTTAAAATTTTATTATAAACTTCATTCGGTAGTATAATTTGCTTAAACCTTTCAACGAGTTTTATTATAGAAGATAAACGGAGTTCGTTTGAAGAAACTTACGAGATAGAAGAAATTGTATGAAACTGTTATGGTTGATGTTACATCATACGAAATAAATTATTATTCGTAATCAACAAAATACTTAGGCTAAAGTATCAGGCCGGAAAAGAGTACCGTTAAAAGTATAATATAAACTTCACACGTTATTATAATTAGCTTGAACATTTAAACGATTTTGATTAGAAGATAAACGGAGTTCGCTTAAAGAAACTTACGAGATGTAAGAAATTGTATGAAACTCTTATGGGTGTGGTTCAATCATACGAAAGAAATTATTATTCGTAATCAACAAAATACTTAGGCTAAAGTATCATGCCGGAAAGGAGTACCGTTAAAATTATATTAAAAACTTCATACGTTAGTATAATTAGCTTAAACTTTTAAACGAGTTTGATTAGAAGATAAACGGATTTCGCTCAAAGAAACTTAAGAGATATAAGAAATTGTATAAAATTCTTATGGGTGTGTTACCATTATACAAAATAAATTAGTATTCGTAATAAACAAAATACCGAGGCTAAAGTATCATGCCGGAAAGGGGTACCGTTAAAATTATATTATAAACTTCATTCGTTAATATAATTTGCTTAAACTTTTCAACGAGTTTTATTATAGAAGTTAAGCGGAGTTCGTTTGAAGAAACTTACGAGATAGAAGAAATTGTATGAAACTCTTATGGGTGTGGTACCATCACACGAAATAAATTATTACTCTTAATAAACGAAATACTTAGGCTAAAGTATTATGCCGGAAAAGAGTACCGTTAAAAGTATAATATAAACTTCACACGTTATTATAATTAGCTTGAACATTTAAACGATTTTGATTAGAAGATAAACGGAGTTCGCTTAAAGAAACTTACGAGATGTAAGAAATTGTATGAAACTCTTATGGGTGTGGTTCAATCATACGAAAGAAATTATTATTCGTAATCAACAAAATACTTAGGCTAAAGTATCATGCCGGAAAGGAGTACCGTTAAAAGTATATTAAAAACTTCATACATTAGTATAATTAGCTTAAACTTTTAAACGAGTTTGAATAGAAGACAAACGGAGTTCGCTTAAAGAAACTTACGAGATATAAGAAATTGTATGAAACTCTTATGTTTATGGTTCTATCATACAAAATAAATTATCATTCGTAATAAACGAAATACTTAGGCTAAAGTATCATGCCGGAAAGGAGTACCGTTAAAAGTATATTATAAACTTCATACGTTAGTATAATTAGCTTAAACTTTTAAACAAGTTTGATTAGAAGATAAATGGAGTTCATTTGAAGAAACTTAAGAGATATAAGAAATTGTTTAAAATTCTTATGGGTGTGGTACCATCATACAAAATAAATTAGTATTCGTAATAAAAAAAATACAGAGGCTAAACTATCATGCCGGAAAGGAGTACCGTTAAAATTATATTATAAACTTCATTCGGTAGTATAATTTGCTTAAACCTTTCAATGAGTTTTATTATAGAAGATAAACGGAGTTCGTTTGAAGAAACTTACGAGATAGAACAAATTGTATGAAACTGTTATGGTTGATGGTACATCATACGAAATAAATTATTATTCGTAATCAACAAAATACTTAAGCTAAAGTATCATGCCGAAAAGGAGTACCGTCAAAATTATATTAAAAACTTCATACGTTAGTATAATTAGCTTAAACGTTTAAACGAGTTTGATTAGAAGATAAACGGAATTCGCTTAAAGAAACTTACGAGATATAAGAAATTGTATGAAACTCTTATGGTTATGGTTCCATCATACGAAATGAATTATTATTCCTAATCAACGAAATACTTAGGCTAAAGTATCATGCCGGAAAGGAGTACCGTTTGAAGAAACTTACGAGATAGAAGAAATTGTATGAAACTCATGTGGGTGTGGTACCATCACACGAAATAAATTATTACTCGTAATAAACGAAATACCGAGGCTAAACTATCATGCCGGAAAGGAGTACCGTTAAAATTATATTATCAACTTCATTCGTTAGTACAATTTGCTTAAACCTTTCAACGAGTTTTATTATAGAAGATAAACGGAGTTCGTTTGAAGAAACTTGCGAGATAAAAGAAATTGTATGAAACTCTTATGGGTGTGGTACCATCACATGAAATAAATTATTGCTCGTAATAAACGAAATACTTAGGCTAAAGTATTATGCCGGAAAAGAGTACAGTTAAAAGTATAATATAAACTTCACACGTTAGTATAATTACCTTGAACATTTAAACGATTTTGATTAGAAGATAAACAGAGTTCGCTTAAAGAAACTTAAGAGATATAAGAAATTGTATGAAAATCTTATGGTTGTGGTTCCATCATACGAAACAAATTATTATTCGTAATCAACGAAATACTTAGGCTGAAGTATCATGTCGGAAAGGAGTTCCGTTAAAACTATATTAAAAACTTCATACGTTAGTATAATTAACTTAAACTTTTAAACGAGTTTGATTAGAAGATAAACGGAGTTCGCTTAAAGAAAATTAAGAGATATAAGATTTTGTATAAAATTCTTATGGGTGTGGTACCATCATACAAAATAAATTAGTATTCGTAATAAACAAAATACCTAGGCTAAAGTATCATGCCGGAAAGGAGTACCGTTAAAATTATATTATAAACTTCATTCGTTAGTATAATTAGCTTAAACTGTTAAACGAGTTTGATTAGAAGATAAACGGAGTTCGCTTAAAGAAACTCAAGAGATATAAGATTTTGTATAAAATTCTTATGGGTGTGGTACCATCATATAAAATAAATTAGTATTCGTAATAAACAAAATACTGAGGCTAAAGTATCATGCCGGAAAGGAGTACCGTTAAAATTATATTATAAACTTCATTTGTTAGTATAATTTGCTTAATCTTTTCAACGAGTTTTATTATACAAGATAAACGGAGTTCGTTTGAAGAAATTTACGAGATAGAAGAAATTGTATGAAACTCTTATGGGTGTGGTTTCATCATACGAAATATATTCTCATTCGTAATAAATGAAATACTTAGGCTAAAGTATCATGCCGGAAAGGAGTACCGTTAAAAGTATATTAAAAACTGCATACGTTAGTATAATTAGCTTAAACTTTTAAACGAGTTTGAATAGAAGATAAACGGAGTTCGCTTAAAGAAACTTAAGAGATATAAGATTTTGTATAAAATTCTTATGGGTGTGGTACCATCATACAAAATAAATTAGTATTCTTAATAAACAAAATACCGAGGCTAAAGTATCATGCCGGAAAGGAGGACCGTAAAATTATATTATAAACTTCATTTGTTATTATAATTTGCTTAAACTTTTCAACGAGTTTAATTATAGAAGATAAACGGAGTTCGTTTGAAGAAACTTACGAGATAGAAGAAATTGTTTGAAACTCTTATGGGTGTGGTTCCATCATACGAAATATATTATCATTCGTAATAAACGAAATACTTAGGCTAAAGTATCATGCCGGAAAGGAGTACCGTTAAATGTATATTAAAAACTTCATACGTTAGTATAATTAGCTTAAACTTTTAAACGAGTTTGATTAGAAGATAAACGGAGTTCGCTTAAAGAAACTTAAGAGATATAAGATAATGTATAAAATTCTTATGGGTGTGGTACCATCATACAAAATAAATTAGTATTCGTAATAAACAAAATACCTAGGCTAAACTATCATGCCGGAAAGGAGTACTGTTAAAATTATATTATAAACTTCATTCGTTAGTATAATTTGCTTAAACCTTTCAACGAGTTTTATTATAGAAGATAAACGGAGTTCGTTCGAAGAAACTTGCGAGATAGAAGAAATTGTATGAAAATCTTATGGGTGTGGTACCATCACACGAAATAAATTATTACTCGTAATAAACGAAATACTTAGGCTAAAGTATTATGCCGGAAAAGAGTACCGTTAAAAGTATAATATAAACTTCACACGTTAATATAATTAGCTTGAACATTTAAACGATTTTGATTAGAAGATAAACGGAGTTCGCTTAAAGAAAACTCAAGAGATATAAGAAATTGTATGAAACTCTTATGGTTGTGGTTCCATCATACGAAATAAATTATTATTCGTAATCAACAAAATACTTAGGCTAAAGTATCATGCTGGAAAGGAGTACCTTTTAAAGTATATTAAAAACTTCATACGTTAGTATAATTAGCTTAAACATTTAAACGAGTTTGATTAGTAGATAAACGGAGTTCGCTTAAAGAAACTTAAGAGATATAAGAAATTGTATGAAACTCTTATGGTTATGGTTCCATCATACGAAATAAATTATCATTCGTAATCAACGAAATACTTAGGCTAAAGTATCATGCCGGAAAGGAGTACCGTTAAAAGTATATTAAAAACTGCATACGTTAGTATAATTAGCTTAAACTTTTAAACGAGTTTGATTAGAAGATAAACGGAGTTCTCTTAAAGAAACTTAAGAGATATAATATTTTCTATAAAATTCTTATGGGTGTGGTACCATCATACAAAATAAATTAGTATTCGTAATAAACAAAATACCTAGGCTAAAGTATCATGCCGGAAAGGAGTACCGTTAAAATTATATTATAAACTTCATTCGTTAGTATAATTTGCTTAAACTTTTCAACGAGTTTTATTATAGAAGATAAACGGAGTTCGTTTGAAGAAACTTACGAGATAGAAGAAATTGTATGAAACTCTTATGGGTGTGGTACCATCACACGAAATAAATTATTACTCGTAATAAACGAAATACCGAGGCTAAACTATCATGCCAGAAAGGAGTACCGTTAAAATTATATTATCAACTTCATTAGTTAGTATAATTTGCTTAAACCTTTCAACGAGTTTTATTATAGAAGATAAACGGAGTTCGTTTGAAGAAACTTGCGAGATAGAAGAAATTGTATGAAACTCTTATGGGTATGGAACCATCACACGAAATAAATTATTACTCGTAATAAACGAAATACTTAGGCTAAAGTATTATGTCGGAAAAGAGTACCGTTAAAAGTATAATATAAACTTCACACGTTAATATAATTAGCTTGAACATTTAAACGATTTTGATTAGAAGATAAACGGAGTTCGCTTAAAGAAAACTTACGAGATATAAGAAATTGTATGAAACTCTTATGGTTATGGTTCCATCATACGAAATAAATTATTATTCGTAATCAACGAAATACTTAGGCTAAAGTATCATGCCGGAAAGGAGTACCTTTAAAAGTATATTAAAAACTGCATACGTTAGTATAATTAGCTTAAACTGTTAAACGAGTTTGATTAGAAGATAAACGGAGTTCTCTTAAAGAAACTTAAGAGATATAAGATTTTGTATAAAATTCTTATGGGTGTGGTACCATCATACAAAATAAATTAGTATTCGTAATAAACAAAATACCGAGGCTAAAGTATCATGCCGGAAAGGAGTACCGTTAAAATTATATTATAAACTTCATTCGTTAGTATAATTTGCTTAAACTTTTCAACGAGTTTTATTATAGAAGATAAACGGAGTTCGTTTGAAGAAACTTACGAGATAGAAGAAATTGTATGAAACTCTTATGGGTGTGGTACCATCACACGAAATAAATTATTACTCGTAATAAACGAAATACCGAGGCTAAACTATCATGCCGGAAAGGAGTACCGTTAAAATTATATTATCAACTTCATTAGTTAGTATAATTTGCTTAAACCTTTCAACGAGTTTTATTATAGAAGATAAACGGAGTTCGTTTGAAGAAACTTGCGAGATAGAAGAAATTGTATGAAACTCTTATGGGTATGGAACCATCACACGAAATAAATTATTACTCGTAATAAACGAAATACTTAGGCTAAAGTATTATGTCGGAAAAGAGTACCGTTAAAAGTATAATATAAACTTCACACGTTAATATAATTAGCTTGAACATTTAAACGATTTTGATTAGAAGATAAACAGAGTTCGCTTAAAGAAAACTTACGAGATATAAGAAATTGTATGAAACTCTTATGGTTGTGGTTCCATCATACGAAATAAATTATTATTCGTAATCAACAAAATACTTAGGCTAAAGTATCATGCTGGAAAGGAGTACCGTTTAAAGTATATTAAAAACTTCATACGTTAGTATAATTAGCTTAAACTGTTAAACGAGTTTGATTAGAAGATAAACGGAGTTCGCTTAAAGAAACTCAAGAGATATAAGATTTTGTTTAAAATTCTTATGGGTGTGGTACCATCATATAAAATAAATTAGTATTCGTAATAAACAAAATACTGAGGCTAAAGTATCATGCCGGAAAGGAGTACCGTTAAAATTATATTATAAACTTCATTTGTTAGTATAATTTGCTTAAACTTTTCAATGAGTTTTATTATACAAGATAAACGGAGTTCGTTTGAAGAAACTTACGAGATAGAACAAATTGTATGAAACTCTTATGGGTGTGGTTTCATCATACGAAATATATTCTCATTCGAAATAAATGAAATACTTAGGCTAAACTATCATGCCGGAAAGGAGTACCGTTAAAAGTATATTAAAAACTGCATACGTTAGTATAATTAGCTTAAACTTTTAAACGAGTTTGATTAGAAGATAAACGGAGTTCGCTTAAAGAAACTTAAGAGATATAAGATTTTGTATAAAATTCTTATGGGTGTGGTACCATCATACAAAATAAATTAGTATTCGCAATAAACAAAATACCGAGGCTAAAGTATCATGCCGTAAAGGAGTACCGTTAAAAGTATATTATAAACTTCATTCGTTAGTATAATTTGCTTAAACTTTTCAACGAGTTTTATTATAGAAGATAAACGGAGTTCGTTTGAAGAAACTTACGAGATAGAAGAAATTGTATGAAACTCTTATGGGTGTGGTACCATCACACGAAATAAATTATTACTCGTAATAAAAGAAATACCGAGGCTAAACTATCATGCCGGAAAGGAGTACTGTTAAAATTATATTATAAACTTCATTCGTTAGTACAATTTGCTTAAACCTTTCAACGAGTTTTATTATAGAAGATAAACGGAGTTCGTTTGAAGAAACTTGCGAGATAGAAGAAATTGTATGAAACTCTTATGGATGTGGTACCATCACACGAAATAAATTATTACTCGTAATAAACGAAATACTTAGGCTAAAGTATTATGCCGGAAAAGAGTACCGTTAAAAGTATAATATAAACTTCACACGTTAATATAATTAGCTTGAACATTTAAACGATTTTGATTAGAAGATAAACGGAGTTCACTTAAAGAAAACTTACGAGATATAAGAAATTGTATGAAACTCTTATGGTTATGGTTCCATCATACGAAACAAATTATTATTCGTAATCAACGAAATACTTAGGCTAAAGTATCATGCCGGAAAGGAGTACATTTAAAAGTATATTAAAAACTGCATACGTTAGTATAATTAGCTTAAACTGTTAAACGAGTTTGATTAGAAGATAAACGTAGTTCGCTTAGAGAAACTCAAGAGATATAAGATTTTGTATAAAATTCTTATGGGTGTGGTACCATCATATAAAATAAATTAGTATTCGTAATAAACAAAATACTGAGGCTAAAGTATCATGCCGGAAAGGAGTACCGTTAAAATTATATTATAAACTTCATTTGTTAGTATAATTTGCTTAAACTTTTCAACGAGTTTTATTATACAAGATAAACGGAGTTCGTTTGAAGAAACTTACGAGATAGAACAAATTGTATGAAACTCTTATGGGTGTGGTTTCATCATACGAAATATATTCTCATTCGTAATTAATGAAATACTTAGGCTAAAGTATCATGCCGGAAAGGAGTACCGTTAAAAGTATATTAAAAACTGCATACGTTAGTATAATTAGCTTAAACTTTTAAACGAGTTTGATTAGAAGATAAACGGAGTTCTCTTAAAGAAACTTAAGAGATATAAGATTTTGTATAAAATTCTTATGGGTGTGGTACCATCATACAAAATAAATTAGTATTCGTAATAAACAAAATACCGAGGCTAAAGTATCATGCCGGAAAGGAGTACCGTAAAATTATATTATAAACTTCATTTGTTATTATAATTTGCTTAAACTTTTCAACGAGTTTAATTATAGAAGATAAACGGAGTTCGTTTGAAGAAACTTACGAGATAGAAGAAATTGTATGAAACTCTTATGGGTGTGGTTCCATCATACGAAATATATTATCATTCGTAACAAACGAAATACTTAGGCTAAAGTATCATGCCGGAAAGGAGTACCGTTAAAAGTATATTAAATACTTCATACGTTAGTATAATTAGCTTAAACTTTTAAACGAGTTTGATTAGAAGATAAACGGAGTTCGTTTGAAGAAACTTACGAGATATAAGAAATTGTATGAAACTCTTATGGTTGTGGTTCCATCATACGAAATAAATTATTATTCGTAATCAACAAAATACTTAGGCTAAAGTATCATGCTGGAAAGGAGTACCGTTTAAAGTATATTAAAAACTTCATACGTTAGTATAATTAGCTTAAACGTTTAAACAAGTTTGATTAGTAGATAAACGGAGTTCTCTTAAAGAAACTTAAGAGATATAAGAAATTGTATGAAACTCTTATGGTTATGGTTCCATCATACGAAATAAATTATCATTCGTAATCAACGAAATACTTAGGCTAAAGTATCATGCCGGAAAGGAGTACCTTTAAAAGTATATTAAAAACTGCATACGTTAGTATAATTAGCTTAAACTGTTAAACGAGTTTGATTAGAAGATAAACGGAGTTCGCTTAAAGAAACTCAAGAGATATAAGATTTTGTTTAAAATTCTTATGGGTGTGGTACCATCATATAAAATAAATTAGTATTCGTAATAAACAAAATACTGAGGCTAAAGTATCATGCCGGAAAGGAGTACCGTTAAAATTATATTATAAACTTCATTTGTTAGTATAATTTGCTTAAACTTTTCAATGAGTTTTATTATACAAGATAAACGGAGTTCGTTTGAAGAAACTTACGAGATAGAACAAATTGTATGAAACTCTTATGGGTGTGGTTTCATCATACGAAATATATTCTCATTCGTAATAAATGAAATACTTAGGCTAAAGTATCATGCCGGAAAGGAGTACCGTTAAAAGTATATTAAAAACTGCATACGTTAGTATAATTAGCTTAAACTTTTAAACGAGTTTGATTAGAAGATAAACGGAGTTCTCTTCAAGAAACTTAAGAGATATAAGATTTTGTATAAAATTCTTATGAGTGTGGTACCATCATACAAAATAAATTAGTATTCGTAATAAACAAAATACCGAGGCTAAAGTATCATGCCGGAAAGGAGTACCGTAAAATTATATTATAAACTTCATTTGTTATTATAATTTGTTTAAACTTTTCAACGAGTTTAATTATAGAAGATAAACGGAGTTCGTTTAAAGAAAATTACGAGATAGAAGAAATTGTATGAAACTCTTATGGGTGTGGTTCCATCATACGAAATATATTATCATTCGTAACAAACGAAATACTTAGGCTAAAGTATCATGCCGGAAAGGAGTACCGTTAAAAGTATATTAAAAACTTCATACGTTAGTATAATTAGCTTAAACTTTTAAACGAGTTTGATTAGAAGATAAACGGAGTTCGCTTAAAGAAACTTAAGAGATATAAGATTTTGTATAAAATTCTTATGGGTGTGGTACCATCATACAAAATAAATTAGTATTCGTAATAAACAAAATACCTAGGCTAAAGTATCATGCCGTAAAGGAGTACCGTTAAAAGTATATTATAAACTTCATTCGTTAGTATAATTTGCTTAAAATTTTCAACGAGTTTTATTATAGAATATAAACAGAGTTCGTTTGAAGAAACTTACGAGATAGAAGAAATTGTATGAAACTCTTATGGGTGTGGTACCATCACACGAAATAAATTATCACTCGTAATAAAAGAAATACCGAGGCTAAACTATCATGCCGGAAAGGAGTACTGTTAAAATTATATTATAAACTTCATTCGTTAGTATAATTTGCTTAAACCTTTCAACGAGTTTTATTATAAAAGATAAACGGAGTTCGTTTGAAGAAACTTGCGAGATAGAAGAAATTGTATGAAACTCTTATGGGTGTGGTACCATCACACGAAATAAATTATTACTCGTAATAAACGAAATACTTAGGCTAAAGTATTATGCCGGAAAAGAGTACCGTTAAAAGTATAATATAAACTTCACACGTTAATATAATTAGCTTGAACATTTAAACGATTTTCATTAGAAGATAAACGAGGTTCACTTAAAGAAAACTTACGAGATATAAGAAATTGTATGAAACTCTTATGGTTGTGGTTCCATCATACGAAATAAATTATTATTCGTAATCAACAAAATACTTAGGCTAAAGTATCATGCTGGAAAGGAGTACCGTTAAAAGTATATTAAAAACTTCATACGTTAGTATAATTAGCTTAAACGTTTAAACGAGTTTGATTAGTAGATAAACGGAGTTCGCTTAAAGAAACTTAAGAGATATAAGAAATTGTATGAAACTCTTATGGTTATGGTTCCATCATACGAAACAAATTATTATTCGTAATCAACGAAATACTTAGGCTGAAGTATCATGCCGGAAAGGAGTACCGTTAAAACTATATTAAAAACTTCATACGTTAGTATAATTAGCTTAAACTTTTAAACGAGTTTGATTAGAAGATAAACGGAGTTCGCTTAAAGAAACTTAAGAGATATAAGATTTTGTATAAAATTCTTATGGGTGTGGTACCATCATACAAAATAAATTAGTATTCGTAATAAACAAAATACCTAGGCTAAAGTATCATGCCGGAAAGGAGTACCGTTAAAATTATATTATAAACTTCATTCGTTAGTATAATTTTCTTAAACTTTTCAACGAGTTTTATTATAGAAGATAAACGGATTTCGTTTGAAGAAACTTACGAGATAGAAGAAATTGTATGAAACTCTTATGGGTGTGGTACCATCACACGAAATAAATTATTACTCGTAATAAACGAAATACCGAGGCTAAACTATCATGCCGGAAAGGAGTACCGTTAAAATTATATTATCAACTTCATTCGTTAGTATAATTTGCTTAAACCTTTCAACGAGTTTTATTATAGAAGATAAACGGAGTTCGTTTGAAGAAACTTGCGAGATAGAAGAAATTGTATGAAACTCTTATGGGTGTGGTACCATCACACGAAATAAATTATTACTCGTAATAAACGAAATACTTAGGCTAAAGTATTATGCCGGAAAAGAGTACCGTTAAAAGTATAATATAAACTTCACACGTTAGTATAATTAGCTTGAACATTTAAACGATTTTGATTAGAAGATAAACAGAGTTCGCTTAAAGAAAACTTACGAGATATAAGAAATTGTATGAAACTCTTATGGTTGTGGTTCCATCATACGAAATAAATTATTATTCGTAATCAACAAAAAACTTAGGCTAAAGTATCATGCTGGAAAGGAGTACCGTTAAAAGTATATTAAAAACTTCATACGTTAGTATAATTAGCTTAAACGTTTAAACGAGTTTGATTAGTAGATAAACGGAGTTCGCTTAAAGAAACTTAAGAGATATAAGAAATTGTATGAAACTCTTATGGTTCTGGTTCCATCATACGAAATAAATTATCATTCGTAATCAACGAAATACTTAGGCTAAAGTATCATGCCGGAAAGGAGTACCGTTAAAAGTATATTAAAAACTGCATACGTTAGTATAATTAGCTTAAACTGTTACACGAGTTTGATTAGAAGATAAACGGAGATCGCTTAAAGAAACTTAAGAGATATAAGATTTTGTATAAAATTCTTATGGGTGTGGTACCATCATATAAAATAAATTAGTATTCGTAATAAACAAAATACTGAGGCTAAAGTATCATGCCGGAAAGGATTACCGTTAAAATTATATTATAAACTTCATTTGTTAGTATAATTTGCTTAAACTTTCCAACGAGTTTTATTATACAAGATAAACGGAGTTCGTTTGAAGAAACTTACGAGATAGAAGAAATTGTATGAAACTCTTTTGGGTGTGGTTTCATCATACGAAATATATTCTCATTCGTAATAAATGAAATACTTAGGCTAAAGTATCATGCCGGAAAGGAGTACCGTTAAAAGTATATTAAAAACTGCATACGTTAGTATAATTAGCTTAAACTTTTAAACGAGTTTGATTAGAAGATAAACGGAGTTCGCTTAAAGAAACTTAAGAGATATAAGATTTTGTATAAAATTCTTATGGGTGTGGTACCATCATACAAAATAAATTAGTATTCGTAATAAACAAAATACCGAGGCTAAAGTATCATGCCAGAAAGGAGTACCGTAAAATTATATTATAAACTTCATTTGTTATTATAATTTGCTTAAACTTTTCAACGAGTTTAATTATAGAAGATAAACGGAGTTCGTTTGAAGAAACTTACGAGATAGAAGAAATTGTATGAAACTCTTATGGGTGTGGTTCCATCATACGAAATATATTATCATTCGTAATAAACGAAATACTTAGGCTAAAGTATCATGCCGGAAAGGAGTACCGGTAAAAGTATATTAAAAACTTCATACGTTAGTATAATTAGCTTAAACTTTTAAACGAGTTTGATTAGAAGATAAACGGAGTTCGCTTAAAGAAACTTAAGAGATATAAGATTTTGTATAAAATTCTTATGGGTGTGGTACCATCATATAAAATAAATTAGTATTCGTAATAAACAAAATACCGAGGCTAAAGTATCATGCCGGAAAGGAGTACCGTTAAAATTATATTATAACCTTCATTTGTTAGTATAATTTGCTTAAACTTTCCAACGAGTTTTATTATACAAGATAAGATAAACGGAGTTCGTTTGAAGAAACTTACGAGATAGAAGAAATTGTATGAAACTTTTATGGGTGTGGTACCATCACACGAAATAAATTATTACTCGTAATAAAAGAAATACCGAGGCTAAACTATCATGCCGGAAAGGAGTACTGTTAAAATTATATTATAAACTTCATTCGTTAGTATAATTTGCTTAAACCTTTCAACGAGTTTTATTATAAAAGATAAACGGAGTTCGTTTGAAGAAACTTGCGAGATAGAAGAAATTGTATGAAACTCTTATGGGTGTGGTACCATCACACGAAATAAATTATTACTCGTAATAAACGAAATACTTAGGCTAAAGTATTATGCCGGAAAAGAGTACCGTTAAAAGTATAATATAAACTTCACACGTTAATATAATTAGCTTGAACATTTAAACGATTTTCATTAGAAGATAAACGAGGTTCACTTAAAGAAAACTTACGAGATATAAGAAATTGTATGAAACTCTTATGGTTGTGGTTCCATCATACGAAATAAATTATTATTCGTAATCAACAAAATACTTAGGCTAAAGTATCATGCTGGAAAGGAGTACCGTTAAAAGTATATTAAAAACTTCATACGTTAGTATAATTAGCTTAAACGTTTAAACGAGTTTGATTAGTAGATAAACGGAGTTCGCTTAAAGAAACTTAAGAGATATAAGAAATTGTATGAAACTCTTATGGTTATGGTTCCATCATACGAAACAAATTATTATTCGTAATCAACGAAATACTTAGGCTGAAGTATCATGCCGGAAAGGAGTACCGTTAAAACTATATTAAAAACTTCATACGTTAGTATAATTAGCTTAAACTTTTAAACGAGTTTGATTAGAAGATAAACGGAGTTCGCTTAAAGAAACTTAAGAGATATAAGATTTTGTATAAAATTCTTATGGGTGTGGTACCATCATACAAAATAAATTAGTATTCGTAATAAACAAAATACCTAGGCTAAAGTATCATGCCGGAAAGGAGTACCGTTAAAATTATATTATAAACTTCATTCGTTAGTATAATTTTCTTAAACTTTTCAACGAGTTTTATTATAGAAGATAAACGGATTTCGTTTGAAGAAACTTACGAGATAGAAGAAATTGTATGAAACTCTTATGGGTGTGGTACCATCACACGAAATAAATTATTACTCGTAATAAACGAAATACCGAGGCTAAACTATCATGCCGGAAAGGAGTACCGTTAAAATTATATTATCAACTTCATTCGTTAGTATAATTTGCTTAAACCTTTCAACGAGTTTTATTATAGAAGATAAACGGAGTTCGTTTGAAGAAACTTGCGAGATAGAAGAAATTGTATGAAACTCTTATGGGTGTGGTACCATCACACGAAATAAATTATTACTCGTAATAAACGAAATACTTAGGCTAAAGTATTATGCCGGAAAAGAGTACCGTTAAAAGTATAATATAAACTTCACACGTTAGTATAATTAGCTTGAACATTTAAACGATTTTGATTAGAAGATAAACAGAGTTCGCTTAAAGAAAACTTACGAGATATAAGAAATTGTATGAAACTCTTATGGTTGTGGTTCCATCATACGAAATAAATTATTATTCGTAATCAACAAAAAACTTAGGCTAAAGTATCATGCTGGAAAGGAGTACCGTTAAAAGTATATTAAAAACTTCATACGTTAGTATAATTAGCTTAAACGTTTAAACGAGTTTGATTAGTAGATAAACGGAGTTCGCTTAAAGAAACTTAAGAGATATAAGAAATTGTATGAAACTCTTATGGTTCTGGTTCCATCATACGAAATAAATTATCATTCGTAATCAACGAAATACTTAGGCTAAAGTATCATGCCGGAAAGGAGTACCGTTAAAAGTATATTAAAAACTGCATACGTTAGTATAATTAGCTTAAACTGTTACACGAGTTTGATTAGAAGATAAACGGAGATCGCTTAAAGAAACTTAAGAGATATAAGATTTTGTATAAAATTCTTATGGGTGTGGTACCATCATATAAAATAAATTAGTATTCGTAATAAACAAAATACTGAGGCTAAAGTATCATGCCGGAAAGGATTACCGTTAAAATTATATTATAAACTTCATTTGTTAGTATAATTTGCTTAAACTTTCCAACGAGTTTTATTATACAAGATAAACGGAGTTCGTTTGAAGAAACTTACGAGATAGAAGAAATTGTATGAAACTCTTTTGGGTGTGGTTTCATCATACGAAATATATTCTCATTCGTAATAAATGAAATACTTAGGCTAAAGTATCATGCCGGAAAGGAGTACCGTTAAAAGTATATTAAAAACTGCATACGTTAGTATAATTAGCTTAAACTTTTAAACGAGTTTGATTAGAAGATAAACGGAGTTCGCTTAAAGAAACTTAAGAGATATAAGATTTTGTATAAAATTCTTATGGGTGTGGTACCATCATACAAAATAAATTAGTATTCGTAATAAACAAAATACCGAGGCTAAAGTATCATGCCAGAAAGGAGTACCGTAAAATTATATTATAAACTTCATTTGTTATTATAATTTGCTTAAACTTTTCAACTAGTTTAATTATAGAAGATAAACGGAGTTCGTTTGAAGAAACTTACGAGATAGAAGAAATTGTATGAAACTCTTATGGGTGTGGTTCCATCATACGAAATATATTATCATTCGTAATAAACGAAATACTTAGGCTAAAGTATCATGCCGGAAAGGAGTACCGTTAAAAGTATATTAAAAACTTCATACGTTAGTATAATTAGCTTAAACTTTTAAACGAGTTTGATTAGAAGATAAACGGAGTTCGCTTAAAGAAACTTAAGAGATATAAGATTTTGTATAAAATTCTTATGGGTGTGGTACCATCATATAAAATAAATTAGTATTCGTAATAAACAAAATACCGAGGCTAAAGTATCATGCCGGAAAGGAGTACCGTTAAAATTATATTATAACCTTCATTTGTTAGTATAATTTGCTTAAACTTTCCAACGAGTTTTATTATACAAGATAAGATAAACGGAGTTCGTTTGAAGAAACTTACGAGATAGAAGAAATTGTATGAAACTCTTATGGGTGTGGTTTCATCATACGAAATATATTCTCATTCGTAATAAATGAAATACTTAGGCTAAAGTATCATGCCGGAAAGGAGTACCGTTAAAAGTATATTAAAAACTGCATACGTTAGTATAATTAGCTTAAACTTTTAAACGAGTTTGATTAGAAGATAAACGGAGTTCGCTTAAAGAAACTTAAGAGATATAAGATTTTGTATAAAATTCTTATGCGTGTGGTACCATCATACAAAATAAATTAGTATTCGTAATAAACAAAATACCTAGGCTAAAGTATCATGCCGGAAAGGAGTACCATTAAAATTATATTATAAACTTCATTCGTTAGTATAATTTGCTTAAACTTTTCAACGAGTTTTATTATAGAAGATAAACGGAGTTCGTTTGAAGAAACTTGCGAGATAGAAGAAATTGTATGAAACTCTTATGGGTGTGGTACTATCACACGAAATAAATTATTACTCGTAATAAACGAAATACTTAGGCTAAAGTATTATGCCGGAAAAGAGTACCGTTAAAAGTATAATATAAACTTCACACGTTAATATAATTAGCTTGAACATTTAAACGATTTTGATTAGAAGATAAACAGAGTTCGCTTAAAGAAAACTTACGAGATATAAGAAATTGTATGAAACTCTTATGGTTGTGGTTCCATCATACGAAATAAATTATTATTCGTAATCAACAAAATACTTAGGCTAAAGTATCATGCTGGAAAGGAGTACCGTTAAAAGTATATTAAAAACTTCATACGTTAGTATAATTAGCTTAAACGTTTAAACGAGTTTGATTAGTAGATAAACGGAGTTCGCTTAAAGAAACTTAAGAGATATAAGAAATTGTAGGAAACTCTTATGGTTCTAGTTCCATCATACGAAATAAATTATCATTCGTAATCAACGAAATACTTAGGCTAAAGTATCATGCCGGAAAGGAGTACCGTTAAAAGTATATTAAAAACTGCATACGTTAGTATAATTAGCTTAAACTGTTAAACGAGTTTGATTAGAAGATAAACGGAGTTCGCTTAAAGAAACTTAAGAGATATAAGATTTTGTATAAAATTCTTATGGGTGTGGTACCATCATACAAAATAAATTAGTATTCGTAATAAACAAAATACCTAGGCTAAAGTATCATGCCGGAAAGGAGTACCGTTAAAATTATATTATAAACTTCATTCGTTAGTATAATTTTCTTAAACTTTTCAACGAGTTTTATTATAGAAGATAAACGGATTTCGTTTGAAGAAACTTACGAGATAGAAGAAATTGTATGAAACTCTTATGGGTGTGGTACCATCACACGAAATAAATTATTACTCGTAATAAACGAAATACCGAGGCTAAACTATCATGCCGGAAAGGAGTACCGTTAAAATTATATTATCAACTTCATTCGTTAGTATAATTTGCTTAAACCTTTCAACGAGTTTTATTATAGAAGATAAACGGAGTTCGTTTGAAGAAACTTGCGAGATAGAAGAAATTGTATGAAACTCTTATGGGTGTGGTACCATCACACGAAATAAATTATTACTCGTAATAAACGAAATACTTAGGCTAAAGTATTATGCCGGAAAAGAGTACCGTTAAAAGTATAATATAAACTTCACACGTTAGTATAATTAGCTTGAACATTTAAACGATTTTGATT
Organism: Chamaenerion angustifolium; assembly: GCA_946814005.1. Classification (NCBI taxonomy): domain Eukaryota; kingdom Viridiplantae; phylum Streptophyta; class Magnoliopsida; order Myrtales; family Onagraceae; genus Chamaenerion; species Chamaenerion angustifolium. Next base: position 16,264,931 of record OX328274.1, read on the forward strand.
AGAAGATAAACAGAGTTCGCTTAAAGAAAACTTACGAGATATAAGAAATTGTATGAAACTCTTATGGTTGTGGTTCCATCATACGAAATAAATTATTATTCGTAATCAACAAAAAACTTAGGCTAAAGTATCATGCTGGAAAGGAGTACCGTTAAAAGTATATTAAAAACTTCATACGTTAGTATAATTAGCTTAAACGTTTAAACGAGTTTGATTAGTAGATAAACGGAGTTCGCTTAAAGAAACTTAAGAGATATAAGAAATTGTATGAAACTCTTATGGTTCTGGTTCCATCATACGAAATAAATTATCATTCGTAATCAACGAAATACTTAGGCTAAAGTATCATGCCGGAAAGGAGTACCGTTAAAAGTATATTAAAAACTGCATACGTTAGTATAATTAGCTTAAACTGTTACACGAGTTTGATTAGAAGATAAACGGAGATCGCTTAAAGAAACTTAAGAGATATAAGATTTTGTATAAAATTCTTATGGGTGTGGTACCATCATATAAAATAAATTAGTATTCGTAATAAACAAAATACTGAGGCTAAAGTATCATGCCGGAAAGGATTACCGTTAAAATTATATTATAAACTTCATTTGTTAGTATAATTTGCTTAAACTTTCCAACGAGTTTTATTATACAAGATAAACAGAGTTCGTTTGAAGAAACTTACGAGATAGAAGAAATTGAATGAAACTCTTTTGGGTGTGGTTTCATCATACGAAATATATTCTCATTCGTAATAAATGAAATACTTAGGCTAAAGTATCATGCCGGAAAGGAGTACCGTTAAAAGTATATTAAAAACTGCATACGTTAGTATAATTAGCTTAAACTTTTAAACGAGTTTGATTAGAAGATAAACGGAGTTCGCTTAAAGAAACTTAAGAGATATAAGATTTTGTATAAAATTCTTATGGGTGTGGTACCATCATACAAAATAAATTAGTATTCGTAATAAACAAAATACCGAGGCTAAAGTATCATGCCAGAAAGGAGTACCGTAAAATTATATTATAAACGTCATTTGTTATTATAATTTGCTTAAACTTTTCAACGAGTTTAATTATAGAAGATAAACGGAGTTCGTTTGAAGAAACTTGCGAGATAGAAGAAATTGTATGAAACTCTTATGGGTGTGGTACTATCACACGAAATAAATTATTACTCGTAATAAACGAAATACTTAGGCTAAAGTATTATGCCGGAAAAGAGTACCGTTAAAAGTATAATATAAACTTCACACGTTAATATAATTAGCTTGAACATTTAAACGATTTTGATTAGAAGATAAACAGAGTTCGCTTAAAGAAAACTTACGAGATATAAGAAATTGTATGAAACTCTTATGGTTGTGGTTCCATCATACGAAATAAATTATTATTCGTAATCAACAAAATACTTAGGCTAAAGTATCATGCTGGAAAGGAGTACCGTTAAAAGTATATTAAAAACTTCATACGTTAGTATAATTAGCTTAAACGTTTAAACGAGTTTGATTAGTAGATAAACGGAGTTCGCTTAAAGAAACTTAAGAGATATAAGAAATTGTATGAAACTCTTATGGTTCTGGTTCCATCATACGAAATAAATTATCATTCGTAATCAACGAAATACTTAGGCTAAAGTATCATGCCGGAAAGGAGTACCGTTAAAAGTATATTAAAAACTGCATACGTTAGTATAATTAGCTTAAACTGTTAAACGAGTTTGATTAGAAGATAAACGGAGTTCGCTTAAAGAAACTTAAGAGATATAAGATTTTGTATAAAATTCTTATGGGTGTGGTACCATCATATAAAATAAATTAGTATTCATAATAAACAAAATACCGAGGCTAAAGTATCATGCCGGAAAGGAGTACCGTTAAAATTATATTATAAACTTCATTTGTTAGTATAATTTGCTTAAAGTTTCCAACGAGTTTTATTATACAAGATAAACGGAGTTCGTTTGAAGAAACTTACGAGAGAGAAGAAATTGTATGAAACTCTTATGGGTGTGGTTTCAGAATACGAAATATATTCTCATTCGTAATAAATGAAATACTTAGGCTAAAGTATCATGCCGGAAAGGAGTACCGTTAAGAGTATATTAAAAACTGCATACGTTAGTATAATTAGCTTAAACTTTTAAACGAGTTTGATTAGAAGATAAACGGAGTTCGCTTAAAGAAACTTAAGAGATATAAGATTTTGTATAAAATTCTTATGGGTGTGGTACCATCATACAAAATAAATTAGTATTCGTAATAAACAAAATACCGAGGCTAAAGTATCATGCCAGAAAGGAGTACCGTAAAATTATTTTATAAACTTCATTTGTTATTATAATTTGCTTAAACTTTTCAACGAGTTTAATTATAGAAGATAAACGGAGTTCGTTTGAAGAAACTTACGAGATAGAAGAAATTGTATGAAACTCTTATGGGTGTGGTTCCATCATACGAAATATATAATCATTCGTAATAAACATTATACTTAGGCTAAAGTATCATGCCGGAAAGGAGTACCGTTAAAAGTATATTAAAAACTGCATACGTTAGTATAATTAGCTTAAACTTTTAAACGAGTTTGATTAGAAGATAAACGGAGTTCGCTTAAAGAAACTTAAGAGATATAAGATTTTGTATAAAATTCTTATGGGTGTGGTACCATCATACAAAATAAATTAGTATTTGTAATAAACAAAATACCGAGGCTAAAGTATCATGCCAGAAAGGAGTACCGTAAAATTATATTATAAACTTCATTTGTTATTATAATTTGCATAAACTTTCCAACGAGTTTAATTATAGAAGATAAACGGAGTTCGTTTGAAGAAACTTACGAGATAGAAGAAATTGTATGAAACTCTTATGGGTGTGGTTCCATCATATGAAATATATTATCATTCGTAATAAACGAAATACTTAGGCTAAAGTATCATGCCGGAAAGGAGTACCGTTAAAAGTATATTAAAAACTTCATACGTTAGTATAATTAGCTTAAACTTTTAAACGAGTTTGATTAGAAGATAAACGGAGTTCGCTTAAAGAAACTTAAGAGATATAAGATTTTGTATAAAATTCTTATGGGTGTGGTACCATCATACAAAATAAATTAGTATTCGTAATAAACAAAATACCGAGGCTAAAGTATCATGCCAGAAAGGAGTACCGTAAAATTATATTATAAACTTCATTTGTTATTATAATTTGCTTAAACTTTCCAACGAGTTTAATTATAGAAGATAAACGGAGTTCGTTTGAAGAAACTTACGAGAGAGAAGAAATTGTATGAAACTCTTATGGGTGTGGTTTCAGAATACGAAATATATTCTCATTCGTAATAAATGAAATACTTAGGCTAAAGTATCATGCCGGAAAGGAGTACCGTTAAGAGTATATTAAAAACTGCATACGTTAGTATAATTAGCTTAAACTTTTAAACGAGTTTGATTAGAAGATAAATGGAGTTCGCTTAAAGAAACTTAAGAGATATAAGATTTTGTATAAAATTCTTATGGGTGTGGTACCATCATACAAAATAAATTAGTATTCGTAATAAACAAAATACCGAGGCTAAAGTATCATGCCAGAAAGGAGTACCGTAAAATTATATTATAAACTTCATTTGTTATTATAATTTGCTTAAACTTTTCAACGAGTTTAATTATAGAAGATAAACGGAGTTCGTTTGAAGAAACTTACGAGATAGAAGAAATTGTATGAAACTCTTATGGGTGTGGTTCCATCATACGAAATATATTATCATTCGTAATAAACATTATACTTAGGCTAAAGTATCATGCCGGAAAGGAGTACCGTTAAAAGTATATTAAAAACTGCATACGTTAGTATAATTAGCTTAAACTTTTAAACGAGTTTGATTAGAAGATAAACGGAGTTCGCTTAAAGAAACTTAAGAGCAGGAGTGAAAAGCACCCTGAGGTCGACCAACATCCTCCTCCTTCCCCTCCTAAGGGCCTTTCTGCCAGCAAAGGGAAGGGTTTGGACACGGCGTCTCCTTCTCCCTCTCTTCAGGGCCCTTCCGCCGCTAAGGAGAAGGCCTTGTCTTTGGCGCCTCCCGCCTCTTCAGTGCCCACGGCTCCTACTAAGGAGTCTGGGGCCCAAAAGAAGGGGCATGCTGCTTCCAGCTCCTCGAGGGCTCCCGCCGAGGAGTACTGCTCCATGGCGAGCTTGTTCCAGCCTTTTAAGGCTGGGGACTCTCGGAGGCCTTGGGTCCCTTGTGGGGACCTTGCCAAGAAGGGGTACCCCGCCCAGAAGAGCCTACGGGGTAGCCCGGATATGTGCATGCGGCTCCTTGATGGGATAATTCCTCCCAAGGACCGTTCGATTGTCCCTACGGAGCTTCCTCAGATCGAGGGGTTCTTACGGACCCACTTCGAACGAGTTGCCCTGGTATGATCTCGCCTTCTTTCCATTATTTATTCCTTGTCATTCCTTTTTATTTTGATGACTTGACATTTTCCTTGTGCTTTTGTTGTCAGCTCGTTCGGGAAGAGGTGATCCTCGGCCGCGTTTTCGGTGAGCTCGCCGACAAGCACTCTGATCTGCTTGTCGAGCTGGAGCAATACCGAAGCACAGGGGTCACCCCCGGGCAGCTGGAGGCCATCAAGAAGACCGCTGACATGGCGATCACCTTGGTGGACGGCGCCCGGGAGGAGTATTTCAGGAAGGAGCAGCGCCTCCTTGCTGATGTCAAGAAGAGGGAGGCTGATGCTGCAGCCTTCCTTCATGAAGCTGAGGCCCTTCATCAGTGCCTTGATGAAGGGGAGGCGGTCCGTGCTCGCCTGGAGGCCGAGTTGAAGGAAGCTCGTGCCCAGTTGGTCGAGTCAGACGCTCTTAGGGTCGCCGCGGAGGCCCAGAGGGATGCTGCCGAAGCTAGGGGGTCGCCCTAGAGGAGGAGAAGAACCGGCTGGTTGATCAGCTGAAGGCGGTTCCTTCACTCCAAGCCGTGGTTGAGGAGTTCAAGGCCTCCGAGGACTTTGAAGACCAGGCCTTGAAGGTGATGAAGTCGACCATCGCCGAGTTTCTCCAAGAACTGGTGGAGGAGGTCCAGGCGGTTGATCCCAACTTTCCTCATGGGGAAGTTGCCTCCTTGAAGACCTTCCTGCGGAGTCGGCCTTCGTAGCCCTCTGTTGCTGGGGAGGCTGCTCCTGAAGGCGAGCCCGGTACTTCTGCCCCCGAAGGCGAGCAGAGCGCCCTTGCCCCCGAGAACCCCAAAGCTTGAAGTCCCCAACTCCTTGGCGACCATATTTATCTTTTTTAGATAGCCATTTTTGTGTTTTCTGTTTTTGGTTTGTAATTATTTATCGAAGACTTGGGTTTTTCTATTGAATGCCTTTATATTCTTGAGCCTTTAATCGACTTTGAACATATTCAGCTATCCAATATCTTACTCATAATTACTTTCCACTTTTTCCTTGCTTGGTAATGTCGTCGACCCTTAAAGCCTTAGACCAATCATAAGTTAAACTTTCCAAGGATAACACTTTTGACACTTAAAAGTGTAAACTTCTAAGTTCAAAGAGATATTAGCTTCTTTGAAGTTTAAACCTTTGAGGTGTTGGCATAACAGGGGATTCGTAGTTTGTCAGGCTTTATCATCAATAGTGATCGCCTAAACTTTCTTTGGCCTGACTTTGGCATCAGAGCTTTTATTTTGCCAAACATTTTGCTAGGTCTTTTGGCCTGGCTTTGTCGCCAGGGCTTTTGGCCTGACTTTGGCGTCAGGGCTTTACCTGACTCTTGGCGTGAGGCCTAACTTTGTTGTTAGGGCTTTTGTGGCCTAGTTTTGTTACTAGGGCTTTTTTGGCCTAACTTTGTTGTTAGGGCTTTTGGCCTAGCTTTGTTGCTAGGGCTTTTTGGCCTAGTTTTGTTACTAGGGCTTTTTGGCCTAACTTTGTTGTTAGGGCTTTTGGCCTAGCTTTGTTGCTAGGGCTTTTGTGGCCTGACTTTGGCGTCAGGGCTTTTGGCCTAACTTTGTTGTTAGGGCTTTTGGCCTAACTTTGTTGTTAGGGCTTTTGGCCTAGCTTTGTTGCTAGGGCTTTTGTGGCCTGACTTTGGCGTCAGGGCTTTTGGCCTAACTTTGTTGTTAGGGTTTTTGGCCTAGCTTTGTTGCTAGGGCTTTTTGGCCTGACTTTGGCGTCAGGGCTTTTGGCCTAACTTTGTTGTTAGGGCTTTTGGCCTAACTTTGTTGTTAGGGCTTTTGGCCTAGCTTTGTTGCTAGGGCTTTTGTGGCCTGACTTTGGCGTCAGGGCTTTTGGCCTAACTTTGTTGTTAGGGCTTTTGGCCTAGCTTTGTTGCTAGGGCTTTTGGCCTAGCTTTGTTGCTAGGGCTTTTTGGCCTGACTTTGGCGTCAGGGCTTTTTGGCTTCAGCTTGCTTCGAGTGGACACGCTTTGTGAAGGAATGGCTTTCTTTTATTGACATAATCAGTTTGATTACAAGCTATGCATAAAATGTTCTTAAATGCTCTGAATTAAATGGACGGGGTAACCTCTCGCCTTCGGTGGTTTCCAAATAGTAGGATCCTGGTGCGGCGATCTCTACTACATTGTATGGTCCTTCCCATTTGGCTGAAAGTTTGTTTTTACTGTCCAGCCTTGTAAATTCATTCCTTCTCATAACCATCTCCCCCCCGAAAAATTGGCGAGCGCTAACTTTTCTGTTGAAATACCGAGCGGTCGCCAAGCGCATCTTTGCCTGTGTTTTTTCCGAGAGCCATCTCTTTTCCTCTGCCAAGTCGAGGTCAGTTCTGCGCTCGATCTCTTTTGCCTCCGCGTTAAAGTGTAGGACTCTGTGGGTAGGCACTGCTAATTCAGCTGGTGCTACTGCTTCTGATCCGTACACTAAACTGAAAGGCGTTTCTCCTGTGGCCGCCTTAGGCGTTGTTCTGATTGCCCATAATACGTTTTCCAGTTCGTCTGCCCAGTTCCCTTTGAATGCTCGCACCCTTTTCTTGAGTCCTGCTAAGACAACTTTGTTGGCTGCTTCAGCTTGCCCATTTGTTTGAGGGTGATGTACTGAACTGAAGCGATGGTCGATATGATACTCTTCACAGAGCCATTTCAACTCCTTTCCAACGAATTGCGGACCATTATCGCTGATGAGTATTTTGGGAATACCAAACCTGGAGAATATGTTGACCTGCATGAACTTGATAACTTGGAATTCCGTTGTCGAAGCTAGAGCTTTCGCCTCTACCCACTTAGTGAAGTAGTCGATTGCCACTATAATATGAGTACGCTGACCAGTGCTAATGGGAAAAGGACCCAATATATCGATTCCCCATTGAGCGAAGGGCCAGGCACCTGCCATTGGGGATAATAATGTCGATGGTCGACCCGATCGTGGTGCAAACTGCTGGCAAATTTCACACTTCTGTGTTAATTCGGCCGCGTCTTTTCCCAAGGTCGGCCAGTAATATCCCAATCTGAATATTTTTCTGCTTAGCGATCGAGCGCCTTCATGACATGCTGCTGCCCCTTCATGAGCTTCTCGAAGAACTTTTTCTGTTTCGGGCAGAGCAACACATCTCAAGTAAGGCGTCGAATAACCTCTTCTGTAGAGTTCTCCATCGATGATTAGATAACTGGCTGCGAGTCTTCTAATCCTAGTGGATTCGCCTTCGTCCTCTGGGAGGATGCCTTCTTTCAAATAATTCTGGAACGGGGTCATCCAGGTGACCTGTTCTTGAATGTTGAAGATCTCCTCTCTGTTTTCAAGGACTGAACATAGGGCCCTTTCCAGAAATTGCACATCCTGGATTGTCGCCCCTCCGAAGGCTAGCTTACTCAAAGAATCTGCCATCTAGTTTTCTTGGCGAGGAATGAATTCAATCGCGAAATTTGGGATTTCTGCGACCAGCTTTTTGGCAATGCCGAGATATTTCTTCATCTTTTCTCCCTTTGCCTCGTATGCGCCATTAACCTGATTGACAATGAGCTCTGAGTCGCTTTTTACTCTAAGCGCAGCTATACCCATTCCTTTTGCTAGTCTGAGTCCAGTGATAAGAGCCTCGTATTCTGCTTCGTTATTGGTCGCCGGGAATGTCAAGGCGATCGCGTATTTCAGAGGCTCGCCCTCAGGAGGAATAAGAATTAAACCTGCCCCCGAGCCTTCTTTTGATGAAGACCCATCCGTATAGAGTTCCCAGATTTGATTGTCGTTTGCTGACTGACTTGGCCTGTTTTCTGCTTCCGCTTGACCGTTACTCGTGCTTTCCACTATGAAATCAGCTAGTGCTTGACCTTTGATGGCCGTTTTTGGCGCAAATTTGATCATGAACTCGCTGAGCTCGATCGCCCACTTGACCATTCTTCCTGAAGAATCTGGCTTCATCAGGAAGTTTTTGAGAGGTTGATTGGTGAGGACCGTGATGTCGTGCGCATGAAAGTAAGGTCTCAGCTTCCGAGCAGCAATAACTAAGGCATAGAGATACTTCTCAATCTGGACATATTTTATTTCTGCTGAGTTGAACATTTTGCTAATAAAATACACTGGACTCTGAACATTATTCTCCTCCCTTATTAAGACAGCACTGGCTGCCACATCGCTAATGCCTAAATAGAGGAAAAGCTGCTCGCCTGGAACGGGTTTTGCCAGAGCTGGGAGTGTTTGAATATGCCTTTTCAAGGACTGGAATGCTTCCTCGCAGTCTGGCGTCCACTCGAACTTGCGGTTGGCCCTCAAGGTTTTGAAGAACGGGAGGGACTTGTCGCTTGCTTTGGAAAGGAAGCGGTTAAGAGCAGCTAGTCGGCCGTTCAGGCACTGGACTTCCTTATGGCAGGTTGGCGACTTCATTTCTTCTATGGCCTTTAGCTTTTCCGGGTTTGCTTCTATGCCCCTTTCGCTGACCATAAAACCCAGGAACTTCCCGGACTTGACTCCAAAGGCGCACTTTGCTGGGTTCAGGCGAACGCTGTGTCTCCTCATGCATTCAAAAGCTTCACGGAGGTCGGTGGTATGAGGATTGCCTTTGATGGATTTAACGAGCATATCATCCACGTAGGCCTCCATGTTCCTTCCCAGCATGTCCTGGAACAGTCGGTTCACCATCCGCTGATAAGTTGCCCCGGCATTGATGAGACCAAAGGGCATCACCTTGTAGCATAGAATGTCCCCGTCAGCATAGAAAGCAGTGTGCGCCTCGTCATCTGGATGCATTCTGATCTGGTTGTAGCCTGAATAGGCGTCCATGAAGCTCAGCATCTCATGACCCGAGGTAGCATCGACCAGCTGATCAATTCTCGGAAGGGGATATGAATCTTTGGGGCAAGCCTTATTTAAATCGCGGAAGTTGACGCACATCCTCCACTTGCCATTTGATTTCTTGACCAAAACCGGGTTGGCGACCCAACTCTGGAATCTTACTTCTCTGACGAAGTCAGCTTCAATCAGCCTGCCGACTTCCTGCCTGATCGCCAAACGCTTATCAGTCCCGAATGATCTTCTTTTTTGGGCGATCGGCTTGATGGAGGGGTCTATCCTGAGCTCATGAGAGATAATATCTGTGCTGATTCCTGGCATGTCGCTCGGCTGCCAGGCGAAGAGCTCTTTGAATTCCTTGAGGAGGGCGGTCATGGCCTCCTTCTGATCCTCTTTCAAGGTGGTCCCAATGCGCACCTTTTTGTCTGGACCATCGATCTCGACCTCCTCCAATTCCTCCATGGGTGCTGGTCGAGCCAGGTCCTCGCGGGGATCGGCCTCTGTCTCGTTAGCGAGCGCCTACCTTTGGTTCTTCCTGCGTAAACAGTTCACATAACATTGCCGCGAGGAAGGCTGATCTCCGAGCACTTCTCCAATCCCGTTCGGAGTAGGGAACTTCATCTTCTGGTGGACAGTGGAGGCCACAATCTTATTTGGGTTGATCGTGGTCCTCCCTATCATGGCGTTGTAGGATGTAGGTGAATCGACCACCAGGAAAGTGACTGACACCTTGATGCTTTTCCACCCCTCGCCAAAAATCACTGGCATGGTTATAGCCCCCAGTGGATAAGTTGTCCTTCCCGCAAATCCGATCAGCGGAAAGTCGACCCTCTTCAGGTCGCGTTTTGATTTGCCCATCTTTTCGAAGGCGTCCAGAAACAGAATGTCTGTCGAGCTGCCTCCGTCGACAAGAATCCTTGCAACATCACAGCCGTCAATGTCTGCCGTAATGACCAGAGCATCGTTGTGGGGCGTGGTGACATGTGCCAAATCATCTTCAGAGAATGAGATGACAATGTTTTCTTCAGGTCTTGGCCGCTTCCCCAACTGAACTGCCGTAGAGATCTGAGTGGCGTAGACCTCTCTGGCGCTTGACCTCTCGCCGCCTGCGCCGAATCCTCCCGCAATCAGATTCACTCTCCTCTTGCTTCCAGAAGGCTCAGCTTGATCTGCAGGGGCTGGTGAACGATGTCTCCTGGGGGGCGTTCGACTTCGGTCTCGCCCTGCCACAAATTCCTTCAACATTCCCCCCTGAATCAGCCTCTCTATATCTCGCTTCAGAATCTTGCAATCGTCTGTCTTATGGCCGTTGCACTTATGGTATCTGCAATAGCTCTCGACATCCTTGCCCATGGGTAACCCACCTCGGCGAGGCATCGGTGGCCTCGCCAAGGATCTCCTCTCCATCTCGACTAGTACCGCTGAGATCTGCCTATTTAAAGGCGTGAAGTACTCAGGGACCTCTGGATGGCGAGGTGCTGGAAGAGACTCGACTCGGGGCTTACTTTCTTTTCCCTTCTTCTCCTTCTTTATCTCCTTCTTACCATCGCGTCGGGGTTCATGGGTTACCCTTAGCGAGGTCGTCAGGAGATTAGCCTCGATGTTTGCGCGTTCAAGGTCTATGAAACCTTTTGCTCTGGACGCCAACTCCTACAATGTCTCTATCTCCTTCACGTGATAGCTGTTTCGCAGGTTTCTCGAGGCCTTGTTGGCCACATCCAGACCTCTGTAGAATGCTCGAATGATTTCCCCATCCGAGATTCGGCGATCTAATTCTGTGACGTTTTGATGAAAACGCCCGTAGAAGTTGGACAGCGACTCTCCAGGCTGCTGTTTGACCGAGTCAAGGGCGACCACGCTCTTCAGCAATTGGCGCTCGCCCATATATCTCTCCAGGAACTTGCTTCTTAACTCTGCCCAAGTTCCGATTGATCCTGCAGGGAGGCCGAAGAACCAGGACGAAGCCGAGCCCGAAAGAGTAGATGGAAATAGCAAAGCCAAATGATTGGGATCGTTTGACTTACCCAGAAGGGAGGCCTCATGCTTGTTGACATGTACGGTGGGATCTCCTCCACCGCTATACTCAGGTATGGCCCGAGCAACCACATCCTTCGGGATTTTGATAGCGACGAGCGCGTCGGTGAATGGATGAGAGGACTGCTCCTTTAAGGGAGCTATGACTGTCAACTGTCTTTCCTGGAGCCTTTTGTTGAGGAGGTCATCCATCTGATCCACAGTGCAGTACATGGGAGAGGCTCCGGGTGGAGGCGGACCGGAAGGATTGGCAGTATATGCGGCTGCTGGCTCCTTGTTGTGTGCTGGAGGTAGGGACTGCTGACCTGACGTCATCTCCTGATCCTCCTGAGGCGCAACAGGACCAGGATTGGCCGCTTCTGAAGGTGAAGGCCCTGTGGCAGCAGGGCGGTGGTTTTCCTTAGGAGCAGAGGGATTGTTTTCCTGAGGAGCAGGGGCTTGGCGGCGCGCCTGTCCTAGGATGGCTTCCAGCAGGGAGACCATCTCGGGGGTTAAATTAATATCCTGCCCCGCAATGTGGACTGTCTGCGGTGCAGGGGCTCCGTTTTGATCAGCAGCTGGGGTCGGTCTTGAATCACCGACATGTTCTCGAGCTGTCCGCAGAGGAACAGCATTAACTCCTGCTCGGCTGGCAGGTTCTTGTTGAAGCGGTGAAGCGGCGGCGGAATCAGAGCTATCTGAGGATCGCTCCCTAGTCTGATTCCGACGGTTGCTTTGGGATCGAGTTCTCATGGCTAAATTGATCGTTCCCACAGACGGCGCCAAATGTTGGATCGTGAAATCCTGAATGCTGATCTGGCAGTGAATTGAATGCCAGACAAGGTTGGGATGACGCTTCAGCTCCAACTCCGGTGAACCTGCAAGTAGGGGAGCGCAACAAAGGGGGTGCATCTGGGTCCCTCTCCGATGCTTAAATGAGTATATGTGTGTATAAAACTCAAAACGTAAAAAACGTATGTAAAACAAGGGTATTTATAGGGTAAGAGAGATAGAACCGTATATGGCAGCTGAATATCTTAGTGTATATTGTGTTGCCGAAGATTCGGATTGTCAGTTACTGCGAGATATTGTAGTTACCAAATCTAATCCTTAGTGAATATGCAACCGAGATATGCGGGATATCGTGTTCACTTCCTTATTAACGGTTTTGTGGGACCAGAGGAGAGGGGCAAGGCTCTCTTCGGGGCGAGCACTCCCATGTCGAGCAGTGGAAGGTCGCGACTTGGTAGAGAATGGCGAGCAGTCTGGGAGCCTTTGGCGTCTCTATAGACTTTGGGCTCGATTCTGGATTACTCGATGGTGGGCCAAGTTTGGCTTGTACTTGGGCCGATCCGGTTCGGATGTCATGGGTTTACCCCCTCTATAGTTATTGGGCCTTCGAGGCCTTTTCTTACTGGGCCGTCACTATCGATACCCAACAGGATGTGAAGGGGAGACATTGCATTGATCAGAAGGAGAGTTCACAAAACCAAATGGTAAAAAGAACGGCTCACTGGTATGTGTGTTTTTCGGAGCTGCAGACATCATGAACTTACCATTCTTTTCTTCAAATGGAAACTCAGTCTCATGAAATCGAACATGTCTTGACACTTATATTCTCCCATTACTGTCTAGACATTTGTATCCATGTTGTTGAGAACAATACCCAAGAAAAACACATGGAGTTGAACGGTAATCAAGTTTATGTTTATTGAAAGGCCTAGTGAACGGAAAACATAGGCATCCAAAAACCCGAAGTATGGAATAGTCAGGAGCCTTCCCAAACAATACCTCATGAGGGGAAACATGCTCAAGTACCTGAGTAGGTAATCTATTGATTAGAAATACAGCAGTGTAGAACGAATCGCTCCAGTACTGCCTTGGAAGACTAGCTTGATACATGAGAGTTAACCCCATTTCCACAATATGTCGATGTTTCCTCTCTACAATCCCGTTTTGCTCAGATGTGTAGGGGCATGTAATCCTGTGATCAATACCATGATTAGAGAAGTATAAAGCTAACGACTTAAACTCTCCTCCACCATCAGTTTGAACTGATTTCAGAGTACAATTCAGCTGTTTTTCTGCAAGAGTGTGAAATTGAATAAACAGATTTGCAGCTTCACTTTTCTGGTTTAGAAAATAAATCCAAGTATATCGAGAATACACATCGACAATGCTCATATAATACCTCTTACCATTAGATGTAACAGGAGCTGGTCCCCATAGATCAACCTCAACAAGTTGAAGAGGTTGTGTGTATTTGGTAGTTGAATTCGAAAACGGTAACTTGATACTCTTACCAACAGAACAAGCGGAACATAAACCATATGATGAAGAACATTTCATTCCAGAATTTTTAAAAACAGATGCCAAGACATTTGAAGAAGCATGTCCGAGTCTTTTATGCCATATACTAGACGATTCAACAATATAGGCAAACTGATCATTATTATAAGCAAACTGATCATCCTTATTACCAAGTCTAGCAGCTTTATTACATCTAGAAAATTTATGAAAATCTAACTTGTAAAGACCTCCTGCTTTTCTCCTTCCAACAGCACTTCTTTCGACACCAAGTCACGAACCATACAATGAGTTGGATGAAACTCAAAGTATACTCCATTATCCCTGGAAAACTGTGAGACAGACACTAAGTTCTTGGTAATCTCAGGTGTATAAAGAATATTATTGAGAAACGGAGATTTTGAAGGAGTGTTAATCACAGATGTACCGATGTTTGAAATGGTTAATTGAGAACCATTTCCGACTTGAACTTTACCTGCTCCCTTATATGGTTCTGTTCCTTTAGCTGGCTGACCATTTGTAATGTGGTTTGTTGCACCAGAATCAGGATACCATATCTGATTGTTGCCAGCAATTTGAGGAACAGGAAGTGAGGCAAAGTTGATTTGAGGAGTGAACATCGACTCTTGTGATGGTGCTGAAGGTGCTCCTAAGTAGGACAGACCTGCATTATAACCAGGAGTGACAGGATATGGCAACATAAATGGATAGTGTCCATATGGAGCAACATTCTGTATATATGCAGGATGAGAAGTCGCAGACGCAGGATTGAAAGCTAGAGAAGAAGTGTTTGTTGGAGTAGAGACCGAAGACGAGTTCACAAAGTTCTGATCAGCAGAATCATTCCAGTCATTCCAAGAGGTTTGACACAGGTTGGCAGACATCGGAGTACTTGACGAGGTAACTCCATGGAAGTTCACATCAAATCTCTTATAGCACCGATTGACAAGATGTCCAATCTTCCCGCAGAGCTGACACTGCGGCCTGTTACTTCCACCTCGACCTCTTCCACCAGCTCCTCTTCCTCTGTCAAACATAGGAGGACCTGATTGATTGTGCTGAATCTGCTGATTAGAAGGATTTGAAGTGTTTGCATCAGATTTGTACACAGAATCAGAATTCCGTGTAGCAGTCTTCTTTGTAAACTCATCCGTAGTGTGAATCATTGCTTGAGGCATCAGCATTGGATCAAAGAGCTGATCACGAGCTCTTGTTTCAGCATCCATAAGTACAGAACTTACCGAGGCTAAGTCGTATGGATTCCTGCTTGCGTGAATCACTGAAACAACATTGTCAAACTGGCCTTTCACTCCATCCAGAACTATGGAGATCTGCTGCATTTCATCTATTGGATGGCCACAACTAGCAAGGCTATCACAAGTAGATTGAATATCAGCAAGATAATCTCTAACAGACTGAGTTACTAGCTTCCTGGATTTAAGTTTTCCATATAGACTCATCACTCTCGTTGTAGACGAAGAGGAAAACATCTGATGAAGTTTCGACCATACAGCATTAACAGTCATGCATCCTAACAGATATCTGTTAACTTGAGGACAGATCGACACTAACAACCAAGAGGCTAAAGAACTATCTCTCTGTTTATATTTCGCATAGGCAGGATTGGGCAGATTTTCGCCAATTTCATTAGTGATGTGAGTTGGCACAGTTTGAACACCGTACAAATGAGATTCGAGATCAAATCCTCTAACAGCAAGAAGTACCTGCTGTTTCCATGACTGAAAGTTGTCATCTCCAGTCAATATACAGATCTTCTTGTTCGAAAATGCAGGTGGAAGAGCATCCTCCATTGATGATCTTCGAACAGCAGCTTCCGAAAAACTTTAATCGCAGCAACAGAAATGGATGAATGATGAAGTGAACGACGAAATTACTGGATGTAATCCTCAGATTCGTATAGCTCTGATACCATTTTAGACGATTTGAGAAAGAAATCGAATCAAAAGAGATGAAGATGAAGATTGCTTAGCAAGGAAGCAACTAATTCTGTTATAACAGAAATAACATAATCGAAAGATCAAGAACAGAGCAATTACTTCAATAACAAGTTAAGTTCTTTACAAAGGACTATGACCTCTATTTATAGCCTAGGACTGATCCTAATGAGAGAATAACAATCAGATTCTAGAATACTCAAGAAACACAATAGAAGATCTAAGAAACACACCTATAGCTCACGGCAATCATCTACTTCAAACAATGTAATTATATCATAACCCCTAACATAGAATATAAACGGAGTTCGTTTGAAGAAACTTGCGAGATAGATGAAATTGTATGAAACTCTTATGGGTGTGGTACCATCACACGAAATAAATTATTACTCGTAATAAACGAAATAATTAGGCTAAAGTATTATGCCGGAAAAGAGTACCGTTAAAAGTATAATATAAACTTCACACGTTAATATAATTAGCTTGAACATTTAAACGATTTTGATTAGAAGATAAACGGAGTTCACTTAAAGAAAACTTACGAGATATAAGAAATTGTATGAAACTCTTATGGTTGTGGTTCCATCATACGAAATTAATTATTATTCGTAATCAACAAAATACTTAGGCTAAAGTATCATGCCGGAAAGGAGTACCGTTAAAAGTATATTAAAAACTTCATACGTTAGTATAATTAGCTTAAACGTTTAAACGAGTTTGATTAGTAGATAAACGGAGTTCGCTTAAAGAAACTTACGAGATATAAGAAATTGTATGAAACTCTTATGGTTGTGGTTCCATCAAACGAAATAAATTATTATACGTAATCAACGAAATACTTAGGCTGAAGTATCATGCCGGAAAGGAGTACCGTTAAAACTATATTAAAAACTTCATACGTTAGTATAATTAGCTTAAACGTTTAAACGAGTTTGATTAGTAGATAAACGGAGTTCGCTTAAAGAAACTTACGAGATAAAAGAAATTGTATGAAACTCTTATGGTTGTGGTTCCATCATACGAAATAAATTATTATTCGTAATCAACAAAATACTTAGGCTGAAGTATCATGCCGGAAAGGAGTACCGTTAAAACTATATTAAAAACTTCATACGTTAGTATAATTTGCTTAAACCTTTCAACGAGTTTTATTATAGAAGATAAACGGAGTTCGTTTGAAGAAACTTGCGAGATAGAAGAAATTCTATGAAACTCTTATGGGTGTGGTACCATCACACGAAATAAATTATTACTCGTAATAAACGAAAAACTTAGGCTAAAGTATTATGCCGGAAAAGAGTACCATTAAAAGTATAATATAAACTTCATTCGTTAGTATAATTTGCTTAGACTTTTCAACGAGTTTTATTATAGAAGATAAACGGAGTTCGTTTGAAGAAACTTACGAGATAGAAGAAATTGTATGAAACTCTTATGGGTGTGGTACCATTACACGAAATAAATTATTACTCGTAATAAACGAAATACCGAGGCTAAACTATCATGCCGGAAAGGAGTACCGTTAAAATTATATTATAAACTTCATTCGTTAGTATAATTTGCTTAAACCTTTCAACGAGTTTTATTATAGAAGATAAACGGAGTTCGTTTGAAGAAACTTGCGAGATAGAAGAAATTGTATGAAACTCTTATGGGTGTGGTACCATCACACGAAATAAATTATTACTCGTAATAAACGAAAAACTTAGGCTAAAGTATTATGCCGGAAAAGAGTACCATTAAAAGTATAATATAAACTTCACACATTAGTATAATTAGCTTGAACATTTAAACGATTTTGATTAGAAGATAAACGGAGTTCGCTTAAAGAAAACTTACGAGATATAAGAAATTGTATGAAACTCTTATGATTGTGGTTCCATCATACGAATTAAATTATTATTCGTAATCAACAAAATACTTAGGGTAAAGTATCATGCCAGAAAGGAGTACCGTTAAAAGTATATTAAAAACTTCATACGTTAGTATATTTAGCTTAAACTTTTATACGAGTTTGATTAGAAGATAAACGGAGTTCGCTTAAAGAAACTTACGAGATATAAGAAATTGTATGAAACTCTTATGGTTGTGGTTCCATCAAACGAAATAAATTATTATACGTAATCAACGCAATACTTAGGCTGAAGTATCATGCCGGAAAGGAGTACCGTTAAACCTATATTAAAAACTTCATACGTTAGTATAATTAGCTTAAACGTTTAAACGAGTTTGATTAGTAGATAAACGGAGTTCGCTTAAAGAAACTTACGAGATATAAGAAATTGTATGAAACTGTTATGGTTGTGGTTCCATCATACGAAATAAATTATTATTCGTAATCAACAAAATACTTAGGCTACAGTATCATGCTGGAAAGGAGTACCGTTAAAAGTATACTAAAAACTTTATACGTTAGTATAATTAGCTTAAACGTTTAAACGAGTTTGATTAGTACATAAACGGAGTTCGCTTAAAGAAACTTAAGAGATATAAGAAATTGTATGAAACTCTTATGTTTATGGTTCCATCATACGAAATAAATTATCATTCGTAATCAACGAAATACTTAGGCTAAAGTATCATGCCGGAAAGGAGTATCGTTAAAAGTATATTAAAAACTGCATACGTTAGTATAATTAGCTTAAACTGTTAAACGAGTTTGATTAGAAAATAAACGGAGTTCGCTTAAAGAAACTTAAGAGATATAAGATTTTGTATAAAATTCTTATGGGTGTGGTAACATCATATAAAATAAATTAGTATTCGTAATAAACAAATACCGAGGCTAAAGTATCATGCCGGAAAGGACTACCGTTAAAATTATATTATAAACTTCATTCGTTAGTATAATTTGCTTAGACTTTTCAACGAGTTTTATTATAGAAGATAAACGGAGTTCGTTTGAAGAAACTTACGAGATAGAAGAAATTGTATGAAACTCTTATGGGTGTGGTTTCATCATACGAAATATATTCTCATTCGTAATAAATGAAATACTTAGGCTAAAGTATCATGCCGGAAAGGAGTACCGTTAAAAGTATATTAAAAACTGCATACGTTAGTATAATTAGCTTAAACTTTTAAACGAGTTTGATTAGAAGATAAACGGAGTTCGCTTAAAGAAACTTAAGAGATATAAGATTTTGTATAAAATTCTTATGGGTGGGGTACCATCATACAAAATAAATTAGTATTCGTAATAAACAAAATGCCTAGGCTAAAGTATCATGCCGGAAAGGAGTACCGTTAAAATTATATTATAAACTTCATTCGTTAGTATAATTTGCTTAAACTTTTCAACGAGTTTTATTATAGAAGATAAACGGAGTTCGTTTGAAGAAACTTACGAGATATAAGAAATTGAATGAAACTCTTATGGTTGTGGTTCCATCATACGAAATAAATTATTATTCGTAATCAACAAAATACTTAGGCTAAAGTATCATGCTGGAAAGGAGTACCGTTAAAAGTATATTAAAAACTTCATACGTTAGTATAATTAGCTTAAACGTTTAAACGAGTTTGATTAGTAGATAAACGGAGTTCGCTTAAAGAAACTTACGAGATATAAGAAATTGTATGAAACTCTTATGGTTGTGGTTCCATCAAACGAAATAAATTATTATACGTAATCAACGAAATACTTAGGCTGAAGTATCATGCCGGAAAGGAGTACCGTTAAAACTATATTAAAAACTTCATACGTTAGTATAATTAGCTTAAACGTTTAAACGAGTTTGATTAGTAGATAAACGGAGTTCGCTTAAAGAAACTTACGAGATAAAAGAAATTGTATGAAACTCTTATGGTTGTGGTTCCATCATACGAAATAAATTATTATTCGTAATCAACAAAATACTTAGGCTGAAGTATCATGCCGGAAAGGAGTACCGTTAAAACTATATTAAAAACTTCATACGTTAGTATAATTTGCTTAAACCTTTCAACGAGTTTTATTATAGAAGATAAACGGAGTTCGTTTGAAGAAACTTGCGAGATAGAAGAAATTGTATGAAACTCTTATGGGTGTGGTACCATCACACGAAATAAATTATTACTCGTAATAAACGAAAAACTTAGGCTAAAGTATTATGCCGGAAAAGAGTACCATTAAAAGTATAATATAAACTTCATTCGTTAGTATAATTTGCTTAGACTTTTCAACGAGTTTTATTATAGAAGATAAACGGAGTTCGTTTGAAGAAACTTACGAGATAGAAGAAATTGTATGAAACTCTTATGGGTGTGGTACCATTACACGAAATAAATTATTACTCGTAATAAACGAAATACCGAGGCTAAACTATCATGCCGGAAAGGAGTACCGTTAAAATTATATTATAAACTTCATTCGTTAGTATAATTTGCTTAAACCTTTCAACGAGTTTTATTATAGAAGATAAACGGAGTTCGTTTGAAGAAACTTGCGAGATAGAAGAAATTGTATGAAACTCTTATGGGTGTGGTACCATCACACGAAATAAATTATTACTCGTAATAAACGAAAAACTTAGGCTAAAGTATTATGCCGGAAAAGAGTACCATTAAAAGTATAATATAAACTTCACACATTAGTATAATTAGCTTGAACATTTAAACGATTTTGATTAGAAGATAAACGGAGTTCGCTTAAAGAAAACTTACGAGATATAAGAAATTGTATGAAACTCTTATGATTGTGGTTCCATCATACGAATTAAATTATTATTCGTAATCAACAAAATACTTAGGGTAAAGTATCATGCCAGAAAGGAGTACCGTTAAAAGTATATTAAAAACTTCATACGTTAGTATATTTAGCTTAAACTTTTATACGAGTTTGATTAGAAGATAAACGGAGTTCGCTTAAAGAAACTTACGAGATATAAGAAATTGTATGAAACTCTTATGGTTGTGGTTCCATCAAACGAAATAAATTATTATACGTAATCAACGCAATACTTAGGCTGAAGTATCATGCCGGAAAGGAGTACCGTTAAACCTATATTAAAAACTTCATACGTTAGTATAATTAGCTTAAACGTTTAAACGAGTTTGATTAGTAGATAAACGGAGTTCGCTTAAAGAAACTTACGAGATATAAGAAATTGTATGAAACTGTTATGGTTGTGGTTCCATCATACGAAATAAATTATTATTCGTAATCAACAAAATACTTAGGCTACAGTATCATGCTGGAAAGGAGTACCGTTAAAAGTATACTAAAAACTTTATACGTTAGTATAATTAGCTTAAACGTTTAAACGAGTTTGATTAGTACATAAACGGAGTTCGCTTAAAGAAACTTAAGAGATATAAGAAATTGTATGAAACTCTTATGTTTATGGTTCCATCATACGAAATAAATTATCATTCGTAATCAACGAAATACTTAGGCTAAAGTATCATGCCGGAAAGGAGTATCGTTAAAAGTATATTAAAAACTGCATACGTTAGTATAATTAGCTTAAACTGTTAAACGAGTTTGATTAGAAGATAAACGGAGTTCGCTTAAAGAAACTTAAGAGATATAAGATTTTGTATAAAATTCTTATGGGTGTGGTAACATCATATAAAATAAATTAGTATTCGTAATAAACAAATACCGAGGCTAAAGTATCATGCCGGAAAGGACTACCGTTAAAATTATATTATAAACTTCATTCGTTAGTATAATTTGCTTAGACTTTTCAACGAGTTTTATTATAGAAGATAAACGGAGTTCGTTTGAAGAAACTTACGAGATAGAAGAAATTGTATGAAACTCTTATGGGTGTGGTTTCATCATACGAAATATATTCTCATTCGTAATAAATGAAATACTTAGGCTAAAGTATCATGCCGGAAAGGAGTACCGTTAAAAGTATATTAAAAACTGCATACGTTAGTATAATTAGCTTAAACTTTTAAACGAGTTTGATTAGAAGATAAACGGAGTTCGCTTAAAGAAACTTAAGAGATATAAGATTTTGTATAAAATTCTTATGGGTGGGGTACCATCATACAAAATAAATTAGTATTCGTAATAAACAAAATGCCTAGGCTAAAGTATCATGCCGGAAAGGAGTACCGTTAAAATTATATTATAAACTTCATTCGTTAGTATAATTTGCTTAAACTTTTCAACGAGTTTTATTATAGAAGATAAACGGAGTTCGTTTGAAGAAACTTACGAGATATAAGAAATTGAATGAAACTCTTATGGTTGTGGTTCCATCATACGAAATAAATTATTATTCGTAATCAACAAAATACTTAGGCTAAAGTATCATGCTGGAAAGGAGTACCGTTAAAAGTATATTAAAAACTTCATACGTTAGTATAATTAGCTTAAACATTTAAACGATATTAAATTAGAAGATAAACAGAGTTCGCTTAAAGAAACTTAAGAGATATAAGAAATTGTATGAAACTCTTATGGTTGTGGTTCCATCATACGAAATAAATTATTATTCGTAATCAACGAAATACTTAGGCTGAAGTATCATGCCGGAAAGGAGTACCGTTAAAACTATATTAAAAACTTCATACGTTAGTATAATTAGCTTAAACATTTAAACGAGTTTGATTAGAAGATAAACGGAGTTCGCTTATAGAAACTTAAGAGATATAAGATTTTGTATAAAATTCTTATGCGTGTGGTACCATCATACAAAATAAATTAGTATTCGTAATAAACAAAATACCTAGGCTAAAGTATCATGCCGGAAAGGACTACCGTTAAAATTATATTATAAACTTCATTCGTTAGTATAATTTGCTTAGACTTTTCAACGAGTTTTATTATAGAAGATAAACGGAGTTCGTTTGAAGAAACTTACGAGATAGAAGAAATTGTATGAAACTCTTATGGGTGTGGTACC
This sequence comes from Chamaenerion angustifolium, assembly GCA_946814005.1. Taxonomy (NCBI): domain Eukaryota; kingdom Viridiplantae; phylum Streptophyta; class Magnoliopsida; order Myrtales; family Onagraceae; genus Chamaenerion; species Chamaenerion angustifolium. The sequence continues at coordinate 16,287,269 of OX328274.1, forward strand.
ATCACACGAAATAAATTATTACTCGTAATAAACGAAATACCGAGGCTAAACTATCATGCCGGAAAGGAGTACCGTTAAAATTATATTATAAACTTCATTCGTTAGTATAATTTGCTTAAACCTTTCAACGAGTTTTATTATAGAAGATAAACGGAGTTCGTTTGAAGAAACTTGCGAGATAGAAGAAATTGTATGAAACTCTTATGGGTGTGGTACCATCACACGAAATAAATTATTACTCGTAATAAACGAAAAACTTAGGCTAAAGTATTATGCCGGAAAAGAGTACCATTAAAAGTATAATATAAACTTCACACGTTAGTATAATTAGCTTGAACATTTAAACGATTTTGATTAGAAGATAAACGGAGTTCGCTTAAAGAAAACTTACGAGATATAAGAAATTGTATGAAACTCTTATGATTGTGGTTCCATCATACGAATTAAATTATTATTCGTAATCAACAAAATACTTAGGGTAAAGTATCATGCCAGAAAGGAGTACCGTTAAAAGTATATTAAAAACTTCATACGTTAGTATATTTAGCTTAAACTTTTATACGAGTTTGATTAGAAGATAAACGGAGTTCGCTTAAAGAAACTTACGAGATATAAGAAATTGTATGAAACTCTTATGGTTGTGGTTCCATCAAACGAAATAAATTATTATACGTAATCAACGAAATACTTAGGCTGAAGTATCATGCCGGAAAGGAGTACCGTTAAAACTATATTAAAAACTTCATACGTTAGTATAATTAGCTTAAACGTTTAAACGAGTTTGATTAGTAGATAAACGGAGTTCGCTTAAAGAAACTTACGAGATATAAGAAATTGTATGAAACTCTTATGGTTGTGGTTCCATCATACGAAATAAATTATTATTCGTAATCAACAAAATACTTAGGCTACAGTATCATGCTGGAAAGGAGTACCGTTAAAAGTATATTAAAAACTTTATACGTTAGTATAATTAGCTTAAACGTTTAAACGAGTTTGATTAGTACATAAACGGAGTTCGCTTAAAGAAACTTAAGAGATATAAGAAATTGTATGAAACTCTTATGTTTATGGTTCCATCATACGAAATAATTTATCATTCGTAATCAACGAAATACTTAGGCTAAAGTATCATGCCGGAAAGGAGTACCGTTAAAAGTATATTAAAAACTGCATACGTTAGTATAATTAGCTTAAACTGTTAAACGAGTTTGATTAGAAGATAAACGGAGTTCGCTTAAAGAAACTTAAGAGATATAAGATTTTGTATAAAATTCTTATGGGTGTGGTAACATCATATAAAATAAATTAGTATTCGTAATAAACAAATACCGAGGCTAAAGTATCATGCCGGAAAGGAGTACCGTTAAAATTATATTATAAACTTCATTTGTTAGTATAATTTGCTTAAACTTTTCAACGAGTTTTATTATACAAGATAAACGGAGTTCGCTTGAAGAAACTTACGAGATAGAAGAAATTGTATGAAACTCTTATGGGTGTGGTTTCATCATACGAAATATATTCTCATTCGTAATAAGTGAAATACTTAGGCTAAAGTATCATGCCGGAAAGGAGTACCGTTAAAAGTATATTAAAAACTGCATACGTTAGTATAATTAGCTTAAACTTTTAAACGAGTTTGATTAGAAGATAAACGGAGTTCGCTTAAAGAAACTTAAGAGATATAAGATTTTGTATAAAATTCTTATGGGTGTGGTAACATCATATAAAATAAATTAGTATTCGTAATAAACAAATACCGAGGCTAAAGTATCATGCCGGAAAGGACTACCGTTAAAATTATATTATAAACTTCATTCGTTAGTATAATTTGCTTAGACTTTTCAACGAGTTTTATTATAGAAGATAAACGGAGTTCGTTTGAAGAAACTTACGAGATAGAAGAAATTGTATGAAACTCTTATGGGTGTGGTTTCATCATACGAAATATATTCTCATTCGTAATAAATGAAATACTTAGGCTAAAGTATCATGCCGGAAAGGAGTACCGTTAAAAGTATATTAAAAACTGCATACGTTAGTATAATTAGCTTAAACTTTTAAACGAGTTTGATTAGAAGATAAACGGAGTTCGCTTAAAGAAACTTAAGAGATATAAGATTTTGTATAAAATTCTTATGGGTGGGGTACCATCATACAAAATAAATTAGTATTCGTAATAAACAAAATGCCTAGGCTAAAGTATCATGCCGGAAAGGAGTACCGTTAAAATTATATTATAAACTTCATTCGTTAGTATAATTTGCTTAAACTTTTCAACGAGTTTTATTATAGAAGATAAACGGAGTTCGTTTGAAGAAACTTACGAGATATAAGAAATTGAATGAAACTCTTATGGTTGTGGTTCCATCATACGAAATAAATTATTATTCGTAATCAACAAAATACTTAGGCTAAAGTATCATGCTGGAAAGGAGTACCGTTAAAAGTATATTAAAAACTTCATACGTTAGTATAATTAGCTTAAACATTTAAACGATATTAAATTAGAAGATAAACAGAGTTCGCTTAAAGAAACTTAAGAGATATAAGAAATTGTATGAAACTCTTATGGTTGTGGTTCCATCCTACGAAATAAATTATTATTCGTAATCAACGAAATACTTAGGCTGAAGTATCATGCCGGAAAGGAGTACCGTTAAAACTATATTAAAAACTTCATACGTTAGTATAATTAGCTTAAACATTTAAACGAGTTTGATTAGAAGATAAACGGAGTTCGCTTATAGAAACTTAAGAGATATAAGATTTTGTATAAAATTCTTATGCGTGTGGTACCATCATACAAAATAAATTAGTATTCGTAATAAACAAAATACCTAGGCTAAAGTATCATGCCGGAAAGGACTACCGTTAAAATTATATTATAAACTTCATTCGTTAGTATAATTTGCTTAGACTTTTCAACGAGTTTTATTATAGAAGATAAACGGAGTTCGTTTGAAGAAACTTACGAGATAGAAGAAATTGTATGAAACTCTTATGGGTGTGGTACCATCACACGAAATAAATTATTACTCGTAATAAACGAAATACCGAGGCTAAACTATCATGCCGGAAAGGAGTACCGTTAAAATTATATTATAAACTTCATTCGTTAGTATAATTTGCTTAAACCTTTCAACGAGTTTTATTATAGAAGATAAACGGAGTTCGTTTGAAGAAACTTGCGAGATAGAAGAAATTGTATGAAACTCTTATGGGTGTGGTACCATCACACGAAATAAATTATTACTCGTAATAAACGAAAAACTTAGGCTAAAGTATTATGCCGGAAAAGAGTACCATTAAAAGTATAATATAAACTTCACACGTTAGTATAATTAGCTTGAACATTTAAACGATTTTGATTAGAAGATAAACGGAGTTCGCTTAAAGAAAACTTACGAGATATAAGAAATTGTATGAAACTCTTATGATTGTGGTTCCATCATACGAATTAAATTATTATTCGTAATCAACAAAATACTTAGGGTAAAGTATCATGCCAGAAAGGAGTACCGTTAAAAGTATATTAAAAACTTCATACGTTAGTATATTTAGCTTAAACTTTTATACGAGTTTGATTAGAAGATAAACGGAGTTCGCTTAAAGAAACTTACGAGATATAAGAAATTGTATGAAACTCTTATGGTTGTGGTTCCATCAAACGAAATAAATTATTATACGTAATCAACGAAATACTTAGGCTGAAGTATCATGCCGGAAAGGAGTACCGTTAAAACTATATTAAAAACTTCATACGTTAGTATAATTAGCTTAAACGTTTAAACGAGTTTGATTAGTAGATAAACGGAGTTCGCTTAAAGAAACTTACGAGATATAAGAAATTGTATGAAACTCTTATGGTTGTGGTTCCATCATACGAAATAAATTATTATTCGTAATCAACAAAATACTTAGGCTACAGTATCATGCTGGAAAGGAGTACCGTTAAAAGTATATTAAAAACTTTATACGTTAGTATAATTAGCTTAAACGTTTAAACGAGTTTGATTAGTACATAAACGGAGTTCGCTTAAAGAAACTTAAGAGATATAAGAAATTGTATGAAACTCTTATGTTTATGGTTCCATCATACGAAATAAATTATCATTCGTAATCAACGAAATACTTAGGCTAAAGTATCATGCCGGAAAGGAGTACCGTTAAAAGTATATTAAAAACTGCATACGTTAGTATAATTAGCTTAAACTTTTAAACGAGTTTGATTAGAAGATAAACGGAGTTCGCTTAAAGAAACTTAAGAGATATAAGATTTTGTATAAAATTCTTATGGGTGTGGTAACATCATATAAAATAAATTAGTATTCGTAATAAACAAATACCGAGGCTAAAGTATCATGCCGGAAAGGAGTACCGTTAAAATTATATTATAAACTTCATTTGTTAGTATAATTTGCTTAAACTTTTCAACGAGTTTTATTATACAAGATAAACGGAGTTCGCTTGAAGAAACTTACGAGATAGAAGAAATTGTATGAAACTCTTATGGGTGTGGTTTCATCATACGAAATATATTCTCATTCGTAATAAGTGAAATACTTAGGCTAAAGTATCATGCCGGAAAGGAGTACCGTTAAAAGTATATTAAAAACTGCATACGTTAGTATAATTAGCTTAAACTTTTAAACGAGTTTGATTAGAAGATAAACGGAGTTCGCTTAAAGAAACTTAAGAGATATAAGATTTTGTATAAAATTCTTATGGGTGTGGTACCATCATACAAAATAAATTAGTATTCGTAATAAACAAAATACCTAGGCTAAAGTATCATGCCGGAAAGGAGTACCGTTAAAATTAAATTATAAACTTCATTCGTTAGTATAATTTGCTTAAACTTTTCAACGAGTTTTATTATAGAAGATAAACGGAGTTCGTTTGAAGAAACTTACGAGATAGAAGAAATTGTATGAAACTCTTATGGGTGTGGTACCATCACACGAAATAAATTATTACTCATAATAAACGAAATACCTAGGCTAAAGTATTACGCCGGAAAAGAGTACCGTTAAAAGTATAATATAAACTTCACACGTTAATATAATTATCTTGAACATTTAAACGATTTTGATTAGAAGATAAACGGAGTTTGCTTAAAGAAAACTTACGAGATATAAGAAATTGAATGAAACTCTTATGGTTGTGGTTCCATCATACGAAATAAATTATTATTCGTAATCAACAAAATACTTAGGCTAAAGTATCATGCTGGAAAGGAGTACCGTTAAAAGTATATTAAAAACTTCATACGTTAGTATAATTAGCTTAAACATTTAAACGATATTAAATTAGAAGATAAACAGAGTTCGCTTAAAGAAACTTAAGAGATATAAGAAATTGTATGAAACTCTTATGGTTGTGGTTCCATCATACGAAATAAATTATTATTCGTAATCAACGAAATACTTAGGCTGAAGTATCATGCCGGAAAGGAGTACCATTAAAACTATATTAAAAACTTCATACGTTAGTATAATTAGCTTAAACTTTTAAACGAGTTTGATTAGAAGATAAACGGAGTTCGCTTATAGAAACTTAAGAGATATAAGATTTTGTATAAAATTCTTATGCGTGTGGTACCATCATACAAAATAAATTAGTATTCGTAATAAACAAAATACCTAGGCTAAAGTATCATGCCGGAAAGGACTACCGTTAAAATTATATTATAAACTTCATTCGTTAGTATAATTTGCTTAGACTTTTCAACGAGTTTTATTATAGAAGATAAACGGAGTTCGTTTGAAGAAACTTACGAGATAGAAGAAATTGTATGAAACTCTTATGGGTGTGGTACCATCACACGAAATAAATTATTACTCGTAATAAACGAAAAACCGAGGCTAAACTATCATGCCGGAAAGGAGTACCGTTAAAATTATATTATAAACTTCATTCGTTAGTATAATTTGCTTAAACCTTTCAACGAGTTTTATTATAGAAGATAAACGAAGTTCGTTTGAAGAAACTTGCGAGATAGAAGAAATTGTATGAAACTCTTATGGGTGTGGTACCATCACACGAAATAAATTATTACTCGTAATAAACGAAAAACTTAGGCTAAAGTATTATGCCGGAAAAGAGTACCATTAAAAGTATAATATAAACTTCACACGTTAGTATAATTAGCTTGAACATTTAAACGATTTTGATTAGAAGATAAACGGAGTTCGCTTAAAGAAAACTTACGAGATATAAGAAATTGTATGAAACTCTTATGATTGTGGTTCCATCATACGAATTAAATTATTATTCGTAATCAACAAAATACTTAGGGTAAAGTATCATGCCAGAAAGGAGTACCGTTAAAAGTATATTAAAAACTTCATACGTTAGTATATTTAGCTTAAACTTTTATACGAGTTTGATTAGAAGATAAACGGAGTTCGCTTAAAGAAACTTACGAGATATAAGAAATTGTATGAAACTCTTATGGTTGTGGTTCCATCAAACGAAATAAATTATTATACGTAATCAACGAAATACTTAGGCTGAAGTATCATGCCGGAAAGGAGTACCGTTAAAACTATATTAAAAACTTCATACGTTAGTATAATTAGCTTAAACGTTTAAACGAGTTTGATTAGTAGATAAACGGAGTTCGCTTAAAGAAACTTACGAGATATAAGAAATTGTATGAAACTCTTATGGTTGTGGTTCCATCATACGAAATAAATTATTATTCGTAATCAACAAAATACTTAGGCTGAAGTATCATGCCGGAAAGGAGTACCGTTAAAACTATATTAAAAACTTCATACGTTAGTATAATTAGCTTAAACTTTTAAACGAGTTTGATTAGAAGATAAACGGAGTTCGCTTAAAGAAACTTAAGAGATATAAGATTTTGTATAAAATTCTTATGCGTGTGGTACCATCATAAAAAATAAATTAGTATTCGTAATAAACAAAATACCTAGGCTAAAGTATCATGCCGGAAAGGACTACCGTTAAAATTATATTATAAACTTCATTCGTTAGTATAATTTGCTTAGACTTTTCAACGAGTTTTATTATAGAAGATAAACGGAGTTCGTTTGAAGAAACTTACGAGATAGAAGAAATTGTATGAAACTCTTATGGGTGTGGTACCATTACACGAAATAAATTATTACTCGTAATAAACGAAATACCGAGGCTAAACTATCATGCCGGAAAGGAGTACCGTTAAAATTATATTATAAACTTCATTCGTTAGTATAATTTGCTTAAACCTTTCAACGAGTTTTATTATAGAAGATAAACGGAGTTCGTTTGAAGAAACTTGCGAGATAGAAGAAATTGTATGAAACTCTTATGGGTGTGGTACCATCACACGAAATAAATTATTACTCGTAATAAACGAAAAACTTAGGCTAAAGTATTATGCCGGAAAAGAGTACCATTAAAAGTATAATATAAACTTCACACGTTAGTATAATTAGCTTGAACATTTAAACGATTTTGATTAGAAGATAAACGGAGTTCGCTTAAAGAAAACTTACGAGATATAAGAAATTGTATGAAACTCTTATGATTGTGGTTCCATCATACGAATTAAATTATTATTCGTAATCAACAAAATACTTAGGGTAAAGTATCATGCCAGAAAGGAGTACCGTTAAAAATATATTAAAAACTTCATACGTTAGTATATTTAGCTTAAACTTTTATACGAGTTTGATTAGAAGATAAACGGAGTTCGCTTAAAGAAACTTACGAGATATAAGAAATTGTATGAAACTCTTATGGTTGTGGTTCCATCAAACGAAATAAATTATTATACGTAATCAACGAAATACTTAGGCTGAAGTATCATGCCGGAAAGGAGTACCGTTAAAACTATATTAAAAACTTCATACGTTAGTATAATTAGCTTAAACGTTTAAACGAGTTTGATTAGTAGATAAACGGAGTTCGCTTAAAGAAACTTACGAGATATAAGAAATTGTATGAAACTCTTATGGTTGTGGTTCCATCATACGAAATAAATTATTATTCGTAATCAACAAAATACTTAGGCTACAGTATCATGCTGGAAAGGAGTACCGTTAAAAGTATATTAAAAACTTTATACGTTAGTATAATTAGCTTATCTTAGGAGTTTATAGAGAGTGAGGTGTAAATGAAGAGCTTAAAGCAACCTTTAGAGAGAATTTCATATTGTATTGCTTTAAACTTAAGAAATACACTAGGGTAGACATCTATATATAGGTGAAGCTAGGGATATGAGAGTAAATGTCCTAAACATGTGGACTTGTATGCAATTGTCCTAAACATTTGGACAATATGAACACTTATCTAAACTATAATCCCTAACATTCCCCTATGAAGATCCACTTCCTAATGTAAAACAAGACTCTAAACAAAAAAAAAAAACATAATCTGACGATCAACATCGCATCTATCATCTTCACCCATCCTGATCAGACCTGGTCGCCATATGAATTTGATCTTGTTATTGTGGTCGCCAAACATGTGGTCGCCAATCATATGGTCGCCAATCATGTGGTCGCCAATCATGTGGTCGCCAATCATGTGGTCGCCAATCATGTGGTCGCCAATCATGTGGTCGCCAATCATGTGGTCGCCAATCATGTGGTCGCCAATCATGTGGTCGCCAATCATGTGGTCGCCAAACATTTGATGAGCACAGGTCTGCTCGTTCTTCAATTTGCACCGAGCACAGGTCTGCTCATCTATCATAAGACTGTGTGGGCACAGCCTGAGCACGGTGGAGGCACTGAGGATGCGCACTGGATGTTCTGAAGATGCACGGTGGAGGCACTGAAGATGCACAGGATCTGCACACTGGAGGCACTGAGGCTGCACGCTGGAGGCACTGGAGCTGCACAGGCTGAGTACAGGTTTAGCACTGCGCCTGCACTGCAGAAGTACTGGAGTTGCACTGGTCTTGTATGCTGTGGTTTGGACGGTGGCTGAGCTATGGAGTGGGTGAATCGAACATGACACGAAGCACAGGTCTGCTCCTGAGTCTTGTGAGGCAATATATGACATGAAGCACAGGTCTGCTCCAGAGTCGTCTGAGGCAATATATCGAACACATTAGGTGCGTCTGATGTTGCGTGCTGCTATTCCTGATTAGAGTTGCTGCATTTGGATGAAACTTGAAAGGGAGACAAAGCCATCTCTTGGCAAGGAAGGAAGACACTCGAGATGCAGTAAACGTGTTGAATACACGCAGCAAAACATAGATAAAGCAGTAAACGTGTTGAATTCACGCAGCAAAACATAGAGACTCGAGGATGCTGAAAAATAGAGAAACAGAAAATAAAAGACAGAGCAGCAAAGATGAAGATTCAGGAATAGCAACAACATTGAAGCAGCCTGGAGTGAACGATAAACCACCGCAGCAAATAACAAACCACCACATGAGACCAGTCGAACCAAAATGAACATAAACCAGAAGATAGATGGGCAGATTTTAGTGCATCAACAGAAACTCAAAGATGTTGAGCAGGATTAGAACGAAATAGGAGGCAACTAGTGCAGCAAAATATGACAGAATATGTAATATTAGGTACAGATAAAGAGATTAGATGCAGCAAAGATGCAGCAGAAGCAATAGAAAACAGAGAACAAGACCAGCCGAAGAACAGGACCTGCTTGAAGAAGAAAGAAACTGCTGCAAACCAGAGCATGAAATCAACGATTCAGAACTGACCAGAACTGACGTTTTCAGCTGATTTCCGCTGCAAATCCACGTTTTCAGCTCAGCATCTTCTCACATTCATCTCGAATCGAGCTGAACAGAACTGACGAAAGGAGCTGCTGCACCAGAAGCATTTTTCAGGTCTCTTCAGCAAACATTTACCCACGCTCAGCATCAACAAATCCACGCTCAAGCTGTCTTAAGACGTCCATGCTCAGGTCCTGCTCTTCGACTAAATACTAAATCCGTCCATGCTCAGGTAATGAAGTCTGGTCTTCATCTGGGTGTATTCTTGATGAACATCCTGATGAATTACTACGCCAAAACTGGGCATGTTCGAGATGCACAAGACGTGTTCGACGAAATGCCTGACAGATGCAGCTGAAATTTACTGAAATATACTGATATGCTGAGTTGAAATATGCTGAAATGGGCTGAAATTTACTGATTAATGTGCTGATTGTTAATGCTGATATGCTGAATTTTGCTGAATTATTACTGAAATGCTGAATTGTGCTGAATTGGAAAGCTGATATGCTGATATGTGCTGAATTGGAAAGCTGATATGCTGAAATTTGCTGATTGTTGTTGCTGATGCTGAAATGCTGAAGTTTACCCCGGTTCATGCTGAAATTTGCTGAGATTTGTGGATTAAAACCCCTGCATCCAATGTTGAATGACTTGTTCTCGAATTGCTGGATTAGTAACGTGAAGATGTGTAATCCCGTTGAGTTTGGACAACCAAGTTTTGATGACTACAATAGATTTGATACAAGTTTGAAGTGTTGAAGTCAGATTTTAGTAGTAGTTTCTTCTTTAACGGCATGACCACGACGAGATGACCAAGATGGCACCGCGATGGCATGACCGATTCCTCCCTCTTCTCGTCTAGATATCAACTTGAAGATCTTGTGTTTGAATGTGGAGTATCTCATTGAAGATGAAGGTGTGCAAGCTCAATTAGGTTAGAGGTTTGATCGGGATTAAACTTGGGATTCGTCACGAGCAATGAGCATTGGAAGTTTGGGGTCGAAAATTCAGCAAATCAAGAGAAAAAAACAAAGACCGTGGATGAAACTGTCAAATTTCAGGGAAAATCAAGTTACGGATCAGCTCACATCACTCATACTTTGAAGATTTGGCGACCACGAGTGCATTTGGCGACAACAATGACAAGATTAAGTTCATTTGGCGACCAAATGTGCATTTGGCGAACACAATGACAAGATTAAGTTCATTTGGCGACCAAATGTGCATTTGGCGACCACAATAACAAGATCAAGTTCAGTTGGCGACCAAATGTGCATTTGGCGAACACAATGACAAGATTAAGTTCATTTGGCGACCAAATGTGCATTTGGCGACCACAATAACAAGATCAAGTTCAGTTGGCGACCACAAGTGCATTTGGCGACCAAATGTGCATTTGGCGACCAAATGTGCATTTGGCGACCACAATAACAAGATCAAGTTCAGTTGGCGACCACAAGTGCATTTGGCGACCAAATGTGCATTTGGCGACCAAATGTGCATTTGGCGACCACAATAACAAGATCAAGTTCAGTTGGCGACCACAAGTGCATTTGGCGACCAAAGATCAAGTTTCAAAGTCAAGATCAAGCATAGGGAATGTTAGGATACAAGTGTGTCTAATGTCAGAGCATACAACATGAAGAAAACGAAGAACTAGGGTGTATGTGAGAACACCACATAGATTAGCTTAATGTTTTCTAGTTTAATCATTATTAGTCTAAGTGTTTTATCTAGTCTCTTGTCTAGGGTTTTACTCTAGTTGCTCTATATATAGAGCCTTACCTTGTATTGAACAAGTTAACCTAATATCAAAGATGTTCTCTTTAATCAAAGCCTTGTCTTCATCCTTTTCTCCTCATTGCTCATTGTTTCACCGTTTGTTACCTCGTTTGATTTCAACCAAGCTAACAGCTTAAACGTTTAAACGAGTTTGATTAGTAGATAAACGGAGTTCGCTTAAAGAAACTTAAGAGATATAAGAAATTGTATGAAACTCTTATGTTTATGGTTCCATCATACGAAATAAATTATCATTCGTAATCAACGAAATACTTAGGCTAAAGTATCATGCCGGAAAGGAGTACCGTTAAAAGTATATTAAAAACTGCATACGTTAGTATAATTAGCTTAAACTGTTAAACGAGTTTGATTAGAAGATAAACGGAGTTCGCTTAAAGAAACTTAAGAGATATAAGATTTTGTATAAAATTCTTATGGGTGTGGTAACATCATATAAAATAAATTAGTATTCGTAATAAACAAATACCGAGGCTAAAGTATCATGCCGGAAAGGAGTACCGTTAAAATTATATTATAAACTTCATTTGTTAGTATAATTTGCTTAAACTTTTCAACGAGTTTTATTATACAAGATAAACGGAGTTCGCTTGAAGAAACTTACGAGATAGAAGAAATTGTATGAAACTCTTATGGGTGTGGTTTCATCATACGAAATATATTCTCATTCGTAATAAATGAAATACTTAGGCTAAAGTATCATGCCGGAAAGGAGTACCGTTAAAAGTATATTAAAAACTGCATACGTTAGTATAATTAGCTTAAACTTTTAAACGAGTTTGATTAGAAGATAAACGGAGTTCGCTTAAAGAAACTTAAGAGATATAAGATTTTGTATAAAATTCTTATGGGTGTGGTACCATCATACAAAATAAATTAGTATTCGTAATAAACAAAATACCTAGGCTAAAGTATCATGCCGGAAAGGAGTACCGTTAAAATTATATTATAAACTTCATTCGTTAGTATAAATTGCTTAAACTTTTCAACGAGTTTTATTATAGAAGATAAACGGAGTTCGTTTGAAGAAACTTACGAGATAGAAGAAATTGTATGAAACTCTTATGGGTGTGGTACCATCACACGAAATAAATTATTACTCGTAATAAACGAAATACTTAGGCTAAAGTATTACGCCGGAAAAGAGTACCGTTAAAAGTATAATATAAACTTCACACGTTAATATAATTAGCTTGAACATTTAAACGATTTTGATTAGAAGATAAACGGAGTTTGCTTAAAGAAAACTTACGAGATATAAGAAATTGAATGAAACTCTTATGGTTGTGGTTCCATCATACGAAATAAATTATTATTCGTAATCAACAAAATACTTAGGCTAAAGTATCATGCTGGAAAGGGGTACCGTTAAAAGTATATTAAAAACTTCATACGTTAGTATAATTAGCTTAAACATTTAAACGATATTAAATTAGAAGATAAACAGAGTTCGCTTAAAGAAACTTAAGAGATATAAGAAATTGTATGAAACTCTTATGGTTGTGGTTCCATCATATTGAAGTATGTAAACATTAGGGTACAAACTGTCTCGGATTCAAACTTAAGGGCTTATTGTTCAATAGCCGAAAAATCTGATTGTAATTCATGTGGGGTCTGTTTGCAATTATCAACTCTTCATCTTTGTTAAATACTAAGTCTGTAAACGCTGAATTGTAAGTTGGTTTGGAAATCAGAATGCTTATCCCGTTTCTCTCATGTGTTCTAGGGTTCTTGTTCATCTTGTCCATTTCGTTTTCGTTTTGTTCGATTCTGTCCACCATTGCACTGTAAATGCAAACATGGTATCAGAGCTGCTCTTGCTCCTTAGCAAGCTGGGCTCGTGTTACTGATTGATTGTGTTTCCTTTGCTGCGTTTTTTGTGCTTCCGCTGTTCTTCCTTGGTGTATCTCGGTTGAAATCAATCCATGATTCTCATCCGTTTTTCTTTTTGATTCTCGTTTCTGGTCTTCATGCTGGTGTTTTCTCCCTTCGGTGATGCTGTGGCTTCATAATCCCTGCATCCCGAAGTGATAAGCTGCAGCTGCTGGGTGTTCCTCAACTGTTTGATGAAATGCCCAGCTGTGCCTTCGGTGTATCTATCAGTCTTCAATTCATTAATGTTGTTCTTATGATGTTATCTTATGTTCATTTCCTGCTTTAGTTCTGTTCAATTCGGTACTGCACCTTTATGTTTCTTTGTTCTTAAATTGTTCTTATTATGCTGTTACATGCTTATCTCTTACTGTAAGTTCTGCTGCATTTCGGTTTTTTCCTTAGCTTAGTTTCTGCCCTAGCTCAGTTTCAATTCGGTACTGCACCTGTTTGTTTCTTTGTTCTGTTTTTATACCGGTTATCTCTTTGATTGTGCTGCCATCATGGATGACGCCTCACCTGTTTTTTCGAGTAAGAAAATCTCGTTACTCATTGGGGACGAGAACTTCCAATCTTGGAAGCAACAAGTCTTACTCACGGTGAGGGGTTTTAATCTTGAGGCTCACTTATTTGGTACCATTGCTGTCCCACAATTCATTGTGGATGCAGCTGGTAACAATGCTGAAAATCCGGAATATCCTAAATTCATTCAACGTGATAGTTCATTAGCATCTTGGCTTCTTGCTTCAATTTCCCCTTCGGTCAATAGGTGTCTTCTAGGATGCATGACAGCATGCTCTATCTGGCAAAAGCTTCATCAGGTATTCTCATCCTCTTCTACTACTCGCATCATGAGTTTGTATGATCGTTTAAAAATCCGTAAGCTCCCTCATCAACCTATGCGTGATTATCTTACTGATATTCAAACCACATGTGATAGTCTAGCTAGTTGTGGCCACCCTATAGAAGAAATTCAACAAATCTCTATAATCTTGAATGGTGTTAAGGGTCAATTTGATCATGTTGCTGCTGTAATTCATGCTAGTAGAAACCCCTATGACATAACGTCTGTTTGCTCGGTCCTGTTAGATGCGGAAACTAGACAAAGGGATCTGATCTTTGATATTCCTCCTGCTGTTAATGTTGTGTCTAGACCTGCTCTTCCTGCAGCTCCCTCCTTGAGTGCTGATTCGGTCAAACCCTTGGACATACCGTCCAAGGGTGTGTCCGCTGATCCGAACCCACACTCTACCTACTCAGACCCATCTGACCACCATCAGCATTCGGCCCCCTCCCCACCATACATGGGACGTGGTCGGGGTCGTGGTAGGGGATCCAGTGCCAACAAACCTCAATGCCAACTGTGTGGTAAGCTCGGTCATCTTGTTCATAGATGCTTTCAACGTTTTAACACTAATTTTGTGGGAGTGACCGATCCATCAAATGGTAATCCTGCTGGTGGTAACATGAGTGCTAATCTTTGTGTTACCACCTGGCCCGAGCATGCAACTCCTATGCCTACCCCGGTTGCCCCTCCTCTTCCACAGTCATATGGAACAGCCCCTTCCTACCCCGGTTCAGCACAACACTTTCAGCTCCCAGCCTATCATGTGGTACCTCAAGCAGCTCCTCAGTCCTTCACTCAACCTGCATCAGCCTACCTTACCTATCCTGGACCAGCATTGCCCCAGTTCATTCAGCAGGCCGTGCCTCACCCTGGCCTTCCAACCCCGGGTCCTGCAATAGGTCCTATCCCTGGATCTGTGCCCAACTTACCAGCCTCGGTTCAGCTGTCTCACATTCCCTCGGTGGCTTCAGCTCAGACAGCAGCTTGGTATCCGGACTCGGGGGCCACACATCATCTCACTCACACAGCCGCAGCTGACACGGCTCCATTTCATGGCTCAGGTAAGATCACAGTAGGTAATGGCTCATTCCTTGATATTTCTGGTATTAGTAACTCTGCCTTGCATACTTCAACTAGGCCCCTTATGCTGAATAATGTTTTGTTTGCCCCTAATGTTACTAAAAACCTGATTTCCGTTTCGCAGTTCACCAGGGACAATAATGTGTATTTCGAATTTCACCCCTCAAAATGTGTGATTCGGGATTCTACTACTCATCAGGTCCTGCTTTCTGGTGCTGAACGTGATGGTCTCTACTGCTTAGATTTAGATCAATTCTATCGCTTTATGTCTAGTTCTCGTTTAAGCTCTACTGCTAAGATAGTTCCTAGGGTAGATTCAAGTGTTAGTTGCTTTGCTGCTCATAAAAACACAGATGTTAATGTTTGGCATATGAGGTTAGGCCACCCCTCTTCTCAGCTTTTGTCTCAAATATTAAGATCAAATAAAATTCATGTTTCTTCTTCTCCTCAAGATTGTACTGCTTGTTCAATTGGTAAGAGTAAGAAACTTCCTTTCCATGCATCTAAATCCTCTTATTTGTTTCCTCTTCAACTTGTGGAGGTGGACCTTTGGGGTCCGTCTCCATACCTCTCCAATGGTAACCGATACTATATGAGCATCGTTGATGTTCATAGTCGGTATACCTGGATTTATTTTCTTCGGGCCAAGAGTGAGGCCACACAGTCCTTTATTCAGTTCCACAAAGATGCTGAAAAACAGCTTGGGCTTGTTCTCAAAGCTGTTCAAACTGATGGGGGGGCTGAATTTAAGCCTCTCTCCACTTATCTTCAACAGTATGGCATTCAGCATCGCCTCACTTGCCCGCACACCTCTGAACAAAATGGCATTGTGGAACGGAAACATAGGCACATTGTTGAATTAGGATTGACCTTAATGGCTCAAGCCTCCATGCCTTTACATTATTGGAGTGATGCATTTTTTACTGCGGTTTTTTTGTTTAATAGACTTCCCACGCGTGTGTTAGGTGATATATCTCCTCATGAATGCCTGTTCAAATTAAAACCTGACCTTATGTTTCTTAGGGTGTTTGGGTGTCTCTGTTTTCCCCATTTGCGTGCCTATAATTCGCAAAAACTTGATTTCCGTTCGGTTCCTTGTGTTTTCCTTGGTTATTGCTCATCCTATCATGGTTACCGTTGTTTAGATGCCACGGGAAGAATTTACATCTCTAGACATGTTTCCTTTCATGAATACAAATTCCCTTTTGCAGATAAAACAGGTCCCTTCCTCAACTCGGCATCCGTCAAGAACACGGTAACTTCTCATCCTTTCTTTCTGCCTTTTAACTCTGATATGCTACAGGATCCGGACATCACTGCTCCCCATTCTCCAGACTCTCAACACGTCTCTGGTCCGACACAACAATCTGGGTCCATTCCTCTGTCACCATCTCTTTCAGATCCGCTGGCACCATCCCCTGTGTCAGCTCCCTCACAGGCGCCTGCTGCTCGACCCATTGCCTCAGAACCCCTGTTTGGATCTGCATGCTCACCTCCTACACAATCTGCTGATACGGTTATCAGGTATGTCCCTAACACCACAATGGCTTCAACTTCTGGTTCTGTCCTTGTTCCATTTGGTGAACATAACACTCAGGTATCACTCCCCAACTCTACTTCCTTAACTCCCCTTCCTGTTTCTGACCCTGATCCTCCCTCCATCAGGTATGTACCTTCAAGCTCCCTTGACTCTACTTTAGTTCCTATTATTAAGCCTAACATTCGGCCTTCTATTCATCCCATGCAAACCAGGTCCAAAACTAGATCTCATGAGGCTTTGCTTGCTACAGATATTTCTTCGGATGCCCCTTCCGAACCTGCCAACATTCATGAAGCCATGAATCATTCCAGCTGGGCCACTGCAGTCCGTGCTGAATTGGATGCCCTCACCAATAACAACACGTGGTCCCTTGTTCCTTTACCACCGGGCCGCCTCCCTATAAGCTGTAAGTGGTTATTTAAGACTAAAAGAAAACCTGATGGTTCAGTTGATCGTCTTAAAGCTCGGCTTGTTGCCCGGGGTTTCTCTCAAAAACCTGGGTTTGACTTTCAGGACACGTTTAGTCCTGTAGTCAAACCCCAAACCATGAGAATTATTCTCACAATTGCTTTAACTCATCACTGGACCATTAGGCAAATTGACATAAATAATGCTTTCCTTCACGGTGATTTATTGGAAGATGTCTATATGACACAACCACCAGGCTTTCAGCTTCGTGATTCCCACGGCACACCCTTGGTCTGCCATCTCCATAAGGCTATCTATGGCCTTAGACAGGCCCCTCGGGCCTGGTTTGAACGTCTTAGATGTTTTCTGTTAAATTCCTTGTCATTTTCAGTTTCTAATTCGGACAACTGCCTTTTTATCAAAATGTCTAACATTGGGTCAGTTCTACTGTTAGTATATGTTGATGACATAGTCATCACAGGAAGTTCGGATGAAGTTATCTGTGATGTTATCTCTCAACTCAACAATGAATTTCAACTTAAGGACCTAGGGGTCCTTCATCATTTTTTGGGTATGGAAGTCCATCGCACATCTAACTCACTCTTGCTTGGTCAAAAACAATACATTTGTGACTTACTCTCAAAGACAGGTCTTACTGATGCTGACCCACTTCCCACACCTATGACGGGTAAGTGTCTGTCTAAATCAGGTATGCTTCTTGACCAATAACCTTTCTCGGATGGTTTCCTTTTTCGAAGTACTTTAGGTGCACTTCAACATATTTGCATTACTAGGCCAGATATTCACTTTGCTGTTAATAGGCTCAGTCAGTTTATGCAAAACCCCCATCTTTCTCATTGGAAAGCTGTCCTTC
This sequence comes from Chamaenerion angustifolium, assembly GCA_946814005.1. Classification (NCBI taxonomy): domain Eukaryota; kingdom Viridiplantae; phylum Streptophyta; class Magnoliopsida; order Myrtales; family Onagraceae; genus Chamaenerion; species Chamaenerion angustifolium. The sequence goes on from OX328274.1 coordinate 16,305,399, forward strand.
GTATCTTGCGTTACCTAAAAGGTTCACTTGATCATGGGTTAATGTTTAAAGCTGACCCCTCTGTTTCGTGTACTGATGCTACCTTAACGTCTTATTCTGATGCAGATTGGGGTGGTGATGCCTCGGATCGCAGGTCAATCTCGGGTCACCTCCTGCTGCTCAATGGAAATCCCGTGGTTTGGAGCTCCAAGAAGCAGCAGGTCGTGGCCCGCTCTTCAGCAGAAGCTGAATACCGTGCAGTGGCCAATGCTGTCTGTGAAGTCCTCTGGGTAACTTCTCTTTTATCTGAGTTAAACATCTCTCTTGCATCTACCCCTACTATCTGGACTGATAATTGTAGTGCAGTTGCAATCTCGGAAAACCCTGTTCAACACTCAAAAATGAAGCATGTCGAAATTGACCTATGCTTTGTTCGTGAAAAGGTTACTGCAGGACAGGTACTGATTAACTTTGTCCCTGCCACTGAACAAGTTGCGGATATTTTAACTAAGCCCCTTACGGCTAAATTGTTCATTCCATTTAGAAAAAAACTAGGAGTCACTTCTGTTCAAGAACTCAGTTCTGTTGCTGCCTACATAGCTGACTTTAGTTACTCCGATGGTACTACTGGCTCCACTGATGCTTCCTTGAGTTCCCTTCAAAACTAAGTGCCTTACCTGTTTTATTACTGCTTTATTTCTGTCATGATTTGGTATAGGTCTTGGTTACGTCTGCGGTTCGTTGCTGATGCTGATGCTGAATCTGTGTTTCAGCATTGCGACAACTGGTAAGTCGATTCATTCAGATCTCTCTTGGTTCGACTCCCCTGTCTTATATGCATATTCTGTTCTAAGTGCCTTAACTGGTTATTCTGTTTAGCGTGCCATCTTCTACTTAAATTCCTGTGGTGTCAATCCAAAAACAGAGTGGTGTTGTCTACACCCTCTTGAGGATTTTAAGATGGAGGCTCAAACCTCCCAATCACAGGTAATGACATAGGGTGTGATTTAGTTCCAAAAACAGAGTATTTACTATCAATTGGAGACAACTGAAAGATACTCCAAGTGTTTACTCTTGAGGAATCAAAAGATGAAGGCAAAACCTTCCAATCACACTGGTAAGAAAGAGGCTCAAACCTCTCTGTCATTCGGATCTCTTCTAAAGGTTTTTATGTGTCTTATGCTTTCTATCTCGAATTGGCACTTGTTTCAGCATATGTATTTTGGTACAGTTGAGTTAGAACCTGTTAGGTCTGTTTGTTACAGGACTATCAGCCTGTTGCAATTGCTGGAATGCAGCTCACCTCAGTGCACCAAGCTGTCCAACCATGCAGTCTACCAAGATGCTGATAACCGAACTTCATGGGGGAATATTGAAGTATGTAAACATTAGGGTACAAACTGTCTCGGATTCAAACTTAAGGGCTTATTGTTCAATAGCCGAAAAATCTGATTGTAATTCATGTGGGGTCTGTTTGCAATTATCAACTCTTCATCTTTGTTAAATACTAAGTCTGTAAACGCTGAATTGTAAGTTGGTTTGGAAATCAGAATGCTTATCCCGTTTCTCTCATGTGTTCTAGGGTTCTTGTTCATCTTGTCCATTTCGTTTTCGTTTTGTTCGATTCTGTCCACCATTGCACTGTAAATGCAAACACATCATACGAAATAAATTATTATTCGTAATCAACGAAATACTTAGGCTGAAGTATCATGCCGGAAAGGAGTACCGTTAAAACTATATTAAAAACTTCATACGTTAGTATAATTAGCTTAAACTTTTAAACGAGTTTGATTAGAAGATAAACGGAGTTCGCTTATAGAAACTTAAGAGATATAAGATTTTGTATAAAATTCTTATGCGTGTGGTACCATCATACAAAATAAATTAGTATTCGTAATAAACAAAATACCTAGGCTAAAGTATCATGCCGGAAAGGACTACCGTTAAAATTATATTATAAACTTCATTCGTTAGTATAATTTGCTTAGACTTTTCAACGAGTTTTATTATAGAAGATAAACGTAGTTCGTTTGAAGAAACTTACGAGATAGAAGAAATTGTATGAAACTCTTATGGGTGTGGTACCATCACACGAAATAAATTATTACTCGTAATAAACGAAATACCGAGGCTAAACTATCATGCCGGAAAGGAGTACCGTTAAAATTATATTATAAACTTCATTCGTTAGTATAATTTGCTTAAACCTTTCAACGAGTTTTATTATAGAAGATAAACGGAGTTCGTTTGAAGAAACTTGCGAGATAGAAGAAATTGTATGAAACTCTTATGGGTGTGGTACCATCACACGAAATAAATTATTACTCGTAATAAACGAAAAACTTAGGCTAAAGTATTATGCCGGAAAAGAGTACCATTAAAAGTATAATATAAACTTCACACGTTAGTATAATTAGCTTGAACATTTAAACGATTTTGATTAGAAGATAAACGGAGTTCGCTTAAAGAAAACTTACGAGATATAAGAAATTGTATGAAACTCTTATGATTGTGGTTCCATCATACGAATTAAATTATTATTCGTAATCAACAAAATACTTAGGGTAAAGTATCATGCCAGAAAGGAGTACCGTTAAAAGTATATTAAAAACTTCATACGTTAGTATATTTAGCTTAAACTTTTATACGAGTTTGATTAGAAGATAAACGGAGTTCGCTTAAAGAAACTTACGAGATATAAGAAATTGTATGAAACTCTTATGGTTGTGGTTCCATCAAACGAAATAAATTATTATACGTAATCAACGAAATACTTAGGCTGAAGTATCATGCCGGAAAGGAGTACCGTTAAAACTATATTAAAAACTTCATACGTTAGTATAATTAGCTTAAACGTTTAAACGAGTTTGATTAGTAGATAAACGGAGTTCGCTTAAAGAAACTTACGAGATATAAGAAATTGTATGAAACTCTTATGGTTGTGGTTCCATCATACGAAATAAATTATTATTCGTAATCAACAAAATACTTAGGCTGAAGTATCATGCCGGAAAGGAGTACCGTTAAAACTATATTAAAAACTTCATACGTTAGTATAATTAGCTTAAACTTTTAAACGAGTTTGATTAGAAGATAAACGGAGTTCGCTTAAAGAAACTTAAGAGATATAAGATTTTGTATAAAATTCTTATGCGTGTGGTACCATCATTCAAAATAAATTAGTATTCGTAATAAACAAAATACCTAGGCTAAAGTATCATGCCGGAAAGGACTACCGTTAAAATTATATTATAAACTTCATTCGTTAGTATAATTTGCTTAGACTTTTCAACGAGTTTTATTATAGAAGATAAACGGAGTTCGTTTGAAGAAACTTACGAGATAGAAGAAATTGTATGAAACTCTTATGGGTGTGGTACCATTACACGAAATAAATTATTACTCGTAATAAACGAAATACCGAGGCTAAACTATCATGCCGGAAAGGAGTACCGTTAAAATTATATTATAAACTTCATTCGTTAGTATAATTTGCTTAGACTTTTCAACGAGTTTTATTATAGAAGATAAACGTAGTTCGTTTGAAGAAACTTACGAGATAGAAGAAATTGTATGAAACTCTTATGGGTGTGGTACCATCACACGAAATAAATTATTACTCGTAATAAACGAAATACCGAGGCTAAACTATCATGCCGGAAAGGAGTACCGTTAAAATTATATTATAAACTTCATTCGTTAGTATAATTTGCTTAAACCTTTCAACGAGTTTTATTATAGAAGATAAACGGAGTTCGTTTGAAGAAACTTGCGAGATAGAAGAAATTGTATGAAACTCTTATGGGTGTGGTACCATCACACGAAATAAATTATTACTCGTAATAAACGAAAAACTTAGGCTAAAGTATTATGCCGGAAAAGAGTACCATTAAAAGTATAATATAAACTTCACACGTTAGTATAATTAGCTTGAACATTTAAACGATTTTGATTAGAAGATAAACGGAGTTCGCTTAAAGAAAACTTACGAGATATAAGAAATTGTATGAAACTCTTATGATTGTGGTTCCATCAAACGAAATAAATTATTATACGTAATCAACGAAATACTTAGGCTGAAGTATCATGCCGGAAAGGAGTACCGTTAAAACTATATGAAAAACTTCATACGTTAGTATAATTAGCTTAAACGTTTAAACGAGTTTGATTAGTAGATAAACGGAGTTCGCTTAAAGAAACTTACGAGATATAAGAAATTGTATGAAACTCTTATGGTTGTTGTTCCATCATACGAAATAAATTATTATTCGTAATCAACAAAATACTTAGGCTACAGTATCATGCTGGAAAGGAGTACCGTTAAAAGTATATTAAAAACTTTATACGTTAGTATAATTAGCTTAAACGTTTAAACGAGTTTGATTAGTAGATAAACGGAGTTCGCTTAAAGAAACTTAAGAGATATACGAAATTGTATGAAACTCTTATGTTTATGGTTCCATCATACGAAATAAATTATCATTCGTAATCAACGAAATACTTAGGCTAAAGTATCATGCCGGAAAGGAGTACCGTTAAAAGTATATTAAAAACTGCATACGTTAGTATAATTAGCTTAAACTGTTAAACGAGTTTGATTAGAAGATAAACGGAGTTCGCTTAAAGAAACTTAAGAGATATAAGATTTTGTATAAAATTCTTATGGGTGTGGTAACATCATATAAAATAAATTAGTATTCGTAATAAACAAATACCGAGGCTAAAGTATCATGCCGGAAAGGAGTACCGTTAAAATTATATTATAAACTTCATTTGTTAGTATAATTTGCTTAAACTTTTCAACGAGTTTTATTATACAAGATAAACGGAGTTCGCTTGAAGAAACTTACGAGATAGAAGAAATTGTATGAAACTCTTATGGGTGTGGTTTCATCATACGAAATATATTCTCATTCGTAATAAATGAAATACTTAGGCTAAAGTATCATGCCGGAAAGGAGTACCGTTAAAAGTATATTAAAAACTGCATACGTTTGTATAATTAGCTTATACTTTTAAACGAGTTTGATTAGAAGATAAACGGAGTTCGCTTAAAGAAACTTAAGAGATATAAGATTTTGTATAAAATTCTTATGGGTGTGGTACCATCATACAAAATAAATTAGTATTCGTAATAAACAAAATACCTAGCCTAAAGTATCATGCCGGAAAGGAGTACCGTTAAAATTATATTATAAACTTCATTCGTTAGTATAATTTGCTTAAACTTTTCAACGAGTTTTATTATAGAAGATAAACGGAGTTCGTTTGAAGAAACTTACGAGATAGAAGAAATTGTATGAAACTCTTATGGGTGTGGTACCATCACACGAAATAAATTATTACTCGTAATAAACGAAATACTTAGGCTAAAGTATTACGCCGGAAAAGAGTACCGTTAAAAGTATAATATAAACTTCACACGTTAATATAATTAGCTTGAACATTTAAACGATTTTGATTAGAAGATAAACGGAGTTTGCTTAAAGAAAACTTACGAGATATAAGAAATTGTATGAAACTCTTATGGTTGTGGTTCCATCATACGAAATAAATTATTATTCGTAATCAACAAAATACTTAGGCTAAAGTATCATGCTGGAAAGGAGTACCGTTAAAAGTATATTAAAAACTTCATACGTTAGTATAATTAACTTAAACGTTTAAACGATTTTGATTAGAAGATAAACAGAGTTCGCTTAAAGAAACTTAAGAGATATAAGAAATTGTATGAAACTCTTATGCTTGTGGTTCCATCAAACGAAATAAATTATTATACGTAATCAACGAAATAATTAGGCTGAAGTATCATGCCGGAAAGGAGTACCGTTAAAACTATATTAAAAACTTCATACGTTAGTATAATTAGCTTAAACGTTTAAACGAGTTTGATTAGTAGATAAACGGAGTTCGCTTAAAGAAACTTACGAGATATAAGAAATTGTATGAAACTCTTATGGTTGTGGTACCATCATACAAAATAAATTAGTATTCGTAATAAACAAAATACCTAGGCTAAAGTATCATGCCGGAAAGGACTACCGTTAAAATTATATTATAAACTTCATTCGTTAGTATAATTTGCTTAGACTTTTCAACGAGTTTTATTATAGAAGATAAACGGAGTTCGTTTGAAGAAACTTACGAGATAGAAGAAATTGTATGAAACTCTTATGGGTGTGGTACCATCACACGAAATAAATTATTACTCGTAATAAACGAAATACCGAGGCTAAACTATCATGCCGGAAAGGAGTACCGTTAAAATTATATTATAAACTTCATTTGTTAGTATAATTTGCTTAAACCTTTCAACGAGTTTTATTATAGAAGATAAACGGAGTTCGTTTGAAGAAACTTGCGAGATAGAAGAAATTGTATGAAACTCTTATGGGTGTGGTACCATCACACGAAATAAATTATTACTCGTAATAAACGAAAAACTTAGGCTAAAGTATTATGCCGGAAAAGAGTACCATTAAAAGTATAATATAAACTTCACACGTTAGTATAATTAGCTTGAACATTTAAACGATTTTGATTAGAAGATAAACGGAGTTCGCTTAAAGAAAACTTACGAGATATAAGAAATTGTATGAAACTCTTATGATTGTGGTTCCATCAAACGAAATAAATTATTATACGTAATCAACGAAATACTTAGGCTGAAGTATCATGCCGGAAAGGAGTACCGTTAAAACTATATGAAAAACTTCATACGTTAGTATAATTAGCTTAAACGTTTAAACGAGTTTGATTAGTAGATAAACGGAGTTCGCTTAAAGAAACTTACGAGATATAAGAAATTGTATGAAACTCTTATGGTTGTTGTTCCATCATACGAAATAAATTATTATTCGTAATCAACAAAATACTTAGGCTACAGTATCATGCTGGAAAGGAGTACCGTTAAAAGTATATTAAAAACTTTATACGTTAGTATAATTAGCTTAAACGTTTAAACGAGTTTGATTAGTAGATAAACGGAGTTCGCTTAAAGAAACTTAAGAGATATACGAAATTGTATGAAACTCTTATGTTTATGGTTCCATCATACGAAATAAATTATCATTCGTAATCAACGAAATACTTAGGCTAAAGTATCATGCCGGAAAGGAGTACCGTTAAAAGTATATTAAAAACTGCATACGTTAGTATAATTAGCTTAAACTGTTAAACGAGTTTGATTAGAAGATAAACGGAGTTCGCTTAAAGAAACTTAAGAGATATAAGATTTTGTATAAAATTCTTATGGGTGTGGTAACATCATATAAAATAAATTAGTATTCGTAATAAACAAATACCGAGGCTAAAGTATCATGCCGGAAAGGAGTACCGTTAAAATTATATTATAAACTTCATTTGTTAGTATAATTTGCTTAAACTTTTCAACGAGTTTTATTATACAAGATAAACGGAGTTCGCTTGAAGAAACTTACGAGATAGAAGAAATTGTATGAAACTCTTATGGGTGTGGTTTCATCATACGAAATATATTCTCATTCGTAATAAATGAAATACTTAGGCTAAAGTATCATGCCGGAAAGGAGTACCGTTAAAAGTATATTAAAAACTGCATACGTTTGTATAATTAGCTTAAACTTTTAAACGAGTTTGATTAGAAGATAAACGGAGTTCGCTTAAAGAAACTTAAGAGATATAAGATTTTGTATAAAATTCTTATGGGTGTGGTACCATCATACAAAATAAATTAGTATTCGTAATAAACAAAATACCTAGCCTAAAGTATCATGCCGGAAAGGAGTACCGTTAAAATTATATTATAAACTTCATTCGTTAGTATAATTTGCTTAAACTTTTCAACGAGTTTTATTATAGAAGATAAACGGAGTTCGTTTGAAGAAACTTACGAGATAGAAGAAATTGTATGAAACTCTTATGGGTGTGGTACCATCACACGAAATAAATTATTACTCGTAATAAACGAAATACTTAGGCTAAAGTATTACGCCGGAAAAGAGTACCGTTAAAAGTATAATATAAACTTCACACGTTAATATAATTAGCTTGAACATTTAAACGATTTTGATTAGAAGATAAACGGAGTTTGCTTAAAGAAAACTTACGAGATATAAGAAATTGTATGAAACTCTTATGGTTGTGGTTCCATCATACGAAATAAATTATTATTCGTAATCAACAAAATACTTAGGCTAAAGTATCATGCTGGAAAGGAGTACCGTTAAAAGTATATTAAAAACTTCATACGTTAGTATAATTAACTTAAACGTTTAAACGATTTTGATTAGAAGATAAACAGAGTTCGCTTAAAGAAACTTAAGAGATATAAGAAATTGTATGAAACTCTTATGCTTGTGGTTCCATCAAACGAAATAAATTATTATACGTAATCAACGAAATAATTAGGCTGAAGTATCATGCCGGAAAGGAGTACCGTTAAAACTATATTAAAAACTTCATACGTTAGTATAATTAGCTTAAACGTTTAAACGAGTTTGATTAGTAGATAAACGGAGTTCGCTTAAAGAAACTTACGAGATATAAGAAATTGTATGAAACTCTTATGGTTGTGGTACCATCATACAAAATAAATTAGTATTCGTAATAAACAAAATACCTAGGCTAAAGTATCATGCCGGAAAGGACTACCGTTAAAATTATATTATAAACTTCATTCGTTAGTATAATTTGCTTAGACTTTTCAACGAGTTTTATTATAGAAGATAAACGGAGTTCGTTTGAAGAAACTTACGAGATAGAAGAAATTGTATGAAACTCTTATGGGTGTGGTACCATCACACGAAATAAATTATTACTCGTAATAAACGAAATACCGAGGCTAAACTATCATGCCGGAAAGGAGTACCGTTAAAATTATATTATAAACTTCATTTGTTAGTATAATTTGCTTAAACCTTTCAACGAGTTTTATTATAGAAGATAAACGGAGTTCGTTTGAAGAAACTTGCGAGATAGAAGAAATTGTATGAAACTCTTATGGGTGTGGTACCATCACACGAAATAAATTATTACTCGTAATAAACGAAAAACTTAGGCTAAAGTATTATACCGGAAAAGAGTACCATTAAAAGTATAATATAAACTTCACACGTTAGTATAATTAGCTTGAACATTTAAACGATTTTGATTAGAAGATAAACGGAGTTCGCTTAAAGAAAACTTACGAGTTATAAGAAATTGTATGAAACTCTTATGATTGTGGTTCCATCATACGAATTAAATTATTATTCGTAATCAACAAAATACTTAGGGTAAAGTATCATGCCAGAAAGGAGTACCGTTAAAAGTATATTAAAAACTTCATACGTTAGTATATTTAGCTTAAACTTTTATACGAGTTTGATTAGAAGATAAACGGAGTTCGCTTAAAGAAACTTACGAGATATAAGAAATTGTATGAAACTCTTATGGTTGTGGTTCCATCAAACGAAATAAATTATTATACGTAATCAACGAAATACTTAGGCTGAAGTATCATGCCGGAAAAGAGTACCGTTAAAACTATATTAAAAACTTCATACGTTAGTATAATTAGCTTAAACGTTTAAACGGGTTTGATTAGTAGATAAACGGAGTTCGCTTAAAGAAACTTACGAGATATAAGAAATTGTATGAAACTCTTATGGTTGTGGTTCCATCATACGAAATAAATTATTATTCGTAATCAACAAAATACTTAGGCTGAAGTATCATGCCGGAAAGGAGTACCGTTAAAACTATATTAAAAACTTCATACGTTAGTATAATTAGCTTAAACTTTTAAACGAGTTTGATTAGAAGATAAACGGAGTTCGCTTAAAGAAGCTTAAGAGATATAAGATTTTGTATAAAATTCTTATGCGTGTGGTACCATCATACAAAATAAATTAGTATTCGTAATAAACAAAATACCTAGGCTAAAGTATCATGCCGGAAAGGACTACCGTTAAAATTATATTATAAACTTCATTCGTTAGTATAATTTGCTTAGACTTTTCAACGAGTTTTATTATAGAAGATAAACGGAGTTCGTTTGAAGAAACTTACGAGATAGAAGAAATTGTATGAAACTCTTATGGGTGTGGTACCATCACACGAAATAAATTATTACTCGTAATAAACGAAATACCGAGGCTAAACTATCATGCCGGAAAGGAGTACCGTTAAAATTATATTATAAACTTCATTTGTTAGTATAATTTGCTTAAACCTTTCAACGAGTTTTATTATAGAAGATAAACGGAGTTCGTTTGAAGAAACTTGCGAGATAGAAGAAATTGTATGAAACTCTTATGGGTGTGGTACCATCACACGAAATAAATTATTACTCGTAATAAACGAAAAACTTAGGCTAAAGTATTATACCGGAAAAGAGTACCATTAAAAGTATAATATAAACTTCACACGTTAGTATAATTAGCTTGAACATTTAAACGATTTTGATTAGAAGATAAACGGAGTTCGCTTAAAGAAAACTTACGAGTTATAAGAAATTGTATGAAACTCTTATGATTGTGGTTCCATCATACGAATTAAATTATTATTCGTAATCAACAAAATACTTAGGGTAAAGTATCATGCCAGAAAGGAGTACCGTTAAAAGTATATTAAAAACTTCATACGTTAGTATATTTAGCTTAAACTTTTATACGAGTTTGATTAGAAGATAAACGGAGTTCGCTTAAAGAAACTTACGAGATATAAGAAATTGTATGAAACTCTTATGGTTGTGGTTCCATCAAACGAAATAAATTATTATACGTAATCAACGAAATACTTAGGCTGAAGTATCATGCCGGAAAAGAGTACCGTTAAAACTATATTAAAAACTTCATACGTTAGTATAATTAGCTTAAACGTTTAAACGAGTTTGATTAGTAGATAAACGGAGTTCGCTTAAAGAAACTTACGAGATATAAGAAATTGTATGAAACTCTTATGGTTGTGGTACCATCATACAAAATAAATTAGTATTCGTAATAAACAAAATACCTAGGCTAAAGTATCATGCCGGAAAGGACTACCGTTAAAATTATATTATAAACTTCATTCGTTAGTATAATTTGCTTAGACTTTTCAACGAGTTTTATTATAGAAGATAAACGGAGTTCGTTTGAAGAAACTTACGAGATAGAAGAAATTGTATGAAACTCTTATGGGTGTGGTACCATCACACGAAATAAATTATTACTCGTAATAAACGAAATACCGAGGCTAAACTATCATGCCGGAAAGGAGTACCGTTAAAATTATATTATAAACTTCATTTGTTAGTATAATTTGCTTAAACCTTTCAACGAGTTTTATTATAGAAGATAAACGGAGTTCGTTTGAAGAAACTTGCGAGATAGAAGAAATTGTATGAAACTCTTATGGGTGTGGTACCATCACACGAAATAAATTATTACTCGTAATAAACGAAAAACTTAGGCTAAAGTATTATACCGGAAAAGAGTACCATTAAAAGTATAATATAAACTTCACACGTTAGTATAATTAGCTTGAACATTTAAACGATTTTGATTAGAAGATAAACGGAGTTCGCTTAAAGAAAACTTACGAGTTATAAGAAATTGTATGAAACTCTTATGATTGTGGTTCCATCATACGAATTAAATTATTATTCGTAATCAACAAAATACTTAGGGTAAAGTATCATGCCAGAAAGGAGTACCGTTAAAAGTATATTAAAAACTTCATACGTTAGTATATTTAGCTTAAACTTTTATACGAGTTTGATTAGAAGATAAACGGAGTTCGCTTAAAGAAACTTACGAGATATAAGAAATTGTATGAAACTCTTATGGTTGTGGTTCCATCAAACGAAATAAATTATTATACGTAATCAACGAAATACTTAGGCTGAAGTATCATGCCGGAAAAGAGTACCGTTAAAACTATATTAAAAACTTCATACGTTAGTATAATTAGCTTAAACGTTTAAACGGGTTTGATTAGTAGATAAACGGAGTTCGCTTAAAGAAACTTACGAGATATAAGAAATTGTATGAAACTCTTATGGTTGTGGTTCCATCATACGAAATAAATTATTATTCGTAATCAACAAAATACTTAGGCTGAAGTATCATGCCGGAAAGGAGTACCGTTAAAACTATATTAAAAACTTCATACGTTAGTATAATTAGCTTAAACTTTTAAACGAGTTTGATTAGAAGATAAACGGAGTTCGCTTAAAGAAGCTTAAGAGATATAAGATTTTGTATAAAATTCTTATGCGTGTGGTACCATCATACAAAATAAATTAGTATTCGTAATAAACAAAATACCTAGGCTAAAGTATCATGCCGGAAAGGACTACCGTTAAAATTATATTATAAACTTCATTCGTTAGTATAATTTGCTTAGACTTTTCAACGAGTTTTATTATAGAAGATAAACGGAGTTCGTTTGAAGAAACTTACGAGATAGAAGAAATTGTATGAAACTCTTATGGGTGTGGTACCATCACACGAAATAAATTATTACTCGTAATAAACGAAATACCGAGGCTAAACTATCATGCCGGAAAGGAGTACCGTTAAAATTATATTATAAACTTCATTTGTTAGTATAATTTGCTTAAACCTTTCAACGAGTTTTATTATAGAAGATAAACGGAGTTCGTTTGAAGAAACTTGCGAGATAGAAGAAATTGTATGAAACTCTTATGGGTGTGGTACCATCACACGAAATAAATTATTACTCGTAATAAACGAAAAACTTAGGCTAAAGTATTATACCGGAAAAGAGTACCATTAAAAGTATAATATAAACTTCACACGTTAGTATAATTAGCTTGAACATTTAAACGATTTTGATTAGAAGATAAACGGAGTTCGCTTAAAGAAAACTTACGAGTTATAAGAAATTGTATGAAACTCTTATGATTGTGGTTCCATCATACGAATTAAATTATTATTCGTAATCAACAAAATACTTAGGGTAAAGTATCATGCCAGAAAGGAGTACCGTTAAAAGTATATTAAAAACTTCATACGTTAGTATATTTAGCTTAAACTTTTATACGAGTTTGATTAGAAGATAAACGGAGTTCGCTTAAAGAAACTTACGAGATATAAGAAATTGTATGAAACTCTTATGGTTGTGGTTCCATCAAACGAAATAAATTATTATACGTAATCAACGAAATACTTAGGCTGAAGTATCATGCCGGAAAAGAGTACCGTTAAAACTATATTAAAAACTTCATACGTTAGTATAATTAGCTTAAACGTTTAAACGAGTTTGATTAGTAGATAAACGGAGTTCGCTTAAAGAAACTTACGAGATATAAGAAATTGTATGAAACTCTTATGGTTGTGGTTCCATCATACGAAATAAATTATTATTCGTAATCAACAAAATACTTAGGCTGAAGTATCATGCCGGAAAGGAGTACCGTTAAAACTATATTAAAAACTTCATACGTTAGTATAATTAGCTTAAACTTTTAAACGAGTTTGATTAGAAGATAAACGGAGTTCGCTTAAAGAAGCTTAAGAGATATAAGATTTTGTATAAAATTCTTATGCGTGTGGTACCATCATACAAAATAAATTAGTATTCGTAATAAACAAAATACCTAGGCTAAACTATAAGGCCGGAAAGGACTACCGTTAAAATTATATTATAAACTTCATTCGTTAGTATAATTTGCTTAGACTTTTCAACGAGTTTTATTATAGAAGATAAACGGAGTTCGTTTGAAGAAACTTACGAGATAGAAGAAATTGTATGAAACTCTTATGGGTGTGGTACCATCACACGAAATAAATTATTACTCGTAATAAACGAAATACCGAGGCTAAACTATCATGCCGGAAAGGAGTACCGTTAAAATTATATTATAAACTTCATTTGTTAGTATAATTTGCTTAAACCTTTCAACGAGTTTTATTATAGAAGATAAACGGAGTTCGTTTGAAGAAACTTGCGAGATAGAAGAAATTGTATGAAACTCTTATGGGTGTGGTACCATCACACGAAATAAATTATTACTCGTAATAAACGAAAAACTTAGGCTAAAGTATTATACCGGAAAAGAGTACCATTAAAAGTATAATATAAACTTCACACGTTAGTATAATTAGCTTGAACATTTAAACGATTTTGATTAGAAGATAAACGGAGTTCGCTTAAAGAAAACTTACGAGTTATAAGAAATTGTATGAAACTCTTATGATTGTGGTTCCATCATACGAATTAAATTATTATTCGTAATCAACAAAATACTTAGGGTAAAGTATCATGCCAGAAAGGAGTACCGTTAAAAGTATATTAAAAACTTCATACGTTAGTATATTTAGCTTAAACTTTTATACGAGTTTGATTAGAAGATAAACGGAGTTCGCTTAAAGAAACTTACGAGATATAAGAAATTGTATGAAACTCTTATGGTTGTGGTTCCATCAAACGAAATAAATTATTATACGTAATCAACGAAATACTTAGGCTGAAGTATCATGCCGGAAAAGAGTACCGTTAAAACTATATTAAAAACTTCATACGTTAGTATAATTAGCTTAAACGTTTAAACGAGTTTGATTAGTAGATAAACGGAGTTCGCTTAAAGAAACTTACGAGATATAAGAAATTGTATGAAACTCTTATGGTTGTGGTTCCATCATACGAAATAAATTATTATTCGTAATCAACAAAATACTTAGGCTGAAGTATCATGCCGGAAAGGAGTACCGTTAAAACTATATTAAAAACTTCATACGTTAGTATAATTAGCTTAAACTTTTAAACGAGTTTGATTAGAAGATAAACGGAGTTCGCTTAAAGAAGCTTAAGAGATATAAGATTTTGTATAAAATTCTTATGCGTGTGGTACCATCATACAAAATAAATTAGTATTCGTAATAAACAAAATACCTAGGCTAAACTATAAGGCCGGAAAGGACTACCGTTAAAATTATATTATAAACTTCATTCGTTAGTATAATTTGCTTAGACTTTTCAACGAGTTTTATTATAGAAGATAAACGGAGTTCGTTTGAAGAAACTTACGAGATAGAAGAAATTGTATGAAACTCTTATGGGTGTGGTACCATCACACGAAATAAATTATTACTCGTAATAAACGAAATACCGAGGCTAAACTATCATGCCGGAAAGGAGTACCGTTAAAATTATATTATAAACTTCATTTGTTAGTATAATTTGCTTAAACCTTTCAACGAGTTTTATTATAGAAGATAAACGGAGTTCGTTTGAAGAAACTTGCGAGATAGAAGAAATTGTATGAAACTCTTATGGGTGTGGTACCATCACACGAAATAAATTATTACTCGTAATAAACGAAAAACTTAGGCTAAAGTATTATACCGGAAAAGAGTACCATTAAAAGTATAATATAAACTTCACACGTTAGTATAATTAGCTTGAACATTTAAACGATTTTGATTAGAAGATAAACGGAGTTCGCTTAAAGAAAACTTACGAGTTATAAGAAATTGTATGAAACTCTTATGATTGTGGTTCCATCATACGAATTAAATTATTATTCGTAATCAACAAAATAATTAGGGTAAAGTATCATGCCAGAAAGGAGTACCGTTAAAAGTATATTAAAAACTTCATACGTTAGTATATTTAGCTTAAACTTTTATACGAGTTTGATTAGAAGATAAACGGAGTTCGCTTAAAGAAACTTACGAGATATAAGAAATTGTATGAAACTCTTATGGTTGTGGTTCCATCAAACGAAATAAATTATTATACGTAATCAACGAAATACTTAGGCTGAAGTATCATGCCGGAAAAGAGTACCGTTAAAACTATATTAAAAACTTCATACGTTAGTATAATTAGCTTAACCGTTTAAACGAGTTTGATTAGTAGATAAACGGAGTTCGCTTAAAGAAACTTACGAGATATAAGAAATTGTATGAAACTCTTATGGTTGTGGTTCCATCATACGAAATAAATTATTATTCGTAATCAACAAAATACTTAGGCTGAAGTATCATGCCGGAAAGGAGTACCGTTAAACTATATTAAAAACTTCATACGTTAGTATAATTAGCTTAAACTTTTAAACGAGTTTGATTAGAAGATAAACGGAGTTCGCTTAAAGAAGCTTAAGAGATATAAGATTTTGTATAAAATTCTTATGCGTGTGGTACCATCATACAAAATAAATTAGTATTCGTAATAAACAAAATACCTAGGCTAAAGTATCATGACGGAAAGGACTACCGTTAAAATTATATTATAAACTTCATTCGTTAGTATAATTTGCTTAGACTTTTCAACGAGTTTTATTATAGAAGATAAACGGAGTTCGTTTGAAGAAACTTACGAGATAGAAGAAATTGTACGAAACTCTTATGGGTGTGGTACCATTACACGAAATAAATTATTACTCGTAATAAACGAAATACCGAGGCTAAACTATCATGCCGGAAAGGAGTACCGTTAAAATTATATTATAAACTTCATTCGTTAGTATAATTTGCTTAAACCTTTCAACGAGTTTTATTATAGAAGATAAACGGAGTTCGTTTGAAGAAACTTGCGAGATAGAAGAAATTGTATGAAACTCTTATGGGTGTGGTACCATCACACGAAATAAATTATTACTCGTAATAAACGAAAAACTTAGGCTAAAGTATTATGCCGGAAAAGAGTACCATTAAAAGTATAATATAAACTTCACACGTTAGTATAATTAGCTTGAACATTTAAACGATTTTGATTAGAAGATAAACGGAGTTCGCTTAAAGAAAACTTACGAGATATAAGAAATTGTATGAAACTCTTATGATTGTGGTTCCATCATACGAATTAAATTATTATTCGTAATCAACAAAATACTTAGGGTAAAGTATCATGCCAGAAAGGAGTACCGTTAAAAGTATATTAAAAACTTCATACGTTAGTATATTTAGCTTAAACTTTTATACGAGTTTGATTAGAAGATAAACGGAGTTCGCTTAAAGAAACTTACGAGATATAAGAAATTGTATGAAACTCTTATAGTTGTGGTTCCATCAAACGAAATAAATTATTATACGTAATCAACGAAATACTTAGGCTGAAGTATCATGCCGGAAAGAAGTACCGTTAAAACTATATTAAAAACTTCATACGTTAGTATAATTAGCTTAAACGTTTAAACGAGTTTGATTAGTAGATAAACGGAGTTCGCTTAAAGAAACTTACGAGATATAAGAAATTGTATGAAACTCTTATGGTTGTGGTTCCATCATACGAAATAAATTATTATTCGTAATCAACAAAATACTTAGGCTGAAGTATCATGCCGGAAAGGAGTACCGTTAAAACTATATTAAAAACTTCATACGTTAGTATAATTAGCTTAAACTTTTAAACGAGTTTGATTAGAAGATAAACGGAGTTCGCTTAAAGAAGCTTAAGAGATATAAGATTTTGTATAAAATTCTTATGCGTGTGGTACCATCATACAAAATAAATTAGTATTCGTAATAAACAAAATACCCAGGCTAAAGTATCATGCCGGAAAGGACTACCGTTAAAATTATATTATAAACTTCATTCGTTAGTATAATTTGCTTAGACTTTTCAACGAGTTTTATTATAGAAGATAAACGGAGTTCGTTTGAAGAAACTTACGAGATAGAAGAAATTGTATGAAACTCTTATGGGTGTGGTACCATTACACGAAATAAATTATAACTCGTAATAAACGAAATACCGAGGCTAAACTATCATGCCGGAAAGGAGTACCGTTAAAATTATATTATAAACTTCATTCGTTAGTATAATTTGCTTAAACCTTTCAACGAGTTTTATTATAGAAGATAAACGGTGTTCGTTTGAAGAAACTTGCGAGATAGAAGAAATTGTATGAAACTCTTATGGGTGTGGTACCATCACACGAAATAAATTATTACTCGTAATAAACGAAAAACTTAGGCTAAAGTATTATGCCGGAAAAGAGTACCATTAAAAGTATAATATAAACTTCACACGTTAGTATAATTAGCTTGAACATTTAAACGATTTTGATTAGAAGATAAACGGAGTTCGCTTAAAGAAAACTTACGAGATATAAGAAATTGTATGAAACTCTTATGATTGTGGTTCCATCATACGAATTAAATTATTATTCGTAATCAACAAAATACTTAGGGTAAAGTATCATGCCAGAAAGGAGTACCGTTAAAAGTATATTAAAAACTTCATACGTTAGTATATTTAGCTTAAACTTTTATACGAGTTTGATTAGAAGATAAACGGAGTTCGCTTAAAGAAACTTACGAGATATAAGAAATTGTATGAAACTCTTATGGTTGTGGTTCCATCAAACGAAATAAATTATTATACGTAATCAACGAAATACTTAGGCTGAAGTATCATGCCGGAAAGGAGTACCGTTAAAACTATATTAAAAACTTCATACGTTAGTATAATTAGCTTAAACGTTTAAACGAGTTTGATTAGTAGATAAACGGAGTTCGCTTAAAGAAACTTCCGAGATATAAGAAATTGTATGAAACTCTTATGGTTGTGGTTCCATCATACGAAATAAATTATTATTCGTAATCAACAAAATACTTAGGCTGAAGTATAATGCCGGAAAGGAGTACCGTTAAAATTATATTAAAAACTTCATACGTTAGTATAATTAGCTTAAACTTTTAAACGAGTTTGATTAGAAGATAAACGGAGTTCGCTTAAAGAAACTTAAGAGATATAAGATTTTGTATAAAATTCTTATGCGTGTGGTACCATCATACAAAATAAATTAGTATTCGTAATAAACAAAATACCTAGGCTAAAGTATCATGCCGGAAAGGACTACCGTTAAAATTATATTATAAACTTCATTCGTTAGTATAATTTGCTTAGACTTTTCAACGAGTTTTATTATAGAAGATAAACGGAGTTCGTTTGAAGAAACTTACGAGATAGAAGAAATTGTATGAAACTCTTATGGGTGTGGTACCATTACACGAAATAAATTATTACTCGTAATAAACGAAATACCGAGGCTAAACTATCATGCCGGAAAGGAGTACCGTTAAAATTATATTATAAACTTCATTCGTTAGTATAATTTGCTTAAACCTTTCAACGAGTTTTATTATAGAAGATAAACGGAGTTCGTTTGAAGAAACTTGCGAGATAGAAGAAATTGTATAAAACTCTTATGGGTGTGGTACCATCACACGAAATAAATTATTACTCGTAATAAACGAAAAACTTAGGCTAAAGTATTATGCCGGAAAGGAGTACCATTAAAAGTATAATATAAACTTCACACGTTAGTATAATTAGCTTGAACATTTAAACGATTTTGATTAGAAGATAAACGGAGTTCGCTTAAAGAAAACTTACGAGATATAACAAATTGTATGAAACTCTTATGATTGTGGTTCCATCATACGAATTAAATTATTATTCGTAATCAACAAAATACTTAGGGTAAAGTATCATGCCAGAAAGGAGTACCGTTAAAAGTATATTAAAAACTTCATACGTTAGTATATTTAGCTTAAACTTTTATACGAATTTGATTAGAAGATAAACAGAGTTCGCTTAAAGAAACTTACGAGATATAATAAATTGTATGAAACTCTTATGGTTGTGGTTCCATCAAACGAAATAAATTATTATACGTAATCAACGAAATACTTAGGCTGAAGTATCATGCCAGAAAGGAGTACCGTTAAAACTATATTAAAAACTTCATACGTTAGTATAATTAGCTTAAACGTTTAAACGAGTTTGATTAGTAGATAAACGGAGTTCGCTTAAAGAAACTTACGAGATATAAGAAATTGTATGAAACTCTTATGGTTGTTGTTCCATCATACGAAATAAATTATTATTCGTAATCAACAAAATACTTAGGCTACAGTATCATGCTGGAAAGGAGTACCGTTAAAAGTATATTAAAAACTTTATACGTTAGTATAATTAGCTTAAACGTTTAAACGAGTTTGATTAGTAGATAAACGGAGTTCGCTTAAAGAAACTTAAGAGATATAAGAAATTGTATGAAACTCTTATGTTTATGGTTCCATCATACGAAATAAATTATCATTCGTAATCAACGAAATACTTAGGCTAAAGTATAATGCCGGAAAGGAGTACCGTTAAAACTATATTAAAAACTTCATACGTTAGTATAATTAGCTTAAACTTTTAAACGAGTTTGATTAGAAGATAAACGGAGTTCGCTTAAAGAAACTTAAGAGATATAAGATTTTGTATAAAATTCTTATGCGTGTGGTACCATCATACAAAATAAATTAGTATTCGTAATAAACAAAATACCTAGGCTAAAGTATCATGCCGGAAAGGACTACCGTTAAAATTATATTATAAACTTCATTCGTTAGTATAATTTGCTTAGACTTTTCAACGAGTTTTATTATAGAAGATAAACGGAGTTCGTTTGAAGAAACTTACGAGATAGAAGAAATTGTATGAAACTCTTATGGGTGTGGTACCATTACACGAAATAAATTATTACTCGTAATAAACGAAATACCGAGGCTAAACTATCATGCCGGAAAGGAGTACCGGTAAAATTATATTATAAACTTCATTCGTTAGTATAATTTGCTTAAACCTTTCAACGAGTTTTATTATAGAAGATAAACGGAGTTCGTTTGAAGAAACTTGCGAGATAGAAGAAATTGTATAAAACTCTTATGGGTGTGGTACCATCACACGAAATAAATTATTACTCGTAATAAACGAAAAACTTAGGCTAAAGTATTATGCCGGAAAAGAGTACCATTAAAAGTATAATATAAACTTCACACGTTAGTATAATTAGCTTGAACATTTAAACGATTTTGATTAGAAGATAAACGGAGTTCGCTTAAAGAAAACTTACGAGATATAAGAAATTGTATGAAACTCTTATGATTGTGGTTCCATCATACGAATTAAATTATTATTCGTAATCAACAAAATACTTAGGGTAAAGTATCATGCCAGAAAGGAGTACCGTTAAAAGTATATTAAAAACTTCATACGTTAGTATATTTAGCTTAAACTTTTATACGAGTTTGATTAGAAGATAAACGGAGTTCGCTTAAAGAAACTTACGAGATATAATAAATTGTATGAAACTCTTATGGTTGTGGTTCCATCAAACGAAATAAATTATTATACGTAATCAACGAAATACTTAGGCTGAAGTATCATGCCGGAAAGGAGTACCGTTAAAACTATATTAAAAACTTCATACGTTAGTATAATTAGCTTAAACGTTTAAACGAGTTTGATTAGTAGATAAACGGAGTTCGCTTAAAGAAACTTACGAGATATAAGAAATTGTATGAAACTCTTATGGTTGTTGTTCCATCATACGAAATAAATTATTATTCGTAATCAACAAAATACTTAGGCTACAGTATCATGCTGGAAAGGAGTACCGTTAAAAGTATATTAAAAACTTTATACGTTAGTATAATTAGCTTAAACGTTTAAACGAGTTTGATTAGTAGATAAACGGAGTTCGCTTAAAGAAACTTAAGAGATATAAGAAATTGTATGAAACTCTTATGTTTATGGTTCCATCATACGAAATAAATTATCATTCGTAATCAACGAAATACTTAGGCTAAAGTATCATGCCGGAAAGGAGTACCGTTAAAAGTATATTAAAAACTGCATACGTTAGTATAATTAGCTTAAACTGTTAAACGAGTTTGATTAGAAGATAAACGGAGTTCGCTTAAAGAAACTTAAGAGATATAAGATTTTGTATAAAATTCTTATGGGTGTGGTAACATCATATAAAATAAATTAGTATTCGTAATAAACAAATACCGAGGCTAAAGTATCATGCCGGAAAGGAGTACCGTTAAAATTATATTATAAACTTCATTTGTTAGTATAATTTGCTTAAACTTTTCAACGAGTTTTATTATACAAGATAAACGGAGTTCGCTTGAAGAAACTTACGAGATAGAAGAAATTGTATGAAACTCTTATGGGTGTGGCTTCATCATACGAAATATATTCTCATTCGTAATAAATGAAATACTTAGGCTAAAGTATCATGCCGGAAAGGAGTACCGTTAAAAGTATATTAAAAACTGCATACGTTAGTATAATTAGCTTAAACTTTTAAACGAGTTTGATTAGAAGATAAACGGAGTTCGCTTAAAGAAACTTAAGAGATATAAGATTTTGTATAAAATTCTTATGGGTGTGGTACCATCATACAAAATAAATTAGTATTCGTAATAAACAAAATACCTAGGCTAAAGTATCATGCCGGAAAGGAGTACCGTTAAAATTATATTATAAACTTAATTCGTTAGTAGAATTTGCTTAAACTTTTCAACGAGTTTTATTATAGAAGATAAACGGAGTTCGTTTGAAGAAACTTACGAGATAGAAGAAATTGTATGAAACTCTTATGGGTGTGGTACCATCACACGAAATAAATTATTACTCGTAATAAACGAAATACTTAGGCTGAAGTATCATGCCGGAAAGGAGTACCGTTAAACCTATATTAAAAACTTCATACGTTAGTATAATTAACTTAAACGTTTAAACGATTTTGATTAGAAGATAAACAGAGTTCGCTTAAAGAAATTTAAGAGATATAAGAAATTGTATGAAACTCTTATGCTTGTGGTTCCATCAAACGAAATAAATTATTATACGTAATCAACGAAATACTTAGGCTGAAGTATCATGCCGGAAAGGAGTACCGTTAAACCTATATTAAAAACTTCATACGTTAGTATAATTAACTTAAACGTTTAAACGATTTTGATTAGAAGATAAACAGAGTTCGCTTAAAGAAATTTAAGAGATATAGAAACTCTTATGCTTGTGGTTCCATCAAACGAAATAAATTATTATACGTAATCAACGAAATACTTAGGCTGAAGTATCATGCCGGAAAGGAGTACCGTTAAAACTATATTAAAAACTTCATACGTTAGTATAATTAGCTTAAACGTTTAAACGAGTTTGATTAGTAGATAAACGGAGTTCGCTTAAAGAAACTTACGAGATATAAGAAATTGTATGAAACTCTTATGGTTGTTGTTCCATCATACGAAATAAATTATTATTCGTAATCAACAAAATACTTAGGCTACAGTATCATGCTGGAAAGGAGTACCGTTAAAAGTATATTAAAAACTTCATACGTTAGTATAATTAGCTTAAACGTTTAAACGAGTTTGATTAGTAGATAAACGGAGTTCGCTTAAAGAAACTTACGAGATATAAGAAATTGTATGAAACTCTTATGGTTGTTGTTCCATCATACGAAATAAATTATCATTCGTAATCAACGAAATACTTAGGCGAAAGTATCATGCCGGAAAGGAGTACCGTTAAAAGTATATTAAAAACTGCATACGTTAGTATAATTAGCTTAAACTGTTAAACGAGTTTGATTAGAAGATAAACGGAGTTCGCTTAAAGAAACTTAAGAGATATAAGATTTTGTATAAAATTCTTATGGGTGTGGTAACATCATATAAAATAAATTAGTATTCGTAATAAACAAAATACCGAGGCTAAAGTATCATGCCAGAAAGGAGTACCGTTAAAATTATATTATAAACTTCATTTGTTAGTATAATTTGCTTAAACTTTTCAACGAGTTTTATTATACAAGATAAACGGAGTTCGCTCGAAGAAACTTACGAGATAGAAGAAATTGTATGAAACTCTTATAGGTGTGGTTTCATCATACGAAATATATTCTCATTCGTAATAAATGAAATACTTAGGCTAAAGTATCATACCGGAAAGGAGTACCGTTAAAAGTATATTAAAAACTGCATACGTTAGTATAATTAGCTTAAACTTTTAAACGAGTTTGATTAGAAGATAAACGGAGTCCGCTTAAAGAAACTTAAGAGATATAAGATTTTGTATAAAATTCTTATGGGTGTGGTACCATCATACAAAATAAATTAGTATTCGTAATAAACAAAATACCTAGGCTAAAGTATCATGCCGGAAAGGAGTACCGTTAAAATTATATTATAAACTTCATTCGTTAGTATAATTTGCTTAAACCTTTCAACGAGTTTTATTATAGAAGATAAACGGAGTTCGTTTGAAGAAACTTGCGAGATAGAAGAAATTGTATGAAACCCTTATGGGTGTGGTACCATCACACGAAATAAATTATTACTCGTAATAAACGAAAAACTTAGGCTAAAGTATTATGCCGGAAAAGAGTACCGTTAAAAGTTTAATATAAACTTCACACGTTAGTATAATTAGCTTGAACATTTAAACGATTTTGATTAGAAGATAAACGGAGTTCGCTTAAAGAAAACTTACGAGATATAAGAAATTGTATGAAACTCTTATGATTGTGGTTCCATCATACGAATTAAATTATTATTCGTAATCAACAAAATACTTAGGGTAAAGTATCATGCCAGAAAGGAGTACCGTTAAAAGTATATTAAAAACTTCATACGTTAGTATATTTAGCTTAAACTTTTATACGAGTTTGATTAGAAGATAAACGGAGTTCGCTTAAAGAAACTTACGAGATATAAGAAATTGTATGAAACTCTTATGGTTGTGGTTCCATCAAACGAAATAAATTATTATACGTAATCAACGAAATACTTAGGCTGAAGTATCATGCCGGAAAGGAGTACCGTTAAACCTATATTAAAAACTTCATACGTTAGTATAATTAGCTTAAACGTTTAAACGAGTTTGATTAGTAGATAAACGGAGTTCGCTTAAAGAAACTTACGAGATATAAGAAATTGTATGAAACTCTTATGGTTGTGGTTCCATCATACGAAATAAATTATTATTCGTAATCAACAAAATACTTAGGCTAAAGTATCATGCCGGAAAGGACTACCGTTAAAATTATATTATAAACTTCATTCGTTAGTATAATTTTCTTAGACTTTTCAACGAGTTTTATTATAGAAGATAAACGGAGTTCGTTTGAAGAAACTTACGAGATAGAAGAAATTGTATGAAACTCTTATGGGTGTGGTACCATCACACGAAATAAATTATTACTCGTAATAAACGAAATACCGAGGCTAAACTATCATGCCGGAAAGGAGTACCGTTAAAATTATATTATAAACTTCATTCGTTAGTATAATTTGCTTAAACCTTTCAACGAGTTTTATTATAGAAGATAAACGGAGTTCGTTTGAAGAAACTTGCGAGATAGAAGAAATTGTATGAAACTCTTATGGGTGTGGTACCATCACACGAAATAAATTATTACTCGTAATAAACGAAAAACTTAGGCTAAAGTATTATGCCGGAAAAGAGTACCGTTAAAAGTTTAATATAAACTTCACACGTTAGTATAATTAGCTTGAACATTTAAACGATTTTGATTAGAAGATAAACGGAGTTCGCTTAAAGAAAACTTACGAGATATAAGAAATTGTATGAAACTCTTATGATTGTGGTTCCATCATACGAATTAAATTATTATTCGTAATCAACAAAATACTTAGGGTAAAGTATCATGCCAGAAAGGAGTACCGTTAAAAGTATATTAAAAACTTCATACGTTAGTATATTTAGCTTAAACTTTTATACGAGTTTGATTAGAAGATAAACGGAGTTCGCTTAAAGAAAGTTACGAGATATAAGAAATTGTATGAAACTCTTATGGTTGTGGTTCCATCAAACGAAATAAATTATTATACGTAATCAACGAAATACTTAGGCTGAAGTATCATGCCGGAAAGGAGTACCGTTAAACCTATATTAAAAACTTCATACGTTAGTATAATTAGCTTAAACGTTTAAACGAGTTTGATTAGTAGATAAACGGAGTTCGCTTAAAGAAACTTACGAGATATAAGAAATTGTATGAAACTCTTATGGTTGTGGTTCCATCATACGAAATAAATTATTATTCGTAATCAACAAAATACTTAGGCTACAGTATCATGCTGGAAAGGAGTACCGTTAAAAGTATATTAAAAACTTTATACGTTAGTATAATTAGCTTAAACGTTTAAACGAGTTTGATTAGTAGATAAACGGAGTTCGCTTAAAGAAACTTAAGAGATATAAGAAATTGTATGAAACTCTTATGTTTATGGTTCCATCATACAAAATAAATTATCATTCGTAATCAACGAAATACTTAGGCGAAAGTATCATGCCGGAAAGGAGTACCGTTAAAAGTATATTAAAAACTGCATACGTTAGTATAATTAGCTTAAACTGTTAAACGAGTTTGATTAGAAGATAAACGGAGTTCGCTTAAAGAAACTTAAGAGATATAAGATTTTGTATAAAATTCTTATGGGTGTGGTAACATCATATAAAATAAATTAGTATTCGTAATAAACAAAATACCGAGGCTAAAGTATCATGCCGGAAAGGAGTACCGTTAAAATTATATTATAAACTTCATTTGTTAGTATAATTTGCTTAAACTTTTCAACGAGTTTTATTATACAAGATAAACGGAGTTCGCTCGAAGAAACTTACGAAATAGAAGAAATTGTATGAAACTCTTATGGGTGTGGTTTCATCATACGAAATATATTCTCATTCGTAATAAATGAAATACTTAGGCTAAAGTATCATGCCGGAAAGGAGTACCGTTAAAAGTATATTAAAAACTGCATACGTTAGTATAATTAGCTTAAACTTTTAAACGAGTTTGATTAGAAGATAAACGGAGTCCGCTTAAAGAAACTTAAGAGATATAAGATTTTGTATAAAATTCTTATGGGTGTGGTACCATCATACAAAATAAATTAGTATTCGTAATAAACAAAATACCTAGGCTAAAGTATCATGCCGGAAAGGAGTACCGTTAAAATTATATTATAAACTTCATTCGTTAGTATAATTTGCTTAAACTTTTCAACGAGTTTTATTATAGAAGATAAACGGAGTTCGTTTGAAGAAACTTACGAGATAGAAGAAATTGTATGAAACTCTTATGGGTGTGGTACCATCACACGAAATAAATTATTACTCGTAATAAACGAAATACCGAGGCTAAACTATCATGCCGGAAAGGAGTACCGTTAAAATTATATTATAAACTTCATTCGTTAGTATAATTTGCTTAAACCTTTCAACGAGTTTTATTATAGAAGATAAACGGAGTTCGTTTGAAGAAACTTGCGAGATAGAAGAAATTGTATGAAACCCTTATGGGTGTGGTACCATCACACGAAATAAATTATTACTCGTAATAAACGAAAAACTTAGGCTAAAGTATTATGCCGGAAAAGAGTACCGTTAAAAGTTTAATATAAACTTCACACGTTAGTATAATTAGCTTGAACATTTAAACGATTTTGATTAGAAGATAAACGGAGTTCGCTTAAAGAAAACTTACGAGATATAAGAAATTGTATGAAACTCTTATGATTGTGGTTCCATCATACGAATTAAATTATTATTCGTAATCAACAAAATACTTAGGGTAAAGTATCATGCCAGAAAGGAGTACCGTTAAAAGTATATTAAAAACTTCATACGTTAGTATATTTAGCTTAAACTTTTATACGAGTTTGATTAGAAGATAAACGGAGTTCGCTCGAAGAAACTTACGAAATAGAAGAAATTGTATGAAACTCTTATGGGTGTGGTTTCATCATACGAAATATATTCTCATTCGTAATAAATGAAATACTTAGGCTAAAGTATCATGCCGGAAAGGAGTACCGTTAAAAGTATATTAAAAACTGCATACGTTAGTATAATTAGCTTAAACTTTTAAACGAGTTTGATTAGAAGATAAACGGAGTCCGCTTAAAGAAACTTAAGAGATATAAGATTTTGTATAAAATTCTTATGGGTGTGGTACCATCATACAAAATAAATTAGTATTCGTAATAAACAAAATACCTAGGCTAAAGTATCATGCCGGAAAGGAGTACCGTTAAAATTATATTATAAACTTCATTCGTTAGTATAATTTGCTTAAACTTTTCAACGAGTTTTATTATAGAAGATAAA
This sequence comes from Chamaenerion angustifolium, assembly GCA_946814005.1. Taxonomy (NCBI): domain Eukaryota; kingdom Viridiplantae; phylum Streptophyta; class Magnoliopsida; order Myrtales; family Onagraceae; genus Chamaenerion; species Chamaenerion angustifolium. Next base: position 16,333,284 of record OX328274.1, read on the forward strand.
CGGAGTTCGTTTGAAGAAACTTACGAGATAGAAGAAATTGTATGAAACTCTTATGGGTGTGGTACCATCACACGAAATAAATTATTACTCGTAATAAACGAAATACCGAGGCTAAACTATCATGCCGGAAAGGAGTACCGTTAAAATTATATTATAAACTTCATTCGTTAGTATAATTTGCTTAAACCTTTCAACGAGTTTTATTATAGAAGATAAACGGAGTTCGTTTGAAGAAACTTGCGAGATAGAAGAAATTGTATGAAACCCTTATGGGTGTGGTACCATCACACGAAATAAATTATTACTCGTAATAAACGAAAAACTTAGGCTAAAGTATTATGCCGGAAAAGAGTACCGTTAAAAGTTTAATATAAACTTCACACGTTAGTATAATTAGCTTGAACATTTAAACGATTTTGATTAGAAGATAAACGGAGTTCGCTTAAAGAAAACTTACGAGATATAAGAAATTGTATGAAACTCTTATGATTGTGGTTCCATCATACGAATTAAATTATTATTCGTAATCAACAAAATACTTAGGGTAAAGTATCATGCCAGAAAGGAGTACCGTTAAAAGTATATTAAAAACTTCATACGTTAGTATATTTAGCTTAAACTTTTATACGAGTTTGATTAGAAGATAAACGGAGTTCGCTTAAAGAAACTTACGAGATATAAGAAATTGTATGAAACTCTTATGGTTGTGGTTCCATCAAACGAAATAAATTATTATACGTAATCAACGAAATACTTAGGCTGAAGTATCATGCCGGAAAGGAGTACCGTTAAACCTATATTAAAAACTTCATACGTTAGTATAATTAGCTTAAACGTTTAAACGAGTTTGATTAGTAGATAAACGGAGTTCGCTTAAAGAAACTTACGAGATATAAGAAATTGTATGAAACTCTTATGGTTGTGGTTCCATCATACGAAATAAATTATTATTCGTAATCAACAAAATACTTAGGCTACAGTATCATGCTGGAAAGGAGTACCGTTAAAAGTATATTAAAAACTTTATACGTTAGTATAATTAGCTTAAACGTTTAAACGAGTTTGATTAGTAGATAAACGGAGTTCGCTTAAAGAAACTTAAGAGATATAAGAAATTGTATGAAACTCTTATGTTTATGGTTCCATCATACGAAATAAATTATCATTCGTAATCAACGAAATACTTAGGCTAAAGTATAATGCCGGAAAGGAGTACCGTTAAACCTATATTAAAAACTTCATACGTTAGTATAATTAGCTTAAACGTTTAAACGAGTTTGATTAGTAGATAAACGGAGTTCGCTTAAAGAAACTTACGAGATATAAGAAATTGTATGAAACTCTTATGGTTGTGGTTCCATCATACGAAATAAATTATTATTCGTAATCAACAAAATACTTAGGCTACAGTATCATGCTGGAAAGGAGTACCGTTAAAAGTATATTAAAAACTTTATACGTTAGTATAATTAGCTTAAACGTTTAAACGAGTTTGATTAGTAGATAAACGGAGTTCGCTTAAAGAAACTTAAGAGATATAAGAAATTGTATGAAACTCTTATGTTTATGGTTCCATCATACAAAATAAATTATCATTCGTAATCAACGAAATACTTAGGCGAAAGTATCATGCCGGAAAGGAGTACCGTTAAAAGTATATTAAAAACTGCATACGTTAGTATAATTAGCTTAAACTGTTAAACGAGTTTGATTAGAAGATAAACGGAGTTCGCTTAAAGAAACTTAAGAGATATAAGATTTTGTATAAAATTCTTATGGGTGTGGTAACATCATATAAAATAAATTAGTATTCGTAATAAACAAAATACCGAGGCTAAAGTATCATGCCGGAAAGGAGTACCGTTAAAATTATATTATAAACTTCATTTGTTAGTATAATTTGCTTAAACTTTTCAACGAGTTTTATTATACAAGATAAACGGAGTTCGCTCGAAGAAACTTACGAAATAGAAGAAATTGTATGAAACTCTTATGGGTGTGGTTTCATCATACGAAATATATTCTCATTCGTAATAAATGAAATACTTAGGCTAAAGTATCATGCCGGAAAGGAGTACCGTTAAAAGTATATTAAAAACTGCATACGTTAGTATAATTAGCTTAAACTTTTAAACGAGTTTGATTAGAAGATAAACGGAGTCCGCTTAAAGAAACTTAAGAGATATAAGATTTTGTATAAAATTCTTATGGGTGTGGTACCATCATACAAAATAAATTAGTATTCGTAATAAACAAAATACCTAGGCTAAAGTATCATGCCGGAAAGGAGTACCGTTAAAATTATATTATAAACTTCATTCGTTAGTATAATTTGCTTAAACTTTTCAACGAGTTTTATTATAGAAGATAAACGGAGTTCGTTTGAAGAAACTTACGAGATAGAAGAAATTGTATGAAACTCTTATGGGTGTGGTACCATCACACGAAATAAATTATTACTCGTAATAAACGAAATACCGAGGCTAAACTATCATGCCGGAAAGGAGTACCGTTAAAATTATATTATAAACTTCATTCGTTAGTATAATTTGCTTAAACCTTTCAACGAGTTTTATTATAGAAGATAAACGGAGTTCGTTTGAAGAAACTTGCGAGATAGAAGAAATTGTATGAAACCCTTATGGGTGTGGTACCATCACACGAAATAAATTATTACTCGTAATAAACGAAAAACTTAGGCTAAAGTATTATGCCGGAAAAGAGTACCGTTAAAAGTTTAATATAAACTTCACACGTTAGTATAATTAGCTTGAACATTTAAACGATTTTGATTAGAAGATAAACGGAGTTCGCTTAAAGAAAACTTACGAGATATAAGAAATTGTATGAAACTCTTATGATTGTGGTTCCATCATACGAATTAAATTATTATTCGTAATCAACAAAATACTTAGGGTAAAGTATCATGCCAGAAAGGAGTACCGTTAAAAGTATATTAAAAACTTCATACGTTAGTATATTTAGCTTAAACTTTTATACGAGTTTGATTAGAAGATAAACGGAGTTCGCTCGAAGAAACTTACGAAATAGAAGAAATTGTATGAAACTCTTATGGGTGTGGTTTCATCATACGAAATATATTCTCATTCGTAATAAATGAAATACTTAGGCTAAAGTATCATGCCGGAAAGGAGTACCGTTAAAAGTATATTAAAAACTGCATACGTTAGTATAATTAGCTTAAACTTTTAAACGAGTTTGATTAGAAGATAAACGGAGTCCGCTTAAAGAAACTTAAGAGATATAAGATTTTGTATAAAATTCTTATGGGTGTGGTACCATCATACAAAATAAATTAGTATTCGTAATAAACAAAATACCTAGGCTAAAGTATCATGCCGGAAAGGAGTACCGTTAAAATTATATTATAAACTTCATTTGTTAGTATAATTTGCTTAAACTTTTCAACGAGTTTTATTATACAAGATAAACGGAGTTCGCTCGAAGAAACTTACGAAATAGAAGAAATTGTATGAAACTCTTATGGGTGTGGTTTCATCATACGAAATATATTCTCATTCGTAATAAATGAAATACTTAGGCTAAAGTATCATGCCGGAAAGGAGTACCGTTAAAATTATATTAAAAACTGCATACGTTAGTATAATTAGCTTAAACTTTTAAATGAGTAGATTAGAAGATAAACGGAGTCCGCTTAAAGAAACTTAAGAGATATAAGATTTTGTATAAAATTCTTATGGGTGTGGTACCATCATACAAAATAAATTAGTATTCGTAATAAACAAAATACCTAGGCTAAAGTATCATGCCGGAAAGGAGTACCGTTAAAATTATATTATAAACTCCATTCGTTAGTATAATTTGCTTAAACTTTTCAACGAGTTTTATCATAGAAGATAAACGGAGTTCGTTTGAAGAAACTTACGAGATAGAAGAAATTATATGAAACTCTTATGGGTGTGGTACCATCACACGAAATAAATTATTACTCGTAATAAAAGAAATACCGAGGCTAAACTATCATGCCGGAAAGGATTACCGTTAAAATTATATTATAAACTTCATTCGTTAGTATAATTTGCTTAAACCTTTCAACGAGTTTTATTATAGAAGATAAACGGAGTTCGTTTGAAGAAACTTGCGAGATAGAAGAAATTGTATGAAACTCTTATGGGTGTGGTACCATCACACGAAATAAATTATTACTCGTAATAAACGAAAAACTTAGGCTAAAGTATTATGCCGGAAAAGAGTACCGTTAAAAGTTTAATATAAACTTCACACGTTAGTATAATTAGCTTGAACATTTAAACAATTTTGATTAGAAGATAAACGGAGTTCGCTTAAAGAAAACTTACGAGATATAAGAAATTGTATGAAACTCTTATGATTGTGGTTCCATCATACGAATTAAATTATTATTCGTAATCAACAAAATACTTAGGGTAAAGTATCATGCCAGAAAGGAGTACCGTTAAAAGTATATTAAAAACTTCATACGTTAGTATATTTAGCTTAAACTTTTATACGAGTTTGATTAGAAGATAAACGGAGTTCGCTTAAAGAAACTTACGAGATATAAGAAATTGTATGAAACTCTTATGGTTGTGGTTCCATCAAACGAAATAAATTATTATACGTAATCAACGAAATACTTAGGCTGAAGTATCATGCCGGAAAGGAGTACCGTTAAACCTATATTAAAAACTTCATACGTTAGTATAATTAGCTTAAACGTTTAAACGAGTTTGATTAGTAGATAAACGGAGTTCGCTTAAAGAAACTTACGAGATATAAGAAATTGTATGAAACTCTTATGGTTGTGGTTCCATCATACGAAATAAATTATTATTCGTAATCAACAAAATACTTAGGCTACAGTATCATGCTGGAAAGGAGTACCGTTAAAAGTATATTAAAAACTTTATACGTTAGTATAATTAGCTTAAACGTTTAAACGAGTTTGATTAGTAGATAAACGGAGTTCGCTTAAAGAAACTTAAGAGATATAAGAAATTGTATGAAACTCTTATGTTTATGGTTCCATCATACAAAATAAATTATCATTCGTAATCAACGAAATACTTAGGCTAAAGTATCATGCCGGAAAGGAGTACCGTTAAAAGTATATTAAAAACTGCATACGTTAGTATAATTAGCTTAAACTGTTAAACGAGTTTGATTAGAAGATAAACGGAGTTCGCTTAAAGAAACTTAAGAGATATAAGATTTTGTATAAAATTCTTATGGGTGTGGTAACATCATATAAAATAAATTAGTATTCGTAATAAACAAAATACCGAGGCTAAAGTATCATGCCGGAAAGGAGTACCGTTAAAATTATATTATAAACTTCATTTGTTAGTATAATTTGCTTAAACTTTTCAACGAGTTTTATTATACAAGATAAACGGAGTTCGCTCGAAGAAACTTACGAGATAGAAGAAATTGTATGAAACTCTTATGGGTGTGGTTTCATCATACGAAATATATTCTCATTCGTAATAAATGAAATACTTAGGCTAAAGTATCATGCCGGAAAGGAGTACCGTTAAAAGTATATTAAAAACTGCATACGTTAGTATAATTAGCTTAAACTTTTAAATGAGTTTGATTAGAAGATAAACGGAGTCCGCTTAAAGAAACTTAAGCGATATAAGATTTTGTATAAAATTCTTATGGGTGTGGAACCATCATACAAAATAAATTAGTATTCGTAATAAACAAAATACCTAGGCTAAAGTATCATGCCGGAAAGGAGTACCGTTAAAATTATATTATAAACTTCATTCGTTAGTATAATTTGCTTAAACTTTTCAACGAGTTTTATTATAGAAGATAAACGGAGTTCGTTTGAAGAAACTTACGAGATAGAAGAAATTATATGAAACTCTTATGGGTGTGGTACCATCACACGAAATAAATTATTACTCGTAATAAACGAAATACTTAGGCTAAAGTATTATGTCGGAAAAGAGTACCGTTAAAAGTATAATATAAACTTCACACGTTAATATAATTAGCTTGAACATTTAAACGATTTTGATTAGAAGATAAACGGAGTTCGCTTAAAGAAAACTTACGAGATATAAGAAATTGTATGAAACTCTTATGGTTGTGGTTCCATCATACGAAATAAATTATTATTCGTAATCAACAAAATACTTAGGCTAAAGTATCATGCTGGAAAGGAGTACCGTTAAAAGTATATTAAAAACTTCATACGTTAGTATAATTAACTTAAACGTTTAAACGAGTTTGATTAGAAGATAAACAGAGTTCGCTTAAAGAAACTTAAGAGATATAAGAAATTGTATGAAACTCTTATGGTTGTGGTTCCTTCAAACGAAATAAATTATTATACGTAATCAACGAAATACTTAGGCTGAAGTATCATGCCGGAAAGGAGTACCGTTAAACCTATATTAAAAACTTCATACGTTAGTATAATTAGCTTAAACGTTTAAACGAGTTTGATTAGTAGATAAACGGAGTTCGCTTAAAGAAACTTACGAGATATAAGAAATTGTATGAAACTCTTATGGTTGTGGTTCCATCATACGAAATAAATTATTATTCGTAATCAACAAAATACTTAGGCTACAGTATCATGCTGGAAAGGAGTACCGTTAAAAGTATATTAAAAACTTTATACGTTAGTATAATTAGCTTAAACGTTTAAACGAGTTTGATTAGTAGATAAACGGAGTTCGCTTAAAGAAACTTAAGAGATATAAGAAATTGTATGAAACTCTTATGTTTATGGTTCCATCATACAAAATAAATTATCATTCGTAATCAACGAAATACTTAGGCTAAAGTATCATGCCGGAAAGGAGTACCGTTAAAAGTATATTAAAAACTGCATACGTTAGTATAATTAGCTTAAACTGTTAAACGAGTTTGATTAGAAGATAAACGGAGTTCGCTTAAAGAAACTTAAGAGATATAAGATTTTGTATAAAATTCTTATGGGTGTGGTAACATCATATAAAATAAATTAGTATTCGTAATAAACAAAATACCGAGGCTAAAGTATCATGCCGGAAAGGAGTACCGTTAAAATTATATTATAAACTTCATTTGTTAGTATAATTTGCTTAAACTTTTCAACGAGTTTTATTATACAAGATAAACGGAGTTCGCTCGAAGAAACTTACGAGATAGAAGAAATTGTATGAAACTCTTATGGGTGTGGTTTCATCATACGAAATATATTCTCATTCGTAATAAATGAAATACTTAGGCTAAAGTATCATGCCGGAAAGGAGTACCGTTAAAAGTATATTAAAAACTGCATACGTTAGTATAATTAGCTTAAACTTTTAAATGAGTTTGATTAGAAGATAAACGGAGTCCGCTTAAAGAAACTTAAGAGATATAAGATTTTGTATAAAATTCTTATGGGTGTGGAACCATCATACAAAATAAATTAGTATTCGTAATAAACAAAATACCTAGGCTAAAGTATCATGCCGGAAAGGAGTACCGTTAAAATTATATTATAAACTTCATTCGTTAGTATAATTTGCTTAAACTTTTCAACGAGTTTTATTATAGAAGATAAACGGAGTTCGTTTGAAGAAACTTACGAGATAGAAGAAATTATATGAAACTCTTATGGGTGTGGTACCATCACACGAAATAAATTATTACTCGTAATAAACGAAATACTTAGGCTAAAGTATTATGTCGGAAAAGAGTACCGTTAAAAGTATAATATAAACTTCACACGTTAATATAATTAGCTTGAACATTTAAACGATTTTGATTAGAAGATAAACGGAGTTCGCTTAAAGAAAACTTACGAGATATAAGAAATTGTATGAAACTCTTATGGTTGTGGTTCCATCATACGAAATAAATTATTATTCGTAATCAACAAAATACTTAGGCTAAAGTATCATGCTGGAAAGGAGTACCGTTAAAAGTATATTAAAAACTTCATACGTTAGTATAATTAACTTAAACGTTTAAACGAGTTTGATTAGAAGATAAACAGAGTTCGCTTAAAGAAACTTAAGAGATATAAGAAATTGTATGAAACTCTTATGGTTGTGGTTCCATCAAACGAAATAAATTATTATACGTAATCAACGAAATACTTAGGCTGAAGTATCATGCCGGAAAGGAGTACCGTTAAAACTATATTAAAAACTTCATACGTTAGTATAATTAGCTTAAACGTTTAAACGAGTTTGATTAGTAAATAAACGGAGTTCGCTTAAAGAAACTTACGAGATATAAGAAATTGTATGAAACTCTTATGGTTGTGGTTCCATCATACGAAATAAATTATTATTCGTAATCAACAAAATACTTAGGCTAAAGTATCATGCCGGAAAGGACTACCGTTAAAATTATATTATAAACTTCATTCGTTAGTATAATTTGCTTAGACTGTTCAACGAGTTTTATTATAGAAGATAAACGGAGTTCGTTTGAAGAAACTTACGATATAGAAGAAATTGTATGAAACTCTTATGGGTGTGGTTTCATCATACGAAATATATTCTCATTCGTAATAAATGAAATACTTAGGCTAAAGTATCATGCCGGAAAGGAGTACCGTTAAAAGTATATTAAAAACTGCATACGTTAGTATAATTAGCTTAAACTTTTAAATGAGTTTGATTAGAAGATAAACGGAGTCCGCTTAAAGAAACTTAAGAGATATAAGATTTTGTATAAAATTCTTATGGGTGTGGAACCATCATACAAAATAAATTAGTATTCGTAATAAACAAAATACCTAGGCTAAAGTATCATGCCGGAAAGGAGTACCGTTAAAATTATATTATAAACTTCATTCGTTAGTATAATTTGCTTAAACTTTTCAACGAGTTTTATTATAGAAGATAAACGGAGTTCGTTTGAAGAAACTTACGAGATAGAAGAAATTATATGAAACTCTTATGGGTGTGGTACCATCACACGAAATAAATTATTACTCGTAATAAACGAAATACTTAGGCTAAAGTATTATGTCGGAAAAGAGTACCGTTAAAAGTATAATATAAACTTCACACGTTAATATAATTAGCTTGAACATTTAAACGATTTTGATTAGAAGATAAACGGAGTTCGCTTAAAGAAAACTTACGAGATATAAGAAATTGTATGAAACTCTTATGGTTGTGGTTCCATCATACGAAATAAATTATTATTCGTAATCAACAAAATACTTAGGCTAAAGTATCATGCTGGAAAGGAGTACCGTTAAAAGTATATTAAAAACTTCATACGTTAGTATAATTAACTTAAACGTTTAAACGAGTTTGATTAGAAGATAAACAGAGTTCGCTTAAAGAAACTTAAGAGATATAAGAAATTGTATGAAACTCTTATGGTTGTGGTTCCATCAAACGAAATAAATTATTATACGTAATCAACGAAATACTTAGGCTGAAGTATCATGCCGGAAAGGAGTACCGTTAAAACTATATTAAAAACTTCATACGTTAGTATAATTAGCTTAAACGTTTAAACGAGTTTGATTAGTAAATAAACGGAGTTCGCTTAAAGAAACTTACGAGATATAAGAAATTGTATGAAACTCTTATGGTTGTGGTTCCATCATACGAAATAAATTATTATTCGTAATCAACAAAATACTTAGGCTAAAGTATCATGCCGGAAAGGACTACCGTTAAAATTATATTATAAACTTCATTCGTTAGTATAATTTGCTTAGACTGTTCAACGAGTTTTATTATAGAAGATAAACGGAGTTCGTTTGAAGAAACTTACGATATAGAAGAAATTGTATGAAACTCTTATGGGTGTGGTACCATCACACGAACTAAATTATTACTCGTAATAAACGAAATACCGAGGCTAAACTATCATGCCGGAAAGGAGTACCGTTAAAATTATATTATAAACTTCATTCGTTAGTATAATTTGCTTAAACCTTTCAACGAGTTTTATTATAGAAGATAAACGGAGTTCGTTTGAAGAAACTTGCGAGATAGAAGAAATTGTATGAAACTCTTATGGGTGTGGTACCATCACACGAAATAAATTATTACTCGTAATAAACGAAAAACTTAGGCTAAAGTATTATGCCGGAAAAGAGTACCGTTAAAAGTTTAATATAAACTTCACACGTTAGTATAATTAGCTTGAACATTTAAACGATTTTGATTAGAAGATAAACGGAGTTCGCTTAAAGAAAACTTACGAGATATAAGAAATTGTATGAAACTCTTATGATTGTGGTTCAATTATACGAATTAAATTATTATCCGTAATCAACAAAATACTTAGGGTAAAGTATCATGCCAGAAAGGAGTACCGTTAAAAGTATATTAAAAACTTCATACGTTAGTATATTTAGCTTAAACTTTTATACGAGTTTGATTAGAAGATAAACGGAGTTCGCTTAAAGAAACTTACGAGATATAAGAAATTGTATGAAACTCTTATGGTTGTGGTTCCATCAAACGAAATAAAATATTATACGTAATCAACGAAATACTTAGGCTGAAGTATCATGCCGGAAAGGAGTACCGTTAAAACTATATTAAAAACTTCATACGTTAGTATAATTAGCTTAAACGTTTAAACGAGTTTGATTAGTAGATAAACGGAGTTCGCTTAAAGAAACTTACGAGATATAAGATATTGTATGAAACTCTTATGGTTGTGGTTCCATCATACGAAATAAATTATTATTCGTAATCAACAAAATACTTAGGCTAAAGTATCATGCTGGAAAGGAGTACCGTTAAAAGTGTATTAAAAACTTCATACGTTAGTATAATTAGCTTAAACGTTTAAACGAGTTTGATTAGTAGATAAACGGAGTTCGCTTAAAGAAACTTAAGAGATATAAGAAATTGTATGAAACTCTTATGTTTATGGTTCCATTATACTAAATAAATTATCATTCGTAATCAACGAAATACTTAGGCTAAAGTATCATGCCGGAAAGGAGTACCGATAAAAGTATATTAAAAACTTGCATACGTTAGTATAATTAGCTTAAACTGTTAAACGAGTTTGATTAGAAGATAAACGGAGTTCGCTTAAAGAAACTTAAGGGATATAAGATTTTTTATAAAATTCTTATGGGTGTGGTACCATCATATAAAATAAATTAGTATTCGTAATAAACAAAATACCGAGGCTAAAGTATCATGCCGGAAAGGAGTACCGTTAAAATTATATTATAAACTTCATTTGTTAGTATAATTTGCTTAAACTTTTCAACGAGTTTTATTATACAAGATAAACGGAGTTCGTTTAAAGAAACTTACGAGATATAAGAAATTGTATGAAACTCTTATGGGTGTGGTTTCATCATACGAAATATATTCTCATTCGTAATAAATGAAATACTTAGGCTAAAGTATCATGCCGGAAAGGAGTACCGTTAAAAGTATATTAAAAACTGCATACGTTACTATAATTAGCTTAAACTTTTAAACGAGTTTGATTAGAAGATAAACGGAGTTCGCTTAAAAAAACTTAAGAGATATAAGATTTTGTATAAAATTCTTATGGGTGTGGTACCATCATACAAAATAAATTAGTATTCGTAATAAATAAAATACCTAGGCTAAAGTATCATGCCGGAAAGGAGTACCGTTAAAATTATATTATAAACTTCATACGTTAGTATAATTAGCTTCAACTTTTAAACGAGTTTTATTATAGAAGATAAACGGAGTTCGTTTGAAGAAACTTGCGAGATATAAGAAATTGTATAAAACTCTTATGGTTGTGGTTCCATCAAACGAAATAAATTATTATACGTAATCAACGAAATACATAGGCTGAAGTATCATGCCGGAAAGGAGTACCGTTAAAACTATATTAAAAACTTCATACGTTAGTATAATTAGCTTAAACGTTTAAACGAGTTTGATTAGAAGATAAACGGAGTTCGCTCAAAGAAACTTAAGAGATATAAGATTTTGTATAGAATTCTTATGGGTGTGGTACCATCATACAAAATAAATTAGTATTCGTAATAAACAAAATACCTAGGCTAAAGTATCATGCCGGAAAGGAGTACCGTTAAAATTATATTATAAACTTCATTCGTTAGTATAATTTGCTTAAACTTTTCAACGAGTTTTATCATAGAAGATAAACGGAGTTCGTTTGAAGAAACTTACGAGATAGAAGAAATTGTATGAAACTCTTATGGGTGTGGTACCATCACACGAAATAAATTATTACTCGTAATAAAAGAAATACCGAGGCTAAACTATCATGCCGGAAAGGAGTACTGTTAAAATTATATTATAAACTTCATTCGTTAGTATAATTTGCTTAAACCTTTCAACGAGTTTTATTATAGAAGATAAACGGAGTTCGTTTGAAGAAACTTGCGAGGTAGAAGAAATTGTATGAAACTCTTATGGGTGTGGTACCATCACACGAAATAAATTATTACTCGTAATAAACGAAAAACTTAGGCTAAAGTATTATGCCGGAAAAGAGTACCGTTAAAAGTTTAATATAAACTTCACACGTTAGTATAATTAGCTTGAACATTTAAACGAGTTTGATTAATAGATAAACGGAGTTCGCTTAAAGAAACTTAAGAGATATAAGAAAGTGTATGAAACTCTTATGTTTATGGTTCCATTATACGAAATAAATTATCATTCGTAATCAACGAAATACTTAGGCTAAAGTATCATGCCGGAAAGGAGTACCGTTAAAAGTATATTAAAAACTTGCATACGTTAGTATAATTAGCTTAAACTGTTAAACGAGTTTGATTAGAAGATAAACGGAGTTCGCTTAAAGAAACTTAAGAGATATAAGATTTTGTATAAAATTCTTATGGGTGTGGTACCATCATATAAAATAAATTAGTATTCGTAATAAACAAAATACCGAGGCTAAAGTATCATGCCGGAAAGGAGTACCGTTAAAATTATATTATAAACTTCATTTGTTAGTATAATTTGCTTAAACTTTTCAACGAGTTTTATTATACAAGATAAACGGAGTTCGTTTGAAGAAACTTACGAGATATAAGAAATTGTATGAAACTCTTATGGGTGTGGTTTCATCATACGAAATATATTCTCATTCGTAATAAATGAAATACTTAGGTTAAAGTATCATGCCGGAAAGGAGTACCGTTAAAAGTATATTAAAAACTGCATATGTTAGTATAATTAGCTTAAACTTTTAAACGAGTTTGATTAGAAGAAAAACGGAGTTCGCTTAAAAAAACTTAAGAGATATAAGATTTTGTATAAAATTCTTATGGGTGTGGTACCATCATACAAAATAAATTAGTATTCGTAATAAATAAAATACCTAGGCTAAAGTATCATGCCGGAAAGGAGTACCGTTAAAATTATATTATAAACTTCATTCGTTAGTATAATTTGCTTAAACTTTTCAACGAGTTTTATTATAGAAGATAAACGGAGTTCGTTTGAAGAAACTTACGAGTTAGAAGAAATTGTATGAAACTCTTATGGGTGTGGTTTCATCATACGAAATATATTCTCATTCGTAATAAATGAAATAGTTAGGCTAAAGTATCATGCCGGAAAGGAGTACCATTAAAAGTATATTAAAAACTGCATACGTTAGTATAATTAGCTTAAACTTTTAAACGAGTTTGATTAGAAGATAAACGGAGTTCGCTCAAAGAAACTTAAGAGATATAAGATTTTGTATAAAATTCTTATGGGTGTGGTACCATCATACAAAATAAATTAGTATTCGTAATAAACAAAATACCTAGGCTAAAGTATCATGCCGGAAAGGAGTACCGTTAAAATTATATTATAAACTTCATTCGTTAGTATAATTTGCTTAAACTTTTCAACGAGTTTTATCATAGAAGATAAACGGAGTTCGTTTGAAGAAACTTACGAGATAGAAGAAATTGTATGAAACTCTTATGGGTGTGGTACCATCACACGAAATAAATTATTACTCGTAATAAAAGAAATACCGAGGCTAAACTATCATGCCGGAAAGGAGTACTGTTAAAATTATATTATAAACTTCATTCGTTAGTATAATTTGCTTAAACCTTTCAACGAGTTTTATTATAGAAGATAAACGGAGTTCGTTTGAAGAAACTTGCGAGGTAGAAGAAATTGTATGAAACTCTTATGGGTGTGGTACCATCACACGAAATAAATTATTACTCGTAATAAACGAAAAACTTAGGCTAAAGTATTATGCCGGAAAAGAGTACCGTTAAAAGTTTAATATAAACTTCACACGTTAGTATAATTAGCTTGAACATTTAAACGATTTTGATTAGAAGATAAACGGAGTTCGCTTAAAGAAAACTTACGAGATATAAGAAATTGTATGAAAGTCTTATGATTGTGGTTCCATCATACGAATTAAATTATTATTCGTAATCAACAAAATACTTAGGGTAAAGTATCATGCCAGAAAGGAGTACCGTTAAAAGTATATTAAAAACTTCATACGTTAGTATATTTAGCTTAAACTTTTATACGAGTTTGATTAGAAGATAAACGGAGTTCGCTTAAAGAAACTTACGAGATATAAGAAATTGTATGAAACTCTTATGGTTGTGGTTCCATCAAACGAAATAAATTATTATACGTAATCAACGAAATACATAGGCTGAAGTATCATGCCGGAAAGGAGTACCGTTAAAACTATATTAAAAACTTCATACGTTAGTATAATTAGCTTAAACGTTTAAACGAGTTTGATTAGTAGATAAACGGAGTTCGCTTAAAGAAACTTACGAGATATAAGAAATTGTATGAAACTCTTATGGTTGTGGTTCCATCATACGAAATAAATTATTATTCGTAATCAACAAAATACTTAGGCTAAAGTATCATGCTGGAAAGGAGTACCGTTAAAAGTATATTAAAAACTTCATACGTTAGTATAATTAGCTTAAACGTTTAAACGAGTTTGATTAATAGATAAACGGAGTTCGCTTAAAGAAACTTAAGAGATATAAGAAAGTGTATGAAACTCTTATGTTTATGGTTCCATTATACGAAATAAATTATCATTCGTAATCAACGAAATACTTAGGCTAAAGTATCATGCCGGAAAGGAGTACCGTTAAAAGTATATTAAAAACTTGCATACGTTAGTATAATTAGCTTAAACTGTTAAACGAGTTTGATTAGAAGATAAACGGAGTTCGCTTAAAGAAACTTAAGAGATATAAGATTTTGTATAAAATTCTTATGGGTGTGGTACCATCATATAAAATAAATTAGTATTCGTAATAAACAAAATACCGAGGCTAAAGTATCATGCCGGAAAGGAGTACCGTTAAAATTATATTATAAACTTCATTTGTTAGTATAATTTGCTTAAACTTTTCAACGAGTTTTATTATACAAGATAAACGGAGTTCGTTTGAAGAAACTTACGAGATATAAGAAATTGTATGAAACTCTTATGGGTGTGGTTTCATCATACGAAATATATTCTCATTCGTAATAAATGAAATACTTAGGTTAAAGTATCATGCCGGAAAGGAGTACCGTTAAAAGTATATTAAAAACTGCATATGTTAGTATAATTAGCTTAAACTTTTAAACGAGTTTGATTAGAAGATAAACGGAGTTCGCTTAAAAAAATTTAAGAGATATAAGATTTTGTATAAAATTCTTATGGGTGTGGTACCATCATACAAAATAAATTAGTATTCGTAATAAATAAAATACCTAGGCTAAAGTATCATGCCGGAAAGGAGTACCGTTAAAATTATATTATAAACTTCATTCGTTAGTATAATTTGCTTAAACTTTTCAACGAGTTTAATATAGAAGATAAACGGAGTTCGTTTGAAGAAACTTACGAGATAGAAGAAATTGTATGAAACTCTTATGGGTGTGGTTTCATCATACGAAATATATTATCATTCGTAATAAATGAAATACTTAGGCTAAAGTATCATGCCGGAAAGGAGTACCGTTAAAAGTATATTAAAAACTGCATACGTTAGTATAATTAGCTTAAACTTTTAAACGAGTTTGATTAGAAGATAAACGGAGATCGTTTAAAGAAACTTAAGAGATATAAGATTTTGTATAAAATTCTTATGGGTGTGGTACCATCATACAAAATAAATTAGTATTCGTAATAAATAAAATACCTAGGCTAAAGTATCATGCCGGAAAGGAGTACCGTTAAAATTATATTATAAACTTCATTCGTTAGTATAATTTGCTTAAACTTTTCAACGAGTTTTATTATAGAAGATAAACGGAGTTCGTTTGAAGAAACTTACGAGTTAGAAGAAATTGTATGAAACTCTTATGGGTGTGGTTTCATCATACGAAATATATTCTCATTCGTAATAAATGAAATAGTTAGGCTAAAGTATCATGCCGGAAAGGAGTACCATTAAAAGTATATTAAAAACTGCATACGTTAGTATAATTAGCTTAAACTTTTAAACGAGTTTGATTAGAAGATAAACGGAGTTCGCTCAAAGAAACTTAAGAGATATAAGATTTTGTATAAAATTCTTATGGGTGTGGTACCATCATACAAAATAAATTAGTATTCGTAATAAACAAAATACCTAGGCTAAAGTATCATGCCGGAAAGGAGTACCGTTAAAATTATATTATAAACTTCATTCGTTAGTATAATTTGCTTAAACTTTTCAACGAGTTTTATCATAGAAGATAAACGGAGTTCGTTTGAAGAAACTTACGAGATAGAAGAAATTGTATGAAACTCTTATGGGTGTGGTACCATCACACGAAATAAATTATTACTCGTAATAAAAGAAATACCGAGGCTAAACTATCATGCCGGAAAGGAGTACTGTTAAAATTATAATATAAACTTCATTCGTTAGTATAATTTGCTTAAACCTTTCAACGAGTTTTATTATAGAAGATAAACGGAGTTCGTTTGAAGAAACTTGCGAGGTAGAAGAAATTGTATGAAACTCTTATGGGTGTGGTACCATCACACGAAATAAATTATTACTCGTAATAAACGAAAAACTTAGGCTAAAGTATTATGCCGGAAAAGAGTACCGTTAAAAGTTTAATATAAACTTCACACGTTAGTATAATTAGCTTGAACATTTAAACGATTTTGATTAGAAGATAAACGGAGTTCGCTTAAAGAAAACTTACGAGATATAAGAAATTGTATGAAAGTCTTATGATTGTGGTTCCATCATACGAATTAAATTATTATTCGTAATCAACAAAATACTTAGGGTAAAGTATCATGCCAGAAAGGAGTACCGTTAAAAGTATATTAAAAACTTCATACGTTAGTATATTTAGCTTAAACTTTTATACGAGTTTGATTAGAAGATAAACGGAGTTCGCTTAAAGAAACTTACGAGATATAAGAAATTGTATGAAACTCTTATGGTTGTGGTTCCATCAAACGAAATAAATTATTATACGTAATCAACGAAATACATAGGCTGAAGTATCATGCCGGAAAGGAGTACCGTTAAAACTATATTAAAAACTTCATACGTTAGTATAATTAGCTTAAACGTTTAAACGAGTTTGATTAGTAGATAAACGGAGTTCGCTTAAAGAAACTTACGAGATATAAGAAATTGTATGAAACTCTTATGGTTGTGGTTCCATCATACGAAATAAATTATTATTCGTAATCAACAAAATACTTAGGCTAAAGTATCATGCTGGAAAGGAGTACCGTTAAAAGTATATTAAAAACTTCATACGTTAGTATAATTAGCTTAAACGTTTAAACGAGTTTGATTAATAGATAAACGGAGTTCGCTTAAAGAAACTTAAGAGATATAAGAAATTGTATGAAACTCTTATGTTTATGGTTCCATTATACGAAATAAATTATCATTCGTAATCAACAAAATACTTAGGCTAAAGTATCATGCCGGAAAGGAGTACCGTTAAAAGTATATTAAAAACTTGCATACGTTAGTATAATTAGCTTAAACTGTTAAACGAGTTTGATTAGAAGATAAACGGAGTTCGCTTAAAGAAACTTAAGAGATATAAGATTTTGTATAAAATTCTTATGGGTGTGGTACCATCATATAAAATAAATTAGTATTCGTAATAAACAAAATACCGAGGCTAAAGTATCATGCCGGAAAGGAGTACCGTTAAAATTATATTATAAACTACATTTGTTAGTATAATTTGCTTAAACTTTTCAACGAGTTTTATTATACAAGATAAACGGAGTTCGTTTGAAGAAACTTACGAGATATAAGAACTTGTATGAAACTCTTATGGGTGTGGTTTCATCATACGAAATATATTCTCATTCGTAATAAATGAAATACTTAGGTTAAAGTATCATGCCGGAAAGGAGTACCGTTAAAAGTATATTAAAAACTGCATATGTTAGTATAATTAGCTTAAACTTTTAAACGAGTTTGATTAGAAGATAAACAGAGTTCGCTTAAAGAAACTTAAGAGATATAAGATTTTGTATAAAATTCTTATGGGTGTGGTACCATCATACAAAATAAATTAGTATTCGTAATAAACAAAATACCTAGGCTAAAGTATCATGCCGGAAAGGAGTACCGTTAAAATTATATTATAAACTTCATTCGTTAGTATAATTTGCTTAATCTTTTCAACGAGTTTTATTATAGAAGATAAACGGAGTTCGTTTGAAGAAAATTACGCGATAGAAGAAATTGTATGAAACTCTTATGGGTGTGGTACCATCACACGAAATAAATTATTACTCGTAATAAAAGAAATACTGAGGCTAAACTATCATGCCGGAAAGGAGTACTGTTAAAATTATATTATAAACTTCATTCGTTAGTATAATTTGCTTAAACCTTTCAACGAGTTTTATTATAGAAGATAAACGGAGTTCGTTTGAAGAAACTTGCGAGATAGAAGAAATTGTATGAAACTCTTATGGGTGTGGTACCATCACACGAAATAAATTATTACTCGTAATAAACGAAAAACTTAGGCTAAAGTATTATGCCGGAAAAGAGTACCGTTAAAAGTTTAATATAAACTTCACACGTTAGTATAATTAGCTTGAACATTTAAACGATTTTGATTAGAAGATAAACGGAGTTCGCTTAAAGAAAACTTACGAGATATAAGAAATTGTATGAAAGTCTTATGATTGTGGTTCCATCATACGAATTAAATTATTATTCGTAATCAACAAAATACTTAGGGTAAAGTATCATGCCAGAAAGGAGTACCGTTAAAAGTATATTAAAAACTTCATACGTTAGTATATTTAGCTTAAACTTTTATACGAGTTTGATTAGAAGATAAACGGAGTTCGCTTAAAGAAACTTATGAGATATAAGAAATTGTATAAAACTCTTATGGTTGTGGTTCCATCAAACGAAATAAATTATTATACGTAATCAACGAAATACATAGGCTGAAGTATCATGCCGGAAAGGAGTACCGTTAAAACTATATTAAAAACTTCATACGTTAGTATAATTAGCTTAAACGTTTAAACGAGTTTGATTAGTAGATAAACGGAGTTCGCTTAAAGAAACTTACGAGATATAAGAAATTGTATGAAACTCTTATGGTTGTGGTTCCATCATACGAAATAAATTATTATTCGTAATCAACAAAATACTTAGGCTAAAGTATCATGCTGGAAAGGAGTACCGTTAAAAGTATATTAAAAACTTCATACGTTAGTATAATTAGCTTAAACGTTTAAACGAGTTTGATTAATAGATAAACGGAGTTCGCTTAAAGAAACTTAAGAGATATAAGAAAGTGTATGAAACTCTTATGTTTATGGTTCCATTATACGAAATAAATTATCATTCGTAATCAACGAAATACTTAGGCTAAAGTATCATGCCGGAAAGGAGTACCGTTAAAAGTATATTAAAAACTTGCATACGTTAGTATAATTAGCTTAAACTGTTAAACGAGTTTGATTAGAAGATAAACGGAGTTCGCTTAAAGAAACTTAAGAGATATAAGATTTTGTATAAAATTCTTATGGGTGTGGTACCATCATATAAAATAAATTAGTATTCGTAATAAACAAAATACCGAGGCTAAACTATCATGCCGGAAAGGAGTACCGTTAAAATTATATTATAAACTTCATTCGTTAGTATAATTTGCTTAATCTTTTCAACGAGTTTTATTATAGAAGATAAACGGAGTTCGTTTGAAGAAAATTACGCGATAGAAGAAATTGTATGAAACTCTTATGGGTGTGGTACCATCACACGAAATAAATTATTACTCGTAATAAAAGAAATACTGAGGCTAAACTATCATGCCGGAAAGGAGTACTGTTAAAATTATATTATAAACTTCATTCGTTAGTATAATTTGCTTAAACCTTTCAACGAGTTTTATTATAGAAGATAAACGGAGTTCGTTTGAAGAAACTTGCGAGATAGAAGAAATTGTATGAAACTCTTATGGGTGTGGTACCATCACACGAAATAAATTATTACTCGTAATAAACGAAAAACTTAGGCTAAAGTATTATGCCGGAAAAGAGTACCGTTAAAAGTTTAATATAAACTTCACACGTTAGTATAATTAGCTTGAACATTTAAACGATTTTGATTAGAAGATAAACGGAGTTCGCTTAAAGAAAACTTACGAGATATAAGAAATTGTATGAAAGTCTTATGATTGTGGTTCCATCATACGAATTAAATTATTATTCGTAATCAACAAAATACTTAGGGTAAAGTATCATGCCAGAAAGGAGTACCGTTAAAAGTATATTAAAAACTTCATACGTTAGTATATTTAGCTTAAACTTTTATACGAGTTTGATTAGAAGATAAACGGAGTTCGCTTAAAGAAACTTACGAGATATAAGAAATTGTATGAAACTCTTATGGTTGTGGTTCCATCAAACGAAATAAATTATTATACGTAATCAACGAAATACATAGGCTGGAGTATCATGCCGGAAAGGAGTACCGTTAAAACTATATTAAAAACTTCATACGTTAGTATAATTAGCTTAAACGTTTAAACGAGTTTGATTAGTAGATAAACGGAGTTCGCTTAAAGAAACTTACGAGATATAAGAAATTGTATGAAACTCTTATGGTTGTGGTTCCATCATACGAAATAAATTATTATTCGTAATCAACAAAATACTTAGGCTAAAGTATCATGCTGGAAAGGAGTACCGTTAAAAGTATATTAAAAACTTCATACGTTAGTATAATTAGCTTAAACGTTTAAACGAGTTTGATTAATAGATAAACGGAGTTCGCTTAAAGAAACTTAAGAGATATAAGAAAGTGTATGAAACTCTTATGTTTATGGTTCCATTATACGAAATAAATTATCATTCGTAATCAACGAAATACTTAGGCTAAAGTATCATGCCGGAAAGGAGTACCGTTAAAAGTATATTAAAAACTTGCATACGTTAGTATAATTAGCTTAAACTGTTAAACGAGTTTGATTAGAAGATAAACGGAGTTCGCTTAAAGAAACTTAAGAGATATAAGATTTTGTATAAAATTCTTATGGGTGTGGTACCATCATATAAAATAAATTAGTATTCGTAATAAACAAAATACCGAGGCTAAACTATCATGCCGGAAAGGAGTACTGTTAAAATTATATTATAAACTTCATTCGTTAGTATAATTTGCTTAAACTTTTCAACGAGTTTTATTATACAAGATAAACGGAGTTCGTTTGAAGAAACTTACGAGATAGAAGAAATTGTATGAAACTCTTATGGGTGTGGTTTCATCATACGAAATATATTCTCATTCGTAATAAATGAAATACTTAGGCTAAAGTATCATGCCGGAAAGGAGTACCGTTAAAAGTATATTAAAAACTGCATACGTTAGTATAATTAGCTTAAACTTTTAAACGAGTTTGATTAGAAGATAAACGGAGTTCGCTTAAAAAAACTTAAGAGATATAAGATTTTGTATAAAATTCTTATGGGTGTGGTACCATCATACAAAATAAATTAGTATTCGTAATAAACAAAATACCTAGGCTAAAGTATCATGCCGGAAAGGAGTACCGTTAAAATTATATTATAAACTTCATTCGTTAGTATAATTTGCTTAATCTTTTCAACGAGTTTTATTATAGAAGATAAACGGAGTTCGTTTGAAGAAAATTACGCGATAGAAGAAATTGTATGAAACTCTTATGGGTGTGGTACCATCACACGAAATAAATTATTACTCGTAATAAAAGAAATACTGAGGCTAAACTATCATGCCGGAAAGGAGTACTGTTAAAATTATATTATAAACTTCATTCGTTAGTATAATTTGCTTAAACCTTTCAACGAGTTTTATTATAGAAGATAAACGGAGTTCGTTTGAAGAAACTTGCGAGATAGAAGAAATTGTATGAAACTCTTATGGGTGTGGTACCATCACACGAAATAAATTATTACTCGTAATAAACGAAAAACTTAGGCTAAAGTATTATGCCGGAAAAGAGTACCGTTAAAAGTTTAATATAAACTTCACACGTTAGTATAATTAGCTTGAACATTTAAACGATTTTGATTAGAAGATAAACGGAGTTCGCTTAAAGAAAACTTACGAGATATAAGAAATTGTATGAAAGTCTTATGATTGTGGTTCCATCATACGAATTAAATTATTATTCGTAATCAACAAAATACTTAGGGTAAAGTATCATGCCAGAAAGGAGTACCGTTAAAAGTATATTAAAAACTTCATACGTTAGTATATTTAGCTTAAACTTTTATACGAGTTTGATTAGAAGATAAACGGAGTTCGCTTAAAGAAACTTACGAGATATAAGAAATTGTATGAAACTCTTATGGTTGTGGTTCCATCAAACGAAATAAATTATTATACGTAATCAACGAAATACATAGGCTGGAGTATCATGCCGGAAAGGAGTACCGTTAAAACTATATTAAAAACTTCATACGTTAGTATAATTAGCTTAAACGTTTAAACGAGTTTGATTAGTAGATAAACGGAGTTCGCTTAAAGAAACTTACGAGATATAAGAAATTGTATGAAACTCTTATGGTTGTGGTTCCATCATACGAAATAAATTATTATTCGTAATCAACAAAATACTTAGGCTAAAGTATCATGCTGGAAAGGAGTACCGTTAAAAGTATATTAAAAACTTCATACGTTAGTATAATTAGCTTAAACGTTTAAACGAGTTTGATTAATAGATAAACGGAGTTCGCTTAAAGAAACTTAAGAGATATAAGAAAGTGTATGAAACTCTTATGTTTATGGTTCCATTATACGAAATAAATTATCATTCGTAATCAACGAAATACTTAGGCTAAAGTATCATGCCGGAAAGGAGTACCGTTAAAAGTATATTAAAAACTTGCATACGTTAGTATAATTAGCTTAAACTGTTAAACGAGTTTGATTAGAAGATAAACGGAGTTCGCTTAAAGAAACTTAAGAGATATAAGATTTTGTATAAAATTCTTATGGGTGTGGTACCATCATATAAAATAAATTAATATTCGTAATAAACAAAATACCGAGGCTAAAGTATCATGCCGGAAAGGAGTACCGTTAAAATTATATTATAAACTACATTTGTTAGTATAATTTGCTTAAACTTTTCAACGAGTTTTATTATACAAGATAAACGGAGTTCGTTTGAAGAAACTTACGAGATATAAGAACTTGTATGAAACTCTTATGGGTGTGGTTTCATCATACGAAATATATTCTCATTCGTAATAAATGAAATACTTAGGTTAAAGTATCATGCCGGAAAGGAGTACCGTTAAAAGTATATTAAAAACTGCATATGTTAGTATAATTAGCTTAAACTTTTAAACGAGTTTGATTAGAAGATAAACAGAGTTCGCTTAAAAAAACTTAAGAGATATAAGATTTTATATAAAATTCTTATGGGTGTGGTACCATCATACAAAATAAATTAGTATTCGTAATAAATAAAATACCTAGGCTAAAGTATCATGCCGGAAAGGAGTACCGTTAAAATTATATTATAAACTTCATTCGTTAGTATAATTTGCTTAAACTTTTCAACGAGTTTTATTATAGAAGATAAACGGAGTTCGTTTGAAGAAACTTACGAGATAGAAGAAATTGTATGAAACTCTTATGGGTGTGGTTTCATCATACGAAATATATTATCATTCGTAATAAATGAAATACTTAGGCTAAAGTATCATGCCGGAAAGGAGTACCGTTAAAAGTATATTAAAAACTGCATACGTTAGTATAATTAGCTTAAACTTTTAAACGAGTTTGATTAGAAGATAAACGGAGATCGCTTAAAGAAACTTAAGAGATATAAGATTTTGTATAAAATTCTTATGGGTGTGGTACCATCATACAAAATAAATTAGTATTCGTAATAAACAAAATACCTAGGCTAAAGTATCATGCCGGAAAGGAGTACCGTTAAAATTATATTATAAACTTCATTCGTTAGTATAATTTGCTTAATCTTTTCAACGAGTTTTATTATAGAAGATAAACGGAGTTCGTTTGAAGAAAATTACGCGATAGAAGAAATTGTATGAAACTCTTATGGGTGTGGTACCATCACACGAAATAAATTATTACTCGTAATAAAAGAAATACTGAGGCTAAACTATCATGCCGGAAAGGAGTACTGTTAAAATTATATTATAAACTTCATTCGTTAGTATAATTTGCTTAAACCTTTCAACGAGTTTTATTATAGAAGATAAACGGAGTTCGTTTGAAGAAACTTGCGAGATAGAAGAAATTGTATGAAACTCTTATGGGTGTGGTACCATCACACGAAATAAATTATTACTCGTAATAAACGAAAAACTTAGGCTAAAGTATTATGCCGGAAAAGAGTACCGTTAAAAGTTTAATATAAACTTCACACGTTAGTATAATTAGCTTGAACATTTAAACGATTTTGATTAGAAGATAAACGGAGTTCGCTTAAAGAAAACTTACGAGATATAAGAAATTGTATGAAAGTCTTATGATTGTGGTTCCATCATACGAATTAAATTATTATTCGTAATCAACAAAATACTTAGGGTAAAGTATCATGCCAGAAAGGAGTACCGTTAAAAGTATATTAAAAACTTCATACGTTAGTATATTTAGCTTAAACTTTTATACGAGTTTGATTAGAAGATAAACGGAGTTCGCTTAAAGAAACTTACGAGATATAAGAAATTGTATGAAACTCTTATGGTTGTGGTTCCATCAAACGAAATAAATTATTATACGTAATCAACGAAATACATAGGCTGGAGTATCATGCCGGAAAGGAGTACCGTTAAAACTATATTAAAAACTTCATACGTTAGTATAATTAGCTTAAACGTTTAAACGAGTTTGATTAGTAGATAAACGGAGTTCGCTTAAAGAAACTTACGAGATATAAGAAATTGTATGAAACTCTTATGGTTGTGGTTCCATCATACGAAATAAATTATTATTCGTAATCAACAAAATACTTAGGCTAAAGTATCATGCTGGAAAGGAGTACCGTTAAAAGTATATTAAAAACTTCATACGTTAGTATAATTAGCTTAAACGTTTAAACGAGTTTGATTAATAGATAAACGGAGTTCGCTTAAAGAAACTTAAGAGATATAAGAAAGTGTATGAAACTCTTATGTTTATGGTTCCATTATACGAAATAAATTATCATTCGTAATCAACGAAATACTTAGGCTAAAGTATCATGCCGGAAAGGAGTACCGTTAAAAGTATATTAAAAACTTGCATACGTTAGTATAATTAGCTTAAACTGTTAAACGAGTTTGATTAGAAGATAAACGGAGTTCGCTTAAAGAAACTTAAGAGATATAAGATTTTGTATAAAATTCTTATGGGTGTGGTACCATCATATAAAATAAATTAATATTCGTAATAAACAAAATACCGAGGCTAAAGTATCATGCCGGAAAGGAGTACCGTTAAAATTATATTATAAACTACATTTGTTAGTATAATTTGCTTAAACTTTTCAACGAGTTTTATTATACAAGATAAACGGAGTTCGTTTGAAGAAACTTACGAGATATAAGAACTTGTATGAAACTCTTATGGGTGTGGTTTCATCATACGAAATATATTCTCATTCGTAATAAATGAAATACTTAGGTTAAAGTATCATGCCGGAAAGGAGTACCGTTAAAAGTATATTAAAAACTGCATATGTTAGTATAATTAGCTTAAACTTTTAAACGAGTTTGATTAGAAGATAAACAGAGTTCGCTTAAAAAAACTTAAGAGATATAAGATTTTATATAAAATTCTTATGGGTGTGGTACCATCATACAAAATAAATTAGTATTCGTAATAAATAAAATACCTAGGCTAAAGTATCATGCCGGAAAGGAGTACCGTTAAAATTATATTATAAACTTCATTCGTTAGTATAATTTGCTTAAACTTTTCAACGAGTTTTATTATAGAAGATAAACGGAGTTCGTTTGAAGAAACTTACGAGATAGAAGAAATTGTATGAAACTCTTATGGGTGTGGTTTCATCATACGAAATATATTATCATTCGTAATAAATGAAATACTTAGGCTAAAGTATCATGCCGGAAAGGAGTACCGTTAAAAGTATATTAAAAACTGCATACGTTAGTATAATTAGCTTAAACTTTTAAACGAGTTTGATTAGAAGATAAACGGAGATCGCTTAAAGAAACTTAAGAGATATAAGATTTTGTATAAAATTCTTATGGGTGTGGTACCATCATACAAAATAAATTAGTATTCGTAATAAACAAAATACCTAGGCTAAAGTATCATGCCGGAAAGGAGTACCGTTAAAATTATATTATAAACTTCATTCGTTAGTATAATTTGCTTAATCTTTTCAACGAGTTTTATTATAGAAGATAAACGGAGTTCGTTTGAAGAAAATTACGCGATAGAAGAAATTGTATGAAACTCTTATGGGTGTGGTACCATCACACGAAATAAATTATTACTCGTAATAAAAGAAATACTGAGGCTAAACTATCATGCCGGAAAGGAGTACTGTTAAAATTATATTATAAACTTCATTCGTTAGTATAATTTGCTTAAACCTTTCAACGAGTTTTATTATAGAAGATAAACGGAGTTCGTTTGAAGAAACTTGCGAGATAGAAGAAATTGTATGAAACTCTTATGGGTGTGGTACCATCACACGAAATAAATTATTACTCGTAATAATCCAAAAACTTAGGCTAAAGTATTATGCCGGAAAAGAGTACCGTTAAAAGTTTAATATAAACTTCACACGTTAGTATAATTAGCTTGAACATTTAAACGATTTTGATTAGAAGATAAACGGAGTTCGCTTAAAGAAAACTTACGAGATATAAGAAATTGTATGAAAGTCTTATGATTGTGGTTCCATCATACGAATTAAATTATTATTCGTAATCAACAAAATACTTAGGGTAAAGTATCATGCCAGAAAGGAGTACCGTTAAAAGTATATTAAAAACTTCATACGTTAGTATATTTAGCTTAAACTTTTATACGAGTTTGATTAGAAGATAAACGGAGTTCGCTTAAAGAAACTTACGAGATATAAGAAATTGTATAAAACTCTTATGGTTGTGGTTCCATCAAACGAAATAAATTATTATACGTAATCAACGAAATACATAGGCTGAAGTATCATGCCGGAAAGGAGTACCGTTAAAACTATATTAAAAACTTCATACGTTAGTATAATTAGCTTAAACGTTTAAACGAGTTTGATTAGTAGATAAACGGAGTTCGCTTAAAGAAACTTACGAGATATAAGAAATTGTATGAAACTCTTATGGTTGTGGTTCCATCATACGAAATAAATTATTATTCGTAATCAACAAAATACTTAGGCTAAAGTATCATGCTGGAAAGGAGTACCGTTAAAAGTATATTAAAAACTTCATACGTTAGTATAATTAGCTTAAACGTTTAAACGAGTTTGATTAATAGATAAACGGAGTTCGCTTAAAGAAACTTAAGAGATATAAGAAAGTGTATGAAACTCTTATGTTTATGGTTCCATTATACGAAATAAATTATCATTCGTAATCAACGAAATACTTAGGCTAAAGTATCATGCCGGAAAGGAGTACCGTTAAAAGTATATTAAAAACTTGCATACGTTAGTATAATTAGCTTAAACTGTTAAACGAGTTTGATTAGAAGATAAACGGAGTTCGCTTAAAGAAACTTAAGAGATATAAGATTTTGTATAAAATTCTTATGGGTGTGGTACCATCATATAAAATAAATTAGTATTCGTAATAAACAAAATACCGAGGCTAAACTATCATGCCGGAAAGGAGTACCGTTAAAATTATATTATAAACTTCATTCGTTAGTATAATTTGCTTAAACTTTTCAACGAGTTTTATTATACAAGATAAACGGAGTTCGTTTGAAGAAACTTACGAGATAGAAGAAATTGTATGAAACTCTTATGGGTGTGGTTTCATCATACGAAATATATTCTCATTCGTAATAAATGAAATACTTAGGCTAAAGTATCATGCCGGAAAGGAGTACCGTTAAAAGTATATTAAAAACTGCATACGTTAGTATAATTAGCTTAAACTTTTAAACGAGTTTGATTAGAAGATAAACGGAGTTCGCTTAAAAAAACTTAAGAGATATAAGATTTTGTATAAAATTCTTATGGGTGTGGTACCATCATACAAAATAAATTAGTATTCGTAATAAACAAAATACCTAGGCTAAAGTATCATGCCGGAAAGGAGTACCGTTAAAATTATATTATAAACTTCATTCGTTAGTATAATTTGCTTAATCTTTTCAACGAGTTTTATTATAGAAGATAAACGGAGTTCGTTTGAAGAAAATTACGCGATAGAAGAAATTGTATGAAACTCTTATGGGTGTGGTACCATCACACGAAATAAATTATTACTCGTAATAAAAGAAATACTGAGGCTAAACTATCATGCCGGAAAGGAGTACTGTTAAAATTATATTATAAACTTCATTCGTTAGTATAATTTGCTTAAACCTTTCAACGAGTTTTATTATAGAAGATAAACGGAGTTCGTTTGAAGAAACTTGCGAGATAGAAGAAATTGTATGAAACTCTTATGGGTGTGGTACCATCACACGAAATAAATTATTACTCGTAATAAACGAAAAACTTAGGCTAAAGTATTATGCCGGAAAAGAGTACCGTTAAAAGTTTAATATAAACTTCACACGTTAGTATAATTAGCTTGAACATTTAAACGATTTTGATTAGAAGATAAACGGAGTTCGCTTAAAGAAAACTTACGAGATATAAGAAATTGTATGAAAGTCTTATGATTGTGGTTCCATCATACGAATTAAATTATTATTCGTAATCAACAAAATACTTAGGGTAAAGTATCATGCCAGAAAGGAGTACCGTTAAAAGTATATTAAAAACTTCATACGTTAGTATATTTAGCTTAAACTTTTATACGAGTTTGATTAGAAGATAAACGGAGTTCGCTTAAAGAAACTTACGAGATATAAGAAATTGTATGAAACTCTTATGGTTGTGGTTCCATCAAACGAAATAAATTATTATACGTAATCAACGAAATACATAGGCTGGAGTATCATGCCGGAAAGGAGTACCGTTAAAACTATATTAAAAACTTCATACGTTAGTATAATTAGCTTAAACGTTTAAACGAGTTTGATTAGTAGATAAACGGAGTTCGCTTAAAGAAACTTACGAGATATAAGAAATTGTATGAAACTCTTATGTTTATGGTTCCATTATACGAAATAAATTATCATTCGTAATCAACGAAATACTTAGGCTAAAGTATCATGCCGGAAAGGAGTACCGTTAAAAGTATATTAAAAACTTGCATACGTTAGTATAATTAGCTTAAACTGTTAAACGAGTTTGATTAGAAGATAAACGGAGTTCGCTTAAAGAAACTTAAGAGATATAAGATTTTGTATAAAATTCTTATGGGTGTGGTACCATCATATAAAATAAATTAGTATTCGTAATAAACAAAATACCGAGGCTAAACTATCATGCCGGAAAGGAGTACCGTTAAAATTATATTATAAACTTCATTCGTTAGTATAATTTGCTTAAACTTTTCAACGAGTTTTATTATACAAGATAAACGGAGTTCGTTTGAAGAAACTTACGAGATAGAAGAAATTGTATGAAACTCTTATGGGTGTGGTTTCATCATACGAAATATATTCTCATTCGTAATAAATGAAATACTTAGGCTAAAGTATCATGCCGGAAAGGAGTACCGTTAAAAGTATATTAAAAACTGCATACGTTAGTATAATTAGCTTAAACTTTTAAACGAGTTTGATTAGAAGATAAACGGAGTTCGCTTAAAAAAACTTAAGAGATATAAGATTTTGTATAAAATTCTTATGGGTGTGGTACCATCATACAAAATAAATTAGTATTCGTAATAAACAAAATACCTAGGCTAAAGTATCATGCCGGAAAGGAGTACCGTTAAAATTATATTATAAACTTCATTCGTTAGTATAATTTGCTTAATCTTTTCAACGAGTTTTATTATAGAAGATAAACGGAGTTCGTTTGAAGAAAATTACGCGATAGAAGAAATTGTATGAAACTCTTATGGGTGTGGTACCATCACACGAAATAAATTATTACTCGTAATAAAAGAAATACTGAGGCTAAACTATCATGCCGGAAAGGAGTACTGTTAAAATTATATTATAAACTTCATTCGTTAGTATAATTTGCTTAAACCTTTCAACGAGTTTTATTATAGAAGATAAACGGAGTTCGTTTGAAGAAACTTGCGAGATAGAAGAAATTGTATGAAACTCTTATGGGTGTGGTACCATCACACGAAATAAATTATTACTCGTAATAAACGAAAAACTTAGGCTAAAGTATTATGCCGGAAAAGAGTACCGTTAAAAGTTTAATATAAACTTCACACGTTAGTATAATTAGCTTGAACATTTAAACGATTTTGATTAGAAGATAAACGGAGTTCGCTTAAAGAAAACTTACGAGATATAAGAAATTGTATGAAAGTCTTATGATTGTGGTTCCATCATACGAATTAAATTATTATTCGTAATCAACAAAATACTTAGGGTAAAGTATCATGCCAGAAAGGAGTACCGTTAAAAGTATATTAAAAACTTCATACGTTAGTATATTTAGCTTAAACTTTTATACGAGTTTGATTAGAAGATAAACGGAGTTCGCTTAAAGAAACTTACGAGATATAAGAAATTGTATGAAACTCTTATGGTTGTGGTTCCATCAAACGAAATAAATTATTATACGTAATCAACGAAATACATAGGCTGGAGTATCATGCCGGAAAGGAGTACCGTTAAAACTATATTAAAAACTTCATACGTTAGTATAATTAGCTTAAACGTTTAAACGAGTTTGATTAGTAGATAAACGGAGTTCGCTTAAAGAAACTTACGAGATATAAGAAATTGTATGAAACTCTTATGTTTATGGTTCCATTATACGAAATAAATTATCATTCGTAATCAACGAAATACTTAGGCTAAAGTATCATGCCGGAAAGGAGTACCGTTAAAAGTATATTAAAAACTTGCATACGTTAGTATAATTAGCTTAAACTGTTAAACGAGTTTGATTAGAAGATAAACGGAGTTCGCTTAAAGAAACTTAAGAGATATAAGATTTTGTATAAAATTCTTATGGGTGTGGTACCATCATATAAAATAAATTAGTATTCGTAATAAACAAAATACCGAGGCTAAACTATCATGCCGGAAAGGAGTACCGTTAAAATTATATTATAAACTTCATTTGTTAGTATAATTTGCTTAAACTTTTCAACGAGTTTTATTATACAAGATAAACGGAGTTCGTTTGAAGAAACTTACGAGATAGAAGAAATTGTATGAAACTCTTATGGGTGTGGTTTCATCATACGAAATATATTCTCATTCGTAATAAATGAAATACTTAGGCTAAAGTATCATGCCGGAAAGGAGTACCGTTAAAAGTATATTAAAAACTGCATACGTTAGTATAATTAGCTTAAACTTTTAAACGAGTTTGATTAGAAGATAAACGGAGTTCGCTTAAAAAAACTTAAGAGATATAAGATTTTGTATAAAATTCTTATGGGTGTGGTACCATCATACAAAATAAATTAGTATTCGTAATAAACAAAATACCTAGGCTAAAGTATCATGCCGGAAAGGAGTACCGTTAAAATTATATTATAAACTTCATTCGTTAGTATAATTTGCTTAATCTTTTCAACGAGTTTTATTATAGAAGATAAACGGAGTTCGTTTGAAGAAAATTACGCGATAGAAGAAATTGTATGAAACTCTTATGGGTGTGGTACCATCACACGAAATAAATTATTACTCGTAATAAAAGAAATACTGATGCTAAACTATCATGCCGGAAAGGAGTACTGTTAAAATTATATTATAACCTTCATTCGTTAGTATAATTTGCTTAATCTTTTCAACGAGTTTTATTATAGAAGATAAACGGAGTTCGTTTGAAGAAAATTACGCGATAGAAGAAATTGTATGAAACTCTTATGGGTGTGGTACCATCACACGAAATAAATTATTACTCGTAATAAAAGAAATACTGAGGCTAAACTATCATGCCGGAAAGGAGTACTGTTAAAATTATATTATAAACTTCATTCGTTAGTATAATTTGCTTAAACCTTTCAACGAGTTTTATTATAGAAGATAAACGGAGTTCGTTTGAAGAAACTTGCGAGATAGAAGAAATTGTATGAAACTCTTATGGGTGTGGTACCATCACACGAAATAAATTATTACTCGTAATAAACGAAAAACTTAGGCTAAAGTATTATGCCGGAAAAGAGTACAGTTAAAAGTTTAATATAAACTTCACACGTTAGTATAATTAGCTTGAACATTTAAACGATTTTGATTAGAAGATAAACGGAGTTCGCTTAAAGAAAACTTACGAGATATAAGAAATTGTATGAAAGTCTTATGATTGTGGTTCCATCATACAAATTAAATTATTATTCGTAATCAACAAAATACTTAGGGTAAAGTATCATGCCAGAAAGGAGTACCGTTAAAAGTATATTAAAAACTTCATACGTTAGTATATTTAGCTTAAACTTTTATACGAGTTTGATTAGAAGATAAACGGAGTTCGCTTAAAGAAACTTACGAGATATAAGAAATTGTATGAAACTCTTATGGTTGTGGTTCCATCAAACGAAATAAATTATTATACGTAATCAACGAAATACATAGGCTGAAGTATCATGCCGGAAAGGAGTACCGTTAAAACTATATTAAAAACTTCATACGTTAGTATAATTAGCTTAAACGTTTAAACGAGTTTGATTAGTAGATAAACGGAGTTCGCTTAAAGAAACTTACGAGATATAAGAAATTGTATGAAACTCTTATGGTTGTGGTTCCATCATACGAAATAAATTATTATTCGTAATCAACAAAATACTTAGGCTAAAGTATCATGCTGGAAAGGAGTACCGTTAAAAGTATATTAAAAACTTCATACGTTAGTATAATTAGCTTAAACGTTTAAACGAGTTTGATTAATAGATAAACGGAGTTCGCTTAAAGAAACTTAAGAGATATAAGAAAGTGTATGAAACTCTTATGTTTATGGTTCCATTATACGAAATAGATTATCATTCGTAATCAACGAAATACTTAGGCTAAAGTATCATGCCGGAAAGGAGTACCGTTAAAAGTATATTAAAAACTTGCATACGTTAGTATAATTAGCTTAAACTGTTAAACGAGTTTGATTAGAAGATAAACGGAGTTCGCTTAAAGAAACTTAAGAGATATAAGATTTTGTATAAAATTCTTATGGGTGTGGTACCATCATATAAAATAAATTAGTATTCGTAATAAACAAAATACCGAGGCTAAACTATCATGCCGGAAAGGAGTACCGTTAAAATTATATTATAAACTTCATTTGTTAGTATAATTTGCTTAAACTTTTCAACGAGTTTTATTATACAAGATAAATGGAGTTCGTTTGAAGAAACTTACGAGATAGAAGAAATTGTATGAAACTCTTATGGGTGTGGTTTCATCATACGAAATATATTCTCATTCGTAATAAATGAAATACTTAGGCTAAAGTATCATGCCGGAAAGGAGTACCGTTAAAAGTATATTAAAAACTGCATACGTTAGTATAATTAGCTTAAACTTTTAAACGAGTTTGATTAGAAGATAAACGGAGTTCGCTTAAAAAAACTTAAGAGATATAAGATTTTGTATAAAATTCTTATGGGTGTGGTACCATCATACAAATAAATTAGTATTCGTAATAAACAAAATACCTAGGCTAAAGTATCATGCCGGAAAGGAGTACCGTTAAAATTATATTATAAACTTCATTCGTTAGTATAATTTGCTTAATCTTTTCAACGAGTTTTATTATAGAAGATAAACGGAGTTCGTTTGAAGAAAATTACGCGATAGAAGAAATTGTATGAAACTCTTATGGGTGTGGTACCATCACACGAAATAAATTATTACTCGTAATAAAAGAAATACTGAGGCTAAACTATCATGCCGGAAAGGAGTACTGTTAAAATTATATTATAAACTTCATTCGTTAGTATAATTTGCTTAAACCTTTCAACGAGTTTTATTATAGAAGATAAACGGAGTTCGTTTGAAGAAACTTGCGAGATAGAAGAAATTGTATGAAACTCTTATGGGTGTGGTACCATCACACGAAATAAATTATTACTCGTAATAAACGAAAAACTTAGGCTAAAGTATTATGCCGGAAAAGAGTACCGTTAAAAGTTTAATATAAACTTCACACGTTAGTATAATTAGCTTGAACATTTAAACGATTTTGATTAGAAGATAAACGGAGTTCGCTTAAAGAAAACTTACGAGATATAAGAAATTGTATGAAAGTCTTATGATTGTGGTTCCATCATACGAATTAAATTATTATTCGTAATCAACAAAATACTTAGGGTAAAGTATCATGCCAGAAAGGAGTACCGTTAAAAGTATATTAAAAACTTCATACGTTAGTATATTTAGCTTAAACGTTTATACGAGTTTGATTAGAAGATAAACGAAGTTCGCTTAAAGAAACTTACGAGATATAAGAAATTGTATGAAACTCTTATGGTTGTGGTTCCATCAAACGAAATAAATTATTATACGTAATCAACGAAATACATAGGCTGAAGTATCATGCCGGAAAGGAGTACCGTTAAAAGTATATTAAAAACTTCATACGTTAGTATAATTAGCTTAAACGTTTAAACGAGTTTGATTAATAGATAAACGGAGTTCGCTTAAAGAAACTTAAGAGATATAAGAAAGTGTATGAAACTCTTATGTTTATGGTTCCATTATACGAAATAAATTATCATTCGTAATCAACGAAATACTTAGGCTAAAGTATCATGCTGGAAAGGAGTACCGTTAAAAGTATATTAAAAACTTCATACGTTAGTATAATTAGCTTAAACGTTTAAACGAGTTTGATTAATAGATAAACGGAGTTCGCTTAAAGAAACTTAAGAGATATAAGAAAGTGTATGAAACTCTTATGTTTATGGTTCCATTATACGAAATAGATTATCATTCGTAATCAACGAAATACTTAGGCTAAAGTATCATGCCGGAAAGGAGTACCGTTAAAAGTATATTAAAAACTTGCATACGTTAGTATAATTAGCTTAAACTGTTAAACGAGTTTGATTAGAAGATAAACGGAGTTCGCTTAAAGAAACTTAAGAGATATAAGATTTTGTATAAAATTCTTATGGGTGTGGTACCATCATATAAAATAAATTAGTATTCGTAATAAACAAAATACCGAGGCTAAACTATCATGCCGGAAAGGAGTACCGTTAAAATTATATTATAAACTTCATTTGTTAGTATAATTTGCTTAAACTTTTCAACGAGTTTTATTATACAAGATAAATGGAGTTCGTTTGAAGAAACTTACGAGATAGAAGAAATTGTATGAAACTCTTATGGGTGTGGTTTCATCATACGAAATATATTCTCATTCGTAATAAATGAAATACTTAGGCTAAAGTATCATGCCGGAAAGGAGTACCGTTAAAAGTATATTAAAAACTGCATACGTTAGTATAATTAGCTTAAACTTTTAAACGAGTTTGATTAGAAGATAAACGGAGTTCGCTTAAAAAAACTTAAGAGATATAAGATTTTGTATAAAATTCTTATGGGTGTGGTACCATCATACAAATAAATTAGTATTCGTAATAAACAAAATACCTAGGCTAAAGTATCATGCCGGAAAGGAGTACCGTTAAAATTATATTATAAACTTCATTCGTTAGTATAATTTGCTTAATCTTTTCAACGAGTTTTATTATAGAAGATAAACGGAGTTCGTTTGAAGAAAATTACGCGATAGAAGAAATTGTATGAAACTCTTATGGGTGTGGTACCATCACACGAAATAAATTATTACTCGTAATAAAAGAAATACTGAGGCTAAACTATCATGCCGGAAAGGAGTACTGTTAAAATTATATTATAAACTTCATTCGTTAGTATAATTTGCTTAAACCTTTCAACGAGTTTTATTATAGAAGATAAACGGAGTTCGTTTGAAGAAACTTGCGAGATAGAAGAAATTGTATGAAACTCTTATGGGTGTGGTACCATCACACGAAATAAATTATTACTCGTAATAAACGAAAAACTTAGGCTAAAGTATTATGCCGGAAAAGAGTACCGTTAAAAGTTTAATATAAACTTCACACGTTAGTATAATTAGCTTGAACATTTAAACGATTTTGATTAGAAGATAAACGGAGTTCGCTTAAAGAAAACTTACGAGATATAAGAAATTGTATGAAAGTCTTATGATTGTGGTTCCATCATACGAATTAAATTATTATTCGTAATCAACAAAATACTTAGGGTAAAGTATCATGCCAGAAAGGAGTACCGTTAAAAGTATATTAAAAACTTCATACGTTAGTATATTTAGCTTAAACGTTTATACGAGTTTGATTAGAAGATAAACGAAGTTCGCTTAAAGAAACTTACGAGATATAAGAAATTGTATGAAACTCTTATGGTTGTGGTTCCATCAAACGAAATAAATTATTATACGTAATCAACGAAATACATAGGCTGAAGTATCATGCCGGAAAGGAGTACCGTTAAAAGTATATTAAAAACTTCATACGTTAGTATAATTAGCTTAAACGTTTAAACGAGTTTGATTAATAGATAAACGGAGTTCGCTTAAAGAAACTTAAGAGATATAAGAAAGTGTATGAAACTCTTATGTTTATGGTTCCATTATACGAAATAAATTATCATTCGTAATCAACGAAATACTTAGGCTAAAGTATCATGCTGGAAAGGAGTACCGTTAAAAGTATATTAAAAACTTCATACGTTAGTATAATTAGCTTAAACGTTTAAACGAGTTTGATTAATAGATAAACGGAGTTCGCTTAAAGAAACTTAAGAGATATAAGAAAGTGTATGAAACTCTTATGTTTATGGTTCCATTATACGAAATAGATTATCATTCGTAATCAACGAAATACTTAGGCTAAAGTATCATGCCGGAAAGGAGTACCGTTAAAAGTATATTAAAAACTTGCATACGTTAGTATAATTAGCTTAAACTGTTAAACGAGTTTGATTAGAAGATAAACGGAGTTCGCTTAAAGAAACTTAAGAGATATAAGATTTTGTATAAAATTCTTATGGGTGTGGTACCATCATATAAAATAAATTAGTATTCGTAATAAACAAAATACCGAGGCTAAACTATCATGCCGGAAAGGAGTACCGTTAAAATTATATTATAAACTTCATTTGTTAGTATAATTTGCTTAAACTTTTCAACGAGTTTTATTATACAAGATAAATGGAGTTCGTTTGAAGAAACTTACGAGATAGAAGAAATTGTATGAAACTCTTATGGGTGTGGTTTCATCATACGAAATATATTCTCATTCGTAATAAATGAAATACTTAGGCTAAAGTATCATGCCGGAAAGGAGTACCGTTAAAAGTATATTAAAAACTGCATACGTTAGTATAATTAGCTTAAACTTTTAAACGAGTTTGATTAGAAGATAAACGGAGTTCGCTTAAAAAAACTTAAGAGATATAAGATTTTGTATAAAATTCTTATGGGTGTGGTACCATCATACAAATAAATTAGTATTCGTAATAAACAAAATACCTAGGCTAAAGTATCATGCCGGAAAGGAGTACCGTTAAAATTATATTATAAACTTCATTCGTTAGTATAATTTGCTTAATCTTTTCAACGAGTTTTATTATAGAAGATAAACGGAGTTCGTTTGAAGAAAATTACGCGATAGAAGAAATTGTATGAAACTCTTATGGGTGTGGTACCATCACACGAAATAAATTATTACTCGTAATAAAAGAAATACTGAGGCTAAACTATCATGCCGGAAAGGAGTACTGTTAAAATTATATTATAAACTTCATTCGTTAGTATAATTTGCTTAAACCTTTCAACGAGTTTTATTATAGAAGATAAACGGAGTTCGTTTGAAGAAACTTGCGAGATAGAAGAAATTGTATGAAACTCTTATGGGTGTGGTACCATCACACGAAATAAATTATTACTCGTAATAAACGAAAAACTTAGGCTAAAGTATTATGCCGGAAAAGAGTACCGTTAAAAGTTTAATATAAACTTC
This sequence comes from Chamaenerion angustifolium, assembly GCA_946814005.1. Classification (NCBI taxonomy): domain Eukaryota; kingdom Viridiplantae; phylum Streptophyta; class Magnoliopsida; order Myrtales; family Onagraceae; genus Chamaenerion; species Chamaenerion angustifolium. The sequence goes on from OX328274.1 coordinate 16,371,870, forward strand.
ACACGTTAGTATAATTAGCTTGAACATTTAAACGATTTTGATTAGAAGATAAACGGAGTTCGCTTAAAGAAAACTTACGAGATATAAGAAATTGTATGAAAGTCTTATGATTGTGGTTCCATCATACGAATTAAATTATTATTCGTAATCAACAAAATACTTAGGGTAAAGTATCATGCCAGAAAGGAGTACCGTTAAAAGTATATTAAAAACTTCATACGTTAGTATATTTAGCTTAAACGTTTATACGAGTTTGATTAGAAGATAAACGAAGTTCGCTTAAAGAAACTTACGAGATATAAGAAATTGTATGAAACTCTTATGGTTGTGGTTCCATCAAACGAAATAAATTATTATACGTAATCAACGAAATACATAGGCTGAAGTATCATGCCGGAAAGGAGTACCGTTAAAAGTATATTAAAAACTTCATACGTTAGTATAATTAGCTTAAACGTTTAAACGAGTTTGATTAATAGATAAACGGAGTTCGCTTAAAGAAACTTAAGAGATATAAGAAAGTGTATGAAACTCTTATGTTTATGGTTCCATTATACGAAATAAATTATCATTCGTAATCAACGAAATACTTAGGCTAAACTATCATGCCGGAAAGGAGTACCGTTAAAAGTATATTAAAAACTTGCATACGTTAGTATAATTAGCTTAAACTGTTAAACGAGTTTGATTAGAAGATAAACGGAGTTCGCTTAAAGAAACTTAAGAGATATAAGATTTTGTATAAAATTCTTATGGGTGTGGTACCATCATATAAAATAAATTAGTATTCGTAATAAACAAAATACCGAGGCTAAACTATCATGCCGGAAAGGAGTACCGTTAAAATTATATTATAAACTTCATTTGTTAGTATAATTTGCTTAAACTTTTCAACGAGTTTTATTATACAAGATAAACGGAGTTCGTTTGAAGAAACTTACGAGATAGAAGAAATTGTATGAAACTCTTATGGGTGTGGTTTCATCATACGAAATATATTCTCATTCGTAATAAATGAAATACTTAGGCTAAAGTATCATGCCGGAAAGGAGTACCGTTATAAGTATATTAAAAACTGCATACGTTAGTATAATTAGCTTAAACTTTTAAACGAGTTTGATTAGAAGATAAACGGAGTTCGCTTAAAAAAACTTAAGAGATATAAGATTTTGTATAAAATTCTTATGGGTGTGGTACCATCATACAAAATAAATTAGTATTCGTAATAAACAAAATACCTAGGCTAAAGTATCATGCCGGAAAGGAGTACCGTTAAAATTATATTATAAACTTCATTCGTTAGTATAATTTGCTTAATCTTTTCAACGAGTTTTATTATAGAAGATAAACGGAGTTCGTTTGAAGAAAATTACGCGATAGAAGAAATTGTATGAAACTCTTATGGGTGTGGTACCATCACACGAAATAAATTATTACTCGTAATAAAAGAAATACTGATGCTAAACTATCATGCCGGAAAGGAGTACTGTTAAAATTATATTATAACCTTCATTCGTTAGTATAATTTGCTTAATCTTTTCAACGAGTTTTATTATAGAAGATAAACGGAGTTCGTTTGAAGAAAATTACGCGATAGAAGAAATTGTATGAAACTCTTATGGGTGTGGTACCATCACACGAAATAAATTATTACTCGTAATAAAAGAAATACTGAGGCTAAACTATCATGCCGGAAAGGAGTACTGTTAAAATTATATTATAAACTTCATTCGTTAGTATAATTTGCTTAAACCTTTCAACGAGTTTTATTATAGAAGATAAACGGAGTTCGTTTGAAGAAACTTGCGAGATAGAAGAAATTGTATGAAACTCTTATGGGTGTGGTACCATCACACGAAATAAATTATTACTCGTAATAAACGAAAAACTTAGGCTAAAGTATTATGCCGGAAAAGAGTACAGTTAAAAGTTTAATATAAACTTCACACGTTAGTATAATTAGCTTGAACATTTAAACGATTTTGATTAGAAGATAAACGGAGTTCGCTTAAAGAAAACTTACGAGATATAAGAAATTGTATGAAAGTCTTATGATTGTGGTTCCATCATACAAATTAAATTATTATTCGTAATCAACAAAATACTTAGGGTAAAGTATCATGCCAGAAAGGAGTACCGTTAAAAGTATATTAAAAACTTCATACGTTAGTATATTTAGCTTAAACTTTTATACGAGTTTGATTAGAAGATAAACGGAGTTCGCTTAAAGAAACTTACGAGATATAAGAAATTGTATGAAACTCTTATGGTTGTGGTTCCATCAAACGAAATAAATTATTATACGTAATCAACGAAATACATAGGCTGAAGTATCATGCCGGAAAGGAGTACCGTTAAAACTATATTAAAAACTTCATACGTTAGTATAATTAGCTTAAACGTTTAAACGAGTTTGATTAGTAGATAAACGGAGTTCGCTTAAAGAAACTTACGAGATATAAGAAATTGTATGAAACTCTTATGGTTGTGGTTCCATCATACGAAATAAATTATTATTCGTAATCAACAAAATACTTAGGCTAAAGTATCATGCTGGAAAGGAGTACCGTTAAAAGTATATTAAAAACTTCATACGTTAGTATAATTAGCTTAAACGTTTAAACGAGTTTGATTAATAGATAAACGGAGTTCGCTTAAAGAAACTTAAGAGATATAAGAAAGTGTATGAAACTCTTATGTTTATGGTTCCATTATACGAAATAGATTATCATTCGTAATCAACGAAATACTTAGGCTAAAGTATCATGCCGGAAAGGAGTACCGTTAAAAGTATATTAAAAACTTGCATACGTTAGTATAATTAGCTTAAACTGTTAAACGAGTTTGATTAGAAGATAAACGGAGTTCGCTTAAAGAAACTTAAGAGATATAAGATTTTGTATAAAATTCTTATGGGTGTGGTACCATCATATAAAATAAATTAGTATTCGTAATAAACAAAATACCGAGGCTAAACTATCATGCCGGAAAGGAGTACCGTTAAAATTATATTATAAACTTCATTTGTTAGTATAATTTGCTTAAACTTTTCAACGAGTTTTATTATACAAGATAAATGGAGTTCGTTTGAAGAAACTTACGAGATAGAAGAAATTGTATGAAACTCTTATGGGTGTGGTTTCATCATACGAAATATATTCTCATTCGTAATAAATGAAATACTTAGGCTAAAGTATCATGCCGGAAAGGAGTACCGTTAAAAGTATATTAAAAACTGCATACGTTAGTATAATTAGCTTAAACTTTTAAACGAGTTTGATTAGAAGATAAACGGAGTTCGCTTAAAAAAACTTAAGAGATATAAGATTTTGTATAAAATTCTTATGGGTGTGGTACCATCATACAAATAAATTAGTATTCGTAATAAACAAAATACCTAGGCTAAAGTATCATGCCGGAAAGGAGTACCGTTAAAATTATATTATAAACTTCATTCGTTAGTATAATTTGCTTAATCTTTTCAACGAGTTTTATTATAGAAGATAAACGGAGTTCGTTTGAAGAAAATTACGCGATAGAAGAAATTGTATGAAACTCTTATGGGTGTGGTACCATCACACGAAATAAATTATTACTCGTAATAAAAGAAATACTGAGGCTAAACTATCATGCCGGAAAGGAGTACTGTTAAAATTATATTATAAACTTCATTCGTTAGTATAATTTGCTTAAACCTTTCAACGAGTTTTATTATAGAAGATAAACGGAGTTCGTTTGAAGAAACTTGCGAGATAGAAGAAATTGTATGAAACTCTTATGGGTGTGGTACCATCACACGAAATAAATTATTACTCGTAATAAACGAAAAACTTAGGCTAAAGTATTATGCCGGAAAAGAGTACCGTTAAAAGTTTAATATAAACTTCACACGTTAGTATAATTAGCTTGAACATTTAAACGATTTTGATTAGAAGATAAACGGAGTTCGCTTAAAGAAAACTTACGAGATATAAGAAATTGTATGAAAGTCTTATGATTGTGGTTCCATCATACGAATTAAATTATTATTCGTAATCAACAAAATACTTAGGGTAAAGTATCATGCCAGAAAGGAGTACCGTTAAAAGTATATTAAAAACTTCATACGTTAGTATATTTAGCTTAAACGTTTATACGAGTTTGATTAGAAGATAAACGGAGTTCGCTTAAAGAAACTTACGAGATATAAGAAATTGTATGAAACTCTTATGGTTGTGGTTCCATCAAACGAAATAAATTATTATACGTAATCAACGAAATACATAGGCTGAAGTATCATGCCGGAAAGGAGTACCGTTAAAAGTATATTAAAAACTTCATACGTTAGTATAATTAGCTTAAACGTTTAAACGAGTTTGATTAATAGATAAACGGAGTTCGCTTAAAGAAACTTAAGAGATATAAGAAAGTGTATGAAACTCTTATGTTTATGGTTCCATTATACGAAATAAATTATCATTCGTAATCAACGAAATACTTAGGCTAAACTATCATGCCGGAAAGGAGTACCGTTAAAAGTATATTAAAAACTTGCATACGTTAGTATAATTAGCTTAAACTGTTAAACGAGTTTGATTAGAAGATAAACGGAGTTCGCTTAAAGAAACTTAAGAGATATAAGATTTTGTATAAAATTCTTATGGGTGTGGTACCATCATATAAAATAAATTAGTATTCGTAATAAACAAAATACCGAGGCTAAACTATCATGCCGGAAAGGAGTACCGTTAAAATTATATTATAAACTTCATTTGTTAGTATAATTTGCTTAAACTTTTCAACGAGTTTTATTATACAAGATAAACGGAGTTCGTTTGAAGAAACTTACGAGATAGAAGAAATTGTATGAAACTCTTATGGGTGTGGTTTCATCATACGAAATATATTCTCATTCGTAATAAATGAAATACTTAGGCTAAAGTATCATGCCGGAAAGGAGTACCGTTAAAAGTATATTAAAAACTGCGTACGTTAGTATAATTAGCTTAAACTTTTAAACGAGTTTGATTAGAAGATAAACGGAGTTCGCTTAAAAAAACTTAAGAGATATAAGATTTTGTATAAAATTCTTATGGGTGTGGTACCATCATACAAAATAAATTAGTATTCGTAATAAACAAAATACCGAGGCTAAACTATCATGCCGGAAAGGAGTACCGTTAAAATTATATTATAAACTTCATTTGTTAGTATAATTTGCTTAAACTTTTCAACGAGTTTTATTATACAAGATAAACGGAGTTCGTTTGAAGAAACTTACGAGATAGAAGAAATTGTATGAAACTCTTATGGGTGTGGTTTCATCATACGAAATATATTCTCATTCGTAATAAATGAAATACTTAGGCTAAAGTATCATGCCGGAAAGGAGTACCGTTAAAAGTATATTAAAAACTGCATACGTTAGTATAATTAGCTTAAACTTTTAAACGAGTTTGATTAGAAGATAAACGGAGTTCGCTTAAAAAAACTTAAGAGATATAAGATTTTGTATAAAATTCTTATGGGTGTGGTACCATCATACAAAATAAATTAGTATTCGTAATAAACAAAATACCGAGGCTAAACTATCATGCCGGAAAGGAGTACCGTTAAAATTATATTATAAACTTCATTTGTTAGTATAATTTGCTTAAACTTTTCAACGAGTTTTATTATACAAGATAAACGGAGTTCGTTTGAAGAAACTTACGAGATAGAAGAAATTGTATGAAACTCTTATGGGTGTGGTTTCATCATACGAAATATATTCTCATTCGTAATAAATGAAATACTTAGGCTAAAGTATCATGCCGGAAAGGAGTACCGTTAAAAGTATATTAAAAACTGCATACGTTAGTATAATTAGCTTAAACTTTTAAACGAGTTTGATTAGAAGATAAACGGAGTTCGCTTAAAAAAACTTAAGAGATATAAGATTTTGTATAAAATTCTTATGGGTGTGGTACCATCATACAAAATAAATTAGTATTCGTAATAAACAAAATACCGAGGCTAAAGTATCATGCCGGAAAGGAGTACCGTTAAAATTATATTATAAACTTCATTCGTTAGTATAATTTGCTTAATCTTTTCAACGAGTTTTATTATAGAAGATAAACGGAGTTCGTTTGAAGAAAATTACGCGATAGAAGAAATTGTATGAAACTCTTATGGGTGTGGTACCATCACACGAAATAAATTATTACTCGTAATAAAAGAAATACTGAGGCTAAACTATCATGCCGGAAAGGAGTACTGTTAAAATTATATTATAAACTTCATTCGTTAGTATAATTTGCTTAAACCTTTCAACGAGTTTTATTATAGAAGATAAACGGAGTTCGTTTGAAGAAACTTGCGAGATAGAAGAAATTGTATGAAACTCTTATGGGTGTGGTACCATCACACGAAATAAATTATTACTCCTAATAAACGAAAAACTTAGGCTAAAGTATTATGCCGGAAAAGAGTACCGTTAAAAGTTTAATATAAACTTCACACGTTAGTATAATTAGCTTGAACATTTAAACGATTTTGATTAGAAGATAAACGGAGTTCGCTTAAAGAAAACTTACGAGATATAAGAAATTGTATGAAAGTCTTATGATTGTGGTTCCATCATACGAATTAAATTATTATTCGTAATCAACAAAATACTTAGGGTAAAGTATCATGCCAGAAAGGAGTACCGTTAAAAGTATATTAAAATCTTCATACGTTAGTATATTTAGCTTAAACTTTTATACGAGTTTGATTAGAAGATAAACGGAGTTCGCTTAAAGAAACTTACGAGATATAAGAAATTGTATGAAACTCTTATGGTTGTGGTTCCATCAAACGAAATAAATTATTATACGTAATCAACGAAATACATAGGCTGAAGTATCATGCCGGAAAGGAGTACCGTTAAAACTATATTAAAAACTTCATACGTTAGTATAATTAGCTTAAACGTTTAAACGAGTTTGATTAGTAGATAAACGGAGTTCGCTTAAAGAAACTTACGAGATATAAGAAATTGTATGAATCTCTTATGGTTGTGGTTCCATCATACGAAATAAATTATTATTCGTAATCAACAAAATACTTAGGCTAAAGTATCATGCTGGAAAGGAGTACCGTTAAAAGTATATTAAAAACTTCATACGTTAGTATAATTAGCTTAAACGTTTAAACGAGTTTGATTAATAGATAAACGGAGTTCGCTTAAAGAAACTTAAGAGATATAAGAAAGTGTATGAAACTCTTATGTTTATGGTTCCATTATACGAAATAAATTATCATTCGTAATCAACGAAATACTTAGGCTAAAGTATCATGCCGGAAAGGAGTACCGTTAAAAGTATATTAAAAACTTGCATACGTTAGTATAATTAGCTTAAACTGTTAAACGAGTTTGATTAGAAGATAAACAGAGTTCGCTTAAAGTGTTTGCGTTTATAGATTGAAGATCAAACGAAACATGCGATGAATCAGAAAAACTAGGTCACGAGAAGGAGAAGAAGAGGAACGGGAGAAGCTCATATCATCATAAAACCACGGTGCTTTACACTGTTTGAGATACATAGAATATAAAGAGAAAGCATGATATCCGAAATAGCTATTTAGTCCCTAAACATAAATTGCAACCGAGTCCTTGATCTAACACAATGACCGAATGTTATCCATCAGTTTTGCCTTGGTGAACAAGATACACTAATATTCCCCCATGAAGTTTGAATTTGACGAGCCTTGATCTGTAGAATTGAGGAGATGGCCAACCTGCAAATGTGGCGACTTATTTCCAACCAGACCGAAGCAGCTATACCTGTCACAGAAAGTGATATCTGTCTACCAGTTTATAACTGCCCCAACATGAAGCTAGATCCGAAGAACAGCTGGGGTTTGAAACAGAGAAACCGAGCACACAAGATCAAAGGTGACAGAGAGGTTTGAGCCTCTGTCTTACCAGTGTGATTGGAAGGTTTTGGCCTTCATCTTTTTATTCTCAAAAGTGCACACAGGGAGTTACTTGAATGTTGTCTCCAAAGCTGTGCAACACTTTATTATTGAAATTAAACCACACCCTATGTCACCTACTGTGATTGGAAGGTTTTAGCCTTCATCTTAAAGTCCTCAAGAGGTGAACCAAAGAAGGTACTCTGTTTTTGGACACAAATCACAGGTAACCCCAATTTTATGTTATAATTGGGAAAAAACATGATCAGACACACACAAAGCAACCAGCTGAGCTACTTACGTCATATAAAGAGAGTCTAGGGCAGATATAACCAGCTAGAACAGATATACACATTAATGGAGAGGATAACTGACCATCGGAATGAGAAAGAAATCAGTCGCTGCATAAGAGGCTGGCGGGTCACTCAATGCTAAGTCCAAGGCCTGCAATAAAAATATAGAGGAATATAAGCGATAAGGAAATGGGAATCAGATATGAAAGCTTAGCTATGAATCAGGCGTAGTGGTAAGAGACTCAGATTTTGAGTTGTCTTGAAGGTACGAGTCAACATTAGAGAGTTCCTGAATGGTTGTGACACCCAATTTTTTCCTGAATGGGACGAATTGCTTCTCCGTAAGTGGTTTAGTTAGGATGTCCGCAAGTTGTTCAGCTGCTGGAACAAAGTTAATCAACACTTGTCCAGCAGCAACTTTCTCACGAATGAAGCACATGTCGATTTCGACATGCTTCATTTTTGAGTGTTGTACTGGGTTTTCAGTGAGAGCAACTGCACTGCTGTTGTCAGTCCAGATTATAGGGGTAGTAGCAATATTAATCTTAAGCTCAGAAAGTAGGGAAGTGACCCACAGTACCTCACAGATGGCATTTGCAATGGCACGATATTCTGCTTCAGCCGACGACCTGGCCACCACAGGTTGTTTCTTCGAGCTCCAGACCACGGGGTTCCCATTGAGGAGTAGATAATGTCCAGAGATGGACCTACGATCGGATGCATCACCACCCCAGTCTGCATCCGAATAAGACATTAAGACAGCATCTTTACATGAAACATCATTGTTAACTTTAAACATTAAGCCATGATTAAGAGAACCCTTCAGGTATCGAAGGATCCGAATTACAGCTTTCCAATGAGATAAGTGCGGGTTTTGCATAAACTGACTAAGTCTATTTACAGCAAAGTGAATATCGGGGCGAGTAATGCAGATGTGCTGCAGTGCCCCAATAGTGCTTCTATAAAGAAGACCATCAGAAAAGAGTTCGTGGTCGAGAATCATACCTGTTTTGGTCATGCACTTACCTGTCATCGGAGTTGGAAGAGGGTCAGTATTGATTAAACCAGTTTTGCCGAGAAGATCTGTGATGTATTTTTTTTGACTAAGGAGAAGGGAGTCTTTGGTCCGTTGCACCTCCATTCCAAGAAAGTGGTTTAAGACGCCTAAGTCCTTGAGCTGAAACTCATTGTTGAGTTGCTCTATTACCTCAGAAATGATTGCATCTGAACTACCTGTGATTACTATGTCATCTACATATACAAGAAGAAGAACAGAGCCAGCATTAGTGAACTTAATGAAAAGGCAATTGTCAGAATTTGAAACTGAAAAAGACAGAGAATGAATTAAGAAGAACTTTAAACGCTCAAACTAGGCCCTTGGTGCCTGTTTGAGGCCGTAAATGGCCTTATGAAGTTGACACACAAGAGCCATACCATTAGTACCTGTGATTTGAAAACCCGGAGGTTGGGTCATGTAGACATCCTCAAGCAATTCCCCATGAAGGAATGCATTGTTAATGTCTATTTGCCTAAGGGTCCAGTGATGTGTTAAGGCAATGGTGAGAACAATGCGCATGGTTTGTGGTTTGACAACCGGGCTAAATGTATCTTGGAAGTCGAAGCCCGGTTTTTGAGAAAAACCACGAGCCACAAGTCTGGCTTTGAGACGGTCTACCGAGCCGTCAGCCTTCTTTTTGATTTTAAAGAGCCACTTACAACTGATTGGGTGTCTACCAGGGGGTAAGGGAACTAGGGACCAGGTATTGTTGGAGGTAAGGGCATCTAGTTCAGACCTTACCGCAGTTGCCCAGCTGGAGTGGGCCATGGCCTCGTGAATGTTCAAGGGTTCGAAGGTGGGGCCAGGAGGGGTTGAGGAGGAGCAGACTGTAAGGGCTTGGGTGTTCTTGGCTTTGGACCGAGTCAGCATGGGGTGGGTTGAGGCGGATGGGGCCACTGGATTATGTAGGGGAATAAGAGTAGAGTTAGTGGAACTGGATGGAATGTACCTAACAGTGGAGGGAGGATTGGCACAGGGTAAAACAGGCTGACTTAACTGGGATAGAGGAGAGGGAGGAAGGGATGATACCTGATCAGTGTCAACTCGGAGGGGAACCAAGACAGTTGCTTGATCCGATTCCGAGCAGGAACCTGGGACATATCTGATAACAGGAGCTGAAGGAGACATACCTGGTCTAGATGATGTTGGTTGAACCAGAGGTACACCAGATGATCCTGATCTGGGAGCCATAGGAGACGAGCCAGCAGCCCTGGTGTTAGGGGCAGCTTGTACAGAGGGAAAGCCCCCAGCAGATGCTGAACCAGGCGAGGTGGTTGAGGGGATGTGACCATCAGGTGGTAAGGACAGGGACAGGGAATTCTGAGCTGGACCCGACTCATGTTGGGAAACCTGAGATGCTGGTGCTGCATTTCCTGGATCATGCAAAAGAGAGGAGTCAAACGGAAGGAAAAAAGGTGTAGATGTTACCGTGTTTTTGACCGCAGCTGAGTTGAGGAAAGAACCAGCCTTATCTGCAAACGGGAAAACAGATTCATGAAAGGTGACATGCCTAGAGATATAAACACGTCCTGTCGCATCTAAACACCTATACCCGTGATAGGACGAGCAGTATCCAAGGAACACACAAGGAACTGATCTAAAATCAAGCTTATGCGAGTTATAGGCACGAAGATGAGGAAAGCAGAGGCAACCGAACACACGCAGAAACCAATAATCAGGTGACGATTTAAAAAGACATTCATGAGGTGAGATATTATCTAACACACGAGTAGGCAATCTGTTTAACAGAAAAACAGCAGTAAAGAAAGCATCACTCCAATAGTGGAGGGGCATGGAAGCTTGAGACATTAGGGTGAGTCCAAGTTCCACAATATATGTCGGTGTTTTCTTTCGACAATTCCGTTTTGCTCGGAGGTATGAGGGCAAGTAATCCTGTGGAGGATACCGAGCTGCTGAAGGTATGATGAAAGGGGCTTAAATTCAGCCCCTCCATCCGTTTGAACAGCTTTGAGGGTGCAGCCGAGCTGTTTTTCCGCAGCTCTATGAAACTGAATAAACGAGTGAGTGGCCTCACTCTTGGTTTTAAGGAAGTAGATCCATGTGTAACGACTATGAACATCAACAATGCTCATGTAATAGCGATTACCATTGGATATGTAGGGAGCTGGACCCCAAAGGTCCACCTCCACTAGTTCAAGAGGCAAGGCATAAACAGAATTCGAAGAATGAAAAGGCAATTTTTTACTTTTTCCTATTGCACCTGCAACACAATCATGATTGGAATTAGAAACTGCAATTTTATTGATTCGTAAAATATGCGACAAAAGTTGTGAGGACGGGTGACCCAACCTCATATGCCACACACTGGAATCTAACTTACGTTGAGAAGTAAGACAATGACTCTCAGAACCTATTCTAGGACAATTATTGACACTAGATACTGAAGGAAGAAGTCTTTCTAACTTGGCTAAATCAATGCTGTAGAGGCCATCACGTTCATCTCCATATAGAAGCACCTGATGAGTCGTGGCATCCCGAATAACACACCGAGATGGGTGAAATTCGAAGTATACCTGATTATCCTTGGTGAACTGCGAGACGGAAAGCAGATTTTTAGTAACCTTAGGCGCATATAAGACATTGTTAAGCAGCAAGGATCTATTGGAAGTATGAATAGCTGAATTTGTAATACCAGAAATAGAAAGGGAAGAACCATTACCAACAGTTATCATACCTGGACCGTGGTACGGGATAGTGTCCGATGTGGAGGCTGTGTGAGTAAGGTGGTTTGTAGCACCCGAGTCCGGGTACCAGGTCATTGGCTGGACAGCCGCCTGTGGGGGTAATGGCTGAACAGATGGATTCATGGTCTGAATCGGAGGAGGGGTTGGGCCAGCTGCAGAGAAACTCGGGTGACCAACTGGTGTGGGCACAGCACCAAGGGGTAAGTGGTGGTACGGCTGCACGGGCGTGTTGGAATAGGCAGTGAGGGCAGCCATAGGAGGTGCAGCCATAGGAGGGCAGCCGAGGGGTGCAAGGTGCTGTGGTATAGGGGCTGTATATGTGTAGGCTGCTGCAGGGTAAGGGGCGGTGACATGGAGCGGATGCATATGTGTAACCGGGGCAATAGGGGTCACAGTAGGTGAGACTGCATTACTAAGCTCAGACCAATTGTTAGCACACATATTAGCATTAAAAACCCCCGAGCCCCCACCATTCGGATCAGTCACCCCCACAAAGTTCATATTAAAACGTTGAAAGCAACGGTGGACAAGGTGACCGATCTTACCACATAGTTGACACTGGGGTTTGTTTCCTCCAGAGTTGCGACCGCGGCCCCTACCCCGACCCATGTACGGTGGAGAGGGAGGGAATTGTTGAGGAGGACCTGATTGACCAGGTCTTGCAGCTGAAGTTTGAGGACCCGGGTCAGCAGGCTGAGACATCATGCATGGGATGACAGAGTCATCACGGTCCCTAGTCAGGTCAGGGGTAGGAGTAGCAGCTGTGGGAGTCATAGATCGAGCAACAAGATTAGCAGTAGGGGGTATATCAAAAAGAAGGTCTCTTTGTCTAGTTTCAGCATCCAAAAGCACCGAGCACACCGAGGTAATGTCATAGGGGTTTCTACTTGCATGTATAACAGCAGCAACATTGTCAAATTGGCCCTTCACCCCATTTAAGATGATGGAGATTTGCTGGATCTCCTCAATGGGATGGCCACAGCTAGCGAGACTATCACACGTAGTTTGAATATCCGTGAGATAGTCACGCATGGGCTGATGTGGTAGTTTGCGTATCTTGAGCCGATCATACAAGCTCATGATACGTGTGGTTGATGATGAAGAAAAGACTTGATGCAGCTTTTGCCATATGGCACAAGCCGTCATACAACCTAGAAGACAACGATTAACAGGTGGAGATATTGAAGCTAAAAGCCAGGAAGCTAAAGAACTATCACGTTGAATGAACTTAGGGTATTCCGGATTCTCTATATTGTTACCAGCTGCATCCACAATGAACTGTGGGACAGCAATGGTGCCAAAGAGATGAGCTTCAAGATTGAAGCCCCTCACCGTGAGTAAAACTTGTTGTTTCCAAGATTGGAAATTCTCGTCACCTATAAGCAACGAGATTTTCTTACTTGAAAAAACAGGTGAGGAGTCCTCCATCTTAACAGCAGAAACGAAGAAACAGAATGGTGCAATACCAGAATTAACGAGCAAGCTAAAGCAGAGATAACAGAATTAATAATCAGCCGAAACAGAAGTAAGAACAAAGGAACAGCAGGTGCAATACCAATAGCTTAAACTAGAGTAGATAAGCAGCATATCAGAATAACTTAAGTAGTATAAGTGAAGATGAACATAATGAAGAAGCAGCTAGGAATATAATCAAACACAAAGGGGGCACACATAGCAGCCGTAGCTTCTTGCTTCATGATGAAGGGAATGAAGAACCACAACATCAGTGAAGTGAGAAGAAACATAGCATAGAGTAACATAAACATGAATCAAAGATGAAGACATAGCTGAAAAATCATTGATTGATTTTCGGCCGAGACAACACAAAAACAGAAAAACAGCGGAAGAACGAGTAATGGAACGATTAATCACACAAGCCCAGCTTGCTAAGGAGCAAGAGCAGCTCTGATACCATGTTTGCGTTTATAGATTGAAGATCAAACGAAACATGCGATGAATCAGAAAAACTAGGTCACGAGAAGGAGAAGAAAAGGAACGGGAGAAGCTCATATCATCATAAAACCACGGTGCTTTACACTGTTTGAGATACATAGAATATAAAGAGAAAGCATGATATCCGAAATAGCTATTTAGTCCCTAAACATAAATTGCAACCGAGTCCTTGATCTAACACAATGACCGAATGTTATCCATCAGTTTTGCCTTGGTGAACAAGATACACTAATATAAAGAAACTTAAGAGATATAAGATTTTGTATAAAATTCTTATGGGTGTGGTACCATCATATAAAATAAATTAGTATTCGTAATAAACAAAATACCGAGGCTAAACTATCATGCCGGAAAGGAGTACCGTTAAAATTATATTATAAACTTCATTTGTTAGTATAATTTGCTTAAACTTTTCAACGAGTTTTATTATACAAGATAAACGGAGTTCGTTTGAAGAAACTTACGAGATAGAAGAAATTGTATGAAACTCTTATGGGTGTGGTTTCATCATACGAAATATATTCTCATTCGTAATAAATGAAATACTTAGGCTAAAGTATCATGCCGGAAAGGAGTACCGTTAAAAGTATATTAAAAACTGCATACGTTAGTATAATTAGCTTAAACTTTTAAACAGGTTTGATTAGAAGATAAACGGAGTTCGCTTAAAAAAACTTAAGAGATATAAGATTTTGTATAAAATTCTTATGGGTGTGGTACCATCATACAAAATAAATTAGTATTCGTAATAAATAAAATACCTAGGCTAAAGTATCATGCCGGAAAGGAGTACCGTTAAAATTATATTATAAACTTCATTCGTTAGTATAATTTGCTTAAACTTTTCAACGAGTTTAATATAGAAGATAAACGGAGTTCGTTTGAAGAAACTTACGAGATAGAAGAAATTGTATGAAACTCTTATGGGTGTGGTTTCATCATACGAAATATATTATCATTCGTAATAAATGAAATACTTAGGCTAAAGTATCATGCCGGAAAGGAGTACCGTTAAAAGTATATTAAAAACTGCATACGTTAGTATAATTAGCTTAAACTTTTAAACGAGTTTGATTAGAAGATAAACGGAGATCGTTTAAAGAAACTTAAGAGATATAAGATTTTGTATAAAATTCTTATGGGTGTGGTACCATCATACAAAATAAATTAGTATTCGTAATAAACAAAATAGCTAGGCTAAAGTATCATGCCGGAAAGGAGTACCGTTAAAATTATATTATAAACTTCATTCGTTAGTATAATTTGCTTAATCTTTTCAACGAGTTTTATTATAGAAGATAAACGGAGTTCGTTTGAAGAAAATTACGCGATAGAAGAAATTGTATGAAACTCTTATGGGTGTGGTACCATCACACGAAATAAATTATTACTCGTAATAAAAGAAATACTGAGGCTAAACTATCATGCCGGAAAGGAGTACTGTTAAAATTATATTATAAACTTCATTCGTTAGTATAATTTGCTTAAACCTTTCAACGAGTTTTATTATAGAAGATAAACGGAGTTCGTTTGAAGAAACTTGCGAGATAGAAGAAATTGTATGAAACTCTTATGGGTGTGGTACCATCACACGAAATAAATTATTACTCGTAATAAACGAAAAACTTAGGCTAAAGTATTATGCCGGAAAAGAGTACCGTTAAAAGTTTAATATAAACTTCACACGTTAGTATAATTAGCTTGAACATTTAAACGATTTTGATTAGAAGATAAACGGAGTTCGCTTAAAGAAAACTTACGAGATATAAGAAATTGTATGAAAGTCTTATGATTGTGGTTCCATCATACGAATTAAATTATTATTCGTAATCAACAAAATACTTAGGGTAAAGTATCATGCCAGAAAGGAGTACCGTTAAAAGTATATTAAAAACTTCATACGTTAGTATATTTAGCTTAAACTTTTATACGAGTTTGATTAGAAGATAAACGGAGTTCGCTTAAAGAAACTTACGAGATATAAGAAATTGTATGAAACTCTTATGGTTGTGGTTCCATCAAACGAAATAAATTATTATACGTAATCAACGAAATACATAGGCTGAAGTATCATGCCAGAAAGGAGTACCGTTAAAACTATATTAAAAACTTCATACGTTAGTATAATTAGCTTAAACGTTTAAACGAGTTTGATTAGTAGATAAACGGAGTTCGCTTAAAGAAACTTACGAGATATAAGAAATTGTATGAAACTCTTATGGTTGTGGTTCCATCATACGAAATAAATTATTATTCGTAATCAACAAAATACTTAGGCTAAAGTATCATGCTGGAAAGGAGTACCGTTAAAAGTATATTAAAAACTTCATACGTTAGTATAATTAGCTTAAACGTTTAAACGAGTTTGATTAATAGATAAACGGAGTTCGCTTAAAGAAACTTAAGAGATATAAGAAAGTGTATGAAACTCTTATGTTTATGGTTCCATTATACGAAATAAATTATCATTCGTAATCAACGAAATACTTAGGCTAAAGTGTCATGCCGGAAAGGAGTACCGTTAAAAGTATATTAAAAACTTGCATACGTTAGTATAATTAGCTTAAACTGTTAAACGAGTTTGATTAGAAGATAAACGGAGTTCGCTTGAAGAAACTTAAGAGATATAAGATTTTGTATAAAATTCTTATGGGTGTGGTACCATCATATAAAATAAATTAGTATTCGTAATAAACAAAATACCGAGGCTAAAGTATCATGCCGGAAAGGAGTACCGTTAAAATTATATTATAAACTTCATTTGTTAGTATAATTTGCTTAAACTTTTCAACGAGTTTTATTATACAAGATAAACGGAGTTCGTTTGAAGAAACTTACGAGATAGAAGAAATTGTATGAAACTCTTATGGGTGTGGTTTCATCATACGAAATATATTCTCATTCGTAATAAATGAAATACTTAGGCTAAAGTATCATGCCGGAAAGGAGTACCGTTAAAAGTATATTAAAAACTGCATACGTTAGTATAATTAGCTTAAACTTTTAAACGAGTTTGATTAGAAGATAAACGGAGTTCGCTTAAAAAAACTTAAGAGATATAAGATTTTGTATAAAATTCTTATGGGTGTGGTACCATCATACAAAATAAATTAGTATTCGTAATAAATAAAATACCTAGGCTAAAGTATCATGCCGGAAAGGAGTACCGTTAAAATTATATTATAAACTTCATTCGTTAGTATAATTTGCTTAAACTTTTCAACGAGTTTTATTATAGAAGATAAACGGAGTTCGTTTGAAGAAACTTACGAGATAGAAGAAATTGTATGAAACTCTTATGGGTGTAGTTTCATCATACGAAATATATTATCATTCGTAATAAATGAAATACTTAGGCTAAAGTATCATGCATGAAAGGAGTACCGTTAAAAGTATATTAAAAACTGCATACGTTAGTATAATTAGCTTAAACTTTTAAACGAGTTTGATTAGAAGATAAACGGAGATCGCTTAAAGAAACTTAAGAGATATAAGATTTTGTATAAAATTCTTATGGGTGTGGTACCATCATACAAAATAAATTAGTATTCGTAATAAACAAAATAGCTAGGCTAAAGTATCATGCCGGAAAGGAGTACCGTTAAAATTATATTATAAACTTCATTCGTTAGTATAATTTGCTTAATCTTTTCAACGAGTTTTATTATAGAAGATAAACGGAGTTCGTTTGAAGAAAATTACGCGATAGAAGAAATTGTATGAAACTCTTATGGGTGTGGTACCATCACACGAAATAAATTATTACTCGTAATAAAAGAAATACTGAGGCTAAACTATCATGCCGGAAAGGAGTACTGTTAAAATTATATTATAAACTTCATTCGTTAGTATAATTTGCTTAAACCTTTCAACGAGTTTTATTATAGAAGATAAACGGAGTTCGTTTGAAGAAACTTGCGAGATAGAAGAAATTGTATGAAACTCTTATGGGTGTGGTACCATCACACGAAATAAATTATTACTCGTAATAAACGAAAAACTTAGGCTAAAGTATTATGCCGGAAAAGAGTACCGTTAAAAGTTTAATATAAACTTCACACGTTAGTATAATTAGCTTGAACATTTAAACGATTTTGATTAGAAGATAAACGGAGTTCGCTTAAAGAAAACTTACGAGATATAAGAAATTGTATGAAAGTCTTATGATTGTGGTTCCATCATACGAATTAAATTATTATTCGTAATCAACAAAATACTTAGGGTAAAGTATCATGCTAGAAAGGAGTACCGTTAAAAGTATATTAAAAACTTCATACGTTAGTATATTTAGCTTAAACTTTTATACGAGTTTGATTAGAAGATAAACGGAGTTCGCTTAAAGAAACTTACGAGATATAAGAAATTGTATGAAACTCTTATGGTTGTGGTTCCATCAAACGAAATAAATTATTATACGTAATCAACGAAATACATAGGCTGAAGTATCATGCCGGAAAGGAGTACCGTTAAAACTATATTAAAAACTTCATACGTTAGTATAATTAGCTTAAACGTTTAAACGAGTTTGATTAGTAGATAAACGGAGTTCGCTTAAAGAAACTTACGAGATATAAGAAATTGTATGAAACTCTTATGGTTGTGGTTCCATCATACGAAATAAATTATTATTCGTAATCAACAAAATACTTAGGCTAAAGTATCATGCTGGAAAGGAGTACCGTTAAAAGTATATTAAAAACTTCATACGTTAGTATAATTAGCTTAAACGTTTAAACGAGTTTGATTAATAGATAAACGGAGTTCGCTTAAAGAAACTTAAGAGATATAAGAAAGTGTATGAAACTCTTATGTTTATGGTTCCATTATACGAAATAAATTATCATTCGTAATCAACGAAATACTTAGGCTAAAGTGTCATGCCGGAAAGGAGTACCGTTAAAAGTATATTAAAAACTTGCATACGTTAGTATAATTAGCTTAAACTGTTAAACGAGTTTGATTAGAAGATAAACGGAGTTCGCTTAAAGAAACTTAAGAGATATAAGATTTTGTATAAAATTCTTATGGGTGTGGTACCATCATATAAAATAAATTAGTATTCGTAATAAACAAAATACCGAGGCTAAAGTATCATGCCGGAAAGGAGTACCGTTAAAATTATATTATAAACTTCATTTGGTAGTATAATTTGCTTAAACTTTTCAACGAGTTTTATTATACAAGATAAACGGAGTTCGTTTGAAGAAACTTACGAGATAGAAGAAATTGTATGAAACTCTTATGGGTGTGGTTTCATCATACGAAATATATTCTCATTCGTAATAAATGAAATACTTAGGCTAAAGTATCATGCCGGAAAGGAGTACCGTTAAAAGTATATTAAAAACTGCATACGTTAGTATAATTAGCTTAAACTTTTAAACGAGTTTGATTAGAAGATAAACGGAGTTCGCTTAAAAAAACTTAAGAGATATAAGATTTTGTATAAAATTCTTATGGGTGTGGTACCATCATACAAAATAAATTAGTATTCGTAATAAATAAAATACCTAGGCTAAAGTATCATGCCGGAAAGGAGTACCGTTAAAATTATATTATAAACTTCATTCGTTAGTATAATTTGCTTAAACTTTTCAACGAGTTTTATTATAGAAGATAAACGGAGTTCGTTTGAAGAAACTTACGAGATAGAAGAAATTGTATGAAACTCTTATGGGTGTGGTTTCATCATACGAAATATATTATCATTCGTAATAAATGAAATACTTAGGCTAAAGTATCATGCATGAAAGGAGTACCGTTAAAAGTATATTAAAAACTGCATACGTTAGTATAATTAGCTTAAACTTTTAAACGAGTTTGATTAGAAGATAAACGGAGATCGCTTAAAGAAACTTAAGAGATATAAGATTTTGTATAAAATTCTTATGGGTGTGGTACCATCATACAAAATAAATTAGTATTCGTAATAAACAAAATAGCTAGGCTAAAGTATCATGCCGGAAAGGAGTACCGTTAAAATTATATTATAAACTTCATTCGTTAGTATAATTTGCTTAATCTTTTCAACGAGTTTTATTATAGAAGATAAACGGAGTTCGTTTGAAGAAAATTACGCGATAGAAGAAATTGTATGAAACTCTTATGGGTGTGGTACCATCACACGAAATAAATTATTACTCGTAATAAAAGAAATACTGAGGCTAAACTATCATGCCGGAAAGGAGTACTGTTAAAATTATATTATAAACTTCATTCGTTAGTATAATTTGCTTAAACCTTTCAACGAGTTTTATTATAGAAGATAAACGGAGTTCGTTTGAAGAAACTTGCGAGATAGAAGAAATTGTATGAAACTCTTATGGGTGTGGTACCATCACACGAAATAAATTATTACTCGTAATAAACGAAAAACTTAGGCTAAAGTATTATGCTGGAAAAGAGTACCGTTAAAAGTTTAATATAAACTTCACACGTTAGTATAATTAGCTTGAACATTTAAACGATTTTGATTAGAAGATAAACAGAGTTCGCTTAAAGAAAACTTACGAGATATAAGAAATTGTATGAAACTCTTATGATTGTGGTTCCATCATACGAATTAAATTATTATTCGTAATCAACAAAATACTTAGGGTAAAGTATCATGCCAGAAAGGAGTACCGTTAAAAGTATATTAAAAACTTCATACGTTAGTATATTTAGCTTAAACTTTTATACGAGTTTGATTAGAAGATAAACGGAGTTCGCTTAAAGAAACTTACGAGATATAAGAAATTGTATGAAACTCTTATGGTTGTGGTTCCATCAAACGAAATAAATTATTATACGTAATCAACGAAATACTTAGGCTGAAGTATCATGCCGGAAAGGAGTACCGTTAAAACTATATTATAAACTTCATTTGTTAATATAATTTGCTTAAACTTTTCAACGAGTTTTATTATACAAGATAAACGGAGTTCGTTTGAAGAAACTTACGAGATAGAAGAAATTGTATGAAACTCTTATGGGTGTGGTCTCATCATACGAAATATATTCTCATTCGTAATAAATGAAATACTTAGGCTAAAGTATCATGCCAGAAAGGAGTACCGTTAAAAGTATATTAAAAACTGCATACGTTAGTATAATTAGCTTAAACTTTTAAACGAGTTTGACTAGAAGATAAACGGAGTTCGCTTAAAAAAACTTAAGAGATATAAGATTTTGTATAAAATTCTTATGGGTGTGGTACCATCATACAAAATAAATTAGTATTCGTAATAAATAAAATACCTAGGCTAAAGTATCATGCCGGAAAGGAGTACCGTTAAAATTATATTATAAACTTCATTCGTTAGTATAATTTGCTTAAACTTTTCAACGAGTTTTATTATAGAAGATAAACGGAGTTCGTTTGAAGAAACTTACGAGATAGAAGAAATTGTATGAAACTCTTATGGGTGTGGTTTCATCATACGAAATATATTATCATTCGTAATAAATGAAATACTTAGGCTAAAGTATCATGCCGGAAAGGAGTACCGTTAAAAGTATATTAAAAACTGCATACGTTAGTATAATTAGCTTAAACTTTTAAACGAGTTTGATTAGAAGATAAACGGAGATCGTTTAAAGAAACTTAAGAGATATAAGATTTTGTATAAAATTCTTATGGGTGTGGTACCATCATACAAAATAAATTAGTATTCGTAATAAACAAAATAGCTAGGCTAAAGTATCATGCCGGAAAGGAGTACCGTTAAAATTATATTATAAACTTCATTCGTTAGTATAATTTGCTTAATCTTTTCAACGAGTTTTATTATAGAAGATAAACGGAGTTCGTTTGAAGAAAATTACGCGATAGAAGAAATTGTATGAAACTCTTATGGGTGTGGTACCATCACACGAAATAAATTATTACTCGTAATAAAAGAAATACTGAGGCTAAACTATCATGCCGGAAAGGAGTACTGTTAAAATTATATTATAAACTTCATTCGTTAGTATAATTTGCTTAAACCTTTCAACGAGTTTTATTATAGAAGATAAACGGAGTTCGTTTGAAGAAACTTGCGAGATAGAAGAAATTGTATGAAACTCTTATGGGTGTGGTACCATCACACGAAATAAATTATTACTCGTAATAAACGAAAAACTTAGGCTAAAGTATTATGCCGGAAAAGAGTACCGTTAAAAGTTTAATATAAACTTCACACGTTAGTATAATTAGCTTGAACATTTAAACGATTTTGATTAGAAGATAAACGGAGTTCGCTTAAAGAAAACTTACGAGATATAAGAAATTGTATGAAAGTCTTATGATTGTGGTTCCATCATACGAATTAAATTATTATTCGTAATCAACAAAATACTTAGGGTAAAGTATCATGCCAGAAAGGAGTACCGTTAAAAGTATATTAAAAACTTCATACGTTAGTATATTTAGCTTAAACTTTTATACGAGTTTGATTAGAAGATAAACGGAGTTCGCTTAAAGAAACTTACGAGATATAAGAAATTGTATGAAACTCTTATGGTTGTGGTTCCATCAAACGAAATAAATTATTATACGTAATCAACGAAATACATAGGCTGAAGTATCATGCTGGAAAGGAGTACCGTTAAAAGTATATTAAAAACTTCATACGTTAGTATAATTAGCTTAAACGTTTAAACGAGTTTGATTAATAGATAAACGGAGTTCGCTTAAAGAAACTTAAGAGATATAAGAAAGTGTATGAAACTCTTATGTTTATGGTTCCATTATACGAAATAAATTATCATTCGTAATCAACGAAATACTTAGGCTAAAGTGTCATGCCGGAAAGGAGTACCGTTAAAAGTATATTAAAAACTTGCATACGTTAGTATAATTAGCTTAAACTGTTAAACGAGTTTGATTAGAAGATAAACGGAGTTCGCTTAAAGAAACTTAAGAGATATAAGATTTTGTATAAAATTCTTATGGGTGTGGTACCATCATATAAAATAAATTAGTATTCGTAATAAACAAAATACCGAGGCTAAAGTATCATGCCGGAAAGGAGTACCGTTAAAATTATATTATAAACTTCATTTGTTAGTATAATTTGCTTAAACTTTTCAACGAGTTTTATTATACAAGATAAACGGAGTTCGTTTGAAGAAACTTACGAGATAGAAGAAATTGTATGAAACTCTTATGGGTGTGGTTTCATCATACGAAATATATTCTCATTCGTAATAAATGAAATACTTAGGCTAAAGTATCATGCCGGAAAGGAGTACCGTTAAAAGTATATTAAAAACTGCATACGTTAGTATAATTAGCTTAAACTTTTAAACGAGTTTGATTAGAAGATAAACGGAGTTCGCTTAAAAAAACTTAAGAGATATAAGATTTTGTATAAAATTCTTATGGGTGTGGTACCATCATACAAAATAAATTAGTATTCGTAATAAATAAAATACCTAGGCTAAAGTATCATGCCGGAAAGGAGTACCGTTAAAATTATATTATAAACTTCATTCGTTAGTATAATTTGCTTAAACTTTTCAACGAGTTTTATTATAGAAGATAAACGGAGTTCGTTTGAAGAAACTTACGAGATAGAAGAAATTGTATGAAACTCTTATGGGTGTGGTTTCATCATACGAAATATATTATCATTCGTAATAAATGAAATACTTAGGCTAAAGTATCATGCATGAAAGGAGTACCGTTAAAAGTATATTAAAAACTGCATACGTTAGTATAATTAGCTTAAACTTTTAAACGAGTTTGATTAGAAGATAAACGGAGATCGCTTAAAGAAACTTAAGAGATATAAGATTTTGTATAAAATTCTTATGGGTGTGGTACCATCATACAAAATAAATTAGTATTCGTAATAAACAAAATAGCTAGGCTAAAGTATCATGCCGGAAAGGAGTACCGTTAAAATTATATTATAAACTTCATTCGTTAGTATAATTTGCTTAATCTTTTCAACGAGTTTTATTATAGAAGATAAACGGAGTTCGTTTGAAGAAAATTACGCGATAGAAGAAATTGTATGAAACTCTTATGGGTGTGGTACCATCACACGAAATAAATTATTACTCGTAATAAAAGAAATACTGAGGCTAAACTATCATGCCGGAAAGGAGTACTGTTAAAATTATATTATAAACTTCATTCGTTAGTATAATTTGCTTAAACCTTTCAACGAGTTTTATTATAGAAGATAAACGGAGTTCGTTTGAAGAAACTTGCGAGATAGAAGAAATTGTATGAAACTCTTATGGGTGTGGTACCATCACACGAAATAAATTATTACTCGTAATAAACGAAAAACTTAGGCTAAAGTATTATGCTGGAAAAGAGTACCGTTAAAAGTTTAATATAAACTTCACACGTTAGTATAATTAGCTTGAACATTTAAACGATTTTGATTAGAAGATAAACAGAGTTCGCTTAAAGAAAACTTACGAGATATAAGAAATTGTATGAAACTCTTATGATTGTGGTTCCATCATACGAATTAAATTATTATTCGTAATCAACAAAATACTTAGGGTAAAGTATCATGCCAGAAAGGAGTACCGTTAAAAGTATATTAAAAACTTCATACGTTAGTATATTTAGCTTAAACTTTTATACGAGTTTGATTAGAAGATAAACGGAGTTCGCTTAAAGAAACTTACGAGATATAAGAAATTGTATGAAACTCTTATGGTTGTGGTTCCATCAAACGAAATAAATTATTATACGTAATCAACGAAATACTTAGGCTGAAGTATCATGCCGGAAAGGAGTACCGTTAAAACTATATTATAAACTTCATTTGTTAGTATAATTTGCTTAAACTTTTCAACGAGTTTTATTATACAAGATAAACGGAGTTCGTTTGAAGAAACTTACGAGATAGAAGAAATTGTATGAAACTCTTATGGGTGTGGTCTCATCATACGAAATATATTCTCATTCGTAATAAATGAAATACTTAGGCTAAAGTATCATGCCAGAAAGGAGTACCGTTAAAAGTATATTAAAAACTGCATACGTTAGTATAATTATCTTAAACTTTTAAACGAGTTTGACTAGAAGATAAACGGAGTTCGCTTAAAAAAACTTAAGAGATATAAGATTTTGTATAAAATTCTTATGGGTGTGGTACCATCATACAAAATAAATTAGTATTCGTAATAAACAAAATAGCTAGGCTAAAGTATCATGCCGGAAAGGAGTACCGTTAAAATTATATTATAAACTTCATTCGTTAGTATAATTTGCTTAATCTTTTCAACGAGTTTTATTATAGAAGATAAACGGAGTTCGTTTGAAGAAAATTACGCGATAGAAGAAATTGTATGAAACTCTTATGGGTGTGGTACCATCACACGAAATAAATTATTACTCGTAATAAAAGAAATACTGAGGCTAAACTATCATGCCGGAAAGGAGTACTGTTAAAATTATATTATAAACTTCATTCGTTAGTATAATTTGCTTAAACCTTTCAACGAGTTTTATTATAGAAGATAAACGGAGTTCGTTTGAAGAAACTTGCGAGATAGAAGAAATTGTATGAAACTCTTATGGGTGTGGTACCATCACACGAAATAAATTATTACTCGTAATAAACGAAAAACTTAGGCTAAAGTATTATGCTGGAAAAGAGTACCGTTAAAAGTTTAATATAAACTTCACACGTTAGTATAATTAGCTTGAACATTTAAACGATTTTGATTAGAAGATAAACAGAGTTCGCTTAAAGAAAACTTACGAGATATAAGAAATTGTATGAAACTCTTATGATTGTGGTTCCATCATACGAATTAAATTATTATTCGTAATCAACAAAATACTTAGGGTAAAGTATCATGCCAGAAAGGAGTACCGTTAAAAGTATATTAAAAACTTCATACGTTAGTATATTTAGCTTAAACTTTTATACGAGTTTGATTAGAAGATAAACGGAGTTCGCTTAAAGAAACTTACGAGATATAAGAAATTGTATGAAACTCTTATGGTTGTGGTTCCATCAAACGAAATAAATTATTATACGTAATCAACGAAATACTTAGGCTGAAGTATCATGCCGGAAAGGAGTACCGTTAAAATTATATTATAAACTTCATTCGTTAGTATAATTTGCTTAAACTTTTCAACGAGTTTTATTATACAAGATAAACGGAGTTCGTTTGAAGAAACTTACGAGATAGAAGAAATTGTATGAAACTCTTATGGGTGTGGTCTCATCATACGAAATATATTCTCATTCGTAATAAATGAAATACTTAGGCTAAAGTATCATGCCAGAAAGGAGTACCGTTAAAAGTATATTAAAAACTGCATACGTTAGTATAATTATCTTAAACTTTTAAACGAGTTTGACTAGAAGATAAACGGAGTTCGCTTAAAAAAACTTAAGAGATATAAGATTTTGTATAAAATTCTTATGGGTGTGGTACCATCATACAAAATAAATTAGTATTCGTAATAAATAAAATACCTAGGCTAAAGTATCATGCCGGAAAGGAGTACCGTTAAAATTATATTATAAACTTCATTCGTTAGTATAATTTGCTTAAACTTTCCAACGAGTTTTATTATAGAAGATAAACGGAGTTCGTTTGAAGAAACTTACGAGATAGAAGAAATTGTATGAAACTCTTATGGGTGTGGTTTCATCATACGAAATATATTATCATTTGTAATAAATGAAATACTTAGGCTAAAGTATCATGCCGGAAAGGAGTACCGTTAAAAGTATATTAATAACTGCATACGTTAGTATAATTAGCTTAAACTTTTAAACGAGTTTGATTAGAAGATAAACGGAGTTCGCTTAAAGAAACTTAAGAGATATAAGATTTTGTATAAAATTCTTATGGGTGTGGTACCATCATACAAAATAAATTAGTATTCGTAATAAACAAAATAGCTAGGCTAAAGTATCATGCCGGAAAGGAGTACCGTTAAAATTATATTATAAACTTCATTCGTTAGTATAATTTGCTTAATCTTTTCAACGAGTTTTATTATAGAAGATAAACGGAGTTCGTTTGAAGAAAATTACGCGATAGAAGAAATTGTATGAAACTCTTATGGGTGTGGTACCATCACACGAAATAAATTATTACTCGTAATAAAAGAAATACTGAGGCTAAACTATCATGCCGGAAAGGAGTACTGTTAAAATTATATTATAAACTTCATTCGTTAGTATAATTTGCTTAAACCTTTCAACGAGTTTTATTATAGAAGATAAACGGAGTTCGTTTGAAGAAACTTGCGAGATAGAAGAAATTGTATGAAACTCTTATGGGTGTGGTACCATCACACGAAATAAATTATTACTCGTAATAAACGAAAAACTTAGGCTAAAGTATTATGCCGGAAAAGAGTACCGTTAAAAGTTTAATATAAACTTCACACGTTAGTATAATTAGCTTGAACATTTAAACGATTTTGATTAGAAGATAAACAGAGTTCGCTTAAAGAAAACTTACGAGATATAAGAAATTGTATGAAACTCTTATGATTGTGGTTCCATCATACGAATTAAATTATTATTCGTAATCAACAAAATACTTAGGGTAAAGTATCATGCCAGAAAGGAGTACCGTTAAAAGTATATTAAAAACTTCATACGTTAGTATATTTAGCTTAAACTTTTATACGAGTTTGATTAGAAGATAAACGGAGTTCGCTTAAAGAAACTTACGAGATATAAGAAATTGTATGAAACTCTTATGGTTGTGGTTCCATCAAACGAAATAAATTATTATACGTAATCAACGAAATACTTAGGCTGAAGTATCATGCCGGAAAGGAGTACCGTTAAAACTATATTATAAACTTCATTTGTTAGTATAATTTGCTTAAACTTTTCAACGAGTTTTATTATACAAGATAAACGGAGTTCGTTTGAAGAAACTTACGAGATAGAAGAAATTGTATGAAACTCTTATGGGTGTGGTCTCATCATACGAAATATATTCTCATTCGTAATAAATGAAATACTTAGGCTAAAGTATCATGCCGGAAAGGAGTACCGTTAAAAGTATATTAAAAACTGCATACGTTAGTATAATTAGCTTAAACTTTTAAACGAGTTTGACTAGAAGATAAACGGAGTTCGCTTAAAAAAACTTAAGAGATATAAGATTTTGTATAAAATTCTTATGGGTGTGGTACCATCATACAAAATAAATTAGTATTCGTAATAAATAAAATACCTAGGCTAAAGTATCATGCCGGAAAGGAGTACCGTTAAAATTATATTATAAACTTCATTCGTTAGTATAATTTGCTTAAACTTTCCAACGAGTTTTATTATAGAAGATAAACGGAGTTCGTTTGAAGAAACTTACGAGATAGAAGAAATTGTATGAAACTCTTATGGGTGTGGTTTCATCATACGAAATATATTATCATTTGTAATAAATGAAATACTTAGGCTAAAGTATCATGCCGGAAAGGAGTACCGTTAAAAGTATATTAATAACTGCATACGTTAGTATAATTAGCTTAAACTTTTAAACGAGTTTGATTAGAAGATAAACGGAGTTCGCTTAAAGAAACTTAAGAGATATAAGATTTTGTATAAAATTCTTATGGGTGTGGTACCATCATACAAAATAAATTAGTATTCGTAATAAACAAAATAGCTAGGCTAAAGTATCATGCCGGAAAGGAGTACCGTTAAAATTATATTATAAACTTCATTCGTTAGTATAATTTGCTTAATCTTTTCAACGAGTTTTATTATAGAAGATAAACGGAGTTCGTTTGAAGAAAATTACGCGATAGAAGAAATTGTATGAAACTCTTATGGGTGTGGTACCATCACACGAAATAAATTATTACTCGTAATAAAAGAAATACTGAGGCTAAACTATCATGCCGGAAAGGAGTACTGTTAAAATTATATTATAAACTTCATTCGTTAGTATAATTTGCTTAAACCTTTCAACGAGTTTTATTATAGAAGATAAACGGAGTTCGTTTGAAGAAACTTGCGAGATAGAAGAAATTGTATGAAACTCTTATGGGTGTGGTACCATCACACGAAATAAATTATTACTCGTAATAAACGAAAAACTTAGGCTAAAGTATTATGCCGGAAAAGAGTACCGTTAAAAGTTTAATATAAACTTCACACGTTAGTATAATTAGCTTGAACATTTAAACGATTTTGATTAGAAGATAAACAGAGTTCGCTTAAAGAAAACTTACGAGATATAAGAAATTGTATGAAACTCTTATGATTGTGGTTCCATCATACGAATTAAATTATTATTCGTAATCAACAAAATACTTAGGGTAAAGTATCATGCCAGAAAGGAGTACCGTTAAAAGTATATTAAAAACTTCATACGTTAGTATATTTAGCTTAAACTTTTATACGAGTTTGATTAGAAGATAAACGGAGTTCGCTTAAAGAAACTTACGAGATATAAGAAATTGTATGAAACTCTTATGGTTGTGGTTCCATCAAACGAAATAAATTATTATACGTAATCAACGAAATACTTAGGCTGAAGTATCATGCCGGAAAGGAGTACCGTTAAAATTATATTATAAACTTCATTCGTTAGTATAATTTGCTTAAACTTTTCAACGAGTTTTATTATACAAGATAAACGGAGTTCGTTTGAAGAAACTTACGAGATAGAAGAAATTGTATGAAACTCTTATGGGTGTGGTCTCATCATACGAAATATATTCTCATTCGTAATAAATGAAATACTTAGGCTAAAGTATCATGCCGGAAAGGAGTACCGTTAAAAGTATATTAAAAACTGCATACGTTAGTATAATTAGCTTAAACTTTTAAACGAGTTTGACTAGAAGATAAACGGAGTTCGCTTAAAAAAACTTAAGAGATATAAGATTTTGTATAAAATTCTTATGGGTGTGGTACCATCATACAAAATAAATTAGTATTCGTAATAAATAAAATACCTAGGCTAAAGTATCATGCCGGAAAGGAGTACCGTTAAAATTATATTATAAACTTCATTCGTTAGTATAATTTGCTTAAACTTTCCAACGAGTTTTATTATAGAAGATAAACGGAGTTCGTTTGAAGAAACTTACGAGATAGAAGAAATTGTATGAAACTCTTATGGGTGTGGTTTCATCATACGAAATATATTATCATTTGTAATAAATGAAATACTTAGGCTAAAGTATCATGCCGGAAAGGAGTACCGTTAAAAGTATATTAAAAACTGCATACGTTAGTATAATTAGCTTAAACTTTTAAACGAGTTTGATTAGAAGATAAACGGAGTTCGCTTAAAGAAACTTAAGAGATATAAGATTTTGTATAAAATTCTTATGGGTGTGGTACCATCATACAATATAAATTAGTATTCGTAATAAAAAAAATACCTAGGCTAAAGTATCATCCCGGAAAGGAGTACCGTTAAAATTATATTATAAACTTCATTCGTTAGTATAATTTACTTAAACTTTTCAACGAGTTTTATTATAGAAGATAAACGGAGTTCGTTTGAAGAAACTTACGAGATAGAAGAAAATGTATGAAACTCTTATGGGTGTGGTACCATCACACGAAATAAATTATTTCTCGTAATAAAAGAAATACCGAGGCTAAACTATCATGCCAGAAAGGAGTACTGTTAAAATTATATTATAAACTTCATTCGTTAGTATAATTTGCTTAAACCTTTCAACGAGTTTTATTATAGAAGATAAACGGAGTTCGTTTGAAGAAACTTGCGAGATAGAAGAAATTGTATGAAACTCTTATGGGTGTGGTACCATCACACGAAATAAATTATTACTCGTAATAAACGAAAAACTTAGGCTAAAGTATTATGCCGGAAAAGAGTACCGTTAAAAGTTTAATATAAACTTCACACGTTAGTATAATTAGCTTGAACATTTAAACGATTTTGATTAGAAGATAAACGGAGTTCGCTTAAAGAAAACTTACGAGATATAAGAAATTGTATGAAACTCTTATGATTGTGGTTCCATCATACGAATTAAATTATTATTCGTAATCAACAAAATACTTAGGGTAAAGTATCATGCCAGAAAGGAGTACCGTTAAAAGTATATTAAAAACTTCATACGTTAGTATATTTAGCTTACACTTTTAAACGAGTTTTATTAGTAGATAAACGGAGTTCGCTTAAAGAAACTTACGAGATATAAGAAATTGTATGAAACTCTTATGGTTGTGGTTCCATCAAACGAAATAAATTATTATACGTAATCAACGAAATACTTAGGCTGAAGTATCATGCCGGAAAGGAGTACCGTTAAAACTATATTAAAAACTTCATACGTTAGTATAATTAGCTTAAACGTTTAAACGAGTTTTATTAGTAGATAAACGGAGTTCGCTTAAAGAAACTTACGAGATATAAGAAATTGTATGAAACTCTTATGGTTGTGGTTCCATCATACGAAATAAATTATTATTCGTAATCAACAAAATACTTAGGCTAAAGTATCATGCTGGAAAGGAGTACCGTTAAAAGTATATTAAAAACTTCATACGT
Source organism: Chamaenerion angustifolium (assembly GCA_946814005.1). Lineage (NCBI taxonomy): Eukaryota > Viridiplantae > Streptophyta > Magnoliopsida > Myrtales > Onagraceae > Chamaenerion > Chamaenerion angustifolium. Next base: position 16,403,255 of record OX328274.1, read on the forward strand.
TAGTATAATTAGCTTAAACGTTTAAACGAGTTTGATTAGTAGATAAACGGAGTTCGCTTAACGAAACTTAAGAGATATAAGAAATTGTATGAAACTCTTATGTTTATGGTTCCATCATACGAAATAAATTATCATTCGTAATCAACGAAATACTTAGGCTAAAGTATCATGCCGAAAAGGAGTACCGTTAAAAGTATATTAAAAACTTCCATACGTTAGTATAATTAGCTTAAACTGTTAAACGAGTTTGATTAGAAGATAAACGGAGTTCGCTTAAAGAAACTTAAGAGATATAAGATTTTGTATAAAATTCTTATGGGTGTGGTACCATCATATAAAATAAATTAGTATTCGTAATAAACAAAATACCAAGGCTAAAGTATCATGCCGAAAAGGAGTACCGTTAAAATTATATTGTAAACTTCATTCGTTAGTATAATTTGCTTAAACTTTTCAACGAGTTTTATTATAGAAGATAAACGGAGTTGGTTTGAAGAAACTTACGAGATAGAAGAAATTGTATGAAACTCTTATGGGTGTGGTACCATCACACGAAATAAATTATTATTCGTAATAAAAGAAATACCGAGGCTAAACTATCATGCCGGAAAGGAGTACTGTTAAAATTTTATTATAAACTTCATTCGTTAGTATAATTTGCTTAAACCTTTCAACGAGTTTTATTATAGAAGATAAACGGAGTTCGTTTGAAGAAACTTGCGAGATAGAAGAAATTGTATGAAACTCTTATGGGTGTGGTACCATCACACGAAATAAATTATTACTCGTAATAAACGAAAAACTTAGGCTAAAGTATTATGCCGGAAAAGAGTACCGTTAAAAGTTTAATATAAACTTCACACGTTAGTATAATTAGCTTGAACATTTAAACGATTTTGATTAGAAGATAAACGGAGTTCGCTTAAAGAAAACTTACGAGATATAAGAAATTGTATGAAACTCTTATGATTGTGGTTCCATCATACGAATTAAATTATTATTCGTAATCAACAAAATACTTAGGGTAAAGTATCATGCCAGAAAGGAGTACCGTTAAAAGTATATTAAAAACTTCATACGTTAGTATATTTAGCTTAAACTTTTATACGAGTTTGATTAGAAGATAAACGGAGTTCGCTTAAAGAAAACTTACGAGATATAAGAAATTGTATGAAACTCTTATGGTTGTGGTTCCATCAAACGAAATAACTTATTATACGTAATCAACGAAATACTTAGGCTGAAGTATCATGCCGGAAAGGAGTACCGTTAAAACTATATTAAAAACTTCATACGTTAGTATAATTAGCTTAAACGTTTAAACGAGTTTTATTAGTAGATAAACGGAGTTCGCTTAAAGAAACTTACGAGATATAAGAAATTGTATGAAACTCTTATGGTTGTGGTTCCATCATACGAAATAAATTATTATTCGTAATCAACAAAATACTTAGGCTAAAGTATCATGCTGGAAAGGAGTACCGTTAAAAGTATATTAAAAACTTCATACGTTAGTATAATTAGCTTAAACGTTTAAACGAGTTTGATTAGTAGATAAACGGAGTTCGCTTAACGAAACTTAAGAGATATAAGAAATTGTATGAAACTCTTATGTTTATGGTTCCATCATACGAAATAAATTATCATTCGTAATCAACGAAATACTTAGGCTAAAGTATCATGCCGGAAAGGAGTACCGTTAAAAGTATATTAAAAACTGCATACGTTAGTATAATTAGCTTAAACTTTTAAACGAGTTTGACTAGAAGATAAACGGAGTTCGCTTAAAAAAACTTAAGAGATATAAGATTTTGTATAAAATTCTTATGGGTGTGGTACCATCATACAAAATAAATTAGTATTCGTAATAAATAAAATACCTAGGCTAAAGTATCATGCCGGAAAGGAGTACCGTTAAAATTATATTATAAACTTCATTCGTTAGTATAATTTGCTTAAACTTTTCAACGAGTTTTATTATAGAAGATAAACGGAGTTGGTTTGAAGAAACTTACGAGATAGAAGAAATTGTATGAAACTCTTATGGGTGTGGTACCATCACACGAAATAAATTATTATTCGTAATAAAAGAAATACCGAGGCTAAACTATCATGCCGGAAAGGAGTACTGTTAAAATTATATTATAAACTTCATTCGTTAGTATAATTTGCTTAAACCTTTCAACGAGTTTTATTATAGAAGATAAACGGAGTTCGTTTGAAGAAACTTGCGAGATAGAAGAAATTGTATGAAACTCTTATGGGTGTGGTACCATCACACGAAATAAATTATTACTCGTAATAAACGAAAAACTTAGGCTAAAGTATTATGCCGGAAAAGAGTACCGTTAAAAGTTTAATATAAACTTCACACGTTAGTATAATTAGCTTGAACATTTAAACGATTTTGATTAGAAGATAAACGGAGTTCGCTTAAAGAAAACTTACGAGATATAAGAAATTGTATGAAACTCTTATGATTGTGGTTCCTTCATACGAATTAAATTATTATTCGTAATCAACAAAATACTTAGGGTAAAGTATCATGCCAGAAAGGAGTACCGTTAAAAGTATATTAAAAACTTCATACGTTAGTATATTTAGCTTAAACTTTTATACGAGTTTGATTAGAAGATAAACGGAGTTCGCTTAAAGAAACTTACGAGATATAAGAAATTGTATGAAACTCTTATGGTTGTGGTTCCATCAAACAAAATAAATTATTATACGTAATCAACGAAATACTTAGGCTGAAGTATCATGCCGGAAAGGAGTACCGTTAAAACTATATTAAAAACTTAATACGTTAGTATAATTAGCTTAAACGTTTAAACGAGTTTTATTAGTAGATAAACGGAGTTCGCTTAAAGAAACTTACGAGATATAAGAAATTGTATGAAACTCTTATGGTTGTGGTTCCATCATACGAAATAAATTATTATTCGTAATCAACAAAATACTTAGGCTAAAGTATCATGCTGGAAAGGAGTACCGTTAAAAGTATATTAAAAACTTCATACGTTAGTATAATTAGCTTAAACGTTTAAACGAGTTTGATTAGTAGATAAACGGAGTTCGCTTAACGAAACTTAAGAGATATAAGAAATTGTATGAAACTCTTATGTTTATGGTTCCATCATACGAAATAAATTATCATTCGTAATCAACGAAATACTTAGGCTAAAGTATCATGCCGAAAAGGAGTACCGTTAAAAGTATATTAAAAACTTCCATACGTTAGTATAATTAGCTTAAACTGTTAAACGAGTTTGATTAGAAGATAAACGGAGTTCGCTTAAAGAAACTTAAGAGATATAAGATTTTGTATAAAATTCTTATGGGTGTGGTACCATCATATAAAATAAATTAGTATTCGTAATAAACAAAATACCAAGGCTAAAGTATCATGCCGAAAAGGAGTACCGTTAAAATTATATTGTAAACTTCATTCGTTAGTATAATTTGCTTAAACTTTTCAACGAGTTTTATTATAGAAGATAAACGGAGTTGGTTTGAAGAAACTTACGAGATAGAAGAAATTGTATGAAACTCTTATGGGTGTGGTACCATCACACGAAATAAATTATTATTCGTAATAAAAGAAATACCGAGGCTAAACTATCATGCCGGAAAGGAGTACTGTTAAAATTATATTATAAACTTCATTCGTTAGTATAATTTGCTTAAACCTTTCAACGAGTTTTATTATAGAAGATAAACGGAGTTCGTTTGAAGAAACTTGCGAGATAGAAGAAATTGTATGAAACTCTTATGGGTGTGGTACCATCACACGAAATAAATTATTACTCGTAATAAACGAAAAACTTAGGCTAAAGTATTATGCCGGAAAAGAGTACCGTTAAAAGTTTAATATAAACTTCACACGTTAGTATAATTAGCTTGAACATTTAAACGATTTTGATTAGAAGATAAACGGAGTTCGCTTAAAGAAAACTTAAGAGATATAAGAAATTGTATGAAACTCTTATGATTGTGGTTCCATCATACGAATTAAATTATTATTCGTAATCAACAAAATACTTAGGGTAAAGTATCATGCCAGAAAGGAGTACCGTTAAAAGTATATTAAAAACTTCATACGTTAGTATATTTAGCTTAAACTTTTATACGAGTTTGATTAGAAGATAAACGGAGTTCGCTTAAAGAAAACTTACGAGATATAAGAAATTGTATGAAACTCTTATGGTTGTGGTTCCATCAAACGAAATAACTTATTATACGTAATCAACGAAATACTTAGGCTGAAGTATCATGCCGGAAAGGAATACCGTTAAAACTATATTAAAAACTTCATACGTTAGTATAATTAGCTTAAACGTTTAAACGAGTTTTATTAGTAGATAAACGGAGTTCACTTAAAGAAACTTACGAGATATAAGAAATTGTATGAAACTCTTATGGTTGTGGTTCCATCATACGAAATAAATTATTATTCGTAATCAACAAAATACTTAGGCTAAAGTATCATGCTGGAAAGGAGTACCGTTAAAAGTATATTAAAAACTTCATACGTTAGTATAATTAGCTTAAACGTTTAAACGAGTTTGATTAGTAGATAAACGGAGTTCGCTTAACGAAACTTAAGAGATATAAGAAATTGTATGAAACTCTTATGTTTATGGTTCCATCATACGAAATAAATTATCATTCGTAATCAACGAAATACTTAGGCTAAAGTATCATGCCGGAAAGGAGTACCGTTAAAAGTATATTAAAAACTGCATACGTTAGTATAATTAGCTTAAACTTTTAAACGAGTTTGACTAGAAGATAAACGGAGTTCGCTTAAAAAAACTTAAGAGATATAAGATTTTGTATAAAATTCTTATGGGTGTGGTACCATCATACAAAATAAATTAGTATTCGTAATAAATAAAATACCTAGGCTAAAGTATCATGCCGGAAAGGAGTACCGTTAAAATTATATTATAAACTTCATTCGTTAGTATAATTTGCTTAAACTTTTCAACGAGTTTTATTATAGAAGATAAACGGAGTTGGTTTGAAGAAACTTACGAGATAGAAGAAATTGTATGAAACTCTTATGGGTGTGGTACCATCACACGAAATAAATTATTATTCGTAATAAAAGAAATACCGAGGCTAAACTATCATGCCGGAAAGGAGTACTGTTAAAATTATATTATAAACTTCATTCGTTAGTATAATTTGCTTAAACCTTTCAACGAGTTTTATTATAGAAGATAAACGGAGTTCGTTTGAAGAAACTTGCGAGATAGAAGAAATTGTATGAAACTCTTATGGGTGTGGTACCATCACACGAAATAAATTATTACTCGTAATAAACGAAAAACTTAGGCTAAAGTATTATGCCGGAAAAGAGTACCGTTAAAAGTTTAATATAAACTTCACACGTTAGTATAATTAGCTTGAACATTTAAACGATTTTGATTAGAAGATAAACGGAGTTCGCTTAAAGAAAACTTACGAGATATAAGAAATTGTATGAAACTCTTATGATTGTGGTTCCTTCATACGAATTAAATTATTATTCGTAATCAACAAAATACTTAGGGTAAAGTATCATGCCAGAAAGGAGTACCGTTAAAAGTATATTAAAAACTTCATACGTTAGTATATTTAGCTTAAACTTTTATACGAGTTTGATTAGAAGATAAACGGAGTTCGCTTAAAGAAACTTACGAGATATAAGAAATTGTATGAAACTCTTATGGTTGTGGTTCCATCAAACAAAATAAATTATTATACGTAATCAACGAAATACTTAGGCTGAAGTATCATGCCGGAAAGGAGTACCGTTAAAACTATATTAAAAACTTAATACGTTAGTATAATTAGCTTAAACGTTTAAACGAGTTTTATTAGTAGATAAACGGAGTTCGCTTAAAGAAACTTACGAGATATAAGAAATTGTATGAAACTCTTATGGTTGTGGTTCCATCATACGAAATAAATTATTATTCGTAATCAACAAAATACTTAGGCTAAAGTATCATGCTGGAAAGGAGTACCGTTAAAAGTATATTAAAAACTTCATACGTTAGTATAATTAGCTTAAACGTTTAAACGAGTTTGATTAGTAGATAAACGGAGTTCGCTTAACGAAACTTAAGAGATATAAGAAATTGTATGAAACTCTTATGTTTATGGTTCCATCATACGAAATAAATTATCATTCGTAATCAACGAAATACTTAGGCTAAAGTATCATGCCGAAAAGGAGTACCGTTAAAAGTATATTAAAAACTTCCATACGTTAGTATAATTAGCTTAAACTGTTAAACGAGTTTGATTAGAAGATAAACGGAGTTCGCTTAAAGAAACTTAAGAGATATAAGATTTTGTATAAAATTCTTATGGGTGTGGTACCATCATATAAAATAAATTAGTATTCGTAATAAACAAAATACCAAGGCTAAAGTATCATGCCGAAAAGGAGTACCGTTAAAATTATATTGTAAACTTCATTCGTTAGTATAATTTGCTTAAACTTTTCAACGAGTTTTATTATAGAAGATAAACGGAGTTGGTTTGAAGAAACTTACGAGATAGAAGAAATTGTATGAAACTCTTATGGGTGTGGTACCATCACACGAAATAAATTATTATTCGTAATAAAAGAAATACCGAGGCTAAACTATCATGCCGGAAAGGAGTACTGTTAGAATTATATTATAAACTCCATTCGTTAGTATAATTTGCTTAAACCTTTCAACGAGTTTTATTATAGAAGATAAACGGAGTTCGTTTGAAGAAACTTGCGAGATAGAAGAAATTGTATGAAACTCTTATGGGTGTGGTACCATCACACGAAATAAATTATTACTCGTAATAAACGAAAAACTTAGGCTAAAGTATTATGCCGGAAAAGAGTACCGTTAAAAGTTTAATATAAACTTCACACGTTAGTATAATTAGCTTGAACATTTAAACGATTTTGATTAGAAGATAAACGGAGTTCGCTTAAAGAAAACTTACGAGATATAAGAAATTGTATGAAACTCTTATGATTGTGGTTCCATCATACGAATTAAATTATTATTCGTAATCAACAAAATACTTAGGGTAAAGTATCATGCCAGAAAGGAGTACCGTTAAAAGTATATTAAAAACTTCATACGTTAGTATATTTAGCTTAAACTTTTATACGAGTTTGATTAGAAGATAAACGGAGTTCGCTTAAAGAAAACTTACGAGATATAAGAAATTGTATGAAACTCTTATGGTTGTGGTTCCATCAAACGAAATAAATTATTATACGTAATCAACGAAATACTTAGGCTGAAGTATCATGCCGGAAAGGAGTACCGTTAAAACTATATTAAAAACTTCATACGTTAGTATAATTAGCTTAAACGTTTAAACGAGTTTGATTAGTAGATAAACGGAGTTCGCTTAAAGAAACTTACGAGATATAAGAAATTGTATGAAACTCTTATGGTTGTGGTTCCATCATACGAAATAAATTATTATTCGTAATCAACAAAATACTTAGGCTAAAGTATCATGCTGGAAAGGAGTACCGTTAAAAGTATATTAAAAACTTCATACGTTAGTATAATTAGCTTAAACGTTTAAACGAGTTTGATTAGTAGATAAACGGAGTTCGCTTAACGAAACTTAAGAGATATAAGAAATTGTATGAAACTCTTATGTTTATGGTTCCATCATACGAAATAAATTATCATTCGTAATCAACGAAATACTTAGGCTAAAGTATCATGCCGGAAAGGAGTACCGTTAAAAGTATATTAAAAACTGCATACGTTAGTATAATTAGCTTAAACTTTTAAACGAGTTTGACTAGAAGATAAACGGAGTTCGCTTAAAAAAACTTAAGAGATATAAGATTTTGTATAAAATTCTTATGGGTGTGGTACCATCATACAAAATAAATTAGTATTCGTAATAAATAAAATACCTAGGCTAAAGTATCATGCCGGAAAGGAGTACCGTTAAAATTATATTATAAACTTCATTCGTTAGTATAATTTGCTTAAACTTTCCAACGAGTTTTATTATAGAAGATAAACGGAGTTGGTTTGAAGAAACTTACGAGATAGAAGAAATTGTATGAAACTCTTATGGGTGTGGTACCATCACACTAAATATATTATTACTCGTAATAAAAGAAATACCGAGGCTAAACTATCATGCCGGAAAGGAGTACTGTTAAAATTATATTATAAACTTCATTCGTTAGTATAATTTGTTTAAACCTTTCAACGAGTTTTATTATAGAAGATAAACGGAGTTCGTTTGAAGAAACTTGCGAGATAGAAGAAATTGTATGAAACTCTTATGGGTATGGTACCATCACACGAAATAAATTAGTACTCGTAATAAACGAAAAACTTAGGCTAAAGTATCATGCCAGAAAGGAGTACCGTTAAAAGTATATTAAAAACTTCATTCGTTAGTATATTTAGCTTAAACTTTTATACGAGTTTGATTAGAAGATAAACGGAGTTCGCTTAAAGAAACTTACGAGATATAAGAAATTGTATGAAACTCTTATGGTTGTGGTTCCATCAAACGAAATAAATTATTATACGTAATCAACGAAATACTTAGGCTGAAGTATCATGCCGGAAAGGAGTACCGTTAAAACTATATTAAAAACTTCATACGTTAGTATAATTAGCTTAAACGTTTAAACGAGTTTTATTAGTAGATAAACGGAGTTCGCTTAAAGAAACTTACGAGATATAAGAAATTGTATGAAACTCTTATGGTTGTGGTTCCATCATACGAAATAAATTATTATTCGTAATCAACAAAATACTTAGGCTAAAGTATCATGCTGGAAAGGAGTACCGTTAAAAGTATATTAAAAACTTCATACGTTAGTATAATTAGCTTAAACGTTTAAACGAGTTTGATTAGTAGATAAACGGAGTTCGCTTAACGAAACTTAAGAGATATAAGAAATTGTATGAAACTCTTATGTTTATGGTTCCATCATACGAAATAAATTATCATTCGTAATCAACGAAATACTTAGGCTAAAGTATCATGCCGAAAAGGAGTACCGTTAAAAGTATATTAAAAACTTCCATACGTTAGTATAATTAGCTTAAACTGTTAAACGAGTTTGATTAGAAGATAAACGGAGTTCGCTTAAAGAAACTTAAGAGATATAAGATTTTGTATAAAATTCTTATGGGTGTGGTACCATCATATAAAATAAATTAGTATTCGTAATAAACAAAATACCAAGGCTAAAGTATCATGCCGAAAAGGAGTACCGTTAAAATTATATTGTAAACTTCATTCGTTAGTATAATTTGCTTAAACTTTTCAACGAGTTTTATTATAGAAGATAAACGGAGTTGGTTTGAAGAAACTTACGAGATAGAAGAAATTGTATGAAACTCTTATGGGTGTGGTACCATCACACGAAATAAATTATTATTCGTAATAAAAGAAATACCGAGGCTAAACTATCATGCCGGAAAGGAGTACTGTTAAAATTATATTATAAACTTCATTCGTTAGTATAATTTGCTTAAACCTTTCAACGAGTTTTATTATAGAAGATAAACGGAGTTCGTTTGAAGAAACTTGCGAGATAGAAGAAATTGTATGAAACTCTTATGGGTGTGGTACCATCACACGAAATAAATTATTACTCGTAATAAACGAAAAACTTAGGCTAAAGTATTATGCCGGAAAAGAGTACCGTTAAAAGTTTAATATAAACTTCACACGTTAGTATAATTAGCTTGAACATTTAAACGATTTTGATTAGAAGATAAACGGAGTTCGCTTAAAAAAAACTTACGAGATATAAGAAATTGTATGAAACTCTTATGATTGTGGTTCCATCATACGAATTAAATTATTATTCGTAATCAACAAAATACTTAGGGTAAAGTATCATGCCAGAAAGGAGTACCGTTAAAAGTATATTAAAAACTTCATACGTTAGTATATTTAGCTTAAACTTTTATACGAGTTTGATTAGAAGATAAACGGAGTTCGCTTAAAGAAAACTTACGAGATATAAGAAATTGTATGAAACTCTTATGGTTGTGGTTCCATCAAACGAAATAAATTATTATACGTAATCAACGAAATACTTAGGATGAAGTATCATGCCGGAAAGGAGTACCGTTAAAACTATATTAAAAACTTCATACGTTAGTATAATTAGCTTAAACGTTTAAACGAGTTTTATTAGTAGATAAACGGAGTTCGCTTAAAGAAACTTACGAGATATAAGAAATTGTATGAAACTCTTATGGTTGTGATTCCATCATACGAAATAAATTATTATTCGTAATCAACAAAATACTTAGGCTAAAGTATCATGCTGGAAAGGAGTACCGTTAAACGTATATTAAAAACTTCATACGTTAGTATAATTAGCTTAAACGTTTAAACGAGTTTGATTAGTAGATAAACGGAGTTCGCTTAACGAAACTTAAGAGATATAAGAAATTGTATGAAACTCTTATGTTTATGGTTCCATCATACGAAATAAATTATCATTCGTAATCAACGAAATACTTAGGCTAAAGTATCATGCCGGAATGGAGTACCGTTAAAAGTATATTAAAAACTTGCATACGTTAGTATAATTAGCTTAAACTGTTAAACGAGTTTGATTAGAAGATATACGGAGTTCGCTTAAAAAAACTTAAGAGATATAAGATTTTGTATAAAATTCTTATGGGTGTGGTACCATCATACAAAATAAATTAGTATTCGTAATAAATAAAATACCGAGGCTAAAGTATCATGCCGGAAAGGAGTACCGTTAAAATTATATTATAAACTTCATTCGTTAGTATAATTTGCTTAAACTTTTCAACGAGTTTTATTATAGAAGATAAACGGAGTTGGTTTGAAGAAACTTACGTGATAGAAGAAATTGTATGAAACTCTTATGGGTGTGGTACCATCACACGAAATAAATTATTATTCGTAATAAAAGAAATACCGAGGCTAAACTATCATGCCGGAAAGGAGTACTGTTAAAATTATATTATAAACTTCATTCGTTAGTATAATTTGCTTAAACCTTTCAACGAGTTTTATTATAGAAGATAAACGGAGTTCGTTTGAAGAAACTTGCGAGATAGAAGAAATTGTATGAAACTCTTATGGGTGTGGTACCATCACACGAAATAAATTATTACTCGTAATAAACGAAAAACTTAGGCTAAAGTATTATGCCGGAAAAGAGTACCGTTAAAAGTTTAATATAAACTTCACACGTTAGTATAATTAGCTTGAACATTTAAACGATTTTGATTAGAAGATAAACAGAGTTCGCTTAAAGAAAACTTACGAGATATAAGAAATTGTATGAAACTCTTATGATTGTGGTTCCATTATACGAATTAAATTATTATTCGTAATCAACAAAATACTTAGGGTAAAGTATCATGCCAGAAAGGAGTACCGTTAAAAGTATATTAAAAACTTCATACGTTAGTATATTTAGCTTAAACTTTTATACGAGTTTGATTAGAAGATAAACGGAGTTCGCTTAAAGAAAACTTACGAGATATAAGAAATTGTATGAAACTCTTATGGTTGTGGTTCCATCAAACGAAATAAATTATTATACGTAATCAACGAAATACTTAGGCTGAAGTATCATGCCAGAAAGGAGTACCGTTAAAACTATATTAAAAACTTCATACGTTAGTATAATTAGCTTAAACGTTTAAACGAGTTTGATTAGTAGATAAACGGAGTTCGCTTAAAGAAACTTACGAGATATAAGAAATTGTATGAAACTCTTATGGTTGTGGTTCCATCATACGAAATAAATTATTATTCGTAATCAACAAAATACTTAGGCTAAAGTATCATGCTGGAAAGGAGTACCGTTAAAAGTATATTAAAAACTTCATACGTTAGTATATTTAGCTTAAACTTTTATACGAGTTTGATTAGAAGATAAACGGTGTTCGCTTAAAGAAAACTTACGAGATATAAGAAATTGTATGAAACTCTTATGGTTGTGGTTCCATCAAACTAAATAAATTATTATACGTAATCAACGAAATACTTAGGATGAAGTATCATGCCGGAAAGGAGTACCGTTAAAACTATATTAAAAACTTCATACGTTAGTATAATTAGCTTAAACGTTTAAACGAGTTTTATTAGTAGATAAACGGAGTTCGCTTAAAGAAACTTACGAGATATAAGAAATTGTATGAAACTCTTATGGTTGTGATTCCATCATACGAAATAAATTATTATTCGTAATCAACAAAATACTTAGGCTAAAGTATCATGCTGGAAAGGAGTACCGTTAAAAGTATATTAAAAACTTCATACGTTAGTATAATTAGCTTAAACGTTTAAACGAGTTTGATTAGTAGATAAACGGAGTTCGCTTAAAGAAACTTAAGAGATATAAGAAATTGTATGAAACTCTTATGTTTATGGTTCCATCATACGAAATAAATTATCATTCGTAATCAACGAAATACTTAGGCTAAAGTATCATGCCGGAATGGAGTACCGTTAAAAGTATATTAAAAACTTGCATACGTTAGTATAATTAGCTTAAACTGTTAAACGAGTTTGATTAGAAGATAAACGGAGTTCGCTTAAAAAAACTTAAGAGATATAAGATTTTGTATAAAATTCTTATGGGTGTGGTACCATCATACAAAATAAATTAGTATTCGTAATAAATAAAATACCGAGGCTAAAGTATCATGCCGGAAAGGAGTACCGTTAAAATTATATTATAAACTTCATTCGTTAGTATAATTTGCTTAAACTTTTCAACGAGTTTTATTATAGAAGATAAACGGAGTTGGTTTGAAGAAACTTACGTGATAGAAGAAATTGTATGAAACTCTTATGGGTGTGGTACCATCACACGAAATAAATTATTATTCGTAATAAAAGAAATACCGAGGCTAAACTATCATGCCGGAAAGGAGTACTGTTAAAATTATATTATAAACTTCATTCGTTAGTATAATTTGCTTAAACCTTTCAACGAGTTTTATTATAGAAGATAAACGGAGTTCGTTTGAAGAAACTTGCGAGATAGAAGAAATTGTATGAAACTCTTATGGGTGTGGTACCATCACACGAAATAAATTATTACTCGTAATAAATGAAAAACTTAGGCTAAAGTATTATGCCGGAAAAGAGTACCGTTAAAAGTTTAATATAAACTTCACACGTTAGTATAATTAGCTTGAACATTTAAACGATTTTGATTAGAAGATAAACAGAGTTCGCTTAAAGAAAACTTACGAGATATAAGAAATTGTATGAAACTCTTATGATTGTGGTTCCATTATACGAATTAAATTATTATTCGTAATCAACAAAATACTTAGGGTAAAGTATCATGCCAGAAAGGAGTACCGTTAAAAGTATATTAAAAACTTCATACGTTAGTATATTTAGCTTAAACTTTTATACGAGTTTGATTAGAAGATAAACGGAGTTCGCTTAAAGAAAACTTACGAGATATAAGAAATTGTATGAAACTCTTATGGTTGTGGTTCCATCAAACGAAATAAATTATTATACGTAATCAACGAAATACTTAGGCTGAAGTATCATGCCAGAAAGGAGTACCGTTAAAACTATATTAAAAACTTCATACGTTAGTATAATTAGCTTAAACGTTTAAACGAGTTTGATTAGTAGATAAACGGAGTTCGCTTAAAGAAACTTACGAGATATAAGAAATTGTATGAAACTCTTATGGTTGTGGTTCCATCATACGAAATAAATTATTATTCGTAATCAACAAAATACTTAGGCTAAAGTATCATGCTGGAAAGGAGTACCGTTAAAAGTATATTAAAAACTTCATACGTTAGTATAATTAGCTTAAACGTTTAAACGAGTTTGATTAGTAGATAAACGGAGTTCGCTTAACGAAACTTAAGAGATATAAGAAATTCTATGAAACTCTTATGTTTATGGTTCCATCATACGAAATAAATTATCATTCGTAATCAACGAAATACTTAGGCTAAAGTATCATGCCGAAAAGGAGTACCGTTAAAAGTATATTAAAAACTTCCATACGTTAGTATAATTAGCTTAAACTGTTAAACGAGTTTGATTAGAAGATAAACGGAGTTCGCTTAAAAAAACTTAAGAGATATAAGATTTTGTATAAAATTCTTATGGGTGTGGTACCATCATACAAAATAAATTAGTATTCGTAATAAATAAAATACCGAGGCTAAAGTATCATGCCGGAAAGGAGTACCGTTAAAATTATATTATAAACTTCATTCGTTAGTATAATTTTCTTAAACTTTTCAACGAGTTTTATTATAGAAGATAAACGGAGTTGGTTTGAAGAAACTTACGAGATAGAAGGAATTGTATGAAACTCTTATGGGTGTGGTACCATCACACGAAATAAATTATTACTCGTAATAAAAGAAATACCGAGGCTAAACTATCATGCCGGAAAGGAGTACTGTTACAATTATATTATAAACTTCATTCGTTAGTATAATTTGCTTAAACCTTTCAACGAGTTTTATTATAGAAGATAAACGGAGTTCGTTTGAAGAAACTTGCGAGATAGAAGAAATTGTATGAAACTCTTATGGGTGTGGTACCATCACACGAAATAAATTATTACTCGTAATAAACGAAAAACTTAGGCTAAAGTATTATGCCGGAAAAGAGTACCGTTAAAAGTTTAATATAAACTTCACACGTTAGTATAATTAGCTTGAACATTTAAACGATTTTGATTAGAAGATAAACGGAGTTCGCTTAAAGAAAACTTACGAGATATAAGAAATTGTATGAAACTCTTATGATTGTGGTTCCATCATACGAATTAAATTATTATTCGTAATCAACAAAATACTTAGGGTAAAGTATCATGCCAGAAAGGAGTACCGTTAAAAGTATATTAAAAACTTCATACGTTAGTATATTTAGCTTAAACTTTTATACGAGTTTGATTAGAAGATAAACGGAGTTCGCTTAAAGAAACTTACGAGATATAAGAAATTGTATGAAACTCTTATGGTTGTGGTTCCATCATACGAAATAAATTATTATTCGTAATCAACAAAATACTTAGGCTAAAGTATCATGCTGGAAAGGAGTACCGTTAAAAGTATATTAAAAACTTCATACGTTAGTATAATTAGCTTAAACGTTTAAACGAGTTTGATTAGTAGATAAACGGAGTTCGCTTAACGAAACTTAAGAGATATAAGAAATTGTATGAAACTCTTATGTTTATGGTTCCATCATACGAAATAAATTATCATTCGTAATCAACGAAATACTTAGGCTAAAGTATCATGCCGAAAAGGAGTACCGTTAAAAGTATATTAAAAACTTGCATACGTTAGTATAATTAGCTTAAACTGTTAAACGAGTTTGATTAGAAGATAAACGGAGTTCGCTTAAAAAAACTTAAGAGATATAAGATTTTGTATAAAATTCTTATGGGTGTGGTACCATCATACAAAATAAATTAGTATTCGTAATAAATAAAATACCGAGGCTAAAGTATCATGCCGGAAAGGAGTACCGTTAAAATTATATTATAAACTTCATTCGTTAGTATAATTTGCTTAAACTTTTCAACTAGTTTTATTATAGAAGATAAACGGAGTTGGTTTGAAGAAACTTACGAGATAGAAGGAATTGTATGAAACTCTTATGGGTGTGGTACCATCACACGAAATAAATTATTACTCGTAATAAAAGAAATACCGAGGCTAAACTATCATGCCGGAAAGGAGTACTGTTAAAATTATATTATAAACTTCATTCGTTAGTATAATTTGCTTAAACCTTTCAACGAGTTTTATTATAGAAGATAAACGGAGTTCGTTTGAAGAAACTTGCGAGATAGAAGAAATTGTATGAAACTCTTATGGGTGTGGTACCATCACACGAATTAAATTATTACTCGTAATAAACGAAAAACTTAGGCTAAAGTATTATGCCGGAAAAGAGTACCGTTAAAAGTTTAATATAAACTTCACACGTTAGTATAATTAGCTTGAACATTTAAACGATTTTGATTAGAAGATAAACAGAGTTCGCTTAAAGAAAACTTACGAGATATAAGAAATTGTATGAAACTCTTATGATTGTGGTTCCATTATACGAATTAAATTATTATTCGTAATCAACAAAATACTTAGGGTAAAGTATCATGCCAGAAAGGAGTACCGTTAAAAGTATATTAAAAACTTCATACGTTAGTATATTTAGCTTAAACTTTTATACGAGTTTGATTAGAAGATAAACGGAGTTCGCTTAAAGAAAACTTACGAGATATAAGAAATTGTATGAAACTCTTATGGTTGTGGTTCCATCAAACGAAATAAATTATTATACGTAATCAACGAAATACTTAGGCTGAAGTATCATGCCAGAAAGGAGTACCGTTAAAACTATATTAAAAACTTCATACGTTAGTATAATTAGCTTAAACGTTTAAACGAGTTTGATTAGTAGATAAACGGAGTTCGCTTAAAGAAACTTACGAGATATAAGAAATTGTATGAAACTCTTATGGTTGTGGTTCCATCATACGAAATAAATTATTATTCGTAATCAACAAAATACTTAGGCTAAAGTATCATGCTGGAAAGGAGTACCGTTAAAAGTATATTAAAAACTTCATACGTTAGTATAATTAGCTTAAACGTTTAAACGAGTTTGATTAGTAGATAAACGGAGTTCGCTTAACGAAACTTAAGAGATATAAGAAATTCTATGAAACTCTTATGTTTATGGTTCCATCATACGAAATAAATTATCATTCGTAATCAACGAAATACTTAGGCTAAAGTATCATGCCGAAAAGGAGTACCGTTAAAAGTATATTAAAAACTTCCATACGTTAGTATAATTAGCTTAAACTGTTAAACGAGTTTGATTAGAAGATAAACGGAGTTCGCTTAAAAAAACTTAAGAGATATAAGATTTTGTATAAAATTCTTATGGGTGTGGTACCATCATACAAAATAAATTAGTATTCGTAATAAATAAAATACCGAGGCTAAAGTATCATGCCGGAAAGGAGTACCGTTAAAATTATATTATAAACTTCATTCGTTAGTATAATTTTCTTAAACTTTTCAACGAGTTTTATTATAGAAGATAAACGGAGTTGGTTTGAAGAAACTTACGAGATAGAAGGAATTGTATGAAACTCTTATGGGTGTGGTACCATCACACGAAATAAATTATTACTCGTAATAAAAGAAATACCGAGGCTAAACTATCATGCCGGAAAGGAGTACTGTTACAATTATATTATAAACTTCATTCGTTAGTATAATTTGCTTAAACCTTTCAACGAGTTTTATTATAGAAGATAAACGGAGTTCGTTTGAAGAAACTTGCGAGATAGAAGAAATTGTATGAAACTCTTATGGGTGTGGTACCATCACACGAAATAAATTATTACTCGTAATAAACGAAAAACTTAGGCTAAAGTATTATGCCGGAAAAGAGTACCGTTAAAAGTTTAATATAAACTTCACACGTTAGTATAATTAGCTTGAACATTTAAACGATTTTGATTAGAAGATAAACGGAGTTCGCTTAAAGAAAACTTACGAGATATAAGAAATTGTATGAAACTCTTATGATTGTGGTTCCATCATACGAATTAAATTATTATTCGTAATCAACAAAATACTTAGGGTAAAGTATCATGCCAGAAAGGAGTACCGTTAAAAGTATATTAAAAACTTCATACGTTAGTATATTTAGCTTAAACTTTTATACGAGTTTGATTAGAAGATAAACGGAGTTCGCTTAAAGAAACTTACGAGATATAAGAAATTGTATGAAACTCTTATGGTTGTGGTTCCATCATACGAAATAAATTATTATTCGTAATCAACAAAATACTTAGGCTAAAGTATCATGCTGGAAAGGAGTACCGTTAAAAGTATATTAAAAACTTCATACGTTAGTATAATTAGCTTAAACGTTTAAACGAGTTTGATTAGTAGATAAACGGAGTTCGCTTAACGAAACTTAAGAGATATAAGAAATTGTATGAAACTCTTATGTTTATGGTTCCATCATACGAAATAAATTATCATTCGTAATCAACGAAATACTTAGGCTAAAGTATCATGCCGAAAAGGAGTACCGTTAAAAGTATATTAAAAACTTGCATACGTTAGTATAATTAGCTTAAACTGTTAAACGAGTTTGATTAGAAGATAAACGGAGTTCGCTTAAAAAAACTTAAGAGATATAAGATTTTGTATAAAATTCTTATGGGTGTGGTACCATCATACAAAATAAATTAGTATTCGTAATAAATAAAATACCGAGGCTAAAGTATCATGCCGGAAAGGAGTACCGTTAAAATTATATTATAAACTTCATTCGTTAGTATAATTTGCTTAAACTTTTCAACTAGTTTTATTATAGAAGATAAACGGAGTTGGTTTGAAGAAACTTACGAGATAGAAGGAATTGTATGAAACTCTTATGGGTGTGGTACCATCACACGAAATAAATTATTACTCGTAATAAAAGAAATACCGAGGCTAAACTATCATGCCGGAAAGGAGTACTGTTAAAATTATATTATAAACTTCATTCGTTAGTATAATTTGCTTAAACCTTTCAACGAGTTTTATTATAGAAGATAAACGGAGTTCGTTTGAAGAAACTTGCGAGATAGAAGAAATTGTATGAAACTCTTATGGGTGTGGTACCATCACACGAATTAAATTATTACTCGTAATAAACGAAAAACTTAGGCTAAAGTATTATGCCGGAAAAGAGTACCGTTAAAAGTTTAATATAAACTTCACACGTTAGTATAATTAGCTTGAACATTTAAACGATTTTGATTAGAAGATAAACGGAGTTCGCTTAAAGAAAACTTACGAGATATAAGAAATTGTATGAAACACTTATGATTGTGGTTCCATCATTCGAATTAAATTATTATTCGTAATCAACAAAATACTTAGGGTAAAGTATCATGCCAGAAAGGAGTACCGTTAAAAGTATATTAAAAATTTCATACGTTAGTATATTTAGCTTAAACTTTTATACGAGTTTGATTAGAAGATAAACGGAGTTCGCTTAAAGAAACTTACGAGATATAAGAAATTGTATGAAACTCTTATGGTTGTGGTTCCATCATACGAAATAAATTATTATTCGTAATCAACAAAATACTTAGGCTAAAGTATCATGCTGGAAAGGAGTACCGTTAAAAGTATATTAAAAACTTCATACGTTAGTATAATTAGCTTAAACGTTTAAACGAGTTTGATTAGTAGATAAACGGAGTTCGCTTAACGAAACTTAAGAGATATAAGAAATTGTATGAAACTCTTATGGTTGTGGTTCCATCATACGAAATAAATTATTATTCGTAATCAACAAAATACTTAGGCTAAAGTATCATGCTGGAAAGGAGTACCGTTAAAAGTATATTAAAAACTTCATACGTTAGTATAATTAGCTTAAACGTTTAAACGAGTTTGATTAGTAGATAAACGGAGTTCGCTTAACGAAACTTAAGAGATATAAGAAATTCTATGAAACTCTTATGTTTATGGTTCCATCATACGAAATAAATTATCATTCGTAATCAACGAAATACTTAGGCTAAAGTATCATGCCGGAAAGGAGTACCGTTAAAAGTATATTAAAAACTTGCATACGTTAGTATAATTAGCTTAAACTGTTAAACGAGTTTGATTAGAAGATAAACGGAGTTCGCTTAAAAAAACTTAAGAGATATAAGATTTTGTATAAAATTCTTATGGGTGTGGTACCATCATACAAAATAAATTAGTATTCGTAATAAATAAAATACCGAGGCAAAAGTATCATGCCGGAAAGGAGTACCGTTAAAATTATATTATAAACTTCATTCGTTAGTATAATTTTCTTAAACTTTTCAACGAGTTTTATTATAGAAGATAAACGGAGTTGGTTTGAAGAAACTTACGTGATAGAAGAAATTGTATGAAACTCTTATGGGTGTGGTACCATCACACGAAATAAATTATTATTCGTAATAAAAGAAATACCGAGGCTAAACTATCATGCCGGAAAGGAGTACTGTTAAAATTATATTATAAACTTCATTCGTTAGTATAATTTGCTTAAACCTTTCAACGAGTTTTATTATAGAAGATAAACGGAGTTCGTTTGAAGAAACTTGCGAGATAGAAGAAATTGTATGAAACTCTTATGGGTGTGGTACCATCACACGAAATAAATTATTACTCGTAATAAACGAAAAACTTAGGCTAAAGTATTATGCCGGAAAAGAGTACCGTTAAAAGTTTAATATAAACTTCACACGTTAGTATAATTAGCTTGAACATTTAAACGATTTTGATTAGAAGATAAACAGAGTTCGCTTAAAGAAAACTTACGAGATATAAGAAATTGTATGAAACTCTTATGATTATGGTTCCATTATACGAATTAAATTATTATTCGTAATCAACAAAATACTTAGGGTAAAGTATCATGCCAGAAAGGAGTACCGTTAAAAGTATATTAAAAACTTCATACGTTAGTATATTTAGCTTAAACTTTTATACGAGTTTGATTAGAAGATAAACGGAGTTCGCTTAAAGAAAACTTACGAGATATAAGAAATTGTATGAAACTCTTATGGTTGTGGTTCCATCAAACGAAATAAATTATTATACGTAATCAACGAAATACTTAGGCTGAAGTATCATGCCGGAAAGGAGTACCGTTAAAACTATATTAAAAACTTCATACGTTAGTATAATTAGCTTAAACGTTTAAACGAGTTTGATTAGTAGATAAACGGAGTTCGCTTAAAGAAACTTACGAGATATAAGAAATTGTATGAAACTCTTATGGTTGTGGTTCCATCATACGAAATAAATTATTATTCGTAATCAACAAAATACTTAGGCTAAAGTATCATGCTGGAAAGGAGTACCGTTAAAAGTATATTAAAAACTTCATACGTTAGTATAATTAGCTTAAACGTTTAAACGAGTTTGATTAGTAGATAAACGGAGTTCGCTTAACGAAACTTAAGAGATATAAGAAATTGTATGAAACTCTTATGTTTATGGTTCCATCATACGAAATAAATTATCATTCGTAATCAACGAAATACTTAGGCTAAAGTATCATGCCGAAAAGGAGTACCGTTAAAAGTATATTAAAAACTTCCATACGTTAGTATAATTAGCTTAAACTGTTAAACGAGTTTGATTAGAAGATAAACGGAGTTCGCTTAAAAAAACTTAAGAGATATAAGATTTTGTATAAAATTCTTATGGGTGTGGTACCATCATACAAAATAAATTAGTATTCGTAATAAATAAAATACCGAGGCTAAAGTATCATGCCGGAAAGGAGTACCGTTAAAATTATATTATAAACTTCATTCGTTAGTATAATTTTCTTAAACTTTTCAACGAGTTTTATTATAGAAGATAAACGGAGTTGGTTTGAAGAAACTTACGAGATAGAAGGAATTGTATGAAACTCTTATGGGTGTGGTACCATCACACGAAATAAATTATTACTCGTAATAAAAGAAATACCGAGGCTAAACTATCATGCCGGAAAGGAGTACTGTTACAATTATATTATAAACTTCATTCGTTAGTATAATTTGCTTAAACCATTCAACGAGTTTTATTATAGAAGATAAACGGAGTTCGTTTGAAGAAACTTGCGAGATAGAAGAAATTGTATGAAACTCTTATGGGTGTGGTACCATCACACGAAATAAATTATTACTCGTAATAAACGAAAAACTTAGGCTAAAGTATTATGCCGGAAAAGAGTACCGTTAAAAGTTTAATATAAACTTCACACGTTAGTATAATTAGCTTGAACATTTAAACGATTTTGATTAGAAGATAAACGGAGTTCGCTTAAAGAAAACTTACGAGATATAAGAAATTGTATGAAACTCTTATGATTGTGGTTCCATCATACGAATTAAATTATTATTCGTAATCAACAAAATACTTAGGGTAAAGTATCATGCCAGAAAGGAGTACCGTTAAAAGTAAATTAAAAACTTCATACGTTAGTATATTTAGCTTAAACTTTTATACGAGTTTGATTAGAAGATAAACGGAGTTCGCTTAAAGAAACTTATGAGATATAAGAAATTGTATGAAACTCTTATGGTTGTGGTTCCATCATACGAAATAAATTATTATTCGTAATCAACAAAATACTTAGGCTAAAGTATCATGCTGGAAAGGAGTACCGTTAAAAGTATATTAAAAACTTCATACGTTAGTATAATTAGCTTAAACGTTTAAACGAGTTTGATTAGTAGATAAACGGAGTTCGCTTAACGAAAATTAAGAGATATAAGAAATTGTATGAAACTCTTATGTTTATGGTTCCATCATACGAAATAAATTATCATTCGTAATCAACGAAATACTTAGGCTAAAGTATCATGCCGAAAAGGAGTACCGTTAAAAGTATATTAAAAACTTGCATACGTTAGTATAATTAGCTTAAACTGTTAAACGAGTTTGATTAGAAGATAAACGGAGTTCGCTTAAAAAAACTTAAGAGATATAAGATTTTGTATAAAATTCTTATGGGTGTGGTACCATCATACAAAATAAATTAGTATTCGTAATAAATAAAATACCGAGGCTAAAGTATCATGCCGGAAAGGAGTACCGTTAAAATTATATTATAAACTTCATTCGTTAGTATAATTTTCTTAAACTTTTCAACGAGTTTTATTATAGAAGATAAACGGAGTTGGTTTGAAGAAACTTACGAGATAGAAGAAATTGTATGAAACTCTTATGGGTGTGGTACCATCACACGAAATAAATTATTACTCGTAATAAAAGAAATACCGAGGCTAAACTATCATGCCGGAAAGGAGTACTGTTACAATTATATTATAAACTTCATTCGTTAGTATAATTTGCTTAAACCTTTCAACGAGTTTTATTATAGAAGATAAACGGAGTTCGTTTGAAGAAACTTGCGAGATAGAAGAAATTGTATGAAACTCTTATGGGTGTGGTACCATCACACGAAATAAATTATTACTCGTAATAAACGAAAAACTTAGGCTAAAGTATTATGCCGGAAAAAAGTACCGTTAAAAGGTTAATATAAACTTCACACGTTAGTATGATTAGCTTGAACATTTAAACGATTTTGATTAGAAGATAAACGGAGTTCGCTTAAAGAAAACTTACGAGATATAAGAAATTGTATGAAACTCTTATGATTGTGGTTCCATCATACGAATTAAATTATTATTCGTAATCAACAAAATACTTAGGGTAAAGTATCATCCCAGAAAGGAGTACCGTTAAAAGTATATTAAAAACTTCATACGTTAGTATATTTAGCTTAAACTTTTATACGAGTTTGATTAGAAGATAAACGGAGTTCGATTAAAGAAAACTTACGAGATATAAGAAATTGTATGAAACTCTTATGGTTGTGGTTCCATCAAACGAAATAAATTATCATACGTAATCAACGAAATACTTAGGCTGAAGTATAATGCCGGAAAGGAGTACCGTTAAAACTATATTAAAAACTTCATACGTTAGTATAATTAGCTTAAACGTTTAAACGAGTTTGATTAGTAGATAAACGGAGTTCGCTTAAAGAAACTTACGAGATATAAGAAATTGTATGAAACTCTTATGGTTGTGGTTCCATCATACGAAATAAATTATTATTCGTAATCAACAAAATACTTAGGCTAAAGTATCATGCTGGAAAGGAGTACCGTTAAAAGTATATTAAAAACTTCATACGTTAGTATAATTAGCTTAAACGTTTAAACGAGTTTGATTAGTAGATAAACGGAGTTCGCTTAACGAAACTTAAGAGATATAAGAAATTGTATGAAACTCTTATGTTTATGGTTCCATCATACGAAATAAATTATCATTCGTAATCAACGAAATACTTAGGCTAAAGTATCATGCCGGAAAGGAGTACCGTTAAAAGTATATTAAAAACTTGCATACGTTAGTATAATTAGCTTAAACTGTTAAACGAGTTTGATTAGAAGATAAACGGAGTTCGCTTAAAAAAACTTAAGAGATATAAGATTTTGTATAAAATTCTTATGGGTGTGGTACCATCATACAAAATAAATTAGTATTCGTAATAAATAAAATACCGAGGCTAAAGTATCATGCCGGAAAGGAGTACCGTTAAAATTATATTATAAACTTCATTCGTTAGTATAATTTTCTTAAACTTTTCAACGAGTTTTATTATAGAAGATAAACGGAGTTGGTTTGAAGAAACTTACGAGATAGATGAAATTGTATGAAACTCTTATGGGTGTGGTACCATCACACGAAATAAATTATTACTCGTAATAAAAGAAATACCGAGGCTAAACTATCATGCCGGAAAGGAGTACTGTTACAATTATATTATAAACTTCATTCGTTAGTATAATTTGCTTAAACCTTTCAACGAGTTTTATTATAGAAGATAAACGGAGTTCGTTTGAAGAAACTTGCGAGATAGAAGAAATTGTATGAAACTCTTATGGGTGTGGTACCATCACACGAAATAAATTATTACTCGTAATAAACGAAAAACTTAGGCTAAAGTATTATGCCGGAAAAAAGTACCGTTAAAAGGTTAATATAAACTTCACACGTTAGTATGATTAGCTTGAACATTTAAACGATTTTGATTAGAAGATAAACGGAGTTCGCTTAAAGAAAACTTACGAGATATAAGAAATTGTATGAAACTCTTATGATTGTGGTTCCATCATACGAATTAAATTATTATTCGTAATCAACAAAATACTTAGGGTAAAGTATCATCCCAGAAAGGAGTACCGTTAAAAGTATATTAAAAACTTCATACGTTAGTATATTTAGCTTAAACTTTTATACGAGTTTGATTAGAAGATAAACGGAGTTCGCTTAAAGAAACTTACGAGATATAAGAAATTTTATGAAACTCTTATGGTTGTGGTTCCATCAAACGAAATAAATTATCATACGTAATCAACGAAATACTTAGGCTGAAGTATAATGCCGGAAAGGAGTACCGTTAAAACTATATTAAAAACTTCATACGTTAGTATAATTAGCTTAAACGTTTAAACGAGTTTGATTAGTAGATAAACGGAGTTCGCTTAAAGAAACTTACGAGATATAAGAAATTGTATGAAACTCTTATGGTTGTGGTTCCATCATACGAAATAAATTATTATTCGTAATCAACAAAATACTTAGGCTAAAGTATCATGCTGGAAAGGAGTACCGTTAAAAGTATATTAAAAACTTCATACGTTAGTATAATTAGCTTAAACGTTTAAACGAGTTTGATTAGTAGATAAACGGAGTTCGCTTAACGAAACTTAAGAGATATAAGAAATTGTATGAAACTCTTATGTTTATGGTTCCATCATACGAAATAAATTATCATTCGTAATCAACGAAATACTTAGGCTAAAGTATCATGCCGGAAAGGAGTACCGTTAAAAGTATATTAAAAACTTGCATACGTTAGTATAATTAGCTTAAACTGTTAAACGAGTTTGATTAGAAGATAAACGGAGTTCGCTTAAAGAAACTTAAGAGATATAAGATTTTGTATAAAATTCTTATGGGTGTGGTACTATCATATAAAATAAATTAGTATTCGTAATAAACAAAATACCGAGGCTAAAGTATCATGCCGAAAAGGAGTACCGTTAAAATTATATTATAAACTTCATTCGTTAGTATAATTTGCTTAAACTTTTCAACGAGTTTTATTATAGAAGATAAACGGAGTTGGTTTGAAGAAACTTACGAGATAGAAGAAATTGTATGAAACTCTTATGGGTGTGGTACCATCACACGAAATAAATTATTACTCGTAATAAAAGAAATACCGAGGCTAAACTATCATGCCGGAAAGGAGTACTGTTAAAATTATATTATAAACTTCATTCGTTAGTATAATTTGCTTAAACCTTTCAACGAGTTTTATTATAGAAGATAAACGGAGTTCGTTTGAAGAAACTTGCGAGATAGAAGAAATTGTATGAAACTCTTATGGGTGTGGTACCATCACACGAAATAAATTATTACTCGTAATAAACGAAAAACTTAGGCTAAAGTATTATGCCGGAAAAGAGTACCGTTAAAAGTTTAATATAAACTTCACACGTTAGTATAATTAGCTTGAACATTTAAACGATTTTGATTAGAAGATAAACGGAGTTCGCTTAAAGAAAACTTACGAGATATAAGAAATTGTATGAAACTCTTATGATTGTGGTTCCATCATACGAATTAAATTATTATTCGTAATCAACAAAATACTTAGGGTAAAGTATCATCCCAGAAAGGAGTACCGTTAAAAGTATATTAAAAACTTCATACGTTAGTATATTTAGCTTAAACTTTTATACGAGTTTGATTAGAAGATAAACGGAGTTCGCTTAAAGAAACTTACGAGATATAAGAAATTGTATGAAACTCTTATGGTTGTGGTTCCATCAAACGAAATAAATTATCATACGTAATCAACGAAATACTTAGGCTGAAGTATAATGCCGGAAAGGAGTACCGTTAAAACTATATTAAAAACTTCATACGTTAGTATAATTAGCTTAAACGTTTAAACGAGTTTGATTAGTAGATAAACGGAGTTCGCTTAAAGAAACTTACGAGATATAAGAAATTGTATGAAACTCTTATGGTTGTGGTTCCATCATACGAAATAAATTATTATTCGTAATCAACAAAATACTTAGGCTAAAGTATCATGCTGGAAAGGAGTACCGTTAAAAGTATATTAAAAACTTCATACGTTAGTATAATTAGCTTAAACGTTTAAACGAGTTTGATTAGTAGATAAACGGAGTTCGCTTAACGAAACTTAAGAGATATAAGAAATTGTATGAAACTCTTATGTTTATGGTTCCATCATACGAAATAAATTATCATTCGTAATCAACGAAATACTTAGGCTAAAGTATCATGCCGGAAAGGAGTACCGTTAAAAGTATATTAAAAACTTGCATACGTTAGTATAATTAGCTTAAACTGTTAAACGAGTTTGATTAGAAGATAAACGGAGTTCGCTTAAAGAAACTTAAGAGATATAAGATTTTGTATAAAATTCTTATGGGTGTGGTACTATCATATAAAATAAATTAGTATTCGTAATAAACAAAATACCGAGGCTAAAGTATCATGCCGAAAAGGAGTACCGTTAAAATTATATTATAAACTTCATTCGTTAGTATAATTTGCTTAAACTTTTCAACGAGTTTTATTATAGAAGATAAACGGAGTTGGTTTGAAGAAACTTACGAGATAGAAGAAATTGTATGAAACTCTTATGGGTGTGGTACCATCACACGAAATAAATTATTACTCGTAATAAAAGAAATACCGAGGCTAAACTATCATGCCGGAAAGGAGTACTGTTAAAATTATATTATAAACTTCATTCGTTAGTATAATTTGCTTAAACCTTTCAACGAGTTTTATTATAGAAGATAAACGGAGTTCGTTTGAAGAAACTTGCGAGATAGAAGAAATTGTATGAAACTCTTATGGGTGTGGTACCATCACACGAAATAAATTATTACTCGTAATAAACGAAAAACTTAGGCTAAAGTATTATGCCGGAAAAGAGTACCGTTAAAAGTTTAATATAAACTTCACACGTTAGTATAATTAGCTTGAACATTTAAACGATTTTGATTAGAAGATAAACGGAGTTCGCTTAAAGAAAACTTACGAGATATAAGAAATTGTATGAAACTCTTATGATTGTGGTTCCATCATACGAATTAAATTATTATTCGTAATCAACAAAATACTTAGGGTAAAGTATCATGCCAGAAAGGAGTACCGTTAAAAGTATATTAAAAACTTCATACGTTAGTATATTTAGCTTAAACTTTTATACGAGTTTGATTAGAAGATAAACGGAGTTCGCTTAAAGAAACTTACGAGATATAAGAAATTGTATGAAACTCTTATGGTTGTGGTTCCATCAAACGAAATAAATTATTATACGTAATCAACGAAATACTTAGGCTGAAGTATCATGCCAGAAAGGAGTACCGTTAAAACTATATTAAAAACTTCATACGTTAGTATAATTAGCTTAAACGTTTAAACGAGTTTGATTAGTAGATAAACGGAGTTCGCTTAAAGAAACTTACGAGATATAAGAAATTGTATGAAACTCTTATGGTTGTGGTTCCATCATACGAAATAAATTATAATTCGTAATCAACAAAATACTTAGGCTAAAGTATCATGCTGGAAAGGAGTACCGTTAAAAGTATATTAAAAACTTCATACGTTAGTATAATTAGCTTAAACGTTTAAACGAGTTTGATTAGTAGATAAACGGAGTTCGCTTAAAGAAACTTAAGAGATATAAGAAATTGTATGAAACTCTTATGTTTATGGTTCCATCATACGAAATAAATTATCATTCGTAATCAACGAAATACGTAGGCTAAAGTATCATGCCGGAAAGGAGTACCGTTAAAAGTATATTAAAAACTTGCATACGTTAGTATAATTAGCTTAAACTGTTAAACGAGTTTGATTAGAAGATAAACGGAGTTCGCTTAAAGAAACTTAAGAGATATAAGATTTTGTATAAAATTCTTATGGGTGTGGTACCATCATATAAAATAAATTAGTATTCGTAATAAACAAAATACCGAGGCTAAAGTATCATGCCGAAAAGGAGTACCGTTAAAATTATATTATAAACTTCATTCGTTAGTATAATTTGCTTAAACTTTTCAACGAGTTTTATTATAGAAGAGAAACGGAGTTGGTTTGAAGAAACTTACGAGATAGAAGAAATTGTATGAAACTCTTATGGGTGTGGTACCATCACACGAAATAAATTATTACTCGTAATAAAAGAAATACCGAGGCTAAACTATCATGCCGGAAAGGAGTACTGTTAAAATTATATTATAAACTTCATTCGTTAGTATAATTTGCTTAAACCTTTCAACGAGTTTTATTATAGAAGATAAACGGAGTTCGTTTGAAGAAACTTGCGAGATAGAAGAAATTGTATGAAACTCTTATGGGTGTGGTACCATCACACGAAATAAATTATTACTCGTAATAAACGAAAAACTTAGGCTAAAGTATTATGCCGGAAAAGAGTACCGTTAAAAGTTTAATATAAACTTCACACGTTAGTATAATTAGCTTGAACATTTAAACGATTTTGATTAGAAGATAAACGGAGTTCGCTTAAAGAAAACTTACGAGATATAAGAAATTGTATGAAACTCTTATGATTGTGGTTCCATCATACGAATTAAATTATTATTCGTAATCAACAAAATACTTAGGGTAAAG
The DNA here is from genome assembly GCA_946814005.1 of Chamaenerion angustifolium. Lineage (NCBI taxonomy): Eukaryota > Viridiplantae > Streptophyta > Magnoliopsida > Myrtales > Onagraceae > Chamaenerion > Chamaenerion angustifolium. The sequence goes on from OX328274.1 coordinate 16,432,570, forward strand.
TATCATGCCAGAAAGGAGTACCGTTAAAAGTATATTAAAAACTTCATACGTTAGTATATTTAGCTTAAACTTTTATACGAGTTTGATTAGAAGATAAACGGAGTTCGCTTAAAGAAACTTACGAGATATAAGAAATTGTATGAAACTCTTATGGTTGTGGTTCCATCATACGAAATAAATTATTATTCGTAATCAACAAAATACTTAGGCTAAAGTATCATGCTGGAAAGGAGTACCTTTAAAATTATATTAAAAACTTCATACGTTAGTATAATTAGCTTAAACGTTTAAACGAGTTTGATTAGTAGATAAACGGAGTTCGCTTAAAGAAACTTAAGAGATATAAGAAATTGTATGAAACTCTTATGTTTATGGTTCCATCATACGAAATAAATTATCATTCGTAATCAACGAAATACGTAGGCTAAAGTATCATGCCGGAAAGGAGTACCGTTAAAAGTATATTAAAAACTTGCATACGTTAGTATAATTAGCTTAAACTGTTAAACGAGTTTGATTAGAAGATAAACGGAGTTCGCTTAAAGAAACTTAAGAGATATAAGATTTTGTATAAAATTCTTATGGGTGTGGTACCATCATATAAAATAAATTAGTATTCGTAATAAACAAAATACCGAGGCTAAAGTATCATGCCGAAAAGGAGTACCGTTAAAATTATATTATAAACTTCATTCGTTAGTATAATTTGCTTAAACTTTTCAACGAGTTTTATTATAGAAGAGAAACGGAGTTGGTTTGAAGAAACTTACGAGATAGAAGAAATTGTATGAAACTCTTATGGGTGTGGTACCATCACACGAAATAAATTATTACTCGTAATAAAAGAAATACCGAGGCTAAACTATCATGCCGGAAAGGAGTACTGTTAAAATTATATTATAAACTTCATTCGTTAGTATAATTTGCTTAAACCTTTCAACGAGTTTTATTATAGAAGATAAACGGAGTTCGTTTGAAGAAACTTGCGAGATAGAAGAAATTGTATGAAACTCTTATGGGTGTGGTACCATCACACGAAATAAATTATTACTCGTAATAAACGAAAAACTTAGGCTAAAGTATTATGCCGGAAAAGAGTACCGTTAAAAGTTTAATATAAACTTCACACGTTAGTATAATTAGCTTGAACATTTAAACGATTTTGATTAGAAGATAAACGGAGTTCGCTTAAAGAAAACTTACGAGATATAAGAAATTGTATGAAACTCTTATGATTGTGGTTCCATCATACGAATTAAATTATTATTCGTAATCAACAAAATACTTAGGGTAAAGTATCATGCCAGAAAGGAGTACCGTTAAAAGTATATTAAAAACTTCATACGTTAGTATATTTAGCTTAAACTTTTATACGAGTTTGATTAGAAGATAAACGGAGTTCGCTTAAAGAAACTTACGAGATATAAGAAATTGTATGAAACTCTTATGGTTGTGGTTCCATCAAACGAAATAAATTATTATACGTAATCAACGAAATACTTAGGCTGAAGTATCATGCCAGAAAGGAGTACCGTTAAAACTATATTAAAAACTTCATACGTTAGTATAATTAGCTTAAACGTTTAAACGAGTTTGATTAGTAGATAAACGGAGTTCGCTTAAAGAAACTTACGAGATATAAGAAATTGTATGAAACTCTTATGGTTGTGGTTCCATCATACGAAATAAATTATAATTCGTAATCAACAAAATACTTAGGCTAAAGTATCATGCTGGAAAGGAGTACCGTTAAAAGTATATTAAAAACTTCATACGTTAGTATAATTAGCTTAAACGTTTAAACGAGTTTGATTAGTAGATAAACGGAGTTCGCTTAAAGAAACTTAAGAGATATAAGAAATTGTATGAAACTCTTATGTTTATGGTTCCATCATACGAAATAAATTATCATTCGTAATCAACGAAATACGTAGGCTAAAGTATCATGCCGGAAAGGAGTACCGTTAAAAGTATATTAAAAACTTGCATACGTTAGTATAATTAGCTTAAACTGTTAAACGAGTTTGATTAGAAGATAAACGGAGTTCGCTTAAAGAAACTTAAGAGATATAAGATTTTGTATAAAATTCTTATGGGTGTGGTACCATCATATAAAATAAATTAGTATTCGTAATAAACAAAATACCGAGGCTAAAGTATCATGCCGAAAAGGAGTACCGTTAAAATTATATTATAAACTTCATTCGTTAGTATAATTTGCTTAAACTTTTCAAAGAGTTTTATTATAGAAGATAAACGGAGTTGGTTTGAAGAAACTTACGAGATAGAAGAAATTGTATGAAACTCTTATGGGTGTGGTACCATCACACGAAATAAATTATTACTCGTAATAAAAGAAATACCGAGGCTAAACTATCATGCCGGAAAGGAGTACTGTTAAAATTATATTATAAACTTCATTCGTTAGTATAATTTGCTTAAACCTTTCAACGAGTTTTATTATAGAAGATAAACGGAGTTCGTTTGAAGAAACTTGCGAGATAGAAGAAATTGTATGAAACTCTTATGGGTGTGGTACCATCACACGAAATAAATTATTACTCGTAATAAACGAAAAACTTAGGCTAAAGTATTATGCCGGAAAAGAGTACCGTTAAAAGTTTAATATAAACTTCACACGTTAGTATAATTAGCTTGAACATTTAAACGATTTTGATTAGAAGATAAACGGAGTTCGCTTAAAGAAAACTTACGAGATATAAGAAATTGTATGAAACTCTTATGATTGTGGTTCCATCATACAAATTAAATTATTATTCCTAATCAACAAAATATTTAGGGTAAAGTATCATGCCAGAAAGGAGTACCGTTAAAAGTATATTAAAAACTTCATACGTTAGTATAATTAGCCTAAATGTTTAAACGAGTTTGATTAGTAGATAAACGGAGTTCGCTTAAAGAAACTTACGAGATATAAGAAATTGTATGAAACTCTTATGGTTGTGGTTCCATCATACGAAATAAATTATTATTCGTAATCAACAAAATACTTAGGCTAAAGTATCATGCTGGAAAGGAGTACCTTTAAAATTATATTAAAAACTTCATACGTTAGTATAATTAGCTTAAACGTTTAAACGAGTTTGATTAGTAGATAAACGGAGTTCGCTTAAAGAAACTTAAGAGATATAAGAAATTGTATGAAACTCTTATGTTTATGGTTCCATCATACGAAATAAATTATCATTCGTAATCAACGAAATACGTAGGCTAAAGTATCATGCCGGAAAGGAGTACCGTTAAAAGTATATTAAAAACTTGCATACGTTAGTATAATTAGCTTAAACTGTTAAACGAGTTTGATTAGAAGATAAACGGAGTTCGCTTAAAGAAACTTAAGAGATATAAGATTTTGTATAAAATTCTTATGGGTGTGGTACCATCATATAAAATAAATTAGTATTCGTAATAAACAAAATACCGAGGCTAAAGTATCATGCCGAAAAGGAGTACCGTTAAAATTATATTATAAACTTCATTCGTTAGTATAATTTGCTTAAACTTTTCAACGAGTTTTATTATAGAAGAGAAACGGAGTTGGTTTGAAGAAACTTACGAGATAGAAGAAATTGTATGAAACTCTTATGGGTGTGGTACCATCACACGAAATAAATTATTACTCGTAATAAAAGAAATACCGAGGCTAAACTATCATGCCGGAAAGGAGTACTGTTAAAATTATATTATAAACTTCATTCGTTAGTATAATTTGCTTAAACCTTTCAACGAGTTTTATTATAGAAGATAAACGGAGTTCGTTTGAAGAAACTTGCGAGATAGAAGAAATTGTATGAAACTCTTATGGGTGTGGTACCATCACACGAAATAAATTATTACTCGTAATAAACGAAAAACTTAGGCTAAAGTATTATGCCGGAAAAGAGTACCGTTAAAAGTTTAATATAAACTTCACACGTTAGTATAATTAGCTTGAACATTTAAACGATTTTGATTAGAAGATAAACGGAGTTCGCTTAAAGAAAACTTACGAGATATAAGAAATTGTATGAAACTCTTATGATTGTGGTTCCATCATACAAATTAAATTATTATTCCTAATCAACAAAATATTTAGGGTAAAGTATCATGCCAGAAAGGAGTACCGTTAAAAGTATATTAAAAACTTCATACGTTAGTATAATTAGCCTAAATGTTTAAACGAGTTTGATTAGTAGATAAACGGAGTTCGCTTAAAGAAACTTACGAGATATAAGAAATTGTATGAAACTCTTATGGTTGTGGTTCCATCATACGAAATAAATTATTATTCGTAATCAACAAAATACTTAGGCTAAAGTATCATGCTGGAAAGGAGTACCTTTAAAATTATATTAAAAACTTCATACGTTAGTATAATTAGCTTAAACGTTTAAACGAGTTTGATTAGTAGATAAACGGACTTCGCTTAAAGAAACTTAAGAGATATAAGAAATTGTATGAAACTCTTATGTTTATGGTTCCATCATACGAAATAAATTATCATTCGTAATCAACGAAATACTTAGGCTAAAGTATCATACCGGAAAGGAGTACCGTTAAAAGTATATTAAAAACTTGCATACGTTAGTATAATTAGCTTAAACTGTTAAACGAGTTTGATTAGAAGATAAACGGAGTTCGCTTAAAGAAACTTAAGAGATATAAGATTTTGTATAAAATTCTTATGGGTGTGGTACCATCATATAAAATAAATTAGTATTCGTAATAAACAAAATACCGAGGCTAAAGTATCATGCCGAAAAGGAGTACCGTTAAAATTATATTATAAACTTCATTCGTTAGTATAATTTGCTTAAACTTTTCAACGAGTTTTATTATAGAAGAGAAACGGAGTTGGTTTGAAGAAACTTACGAGATAGAAGAAATTGTATGAAACTCTTATGGGTGTGGTACCATCACACGAAATAAATTATTACTCGTAATAAAAGAAATACCGAGGCTAATCTATCATGCCGGAAAGGAGTACTGTTAAAATTATATTATAAACTTCATTCGTTAGTATAATTTGCTTAAACCTTTCAACGAGTTTTATTATAGAAGATAAACGGAGTTCGTTTGAAGAAACTTGCGAGATAGAAGAAATTGTATGAAACTCTTATGGGTGTGGTACCATCACACGAAATAAATTATTACTCGTAATAAACGAAAAACTTAGGCTAAAGTATTATGCCGGAAAAGAGTACCCTTAAAAGTTTAATATAAACTTCACACGTTAGTATAATTAGCTTGAACATTTAAACGATTTTGATTAGAAGATAAACGGAGTTCGCTTAAAGAAAACTTACGAGATATAAGAAATTGTATGAAACTCTTATGATTGTGGTTCCATCATACGAATTAAATTATTATTCGTAATCAACAAAATACTTAGGGTAAAGTATCATGCCAGAAAGGAGTACCGTTAAAAGTATATTAAAAACTTCATACGTTAGTATATTTAGCTTAAACTTTTATACGAGTTTGATTAGAAGATAAACGGAGTTCGCTTAAAGAAAACTTACGAGATATAAGAAATTGTATGAAACTCTTATGGTTGTGGTTCCATCAAACGAAATAAATTATTATACGTAATCAACGAAATACTTAGGCTGAAGTATCATGCCGGAAAGGAGTACCGTTAAAACTATATTAAAAACTTCATACGTTAGTATAATTAGCTTAAACGTTTAAACGAGTTTGATTAGTAGATAAACGGAGTTCACTTAAAGAAACTTACGAGATATAAGAAATTGTATGAAACTCTTATGGTTGTGGTTCCATCATACGAAATAAATTATTATTCGTAATCAACAAAATACTTAGGCTAAAGTATCATGCTGGAAAGGAGTACCGTTAAAAGTATATTAAAAACTTCATACGTTAGTATAATTAGCTTAAACGTTTGAACGAGTTTGATTAGTAGATAAACGGAGTTCGCTTAAAGAAACTTAAGAGATATAAGAAATTGTATGAAACTCTTATGTTTATGGTTCCATCATACGAAATAAATTATCATTCGTAATCAACGAAATACTTAGGCTAAAGTATCATGCCGGAAAGGAGTACCGTTAAAAGTATATTATAAACTTGCATACGTTAGTATAATTAGCTTAAACTGTTAAACGAGTTTGATTAGAAGATAAACGGAGTTCGCTTAAAGAAACTTAAGAGATATAAGATTTTGTATAAAATTCTTATGGGTGTGGTACCATCATATAAAATAAATTAGTATTCGTAATAAACAAAATACCGAGGCTAAAGTATCATGCCGGAAAGGAGTACCGTTAAAATTATATTATAAACTTCATTTGTTAGTATAATTTGCTTAAACTTTTCAACGAGTTTTATTATACAAGATAAACGGAGTTCGTTTGAAGAAACTTACGAGATAGAAGAAATTGTATGAAACTCTTATGGGTGTGGTTTCATCATACGAAATATATTCTCATTCGTAATAAATGAAATACTTAGGCTAAAGTATCATGCCGGAAAGGAGTACCGTTAAAAGTATATTCAAAACAGCATACGTTAGTATAATTAGCTTAAACTTTTAAACGAGTTTAATTAGAAGATAAACGGAGTTCGCTTAAAAAAACTTAAGAGATATAAGATTTTGTATAAAATTCTTATGGGTGTGGTACCATCATACAAAATAAATTAGTATTCGTAATAAATAAAATACCTAGGCTAAAGTATCATGCCGGAAAGGAGTACCGTTAAAATTATATTATAAACTTCATTCGTTAGTATAATTTTCTTAAACTTTTCAACGAGTTTTATTATAGAAGATAAACGGAGTTGGTTTGAAGAAACTTACGAGATAGAAGAAATTGTATGAAACTCTTATGGGTGTGGTTTCATCATACGAAATATATTCTCATTCGTAATAAATGAAATACTTAGGCTAAAGTATCATGCCGGAAAGGAGTACCGTTAAAAGTATATTAAAAACTGCATACGTTAGTATAATTAGCTTAAACTTTTAAACGAGTTTGATTAGAAGATAAACGGAGTTCGCTTAAAGAAACTTAAGAGATATAAGATTTTGTATAAAATTCTTATGGGTGTGGTACCATCATACAAAATAAATTAGTATTCGTAATAAACAAAATACCTAGGCTAAAGTATCATGCCGGAAAGGAGTACCGTTAAAATTATATTATAAACTTCATTCGTTAGTATAATTTGCTTAAACTTTTCAACGAGTTTTATTATAGAAGATAAACGGAGTTCGTTTGAAGAAACTTACGAGATAGAAGAAATTGTATGAAACTCTTATGGGTGTGGTACCATCACACGAAATAAATTATTACTCGTAATAAAAGAAATACTGAGGCTAAACTATCATGCCGGAAAGCAGTACTGTTAAAATTATATTATAAACTTCATTCGTTAGTATAATTTGCTTAAACCTTTCAACGAGTTTTATTTTGGAAGATAAACGGAGTTCGTTTGAAGAAACTTGCGAGATAGAATAAATTGTATGAAACTCTTATGGGTGTGGTACCATCACACGAAATAAATTATTACTCGTAATAAACGAAATACTTACGCTAAAGTATTATGCCGGAAAAGAGTACCGTTAAAAGTATAATATAAACTTCACACGTTAGTATAATTATCTTGAACATTTAAACGATTTTGATTAGATGATAAACGGAGTTCGCTTAAAGAAAACTTACGAGATATAAGAAATTGTATGAAACTCTTATGGTTGTGGTTCCATCATACGAAATAAATTATTATTCGTAATCAACAAAATACTTAGGCTAAAGTATTATGCCGGAAAAGAGTACCGTTAAAAGTATAATATAAACTTCACACGTTATTATAATTAGCTTGAACATTTAAACGATTTTGATTAGAAGATAAACGGAGTTCGCTTAAAGAAACTTAAGAGATATAAGATTTTGTATAAAATTCTTATGGGTGTGGTACCATCATATAAAATAAATTAGTATTCGTAATAAACAAAATACCGAGGCTAAAGTATCATGCCGGAAAGGAGTACCGTTAAAATTATATTATAAACTTCATTTGTTAGTATAATTTGCTTAAACTTTTCAACGAGTTTTATTATACAAGATAAACGGAGTTCGTTTGAAGAAACTTACGAGATAGAAGAAATTGTATGAAACTCTTATGGGTGTGGTACCATCACACGAAATAAATTATTACTCGTAATAAAAGAAATACCGAGGCTAATCTATCATGCCGGAAAGGAGTACTGTTAAAATTATATTATAAACTTCATTCGTTAGTATAATTTGCTTAAACCTTTCAACGAGTTTTATTATAGAAGATAAACGGAGTTCGTTTGAAGAAACTTGCGAGATAGAAGAAATTGTATGAAACTCTTATGGGTGTGGTACCATCACACGAAATAAATTATTACTCGTAATAAACGAAAAACTTAGGCTAAAGTATTATGCCGGAAAAGAGTACCCTTAAAAGTTTAATATAAACTTCACACGTTAGTATAATTAGCTTGAACATTTAAACGATTTTGATTAGAAGATAAACGGAGTTCGCTTAAAGAAAACTTACGAGATATAAGAAATTGTATGAAACTCTTATGATTGTGGTTCCATCATACGAATTAAATTATTATTCGTAATCAACAAAATACTTAGGGTAAAGTATCATGCCAGGAAGGAGTACCGTTAAAAGTATATTAAAAACTTCATACGTTAGTATATTTAGCTTAAACTTTTATACGAGTTTGATTAGAAGATAAACGGAGTTCGCTTAAAGAAACTTAAGAGATATAAGATTTTGTATAAAATTCTTATGGGTGTGGTACCATCATATAAAATAAATTAGTATTCGTAATAAACAAAATACCGAGTCTAAAGTATCATGCCGGAAAGGAGTACCGTTAAAATTATATTATAAACTTCATTTGTTAGTATAATTTGCTTAAACTTTTCAACGAGTTTTATTATACAAGATAAACGGAGTTCGTTTGAAGAAACTTACGAGATAGAAGAAATTGTATGAAACTCTTATGGGTGTGGTACCATCACACGAAATAAATTATTACTCGTAATAAAAGAAATACCGAGGCTAATCTATCATGCCGGAAAGGAGTACTGTTAAAATTATATTATAAACTTCATTCGTTAGTATAATTTGCTTAAACCTTTCAACGAGTTTTATTATAGAAGATAAACGGAGTTCGTTTGAAGAAACTTGCGAGATAGAAGAAATTGTATGAAACTCTTATGGGTGTGGTACCATCACACGAAATAAATTATTACTCGTAATAAACGAAAAACTTAGGCTAAAGTATTATGCCGGAAAAGAGTACCCTTAAAAGTTTAATATAAACTTCACACGTTAGTATAATTAGCTTGAACATTTAAACGATTTTGATTAGAAGATAAACGGAGTTCGCTTAAAGAAAACTTACGAGATATAAGAAATTGTATGAAACTCTTATGATTGTGGTTCCATCATACGAATTAAATTATTATTCGTAATCAACAAAATACTTAGGGTAAAGTATCATGCCAGAAAGGAGTACCGTTAAAATTATATTAAAAACTTCATACGTTAGTATATTTAGCTTAAACTTTTATACGAGTTTGATTAGAAGATAAACGGAGTTCGCTTAAAGAAAACTTACGAGATATAAGAAATTGTATGAAACTCTTATGGTTGTGGTTCCATCAAACGAAATAAATTATTATACGTAATCAACGAAATACTTAGGCTGAAGTATCATGCCGGAAAGGAGTACCGTTAAAACTATATTAAAAACTTCATACGTTAGTATAATTAGCTTAAACGTTTAAACGAGTTTGATTAGTAGATAAACGGAGTTCACTTAAAGAAACTTACGAGATATAAGAAATTGTATGAAACTCTTATGGTTGTGGTTCCATCATACGAAATAAATTATTATTCGTAATCAACAAAATACTTAGGCTAAAGTATCATGCTGGAAAGGAGTACCGTTAAAAGTATATTAAAAACTTCATACGTTAGTATAATTAGCTTAAACGTTTAAACGAGTTTGATTAGTAGATAAACGGAGTTCGCTTAAAGAAACTTAAGAGATATAAGAAATTGTATGAAACTCTTATGTTTATGGTTCCATCATACGAAATAAATTATCATTCGTAATCAACGAAATACTTAGGCTAAAGTATCATGCCGGAAAGGAGTACCGTTAAAAGTATATTATAAACTTGCATACGTTAGTATAATTAGCTTAAACTGTTAAACGAGTTTGATTAGAAGATAAACGGAGTTCGCTTAAAGAAACTTAAGAGATATAAGATTTTGTATAAAATTCTTATGGGTGTGGTACCATCATATAAAATAAATTAGTATTCGTAATAAACAAAATACCGAGGCTAAAGTATCATGCCGGAAAGGAGTACCGTTAAAATTATATTATAAACTTCATTTGTTAGTATAATTTGCTTAAACTTTTCAACGAGTTTTATTATACAAGATAAACGGAGTTCGTTTGAAGAAACTTACGAGATAGAAGAAATTGTATGAAACTCTTATGGGTGTGGTTTCATCATACGAAATATATTCTCATTCGTAATAAATGAAATACTTAGGCTAAAGTATCATGCCGGAAAGGAGTACCGTTAAAAGTATATTCAAAACTGCATACGTTAGTATAATTAGCTTAAACTTTTAAACGAGTTTAATTAGAAGATAAACGGAGTTCGCTTAAAAAAACTTAAGAGATATAAGATTTTGTATAAAATTCTTATGGGTGTGGTACCATCATACAAAATAAATTAGTATTCGTAATAAATAAAATACCTAGGCTAAAGTATCATGCCGGAAAGGAGTACCGTTAAAATTATATTATAAACTTCATTCGTTAGTATAATTTTCTTAAACTTTTCAACGAGTTTTATTATAGAAGATAAACGGAGTTGGTTTGAAGAAACTTACGAGATAGAAGAAATTGTATGAAACTCTTATGGGTGTGGTTTCATCATACGAAATATATTCTCATTCGTAATAAATGAAATACTTAGGCTAAAGTATCATGCCGGAAAGGAGTACCGTTAAAAGTATATTAAAAACTGCATACGTTAGTATAATTAGCTTAAACTTTTAAACGAGTTTAATTAGAAGATAAACGGAGTTCGCTTAAAAAAACTTAAGAGATATAAGATTTTGTATAAAATTCTTATGGGTGTGGTACCATCATACAAAATAAATTAGTATTCGTAATAAATAAAATACCTAGGCTAAAGTATCATGCCGGAAAGGAGTACCGTTAAAATTATATTATAAACTTCATTCGTTAGTATAATTTTCTTAAACTTTTCAACGAGTTTTATTATAGAAGATAAACGGAGTTGGTTTGAAGAAACTTACGAGATAGAAGAAATTGTATGAAACTCTTATGGGTGTGGTTTCATCATACGAAATATATTCTCATTCGTAATAAATGAAATACTTAGGCTAAAGTATCATGCCGGAAAGGAGTACCGTTAAAAGTATATTAAAAACTGCATACGTTAGTATAATTAGCTTAAACTTTTAAACGAGTTTGATTAGAAGATAAACGGAGTTCGCTTAAAGAAACTTAAGAGATATAAGATTTTGTATAAAATTCTTATGGGTGTGGTACCATCATACAAAATAAATTAGTATTCGTAATAAACAAAATACCTAGGCTAAAGTATCATGCCGGAAAGGAGTACCGTTAAAATTATATTATAAACTTCATTCGTTAGTATAATTTGCTTAAACTTTTCAACGAGTTTTATTATAGAAGATAAACGGAGTTCGTTTGAAGAAACTTACGAGATAGAAGAAATTGTATGAAACTCTTATGGGTGTGGTACCATCACACGAAATAAATTATTACTCGTAATAAAAGAAATACTGAGGCTAAACTATCATGCCGGAAAGCAGTACTGTTAAAATTATATTATAAACTTCATTCGTTAGTATAATTTGCTTAAACCTTTCAACGAGTTTTATTATGGAAGATAAACGGAGTTCGTTTGAAGAAACTTGCGAGATAGAATAAATTGTATGAAACTCTTATGGGTGTGGTACCATCACACGAAATAAATTATTACTCGTAATAAACGAAATACTTACGCTAAAGTATTATGCCGGAAAAGAGTACCGTTAAAAGTATAATATAAAATTCACACGTTAGTATAATTATCTTGAACATTTAAACGATTTTGATTAGATGATAAACGGAGTTCGCTTAAAGAAAACTTACGAGATATAAGAAATTGTATGAAACTCTTATGGTTGTGGTTCCATCATACGAAATAAATTATTATTCGTAATCAACAAAATACTTAGGCTAAAGTATTATGCCGGAAAAGAGTACCGTTAAAAGTATAATATAAACTTCACACGTTATTATAATTAGCTTGAACATTTAAACGATTTTGATTAGAAGATAAACGGAGTTCGCTTAAAGAAACTTATGAGATGTAAGAAATTGTATGAAACTCTTATGGGTGTATATCAATCATACAAAATAAATTATTATTCGTAATCAACGAAATACTTAGGCTGAAGTATCATGCCGGAAAGGAGTACCGTTAAAACTATATTAAAAACTTCATACGTTAGTATAATTAGCTTAAACGTTTAAACGAGTTTGATTAGTAGATAAACGGAGTTCGCTTAAAGAAACTTACGAGATATAAGAAATTGTATGAAACTCTTATGGTTGTGGTTCCATCATACGAAATAAATTATTATTCGTAATCAACAAAATACTTAGGCTAAAGTATCATGCTGGAAAGGAGTACCGTTAAAAGTATATTAAAAACTTCATACGTTAGTATAATTAGCTTAAACGTTTAAACGAGTTTGATTAGTAGATAAACGGAGTTCGCTTAAAGAAACTTAAGAGATATAAGAAATTGTATGAAACTCTTATGTTTATGGTTCCATCATACGAAATAAATTATCATTCGTAATCAACGAAATACATAGGCTAAAGTATCATGCCGGAAAGGAGTACCGTTAAAAGTATATTAAAAACTTGCATACGTTAGTATAATTAGCTTAAACTGTTAAACGAGTTTGATTAGAAGATAAACGGAGTTCGCTTAAAGAAACTTAAGAGATATAAGATTTTGTATAAAATTCTTATGGGTGTGGTACCATCATATAAAATAAATTAGTATTCGTAATAAACAAAATACCGAGGCTAAAGTATCATGCCGGAAAGGAGTACCGTTAAAATTATATTATAAACTTCATTAGTTAGTATAATTTGCTTAAACTTTTCAACGAGTTTTATTATACAAGATAAACGGAGTTCGTTTGAAGAAACTTACGAGATAGAAGAAATTGTATGAAACTCTTATGGGTGTGGTACCATCACACGAAATAAATTATTACTCGTAATAAAAGAAATACCGAGGCTAAACTATCATGCCGGAAAGGAGTACTGTTAAAATTATATTATAAACTTCATTCGTTAGTATAATTTGCTTAAACCTTTCAACGAGTTTTATTATAGAAGATAAACGGAGTTCGTTTGAAGAAACTTGAGAGATAGAAGAAATTGTATGAAACTCTTATGGGTGTGGTACCATCACACGAAATAAATTATTACTCGTAATAAACGAAATACTTACGCTAAAGTATTATGCCGGAAAAGAGTACCGTTAAAAGTATAATATAAACTTCACACGTTAGTATAATTATCTTGAACATTTAAACGATTTTGATTAGATGATAAACGGAGTTCGCTTAAAGAAAACTTACGAGATATAAGAAATTGTATGAAACTCTTATGGTTGTGGTTCCATCATACGAAATAAATTATTATTCATAATCAAAAAAATACTTAGGCTAAAGTATTATGCCGGAAAAGAGTATCGTTAAAAGTATAATATAAACTTCACACGTTATTATAATTAGCTTGAACATTTAAACGATTTTGATTAGAAGATAAACGGAGTTCGCTTAAAGAAACTTATGAGATGTAAGAAATTGTATGAAACTCTTATGGGTGTAGTTCAATCATACGAAATAAATTATTATTCGTAATCAACGAAATACTTAGGCTGAAGTATCATGCCGGAAAGGAGTACCGTTAAAACTATATTAAAAACTGCATACGTTAGTATAATGAGCTTAAACGTTTAAACGAGTTTAATTAGTAGATAAACGGAGTTCGCTTAAAGAAACTTAAGAGATATAAGAAATTGTATGAAACTTTTATGTTTATGGTTCTATCATACGAAATAAATTATCATTCGTAATCAACGAAATACTTAGGCTAAAGTATCATGCCGGAAAGGAGTACCGTTAAAAGTATATTAAAAACTTGCATACGTTAGTATAATTAGCTTAAACTGTTAAACGAATTTGATTAGAAGATAAACGGAGTTCGCTTAAAGAAACTTAAGAGATATAAGATTTTGTATAAAATTCTTATGGGTGTGGTACCATCATACAAAATAAATTAGTATTCGTAATAAACAAAATACCTACGCTAAAGTATCATGCCGGAAAGGAGTACCGTTAAAATTATATTATAAACTTCATTCGTTAGTATAATTTGCTTAAACTTTTCAACGAGTTTTATTATAGAAGATAAACGGAGTTCGTTTGAAGAAACTTACGAGATAGAAGAAATTGTATGAAACTCTTATGGGTGTGGTACCATCACACGAAATAAATTATTACTCGTAATAAAAGAAATACCGAGGCTAAACTATCATGCCGGAAAGGAGTACTGTTAAAATTATATTATAAACTTCATTCGTTAGTATAATTTGCTTAAACCTTTCAACGAGTTTTATTATAGAAGATAAACGGAGTTCGTTTGAAGAAACTTGCAAGATTGAAGAAATTGTATGAAACTCTTATGGGTGTGGTACCATCACACGAATTAAATTATTACTCGTAATAAACGAAATACTTACGCTAAAGTATTATGCCGGAAAAGAGTACCGTTAAAAGTATAATATAAACTTCACACGTTAGTATAATTATCTTGAACATTTAAACGATTTTGATTAGATGATAAACGGAGTTCGCTTAAAGAAAACTTACGAGATATAAGAAATTGTATGAAACTCTTATGGTTGTGGTTCCATCATACGAAATAAATTATTATTCATAATCAACAAAATACTTAGGCTAAAGTATTATGCCGGAAAAGAGTATCGTTAAAAGTATAATATAAACTTCACACGTTATTATAATTAGCTTGAACATTTAAACGATTTTGATTAGAAGATAAACGGAGTTCGCTTAAAGAAACTTATGAGATGTAAGAAATTGTATGAAACTCTTATGGGTGTAGTTCAATCATACGAAATAAATTATTATTCGTAATCAACGAAATACTTTGGCTGAAGTATCATGCCGGAAAGGAGTACCGTTAAAACTATATTAAAAACTTCATACGTTAGTATAATTAGCTTAAACGTTTAAACGAGTTTGATTAGTAGATAAACGGAGTTCGCTTAAAGAAACTTAAGAGATATAAGAAATTGTATGAAACTCTTATGTTTATGGTTCCATCATACGAAATAAATTATCATTCGTAATCAACGAAATACTTAGGCTAAAGTATCATGCCGGAAAGGAGTACCGTTAAAAGTATATTAAAAACTTGCATACGTTAGTATAATTAGCTTAAACTGTTAAACGAGTTTGATTAGAAGATAAACGGAGTTCGCTTAAAGAAACTTAAGAGATATAAGATTTTGAATAAAATTCTTATGGGTGTGGTACCATCATATAAAATAAATTAGTATTCGTAATAAACAAAATACCGAGGCTAAAGTATCATGCCGGAAAGGAGTACCGTTAAAATTATATTATAAACTTCATTTGTTAGTATAATTTGCTTAAACTTTTCAACGAGTTTTATTATACAAGATAAACGGAGTTTGTTTGAAGAAACTTACGAGATAGAAGAAATTGTATGAACCTCTTATGGGTGTGGTTTCATCATACGAAATATATTCTCATTCGTAATAAATGAAATACTTAGGCTAAAGTATCATGCCGGAAAGGAGTACCGTTAAAAGTATATTAAAAACTGCATACGTTAGTATAATTAGCTTAAACTTTTAAACGAGTTTGATTAGAAGATAAACGGAGTTCGCTTAAAGAAACTTAAGAGATACAAGATTTTGTATAAAATTCCTATGGGTGTGGTACCATCATACAAAATAAATTAGTATTCGTAATAAACAAAATACCTAGGCTAAAGTATCATGCCGGAAAGGAGTACCGTTAAAATTATATTATAAACTTCATTCGTTAGTATAATTTGCTTAAACTTTTCAACGAGTTTTATTATAGAAGATAAACGGAGTTCGTTTGAAGAAACTTACGAGATAGAAGAAATTGTATGAAACTCTTATGGGTGTGGTACCATCACACGAAATAAATTATTACTCGTAATAAAAGAAATACCGTGGCTAAACTATCATGCCGGAAAGGAGTACTGTTAAAATTATATTATAAACTTCATTCGTTAGTATCATTTGCTTAAACCTTTCAACGAGTTTTATTATAGAAGATAAACGGAGTTCGTTTGAAGAAACTTGCGAGATAGAAGAAATTGTATGAAACTCTTATGGGTGTGGTACCATCACACGAAATAAATTATTACTCGTAATAAACGAAATACTTACGCTAAAGTATTATGCCGGAAAAGAGTACCGTTAAAAGTATAATATAAACTTCACACGTTAGTATAATTATCTTGAACATTTAAACGATTTTGATTAGATGATAAACGGAGTTCGCTTAAAGAAAACTTACGAGATATAAGAAATTGTATGAAACTCTTATGGTTGTGGTTCCATCATACGAAATAAATTATTATTCGTAATCAACAAAATACTTAGGCTAAAGTATTATGCCGGAAAAGAGTACCGTTAAAAGTATAATATAAACTTCACACGTTATTATAATTAGCTTGAACATTTAAACGATTTTGATTAGAAGATAAACGGAGTTCGCTTAAAGAAACTTATGAGATGTAAGAAATTGTATGAAACTCTTATGGGTGTAGTTCAATCATACGAAATAAATTATTGTAATCAACGAAATACTTAGGCTGAAGTATCATGCCGGAAAGGAGTACCGTTAAAACTATATTAAAAACTTCATACGTTAGTATAATTAGCTTAAACGTTTAAACGAGTTTGATTAGTAGATAAACGGAGTTCGCTTAAAGAAACTTACGAGATATAAGAAATTGTATGAAACTCTTATGGTTGTGGTTCCATCATACGAAATAAATTATTATTCGTAATCAACAAAATACTTAGGCTAAAGTATCATGCTGGAAAGGAGTACCGTTAAAAGTATATTAAAAACTTCATACGTTAGTATAATTAGCTTAAACGTTTAAACGAGTTTGATTAGTAGATAAACGGAGTTCTCTTAAAGAAACTTAAGAGATATAAGAAATTGTATGAAACTCTTATGTTTATGGTTCCATAATACGAAATAAATTATCATTCGTAATCAACGAAATACTAAGGCTAAAGTATCATGCCGGAAAGGAGTACCGTTAAAAGTATATTAAAAACTTGCATACGTTAGTATAATTAGCTTAAACTGGTAAACGAGTTTGATTAGAAGATAAACGGAGTTCGCTTAAAGAAACTTAAGAGATATAAGATTTTGTATAAAATTCTTATGGGTGTGGTACCATCATATAAAATAAATTAGTATTCGTAATAAACAAAATACCTAGGCTAAAGTATCATGCCGGAAAGGAGTACCGTTAAAATTATATTATAAACTTCATTTGTTAGTATAATTTGCTTAAACTTTTCAACGAGTTTTATTATACAAGATAAACAGAGTTTGTTTGAAGAAACTTACGAGATTGAAGAAATTGTATGAAACTCTTATGGGTGTGGTTTCATCATACGAAATATATTCTCATTCGTAATAAATGAAATACTTAGGCTAAAGTATCATGCCGGAAAGGAATACCGTTAAAGGTATATTCAAAACTGCATACGTTAGTATAATTTGCTTAAACTTTTCAACGAGTTTTATTATAGAAGATAAACGGAGTTCGTTTGAAGAAACTTACGAGATAGAAGAAATTGTATGAAACTCTTATGGGTGTGGTACCATCACACGAAATAAATTATTACTCGTAATAAAAGAAATACCATGGCTAAACTATCAACGAGTTTTATTATAGAAGATAAACGGAGTTCGTTTGAAGAAACTTACGAGATAGAAGAAATTGTATGAAACTCTTATGGGTGTGGTTTCATCATACGAAATATATTCTCATTCGTAATAAATGAAATACTTAGGCTAAAGTATCACGCCGGAAAGGAGTACCGTTAAAAGTATATTCAAAACTGCATACGTTAGTATAATTTGCTTAAACTTTTCAACGAGTTTTATTATAGAAGATAAACGGAGTTCGTTTGAAGAAACTTACGAGATAAAAGAAATTGTATGAAACTCTTATGGGTGTGGTTTCATCATACGAAATATATTCTCATTCGTAATAAATGAAATACTTAGGCTAAAGTATCATGCCGGAAAGGAGTACCGTTAAAAGTATATTAAAAACTGCATACGTTAGTATAATTAGCTTAAACTTTTAAACGAGTTTGATTAGAAGATAAACGGAGTTCGCTTAAAGAAACTTAAGAGATACAAGATTTTGTATAAAATTCCTATGGGTGTGGTACCATCATACAAAATAAATTAGTATTCGTAATAAACAAAATACCTAGGCTAAAGTATCATGCCGGAAAGGAGTACCGTTAAAATTATATTATAAACTTCATTCGTTAGTATAATTTGCTTAAACTTTTCAACGAGTTTTATTATAGAAGATAAACGGAGTTCGTTTGAAGAAACTTACGAGATAGAAGAAATTGTATGAACCTCTTATGGGTGTGGTTTCATCATACGAAATATATTCTCATTCGTAATAAATGAAATACTTAGGCTAAAGTATCATGCCGGAAAGGAGTACCGTTAAAAGTATATTAAAAACTGCATACGTTAGTATAATTAGCTTAAACTTTTAAACGAGTTTGATTAGAAGATAAACGGAGTTCGCTTAAAGAAACTTAAGAGATACAAGATTTTGTATAAAATTCCTATGGGTGTGGTACCATCATACAAAATAAATTAGTATTCGTAATAAACAAAATACCTAGGCTAAAGTATCATGCCGGAAAGGAGTACCGTTAAAATTATATTATAAACTTCATTCGTTAGTATAATTTGCTTAAACTTTTCAACGAGTTTTATTATAGAAGATAAACGGAGTTCGTTTGAAGAAACTTACGAGATAGAAGAAATTGTATGAAACTCTTATGGGTGTGGTACCATCACACGAAATAAATTATTACTCGTAATAAAAGAAATACCGTGGCTAAACTATCATGCCGGAAAGGAGTACTGTTAAAATTATATTATAAACTTCATTCGTTAGTATCATTTGCTTAAACCTTTCAACGAGTTTTATTATAGAAGATAAACGGAGTTCGTTTGAAGAAACTTGCGAGATAGAAGAAATTGTATGAAACTCTTATGGGTGTGGTACCATCACACGAAATAAATTATTACTCGTAATAAACGAAATACTTACGCTAAAGTATTATGCCGGAAAAGAGTACCGTTAAAAGTATAATATAAACTTCACACGTTAGTATAATTATCTTGAACATTTAAACGATTTTGATTAGATGATAAACGGAGTTCGCTTAAAGAAAACTTACGAGATATAAGAAATTGTATGAAACTCTTATGGTTGTGGTTCCATCATACGAAATAAATTATTATTCGTAATCAACAAAATACTTAGGCTAAAGTATTATGCCGGAAAAGAGTACCGTTAAAAGTATAATATAAACTTCACACGTTATTATAATTAGCTTGAACATTTAAACGATTTTGATTAGAAGATAAACGGAGTTCGCTTAAAGAAACTTATGAGATGTAAGAAATTGTATGAAACTCTTATGGGTGTAGTTCAATCATACGAAATAAATTATTGTAATCAACGAAATACTTAGGCTGAAGTATCATGCCGGAAAGGAGTACCGTTAAAACTATATTAAAAACTTCATACGTTAGTATAATTAGCTTAAACGTTTAAACGAGTTTGATTAGTAGATAAACGGAGTTCGCTTAAAGAAACTTACGAGATATAAGAAATTGTATGAAACTCTTATGGTTGTGGTTCCATCATACGAAATAAATTATTATTCGTAATCAACAAAATACTTAGGCTAAAGTATCATGCTGGAAAGGAGTACCGTTAAAAGTATATTAAAAACTTCATACGTTAGTATAATTAGCTTAAACGTTTAAACGAGTTTGATTAGTAGATAAACGGAGTTCTCTTAAAGAAACTTAAGAGATATAAGAAATTGTATGAAACTCTTATGTTTATGGTTCCATCATACGAAATAAATTATCATTCGTAATCAACGAAATACTAAGGCTAAAGTATCATGCCGGAAAGGAGTACCGTTAAAAGTATATTAAAAACTTGCATACGTTAGTATAATTAGCTTAAACTGGTAAACGAGTTTGATTAGAAGATAAACGGAGTTCGCTTAAAGAAACTTAAGAGATATAAGATTTTGTATAAAATTCTTATGGGTGTGGTACCATCATATAAAATAAATTAGTATTCGTAATAAACAAAATACCTAGGCTAAAGTATCATGCCGGAAAGGAGTACCGTTAAAATTATATTATAAACTTCATTTGTTAGTATAATTTGCTTAAACTTTTCAACGAGTTTTATTATACAAGATAAACAGAGTTTGTTTGAAGAAACTTACGAGATTGAAGAAATTGTATGAAACTCTTATGGGTGTGGTTTCATCATACGAAATATATTCTCATTCGTAATAAATGAAATACTTAGGCTAAAGTATCATGCCGGAAAGGAATACCGTTAAAGGTATATTCAAAACTGCATACGTTAGTATAATTTGCTTAAACTTTTCAACGAGTTTTATTATAGAAGATAAACGGAGTTCGTTTGAAGAAACTTACGAGATAGAAGAAATTGTATGAAACTCTTATGGGTGTGGTACCATCACACGAAATAAATTATTACTCGTAATAAAAGAAATACCATGGCTAAACTATCAACGAGTTTTATTATAGAAGATAAACGGAGTTCGTTTGAAGAAACTTACGAGATAGAAGAAATTGTATGAAACTCTTATGGGTGTGGTTTCATCATACGAAATATATTCTCATTCGTAATAAATGAAATACTTAGGCTAAAGTATCACGCCGGAAAGGAGTACCGTTAAAAGTATATTCAAAACTGCATACGTTAGTATAATTTGCTTAAACTTTTCAACGAGTTTTATTATAGAAGATAAACGGAGTTCGTTTGAAGAAACTTACGAGATAAAAGAAATTGTATGAAACTCTTATGGGTGTGGTTTCATCATACGAAATATATTCTCATTCGTAATAAATGAAATACTTAGGCTAAAGTATCATGCCGGAAAGGAGTACCGTTAAAAGTATATTAAAAACTGCATACGTTAGTATAATTAGCTTAAACTTTTAAACGAGTTTGATTAGAAGATAAACGGAGTTCGCTTAAAGAAACTTAAGAGATACAAGATTTTGTATAAAATTCCTATGGGTGTGGTACCATCATACAAAATAAATTAGTATTCGTAATAAACAAAATACCTAGGCTAAAGTATCATGCCGGAAAGGAGTACCGTTAAAATTATATTATAAACTTCATTCGTTAGTATAATTTGCTTAAACTTTTCAACGAGTTTTATTATAGAAGATAAACGGAGTTCGTTTGAAGAAACTTACGAGATAGAAGAAATTGTATGAAACTCTTATGGGTGTGGTACCATCACACGAAATAAATTATTACTCGTAATAAAAGAAATACCGTGGCTAAACTATCATGCCGGAAAGGAGTACTGTTAAAATTATATTATAAACTTCATTCGTTAGTATCATTTGCTTAAACTTTTCAACGAGTTTTATTATACAAGATAAACAGAGTTGTTTGAAGAAACTTACGAGATTGAAGAAATTGTATGAAACTCTTATGGGTGTGGTTTCATCATACGAAATATATTCTCATTCGTAATAAATGAAATACTTAGGCTAAAGTATCATGCCGGAAAGGAATACCGTTAAAGGTATATTCAAAACTGCATACGTTAGTATAATTTGCTTAAACTTTTCAACGAGTTTTATTATAGAAGATAAACGGAGTTCGTTTGAAGAAACTTACGAGATAGAAGAAATTGTATGAAACTCTTATGGGTGTGGTACCATCACACGAAATAAATTATTACTCGTAATAAAAGAAATACCATGGCTAAACTATCAACGAGTTTTATTATAGAAGATAAACGGAGTTCGTTTGAAGAAACTTACGAGATAGAAGAAATTGTATGAAACTCTTATGGGTGTGGTTTCATCATACGAAATATATTCTCATTCGTAATAAATGAAATACTTAGGCTAAAGTATCACGCCGGAAAGGAGTACCGTTAAAAGTATATTCAAAACTGCATACGTTAGTATAATTTGCTTAAACTTTTCAACGAGTTTTATTATAGAAGATAAACGGAGTTCGTTTGAAGAAACTTACGAGATAAAAGAAATTGTATGAAACTCTTATGGGTGTGGTTTCATCATACGAAATATATTCTCATTCGTAATAAATGAAATACTTAGGCTAAAGTATCATGCCGGAAAGGAGTACCGTTAAAAGTATATTAAAAACTGCATACGTTAGTATAATTAGCTTAAACTTTTAAACGAGTTTGATTAGAAGATAAACGGAGTTCGCTTAAAGAAACTTAAGAGATACAAGATTTTGTATAAAATTCCTATGGGTGTGGTACCATCATACAAAATAAATTAGTATTCGTAATAAACAAAATACCTAGGCTAAAGTATCATGCCGGAAAGGAGTACCGTTAAAATTATATTATAAACTTCATTCGTTAGTATAATTTGCTTAAACTTTTCAACGAGTTTTATTATAGAAGATAAACGGAGTTCGTTTGAAGAAACTTACGAGATAGAAGAAATTGTATGAAACTCTTATGGGTGTGGTACCATCACACGAAATAAATTATTACTCGTAATAAAAGAAATACCGTGGCTAAACTATCATGCCGGAAAGGAGTACTGTTAAAATTATATTATAAACTTCATTCGTTAGTATCATTTGCTTAAACCTTTCAACGAGTTTTATTATAGAAGATAAACGGAGTTCGTTTGAAGAAACTTGCGAGATAGAAGAAATTGTATGAAACTCTTATGGGTGTGGTACCAGCACACGAAATAAATTATTACTCGTAATAAACGAAATACTTACGCTAAAGTATTATGTCGGAAAATAGTACCGTTAAAAGTATAATATAAACTTCACACGTTAGTATAATTATCTTGAACATTTAAACGATTTTGATTAGATGATAAACGGAGTTCGCTTAAAGAAAACTTACGAGATATAAGAAATTGTATGAAACTCTTATGGTTGTGGTTCCATCATACGAAATAAATTATTATTCGTAATCAACAAAATACTTAGGCTAAAGTATTATACCGGAAAAGAGTACCGTTAAAAGTATAATATAAACTTCACACGTTATTATAATTAGCTTGAACATTTAAACGATTTTGATTAGAAGATAAACGGAGTTCGCTTAAAGAAACTTATGAGATGTAAGAAATTGTATGAAACTCTTATGGGTGTAGTTCAATCATACGAAATAAATTATTGTAATCAACGAAATACTTAGGCTGAAGTATCATGCCGGAAAGGAGTACCGTTAAAACTATATTAAAAACTTCATACGTTAGTATAATTAGCTTAAACGTTTAAACGAGTTTGATTAGTAGATAAACGGAGTTCGCTTAAAGAAACTTACGAGATATAAGAAATTGTATGAAACTCTTATGGTTGTGGTTCCATCATACGAAATAAATTATTATTCGTAATCAACAAAATACTTAGGCTAAAGTATCATGCTGGAAAGGAGTACCGTTAAAAGTATATTAAAAACTTCATACGTTAGTATAATTAGCTTAAACGTTTAAACGAGTTTGATTAGTAGATAAACGGAGTTCGCTTAAAGAAACTTAAGAGATATAAGAAATTGTATGAAACTCTTATGTTTATGGTTCCATCATACGAAATAAATTATCATTCGTAATCAACGAAATACTAAGGCTAAAGTATCATGCCGGAAAGGAGTACCGTTAAAAGTATATTAAAAACTTGCATACGTTAGTATAATTAGCTTAAACTGGTAAACGAGTTTGATTAGAAGATAAACGGAGTTCGCTTAAAGAAACTTAAGAGATATAAGATTTTGTATAAAATTCTTATGGGTGTGGTACCATCATATAAAATAAATTAGTATTCGTAATAAACAAAATACCTAGGCTAAAGTATCATGCCGGAAAGGAGTACCGTTAAAATTATATTATAAACTTCATTTGTTAGTATAATTTGCTTAAACTTTTCAACGAGTTTTATTATACAAGATAAACGGAGTTTGTTTGAAGAAACTTACGAGATTGAAGAAATTGTATGAAACTCTTATGGGTGTGGTTTCATCATACGAAATATATTCTCATTCGTAATAAATGAAATACTTAGGCTAAAGTATCATGCCGGAAAGGAGTACCGTTAAAAGTATATTCAAAACTGCATACGTTAGTATAATTTGCTTAAACTTTTCAACGAGTTTTATTATAGAAGATAAACGGAGTTCGTTTGAAGAAACTTACGAGATAAAAGAAATTGTATGAAACTCTTATGGGTGTGGTTTCATCATACGAAATATATTCTCATTCGTAATAAATGAAATACTTAGGCTAAAGTATCATGCCGGAAAGGAGTACCTTTAAAAGTATATTAAAAACTGCATACGGTAGTATAATTAGCTTAAACTTTTAAACGAGTTTGATTAGAAGATAAACGGAGTTCGCTTAAAGAAACTTAAGAGATATAAGATTTTGTATAAAATTCTTATGGGTGTGGTACCATCATACAAAATAAATTAGTATTCGTAATAAACAAAATACCTAGGCTAAAGTATCATGCCGGAAAGGAGTACCGTTAAAATTATATTATAAACTTCATTCGTTAGTATAATTTGCTTAAACTTTTCAACGAGTTTTATTATAGAAGATAAACGGAGTTCGTTTGAAGAAACTTACGAGATAGAAGAAATTGTATGAAACTCTTATGGGTGTGGTACCATCACACGAAATAAATTATTACTCGTAATAAAAGAAATACCGTGGCTAAACTATCAACGAGTTTTATTATAGAAGATAAACGGAGTTCGTTTGAAGAAACTTACGAGATAGAAGAAATTGTATGAAACTCTTATGGGTGTGGTACCATCACACGAAATAAATTATTACTCGTAATAAAAGAAATACCGTGGCTAAACTATCATGCCGGAAAGGAGTACTGTTAAAATTATATTATAAACTTCATTCGTTAGTATAATTTGCTTAAACCTTTCAACGAGTTTTATTATAGAAGATAAACGGAGTTCGTTTGAAGAAACTTGCAAGATAGAAGAAATTGTATGAAACTCTTATGGGTGTGGTACCATCACACGAAATAAATTATTACTCGTAATAAACGAAATACTTACGCTAAAGTATTATGCCGGAAAAGAGTACCGTTAAAAGTATAATATAAACTTCACACGTTAGTATAATTATCTTGAACATTTAAACGATTTTGATTAGATGATAAACGGAGTTCGCTTAAAGAAAACTTACGAGATATAAGAAATTGTATGAAACTCTTATGGTTGTGGTTCCATCATACGAAATAAATTATTATTCGTAATCAACAAAATACTTAGGCTAAAGTATTATGCCGGAAAAGAGTACCGTTAAAAGTATAATATAAACTTCACACGTTATTATAATTAGCTTGAACATTTAAACGATTTTGATTAGAAGATAAACGGAGTTCGCTTAAAGAAACTTATGAGATGTAAGAAATTGTATGAAACTCTTATTGGTGTAGTTCAATCATACGAAATAAATTATTATTCGTAATCAACGAAATACTTATGCTGAAGTATCATGCCGGAAAGGAATACCGTTAAAACTATATTAAAAACTTCATACGTTAGTATAATTAGCTTAAACGTTTAAACGAGTTTGATTAGTAGATAAACGGAGTTCGCTTAAAGAAACTTACGAGATATAAGAAATTGTATGAAACTCTTATGGTTGTGGTTCCATCATACGAAATAAATTATTATTCGTAATCAACAAAATACTTAGGCTAAAGTATCATGCTGGAAAGGAGTACCGTTAAAAGTATATTAAAAACTTCATACGTTAGTATAATTAGCTTAAACGTTTAAACGAGTTTGATTAGTAGATAAACGGAGTTCGCTTAAAGAAACTTAAGAGATATAAGAAATTGTATGAAACTCTTATATTTATGGTTCCATCATACGAAATAAATTATCATTCGTAATCAACGAAATACATAGGCTAAAGTATCATGCCAGAAAGGAGTACCGTTAAAAGTATATTAAAAACTTGCATACGTTAGTATAATTAGCTTAAACTGTTAAACGAGTTTGATTAGAAGATAAACGGAGTTCGCTTAAAGAAACTTAAGAGATATAAGATTTTGTATAAAATTCTTATGGGTATGGTACCATCATATAAAATAAATTAGTATTCGTAATAAACAAAATACCGAGGCTAAAGTATCATGCCGGAAAGGAGTACCGTTAAAATTATATTATAAACTTCATTTGTTAGTATAATATGCTTAAACTTTTCAACGAGTTTTATTATACAAGATAAACGGAGTTCGTTTGAAGAAACTTACGAGATAGAAGAAATTGTATGAAACTCTTATGGGTGTGGTTTCATCATACGAAATATATTCTCATTCGTAATAAATGAAATACTTAGGCTAAAGTATCATGCCGGAAAGGAGTACCGTTAAAAGTATATTCAAAACTGCATACGTTAGTATAATTTGCTTAAACTTTTCAACGAGTTTTATTATAGAAGATAAACGGAGTTCGTTTGAAGAAACTTACGAGATAAAAGAAATTGTATGAAACTCTTATGGGTGTGGTTTCATCATACGAAATATATTCTCATTCGTAATAAATGAAATACTTAGGCTAAAGTATCATGCCGGAAAGGAGTACCGTTAAAAGTATATTAAAAACTGCATACGTTAGTATAATTAGCTTAAACTTTTAAACGAGTTTGATTAGAAGATAAACGGAGTTCGCTTAAAGAAACTTAAGAGATATAAGATTTTGTATAAAATTCTTATGGGTGTGGTACCATCATACAAAATAAATTAGTATTCGTAATAAACAAAATACCTAGGCTAAAGTATCATGCCGGAAAGGAGTACCGTTAAAATTATATTATAAACTTCATTCGTTAGTATAATTTGCTTAAACTTTTCAACGAGTTTTATTATAGAAGATAAACGGAGTTCGTTTGAAGAAACTTACGAGATAGAAGAAATTGTATGAAACTCTTATGGGTGTGGTACCATCACACGAAATAAATTATTACTCGTAATAAAAGAAATACCGTGGCTAAACTATCATGCCGGAAAGGAGTACTGTTAAAATTATATTATAAACTTCATTCGTTAGTATCATTTGCTTAAACCTTTCAACGAGTTTTATTATAGAAGATAAACGGAGTTCGTTTGAAGAAACTTGCGAGATAGAAGAAATTGTATGAAACTCTTATGGGTGTGGTACCATCACACGAAATAAATTATTACTCGTAATAAACGAAATACTTACGCTAACGTATTATGCCGGAAAAGAGTACCGTTAAAAGTATAATATAAACTTCACACGTTAGTATAATTATCTTGAACATTTAAACGATTTTGATTAGATGATAAACGGAGTTCGCTTAAAGAAAACTTACGAGATATAAGAAATTGTATGAAACTCTTATGGTTGTGGTTCCATCATACGAAATAAATTATTATTCGTAATCAACAAAATACTTAGGCTAAAGTATTATGCCGGAAAAGAGTACCGTTAAAAGTATAATATAAACTTCACACGTTATTATAATTAGCTTGAACATTTAAACGATTTTGATTAGAAGATAAACGGAGTTCGCTTAAAGAAACTTATGAGATGGAAGAAATTGTATGAAACTCTTATTGGTGTAGTTCAATCATACGAAATAAATTATTATTCGTAATCAACGAAATACTTAGGCTGAAGTATCATGCCGGAAAGGAGTACCGTTAAAACTATATTAAAAACTTCATACGTTAGTATAATTAGCTTAAACGTTTAAACGAGTTTGATTAGTAGATAAACGGAGTTCGCTTAAAGAAACTTACGAGATATAAGAAATTGTATGAAACTCTTATGGTTGTGGTTCCATCATACGAAATAAATTATTATTCGTAATCAACAAAATACTTAGGCTAAAGTATCATGCTGGAAAGGAGTACCGTTAAAAGTATATTAAAAACTTCATACGTTAGTATAATTAGCTTAAACGTTTAAACGAGTTTGATTAGTAGATAAATGGAGTTCGCTTAAAGAAACTTAAGAGATATAAGAAATTGTATGAAACTCTTATATTTATGGTTCCATCATACGAAATAAATTATCATTCGTAATCAACGAAATACATAGGCTAAAGTATCATGCCAAAAAGGAGTACCGTTAAAAGTATATTAAAATCTTGCATACGTTAGTATAATTAGCTTAAACTGTTAAACGAGTTTGATTAGAAGATAAACGGAGTTCGCTTAAAGAAACTTAAGAGATATAAGATTTTGTATAAAATTCTTATGGGTATGGTACCATCATATAAAATAAATTAGTATTCGTAATAAACAAAATACCGAGGCTAAAGTATCATGCCGGAAAGGAGTACCGTTAAAATTATATTATAAACTTCATTTGTTAGTATAATTTGCTTAAACTTTTCAACGAGTTTTATTATACAAGATAAACGGAGTTCGTTTGAAGAAACTTACGAGATAGAAGAAATTGTATGAAACTCTTATGGGTGTGGTTTCATCATACGAAATATATTCTCATTCGTAATAAATGAAATACTTAGGCTAAAGTATCATGCCGGAAAGGAGTACCGTTAAAAGTATATTCAAAACTGCATACGTTAGTATAATTTACTTAAACTTTTCAACGAGTTTTATTATAGAAGATAAACGGAGTTCGTTTGAAGAAACTTACGAGATAAAAGAAATTGTATGAAACTCTTATGGGTGTGGTTTCATCATACGAAATATATTCTCATTCGTAATAAATGAAATACTTAGGTTAAAGTATCATGCCGGAAAGGAGTACCGTTAAAAGTATATTAAAAACTGCATACGTTAGTATAATTAGCTTAAACTTTTAAACGAGTTTGATTAGAAGATAAACGGAGTTCGCTTAAAGAAACTTAAGAGATATAAGATTTTGTATAAAATTCTTATGGGTGTGGTACCATCATACAAAATAAATTAGTATTCGTAATAAACAAAATACCTAGGCTAAAGTATCATGCCGGAAAGGAGTACCGTTAAAATTATATTATAAACTTCATTCGTTAGTATAATTTGCTTAAACTTTTCAACGAGTTTTATTATAGAAGATAAACGGAGTTCGTTTGAAGAAACTTACGAGATAGAAGAAATTGTATGAAACTCTTATGGGTGTGGTACCATCACACGAAATAAATTATTACTCGTAATAAAAGAAATACCGTGGCTAAACTATCATGCCGGAAAGGAGTACTGTTAAAATTATATTATAAACTTCATTCGTTAGTATCATTTGCTTAAACCTTTCAACGAGTTTTATTATAGAAGATAAACGGAGTTCGTTTGAAGAAACTTGCGAGATAGAAGAAATTGTATGAAACTCTTATGGGTGTGGTACCATCACACGAAATAAATTATTACTCGTAATAAACGAAATACTTACGCTAAAGTATTATGCCGGAAAAGAGTACCGTTAAAAGTATAATATAAACTTCACACGTTAGTACAATTATCTTGAACATTTAAACGATTTTGATTAGATGATAAACGGAGTTCGCTTAAAGAAAACTTACGAGATATAAGAAATTGTATGAAACTATTATGGTTGTGGTTCCATCATACGAAATAAATTATTATTCGTAATCAACAAAATACTTAGGCTAAAGTATCATGCTGGAAAGGAGTACCGTTAAAAGTATATTAAAAACTTCATACGTTAGTATAATTAGCTTAAATGTTTAAACGAGTTTGATTAGTAGATAAACGGAGTTCGCTTAAAGAAACTTAAGAGATATAAGAAATTGTATGAAACTCTTATATTTATGGTTCCATCATACGAAATAAATTATCATTCGTAATCAACGAAATACATAGGCTAAAGTATCATGCCGGAAAGGAGTACCGTTAAAAGTATATTAAAAACTTGCATACGTTAGTATAATTAGCTTAAACTGTTAAACGAGTTTGATTAGAAGATAAACGGAGTTCGCTTAAAGAAACTTAAGAGATATAAGATTTTGTATAAAATTCTTATGGGTATGGTACCATCATATAAAATAAATTAGTATTCGTAATAAACAAAATACCGAGGCTAAAGTATCATGCCGGAAAGGAGTACCGTTAAAATTATATTATAAACTTCATTTGTTAGTATAATTTGCTTAAACTTTTCAACGAGTTTTATTATACAAGATAAACGGAGTTCGTTTGAAGAAACTTACGAGATAGAAGAAATTGTATGAAACTCTTATGGGTGTGGTTTCATCATACGAAATATATTCTCATTCGTAATAAATGAAATACTTAGGCTAAAGTATCATGCCGGAAAGGAGTACCGTTAAAAGTATATTCAAAACTGCATACGTTAGTATAATTTGCTTAAACTTTTCAACGAGTTTTATTATAGAAGATAAACGGAGTTCGTTTGAAGAAACTTACGAGATAGAAGAAATTGTATGAAACTCTTATGGTTGTGGTTTCATCATACGAAATATATTCTCATTCGTAATAAATGAAATACTTAGGCTAAAGTATCATGCCAGAAAGGAGTACCGTTAAAAGTATATTAAAAACTGCATACGTTAGTATAATTAGCTTAAACTTTTAAACGAGTTTGATTAGAAGATAAACGGAGTTCGCTTAAAGAAACTTAAGAGATATAAGATTTTGTATAAAATTCTTATGGGTGTGGTACCATCATACAAAATAAATTAGTATTCGTAATAAACAAAATACCTAGGCTAAAGTATCATGCCGGAAAGGAGTACCGTTAAAATTATATTATAAACTTCATTCGTTAGTATAATTTGCTTAAACTTTTCAACGAGTTTTATTATAGAAGATAAACGGAGTTCGTTTGAAGAAACTTACGAGATAGAAGAAATTGTATGAAACTCTTATGGGTGTGGTACCATCACACGAAATAAATTATTACTCGTAATAAAAGAAATACTTACGCTAAAGTATTATGCCGGAAAAGAGTACCGTTAAAAGTATAATATAAACTTCACACGTTAGTACAATTATCTTGAACATTTAAACGATTTTGATTAGATGATAAACGGAGTTCGCTTAAAGAAAACTTACGAGATATAAGAAATTGTATGAAACTATTATGGTTGTGGTTCCATCATACGAAATAAATTATTATTCGTAATCAACAAAATACTTAGGCTAAAGTATCATGCTGGAAAGGAGTACCGTTAAAAGTATATTAAAAACTTCATACGTTAGTATAATTAGCTTAAACGTTTAAACGAGTTTTATTAGTAGATAAACGGAGTTCGCTTAAAGAAACTTAAGAGATATAAGAAATTGTATGAAACTCTTATATTTATGGTTCCATCATACGAAATAAATTATCATTCGTAATCAACGAAATACATAGGCTAAAGTATCATGCCGGAAAGGAGTACCGTTAAAAGTATATTAAAAACTTGCATACGTTAGTATAATTAGCTTAAACTGTTAAACGAGTTTGATTAGAAGATAAACGGAGTTCGCTTAAAGAAACTTAAGAGATATAAGATTTTGTATAAAATTCTTATGGGTATGGTACCATCATATAAAATAAATTAGTATTCGTAATAAACAAAATACCGAGGCTAAAGTATCATGCCGGAAAGGAGTACCGTTAAAAGTATATTCAAAACTGCATACGTTAGTATAATTTGCTTAAACTTTTCAACGAGTTTTATTATACAAGATAAACGGAGTTCGTTTGAAGAAACTTACGAGATAGAAGAAATTGTATGAAACTCTTATGGGTGTGGTTTCATCATACGAAATATATTCTCATTCGTAATAAATGAAATACTTAGGCTAAAGTATCATGCCGGAAAGGAGTACCGTTAAAAGTATATTCAAAACTGCATACGTTAGTATAATTTGCTTAAACTTTTCAACGAGTTTTATTATAGAAGATAAACGGAGTTCGTTTGAAGAAACTTACGAGATAGAAGAAATTGTATGAAACTCTTATGGTTGTGGTTTCATCATACGAAATATATTCTCATTCGTAATAAATGAAATACTTAGGCTAAAGTATCATGCCGGAAAGGAGTACCGTTAAAAGTATATTAAAAACTGCATACGTTAGTATAATTAGCTTAAACTTTTAAACGAGTTTGATTAGAAGATAAACGGAGTTCGCTTAAAGAAACTTAAGAGATATAAGATTTTGTATAAAATTCTTATGGGTGTGGTACCATCATACAAAATAAATTAGTATTCGTAATAAACAAAATACCTAGGCTAAAGTATCATGCCGGAAAGGAGTACCGTTAAAATTATATTATAAACTTCATTCGTTAGTATAATTTGCTTAAACTTTTCAACGAGTTTTATTATAGAAGATAAACGGAGTTCGTTTGAAGAAACTTACGAGATAGAAGAAATTGTATGAAACACTTATGGGTGTGGTACCATCACACGAAATAAATTATTACTCGTAATAAAAGAAATACCGTGGCTAAACTATCATGCCGGAAAGGAGTACTGTTAAAATTATATTATAAACTTCATTCGTTAGTATAATTTGCTTAAACCTTTCAACGAGTTTTATTATAGAAGATAAACGGAGTTCGTTTGAAGAAACTTGCGAGATAGAAGAAATTGTATGAAACTCTTATGGGTGTGGTACCATCACACGAAATAAATTATTACTCGTAATAAACGAAATACTTACGCTAAAGTATTATGCCGAAAAAGAGTACCGTTAAAAGTATAATATAAACTTCATACGTTAGTACAATTATCTTGAACATTTAAACGATTTTGATTAGATGATAAACGGAGTTCGCTTAAAGAAAACTTACGAGATATAAGAAATTGTATGAAACTCTTATGGGTGTGGTACCATCACACGAAATAAATTATTACTCGTAATAAACGAAATACTTACGCTAAAGTATTATGCCGGAAAAGAGTACCGTTAAAAGTATAATATAAACTTCACACGTTAGTACAATTATCTTGAACATTTAAACGATTTTGATTAGATGATAAACGGAGTTCGCTTAAAGAAAACTTACGAGATATAAGAAATTGTATGAAACTATTATGGTTGTGGTTCCATCATACGAAATAAATTATTATTCGTAATCAACAAAATACTTAGGCTAAAGTATCATGCTGGAAAGGAGTACCGTTAAAAGTATATTAAAAACTTCATACGTTAGTATAATTAGCTTAAACGTTTAAACGAGTTTGATTAGTAGATAAACGGAGTTCGCTTAAAGAAACTTAAGAGATATAAGAAATTGTATGAAACTCTTATATTTATGGTTCCATCATACGAAATAAATTATCATTCGTAATCAACGAAATACATAGGCTAAAGTAT
The DNA here is from genome assembly GCA_946814005.1 of Chamaenerion angustifolium. NCBI lineage: Eukaryota > Viridiplantae > Streptophyta > Magnoliopsida > Myrtales > Onagraceae > Chamaenerion > Chamaenerion angustifolium. The sequence continues at coordinate 16,466,415 of OX328274.1, forward strand.
CATGCCGGAAAGGAGTACCGTTAAAAGTATATTAAAAACTTGCATACGTTAGTATAAATAGCTTAAACTGTTAAACGAGTTTGATTAGAAGATAAACGGAGTTCGCTTAAAGAAACTTAAGAGATATAAGATTTTGTATAAAATTCTTATGGGTATGGTACCATCATATAAAATAAATTAGTATTCGTAATAAACAAAATACCGAGGCTAAAGTATCATGCCGGAAAGGAGTACCGTTAAAATTATATTATAAACTTCATTTGTTAGTATAATTTGCTTAAACTTTTCAACGAGTTTTATTATACAAGATAAACGGAGTTCGTTTAAAGAAACTTACGAGATAGAAGAAATTGTATGAAACTCTTATGGGTGTGGTTTCATCATACGAAATATATTCTCATTCGTAATAAATGAAATACTTAGGCTAAAGTATCATGCCGGAAAGGAGTACCGTTAAAAGTATATTCAAAACTGCATACGTTAGTATAATTTGCTTAAACTTTTCAACGAGTTTTATTATAGAAGATAAACGGAGTTCGTTTGAAGAAACTTACGAGATAGAAGAAATTGTATGAAACTCTTATGGTTGTGGTTTCATCATACGAAATATATTCTCATTCGTAATAAATGAAATACTTAGGCTAAAGTATCATGCCGGAAAGGAGTACCGTTAAAAGTATATTAAAAACTGCATACGTTAGTATAATTAGCTTAAACTTTTAAACGAGTTTGATTAGAAGATAAACGGAGTTCGCTTAAAGAAACTTAAGAGATATAAGATTTTGTATAAAATTCTTATGGGTGTGGTACCATCATAAAAAATAAATTAGTATTCGTAATAAACAAAATACCTAGGCTAAAGTATCATGCCGGAAAGGAGTACCGTTAAAATTATATTATAAACTTCATTCGTTAGTATAATTTGCTTAAACTTTTCAACGAGTTTTATTATAGAAGATAAACGGAGTTCGTTTGAAGAAACTTACGAGATAGAAGAAATTGTATGAAACTCTTATGGGTGTGGTACCATCACACGAAATAAATTATTACTCGTAATAAACGAAATACTTACGCTAAAGTATTATGCCGGAAAAGAGTACCGTTAAAAGTATAATATAAACTTCACACGTTAGTACAATTATCTTGAACATTTAAACGATTTTGATTAGATGATAAACGGAGTTCGCTTAAAGAAAACTTACGAGATATAAGAAATTGTATGAAACTATTATGGTTGTGGTTCCATCATACGAAATAAATTATTATTCGTAATCAACAAAATACTTAGGCTAAAGTATCATGCTGGAAAGTAGTACCGTTAAAAGTATATTAAAAACTTCATACGTTAGTATAATTCGCTTAAACGTTTAAACGAGTTTGATTAGTAGATAAACGGAGTTCGCTTAAAGAAACTTAAGAGATATAAGAAATTGTATGAAACTCTTATATTTATGGTTCCATCATACGAAATAAATTATCATTCGTAATCAACGAAATACATAGGCTAAAGTATCATGCCGGAAAGGAGTACCGTTAAAAGTATATTAAAAACTTGCATACGTTAGTATAATTAGCTTAAACTGTTAAACGAGTTTGATTAGAAGATAAACGGAGTTCGCTTAAAGAAACTTAAGAGATATAAGATTTTGTATAAAATTCTTATGGGTATGGTACCATCATATAAAATAAATTAGTATTCGTAATAAACAAAATACTGAGGCTAAAGTATCATGCCGGAAAGGAGTACCGTTAAAAGTATATTCAAAACTGCATACGTTAGTATAATTTGCTTAAACTTTTCAACGAGTTTTATTATACAAGATAAACGGAGTTCGTTTGAAGAAACTTACGAGATAGAAGAAATTGTATGAAACTCTTATGGGTGTGGTTTCATCATACGAAATATATTCTCATTCGTAATAAATGAAATACTTAGGCTAAAGTATCATGCCGGAAAGGAGTACCGTTAAAAGTATATTCAAAACTGCATACGTTAGTATAATTTGCTTAAACTTTTCAACGAGTTTTATTATAGAAGATAAACGGAGTTCGTTTGAAGAAACTTACGAGATAGAAGAAATTGTATGAAACTCTTATGGTTGTGGTTTCATCATACGAAATATATTCTCATTCGTAATAAATGAAATACTTAGGCTAAAGTATCATGCCGGAAAGGAGTACCGTTAAAAGTATATTAAAAACTGCATACGTTAGTATAATTAGCTTAAACTTTTAAACGAGTTTGATTAGAAGATAAACGGAGTTCGCTTAAAGAAACTTAAGAGATATAAGATTTTGTATAAAATTCTTATGGGTGTGGTACCATCATACAAAATAAATTAGTATTCGTAATAAACAAAATACCTAGGCTAAAGTATCATGCCGGAAAGGAGTACCGTTAAAATTATATTATAAACTTCATTCGTTAGTATAATTTGCTTAAACTTTTCAACGAGTTTTATTATAGAAGATAAACGGAGTTCGTTTGAAGAAACTTACGAGATAGAAGAAATAGTATGAAACTCTTATGGGTGTGGTACCATCACACGAAATAAATTATTACTCGTAATAAAAGAAATACCGTGGCTAAACTATCATGCCGGAAAGGAGTACTGTTAAAATTATATTATAAACTTCATTCGTTAGTATAATTTGCTTAAACCTTTCAACGAGTTTTATTATAGAAGATAAACGGAGTTCGTTTGAAGAAACTTGCGAGATAGAAGAAATTGTATGAAACTCTTATGGGTGTGGTACCATCACACGAAATAAATTATTACTCGTAATAAACGAAATACTTACGCTAAAGTATTATGCCGAAAAAGAGTACCGTTAAAAGTATAATATAAACTTCACACGTTAGTACAATTATCTTGAACATTTAAACGATTTTGATTAGATGATAAACGGAGTTCGCTTAAAGAAAACTTACGAGATATAAGAAATTGTATGAAACTCTTATGGGTGTGGTACCATCACATGTAATAAATTATTACTCGTAATAAACGAAATACTTACGCTAAAGTATTATGCCGGAAAAGAGTACCGTTAAAAGTATAATATAAACTTCACACGTTAGTACAATTATCTTGAACATTTAAACGATTTTGATTAGATGATAAACGGAGTTCGCTTAAAGAAAACTTACGAGATATAAGAAATTGTATGAAACTATTATGGTTGTGGTTCCATCATACGAAATAAATTATTATTCGTAATCAACAAAATACTTAGGCTAAAGTATCATGCTGGAAAGGAGTACCGTTAAAAGTATATTAAAAACTTCATACGTTAGTATAATTAGCTTAAACGTTTAAACGAGTTTGATTAGTAGATAAACGGAGTTCGCTTAAAGAAACTTAAGAGATATAAGAAATTGTATGAAACTCTTATATTTATGGTTCCATCATACGAAATAAATTATCATTCGTAATCAACGAAATACATAGGCTAAAGTATCATGCCGGAAAGGAGTACCGTTAAAAGTATATTAAAAACTTGCATACGTTAGTATAAATAGCTTAAACTGTTAAACGAGTTTGATTAGAAGATAAACGGAGTTCGCTTAAAGAAACTTAAGAGATATAAGATTTTGTATAAAATTCTTATGGGTATGGTACCATCATATAAAATAAATTAGTATTCGTAATAAACAAAATACCGAGGCTAAAGTATCATGCCGGAAAGGAGTACCGTTAAAATTAAATTATAAACTTCATTTGTTAGTATAATTTGCTTAAACTTTTCAACGAGTTTTATTATACAAGATAAACGGAGTTCGTTTGAAGAAACTTACGAGATAGAAGAAATTGTATGAAACTCTTATGGGTGTTGTTTCATCATACGAAATATATTCTCATTCGTAATAAATGAAATACTTAGGCTAAAGTATCATGCCGGAAAGGAGTACCGTTAAAAGTATATTCAAAACTGCATACGTTAGTATAATTTGCTTAAACTTTTCAACGAGTTTTATTATAGAAGATAAACGGAGTTCGTTTGAAGAAACTTACGAGATAGAAGAAATTGTATGAAACTCTTATGGTTGTGGTTTCATCATACGAAATATATTCTCATTCGTAATAAATGAAATACTTAGGCTAAAGTATCATGCCGGAAAGGAGTACCGTTAAAAGTATATTAAAAACTGCATACGTTAGTATAATTAGCTTAAACTTTTAAACGAGTTTGATTAGAAGATAAACGGAGTTCGCTTAAAGAAACTTAAGAGATATAAGATTTTGTATAAAATTCTTATGGGTGTGGTACCATCATACAAAATAAATTAGTATTCGTAATAAACAAAATACCTAGGCTAAAGTATCATGCCGGAAAGGAGTACCGTTAAAATTATATTATAAACTTCATTCGTTAGTATAATTTGCTTAAACTTTTCAACGAGTTTTATTATAGAAGATAAACGGAGTTCGTTTGAAGAAACTTACGAGATAGAAGAAATTGTATGAAACTCTTATGGGTGTGGTACCATCACACGAAATAAATTATTACTCGTAATAAAAGAAATACCGTGGCTAAACTATCATGCCGGAAAGGAGTACTGTTAAAATTATATTATAAACTTCATTCGTTAGTATAATTTGCTTAAACCTTTCAACGAGTTTTATTATAGAAGATAAACGGAGTTCGTTTGAAGAAACTTGCGAGATAGAAGAAATTGTATGAAACTCTTATGGGTGTGGTACCATCACACGAAATAAATTATTACTCGTAATAAACGAAATACTTACGCTAAAGTATTATGCCGAAAAAGAGTACCGTTAAAAGTATAATATAAACTTCACACGTTAGTACAATTATCTTGAACATTTAAACGATTTTGATTAGATGATAAACGGAGTTCGCTTAAAGAAAACTTACGAGATATAAGAAATTGTATGAAACTCTTATGGGTGTGGTACCATCACATGAAATAAATTATTACTCGTAATAAACGAAATACTTACGCTAAAGTATTATGCCGGAAAAGAGTACCGTTAAAAGTATAATATAAACTTCACACGTTAGTACAATTATCTTGAACATTTAAACGATTTTGATTAGATGATAAACGGAGTTCGCTTAAAGAAAACTTACGAGATATAAGAAATTGTATGAAACTATTATGGTTGTGGTTCCATCATACGAAATAAATTATTATTCGTAATCAACAAAATACTTAGGCTAAAGTATCATGCTGGAAAGGAGTACCGTTAAAAGTATATTAAAAACTTCATACGTTAGTATAATTAGCTTAAACGTTTAAACGAGTTTGATTAGTAGATAAACGGAGTTCGCTTAAAGAAACTTAAGAGATATAAGAAATTGTATGAAACTCTTATATTTATGGTTCCATCATACGAAATAAATTATCATTCGTAATCAACGAAATACATAGGCTAAAGTATCATGCCGGAAAGGAGTACCGTTAAAAGTATATTAAAAACTTGCATACGTTAGTATAAATAGCTTAAACTGTTAAACGAGTTTGATTAGAAGATAAACGGAGTTCGCTTAAAGAAACTTAAGAGATATAAGATTTTGTATAAAATTCTTATGGGTATGGTACCATCATATAAAATAAATTAGTATTCGTAATAAACAAAATACCGAGGCTAAAGTATCATGCCGGAAAGGAGTACCGTTAAAATTAAATTATAAACTTCATTTGTTAGTATAATTTGCTTAAACTTTTCAACGAGTTTTATTATACAAGATAAACGGAGTTCGTTTGAAGAAACTTACGAGATAGAAGAAATTGTATGAAACTCTTATGGGTGTTGTTTCATCATACGAAATATATTCTCATTCGTAATAAATGAAATACTTAGGCTAAAGTATCATGCCGGAAAGGAGTACCGTTAAAAGTATATTCAAAACTGCATACGTTAGTATAATTTGCTTAAACTTTTCAACGAGTTTTATTATAGAAGATAAACGGAGTTCGTTTGAAGAAACTTACGAGATAGAAGAAATTGTATGAAACTCTTATGGTTGTGGTTTCATCATACGAAATATATTCTCATTCGTAATAAATGAAATACTTAGGCTAAAGTATCATGCCGGAAAGGAGTACCGTTAAAAGTATATTAAAAACTGCATACGTTAGTATAATTAGCTTAAACTTTTAAACGAGTTTGATTAGAAGATAAACGGAGTTCGCTTAAAGAAACTTAAGAGATATAAGATTTTGTATAAAATTCTTATGGGTGTGGTACCATCATACAAAATAAATTAGTATTCGTAATAAACAAAATACCTAGGCTAAAGTATCATGCCGGAAAGGAGTACCGTTAAAATTATATTATAAACTTCATTCGTTAGTATAATTTGCTTAAACTTTTCAACGAGTTTTATTATAGAAGATAAACGGAGTTCGTTTGAAGAAACTTACGAGATAGAAGAAATTGTATGAAACTCTTATGGGTGTGGTACCATCACACGGAATAAATTATTACTCGTAATAAAAGAAATACCGTGGCTAAACTATCATGACGGAAAGGAGTACTGTTAAAATTATATTATAAACTTCATTCGTTAGTATAATTTGCTTAAACCTTTCAACGAGTTTTATTATAGAAGATAAACGGAGTTCGTTTGAAGAAACTTGCGAGATAGAAGAAATTGTATGAAACTCTTATGGGTGTGGTACCATCACACGAAATAAATTATTACTCGTAATAAACGAAATACTTACGCTAAAGTATTATGCCGAAAAAGAGTACCATTAAAAGTATAATATAAACTTCACACGTTACTACAATTATCTTGAACATTTAAACGATTTTGATTAGATGATAAACGGAGTTCGCTTAAAGAAAACTTACGAGATATAAGAAATTGTATGAAACTCTTATGGTTGTGGTTCCATCATACGAAATAAATTATTATTCGTAATCAACAAAATACTTAGGCTAAAGTATTATGCCGGAAAAGAGTACCGTTAAAAGTATAATATAAACTTCACACGTTATTATAATTAGCTTGAACATTTAAACGATTTTGATTAGAAGATAAACGGAGTTCGCTTAAAGAAACTTATGAGATGTAAGAAATTGTATGAAACTCTTATGGGTGTAGTTCAATCATACGAAATAAATTATTATTCGTAATCAACGAAATACTTAGGCTGAAGTATCATGCCGGAAAGGAGTACCGTTAAAACTATATTAAAAACTTCATACGTTAGTATAATTAGCTTAAACGTTTAAACGAGTTTGATTAGTAGATAAACGGAGTTCGCTTAAAGAAACTTACGAGATATAAGAAATTGTATGAAACTCTTATGGTTGTGGTTCCATCATACGAAATAAATTATTATTCGTAATCAACAAAATACTTAGGCTAAAGTATCATGCTGGAAAGGAGTACCGTTAAAAGTATATTAAAAACTTCATACGTTAGTATAATTAGCTTAAACGTTTAAACGAGTTTGATTAGTAGATAAACGGAGTTCGCTTAAAGAAACTTAAGAGATATAAGAAATTGTATGAAACTCTTATGTTTATGGTTCCATCATACGAAATAAATTATCATTCGTAATCAACGAAATACATAGGCTAAAGTATCATGCCGGAAAGGAGTACCGTTAAAAGTATATTAAAAACTTGCATACGTTAGTATAATTAGCTTAAACTGTTAAACGAGTTTGATTAGAAGATAAACGGAGTTCGCTTAAAGAAACTTAAGAGATATAAGATTTTGTATAAAATTCTTATGGGTGTGGTACCATCATATAAAATAAATTAGTATTCGTAATAAACAAAATACCGAGGCTAAAGTATCATGCCGGAAAGGAGTACCGTTAAAATTATATTATAAACTTCATTTGTTAGTATAATTTGCTTAAACTTTTCAACGAGTTTTATTATACAAGATAAACGGAGTTCGTTTGAAGAAACTTACGAGATAGAAGAAATTGTATGAAACTCTTATGGGTGTGGTTTCATCATACGAAATATATTCTCATTCGTAATAAATGAAATACTTAGGCTAAAGTATCATGCCGGAAAGGAGTACCGTTAAAAGTATATTCAAAACTGCATACGTTAGTATAATTTGCTTAAACTTTTCAACGAGTTTTATTATAGAAGATAAACGGAGTTCGTTTGAAGAAACTTACGAGATAGAAGAAATTGTATGAAACTCTTATGGTTGTGGTTTCATCATACGAAATATATTCTCATTCGTAATAAATGAAATACTTAGGCTAAAGTATCATGCCGGAAAGGAGTACCGTTAAAAGTATATTCAAAACTGCATACGTTAGTATAATTTGCTTAAACTTTTCAACGAGTTTTATTATAGAAGATAAACGGAGTTCGTTTGAAGAAACTTACGAGATAGAAGAAATTGTATGAAACTCTTATGGTTGTGGTTTCATCATACGAAATATATTCTCATTCGTAATAAATGAAATACTTAGGCTAAAGTATCATGCCGGAAAGGAGTACCGTTAAAAGTATATTAAAAACTGCATACGTTAGTATAATTAGCTTAAACTTTTAAACGAGTTTGATTAGAAGATAAACGGAGTTCGCTTAAAGAAACTTAAGAGATATAAGATTTTGTATAAAATTCTTATGGGTGTGGTACCATCATACAAAATAAATTAGTATTCGTAATAAACAAAATACCTAGGCTAAAGTATCATGCCGGAAAGGAGTACCGTTAAAATTATATTATAAACTTCATTCGTTAGTATAATTTGCTTAAACTTTTCAACGAGTTTTATTATAGAAGATAAACGGAGTTCGTTTGAAGAAACTTACGAGATAGAAGAAATTGTATGAAACTCTTATGGGTGTGGTACCATCACACGGAATAAATTATTACTCGTAATAAAAGAAATACCGTGGCTAAACTATCATGACGGAAAGGAGTACTGTTAAAATTATATTATAAACTTCATTCGTTAGTATAATTTGCTTAAACCTTTCAACGAGTTTTATTATAGAAGATAAACGGAGTTCGTTTGAAGAAACTTGCGAGATAGAAGAAATTGTATGAAACTCTTATGGGTGTGGTACCATCACACGAAATAAATTATTACTCGTAATAAACGAAATACTTACGCTAAAGTATTATGCCGAAAAAGAGTACCATTAAAAGTATAATATAAACTTCACACGTTACTACAATTATCTTGAACATTTAAACGATTTTGATTAGATGATAAACGGAGTTCGCTTAAAGAAAACTTACGAGATATAAGAAATTGTATGAAACTCTTATGGTTGTGGTTCCATCATACGAAATAAATTATTATTCGTAATCAACAAAATACTTAGGCTAAAGTATTATGCCGGAAAAGAGTACCGTTAAAAGTATAATATAAACTTCACACGTTATTATAATTAGCTTGAACATTTAAACGATTTTGATTAGAAGATAAACGGAGTTCGCTTAAAGAAACTTATGAGATGTAAGAAATTGTATGAAACTCTTATGGGTGTAGTTCAATCATACGAAATAAATTATTATTCGTAATCAACGAAATACTTAGGCTGAAGTATCATGCCGGAAAGGAGTACCGTTAAAACTATATTAAAAACTTCATACGTTAGTATAATTAGCTTAAACGTTTAAACGAGTTTGATTAGTAGATAAACGGAGTTCGCTTAAAGAAACTTACGAGATATAAGAAATTGTATGAAACTCTTATGGTTGTGGTTCCATCATACGAAATAAATTATTATTCGTAATCAACAAAATACTTAGGCTAAAGTATCATGCTGGAAAGGAGTACCGTTAAAAGTATATTAAAAACTTCATACGTTAGTATAATTAGCTTAAACGTTTAAACGAGTTTGATTAGTAGATAAACGGAGTTCGCTTAAAGAAACTTAAGAGATATAAGAAATTGTATGAAACTCTTATGTTTATGGTTCCATCATACGAAATAAATTATCATTCGTAATCAACGAAATACATAGGCTAAAGTATCATGCCGGAAAGGAGTACCGTTAAAAGTATATTAAAAACTTGCATACGTTAGTATAATTAGCTTAAACTGTTAAACGAGTTTGATTAGAAGATAAACGGAGTTCGCTTAAAGAAACTTAAGAGATATAAGATTTTGTATAAAATTCTTATGGGTGTGGTACCATCATATAAAATAAATTAGTATTCGTAATAAACAAAATACCGAGGCTAAAGTATCATGCCGGAAAGGAGTACCGTTAAAATTATATTATAAACTTCATTTGTTAGTATAATTTGCTTAAACTTTTCAACGAGTTTTATTATACAAGATAAACGGAGTTCGTTTGAAGAAACTTACGAGATAGAAGAAATTGTATGAAACTCTTATGGGTGTGGTTTCATCATACGAAATATATTCTCATTCGTAATAAATGAAATACTTAGGCTAAAGTATCATGCCGGAAAGGAGTACCGTTAAAAGTATATTCAAAACTGCATACGTTAGTATAATTTGCTTAAACTTTTCAACGAGTTTTATTATAGAAGATAAACGGAGTTCGTTTGAAGAAACTTACGAGATAGAAGAAATTGTATGAAACTCTTATGGTTGTGGTTTCATCATACGAAATATATTCTCATTCGTAATAAATGAAATACTTAGGCTAAAGTATCATGCCGGAAAGGAGTACCGTTAAAAGTATATTAAAAACTGCATACGTTAGTATAATTAGCTTAAACTTTTAAACGAGTTTGATTAGAAGATAAACGGAGTTCGCTTAAAGAAACTTAAGAGATATAAGATTTTGTATAAAATTCTTATGGGTGTGGTACCATCATACAAAATAAATTAGTATTCGTAATAAACAAAATACCTAGGCTAAAGTATCATGCCGGAAAGGAGTACCGTTAAAATTATATTATAAACTTCATTCGTTAGTATAATTTGCTTAAACTTTTCAACGAGTTTTATTATAGAAGATAAACGGAGTTCGTTTGAAGAAACTTACGAGATAGAAGAAATTGTATGAAACTCTTATGGGTGTGGTACCATCACACGAAATAAATTATTACTCGTAATAAAAGAAATACCATGGCTAAACTATCATGCCGGAAAGGAGTACTGTTAAAATTATATTATAAACTTCATTCGTTAGTATAATTTGCTTAAACCTTTCAACGAGTTTTATTATAGAAGATAAACGGAGTTCGTTTGAAGAAACTTGCGAGATAGAAGAAATTGTATGAAACTCTTATGGGTGTGGTACCATCACACGAAATAAATTATTACTCGTAATAAACGAAATACTTACGCTAAAGTATTATGCCGAAAAAGAGTACCGTTAAAAGTATAATATAAACTTCACACGTTAGTACAATTATCTTGAACATTTAAACGATTTTGATTAGATGATAAACGGAGTTCGCTTAAAGAAAACTTACGAGATATAAGAAATTGTATGAAACTCTTATGGTTGTGGTTCCATCATACGAAATAAATTATTATTCGTAATCAACAAAATACTTAGGCTAAAGTATTATGCCGGAAAAGAGTACCGTTAAAAGTATAATATAAACTTCACACGTTATTATAATTAGCTTGAACATTTAAACGATTTTGATTAGAAGATAAACGGAGTTCGCTTAAAGAAACTTATGAGATGTAAGAAATTGTATGAAACTCTTATGTTTATGGTTCCATCATACGAAATAAATTATCATTCGTAATCAACGAAATACATAGGCTAAAGTATCATGCCGGAAAGGAGTACCGTTAAAAGTATATTAAAAACTTGCATACGTTAGTATAATTAGCTTAAACTGTTAAACGAGTTTGATTAGAAGATAAACGGAGTTCGCTTAAAGAAACTTACGAGATATAAGAAATTGTATGAAACTCTTATGGTTGTGGTTCCATCATACGAAATAAATTATTATTCGTAATCAACAAAATACTTAGGCTAAAGTATCATGCTGGAAAGGAGTACCGTTAAAAGTATATTAAAAACTTCATACGTTAGTATAATTAGCTTAAACGTTTAAACGAGTTTGATTAGTAGATAAACGGAGTTCGCTTAAAGAAACTTAAGAGATATAAGAAATTGTATGAAACTCTTATGTTTATGGTTCCATCATACGAAATAAATTATCATTCGTAATCAACGAAATACATAGGCTAAAGTATCATGCCGGAAAGGAGTACCGTTAAAAGTATATTAAAAACTTGCATACGTTAGTATAATTAGCTTAAACTGTTAAACGAGTTTGATTAGAAGATAAACGGAGTTCGCTTAAAGAAACTTAAGAGATATAAGATTTTGTATAAAATTCTTATGGGTGTGGTACCATCATATAAAATAAATTAGTATTCGTAATAAACAAAATACCGAGGCTAAAGTATCATGCCGGAAAGGAGTACCGTTAAAATTATATTATAAACTTCATTTGTTAGTATAATTTGCTTAAACTTTTCAACGAGTTTTATTATACAAGATAAACGGAGTTCGTTTGAAGAAACTTACGAGATAGAAGAAATTGTATGAAACTCTTATGGGTGTGGTTTCATCATACGAAATATATTCTCATTCGTAATAAATGAAATACTTAGGCTAAAGTATCATGCCGGAAAGGAGTACCGTTAAAAGTATATTAAAAACTGCATACGTTAGTATAATTTGCTTAAACTTTTCAACGAGTTTTATTATAGAAGATAAACGGAGTTCGTTTGAAGAAACTTACGAGATAGAAGAAATTGTATGAAACTCTTATGGTTGTGGTTTCATCATACGAAATATATTCTCATTCGTAATAAATGAAATACTTAGGCTAAAGTATCATGCCGGAAAGGAGTACCGTTAAAAGTATATTAAAAACTGCATACGTTAGTATAATTAGCTTAAACTTTTAAACGAGTTTGATTAGAAGATAAACGGAGTTCGCTTAAAGAAACTTAAGAGATATAAGATTTTGTATAAAATTCTTATGGGTGTGGTACCATCATACAAAATAAATTAGTATTCGTAATAAACAAAATACCTAGGCTAAAGTATCATGCCGGAAAGGAGTACCGTTAAAATTATATTATAAACTTCATTCGTTAGTATAATTTGCTTAAACTTTTCAACGAGTTTTATTATAGAAGATAAACGGAGTTCGTTTGAAGAAACTTACGAGATAGAAGAAATTGTATGAAACTCTTATGGGTGTGGTACCATCACACGAAATAAATTATTACTCGTAATAAAAGAAATACCATGGCTAAACTATCATGCCGGAAAGGAGTACTGTTAAAATTATATTATAAACTTCATTCGTTAGTATAATTTGCTTAAACCTTTCAACGAGTTTTATTATAGAAGATAAACGGAGTTCGTTTGAAGAAACTTGCGAGATAGAAGAAATTGTATGAAACTCTTATGGGTGTGGTACCATCACACGAAATAAATTATTACTCGTAATAAACGAAATACTTACGCTAAAGTATTATGCCGAAAAAGAGTACCGTTAAAAGTATAATATAAACTTCACACGTTAGTACAATTATCTTGAACATTTAAACGATTTTGATTAGATGATAAACGGAGTTCGCTTAAAGAAAACTTACGAGATATAAGAAATTGTATGAAACTCTTATGGTTGTGGTTCCATCATACGAAATAAATTATTATTCGTAATCAACAAAATACTTAGGCTAAAGTATTATGCCGGAAAAGAGTACCGTTAAAAGTATAATATAAACTTCACACGTTATTATAATTAGCTTGAACATTTAAACGATTTTGATTAGAAGATAAACGGAGTTCGCTTAAAGAAACTTATGAGATGTAAGAAATTGTATGAAACTCTTATGGGTGTAGTTCAATCATACGAAATAAATTATTATTGGTAATCAACGAAATACTTAGGCTGAAGTATCATGCCGGAAAGGAGTACCGTTAAAACTATATTAAAAACTTCATACGTTAGTATAATTAGCTTAAACGTTTAAACGAGTTTGATTAGTAGATAAACGGAGTTCGCTTAAAGAAACTTACGAGATATAAGAAATTGTATGAAACTCTTATGGTTGTGGTTCCATCATACGAAATAAATTATTATTCGTAATCAACAAAATACTTAGGCTAAAGTATCATGCTGGAAAGGAGTACCGTTAAAAGTATATTAAAAACTTCATACGTTAGTATAATTAGCTTAAACGTTTAAACGAGTTTGATTAGTAGATAAACGGAGTTCGCTTAAAGAAACTTAAGAGATATAAGAAATTGTATGAAACTCTTATGTTTATGGTTCCATCATACGAAATAAATTATCATTCGTAATCAACGAAATACATAGGCTAAAGTATCATGCCGGAAAGGAGTACCGTTAAAAGTATATTAAAAACTTGCATACGTTAGTATAATTAGCTTAAACAGTTAAACGAGTTTGATTAGAAGATAAACGGAGTTCGCTTAAAGAAACTTAAGAGATGTTGGGTATTGATAGTGACGACCCAATATGGGAAAGGCCTCGAAGGCCCAATAAATTTGCAGGGGGTGAAACCCATACCATTTAAACAAGGCCAACCCACAGTAAGGTTACTCTGGCCCTCATAAAGTGGTCCAGTATCGAATCCAAACTAAAGTGGACGCCAAAGTGCCACTTCAGGTCGCCATTGGCCAATGTCAAAGCCTCCCACTGCTCGCCATGGGAGTGCTCGCCAACAATCAAGGTCGCAGCCATAAGAGTGCTCGCCATAAAGAGAGCCTTGCCTCTCTCCTCTGGTCCCACCAACCGTTAATAAGGATATAGCCACGATATCCCGCATATCTCGGGCACATATTCACTAAAGATTAGATACGGTAACTGCAATATCTCGCTGTAACCGCAATATCTACTATCTAAATCTTCAACAACACAATATTCACGAAGATATACAGTTACCTTATACGGTTTGGTATCTCCTACTCTATAAATACCTTTGCTTTACATACATTCAATACGTTTTGAGCTATATACACACATATACTCATTTAAGCATCGGAGAGGGACCCAGAGGCACCCCCTCTGTTGCGATCCCCTTCTTGCAGGTTCATCGGAGCTCAGGCGAAAGCCCGCAATCACCATCTCCTTGGCATTCAATTCATTGCCAGATCAGCATTCAGGAAATCACGATCCAACATTTGGCGCCGTCTGTGGGAACACGAGCAAAACAGTCATACATACTCGCTCTAACCGCAATCATCGGAAAGAAGCTAACGAACAATCCTCGGATAGCTCTAATTCCGCTGCCGCTTCGCCACTCCACCAAGAACCTGCAAGCCAAGCAGTCTGTGATGCCGTCCCTCCGAGACCGGCACGTGAACACATTGGCAATTCGAGAACGACCCCTGTTCCAAACGTCGCAGAGATTCCAGATCGACAAACCATCCAAGTGGCTTGGGAAACCATTCAGGTAACCGCAGAGATGATATCCCTCTTGGAAACCATCATAGGACAGGCCCGCAGAAAACCCCCTGCTCCTCATGAAGATCCTCGTCCTACGGGGCCACCGGAATCAGAAACTGGAAATCCTGGCACCACAGCCCCTCAAGAAGATCAAGAGATGACTTTTGGACTCCAATCCTTACCTCCGGCCTCCACTGAGACGCCGGCGGTCACTCGCTCTGTCAGTCCATCAAGTTCTGCACCGACTGGAGGACAGCAACCCCAATTCACTCTTGACCAAGTTGAGGAGCTTATCACTAAGAGACTCAAAGAACAACGCGTCAAGACCCCAAAGGATGTCGTCGTCAGGGCCATCCCCGAGTATAGAGGTGGAGGCGCCCCCATTATACATGTTAATAAGCATGAAGCCTCTCTGTTGGGTAAGTCGACTGATCCGAATCACTTAGCCCTATTATTTCTGTCGACCCTTTTGGGTTCGGCGCCGTCTTGGTTCTTTGGTGTCTCTGCAGGATCAAGAAGGGTAAGAAGGGTCGAGAAAAGCCTAGATCGGAAAACCCAGGACCAAGACATCCAGAGGTCCCCGAGTATTTCACGCCTTTAAACAGGCAGATCTCGGCGGTACTAGTCGAGATGGAAAGGTCTCTGGAAAGGCCACCGAGACCCCGCAAGAGTGGTCAGCCCATGGGGAATGACACCGAGAGCTATTGCAGATAGCACAAGCGCGACATCGAAAAGCTGATAAAGATAGGAATGTTGAAGGAATGAATTCACAAGGCTGGACAGTCAGAATAAACTTTCAGCTAAGTGGGAAGGACCATACAAGCAAGTGATTCCTTCATAAACATGTTCACTCGAAGCAAATCGAAGACAAAAGCCCTATCACCAAAGATAGGCCACAAAAGCCCTAACAACAAAGTTAGGCCACAAAAGCCCTGACGCCAAAGTCAGGCCAAAAGCCCTAACAACAAAGTTAGGCCACAAAAGCCCTATCACCAAAGATAGGCCACAAAAGCCCTAACAACAAAGTTAGGCCACAAAAGCCCTAACAACAAAGTTAGGCCACAAAAGCCCTAACAACAAAGTTAGGCCACAAAAGCCCTATCACCAAAGATAAGCCACAAAAGCCCTAACAACAAAGTTAGGCCACAAAAGCCCTGTCACCAAAGACAGGCCAAAAGCCCTAACAACAAAGTTAGGCCACAAAAGCCCTGTCACCAAAGACAGGCCAAAAGCCCTAACAACAAAGTTAGGCCACAAAAGCCCTGTCACCAAAGTCAGGCCAAAAGCCCTAACAACAAAGTTAGGCCACAAAAGCCCTGTCACCAAAGTCAGGCCAAAAGCCCTAACAACAAAGTTAGGCCACAAAAGCCCTGTCGCCAAAGACAGGCCAAAAGCCCTATCACCAAAGATAGGCCACAAAAGCCCTAGCAACAAAGCTAGGCCAAAAAGCCCTGTCGCCAAAGACAGGCCAAAAGCCCTAGCAACAAAGCTAGGCCAAAAAGCCTTGTCGCCAAAGACAGGCCAAAAGCCCTAGCAACAAAACTAGGCCACAAAAGCCCTAACAATAAAGTTAGGCCTCAAAAGACCTGAAGCCAAGAGTCAGGCAAAAACCTGATAACCGAATCAGGCACAAAAAGCCCTGACGCCAAAAGTCAGGCCAAAAGACCTAGCAATAAAGCTAGGCAAAACAAAAAATCTCTGACGCCAAAGTCAGGCCGAAAGACCTAGCAATAAAGTTAGGCAAGATGAGAAGCAGACGCCAAAACCAAACAAAGGGACCTGCTAACAAAGAATTTTAGGCGATCACTATGGATGACAAAGCCTTAGGATGACCTCGAAGGTCTAAACTTCAAAGAAGGTAATATCTCTTTGAACTTAGAAGTTTATGCTTTTAAGTATCAGAAGTATTTTCCTTAGAAGGATCGACTTATGCTTGGTCTAAGACTTCAAGAGTCGAAGACATTACAAGTCAAAAGGAAGTCGAAGAGTAATTATGATTAAGACGTTGGATAAATAGCCAAGCATGTTCAAAGTCAAATAAAAGGCTTATGAATATAAAGGCATTCAATAAAAGAAGCCAAGTCTTAAATCAAATAAATAATTACAAGGAAAACAAAAAATTACAAAGAAAAACAGCTATCCAAAAGGCAAATATTGTCAATAAAAGAGATGGAGACTTCAGGCTTGGGGATCCTCGGGGGCAGAGGCACTGGCTCGCCTTCAGGGGCAGGGACGATTTGCTCGCCTTCGGGGGCAGGAAGGCTTGGTCCGCCTTCGGGAACAACCTCTTCAGCCATAGCTGGAATAACCCCTTCAGCAACAAGGGTAGACTGAGAGTTACGACTCCGGAGGAAGCTCCTCAAGGACCCAACTTCCTCAAGGGGAAAATTGGGATCGACCGCCCGGACATCATCCACCAGGACTTGGAGAAAATCGGCGATCGCCGACTTCATCATCTTCAGAGCGCAGTCTTCAAAATCCTAAAAGGCGAACGAATCCATAAAGGATGACAGTTTCCTTAAAGGCATAATCCTTGGGTAACAGTTTCCTTAAGAAACATGGCGAAAGGAACGGACGAGCCGATAAGAAACCTAAAGGAGCGAAAAGAACCTCTAAAGGGTAACGTTTCCTCCAAAGAAAGGTCCAAGACCCTTTGAATGAAAACAAAAAGGCGAGACTATTCTACAAAAGCTGAAGCGAAGTTGAAAACAAGTATGGTAAAACTTCCTAAAGCTTTCCAGCTTCCTAAAAAGGCGAGCGAATCTTGGGTAACAGTTCCCCAAAAAGGGAGAACGAATCCGAGGTAACAGCTTCTTAAAAGGCGAGCAAATCTTAGATAACAGTTTCCTACGACTAGGCGAACTAATCTGAAGACCAAAATCCTAAAAGGCGAACGAATCCATAAAGGATGACAGTTTCCTTAAAGGCATAATTCTTGGGTAACAGTTTCCTTAAGAAACATGGCGAAAGGAACGGACGAGCCGATAAGAGACCACGGTCCTTCCCCCGAAACCTAAAGGAGCGAAAAGAACCTCTAAAGGGTAACGTTTCCTCCAAAGAAAGGTCCAAGACCCTTTGAATGAAAACAAAAAGGCGAGACTATTCTACAAAAGCTGAAGCGAAGTTGAAAACAAGTATGGTAAAACTTCCTAAAGCTTTAAAGCAAGATAGACATCGGAAGAACAACCAAGTATACTCGAAGTCAAACAAAAACCAAGGCTTACGAAACAAAAAGACCCGATACCAAAATTGGGCGAAAGACCTAACGCCAAAGTTAGGCAAAAAGACCTAACGCCAAAGTTAGGCAAACCAAAAGATCCGAAAGACCTGATGACTGAATCAGGTGAAAGACCTAGCACCAAAGTTAGGCGAAAGACCTGATGCCAAAGTCAGGCACAAGACCTGTTATCAAAATCAGGCGAAAAGACCTAAGGAAAAAGTTAGGCAAATAAGGCCTAAATATAAAAATCAGACATAAGTCCTAGCACAAAAGGCGAGCAATCCGTCAAGGAGTCCGTTCTCTTATAAGTTGGGCAAAAATTGAGAAGTAACATCCAAAGCGAATGAATCCATATCAAGGGTAACAGTTCCTTTGCGAAACAAACACAAAGAAAGTGGGCGAATGAACCTATGGCGACCACTTACTAAAAGATGAATGAGCCTCGGGTAACAGTTCCCCGTGATTAGACGAACACTCCAAAGGTCTAAAACCTTAACAAAGCGAACACATCTACAAAAGATGATAGTTTCCTTAAAGGTATGATCTTCGAGTAACAGTTCCCTTAAAAAACTTTGGTGAAGGGAATGGATGGTCCAAGATCCTATATGGCGAGACTCTCCTACATAAGCTAAAGAGAAGTTGAAAACAAATATGGTAAAACTTCCTAAAGCGTTCGAACGAAAAGATATCGGAAGAACGACCAAACACATTCGAAGTCGAAAAAGAGTAAAGGCTTACGAAATTAAAGGCGTTCATTATAATAATATCCGAGTCTGAAATCAAAAGAATAATTACAACTATCCCAAAAACAAAGGGAAGTAAAAGTGATTATCGATAAAAAGAAGGATGAACAAAAAGCAGGAGGATGAACAGGCTCCCTTGACCTGAAACTCTGCATCGACTCGGTCGCCTGAAGGCCTGAGACCTCAAGGTCTGGGTTCATCAGGGGATGCAGTCTCCTTCTCGGCCTCGGGGGCAGCCTCATCGCCAAGGAGCTTCCTTGGTGTAGCCGCTCTCAATGAAGTCCTGAAGAGACATCACCTCCCATAGAGGAAACTTGGGATCAATCCCTTGAATCTCGTCGACCAAGATCTGGAGGTAGGAAGCAGCCGCGGCCTTTATCACCTCCAAGGCGCAGACAGAGAACTCCTTGGACTTCTTAAAGTCCACGCTAAGGGGGGTTGGGACAGCCTTATGATTTAAGGAAGGATGCTCCTGCTCAGCCATCGAGGCATCCCTCTGCACCCAGGACTCTTTCAATTGAGCCCTGAGGTCACCATTCTCTGCCTCTAGCCAAACAGAGTACTGGTCGACATCCTTGATCCGAAACTCATAGACGCCTAGGCAGCTAACAACCTCGTCTTAGCCCGCTTGGAAAATAGACTGAAGAATTTAGGTCCTCAAGTGCGGTCAATGAATTTAGGTCCCAGACTGATGGGTCAGAAATTTATCCAATCAATAAAGACTGGCGTGGAATGATGAACCCCGACCTTGAGCGTCAGTTGTTCGAACTGATGAATGCCCGCTAACCCAAGCATCGACTCTGAAGTTTCCGCCCCTGAGCGGATTGAACAGAAGTTTGGTTGCCTATGATGTCGGAAGAAGTCATCAATGATGTTCCGATCATTCCCCGACAGCTCTCCAAAGCTCGAAGGAGTATCCCGTTCTGGCTGAGAAAGCTTTTTCGAGGATAAAAAGAGAGAAATGAAAAATTGAAACAGAGGGCTGAAAGAAGATATGAACTCTGGAATGCAAATGAATTGAGTGCGTAAAAGACTAAATGCTAAAGTTCAGCCTTTTTAGCGAAAACGAAGGAAACCGAACGGGCATGTGAGAAACGGCTCAGATAATGATTACACCCTTTTTGGGTAAAACCGAAGTAATGTCAGAATTACAATGGTTACATCGGGGAGACAAAAGGTTGGAACGACACGAAAAACCTGTGAGTCTGCCCACTGGTTACGGAAGACAAAGAGAGGACATGCCTCAAAGGTCCTCTCGACTTTCGCTAACTGTCTATTCATTAAAATGTTCGAAATCTTACACAAAAAAGGTGATTGCCAAAAGCTATACCAGACCTCTCCTAACACCCTCGCAACGATAGTGTTCGCACAAAGAGTGAAGAATGAGCATCCATAAACCCTGGAAACCCAAAGCGTTCGCCTAATGGGGTAAGGTATCACACATTCCGAAAAACTCTGCGCAACCAAAATCGTTCGCCAAAGGATACAGAGCATCAAAATGCACAAATAGCAGATAAGGAAAGCAAAAGATCCATTCCAAAAGTCACTATCTTAAACCCTATCACAGAATCAAGCTCGACCGAAGAAACTTCACTCAAGCTTCGGGGGCAAATGTTGGGTATTGATAGTGACGACCCAATATGGGAAAGGCCTCGAAGGCCCAATAAATTTGCAGGGGGTGAAACCCATACCATTTAAACAAGGCCAACCCACAGTAAGGTTACTCTGGCCCTCATAAAGTGGTCCAGTATCGAATCCAAACTAAAGTGGACGCCAAAGTGCCACTTCAGGTCGCCATTGGCCAATGTCAAAGCCTCCCACTGCTCGCCATGGGAGTGCTCGCCAACAATCAAGGTCGCAGCCATAAGAGTGCTCGCCATAAAGAGAGCCTTGCCTCTCTCCTCTGGTCCCACCAACCGTTAATAAGGATATAGCCACGATATCCCGCATATCTCGGGCACATATTCACTAAAGATTAGATACGGTAACTGCAATATCTCGCTGTAACCGCAATATCTACTATCTAAATCTTCAACAACACAATATTCACGAAGATATACAGTTACCTTATACGGTTTGGTATCTCCTACTCTATAAATACCTTTGCTTTACATACATTCAATACGTTTTGAGCTATATACACACATATACTCATTTAAGCATCGGAGAGGGACCCAGAGGCACCCCCTCTGTTGCGATCCCCTTCTTGCAGGTTCATCGGAGCTCAGGCGAAAGCCCGCAATCACCATCTCCTTGGCATTCAATTCATTGCCAGATCAGCATTCAGGAAATCACGATCCAACAAGAGATATAAGATTTTGTATAAAATTCTTATGGGTGTGGTACCATCATATAAAATAAATTAGTATTCGTAATAAACAAAATACCGAGGCTAAAGTATCATGCCGGAAAGGAGTACCGTTAAAATTATATTATAAACTTCATTTGTTAGTATAATATGCTTAAACTTTTCAACGAGTTTTATTATAGAAGATAAACGGAGTTCGTTTGAAGAAACTTACGAGATAGAAGAAATTGTATGAAACTCTTATGGTTGTGGTTTCTGTTGGGTATCGATAGTGACGGCCCAGTAAGAAAAGGCCTCGAAGGCCCAATAACTATAGAGGGGGTAAACCCATGACATCCGAACCGGATCGGCCCAAGTACAAGCCAAACTTGGCCCACCATCGAGTAATCCAGAATCGAGCCCAAAGTCTATAGAGACGCCAAAGGCTCTCAGACTGCTCGCCATTCTCTACCAAGTCGCGACCTTCCACTGCTCGACATGGGAGTGCTCGCCCCGAAGAGAGCCTTGCCTCTCTCCTCTGGTCCCACTAAACCGTTAATAACAGAGTGGCCAAGATATCCCGCATATCCCGGTCACATATTCACTAAAGATTAGATTTGGTAACTGCAATATCTCGCAGTAACTGCCATATCCCACGATCCGAATCTTCAGCAACTCAATATACATTAAGATATTCAGTTGCCTTTATACGGTTCTATCTCTCTTACCCTATAAATATCCTTGCTTTACATACGTACTTTACGTTTTGAGTTTTATACACACATATACTCATTTAAGCATCGGAGAGGGACCCAGAGGCACCCCCTCTGTTGCGCTCCCCTACTTGCAGGTTCACCGGAGTTGGAGCTGAAGCGTCATCCCAACCTTGTCTGGTATTCAATTCACTGCCAGATCAGCATTCAGGATTTCACGATCCAACATTTGGCGCCGTCTGTGGGAACCGAGCAATTCAGCCATGAGAACTCGATCCCAAAGCAACCGTCGGAATCAGACTAGGGAGCGATCCTCAGATAGCTCTGATTCCGCCGCCGCTTCACCGCTTCAACAGGAACCTGCCAGCCGAGCAGGAGTTAACGCTGTTCCTCTGCGGACAGCCCGAGAACATGTCGGTGATTCAAGACCGACCCCAGCTGCTGATCAAAACGGAGCCCCTGCGCCGCAGACAGTCCACATTGCGGGGCAGAATATTAATTTAACCCCCGAGATGGTCTCCTTGCTGGAAGCCATCCTAGGACAGGCGCGCCGCCAGGCCCCTGCTCCTCAGGAAAACAATCCCTCTGCTCCTAAGGAAAATCACCGCCCTGCTGCCACAGGGCCTTCACCTTCAGAAGCGGCCAATCCTAGTCCTGCTGCGCATCAGGAGGATCAGGAGATGACGTCAGGTCAGCAGTCCCTACCTCCAGCGCACACCAAGGAGCCAGCAGCCGCATATACTGCCAATCCTTCCGGTCCGCCTCCACCCGGAGCCTCTCCCATGTACTGCACTGTGGAGCAGATGGATGACCTCCTCAGCAAAAGGCTCCAGGGAAGACAGTTGACAGTCATAGCTCCCTTCAAGGAGCAGTCCTCTCATCCATTCACCGACGCGCTCGTCGCTATCAAAATCCCGAAGGATGTGGTTGCTCGGGCCATACCTGAGTATAGCGGTGGAGGAGATCCCACCGTACATGTCAACAAGCATGAGGCCTCCCTTCTGGGTAAGTCAAACGATCCCAATCATTTGGCTTTGCTATTTCCATCTACTCTTTCGGGTTCGGCTTCGTCCTGGTTCTTCGGCCTCCCTGCAGGATCAATCGGAACTTGGGCAGAGTTAAGAAGCAAGTTCCTGGAGAGATACATGGGCGAGCGCCAGTTGCTGAAGAGCGTGGTCGCCCTTGACTCGGTCAAACAGCAGCCTGGAGAGTCGCTGTCCAACTTCTACGGGCGTTTTCATCAAAACGTCACAGAATTAGATCGCCGAATCTCGGATGGGGAGATCATTCGAGCATTCTACAGAGGTCTGGATGTGGCCAACAAGGCCTCGAGAAAGCTGCGAAACAGCTATCACGTAAAGGAGATAGAGACATTGGAGGAGTTGGCATCCAGAGCGAAAGGTTTCATAGACCTTGAGCGCGCAAACATCGAGGCTAACCTCCTGACGACCTCGCTAAGGGTAACCCCTGAACCCCGACGCGATGGTAAGAAGGAGGTCAAGAAGGAGAAAAAGGGAAAAGAAAGTAAGCCGCGAGTCGAGTCTCTTCCAGCGCCTCGCCATCCAGAGGTCCCTGAGTACTTCACGCCTTTAAATAGGCAGATCTCAGCGGTACTAGTCGAGATGGAGAGGAGATCCTTGGCGAGGCCACCGATGCCTCGCCGAGGTGGGTTACCCATGGGCAAGGATGTCGAGAGCTATTGCAGATACCACAAGTGCAAGGGCCATAAGACAGACGATTGCAAGATTCTGAAACGAGATATAGAGAGGCTGATTCAGGGGGGAATGTTGAAGGAATTTGTGGCAGGGCGAGACCGAAGTCGAACGCCCCCCAGGAGACATCGTTCACCAGCCCCTGCGGATCAAGCTGAGCCTTCTGGAAGCAAGAGGAGAGTGAATCTGATTGCGGGAGGATTCGGCGCAGGCGGCGAGAGGTCAAACTCCAGAGAGGTCTACGCCACTCAGATCTCTACGGCAGTTCAGTTGGGGAAGCGACCCCGACCTGAAGAAAACATTGTCATCTCATTCTCTGAAGATGATTTGGCACATGTCACTACGCCCCACAACGATGCTCTGGTCATTACGGCAGATATAGACGGCTGTGATGTTGCAAGGATTCTGGTTGACGGAGGCAGCTCGACAGACATCCTGTTTCTGGACGCCTTCGAAAAGATGGGCAAATCAAAACGCGACCTGAAGAGGGTCGACTTTCCGCTGATCGGATTTGCGGGAAGGACAACTTATCCACTGGGGGCTATAACCATGCCAGTGATTTTTGGCGAGGGGTGGAAAAGCATCAAGGTGTCGGTCACTTTCCTGGTGGTCGATTCACCTACATCCTACAACGCCATTATAGGGAGAACCACGATCAACCCAAATAAGATTGTGGCCTCCACTGTCCACCAGAAGATGAAGTTCCCTACTCCGAACGGGATCGGAGAAGTGCTCGGAGATCAGCCTTCCTCGCGGCAATGTTATGTGAACTGTTTACGCAGGAAGAACCAAAGGGAGGCGCTCGCCATCGAGACAGAGGCCGATCCCCGCGAGGACTTGGCTCGACCAGCACCCATGGAGGAATTGGAGGAGGTCGAGATCGATGGTCCGGACAAAAAGGTGCGCATTGGGACCACCTTGAAAGAGGATCAGAAGGAGACCATGACCGCTCTCCTCAAGGAATTCAAAGAGCTCTTTGCCTGGCAGCCGAGCGACATGCCAGGAATCAGCACAGATATTATCTCGCATGAGCTCAGGATAGACCCCTCCATCAAGCCGATCGCCCAAAAGAGAAGATCGTTCGGAACTGATAAACGTTTGGCGATCAGGCAGGAAGTCGGCAGGTTGATTGAAGCTGACTTCGTCAGAGAGGTAAGATTCCAGAGCTGGGTAGCCAACCCAGTTTTGGTCAGGAAATCTAATGGCAAGTGGAGGATGTGCGTCGACTTCCGCGACTTAAACAAGGCTTGCCCCAAAGATTCATATCCCCTTCCAAGAATTGATCAGCTAGTCGATGCTACCTCGGGTCATGAGATGCTGAGCTTCATGGACGCCTATTCAGGCTACAACCAGATCAGAATGCATCCAGACGACGAGGCCCACACTGCTTTCTATGCTGACGGGGACATTCTATGCTACAAGGTGATGCCCTTTGGTCTCATCAATGCCGGGGCAACTTATCAGCGGATGGTGAACCGACTGTTCCAGGACATGCTGGGAAGGAACATGGAGGCCTACGTGGATGATATGCTCGTTAAATCCATCAAAGGCAATCCTCATACCACCGACCTCCGTGAAGCTTTTGAATGCATGAGGAGACACAGCGTTCGCCTGAACCCAACAAAGTGCGCCTTTGGAGTCAAGTCCGGGAAGTTCCTGGGTTTTATGGTCAGCGAAAGGGGCATTGAAGCAAACCCGGAAAAGCTAAAGGCCATAGAAGAAATGAAGTCACCAACCTGCCACAAGGAAGTCCAATGCCTGAACGGCCGACTAGCTGCTCTTAACCGCTTCCTCTCCAAAGCAAGCGACAAGTCCCTCCCGTTCTTCAAAACCTTGAGGGCCAACCGTAAGTTCGAATGGACGCCAGACTGCGAGGAAGCATTCCAGTCCTTGAAAAGGCATATTCAAACACTCCCAGCTCTGGCAAAACCCGTTCCAGGCGAGCAGCTTTTCCTCTATTTAGGCATTAGCGATGTGGCAGCCAGTGCTGTTTTAATAAGGGAGGAGAATAATGTTCAGAGTCCAGTGTATTTCATTAGCAAAATGTTCAACTCAGCAGAAATAAAGTATGTCCAGATTGAGAAGTATCTCTATGCCTTAGTTATTGCTGCTCGGAAGCTGAGACCTTACTTTCATGCGCACGACATCACGGTCCTCACCAATCAACCTCTCAAAAACTTCCTGATGAAGCCAGATTCTTCAGGAAGAATGGTCAAGTGGGCGATCGAGCTCAGCGAGTTCAGGATCAAATTTGCGCCAAAAACGGCCATCAAAGGTCAAGCACTAGCTGATTTCATAGTGGAAAGCACGAGTAACGGTCAAGCGGAGGCAGAAAACAGGCCAAGTCAGTCAGCAAACGACAATCAAATCTGGGAACTCTATACGGATGGGTCTTCATCAAAAGAAGGCTCGGGGGCAGGTTTAATTCTTATTCCTCCTGAGGGCGAGCCTCTGAAATACGCGATCGCCTTGACATTCCCGGCGACCAATAACGAAGCAGAATATGAGGCTCTTATCACTGGACTCAGACTGGCAAAAGGAATGGGTATAACAGCGCTTAAAGTAAAAAGTGATTCAGAACTTATTGTCAATCAGGTTAATGGCGCCTACGAGGCAAAGGGAGAAAAGATGAAGAAATATCTCGGCATCGCCAAAAAACTAGTTGTGGAAATCCCAAATTTCGCGATTGAGTTTATTCCTCGCCAAGAAAACCAGATGGCAGATTCTTTGAGTAAGCTAGCCTTCGGAGGGGCGACAATCCAGGATGTGCAATTTCTGGAAAAGGCCCTATGTTCAGTCCTTGAAAACAGAGCGGAGGTCTTCAACATTCAAGGACAGGTCACCTGGATGACCCCGTTCCAGAATTATTTGAAAGAAGGCATCCTCCCAGAGGACGAAGGCGAATCCACTAGGATTAGAAGACTCGCAGCCAGTTATCTAATCATCGATGGAGAACTCTATAGAAGAGGTTATTCGACGCCTTACTTGAGATGTGTTGCTCTACCCGAAACAGAAAAAGTTCTTCGAGAAGCTCATGAAGGGGCAGCGGCATGTCATGAAGGTGCTCGTTCACTAAGCAGGAAAATATTCAGACTGGGATATTACTGGCCGACCTTGGGAAAAGACGCAGCCGAATTAACACAGAAGTGTGAAATTTGCCAGCAGTTTGCACCACGATCGGGTCGACCATCGACATTATTATCCCCAATGGCGGGTGCCTGGCCCTTCGCTCAATGGGGAATCGATATATTGGGTCCTTTTCCCATTAGCACTGGTCAGCGTACTCACATTATAGTGGCGATCGACTACTTCACTAAGTGGGTAGAGGCGAAAGCTCTAGCTTCGACAACGGAATTCCAAGTTATCAAGTTCATGCAGGTCAACATATTCTCCAGGTTTGGTATTCCCAAAATACTCATCAGCGATAATGGTCCGCAATTCGTTGGAAAGGAATTGAAATGGCTCTGTGAAGAGTATCACATCGACCATCGCTTCAGTTCAGTACATCACCCTCAAACGAATGGGCAAGCTGAAGCAGCCAACAAGGTTGTCTTAGCAGGACTCAAGAAAAGGGTTCGAGCATTCAAAGGGAACTGGGCAGACGAACTGGAAAACGTATTATGGGCCATCAGAACAACGCCTAAGGCGGCCACAGGAGAAACGCCTTTCAGTTTAGTGTACGGATCAGAAGCAGTAGCACCAACTGAATTAGCAGTGCCTACCCACAGAGTCCTACACTTTAACGCGGAGGCAAATGAGATCGAGCGCAGAACTGACCTCGACTTGGCAGAGGAAAAGAGATGGCTCTCGGAAAAAACACAGGCAAAAATGCGCTTGGCGACCGCTCGGTATTTCAATAGAAAAGTTAGCGCTCGCCAATTTTTCGTGGGGGAGATGGTTATGAGAAGGAATGAATTTACAAGGCTGGACAGTAAAAACAAACTTTCAGCCAAATGGGAAGGACCATACAAAGTAGTAGAGATCGCCGCACCAGGATCCTACTATTTGGAAACCACCGAAGGCGAGAGGTTACCTCGTCCATTTAATTCAGAGCATTTAAGAAGATTTTATGCATAGCTTGTAATCAAACGGATTATGTCAATAAAAGAAAGCCATTCCTTCACAAAGCGTGTCCACTCGAAGCAAGCTGAAGCCAAAAAGCCCTGACGCCAAAGTCAGGCCTCAAAAAGCCCTAGCAACAAAGCTAGGCCAAAAGCCCTAGCACCAAAGCTAGGCCAAAAGCCCTGACGCCAAAGTCAGGCCTCAAAAGCCCTAGCAACCAAGCTAGGCCAAAAGCCCTGACGCCAAAGTCAGGCCTCAAAAGCCCTAGCAACAAAGCTAGGCCAAAAAGCCCTAACAACAAAGTTAGGCCAAAAGCCCTAACAACAAAGTTAGGCCAAAAGCCCTAGCAACAAAGCTAGGCCAAAAAGCCCTGTCGCCAAAGACAGGCCAAAAGCCCTAACAACAAAGTTAGGCCAAAAGCCCTAGCAACAAAGCTAGGCCAAAAAGCCCTGTCGCCAAAGACAGGCCAAAAGCCCTAACAACAAAGTTAGGCCAAAAAAGCCTTAGTAACAAAACTAGGCCACAAAAGCCCTAACAACAAAGTTAGGCCTCAAAAAACCTGACGCCAAGAGTCAGGCAAAGCCCTGACGCCAAAGTCAGGCCAAAAGACCTAGCAAAATGTTAGGCAAAATGAAAGCCCTGACGCCAAAGTCAGGCCAAAGAAAGTTTAGGCGATCACTATCGATGATAAAGCCTGACAAATTACAAATCCCTTGTTATTAGGCCAACACCTCAAAGGTTTAAACTTCAAAGAAGGTAATATCTCTTTGAACTTAGAAGTTTACGCTTTTAAGTGTCAAAAGTATTATCCTTAGAAAGTTTAACTTATGATGGGTCTACGGCTTTAAGGGTCGACGACATTACAAAGCAAGAAAAAAGTGGAAAGTAATTATGAGTAAGATATTGGATAGCTAAATATGTTCGAAGTCGATTAAAGGCTCAAGAATATAAAAGCATTCAATAGAAAAATCCAAGTCTTCGACAAATAATTACAAACCAAAAACAGAAAATACAAAAATGGCTATCTAAAAAAGATAAATACGGTCGCCAAGGAGTTGGGGACTTCAAGCGTCGGAGTTCTCGGGGGCAAGGGTGCTCTGCTCGCCTTCGGGGGCAGAAGTACTGGGCTCGCCTTCAGGAGCAGCCTCGCCAGCAACAGAGGGCGGCGAAGGACGACTCCGCAGGAAGGTCTTCAAAGAGGCGACTTCCCCAAGAGGAAAGTTGGGATCGACCGCCTGGACCTCATCCACCAGGACTTGGAGAAAATCGGCAATCGCCGACCTCATCTCCTTCAGAGCGCAGTCCTCAAACTCCTCAGAGGCTTTGAATGCCTCAACTACGCTCTGGGGCGAAGGGACGGCTTTCAATTGTGCAGTTAACCGATCCCTCTCCTCCTCCAAGGCAATCCCCCGGGCTTCCGCAGCTTCCGTCTGAGCCACCGCAGCTTCTCTCTGGGCGTCAGCAGCGACCCTGCGAGCCTCCGATTCTGCCCCTTGCGCCTGAGCTTCCTTAAGTTCAGCATCTAGGCGAACTCGGACGATCTCTCCCTGATCTAAACACAGGTGAAGAGCGTCAAAGTCCTGAAGAGCGGCAGCGGCTTCAGCCTCCCTCTTCTGGACATCAGCAAGGAGGCGCTGCTCCTTCCTGAGGTATTCCTCTCGGGTATTATCTGCCAAGGCGATCGCTGCATCTGCAGTCGTCTTGATAGTCCCCAATTGCTCAGGAGTGACCCCCGTGCTTCGGTACTGCTCCAGCTCGGCGAGCACACTGGAATACTTGTCGGTGAGCTCCCCGAAGACACGACCAAGAATCACCTCTTCCCGAACGAACTGGCAACAAATATAGAATAAAAGCTGTCAGGACAACAGACAATAAGGGAACGACAAAGAGAGGACTCTACGAAATGAAAGTATGAGATCTTACCAAAGCCACTCGTTCGAAGTGGGACCGAAGGAACCCCTCGATCTGATGAAGTTCCGTGGGAACAATCGAGCGGTCCGCGGGGGGAATTATCCCGTCCAGAAGCCGCATACACATATCCGGGCTGCCCCGGAGGCTCTTCTGGGGAGGATACCCCTTCTTCATAAGGTCCCCACAGGGGACCCAAGTTTCCCGAGAATTCGCTGATTCAAGCGGCTGAAACAAGCCGGCAAGGGAGCAATGCTCATCCACAGGAGCCCTCGATGAGCTGGAAGCAGCATGCCCCTTCTTCTTGGTCCCAGACTCCTTAGGAGGAGCCATGGGCACAGTAAGAACAGGAGGAGCTAAGGTCAAAACCTTCCCCTTGGCGGCAGAAGGACCCTGGGGAGAAGGAGAAGGGGGCACCGCGTCCAGACCCTTCCCTTTATTAGCGGAAGGACCCCCAGGAGGGGGAGGAGAAGGATGTTGGTCGACTTCCGGACATCCCTCACTCCTGACCTTCTTGGAGGGAGGAGGAGCATGATCCCGGACCATGTCGGTTGAGGACTCCTCTGCAAAACAACAAGACAAAATGTCAAAAAACAAAAAACCGCAAAGTATGAAGATATTAAATCTACGAATAACAAAGCAACATACCTGGTTGGCGAGGGTCAGCAGTGGCCGAGGGAAGCACCTCCTCAGACTTCCTCTTGAACGAACGCCTAGAGGGGGGAGGAGGAGAGTTCAGCAATGCCTGGTCGGAGGACAACCCCGCTAATCCCTGGTCATCAAAGAGACCTATCAGTTTCTGGCTCTTGCTTACAACCTTCCCTACAAGTAATAAAGCAAGATAAGAGTTAGAAAATTACCCAATCATTAAAGATTGGCGTGGCTTGATGAATACCCGCCATCTCAAGGGCATTCTCGGTAGTCTCCGCCACTGAGCGGATGGACTTGAACTGAGAAGACCGATGCGACCGGTATAGGTCATCAATAGCGTTTCGATCACTCTCTGATAGCTCCTCGAAGGAAGGAGGGAAATCCTTGTCCGGGATCAACAATTTCCAGGGCACCCCCCCCTTATAAAAGAAGTAACACTTCTTATAATTGGAGTTGGTGGTCCGAAAATCGTCGACCAGGCGGACATGGACGTTCCAAACCCATCCCTGAAGGCCTCCCCACTCTGAAAACTTCGGCCAGCGGGATTGGAAGTGGTGAAGGTGGTTTGCCCCTGCTGCCAGGCGGAAGAAACACCGGAACAGGGCCAGTGAATATACCCATTCCTGGCGTAAGCATAGGAACTTGAAACCGACCCACATCCTGAGGGCATTCGGGACAAGCTGTGTGGGGTGAATCCCGTAAAACTGACACAAGGTCTGTAAATCCTCACAGAGAGGAAAACGCAACCCAGCATCGATCTGAGCCGCATAAATGTAAACCTCTCCATCGTGAGGAAAATGCAGACCTAGGCCAGGATATCTAGGAGCATCCTCCACGCTGAAGCCACCGAGCGCCACCACGGTCTTAAAATAAGCCGGCTTCAATTCATTAGGCTTGACGTCTACTCGAACAAATTCAAATATTGCAATGATAAACATAAAAAGCAAAGAACAGCAGAGGACATTGCCAAAGCAGAGCAATAAAAGGGCGAAAGTTTACCTTTTGGGGAAAAAATAGGCGTGTTCAGCTCGGGCCCGTCCACCACCACAGGAGTGGTTGCAGTCCTGCCCAAATCGGTCTGTTCCTCTACTGAAGGGGGAACGACTTCATCCCTGATGGTCAAAGGGACATCAGCATTTCTGGGCATGTTGGCTTTGTTGGCACCCTTGGGAGCCGTGTGCTTGACTCTCTGATTGCGAGGAGCCATGGAAATGGTCGAAATGAGAACTGAAGAGGATTAAAAGAGAAAGGGAAGGTTTGCAGCGAAGTTCTGAAAATCTGGAGGAGTGGATAAGCGTAAAAAACAAAATGCAGAAACTGACGTTTCCTATATAGACCAAAAGGGGAGTAACCGCCACGAGCAAATCGAAGCGACGCAGAGGAATAATTGCACCCTTTTGGAAAAAACCGAAGCAATGTCAGAATTCCAAGAGACAACGGTTGGCTGGTACAGACAGCTGTCAAGCTACCCTGGGTTTACGGAAAAGTAAATGTCAGGCGTGCCTCAAGTGACCGTTCGATTTCTGGACAACCGTGCAGTTATTAAATGCTAAAATTCCACTAAGGAGACAAGGTGGTCGCCAACGCACTAATAAAGCTTTAGCAAAAATACCTCGGGTAGATAATGATCGCCTAACTAAGAAAGATAGACTTCCATAAGCCTGAGTCACCTCGAGTGATCGCCAAAAGGGAATAAAAGGAAGGATATTCTTTCGGCTTCGAACAGAGAAGGAATCGCTCGCCAAATGAGCTCGAAGTGTCTCAAAGGCACTGAACCATTACCAAAGACGTCACTATCTAAAACCCTACCAGGAAATCAAGCTCGACTGAAGGAACTTCAATCAAGCTTCGGGGGCAAATGTTGGGTATCGATAGTGACGGCCCAGTAAGAAAAGGCCTCGAAGGCCCAATAACTATAGAGGGGGTAAACCCATGACATCCGAACCGGATCGGCCCAAGTACAAGCCAAACTTGGCCCACCATCGAGTAATCCAGAATCGAGCCCAAAGTCTATAGAGACGCCAAAGGCTCTCAGACTGCTCGCCATTCTCTACCAAGTCGCGACCTTCCACTGCTCGACATGGGAGTGCTCGCCCCGAAGAGAGCCTTGCCTCTCTCCTCTGGTCCCACTAAACCGTTAATAACAGAGTGGCCAAGATATCCCGCATATCCCGGTCACATATTCACTAAAGATTAGATTTGGTAACTGCAATATCTCGCAGTAACTGCCATATCCCACGATCCGAATCTTCAGCAACTCAATATACATTAAGATATTCAGTTGCCTTTATACGGTTCTATCTCTCTTACCCTATAAATATCCTTGCTTTACATACGTACTTTACGTTTTGAGTTTTATACACACATATACTCATTTAAGCATCGGAGAGGGACCCAGAGGCACCCCCTCTGTTGCGCTCCCCTACTTGCAGGTTCACCGGAGTTGGAGCTGAAGCGTCATCCCAACCTTGTCTGGTATTCAATTCACTGCCAGATCAGCATTCAGGATTTCACGATCCAACAGTTTCATCATACGAAATATATTCTCATTCGTAATAAATCAAATACTTAGGCTAAAGTATCATGCCGGAAAGGAGTACCGTTAAAAGTATATTAAAAACTGCATACGTTAGTATAATTAGCTTAAACTTTTAAACGAGTTTGATTAGAAGATAAACGGAGTTCGCTTAAAGAAACTTAAGAGATATAAGATTTTGTATAAAATTCTTATGGGTGTGGTACCATCATACAAAATAAATTAGTATTCGTAATAAACAAAATACCTAGGCTAAAGTATCATGCCGGAAAGGAGTACCGTTAAAATTATATTATAAACTTCATTCGTTAGTATAATTTGCTTAAACTTTTCAACGAGTTTTATTATAGAAGATAAACGGAGTTCGTTTGAAGAAACTTACGAGATAGAAGAAATTGTATGAAACTCTTATGGGTGTGGTACCATCACACGAAATAAATTATTACTCGTAATAAAAGAAATACCGTGGCTAAACTATCATGCCGGAAAGGAGTACTGTTAAAATTATATTATAAACTTCATTCGTTAGTATCATTTGCTTAAACCTTTCAACGAGTTTTATTATAGAAGATAAACGGAGTTCGTTTGAAGAAACTTGCGAGATAGAAGAAATTGTATGAAACTCTTATGGGTGTGGTACCATCACACGAAATAAATTATTACTCGTAATAAACGAAATACTTACGCTAAAGTATTATGCCGAAAAAGAGTACCGTTAAAAGTATAATATAAACTTCACACGTTACTACAATTATCTTGAACATTTAAACGATTTTGATTAGATGATAAACGGAGTTCGCTTAAAGAAAACTTACGAGATATAAGAAATTGTATGAAACTCTTATGGTTGTGGTTCCATCATACGAAATAAATTATTATTCGTAATCAACAAAATACTTAGGCTAAAGTATTATGCCGGAAAAGAGTACCGTTAAAAGTATAATATAAACTTCACACGTTATTATAATTAGCTTGAACATTTAAACGATTTTGATTAGAAGATAAACGGAGTTCGCTTAAAGAAACTTATGAGATGTAAGAAATTGTATGAAACTCTTATGGGTGTAGTTCAATCATACGAAATAAATTATTATTGGTAATCAACGAAATACTTAGGCTGAAGTATCATGCCGGAAAGGAGTACCGTTAAAACTATATTAAAAACTTCATACGTTAGTATAATTAGCTTAAACGTTTAAACGAGTTTGATTAGTAGATAAACGGAGTTCGCTTAAAGAAACTTACGAGATATAAGAAATTGTATGAAACTCTTATGGTTGTGGTTCCATCATACGAAATAAATTATTATTCGTAATCAACAAAATACTTAGGCTAAAGTATCATGTTGGAAAGGAGTATCGTTAAAAGTATATTAAAAACTTCATACGTTAGTATAATTAGCTTAAACGTTTAAACGAGTTTGATTAGTAGATAAACGGAGTTCGCTTAAAGAAACTTAACAGATATAAGAAATTGTATGAAACTCTTATGTTTATGGTTCCATCATACGACATAAATTATCATTCGTAATCAACGAAATACTTAGGCTAAAGTATCATGCCGGAAAGGAGTACCGTTAAAAGTATATTAAAAACTTGCATACGTTAGTATAATTAGCTTAAACTGTTAAACGAGTTTGATTAGAAGATAATCGGACTTCGCTTAAAGAAACTTAAGAGATATAAGATTTTGTATAAAATTCTTATGGGTGTGGTACCATCATATAAAATAAATTAGTATTCGTAATAAACAAAATACCGAGGCTAAAGTATCATGCCAGAAAGGAGTACCGTTAAAATTATATTATAAACTTCATTCGTTAGTATAATTTGCTTAAACTTTTCAACGAGTTTTATTATACAAGATAAACGGAGTTCGTTTGAAGAAACTTACGAGATAGAAGAAATTGTATGAAACTCTTATGGGTGTGGTTTCATCATACGAAATATATTCTCATTCGTAATAAATGAAATACTTAGGCTAAAGTATCATGCCGGAAAGGAGTACCGTTAAAAGTATATTAAAAACTGCATACGTTAGTATAATTAGCTTAAACTTTTAAACGAGTTTGATTAGAAGATAAACGGAGTTCGCTTAAAGAAACTTAAGAGATATAAGATTTTGTATAAAATTCTTATGGTTGTGGTACCATCATACAAAATAAATTAGTATTCGTAATAAACAAAATACCTAGGCTAAAGTATCATGCCGGAAAGGAGTACCGTTAAAATTATATTATAAACTTCATTCGTTAGTATAATTTGCTTAAACTTTTCAACGAGTTTTATTATAGAAGATAAACGGAGTTCGTTTGAAGAAACTTACGAGATAGAAGAAATTGTATGAAACTGTTATGGGTGTGGTACCATCACACGAAATAAATTATTACTCGTAATAAAAGAAATACCGAGGCTAAACTATCATGCCGGAAAGGAGTACTGTTAAAATTATATTATAAACTTCATTCGTTAGTATAATTTGCTTAAACCTTTCAACGAGTTTTATTATAGAAGATAAACGGAGTTCGTTTGAAGAAACTTGCGAGATAGAAGAAATTGTATGAAACTCTTATGGGTGTGGTACCATCACACGAAATAAATTATTACTCGTAATAAACGAAATACTTACGCTAAAGTATTATGCCGAAAAAGAGTACCGTTAAAAGTATAATATAAACTTCACACGTTAGTACAATTATCTTGAACATTTAAACGATTTTGATTAGATGATAAACGGAGTTCGCTTAAAGAAAACTTACGAGATATAAGAAATTGTATGAAACTCTTATGGTTGTGGTTCCATCATACGAAATAAATTATTATTCGTAATCAACAAAATACTTAGGCTAAAGTATTATGCCGGAAAAGAGTACCGTTAAAAGTATAATATAAACTTCACACGTTATTATAATTAGCTTGAACATTTAAACGATTTTGATTAGAAGATAAACGGAGTTCGCTTAAAGAAACTTATGAGATGTAAGAAATTGTATGAAACTCTTATGGGTGTAGTTCAATCATACGAAATAAATTATTATTGGTAATCAACGAAATACTTAGGCTGAAGTATCATGCCGGAAAGGAGTACCGTTAAAACTATATTAAAAACTTCATACGTTAGTATAATTAGCTTAAACGTTTAAACGAGTTTGATTAGTAGATAAACGGAGTTCGCTTAAAGAAACTTACGAGATATAAGAAATTGTATGAAACTCTTATGGTTGTGGTTCCATCATACGAAATAAATTATTATTCGTAATCAACAAAATACTTAGGCTAAAGTATCATGTTGGAAAGGAGTATCGTTAAAAGTATATTAAAAACTTCATACGTTAGTATAATTAGCTTAAACGTTTAAACGAGTTTGATTAGTAGATAAACGGAGTTCGCTTAAAGAAACTTAACATATATAAGAAATTGTGTGAAACTCTTATGTTTATGGTTCCATCATACGACATAAATTATCATTCGTAATCAACGAAATACTTAGGCTAAAGTATCATGCCGGAAAGGAGTACCGTTAAAAGTATATTAAAAACTTGCATTCGTTAGTATAATTAGCTTAAACTGTTAAACGAGTTTGATTAGAAGATAATCGGACTTCGCTTAAAGAAATTTAAGAGATATAAGATTTTGTATAAAATTCTTATGGGTGTGGTACCATCATATAAAATAAATTAGTTTTCGTAATAAACAAAATACCGAGGCTAAAGTATCATGCCAGAAAGGAGTACCGTTAAAATTATATTATAAACTTCATTCGTTAGTATAATTTGCTTAAACTTTTCAACGAGTTTTATTATACAAGATAAACGGAGTTCGTTTGAAGAAACTTACGAGATAGAAGAAATTGTATGAAACTCTTATGGGTGTGGTTTCATCATACGAAATATATTCTCATTCGTAATAAATGAAATACTTAGGCTAAAGTATCATGCCGGAAAGGAGTACCGTTAAAAGTATATTAAAAACTGCATACGTTAGTATAATTAGCTTAAATTTTAAACGAGTTTGATTAGAAGATAAACGGAGTTCGCTTAAAGAAACTTAAGAGATATAAGATTTTGTATAAAATTCATATGGTTGTGGTACCATCATACAAAATAAATTAGTATTCGTAATAAACAAAATACCTAGGCTAAAGTATCATGCCGGAAAGGAGTACCGTTAAAATTATAGTATAAACTTCATTCGTTAGTATAATTTGCTTAAACTTTTCAACGAGTTTTATTATAGAAGATAAACGGAGTTCGTTTGAAGAAACTTACGAGATAGAAGAAATTGTATGAAACTGTTATGGGTGTGGTACCATCACACGAAATAAATTATTACTCGTAATAAAAGAAATACTGAGGCTAAACTATCATGCCGGAAAGGAGTACTGTTAAAATTATATTATAAACTTCATTCGTTAGTATAATTTGCTTAAACCTTTCAACGAGTTTTATTATAGAAGATAAACGGAGTTCGTTTGAAGAAACTTGCGAGATAGAAGAAATTGTATGAAACTCTTATGGGTGTGGTACCATCACACGAAATAAATTATTACTCGTAATAAACGAAATACTTACGCTAAAGTATTATGCCGAAAAAGAGTACCGTTAAAAGTATAATATAAACTTCACACGTTAGTACAATTATCTTGAACATTTAAACGATTTTGATTAGATGATAAACGGAGTTCGCTTAAAGAAAACTTACGAGATATAAGAAATTGTATGAAACTCTTATGGTTGTGGTTCCATCATACGAAATAAATTATTATTCGTAATCAACAATATACTTAGGCTAAAGTATTATGCCGGAAAAGAGTACCGTTAAAAGTATAATATAAACTTCACACGTTATTATAATTAGCTTGAACATTTAAACGATTTTGATTAGAAGATAAACGGAGTTCGCTTAAAGAAACTTATGAGATGTAAGAAATTGTATGAAACTCTTATGGGTGTAGTTCAATCATACGAAATAAATTATTATTGGTAATCAACGAAATACTTAGGCTGAAGTATCATGCCGGAAAGGAGTACCGTTAAAACTATATTAAAAACTTCATACGTTAGTATAATTAGCTTAAACGTTTAAACGAGTTTGATTAGTAGATAAACGGAGTTCGCTTAAAGAAACTTACGAGATATAAGAAATTGTATGAAACTCTTATGGTTGTGGTTCCATCATACAAAATAAATTATTATTCGTAATCAACAAAATACTTAGGCTAAAGTATCATGTTGGAAAGGAGTATCGTTAAAAGTATATTAAAAACTTCATACGTTAGTATAATTAGCTTAAACGTTTAAACGAGTTTGATTAGTAGATAAACGGAGTTCGCTTAAAGAAACTTAACAGATATAAGAAATTGTATGAAACTCTTATGTTTATGGTTCCATCATACGACATAAATTATCATTCGTAATCAACGAAATACTTAGGCTAAAGTATCATGCCGGAAAGGAGTACCGTTAAAAGTATATTAAAAACTTGCATACGTTAGTATAATTAGCTTAAACTGTTAAACGAGTTTGATTAGAAGATAATCGGACTTCGCTTAAAGAAACTTAAGAGATATAAGTTTTTGTATAAAATTCTTATGGGTGTGGTACCATCATATAAAATAAATTAGTATTCGTAATAAACAAAATACCGAGGCTAAAGTATCATGCCAGAAAGGAGTACCGTTAAAATTATATTATAAACTTCATTCGTTAGTATAATTTGCTTAAACTTTTCAACGAGTTTTATTATACAAGATAAACGGAGTTCGTTTGAAGAAACTTACGAGATAGAAGAAATTGTATGAAACTCTTATGGGTGTGGTTTCATCATACGAAATATATTCTCATTCGTAATAAATGAAATACTTAGGCTAAAGTATCATGCCGGAAAGGAGTACCGTTAAAAGTATATTAAAAACTGCATACGTTAGTATAATTAGCTTAAACTTTTAAACGAGTTTGATTAGAAGATAAACGGAGTTCGCTTAAAGAAGAAACTTAAGAGATATAAGATTTTGTATAAAATTCTTATGGTTGTGGTACCATCATACAAAATAAATTAGTATTCGTAATAAACAAAATACCTAGGCTAAAGTATCATGCCGGAAAGGAGTACCGTTAAAATTATATTATAAACTTCATTCGTTAGTATAATTTGCTTAAACTTTTCAACGAGTTTTATTATAGAAGATAAACGGAGTTCGTTTGAAGAAACTTACGAGATAGAAGAAATTGTATGAAACTGTTATGGGTGTGGTACCATCACACGAAATAAATTATTACTCGTAATAAAAGAAATACTGAGGCTAAACTATAATGCCGGAAAGGAGTACTGTTAAAATTATATTATAAACTTCATTCGTTAGTATAATTTGCTTAAACCTTTCAACGAGTTTTATTATAGAAGATAAACGGAGTTCGTTTGAAGAAACTTGCGAGATAGAAGAAATTGTATGAAACTCTTATGGGTGTGGTACCATCACACGAAATAAATTATTACTCGTAATAAACGAAATACTTACGCTAAAGTATTATGCCGGAAAAGAGTACCGTTAAAAGTATAATATAAACTTCACACGTTAGTATAATTATCTTGAACATTTAAATGATTTTGATTAGATGATAAACGGAGTTCGCTTAAAGAAAACTTACGAGATATAAGAAATTGTATGAAACTCTTATGGTTGTGGTTCCATCATACGAAATAAATTATTATTCGTAATCAACAAAATACTTAGGCTAAAGTATTATGCCGGAAAAGAGTACCGTTAAAAGTATAATATAAACTTCACACGTTATTATAATTAGCTTGAACATTTAAACGATTTTGATTAGAAGATAAACGGAGTTCGCTTAAAGAAACTTATGAGATGTAAGAAATTGTATGAAACTCTTATGGGTGTAGTTCAATCATACGAAATAAATTATTATTGGTAATCAA
Organism: Chamaenerion angustifolium; assembly: GCA_946814005.1. Classification (NCBI taxonomy): domain Eukaryota; kingdom Viridiplantae; phylum Streptophyta; class Magnoliopsida; order Myrtales; family Onagraceae; genus Chamaenerion; species Chamaenerion angustifolium. Next base: position 16,506,527 of record OX328274.1, read on the forward strand.
CGAAATACTTAGGCTGAAGTATCATGCCGGAAAGGACTACCGTTAAAACTATATTAAAAACTTCATACGTTAGTATAATTAGCTTAAACGTTTAAACGAGTTTGATTAGTAGATAAACGGAGTTCGCTTAAAGAAACTTACGAGATATAAGAAATTGTATGAAACTCTTATGGTTGTGGTTCCATCATACGAAATAAATTATTATTCGTAATCAACAAAATACTTAGGCTAAAGTATCATGCTGGAAAGGAGTACCGTTAAAAGTATATTAAAAACTTCATACGTTAGTATAATTAGCTTAAACGTTTAAACGAGTTTGATTAGTAGATAAACGGAGTTCGCTTAAAGAAACTTAAGAGATATAAGAAATTGTATGAAACTCTTATGTTTATGGTTCCATCATACGAAATAAATTATCATTCGTAATCAACGAAATACATAGGCTAAAGTATCATGCCGGAAAGGAGTACCGTTAAAAGTATATTAAAAACTTGCATACGTTAGTATAATTAGCTTAAACTGTTAAACGAGTTTGATTAGAAGATAAACGGAGTTCGCTTAAAGAAACTTAAGAGATATAAGATTTTGTATAAAATTCTTATGGGTGTGGTACCATCATATAAAATAAATTAGTATTCGTAATAAACAAAATACCGAGGCTAAAGTATCATGCCGGAAAGGAGTACCGTTAAAATTATATTATAAACTTCATTTGTTAGTATAATTTGCTTAAACTTTTCAACGAGTTTTATTATACAAGATAAACGGAGTTCGTTTGAAGAAACTTACGAGATAGAAGAAATTGTATGAAACTCTTATGGGTGTGGTTTCATCATACGAAATATATTCTCATTCGTAATAAATGAAATACTTAGGCTAAAGTATCATGCCGGAAAGGAGTACCGTTAAAAGTATATTCAAAACTGCATACGTTAGTATAATTTGCTTAAACTTTTCAACGAGTTTTATTATAGAAGATAAACGGAGTTCGTTTGAAGAAACTTACGAGATAGAAGAAATTGTATGAAACTCTTATGGGTGTGGTTTCATCATACGAAATATATTCTCATTCGTAATAAATGAAATACTTAGGCTAAAGTATCATGCCGGAAAGGAGTACCGTTAAAAGTATATTAAAAACTGAATACGTTAGTATAATTAGCTTAAACTTTTAAACGAGTTTGATTAGAAGATAAACGGAGTTCGCTTAAAGAAACTTAAGAGATATAAGATTTTGTATAAAATTCTTATGGGTGTGGTACCATCATACAAAATAAATTAGTATTCGTAATAAACAAAATACCTAGGCTAAAGTATCATGCCGGAAAGGAGTACCGTTAAAATTATATTATAAACTTCATTCGTTAGTATAATTTGCTTAAACTTTTCAACGAGTTTTATTATAGAAGATAAACGGAGTTCGTTTGAAGAAACTTACGAGATAGAAGAAATTGTATGAAACTCTTATGGGTGTGGTACCATCACACGAAATAAATTATTACTCGTAATAAAAGAAATACTGTGGCTAAACTATCATGCCGGAAAGGAGTACTGTTAAAATTATATTATAAACTTCATTCGTTAGTATCATTTGCTTAAACCTTTCAACGAGTTTTATTATAGAAGATAAACGGAGTTCGTTTGAAGAAACTTGCGAGATAGAAGAAATTGTATGAAACTCTTATGGGTGTGGTACCATCACACGAAATAAATTATTACTCGTAATAAACGAAATACTTACGCTAAAGTATTATGCCGAAAAAGAGTACCGTTAAAAGTATAATATAAACTTCACACGTTAGTACAATTATCTTGAACATTTAAACGATTTTGATTAGATGATAAACGGAGTTCGCTTAAAGAAAACTTACGAGATATAAGAAATTGTATGAAACTCTTATGGTTGTGGTTCCATCATACGAAATAAATTATTATTCGTAATCAACAAAATACTTAGGCTAAAGTATTATGCCGGAAAAGAGTACCGTTAAAAGTATAATATAAACTTCACAAGTTATTATAATTAGCTTGAACATTTAAACGATTTTGATTAGAAGATAAACGGAGTTCGCTTAAAGAAACTTATGAGATGTAAGAAATTGTATGAAACTCTTATGGGTGTAGTTCAATCATACGAAATAAATTATTATTCGTAATCAACGAAATACTTAGGCTGAAGTATCATGCCGGAAAGGAGTACCGTTAAAACTATATTAAAAACTTCATACGTTAGTATAATTAGCTTAAACGTTTAAACGAGTTTGATTAGTAGATAAACGGAATTCGCTTAAAGAAACTTACGAGATATAAGAAATTGTATGAAACTCTTATGGTTGTGGTTCCATCATACGAAATAAATTATTATTCGTAATCAACAAAATACTTAGGCTAAAGTATCATGCTGGAAAGGAGTACCGTTAAAAGTATATTAAAAACTTCATACGTTAGTATAATTAGCTTAAACGTTTAAACGAGTTTGATTAGTAGATAAATGGAGTTCGCTTAAAGAAACTTAAGAGATATAAGAAATTGTATGAAACTCTTATGTTTATGGTTCCATCATACGAAATAAATTATCATTCGTAATCAACGAAATACATAGGCTAAAGTATCATGCCGGAAAGGAGTACCGTTAAAAGTATATTAAAAACTTGCATACGTTAGTATAATTAGCTTAAACTGTTAAACGAGTTTGATTAGAAGATAAACGGAGTTCGCTTAAAGAAACTTAAGAGATATAAGATTTTGTATAAAATTCTTATGGGTGTGGTACCATCATATAAAATAAATTAGTATTCGTAATAAACAAAATACCGAGGCTAAAGTATCATGCCGGAAAGGAGTACCGTTAAAATTATATTATAAACTTCATTTGTTAGTATAATTTGCTTAAACTTTTCAACGAGTTTTATTATACAAGATAAACGGAGTTCGTTTGAAGAAACTTACGAGATAGAAGAAATTGTATGAAACTCTTACGGGTGTGGTTTCATCATACGAAATATATTCTCATTCGTAATAAATGAAATACTTAGGCTAAAGTATCATGCCGGAAAGGAGTACCGTTAAAAGTATATTCAAAACTGCATACGTTAGTATAATTTGCTTAAACTTTTCAACGAGTTTTATTATAGAAGATAAACGGAGTTCGTTTGAAGAAACTTACGAGATAGAAGAAATTGTATGAAACTCTTATGGGTGTGGTTTCATCATACGAAATATATTCTCATTCGTAATAAATGAAATACTTAGGCTAAAGTATCATGCCGGAAAGGAGTACCGTTAAAAGTATATTAAAAACTGCATACGTTAGTATAATTAGCTTAAACTTTTAAACGAGTTTGATTAGAAGATAAACGGAGTTCGCTTAAAGAAACTTAAGAGATATAAGATTTTGTATAAAATTCTTATGGGTGTGGTACCATCATACAAAATAAATTAGTATTCGTAATAAACAAAATACCTAGGCTAAAGTATCATGCCGGAAAGGAGTACCGTTAAAATTATATTATAAACTTCATTCGTTAGTATAATTTGCTTAAACTTTTCAACGAGTTTTATTATAGAAGATAAACGGAGTTCGTTTGAAGAAACTTACGAGATAGAAGAAATTGTATGAAACTCTTATGGGTGTGGTACCATCACACGAAATAAATTATTACTCGTAATAAAAGAAATACCGTGGCTAAACTATCATGCCGGAAAGGAGTACTGTTAAAATTATATTATAAACTTCATTCGTTAGTATAATTTGCTTAAACCTTTCAACGAGTTTTATTATAGAAGATAAACGGAGTTCGTTTGAAGAAACTTGCGAGATAGAAGAAATTGTATGAAACTCTTATGGGTGTGGTACCATCACACGAAATAAATTATTACTCGTAATAAACGAAATACTTACGCTAAAGTATTATGCCGAAAAAGAGTACCGTTAAAAGTATAATATAAACTTCACACGTTAGTACAATTATCTTGAACATTTAAACGATTTTGATTAGATGATAAACGGAGTTCGCTTAAAGAAAACTTACGAGATATAAGAAATTGTATGAAACTCTTATGGTTGTGGTTCCATCATACGAAATAAATTATTATTCGTAATCAACAAAATACTTAGGCTAAAGTATTATGCCGGAAAAGAGTACCGTTAAAAGTATAATATAAACTTCACACGTTATTATAATTAGCTTGAACATTTAAACGATTTTGATTAGAAGATAAACGGAGTTCGCTTAAAGAAACTTATGAGATGTAAGAAATTGTATGAAACTCTTATGGGTGTAGTTCAATCATACGAAATAAATTATTATTCGTAATCAACGAAATACTTAGGCTGAAGTATCATGCCGGAAAGGAGTACCGTTAAAACTATATTAAAAACTTCATACGTTAGTATAATTAGCTTAAACGTTTAAACGAGTTTGATTAGTAGATAAACGGAGTTCGCTTAAAGAAACTTACGAGATATAAGAAACTGTATGAAACTCTTATGGTTGTGGTTCCATCATACGAAATAAATTATTATTCGTAATCAACAAAATACTTAGGCTAAAGTATCATGCTGGAAAGGAGTACCGTTAAAAGTATATTATAAACTTCATACGTTAGTATAATTAGCTTAAACGTTTAAACGAGTTTGATTAGTAGATAAACGGAGTTCGCTTAAAGAAACTTAAGAGATATAAGAAATTGTATGAAACTCTTATGTTTATGGTTCCATCATACGAAATAAATTATCATTCGTAATCAACGAAATACATAGGCTAAAGTATCATGCCGGAAAGGAGTACCGTTAAAAGTATATTAAAAACTTGCATACGTTAGTATAATTAGCTTAAACTGTTAAACGAGTTTGATTAGAAGATAAACGGAGTTCGCTTAAAGAAACTTAAGAGATATAAGATTTGGTATAAAATTCTTATGGGTGTGGTACCATCATATAAAATAAATTAGTATTCGTAATAAACAAAATACCGAGGCTAAAGTATCATGCCGGAAAGGAGTACCGTTAAAATTATATTATAAACTTCATTTGTTAGTATAATTTGCTTAAACTTTTCAACGAGTTTTATTATACAAGATAAACGGAGTTCGTTTGAAGAAACTTACGAGATAGAAGAAATTGTATGAAACTCTTATGGGTGTGGTTTCATCATACGAAATATATTCTCATTCGTAATAAATGAAATACTTAGGCTAAAGTATCATGCCGGAAAGGAGTACCGTTAAAAGTATATTCAAAACTGCATACGTTAGTATAATTTGCCTAAAGTTTTCAACGAGTTTTATTATAGAAGATAAACGGAGTTCGTTTGAAGAAACTTACGAGATAGAAGAAATTGTATGAAACTCTTATGGGTGTGGTTTCATCATACGAAATATATTCTCATTCGTAATAAATGAAATACTTAGGCTAAAGTATCATGCCGGAAAGGAGTACCGTTAAAAGTATATTAAAAACTGCATACGTTAGTATAATTAGCTTAAACTTTTAAACGAGTTTGATTAGAAGATAAACGGAGTTCGCTTAAAGAAACTTAAGAGATATAAGATTTTGTATAAAATTCTTATGGGTGTGGTACCATCATACAAAATAAATTAGTATTCGTAATAAACAAAATACCTAGGCTAAAGTATCATGCCGGAAAGGAGTACCGTTAAAATTATATTATAAACTTCATTCGTTAGTATAATTTGCTTAAACTTTTCAACGAGTTTTATTATAGAAGATAAACGGAGTTCGTTTGAAGAAACTTACGAGATAGAAGAAATTGTATGAAACTCTTATGGGTGTGGTACCATCACACGAAATAAATTATTACTCGTAATAAAAGAAATACCGTGGCTAAACTATCATGCCGGAAAGGAGTACTGTTAAAATTATATTATAAACTTCATTCGTTAGTATAATTTGCTTAAACCTTTCAACGAGTTTTATTATAGAAGATAAACGGAGTTCGTTTGAAGAAACTTGCGAGATAGAAGAAATTGTATGAAACTCTTATGGGTGTGGTACCATCACACGAAATAAATTATTACTCGTAATAAACGAAATACTTACGCTAAAGTATTATGCCGAAAAAGAGTACCGTTAAAAGTATAATATAAACTTCACACGTTAGTACAATTATCTTGAACATTTAAACGATTTTGATTAGATGATAAACGGAGTTCGCTTAAAGAAAACTTACGAGATATAAGAAATTGTATGAAACTCTTATGGTTGTGGTTCCATCATACGAAATAAATTATTATTCGTAATCAACAAAATACTTAGGCTAAAGTATTATGCCGGAAAAGAGTACCGTTAAAAGTATAATATAAACTTCACACGTTATTATAATTAGCTTGAACATTTAAACGATTTTGATTAGAAGATAAACGGAGTTCGCTTAAAGAAACTTATGAGATGTAAGAAATTGTATGAAACTCTTATGGGTGTAGTTCAATCATACGAAATAAATTATTATTCGTAATCAACGAAATACTTAGGCTGAAGTATCATGCCGGAAAGGAGTACCGTTAAAACTATATTAAAAACTTCATACGTTAGTATAATTAGCTTAAACGTTTAAACGAGTTTGATTAGTAGATAAACGGAGTTCGCTTAAAGAAACTTACGAGATATAAGAAATTGTATGAAACTCTTATGGTTATGGTTCCATCATACGAAATAAATTATTATTCGTAATCAACAAAATACTTAGGCTAAAGTATCATGCTGGAAAGGAGTACCGTTAAAAGTATATTAAAAACTTCATACGTTAGTATAATTAGCTTAAACGTTTAAACGAGTTTGATTAGTAGATAAACGGAGTTCGCTTAAAGAAACTTAAGAGATATAAGAAATTGTATGAAACTCTTATGTTTATGGTTCCATCATACGAAATAAATTATCATTCGTAATCAACGAAATACATAGGCTAAAGTATCATGCCGGAAAGGAGTACCGTTAAAAGTATATTAAAAACTTGCATACGTTAGTATAATTAGCTTAAACTGTTAAACGAGTTTGATTAGAAGATAAACGGAGTTCGCTTAAAGAAACTTAAGAGATATAAGATTTTGTATAAAATTCTTATGGGTGTGGTACCATCATATAAAATAAATTAGTATTCGTAATAAACAAAATACCGAGGCTAAAGTATCATGCCGGAAAGGAGTACCGTTAAAATTATATTGTAAACTTCATTTGTTAGTATAATTTGCTTAAACTTTTCAACGAGTTTTATTATACAAGATAAACGGAGTTCGTTTGAAGAAACTTACGAGATAGAAGAAATTGTATGAAACTCTTATGGGTGTGGTTTCATCATACGAAATATATTCTCATTCGTAATAAATGAAATACTTAGGCTAAAGTATCATGCCGGAAAGGAGTACCGTTAAAAGTATATTCAAAACTGCATACGTTAGTATAATTTTCTTAAACTTTTCAACGAGTTTTATTATAGAAGATAAACGGAGTTCGTTTGAAGAAACTTACGAGATAGAAGAAATTGTATGAAACTCTTATGGGTGTGGTTTCATCATACGAAATATATTCTCATTCGTAATAAATGAAATACTTAGGCTAAAGTATCATGCCGGAAAGGAGTACCGTTAAAAGTATATTAAAAACTGCATACGTTAGTATAATTAGCTTAAACTTTTAAACGAGTTTGATTAGAAGATAAACGGAGTTCGCTTAAAGAAACTTAAGAGATATAAGATTTTGTATAAAATTCTTATGGGTGTGGTACCATCATACGAAATAAATTAGTATTCGTAATAAACAAAATACCTAGGCTAAAGTATCATGCCGGAAAGGAGTACCGTTTAAATTATATTATAAACTTCATTCGTTAGTATAATTTGCTTAAACTTTTCAACGAGTTTTATTATAGAAGATAAACGGAGTTCGTTTGAAGAAACTTACGAGATAGAAGAAATTGTATGAAACTCTTATGGGTGTGGTACCATCACACGAAATAAATTATTACTCGTAATAAAAGAAATACCGAGGCTAAACTATCATGCCGGAAAGGAGTACTGTTAAAATTATATTATAAACTTCATTCGTTAGTATAATTTGCTTAAACCTTTCAACGAGTTTTATTATAGAAGATAAACGGAGTTCGTTTGAAGAAACTTGAGAGATAGAAGAAATTGTATGAAACTCTTATGGGTGTGGTACCATCACACGAAATAAATTATTACTCGTAATAAATGAAATACTTACGCTAAAGTATTATGCCGGAAAAGAGTACCGTTAAAAGTATAATATAAACTTCACACGTTAGTATAATTATCTTGAACATTTAAACGATTTTGATTAGATGATAAACGGAGCTCGCTTAAAGAAAACTTACGAGATATAAGAAATTGTATGAAACTCTTATGGTTGTGGTTCCATCATACGAAATAAATTATTATTCGTAATCAACAAAATACTTAGGCTAAAGTATTATGCCGGAAAAGAGTACCGTTAAAAGTATAATATAAACTTCACACGTTATTATAATTAGCTTGAGCATTTAAACGATTTTGATTAGAAGATAAACGGAGTTCGCTTAAAGAAACTTATGAGATGTAAGAAATTGTATGAAACTCTTATGGGTGTAGTTCAATCATACGAAATAAATTATTATTCGTAATCAACGAAATACTTAGGCTGAAGTATCATGCCGGAAAGGAGTACCGTTAAAACTATATTAAAAACTTCATACGTTAGTATAATTAGCTTAAACGTTTAAACGAGTTTGATTAGTAGATAAACGGAGTTCGCTTAAAGAAACTTACGAGATATAATAAATTGTATGAAACTCTTATGGTTGTGGTTCCATCATACGAAATAAATTATTATTCGTAATCAACAAAATACTTAGGCTAAAGTATCATGCTGGAAAGGAGTACCGTTAAAAGTATATTAAAAACTTCATACGTTAGTATAATTAGCTTAAACGTTTAAACGAGTTTGATTAGTAGATAAACGGAGTTCGCTTAAAGAAACTTAAGAGATATAAGAAATTGTATGAAACTCTTATGTTTATGGTTCCATCATACGAAGTAAATTATCATTCGTAATCAACGAAATACATAGGCTAAAGTATCATGCCGGAAAGGAGTACCGTTAAAAGTATATTAAAAACTTGCATACGTTAGTATAATTAGCTTAAACTGTTAAACGAGTTTGATTAGAAGATAAACGGAGTTCGCTTAAAGAAACTTAAGAGATATAAGATTTTGTATAAAATTCTTATGGGTGTGGTACCATCATATAAAATAAATTAGTATTCGTAATAAACAAAATACCGAGGCTAAAGTATCATGCCGGAAAGGAGTACCGTTAAAATTATATTATAAACTTCATTTGTTAGTATAATTTGCTTAAACTTTTCAACGAGTTTTATTATACAAGATAAACGGAGTTCGTTTGAAGAAACTTACGAGATAGAAGAAATTGTATGAAACTCTTTTGGGTGTGGTACCATCACACGAAATAAATTATTACTCGTAATAAAAGAAATACCGAGGCTAAACTATCATGCCAGAAAGGAGTACTGTTAAAATTATATTATAAACTTCATTCGTTAGTATAATTTGCTTAAACCTTTCAACGAGTTTTATTATAGAAGATAAACGGAGTTCGTTTGAAGAAACTTGCGAGATAGAAGAAATTGTATGAAACTCTTATGGGTGTGGTACCATCACACGAAATAAATTATTACTCGTAATAAACGAAATACTTACGCTAAAGTATTATGCCGGAAAAGAGTACCGTTAAAAGTATAATATAAACTTCACACGTTAGTATAATTATCTTGAACATTTAAACGATTTTGATTAGATGATAAACGGAGTTCGCTTAAAGAAAACTTACGAGATATAAGAAATTGTATGAAACTCTTATGGTTGTGGTTCCATGATACGAAATAAATTATTATTCATAATCAACAAAATACTTAGGCTAAAGTATTATGCCGGAGAAGAGTATCGTTAAAAGTATAATATAAACTTCACACGTTATTATAATTAGCTTGAACATTTAAACGATTTTGATTAGAAGATAAACGGAGTTCGCTTAAAGAAACTTATGAGATGTAAGAAATTGTATGAAACTCTTATGGGTGTAGTTCAATCATACGAAATAAATTATTATTCGTAATCAACGAAATACTTAGGCTGAAGTATCATGCCGGAAAGGAGTACCGTTAAAACTATATTAAAAACTTCATACGTTAGTATAATTAGCTTAAACGTTTAAACGAGTTTGATTAGTAGATAAACGGAGTTCGCTTAAAGAAACTTAAGAGATATAAGAAATTGTATGAAACTCTTATGTTTATGGTTCCATCATACGAAATAAATTATCATTCGTAATCAACGAAATACTTAGGCTAAAGTATCATGCCGGAAAGGAGTACCGTTAAAAGTATATTAAAAACTTGCATACGTTAGTATAATTAGCTTAAACTGTTAAACGAGTTTGATTAGAAGATAAACGGAGTTCGCTTAAAGAAACTTAAGAGATATAAGATTTTGTATAAAATTCTTATGGGTGTGGTACCATCATATAAAATAAATTAGTATTCGTAATAAACAAAATACCGAGGCTAAAGTATCATGCCGGAAAGGAGTACCGTTAAAATTATATTATAAACTTTATTTGTTAGTATAATTTGCTTAAACTTTTCAACGAGTTTTATTATACAAGATAAACGGAGTTCGTTTGAAGAAACTTACGAGATAAAAGAAATTGTATGAAACTCTTATGGGTGTGGTTTCATCCTACGAAATATATTCTCATTCGTAATAAATGAAATACTTAGGCTAAAGTATCATGCCGGAAAGGAGTACCGTTAAAAGTATATTAAAAACTGCATACGTTAGTATAATTAGCTTAAACTTTTAAACGAGTTTGATTAGAAGATAAACGGAGTTCGCTTAAAGAAACTTAAGAGATATAAGATTTTGTATAAAATTCTTATGGGTGTGGTACCATCATACAAAATAAATTAGTATTCGTAATAAACAAAATACCTAGGCTAAAGTATCATGCCGGAAAGGAGTACCGTTAAAATTATATTATAAACTTCATTCGTTAGTATAATTTGCTTAAACTTTTCAACGAGTTTTATTATAGAAGATAAACAGAGTTCGTTTGAAGAAACTTACGGGATAGAAGAAATTGTATGAAACTCTTATGGGTGTGGTACCATCACACTAAATAAATTATTACTCGTAATAAAATAAATACCGAGGCTAAACTATCATGCCGGAAAAGAGTACTGTTAAAATTATATTATAATATTCATTCGTTAGTATAATTTGCTTAACCCTTTCAACGAGTTTTATTATAGAAGATAAACGGAGTTCGTTTGAAGAAACTTGCGAGATAGAAGAAATTGTATGAAACTCTTATGGGTGTGGTACCATCACACGAAATAAATTATTACTCGTAATAAACGAAATACTTACGCTAAAGTATTATGCCGGAAAAGAGTACCGTTAAAAGTATAATATAAACTTCACACGTTAGTATAATTATCTTGAACATTTAAACGATTTTGATTAGATGATAAACGGAGTTCGCTTAAAGAAAACTTACGAGATATAAGAAATTGTATGAAACTCTTATGGTTGTGGTTCCATCATACGAAATATATTATTATTCGTAATCAACAAAATACTTAGGCTAAAGTATTATGCCGGAAAAGAGTACCGTTAAAAGTATAATATAAACTTCACACGTTATTATAATTAGCTTGAACATTTAAACGATTTTGATTAGAAGATAAACGGAGTTCGCTTAAAGAAACTTATGAGATGTAAGAAATTGTATGAAACTCTTATGGGTGTAGTTCAATCATACGAAATAAATTATTATTCGTAATCAACGAAATACTTAGGCTGAAGTATCATGCCGGAAAGGAGTACCGTTAAAACTATATTAAAAACTTAATACGTTAGTATAATTAGCTTAAACGTTTAAACGAGTTTGATTAGTAGATAAACGGAGTTCGCTTAAAGAAACTTACGAGATATAAGAAATTGTATGAAACTCTTATGGTTGTGGTTCCATCATACGAAATAAATTATTTTTCGTAATCAACAAAATACTTAGGCTAAAGTATCATGCTGGAAAGGAGTACCGTTAAAAGTATATTAAAAACTTCATACGTTAGTATAATTAGCTTAAACGTTTCAACGAGTTTGATTAGTAGATAAACGGAGTTCGCTTAAAGAAACCTAAGAGATATAAGAAATTGTATGAAACTCTTATGTTTATGGTTCCATCATACGAAATAAATTATCATTCGTAATCAACGAAATACTTAGGCTAAAGTATCATGCCGGAAAGGAGTACCGTTAAAAGTATATTAAAAACTTGCATACGTTAGTATAATTAGCTTAAACTGTTAAACGAGTTTGATTAGAAGATAAACGGAGTTCGCTTAAAGAAAATTAAGAGATATAAGATTTTGTATAAAATTCTTATGGGTGTGGTACCATCATATAAAATAAATTAGTATTCGTAATAAACAAAATACTGAGGCTAAAGTATCATGCCGGAAAGGAGTACCGTTAAAATTATATTATAAACTTCATTCGTTAGTATAATTTGCTTAAACTTTTCAACGAGTTTTATTATAGAAGATAAACGGAGTTCGTTTGAAGAAACTTACGAGATAGAAGAAATTGTATGAAACTCTTATGGGTGTGGTTTCATCATACGAAATATATTCTCATTCGTAATAAATGAAATACTTAGGCTAAAGTATCATGCCGGAAAAGAGTACCGTTAAAAGTATATTAAAAACTGCATACGTTAGTATAATTAGCTTAAACTTTTAAACGTGTTTGATTAGAAGATAAACGGAGTTCGCTTAAAGAAACTTATGAGATGTAAGAAATTGTATGAAACTCTTATGGGTGTAGTTCAGTCATACGAAATAAATTATTATTCGTAATCAATGAAATACTTAGGCTGAAGTATCATGCCGGAAAGGAGTACCGTTAAAACTATATTAAAAACTTCATACGTTAGTATAATTAGCTTAAACGTTTAAACGAGTTTGATTAGTAGATAAACGGAGTTCGCTTAAAGAAACTTACGAGATATAAGATATTGTATGAAACTCTTATGGTTGTGGTTCCATCATACGAAATAAATTATTATTCGTAATCAACAAAATACTTAGGCTAAAGTATCATGCTGGAAAGGAGTACCGTTAAAAGTATATTAAAAACTTCATACGTTAGTATAATTAGCTTAAACGTTTCAACGAGTTTGATTAGTAGATAAACGGAGTTCGCTTAAAGAAACCTAAGAGATATAAGAAATTGTATGAAACTCTTATGTTTATGGTTCCATCATACGAAATAAATTATCATTCGTAATCAACGAAATACTTAGGCTAGAGTATCATGCCGGAAAGGAGTACCGTTAAAAGTATATTAAAAACTTGCATACGTTAGTATAATTAGCTTAAACTGTTAAACGAGTTTGATTAGAAGATAAACGGAGTTCACTTAAAGAAACTTAAGAGATATAAGATTTTGTATAAAATTCTTATGGGTGTGGTACCATCATATAAAATAAATTAGTATTCGTAATAAACAAAATACCGAGGCTAAAGTATCATGCCGGAAAGGAGTACCGTTAAAATTATATTATAAACTTCATTTGTTAGTATAATTTGCTTAAACTTTTCAACGAGTTTTATTATACAAGATAAACGGAGTTCGTTTGAAGAAACTTACGAGATAGAAGAAATTGTATGAAACTCTTATGGGTGTGGTTTCATCCTACGAAATATATTCTCATTCGTAATAAATGAAATACTTAGGCTAAAGTATCATGCCGGAAAGGAGTACCGTTAAAAGTATATTAAAAACTGCATACGTTAGTATAATTAGCTTAAACTTTTAAACGAGTTTGATTAGAAGATAAACGGAGTTCGCTTAAAGAAACTTAAGAGATATAAGATTTTGTATAAAATTCTTATGGGTGTGGTACCATCATACAAAATAAATTAGTATTCGTAATAAACAAAATACCTAGGCTAAAGTATCATGCCGGAAAGGAGTACCGTTAAAATTATATTATAAACTTCATTCGTTAGTATAATTTGCTTAAACTTTTCAACGAGTTTTATTATAGAATATAAACAGAGTTCGTTTGAAGAAACTTACGGGATAGAAGAAATTGTATGAAACTCTTATGGGTGTGGTACCATCACACGAAATAAATTGTTACTCGTAATAAAATAAATACCGAGGCTAAACTATCATGCCGGAAAAGAGTACTGTTAAAATTATATTATAATATTCATTCGTTAGTATAATTTGCTTAAACCTTTCAACGAGTTTTATTATATAAGATAAACGGAGTTCGTTTGAAGAAACTTGCGAGATAGAAGAAATTGTATGAAACTCTTATGGGTGTGGTACCATCACACGAAATAAATTATTACTCGTAATAAACGAAATACTTACGCTAAAGTATTATGCCGGAAAAGAGTACCGTTAAAAGTATAATATAAACTTCACACGTTAGTATAATTATCTTGAACATTTAAATGATTTTGATTAGATGATAAACGGAGTTCGCTTAAAGAAAACTTACGAGATATAAGAAATTGTATGAAACTCTTATGGTTGTGGTTCCATCATACGAAATAAATTATTATTCGTAATCAACAAAATACTTAGGCTAAAGTATTATGCCGGAAAAGAGTACCGTTAAAAGTATAATATAAACTTCACACGTTATTATAATTAGCTTGAACATTTAAACGATTTTGATTAGAAGATAAACGGAGTTCGCTTAAAGAAACTTATGAGATGTAAGAAATTGTATGAAACTCTTATGGGTGTAGTTCAATCATACGAAATAAATTATTATTCGTAATCAACGAAATACTTAGGCTGAAGTATCATGCCGGAAAGGAGTACCGTTAAAACTATATTAAAAACTTCATACGTTAGTATAATTAGCTTAAACGTTTAAACGAGTTTGATTAGTAGATAAACGGAGTTCGCTTAAAGAAACTTACGAGATATAAGAAATTGTATGAAACTCTTATGGTTGTGGTTCCATCATACGAAATAAATTATTTTTCGTAATCAACAAAATACTTAGGCTAAAGTATCATGCTGGAAAGGAGTACCGTTAAAAGTATATTAAAAACTTCATACGTTAGTATAATTAGCTTAAACGTTTCAACGAGTTTGATTAGTAGATAAAAGGAGTTCGCTTAAAGAAACCTAAGAGATATAAGAAATTGTATGAAACTCTTATGTTTATGGTTCCATCATACGAAATAAATTATCATTCGTAATCAACGAAATACTTAGGCTAAAGTATCATGCCGGAAAGGAGTACCGTTAAAAGTATATTAAAAACTTGCATACGTTAGTATAATTAGCTTAAACTGTTAAACGAGTTTGATTAGAAGATAAACGGAGTTCGCTTAAAGAAAATTAAGAGATATAAGATTTTGTATAAAATTCTTATGGGTGTGGTACCATCATATAAAATAAATTAGTATTCGTAATAAACAAAATACCGAGGCTAAAGTATCATGCCGGAAAGGAGTACCGTTAAAATTATATTATAAACTTCATTCGTTAGTATAATTTGCTTAAACTTTTCAACGAGTTTTATTATAGAAGATAAACGGAGTTCGTTTGAAGAAACTTACGAGATAGAAGAAATTGTATGAAACTCTTATGGGTGTGGTTTCATCATACGAAATATATTCTCATTCGTAATAAATGAAATACTTAGGCTAAAGTATCATGCCGGAAAGGAGTACCGTTAAAAGTATATTAAAAACTGCATACGTTAGTATAATTAGCTTAAACTTTTAAACGTGTTTGATTAGAAGATAAACAGAGTTCGCTTAAAGAAACTTATGAGATGTAAGAAATTGTATGAAACTCTTATGGGTGTAGTTCAGTCATACGAAATAAATTATTATTCGTAATCAACGAAATACTTAGGCTGAAGTATCATGCCGGAAAGGAGTACCGTTAAAACTATATTAAAAACTTCATACGTTAGTATAATTAGCTTAAACGTTTAAACGAGTTTGATTAGTAGATAAACGGAGTTCGCTTAAAGAAACTTACGAGATATAAGAAATTGTATGAAACTCTTATGGTTGTGGTTCCATCATACGAAATAAATTATTATTCGTAATCAACAAAATACTTAGGCTAAAGTATCATGCTGGAAAGGAGTACCGTTAAAAGTATATTAAAAACTTCATACGTTAGTATAATTAGCTTAAACGTTTCAACGAGTTTGATTAGTAGATAAACGGAGTTCGCTTAAAGAAACCTAAGAGATATAAGAAATTGTATGAAACTCTTATGTTTATGGTTCCATCATACGAAATAAATTATCATTCGTAATCAACGAAATACTTAGGCTAAAGTATCATGCCAGAAAGGAGTACCGTTAAAAGTATATTAAAAACTTGCATACGTTAGTATAATTAGCTTAAACTGTTAAACGAGTTTGATTAGAAGATAAACGGAGTTCGCTTAAAGAAAATTAAGAGATATAAGATTTTGTATAAATTATATTATAAACTTCATTCGTTAGTATAATTTGCTTAAACTTTTCAACTAGTTTTATTATAGAAGATAAACGGAGTTCGTTTGAAAAAACTTACGAGATAGAAGAAATTGTATGAAACTCTTATGGGTGTGGTACCATCACACGAAATAAATTATTACTCGTAATAAAAGAAATACCGAGGCTAAACTATCATGCCGGAAAGGAGTACTGTTAAAATTATATTATAAACTTCATTCGTTAGTATAATTTGCTTAAACCTTTCAACGAGTTTTATTATAGAAGATAAACGGAGTTCGTTTGAAGAAACTTGCGAGATAGAAGAAATTGTATGAAACTCTTATGGGTGTGGTACCATCACACGAAATAAATTAGTACTCGTAATAAACGAAATACTTACGCTAAAGTATTATGCTGGAAAAGAGTACCGTTAAAAGTATAATATAAACTTCACACGTTAGTATAATTATCTTGAACATTTAAACGATTTTGATTAGATGATAAACGGAGTTCGCTTAAAGAAAACTTACGAGATATAAGAAATTGTATGAAACTCTTATGGTTGTGGTTCCATTATACGAAAGAAATTATTATTCGTAATCAACAAAATACTTAGGCTAAAGTATTATGCCGGAAAAGAGTACCGTTAAAAGTATAATATAAACTTCACACGTTATTATAATTAGCTTGAACATTTAAACGATTTTGATTAGAAGATAAACGGAGTTCGCTTAAAGAAACTTATGAGATGTAAGAAATTGTATGAAACTCTTATGGGTGTAGTTCAATCATACGAAATAAATTATTATTCGTAATCAACGAAATACTTAGGCTGAAGTATCATGCCGGAAAGGAGTACCGTTAAAAGTATATTAAAAACTTGCATACGTTAGTATAATTAGCTTAAACTGTTAAACGAGTTTGATTAGAAGATAAACGGAGTTCGCTTAAAGAAACTTAGGAGATATAAGATTTTGTATAAAATTCTTATGGGTGTGGTACCATCATATAAAATAAATTAGTATTCGTAATAAACAAAATACCGAGGCTAAAGTATCATGCCGGAAAGGAGTACCGTTAAAATTATATTATAAACTTCATTCGATAGTATAATTTGCTTAAACTTTTCAACGAGTTTTATTATAGAAGATAAACGGAGTTCGTTTGAAGAAACTTACGAGATAGAAGAAATTGTATGAAACTCTTATGGGTGTGGTTTCATCATACGAAATATATTCTCATTCGTAATAAATGAAATACTTAGGCTAAAGTATCATGCCGGAAAGGAGTACCGTTAAAAGTATATTAAAAACTGCATACGTTAGTATAATTAGCTTAAACTTTTAAACGAGTTTGATTAGAAGATAAACGGAGTTCGCTTAAAGAAACTTAAGAGATATAAGATTTTGTATAAAATTCTTATGGGTGTGATACCATCATACAAAATAAATTAGTATTCGTAATAAACAAAATACCTAGGCTAAAGTATCATGCCGGAAAGGAGTACCGTTAAAATTATATTATAAACTTCATTCGTTAGTATAATTTGCTTAAACTTTTCAACTAGTTTTATTATAGAAGATAAACGGTGTTCGTTTGAAGAAACTTACGAGATAGAAGAAATTGTATGAAACTCTTATGGGTGTGGTACCATCACACGAAATAAATTATTACTCGTAATAAAAGAAATATCGAGGCTAAACTATCATGCCGGAAAGGAGTACTGTTAAAATTATATTATAAACTTCATTCGTTAGTATAATTTGCTTAAACCTTTCAACGAGTTTTATTATAGAAGATAAACGGAGTTCGTTTGAAGAAACTTGCGAGATAGAAGAAATTGTATGAAACTCTTATGGGTGTGGTACCATCACACGAAATAAATTATTACTCGTAATAAACGAAATACTTACGCTAAAGTATTATGCCGGAAAAGAGTACCGTTAAAAGTATAATATAAACTTCACACGTTAGTATAATTATCTTGAACATTTAAATGATTTTGATTAGATGATAAACGGAGTTCGCTTAAAGAAAACTTACGAGATATAAGAAATTGTATGAAACTCTTATGGTTGTGGTTCCATCATACGAAATAAATTATTATTCGTAATCAACAAAATACTTAGGCTAAAGTATTATGCCGGAAAAGAGTACCGTTAAAAGTATAATATAAACTTCACACGTTATTATAATTAGCTTGAACATTTAAACGATTTTGATTAGAAGATAAACGGAGTTCGCTTAAAGAAACTTATGAGATGTAAGAAATTGTATGAAACTCTTATGGGTGTAGTTCAATCATACGAAATAAATTATTATTGGTAATCAACGAAATACTTAGGCTGAAGTATCATGCCGGAAAGGAGTACCGTTAAAACTATATTAAAAACTTCATACGTTAGTATAATTAGCTTAAACGTTTAAACGAGTTTGATTAGTAGATAAACGGAATTCGCTTAAAGAAACTTACGAGATATAAGAAATTGTATGAAACTCTTATGGTTGTGGTTCCATCATACGAAATAAATTATTATTCGTAATCAACAAAATACTTAGGCTAAAGTATCATGTTGGAAAGGAGTATCGTTAAAAGTATATTAAAAACTTCATACGTTAGTATAATTAGCTTAAACGTTTAAACGAGTTTGATTAGTAGATAAACGGAGTTCGCTTAAAGAAACTTAAGAGATATAAGAAATTGTATGAAACTCTTATGTTTATGGTTCCATCATACGAAATAAATTATCATTCGTAATCAACGAAATACTTAGGCTAAAGTATCATGCCGGAAAGGAGTACCGTTAAAAGTATATTAAAAACTTGCATACGTTAGTATAATTTGCTTAAACTGTTAAACGAGTTTGATTAGAAGATAAACGGACTTCGCTTAAAGAAACTTAAGAGATATAAGATTTTGTATAAAATTCTTATGGGTGTGGTACCATCATATAAAATAAATTAGTATTCGTAATAAACAAAATACCGAGGCTAAAGTATCATGCCAGAAAGGAGTACCGTTAAAATTATATTATAAACTTCATTCGTTAGTATAATTTGCTTAAACTTTTCAACGAGTTTTATTATACAAGATAAACGGAGTTCGTTTGAAGAAACTTACGAGATAGAAGAAATTGTATGAAACTCTTATGGGTGTGGTTTCATCATACGAAATATATTCTCATTCGTAATAAATGAAATACTTAGGCTAAAGTATCATGCCGGAAAGGAGTACCGTTAAAAGTATATTAAAAACTGCATACGTTAGTATAATTAGCTTAAACTTTTAAACGAGTTTGATTAGAAGATAAACGGAGTTCGCTTAAAGAAACTTAAGAGATATAAGATTTTGTATAAAATTCTTATGGTTGTGGTACCATCATACAAAATAAATTAGTATTCGTAATAAACAAAATACCTAGGCTAAAGTATCATGCCGGAAAGGAGTACCGTTAAAATTATATTATAAAGTTCATTCGTTAGTATAATTTGCTTAAACTTTTCAACGAGTTTTATTATAGAAGATAAACGGAGTTCGTTTGAAGAAACTTACGAGATAGAAGAAATTGTATGAAACTGTTATGGGTGTGGTACCATCACACGAAATAAATTATTACTCGTAATAAAAGAAATACCGAGGCTAAACTATCATGCCGGAAAGGAGTACTGTTAAAATTATATTATAAACTTCATTCGTTAGTATAATTTGCTTAAACCTTTCAACGAGTTTTATTATAGAAGATAAACGGAGTTCGTTTGAAGAAACTTGCGAGATAGAAGAAATTGTATGAAACTCTTATGGGTGTGGTACCATCACACGAAATAAATTATTACTCGTAATAAACGAAATACTTACGCTAAAGTATTATGCCGGAAAAGAGTACCGTTAAAAGTATAATATAAACTTCACACGTTAGTATAATTATCTTGAACATTTAAATGATTTTGATTAGATGATAAACGGAGTTCGCTTAAAGAAAACTTACGAGATATAAGAAATTGTATGAAACTCTTATGGTTGTGGTTCCATCATACGAAATAAATTATTATTCGTAATCAACAAAATACTTAGGCTAAAGTATTATGCCGGAAAAGAGTACCGTTAAAAGTATAATATAAACTTCACACGTTATTATAATTAGCTTGAACATTTAAACGATTTTGATTAGAAGATAAACGGAGTTCGCTTAAAGAAACTTATGAGATGTAAGAAATTGTATGAAACTCTTCTGGGTGTAGTTCAATCATACGAAATAAATTATTATTGGTAATCAACGAAATACTTAGGCTGAAGTATCATGCCGGAAAGGAGTACCGTTAAAACTATATTAAAAACTTCATACGTTAGTATAATTAGCTTAAACGTTTAAACGAGTTTGATTAGTAGATAAACGGAGTTCGCTTAAAGAAACTTACGAGATATAAGAAATTGTATGAAACTCTTATGGTTGTGGTTCCATCATACGAAATAAATTATTATTCGTAATCAACAAAATACTTAGGCTAAAGTATCATGTTGGAAAGGAGTATCGTTAAAAGTATATTAAAAACTTCATACGTTAGTATAATTAGCTTAAACGTTTAAACGAGTTTGATTAGTAGATAAACAGAGTTCGCTTAAAGAAACTTAAGAGATATAAGAAATTGTATGAAACTCTTATGTTTATGGTTCCATCATACGACATAAATTATCATTCGTAATCAACGAAATACTTAGGCTAAAGTATCATGCCGGAAAGGAGTACCGTTAAAAGTATATTAAAAACTTGCATACGTTAGTATAATTAGCTTAAACTGTTAAACGAGTTTGATTAGAAGATAAACGGACTTCGCTTAAAGAAACTTAAGAGATATAAGATTTTGTATAAAATTCTTATGGGTGTGGTACCATCATATAAAATAAATTTGTATTCGTAATAAACAAAATACCGAGGCTAAAGTATCATGCCGGAAAGGAGTACCGTTAAAATTATATTATAAACTTCATTCGTTAGTATAATTTGCTTAAACTTTTCAACGAGTTTTATTATACAAGATAAACGGAGTTCGTTTGAAGAAACTTACGAGATAGAAGAAATTGTATGAAACTCTTATGAGTGTGGTTTCATCATACGAAATATATTCTCATTCGTAATAAATGAAATACTTAGGCTAAAGTATCATGCCGGAAAGGAATACCGTTAAAAGTATATTAAAAACTGCATACGTTAGTATAATTAGCTTAAACTTTTTAACGAGTTTGATTAGAAGATAAACGGAGTTCGCTTAAAGAAACTTAAGAGATATAAGATTTTGTATAAAATTCTTATGGGTGTGGTACCATCATACAAAATAAATTAGTATTAGTAATAAACAAAATACCTAGGCTAAAGTATCATGCCGGAAAGGAGTACCGTTAAAATTATATTATAAACTTCATTCGTTAGTATAATTTGCTTAAACTTTTCAACGAGTTTTATTATAGTAGATAAACGGAGTTCGTTTGAAGAAACTTACGAGATAGAAGAAATTGTATGAAACTCTTATGGGTATGGTACCATCACACGAAATAAATTATTACTCGTAATAAAAGAAATACCGAGGCTAAACTATCATGCCAGAAAGGAGTACTGTTAAAATTATATTATAAACTTCATTCGTTAGTATAATTTGCTTAAACCTTTCAACGAGTTTTATTATAGAAGATAAACGGAGTTCGTTTGAAGAAACTTGCGAGATAGAAGAAATTGTATGAAACTCTTATGGGTGTGGTACCATCACACGAAATAAATTATTACTCGTAATAAACGAAATACTTACGCTAAAGTATTATGCCGGAAAAGAGTACCGTTAAAAGTATAATATAAACTTCACACGTTAGTATAATTATCTTGAACATTTAAACGATTTTGATTAGATGATAAACGGAGTTCGCTTAAAGAAAACTTACGAGATATAAGAAATTGTATGAAACTCTTATGGTTGTGGTTCCATCATACGAAATAAATTATTATTCGTAATCAACAAAATACTTAGGCTAAAGTATCATGCTGGAAAGGAGTACCGTTAAAAGTATACTAAAAACTTCATACGTTAGTATAATTAGCTTAAACGTTTAAACGAGTTTGATTAGAAGATAAACAGAGTTCGCTTAAAGAAACATAAGAGATATAAGAAATTGTATGAAACTCTTATGGTTGTGGTTCCATCATACGAAATAAATTATTATTCGTAATCAACGAAATACTTAGGCTGAAGTATCATGCCGGAAAGGAGTACCGTTAAAAGTATATTAAAAACTTGCATACGTTAGTATAATTAGCTTAAACTGTTAAACGAGTTTGATTAGAAGATAAACGGACTTCGCTTAAAGAAACTTAAGAGATATAAGATTTTGTATAAAATTCTTATGGGTGTGGTACCATCATATAAAATTAATTAGTATTCGTAATAAACAAAATACCGAGGCTAAAGTATCATGCCGGAAAGGAGTACCGTTAAAATTATATTATAAACTTCATTCGTTAGTATAATTTGCTTAAACTTTTCAACGAGTTTTATTATACAAGATAAACGGAGTTCGTTTGAAGAAACTTACGAGATAGAAGAAATTGTATGAAACTCTTATGGGTGTGGTACCATCACACGAAATAAATTATTACTCGTAATAAACGAAATACTTACGCTAAAGTATTATGCCGGAAAAGAGTACCGTTAAAAGTATAATATAAACTTCACACGTTAGTATAATTATCTTGAACATTTAAATGATTTTGATTAGATGATAAACGGAGTTCGCTTAAAGAAAACTTACGAGATATAAGAAATTGTATGAAACTCTTATGGTTGTGGTTCCATCATACGAAATAAATTATTATTCGTAATCAACAAAATACTTAGGCTAAAGTATTATGCCGGAAAAGAGTACCGTTAAAAGTATAATATAAACTTCACCCGTTATTATAATTAGCTTGAACATTTAAACGATTTTGATTAGAAGATAAACGGAGTTCGCTTAAAGAAACTTATGAGATGTAAGAAATTGTATGAAACTCTTCTGGGTGTAGTTCAATCATACGAAATAAATTATTATTGGTAATCAACGAAATACTTAGGCTGAAGTATCATGCCGGAAAGGAGTACCGTTAAAACTATATTAAAAACTTCATACGTTAGTATAATTAGCTTAAACGTTTAAACGAGTTTGATTAGTAGATAAACGGAGTTCGCTTAAAGAAACTTACGAGATATAAGAAATTGTATGAAACTCTTATGGTTGTGGTTCCATCATACGAAATAAATTATTATTCGTAATCAACAAAATACTTAGGCTAAAGTATCATGTTGGAAAGGAGTATCGTTAAAAGTATATTAAAAACTTCATACGTTAGTATAATTAGCTTAAACGTTTAAACGAGTTTGATTAGTAGATAAACAGAGTTCGCTTAAAGAAACTTAAGAGATATAAGAAATTGTATGAAACTCTTATGTTTATGGTTCCATCATACGACATAAATTATCATTCGTAATCAACGAAATACTTAGGCTAAAGTATCATGCCGGAAAGGAGTACCGTTAAAAGTATATTAAAAACTTGCATACGTTAGTATAATTAGCTTAAACTGTTAAACGAGTTTGATTAGAAGATAAACGGACTTCGCTTAAAGAAACTTAAGAGATATAAGATTTTGTATAAAATTCTTATGGGTGTGGTACCATCATATAAAATAAATTTGTATTCGTAATAAACAAAATACCGAGGCTAAAGTATCATGCCGGAAAGGAGTACCGTTAAAATTATATTATAAACTTCATTCGTTAGTATAATTTGCTTAAACTTTTCAACGAGTTTTATTATACAAGATAAACGGAGTTCGTTTGAAGAAACTTACGAGATAGAAGAAATTGTATGAAACTCTTATGAGTGTGGTTTCATCATACGAAATATATTCTCATTCGTAATAAATGAAATACTTAGGCTAAAGTATCATGCCGGAAAGGAATACCGTTAAAAGTATATTAAAAACTGCATACGTTAGTATAATTAGCTTAAACTTTTTAACGAGTTTGATTAGAAGATAAACGGAGTTCGCTTAAAGAAACTTAAGAGATATAAGATTTTGTATAAAATTCTTATGGGTGTGGTACCATCATACAAAATAAATTAGTATTCGTAATAAACAAAATACCTAGGCTAAAGTATCATGCCGGAAAGGAGTACCGTTAAAATTATATTATAAACTTCATTCGTTAGTATAATTTGCTTAAACTTTTCAACGAGTTTTATTATAGTAGATAAACGGAGTTCGTTTGAAGAAACTTACGAGATAGAAGAAATTGTATGAAACTCTTATGGGTATGGTACCATCACACGAAATAAATTATTACTCGTAATAAAAGAAATACCGAGGCTAAACTATCATGCCAGAAAGGAGTACTGTTAAAATTATATTATAAACTTCATTCGTTAGTATAATTTGCTTAAACCTTTCAACGAGTTTTATTATAGAAGATAAACGGAGTTCGTTTGAAGAAACTTGCGAGATAGAAGAAATTGTATGAAACTCTTATGGGTGTGGTACCATCACACGAAATAAATTATTACTCGTAATAAACGAAATACTTACGCTAAAGTATTATGCCGGAAAAGAGTACCGTTAAAAGTATAATATAAACTTCACACGTTAGTATAATTATCTTGAACATTTAAACGATTTTGATTAGATGATAAACGGAGTTCGCTTAAAGAAAACTTACGAGATATAAGAAATTGTATGAAACTCTTATGGTTGTGGTTCCATCATACGAAATAAATTATTATTCGTAATCAACAAAATACTTAGGCTAAAGTATCATGCTGGAAAGGAGTACCGTTAAAAGTATACTAAAAACTTCATACGTTAGTATAATTAGCTTAAACGTTTAAACGAGTTTGATTAGAAGATAAACAGAGTTCGCTTAAAGAAACATAAGAGATATAAGAAATTGTATGAAACTCTTATGGTTGTGGTTCCATCATACGAAATAAATTATTATTCGTAATCAACGAAATACTTAGGCTGAAGTATCATGCCGGAAAGGAGTACCGTTAAAAGTATATTAAAAACTTGCATACGTTAGTATAATTAGCTTAAACTGTTAAACGAGTTTGATTAGAAGATAAACGGACTTCGCTTAAAGAAACTTAAGAGATATAAGATTTTGTATAAAATTCTTATGGGTGTGGTACCATCATATAAAATTAATTAGTATTCGTAATAAACAAAATACCGAGGCTAAAGTATCATGCCGGAAAGGAGTACCGTTAAAATTATATTATAAACTTCATTCGTTAGTATAATTTGCTTAAACTTTTCAACGAGTTTTATTATAGAAGATAAACGGAGTTCGTTTGAAGAAACTTGCGAGATAGAAGAAATTGTATGAAACTCTTATGGGTGTGGTACCATCACACGAAATAAATTATTACTCGTAATAAACGAAATACTTACGCTAAAGTATTATGCCGGAAAAGAGTACCGTTAAAAGTATAATATAAACTTCACACGTTAGTATAATTATCTTGAACATTTAAATGATTTTGATTAGATGATAAACGGAGTTCGCTTAAAGAAAACTTACGAGATATAAGAAATTGTATGAAACTCTTATGGTTGTGGTTCCATCATACGAAATAAATTATTATTCGTAATCAACAAAATACTTAGGCTAAAGTATTATGCCGGAAAAGAGTACCGTTAAAAGTATAATATAAACTTCACACGTTATTATAATTATCTTGAACATTTAAACGATTTTGATTAGAAGATAAACGGAGTTCGCTTAAAGAAACTTATGAGATGTAAGAAATTGTATGAAACTCTTCTGGGTGTAGTTCAATCATACGAAATAAATTATTATTGGTAATCAACGAAATACTTAGGCTGAAGTATCATGCCGGAAAGGAGTACCGTTAAAACTATATTAAAAACTTCATACGTTAGTATAATTAGCTTAAACGTTTAAACGAGTTTGATTAGTAGATAAACGGAGTTCGCTTAAAGAAACTTACGAGATATAAGAAATTGTATGAAACTCTTATGGTTGTGGTTCCATCATACGAAATAAATTATTATTCGTAATCAACAAAATACTTAGGCTAAAGTATCATGTTGGAAAGGAGTATCGTTAAAAGTATATTAAAAACTTCATACGTTAGTATAATTAGCTTAAACGTTTAAACGAGTTTGATTAGTAGATAAACAGAGTTCGCTTAAAGAAACTTAAGAGATATAAGAAATTGTATGAAACTCTTATGTTTATGGTTCCATCATACGACATAAATTATCATTCGTAATCAACGAAATACTTAGGCTAAAGTATCATGCCGGAAAGGAGTACCGTTAAAAGTATATTAAAAACTTGCATACGTTAGTATAATTAGCTTAAACTGTTAAACGAGTTTGATTAGAAGATAAACGGACTTCGCTTAAAGAAACTTAAGAGATATAAGATTTTGTATAAAATTCTTATGGGTGTGGTACCATCATATAAAATAAATTTGTATTCGTAATAAACAAAATACCGAGGCTAAAGTATCATGCCGGAAAGGAGTACCGTTAAAATTATATTATAAACTTCATTCGTTAGTATAATTTGCTTAAACTTTTCAACGAGTTTTATTATACAAGATAAACGGAGTTCGTTTGAAGAAACTTACGAGATAGAAGAAATTGTATGAAACTCTTATGAGTGTGGTTTCATCATACGAAATATATTCTCATTCGTAATAAATGAAATACTTAGGCTAAAGTATCATGCCGGAAAGGAATACCGTTAAAAGTATATTAAAAACTGCATACGTTAGTATAATTAGCTTAAACTTTTTAACGAGTTTGATTAGAAGATAAACGGAGTTCGCTTAAAGAAACTTAAGAGATATAAGATTTTGTATAAAATTCTTATGGGTGTGGTACCATCATACAAAATAAATTAGTATTCGTAATAAACAAAATACCTAGGCTAAAGTATCATGCCGGAAAGAAGTACCGTTAAAATTATATTATAAACTTCATTCGTTAGTATAATTTGCTTAAACTTTTCAACGAGTTTTATTATAGTAGATAAACGGAGTTCGTTTGAAGAAACTTACGAGATAGAAGAAATTGTATGAAACTCTTATGGGTATGGTACCATCACACGAAATAAATTATTACTCGTAATAAAAGAAATACCGAGGCTAAACTATCATGCCAGAAAGGAGTACTGTTAAAATTATATTATAAACTTCATTCGTTAGTATAATTTGCTTAAACCTTTCAACGAGTTTTATTATAGAAGATAAACGGAGTTCGTTTGAAGAAACTTGCGAGATAGAAGAAATTGTATGAAACTCTTATGGGTGTGGTACCATCACACGAAATAAATTATTACTCGTAATAAACGAAATACTTACGCTAAAGTATTATGCCGGAAAAGAGTACCGTTAAAAGTATAATATAAACTTCACACGTTAGTATAATTATCTTGAACATTTAAACGATTTTGATTAGATGATAAACGGAGTTCGCTTAAAGAAAACTTACGAGATATAAGAAATTGTATGAAACTCTTATGGTTGTGGTTCCATCATACGAAATAAATTATTATTCGTAATCAACAAAATACTTAGGCTAAAGTATCATGCTGGAAAGGAGTACCGTTAAAAGTATACTAAAAACTTCATACGTTAGTATAATTAGCTTAAACGTTTAAACGAGTTTGATTAGAAGATAAACAGAGTTCGCTTAAAGAAACATAAGAGATATAAGAAATTGTATGAAACTCTTATGGTTGTGGTTCCATCATACGAAATAAATTATTATTCGTAATCAACGAAATACTTAGGCTGAAGTATCATGCCGGAAAGGAGTACCGTTAAAAGTATATTAAAAACTTGCATACGTTAATATAATTAGCTTAAACTGTTAAACGAGTTTGATTAGAAGATAAACGGACTTCGCTTAAAGAAACTTAAGAGATATAAGATTTTGTATAAAATTCTTATGGGTGTGGTACCATCATATAAAATTAATTAGTATTCGTAATAAACAAAATACCGAGGCTAAAGTATCATGCCGGAAAGGAGTACCGTTAAAATTATATTATAAACTTCATTCGTTAGTATAATTTGCTTAAACTTTTCAACGAGTTTTATTATACAAGATAAACGGAGTTCGTTTGAAGAAACCTACGAGATAGAAGAAATTGTATGAAACTCTTATGGGTGTGGTTTCATCATACGAAATATATTCTCATTCGTAATAAATGAAATACTTAGGCTAAAGTATCATGCCGGAAAGGAGTACCGTTAAAAGTATATTAAAAACTGCATACGTTAGTATAATTAGCTTAAACTTTTAAACGAGTTTGATTAGAAGATAAACGGAGTTCGCTTAAAGAAACTTAAGAGATATAAGATTTTGTATAAAATTCTTATGGGTGTGGTACCATCATACAAAATAAATTAGTATTCGTAATAAACAAAATACCTAGGCTAAAGTATCATGCCGGAAAGGAGTACCGTTAAAATTATATTATAAACTTCATTCGTTAGTATAATTTGCTTAAACTTTTCAACGAGTTTTATTATAGAAGATAAACGGAGTTCGTTTGAAGAAACTTACGAGATAGAAGAAATTGTATGAAACTCTTATGGGTGTGGTACCATCACACGAAATAAATTATTACTCGTAATAAAAGAAATACCGAGGCTAAACTATCATGCCAGAAAGGAGTACTGTTAAAATTATATTATAAACTTCATTCGTTAGTATAATTTGCTTAAACCTTTCAACGAGTTTTATTATAGAAGATAAACGGAGTTCGTTTGAAGAAACTTGCGAGATAGAAGAAATTGTATGAAACTCTTATGGGTGTGGTGGTACCATCACACGAAATAAATTATTACTCTTAATAAACGAAATACTTACGCTAAAGTATTATGCCGGAAAAGAGTACCGTTAAAAGTATAATATAAACTTCACACGTTAGTATAATTATCTTGAACATTTAAACGATTTTGATTAGATGATAAACGGAGTTCGCTTAAAGAAAACTTACGAGATATAAGAAATTGTATGAAACTCTTATGGTTGTGGTTCCATCATACGAAATAAATTATTATTCGTAATCAACAAAATACTTAGGCTAAAGTATCATGCTGGAAAGGAGTACCGTTAAAAGTATATTAAAAACTTCATACGTTAGTATAATTAGCTTAAACGTTTAAACGAGTTTGATTAGAAGATAAACAGAGTTCGCTTAAAGAAACATAAGAGATATAAGAAATTGTATGAAACTCTTATGGTTGTGGTTCCATCATAAGAAATAAATTGTTATTCGTAATCAACGAAATACTTAGGCTGAAGTATCATGCCGGAAAGGAGTACCGTTAAAAGTATATTAAAAACTTGCATACGTTAGTATAATTAGCTTAAACTGTTAAACGAGTTTGATTAGAAGATAAACGGACTTCGCTTAAAGAAACTTAAGAGATATAAGATTTTGTATAAAATTCTTATGGGTGTGGTACCATCATATAAAATAAATTAGTATTCGTAATAAACAAAATACCGAGGCTAAAGTATCATGCCGGAAAGGAGTACCGTTAAAATTATATTATAAACTTCATTCGTTAGTATAATTTGCTTAAACTTTTCAACGAGTTTTATTATACAAGATAAACGGAGTTCGTTTGAAGAAACTTACGAGATAGAAGAAATTGTATGAAACTCGTATGGGTGTGGTTTCATCGTACGAAATGTATTCTCATTCGTAATAAATGAAATACTTAGGCTAAAGTATCATGCCGGAAAGGAGTACCGTTAAAAGTATATTAAAAACTGCATACGTTAGTATAATTAGCTTAAACTTTTAAACGAGTTTGATTAGAAGATAAACGGAGTTCGCTTAAAGAAACTTAAGAGATATAAGATTTTGTATAAAATTCTTATGGGTGTGGTACCATCATACAAAATAAATTAGTATTCGTAATAAACAAAATACCTAGGCTAAAGTATCATGCCGGAAAGGAGTACCGTTAAAATTATATTATAAACTTCATTCGTTAGTATAATTTGCTTAAACTTTTCAACGAGTTTTATTATACAAGATAAACGGAGTTCGTTTGAAGAAACTTACGAGATAGAAGAAATTGTATGAAACTCTTATGGGTGTGGTACCATCACACGAAATAAATTATTACTCGTAATAAAAGAAATACCGAGGCTAAACTATCATGCCAGAAAGGAGTACTGTTAAAATTATATTATAAACTTCATTCGTTAGTATAATTTGCTTAAACCTTTCAACGAGTTTTATTATAGAAGATAAACGGAGTTCGTTTGAAGAAACTTGCGAGATAGAAGAAATTGTATGAAACTCTTATGGGTGTGGTGGTACCATCACACGAAATAAATTATTACTCGTAATAAACGAAATACTTACGCTAAAGTATTATGCCGGAAAAGAGTACCGTTAAAAGTATAATATAAACTTCACACGTTAGTATAATTATCTTGAACATTTAAACGATTTTGATTAGATGATAAACGGAGTTCGCTTAAAGAAAACTTACGAGATATAAGAAATTGTATGAAACTCTTATGGTTGTGGTTCCATCATACGAAATAAATTATTATTCGTAATCAACAAAATACTTAGGCTAAAGTATCATGCTGGAAAGGAGTACCGTTAAAAGTATATTAAAAACTTCATACGTTAGTATAATTAGCTTAAACGTTTAAACGAGTTTGATTAGAAGATAAACAGAGTTCGCTTAAAGAAACATAAGAGATATAAGAAATTGTATGAAACTCTTATGGTTGTGGTTCCATCATAAGAAATAAATTGTTATTCGTAATCAACGAAATACTTAGGCTGAAGTATCATGCCGGAAAGGAGTACCGTTAAAAGTATATTAAAAACTTGCATACGTTAGTATAATTAGCTTAAACTGTTAAACGAGTTTGATTAGAAGATAAACGGACTTCGCTTAAAGAAACTTAAGAGATATAAGATTTTGTATAAAATTCTTATGGGTGTGGTACCATCATATAAAATAAATTAGTATTCGTAATAAACAAAATACCGAGGCTAAAGTATCATGCCGGAAAGGAGTACCGTTAAAATTATATTATAAACTTCATTCGTTAGTATAATTTGCTTAAACTTTTCATCGAGTTTTATTATACAAGATAAACGGAGTTCGTTTGAAGAAACTTACGAGATAGAAGAAATTGTATGAAACTCTTATGGGTGTGGTTTCATCGTACGAAATGTATTCTCATTCGTAATAAATGAAATACTTAGGCTAAAGTATCATGCCGGAAAGGAGTACCGTTAAAAGTATATTAAAAACTGCATACGTTAGTATAATTAGCTTAAACTTTTAAACGAGTTTGATTAGAAGATAAACGGAGTTCGCTTAAAGAAACTTAAGAGATATAAGATTTTGTATAAAATTCTTATGGTTGTGGTACCATCATACAAAATAAATTAGTATTCGTAATAAACAAAATACCTAGGCTAAAGTATCATGCCGGAAAGGAGTACCGTTAAAATTATATTATAAACTTCATTCGTTAGTATAATTTGCTTAAACTTTTCAACGAGTTTTATTATAGAAGATAAACGGAGTTCGTTTGAAGAAACTTACGAGATAGAAGAAATTGTATGAAACTCTTATGGGTGTGGTACCATCACACGAAATAAATTATTACTCGTAATAAAAGAAATACCGAGGCTAAACGATCATGCCAGAAAGGAGTACTGTTAAAATTATATTATAAACTTCATTCGTTAGTATAATTTGCTTAAACCTTTCAACGAGTTTTATTATAGAAGATAAACGGAGTTCGTTTGAAGAAACTTGCGAGATAGAAGAAATTGTATGAAACTCTTATGGGTGTGGTACCATCACACGAAATAAATTATTACTCGTAATAAACGAAATACTTACGCTAAAGTATTATGCCGGAAAAGAGTACCGTTAAAAGTATAATATAAACTTCACACGTTAGTATAATTATCTTGAACATTTAAACGATTTTGATTAGATGATAAACGGAGTTCGCTTAAAGAAAACTTACGAGATATAAGAAATTGTATGAAACTCTTATGGTTGTGGTTCCATCATACGAAATAAATTATTATTCGTAATCAACGAAATACTTAGGCTGAAGTATCATGCCGGAAAGGAGTACCGTTAAAAGTATATTAAAAACTTGCATACGTTAGTATAATTAGCTTAAACTGTTAAACGAGTTTGATTAGAAGATAAACGGACTTCGCTTAAAGAAACTTAAGAGATATAAGATTTTGTATAAAATTCTTATGGGTGTGGTACCATCATATAAAATAAATTAGTATTCGTAATAAACAAAATACCGAGGCTAAAGTATCATGCCGGAAAGGAGTACCGTTAAAATTATATTATAAACTTCATTCGTTAGTATAATTTGCTTAAACTTTTCATCGAGTTTTATTATACAAGATAAACGGAGTTCGTTTGAAGAAACTTACGAGATAGAAGAAATTGTATGAAACTCTTATGGGTGTGGTTTCATCGTACGAAATGTATTCTCATTCGTAATAAATGAAATACTTAGGCTAAAGTATCATGCCGGAAAGGAGTACCGTTAAAAGTATATTAAAAACTGCATACGTTAGTATAATTAGCTTAAACTTTTAAACGAGTTTGATTAGAAGATAAACGGAGTTCGCTTAAAGAAACTTAAGAGATATAAGATTTTGTATAAAATTCTTATGGTTGTGGTACCATCATACAAAATAAATTAGTATTCGTAATAAACAAAATACCTAGGCTAAAGTATCATGCCGGAAAGGAGTACCGTTAAAATTATATTATAAACTTCATTCGTTAGTATAATTTGCTTAAACTTTTCAACGAGTTTTATTATAGAAGATAAACGGAGTTCGTTTGAAGAAACTTACGAGATAGAAGAAATTGTATGAAACTCTTATGGGTGTGGTACCATCACACGAAATAAATTATTACTCGTAATAAAAGAAATACCGAGGCTAAACGATCATGCCAGAAAGGAGTACTGTTAAAATTATATTATAAACTTCATTCGTTAGTATAATTTGCTTAAACCTTTCAACGAGTTTTATTATAGAAGATAAACGGAGTTCGTTTGAAGAAACTTGCGAGATAGAAGAAATTGTATGAAACTCTTATGGGTGTGGTACCATCACACGAAATAAATTATTACTCGTAATAAACGAAATACTTACGCTAAAGTATTATGCCGGAAAAGAGTACCGTTAAAAGTATAATATAAACTTCACACGTTAGTATAATTATCTTGAACATTTAAACGATTTTGATTAGATGATAAACGGAGTTCGCTTAAAGAAAACTTACGAGATATAAGAAATTGTATGAAACTCTTATGGTTGTGGTTCCATCATACGAAATAAATTATTATTCGTAATCAACAAAATACTTAGGCTAAAGTATCATGCTGGAAAGGAGTACCGTTAAAAGTATATTAAAAACTTCATACGTTAGTATAATTAGCTTAAACGTTTAAACGAGTTTGATTAGAAGATAAACAGAGTTCGCTTAAAGAAACATAAGAGATATAAGAAATTGTATGAAACTCTTATGGTTGTGGTTCCATCATACGAAATAAATTGTTATTCGTAATCAACGAAATACTTAGGCTGAAGTATCATGCCGGAAAGGAGTACCGTTAAAAGTATATTAAAAACTTGCATACGTTAGTATAATTAGCTTAAACTGTTAAACGAGTTTGATTAGAAGATAAACGGACTTCGCTTAAAGAAACTTAAGAGATATAAGATTTTGTATAAAATTCTTATGGGTGTGGTACCATCATATAAAATAAATTAGTATTCGTAATAAACAAAATACCGAGGCTAAAGTATCATGCCGGAAAGGAGTACCGTTAAAATTATATTATAAACTTCATTCGTTAGTATAATTTGCTTAAACTTTTCAACGAGTTTTATTATACAAGATAAACGGAGTTCGTTTGAAGAAACTTACGAGATAGAAGAAATTGTATGAAACTCTTATGGGTGTGGTTTCATCGTACGAAATATATTCTCATTCGTAATAAATGAAATACTTAGGCTAAAGTATCATGCCGGAAAGGAGTACCGTTAAAAGTATATTAAAAACTGCATACGTTAGTATAATTAGCTTAAACTTTTAAACGAGTTTGATTAGAAGATAAACGGAGTTCGCTTAAAGAAACTTAAGAGATATAAGATTTTGTATAAAATTCTTATGGGTGTGGTACCATCATACAAAGTAAATTAGTATTCGTAATAAACAAAATACCTAGGCTAAAGTATCATGCCGGAAAGGAGTACCGTTAAAATTATATTATAAACTTCATTCGTTAGTATAATTTGCTTAAACTTTTCAACGAGTTTTATTATAGAAGATAAACGGAGTTCGTTTGAAGAAACTTACGAGATAGAAGAAATTGTATGAAACTCTTATGGGTGTGGTACCATCACACGAAATAAATTATTACTCGTAATAAAAGAAATACCGAGGCTAAACTATCATGCCGGAAAGGAGTACTGTTAAAATTATATTATAAACTTCATTCGTTAGTATAATTTGCTTTAACCTTTCAACGAGTTTTATTATAGAAGATAAACGGAGTTCGTTTGAAGAAACTTGCGAGATAGAAGAAATTGTATGAAACTCTTATGGGTGTGGTACCATCACACGAAATAAATTATTACTCGTAATAAACGAAATACTTACGCTAAAGTATTATGCCGGAAAAGAGTACCGTTAAAAGTATAATATAAACTTCACACGTTAGTATAATTATCTTGAACATTTAAACGATTTTGATTAGATGATAAACGGAGTTCGCTTAAAGAAAACTTACGAGATATAAGAAATTGTATGAAACTCTTATGGTTGTGGTTCCATCATACGAAATAAATTATTATTCGTAATCAACAAAATACTTAGGCTAAAGTATCATGCTGGAAAGGAGTACCGTTAAAAGTATATTAAAAACTTCATACGTTAGTATAATTAGCTTAAACGTTTAAACGAGTTTGATTAGAAGATAAACAGAGTTCGCTTAAAGAAACATAAGAGATATAAGAAATTGTATGAAACTCTTATGGTTGTGGTTCCATCATACGAAATAAATTGTTATTCGTAATCAACGAAATACTTAGGCTGAAGTATCATGCCGGAAAGGAGTACCGTTAAAAGTATATTAAAAACTTGCATACGTTAGTATAATTAGCTTAAACTGTTAAACGAGTTTGATTAGAAGATAAACGGACTTCGCTTAAAGAAACTTAAGAGATATAAGATTTTGTATAAAATTCTTATGGGTGTGGTACCATCATATAAAATAAATTAGTATTCGTAATAAACAAAATACCGAGGCTAAAGTATCATGCCGGAAAGGAGTACCGTTAAAATTATATTATAAACTTCATTCGTTAGTATAATTTGCTTAAACTTTTCAACGAGTTTTATTATACAAGATAAACGGAGTTCGTTTGAAGAAACTTACGAGATAGAAGAAATTGTATGAAACTCTTATGGGTGTGGTTTCATCGTACGAAATATATTCTCATTCGTAATAAATGAAATACTTAGGCTAAAGTATCATGCCGGAAAGGAGTACCGTTAAAAGTATATTAAAAACTGCATACGTTAGTATAATTAGCTTAAACTTTTAAACGAGTTTGATTAGAAGATAAACGGAGTTCGCTTAAAGAAACTTAAGAGATATAAGATTTTGTATAAAATTCTTATGGGTGTGGTACCATCATACAAAGTAAATTAGTATTCGTAATAAACAAAATACCTAGGCTAAAGTATCATGCCGGAAAGGAGTACCGTTAAAATTATATTATAAACTTCATTCGTTAGTATAATTTGCTTAAACTTTTCAACGAGTTTTATTATAGAAGATAAACGGAGTTCGTTTGAAGAAACTTACGAGATAGAAGAAATTGTATGAAACTCTTATGGGTGTGGTACCATCACACGAAATAAATTATTACTCGTAATAAAAGAAATACCGAGGCTAAACTATCATGCCGGAAAGGAGTACTGTTAAAATTATATTATAAACTTCATTCGTTAGTATAATTTGCTTTAACCTTTCAACGAGTTTTATTATAGAAGATAAACGGAGTTCGTTTGAAGAAACTTGCGAGATAGAAGAAATTGTATGAAACTCTTATGGGTGTGGTACCATCACACGAAATAAATTATTACTCGTAATAAACGAAATACTTACGCTAAAGTATTATGCCGGAAAAGAGTACCGTTAAAAGTATAATATAAACTTCACACGTTAGTATAATTATCTTGAACATTTAAACGATTTTGATTAGATGATAAACGGAGTTCGCTTAAAGAAAACTTACGAGATATAAGAAATTGTATGAAACTCTTATGGTTGTAGTTCCATCATACGAAATAAATTATTATTCGTAATCAACAAAATACTTAGGCTAAAGTATTATGCCGGAAAAGAGTACCGTTAAAAGTATAATATAAACTTCACACGTTATTATAATTAGCTTGAACATTTAAACGATTTTGATTAGAAGATAAACGGAGTTCGCTTAAAGAAACTTATGAGATATAAGAAATTGTATGAAACTCTTATGGGTGTAGTTCAATCATACGAAATAAATTATTATTCGTAATCAACGAAATACTTAGGCTGAGGTATCATGCCGGAAAGGAGTACCGTTAAAACTATATTA
Source organism: Chamaenerion angustifolium (assembly GCA_946814005.1). NCBI lineage: Eukaryota > Viridiplantae > Streptophyta > Magnoliopsida > Myrtales > Onagraceae > Chamaenerion > Chamaenerion angustifolium. The sequence goes on from OX328274.1 coordinate 16,543,854, forward strand.
AAAACTTCATACGTTAGTATAATTAGCTTAAACGTTTAAACGAGTTTGATTAGTAGATAAACGGAGTTCGCTTAAAGAAACTTACGAGATATAAGAAATTGTATGAAACTCTTATGGTTGTGGTTCCATCATACGAAATAAATTATTATTCGTAATCAACAAAATACTTAGGCTAAAGTATCATGCTGGAAAGGAGTACCGTTAAAAGTATATTAAAAACTTCATACGTTAGTATAATTAGCTTAAACGTTTAAACGAGTTTGATTAGTAGATAAACGGAGTTCGCTTAAAGAAACTTAAGAGATATAAGAAATTGTATGAAACTCTTATGTTTATGGTTCCATCATACGAAATAAATTATCATTCGTAATCAACGAAATACATAGGCTAAAGTATCATGCCGGAAAGGAGTACCGTTAAAAGTATATTAAAAACTTGCATACGTTAGTATAATTAGCTTAAACTGTTAAACGAGTTTGATTAGAAGATAAACAGAGTTCGCTTAAAGAAACTTTAGAGATATAAGATTTTGTATAAAATTCTTATGGGTGTGGTACCATCATATAAAATAAATTAGTATTCGTAATAAACAAAATACCGAGGCTAAAGTATCATGCCGGAAAGGGGTACCGTTAAAATTATATTATAAACCTCATTCGTTAGTATAATTTGCTTAAGCTTTTCAACGAGTTTTATTATAGAAGATAAACGGAGTTCGTTTGAAGAAACTTACGAGATAGAAGAAATTGTATGAAACTCTTATGGGTGTGGTACCTTCACACGAAATAAATTATTACTCGTAATAAACGAAATACTTAGGCTAAAGTGTTATGCCGGAAAAGAGTACCGTTAAAAGTATAATATAAACTTCACACGTTAGAATAATTAGCTTGAACATTTAAATGATTTTGATTAGGAGATAAACGGAGTTCGCTTAAAGAAACTTACGAGATATAAGAATTTGTATGAAACTCTTATGGGTCCACTTCAATCATACGAAATAAATTATTATTCGTAACCAACAAAATACTTAGGCTAAAGTATCATGCCGGAAAGGAGTACCGTTAAAAGTATATTAAAATCTTCATACGTTAGTATAAGTAGCTTAAACGTTTAAACGAGTTTGATTAGAAGATAAACAGAGTTCGCTTAAAGAAACTTACGAGATATAAGAAATTGTATGAAACTCTTATGGTTATGGTTCCATCATACGAAATAAATTATTCTTCGTAATAAACGAAATACTTAGGCTAAAGTATCATGCCGGAAAGTAGTACCGTTAAAACTATATTAAATACTTCATATGTTAGTATAATTAGCTTAAACTTTTAAACGAGTTTGATTAGAAGATAAACGGAGTTCGCTTAAAGAAACTTAAGAGATATAAGAAATTGTATAAAATTCTTATGGGTGTGTTACCATTATACAAAATAAATTAGTATTCGTAATAAACAAAATACCGAGGCTAAAGTATCATGCCGGAAAGGGGTACCGTTAAAATTATATTATAAACCTCATTCGTTAGTATAATTTGCTTAAACTTTTCAACGAGTTTTATTATAGAAGATAAACGGAGTTCGTTTGAAGAAACTTACGAGATAGAAGAAATTGTATGAAACTCTTATGGGTGTGGTACCTTCACACAAAATAAATTATTACTCGTAATAAACGAAATACTTAGGCTAAAGTATCATGCCGGAAAGGAGTACCGTTAAAAGTATATTAAAAACTTCATACGTTAGTATAAGTAGCTTAAACGTTTAAACGAGTTTGATTAGAAGATAAACGGAGTTCGCTTAAAGAAACTTAAGAGATATAAGAAATTGTATAAAATTCTTATGGGTGTGTTACCATTATACAAAATAAATTAGTATTCGTAATAAACAAAATACCGAGGCTAAAGTATCATCCCGGAAAGGGGTACCGTTAAAATTATATTATAAACCTCATTCGTTAGTATAATTTCCTTAAACTTTTCAACGAGTTTTATTATAGAAGATAAACGGAGTTCGTTTGAAAAAACTTACGAGATATAAGAATTTGTATGAAACTCTTATGGGTGTGGTTCAATCATACGAAATAAATTATTATTCGTAACCAACAAAATACTTAGGCTAAAGTATCATGCCGGAAAGGAGTACCGTTAAAAGTATATTAAAAACTTCATACGTTAGTATAAGTAGCTTAAACGTTTAAACGAGTTTGATTAGAAGATAAACGGAGTTCGCTTAAAGAAACTTAAGAGATATAAGAAATTGTATAAAATTCTTATGGGTGTGTTACCATTATACAAAATAAATTAGTATTCGTAATAAACAAAATACCGAGGCTAAAGTATCATGCCGGAAAGGGGTACCGTTAAAATTATATTATAAACCTCATTCGTTAGTATAATTTGCTTAAACTTTTCAACGAGTTTTATTATAGAAGATAAACGGAGTTCGTTTGAAGAAACTTACGAGATAGAAGAAATTGTATGAAACTCTTATGGGTGTGGTACCTTCACACGAAATAAATTATTACTCGTAATAAACGAAATACTTAGGCTAAAGTATCATGCCGGAAAGGAGTACCGTTAAAAGTATATTAAAAACTTCATACGTTAGTATAATTAGCTTAAACGTTTAAACGAGTTTGATTAGTAGATAAACGGAGTTCGCTTAAAGAAACTTACGAGATATAAGAAATTGTATGAAACTCTTATGGTTGTGGTTCCATCATACGAAATAAATTATTATTCGTAGTCAACAAAATACTTAGGCTAAAGTATCATGCTGGAAAGGAGTACCGTTAAAAGTATATTAAAAACTTCATACGTTAGTATAATTAGCTTAAACGTTTAAACGAGTTTGATTAGAAGATAAACAGAGTTCGCTTAAAGAAACATTAGAGATATAAGAAATTGTATGAAACTCTTATGGTTGTGGTTCCATCATACGAAATAAATTATTATTCGTAATCAACGAAATACTTAGGCTGAAGTATCATGCCGGAAAGGAGTACCGTTAAAACTATATTAAAAACTTCATACGTTAGTATAATTAGCTTAAACTTTTAAACGAGTTTGATTAGAAGATAAACGGAGTTCGCTTAAAGAAACTTAAGAGATATAAGATTTTGTATAAAATTCTTATGGGTGTGGTACCATCATACAAAATAAATTAGTATTCGTAATAAACAAAATACCAAGGCTAAAGTATCATGCCGGAAAGGGGTACCGTTAAAATTATATTATAAACCTCATTCGTTAGTATAATTTGCTTAAGCTTTTCAACGAGTTTTATTATAGAAGATAAACGGAGTTCGTTTGAAGAAACTTACGAGATAGAAGAAATTGTATGAAACTCTTATGGGTGTGGTACCTTAACACGAAATAAATTATTACTCGTAATAAACGAAATACTTAGGCTAAAGTGTTATGCCGGAAAAGAGTACCGTTAAAAGTATAATATAAACTTCACACGTTAGAATAATAAGCTTGAACATTTAAATGATTTTGATTAGGAGATGAACGGAGTTCGCTTAAAGAAACTTACGAGATATAAGAATTTGTATGAAACTCTTATGGGTCCACTTCAATCATACGAAATAAATTATTATTCGTAACCAACAAAATACTTAGGCTAAAGTATCATGCCGGAAAGGAGTACCGTTAAAAGTATATTAAAAACTTCATACGTTAGTATAAGTAGCTTAAACGTTTAAACGAGTTTGATTAGAAGATAAACGGAGTTCGCTTAAAGAAACTTAAGAGATATAAGAAATTGTATAAAATTCTTATGGGTGTGTTACCATTATACAAAATAAATTAGTATTCGTAATAAACAAAATACCGAGGCTAAAGTATCATGCCGGAAAGGGGTACCGTTAAAATTATATTATAAACCTCATTCGTTAGTATAATTTGCTTAAACTTTTCAACGAGTTTTATTATAGAAGATAAACGGAGTTCGTTTGAAGAAACTTACGAGATAGAAGAAATTGTATGAAACTCTTATGGGTGTGGTACCTTCACACAAAATAAATTATTACTCGTAATAAACGAAATACTTAGGCTAAAGTATCATGCCGGAAAGGAGTACCGTTAAAAGTATATTAAAAACTTCATACGTTAGTATAATTAGCTTAAACGTTTAAACGAGTTTGATTAGAAGATAAACAGAGTTCGCTTAAAGAAACATAAGAGATATAAGAAATTGTATGAAACTCTTATGGTTGTGGTTCCATCATACGAAATAAATTATTATTCGTAATCAACGAAATACTTAGGCTGAAGTATCATGCCGGAAAGGAGTACCGTTAAAACTATATTAAAAACTTCATACGTTAGTATAATTAGCTTAAACTTTTAAACGAGTTTGATTAGAAGATAAACGGAGTTCGCTTAAAGAAACTTAAGAGATATAAGATTTTGTATAAAATTCTTATGGGTGTGGTACCATCATACAAAATAAATTAGTATTCGTAATAAACAAAATACCGAGGCTAAAGTATCATGCCGGAAAGGGGTACCGTTAAAATTATATTATAAACCTCATTCGTTAGTATAATTTGCTTAAGCTTTTCAACGAGTTTTATTATAGAAGATAAACGGAGTTCGTTTGAAGAAACTTACGAGATAGAAGAAATTGTATGAAACTCTTATGGGTGTGGTACCTTCACACGAAATAAATTATTACTCGTAATAAACGAAATACTTAGGCTAAAGTGTTATGCCGGAAAAGAGTACCGTTAAAAGTATAATATAAACTTCACACGTTAGAATAATTAGCTTGAACATTTAAATGATTTTGATTAGGAGATGAACGGAGTTCGCTTAAAGAAACTTACGAGATATAAGAATTTGTATGAAACTCTTATGGGTCCACTTCAATCATACGAAATAAATTATTATTCGTAACCAACAAAATACTTAGGCTAAAGTATCATGCCGGAAAGGAGTACCGTTAAAAGTATATTAAAAACTTCATACGTTAGTATAAGTAGCTTAAACGTTTAAACGAGTTTGATTAGAAGATAAACGGAGTTCGCTTAAAGAAACTTAAGAGATATAAGAAATTGTATAAAATTCTTATGGGTGTGTTACCATTATACAAAATAAATTAGTATTCGTAATAAACAAAATACCGAGGCTAAAGTATCATGCCGGAAAGGGGTACCGTTAAAATTATATTATAAACCTCATTCATTAGTATAATTTGCTTAAGCTTTTCAACGAGTTTTATTATAGAAGATAAACGGAGTTCGTTTGAAGAAACTTACGAGATAGAAGAAATTGTATGAAACTCTTATGGGTGTGGTACCTTCACACGAAATAAATTATTACTCGTAATAAACGAAATACTTAGGCTAAAGTGTTATGCCGGAAAAGAGTACCGTTAAAAGTATAATATAAACTTCACACGTTAGAATAATTAGCTTGAACATTTAAATGATTTTGATTAGGAGATGAACGGAGTTCGCTTAAAGAAACTTACGAGATATAAGAATTTGTATGAAACTCTTATGGGTCCACTTCAATCATACGAAATAAATTATTATTCGTAACCAACAAAATACTTAGGCTAAAGTATCATGCCGGAAAGGAGTACCGTTAAAAGTATATTAAAAACTTCATACGTTAGTATAAGTAGCTTAAACGTTTAAACGAGTTTGATTAGAAGATAAACGGAGTTCGCTTAAAGAAACTTAAGAGATATAAGAAATTGTATAAAATTCTTATGGGTGTGTTACCATTATACAAAATAAATTAGTATTCGTAATAAACAAAATACCGAGGCTAAAGTATCATGCCAGAAAGGGGTACCGTTAAAATTATATTATAAACCTCATTCGTTAGTATAATTTGCTTAAACTTTTCAACGAGTTTTATTATAGAAGATAAACGGAGTTCGTTTGAAGAAACTTACGAGATAGAAGAAATTGTATGAAACTCTTATGGGTGTGGTACCTTCACACGAAATAAATTATTACTCGTAATAAACGAAATACTTAGGCTAAAGTATCATGCCGGAAAGGAGTACCGTTAAAAGTATATTAAAAACTTCATACGTTAGTATAATTAGCTTAAACGTTTAAACGAGGTTGATTAGTAGATAAACGGAGTTCGCTTAAAGAAACTTACGAGATATAAGAAATTGTATGAAACTCTTATGGTTGTGGTTCCATCATACGAAATAAATTATTATTCGTAATCAACAAAATACTTAGGCTAAAGTATCATGCTGGAAAGGAGTACCGTTAAAAGTATATTAAAAACTTCATACGTTAGTATAATTAGCTTAAACGTTTAAACGAGTTTGATTAGAAGATAAACAGAGTTCGCTTAAAGAAACGTAAGAGATATAAGAAATTGTATGAAACTCTTATGGTTGTGGTTCCATCATACGAAATAAATTATTATTCGTAATCAACGAAATACTTAGGCTGAAGTATCATGCCGGAAAGGAGTACCGTTAAAACTATATTAAAAACTTCATACGTTAGTATAATTAGCTTAAACTTTTAAACGAGTTTGATTAGAAGATAAACGGAGTTCGCTTAAAGAAACTTAAGAGATATAAGATTTTGTATAAAATTATTATGGGTGTGGTACCATCATACAAAATAAATTAGTATTCGTAATAAACAAAATACCGAGGCTAAAGTATCATGCCGGAAAGGGGTACCGTTAAAATTATATTATAAACCTCATTCGTTAGTATAATTTGCTTAAGCTTTTCAACGAGTTTTATTATAGAAGATAAACGGAGTTCGTTTGAAGAAACTTACGAGATAGAAGAAATTGTATGAAACTCTTATGGGTGTGGTACCTTCACACGAAATAAATTATTACTCGTAATAAACGAAATACTTAGGCTAAAGTGTTATGCCGGAAAAGAGTACCGTTAAAAGTATAATATAAACTTCACACGTTAGAATAATTAGCTTGAACATTTAAATGATTTTGATTAGGAGATGAACGGAGTTCGCTTAAAGAAACTTACGAGATATAAGAATTTGTATGAAACTCTTATGGGTCCACTTCAATCATACGAAATAAATTATTATTCGTAACCAACAAAATACTTAGGCTAAAGTATCATGCCGGAAAGGAGTACCGTTAAAAGTATATTAAAAACTTCATACGTTAGTATAAGTAGCTTAAACGTTTAAACGAGTTTGATTAGAAGATAAACGGAGTTCGCTTAAAGAAACTTAAGAGATATAAGAAATTGTATAAAATTCTTATGGGTGTGTTACCATTATACAAAATAAATTAGTATTCGTAATAAACAAAATACCGAGGCTAAAGTATCATGCCGGAAAGGGGTACCGTTAAAATTATATTATAAACCTCATTCGTTAGTATAATTTGCTTAAACTTTTCAACGAGTTTTATTATAGAAGATAAACGGAGTTCGTTTGAAGAAACTTACGAGATAGAAGAAATTGTATGAAACTCTTATGGGTGTGGTACCATCACATGAAATAAATTATTACTCGTAATAAACGAAATACTTAGGCTAAAGTATCATGCCGGAAAGGAGTACCGTTAAAAGTATATTAAAAACTTCATACGTTAGTATAATTAGCTTAAACGTTTAAACGAGGTTGATTAGTAGATAAACGGAGTTCGCTTAAAGAAACTTACGAGATATAAGAAATTGTATGAAACTCTTATGGTTGTGGTTCCATCATACGAAATAAATTATTATTCGTAATCAACAAAATACTTAGGCTAAAGTATCATGCTGGAAAGGAGTACCGTTAAAAGTATATTAAAAACTTCATACGTTAGTATAATTAGCTTAAACGTTTAAACGAGTTTGATTAGAAGATAAACAGAGTTCGCTTAAAGAAACGTAAGAGATATAAGAAATTGTATGAAACTCTTATGGTTGTGGTTCCATCATACGAAATAAATTATTATTCGTAATCAACGAAATACTTAGGCTGAAGTATCATGCCGGAAAGGAGTACCGTTAAAACTATATTAAAAACTTCATACGTTAGTATAATTAGCTTAAACTTTTAAACGAGTTTGATTAGAAGATAAACGGAGTTCGCTTAAAGAAACTTAAGAGATATAAGATTTTGTATAAAATTCTTATGGGTGTGGTACCATCATACAAAATAAATTAGTATTCGTAATAAACAAAATACCGAGGCTAAAGTATCATGCCGGAAAGGGGTACCGTTAAAATTATATTATAAACCTCATTCGTTAGTATAATTTGCTTAAGCTTTTCAACGAGTTTTATTATAGAAGATAAACGGAGTTCGTTTGAAGAAACTTACGAGATAGAAGAAATTGTATGAAACTCTTATGGGTGTGGTACCTTCACACGAAATAAATTATTACTCGTAATAAACGAAATACTTAGGCTAAAGTGTTATGCCGGAAAAGAGTACCGTTAAAAGTATAATATAAACTTCACACGTTAGAATAATTAGCTTGAACATTTAAATGATTTTGATTAGGAGATGAACGGAGTTCGCTTAAAGAAACTTACGAGATATAAGAATTTGTATGAAACTCTTATGGGTCCACTTCAATCATACGAAATAAATTATTATTCGTAACCAACAAAATACTTAGGCTAAAGTATCATGCCGGAAAGGAGTACCGTTAAAAGTATATTAAAAACTTCATACGTTAGTATAAGTAGCTTAAACGTTTAAACGGGTTTGATTAGAAGATAAACGGAGTTCGCTTAAAGAAACTTAAGAGATATAAGAAATTGTATAAAATTCTTATGGGTGTGTTACCATTATACAAAATAAATTAGTATTCGTAATAAACAAAATACCGAGGCTAAAGTATCATGCCGGAAAGGGGTACCGTTAAAATTATATTATAAACCTCATTCGTTAGTATAATTTGCTTAAACTTTTCAACGAGTTTTATTATAGAAGATAAACGGAGTTCGTTTGAAGAAACTTACGAGATAGAAGAAATTGTATGAAACTCTTATGGGTGTGGTACCTTCACACGAAATAAATTATTACTCGTAATAAACGAAATACTTAGGCTAAAGTATCATGCCGGAAAGGAGTACCGTTAAAAGTATATTAAAAACTTCATACGTTAGTATAATTAGCTTAAACGTTTAAACGAGGTTGATTAGTAGATAAACGGAGTTCGCTTAAAGAAACTTACGAGATATAAGAAATTGTATGAAACTCTTATGGTTGTGGTTCCATCATACGAAATAAATTATTATTCGTAATCAACAAAATACTTAGGCTAAAGTATCATGCTGGAAAGGAGTACCGTTAAAAGTATATTAAAAACTTCATACGTTAGTATAATTAGCTTAAACGTTTAAACGAGTTTGATTAGAAGATAAACAGAGTTCGCTTAAATAAACGTAAGAGATATAAGAAATTGTATGAAACTCTTATGGTTGTGGTTCCATCATACGAAATAAATTATTATTCGTAATCAACGAAATACTTAGGCTGAAGTATCATGCCGGAAAGGAGTACCGTTAAAACTATATTAAAAACTTCATACGTTAGTATAATTAGCTTAAACTTTTAAACGAGTTTGATTAGAAGATAAACGGAGTTCGCTTAAAGAAACTTAAGAGATATAAGATTTTGTATAAAATTCTTATGGGTGTGGTACCATCATACAAAATAAATTAGTATTCGTAATAAACAAAATACCGAGGCTAAAGTATCATGCCGGAAAGGGGTACCGTTAAAATTATATTATAAACCTCATTCGTTAGTATAATTTGCTTAAGCTTTTCAACGAGTTTTATTATAGAAGATAAACGGAGTTCGTTTGAAGAAACTTACGAGATAGAAGAAATTGTATGAAACTCTTATGGGTGTGGTACCTTCACACGAAATAAATTATTACTCGTAATAAACGAAATACTTAGGCTAAAGTGTTATGCCGGAAAAGAGTACCGTTAAAAGTATAATATAAACTTCACACGTTAGAATAATTAGCTTGAACATTTAAATGATTTTGATTAGGAGATAAACGGAGTTCGCTTAAAGAAACTTACGAGATATAAGAATTTGTATGAAACTCTTACGGGTCCACTTCAATCATACGAAATAAATTATTATTCGTAACCAACAAAATACTTAGGCTAAAGTATCATGCCGGAAAGGAGTACCGTTAAAAGTATATTAAAAACTTCATACGTTAGTATAAGTAGCTTAAACGTTTAAACGAGTTTGATTAGAAGATAAACAGAGTTCGCTTAAAGAAACTTACGAGATATAAGAAATTGTATGAAACTCTTATGGTTATGGTTCCATCATACGAAATAAATTATTCTTCGTAATAAACGAAATACTTAGGCTAAAGTATCATGCCGGAAAGTAGTACCGTTAAAACTATATTAAATACTTCATATGTTAGTAATATTAGCTTAAACTTTTAAACGAGTTTGATTAGAAGATAAACGGAGTTCGCTTAAAGAAACTTAAGAGATATAAGAAATTGTATAAAATTCTTATGGGTGTGTTACCATTATACAAAATAAATTAGTATTCGTAATAAACAAAATACCGAGGCTAAAGTATCATGCCGGAAAAGGGTACCGTTAAAATTATATTATAAACCTCATTCGTTAGTATAATTTGCTTAAACATTTCAACGAGTTTTATTATAGAAGATAAACGGAGTTCGTTTGAAGAAACTTACGAGATAGAAGAAATTGTATGAAACTCTTATGGGTGTGGTACCTTCACACAAAATAAATTATTACTCGTAATAAACGAAACACTTAGGCTAAAGTATCATGCCGGAAAGGAGTACCGTTAAAAGTATATTAAAAACTTCATACGTTAGTATAAGTAGCTTAAACGTTTAAACGAGTTTGATTAGAAGATAAACGGAGTTCGCTTAAAGAAACTTAAGAGATATAAGAAATTGTATAAAATTCTTATGGGTGTGTTACCATTATACAAAATAAATTAGTATTCGTAATAAACAAAATACCGAGGCTAAAGTATCATGCCGAAAAGGGGTACCGTTAAAATTATATTATAAACCTCATTCGTTAGTATAATTTGCTTAAACCTTTCAACGAGTTTTATTATAGAAGATAAACGGAGTTCGTTTGAAGAAACTTACGAGATATAAGAATTTGTATGAAACTCTTATGGGTGTGGTTCAATCATACGAAATAAATTATTATTCGTAACCAACAAAATACTTAGGCTAAAGTATCATGCCGGAAAGGAGTACCGTTAAAAGTATATTAAAAAGTTCATACGTTAGTATAAGTAGCTTAAACGTTTAAACGAGTTTGATTAGAAGATAAACGGAGTTCGCTTAAAGAAACTTAAGAGATATAAGAAATTGTATAAAATTCTTATGGGTGTGTTACCATTATACAAAATAAATTAGTATTCGTAATAAACAAAATACCGAGGCTAAAGTATCATGCCGGAAAGGGGTACCGTTAAAATTATATTATAAACCTCATTCGTTAGTATAATTTGCTTAAACTTTTCAACGAGTTTTATTATAGAAGATAAACGGAGTTCGTTTGAAGAAACTTACGAGATAGAAGAAATTGTATGAAACTCTTATGGGTGTGGTACCTTCACACGAAATAAATTATTACTCGTAATAAACGAAATACTTAGGCTAATGTATCATGCCGGAAAGGAGTACCGTTAAAAGTATATTAAAAACTTCATACGTTAGTATAAGTAGCTTAAACGTTTAAACGAGTTTGATTAGAAGATAAACAGAGTTCGCTTAAAGAAACTTAAGAGATATAAGAAATTGTATAAAATTCTTATGGGTGTGTTACCATTATACAAAATAAATTAGTATTCGTAATAAACAAAATACCGAGGCTAAAGTATCATGCCGGAAAGAGGTACCGTTAAAATTATATTATAAACCTCATTCGTTAGTATAATTTGCTTAAACTTTTCAACGAGTTTTATTATAGAACATAAACGGAGTTCGTTTGAAGAAACTTACGAGATATAAGAATTTGTATAAAACTCTTATGGGTGTGGTTCAATCATACGAAATAAATTATTATTCGTAACCAACAAAATACTTAGGCTAAAGTATCATGCCGGAAAGGAGTACCGTTAAAAGTATATTAAAAACTTCATACGTTAGTATAAGTAGCTTAAACGTTTAAACGAGTTTGATTAGAAGATAAACGGAGTTCGCTTAAAGAAACTTAAGAGATATAAGAAATTGTATAAAATTCTTATGGGTGTGTTACCATTATACAAAATAAATTAGTATTCGTAATAAACAAAATACCGAGGCTAAAGTATCATGCCGGAAAGGGGTACCGTTAAAATTATTTTATAAACCTCATTCGTTAGTATAATTTGCTTAAACTTTTCAACGAGTTTTATTATAGAAGATAAACGGAGTTCGTTTGAAGAAACTTACGAGATAGAAGAAATTGTATGAAACTCTTATGGGTGTGGTACCTTCACACGAAATAAATTATTACTCGTAATAAACGAAATACTTAGGCTAAAGTGTTATGCCGGAAAAGAGTACCGTTAAAAGTATAATATAAACTTCACACGTTAGAATAATTAGCTTGAACATTTAAATGATTTTGATTAGGAGATAAACGGAGTTCGCTTAAAGAAACTTACGAGATATAAGAAATTGTATGAAACTCTTATGGTTGTGGTTCCATCATACGAAATAAATTATTATTCGTAATCAACAAAATACTTAGGCTAAAGTATTATGCCGGAAAAGAGTACCGTTAAAAGTATAATATAAACTTCACACGTTATTATAATTAGCTTGAACATTTAAACGATTTTGATTAGAAGATAAACGGAGTTCGCTTAAAGAAACTTATGAGATGTAAGAAATTGTATGAAACTCTTATGGGTGTAGTTCAATCATACGAAATAAATTATTATTCGTAATCAACGAAATACTTAGGCTTAGGTATCATGCCGGAAAGGAGTACCGTTAAAACTATATTAAAAACTTCATACGTTAGTATAATTAGCTTAAACGTTTAAACGAGTTTGATTAGTAGATAAACGGAGTTCGCTTAAAGAAACTTACGAGATATAAGATATTGTATGAAACTCTTATGGTTGTGGTTCCATCATAAGAAATAAATTATTATTCGTAATCAACAAAATACTTAGGCTAAAGTATCATGCTGGAAAGGAGTACCGTTAAAAGTATATTAAAAACTTCATACGTTAGTATAATTAGCTTAAACGTTTAAACGAGTTTGATTAGAAGATAAACAGAGTTCGTTTAAAGAAACATAAGAGATATAAGAAATTGTATGAAACTCTTATGGTTGTGGTTCCATCATACGAAATAAATTATTATTCGTAATCAACGAAATACTTAGGCTGAAGTATCATGCCGGAAAGGAGTACCGTTAAAACTATATTAAAAACTTCATACGTTAGTATAATTAGCGTAAACTTTTAAACGAGTTTGATTAGAAGATAAACGGAGTTCGCTTAAAGAAACTTAAGAGATATAAGATTTTGTATAAAATTCTTATGGGTGTGGTACCATCATACAAAATAAATTAGTATTCGTAATAAATAAAATACCTAGGCTAAAGTATCATGCCGGAAAGGAGTACCGTTAAAATTATATTATAAACTTCATTCGTTAGTATAATTTGCTTAAACTTTTCAACGAGTTTTATTATAGAAGATAAACGGAGTTGGTTTGAAGAAACTTACGAGATAGAAGAAATTGTATGAAACTCTTATGGGTGTGGTTTCATCATACGAAATATATTCTCATTCGTAATAAATGAAATACTTAGGCTAAAGTATCATGCCGGAAAGGAGTACCGTTAAAAGTATATTAAAAACTGCATACGTTAGTATAATTAGCTTAAACTTTTAAACGAGTTTGATTAGAAGATAAACGGAGTTCGCTTAAAGAAACTTAAGAGATATAAGATTTTGTATAAAATTCTTATGGGTGGGGTACCATCATCCAAAATAAATTAGTATTCGTAATAAACAAAATACCTAGGCTAAAGTATCATGCCAGAAAGGAGTACCGTTAAAATTATATTATAAACTTCATTCGTTAGTATAATTTGCTTAAACTTTTCAACGAGTTTTATTATAGAAGATAAACGGAGTTCGTTTGAAGAAACTTAAGAGATATAAGATTTTGTATAAAATTCTTATGGGTGTGGTACCATCATACAAAATAAATTAGTATTCGTAATAAACAAATTACCGAGGCTAAAGTATCATGCCGGAAAGGAGTACCGTTAAAATTATATTATAAACTTCATTCGTTAGTATAATTTGCTTAAACCTTTCAACTAGTTTTATTATAGAAGATAAACGGAGTTCGTTTGAAGAAACTTACGAGATAGAAGAAATTGTATGAAACTCTTATGGGTGTGGTACCATCACACGAAATAAATTATTACTCGTAATAAAAGAAATACCGAGGCTAAACTATCATGCCGGAAAGGAGTACTGTTAAACTTATATTATAAACTTCATTCGTTAGTATAATTCGCTTAAACCTTTCAACGAGTTTTATTATAGAAGATAAACGGAGTTCGTTTGAAGAAACTTGCGAGATAGAAGAAATTGTATGAAACTCTTATGGGCGTGGTACCATCACACGAAATAAATTATTACTCGTAATAAACGAAATACTTACGCTAAAGTATTATGCCGGAAAAGAGTACCGTTAAAAGTATAATATAAACTTCACACGTTAGTATAATTATCTTGAACATTTAAACGATTTTGATTAGATGATAAAAGGAGTTCGCTTAAAGAAAACTTACAAGATATAAGAAATTGTATGAAACTCTTATGGTTGTGGTTCCATCATAAGAAATAAATTATTATTCGTAATCAACAAAATACTTAGGCTAAAGTATTATGCCGGAAAAGAGTACCGTTAAAAGTATAATATAAACTTCACACGTTATTATAATTAGCTTGAACATTTAAACGATTTTGATTAGAAGATAAACGGAGTTCGCTTAAAGAAACTTATGAGATGTAGGAAATTGTAAGAAACTCTTATGGGTGTAGTTCAATCATACGAAATAAATTATTATTCGTAATCAACGAAATACTTAGGCTGAAGTATCATGCTGGAAAGGAGTACCGTTAAAACTATATTAAAACCTTCATACGTTAGTATAATTAGCTTAAACGTTTAAACGAGTTTGATTAGTAGATAAACGGAGTTCGCTTAAAGAAACTTACGAGATATAAGAAATTGTATGAAACTCTTATGGTTGTGGTTCCATCATACGAAATAAATTATTATTCGTAATCAACAAAATACTTAGGCTAAAGTATCATGCTGGAAAGGAGTACCGTTAAAAGTATATTAAAAACTTCATACGTTAGTATAATTAGCTTAAACGTTTAAACGAGTTTGATTATTAGATAAACGGAGTTCGCTTAAAGAAACTTAAGAGATATAAAAAATTGTATGAAACTCTTATGTTTATGGTTCCATCATACGAAATAAATTATCATTCGTAATCAACGAAATACTTAGGCTAAAGTATCATACCGGAAAGGAGTACCGTTAAAAGTATATTAAAAACTTGCATACGTTAGTGTAAGCTTAAACTGTTAAACGAGTTTGATTAGAAGATAAACGGAGTTCGCTTAAAGAAACTTAAGAGATATAAGATTTTGTATAAAATTCTTATGGGTGTGGTACCATCATACAAAATAAATTAGTATTCGTAATAAACAAATTACCGAGGCTAAAGTATCATGCCGGAAAGGAGTACCGTTAAAATTATATTATAAACTTCATTCGTTAGTATAATTTGCTTAAACCTTTCAACTAGTTTTATTATAGAAGATAAACGGAGTTCGTTTGAAGAAACTTACGAGATAGAAGAAATTGTATGAAACTCTTATGGGTGTGGTACCATCACACGAAATAAATTATTACTCGTAATAAAAGATATACCGAGGCTAAACTATCATGCCGGAAAGGAGTACTGTTAAAATTATATTATAAACTTCATTCGTTAGTATAATTCGCTTAAACCTTTCAACGAGTTTTATTATAGAAGATAAACGGAGTTCGTTTGAAGAAACTTGCGAGATAGAAGAAATTGTATGAAACTCTTATGGGCGTGGTACCATCACACGAAATAAATTATTACTCGTAATAAACGAAATACTTACGCTAAAGTATTATGCCGGAAAAGAGTACCGTTAAAAGTATAATATAAACTTCACACGTTAGTATAATTATCTTGAACATTTAAACGATTTTGATTAGATGATAAAAGGAGTTCGCTTAAAGAAAACTTACAAGATATACGAAATTGTATGAAACTCTTATGGTTGTGGTTCCATCATAAGAAATAAATTATTATTCGTAATCAACAAAATACTTAGGCTAAAGTATTATGCCGAAAAAGAGTACCGTTAAAAGTATAATATAAACTTCACACGTTATTATAATTAGCTTGAACATTTAAACGATTTTGATTAGAAGATAAACGGAGTTCGCTTAAAGAAACTTATGAGATGTAGGAAATTGTAAGAAACTCTTATGGGTGTAGTTCAATCATACGAAATAAATTATTATTCGTAATCAACGAAATACTTAGGCTGAAGTATCATGCTGGAAAGGAGTACCGTTAAAACTATATTAAAAACTTCATACGTTAGTATAATTAGCTTAAACGTTTAAACGAGTTTGATTAGTAGATAAACGGAGTTCGCTTAAAGAAACTTACGAGATATAAGAAATTGTATGAAACTCTTATGGTTGTGGTTCCATCATACGAAATAAATTATTATTCGTAATCAACAAAATACTTAGGCTAAAGTATCATGCTGGAAAGGAGTACCGTTAAAAGTATATTAAAAACTTCATACGTTAGTATAATTAGCTTAAACGTTTAAACGAGTTTGATTATTAGATAAACGGAGTTCGCTTAAAGAAACTTAAGAGATATAAGAAATTGTATGAAACTCTTATGTTTATGGTTCCATCATACGAAATAAATTATCATTCGTAATCAACGAAATACTTAGGCTAAAGTATCATACCGGAAAGGAGTACCGTTAAAAGTATATTAAAAACTTGCATACGTTAGTGTAAGCTTAAACTGTTAAACGAGTTTGATTAGAAGATAAACGGAGTTCGCTTAAAGAAACTTAAGAGATATAAGATTTTGTATAAAATTCTTATGGGTGTGGTACCATCATATAAAATAAATTAGTATTCGTAATAAACAAAATACCGAGGCTAAAGTATCATGCCGGAAAGGAGTACCGTTAAAATTATATTATAAACTTCATTTGTTAGTATAATTTGCTTAAACTTTTCAACGAGTTTTATTATACAAGATAAACGGAGTTCGTTTGAAGAAACTTACGAGATAGAAGAAATTGTATCAAACTCTTATGGGTGTGGTTTCATCATACGAAATATATTCTCATTCGTAATAAATGAAATACTTAGGCTAAAGTATCATGCCGGAAAGGAGTACCGTTAAAAGTATATTAAAAACTGCATACGTTAGTATAATTAGCTTAAACTTTTAAACGAGTTTGATTAGAAGATAAACGGAGTTCCCTTAAAAAACATAAGAGATATAAGATTTTGTATAAAATTCTTATGGGTGTGGTACCATCATATAAAATAAATTAGTATTCGTAATAAATAAAATACCTAGGCTAAAGTATCATGCCGGAAAGGAGTACCGTTAAAATTATATTATAAACTTCATTCGTTAGTATAATTTGCTTAAACTTTTCAACGAGTTTTATTATAGAAGATAAACGGAGTTCGTTTGAAGAAACTTACGAGATAGAAGAAATTGTATGAAACTCTTATGGGTGTGGTTTCATCATACGAAATATATTCTCATTCGTAATAAATGAAATACTTAGGCTAAAGTATCATGCCAGAAAGGAGTACCGTTAAAAGTATATTAAAAACTGCATACGTTAGTATAATTAGCTTAAACTTTTAAACGAGTTTGATTGGAAGATAAACGGAGTTCGCTTAAAGAAACTTAAGAGATATAAGATTTTGTATAAAATTCTTATGGGTGGGGTACCATCATACAAAATAAATTAGTATTCGTAATAAACAAAATACCTAGGCTAAAGTATCATGCCGGAAAGGAGTACCGTTAAAATTATATTATAAACTTCATTCGTTAGTATAATTTGCTTAAACTTTTCAACGAGTTTTATTATAGAAGATAAACGGAGTTCGTTTGAAGAAACTTACGAGATAGAAGAAATTGTATGAAACTCTTATGGGTGTGGTACCATCACACGAAATAAATTATTACTCGTAATAAAAGAAATACTGAGGCTAAACTATCATGCCGGAAAGGAGTACTGTTAAAATTATATTATAAACTTCAT
Source organism: Chamaenerion angustifolium (assembly GCA_946814005.1). NCBI lineage: Eukaryota > Viridiplantae > Streptophyta > Magnoliopsida > Myrtales > Onagraceae > Chamaenerion > Chamaenerion angustifolium. Next base: position 16,562,193 of record OX328274.1, read on the forward strand.
TCGTTAGTATAATTTGCTTAAACCTTTCAACGAGTTTTATTATACAAGATAAACGGAGTTCGTTTGAAGAAACTTGCGAGATAGAAGAAATTGTATGAAACTCTTATGGGTGTGGTACCATCACACGAAATAAATTATTACTCGTAATAAACGAAATACTTACGCTAAAGTATTATGCCGGAAAAGAGTACCGTTAAAAGTATAATATAAACTTCACACGTTAGTATAATTATCTTGAACATTTAAACGATTTTGATTAGATGATAAACGGAGTTCGCTTAAAGAAAACTTACGAGATATAAGAAATTGTATGAAACTCTTATGGTTGTGGTTCCATCATACGAAATAAATTATTATTCGTAATCAACAAAATACTTAGGCTAAAGTATCATGCTGGAAAGGAGTACCGTTAAAAGTATATTAAAAACTTCATACGTTAGTATAATTAGCTTAAACGTTTAAACGAGTTTGATTAGAAGATAAACAGAGTTCGCTTAAAGAAACATAAGAGATATAAGAAATTGTATGAAACTCTTATGGTTGTGGTTCCATCATACGAAATAAATTATTATTCGTAATCAACGAAATACTTAGGCTGAAGTATCATGCCGGAAAGGAGTACCGTTAAAACTATATTCAAAACTTCATACGTTAGTATAATTAGCTTAAACTTTTAAACGAGTTTGATTAGAAGATAAACGGAGTTCGCTTAAAAAAACTTAAGAGATATAAGATGTTGTATAAAATTCTTATGGGTGTGGTACCATCATACAAAATAAATTAGTATTCGTAATAAGCAAAATACCTAGGCTAAAGTATCATGCCGGAAAGGACTACCGTTAAAATTATATTATAAACTTCATTCGTTAGTATAATTTGCTTAAACCTTTCAACTAGTTTTATTATAGAAGATAAACGGAGTTCGTTTGAAGAAACTTACGAGATAGAAGAAATTGTATGAAACTCTTATGGGTGTGGTACCATCACACGAAATAAATTATTACTCGTAATAAAAGATATACCGAGGCTAAACTATCATGCCGGAAAGGAGTACTGTTAAAATTATATTATAAACTTCATTCGTTAGTATAATTCGCTTAAACCTTTCAACGAGTTTTATTATAGAAGATAAACGGAGTTCGTTTGAAGAAACTTGCGAGATAGAAGAAATTGTATGAAACTCTTATGGGCGTGGTACCATCACACGAAATAAATTATTACTCGTAATAAACGAAATACTTACGCTAAAGTATTATGCCGGAAAAGAGTACCGTTAAAAGTATAATATAAACTTCACACGTTAGTATAATTATCTTGAACATTTAAACGATTTTGATTAGATGATAAAAGGAGTTCGCTTAAAGAAAACTTACAAGATATAAGAAATTGTATGAAACTCTTATGGTTGTGGTTCCATCATACGAAATAAATTATTATTCGTAATCAACAAAATACTTAGGCTAAAGTATTATGCCGGAAAAGAGTACCGTTAAAAGTATAATATAAACTTCACACGTTATTATAATTAGCTTGAACATTTAAACGATTTTGATTAGAAGATAAACGGAGTTCGCTTAAAGAAACTTATGAGATGTAGGAAATTGTAAGAAACTCTTATGGGTGTAGTTCAATCATACGAAATAAATTATTATTCGTAATCAACGAAATACTTAGGCTGAAGTATCATGCTGGAAAGGAGTACCGTTAAAACTATATTAAAAACTTCATACGTTAGTATAATTAGCTTAAACGTTTAAACGAGTTTGATTAGTAGATAAACGGAGTTCGCTTAAAGAAACTTACGAGATATAAGAAATTGTATGAAACTCTTATGGTTGTGGTTCCATCATACGAAATAAATTATTATTCGTAATCAACAAAATACTTAGGCTAAAGTATCATGCTGGAAAGGAGTACCGTTAAAAGTATATTAAAAACTTCATACGTTAGTATAATTAGCTTAAACGTTTAAACGAGTTTGATTATTAGATAAACGGAGTTCGCTTAAAGAAACTTAAGAGATATAAGAAATTGTATGAAACTCTTATGTTTATGGTTCCATCATACGAAATAAATTATCATTCGTAATCAACGAAATACTTAGGCTAAAGTATCATACCGGAAAGGAGTACCGTTAAAAGTATATTAAAAACTTGCATACGTTAGTGTAAGCTTAAACTGTTAAACGAGTTTGATTAGAAGATAAACGGAGTTCGCTTAAAGAAACTTAAGAGATATAAGATTTTGTATAAAATTCTTATGGGTGTGGTACCATCATATAAAATAAATTAGTATTCGTAATAAACAAAATACCGAGGCTAAAGTATCATGCCGGAAAGGAGTACCGTTAAAATTATATTATAAACTTCATTTGTTAGTATAATTTGCTTAAACTTTTCAACGAGTTTTATTATACAAGATAAACGGAGTTCGTTTGAAGAAACTTACGAGATAGAAGAAATTGTATCAAACTCTTATGGGTGTGGTTTCATCATACGAAATATATTCTCATTCGTAATAAATGAAATACTTAGGCTAAAGTATCATGCCGGAAAGGAGTACCGTTAAAAGTATATTAAAAACTGCATACGTTAGTATAATTAGCTTAAACTTTTAAACGAGTTTGATTAGAAGATAAACGGAGTTCCCTTAAAAAACTTAAGAGATATAAGATTTTGTATAAAATTCTTATGGGTGTGGTACCATCATATAAAATAAATTAGTATTCGTAATAAATAAAATACCTAGGCTAAAGTATCATGCCGGAAAGGAGTACCGTTAAAATTATATTATAAACTTCATTCGTTAGTATAATTTGCTTAAACTTTTCAACGAGTTTTATTATAGAAGATAAACGGAGTTCGTTTGAAGAAACTTACGAGATAGAAGAAATTGTATGAAACTCTTATGGGTGTGGTTTCATCATACGAAATATATTCTCATTCGTAATAAATGAAATACTTAGGCTAAAGTATCATGCCAGAAAGGAGTACCGTTAAAAGTATATTAAAAACTGCATACGTTAGTATAATTAGCTTAAACTTTTAAACGAGTTTGATTGGAAGATAAACGGAGTTCGCTTAAAGAAACTTAAGAGATATAAGATTTTGTATAAAATTCTTATGGGTGGGGTACCATCATACAAAATAAATTAGTATTCGTAATAAACAAAATACCTAGGCTAAAGTATCATGCCGGAAAGGAGTACCGTTAAAATTATATTATAAACTTCATTCGTTAGTATAATTTGCTTAAACTTTTCAACGAGTTTTATTATAGAAGATAAACGGAGTTCGTTTGAAGAAACTTACGAGATAGAAGAAATTGTATGAAACTCTTATGGGTGTGGTACCATCACACGAAATAAATTATTACTCGTAATAAAAGAAATACTGAGGCTAAACTATCATGCCGGAAAGGAGTACTGTTAAAATTATATTATAAACTTCATTCGTTAGTATAATTTGCTTAAACCTTTCAACGAGTTTTATTATACAAGATAAACGGAGTTCGTTTGAAGAAACTTGCGAGATAGAAGAAATTGTATGAAACTCTTATGGGTGTGGTACCATCACACGAAATAAATTATTACTCGTAATAAACGAAATACTTACGCTAAAGTATTATGCCGGAAAAGAGTACCGTTAAAAGTATAATATAAACTTCACACGTTAGTATAATTATCTTGAACATTTAAACGATTTTGATTAGATGATAAACGGAGTTCGCTTAAAGAAAACTTACGAGATATAAGAAATTGTATGAAACTCTTATGGTTGTGGTTCCATCATACGAAATAAATTATTATTCGTAATCAACAAAATACTTAGGCTAAAGTATCATGCTGGAAAGGAGTACCGTTAAAAGTATATTAAAAACTTCATACGTTAGTATAATTAGCTTAAACGTTTAAACGAGTTTGATTAGAAGATAAACAGAGTTCGCTTAAAGAAACATAAGAGATATAAGAAATTGTATGAAACTCTTATGGTTGTGGTTCCATCATACGAAATAAATTATTATTCGTAATCAACGAAATACTTAGGCTGAAGTATCATGCCGGAAAGGAGTACCGTTAAAACTATATTCAAAACTTCATACGTTAGTATAATTAGCTTAAACTTTTAAACGAGTTTGATTAGAAGATAAACGGAGTTCGCTTAAAAAAACTTAAGAGATATAAGATTTTGTATAAAATTCTTATGGGTGTGGTACCATCATACAAAATAAATTAGTATTCGTAATAAACAAAATACCTAGGCTAAAGTATCATGCCGGAAAGGACTACCGTTAAAATTATATTATAAACTTCATTCGTTAGTATAATTTGCTTAGACTTTTCAACGAGTTTTATTATAGAAGATAAACGGAGTTCATTTGAAGAAACTTACGAGATAGAAGAAATTGTATGAAACTCTTATGGGTATGGTACCATCACACGAAATAAATTATTACTCGTAATAAACGAAATACCGAGGCTAAACTATCATGCCGGAAAGGAGTACCGTTAAAATTATATTATAAATTTCATTCGTTAGTATAATTTGCTTAAACCTTTCAACGAGTTTTATTATAGAAGATAAACGGAGTTCATTTGAAGAAACTTACGAGATAGAAGAAATTGTATGAAACTCTTATGGGTATGGTACCATCACACGAAATAAATTATTACTCGTAATAAACGAAATACCGAGGCTAAACTATCATGCCGGAAAGGAGTACCGTTAAAATTATATTATAAATTTCATTCGTTAGTATAATTTGCTTAAACCTTTCAACGAGTTTTATTATAGAAGATAAACGGAGTTCGTTTGAAGAAACTTGCGAGATAGAAGAAATTGTATGAAACTCTTATGGGTGTGGTACCATCACACGAAATAAATTATTACTCGTAATAAACGAAATACTTACGCTAAAGTATTATGCCGGAAAAGAGTACCGTTAAAAGTATAATATAAACTTCACACGTTAGTATAATTATCTTGAACATTTAAACGATTTTGATTAGATGATAAACGGAGTTCGCTTAAAGAAAACTTACAAGATATAAGAAATTGTATGAAACTCTTATGGTTGTGGTTCCATCATACGAAATAAATTATTATTCGTAATCAACAAAATACTTAGGCTAAAGTATTATGCCGGAAAAGAGTACCGTTAAAAGTATAATATAAACTTCACACGTTATTATAATTAGCTTGAACATTTAAACGATTTTGATTAGAAGATAAACGGAGTTCGCTTAAAGAAACTTATGAGATGTAAGAAATTGTAAGAAACTCTTATGGGTGTAGTTCAATCATACGAAATAAACTATTATTCGTAATCAACGAAATACTTAGGCTGAAGTATCATGCCGGAAAAGAGTACCGTTAAAACTATATTAAAAACTTCATACGTTAGTATAATTAGCTTAAACGTTTAAACGAGTTTGATTAGTAGATAAACGGAGTTTGCTTAAAGAAACTTGCGAGATAGAAGAAATTGTATGAAACTCTTATGGGTGTGGTACCATCACACGAAATAAATTATTACTCGTAATAAACGAAATACTTACGCTAAAGTATTATGCCGGAAAAGAGTACCGTTAAAAGTATAATATAAACTTCACACGTTAGTATAATTATCTTGAACATTTAAACGATTTTGATTAGATGATAAACGAAGTTCGCTTAAAGAAAACTTACGAGATATAAGAAATTGTATGAAACTCTTATGGTTGTGGTTCCATCATACGAAATAAATTATTATTCGTAATCAACAAAATACTTAGGCTAAAGTATCATGCTGGAAAGGAGTACCGTTAAAAGTATATTAAAAACTTCATACGTTAGTATAATTAGCTTAAACGTTTAAACGAGTTTGATTAGAAGATAAACAGAGTTCGCTTAAAGAAACATAAGAGATATAAGAAATTGTATGAAACTCTTATGGTTGTGGTTCCATCATACGAAATAAATTATTATTCGTAATCAACGAAATACTTAGGCTGAAGTATCATGCCGGAAAGGAGTACCGTTAAAACTATATTCAAAACTTCATACGTTAGTATAATTAGCTTAAACTTTTAAACGAGTTTGATTAGAAGATAAACGGAGTTCGCTTAAAAAAACTTAAGAGATATAAGATGTTGTATAAAATTCTTATGGGTGTGGTACCATCATACAAAATAAATTAGTATTCGTAATAAACAAAATACCTAGGCTAAAGTATCATGCCGGAAAGGACTACCGTTAAAATTATATTATAAACTTCATTCGTTAGTATAATTTGCTTAGACTTTTCAACGAGTTTTATTATAGAAGATAAACGGAGTTCATTTGAAGAAACTTACGAGATAGAAGAAATTGTATGAAACTCTTATGGGTATGGTACCATCACACGAAATAAATTATTACTCGTAATAAACGAAATACCGAGGCTAAACTATCATGCCGGAAAGGAGTACCGTTAAAATTATATTATAAATTTCATTCGTTAGTATAATTTGCTTAAACCTTTCAACGAGTTTTATTATAGAAGATAAACGGAGTTCGTTTGAAGAAACTTGCGAGATATAAGAAATTGTATGAAACTCTTATGGGTGTGGTACCATCACACGAAATAAATTATTACTCGTAATAAACGAAATACTTACGCTAAAGTATTATGCCGGAAAAGAGTACCGTTAAAAGTATAATATAAACTTCACACGTTAGTATAATTATCTTGAACATTTAAACGATTTTGATTAGATGATAAACGGAGTTCGCTTAAAGAAAACTTACAAGATATAAGAAATTGTATGAAACTCTTATGGTTGTGGTTCCATCATACGAAATAAATTATTATTCGTAATCAACAAAATACTTAGGCTAAAGTATTATGCCGGAAAAGAGTACCGTTAAAAGTATAATATAAACTTCACACGTTATTATAATTAGCTTGAACATTTAAACGATTTTGATTAGAAGATAAACGGAGTTCGCTTAAAGAAACTTATGAGATGTAAGAAATTGTAAGAAACTCTTATGGGTGTAGTTCAATCATACGAAATAAACTATTATTCGTAATCAACGAAATACTTAGGCTGAAGTATCATGCCGGAAAAGAGTACCGTTAAAACTATATTAAAAACTTCATACGTTAGTATAATTAGCTTAAACGTTTAAACGAGTTTGATTAGTAGATAAACGGAGTTTGCTTAAAGAAACTTGCGAGATAGAAGAAATTGTATGAAACTCTTATGGGTGTGGTACCATCACACGAAATAAATTATTACTCGTAATAAACGAAATACTTACGCTAAAGTATTATGCCGGAAAAGAGTACCGTTAAAAGTATAATATAAACTTCACACGTTAGTATAATTATCTTGAACATTTAAACGATTTTGATTAGATGATAAACGAAGTTCGCTTAAAGAAAACTTACGAGATATAAGAAATTGTATGAAACTCTTATGGTTGTGGTTCCATCATACGAAATAAATTATTATTCGTAATCAACAAAATACTTAGGCTAAAGTATCATGCTGGAAAGGAGTACCGTTAAAAGTATATTAAAAACTTCATACGTTAGTATAATTAGCTTAAACGTTTAAACGAGTTTGATTAGAAGATAAACAGAGTTCGCTTAAAGAAACATAAGAGATATAAGAAATTGTATGAAACTCTTATGGTTGTGGTTCCATCATACGAAATAAATTATTATTCGTAATCAACGAAATACTTAGGCTGAAGTATCATGCCGGAAAGGAGTACCGTTAAAACTATATTCAAAACTTCATACGTTAGTATAATTAGCTTAAACTTTTAAACGAGTTTGATTAGAAGATAAACGGAGTTCGCTTAAAAAAACTTAAGAGATATAAGATGTTGTATAAAATTCTTATGGGTGTGGTACCATCATACAAAATAAATTAGTATTCGTAATAAACAAAATACCTAGGCTAAAGTATCATGCCGGAAAGGACTACCGTTAAAATTATATTATAAACTTCATTCGTTAGTATAATTTGCTTAGACTTTTCAACGAGTTTTATTATAGAAGATAAACGGAGTTCATTTGAAGAAACTTACGAGATAGAAGAAATTGTATGAAACTCTTATGGGTATGGTACCATCACACGAAATAAATTATTACTCGTAATAAACGAAATACCGAGGCTAAACTATCATGCCGGAAAGGAGTACCGTTAAAATTATATTATAAATTTCATTCGTTAGTATAATTTGCTTAAACCTTTCAACGAGTTTTATTATAGAAGATAAACGGAGTTCATTTGAAGAAACTTACGAGATAGAAGAAATTGTATGAAACTCTTATGGGTATGGTACCATCACACGAAATAAATTATTACTCGTAATAAACGAAATACCGAGGCTAAACTATCATGCCGGAAAGGAGTACCGTTAAAATTATATTATAAATTTCATTCGTTAGTATAATTTGCTTAAACCTTTCAACGAGTTTTATTATAGAAGATAAACGGAGTTCGTTTGAAGAAACTTGCGAGATAGAAGAAATTGTATGAAACTCTTATGGGTGTGGTACCATCACACGAAATAAATTATTACTCGTAATAAACGAAATACTTACGCTAAAGTATTATGCCGGAAAAGAGTACCGTTAAAAGTATAATATAAACTTCACACGTTAGTATAATTATCTTGAACATTTAAACGATTTTGATTAGATGATAAACGGAGTTCGCTTAAAGAAAACTTACAAGATATAAGAAATTGTATGAAACTCTTATGGTTGTGGTTCCATCATACGAAATAAATTATTATTCGTAATCAACAAAATACTTAGGCTAAAGTATTATGCCGGAAAAGAGTACCGTTAAAAGTATAATATAAACTTCACACGTTATTATAATTAGCTTGAACATTTAAACGATTTTGATTAGAAGATAAACGGAGTTCGCTTAAAGAAACTTATGAGATGTAAGAAATTGTAAGAAACTCTTATGGGTGTAGTTCAATCATACGAAATAAACTATTATTCGTAATCAACGAAATACTTAGGCTGAAGTATCATGCCGGAAAAGAGTACCGTTAAAACTATATTAAAAACTTCATACGTTAGTATAATTAGCTTAAACGTTTAAACGAGTTTGATTAGTAGATAAACGGAGTTTGCTTAAAGAAACTTACGAGATATAAGAAATTGTATGAAACTCTTATGGTTGTGGTTCCATCATACGAAATAAATTATTATTCGTAATCAACAAAATACTTAGGCTAAAGTATCATGCTGGAAAGGAGTACCGTTAAAAGTATATTAAAAACTTCATACGTTAGTATAATTAGCTTAAACGTTTAAACGAGTTTGATTATTAGATAAACGGAGTTCGCTTAAAGAAACTTAAGAGATATAAGAAATTGTATGAAACTCTTATGTTTATGGTTCCATCATACGAAATAAATTATCATTCGTAATCATCGAAATACTTAGGCTAAAGTATCATACCGGAAAGGAGTACCGTTAAAAGTATATTAAAAACTTGCATACGTTAGTGTAAGCTTAAACTGTTAAACGAGTTTGATTAGAAGATAAACGGAGTTCGCTTAAAGAAACTTAAGAGATATAAGATTTTGTATAAAATTCTTATGGGTGTGGTACCATCATATAAAATAAATTAGTATTCGTAATAAACAAAATACCGAGGCTAAAGTATCATGCCGGAAAGGAGTACCGTTAAAATTATATTATAAACTTCATTTGTTAGTATAATTTGCTTAAACTTTTCAACGAGTTTTATTATACAAGATAAACGGAGTTCGTTTGAAGAAACTTACGAGATAGAAGAAATTGTATGAAACTCTTATGGGTGTGGTTTCATCATACGAAATATATTCTCATTCGTAATAAATGAAATACTTAGGCTAAAGTATCATGCCGGAAAGGAGTACCGTTAAAAGTATATTAAAAACTGCATACGTTAGTATAATTAGCTTAAACTTTTAAATGAGTTTGATTAGAAGATAAACGGAGTTCGCTTAAAAAACTTAAGAGATATAAGATTTTGTATAAAATTCTTATGGGTGTGGTACCATCATATAAAATAAATTAGTATTCGTAATAAATAAATTACCTAGGCTAAAGTATCATGCCGGAAAGGAGTACCGTTAAAATTATATTATAAACTTCATTCGTTAGTATAATTTGCTTAAACTTTTCAACGAGTTTTATTATAGAAGATAAACGGAGTTCGTTTGAAGAAACTTACGAGATAGAAGAAATTGTATGAAACTCTTATGGGTGTGGTTTCATCATACGAAATATATTCTCATTCGTAATAAATGAAATACTTAGGCTAAAGTATCATGCCAGAAAGGAGTACCGTTAAAAGTATATTAAAAACTGCATACGTTAGTATAATTAGCTTAAACTTTTAAACGAGTTTGATTAGAAGATAAACGGAGTTCGCTTAAAGAAACTTAAGAGATATAAGATTTTGTATAAAATTCTTATGGGTGGGGTACCATCATACAAAATAAATTAGTATTCGTAATAAACAAAATACCTAGGCTAAAGTATCATGCCGGAAAGGAGTACCGTTAAAATTATATTATAAACTTCATTCGTTAGTATAATTTGCTTAAACTTTTCAACGAGTTTTATTATAGAAGATAAACGGAGTTCGTTTGAAGAAACTTACGAGATAGAAGAAATTGTATGAAACTCTTATGGGTGTGGTACCATCACACGAAATAAATTATTACTCGTAATAAAAGAAATACTGAGGCTAAACTATCATGCCGGAAAGGAGTACTGTTAAAATTATATTATAAACTTCATTCGTTAGTATAATTTGCTTAAACCTTTCAACGAGTTTTATTATACAAGATAAACGGAGTTCGTTTGAAGAAACTTGCGAGATAGAAGAAATTGTATGAAACTCTTATGGGTGTGGTACCATCACACGAAATAAATTATTACTCGTAATAAACGAAATACTTACGCTAAAGTATTATGCCGGAAAAGAGTACCGTTAAAAGTATAATATAAACTTCACACGTTAGTATAATTATCTTGAACATTTAAACGATTTTGATTAGAAGATAAACAGAGTTCGCTTAAAGAAAACTTACAAGATATAAGAAATTGTATGAAACTCTTATGGTTGTGGTTCCATCATACGAAATAAATTATTATTCGTAATCAACAAAATACTTAGGCTAAAGTATTATGCCGGAAAAGAGTACCGTTAAAAGTATAATATAAACTTCACACGTTATTATAATTAGCTTGAACATTTAAACGATTTTGATTAGAAGATAAACGGAGTTCGCTTAAAGAAACTTATGAGATGTAAGAAATTGTAAGAAACTCTTATGGGTGTAGTTCAATCATACGAAATAAACTATTATTCGTAATCAACGAAATACTTAGGCTGAAGTATCATGCCGGAAAAGAGTACCGTTAAAACTATATTAAAAACTTCATACGTTAGTATAATTAGCTTAAACGTTTAAACGAGTTTGATTAGTAGATAAACGGAGTTTGCTTAAAGAAACTTACGAGATATAAGAAATTGTATGAAACTCTTATGGTTGTGGTTCCATCATACGAAATAAATTATTATTCGTAATCAACAAAATACTTAGGCTAAAGTATCATGCTGGAAAGGAGTACCGTTAAAAGTATATTAAAAACTTCATACGTTAGTATAATTAGCTTAAACGTTTAAACGAGTTTGATTATTAGATAAACGGAGTTCGCTTAAAGAAACTTAAGAGATATAAGAAATTGTATGAAACTCTTATGTTTATGGTTCCATCATACGAAATAAATTATCATTCGTAATCATCGAAATACTTAGGCTAAAGTATCATACCGGAAAGGAGTACCGTTAAAAGTATATTAAAAACTTGCATACGTTAGTGTAAGCTTAAACTGTTAAACGAGTGTGATTAGAAGATAAACGGAGTTCGCTTAAAGAAACTTAAGAGATATAAGATTTTGTATAAAATTCTTATGGGTGTGGTACCATCATATAAAATAAATTAGTATTCGTAATAAACAAAATACCGAGGCTAAAGTATCATGCCGGAAAGGAGTACCGTTAAAATTATATTATAAACTTCATTTGTTAGTATAATTTGCTTAAACTTTTCAACGAGTTTTATTATACAAGATAAACGGAGTTCGTTTGAAGAAACTTACGAGATAGAAGAAATTGTATGAAACTCTTATGGGTGTGGTTTCATCATACGAAATATATTCTCATTCGTAATAAATGAAATACTTAGGCTAAAGTATCATGCCGGAAAGGAGTACCGTTAAAAGTATATTAAAAACTGCATACGTTAGTATAATTAGCTTAAACTTTTAAATGAGTTTGATTAGAAGATAAACGGAGTTCGCTTAAAAAACTTAAGAGATATAAGATTTTGTATAAAATTCTTATGGGTGTGGTACCATCATATAAAATAAATTAGTATTCGTAATAAATAAATTACCTAGGCTAAAGTATCATGCCGGAAAGGAGTACCGTTAAAATTATATTATAAACTTCATTCGTTAGTATAATTTGCTTAAACTTTTCAACGAGTTTTATTATAGAAGATAAACGGAGTTCGTTTGAAGAAACTTACGAGATAGAAGAAATTGTATGAAACTCTTATGGGTGTGGTTTCATCATACGAAATATATTCTCATTCGTAATAAATGAAATACTTAGGCTAAAGTATCATGCCAGAAAGGAGTACCGTTAAAAGTATATTAAAAACTGCATACGTTAGTATAATTAGCTTAAACTTTTAAACGAGTTTGATTAGAAGATAAACGGAGTTCGCTTAAAGAAACTTAAGAGATATAAGATTTTGTATAAAATTCTTATGGGTGGGGTACCATCATACAAAATAAATTAGTATTCGTAATAAACAAAATACCTAGGCTAAAGTATCATGCCGGAAAGGAGTACCGTTAAAATTATATTATAAACTTCATTCGTTAGTATAATTTGCTTAAACTTTTCAACGAGTTTTATTATAGAAGATAAACGGAGTTCGTTTGAAGAAACTTACGAGATAGAAGAAATTGTATGAAACTCTTATGGGTGTGGTACCATCACACGAAATAAATTATTACTCGTAATAAAAGAAATACTGAGGCTAAACTATCATGCCGGAAAGGAGTACTGTTAAAATTATATTATAAACTTCATTCGTTAGTATAATTTGCTTAAACCTTTCAACGAGTTTTATTATACAAGATAAACGGAGTTCGTTTGAAGAAACTTGCGAGATAGAAGAAATTGTATGAAACTCTTATGGGTGTGGTACCATCACACGAAATAAATTATTACTCGTAATAAACGAAATACTTACGCTAAAGTATTATGCCGGAAAAGAGTACCGTTAAAAGTATAATATAAACTTCACACGTTAGTATAATTATCTTGAACATTTAAACGATTTTGATTAGATGATAAACGGAGTTCGCTTAAAGAAAACTTACGAGATATAAGAAATTGTATGAAACTCTTATGGTTGTTGTTCCATCATACGAAATAAATTATTATTCGTAATCAACAAAATACTTAGGCTAAAGTATCATGCTGGAAAGGAGTACCGTTAAAAGTATATTAAAAACTTCATACGTTAGTATAATTAGCTTAAACGTTTAAACGAGTTTGATTAGAAGATAAACAGAGTTCGCTTAAAGAAACATAAGAGATATAAGAAATTGTATGAAACTCTTATGGTTGTGGTTCCATCATACGAAATAAATTATTATTCGTAATCAACGAAATACTTAGGCTGAAGTATCATGCCGGAAAGGAGTACCGTTAAAACTATATTCAAAACTTCATACGTTAGTATAATTAGCTTAAACTTTTAAACGAGTTTGATTAGAAGATAAACGGAGTTCGCTTAAAAAAACTTAAGAGATATAAGATGTTGTATAAAATTCTTATGGGTGTGGTACCATCATACAAAATAAATTAGTATTCGTAATAAACAAAATACCTAGGCTAAAGTATCATGCCGGAAAGGACTACCGTTAAAATTATATTATAAACTTCATTCGTTAGTATAATTTGCTTAGACTTTTCAACGAGTTTTATTATAGAAGATAAACGGAGTTCATTTGAAGAAACTTACGAGATAGAAGAAATTGTATGAAACTCTTATGGGTATGGTACCATCACACGAAATAAATTATTACTCGTAATAAATGAAATACCGAGGCTAAACTATCATGCCGGAAAGGAGTACCGTTAAAATTATATTATAAATTTCATTCGTTAGTATAATTTGCTTAAACCTTTCAACGAGTTTTATTATAGAAGATAAACGGAGTTCATTTGAAGAAACTTACGAGATAGAAGAAATTGTATGAAACTCTTATGGGTATGGTACCATCACACGAAATAAATTATTACTCGTAATAAACGAAATACCGAGGCTAAACTATCATGCCGGAAAGGAGTACCGTTAAAATTATATTATAAATTTCATTCGTTAGTATAATTTGCTTAAACCTTTCAACAAGTTTTATTATAGAAGATAAACGGAGTTCGTTTGAAGAAACTTGCGAGATAGAAGAAATTGTATGAAACTCTTATGGGTGTGGTACCATCACACGAAATAAATTATTACTCGTAATAAACGAAATACTTACGATAAAGTATTATGCCGGAAAAGAGTACCGTTAAAAGTATAATATAAACTTCACACGTTAGTATAATTATCTTGAACATTTAAACGATTTTGATTAGATGATAAACGGAGTTCGCTTAAAGAAAACTTACAAGATATAAGAAATTGTATGAAACTCTTATGGTTGTGGTTCCATCATACGAAATAAATTATTATTCGTAATCAACAAAATACTTAGGCTAAAGTATTATGCCGGAAAAGAGTACCGTTAAAAGTATAATATAAACTTCACACGTTATTATAATTAGCTTGAACATTTAAACGATTTTGATTAGAAGATAAACGGAGTTCGCTTAAAGAAACTTATGAGATGTAAGAAATTGTAAGAAACTCTTATGGGTGTAGTTCAATCATACGAAATAAACTATTATTCGTAATCAACGAAATACTTAGGCTGAAGTATCATGCCGGAAAGGAGTACCGTTAAAACTATATTAAAAACTTCATACGTTAGTATAATTAGCTTAAACGTTTAAACGAGTTTGATTAGTAGATAAACGGAGTTTGCTTAAAGAAACTTACGAGATATAAGAAATTGTATGAAACTCTTATGGTTGTGGTTCCATCATACGAAATAAATTATTATTCGTAATCAACGAAATACTTAGGCTGAAGTATCATGCCGGAAAGGAGTACCGTTAAAACTATATTCAAAACTTCATACGTTAGTATAATTAGCTTAAACTTTTAAACGAGTTTGATTAGAAGATAAACGGAGTTCGCTTAAAAAAACTTAAGAGATATAAGATGTTGTATAAAATTCTTATGGGTGTGGTACCATCATACAAAATAAATTAGTATTCGTAATAAACAAAATACCTAGGCTAAAGTATCATGCCGGAAAGGACTACCGTTAAAATTATATTATAAACTTCATTCGTTAGTATAATTTGCTTAGACTTTTCAACGAGTTTTATTATAGAAGATAAACGGAGTTCATTTGAAGAAACTTACGAGATAGAAGAAATTGTATGAAACTCTTATGGGTATGGTACCATCACACGAAATAAATTATTACTCGTAATAAACGAAATACCGAGGCTAAACTATCATGCCGGAAAGGAGTACAGTTAAAATTATATTATAAATTTCATTCGTTAGTATAATTTGCTTAAACCTT
Organism: Chamaenerion angustifolium; assembly: GCA_946814005.1. Taxonomy (NCBI): domain Eukaryota; kingdom Viridiplantae; phylum Streptophyta; class Magnoliopsida; order Myrtales; family Onagraceae; genus Chamaenerion; species Chamaenerion angustifolium. The sequence continues at coordinate 16,577,970 of OX328274.1, forward strand.
TCAACGAGTTTTATTATAGAAGATAAACGGAGTTCATTTGAAGAAACTTACGAGATAGAAGAAATTGTATGAAACTCTTATGGGTATGGTACCATCACACGAAATAAATTATTACTCGTAATAAACGAAATACCGAGGCTAAACTATCATGCCGGAAAGGAGTACCGTTAAAATTATATTATAAATTTCATTCGTTAGTATAATTTGCTTAAACCTTTCAACGAGTTTTATTATAGAAGATAAACGGAGTTCGTTTGAAGAAACTTGCGAGATAGAAGAAATTGTATGAAACTCTTATGGGTGTGGTACCATCACACGAAATAAATTATTACTCGTAATAAACGAAATACCGAGGCTAAACTATCATGCCGGAAAGGAGTACCGTTAAAATTATATTATAAACTTCATTCGTTAGTATAATTTGCTTAGACTTTTCAACGAGTTTTATTATAGAAGATAAACGGAGTTCATTTGAAGAAACTTACGAGATAGAAGAAATTGTATGAAACTCTTATGGGTATGGTACCATCACACGAAATAAATTATTACTCGTAATAAACGAAATACCGAGGCTAAACTATCATGCCGGAAAGGAGTACCGTTAAAATTATATTATAAATTTCATTCGTTAGTATAATTTGCTTAAACCTTTCAACGAGTTTTATTATAGAAGATAAACGGAGTTCATTTGAAGAAACTTACGAGATAGAAGAAATTGTATGAAACTCTTATGGGTATGGTACCATCACACGAAATAAATTATTACTCGTAATAAACGAAATACCGAGGCTAAACTATCATGCCGGAAAGGAGTACCGTTAAAATTATATTATAAATTTCATTCGTTAGTATAATTTGCTTAAACCTTTCAACGAGTTTTATTATAGAAGATAAACGGAGTTCGTTTGAAGAAACTTGCGAGATAGAAGAAATTGTATGAAACTCTTATGGGTGTGGTACCATCACACGAAATAAATTATCACTCGTAATAAACGAAATACTTACGCTAAAGTATTATGCCGGAAAAGAGTACCGTTAAAAGTATAATATAAACTTCACACGTTAGTATAATTATCTTGAACATTTAAACGATTTTGATTAGATGATAAACGGAGTTCGCTTAAAGAAAACTTACAAGATATAAGAAATTGTATGAAACTCTTATGGTTGTGGTTCCATCATACGAAATAAATTATTATTCGTAATCAACATAATACTTAGGCTAAAGTATTATGCCGGAAAAGAGTACCGTTAAAAGTATAATATAAACTTCACACGTTATTATAATTAGCTTGAACATTTAAACGATTTTGATTAGAAGATAAACGGAGTTCGCTTAAAGAAACTTATGAGATGTAAGAAATTGTAAGAAACTCTTATGGGTGTAGTTCAATCATACGAAATAAACTATTATTCGTAATCAACGAAATACTTAGGCTGAAGTATCATGCCGGAAAGGAGTACCGTTAAAACTATATTAAAAACTTCATACGTTAGTATAATTAGCTTAAACGTTTAAACGAGTTTGATTAGTAGATAAACGGAGTTTGCTTAAAGAAACTTACGAGATATAAGAAATTGTATGAAACTCTTATGGTTGTGGTTCCATCATACGAAATAAATTATTATTCGTAATCAACAAAATACTTAGGCTAAAGTATCATGCTGGAAAGGAGTACCGTTAAAAGTATATTAAAAACTTCATACGTTAGTATAATTAGCTTAAACGTTTAAACGAGTTTGATTATTAGATAAACGGAGTTCGCTTAAAGAAACTTAAGAGATATAAGAAATTGTATGAAACTCTTATGTTTATGGTTCCATCATACGAAATAAATTATCATTCGTAATCATCGAAATACTTAGGCTAAAGTATCATACCGGAAAGGAGTACCGTTAAAAGTATATTAAAAACTTGCATACGTTAGTGTAAGCTTAAACTGTTAAACGAGTTTGATTAGAAGATAAACGGAGTTCGCTTAAAGAAACTTAAGAGATATAAGATTTTGTATAAAATTCTTATGGGTGTGGTACCATCATATAAAATAAATTAGTATTCGTAATAAACAAAATACCGAGGCTAAAGTATCATGCCGGAAAGGAGTACCGTTAAAATTATATTATAAACTTCATTTGTTAGTATAATTTGCTTAAACTTTTCAACGAGTTTTATTATACAAGATAAACGGAGTTCGTTTGAAGAAACTTACGAGATAGAAGAAATTGTATGAAACTCTTATGGGTGTGGTTTCATCATACGAAATATATTCTCATTCGTAATAAATGAAATACTTAGGCTAAAGTATCATGCCGGAAAGGAGTACCGTTAAAAGTATATTAAAAACTGCATACGTTAGTATAATTAGCTTAAACTTTTAAATGAGTTTGATTAGAAGATAAACGGAGTTCGCTTAAAAAACTTAAGAGATATAAGATTTTGTATAAAATTCTTATGGGTGTGGTACCATCATATAAAATAAATTAGTATTCGTAATAAATAAATTACCTAGGCTAAAGTATCATGCCGGAAAGGAGTACCGTTAAAATTATATTATAAACTTCATTCGTTAGTATAATTTGCTTAAACTTTTCAACGAGTTTTATTATAGAAGATAAACGGAGTTCGTTTGAAGAAACTTACGAGATAGAAGAAATTGTATGAAACTCTTATGGGTGTGGTTTCATCATACGAAATATATTCTCATTCGTAATAAATGAAATACTTAGGCTAAAGTATCATGCCAGAAAGGAGTACCGTTAAAAGTATATTAAAAACTGCATACGTTAGTATAATTAGCTTAAACTTTTAAACGAGTTTGATTAGAAGATAAACGGAGTTCGCTTAAAGAAACTTAAGAGATATAAGATTTTGTATAAAATTCTTATGGGTGTGGTACCATCATATAAAATAAATTAGTATTCGTAATAAACAAAATACCGAGGCTAAAGTATCATGCCGGAAAGGAGTACCGTTAAAATTATATTATAAACTTCATTTGTTAGTATAATTTGCTTAAACTTTTCAACGAGTTTTATTATACAAGATAAACGGAGTTCGTTTGAAGAAACTTACGAGATAGAAGAAATTGTATGAAACTCTTATGGGTGTGGTTTCATCATACGAAATATATTCTCATTCGTAATAAATGAAATACTTAGGCTAAAGTATCATGCCGGAAAGGAGTACCGTTAAAAGTATATTAAAAACTGCATACGTTAGTATAATTAGCTTAAACTTTTAAATGAGTTTGATTAGAAGATAAACGGAGTTCGCTTAAAAAACTTAAGAGATATAAGATTTTGTATAAAATTCTTATGGGTGTGGTACCATCATATAAAATAAATTAGTATTCGTAATAAATAAATTACCTAGGCTAAAGTATCATGCCGGAAAGGAGTACCGTTAAAATTATATTATAAACTTCATTCGTTAGTATAATTTGCTTAAACTTTTCAACGAGTTTTATTATAGAAGATAAACGGAGTTCGTTTGAAGAAACTTACGAGATAGAAGAAATTGTATGAAACTCTTATGGGTGTGGTTTCATCATACGAAATATATTCTCATTCGTAATAAATGAAATACTTAGGCTAAAGTATCATGCCAGAAAGGAGTACCGTTAAAAGTATATTAAAAACTGCATACGTTAGTATAATTAGCTTAAACTTTTAAACGAGTTTGATTAGAAGATAAACGGAGTTCGCTTAAAGAAACTTAAGAGATATAAGATTTTGTATAAAATTCTTATGGGTGGGGTACCATCATACAAAATAAATTAGTATTCATAATAAACAAAATACGTAGGCTAAAGTATCATGCCGGAAAGGAGTACCGTTAAAATTATATTATAAACTTCATTCGTTAGTATAATTTGCTTAAACTTTTCAACGAGTTTTATTATACAAGATAAACGGAGTTCGTTTGAAGAAACTTGCGAGATAGAAGAAATTGTATGAAACTCTTATGGGTGTGGTACCATCACACGAAATAAATTATTACTCGTAATAAAAGAAATACCGAGGCTAAACTATAATGCCGGAAAGGAGTACTGTTAAAATTATATTATAAACTTCATTCGTTAGTATAATTTGCTTAAACATTTCAACGAGTTTTATTATACAAGATAAACGGAGTTCGTTTGAAGAAACTTGCGAGATAGAAGAAATTGTATGAAACTCTTATGGGTGTGGTACCATCACACGAAATAAATTATTACTCGTAATAAACGAAATACTTACGCTAAAGTATTATGCCGGAAAAGAGTACCGTTAAAAGTATAATATAAACTTCACACGTTAGTATAATTATCTTGAACATTTAAACGATTTTGATTAGATGATAAACGGAGTTCGCTTAAAGAAAACTTACGAGATATAAGAAATTGTATGAAACTCTTATGGTTGTGGTTCCATCATACGAAATAAATTATTATTCGTAATAAACAAAATACTTAGGCTAAAGTATCATGCTGGAAAGGAGTACCGTTAAAAGTATATTAAAAACTTCATACGTTAGTATAATTAGCTTAAACGTTTAAACGAGTTTGATTAGAAGATAAACAGAGTTCGCTTAAAGAAACATAAGAGATATAAGAAATTGTATGAAACTCTTATGGTTGTGGTTCCATCATACGAAATAAATTATTATTCGTAATCAACGAAATACTTAGGCTGAAGTATCATGCCGGAAAGGAGTACCGTTAAAACTATATTCAAAACTTCATACGTTAGTATAATTAGCTTAAACTTTTAAACGAGTTTGATTAGAAGATAAACGGAGTTCGCTTAAAAAAACTTAAGAGATATAAGATGTTGTATAAAATTCTTATGGGTGTGGTACCATCATACAAAATAAATTAGTATTCGTAATAAACAAAATACCTAGGCTAAAGTATCATGCCGGAAAGGAGTACCGTTAAAATTATATTATAAACTTCATTCGTTAGTATAATTTGCTTAGACTTTTCAACGAGTTTTATTATAGAAGATAAACGGAGTTCATTTGAAGAAACTTACGAGATAGAAGAAATTGTATGAAACTCTTATGGGTATGGTACCATCACACGAAATAAATTATTACTCGTAATAAACGAAATACCGAGGCTAAACTATCATGCCGGAAAGGAGTACCGTTAAAATTATATTATAAATTTCATTCGTTAGTATAATTTGCTTAAACCTTTCAACGAGTTTTATTATAGAAGATAAACGGAGTTCGTTTGAAGAAACTTGCGAGATAGAAGAAATTGTATGAAACACTTATGGGTGTGGTACCATCACACGAAATAAATTATTACTCGTAATAAAAGAAATACCGAGGCTAAATTATAATGCCGGAAAGGAGTACTGTTAAAATTATATTATAAACTTCATTCGTTAGTATAATTTGCTTAAACCTTTCAACGAGTTTTATTATACAAGATAAACGGAGTTCGTTTGAAGAAACTTGCGAGATAGAAGAAATTGTATGAAACTCTTATGGGTGTGGTACCATCACACGAAATAAATTATTACTCGTAATAAACGAAATACTTACGCTACAGTATTATGCCGGAAAAGAGTACCGTTAAAAGTATAATATAAACTTCACACGTTAGTATAATTATCTTGAACATTTAAACGATTTTGATTAGATGATAAACGGAGTTCGCTTAAAGAAAACTTACGAGATATAAGAAATTGTATGAAACTCTTATGGTTGTGGTTCCATCATACGAAATAAATTATTATTCGTAATCAACAAAATACTTAGGCTAAAGTATCATGCTGGAAAGGAGTACCGTTAAAAGTATATTAAAAACTTCATACGTTAGTATAATTAGCTTAAACGTTTAAACGAGTTTGATTAGAAGATAAACAGAGTTCGCTTAAAGAAACATAAGAGATATAAGAAATTGTATGAAACTCTTATGGTTGTGGTTCCATCATACGAAATAAATTATTATTCGTAATCAACGAAATACTTAGGCTGAAGTATCATGCCGGAAAGGAGTACCGTTAAAACTATATTCAAAACTTCATACGTTAGTATAATTAGCTTAAACTTTTAAACGAGTTTGATTAGAAGATAAACGGAGTTCGCTTAAAAAAACTTAAGAGATATAAGATGTTGTATAAAATTCTTATGGGTGTGGTACCATCATACAAAATAAATTAGTATTCGTAATAAACAAAATACCTAGGCTAAAGTATCATGCCGGAAAGGACTACCGTTAAAATTATATTATAAACTTCATTCGTTAGTATAATTTGCTTAGACTTTTCAACGAGTTTTATTATAGAAGATAAACGGAGTTCATTTGAAGAAACTTACGAGATAGAAGAAATTGTATGAAACTCTTATGGGTATGGTACCATCACACGAAATAAATTATTACTCGTAATAAACGAAATACCGAGGCTAAACTATCATGCCGGAAAGGAGTACCGTTAAAATTATATTATAAATTTCATTCGTTAGTATAATTTGCTTAAACCTTTCAACGAGTTTTATTATAGAAGATAAACGGAGTTCGTTTGAAGAAACTTGCGAGATAGAAGAAATTGTATGAAACACTTATGGGTGTGGTACCATCACACGAAATAAATTATTACTCGTAATAAAAGAAATACCGAGGCTAAACTATAATGCCGGAAAGGAGTACTGTTAAAATTATATTATAAACTTCATTCGTTAGTATAATTTGCTTAAACCTTTCAACGAGTTTTATTATACAAGATAAACGGAGTTCGTTTGAAGAAACTTGCGAGATAGAAGAAATTGTATGAAACTCTTATGGGTGTGGTACCATCACACGAAATAAATTATTACTCGTAATAAACGAAATACTTACGCTAAAGTATTATGCCGGAAAAGAGTACCGTTAAAAGTATAATATAAACTTCACACGTTAGTATAATTATCTTGAACATTTAAACGATTTTGATTAGATGATAAACGGAGTTCGCTTAAAGAAAACTTACGAGATATAAGAAATTGTATGAAACTCTTATGGTTGTGGTTCCATCATACGAAATAAATTATTATTCGTAATCAACAAAATACTTAGGCTAAAGTATCATGCTGGAAAGGAGTACCGTTAAAAGTATATTAAAAACTTCATACGTTAGTATAATTAGCTTAAACGTTTAAACGAGTTTGATTAGAAGATAAACAGAGTTCGCTTAAAGAAACATAAGAGATATAAGAAATTGTATGAAACTCTTATGGTTGTGGTTCCATCATACGAAATAAATTATTATTCGTAATCAACGAAATACTTAGGCTGAAGTATCATGCCGGAAAGGAGTACCGTTAAAACTATATTCAAAACTTCATACGTTAGTATAATTAGCTTAAACTTTTAAACGAGTTTGATTAGAAGATAAACGGAGTTCGCTTAAAAAAACTTAAGAGATATAAGATGTTGTATAAAATTCTTATGGGTGTGGTACCATCATACAAAATAAATTAGTATTCGTAATAAACAAAATACCTAGGCTAAAGTATCATGCCGGAAAGGACTACCGTTAAAATTATATTATAAACTTCATTCGTTAGTATAATTTGCTTAGACTTTTCAACGAGTTTTATTATAGAAGATAAACGGAGTTCATTTGAAGAAACTTACGAGATAGAAGAAATTGTATGAAACTCTTATGGGTATGGTACCATCACACGAAATAAATTATTACTCGTAATAAACGAAATACCGAGGCTAAACTATCATGCCGGAAAGGAGTACCGTTAAAATTATATTATAAATTTCATTCGTTAGTATAATTTGCTTAAACCTTTCAACGAGTTTTATTATAGAAGATAAACGGAGTTCGTTTGAAGAAACTTGCGAGATAGAAGAAATTGTATGAAACACTTATGGGTGTGGTACCATCACACGAAATAAATTATTACTCGTAATAAAAGAAATACCGAGGCTAAACTATAATGCCGGAAAGGAGTACTGTTAAAATTATATTATAAACTTCATTCGTTAGTATAATTTGCTTAAACCTTTCAACGAGTTTTATTATACAAGATAAACGGAGTTCGTTTGAAGAAACTTGCGAGATAGAAGAAATTGTATGAAACTCTTATGGGTGTGGTACCATCACACGAAATAAATTATTACTCGTAATAAACGAAATACTTACGCTAAAGTATTATGCCGGAAAAGAGTACCGTTAAAAGTATAATATAAACTTCACACGTTAGTATAATTATCTTGAACATTTAAACGATTTTGATTAGATGATAAACGGAGTTCGCTTAAAGAAAACTTACGAGATATAAGAAATTGTATGAAACTCTTATGGTTGTGGTTCCATCATACGAAATAAATTATTATTCGTAATCAACAAAATACTTAGGCTAAAGTATCATGCTGGAAAGGAGTACCGTTAAAAGTATATTAAAAACTTCATACGTTAGTATAATTAGCTTAAACGTTTAAACGAGTTTGATTAGAAGATAAACAGAGTTCGCTTAAAGAAACATAAGAGATATAAGAAATTGTATGAAACTCTTATGGTTGTGGTTCCATCATACGAAATAAATTATTATTCGTAATCAACAAAATACTTAGGCTAAAGTATCATGCTGGAAAGGAGTACCGTTAAAACTATATTCAAAACTTCATACGTTAGTATAATTAGCTTAAACTTTTAAACGAGTTTGATTAGAAGATAAACGGAGTTCGCTTAAAAAAACTTAAGAGATATAAGATGTTGTATAAAATTCTTATGGGTGTGGTACCATCATACAAAATAAATTAGTATTCGTAATAAACAAAATACCTAGGCTAAAGTATCATGCCGGAAAGGACTACCGTTAAAATTATATTATAAACTTCATTCGTTAGTATAATTTGCTTAGACTTTTCAACGAGTTTTATTATAGAAGATAAACGGAGTTCATTTGAAGAAACTTACGAGATAGAAGAAATTGTATGAAACTCTTATGGGTATGGTACCATCACACGAAATAAATTATTACTCGTAATAAACGAAATACCGAGGCTAAACTATCATGCCGGAAAGGAGTACCGTTAAAATTATATTATAAATTTCATTCGTTAGTATAATTTGCTTAAACCTTTCAACGAGTTTTATTATAGAAGATAAACGGAGTTCGTTTGAAGAAACTTGCGAGATAGAAGAAATTGTATGAAACACTTATGGGTGTGGTACCATCACACGAAATAAATTATTACTCGTAATAAACGAAAAACTTAGGCTAAAGTATTATGCCGGAAAAGAGTACCGTTAAAAGTATAATATAAACTTCACACGTTAGTATAATTAGCTTGAACATTTAAACGATTTTGATTAGAAGATAAACGGAGTTCGCTTAAAGAAAACTTACGAGATATAAGAAATTGTATGAAACTCTTATGATTGGGGTTCCATCATACGAATTAAATTATTATTCGTAATCAACAAAATACTTAGGGTAAAGTATCATGCCAGAAAGGAGTACCGTTAAAAGTATATTAAAAACTTCATACGTTAGTATATTTAGCTTAAACTTTTATACGAGTTTGATTAGAAGATAAACGGAGTTCGCTTAAAGAAACTTACGAGATATAAGAAATTGTATGAAACTCTTATGGTTGTGGTTCCATCAAACGAAATAAACTATTATACGTAATCAACGAAATACTTAGGCTGAAGTATCATGCCGGAAAGGAGTACCGTTAAAACTATATTAAAAACTTCATACGTTAGTATAATTAGCTTAAACGTTTAAATGAGTTTGATTAGTAGATAAACGGAGTTCGCTTAAAGAAACTTACGAGTTATAAGAAATTGTATGAAACTCTTATGGTTGTGGTTCCATCATACGAAATAAATTATTATTCGTAATCAACAAAATACTTAGGCTAAAGTATCATGCTGGAAAGGAGTACCGTTAAAAGTATATTAAAAACTTCATACGTTAGTATAATTAGCTTAAACGTTTAAACAAGTTTGATTAGTGGATAAACGGAGTTCGCTTAAAGAAACTTAAGAGATATAAGAAATTGTATGAAACTCTTATGTTTATGGTTCCATCATACGAAATAAATTATCATTCGTAATCAACGAAATACTTAGGCTAAAGTATCATGCCGGAAAGGTGTACCGTTAAAAGTATATTAAAAACTGCATACGTTAGTATAATTAGCTTAAACTTTTATACGAGTTTGATTAGAAGATAAACGGAGTTCGCTTAAAGAAACTTACGAGATATAAGAAATTGTATGAAACTCTTATGGTTGTGGTTCCATAATACGAAATAAACTATTATACGTAATCAACGAAATACTTAGGCTGAAGTATCATGCCGGAAAGGAGTACCGTTAAAACTATATTAAAAACTTCATACGTTAGTATAATTAGCTTAAACGTTTAAACGAGTTTGATTAGTAGATAAACGGAGTTCGCTTAAAGAAACTTACGAGATATAAGAAATTGTATGAAACTCTTATGGTTGTGGTTCCATCATACGAAATAAATTATTATTCGTAGTCAACAAAATACTTAGGCTAAAGTATCATGCTGGAAAGGAGTACCGTTAAAAGTATATTAAAAACTTCATACGTTAGTATAATTAGCTTAAACGTTTAAACGAGTTTGATTAGTAGATAAACGGAGTTCGCTTAAAGAAACTTAAGAGATATAAGAAATTGTATGAAACTCTTATGTTTATGGTTCCATCATACGAAATAAATTATCATTCGTAATCAACGAAATACTTAGGCTAAAGTATCATGCCGGAAAGGAGTACCGTTAAAAGTATATTAAAAACTGCATACGTTAGTATAATTAGCTTAAACTTTTAAACGAGTTTGATTAGAAGATAAACGGAGTTCGCTTAAAGAAACTTAAGAGATATAAGATTTTGTATAAAATTCTTATGGGTGTGGTACCATCATACAAAATAAATTAGAATTCGTAATAAACAAATTACCGAGGCTAAAGTATTATGCCGGAAAGGAGTACCGTTAAAATTATATTATAAACTTCATTCGTTAGTATAATTTGCTTAAACCTTTCAACTAGTTTTATTATAGAAGATAAACGGAGTTCGTTTGAAGAAACTTACGAGATAGAAGAAATTGTATGAAACTCTTATGGGTGTGGTTCCATCATACGAAATATATTATCATTCGTAATAAACGAAATACTTAGGCTAAAGTATCATGCCGGAAAGGAGTACCGTTAAAAGTATATTAAAAACTGCATACGCTAAAATAATTAGCTTAAACTTTTAAACGAGTTTGATTAGAAGATAAACGGAGTTCGCTTAAAGAAACTTAAGAGATATAAGATTTTGTATAAAATTCTTTTGGGTGTGGTACCATCATACAAAATAAATTAGAATTCGTAATAAATGAAATACTGAGGCTAACGTGTCATGCCGGAAAGGAGTACCGTTAAAATTATATTATAAACTGCATACGTTAGTATAATTAGATTAAACTTTTATACGAGTTTGATTAGAAGATAAACGGAGTTCGCTTAAAGAAACTTACGAGATATAAGAAATTGTATGAAACTCTTATGGTTGTGGTTCCATCAAACGAAATAAACTATTATACGTAATCAACGAAATACTTAGGCTGAAGTATCATGCCGGAAAGGAGTACCGTTAAAACTATATTAAAAACTTCATACGTTAGTATAATTAGCTTAAACGTTTAAACGAGTTTGATTAGTAGATAAACGGAGTTCGCTTAAAGAAACTTACGAGATATAAGAAATTGTATGAAACTCTTATGGTTGTGGTTCCATCATACGAAATAAATTATTATTCGTAGTCAACAAAATACTTAGGCTAAAGTATCATGCTGGAAAGGAGTACCGTTAAAAGTATATTAAAAACTTCATACGTTAGTATAATTAGCTTAAACGTTTAAACGAGTTTGATTAGTAGATAAACGGAGTTCGCTTAAAGAAACTTAAGAGATATAAGAAATTGTATGAAACTCTTATGTTTATGGTTCCATCATACGAAATAAATTATCATTCGTAATCAACGAAATACTTAGGCTAAAGTATCATGCCGGAAAGGTGTACCGTTAAAAGTATATTAAAAACTGCATACGTTAGTATAATTAGCTTAAACTTTTATACGAGTTTGATTAGAAGATAAACGGAGTTCGCTTAAAGAAACTTACGAGATATAAGAAATTGTATGAAACTCTTATGGTTGTGGTTCCATCAAACGAAATAAACTATTATACGTAATCAACGAAATACTTAGGCTGAAGTATCATGCCGGAAAGGAGTACCGTTAAAACTATATTAAAAACTTCATACGTTAGTATAATTAGCTTAAACGTTTAAACGAGTTTGATTAGTAGATAAACGGAGTTCGCTTAAAGAAACTTACGAGATATAAGAAATTGTATGAAACTCTTATGGTTGTGGTTCCATCATACGAAATAAATTATTATTCGTAGTCAACAAAATACTTAGGCTAAAGTATCATGCTGGAAAGGAGTACCGTTAAAAGTACATTAAAAACTTCATACGTTAGTATAATTAGCTTAAACGTTTAAACGAGTTTGATTAGTAGATAAACGGAGTTCGCTTAAAGAAACTTAAGAGATATAAGAAATTGTATGAAACTCTTATGTTTATGGTTCCATCATACGAAATAAATTATCATTCGTAATCAACGAAATACTTAGGCTAAAGTATCATGCCGGAAAGGAGTACCGTTAAAAGTATATTAAAAACTGCATACGTTACTATAATTAGCTTAAACTTTTAAACGAGTTTGATTAGAAGATAAACGGAGTTCGCTTAAAGAAACTTAAGAGATATAAGATTTTGTATAAAATTCTTATGGGTGTGGTACCATCATACAAAATAAATTAGAATTCGTAATAAACAAATTACCGAGGCTAAAGTATTATGCCGGAAAGGAGTACCGTTAAAATTATATTATAAACTTCATTCGTTAGTATAATTTGCTTAAACCTTTCAACTAGTTTTATTATAGAAGATAAACGGAGTTCGTTTGAAGAAACTTACGAGATAGAAGAAATTGTATGAAACTCTTATGGGTGTGGTTCCATCATACGAAATATATTATCATTCGTAATAAACGAAATACTTAGGCTAAAGTATCATGCCGGAAAGGAGTACCGTTAAAAGTATATTAAAAACTGCATACGCTAAAATAATTAGCTTAAACTTTTAAACGAGTTTGATTAGAAGATAAACGGAGTTCGCTTAAAGAAACTTAAGAGATATAAGATTTTGTATAAAATTCTTTTGGGTGTGGTACCATCATACAAAATAAATTAGAATTCGTAATAAATGAAATACTGAGGCTAACGTGTCATGCCGGAAAGGAGTACCGTTAAAATTATATTATAAACTTCATTTGTTAGTATAATTTGCTTAAAGTTTTCAACGAGTTTTATTTTAGAAGATAAACGGAGTTCGTTTGAAGAAACTTACGAGATAGAAGAAATTGTATGAAACTCTTATGGGTATGGTTTCATCATACGAAATATATTATCATTCGTAATAAACGAAATACTTAGGCTAAAGTATCATGCCGGAAAGGAGTATCATTAAAAGTATATTAAAAACTGCATACGGTAGTATAATTAGCTTAAACTTTTAAACGAGTTTGATTAGAAGATAAACGGAGTTCGCTTAAAGAAACTTAAGAGATATAAGATTTTGTATAAAATTCTTATGGGTGTGGTACCATCATACAAAATAAATTAGTATTCGTAATAAACAAATTACCGAGGCTAAAGTATCATGCCGGAAAGGAGTACCGTTAAATTATATTATAAACTTCATTCGTTAGTATAATTTGCTTAAACCTTTCAACTAGTTTTATTATAGAAGATAAACGGAGTTCGTTTGAAGAAACTTACGAGATAGAAGAAATTGTATGAAACTCTTATGGGTGTGGTTCCATCATACGAAATATATTATCATTCGTAATAAACGAAATACTTATGCTAAAGTTTCATGCCGGAAACGAGTACCGTTAAAAGTATATTAAAAACTGCATACGCTAGTATAATTTGCTTAAACTTTTAAACGAGTTTGATTAGAAGATAAACGGAGTTCGCTTAAAGAAACTTAAGAGATATAAGATTTTGTATAAAATTCTTATGGGTGTGGTACCATCATACAAAATAAATTAGTATTCGTAATAAACAAAATACCTAGGCTAAAGTATCATGCCGGAAAGGAGTACCGTTAAAAGTATATTAAAAACTGCATACGTTAGTATAATTAGCTTAAAATTTTAAACGAGTTTGATTAGAAGATAAACGGAGTTCGCTTAAAGAAACTTAAGAGATATAAGATTTTGTATAAAATTCTTATGAGTGTGGTACCATCATACAAAATAAATTAGTATTCGTAATAAACAAATTACCGAGGCTAAAGTATCATGCCGGAAAGGAGGTCCGTTAAAATTATATTATAAACTTCATTCGTTAGTATAATTTGCTTAAACCTTTCAACTAGTTTTATTATAGAAGATAAACGGAGTTCGTTTGAAGAAACTTACGAGATAGAAGAAATTGTATGAAACTCTTATGGGTGTGGTTCCATCATACGAAATATATTATCATTCGTAATAAACGAAATAGTTAGGCTAAAGTATCATGCCGGAAAGGAGTACCGTTAAAAGTATATTAAAAACTTCATACGCTAGTATAATTAGCTTAATCTTTTAAACGAGTTTGATTAGAAGATAAACGGAGTTCGCTTAAAGAAACTTAAGAGATATATGATTTTGTATAAAATTCTTATGGGTGTGGTACCATCATACAAAATAAATTAGTATTCGTAATAAACAAAATACCGAGGCTAATGTATCATGCCGGAAAAGAGTACCGTTAAAATTATATTATAAACTTCATTCGTTAGTATAATTTGCTTAAACCTTTCAACGAGTTTTATTATAGAAGATAAACGTAGTTCGTTTGAAGAAACTTACGAGATAGAAGAAATTGTATGAAACTCTTATGGGTGTGGTACCATCACACGAAATAAATTATTACTCGTAATAAACGAAATACCGAGGCTAAACTATCATGCCGGAAAGGAGTACCGTTAAAATTATATTATAAACTTCATTCGTTAGTATAATTTGCTTAAACCTTTCAACTAGTTTTATTATAGAAGATAAACGGAGTTCGTTTGAAGAAACTTGCGAGATAGAAGAAATTGTATGAAACTCTTATGGGTGTGGTACCATCACAAGAAATAAATTATTACTCGTAATAAACGAAAAAGTTAGGCTAAAGTATTATGCCGGAAAAGAGTACCGTTAAAAGTATAATATAAACTTCACACGTTAGTATAATTAGCTTGAACATTTAAACGATTTTGATTAGAAGATAAACGGAGTTCGCTTAAAGAAAACTTACGAGATATAAGAAATTGTATGAAACTCTAATGGTTGTGGTTCCATCATACAAAATAAATTATTATTCGTAATCAACAAAATACTTAGGCTAAAGTATCATGCCGGAAAGGAGTACCGTTAAAAGTATATTAAAAACTTCATACGTTAGTATAATTAGCTTAAACGTTTAAACGATTTTGATTAGAAGATAAACGGAGTTCGCTTAAAGAAAACTTACAAGATATAAGAAATTGTATGAAACTCTTATGGTTGTGGTTCCATCATACGAAATAAATTATTATTCGTAATCAACAAAATACTTAGGCTAAAGTATCATGCTGGAAAGGAGTACCGTTAAAAGTATATTAAAAACTTCATACGTTAGTATAATTAGCTTAAACGTTTAAACGAGTTTGATTAATAGATAAACGGAGTTCGCTTAAAGAAACTTAAGAGATATAAGAAATTGTATGAAACTCTTATGGTTATGGTTCCATCATACGAAATAAATTATCATTCGTAATAAACGAAATACTTAGGCTAAAGTATCATTCCGGAAAGGAGTACCGTTAAAAGTATATTAAAAACTGCATACGTTAGTATAATTAGCTTAAACTTTTAAACGAGTTTGATTAGACGATAAACGGAGTTCGCTTAAAGAAACTTAAGAGATATAAGATTTTGTATAAAATTCTTATGGGTGTGGTACCATCATACAAAATAAATTAGTATTCGTAATAAACAAAATACCGAGGTTAAAGTATCATGCCGGAAAGGTGTACCGTTACAATTATATTATAAACTTCATTTGTTAGTATAATTTGCTTAAACTTTTCAACGAGTTTTATTATAGAAGATAAACGGAGTTCGTTTGAATAAACTTACGAGATAGAAGAAATTGTATGAAACTCTTATGGGTGTGGTTTCATCATACGAAATATATTATCATTCGTAATAAACGAAATACTTAGGCTAAAGTATCATGCCGGAAAGGAGTACCGTTAAAAGTATATTAAAAACTGCATACGGTAGTATAATTAGCTTAAACTTTTAAACGAGTTTGATTAGAAGATAAACGGAGTTCGCTTAAAGAAACTTAAGAGATATAAGATTTTGTATAAAATTCTTATGGGTGTGGTACCATCATACAAAATAAATTAGTATTCGTAATAAACAAAATACCTAGGCTAAAGTATCATGCCGGAAAGGAGTACCGTTAAAATTATATTATAAACTTCATTCGTTAGTATAATTTGCTTAAACCTTTCAACGAGTTTTATTATAGAAGATAAACGGAGTTCGTTTGAAGAAACTGGCGAGATAGAAGAAATTGTATGAAACTCTTATGGGTGTGGTACCATCACACGAAATAAATTATTACTCGTAATAAACAAAATACTTAGGCTAAAGTATTATGCCGGAAAAGAGTACCGTTAAAAGTATAATATAAACTTCACACGTTAGTATATTTAGCTTGAACATTTAAACGATTTTGATTAGAAGATAAACGGAGTTCGCTTAAAGAAAACTTACGAGATATAAGAAATTGTATGAAACTCTTATGGTTGTGGTTCCATCATACGAAATAAATTATTATTCGTAATCAACAAAATACTTAGGCTAAAGTATCATGCTGGAAAGGAGTACCGTTAAAAGTATATTAAAACCTTCATACGTTAGTATAATTAGCTTAAACGTTTAAACGAGTTTGATTAGAAGATAAACAGAGTTCGCTTAAAGAAACTTAAGAGATATAAGAAATTATATGAAACTCTTATGGTTGTGGTTCCATCATACGAAATAAATTATTATTCTTAATCAACGAAATACTTAGGCTGAAGTATCATGCCGGAAAGGAGTACCGTTAAAACTATATTAAAAACTTCATACGTTAGTATAATTAGCTTAAACTTTTAAACGAGTTTGATTAGAAGATAAACGGAGTTCGCTTAAAGAAACTTAAGAGATATAAGATTTTGTATAAAATTCTTATGGGTGTGGTACCATCATACAAAATAAATTAGTATTCGTAATAAACAAAATATCGAGGCTAAAGTATCATGCCGGAAAGGACTACCGTTAAAATTATATTATAAACTTCATTCGTTAGTATAATTTGCTTAGACTTTTCAACGAGTTTTATTATAGAAGATAAACGGAGTTCGTTTGAAGAAAATTACGAGATAGAAGAAATTGTATGAAACTCTTATGGGTGTGGTACCATCACACGAAATAAATTATTACTCGTAATAAACGAAATACCGAGGCTAAACTATCATGCCGGAAAGGAGTACCGTTAAAATTATATTATAAACTTCATTCGTTAGTATAATTTGCTTAAACCTTTCAACGAGTTTTATTATAGAAGATAAACGGAGTTCGTTTGAAGAAACTTGCGAGATAGAAGAAATTGTATGAAACTCTTATGGGTGTGGTACCATCACACGAAATAAATTATTACTCGTAATAAACAAAAAACTTAGGCTAAAGTATTATGCCGGAAAAGAGTACCGTTAAAAGTATAATATAAACTTCACACGTTAGTATAATTAGCTTGAACATTTAAACGGTTTTGATTAGAAGATAAACGGAGTTCGCTTAAAGAAAACTTACGAGATATAAGAAATTGTATGAAACTCTTATGATTGTGGTTCCATCATACGAATTAAATTATTATTCGTAATCAACAAAATACTTAGGGTAAAGTATCATGCCAGAAAGGAGTACCGTTAAAAGTATATTAAAAACTGCATACGTTAGTATAATTAGCTTACACTTTTAAACGAGTTTGATTAGAAGATAAACGGAGTTCTCTTAAAGAAACTTAAGAGATATAAGATTTTGTATAAAATTCCTATGGGTGTGGTACCATCATACAAAATAAATTAGTAATCTTAATAAACAAAATACCTAGGCTAAAGTATCATGCCGGAAAGGACTACCGTTAAAATTATATTGTAAACTTCATTCGTTAGTATAATTTGCTTAAACTTTTCAACGAGATTTATTATAGAAGATAAACGGAGTTCGTTTGAAGAAACTTACGAGATATAAGAAATTGTATAAACTCTTATGGGTGTGGTACCATCACACGAAATAAATTATTACTCGTAATAAACGAAAAACTTAGGCTAAAGTATTATGCCGTAAAATAATACCGTTAAAAGTATAATATAAACTTCACACGTTAGTATAATTAGCTTGAACATTTAAACGATTTTGATTAGAAGATAAACGGAGTTCGCTTAAAGAAAACTTACGAGATATAAGAAATTGTATGAAACTCATATGATTGTGGTTCCATCATACGAATTAAATTATTATTCGTAATCAACAAAATACTTAGGGTAAAGTATCATGCCAGAAAGGAGTACCGTTAAAACTATATTAAAAACTTCATACGTTAGTATATTTAGCTTAAATTTTATACGAGTTTGATTAGAAGATAAACGGAGTTCGCTTAAAGAAACTTAAGAGATATAAGATTTTGTATAAAATTCTTATGGGTGTGGAACCATCATACAAAATAAATTAGTATTCGTAATAAACAAATTACCGAGGCTAAAGTATCATGCTGGAAAGGAGTACCGTTAAAAGTATATTAAAACCTTCATACGTTAGTATAATTAGCTTAAACGTTTAAACGAGTTTGATTAGAAGATAAACAGAGTTCGCTTAAAGAAACTTAAGAGATATAAGAAATTGTATGAAACTCTTATGGTTGTGGTTCCATCATACGAAATAAATTATTATTCGTAATCAACGAAATACTTAGGCTGAAGTATCATGCCGGAAAGGAGTACCGTTAAAACTATATTAAAAACTTCATACGTTAGTATAATTAGCTTAAACTTTTAAACGAGTTTGATTAGAAGATAAACGGAGTTCGCTTAAAGAAACTTAAGAGATATAAGATTTTGTATAAAATTCTTATGGGTGTGGTACCATCATACAAAATAAATTAGTATTCGTAATAAACAAAATACCGAGGCTAAAGTATCATGCCCGAAAGGACTACCGTTAAAATTATATTATAAACTTCAGTCGTTAGTATAATTTGCTTAAACCTTTCAACGAGTTTTATTATAGAAGATAAACGGAGTTCGTTTGAAGAAACTTGCGAGATAGAAGAAATTGTTTGAAACTCTTATGGGTGTGGTACCATCACACAAAATAAATTATTACACGTAATAAACAAAAAACTTAGGCTAAAGTATTATGCCGGAAAAGAGTACCGTTAAAAGTATAATATAAACTTCACACGTTAGTATAATTAGCTTGAACATTTAAACGGTTTTGATTAGAAGATAAACGGAGTTCGCTTAAAGAAAACTTACGAGATATAAGAAATTGTATGAAACTCTTATGATTGTGGTTCCATCATACGAATTAAATTATTATTCGTAATCAACAATATACTTAGGGTAAAGTATCATGCCAGAAAGGAGTACCGTTAAAAGTATATTAAAAACTTCATACGTTAGTATATTTAGCTTAAACTTTTATACGAGTTTGATTAGAAGATAAACGGAGTTCGCTTAAAGAAACTTACGAGATATAAGAAATTGTATGAAACTCTTATGGTTGTGGTTCCATCAAACGAAATAAATTATTATACATATTCAACGAAATACTTTGGCTGAAGTATTATGCCGTAAAAGAATACCGTTAAAAGTATAATATAAACTTCACACGTTAGTATAATTAGCTTAAACATTTAAACGATTTTGATTAGAAGATAAACGGAGTTCGCTTAAAGAAAACTTACGAGATATAAGAAATTGTATGAAACTCATATGATTGTGGTTCCATCATACGAATTAAATTATTATTCGTAATCAACAAAATACTTAGGGTAAAGTATCATGCCAGAAAGGAGTACCGTTAAAACTATATTAAAAACTTCATACGTTAGTATATTTAGCTTAAATTTTATACGAGTTTGATTAGAAGATAAACGGAGTTCGCTTAAAGAAACTTAAGAGATATAAGATTTTGTATAAAATTCTTATGGGTGTGGTACCATCATACAAAATAAATTACTATTCGTAATAAACAAATTACCGAGGCTAAAGTATCATGCTGGAAAGGAGTACCGTTAAAAGTATATTAAAACCTTCATACGTTAGTATAATTAGCTTAAACGTTTAAACGAGTTTGATTAGAAGATAAACAGAGATCGCTTAAAGAAACTTAAGAGATATAAGAAATTGTATGAAACTCTTATGGTTGTGGTTCCATCATACGAAATAAATTATTATTCGTAATCAACGAAATACTTAGGCTGAAGTATCATGCCGGAAAGGAGTACCGTTAAAACTATATTAAAAACTTCATACGTTAGTATAATTAGCTTAAACTTTTAAACGAGTTTGATTAGAAGATAAACGGAGTTCGCTTAAAGAAACTTAAGAGATATAAGATTTTGTATAAAATTCTTATGGGTGTGGTACCATCATACAAAATAAATTAGTATTCGTAATAAACAAAATACCGAGGCTAAAGTATCATGCCCGAAAGGACTACCGTTAAAATTATATTATAAACTTCAGTCGTTAGTATAATTTGCTTAAACCTTTCAACGAGTTTTATTATAGAAGATAAACGGAGTTCGTTTGAAGAAACTTGCGAGATAGAAGAAATTGTTTGAAACTCTTATGGGTGTGGTACCATCACACAAAATAAATTATTACTCGTAATAAACAAAAAACTTAGGCTAAAGTATTATGCCGGAAAAGAGTACCGTTAAAAGTATAATATAAACTTCACATGTTAGTATAATTAGCTTGAACATTTAAACGGTTTTGATTAGAAGATAAACGGAGTTCGCTTAAAGAAAACTTACGAGATATAAGAAATTGTATGAAACTCTTATGATTGTGGTTCCATCATACGAATTAAATTATTATTCGTAATCAACAATATACTTAGGGTAAAGTATCATGCCAGAAAGGAGTACCGTTAAAAGTATATTAAAAACTTCATACGTTAGTATATTTAGCTTAAACTTTTATACGAGTTTGATTAGAAGATAAACGGAGTTCGCTTAAAGAAACTTACGAGATATAAGAAATTGTATGAAACTCTTATGGTTGTGGTTCCATCAAACGAAATAAATTATTATACATATTCAACGAAATACTTTGGCTGAAGTATCATGCCGGAAAGGAGTACCGTTAAAACTATATTAAAAACTTCATACGTTAGTATAATTAGCTTAAACGTTTAAACGAGTTTGATAAGTAGATAAACGGAGTTCGCTTAAAGAAACTTACGAGATATAAGAAATTGTATGAAACTCTTATGGATATGGTTCCATCATACGAAATAAATTATCATTCGTAATAAACGAAATACTTAGGCTAAAGTATCATGCCGGAAAGGAGTACCGTTAAAAGTATATTAAAAACTGCATACGTTAGTATAATTACCTTACACTTTTAAACGAGTTTGATTAGAAGATAAACGGAGTTCGCTTAAAGAAACTTAAGAGATATAAGATTTTGTATAAAATTCCTATGGGTGTGGTACCATCATACAAAATAAATTAGTATTCTTAATAAACAAAATACCTAGGCTAAAGTATCATGCCGGAAAGGACTACCGTTAAAATTATATTATAAACTTCATTCGTTAGTATAATTTGCTTAAACTTTTAAACGAGATTTATTATAGAAGATAAACGGAGTTTGTTTGAAGAAACTTACGAGATAGAAGAAATTGTATGAAACTCTTATGGGTGTGGTACCATCACACGAAATAAATTATTACTCGTAATAAACGAAATACCGAGGCTAAACTATCATGCCGGAAAGGAGTACCGTTAAAATTATCTTATAAACTTCATTCGTTAGTATAATTTGCTTAAACCTTTCAACTAGTTTTATTATAAAAGATAAACGAAGTTCGTTTGAAGAAACTTACGAGATAGAAGAAATTGTATGAAACTCTTATGGGTGTGGTTCCATCATACGAAATATATTATCATTCGTAATAAACGAAATACTTAGGCTAAAGTATCATGCCGGAAAGGAGTACCGTTAAAAGTATATTAAAAACTGCATACGCTAGTATAATTAGCTTAAACTTTTAAACGAGTTTGATTAGAAGATAAACGGAGTTCTCTTAAAGAAACTTAAGAGATATAAGATTTTGTTTAAAATTCTTATGGGTGTGGTACCATCATACAAAATAAATTAGTATTCGTAATAAACAAAATACCGAGGCTAATGTATCATGCCGGAAAAGAGTACCGTTAAAATTATATTATAAACTTCATTCGTTAGTATAATTTGCTTAAACTTTTCAACGAGTTTTATTATAGAAGATAAACGGAGTTCGTTTGAAGAAACTTACGAGATAGAAGAAATTGTATGAAACTCTTATGGGTGTGGTTTCATCATACGAAATATATTCTCACTCGTAATAAATGAAATACTTAGGCTAAAGTATCATGCCGGAAAGGAGTACCGTTAAAAGTATATTAAAAACTGCACACGTTAGTATAATTAGCTTAAACTTTTAAACGAGTTTGATTAGAAGATAAACCTAGTTCGCTTAAAGAAACTTAAGAGATATAAGATTTTGTATAAAATTCTTATGGGTGTGGTACCATCATACAAAATAAATTAGTATTCGTAATAAACAAATTACCGAGGCTAAAGTATCATGCCGGAAAGGAGTACCGTTAAAATTATATTATAAACTTCAATTGTTAGTATAATTTGCTTAAACTTTTCAACGAGTTTTATTATAGAAGATAAACGGAGTTCATTTGAAGAAACTTACGAGATAGAAGAAATTGTATGAAACTCTTATGGGTGTGGTTCCATCATACGAAATATATTATCATTCGTAATAAACGAAATACTTAGGCTAAAGTATCATGCCGGAAAGGAGTACCGTTAAAAGTATATTAAAAACTGCATACGGTAGTATAATTAGCTTAAACTTTTAAACGAGTTTGATTAGAAGATAAACGGAGTTCGCTTAAAGAAACTTAAGAGATATAAGATTTTGTATAAAATTCTTATGGGTGTGGTACCATCATACAAAATAAATTAGTATTCATAATAAACAAAATACCTAGGCTAAAGTATCATGCCGGAAAAGAGTACCGTTAAAATTATATTATAAACTTCATTCGTTAGTATAATTTGCTTAAACCTTTCAACGAGTTTTATTATAGAAGATAAACGGAGTTCGTTTGAAGAAACTGGCGAGATAGAAGAAATTGTATGAAACTTTTATGGGTGTGGTACCATTACACGAAATAAATTATTACTCGTAATAAACAAAATACTTAGGCTAAAGTATTATGCCGGAAAAGAGTACCGTTAAAAATATAATATAAACTTCACACGTTAGTATAATTAGCTTGAACATTTAAACGATTTTGATTAGAAGATAAACGGAGTTCGCTTAAAGAAAACTTACGAGATATAAGAAATTGTATGAAACTCTTAGGGTTGTGGTTCCATCATACGAAATAAATTATTATTCGTAATCAACAAAATACTTAGGCTAAAGTATCATGCTGGAAAGGAGTACCGTTAAAAGTATATTAAAACCTTCATACGTTAGTATAATTAGCTTAAACGTTTAAACGAGTTTGATTAGAAGATAAACAGAGTTCGCTTAAAGAAACTTAAGAGATATAAGAAATTGTATGAAACTCTTATGGTTGTGGTTCCATCATACGAAATAAATTATTATTCGTAATCAACGAAATACTTAGGCTGAAGTATCATGCCGGAAAGGAGTACCGTTAAAACTATATTAAAAACTTCATACGTTAGTATAATTAGCTTAAACTTTTAAACGAGTTTGATTAGAAGATAAACGGAGTTCGCTTAAAGAAACTTAAGAGATATAAGATTTTGTATAAAATTCTTATGGGTGTGGTACCATCATACAAAATAAATTAGTATTCGTAATAAACAAAATACCGAGGCTAAAGTATCATGCCGGAAAGGACTACCGTTAAAATTATATTATAAACTTCATTCGTTAGTATAATTTGCTTAAACCTTTCAACGAGTTTTATTATAGAAGATAAACGGAGTTCGTTTGAAGAAACTTGCGAGATAGAAGAAATTGTATGAAACTCTTATGGGTGTGGTACCATCACACGAAATAAATTATTACTCGTAATAAACAAAAAACTTAGGCTAAAGTATTATGCCGGAAAAGAGTACCGTTAAAAGTATAATATAAACTTCACACGTTAGTATAATTAGCTTGAACATTTAAACGGTTTTGATTAGAAGATAAACGGAGTTCGCTTAAAGAAAACTTACGAGATATAAGAAATTGTATGAAACTCTTATGATTGTGGTTCCATCATACGAATTAAATTATTATTCGTAATCAACAATATACTTAGGGTAAAGTATCATGCCAGAAAGGAGTACCGTTAAAAGTATATTAAAAACTTCATACATTAGTATATTTAGCTTAAACTTTTATACGAGTTTGATTAGAAGATAAACGGAGTTCGCTTAAAGAAACTTACGAGATATAAGAAATTGTATGAAACTCTTATGGTTGTGGTTCCATCAAACGAAATAAATTATTATACATATTCAACGAAATACTTTGGCTGAAGTATCATGCCGGAAAGGAGTACCGTTAAAACTATATTAAAAACTTCATACGTTAGTATAATTAGCTTAAACGTTTAAACGAGTTTGATTAGTAGATAAACGGAGTTCGCTTAAAGAAACTTACGAGATATAAGAAATTGTATGAAACTCTTATGGATATGGTTCCATCATACGAAATAAATTATCATTCGTAATAAACGAAATACTTAGGCTAAAGTATCATGCCGGAAAGGAGTACCGTTAAAAGTATATTAAAAACTGCATACGTTAGTATAATTAGCTTACACTTTTAAACGAGTTTGATTAGAAGATAAACGGAGTTCGCTTAAAGAAACTTAAGAGATATAAGATTTTGTATAAAATTCCTATGGGTGTGGTACCATCATACAAAATAAATTAGTATTCTTAATAAACAAAATACCTAGGCTAAAGTATCATGCCGGAAAGGACTACCGTTAAAATTATATTATAAACTTCATTCGTTAGTATAATTTGCTTAAACTTTTCAACGAGATTTATTATAGAAGATAAACGGAGTTTGTTTGAAGAAACTTACGAGATAGAAGAAATTGTATGAAACTCTTATGGGTGTGGTACCATCACACGAAATAAATTATTACTCGTAATAAACGAAAAACTTAGGCTAAAGTATTATGCCGTAAAAGAATACCGTTAAAAGTATAATATAAACTTCACACGTTAGTATAATTAGCTTGAACATTTAAACGATTTTGATTAGAAGATAAACGGAGTTCGCTTAAAGAAAACTTACGAGATATAAAAAATTGTATGAAACTCATATGATTGTGGTTCCATCATACGAATTAAATTATTATTCGTAATCAACAAAATACTTAGGGTAAAGTATCATGCCAGAAAGGAGTACCGTTAAAACTATATTAAAAACTTCATACGTTAGTATATTTAGCTTAAATTTTATACGAGTTTGATTAGAAGATAAACGGAGTTCGCTTAAAGAAACTTAAGAGATATAAGATTTTGTATAAAATTCTTATGGGTGTGGTACCATCATACAAAATAAATTAGTATTCGTAATAAACAAATTACCGAGGCTAAAGTATCATGCCGGAAAGGAGTACCGTTAAAATTATATTATAAACTTCACACGTTAGTATAATTAGCTTGAACATTTAAACGATTTTGATTAGAAGATAAACGGAGTTCGCTTAAAGAAAACTTACGAGATATAAGAAATTGTATGAAACTCTTAGGGTTGTGGTTCCATCATACGAAATAAATTATTATTCGTAATCAACAAAATACTTAGGCTAAAGTATCATGCTGGAAAGGAGTACCGTTAAAAGTATATTAAAACCTTCATACGTTAGTATATTTAGCTTAAACGTTTAAACGAGTTTGATTAGAAGATAAACAGAGTTCGCTTAAAGAAACTTAAGAGATATAAGAAATTGTATGAAACTCTTATGGTTGTGGTTCCATCATACGAAATAAATTATTATTCGTAATCAACGAAATACTTAGGCTGAAGTATCATGCCGGAAAGGAGTACCGTTAAAACTATATTAAAAACTTCATACGTTAGTATAATTAGCTTAAACTTTTAAACGAGTTTGATTAGAAGATAAACGGAGTTCGCTTAAAGAAACTTAAGAGATATAAGATTTTGTATAAAATTCTTATGGGTGTGGTACCATCATACAAAATAAATTAGTATTCGTAATAAACAAAATACCGAGGCTAAAGTATCATGCCGGAAAGGACTACCGTTAAAATTATATTATAAACTTCATTCGTTAGTATAATTTGCTTAAACCTTTCAACGAGTTTTATTATAGAAGATAAACGGAGTTCGTTTGAAGAAACTTGCGAGATAGAAGAAATTGTATGAAACTCTTATGGGTGTGGTACCATCACACGAAATAAATTATTACTCGTAATAAACAAAAAACTTAGGCTAAAGTATTATGCCGGAAAAGAGTACCGTTAAAAGTATAATATAAACTTCACACGTTAGTATAATTAGCTTGAACATTTAAACGGTTTTGATTAGAAGATAAACGGAGTTCGCTTAAAGAAAACTTACGAGATATAAGAAATTGTATGAAACTCTTATGATTGTGGTTCCATCATACGAATTAAATTATTATTCGTAATCAACAATATACTTAGGGTAAAGTATCATGCCAGAAAGGAGTACCGTTAAAAGTATATTAAAAACTTCATACGTTAGTATATTTAGCTTAAACTTTTATACGAGTTTGATTAGAAGATAAACGGAGTTCGCTTAAATAAACTTACGAGATATAAGAAATTGTATGAAACTCTTATGGTTGTGGTTCCATCAAACGAAATAAATTATTATACATATTCAACGAAATACTTTGGCTGAAGTATCATGCCGGAAAGGAGTACCGTTAAAACTATATTAAAAACTTCATACGTTAGTATAATTAGCTTAAACGTTTAAACGAGTTTGATTAGTAGATAAACGGAGTTCGCTTAAAGAAACTTACGAGATATAAGAAATTGTATGAAACTCTTATGGATATGGTTCCATCATACGAAATAAATTATCATTCGTAATAAACGAAATACTTAGGCTAAAGTATCATGCCGGAAAGGAGTACCGTTAAAAGTATATTAAAAACTGCATACGTTAGTATAATTAGCTTACACTTTTAAACGAGTTTGATTAGAAGATAAACGGAGTTCGCTTAAAGAAACTTAAGAGATATAAGATTTTGTATAAAATTCCTATGGGTGTGGTACCATCATACAAAATAAATTAGTATTCTTAATAAACAAAATACCTAGGCTAAAGTATCATGCCGGAAAGGACTACCGTTAAAATTATATTATAAACTTCATTCGTTAGTATAATTTGCTTAAACTTTTCAACGAGATTTATTATAGAAGATAAACGGAGTTTGTTTGAAGAAACTTACGAGATAGAAGAAATTGTATGAAACTCTTATGGGTGTGGTACCATCACACGAAATAAATTATTACTCGTAATAAACGAAAAACTTAGGCTAAAGTATTATGCCGTAAAAGAATACCGTTAAAAGTATAATATAAACTTCACACGTTAGTATAATTAGCTTGAACATTTAAACGATTTTGATTAGAAGATAAACGGAGTTCGCTTAAAGAAAACTTACGAGATATAAGAAATTGTATGAAACTCATATGATTGTGGTTCCATCATACGAATTAAATTATTATTCGTAATCAACAAAATACTTAGGGTAAAGTATCATGCCAGAAAGGAGTACCGTTAAAACTATATTAAAAACTTCATACGTTAGTATATTTAGCTTAAATTTTATACGAGTTTGATTAGAAGATAAACGGAGTTCGCTTAAAGAAACTTAAGAGATATAAGATTTTGTATAAAATTCTTATGGGTGTGGTACCATCATACAAAATAAATTAGTATTCGTAATAAACAAAATACCGAGGCTAAAGTATCATGCCGGAAAGGAGTACCGTTAAAATTATATTATAAACTTCACACGTTAGTATAATTAGCTTGAACATTTAAACGATTTTGATTAGAAGATAAACGGAGTTCGCTTAAAGAAAACTTACGAGATATAAGAAATTGTATGAAACTCTTAGGGTTGTGGTTCCATCATACGAAATAAATTATTATTCGTAATCAACAAAATACTTAGGCTAAAGTATCATGCTGGAAAGGAGTACCGTTAAAAGTATATTAAAACCTTCATACGTTAGTATATTTAGCTTAAACGTTTAAACGAGTTTGATTAGAAGATAAACAGAGTTCGCTTAAAGAAACTTAAGAGATATAAGAAATTGTATGAAACTCTTATGGTTGTGGTTCCATCATACGAAATAAATTATTATTCGTAATCAACGAAATACTTAGGCTGAAGTATCATGCCGGAAAGGAGTACCGTTAAAACTATATTAAAAACTTCATACGTTAGTATAATTAGCTTAAACTTTTAAACGAGTTTGATTAGAAGATAAACGGAGTTCGCTTAAAGAAACTTAAGAGATATAAGATTTTGTATAAAATTCTTATGGGTGTGGTACCATCATACAAAATAAATTAGTATTCGTAATAAACAAAATACCGAGGCTAAAGTATCATGCCGGAAAGGACTACCGTTAAAATTATATTATAAACTTCATTCGTTAGTATAATTTGCTTAAACCTTTCAACGAGTTTTATTATAGAAGATAAACGGAGTTCGTTTGAAGAAACTTGCGAGATAGAAGAAATTGTATGAAACTCTTATGGGTGTGGTACCATCACACGAAATAAATTATTACTCGTAATAAACAAAAAACTTAGGCTAAAGTATTATGCCGGAAAAGAGTACCGTTAAAAGTATAATATAAACTTCACACGTTAGTATAATTAGCTTGAACATTTAAACGGTTTTGATTAGAAGATAAACGGAGTTCGCTTAAAGAAAACTTACGAGATATAAGAAATTGTATGAAACTCTTATGATTGTGGTTCCATCATACGAATTAAATTATTATTCGTAATCAACAATATACTTAGGGTAAAGTATCATGCCAGAAAGGAGTACCGTTAAAAGTATATTAAAAACTTCATACGTTAGTATATTTAGCTTAAACTTTTATACGAGTTTGATTAGAAGATAAACGGAGTTCGCTTAAATAAACTTACGAGATATAAGAAATTGTATGAAACTCTTATGGTTGTGGTTCCATCAAACGAAATAAATTATTATACATATTCAACGAAATACTTTGGCTGAAGTATCATGCCGGAAAGGAGTACCGTTAAAACTATATTAAAAACTTCATACGTTAGTATAATTAGCTTAAACGTTTAAACGAGTTTGATTAGTAGATAAACGGAGTTCGCTTAAAGAAACTTACGAGATATAAGAAATTGTATGAAACTCTTATGGATATGGTTCCATCATACGAAATAAATTATCATTCGTAATAAACGAAATACTTAGGCTAAAGTATCATGCCGGAAAGGAGTACCGTTAAAAGTATATTAAAAACTGCATACGTTAGTATAATTAGCTTACACTTTTAAACGAGTTTGATTAGAAGATAAACGGAGTTCGCTTAAAGAAACTTAAGAGATATAAGATTTTGTATAAAATTCCTATGGGTGTGGTACCATCATACAAAATAAATTAGTATTCTTAATAAACAAAATACCTAGGCTAAAGTATCATGCTGGAAAGGACTACCGTTAAAATTATATTATAAACTTCATTCGTTAGTATAATTTGCTTAAACTTTTCAACGAGATTTATTATAGAAGATAAACGGAGTTTGTTTGAAGAAACTTACGAGATAGAAGAAATTGTATGAAACTCTTATGGGTGTGGTACCATCACACGAAATAAATTATTACTCGTAATAAACGAAAAACTTAGGCTAAAGTATTATGCCGTAAAAGAATACCGTTAAAAGTATAATATAAACTTCACACGTTAGTATAATTAGCTTGAACATTTAAACGATTTTGATTAGAAGATAAACGGAGTTCGCTTAAAGAAAACTTACGAGATATAAGAAATTGTATGAAACTCATATGATTGTGGTTCCATCATACGAATTAAATTATTATTCGTAATCAACAAAATACTTAGGGTAAAGTATCATGCCAGAAAGGAGTACCGTTAAAACTATATTAAAAACTTCATACGTTAGTATATTTAGCTTAAATTTTATACGAGTTTGATTAGAAGATAAACGGAGTTCGCTTAAAGAAACTTAAGAGATATAAGATTTTGTATAAAATTCTTATGGGTGTGGTACCATCATACAAAATAAATTAGTATTCGTAATAAACAAATTACCGAGGCTAAAGTATCATGCCGGAAAGGAGTACCGTTAAAATTATATTATAAACTTCACACGTTAGTATAATTAGCTTGAACATTTAAACGATTTTGATTAGAAGATAAACGGAGTTCGCTTAAAGAAAACTTACGAGATATAAGAAATTGTATGAAACTCTTAGGGTTGTGGTTCCATCATACGAAATAAATTATTATTCGTAATCAACAAAATACTTAGGCTAAAGTATCATGCTGGAAAGGAGTACCGTTAAAAGTATATTAAAACCTTCATACGTTAGTATATTTAGCTTAAACGTTTAAACGAGTTTGATTAGAAGATAAACAGAGTTCGCTTAAAGAAACTTAAGAGATATAAGAAATTGTATGAAACTCTTATGGTTGTGGTTCCATCATACGAAATAAATTATTATTCGTAATCAACGAAATACTTAGGCTGAAGTATCATGCCGGAAAGGAGTACCGTTAAAACTATATTAAAAACTTCATACGTTAGTATAATTAGCTTAAACTTTTAAACGAGTTTGATTAGAAGATAAACGGAGTTCGCTTAAAGAAACTTAAGAGATATAAGATTTTGTATAAAATTCTTATGGGTGTGGTACCATCATACAAAATAAATTAGTATTCGTAATAAACAAAATACCGAGGCTAAAGTATCATGCCGGAAAGGACTACCGTTAAAATTATATTATAAACTTCATTCGTTAGTATAATTTGCTTAAACCTTTCAACGAGTTTTATTATAGAAGATAAACGGAGTTCGTTTGAAGAAACTTGCGAGATAGAAGAAATTGTATGAAACTCTTATGGGTGTGGTACCATCACACGAAATAAATTATTACTCGTAATAAACAAAAAACTTAGGCTAAAGTATTATGCCGGAAAAGAGTACCGTTAAAAGTATAATATAAACTTCACACGTTAGTATAATTAGCTTGAACATTTAAACGGTTTTGATTAGAAGATAAACGGAGTTCGCTTAAAGAAAACTTACGAGATATAAGAAATAGTATGAAACTCTTATGATTGTGGTTCCATCATACGAATTAAATTATTATTCGTAATCAACAATATACTTAGGGTAAAGTATCATGCCAGAAAGGAGTACCGTTAAAAGTATATTAAAAACTTCATACGTTAGTATATTTAGCTTAAACTTTTATACGAGTTTGATTAGAAGATAAACGGAGTTCGCTTAAAGAAACTTACGAGATATAAGAAATTGTATGAAACTCTTATGGTTGTGGTTCCATCAAACGAAATAAATTATTATACATATTCAACGAAATACTTTGGCTGAAGTATCATGCCGGAAAGGAGTACCGTTAAAACTATATTAAAAACTTCATACGTTAGTATAATTAGCTTAAACGTTTAAACGAGTTTGATTAGTAGATAAACGGAGTTCGCTTAAAGAAACTTACGAGATATAAGAAATTGTATGAAACTCTTATGGATATGGTTCCATCATACGAAATAAATTATCATTCGTAATAAACGAAATACTTAGGCTAAAGTATCATGCCGGAAAGGAGTACCGTTAAAAGTATATTAAAAACTGCATACGTTAGTATAATTAGCTTACACTTTTAAACGAGTTTGATTAGAAGATAAACGGAGTTCGCTTAAAGAAACTTAAGAGATATAAGATTTTGTATAAAATTCCTATGGGTGTGGTACCATCATACAAAATAAATTAGTATTCTTAATAAACAAAATACCTAGGCTAAAGTATCATGCCGGAAAGGACTACCGTTAAAATTATATTATAAACTTCATTCGTTAGTATAATTTGCTTAAACCTTTCAACGAGTTTTATTATAGAAGATAAACGGAGTTCGTTTGAAGAAACTGGCGAGATAGAAGAAATTGTATGAAACTCTTATGGGTGTGGTACCATCACACGAAATAAATTATTACTCGTAATAAACGAAAAACTTAGGCTAAAGTATTATGCCGTAAAAGAATACCGTTAAAAGTATAATATAAACTTCACACGTTAGTATAATTAGCTTGAACATTTAAACGATTTTGATTAGAAGATAAACGGAGTTCGCTTAAAGAAAACTTACGAGATATAAGAAATTGTATGAAACTCATATGATTGTGGTTCCATCATACGAATTAAATTATTATTCGTAATCAACAAAATACTTAGGGTAAAGTATCATGCCAGAAAGGAGTACAGTTAAAACTATATTAAAAACTTCATACGTTAGTATATTTAGCTTAAATTTTATACGAGTTTGATTAGAAGATAAACGGAGTTCGCTTAAAGAAACTTAAGAGATATAAGATTTTGTATAAAATTCTTATGGGTGTGGTACCATCATAAAAAATAAATTAGTATTCGTAATAAACAAATTACCGAGGCTAAAGTATCATGTCGGAAAGGAGTACCGTTAAAATTATATTATAAACTTCATTTGTTAGTATAATTTGCTTAAACTTTTCAACGAGTTTTATTATAGAAGATAAACGGAGTTTGTTTGAAGAAACTTACGAGATAGAAGAAATTGTATGAAACTCTTATGGGTGTGGTACCATCACACGAAATAAATTATTACTCGTAATAAACGAAAAACTTAGGCTAAAGTATTATGCCGTAAAAGAATACCGTTAAAAGTATAATATAAACTTCACACGTTAGTATAATTAGCTTGAACATTTAAACGATTTTGATTAGAAGATAAACGGAGTTCGCTTAAAGAAAACTTACGAGATATAAGAAATTGTATGAAACTCATATGATTGTGGTTCCATCATACGAATTAAATTATTATTCGTAATCAACAAAATACTTAGGGTAAAGTATCATGCCAGAAAGGAGTACAGTTAAAACTATATTAAAAACTTCATACGTTAGTATATTTAGCTTAAATTTTATACGAGTTTGATTAGAAGATAAACGGAGTTCGCTTAAAGAAACTTAAGAGATATAAGATTTTGTATAAAATTCTTATGGGTGTGGTACCATCATAAAAAATAAATTAGTATTCGTAATAAACAAATTACCGAGGCTAAAGTATCATGCCGGAAAGGAGTACCGTTAAAATTATATTATAAACTTCATTCGTTAGTATAATTTGCTTAAACTTTTCAACGAGTTTTATTATAGAAGATAAACGGAGTTCGTTTGAAGAAACTTACGAGATAGAAGAAATTGTATGAAACTCTTATGGGTGTGGTTTCATCATACGAAATATATTCTCACTCGTAATAAATGAAATACTTAGGCTAAAGTATCATGCCGGAAAGGAGTACCGTTAAAAGTATATTAAAAACTGCACACGTTAGTATAATTAGCTTAAACTTTTAAACGAGTTTGATTAGAAGATAAACCTAGTTCGCTTAAAGAAACTTAAGAGATATAAGATTTTGTATAAAATTCTTATGGGTGTGGTACCATCATACAAAATAAATTAGTATTCGTAATAAACAAATTACCGAGGCTAAAGTATCATGCCGGAAAGGAGTACCGTTAAAATTATATTATAAACTTCAATTGTTAGTATAATTTGCTTAAACTTTTCAACGAGTTTTATTATAGAAGATAAACGGAGTTCATTTGAAGAAACTTACGAGATAGAAGAAATTGTATGAAACTCTTATGGGTGTGGTTCCATCATACGAAATATATTATCATTCGTAATAAACGAAATACTTAGGCTAAAGTATCATGCCGGAAAGGAGTACCGTTAAAAGTATATTAAAAACTGCATGCGGTAGTATAATTAGCTTAAACTTTTAAACGAGTTTGATTAGAAGATAAACGGAGTTCGCTTAAAGAAACTTAAGAGATATAAGATTTTGTATAAAATTCTTATGGGTGTGGTACCATCATACAAAATAAATTAGTATTCGTAATAAACAAAATACCTAGGCTAAAGTATCATGCCGGAAAAGAGTACCGTTAAAATTATATTATAAACTTCATTCGTTAGTATAATTTGCTTAAACCTTTCAACGAGTTTTATTATAGAAGATAAACGGAGTTCGTTTGAAGAAACTGGCGAGATAGAAGAAATTGTATGAAACTTTTATGGGTGTGGTACCATCACACGAAATAAATTATTACTCGTAATAAACAAAATACTTAGGCTAAAGTATTATGCCGGAAAAGAGTACCGTTAAAAGTATAATATAAACTTCACACGTTAGTATAATTAGCTTGAACATTTAAACGATTTTGATTAGAAGATAAACGGAGTTCGCTTAAAGAAAACTTACGAGATATAAGAAATTGTATGAAACTCTTAGGGTTGTGGTTCCATCATACGAAATAAATTATTATTCGTAATCAACAAAATACTTAGGCTAAAGTATCATGCTGGAAAGGAGTACCGTTAAAAGTATATTAAAACCTTCATACGTTAGTATAATTAGCTTAAACGTTTAAACGAGTTTGATTAGAAGATAAACAGAGTTCGCTTAAAGAAACTTAAGAGATATAAGAAATTGTATGAAACTCTTATGGGTGTGGTTCCATCATACGAAATATATTATCATTCGTAATAAACGAAATACTTAAGCTAAAGTTTCATGCCGGAAAGGAGTACCGTTAAGAGTATATTAAAAACTGCATACGTTAGTATAATTAGCTTAAACTTTTAAACGAGTTTGATTAGAAGATAAACGGAGTTCGCTTAAAGAAACTTAAGAGATATAAGATTTTGTATAAAATTCTTATGGGTGTGGTACCATCATACAAAATAAATTAGTATTCGTAATAAACAAAATACTGAGGCTAATGTATCATGCCGGAAAAGAGTACCGTTAAAATTATATTATAAACTTCATTCGTTAGTATAATTTGCTTAAACTTTTCAACGAGTTTTATTATAGAAGATAAACGGAGTTCGTTTGAAGAAACTTACGAGATAGAAGAAATTGTATGAAACTCTTATGGGTGTGGTTTCATCATACGAAATATATTCTCACTCGTAATAAATGAAATACTTAGGCTAAAGTATCATGCCGGAAAGGAGTACCGTTAAAAGTATATTAAAAACTGCACACGTTAGTATAATTAGCTTAAACTTTTAAACGAGTTTGATTAGAAGATAAACCTAGTTCGCTTAAAGAAACTTAAGAGATATAAGATTTTGTATAAAATTCTTATGGGTGTGGTACCATCATACAAAATAAATTAGTATTCGTAATAAACAAATTACCGAGGCTAAAGTATCATGCCGGAAAGGAGTACCGTTAAAATTATATTATAAACTTCAATTGTTAGTATAATTTGCTTAAACTTTTCAACGAGTTTTATTATAGAAGATAAACGGAGTTCATTTGAAGAAACTTACGAGATAGAAGAAATTGTATGAAACTCTTATGGGTGTGGTTCCATCATACGAAATATATTATCATTCGTAATAAACGAAATACTTAGGCTAAAGTATCATGCCGGAAAGGAGTACCGTTAAAAGTATATTAAAAACTGCATACGGTAGTATAATTAGCTTAAACTTTTAAACGAGTTTGATTAGAAGATAAACGGAGTTCGCTTAAAGAAACTTAAGAGATATAAGATTTTGTATAAAATTCTTATGGGTGTGGTACCATCATACAAAATAAATTAGTATTCGAAATAAACAAAATACCTAGGCTAAAGTATCATGCCGGAAAAGAGTACCGTTAAAATTATATTATAAACTTCATTCGTTAGTATAATTTGCTTAAACCTTTCAACGAGTTTTATTATAGAAGATAAACTGAGTTCGTTTGAAGAAACTGGCGAGATAGAAGAAATTGTATGAAACTTTTATGGGTGTGGTACCATCACACGAAATAAATTATTACTCGTAATAAACAAAATACTTAGGCTAAAGTATTATGCCGGAAAAGAGTACCGTTAAAAGTATAATATAAACTTCACACGTTAGTATAATTAGCTTGAACATTTAAACGATTTTGATTAGAAGATAAACGGAGTTCGCTTAAAGAAAACTTACGAGATATAAGAAATTGTATGAAACTCTTAGGGTTGTGGTTCCATCATACGAAATAAATTATTATTCGTAATCAACAAAATACTTAGGCTAAAGTGTCATGCTGGAAAGGAGTACCGTTAAAAGTATATTAAAACCTTCATACGTTAGTATAATTAGCTTAAACGTTTAAACGAGTTTGATTAGAAGATAAACAGAGTTCGCTTAAAGAAACTTAAGAGATATAAGAAATTGTATGAAACTCTTATGGGTGTGGTTCCATCATACGAAATATATTATCATTCGTAATAAACGAAATACTTAAGCTAAAGTATCATGCCGGAAAGGAGTACCGTTAAAAGTATATTAAAAACTGCATACGTTAGTATAATTAGCTTAAACTTTTAAACGAGTTTGATTAGAAGATAAACGGAGTTCGCTTAAAGAAACTTAAGAGATATAAGATTTTGTATAAAATTCTTATGGGTGTGGTACCATCATACAAAATAAATTAGTATTCGTAATAAACAAAATACCGAGGCTAATGTATCATGCCGGAAAAGAGTACCGTTAAAATTATATTATAAACTTCATTCGTTAGTATAATTTGCTTAAACTTTTCAACGAGTTTTATTATAGAAGATAAACGGAGTTCGTTTGAAGAAACTTACGAGATAGAAGAAATTGTATGAAACTCTTATGGGTGTGGTTTCATCATACGAAATATATTCTCACTCGTAATAAATGAAATACTTAGGCTAAAGTTTCATGCCGGAAAGGAGTACCGTTAAAAGTATATTAAAAACTGCACACGTTAGTATAATTAGCTTAAACTTTTAAACGAGTTTGATTAGAAGATAAACCTAGTTCGCTTAAAGAAACTTAAGAGATATAAGATTTTGTATAAAATTCTTATGGGTGTGGTACCATCATACAAAATAAATTAGTATTCGTAATAAACAAATTACCGAGGCTAAAGTATCATGCCGGAAAGGAGTACCGTTAAAATTATATTATAAACTTCAATTGTTAGTATAATTTGCTTAAACTTTTCAACGAGTTTTATTATAGAAGATAAACGGAGTTCATTTGAAGAAACTTACGAGATAGAAGAAATTGTATGAAACTCTTATGGGTGTGGTTCCATCATACGAAATATATTATCATTCGTAATAAACGAAATACTTAGGCTAAAGTATCATGCCGGAAAGGAGTACCGTTAAAAGTATATTAAAAACTGCATACGTTAGTATAATTAGCTTAAACTTTTAAACGAGTTTGATTAGAAGATAAACGGAGTTCGCTTAAAGAAACTTAAGAGATATAAGATTTTGTATAAAATTCTTATGGGTGTGGTACCATCATACAAAATAAATTAGTATTCGTAATAAACAAAATACCGAGGCTAATGTATCATGCCGGAAAAGAGTACCGTTAAAATTATATTATAAACTTCATTCGTTAGTATAATTTGCTTAAACTTTTCAACGAGTTTTATTATAGAAGATAAACGGAGTTCGTTTGAAGAAACTTACGAGATAGAAGAAATTGTATGAAACTCTTATGGGTGTGGTTTCATCATACGAAATATATTCTCACTCGTAATAAATGAAATACTTAGGCTAAAGTTTCATGCCGGAAAGGAGTACCGTTAAAAGTATATTAAAAACTGCACACGTTAGTATAATTAGCTTAAACTTTTAAACGAGTTTGATTAGAAGATAAACCTAGTTCGCTTAAAGAAACTTAAGAGATATAAGATTTTGTATAAAATTCTTATGGGTGTGGTACCATCATACAAAATAAATTAGTATTCGTAATAAACAAATTACCGAGGCTAAAGTATCATGCCGGAAAGGAGTACCGTTAAAATTATATTATAAACTTCAATTGTTAGTATAATTTGCTTAAACTTTTCAACGAGTTTTATTATAGAAGATAAACGGAGTTCATTTGAAGAAACTTACGAGATAGAAGAAATTGTATGAAACTCTTATGGGTGTGGTTCCATCATACGAAATATATTATCATTCGTAATAAACGAAATACTTAGGCTAAAGTATCATGCCGGAAAGGAGTACCGTTAAAAGTATATTAAAAACTGTATACGGTAGTATAATTAGCTTAAACTTTTAAACGAGTTTGATTAGAAGATAAACGGAGTTCGCTTAAAGAAACTTAAGAGATATAAGATTTTGTATAAAATTCTTATGGGTGTGGTACCATCATACAAAATAAATTAGTATTCGTAATAAACAAAATACCTAGGCTAAAGTATCATGCCGGAAAAGAGTACCGTTAAAATTATATTATAAACTTCATTCGTTAGTATAATTTGCTTAAACCTTTCAACGAGTTTTATTATAGAAGATAAACGGAGTTCGTTTGAAGAAACTGGCGAGATAGAAGAAATTGTATGAAACTTTTATGGGTGTGGTACCATCACACGAAATAAATTATTACTCGTAATAAACAAAATACTTAGGCTAAAGTATTATGCCGGAAAAGAGTACCGTTAAAAGTATAATATAAACTTCACACGTTAGTATAATTAGCTTGAACATTTAAACGATTTTGATTAGAAGATAAACGGAGTTCGCTTAAAGAAAACTTACGAGATATAAGAAATTGTATGAAACTCTTAGGGTTGTGGTTCCATCATACGAAATAAATTATTATTCGTAATCAACAAAATACTTAGGCTAAAGTGTCATGCTGGAAAGGAGTACCGTTAAAAGTATATTAAAACCTTCATACGTTAGTATAATTAGCTTAAACGTTTAAACGAGTTTGATTAGAAGATAAACAGAGTTCGCTTAAAGAAACTTAAGAGATATAAGAAATTGTATGAAACTCTTATGGGTGTGGTTCCATCATACGAAATATATTATCATTCGTAATAAACGAAATACTTAAGCTAAAGTATCATGCCGGAAAGGAGTACCGTTAAAAGTATATTAAAAACTGCATACGTTAGTATAATTAGCTTAAACTTTTAAACGAGTTTGATTAGAAGATAAACGGAGTTCGCTTAAAGAAACTTAAGAGATATAAGATTTTGTATAAAATTCTTATGGGTGTGGTACCATCATACAAAATAAATTAGTATTCGTAATAAACAAAATACCGAGGCTAATGTATCATGCCGGAAAAGAGTACCGTTAAAATTATATTATAAACTTCATTCGTTAGTATAATTTGCTTAAACTTTTCAACGAGTTTTATTATAGAAGATAAACGGAGTTCGTTTGAAGAAACTTACGAGATAGAAGAAATTGTATGAAACTCTTATGGGTGTGGTTTCATCATACGAAATATATTCTCACTCGTAATAAATGAAATACTTAGGCTAAAGTATCATGCCGGAAAGGAGTACCGTTAAAAGTATATTAAAAACTGCACACGTTAGTATAATTAGCTTAAACTTTTAAACGAGTTTGATTAGAAGATAAACCTAGTTCGCTTAAAGAAACTTAAGAGATATAAGATTTTGTATAAAATTCTTATGGGTGTGGTACCATCATACAAAATAAATTAGTATTCGTAATAAACAAATTACCGAGGCTAAAGTATCATGCCGGAAAGGAGTACCGTTAAAATTATATTATAAACTTCAATTGTTAGTATAATTTGCTTAAACTTTTCAACGAGTTTTATTATAGAAGATAAACGGAGTTCATTTGAAGAAACTTACGAGATAGAAGAAATTGTATGAAACTCTTATGGGTGTGGTTCCATCATACGAAATATATTATCATTCGTAATAAACGAAATACTTAGGCTAAAGTATCATGCCGGAAAGGAGTACCGTTAAAAGTATATTAAAAACTGCATACGGTAGTATAATTAGCTTAAACTTTTAAACGAGTTTGATTAGAAGATAAACGGAGTTCGCTTAAAGAAACTTAAGAGATATAAGATTTTGTATAAAATTCTTATGGGTGTGGTACCATCATACAAAATAAATTAGTATTCGTAATAAACAAAATACCTAGGCTAAAGTATCATGCCGGAAAAGAGTACCGTTAAAATTATATTATAAACTTCATTCGTTAGTATAATTTGCTTAAACCTTTCAACGAGTTTTATTATAGAAGATAAACGGAGTTCGTTTGAAGAAACTGGCGAGATAGAAGAAATTGTATGAAACTTTTATGGGTGTGGTACCATCACACGAAATAAATTATTACTCGTAATAAACAAAATACTTAGGCTAAAGTATTATGCCGGAAAAGAGTACCGTTAAAAGTATAATATAAACTTCACACGTTAGTATAATTAGCTTGAACATTTAAACGATTTTGATTAGAAGATAAACGGAGTTCGCTTAAAGAAAACTTACGAGATATAAGAAATTGTATGAAACTCTTAGGGTTGTGGTTCCATCATACGAAATAAATTATTATTCGTAATCAACAAAATACTTAGGCTAAAGTGTCATGCTGGAAAGGAGTACCGTTAAAAGTATATTAAAACCTTCATACGTTAGTATAATTAGCTTAAACGTTTAAACGAGTTTGATTAGAAGATAAACAGAGTTCGCTTAAAGAAACTTAAGAGATATAAGAAATTGTATGAAACTCTTATGGGTGTGGTTCCATCATACGAAATATATTATCATTCGTAATAAACGAAATACTTAAGCTAAAGTATCATGCCGGAAAGGAGTACCGTTAAAAGTATATTAAAAACTGCATACGTTAGTATAATTAGCTTAAACTTTTAAACGAGTTTGATTAGAAGATAAACGGAGTTCGCTTAAAGAAACTTAAGAGATATAAGATTTTGTATAAAATTCTTATGGGTGTGGTACCATCATACAAAATAAATTAGTATTCGTAATAAACAAAATACCGAGGCTAATGTATCATGCCGGAAAAGAGTACCGTTAAAATTATATTATAAACTTCATTCGTTAGTATAATTTGCTTAAACTTTTCAACGAGTTTTATTATAGAAGATAAACGGAGTTCGTTTGAAGAAACTTACGAGATAGAAGAAATTGTATGAAACTCTTATGGGTGTGGTTTCATCATACGAAATATATTCTCACTCGTAATAAATGAAATACTTAGGCTAAAGTATCATGCCGGAAAGGAGTACCGTTAAAAGTATATTAAAAACTGCACACGTTAGTATAATTAGCTTAAACTTTTAAACGAGTTTGATTAGAAGATAAACCTAGTTCGCTTAAAGAAACTTAAGAGATATAAGATTTTGTATAAAATTCTTATGGGTGTGGTACCATCATACAAAATAAATTAGTATTCGTAATAAACAAATTACCGAGGCTAAAGTATCATGCCGGAAAGGAGTACCGTTAAAATTATATTATAAACTTCAATTGTTAGTATAATTTGCTTAAACTTTTCAACGAGTTTTATTATAGAAGATAAACGGAGTTCATTTGAAGAAACTTACTAGATAGAAGAAATTGTATGAAACTCTTATGGGTGTGGTTCCATCATACGAAATATATTATCATTCGTAATAAACGAAATACTTAGGCTAAAGTATCATGCCGGAAAGGAGTACCGTTAAAAGTATATTAAAAACTGCATACGGTAGTATAATTAGCTTAAACTTTTAAACGAGTTTGATTAGAAGATAAACGGAGTTCGCTTAAAGAAACTTAAGAGATATAAGATTTTGTATAAAATTCTTATGGGTGTGGTACCATCATACAAAATAAATTAGTATTCGTAATAAACAAAATACCTAGGCTAAAGTATCATGCCGGAAAAGAGTACCGTTAAAATTATATTATAAACTTCATTCGTTAGTATAATTTGCTTAAACCTTTCAACGAGTTTTATTATAGAAGATAAACGGAGTTCGTTTGAAGAAACTGGCGAGATAGAAGAAATTGTATGAAACTTTTATGGGTGTGGTACCATCACACGAAATAAATTATTACTCGTAATAAACAAAATACTTAGGCTAAAGTATTATGCCGGAAAAGAGTACCGTTAAAAGTATAATATAAACTTCACACGTTAGTATAATTAGCTTGAACATTTAAACGATTTTGATTAGAAGATAAACGGAGTTCGCTTAAAGAAAACTTACGAGATATAAGAAATTGTATGAAACTCTTAGGGTTGTGGTTCCATCATACGAAATAAATTATTATTCGTAATCAACAAAATACTTAGGCTAAAGTGTCATGCTGGAAAGGAGTACCGTTAAAAGTATATTAAAACCTTCATACGTTAGTATAATTAGCTTAAACGTTTAAACGAGTTTGATTAGAAGATAAACAGAGTTCGCTTAAAGAAACTTAAGAGATATAAGAAATTGTATGAAACTCTTATGGGTGTGGTTCCATCATACGAAATATATTATCATTCGTAATAAACGAAATACTTAAGCTAAAGTATCATGCCGGAAAGGAGTACCGTTAAAAGTATATTAAAAACTGCATACGTTAGTATAATTAGCTTAAACTTTTAAACGAGTTTGATTAGAAGATAAACGGAGTTCGCTTAAAGAAACTTAAGAGATATAAGATTTTGTATAAAATTCTTATGGGTGTGGTACCATCATACAAAATAAATTAGTATTCGTAATAAACAAAATACCGAGGCTAATGTATCATGCCGGAAAAGAGTTAAAATTATATTATAAACTTCATTCGTTAGTATAATTTGCTTAAACTTTTCAACGAGTTTTATTATAGAAGATAAACGGAGTTCGTTTGAAGAAACTTACGAGATAGAAGAAATTGTATGAAACTCTTATGGGTGTGGTTTCATCATACGAAATATATTCTCACTCGTAATAAATGAAATACTTAGGCTAAAGTATCATGCCGGAAAGGAGTACCGTTAAAAGTATATTAAAAACTGCACACGTTAGTATAATTAGCTTAAACTTTTAAACGAGTTTGATTAGAAGATAAACCTAGTTCGCTTAAAGAAACTTAAAAGATATAAGATTTTGTATAAAATTCTTATGGGTGTGGTACCATCATACAAAATAAATTAGTATTCGTAATAAACAAATTACCGAGGCTAAAGTATCATGCCGGAAAGGAGTACCGTTAAAATTATATTATAAACTTCAATTGTTAGTATAATTTGCTTAAACTTTTCAACGAGTTTTATTATAGAAGATAAACGGAGTTCATTTGAAGAAACTTACGAGATAGAAGAAATTGTATGGAACTCTTATGGGTGTGGTTCCATCATACGAAATATATTATCATTCGTAATAAACGAAATACTTAGGCTAAAGTATCATGCCGGAAAGGAGTACCGTTAAAAGTATATTAAAAACTGCATACGGTAGTATAATTAGCTTAAACTTTTAAACGAGTTTGATTAGAAGATAAACGGAGTTCGCTTAAAGAAACTTAAGAGATATAAGATTTTGTATAAAATTCTTATGGGTGTGGTACCATCATACAAAATAAATTAGTATTCGTAATAAACAAAATACCTAGGCTAAAGTATCATGCCGGAAAAGAGTACCGTTAAAATTATATTATAAACTTCATTCGTTAGTATAATTTGCTTAAACCTTTCAACGAGTTTTATTATAGAAGATAAACGGAGTTCGTTTGAAGAAACTGGCGAGATAGAAGAAATTGTATGAAACTTTTATGGGTGTGGTACCATCACACGAAATAAATTATTACTCGTAATAAACAAAATACTTAGGCTAAAGTATTATGCCGGAAAAGAGTACCGTTAAAAGTATAATATAAACTTCACACGTTAGTATAATTAGCTTGAACATTTAAACGATTTTGATTAGAAGATAAACGGAGTTCGCTTAAAGAAAACTTACGAGATATAAGAAATTGTATGAAACTCTTAGGGTTGTGGTTCCATCATACGAAATAAATTATTATTCGTAATCAACAAAATACTTAGGCTAAAGTGTCATGCTGGAAAGGAGTACC
This sequence comes from Chamaenerion angustifolium, assembly GCA_946814005.1. Taxonomy (NCBI): domain Eukaryota; kingdom Viridiplantae; phylum Streptophyta; class Magnoliopsida; order Myrtales; family Onagraceae; genus Chamaenerion; species Chamaenerion angustifolium. Next base: position 16,622,579 of record OX328274.1, read on the forward strand.
GTTAAAAGTATATTAAAACCTTCATACGTTAGTATAATTAGCTTAAACGTTTAAACGAGTTTGATTAGAAGATAAACAGAGTTCGCTTAAAGAAACTTAAGAGATATAAGAAATTGTATGAAACTCTTATGGGTGTGGTTCCATCATACGAAATATATTATCATTCGTAATAAACGAAATACTTAAGCTAAAGTATCATGCCGGAAAGGAGTACCGTTAAAAGTATATTAAAAACTGCATACGTTAGTATAATTAGCTTAAACTTTTAAACGAGTTTGATTAGAAGATAAACGGAGTTCGCTTAAAGAAACTTAAGAGATATAAGATTTTGTATAAAATTCTTATGGGTGTGGTACCATCATACAAAATAAATTAGTATTCGTAATAAACAAAATACCGAGGCTAATGTATCATGCCGGAAAAGAGTACCGTTAAAATTATATTATAAACTTCATTCGTTAGTATAATTTGCTTAAACTTTTCAACGAGTTTTATTATAGAAGATAAACGGAGTTCGTTTGAAGAAACTTACGAGATAGAAGAAATTGTATGAAACTCTTATGGGTGTGGTTTCATCATACGAAATATATTCTCACTCGTAATAAATGAAATACTTAGGCTAAAGTATCATGCCGGAAAGGAGTACCGTTAAAAGTATATTAAAAACTGCACACGTTAGTATAATTAGCTTAAACTTTTAAACGAGTTTGATTAGAAGATAAACCTAGTTCGCTTAAAGAAACTTAAGAGATATAAGATTTTGTATAAAATTCTTATGGGTGTGGTACCATCATACAAAATAAATTAGTATTCGTAATAAACAAATTACCGAGGCTAAAGTATCATGCCGGAAAGGAGTACCGTTAAAATTATATTATAAACTTCAATTGTTAGTATAATTTGCTTAAACTTTTCAACGAGTTTTATTATAGAAGATAAACGGAGTTCATTTGAAGAAACTTACGAGATAGAAGAAATTGTATGAAACTCTTATGGGTGTGGTTCCATCATACGAAATATATTATCATTCGTAATAAACGAAATACTTAGGCTAAAGTATCATGCCGGAAAGGAGTACCGTTAAAAGTATATTAAAAACTGCATACGGTAGTATAATTAGCTTAAACTTTTAAACGAGTTTGATTAGAAGATAAACGGAGTTCGCTTAAAGAAACTTAAGAGATATAAGATTTTGTATAAAATTCTTATGGGTGTGGTACCATCATACAAAATAAATTAGTATTCGTAATAAACAAAATACCTAGGCTAAAGTATCATGCCGGAAAAGAGTACCGTTAAAATTATATTATATACTTCATTCGTTAGTATAATTTGCTTAAACCTTTCAACGAGTTTTATTATAGAAGATAAACGGAGTTCGTTTGAAGAAACTGGCGAGATAGAAGAAATTGTATGAAACTTTTATGGGTGTGGTACCATCACACGAAATAAATTATTACTCGTAATAAACAAAATACTTAGGCTAAAGTATTATGCCGGAAAAGAGTACCGTTAAAAGTATAATATAAACTTCACACGTTAGTATAATTAGCTTGAACATTTAAACGATTTTGATTAGAAGATAAACGGAGTTCGCTTAAAGAAAACTTACGAGATATAAGAAATTGTATGAAACTCTTAGGGTTGTGGTTCCATCATACGAAATAAATTATTATTCGTAATCAACAAAATACTTAGGCTAAAGTATCATGCTGGAAAGGAGTACCGTTAAAAGTATATTAAAACCTTCATACGTTAGTATAATTAGCTTAAACGTTTAAACGAGTTTGATTAGAAGATAAACAGAGTTCGCTTAAAGAAACTTAAGAGATATAAGAAATTGTATGAAACTCTTATGGTTGTGGTTCCATCATACGAAATAAATTATTATTCGTAATCAACGAAATACTTAGGCTGAAGTATCATGCCGGAAAGGAGTACCGTTAAAACTATATTAAAAACTTCATACGTTAGTATAATTAGCTTAAACTTTTAAACGAGTTTGATTAGAAGATAAACGGAGTTCGCTTAAAGAAACTTAAGAGATATAAGATTTTGTATAAAATTCTTATGGGTGTGGTACCATCATACAAAATAAATTAGTATTCGTAATAAACAAAATACCGAGGCTAAAGTATCATGCCGGAAAGGACTACCGTTAAAATTATATTATAAACTTCATTCGTTAGTATAATTTGCTTAAACCTTTCAACGAGTTTTATTATAGAAGATAAACGGAGTTCGTTTGAAGAAACTTGCGAGATAGAAGAAATTGTATGAAACTCTTATGGGTGTGGTACCATCACACGAAATAAATTATTACTCGTAATAAACAAAAAACTTAGGCTAAAGTATTATGCCGGAAAAGAGTACCGTTAAAAGTATAATATAAACTTCACACGTTAGTATAATTAGCTTGAACATTTAAACGGTTTTGATTAGAAGATAAACGGAGTTCGCTTAAAGAAAACCTACGAGATATAAGAAATTGTATGAAACTCTTATGATTGTGGTTCCATCATACGAATTAAATTATTATTCGTAATCAACAATATACTTAGGGTAAAGTATCATGCCAGAAAGGAGTACCGTTAAAAGTATATTAAAAACTTCATACGTTAGTATATTTAGCTTAAACTTTTAAACGAGTTTGATTAGAAGATAAACGGAGTTCGCTTAAAGAAACTTAAGAGATATAAGATTTTGTATAAAATTCTTATGGGTGTGGTACCATCATACAAAATAAATTAGTATTCGTAATAAACAAAATACCGAGGCTAAAGTATCATGCCGGAAAGGACTACCGTTAAAATTATATTATAAACTTCATTCGTTAGTATAATTTGCTTAAACTTTTCAACGAGTTTTATTATAGAAGATAAACGGAGTTCGTTTGAAGAAACTTACGAGATAGAAGAAATTGTATGAACTCTTATGGGTGTGGTTTCATCATACGAAATATATTCTCACTCGTAATAAATGAAATACTTAGGCTAAAGTATCATGCCGGAAAGGAGTACCGTTAAAAGTATATTAAAAACTGCACACGTTAGTATAATTAGCTTAAACTTTTAAACGAGTTTGATTAGAAGATAAACCTAGTTCGCTTAAAGAAACTTAAGAGATATAAGATTTTGTATAAAATTCTTATGGGTGTGGTACCATCATACAAAATAAATTAGTATTCGTAATAAACAAATTACCGAGGCTAAAGTATCATGCCGGAAAGGAGTACCGTTAAAATTATATTATAAACTTCAATTGTTAGTATAATTTGCTTAAACTTTTCAACGAGTTTTATTATAGAAGATAAACGGAGTTCATTTGAAGAAACTTACGAGATAGAAGAAATTGTATGAAACTCTTATGGGTGTGGTTCCATCATACGAAATATATTATCATTCGTAATAAACGAAATACTTAGGCTAAAGTATCATGCCGGAAAGGAGTACCGTTAAAAGTATATTAAAAACTGCATACGGTAGTATAATTAGCTTAAACTTTTAAACGAGTTTGATTAGAAGATAAACGGAGTTCGCTTAAAGAAACTTAAGAGATATAAGATTTTGTATAAAATTCTTATGGGTGTGGTACCATCATACAAAATAAATTAGTATTCGTAATAAACAAAATACCTAGGCTAAAGTATCATGCCGGAAAAGAGTACCGTTAAAATTATATTATAAACTTCATTCGTTAGTATAATTTGCTTAAACCTTTCAACGAGTTTTATTATAGAAGATAAACGGAGTTCGTTTGAAGAAACTGGCGAGATAGAAGAAATTGTATGAAACTTTTATGGGTGTGGTACCATCACACGAAATAAATTATTACTCGTAATAAACAAAATACTTAGGCTAAAGTATTATGCCGGAAAAGAGTACCGTTAAAAGTATAATATAAACTTCACACGTTAGTATAATTAGCTTGAACATTTAAACGATTTTGATTAGAAGATAAACGGAGTTCGCTTAAAGAAAACTTACGAGATATAAGAAATTGTATGAAACTCTTAGGGTTGTGGTTCCATCATACGAAATAAATTATTATTCGTAATCAACAAAATACTTAGGCTAAAGTGTCATGCTGGAAAGGAGTACCGTTAAAAGTATATTAAAACCTTCATACGTTAGTATAATTAGCTTAAACGTTTAAACGAGTTTGATTAGAAGATAAACAGAGTTCGCTTAAAGAAACTTAAGAGATATAAGAAATTGTATGAAACTCTTATGGGTGTGGTTCCATCATACGAAATATATTATCATTCGTAATAAACGAAATACTTAAGCTAAAGTATCATGCCGGAAAGGAGTACCGTTAAAAGTATATTAAAAACTGCATACGTTAGTATAATTAGCTTAAACTTTTAAACGAGTTTGATTAGAAGATAAACGGAGTTCGCTTAAAGAAACTTAAGAGATATAAGATTTTGTATAAAATTCTTATGGGTGTGGTACCATCATACAAAATAAATTAGTATTCGTAATAAACAAAATACCGAGGCTAATGTATCATGCCGGAAAAGAGTACCGTTAAAATTATATTATAAACTTCATTCGTTAGTATAATTTGCTTAAACTTTTCAACGAGTTTTATTATAGAAGATAAACGGAGTTCGTTTGAAGAAACTTACGAGATAGAAGAAATTGTATGAAACTCTTATGGGTGTGGTTTCATCATACGAAATATATTCTCACTCGTAATAAATGAAATACTTAGGCTAAAGTATCATGCCGGAAAGGAGTACCGTTAAAAGTATATTAAAAACTGCATACGTTAGTATAATTAGCTTAAACTTTTAAACGAGTTTGATTAGAAGATAAACCTAGTTCGCTTAAAGAAACTTAAGAGATATAAGATTTTGTATAAAATTCTTATGGGTGTGGTACCATCATACAAAATAAATTAGTATTCGTAATAAACAAATTACCGAGGCTAAAGTATCATGCCGGAAAGGAGTACCGTTAAAATTATATTATAAACTTCAATTGTTAGTATAATTTGCTTAAACTTTTCAACGAGTTTTATTATAGAAGATAAACGGAGTTCATTTGAAGAAACTTACGAGATAGAAGAAATTGTATGAAACTCTTATGGGTGTGGTTCCATCATACGAAATATATTATCATTCGTAATAAACGAAATACTTAGGCTAAAGTATCATGCCGGAAAGGAGTACCGTTAAAAGTATATTAAAAACTGCATACGGTAGTATAATTAGCTTAAACTTTTAAACGAGTTTGATTAGAAGATAAACGGAGTTCGCTTAAAGAAACTTAAGAGATATAAGATTTTGTATAAAATTCTTATGGGTGTGGTACCATCATACAAAATAAATTAGTATTCGTAATAAACAAAATACCTAGGCTAAAGTATCATGCCGGAAAAGAGTACCGTTAAAATTATATTATAAACTTCATTCGTTAGTATAATTTGCTTAAACCTTTCAACGAGTTTTATTATAGAAGATAAACGGAGTTCGTTTGAAGAAACTGGCGAGATAGAAGAAATTGTATGAAACTTTTATGGGTGTGGTACCATCACACGAAATAAATTATTACTCGTAATAAACCAAATACTTAGGCTAAAGTATTATGCCGGAAAAGAGTACCGTTAAAAGTATAATATAAACTTCACACGTTAGTATAATTAGCTTGAACATTTAAACGATTTTGATTAGAAGATAAACGGAGTTCGCTTAAAGAAAACTTACGAGATATAAGAAATTGTATGAAACTCTTAGGGTTGTGGTTCCATCATACGAAATAAATTATTATTCGTAATCAACAAAATACTTAGGCTAAAGTATCATGCTGGAAAGGAGTACCGTTAAAAGTATATTAAAACCTTCATACGTTAGTATAATTAGCTTAAACGTTTAAACGAGTTTGATTAGAAGATAAACAGAGTTCGCTTAAAGAAACTTAAGAGATATAAGAAATTGTATGAAACTCTTATGGTTGTGGTTCCATCATACGAAATAAATTATTATTCGTAATCAACGAAATACTTAGGCTGAAGTATCATGCCGGAAAGGAGTACCGTTAAAACTATATTAAAAACTTCATACGTTAGTATAATTAGCTTAAACTTTTAAACGAGTTTGATTAGAAGATAAACGGAGTTCGCTTAAAGAAACTTAAGAGATATAAGATTTTGTATAAAATTCTTATGGGTGTGGTACCATCATACAAAATAAATTAGTATTCGTAATAAACAAAATACCGAGGCTAAAGTATCATGCCGGAAAGGACTACCGTTAAAATTATATTATAAACTTCATTCGTTAGTATAATTTGCTTAAACCTTTCAACGAGTTTTATTATAGAAGATAAACGGAGTTCGTTTGAAGAAACTTGCGAGATAGAAGAAATTGTATGAAACTCTTATGGGTGTGGTACCATCACACGAAATAAATTATTACTCGTAATAAACAAAAAACTTAGGCTAAAGTATTATGCCGGAAAAGAGTACCGTTAAAAGTATAATATAAACTTCACACGTTAGTATAATTAGCTTGAACATTTAAACGGTTTTGATTAGAAGATAAACGGAGTTCGCTTAAAGAAAACCTACGAGATATAAGAAATTGTATGAAACTCTTATGATTGTGGTTCCATCATACGAATTAAATTATTATTCGTAATCAACAATATACTTAGGGTAAAGTATCATGCCAGAAAGGAGTACCGTTAAAAGTATATTAAAAACTTCATACGTTAGTATATTTAGCTTAAACTTTTATACGAGTTTGATTAGAAGATAAACGGAGTTCGCTTAAAGAAACTTACGAGATATAAGAAATTGTATGAAACTCTTATGGTTGTGGTTCCATCAAACGAAATAAATTATTATACATATTCAACGAAATACTTTGGCTGAAGTATCATGCCGGAAAGGAGTACCGTTAAAACTATATTAAAAACTTCATACGTTAGTATAATTAGCTTAAACGTTTAAACGAGTTTGATTAGTAGATAAACGGAGTTCGCTTAAAGAAACTTACGAGATATAAGAAATTGTATGAAACTCTTATGGATATGGTTCCATCATACGAAATAAATTATCATTCGTAATAAACGAAATACTTAGGCTAAAGTATCATGCCGGAAAGGAGTACCGTTAAAAGTATATTAAAAACTGCATACGTTAGTATAATTAGCTTACACTTTTAAACGAGTTTGATTAGAAGATAAACGGAGTTCGCTTAAAGAAACTTAAGAGATATAAGATTTTGTATAAAATTCCTATGGGTGTGGTACCATCATACAAAATAAATTAGTATTCTTAATAAACAAAATACCTAGGCTAAAGTATCATGCCGGAAAGGACTACCGTTAAAATTATATTATAAACTTCATTCGTTAGTATAATTTGCTTAAACTTTTCAACGAGATTTATTATAGAAGATAAACGGAGTTTGTTTGAAGAAACTTACGAGATAGAAGAAATTGTATGAAACTCTTATGGGTGTGGTACCATCACACGAAATAAATTATTACTCGTAATAAACGAAAAACTTAGGCTAAAGTATTATGCCGTAAAAGAATACCGTTAAAAGTATAATATAAACTTCACACGTTAGTATAATTAGCTTGAACATTTAAACGATTTTGATTAGAAGATAAACGGAGTTCGCTTAAAGAAAACTTACGAGATATAAGAAATTGTATGAAACTCATATGATTGTGGTTCCATCATACGAATTAAATTATTATTCGTAATCAACAAAATACTTAGGGTAAAGTATCATGCCAGAAAGGAGTACCGTTAAAACTATATTAAAAACTTCATACGTTAGTATATTTAGCTTAAATTTTATACGAGTTTGATTAGAAGATAAACGGAGTTCGCTTAAAGAAACTTAAGAGATATAAGATTTTGTATAAAATTCTTATGGGTGTGGTACCATCATACAAAATAAATTAGTATTCGTAATAAACAAATTACCGAGGCTAAAGTATCATGCCGGAAAGGAGTACCGTTAAAATTATATTATAAACTTCATTTGTTAGTATAATTTGCTTAAACTTTTCAACGAGTTTTATTATAGAAGATAAACGGAGTTCGTTTGAAGAAACTTACGAGATAGAAAAAATTGTATGAAACTCTTATGGGTGTGGTTCCATCATACAAAATATATTATCATTCGTAATAAACGAAATACTTAAGCTAAAGTATCATGCCGGAAAGGAGTACCGTTAAAAGTATATTAAAAACTGCATACGTTAGTATAATTAGCTTAAACTTTTAAACGAGTTTGATTAGAAGATAAACGGAGTTCGCTTAAAGAAACTTAAGAGATATAAGATTTTGTATAAAATTCTTAACGGTGAAACAATGAGCAATGAGGAGAAAAGGATGAAGACAAGGCTTTGATTAAAGAGAACATCTTTGATATTAGGTTAACTTGTTCAATACAAGGTAAGGCTCTATATATAGAGCAACTAGAGTAAAACCCTAGACAAGAGACTAGATAAAACACTTAGACTAATAATGATTAAACTAGAAAACATTAAGCTAATCTATGTGGTGTTCTCACATACACCCTAGTTCTTCGTTTTCTTCATGTTGTATGCTCTGACATTAGACACACTTGTATCCTAACATTCCCTATGCTTGATCTTGACTTTGAAACTTGATCTTTGGTCGCCAAATGCACTTGTGGTCGCCAACTGAACTTGATCTTGTTATTGTGGTCGCCAAATGCACATTTGGTCGCCAAATGCACATTTGGTCGCCAAATGCACTTGTGGTCGCCAACTGAACTTGATCTTGTTATTGTGGTCGCCAAATGCACATTTGGTCGCCAAATGCACATTTGGTCGCCAAATGCACTTGTGGTCGCCAACTGAACTTGATCTTGTTATTGTGGTCGCCAAATGCACATTTGGTCGCCAAATGAACTTAATCTTGTCATTGTGTTCGCCAAATGCACATTTGGTCGCCAACTGAACTTGATCTTGTTATTGTGGTCGCCAAATGCACATTTGGTCGCCAAATGAACTTAATCTTGTCATTGTGTTCGCCAAATGCACATTTGGTCGCCAAATGAACTTAATCTTGTCATTGTTGTCGCCAAATGCACTCGTGGTCGCCAAATCTTCAAAGTATGAGTGATGTGAGCTGATCCGTAACTTGATTTTCCCTGAAATTTGACAGTTTCATCCACGGTCTTTGTTTTTTTCTCTTGATTTGCTGAATTTTCGACCCCAAACTTCCAATGCTCATTGCTCGTGACGAATCCCAAGTTTAATCCCGATCAAACCTCTAACCTAATTGAGCTTGCACACCTTCATCTTCAATGAGATACTCCACATTCAAACACAAGATCTTCAAGTTGATATCTAGACGAGAAGAGGGAGGAATCGGTCATGCCATCGCGGTGCCATCTTGGTCATCTCGTCGTGGTCATGCCGTTAAAGAAGAAACTACTACTAAAATCTGACTTCAACACTTCAAACTTGTATCAAATCTATTGTAGTCATCAAAACTTGGTTGTCCAAACTCAACGGGATTACACATCTTCACGTTACTAATCCAGCAATTCGAGAACAAGTCATTCAACATTGGATGCAGGGGTTTTAATCCACAAATCTCAGCAAATTTCAGCATGAACCGGGGTAAACTTCAGCATTTCAGCATCAGCAACAACAATCAGCAAATTTCAGCATATCAGCTTTCCAATTCAGCACATATCAGCATATCAGCTTTCCAATTCAGCACAATTCAGCATTTCAGTAATAATTCAGCAAAATTCAGCATATCAGCATTAACAATCAGCACATTAATCAGTAAATTTCAGCCCATTTCAGCATATTTCAACTCAGCATATCAGTATATTTCAGTAAATTTCAGCTGCATCTGTCAGGCATTTCGTCGAACACGTCTTGTGCATCTCGAACATGCCCAGTTTTGGCGTAGTAATTCATCAGGATGTTCATCAAGAATACACCCAGATGAAGACCAGACTTCATTACCTGAGCATGGACGGATTTAGTATTTAGTCGAAGAGCAGGACCTGAGCATGGACGTCTTAAGACAGCTTGAGCGTGGATTTGTTGATGCTGAGCGTGGGTAAATGTTTGCTGAAGAGACCTGAAAAATGCTTCTGGTGCAGCAGCTCCTTTCGTCAGTTCTGTTCAGCTCGATTCGAGATGAATGTGAGAAGATGCTGAGCTGAAAACGTGGATTTGCAGCGGATAAACGAAGAATGAACACCAGTGAGACCAGATTTGCAGCAGAGAAACGAACTAGAAGCCCTAATCGACAAGCTCTGATACCATGTTAGCTTGGTTGAAATCAAACGAGGTAACAAACGGTGAAACAATGAGCAATGAGGAGAAAAGGATGAAGACAAGGCTTTGATTAAAGAGAACATCTTTGATATTAGGTTAACTTGTTCAATACAAGGTAAGGCTCTATATATAGAGCAACTAGAGTAAAACCCTAGACAAGAGACTAGATAAAACACTTAGACTAATAATGATTAAACTAGAAAACATTAAGCTAATCTATGTGGTGTTCTCACATACACCCTAGTTCTTCGTTTTCTTCATGTTGTATGCTCTGACATTAGACACACTTGTATCCTAACATGTGGTACCATCATACAAAATAAATTAGTATTCGTAATAAACAAAATACCTAGGCTAAAGTATCATGCCAGAAAAGAGTACCGTTAAAATTATATTATAAACTTCATTCGTTAGTATAATTTGCTTAAACTTTTCAACGAGTTTTATTATAGAAGATAAACGGAGTTCGTTTGAAGAAACTTACGAGATAGAAGAAATTGTATGAAACTCTTATGGGTGTGGTACCATCACACGAAATAAATTATTACTCGTAATAAACGAAATACCGAGGCTAAACTATCATGCCGGAAAGGAGTACCGTTAAAATTATATTATAAACTTCATTCGTTAGTATAATTTGCTTAAACCTTTCAACTAGTTTTATTATAAAAGATAAACGAAGTTCGTTTGAAGAAACTTACGAGATAGAAGAAATTGTATGAAACTCTTATGGGTGTGGTTCCATCATACGAAATATATTATCATTCGTAATAAACGAAATACTTAGGCTAAAGTATCATGCCGGAAAGGAGTACCGTTAAAAGTATATTAAAAACTGCATACGCTAGTATAATTAGCTTAAACTTTTAAACGAGTTTGATTAGAAGATAAACGGAGTTCGCTTAAAGAAACTTAAGAGATATAAGATTTTGTATAAAATTCTTATGGGTGTGGTACCATCATACAAAATAAATTAGTATTCGTAATAAACAAAATACCGAGGCTAATGTATCATGCCGGAAAAGAGTACCGTTAAAATTATATTATAAACTTCATTCGTTAGTATAATTTGCTTAAACTTTTCAACGAGTTTTATTATAGAAGATAAACGGAGTTCGTGTGAAGAAACTTACGAGATAGAAGAAATTGTATGAAACTCTTATGGGTGTGGTTTCATCATACGAAATATATTCTCATTCGTAATAAATGAAATACTTAGGCTAAAGTATCATGCCGGAAAGGAGTACCGTTAAAAGTATATTAAAAACTGCACACGTTAGTATAATTAGCTTAAACTTTTAAACGAGTTTGATTAGAAGATAAACGGAGTTCGCTTAAAGAAACTTAAGAGATATAAGACTTTGTATAAAATTCTTATGGGTGTGGTACCATCATACAAAATAAATTAGTATTCGTAATAAACAAATTACCGAGGCTAAAGTATCATGCCGGAAAGGAGTACCGTTAAAATTATATTATAAACTTCAATTGTTAGTATAATTTGCTTAAACTTTTCAACGAGTTTTATTATAGAAGATTAACGGAGTTCGTTTGAAGAAACTTACGAGATAGAAGAAATTGTATGAAACTCTTATGGGTGTGGTTCCATCATACGAAATATATTATCATTCGTAATAAACGAAATACTTAGGCTAAAGTATCATGCCGGAAAGGAGTACCGTTAAAAGTATATTAAAAACTGCATACGTTAGTATAATTAGCTTAAACTTTTAAACGAGTTTGATTAGAAGATAAACGGAGTTCGCTTAAAGAAACTTAAGAGATATAAGATTTTGTATAAAATTCTTATGGGTGTGGTACCATCATACAAAATAAATTAGTATTCGTAATAAACAAAATACCTAGGCTAAAGTATCATGCCGGAAAAGAGTACCGTTAAAATTATATTATAAACTTCATTCGTTAGTATAATTTGCTTAAACTTTTCAACGAGTTTTATTATAGAAGATAAACGGAGTTCGTTTGAAGAAACTTAGGAGATAGAAGAAATTGTATGAAACTCTTATGGGTGTGGTACCATCACACGAAATAAATTATTACTCGTAATAAACGAAATACCGAGGCTAAACTATCATGCCGGAAAGGAGTACCGTTAAAATTATATTATAAACTTCATTCGTTAGTATAATTTGCTTAAACCTTTCAACTAGTTTTATTATAAAAGATAAACGGAGTTCGTTTGAAGAAACTTACGAGATAGAAAAAATTGTATGAAACTCTTATGGGTGTGGTTCCATCATACGAAATATATTATCATTCGTAATAAACGAAATACTTAAGCTAAAGTATCATGCCGGAAAGGAGTACCGTTAAAAGTATATTAAAAACTGCATACGTTAGTATAATTAGCTTAAACTTTTAAACGAGTTTGATTAGAAGATAAACGGAGTTCGCTTAAAGAAACTTAAGAGATATAAGATTTTGTATAAAATTCTTGTGGGTGTGGTACCATCATACAAAATAAATTAGTATTCGTAATAAACAAAATACCTAGGCTAAAGTATCATGCCGGAAAAGAATACCGTTAAAATTATATTATAAACTTCATTCATTAGTATAATTTGCTTAAACTTTTCAACGAGTTTTATTATAGAAGATAAACGGAGTTCGTTTGAAGAAACTTACGAGATAGAAGAAATTGTATGAAACTCTTATGGGTGTGGTACCATCACACGAAATAAATTATTACTCGTAATAAACGAAATACCGAGGCTAAACTATCATGCCAGAAAGGAGTACCGTTAAAACTATATTAAAAACTTCATACGTTAGTATATTTAGCTTAAATTTTATACGAGTTTGATTAGAAGATAAACGGAGTTCGCTTAAAGAAACTTAAGAGATATAAGATTTTGTATAAAATTCTTATGGGTGTGGTACCATCATACAAAATAAATTAGTATTCGTAATAAACAAATTACCGAGGCTAAAGTATCATGCCGGAAAGGAGTACCGTTAAAATTATATTATAAACTTCATTTGTTAGTATAATTTGCTTAAACTTTTCAACGAGTTTTATTATAGAAGATAAACGGAGTTCGTTTGAAGAAACTTACGAGATAGAAAAAATTGTATGAAACTCTTATGGGTGTGGTTCCATCATACAAAATATATTATCATTCGTAATAAACGAAATACTTAAGCTAAAGTATCATGCCGGAAAGGAGTACCGTTAAAAGTATATTAAAAACTGCATACGTTAGTATAATTAGCTTAACCTTTTAAACGAGTTTGATTAGAAGATAAACGGAGTTCGCTTAAAGAAACTTAAGAGATATAAGATTTTGTATAAAATTCTTAACGGTGAAACAATGAGCAATGAGGAGAAAAGGATGAAGACAAGGCTTTAATTAAAGAGAACATCTTTGATATTAGGTTAACTTGTTCAATACAAGGTAAGGCTCTATATATAGAGCAACTAGAGTAAAACCCTAGACAAGAGACTAGATAAAACACTTAGACTAATAATGATTAAACTAGAAAACATTAAGCTAATCTATGTGGTGTTCTCACATACACCCTAGTTCTTCGTTTTCTTCATGTTGTATGCTCTGACATTAGACACACTTGTATCCTAACATTCCCTATGCTTGATCTTGACTTTGAAACTTGATCTTTGGTCGCCAAATGCACTTGTGGTCGCCAACTGAACTTGATCTTGTTATTGTGGTCGCCAAATGCACATTTGGTCGCCAAATGCACATTTGGTCGCCAAATGCACATTTGGTCGCCAAATGCACATTTGGTCGCCAAATGCACTTGTGGTCGCCAACTGAACTTGATCTTGTTATTGTGGTCGCCAAATGCACATTTGGTCGCCAAATGCACATTTGGTCGCCAAATGCACTTGTGGTCGCCAACTGAACTTGATCTTGTTATTGTGGTCGCCAAATGCACATTTGGTCGCCAAATGAACTTAATCTTGTCATTGTGTTCGCCAAATGCACATTTGGTCGCCAAATGAACTTAATCTTGTCATTGTTGTCGCCAAATGCACTCGTGGTCGCCAAATCTTCAAAGTATGAGTGATGTGAGCTGATCCGTAACTTGATTTTCCCTGAAATTTGACAGTTTCATCCACGGTCTTTGTTTTTTTCTCTTGATTTGCTGAATTTTCGACCCCAAACTTCCAATGCTCATTGCTCGTGACGAATCCCAAGTTTAATCCCGATCAAACCTCTAACCTAATTGAGCTTGCACACCTTCATCTTCAATGAGATACTCCACATTCAAACACAAGATCTTCAAGTTGATATCTAGACGAGAAGAGGGAGGAATCGGTCATGCCATCGCGGTGCCATCTTGGTCATCTCGTCGTGGTCATGCCGTTAAAGAAGAAACTACTACTAAAATCTGACTTCAACACTTCAAACTTGTATCAAATCTATTGTAGTCATCAAAACTTGGTTGTCCAAACTCAACGGGATTACACATCTTCACGTTACTAATCCAGCAATTCGAGAACAAGTCATTCAACATTGGATGCAGGGGTTTTAATCCACAAATCTCAGCAAATTTCAGCATGAACCGGGGTAAACTTCAGCATTTCAGCATCAGCAACAACAATCAGCAAATTTCAGCATATCAGCTTTCCAATTCAGCACATATCAGCATATCAGCTTTCCAATTCAGCACAATTCAGCATTTCAGTAATAATTCAGCAAAATTCAGCATATCAGCATTAACAATCAGCACATTAATCAGTAAATTTCAGCCCATTTCAGCATATTTCAACTCAGCATATCAGTATATTTCAGTAAATTTCAGCTGCATCTGTCAGGCATTTCGTCGAACACGTCTTGTGCATCTCGAACATGCCCAGTTTTGGCGTAGTAATTCATCAGGATGTTCATCAAGAATACACCCAGATGAAGACCAGACTTCATTACCTGAGCATGGACGGATTTAGTATTTAGTCGAAGAGCAGGACCTGAGCATGGACGTCTTAAGACAGCTTGAGCGTGGATTTGTTGATGCTGAGCGTGGGTAAATGTTTGCTGAAGAGACCTGAAAAATGCTTCTGGTGCAGCAGCTCCTTTCGTCAGTTCTGTTCAGCTCGATTCGAGATGAATGTGAGAAGATGCTGAGCTGAAAACGTGGATTTGCAGCGGATAAACGAAGAATGAACACCAGTGAGACCAGATTTGCAGCAGAGAAACGAACTAGAAGCCCTAATCGACAAGCTCTGATACCATGTTAGCTTGGTTGAAATCAAACGAGGTAACAAACGGTGAAACAATGAGCAATGAGGAGAAAAGGATGAAGACAAGGCTTTGATTAAAGAGAACATCTTTGATATTAGGTTAACTTGTTCAATACAAGGTAAGGCTCTATATATAGAGCAACTAGAGTAAAACCCTAGACAAGAGACTAGATAAAACACTTAGACTAATAATGATTAAACTAGAAAACATTAAGCTAATCTATGTGGTGTTCTCACATACACCCTAGTTCTTCGTTTTCTTCATGTTGTATGCTCTGACATTAGACACACTTGTATCCTAACATGTGGTACCATCATACAAAATAAATTAGTATTCGTAATAAACAAAATACCTAGGCTAAAGTATCATGCCAGAAAAGAGTACCGTTAAAATTATATTATAAACTTCATTCGTTAGTATAATTTGCTTAAACTTTTCAACGAGTTTTATTATAGAAGATAAACGGAGTTCGTTTGAAGAAACTTACGAGATAGAAGAAATTGTATGAAACTCTTATGGGTGTGGTACCATCACACGAAATAAATTATTACTCGTAATAAACGAAATACCGAGGCTAAACTATCATGCCGGAAAGGAGTACCGTTAAAATTATATTATAAACTTCATTCGTTAGTATAATTTGCTTAAACCTTTCAACTAGTTTTATTATAAAAGATAAACGAAGTTCGTTTGAAGAAACTTACGAGATAGAAGAAATTGTATGAAACTCTTATGGGTGTGGTTCCATCATACGAAATATATTATCATTCGTAATAAACGAAATACTTAGGCTAAAGTATCATGCCGGAAAGGAGTACCGTTAAAAGTATATTAAAAACTGCATACGCTAGTATAATTAGCTTAAACTTTTAAACGAGTTTGATTAGAAGATAAACGGAGTTCGCTTAAAGAAACTTAAGAGATATAAGATTTTGTATAAAATTCTTATGGGTGTGGTACCATCATACAAAATAAATTAGTATTCGTAATAAACAAAATACCGAGGCTAATGTATCATGCCGGAAAAGAGTACCGTTAAAATTATATTATAAACTTCATTCGTTAGTATAATTTGCTTAAACTTTTCAACGAGTTTTATTATAGAAGATAAACGGAGTTCGTGTGAAGAAACTTACGAGATAGAAGAAATTGTATGAAACTCTTATGGGTGTGGTTTCATCATACGAAATATATTCTCATTCGTAATAAATGAAATACTTAGGCTAAAGTATCATGCCGGAAAGGAGTACCGTTAAAAGTATATTAAAAACTGCACACGTTAGTATAATTAGCATAAACTTTTAAACGAGTTTGATTAGAAGATAAACGGAGTTCGCTTAAAGAAACTTAAGAGATATAAGACTTTGTATAAAATTCTTATGGGTGTGGTACCATCATACAAAATAAATTAGTATTCGTAATAAACAAATTACCGAGGCTAAAGTATCATGCCGGAAAGGAGTACCGTTAAAATTATATTATAAACTTCAATTGTTAGTATAATTTGCTTAAACTTTTCAACGAGTTTTATTATAGAAGATAAACGGAGTTCGTTTGAAGAAACTTACGAGATAGAAGAAATTGTATGAAACTCTTATGGGTGTGGTTCCATCATACGAAATATATTATCATTCGTAATAAACGAAATACTTAGGCTAAAGTATCATGCCGGAAAGGAGTACCGTTAAAAGTATATTAAAAACTGCATACGTTAGTATAATTAGCTTAAACTTTTAAACGAGTTTGATTAGAAGATAAACGGAGTTCGCTTAAAGAAACTTAAGAGATATAAGATTTTGTATAAAATTCTTATGGGTGTGGTACCATCATACAAAATAAATTAGTATTCGTAATAAACAAAATACCTAGGCTAAAGTATCATGCCGGAAAAGAGTACCGTTAAAATTATATTATAAACTTCATTCGTTAGTATAATTTGCTTAAACTTTTCAACGAGTTTTATTATAGAAGATAAACGGAGTTCGTTTGAAGAAACTTAGGAGATAGAAGAAATTGTATGAAACTCTTATGGGTGTGGTACCATCACACGAAATAAATTATTACTCGTAATAAACGAAATACCGAGGCTAAACTATCATGCCGGAAAGGAGTACCGTTAAAATTATATTATAAACTTCATTCGTTAGTATAATTTGCTTAAACCTTTCAACTAGTTTTATTATAAAAGATAAACGGAGTTCGTTTGAAGAAACTTACGAGATAGAAAAAATTGTATGAAACTCTTATGGGTGTGGTTCCATCATACGAAATATATTATCATTCGTAATAAACGAAATACTTAAGCTAAAGTATCATGCCGGAAAGGAGTACCGTTAAAAGTATATTAAAAACTGCATACGTTAGTATAATTAGCTTAAACTTTTAAACGAGTTTGATTAGAAGATAAACGGAGTTCGCTTAAAGAAACTTAAGAGATATAAGATTTTGTATAAAATTCTTGTGGGTGTGGTACCATCATACAAAATAAATTAGTATTCGTAATAAACAAAATACCTAGGCTAAACTATCATGCCGGAAAAGAGTACCGTTAAAATTATATTATAAACTTCATTCATTAGTATAATTTGCTTAAACTTTTCAACGAGTTTTATTATAGAAGATAAACGGAGTTCGTTTGAAGAAACTTACGAGATAGAAGAAATTGTATGAAACTCTTATGGGTGTGGTACCATCACACGAAATAAATTATTACTCGTAATAAACGAAATACCGAGGCTAAACTATCATGCCGGAAAGGAGTACCGTTAAAATTATATTATAAACTTCATTCGTTAGTATAATTTGCTTAAACCTTTCAACTAGTTTTATTATAAAAGATAAACGAAGTTCGTTTGAAGAAACTTACGAGATAGAAGAAATTGTATGAAACTCTTATGGGTGTGGTTCCATCATACGAAATATATTATCATTCGTAATAAACGAAATACTTAGGCTAAAGTATCATGCCGGAAAGGAGTACAGTTAAAAGTATATTAAAAACTGCACACGTTAGTATAATTAGCTTAAACTTTTAAACGAGTTTGATTAGAAGATAAACGGAGTTCGCTTAAAGAAACTTAAGAGATATAAGACTTTGTATAAAATTCTTATGGGTGTGGTACCATCATACAAAATAAATTAGTATTCGTAATAAACAAATTACCGAGGCTAAAGTATCTTGCCGGAAAGGAGTACCGTTAAAATTATATTATAAACTTCAATTGTTAGTATAATTTGCTTAAACTTTTCAACGAGTTTTATTATAGAAGATAAACGGAGTTCGTTTGAAGAAACTTACGAGATAGAAGAAATTGTATGAAACTCTTATGGGTGTGGTTCCATCATACGAAATATATTATCATTCGTAATAAACGAAATACTTAGGCTAAAGTATCATGCCGGAAAGGAGTACCGTTAAAAGTATATTAAAAACTGCATACGTTAGTATAATTAGCTTAAACTTTTAAACGAGTTTGATTAGAAGATAAACGGAGTTCGCTTAAAGAAACTTAAGAGATATAAGATTTTGTATAAAATTCTTATGGGTGTGGTACCATCATACAAAATAAATTAGTATTCGTAATAAACAAAATACCTAGGCTAAAGTATCATGCCGGAAAAGAGTACCGTTAAAATTATATTATAAACTTCATTCGTTAGTATAATTTGCTTAAACTTTTCAACGAGTTTTATTATAGAAGATAAACGGAGTTCGTTTGAAGAAACTTAGGAGATAGAAGAAATTGTATGAAACTCTTATGGGTGTGGTACCATCACACGAAATAAATTATTACTCGTAATAAACGAAATACCGAGGCTAAACTATCATGCCGGAAAGGAGTACCGTTAAAATTATATTATAAACTTCATTCGTTAGTATAATTTGCTTAAACCTTTCAACTAGTTTTATTATAAAAGATAAACGGAGTTCGTTTGAAGAAACTTACGAGATAGAAAAAATTGTATGAAACTCTTATGGGTGTGGTTCCATCATACGAAATATATTATCATTCGTAATAAACGAAATACTTAAGCTAAAGTATCATGCCGGAAAGGAGTACCGTTAAAAGTATATTAAAAACTGCATACGTTGGTATAATTAGCTTAAACTTTTAAACGAGTTTGATTAGAAGATAAACGGAGTTCGCTTAAAGAAACTTAAGAGATATAAGATTTTGTATAAAATTCTTGTGGGTGTGGTACCATCATACAAAATAAATTAGTATTCGTAATAAACAAAATACCTAGGCTAAAGTATCATGCCGGAAAAGAGTACCGTTAAAATTATATTATAAACTTCATTCATTAGTATAATTTGCTTAAACTTTTCAACGAGTTTTATTATAGAAGATAAACGGAGTTCGTTTGAAGAAACTTACGAGATAGAAGAAATTGTATGAAACTCTTATGGGTGTGGTACCATCACACGAAATAAATTATTACTCGTAATAAACGAAATACCGAGGCTAAACTATCATGCCGGAAAGGAGTACCGTTAAAATTATATTATAAACTTCATTCGTTAGTATAATTTGCTTAAACCTTTCAACTAGTTTTATTATAAAAGATAAACGAAGTTCGTTTGAAGAAACTTACGAGATAGAAGAAATTGTATGAAACTCTTATGGGTGTGGTTCCATCATACGAAATATATTATCATTCGTAATAAACGAAATACTTAGGCTAAAGTATCATGCCGGAAAGGAGTACAGTTAAAAGTATATTAAAAACTGCACACGTTAGTATAATTAGCTTAAACTTTTAAACGAGTTTGATTAGAAGATAAACGGAGTTCGCTTAAAGAAACTTAAGAGATATAAGACTTTGTATAAAATTCTTATGGGTGTGGTACCATCATACAAAATAAATTAGTATTCGTAATAAACAAATTACCGAGGCTAAAGTATCATGCCGGAAAGGAGTACCGTTAAAATTATATTATAAACTTCAATTGTTAGTATAATTTGCTTAAACTTTTCAACGAGTTTTATTATAGAAGATAAACGGAGTTCGTTTGAAGAAACTTACGAGATAGAAGAAATTGTATGAAACTCTTATGGGTGTGGTTCCATCATACGAAATATATTATCATTCGTAATAAACGAAATACTTAGGCTAAAGTATCATGCCGGAAAGGAGTACCGTTAAAAGTATATTAAAAACTGCATACGTTAGTATAATTAGCTTAAACTTTTAAACGAGTTTGATTAGAAGATAAACGGAGTTCGCTTAAAGAAACTTAAGAGATATAAGATTTTGTATAAAATTCTTATGGGTGTGGTACCATCATACAAAATAAATTAGTATTCGTAATAAACAAAATACCTAGGCTAAAGTATCATGCCGGAAAAGAGTACCGTTAAAATTATATTATAAACTTCATTCGTTAGTATAATTTGCTTAAACTTTTCAACGAGTTTTATTATAGAAGATAAACGGAGTTCGTTTGAAGAAACTTAGGAGATAGAAGAAATTGTATGAAACTCTTATGGGTGTGGTACCATCACACGAAATAAATTATTACTCGTAATAAACGAAATACCGAGGCTAAACTATCATGCCGGAAAGGAGTACCGTTAAAATTATATTATAAACTTCATTCGTTAGTATAATTTGCTTAAACCTTTCAACTAGTTTTATTATAAAAGATAAACGGAGTTCGTTTGAAGAAACTTACGAGATAGAAAAAATTGTATGAAACTCTTATGGGTGTGGTTCCATCATACGAAATATATTATCATTCGTAATAAACGAAATACTTAAGCTAAAGTATCATGCCGGAAAGGAGTACCGTTAAAAGTATATTAAAAACTGCATACGTTAGTATAATTAGCTTAAACTTTTAAACGAGTTTGATTAGAAGATAAACGGAGTTCGCTTAAAGAAACTTAAGAGATATAAGATTTTGTATAAAATTCTTGTGGGTGTGGTACCATCATACAAAATAAATTAGTATTCGTAATAAACAAAATACCTAGGCTAAAGTATCATGCCGGAAAAGAGTACCGTTAAAATTATATTATAAACTTCATTCATTAGTATAATTTGCTTAAACTTTTCAACGAGTTTTATTATAGAAGATAAACGGAGTTCGTTTGAAGAAACTTACGAGATAGAAGAAATTGTATGAAACTCTTATGGGTGTGGTACCATCACACGAAATAAATTATTATTCGTAATAAACGAAATACCGAGGCTAAACTATCATGCCGGAAAGGAGTACCGTTAAAATTATATTATAAACTTCATTCGTTAGTATAATTTGCTTAAACCTTTCAACTAGTTTTATTATAAAAGATAAACGAAGTTCGTTTGAAGAAACTTACGAGATAGAAGAAATTGTATGAAACTCTTATGGGTGTGGTTCCATCATACGAAATATATTATCATTCGTAATAAACGAAATACTTAGGCTAAAGTATCATGCCGGAAAGGAGTACAGTTAAAAGTATATTAAAAACTGCATACGCTAGTATAATTAGCTTAAACTTTTAAACGAGTTTGATTAGAAGATAAACGGAGTTCGCTTAAAGAAACTTAAGAGATATAAGATTTTGTATAAAATTCTTATGGGTGTGGTACCATCATACAAAATAAATTAGTATTCGTAATAAACAAAATACCGAGGCTAATGTATCATGCCGGAAAAGAGTACCGTTAAAATTATATTATAAACTTCATTCGTTAGTATAATTAGCTTAAACTTTTCAACGAGTTTTATTATAGAAGATAAACGGAGTTCGTTTGAAGAAACTTACGAGATAGAAGAAATTGTATGAAACTCTTATGGGTGTGGTTTCATCATACGAAATATATTCTCATTCGTAATAAATGAAATACTTAGGCTAAAGTATCATGCCGGAAAGGAGTACCGTTAAAAGTATATTAAAAACTGCACACGTTAGTATAATTAGCTTAAACTTTTAAACGAGTTTGATTAGAAGATAAACGGAGTTCGCTTAAAGAAACTTAAGAGATATAAGATTTTGTATAAAATTCTTATGGGTGTGGTACCATCATACAAAATAAATTAGTATTCGTAATAAACAAATTACCGAGGCTAAAGTATCATGCCGGAAAGGAGTACCGTTAAAATTATATTATAAACTTCAATTGTTAGTATAATTTGCTTAAACTTTTCAACGAGTTTTATTATAGAAGATAAACGGAGTTCGTTTGAAGAAACTTACGAGATAGAAGAAATTGTATGAAACTCTTATGGGTGTGGTTCCATCATACGAAATATATTATCATTCGTAATAAACGAAATACTTAGGCTAAAGTATCATGCCGGAAAGGAGTACCGTTAAAAGTATATTAAAAACTGCATACGTTAGTATAATTAGCTTAAACTTTTAAACGAGTTTGATTAGAAGATAAACGGAGTTCGCTTAAAGAAACTTAAGAGATATAAGATTTTGTATAAAATTCTTGTGGGTGTGGTACCATCATACAAAATAAATTAGTATTCGTAATAAACAAAATACCTAGGCTAAAGTATCATGCCGGAAAAGAGTACCGTTAAAATTATATTATAAACTTCATTCGTTAGTATAATTTGCTTAAACTTTTCAACGAGTTTTATTATAGAAGATAAACGGAGTTCGTTTGAAGAAACTTAGGAGATAGAAGAAATTGTATGAAACTCTTATGGGTGTGGTACCATCACACGAAATAAATTATTACTCGTAATAAACGAAATACCGAGGCTAAACTATCATGCCGGAAAGGAGTACCGTTAAAATTATATTATAAACTTCATTCGTTAGTATAATTTGCTTAAACCTTTCAACTAGTTTTATTATAAAAGATAAACGGAGTTCGTTTGAAGAAACTTACGAGATAGAAAATATTGTATGAAACTCTTATGGGTGTGGTTCCATCATACGAAATATATTATCATTCGTAATAAACGAAATACTTAAGCTAAAGTATCATGCCGGAAAGGAGTACCGTTAAAAGTATATTAAAAACTGCATACGTTAGTATAATTAGCTTAAACTTTTAAACGAGTTTGATTAGAAGATAAACGGAGTTCGCTTAAAGAAACTTAAGAGATATAAGATTTTGTATAAAATTCTTATGGGTGTGGTACCATCATACAAAATAAATTAGTATTCGTAATAAACAAAATACCTAGGCTAAAGTATCATGCCGGAAAAGAGTACCGTTAAAATTATATTATAAACTTCATTCGTTAGTATAATTTGCTTAAACTTTTCAACGAGTTTTATTATAGAAGATAAACGGAGTTCGTTTGAAGAAACTTACGAGATAGAAGAAATTGTATGAAACTCTTATGGGTGTGGTACCATCACACGAAATAAATTATTACTCGTAATAAACGAAATACCGAGGCTAAACTATCATGCCGGAAAGGAGTACCGTTAAAATTATATTATAAACTTCATTCGTTAGTATAATTTGCTTAAACCTTTCAACTAGTTTTATTATAAAAGATAAACGAAGTTCGTTTGAAGAAACTTACGAGATAGAAGAAATTGTATGAAACTCTTATGGGTGTGGTTCCATCATACGAAATATATTATCATTCGTAATAAACGAAATACTTAGGCTAAAGTATCATGCCGGAAAGGAGTACCGTTAAAAGTATATTAAAAACTGCATACGCTAGTATAATTAGCTTAAACTTTTAAACGAGTTTGATTAGAAGATAAACGGAGTTCGCTTAAAGAAACTTAAGAGATATAAGATTTTGTATAAAATTCTTATGGGTCTGGTACCATCATACAAAATAAATTAGTATTCGTAATAAACAAAATACCGAGGCTAATGTATCATGCCGGAAAAGAGTACCGTTAAAATTATATTATAAACTTCATTCGTTAGTATAATTTGCTTAAACTTTTCAACGAGTTTTATTATAGAAGATAAACGGAGTTCGTTTGAAGAAACTTACGAGATAGAAGAAATTGTATGAAACTCTTATGGGTGTGGTTCCATCATACGAAATATATTATCATTCGTAATAAACGAAATACTTAGGCTAAAGTATCATGCCGGAAAGGAGTACCGTTAAAAGTATATTAAAAACTGCATACGTTAGTATAATTAGCTTAAACTTTTAAACGAGTTTGATTAGAAGATAAACGGAGTTCGCTTAAAGAAACTTAAGAGATATAAGATTTTGTATAAAATTCTTATGGGTGTGGTACCATCATACAAAATAAATTAGTATTCGTAATAAACAAAATACCTAGGCTAAAGTATCATGCCGGAAAAGAGTACCGTTAAAATTATATTATAAACTTCATTCGTTAGTATAATTTGCTTAAACTTTTCAACGAGTTTTATTATAGAAGATAAACGGAGTTCGTTTGAAGAAACTTAGGAGATAGAAGAAATTGTATGAAACTCTTATGGGTGTGGTACCATCACACGAAATAAATTATTACTCGTAATAAACGAAATACCGAGGCTAAACTATCATGCCGGAAAGGAGTACCGTTAAAATTATATTATAAACTTCATTCGTTAGTATAATTTGCTTAAACCTTTCAACTAGTTTTATTATAAAAGATAAACGGAGTTCGTTTGAAGAAACTTACGAGATAGAAAATATTGTATGAAACTCTTATGGGTGTGGTTCCATCATACGAAATATATTATCATTCGTAATAAACGAAATACTTAAGCTAAAGTATCATGCCGGAAAGGAGTACCGTTAAAAGTATATTAAAAACTGCATACGTTAGTATAATTAGCTTAAACTTTTAAACGAGTTTGATTAGAAGATAAACGGAGTTCGCTTAAAGAAACTTAAGAGATATAAGATTTTGTATAAAATTCTTATGGGTGTGGTACCATCATACAAAATAAATTAGTATTCGTAATAAACAAAATACCTAGGCTAAAGTATCATGCCGGAAAAGAGTACCGTTAAAATTATATTATAAACTTCATTCGTTAGTATAATTTGCTTAAACTTTTCAACGAGTTTTATTATAGAAGATAAACGGAGTTCGTTTGAAGAAACTTACGAGATAGAAGAAATTGTATGAAACTCTTATGGGTGTGGTACCATCACACGAAATAAATTATTACTCGTAATAAACGAAATACCGAGGCTAAACTATCATGCCGGAAAGGAGTACCGTTAAAATTATATTATAAACTTCATTCGTTAGTATAATTTGCTTAAACCTTTCAACTAGTTTTATTATAAAAGATAAACGAAGTTCGTTTGAAGAAACTTACGAGATAGAAGAAATTGTATGAAACTCTTATGGGTGTGGTTCCATCATACGAAATATATTATCATTCGTAATAAACGAAATACTTAGGCTAAAGTATCATGCCGGAAAGGAGTACCGTTAAAAGTATATTAAAAACTGCATACGCTAGTATAATTAGCTTAATCTTTAAACGAGTTTGATTAGAAGATAAACGGAGTTCGCTTAAAGAAACTTAAGAGATATAAGATTTTGTATAAAATTCTTATGGGTCTGGTACCATCATACAAAATAAATTAGTATTCGTAATAAACAAAATACCGAGGCTAATGTATCATGCCGGAAAAGAGTACCGTTAAAATTATATTATAAACTTCATTCGTTAGTATAATTTGCTTAAACTTTTCAACGAGTTTTATTATAGAAGATAAACGGAGTTCGTTTGAAGAAACTTACGAGATAGAAGAAATTGTATGAAACTCTTATGGGTGTGGTTCCATCATACGAAATATATTATCATTCGTAATAAACGAAATACTTAGGCTAAAGTATCATGCCGGAAAGGAGTACCGTTAAAAGTATATTAAAAACTGCATACGTTAGTATAATTAGCTTAAACTTTTAAACGAGTTTGATTAGAAGATAAACGGAGTTCGCTTAAAGAAACTTAAGAGATATAAGATTTTGTATAAAATTCTTATGGGTGTGGTACCATCATACAAAATAAATTAGTATTCGTAATAAACAAAATACCTAGGCTAAAGTATCATGCCGGAAAAGAGTACTGTTAAAATTATATTATAAACTTCATTTGTTAGTATAATTTGCTTAAACTTTTCAACGAGTTTTATTATAGAAGATAAACGGAGTTCGTTTGAAGAAACTTAGGAGATAGAAGAAATTGTATGAAACTCTTATGGGTGTGGTACCATCACACGAAATAAATTATTACTCGTAATAAACGAAATACCGAGGCTAAACTATCATGCCGGAAAGGAGTACCGTTAAAATTATATTATAAACTTCGTTCGTTAGTATAATTTGCTTAAACCTTTCAACTAGTTTTATTATAAAAGATAAACGAAGTTCGTTTGAAGAAACTTACGAGATAGAAGAAATTGTATGAAACTCTTATGGGTGTGGTTCCATCATACGAAATATATTATCATTCGTAATAAACGAAATACTTAGGCTAAAGTATCATGCCGGAAAGGAGTACCGTTAAAAGTATATTAAAAACTGCATACGCTAGTATAATTAGCTTAAACTTTTAAACGAGTTTGATTAGAAGATAAACGGAGTTCGCTTAAAGAAACTTAAGAGATATAAGATTTTGTATAAAATTCTTATGGGTCTGGTACCATCATACAAAATAAATTAGTATTCGTAATAAACAAAATACCGAGGCTAATGTATCATGCCGGAAAAGAGTACCGTTAAAATTATATTATAAACTTCATTCGTTAGTATAATTTGCTTAAACTTTTCAACGAGTTTTATTATAGAAGATAAACGGAGTTCGTTTGAAGAAACTTACGAGATAGAAGAAATTGTATGAAACTCTTATGGGTGTGGTTTCATCATACGAAATATATTCTCATTCGTAATAAATGAAATACTTAGGATAAAGTATCATGCCGGAAAGGAGTACCGTTAAAAGTATATTAAAAACTGCACACGTTAGTATAATTAGCTTAAACTTTTAAACGAGTTTGATTAGAAGATAAACGGAGTTCGCTTAAAGAAACTTAAGAGATATAAGATTTTGTATAAAATTCTTATGGGTGTGGTACCATCATACAAAATAAATTAGTATTCGTAATAAACAAATTACCGAGGCTAAAGTATCATGCCGGAAAGGAGTACCGTTAAAATTATATTATAAACTTCAATTGTTAGTATAATTTGCTTAAACTTTTCAACGAGTTTTATTATAGAAGATAAACGGAGTTCGTTTGAAGAAACTTACGAGATAGAAGAAATTGTATGAAACTCTTATGGGTGTGGTTCCATCATACGAAATATATTATCATTCGTAATAAACGAAATACTTAGGCTAAAGTATCATGCCGGAAAGGAGTACCGTTAAAAGTATATTAAAAACTGCATACGCTAGTATAATTAGCTTAAACTTTTAAACGAGTTTGATTAGAAGATAAACGGAGTTCGCTTAAAGAAACTTAAGAGATATAAGATTTTGTATAAAATTCTTATGGGTGTGGTACCATCATACAAAATAAATTAGTATTCGTAATAAACAAAATACCTAGGCTAAAGTATCATGCCGGAAAAGAGTACTGTTAAAATTATATTATAAACTTCATTTGTTAGTATAATTTGCTTAAACTTTTCAACGAGTTTTATTATAGAAGATAAACGGAGTTCGTTTGAAGAAACTTAGGAGATAGAAGAAATTGTATGAAACTCTTATGGGTGTGGTACCATCACACGAAATAAATTATTACTCGTAATAAACGAAATACCGAGGCTAAACTATCATGCCGGAAAGGAGTACCGTTAAAATTATATTATAAACTTCATTCGTTAGTATAATTTGCTTAAACCTTTCAACTAGTTTTATTATAAAAGATAAACGAAGTTCGTTTGAAGAAACTTACGAGATAGAAGAAATTGTATGAAACTCATATGGGTGTGGTTCCATCATACGAAATATATTATCATTCGTAATAAACGAAATACTTAGGCTAAAGTATCATGCCGGAAAGGAGTACCGTTAAAAGTATATTAAAAACTGCATACGCTAGTATAATTAGCTTAAACTTTTAAACGAGTTTGATTAGAAGATAAACGGAGTTCGCTTAAAGAAACTTAAGAGATATAAGATTTTGTATAAAATTCTTATGGGTCTGGTACCATCATACAAAATAAATTAGTATTCGTAATAAACAAAATACCGAGGCTAATGTATCATGCCGGAAAAGAGTACCGTTAAAATTATATTATAAACTTCATTCGTTAGTATAATTTGCTTAAACTTTTCAACGAGTTTTATTATAGAAGATAAACGGAGTTCGTTTGAAGAAACTTACGAGATAGAAGAAATTGTATGAAACTCTTATGGGTGTGGTTTCATCATACGAAATATATTCTCATTCGTAATAAATGAAATACTTAGGCTAAAGTATCATGCCGGAAAGGAGTACCGTTAAAAGTATATTAAAAACTGCACACGTTAGTATAATTAGCTTAAACTTTTAAACGAGTTTGATTAGAAGATAAACGGAGTTCGCTTAAAGAAACTTAAGAGATATAAGATTTTGTATAAAATTCTTATGGGTCTGGTACCATCATACAAAATAAATTAGTATTCGTAATAAACAAAATACCGAGGCTAATGTATCATGCCGGAAAAGAGTACCGTTAAAATTATATTATAAACTTCATTCGTTAGTATAATTTGCTTAAACTTTTCAACGAGTTTTATTATAGAAGATAAACGGAGTTCGTTTGAAGAAACTTACGAGATAGAAGAAATTGTATGAAACTCTTATGGGTGTGGTTTCATCATACGAAATATATTCTCATTCGTAATAAATGAAATACTTAGGCTAAAGTATCATGCCGGAAAGGAGTACCGTTAAAAGTATATTAAAAACTGCACACGTTAGTATAATTAGCTTAAACTTTTAAACGAGTTTGATTAGAAGATAAACGGAGTTCGCTTAAAGAAACTTAAGAGATATAAGATTTTGTATAAAATTCTTATGGGTGTGGTACCATCATACAAAATAAATTAGTATTCGTAATAAACAAATTACCGAGGCTAAAGTATCATGCCGGAAAGGAGTACCGTTAAAATTATATTATAAACTTCAATTGTTAGTATAATTTGCTTAAACTTTTCAACGAGTTTTATTATAGAAGATAAACGGAGTTCGTTTGAAGAAACTTACGAGATAGAAGAAATTGTATGAAACTCTTATGGGTGTGGTTCCATCATACGAAATATATTATCATTCGTAATAAACGAAATACTTAGGCTAAAGTATCATGCCGGAAAGGAGTACCGTTAAAAGTATATTAAAAACTGCATACGCTAGTATAATTAGCTTAAACTTTTAAACGAGTTTGATTAGAAGATAAACGGAGTTCGCTTAAAGAAACTTAAGAGATATAAGATTTTGTATAAAATTCTTATGGGTGTGGTACCATCATACAAAATAAATTAGTATTCGTAATAAACAAAATACCTAGGCTAAAGTATCATGCCGGAAAAGAGTACTGTTAAAATTATATTATAAACTTCATTTGTTAGTATAATTTGCTTAAACTTTTCAACGAGTTTTATTATAGAAGATAAACGGAGTTCGTTTGAAGAAACTTAGGAGATAGAAGAAATTGTATGAAACTCTTATGGGTGTGGTACCATCACACGAAATAAATTATTACTCGTAATAAACGAAATACCGAGGCTAAACTATCATGCCGGAAAGGAGTACCGTTAAAATTATATTATAAACTTCATTCGTTAGTATAATTTGCTTAAACCTTTCAACTAGTTTTATTATAAAAGATAAACGAAGTTCGTTTGAAGAAACTTACGAGATAGAAGAAATTGTATGAAACTCATATGGGTGTGGTTCCATCATACGAAATATATTATCATTCGTAATAAACGAAATACTTAGGCTAAAGTATCATGCCGGAAAGGAGTACCGTTAAAAGTATATTAAAAACTGCATACGCTAGTATAATTAGCTTAAACTTTTAAACGAGTTTGATTAGAAGATAAACGGAGTTCGCTTAAAGAAACTTAAGAGATATAAGATTTTGTATAAAATTCTTATGGGTCTGGTACCATCATACAAAATAAATTAGTATTCGTAATAAACAAAATACCGAGGCTAATGTATCATGCCGGAAAAGAGTACCGTTAAAATTATATTATAAACTTCATTCGTTAGTATAATTTGCTTAAACTTTTCAACGAGTTTTATTATAGAAGATAAACGGAGTTCGTTTGAAGAAACTTACGAGATAGAAGAAATTGTATGAAACTCTTATGGGTGTGGTTTCATCATACGAAATATATTCTCATTCGTAATAAATGAAATACTTAGGCTAAAGTATCATGCCGGAAAGGAGTACCGTTAAAAGTATATTAAAAACTGCACACGTTAGTATAATTAGCTTAAACTTTTAAACGAGTTTGATTAGAAGATAAACGGAGTTCGCTTAAAGTAACTTAAGAGATATAAGATTTTGTATAAAATTCTTATGGGTCTGGTACCATCATACAAAATAAATTAGTATTCGTAATAAACAAAATACCGAGGCTAATGTATCATGCCGGAAAAGAGTACCGTTAAAATTATATTATAAACTTCATTCGTTAGTATAATTTGCTTAAACTTTTCAACGAGTTTTATTATAGAAGATAAACGGAGTTCGTTTGAAGAAACTTACGAGATAGAAGAAATTGTATGAAACTCTTATGGGTGTGGTTTCATCATACGAAATATATTCTCATTCGTAATAAATGAAATACTTAGGCTAAAGTATCATGCCGGAAAGGAGTACCGTTAAAAGTATATTAAAAACTGCACACGTTAGTATAATTAGCTTAAACTTTTAAACGAGTTTGATTAGAAGATAAACGGAGTTCGCTTAAAGAAACTTAAGAGATATAAGATTTTGTATAAAATTCTTATGGGTGTGGTACCATCATACAAAATAAATTAGTATTCGTAATAAACAAATTACCGAGGCTAAAGTATCATGCCGGAAAGGAGTACCGTTAAAATTATATTATAAACTTCAATTGTTAGTATAATTTGCTTAAACTTTTCAACGAGTTTTATTATAGAAGATAAACGGAGTTCGTTTGAAGAAACTTACGAGATAGAAGAAATTGTATGAAACTCTTATGCTTGTGGTTCCATCATACGAAATATATTATCATTCGTAATAAACGAAATACTTAGGCTAAAGTATCATGCCGGAAAGGAGTACCGTTAAAAGTATATTAAAAACTGCATACGTTAGTATAATTAGCTTAAACTTTTAGACGAGTTTGATTAGAAGATAAACGGAGTTCGCTTAAAGAAACTTAAGAGATATAAGATTTTGTATAAAATTCTTATGGGTGTGGTACCATCATACAAAATAAATTAGTATTCGTAATAAACAAAATACCTAGGCTAAAGTATCATGCCGGAAAAGAGTACTGTTAAAATTATATTATAAACTTCATTTGTTAGTATAATTTGCTTAAACTTTTCAACGAGTTTTATTATAGAAGATAAACGGAGTTCGTTTGAAGAAACTTAGGAGATAGAAGAAATTGTATGAAACACTTATGGGTGTGGTACCATCACACGAAATAAATTATTACTCGTAATAAACGAAATACCGAGGCTAAACTATCATGCCGGAAAGGAGTACCGTTAAAATTATATTATAAACTTCATTCGTTAGTATAATTTGCTTAAACCTTTCAACTAGTTTTATTATAAAAGATAAACGAAGTTCGTTTGAAGAAACTTACGAGATAGAAGAAATTGTATGAAACTCTTATGGGTGTGGTTCCATCATACGAAATATATTATCATTCGTAATAAACGAAATACTTAGGCTAAAGTATCATGCCGGAAAGGAGTACCGTTAAAAGTATATTAAAAACTGCATACGCTAGTATAATTAGCCTAAACTTTTAAACGAGTTTGATTAGAAGATAAACGGAGTTCGCTTAAAGAAACTTAAGAGATATAAGATTTTGTATAAAATTCTTATGGGTCTGGTACCATCATACAAAATAAATTAGTATTCGTAATAAACAAAATACCGAGGCTAATGTATCATGCCGGAAAAGAGTACCGTTAAAATTATATTATAAACTTCATTCGTTAGTATAATTTGCTTAAACTTTTCAACGAGTTTTATTATAGAAGATAAACGGAGTTCGTTTGAAGAAACTTACGAGATAGAAGAAATTGTATGAAACTCTTATGGGTGTGGTTTCATCATACGAAATATATTCTCATTCGTAATAAATGAAATACTTAGGCTAAAGTATCATGCCGGAAAGGAGTACCGTTAAAAGTATATTAAAAACTGCACACGTTAGTATAATTAGCTTAAACTTTTAAACGAGTTTGATTAGAAGATAAACGGAGTTCGCTTAAAGAAACTTAAGAGATATAAGATTTTGTATAAAATTCTTATGGGTGTGGTACCATCATACAAAATAAATTAGTATTCGTAATAAACAAATTACCGAGGCTAAAGTATCATGCCGGAAAGGAGTACCGTTAAAATTATATTATAAACTTCAATTGTTAGTATAATTTGCTTAAACTTTTCAACGAGTTTTATTATAGAAGATAAACGGAGTTCGTTTGAAGAAACTTACGAGATAGAAGAAATTGTATGAAACTCTTATGGGTGTGGTTCCATCATACGAAATATATTATCATTCGTAATAAACGAAATACTTAGGCTAAAGTATCATGCCGGAAAGGAGTACCGTTAAAAGTATATTAAAAACTGCATACGTTAGTATAATTAGCTTAAACTTTTAGACGAGTTTGATTAGAAGATAAACGGAGTTCGCTTAAAGAAACTTAAGAGATATAAGATTTTGTATAAAATTCTTATGGGTGTGGTACCATCATACAAAATAAATTAGTATTCGTAATAAACAAAATACCTAGGCTAAAGTATCATGCCGGAAAAGAGTACTGTTAAAATTATATTATAAACTTCATTTGTTAGTATAATTTGCTTAAACTTTTCAACGAGTTTTATTATAGAAGATAAACGGAGTTCGTTTGAAGAAACTTAGGAGATAGAAGAAATTGTATGAAACACTTATGGGTGTGGTACCATCACACGAAATAAATTATTACTCGTAATAAACGAAATACCGAGGCTAAACTATCATGCCGGAAAGGAGTACCGTTAAAATTATATTATAAACTTCATTCGTTAGTATAATTTGCTTAAACCTTTCAACTAGTTTTATTATAAAAGATAAACGAAGTTCGTTTGAAGAAACTTACGAGATAGAAGAAATTGTATGAAACTCTTATGGGTGTGGTTCCATCATACGAAATATATTATCATTCGTAATAAACGAAATACTTAGGCTAAAGTATCATGCCGGAAAGGAGTACCGTTAAAAGTATATTAAAAACTGCATACGCTAGTATAATTAGCCTAAACTTTTAAACGAGTTTGATTAGAAGATAAACGGAGTTCGCTTAAAGAAACTTAAGAGATATAAGATTTTGTATAAAATGCTTATGGGTCTGGTACCATCATACAAAATAAATTAGTATTCGTAATAAACAAAATACCGAGGCTAATGTATCATGCCGGAAAAGAGTACCGTTAAAATTATATTATAAACTTCATTCGTTAGTATAATTTGCTTAAACTTTTCAACGAGTTTTATTATAGAAGATAAACGGAGTTCGTTTGAAGAAACTTACGAGATAGAAGAAATTGTATGAAACTCTTATGGGTGTGGTTTCATCATACGAAATATATTCTCATTCGTAATAAATGAAATACTTAGGCTAAAGTATCATGCCGGAAAGGAGTACCGTTAAAAGTATATTAAAAACTGCACACGTTAGTATAATTAGCTTAAACTTTTAAACGAGTTTGATTAGAAGATAAACGGAGTTCGCTTAAAGAAACTTAAGAGATATAAGATTTTGTATAAAATTCTTATGGGTGTGGTACCATCATACAAAATAAATTAGTATTCGTATTAAACAAATTACCGAGGCTAAAGTATCATGCCGGAAAGGAGTACCGTTAAAATTATATTATAAACTTCAATTGTTAGTATAATTTGCTTAAACTTTTCAACGAGTTTTATTATAGAAGATAAACGGAGTTCGTTTGAAGAAACTTACGAGATAGAAGAAATTGTATGAAACTCTTATGGGTGTGGTTCCATCATACGAAATATATTATCATTCGTAATAAACGAAATACTTAGGCTAAAGTATCATGCCGGAAAGGAGTACTGTTAAAAGTATATTAAAAACTGCATACGTTAGTATAATTAGCTTAAACTTTTAAACGAGTTTGATTAGAAGATAAACGGAGTTCGCTTAAAGAAACTTAAGAGATATAAGATTTTGTATAAAATTCTTATGGGTGTGGTACCATCATACAAAATAAATTAGTATTCGTAATAAACAAAATACCTAGGCTAAAGTATCATGCCGGAAAAGAGTACTGTTAAAATTATATTATAAACTTCATTTGTTAGTATAATTTGCTTAAACTTTTCAACGAGTTTTATTATAGAAGATAAACGGAGTTCGTTTGAAGAAACTTAGGAGATAGAAGAAATTGTATGAAACTCTTATGGGTGTGGTACCATCACACGAAATAAATTATTACTCGTAATAAACGAAATACCGAGGTTAAACTATCATGCCGGAAAGGAGTACCGTTAAAATTATATTATAAACTTCATTCGTTAGTATAATTTGCTTAAACCTTTCAACTAGTTTTATTATAAAAGATAAACGGAGTTCGTTTGAAGAAACTTACGAGATAGAAGAAATTGTATGAAACTCTTATGGGTGTGGTTCCATCATACGAAATATATTATCATTCGTAATAAACGAAATACTTAGGCTAAAGTATCATACCGGAAAGGAGTACCGTTAAAAGTATATTAAAAACTGCATACGCTAGTATAATTAGCTTAAACTTTTAAACGAGTTTGATTAGAAGATAAACGGAGTTCGCTTAAAGAAACTTAAGAGATATAAGATTTTGTATAAAATTCTTATGGGTGTGGTACCATCATACAAAATAAATTAGTATTCGTAATAAACAAAATACCGAGGCTAATGTATCATGCCGGAAAAGAGTACCGTTAAAATTATATTATAAACTTCATTCGTTAGTATAATTTGCTTAAACTTTTCAACGAGTTTTATTATAGAAGATAAACGGAGTTCGTTTGAAGAAACTTACGAGATAGAAGAAATTGTATGAAACTCTTATGGGTGTGGTTTCATCATACGAAATATATTCTCATTCGTAATAAATGAAATACTTAGGCTAAAGTATCATGCCGGAAAGGAGTACCGTTAAAAGTATATTAAAAACTGCATACGCTAGTATAATTAGCTTAAACTTTTAAACGAGTTTGATTAGAAGATAAAACGGAGTTCGCTTAAAGAAACTTAGGAGATATAAGATTTTGTATAAAATTCTTATGGGTGTGGTACCATCATACAAAATAAATTAGTATTCGTAATAAACAAAATACCGAGGCTAATGTATCATGCCGGAAAAGAGTACCGTTCAAATTATATTATAAACTTCATTCATTAGTATAATTTGCTTAAACTTTTCAACGAGTTTTATTATAGAAGATAAACGGAGTTCGTTTGAAGAAACTTACGAGATAGAAGAAATTGTATGAAACTCTTATGGGTGTGGTTTCATCATACGAAATATATTCTCATTCGTAATAAATGAAATACTTAGGCTAAAGTATCATGCCGGAAAGGAGTACCGTTAAAAGTATATTAAAAACTGCACACGTTAGTATAATTAGCTTAAACTTTTAAACGAGTTTGATTAGAAGATAAACGGAGTTCGCTTAAAGAAACTTAAGAGATATAAGATTTTGTATAAAATTCTTATGGGTGTGGTACCATCATACAAAATAAATTAGTATTCGTAATAAACAAATTACCGAGGCTAAAGTATCATGCCGGAAAGGAGTACCGTTAAAATTATATTATAAACTTCAATTGTTAGTATAATTTGCTTAAACTTTTCAACGAGTTTTATTATAGAAGATAAACGGAGTTCGTTTGAAGAAACTTACGAGATAGAAGAAATTGTATGAAACTCTTATGGGTGTGGTTCCATCATACGAAATATATTATCATTCGTAATAAACGAAATACTTAGGCTAAAGTATCATGCCGGAAAGGAGTACCGTTAAAAGTATATTAAAAACTGCATACGTTAGTATAATTAGCTTAAACTTTTAAACGAGTTTGATTAGAAGAGAAACGGAGTTCGCTTAAAGAAACTTAAGAGATATAAGATTTTGTATAAAATTCTTATGGGTGTGGTACCATCATACAAAATAAATTAGTATTCGTAATAAACAAAATACCTAGGCTAAAGTATCATGCCGGAAAAGAGTACTGTTAAAATTATATTATAAACTTCATTTGTTAGTATAATTTGCTTAAACTTTTCAACGAGTTTTATTATAGAAGATAAACGGAGTTCGTTTGAAGAAACTTAGGAGATAGAAGAAATTGTATGAAACTCTTATGGGTGTGGTACCATCACACGAAATAAATTATTACTCGTAATAAACGAAATACCGAGGTTAAACTATCATGCCGGAAAGGAGTACCGTTAAAATTATATTATAAACTTCATTCGTTAGTATAATTTGCTTAAACCTTTCAACTAGTTTTATTATAAAAGATAAACGGAGTTCGTTTGAAGAAACTTACGAGATAGAAGAAATTGTATGAAACTCTTATGGGTGTGGTTCCATCATACGAAATATATTATCATTCGTAATAAACGAAATACTTAGGCTAAAGTATCATGCCGGAAAGGAGTACCGTTAAAAGTATATTAAAAACTGCATACGCTAGTATAATTAGCTTAAACTTTTAAACGAGTTTGATTAGAAGATAAACGGAGTTCGCTTAAAGAAACTTAAGAGATATAAGATTTTGTATAAAATTCTTATGGGTGTGGTACCATCATACAAAATAAATTAGTATTCGTAATAAACAAAATACCGAGGCTAATGTATCATGCCGGAAAAGAGTACCGTTAAAATTATATTATAAACTTCATTCGTTAGTATAATTTGCTTAAACTTTTCAACGAGTTTTATTATAGAAGATAAACGGAGTTCGTTTGAAGAAACTTACGAGATAGAAGAAATTGTATGAAACTCTTATGGGTGTGGTTTCATCATACGAAATATATTCTCATTCGTAATAAATGAAATACTTAGGCTAAAGTATCATGCCGGAAAGGAGTACCGTTAAAAGTATATTAAAAACTGCATACGCTAGTATAATTAGCTTAAACTTTTAAACGAGTTTGATTAGAAGATAAAACGGAGTTCGCTTAAAGAAACTTAGGAGATATAAGATTTTGTATAAAATTCTTATGGGTGTGGTACCATCATACAAAATAAATTAGTATTCGTAATAAACAAAATACCGAGGCTAATGTATCATGCCGGAAAAGAGTACCGTTCAAATTATATTATAAACTTCATTCATTTGTATAATTTGCTTAAACTTTTCAACGAGTTTTATTATAGAAGATAAACGGAGTTCGTTTGAAGAAACTTACGAGATAGAAGAAATTGTATGAAACTCTTATGGGTGTGGTTTCATCATACGAAATATATTCTCATTCGTAATAAATGAAATACTTAGGCTAAAGTATCATGCCGGAAAGGAGTACCGTTAAAAGTATATTAAAAACTGCATACGTTAGTATAATTAGCTTAAACTTTTAAACGAGTTTGATTAGAAGATAAACGGAGTTCGCTTAAAGAAACTTAGGAGATATAAGATTTTGTATAAAATTCTTATGGGTGTGGTACCATCATACAAAATAAATTAGTATTCGTAATAAACAAAATACCTAGGCTAAAGTATCATGCCGGAAAAGAGTACTGTTAAAATTATATTATAAACTTCATTTGTTAGTATAATTTGCTTAAACTTTTCAACGAGTTTTATTATAGAAGATAAACGGAGTTCGTTTGAAGAAACTTAGGAGATAGAAGAAATTGTATGAAACTCTTATGGGTGTGGTACCATCACACGAAATAAATTATTACTCGTAATA
This sequence comes from Chamaenerion angustifolium, assembly GCA_946814005.1. Taxonomy (NCBI): domain Eukaryota; kingdom Viridiplantae; phylum Streptophyta; class Magnoliopsida; order Myrtales; family Onagraceae; genus Chamaenerion; species Chamaenerion angustifolium. The sequence continues at coordinate 16,661,144 of OX328274.1, forward strand.
AACGAAATACCGAGGCTAAACTATCATGCCGGAAAGGAGTACCGTTAAAATTATATTATAAACTTCATTCGTTAGTATAATTTGCTTAAACCTTTCAACTAGTTTTATTATAAAAGATAAACGGAGTTCGTTTGAAGAAACTTACGAGATAGAAGAAATTGTATGAAACTCTTATGGGTGTGGTTCCATCATACGAAATATATTATCATTCGTAATAAACGAAATACTTAGGCTAAAGTATCATGCCGGAAAGGAGTACCGTTAAAAGTATATTAAAAACTGCATACGCTAGTATAATTAGCTTAAACTTTTAAACGAGTTTGATTAGAAGATAAACGGAGTTCGCTTAAAGAAACTTAAGAGATATAAGATTTTGTATAAAATTCTTATGGGTGTGGTACCATCATACAAAATAAATTAGTATTCGTAATAAACAAAATACCGAGGCTAATGTATCATGCCGGAAAAGAGTACCGTTAAAATTATATTATAAACTTCATTCGTTAGTATAATTTGCTTAAACTTTTCAACGAGTTTTATTATAGAAGATAAACGGAGTTCGTTTGAAGAAACTTACGAGATAGAAGAAATTGTATGAAACTCTTATGGGTGTGGTTTCATCATACGAAATATATTCTCATTCGTAATAAATGAAATACTTAGGCTAAAGTATCATGCCGGAAAGGAGTACCGTTAAAAGTATATTAAAAACTGCATACGCTAGTATAATTAGCTTAAACTTTTAAACGAGTTTGATTAGAAGATAAAACGGAGTTCGCTTAAAGAAACTTAGGAGATATAAGATTTTGTATAAAATTCTTATGGGTGTGGTACCATCATACAAAATAAATTAGTATTCGTAATAAACAAAATACCGAGGCTAATGTATCATGCCGGAAAAGAGTACCGTTCAAATTATATTATAAACTTCATTCATTAGTATAATTTGCTTAAACTTTTCAACGAGTTTTATTATAGAAGATAAACGGAGTTCGTTTGAAGAAACTTACGAGATAGAAGAAATTGTATGAAACTCTTATGGGTGTGGTTTCATCATACGAAATATATTCTCATTCGTAATAAATGAAATACTTAGGCTAAAGTATCATGCCGGAAAGGAGTACCGTTAAAAGTATATTAAAAACTGCATACGTTAGTATAATTAGCTTAAACTTTTAAACGAGTTTGATTAGAAGATAAACGGAGTTCGCTTAAAGAAACTTAGGAGATATAAGATTTTGTATAAAATTCTTATGGGTGTGGTACCATCATACAAAATAAATTAGTATTCGTAATAAACAAAATACCGAGGCTAATGTATCATGCCGGAAAAGAGTACCGTTCAAATTATATTATAAACTTCATTCATTAGTATAATTTGCTTAAACTTTTCAACGAGTTTTATTATAGAAGATAAACGGAGTTCGTTTGAAGAAACTTACGAGATAGAAGAAATTGTATGAAAATCTTATGGTTGTGGTTCCATCATACGAAATATATTATCATTCGTAATAAACAAAATACTTAGGCTAAAGTATCATGCCGGAAAGGAGTACCGTTAAAAGTATATTAAAAACTGCATACGCTAGTATAATTAGCTTAAACTTTTAAACGAGTTTGATTAGAAGATAAACGGAGTTCGCTTAAAGAAACTTAAGAGATATAAGATTTTGTATAAAATTCTTATGGGTGTGGTACCATCATACAAAATAAATTAGTATTCGTAATAAACAAAATACCGAGGCTAATGTATCATGCCGGAAAAGAGTACCGTTAAAATTATATTATAAACTTCATTCGTTAGTATAATTTGCTTAAACTTTTCAACGAGTTTTATTATAGAACATAAACGGAGTTCGTTTGAAGAAACTTACGAGATAGAAGAAATTGTATGAAACTCTTATGGGTGTGGTTTCATCATACGAAATATATTCTCATTCGTAATAAATGAAATACTTAGGCTAAAGTATCATGCCGGAAAGGAGTACCGTTAAAAGTATATTAAAAACTGCATACGCTAGTATAATTAGCTTAAACTTTTAAACGAGTTTGATTAGAAGATAAAACGGAGTTCGCTTAAAGAAACTTAGGAGATATAAGATTTTGTATAAAATTCTTATGGGTGTGGTACCATCATACAAAATAAATTAGTATTCGTAATAAACAAAATACCGAGGCTAATGTATCATGCCGGAAAAGAGTACCGTTCAAATTATATTATAAACTTCATTCATTAGTATAATTTGCTTAAACTTTTCAACGAGTTTTATTATAGAAGATAAACGGAGTTCGTTTGAAGAAACTTACGAGATAGAAGAAATTGTATGAAACTCTTATGGATGTGGTTTCATCATACGAAATATATTCTCATTCGTAATAAATGAAATACTTAGGCTAAAGTATCATGCCGGAAAGGAGTACCGTTAAAAGTATATTAAAAACTGCATACGTTAGTATAATTAGCTTAAACTTTTAAACGAGTTTGATTAGAAGATAAACGGAGTTCGCTTAAAGAAACTTAGGAGATATAAGATTTTGTATAAAATTCTTATGGGTGTGGTACCATCATACAAAATAAATTAGTATTCGTAATAAACAAAATACCGAGGCTAATGTATCATGCCGGAAAAGAGTACCGTTCAAATTATATTATAAACTTCATTCATTAGTATAATTTGCTTAAACTTTTCAACGAGTTTTATTATAGAAGATAAACGGAGTTCGTTTGAAGAAACTTACGAGATAGAAGAAATTGTATGAAAATCTTATGGGTGTGGTTCCATCATACGAAATATATTATCATTCGTAATAAACAAAATACTTAGGCTAAAGTATCATGCCGGAAAGGAGTACCGTTAAAAGTATATTAAAAACTGCATACGCTAGTATAATTAGCTTAAACTTTTAAACGAGTTTGATTAGAAGATAAACGGAGTTCGCTTAAAGAAACTTAAGAGATATAAGATTTTGTATAAAATTCTTATGGGTGTGGTACCATCATACAAAATAAATTAGTATTCGTAATAAACAAAATACCGAGGCTAATGTATCATGCCGGAAAAGAGTACCGTTAAAATTATATTATAAACTTCATTCGTTAGTATAATTTGCTTAAACTTTTCAACGAGTTTTATTATAGAACATAAACGGAGTTCGTTTGAAGAAACTTACGAGATAGAAGAAATTGTATGAAACTCTTATGGGTGTGGTTTCATCATACGAAATATATTCTCATTCGTAATAAATGAAATACTTAGGCTAAAGTATCATGCCGGAAAGGAGTACCGTTAAAAGTATATTAAAAACTGCATACGCTAGTATAATTAGCTTAAACTTTTAAACGAGTTTGATTAGAAGATAAAACGGAGTTCGCTTAAAGAAACTTAGGAGATATAAGATTTTGTATAAAATTCTTATGGGTGTGGTACCATCATACAAAATAAATTAGTATTCGTAATAAACAAAATACCGAGGCTAATGTATCATGCCGGAAAAGAGTACCGTTCAAATTATATTATAAACTTCATTCATTAGTATAATTTGCTTAAACTTTTCAACGAGTTTTATTATAGAAGATAAACGGAGTTCGTTTGAAGAAACTTACGAGATAGAAGAAATTGTATGAAACTCTTATGGGTGTGGTTTCATCATACGAAATATATTCTCATTCGTAATAAATGAAATACTTAGGCTAAAGTATCATGCCGGAAAGGAGTACCGTTAAAAGTATATTAAAAACTGCATACGTTAGTATAATTAGCTTAAACTTTTAAACGAGTTTGATTAGAAGATAAACGGAGTTCGCTTAAAGAAACTTAGGAGATATAAGATTTTGTATAAAATTCTTATGGGTGTGGTACCATCATACAAAATAAATTAGTATTCGTAATAAACAAAATACCGAGGCTAATGTATCATGCCGGAAAAGAGTACCGTTCAAATTATATTATAAACTTCATTCATTAGTATAATTTGCTTAAACTTTTCAACGAGTTTTATTATAGAAGATAAACGGAGTTCGTTTGAAGAAACTTACGAGATAGAAGAAATTGTATGAAAATCTTATGCGTGTGGTTCCATCATACGAAATATATTATCATTCGTAATAAACAAAATACTTAGGCTAAAGTATCATGCCGGAAAGGAGTACCGTTAAAAGTATATTAAAAACTGCATACGCTAGTATAATTAGCTTAAACTTTTAAACGAGTTTGATTAGAAGATAAACGGAGTTCGCTTAAAGAAACTTAAGAGATATAAGATTTTGTATAAAATTCTTATGGGTGTGGTACCATCATACAAAATAAATTAGTATTCGTAATAAACAAAATACCGAGGCTAATGTATCATGCCGGAAAAGAGTACCGTTAAAATTATATTATAAACTTCATTCGTTAGTATAATTTGCTTAAACTTTTCAACGAGTTTTATTATAGAACATAAACGGAGTTCGTTTGAAGAAACTTACGAGATAGAAGAAATTGTATGAAACTCTTATGGGTGTGGTTTCATCATACGAAATATATTCTCATTCGTAATAAATGAAATACTTAGGCTAAAGTATCATGCCGGAAAGGAGTACCGTTAAAAGTATATTAAAAACTGCATACGCTAGTATAATTAGCTTAAACTTTTAAACGAGTTTGATTAGAAGATAAAACGGAGTTCGCTTAAAGAAACTTAGGAGATATAAGATTTTGTATAAAATTCTTATGGGTGTGGTACCATCATACAAAATAAATTAGTATTCGTAATAAACAAAATACCGAGGCTAATGTATCATGCCGGAAAAGAGTACCGTTCAAATTATATAAACTTCATTCTTTAGTATAATTTGCTTAAACTTTTCAACGAGTTTTATTATAGAAGATAAACGGAGTTCGTTTGAAGAAACTTACGAGATAGAAGAAATTGTATGAAACTCTTATGGGTGTGGTTTCATCATACGAAATATATTCTCATTCGTAATAAATGAAATACTTAGGCTAAAGTATCATGCCGGAAAGGAGTACCGTTAAAAGTATATTAAAAACTGCATACGTTAGTATAATTAGCTTAAACTTTTAAACGAGTTTGATTAGAAGATAAACGGAGTTCGCTTAAAGAAACTTAGGAGATATAAGATTTTGTATAAAATTCTTATGGGTGTGGTACCATCATACAAAATAAATTAGTATTCGTAATAAACAAAATACCGAGGCTAATGTATCATGCCGGAAAAGAGTACCGTTCAAATTATATTATAAACTTCATTCATTAGTATAATTTGCTTAAACTTTTCAACGAGTTTTATTATAGAAGATAAACGGAGTTCGTTTGAAGAAACTTACGAGATAGAAGAAATTGTATGAAACTCTTATGGGTGTGGTTTCATCATACGAAATATATTCTCATTCGTAATAAATGAAATACTTAGGCTAAAGTATCATGCCGGAAAGGAGTACCGTTAAAAGTATATTAAAAACTGCACACGTTAGTATAATTAGCTTAAACTTTTAAACGAGTTTGATTAGAAGATAAACGGAGTTCGCTTAAAGAAACTTAAGAGATATAAGATTTTGTATAAAATTCTTATGGGTGTGGTACCATCATACAAAATAAATTAGTATTCGTAATAAACAAAATACCTAGGCTAAAGTATCATGCCGAAAAAGAGTACCGTTAAAATTATATTATAAACTTCATTCGTTAGTATAATTTGCTTAAACTTTTCAACGAGTTTTATTATAGAAGATAAACGGAGTTCGTTTGAAGAAACTTACGAGATAGAAGAAATTGTATGAAACTCTTATGGGTGTGGTACCATCACACGAAATAAATTATTACTCGTAATAAACGAAATACCGAGGCTAAACTATCATGCCGGAAAGGAGTACCGTTAAAATTATATTATAAACTTCATTCGTTAGTATAATTTGCTTAAACCCTTCAACTAGTTTTATTATAGAAGATAAACGGAGTTCGTTTGAAGAAACTTGCGAGATAGAAGAAATTGTATGAAACTCTTATGGGTGTGGTACCATCAAACGAAATAAATTATTACTCGTAATAAACGAAAAAGTTAGGCTAAAGTTTTATGCAGGAAAAGACTACCGTTAAAAGTATAATATAAACTTCACACGTTAGTATAATTAGCTTGAACATTTAAACGATTTTGATTAGAAGATAAACGGAGTTCGCTTAAAGAAACTTTAGAGATATAAGATTTTGTATAAATTTCTTATGGGTGTGGTACCATCATACAAAATAAATTAGTATTGGTAATAAACAAAATACCTAGGCTAAAGTATCATGCCGGAAAGGAGTACCGTTAAAATTATATTATAAACTTCATTCGTTAGTATAATTTGCTTAAACTCTTCAACGAGTTTTATTATAGAAGATAAACGGAGTTCGTTTGAAGAAACTTGCGAGATAGAAGAAATTGTATGAAACTCTTATGGCTGTGGTACCATCACACGAAATAAATTATTACTCGTAATAAACGAAATACTTAGGCTAAAGTATTATGCCGGAAAAGAGTACCGTTAAAAGTATAATATAAACTTCACACGTTAGTATAATTAGCTTGAACATTTAAAAGATTTTGATTAGAAGATAAACGGAGTTCGCTTAAAGAAAACTTACCAGAAATAAGAAATTGTATGAAACTCTTATGGTTGTGGTTCCATCATACGAAATAAATTATTATTCGTAATCAACAAAATACTTAGGCTAAAGTATCATGCTGGAAAGGAGTACCGTTAAAAGTATATTAAAAACTTCATACGTTAGTATAATTAGCTTAAACGTTTAAACGAGTTTGATTAGAAGATAAACAGAGTTCGCTTAAAGAAACTTACGAGAAATAAGAAATTGTATGAAACTCTTATGGTTGTGGTTCCATCATACAAAATAAATTATTATTCGTAATCAACAAAATACTTAGGCTAAAGTATCATGCTGGAAAGGAGTACCGTTAAAAGTATATTAAAAACTTCATACGTTAGTATAATTAGCTTAAACGTTTAAACGAGTTTGATTAGTAGATAAACGGAGTTCGCTTAAAGAAACTTAAGAGATATAAGAAATTGTATGAAACTCTTATGGTTATGGTTCCATCATACGAAATAAATTATCGTTCGTAATAAACGAAATACTTAGGCTAAAGTATCATGCCGGAAAGGAGTACCGTTAAAAGTATATTAAAAACTGCATACGCTAGTATAATTAGCTTGAACATTTAAACTAGTTTGATTAGAAGATAAACGGAGTTCGCTTAAAGAAACTTTAGAGATATAAGATTTTGTATAAATTTCTTATGGGTGTGGTACCATCATACATAATAAATTAGTATTCGTAATAAACAAAATAACGAGGCTAAAGTATCATGCCGGAATGGAGTACCGTTAAAATTATATTATAAACTTCATTCGTTAGTATAATTTGCTTAAACTTTTCAACGAGTTTTATTATACAAGATAAACGGAGTTCGTTTGAAGAAACTTACGAGATAGAAGAAATTGTATGAAAATCTTATGGGTGTGGTTTCATCATACGAAATATATTCTCATTCGTAATAAATGAAATACTTAGGCTAAAGTATCATTCCGGAAAGGAGTACCGTTAAAAGTATATTAAAAACTGCATACGTTAGTATAATTAGCTTAAACTTTTAAACGAGTTTGATTAGAAGATAAACGGAGTTCGCTTAAAGAAACTTAAGAGATATAAGATTTTGTATAAAATTCTTATGGGTGTGGTACCATCATACAAAATAAATTAGTATTGGTAATAAACAAAATACCTAGGCTAAAGTATCATGCCGGAAAGGAGTACCGTTAAAATTATATTATAAACTTCATTCGTTAGTATAATTTGCTTAAACTCTTCAACGAGTTTTATTATAGAAGATAAACGGAGTTCGTTTGAAGAAACTTGCGAGATAGAAGAAATTGTATGAAACTCTTATGGCTGTGGTACCATCACACGAAATAAATTATTACTCGTAATAAACGAAATACTTAGGCTAAAGTATTATGCCGGAAAAGAGTACCGTTAAAAGTATAATATAAACTTCACACGTTAGTATAATTAGCTTGAACATTTAAAAGATTTTGATTAGAAGATAAACGGAGTTCGCTTAAAGAAAACTTACCAGAAATAAGAAATTGTATGAAACTCTTATGGTTGTGGTTCCATCATACGAAATAAATTATTATTCGTAATCAACAAAATACTTAGGCTAAAGTATCATGCTGGAAAGGAGTACCGTTAAAAGTATATTAAAAACTTCATACGTTAGTATAATTAGCTTAAACGTTTAAACGAGTTTGATTAGAAGATAAACAGAGTTCGCTTAAAGAAACTTACGAGAAATAAGAAATTGTATGAAACTCTTATGGTTGTGGTTCCATCATACGAAATAAATTATTATTCGTAATCAACAAAATACTTAGGCTAAAGTATCATGCTGGAAAGGAGTACCGTTAAAAGTATATTAAAAACTTCATACGTTAGTATAATTAGCTTAAACGTTTAAACGAGTTTGATTAGTAGATAAACGGAGTTCGCTTAAAGAAACTTAAGAGATATAAGAAATTGTATGAAACTCTTATGGTTATGGTTCCATCATACGAAATAAATTATCGTTCGTAATAAACGAAATACTTAGGCTAAAGTATCATGCCGGAAAGGAGTACCGTTAAAAGTATATTAAAAACTGCATACGCTAGTATAATTAGCTTGAACATTTAAACTAGTTTGATTAGAAGATAAACGGAGTTCGCTTAAAGAAACTTTAGAGATATAAGATTTTGTATAAATTTCTTATGGGTGTGGTACCATCATACATAATAAATTAGTATTCGTAATAAACAAAATAACGAGGCTAAAGTATCATGCCGGAATGGAGTACCGTTAAAATTATATTATAAACTTCATTCGTTAGTATAATTTGCTTAAACTTTTCAACGAGTTTTATTATACAAGATAAACGGAGTTCGTTTGAAGAAACTTACGAGATAGAAGAAATTGTATGAAAATCTTATGGGTGTGGTTTCATCATACGAAATATATTCTCATTCGTAATAAATGAAATACTTAGGCTAAAGTATCATTCCGGAAAGGAGTACCGTTAAAAGTATATTAAAAACTGCATACGTTAGTATAATTAGCTTAAACTTTTAAACGAGTTTGATTAGAAGATAAACGGAGTTCGCTTAAAGAAACTTAAGAGATATAAGATTTTGTATAAAATTCTTATGGGTGTGGTACCATCATACAAAATAAATTAGTATTCGTAATAAACAAAATACCTAGGCTAAAGTATCATGCCGGAAAAGAGTACTGTTAAAATTATATTATAAACTTCATTTGTTAGTATAATTTGCTTAAACTTTTCAACGAGTTTTATTATAGAACATAAACGGAGTTCGTTTGAAGAAACTTACGAGATAGAAGAAATTGTATGAAACTCTTATGGGTGTGGTTTCATCATACGAAATATATTCTCATTCGTAATAAATGAAATACTTAGGCTAAAGTATCATGCCGGAAAGGAGTACCGTTAAAAGTATATTAAAAACTGCATACGCTAGTATAATTAGCTTAAACTTTTAAACGAGTTTGATTAGAAGATAAAACGGAGTTCGCTTAAAGAAACTTAGGAGATATAAGATTTTGTATAAAATTCTTATGGGTGTGGTACCATCATACAAAATAAATTAGTATTCGTAATAAACAAAATACCGAGGCTAATGTATCATGCCGGAAAAGAGTACCGTTCAAATTATATTATAAACTTCATTCATTAGTATAATTTGCTTAAACTTTTCAACGAGTTTTATTATAGAAGATAAACGGAGTTCGTTTGAAGAAACTTACGAGATAGAAGAAATTGTATGAAACTCTTATGGATGTGGTTTCATCATACGAAATATATTCTCATTCGTAATAAATGAAATACTTAGGCTAAAGTATCATGCCGGAAAGGAGTACCGTTAAAAGTATATTAAAAACTGCATACGTTAGTATAATTAGCTTAAACTTTTAAACGAGTTTGATTAGAAGATAAACGGAGTTCGCTTAAAGAAACTTAGGAGATATAAGATTTTGTATAAAATTCTTATGGGTGTGGTACCATCATACAAAATAAATTAGTATTCGTAATAAACAAAATACCGAGGCTAATGTATCATGCCGGAAAAGAGTACCGTTCAAATTATATTATAAACTTCATTCATTAGTATAATTTGCTTAAACTTTTCAACGAGTTTTATTATAGAAGATAAACGGAGTTCGTTTGAAGAAACTTACGAGATAGAAGAAATTGTATGAAAATCTTATGGGTGTGGTTCCATCATACGAAATATATTATCATTCGTAATAAACAAAATACTTAGGCTAAAGTATCATGCCGGAAAGGAGTACCGTTAAAAGTATATTAAAAACTGCATACGCTAGTATAATTAGCTTAAACTTTTAAACGAGTTTGATTAGAAGATAAACGGAGTTCGCTTAAAGAAACTTAAGAGATATAAGATTTTGTATAAAATTCTTATGGGTGTGGTACCATCATACAAAATAAATTAGTATTCGTAATAAACAAAATACCGAGGCTAATGTATCATGCCGGAAAAGAGTACCGTTAAAATTATATTATAAACTTCATTCGTTAGTATAATTTGCTTAAACTTTTCAACGAGTTTTATTATAGAACATAAACGGAGTTCGTTTGAAGAAACTTACGAGATAGAAGAAATTGTATGAAACTCTTATGGGTGTGGTTTCATCATACGAAATATATTCTCATTCGTAATAAATGAAATACTTAGGCTAAAGTATCATGCCGGAAAGGAGTACCGTTAAAAGTATATTAAAAACTGCATACGCTAGTATAATTAGCTTAAACTTTTAAACGAGTTTGATTAGAAGATAAAACGGAGTTCGCTTAAAGAAACTTAGGAGATATAAGATTTTGTATAAAATTCTTATGGGTGTGGTACCATCATACAAAATAAATTAGTATTCGTAATAAACAAAATACCGAGGCTAATGTATCATGCCGGAAAAGAGTACCGTTCAAATTATATTATAAACTTCATTCATTAGTATAATTTGCTTAAACTTTTCAACGAGTTTTATTATAGAAGATAAACGGAGTTCGTTTGAAGAAACTTACGAGATAGAAGAAATTGTATGAAACTCTTATGGGTGTGGTTTCATCATACGAAATATATTCTCATTCGTAATAAATGAAATACTTAGGCTAAAGTATCATGCCGGAAAGGAGTACCGTTAAAAGTATATTAAAAACTGCATACGTTAGTATAATTAGCTTAAACTTTTAAACGAGTTTGATTAGAAGATAAACGGAGTTCGCTTAAAGAAACTTAGGAGATATAAGATTTTGTATAAAATTCTTATGGGTGTGGTACCATCATACAAAATAAATTAGTATTCGTAATAAACAAAATACCGAGGCTAATGTATCATGCCGGAAAAGAGTACCGTTCAAATTATATTATAAACTTCATTCATTAGTATAATTTGCTTAAACTTTTCAACGAGTTTTATTATAGAAGATAAACGGAGTTCGTTTGAAGAAACTTACGAGATAGAAGAAATTGTATGAAAATCTTATGCGTGTGGTTCCATCATACGAAATATATTATCATTCGTAATAAACAAAATACTTAGGCTAAAGTATCATGCCGGAAAGGAGTACCGTTAAAAGTATATTAAAAACTGCATACGCTAGTATAATTAGCTTAAACTTTTAAACGAGTTTGATTAGAAGATAAACGGAGTTCGCTTAAAGAAACTTAAGAGATATAAGATTTTGTATAAAATTCTTATGGGTGTGGTACCATCATACAAAATAAATTAGTATTCGTAATAAACAAAATACCGAGGCTAATGTATCATGCCGGAAAAGAGTACCGTTAAAATTATATTATAAACTTCATTCGTTAGTATAATTTGCTTAAACTTTTCAACGAGTTTTATTATAGAACATAAACGGAGTTCGTTTGAAGAAACTTACGAGATAGAAGAAATTGTATGAAACTCTTATGGGTGTGGTTTCATCATACGAAATATATTCTCATTCGTAATAAATGAAATACTTAGGCTAAAGTATCATGCCGGAAAGGAGTACCGTTAAAAGTATATTAAAAACTGCATACGCTAGTATAATTAGCTTAAACTTTTAAACGAGTTTGATTAGAAGATAAAACGGAGTTCGCTTAAAGAAACTTAGGAGATATAAGATTTTGTATAAAATTCTTATGGGTGTGGTACCATCATACAAAATAAATTAGTATTCGTAATAAACAAAATACCGAGGCTAATGTATCATGCCGGAAAAGAGTACCGTTCAAATTATATAAACTTCATTCTTTAGTATAATTTGCTTAAACTTTTCAACGAGTTTTATTATAGAAGATAAACGGAGTTCGTTTGAAGAAACTTACGAGATAGAAGAAATTGTATGAAACTCTTATGGGTGTGGTTTCATCATACGAAATATATTCTCATTCGTAATAAATGAAATACTTAGGCTAAAGTATCATGCCGGAAAGGAGTACCGTTAAAAGTATATTAAAAACTGCATACGTTAGTATAATTAGCTTAAACTTTTAAACGAGTTTGATTAGAAGATAAACGGAGTTCGCTTAAAGAAACTTAGGAGATATAAGATTTTGTATAAAATTCTTATGGGTGTGGTACCATCATACAAAATAAATTAGTATTCGTAATAAACAAAATACCGAGGCTAATGTATCATGCCGGAAAAGAGTACCGTTCAAATTATATTATAAACTTCATTCATTAGTATAATTTGCTTAAACTTTTCAACGAGTTTTATTATAGAAGATAAACGGAGTTCGTTTGAAGAAACTTACGAGATAGAAGAAATTGTATGAAACTCTTATGGGTGTGGTTTCATCATACGAAATATATTCTCATTCGTAATAAATGAAATACTTAGGCTAAAGTATCATGCCGGAAAGGAGTACCGTTAAAAGTATATTAAAAACTGCACACGTTAGTATAATTAGCTTAAACTTTTAAACGAGTTTGATTAGAAGATAAACGGAGTTCGCTTAAAGAAACTTAAGAGATATAAGATTTTGTATAAAATTCTTATGGGTGTGGTACCATCATACAAAATAAATTAGTATTCGTAATAAACAAAATACCTAGGCTAAAGTATCATGCCGAAAAAGAGTACCGTTAAAATTATATTATAAACTTCATTCGTTAGTATAATTTGCTTAAACTTTTCAACGAGTTTTATTATAGAAGATAAACGGAGTTCGTTTGAAGAAACTTACGAGATAGAAGAAATTGTATGAAACTCTTATGGGTGTGGTACCATCACACGAAATAAATTATTACTCGTAATAAACGAAATACCGAGGCTAAACTATCATGCCGGAAAGGAGTACCGTTAAAATTATATTATAAACTTCATTCGTTAGTATAATTTGCTTAAACCCTTCAACTAGTTTTATTATAGAAGATAAACGGAGTTCGTTTGAAGAAACTTGCGAGATAGAAGAAATTGTATGAAACTCTTATGGGTGTGGTACCATCAAACGAAATAAATTATTACTCGTAATAAACGAAAAAGTTAGGCTAAAGTTTTATGCAGGAAAAGACTACCGTTAAAAGTATAATATAAACTTCACACGTTAGTATAATTAGCTTGAACATTTAAACGATTTTGATTAGAAGATAAACGGAGTTCGCTTAAAGAAACTTTAGAGATATAAGATTTTGTATAAATTTCTTATGGGTGTGGTACCATCATACAAAATAAATTAGTATTGGTAATAAACAAAATACCTTGGCTAAAGTATCATGCCGGAAAGGAGTACCGTTAAAATTATATTATAAACTTCATTCGTTAGTATAATTTGCTTAAACTCTTCAACGAGTTTTATTATAGAAGATAAACGGAGTTCGTTTGAAGAAACTTGCGAGATAGAAGAAATTGTATGAAACTCTTATGGCTGTGGTACCATCACACGAAATAAATTATTACTCGTAATAAACGAAATACTTAGGCTAAAGTATTATGCCGGAAAAGAGTACCGTTAAAAGTATAATATAAACTTCACACGTTAGTATAATTAGCTTGAACATTTAAAAGATTTTGATTAGAAGATAAACGGAGTTCGCTTAAAGAAAACTTACCAGAAATAAGAAATTGTATGAAACTCTTATGGTTGTGGTTCCATCATACGAAATAAATTATTATTCGTAATCAACAAAATACTTAGGCTAAAGTATCATGCTGGAAAGGAGTACCGTTAAAAGTATATTAAAAACTTCATACGTTAGTATAATTAGCTTAAACGTTTAAACGAGTTTGATTAGAAGATAAACAGAGTTCGCTTAAAGAAACTTACGAGAAATAAGAAATTGTATGAAACTCTTATGGTTGTGGTTCCATCATACAAAATAAATTATTATTCGTAATCAACAAAATACTTAGGCTAAAGTATCATGCTGGAAAGGAGTACCGTTAAAAGTATATTAAAAACTTCATACGTTAGTATAATTAGCTTAAACGTTTAAACGAGTTTGATTAGTAGATAAACGGAGTTCGCTTAAAGAAACTTAAGAGATATAAGAAATTGTATGAAACTCTTATGGTTATGGTTCCATCATACGAAATAAATTATCGTTCGTAATAAACGAAATACTTAGGCTAAAGTATCATGCCGGAAAGGAGTACCGTTAAAAGTATATTAAAAACTGCATACGCTAGTATAATTAGCTTGAACATTTAAACTAGTTTGATTAGAAGATAAACGGAGTTCGCTTAAAGAAACTTTAGAGATATAAGATTTTGTATAAATTTCTTATGGGTGTGGTACCATCATACATAATAAATTAGTATTCGTAATAAACAAAATAACGAGGCTAAAGTATCATGCCGGAATGGAGTACCGTTAAAATTATATTATAAACTTCATTCGTTAGTATAATTTGCTTAAACTTTTCAACGAGTTTTATTATACAAGATAAACGGAGTTCGTTTGAAGAAACTTACGAGATAGAAGAAATTGTATGAAAATCTTATGGGTGTGGTTTCATCATACGAAATATATTCTCATTCGTAATAAATGAAATACTTAGGCTAAAGTATCATTCCGGAAAGGAGTACCGTTAAAAGTATATTAAAAACTGCATACGTTAGTATAATTAGCTTAAACTTTTAAACGAGTTTGATTAGAAGATAAACGGAGTTCGCTTAAAGAAACTTAAGAGATATAAGATTTTGTATAAAATTCTTATGGGTGTGGTACCATCATACAAAATAAATTAGTATTGGTAATAAACAAAATACCTAGGCTAAAGTATCATGCCGGAAAGGAGTACCGTTAAAATTATATTATAAACTTCATTCGTTAGTATAATTTGCTTAAACTCTTCAACGAGTTTTATTATAGAAGATAAACGGAGTTCGTTTGAAGAAACTTGCGAGATAGAAGAAATTGTATGAAACTCTTATGGCTGTGGTACCATCACACGAAATAAATTATTACTCGTAATAAACGAAATACTTAGGCTAAAGTATTATGCCGGAAAAGAGTACCGTTAAAAGTATAATATAAACTTCACACGTTAGTATAATTAGCTTGAACATTTAAAAGATTTTGATTAGAAGATAAACGGAGTTCGCTTAAAGAAAACTTACCAGAAATAAGAAATTGTATGAAACTCTTATGGTTGTGGTTCCATCATACGAAATAAATTATTATTCGTAATCAACAAAATACTTAGGCTAAAGTATCATGCTGGAAAGGAGTACCGTTAAAAGTATATTAAAAACTTCATACGTTAGTATAATTAGCTTAAACGTTTAAACGAGTTTGATTAGAAGATAAACAGAGTTCGCTTAAAGAAACTTACGAGAAATAAGAAATTGTATGAAACTCTTATGGTTGTGGTTCCATCATACGAAATAAATTATTATTCGTAATCAACAAAATACTTAGGCTAAAGTATCATGCTGGAAAGGAGTACCGTTAAAAGTATATTAAAAACTTCATACGTTAGTATAATTAGCTTAAACGTTTAAACGAGTTTGATTAGTAGATAAACGGAGTTCGCTTAAAGAAACTTAAGAGATATAAGAAATTGTATGAAACTCTTATGGTTATGGTTCCATCATACGAAATAAATTATCGTTCGTAATAAACGAAATACTTAGGCTAAAGTATCATGCCGGAAAGGAGTACCGTTAAAAGTATATTAAAAACTGCATACGCTAGTATAATTAGCTTGAACATTTAAACTAGTTTGATTAGAAGATAAACGGAGTTCGCTTAAAGAAACTTTAGAGATATAAGATTTTGTATAAATTTCTTATGGGTGTGGTACCATCATACATAATAAATTAGTATTCGTAATAAACAAAATAACGAGGCTAAAGTATCATGCCGGAATGGAGTACCGTTAAAATTATATTATAAACTTCATTCGTTAGTATAATTTGCTTAAACTTTTCAACGAGTTTTATTATACAAGATAAACGGAGTTCGTTTGAAGAAACTTACGAGATAGAAGAAATTGTATGAAAATCTTATGGGTGTGGTTTCATCATACGAAATATATTCTCATTCGTAATAAATGAAATACTTAGGCTAAAGTATCATTCCGGAAAGGAGTACCGTTAAAAGTATATTAAAAACTGCATACGTTAGTATAATTAGCTTAAACTTTTAAACGAGTTTGATTAGAAGATAAACGGAGTTCGCTTAAAGAAACTTAAGAGATATAAGATTTTGTATAAAATTCTTATGGGTGTGGTACCATCATACAAAATAAATTAGTATTGGTAATAAACAAAATACCTAGGCTAAAGTATCATGCCGGAAAGGAGTACCGTTAAAATTATATTATAAACTTCATTCGTTAGTATAATTTGCTTAAACTCTTCAACGAGTTTTATTATAGAAGATAAACGGAGTTCGTTTGAAGAAACTTGCGAGATAGAAGAAATTGTATGAAACTCTTATGGCTGTGGTACCATCACACGAAATAAATTATTACTCGTAATAAACGAAATACTTAGGCTAAAGTATTATGCCGGAAAAGAGTACCGTTAAAAGTATAATATAAACTTCACACGTTAGTATAATTAGCTTGAACATTTAAAAGATTTTGATTAGAAGATAAACGGAGTTCGCTTAAAGAAAACTTACCAGAAATAAGAAATTGTATGAAACTCTTATGGTTGTGGTTCCATCATACGAAATAAATTATTATTCGTAATCAACAAAATACTTAGGCTAAAGTATCATGCTGGAAAGGAGTACCGTTAAAAGTATATTAAAAACTTCATACGTTAGTATAATTAGCTTAAACGTTTAAACGAGTTTGATTAGAAGATAAACAGAGTTCGCTTAAAGAAACTTACGAGAAATAAGAAATTGTATGAAACTCTTATGGTTGTGGTTCCATCATACGAAATAAATTATTATTCGTAATCAACAAAATACTTAGGCTAAAGTATCATGCTGGAAAGGAGTACCGTTAAAAGTATATTAAAAACTTCATACGTTAGTATAATTAGCTTAAACGTTTAAACGAGTTTGATTAGTAGATAAACGGAGTTCGCTTAAAGAAACTTAAGAGATATAAGAAATTGTATGAAACTCTTATGGTTATGGTTCCATCATACGAAATAAATTATCGTTCGTAATAAACGAAATACTTAGGCTAAAGTATCATGCCGGAAAGGAGTACCGTTAAAAGTATATTAAAAACTGCATACGCTAGTATAATTAGCTTGAACATTTAAACTAGTTTGATTAGAAGATAAACGGAGTTCGCTTAAAGAAACTTTAGAGATATAAGATTTTGTATAAATTTCTTATGGGTGTGGTACCATCATACAAAATAAATTAGTATTCGTAATAAACAAAATAACGAGGCTAAAGTATCATGCCGGAATGGAGTACCGTTAAAATTATATTATAAACTTCATTTGTTAGTATAATTTGCTTAAACTTTTCAACGAGTTTTATTAGAAGATAAACGGAGTTCGCTTAAAGAAACTTAAGAGATATAAGATTTTGTATAAAATTCTTATGGGTGTGGTACCATCATACAAAATAAATTAGTATTGGTAATAAACAAAATACCTAGGCTAAAGTATCATGCCGGAAAGGAGTACCGTTAAAATTATATTATAAACTTCATTCGTTAGTATAATTTGCTTAAACTCTTCAACGAGTTTTATTATAGAAGATAAACGGAGTTCGTTTGAAGAAACTTGCGAGATAGAAGAAATTGTATGAAACTCTTATGGCTGTGGTACCATCACACGAAATAAATTATTACTCGTAATAAACGAAATACTTAGGCTAAAGTATTATGCCGGAAAAGAGTACCGTTAAAAGTATAATATAAACTTCACACGTTAGTATAATTAGCTTGAACATTTAAAAGATTTTGATTAGAAGATAAACGGAGTTCGCTTAAAGAAAACTTACCAGAAATAAGAAATTGTATGAAACTCTTATGGTTGTGGTTCCATCATACGAAATAAATTATTATTCGTAATCAACAAAATACTTAGGCTAAAGTATCATGCTGGAAAGGAGTACCGTTAAAAGTATATTAAAAACTTCATACGTTAGTATAATTAGCTTAAACGTTTAAACGAGTTTGATTAGAAGATAAACAGAGTTCGCTTAAAGAAACTTACGAGAAATAAGAAATTGTATGAAACTCTTATGGTTGTGGTTCCATCATACGAAATAAATTATTATTCGTAATCAACAAAATACTTAGGCTAAAGTATCATGCTGGAAAGGAGTACCGTTAAAAGTATATTAAAAACTTCATACGTTAGTATAATTAGCTTAAACGTTTAAACGAGTTTGATTAGTAGATAAACGGAGTTCGCTTAAAGAAACTTAAGAGATATAAGAAATTGTATGAAACTCTTATGGTTATGGTTCCATCATACGAAATAAATTATCGTTCGTAATAAACGAAATACTTAGGCTAAAGTATCATGCCGGAAAGGAGTACCGTTAAAAGTATATTAAAAACTGCATACGCTAGTATAATTAGCTTGAACATTTAAACGAGTTTGATTAGAAGATAAACGGAGTTCGCTTAAAGAAACTTTAGAGATATAAGATTTTGTATAGATTTCTTATGGGTGTGGTACCATCATACAAAATAAATTAGTATTCGTAATAAACAAAATAACGAGGCTAAAGTATCATGCCGGAATGGAGTACCGTTAAAATTATATTATAAACTTCATTTGTTAGTATAATTTGCTTAAACTTTTCAACGAGTTTTATTATACAAGATAAACGGAGTTCGTTTGAAGAAACTTACGAGATAGAAGAAATTGTATGAAACTCTTATGGGTGTGGTTTCATCATACGAAATATATTCTCATTCGTAATAAATGAAATACTTAGGCTAAAGTATCATTCCGGAAAGGAGTACCGTTAAAAGTATATTAAAAACTGCATACGTTAGTATAATTAGCTTAAACTTTTAAACGAGTTTGATTAGAAGATAAACGGAGTTCGCTTAAAGAAACTTAAGAGATATAAGATTTTGTATAAAATTCTTATGGGTGTGGTACCATCATACAAAATAAATTAGTATTGGTAATAAACAAAATACCTAGGCTAAAGTATCATGCCGGAAAGGAGTACCGTTAAAATTATATTATAAACTTCATTCGTTAGTATAATTTGCTTAAACTCTTCAACGAGTTTTATTATAGAAGATAAACGGAGTTCGTTTGAAGAAACTTGCGAGATAGAAGAAATTGTATGAAACTCTTATGGGTGTGGTACCATCACACGAAATAAATTATTACTCGTAATAAACGAAATACTTAGGCTAAAGTATTATGCCTGAAAAGAGTACCGTTAAAAGTATAATATAAACTTCACACGTTAGTATAATTAGCTTGAACATTTAAACGGTTTTGATTAGAAGATAAACGGAGTTCGCTTAAAGAAAACTTACGAGATATAAGAAATTGTATGAAACTCTTATGATTGTGGTTCCATCATACGAATTAAATTATTATTCGTAATCAACAATATACTTAGGGTAAAGTATCATGCCAGAAAGGAGTACCGTTAAAAGTATATTAAAAACTTCATACGTTAGTATAATTAGCTTAAACGTTTAAACGAGTTTGATTAGTAGATAAACGGAGTTCGCTTAAAGAAACTTAAGAGATATAATAAATTGTATGAAACTCTTATGGTTATGGTTCCATCATACGAAATAAATTATCATTCGTAATAAACGAAATACTTAGGCTAAAGTATCATGCCGGAAAGGAGTACCGTTAAAAGAATATTAAAAACTGCATACGTTAGTATAATTAGCTTGAACATTTAAACGAGTTTGATTAGAAGATAAACGGAGTTCGCTTCAAGAAACTTTAGAGATATAAGATTTTGTATAAATTTCTTATGGGTGAGGTACCATCATACATAATAAATTAGTATTCGTAATAAACAAAATAACGAGGCTAAAGTATCAGGCCGGAATGGAGTACCGTTAAAATTATATTATAAACTTCATTTGTTAGTATAATTTGCTTAAACTTTTCAACGAGTTTTATTATACAAGATAAACGGAGTTCGTTTGAAGAAACTTACGAGATAGAAGAAATTGTATGAAACTCTTATGGGTGTGGTTTCATCATACGAAATATATTCTCATTCGTAATAAATGAAATACTTAGGCTAAAGTATCATGCCGGAAAGGAGTACCGTTAAAAGTATATTAAAAACTGCACACGTTAGTATAATTAGCTTAAACTTTTAAACGAGTTTGATTAGAAGATAAACGGAGTTCGCTTAAAGAAACTTAAGAGATATAAGATTTTGTATAAAATTCTTATGGGTGTGGTACCATCATACAAAATAAATTAGTATTGGTAATAAACAAAATACCTAGGCTAAAGTATCATGCCGGAAAGGAGTACCGTTAAAATTATATTATAAACTTCATTCGTTAGTATAATTTGCTTAAACTTTTCAACGAGTTTTATTATAGAAGATAAGCGGAGTTCGTTTGAAGAAACCTATGAGATAGAAGAAATTGTATGAAACTCTTATGGGTGTGGTACCATCACACGAAATAAATTATTATTCGTAATAAAAGAAATACCGAGGCTAAACTATCATGCCGGAAAGAAGTACTGTTAAAATTATATTATAAACTTCATTCGTTAGTATAATTTGCTTAAACCTTTCAACGAGTTTTATTATAGAAGATAAACGGAGTTCGTTTGAAGAAACTTACGGGATAGAAGAAATTGTATGAAACTCTTATGGGTGTGGTTTCATCATACGAAATATATTCTCATTCGTAATAAATGAAATACTTAGGCTAAAGTATCATGCCGGAAAGGAGTACCGTTAAAAGTATATTAAAAACTGCATACGTTAGTATAATTAGCTTAAACTTTTAAACGAGTTTGATTAGAAGATAAACGGAGTTCGCTTAAAGAAACTTAAGAGATATAAGATTTTGTATAAAATTCTTATGGGTGTGGTACCATCATACAAAATAAATTAGTATTCGTAATAAACAAAATACCGAGGCTAATGTATCATGCCGGAAAAGAGTACCGTTAAAATTATATTATAAACTTCATTCGTTAGTATAATTTGCTTAAACTTTTCAACGAGTTTTATTATAGAAGATAAACGGAGTTCGTTTGAAGAAACTTACGAGATAGAAGAAATTGTATGAAACTCTTATGGGTGTGGTACCATCACACGAAATAAATTATTACTCGTAATAAACGAAATACAGAGGCTAAACTATCATGCCAGAAAGGAGTACCGTTAAAATTATATTATAAACTTCATTCGTTAGTATAATTTGCTTAAACCTTTCAACTAGTTTTATTATAGAAGATAAACGGAGTTCGTTTGAAGAAACTTGCGAGATAGAAGAAATTGTATGAAACTCTTATGGGTGTGGTACCATCAAACGAAATAAATTATTACTCGTAATAAACGAAAAAGTTAGGGTAAAGTATTATGCAGGAAAAGAGTACCGTTAAAAGTATAATATAAACTTCACACGTTAGTATAATTAGCTTGAACATTTAAACGATTTTGATTAGAAGATAAACGGAGTTCGCTTAAAGAAAACTTACGAGATATAAGAAATTGTATGAAACTCTTATGGTTGTGGTTCCATCATACGAAATAAATTATTATTCGTAATCAACAAAATACTTAGGCTAAAGTATCATGCTGGAAAGGAGTACCGTTAAAAGTATATTAAAAACTTCATACGTTAGTATAATTAGCTTAAACGTTTAAACGAGTTTGATTAGTAGATAAACGGAGTTCGCTTAAAGAAACTTAAGAGATATAAGAAATTGTATGAAACTCTTATGGTTATGGTTCCATCATACGAAATAAATTATCATTCGTAATAAACGAAATACTTAGGCTAAAGTATCATGCCGGAAAGGAGTACCGTTAAAAGTATATTAAAAACTGCATACGTTAGTATAATTAGCTTGAACATTTAAACGAGTTTGATTAGAAGATAAACGGAGTTCGCTTCAAGAAACTTTAGAGATATAAGATTTTGTATAAATTTCTTATGGGTGTGGTACCATCATACATAATAAATTAGTATTCGTAATAAACAAAATAACGAGGCTAAAGTATCATGCCGGAATGGAGTACCGTTAAAATTATATTATAAACTTCATTTGTTAGTATAATTTGCTTAAACTTTTCAACGAGTTTTATTATACAAGTTAAACGGAGTTCGTTTGAAGAAACTTACGAGATAGAAGAAATTGTATGAAACTCTTATGGGTGTGGTTTCATCATACGAAATATATTCTCATTCGTAATAAATGAAATACTTAGGCTAAAGTATCATGCCGGAAAGGAGTACCGTTAAAAGTATATTAAAAACTGCACACGTTAGTATAATTAGCTTAAACTTTTAAACGAGTTTGATTAGAAGATAAACGGAGTTCGCTTAAAGAAACTTAAGAGATATAAGATTTTGTATAAAATTCTTATGGGTGTGGTACCATCATACAAAATAAATTAGTATTGGTAATAAACAAAATACCTAGGCTAAAGTATCATGCCGGAAAGGAGTACCGTTAAAATTATATTATAAACTTCATTCGTTAGTATAATTTGGTTAAACTTTTCAACGAGTTTTATTATAGAAGATAAGCGGAGTTCGTTTGAAGAAACTTATGAGATAGAAGAAATTGTATGAAACTCTTATGGGTGTGGTACCATCACACGAAATAAATTATTATTCGTAATAAAAGAAATACCGAGGCTAAACTATCATGCCGGAAAGAACTACTGTTAAAATTATAGGGTTAATTACCGCAACCGTTACTTATGTTTGACCCATGTTATTAAAAGGTTACTCATCTTTTTTTGTGTAGCTGAAACGTTACTTAAGTTTGAAGATGTGACTGAAAGGTTACTCCGTGAACTTTTCGTCAAATCTGACTGTCAAAGTGTCACGTGCACAGCACATGACCTAATTAAAACGATTTGAAGATATTTGAAAGGACAATAATGCCCTCTTGTCACTTTGCAACGTTTCCCCCTCGTTTGATAACCATCTCCACACTCCATTCCCTCCAACCGAAACTTGCAGACCTCCTTCCGCCCCGATAGTGTCGATTTGCAGTACGGAAGGAACCCTCATCGGCGACATTGCATTTCGGAACTGCAACTGGAAGTAAGTTTGTGTTTTTACTTCGATTGAACTTCGGTTTGTGTGGCTTTTCGCATTCTTTCTGTTTTTGGATTTGGGTTTGTGTTCTTCTACCTTGTTTCACTTCGTTAATCTTCGATTCGGTTGAAGATTAGGGCTTTGATGTTGGTTTGCGGTATGAAATGATGAAATTGCTGCATAATATGTTCGTATTTGGGTGTGTATTCAATAATTGTTGTAAATTGCTGCATTATTGTTGTAAATTGCTGCATAATTGCTGTAAATTGCTGCATAATATGTTGTTTTCCGTGAAGATAGTGGGTGGTGGTGATGATTTTGCTGTTAAATCGATGAAATGTGCAGTAATCGATTGAACAAACTTGATGAAGTTAATTGATGAAGTGGGTGAGAGTGACGAGAATGAGATTGAACAAATTAGTTTTTTAAATGTTTAATTTGCTTTATGTTGGTGGGTTAATTATAATAGTTGATCTGCTGCATTGAAGCTTAGTGGTGAAATTAGGGTCCATATAGATGGCTGCGATCTGAAAATCATAATCAGTAGCATTTTTTTATATACAAAACCCCTTTTGGATAGATTCATGACACTAGTGTGTTGTTTTTTGTTCAGAGTATGTCCACTCTGTTGTGGAGATGTATGCAGATCAGACTCGCACTCCACAGGGAACGAAGTCGCCAATCATTGAGCTGTCTAAGATGAACTGCTGACCTGTCAAGAACACACCACCAAGGGAACATTTTCGCAAATTGCAGCATCAAGTTCTGTTGTTGATGTATTCTGAATTCTGGATTTTGTTTCTGGATTTTGTTGATGTATTCTGAGTTATGTTGTTGATGTATTCTGAGTTCTGGATTATAGGATGGACCATGTTTTGGGATGTATTCTGAATTCTGGATTTTGATGGATTATTATGGATTCTGTGTTTTCGGATGTATTCTGTATTTTAGTAACGGTTGGGTAACAAAATGTCCAAACTTAAGTAACCTTTTAATCACATTACGTCGAACATAAGTCACCTTTTAATCACAATTCACAAACTTAAGTCACCTTTTAATCACAGTTCAGAAAAGATAAGTCACCACCTTCGCAAAATACACATTGTTCTTCATCCTTCAGTTTCAGTTACAGACACAGTTCAGTTACAGACACAGTTCAGTTACAGACACAGCTACAACTAACTTCTGCTAATTATTCGCAATTGAACTTAGAACAAAAACAACAACAACAATGACAAAGACTACAACTAACTTCCGATTGGGTCGACTTTCAACAGCTCGGTTTTTCGCAAACTCCCATTGTTCTTTCAAATTACTGCAGCAAAACGAATTAGAGTTTCAAATTAGGGTTACCCACTGTCAAATTACCTCAAAATTGGGGCAACCATGGAATCAACGCGAGAAATTTTGCCACGTACCAGCTGATTTCATGGAACACACAAGCCCACAGTTGCAAATTCACAGACGCGAAGCTCCGTGGTTGGCATTCGCAGACGCAGAAGAGATGGACTGATATCTAACTTTTCTATGGTTCTCAGAACCCATAGGACAACATTCATCAGACTTCATGGCTGGAGATCTTCAGTTCTTCGATTCTGGAGGTTCTTCGCGCGCAAACTGTTTCTCTCTGTTCCTTGATTCTAAGAATCAGCTGTTGTGTTAAGTAGACAGTATGTTGGGGGTAGTTTGGGAACTTCACCTTACAAGTTAATCACGTGACAAGCACATGGTGGTACTTAACGGAAAGAAATAACGGCAGTTAGGTGATAGTAACGGTTCAGTCACATGTGTCAACTTAAGTAACGGTTGAGCTCAAGTTTGAACGGTTCAGTCACATTGTCAAACATAGGTAACGGTTGAGGTAATTAACCCAAAATTATATTATAAACTTCATTCGTTAGTATAATTTGCTTAAACCTTTCAACGAGTTTTATTATAGAAGATAAACGGAGTTCGTTTGAAGAAACTTGCGAGATAGAAGAAATTGTATGAAACTCTTATGGGTGTGGTACCATCACACGAAATAAATTATTACTCGTACTAAACGAAATACTTAGGCTAAAGTATTATGCCGGAAAAGAGTACCGTTAAAAGTATAATATAAACTTCACACGTTAGTATAATTAGCTTGAACATTTAAACGATTTTGATTAGAAGATAAACGGAGTTCGCTTAAAGAAAACTTACGAGATATAAGAAATTGTATGAAACTCTCATGGTTGTGGTTCCATCATACGAAATAAATTATTATTCGTAATCAACAAAATACTTAGGCTAAAGTATCATGCTGGAAAGGAGTACCGTTAAAAGTATATTAAAAACTTCATACGTTAGTATAATTAGCTTAAACGTTTAAACGAGTTTGATTAGAAGATAAACAGAGTTCGCTTAAAGAAACTTAAGAGATATAAGAAATTGTATGAAACTCTTATGGTTGTGGTTCCATCATACGCAATAAATTATTATTCGTAATCAACGAAATACTTAGGCTGAAGTATCATGCCGGAAAGGAGTACCGTTAAAACTATATTAAAAACTTCATACGTTAGTATAATTAGATTAAACTTTTAAACGAGTTTGATTAGAAGATAAACGGAGTTCGCTTAAAGAAACTTAAGAGATAGAAGAAATTGTATAAAATTCTTATGGGTGTGGTACCATCATACAAAATAAATTAGTATTCGTAATAAACAAAATACCTAGGCTAAAGTATCATGCCGGAAAGGCTACCGTTAAAATTATATTATAAACTTCATTCGTTAGTATAATTTGCTTAAACTTTTCAACGAGTTTTATTATACAAGTTAAACGGAGTTCGTTTGAAGAAACTTACGAGATAGAAGAAATTGTATGAAACTCTTATGGGTGTGGTTTCATCATACGAAATATATTCTCATTCGTAATAAATGAAATACTTAGGCTAAAGTATCATGCCGGAAAGGAGTACCGTTAAAAGTATATTAAAAACTGCACACGTTAGTATAATTAGCTTAAACTTTTAAATGAGTTTGATTAGAAGATAAACGGAGTTCGCTTAAAGAAACTTAAGAGATATAAGATTTCGTATAAAATTCTTATGGGTGTGGTACCATCATACAAAATAAATTAGTATTGGTAATAAACAAAATACCTAGGCTAAAGTATCATGCCGGAAAGGAGTACCGTTAAAATTATATTATAAACTTCATTCGTTAGTATAATTTGGTTAAACTTTTCAACGAGTTTTATTATAGAAGATAAGCGGAGTTCGTTTGAAGAAACTTATGAGATAGAAGAAATTGTATGAAACTCTTATGGGTGTGGTACCATCACACGAAATAAATTATTATTCGTAATAAAAGAAATACCGAGGCTAAACTATCATGCCGGAAAGAAGTACTGTTAAAATTATATTATAAACTTCATTCGTTAGTATAATTTGCTTAAACCTTTCAACGAGTTTTATTATAGAAGATAAACGGAGTTCGTTTGAAGAAACTTGCGAGATAGAAGAAATTGTATGAAACTCTTATGGGTGTGGTACCATCACACGAAATAAATTATTACTCGTACTAAACGAAATACTTAGGCTAAAGTATTATGCCGGAAAAGAGTACCGTTAAAAGTATAATATAAACTTCACACGTTAGTATAATTAGCTTGAACATTTAAACGATTTTGATTAGAAGATAAACGGAGTTCGCTTAAAGAAAACTTACGAGATATAAGAAATTGTATGAAACTCTCATGGTTGTGGTTCCATCATACGAAATAAATTATTATTCGTAATCAACAAAATACTTAGGCTAAAGTATCATGCTGGAAAGGAGTACCGTTAAAAGTATATTAAAAACTTCATACGTTAGTATAATTAGCTTAAACGTTTAAACGAGTTTGATTAGAAGATAAACAGAGTTCGCTTAAAGAAACTTAAGAGATATAAGAAATTGTATGAAACTCTTATGGTTGTGGTTCCATCATACGCAATAAATTATTATTCGTAATCAACGAAATACTTAGGCTGAAGTATCATGCCGGAAAGGAGTACCGTTAAAACTATATTAAAAACTTCATACGTTAGTATAATTAGCTTAAACTTTTAAACGAGTTTGATTAGAAGATAAACGGAGTTCGCTTAAAGAAACTTAAGAGATAGAAGAAATTGTATAAAATTCTTATGGGTGTGGTATCATCATACAAAATAAATTAGTATTCGTAATAAACAAAATACCTAGGCTAAAGTATCATGACGGAAAGGCTACCGTTAAAATTATATTATAAACTTCATTCGTTAGTATAATTTGCTTAGACTTTTCAACGAGTTTTATTATAGAAGATAAACGGAGTTCGTTTGAAGAAACTTACGAGATAGAAGAAATTGTATGAAACTCTTATGGGTGTGGTACCATCACACGAAATAAATTATTACTCGTAATAAACGAAATACCGAGGCTAAACTATCATGCCGGAAAGGAGTACCGTTAAAATTATATTATAAACTTCATTCGTTAGTATAATTTGCTTAAACCTTTCAACGAGTTTTATTATAGAAGATAAACGGAGTTCGTTTGAAGAAACTTGCGAGATAGAAGAAATTGTATGAAACTCTTATGGGTGTGGTACCATCACACGAAATAAATTATTACTCGTAATAAACGAAAAACTTAGGCTAAATTATTATGCCGGAAAAGAGTACCGTAAAAAGTATAATATAAACTTCACACGTTAGTATAATTAGCTTGAACATTTAAACGATTTTGATTAGAAGATAGATATAAGAAATTGTATGAAACTCTTATGATTGTGGTTCCATCATACGAATTAAATTATTATTCGTAATCAACAAAATACTTAGGGTAAAGTATCATGCCATAAAGGAGTACCGTTAAAAGTATATTAAAAAGTTCATACGTTAGTATATTTAGCTTAAACTTTTATACGAGTTTGATTAGAAGATAAACAGAGTTCGCTTAAAGAAACTTACGAGATATAAGAAATTGTATGAAACTCTTATGGTTGTGGTTCCATCAAACGAAATAAATTATTATACGTAATCAACGAAATACTTAGGCTGAAGTATCATACCGGAAAGGAGTACCGTTAAAACTATATTAAAAACTTCATACGTTAGTATAATTAGCTTAAACGTTTAAACGAGTTTGATTAGTAGATAAACGGAGTTCGCTTAAAGAAACTTACGAGATATAAGAAATTGTATGAAACTCTTATGGATATGGTTCCATCATTCGAAATAAATTATTATTCGTAATAAACAAAATACTTAGGCTAAAGTATCATGCCGGAAAGGAGTTCCGTTAAAATTATATTATAAACTTCATACGTTAGTATAATTTGCTTAAACTTTTAAACGAGTTTTATTAGAAGATAAACGGAGTTCGTATGAAGAAGCTACGAGATATAAGAAATTGTATGAAACTCTTATGGTTGTGGTTCCATGATACAAAATAAATTATTACTCGTAATAAAGGAAATACTTAGGCTGAAGTATCATGCCGGAAAAGAGTACCGTTAAAAGTCTAATATAAACTCAGTACGTTAGTATAATTAGCTTAAACTTTTAAACGAGTTTTATTAGAAGATACACGGAGTTCGTTTGAAGAAACTTGCGAGATATAAGAAATTGAATGAAACTCTTATAGGTGTGGTACGATCATACGAAATAAACAATTATTCGTAATAAACTAAATACCGAGACTAACGTATCATGCCGGAAAGCAGTACCGTTAAAATTATATCATAACCTTCATACATTTGTATAATTAGCTGAAAATTTTAAACGAGTTTTATTAGAAGATAAAAGGCGTTCGTTTGAAGAAACTTACGAGATATAAGAAATTGTATGAAATTCTTATGGGTGTGGTACCATCATACTAAATAAATTATTATTCGTAATACATGAAATACTTAGGCTAAAGTCTCATGCCGGAAAGGAGTACCGTTAAAAGTATAATATAAACTTCATACGTTAGTATAATTAGCTTAAACTTTTAGACGAGTTTTATTAGAAGATAATCAGAGTTCGTTTGAAGAACCTACGAGATATAAGAAATTGTAAGAAACTCTTATGGGTGTGGTACCATCATACGAAATAAAAAAATAATTCGTAATAAATGAAATACTGAGGCTAACGTGTCATGCCGGAAAGGAGTACCGTTAAAAGTATATTATAAACTTCATACGTTACCATAATTGTCTTAAAATTTTAAATCAGTGTTATTAGAAGATGAACGGAGTTCGTTTGAAGAAACTTACGAGATATAAGAAATTGTATGAAATTCTTATGGGTGTGGTACCATCATTCGAAATAAATTATTATTCGTAATAAACAAAATACTTAGGCTAAAGTATCATGCCGGAAAGGAGTTCCGTTAAAATTATATTATAAACTTCATACGTTAGTATAATTTGCTTAAACTTTTAAACGAGTTTTATTAGAAGATAAACGGAGTTCGTATGAAGAAGCTACGAGATATAAGAAATTGTATGAAACTCTTATGGTTGTGGTTCCATGATACAAAATAAATTATTACTCGTAATAAAGGAAATACTTAGGCTGAAGTATCATGCCGGAAAAGAGTACTGTTAAAAGTCTAATATAAACTCAGTACGTTAGTATAATTAGCTTAAACTTTTAAACGAGTTTTATTAGAAGATACACGGAGTTCGTTTGAAGAAACTTGCGAGATATTAGAAATTGAATGAAACTCTTATAGGTGTGGTACGATCATACGAAATAAACAATTATTCGTAATAAACTAAATACCGAGACTAACGTATCATTCCGGAAAGCAGTACCGTTAAAATTATATCATAACCTTCATACATTTGTATAATTAGCTGAAAATTTTAAACGAGTTTTATTAGAAGATAAAAGGTACCATTATACTAAATAAATTATTATTCGTAGTACACGAAATTCTTAGGCTAAAGTATCATGCCGGAAAGGAATACCGTTAAAAGTATAATATAAACTTCATACGTTACCATAATTAACTTAAAATTTTAAATGAGTTTTATTAGAAGATAAACGGAGTTTGTTTGAAGAACCTTGCGAGATATAAGAAATTGTATGAAATTCTTATGGGTGTGGTACCATCATTCGAAATAAATTATTATTCGTAATAAACAAAATACTTAGGCTAAAGTATCATGCCGGAAATGAGTTCCGTTAAAATTATATTACAAACTTCATACGTTAGTATAATTTGCTTAAACTTTTAAACGAGTTTTATTAGAAGATAAACGGAGTTCGTATGAAGAAGCTACGAGATATAAGAAATTGTATGAAACTCTTATGGTTGTGGTTCCATGATACAAAATAAATTATTACTCGTAATAAAGGAAATACTTAGGCTGAAGTATCATGCCGGAAAAGAGTACCGTTAAAAGTCTAATATAAACTCAGTACGTTAGTATAATTAACTTAAACTTTTAAACGAGTTTTATTAGAAGATACACGGAGTTCGTTTGAAGAAACTTGCGAGATATAAGAAATTGAATGAAACTCTTATAGGTGTGGTACGATCATACGAAATAAACAATTATTCGTAATTAACGAAATACCGAGACTAACGAATCATGCCGGAAAGCAGTACCGTTAAAATTATATTATTACCTTCATACATTTGTATAATTAGCTGAAAATTTTAAACGAGTTTTATTAGAAGATAAAAGGCGTTCGTTTGAAGAAATTACGAGATATAAGAAATTGTATGAAATTCTTATGGGTGTGGTACCATCATACTAAATAAATTATTATTCGTAATACACGAAATACTTAGGCTAAAGTCTCATGCCGGAAAGGAGTACCGTTAAAAGTATAATATAAACTTCATACGTTAGTATAATTAGCTTAAACTTTTAGACGAGTTTTATTAGAAGATAATCAGAGTTCGTTTGAAGAACCTACGAGATATAAGAAATTGTAAGAAACTCTTATGGGTGTGGTACCATCATACGAAATAAAAAAATAATTCGTAATAAATGAAATACTGAGGCTAACGTGTCATGCCGGAAAGGAGTACCGTTAAAAGTATATTATAAACTTCATACGTTACCATAAATGTCTTAAAATTTTAAATGAGTGTTATTAGAAGATGAACGGAGTTCGTTTGAAGAAACTTACGAGATATAAGAAATTGTATGAAATTCTTATGGGTGTGGTACCATCATTCGAAATAAATTATTATTCGTAATAAACAAAATACTTAGGCTAAAGTATCATGCCAGAAAGGAGTTCCGTTAAAATTATATTATAAATTTCATACGTGAGTATAATTTGCTTAAACTTTTAAACGAGTTTTATTAAAAGATAAACGGAGTTCGTATGAAGAAGCTACGAGATATAAGAAATTGTATGAAACTCTTATGGTTGTGGTTCCATGATACAAAATAAATTATTACTAGTAATAAAGGAAATA
This sequence comes from Chamaenerion angustifolium, assembly GCA_946814005.1. NCBI lineage: Eukaryota > Viridiplantae > Streptophyta > Magnoliopsida > Myrtales > Onagraceae > Chamaenerion > Chamaenerion angustifolium. The sequence goes on from OX328274.1 coordinate 16,693,306, forward strand.
CTTAGGCTGAAGTATCATGCCGGAAAAGAGTACCGTTAAAAGTCTAATATAAACTCAGTACGTTAGTATAATTAGCTTAAACTTTTAAACGAGTTTTATTAGAAGATACACGGAGTTCGTTTGAAGAAACTTGCTAGATATAAGAAATTGAATGAAACTCTTATAGGTGTGGTACGATCATTCGAAATAAACAATTATTCGTAATAAACTAAATACCGAGACTAACGTATCATGCCGGAAAGCAGTACCGTTAAAATTATATCATAACCTTCATACATTTGTATAATTAGCTGAAAATTTTAAACGAGTTTTATTAGAAGATAAAAGGTACCATTATACTAAATAAATTATTATTCGTAGTACACGAAATTCTTAGGCTAAAGTATCATGCCGGAAAGGAGTACCGTTAAAAGTATAATATAAACTTCATACGTTACCATAATTAACTTAAAATTTTAAATGATTTTTATTAGAAGATAAACGGAGTTTGTTTGAAGAACCTTGCGAGATATAAGAAATTGTATGAAATTCTTATGGGTGTGGTACCATCATTCGAAATAAATTATTATTCGTAATAAACAAAATACTTAGGCTAAAGTATCATGCCGGAAAGGAGTTCCGTTAAAATTATATTATAAACTTCATACGTTAGTATAATTTGCTTAAACTTTTAAACGAGTTTTATTAGAAGATAAACGGAGTTCGTATGAAGAAGCTACGAGATATAAGAAATTGTATGAAACTCTTATGGTTGTGGTTCCATGATACAAAATAAATTATTACTCGTAATAAAGGAAATACTTAGGCTGAAGTATCATGCCGGAAAAGAGTACCGTTAAAAGTCTAATATAAACTCAGTACGTTAGTATAATTAGCTTAAACTTTTAAACGAGTTTTATTAGAAGATACACGGATTTCGTTTGAAGAAACTTGCGAGATATAAGAAATTGAATGAAACTCTTATAGGTGTGGTACGATCATACGAAATAAACAATTATTCGTAATAAACTATATACCGAGACTAACGTATCATGCCGGAAAGCAGTACCGTTAAAATTATATCATAACCTTCATACATTTGTATAATTAGCTGAAAATTTTAAACGAGTTTTATTAGAAGATAAAAGGTACCATTATACTAAATAAATTATTATTCGTAGTACACGAAATTCTTAGGCTAAAGTATCATGCCGGAAAGGAGTACCGTTAAAAGTATAATATAAACTTCATACGTTACCATAATTAACTTAAAATTTTAAATGATTTTTATTAGAAGATAAACGGAGTTTGTTTGAAGAACCTTGCGAGATATAAGAAATTGTATGAAATTCTTATGGGTGTGGTACCATCATTCGAAATAAATTATTATTCGTAATAAACAAAATACTTAGGCTAAAGTATCATGCCGGAAAGGAGTTCCGTTAAAATTATATTATAAACTTCATACGTTAGTATAATTTGCTTAAACTTTTAAACGTGTTTTATTAGAAGATAAACGGAGTTCGTATGAAGAAGCTACGAGATATAAGAAATTGTATGAAACTCTTATGGTTGTGGTTCCATGATACAAAATAAATTATTACTCGTAATAAAGGAAATAGTTAGGCTAAAGTATCATGCCGGAAAAGAGTACCGTTAAAAGTCTAATATAAACTCAGTACGTTAGTATAATTAGCTTAAACTTTTAAACGAGTTTTATTAGAAGATACACGGAGTTCGTTTGAAGAAACTTGCGAGATATAAGAAATTGAATGAAACTCTTATAGGTGTGGTACGATCATACGAAATAAACAATTATTCGTAATAAACTAAATACCGAGACTAACGTATCATGCCGGAATGCAGTACCGTTAAAATTATATCATAACCTTCATACATTTGTATAATTAGCTGAAAATGTTAAACGAGTTTTATTAGAAGATAAAAGGTACCATTATACTAAATAAATTATTATTCGTAGTACACGAAATTCTTAGGCTAAAGTATCATGCCGGAAAGGAGTACCGTTAAAAGTATAATATAAACTTCATACGTTACCATAATTAACTTAAAATTTTAAATGATTTTTATTAGAAGATAAACGGAGTTTGTTTGAAGAACCTTGCGAGATATAAGAAATTGTATGAAATTCTTATGGGTGTGGTACCATCATTCGAAATAAATTATTATTCGTAATAAACAAAATACTTAGGCTAAAGTATCATGCCGGAAAGGAGTTCCGTTAAAATTATATTATAAACTTCATACGTTAGTATAATTTGCTTAAACTTTTAAACGAGTTTTATTAGAAGATAAACGGAGTTCGTATGAAGAAGCTACGAGATATAAGAAATTGTATGAAACTCTTATGGTTGTGGTTCCATGATACAAAATAAATTATTACTCGTAATAAAGGAAATACTTAGGCTGAAGTATCATGCCGGAAAAGAGTACCGTTAAAAGTCTAATATAAACTCAGTACGTTAGTATAATTAGCTTAAACTTTTAAACGAGTTTTATTAGAAGATACACGGAGTTCGTTTGAAGAAACTTGGGAGATATAAGAAATTGAATGAAACTCTTATAGGTGTGGTACGATCATACGAAATAAACAATTATTCGTAATAAACTATATACCGAGACTAACGTATCATGCCGGAAAGCAGTACCGTTAAAATTATATCATAACCTTCATACATTTGTATAATTAGCTGAAAATTTTAAACGAGTTTTATTAGAAGATAAAAGGTACCATTATACTATATAAATTATTATTCGTAGTACACGAAATTCTTAGGCTAAAGTATCATGCCGGAAAGGAGTACCGTTAAAAGTATAATATAAACTTCATACGTTACCATAATTAACTTAAAATTTTAAATGATTTTTATTAGAAGATAAACGGAGTTTGTTTGAAGAACCTTGCGAGATATAAGAAATTGTATGAAATTCTTATGGGTGTGGTACCATCATTCGAAATAAATTATTATTCGTAATAAACAAAATACTTAGGCTAAAGTATCATGCCGGAAAGGAGTTCCGTTAAAATTATATTATAAACTTCATACGTTAGTATAATTTGCTTAAACTTTTAAACGTGTTTTATTAGAAGATAAACGGAGTTCGTATGAAGAAGCTACGAGATATAAGAAATTGTATGAAACTCTTATGGTTGTGGTTCCATGATACAAAATAAATTATTACTCGTAATAAAGGAAATACTTAGGATGAAGTATCATGCCGGAAAAGAGTACCGTTAAAAGTCTAATATAAACTCAGTACGTTAGTATAATTAGCTTAAACTTTTAAACGAGTTTTATTAGAAGATACACGGAGTTCGTTTGAAGAAACTTGCGAGATATAAGAAATTGAATGAAACTCTTATAGGTGTGGTACGATCATACGAAATAAACAATTATTCGTAATAAACTAAATACCGAGACTAACGTATCATGCCGGAATGCAGTACCGTTAAAATTATATCATAACCTTCATACATTTGTATAATTAGCTGAAAATGTTAAACGAGTTTTATTAGAAGATAAAAGGTACCATTATACTAAATAAATTATTATTCGTAGTACACGAAATTCTTAGGCTAAAGTATCATGCCGGAAAGGAGTACCGTTAAAAGTATAATATAAACTTCATACGTTACCATAATTAACTTAAAATTTTAAATGATTTTTATTAGAAGATAAACGGAGTTTGTTTGAAGAACCTTGCGAGATATAAGAAATTGTATGAAATTCTTATGGGTGTGGTACCATCATTCGAAATAAATTATTATTCGTAATAAACAAAATACTTAGGCTAAAGTATCATGCCGGAAAGGAGTTCCGTTAAAATTATATTATAAACTTCATACGTTAGTATAATTTGCTTAAACTTTTAAACGAGTTTTATTAGAAGATAAACGGAGTTCGTATGAAGAAGCTACGAGATATAAGAAATTGTATGAAACTCTTATGGTTGTGGTTCCATGATACAAAATAAATTATTACTCGTAATAAAGGAAATACTTAGGCTGAAGTATCATGCCGGAAAAGAGTACCGTTAAAAGTCTAATATAAACTCAGTACGTTAGTATAATTAGCTTAAACTTTTAAACGAGTTTTATTAGAAGATACACGGAGTTCGTTTGAAGAAACTTGCGAGATATAAGAAATTGAATGAAACTCTTATAGGTGTGGTACGATCATACGAAATAAACAATTATTCGTAATAAACTAAATACCGAGACTAACGTATCATGCCGGAAAGCAGTACCGTTAAAATTATATCATAACCTTCATACATTTGTATAATTAGCTGAAAATTTTAAACGAGTTTTATTAGAAGATAAAAGGTACCATTATACTATATAAATTATTATTCGTAGTACACGAAATTCTTAGGCTAAAGTATCATGCCGGAAAGGAGTACCGTTAAAAGTATAATATAAACTTCATACGTTACCATAATTAACTTAAAATTTTAAATGATTTTTATTAGAAGATAAACGGAGTTTGTTTGAAGAACCTTGCGAGATATAAGAAATTGTATGAAATTCTTATGGGTGTGGTACCATCATTCGAAATAAATTATTATTCGTAATAAACAAAATACTTAGGCTAAAGTATCATGCCGGAAAGGAGTTCCGTTAAAATTATATTATAAACTTCATACGTTAGTATAATTTGCTTAAACTTTAAACTAGTTTTATTAGAAGATAAACGGAGTTCGTATGAAGAAGCTACGAGATATAAGAAATTGTATGAAACTCTTATGGTTGTGGTTCCATGATACAAAATAAATTATTACTCGTAATAAAGGAAATACTTAGGCTGAAGTATCATGCCGGAAAAGAGTACCGTTAAAAGTCTAATATAAACTCAGTACGTTAGTATAATTAGCATAAACTTTTAAACGAGTTTTATTAGAAGATACACGGAGTTCGTTTGAAGAAACTTGGGAGATATAAGAAATTGAATGAAACTCTTATAGGTGTGGTACGATCATACGAAATAAACAATTATTCGTAATTAACGAAATACCGAGACTAACGTATCATGCCGAAAAGCAGTACCGTTAAAATTATATTATTACCTTCATACATTTGTATAATTAGCTGAAAATTTTAAACGAGTTTTATTAGAAGATAAAAGGCGTTCGTTTGAAGAAACTTACGAGATATAAGAAATTGTATGAAATTCTTATAGGTGTGGTACCATCATACTAAATAAATTATTATTCGTAATACACAAAATACTTAGGCTAAAGTCTCATGCCGGAAAGGAGTACCGTTAAAAGTATAATATAAACTTCATACGTTAGTATAATTAGCTTAAACTTTTAGACGAGTTTTATTAGAAGATAATCAGAGTTCGTTTGAAGAACCTACGAGATATAAGAAATTGTAAGAAACTCTTATGGGTGTGGTACCATCATACGAAATAAAAAATAATTCGTAATAAATGAAATACAGAGGCTAACGTATCATGCCGGAAAGGAGTACCGTTAAAAGTATATTATAAACTTCATACGTTACCATAATTGTCTTAAAATTTTAAATGAGTGTTATTAGAAGATGAACGGAGTTCGTTTGAAGAAACTTACGAGATATAAGAAATTGTATGAAATTCTTATGGGTGTGGTACCATCATTCGAAATAAATTATTATTCGTAATAAACAAAATACTTAGGCTAAAGTATCATGCCGGAAAGGAGTTCCGTTAAAATTATATTATAAACTTCATACGTTAGTATAATTTGCTTAAACTTTTAAACGTGTTTTATTAGAAGATAAACGGAGTTCGTATGAAGAAGCTACGAGATATAAGAAATTGTATGAAACTCTTATGGTTGTGGTTCCATGATACAAAATATATTATTACTCGTAATAAAGGAAATAGTTAGGCTGAAGTATCATGCCGGAAAAGAGTACCGTTAAAAGTCTAATATAAACTCAGTACGTTAGTATAATTAGCTTAAACTTTTAAACGAGTTTTATTAGAAGATACACGGAGTTCGTTTGAAGAAACTTGCGAGATATAAGAAATTGAATGAAACTCTTATAGGTGTGGTACGATCATACGAAATAAACAATTATTCGTAATAAACTAAATACCGAGACTAACGTATCATGCCGGAATGCAGTACCGTTAAAATTATATCATAACCTTCATACATTTGTATAATTAGCTGAAAATGTTAAACGAGTTTTATTAGAAGATAAAAGGTACCATTATACTAAATAAATTATTATTCGTAGTACACGAAATTCTTAGGCTAAAGTATCATGCCGGAAAGGAGTACCGTTAAAAGTATAATATAAACTTCATACGTTACCATAATTAACTTAAAATTTTAAATGATTTTTATTAGAAGATAAACGGAGTTTGTTTGAAGAACCTTGCGAGATATAAGAAATTGTATGAAATTCTTATGGGTGTGGTACCATCATTCGAAATAAATTATTATTCGTAATAAACAAAATACTTAGGCTAAAGTATCATGCCGGAAAGGAGTTCCGTTAAAATTATATTATAAACTTCATACGTTAGTATAATTTGCTTAAACTTTTAAACGAGTTTTATTAGAAGATAAACGGAGTTCGTATGAAGAAGCTACGAGATATAAGAAATTGTATGAAACTCTTATGGTTGTGGTTCCATGATACAAAATAAATTATTACTCGTAATAAAGGAAATACTTAGGCTGAAGTATCATGCCGGAAAAGAGTACCGTTAAAAGTCTAATATAAACTCGGTACGTTAGTATAATTAGCTTAAACTTTTAAACGAGTTTTATTAGAAGATACACGGAGTTCGTTTGAAGAAACTTGCAAGATATAAGAAATTGAATGAAACTCTTATAGGTGTGGTACGATCATACGAAATAAACAATTATTCGTAATAAACTAAATACCGAGACTAACGTATCATGCCGGAAAGAAGTACCGTTAAAATTATATCATAACCTTCATACATTTGTATAATTAGCTGAAAATTTTAAACGAGTTTTATTAAAAGATAAAAGGTACCATTATACTAAATAAATTATTATTCGTAGTACACGAAATTCTTAGGCTAAAGTATCATGCCGGAAAGGAGTACCGTTAAAAGTATAATATAAACTTCATACGTTACCATAATTAACTTAAAATTTTAAATGAGTTTTATTAGAAGATAAACGGAGTTTGTTTGAAGAACCTTGCGAGATATAAGAAATTGTATGAAATTCTTATGGGTGTGGTACCATCATTCGAAATAAATTATTATTCGTAATAAACAAAATACTTAGGCTAAAGTATCATGCCGGAAAGGAGTTCCGTTAAAATTATATTATAAACTTCATACGTTAGTATAATTTGCTTAAACTTTTAAACGAGTTTTATTAGAAGATAAACGGAGTTCGTATGAAGAAGCTACGAGATATAAGAAATTGTATGAAACTCTTATGGTTGTGGTTCCATGATACAAAATAAATTATTACTCGTAATAAAGGAAATACTTAGGCTGAAGTATCATGCCGGAAAAGAGTACCGTGTAAAGTCTAATATAAACTCAGTACGTTAGTATAATTAGCTTAAACTTTTAAACGAGTTTTATTAGAAGATACACGGAGTTCGTTTGAAGAAACTTGCGAGATATAAGAAATTGAATGAAACTCTTATAGGTGTGGTACGATCATACGAAATAAACAATTATTCGTAATTAACGAAATACCGAGACTAACGTATCATGTCGGAAAGCAGTACCGTTAAAATTATATTATTACCTTCATACATTTGTATAATTAGCTGAAAATTTTAAACGAGTTTTATTAGAAGATAAAAGGCGTTCGTTTGAAGAAACTTACGAGATATAAGAAATTGTATGAAATTCTTATGGGTGTGGTACCATCATACTAAATAAATTATTATTCGTAATACACGAAATACTTAGGCTAAAGTCTCATGCCGGAAAGGAGTACCGTTAAAAGTATAATATAAACTTCATACGTTAGTATAATTAGCTTAAACTTTTAGACGAGTTTTATTAGAAGATAATCAGAGTTCGTTTGAAGAACCTACGAGATATAAGAAATTGTAAGAAACTCTTATGGGTGTGGTACCATCATACGAAATAAAAAATAATTCGAAATAAATGAAATACTGAGGCTAACGTGTCATGCCGGAAAGGAGTTCCGTTAAAATTATATTATAAACTTCATACGTTAGTATAATTTGCTTAAACTTTTAAACGAGTTTTATTAGAAGATAAACGGAGTTCGAATGAAGAAGCTACGAGATATAAGAAATTGTATGAAACTCTTATGGTTGTGGTTCCATGATACAAAATAAATTATTACTCGTAATAAAGGAAATACTTAGGATGAAGTATCATGCCGGAAAAGAGTACCGTTAAAAGTCTAATATAAACTCAGTACGTTAGTATAATTAGCTTAAACTTTTAAACGAGTTTTATTAGAAGATACACGGAGTTCGTTTGAAGAAACTTGCGAGATATAAGAAATTGAATGAAACTCTTATAGGTGTGGTACGATCATACTAAATAAACAATTATTCGTAATTAACGAAATACCGAGACTAACGTATCATGCCGGAAAGCAGTACAGTTAAAATTATATCATAACCTTCATACATTTGTATAATTAGCTTAAACTTTTAAACGAGTTTTATTAGAAGATACACGGAGTTCGTTTGAAGAAACTTGCAAGATATAAGAAATTGAATGAAACTCTTATAGGTGTGGTACGATGATACGAAATAAACAATTATTCGTAATAAACTAAATACCGAGACTAACGTATCATGCCGGAAAGCAGTACCGTTAAAATTATATCATAACCTTCATACATTTGTATAATTAGCTGAAAATTTTAAACGAGTTTTATTAGAAGATAAAAGGTACCATTATACTAAATAAATTATTATTCGTAGTACACGAAATTCTTAGGCTAAAGTATCATGCCGGAAAGGAGTACCGTTAAAAGTATAATATAAACTTCATACGTTACCATAATTAACTTAAAATTTTAAATGATTTTTATTAGAAGATAAACGGAGTTTGTTTGAAGAACCTTGCGAGATATAAGAAATTGTATGAAATTCTTATGGGTGTGGTACCATCATTCGAAATAAATTATTATTCGTAATAAACAAAATACTTAGGCTAAAGTATCATGCCGGAAAGGAGTTCCGTTAAAATTATATTATAAACTTCATACGTTAGTATAATTTGCTTAAACTTTTAAACGAGTTTTATTAGAAGATAAACGGAGTTCGTATGAAGAAGCTACGAGATATAAGAAATTGTAAGAAACTCTTATGGGTGTGGTACCATCATACGAAATAAAAAATAATTCGTAATAAATGAAATACTGAGGCTAACGTGTCATGCCGGAAAGGAGTACCGTTAAAAGTATATTATAAACTTCATACGTTACCATAATTGTCTTAAAATTTTAAATGAGTGTTATTAGAAGATGAACGGAGTTCGTTTGAAGAAACTTACGAGATATAAGAAATTGTATGAAATTCTTATGGGTGTGGTACCATAATTCGAAATAAATTATTATTCGTAATAAACAAAATACTTAGGCTAAAGTATAATGCCGGAAAGGAGTTCCGTTAAAATTATATTATAAACTTCATACGTTAGTATAATTTGCTTAAACTTTTAAACGAGTTTTATTAGAAGATAAACGGAGTTCGTATGAAGAAGCTACGAGATATAAGAAATTGTATGAAACTCTTATGGTTGTGTATCCATGATACAAAATAAATTATTACTCGTAATAAAGGAAATACTTAGGCTGAAGTATCATGCCGGAAAAGAGTACCGTTAAAAGTCTAATATAAACTCAGTACGTTAGTATAATTAGCTTAAACTTTTAAACGAGTTTTATTAGAAGATACACGGAGTTCGTTTGAAGAAACTTGCAAGATATAAGAAATTGAATGAAACTCTTATAGGTGTGGTACGATCATACGAAATAAACAATTATTCGTAATAAACTAAATACCGAGACTAACGTAACATGCCGGAAAGAAGTACCGTTAAAATTATATCATAACCTTCATACATTTGTATAATTAGCTGAAAATTTTAAACGAGTTTTATTAGAAGATACACGGAGTTCGTTTGAAGAAACTTGCGAGATATAAGAAATTGAATGAAACTCTTATAGGTGTGGTACGATCATACGAAATAAACAATTATTCGTAATTAACGAAATACCGAGACTAACGTATCATGCCGGAAAGCAGTACAGTTAAAATTATATCATAACCTTCATACATTTGTATAATTAGCTGAAAATTTTAAACGAGTTTTATTAGAAGATAAAAGGTACCATTATACTAAATAAATTATTATTCGTAGTACACGAAATTCTTAGGCTAAAGTATCATGCCGGAAAGGAGTACCGTTAAAAGTATAATATAAACTTCATACGTTACCATAATTAACTTAAAATTTTAAATGATTTTTATTAGAAGATAAACGGAGTTTGTTTGAAGAACCTTGCGAGATATAAGAAATTGTATGAAATTCTTATGGGTGTGGTACCATCATTCGAAATAAATTATTATTCGTAATAAACAAAATACTTAGGCTAAAGTATCATGCCGGAAAGGAGTTCCGTTAAAATTATATTATAAACTTCATACGTTAGTATAATTTGCTTAAACTTTTAAACGAGTTTTATTAGAAGATAAACGGAGTTCGTATGAAGAAGCTACGAGATATAAGAAATTGTAAGAAACTCTTATGGGTGTGGTACCATCATACGAAATAAAAAATAATTCGTAATAAATGAAATACTGAGGCTAACGTGTCATGCCGGAAAGGAGTACCGTTAAAAGTATATTATAAACTTCATACGTTACCATAATTGTCTTAAAATTTTAAATGAGTGTTATTAGAAGATGAACGGAGTTCGTTTGAAGAAACTTGCGAGATATAAGAAATTGAATGAAACTCTTATAGGTGTGGTACGATCATACGAAATAAACAATTATTCGTAATTAACGAAATACCGAGACTAACGTATCATGCCGGAAAGCAGTACAGTTAAAATTATATCATAACCTTCATACATTTGTATAATTAGTTGAAAATTTTAAACGAGTTTTATTAGAAGATAAAAGGTACCATTATACTAAATAAATTATTATTCGTAGTACACGAAATTCTTAGGCTAAAGTATCATGCCGGAAAGGAGTACCGTTAAAAGTATAATATAAACTTCATACGTTACCATAATTAACTTAAAATTTTAAATGAGTTTTATTAGAAGATAAACGGAGTTTGTTTGAAGAACCTTGCGAGATATAAGAAATTGTATGAAATTCTTATGGGTGTGGTACCATCATTCGAAATAAATTATTATTCGTAATAAACAAAATACTTAGGCTAAAGTATCATGCCGGAAAGGAGTTCCGTTAAAATTATATTATAAACTTCATACGTTAGTATAATTTGCTTAAACTTTTAAACGAGTTTTATTAGAAGATAAACGGAGTTCGTATGAAGAAGCTACGAGATATAAGAAATTGTAAGAAACTCTTATGGGTGTGGTACCATCATACGAAATAAAAAATAATTCGTAATAAATGAAATACTGAGGCTAACGTGTCATGCCGGAAAGGAGTACCGTTAAAAGTATATTATAAACTTCATACGTTACCATAATTGTCTTAAAATTTTAAATGAGTGTTATTAGAAGATGAACGGAGTTCGTTTGAAGAAACTTACGAGATATAAGAAATTGTATGAAATTCTTATGGGTGTGGTACCATCATTCGAAATAAATTATTATTCGTAATAAACAAAATACTTAGGCTAAAGTATCATGCCGGAAAGGAGTTCCGTTAAAATTATATTATAAACTTCATACGTTAGTATAATTTGCTTAAACTTTTAAACGAGTTTTATTAGAAGATAAACGGAGTTCGTATGAAGAAGCTACGAGATATAAGAAATTGTATGAAACTCTTATTGTTGTGGTTCCATGATACAAAATAAATTATTACTCGTAATAAAGGAAATACTTAGGCTGAAGTATCATGCCGGAAAAGAGTACCGTTAAAAGTCTAATATAAACTCAGTACGTTAGTATAATTAGCTTAAACTTTTAAACGAGTTTTATTAGAAGATACACGGAGTTCGTTTGAAGAAACTTGCGAGATATAAGAAATTGAATGAAACTCTTATAGGTGTGGTACGATCATACGAAATAAACAATTATTCGTAATTAACGAAATACCGAGACTAACGTATCATGCCGGAAAGCAGTACAGTTAAAATTATATCATAACCTTCATACATTTGTATAATTAGCTGAAAATTTTAAACGAGTTTTATTAGAAGATAAAAGGTACCATTATACTAAATAAATTATTATTCGTAGTACACGAAATTCTTAGGCTAAAGTATCATGCCGGAAAGGAGTACCGTTAAAAGTATAATATAAACTTCATACGTTACCATAATTAACTTAAAATTTTAAATGAGTTTTATTAGAAGATAAACGGAGTTTGTTTGAAGAACCTTGCGAGATATAAAAATTGTATGAAATTCTTATGGGTGTGGTACCATCATTCGAAATAAATTATTATTCGTAATAAACAAAATACTTAGGCTAAAGTATCATGCCGGAAAGGAGTTCCGTTAAAATTATATTATAAACTTCATACGTTAGTATAATTTTCTTAAACTTTTAAACGAGTTTTATTAGAAGATAAACGGAGTTCGTATGAAGAAGCTACGAGATATAAGAAATTGTATGAAACTCTTATGGTTGTGGTTCCATAATACAAAATAAATTATTACTCGTAATAAAGGAAATACTTAGGCTGAAGTATCATGCCGGAAAAGAGTACCGTTAAAAGTCTAATATAAACTCAGTACGTTAGTATAATTGGCTTAAACTTTTAAACGAGTTTTATTAGAAGATACACGGAGTTCGTTTGAAGAAACTTGCGAGATATAAGAAATTGAATGAAACTCTTATAGGTGTGGTACGATCATACGAAATAAACAATTATTCGTAATTAACGAAATACCGAGACTAACGTATCATGCCGGAAAGCAGTACAGTTAAAATTATATCATAACCTTCATACATTTGTATAATTAGCTGAAAATTTTAAACGAGTTTTATTAGAAGATAAAAGGTACCATTATACTAAATAAATTATTATTCGTAGTACACGAAATTCTTAGGCTAAAGTATCATGCCGGAAAGGAGTACCGTTAAAAGTATAATATAAACTTCATACGTTACCATAATTAACTTAAAATTTTAAATGTGTTTTATTAGAAGATAAACGGAGTTTGTTTGAAGAACCTTGCGAGATATAAGAAATTGTATGAAATTCTTATGGTTGTGGTTCCATGATACAAAATAAATTATTACTCGTAATAAAGGAAATACTTAGGCTGAAGTATCATGCCGGAAAAGAGTACCGTTAAAAGTCTAATATAAACTCAGTACGTTAGTATAATTGGCTTAAACTTTTAAACGAGTTTTATTAGAAGATAAACGGAGTTCGTATGAAGAAGCTACGAGATATAAGAAATTGTATGAAACTCTTATGGTTGTGGTTCCATGATACAAAATAAATTATTACTCGTAATAAAGGAAATACTTAGGCTGAAGTATCATGCCGGAAAAGAGTACCGTTAAAAGTCTAATATAAACTCAGTACGTTAGTATAATTGGCTTAAACTTTTAAACGAGTTTTATTAGAAGATACACGGAGTTCGTTTGAAGAAACTTGCGAGATATAAGAAATTGAATGAAACTCTTATAGGTGTGGTACGATCATACGAAATAAACAATTATTCGTAATTAACGAAATACCGAGACTAACGTATCATGCCGGAAAGCAGTACAGTTAAAATTATATCATAACCTTCATACATTTGTATAATTAGCTGAAAATTTTAAACGAGTTTTATTAGAAGATAAAAGGTACCATTATACTAAATAAATTATTATTCGTAGTACACGAAATTCTTAGGCTAAAGTATCATGCCGGAAAGGAGTACCGTTAAAAGTATAATATAAACTTCATACGTTACCATAATTAACTTAAATTTTTAAATGAGTTTTATTAGAAGATAAACGGAGTTTGTTTGAAGAACCTTGCGAGATATAAGAAATTGTATGAAATTCTTATGGGTGTGGTACCATCATTCGAAATAAATTATTATTCGTAATAAACAAAATACTTAGGCTAAAGTATCATGCCGGAAAGGAGTTCCGTTAAAATTATATTATAAACTTCATACGTTAGTATAATTTGCTTAAACTTTTAAACGAGTTTTATTAGAAGATAAACGGAGTTCGTATGAAGAAGCTACGAGATATAAGAAATTGTATGAAACTCTTATGGTTATGGTTCCATGATACAAAATAAATTATTACTCGTAATAAAGGAAATACTTAGGCTGAAGTATCATGCCGGAAAAGAGTACCGTTAAAAGTCTAATATAAACTCAGTACGTTAGTATAATTAGCTTAAACTTTTAAACAAGTTTTATTAGAAGATACACGAAGTTCGTTTGAAGAAACTTGCGAGATATAAGAAATTGAATGAAACTCTTATAGGTGCGGTACGATCATACGAAATAAACAATTATTCGTAATTAACGAAATACCGAGACTAACGTATCATGCCGGAAAGCAGTACAGTTAAAATTATATCATAACCTTCATACATTTGTATAATTAGCTGAAAATTTTAAACGAGTTTTATTAGAAGATAAAAGGTACCATTATACTAAATAAATTATTATTCGTAGTACACGAAATTCTTAGGCTAAAGTATCATGCCGGAAAGGAGTACCGTTAAAAGTATAATATAAACTTCATACGTTACCATAATTAACTTAAATTTTTAAATGAGTTTTATTAGAAGATAAACGGAGTTTGTTTGAAGAACCTTGCGAGATATAAGAAATTGTATGAAATTCTTATGGGTGTGGTACCATCATTCGAAATAAATTATTATTCGTAATAAACAAAATACTTAGGCTAAAGTATCATGCCGGAAAGGAGTTCCGTTAAAATTATATTATAAACTTCATACGTTAGTATAATTTGCTTAAACTTTTAAACGAGTTTTATTAGAAGATAAACGGAGTTCGTATGAAGAAGCTACGAGATATAAGAAATTGTATGAAACTCTTATGGTTATGGTTCCATGATACAAAATAAATTATTACTCGTAATAAAGGAAATACTTAGGCTGAAGTATCATGCCGGAAAAGAGTACCGTTAAAAGTCTAATATAAACTCAGTACGTTAGTATAATTAGCTTAAACTTTTAAACAAGTTTTATTAGAAGATACACGAAGTTCGTTTGAAGAAACTTGCGAGATATAAGAAATTGAATGAAACTCTTATAGGTGCGGTACGATCATACGAAATAAACAATTATTCGTAATTAACGAAATACCGAGACTAACGTATCATGCCGGAAAGCAGTACAGTTAAAATTATATCATAACCTTCATACATTTGTATAATTAGCTGAAAATTTTAAACGAGTTTTATTAGAAGATAAAAGGTACCATTATAGTAAATAAATTATTATTCGTAGTACACGAAATTCTTAGGCTAAAGTATCATGCCGGAAAGGAGTACCGTTAAAAGTATAATATAAACTTCATACGTTACCATAATTAACTTAAAATTTTAAATGAGTTTTATTAGAAGATAAACAGAGTTTGTTTGAAGAACCTTGCGAGATATAAGAAATTGTATGAAATTCTTATGGGTGTGGTACCATCATTCGAAATAAATTATTATTCGTAATAAACAAAATACTTAGGCTAAAGTATCATGCCGGAAAGGAGTTCCGTTAAAATTATATTATAAACTTCATACGTTAGTATAATTTGCTTAAACTTTTAAACGAGTTTTATTAGAAGATAAACGGAGTTCGTATGAAGAAGCTACGAGATATAAGAAATTGTATGAAACTCTTATGGTTATGGTTCCATGATACAAAATAAATTATTACTCGTAATAAAGGAAATACTTAGGCTGAAGTATCATGCCGGAAAAGAGTACCGTTAAAAGTCTAATATAAACTCAGTACGTTAGTATAATTAGCTTAAACTTTTAAACAAGTTTTATTAGAAGATACACGAAGTTCGTTTGAAGAAACTTGCGAGATATAAGAAATTGAATGAAACTCTTATAGGTGCGGTACGATCATACGAAATAAACAATTATTCGTAATTAACGAAATACCGAGACTAACGTATCATGCCGGAAAGCAGTACAGTTAAAATTATATCATAACCTTCATACATTTGTATAATTAGCTGAAAATTTTAAACGAGTTTTATTAGAAGATAAAAGGTACCATTATAGTAAATAAATTATTATTCGTAGTACACGAAATTCTTAGGCTAAAGTATCATGCCGGAAAGGAGTACCGTTAAAAGTATAATATAAACTTCATACGTTACCATAATTAACTTAAAATTTTAAATGAGTTTTATTAGAAGATAAACAGAGTTTGTTTGAAGAACCTTGCGAGATATAAGAAATTGTATGAAATTCTTATGGGTGTGGTACCATCATTCGAAATAAATTATTATTCGTAATAAACAAAATACTTAGGCTAAAGTATCATGTCGGAAAGGAGTTCCGTTAAAATTATATTATAAACTTCATACGTTAGTATAATTTGCTTAAACTTTTAAACGAGTTTTGTTAGAAGATAAACGGAGTTCGTATGAAGAAGCTACGAGATATAAGAAATTGTATGAAACTCTTATGGTTGTGGTTCCATGATACAAAATAAATTATTACTCGTAATAAAGGAAATACTTAGGCTGAAGTATCATGCCGGAAAAGAGTACAGTTAAAAGTCTAATATAAACTCAGTACGTTAGTATAATTAGCTTAAACTTTTAAACAAGTTTTATTAGAAGATACACGAAGTTCGTTTGAAGAAACTTGCGAGATATAAGAAATTGAATGAAACTCTTATAGGTGCGGTACGATCATACGAAATAAACAATTATTCGTAATTAACGAAATACCGAGACTAACGTATCATGCCGGAAAGCAGTACAGTTAAAATTATAGCATAACCTTCATACATTTGTATAATTAGCTGAAAATTTTAAACGAGTTTTATTAGAAGATAAAAGGTACCATTATACTAAATAAATTATTATTCGTAGTACACGAAATTCTTAGGCTAAAGTATCATGCCGGAAAGGAGTACCGTTAAAAGTATAATATAAACTTCATACGTTACCATAATTAACTTAAAATTTTAAATGAGTTTTATTAGAAGATAAACGGAGTTTGTTTGAAGAACCTTGCGAGATATAAGAAATTGTATGAAATTCTTATGGGTGTGGTACCATCATTCGAAATAAATTATTATTCGTAATAAACAAAATACTTAGGCTAAAGTATCATGCCGGAAAGGAGTTCCGTTAAAATTATATTATAAACTTCATACGTTAGTATAATTTACTTAAACTTTTAAACGAGTTTTATTAGAAGATAAACGGAGTTCGTATGAAGAAGCTACGAGATATAAGAAATTGTATGAAACTCTTATGGTTATGGTTCCATGATACAAAATAAATTATTACTCGTAATAAAGGAAATACTTAGGCTGAAGTATCATGCCGGAAAAGAGTACCGTTAAAAGTCTAATATAAACTCAGTACGTTAGTATAATTAGCTTAAACTTTTAAACAAGTTTTATTAGAAGATACACGAAGTTCGTTTGAAGAAACTTGCGAGATATAAGAAATTGAATGAAACTCTTATAGGTGCGGTACGATCATACGAAATAAACAATTATTCGTAATTAACGAAATACCGAGACTAACGTATCATGCCGGAAAGCAGTACAGTTAAAATTATATCATAACCTTCATACATTTGTATAATTAGCTGAAAATTTTAAACGAGTTTTATTAGAAGATAAAAGGTACCATTATAGTAAATAAATTATTATTCGTAGTACACGAAATTCTTAGGCTAAAGTATCATGCCGGAAAGGAGTACCGTTAAAAGTATAATATAAACTTCATACGTTACCATAATTAACTTAAAATTTTAAATGAGTTTTATTAGAAGATAAACGGAGTTTGTTTGAAGAACCTTGCGAGATATAAGAAATTGTATGAAATTCTTATGGGTGTGGTACCATCATTCGAAATAAATTATTATTCGTAATAAACAAAATACTTAGGCTAAAGTATCATGTCGGAAAGGAGTTCCGTTAAAATTATATTATAAACTTCATACGTTAGTATAATTTGCTTAAACTTTTAAACGAGTTTTATTAGAAGATAAACGGAGTTCGTATGAAGAAGCTACGAGATATAAGAAATTGTATGAAACTCTTATGGTTGTGGTTCCATAATACAAAATAAATTATTACTCGTAATAAAGGAAATACTTAGGCTGAAGTATCATGCCGGAAAAGAGTACCGTTAAAAGTCTAATATAAACTCAGTACGTTAGTATAATTGGCTTAAACTTTTAAACGAGTTTTATTAGAAGATACACGGAGTTCGTTTGAAGAAACTTGCGAGATATAAGAAATTGAATGAAACTCTTATAGGTGTGGTACGATCATACGAAATAAACAATTATTCGTAATTAACGAAATACCGAGACTAACGTATCATGCCGGAAAGCAGTACAGTTAAAATTATATCATAACCTTCATACATTTGTATAATTAGCTGAAAATTTTAAACGAGTTTTATTAGAAGATAAAAGGTACCATTATACTAAATAAATTATTATTCGTAGTACACGAAATTCTTAGGCTAAAGTATCATGCCGGAAAGGAGTACCGTTAAAAGTATAATATAAACTTCATACGTTACCATAATTAACTTAAAATTTTAAATGAGTTTTATTAGAAGATAAACAGAGTTTGTTTGAAGAACCTTGCGAGATATAAGAAATTGTATGAAATTCTTATGGGTGTGGTACCATCATTCGAAATAAATTATTATTCGTAATAAACAAAATACTTAGGCTAAAGTATCATGCCGGAAAGGAGTTCCGTTAAAATTATATTATAAACTTCATACGTTAGTATAATTTGCTTAAACTTTTAAACGAGTTTTGTTAGAAGATAAACGGAGTTCGTATGAAGAAGCTACGAGATATAAGAAATTGTATGAAACTCTTATGGTTGTGGTTCCATGATACAAAATAAATTATTACTCGTAATAAAGGAAATACTTAGGCTGAAGTATCATGCCGGAAAAGAGTACCGTTAAAAGTCTAATATAAACTCAGTACGTTAGTATAATTAGCTTAAACTTTTAAACAAGTTTTATTAGAAGATACACGAAGTTCGTTTGAAGAAACTTGCGAGATATAAGAAATTGAATGAAACTCTTATAGGTGCGGTACGATCATACGAAATAAACAATTATTCGTAATTAACGAAATACCGAGACTAACGTATCATGCCGGAAAGCAGTACAGTTAAAATTATATCATAACCTTCATACATTTGTATAATTAGCTGAAAATTTTAAACGAGTTTTATTAGAAGATAAAAGGTACCATTATACTAAATAAATTATTATTCGTAGTACACGAAATTCTTAGGCTAAAGTATCATGCCGGAAAGGAGTACCGTTAAAAGTATAATATAAACTTCATACGTTACCATAATTAACTTAAAATTTTAAATGAGTTTTATTAGAAGATAAACAGAGTTTGTTTGAAGAACCTTGCGAGATATAAGAAATTGTATGAAATTCTTATGGGTGTGGTACCATCATTCGAAATAAATTATTATTCGTAATAAACAAAATACTTAGGCTAAAGTATCATGCCGGAAAGGAGTTCCGTTAAAATTATATTATAAACTTCATACGTTAGTATAATTTGCTTAAACTTTTAAACGAGTTTTGTTAGAAGATAAACGGAGTTCGTATGAAGAAGCTACGAGATATAAGAAATTGTATGAAACTCTTATGGTTGTGGTTCCATGATACAAAATAAATTATTACTCGTAATAAAGGAAATACTTAGGCTGAAGTATCATGCCGGAAAAGAGTACCGTTAAAAGTCTAATATAAACTCAGTACGTTAGTATAATTAGCTTAAACTTTTAAACAAGTTTTATTAGAAGATACACGAAGTTCGTTTGAAGAAACTTGCGAGATATAAGAAATTGAATGAAACTCTTATAGGTGCGGTACGATCATACGAAATAAACAATTATTCGTAATTAACGAAATACCGAGACTAACGTATCATGCCGGAAAGCAGTACAGTTAAAATTATATCATAACCTTCATACATTTGTATAATTAGCTGAAAATTTTAAACGAGTTTTATTAGAAGATAAAAGGTACCATTATACTAAATAAATTATTATTCGTAGTACACGAAATTCTTAGGCTAAAGTATCATGCCGGAAAGGAGTACCGTTAAAAGTATAATATAAACTTCATACGTTACCATAATTAACTTAAAATTTTAAATGAGTTTTATTAGAAGATAAACAGAGTTTGTTTGAAGAACCTTGCGAGATATAAGAAATTGTATGAAATTCTTATGGGTGTGGTACCATCATTCGAAATAAATTATTATTCGTAATAAACAAAATACTTAGGCTAAAGTATCATGCCGGAAAGGAGTTCCGTTAAAATTATATTATAAACTTCATACGTTAGTATAATTTGCTTAAACTTTTAAACGAGTTTTGTTAGAAGATAAACGGAGTTCGTATGAAGAAGCTACGAGATATAAGAAATTGTATGAAACTCTTATGGTTGTGGTTCCATGATACAAAATAAATTATTACTCGTAATAAAGGAAATACTTAGGCTGAAGTATCATGCCGGAAAAGAGTACCGTTAAAAGTCTAATATAAACTCAGTACGTTAGTATAATTAGCTTAAACTTTTAAACAAGTTTTATTAGAAGATACACGAAGTTCGTTTGAAGAAACTTGCGAGATATAAGAAATTGAATGAAACTCTTATAGGTGCGGTACGATCATACGAAATAAACAATTATTCGTAATTAACGAAATACCGAGACTAACGTATCATGCCGGAAAGCAGTACAGTTAAAATTATATCATAACCTTCATACATTTGTATAATTAGCTGAAAATTTTAAACGAGTTTTATTAGAAGATAAAAGGTACCATTATACTAAATAAATTATTATTCGTAGTACACGAAATTCTTAGGCTAAAGTATCATGCCGGAAAGGAGTACCGTTAAAAGTATAATATAAACTTCATACGTTACCAGAATTAACTTAAAATTTTAAATGAGTTTTATTAGAAGATAAACGGCGTTTGTTTGAAGAACCTTGCGAGATATAAGAAATTGTATGAAATTCTTATGGGTGTGGTACCATCATTCGAAATAAATTATTATTCGTAATAAACAAAATACTTAGGCTAAAGTATCATGCCGGAAAGGAGTTCCGTTAAAATTATATTATAATCTTCATACGTTAGTATAATTTGCTTAAACTTTTAAACGAGTTTTATTAGAAGATAAACGGAGTTCGTATGAAGAAGCTACGAGATATAAGAAATTGTATGAAACTCTTATGGTTGTGGTTCCATGATACAAAATAAATTATTACTCGTAATAAAGGAAATACTTAGGCTGAAGTATCATGCCGGAAAAGAGTACCGTTAAAAGTCTAATATAAACTCAGTACGTTAGTATAATTAGCTTAAACTTTTAAACAAGTTTTATTAGAAGATACACGAAGTTCGTTTGAAGAAACTTGCGAGATATAAGAAATTGAATGAAACTCTTATAGGTGTGGTACGATCATACGAAATAAACAATTATTCGTAATTAACGAAATACTGAGACTAACGTATCATGCCGGAAAGCAGTACAGTTAAAATTATATTATAACCTTCATACATTTGTATAATTAGCTGAAAATTTTAAACGAGTTTTATTAGAAGATAAAAGGTACCATTATACTAAATAAATTATTATTCGTAATACACGAAATACTTAGGCTAAAGTCTCATGCCGGAAAGGAGTACCGTTTAAAGTATAATATAAACTTCATACGTTACCATAATTAACTTAAAATTTTAAATGAGTTTTATTAGAAGATACACGGAGTTCGTTTGAAGAAACTTGCGAGATATAAGAAATTGAATGAAACTCTTATAGGTGCGGTACGATCATACGAAATAAACAATTATTCGTAATTAACGAAATACCGAGACTAACGTATCATGCCGGAAAGCAGTACAGTTAAAATTATATCATAACCTTCATACATTTGTATAATTAGCTGAAAATTTTAAACGAGTTTTATTAGAAGATAAAAGGTACCATTATAGTAAATAAATTATTATTCGTAGTACACGAAATTCTTAGGCTAAAGTATCATGCCGGAAAGGAGTACCGTTAAAAGTATAATATAAACTTCATACGTTACCATAATTAACTTAAAATTTTAAATGAGTTTTATTAGAAGATAAACGGAGTTTGTTTGAAGAACCTTGCGAGATATAAGAAATTGTATGAAATTCTTATGGGTGTGGTACCATCATTCGAAATAAATTATTATTCGTAATAAACAAAATACTTAGGCTAAAGTATCATGCCGGAAAGGAGTTCCGTTAAAATTATATTATAAACTTCATACGTTAGTATAATTTGCTTAAACTTTTAAACGAGTTTTATTAGAAGATAAACGGAGTTCGTATGAAGAAGCTACGAGATATAAGAAATTGTATGAAACTCTTATGGTTGTGGTTCCATGATACAAAATAAATTATTACTCGTAATAAAGGAAATACTTAGGCTGAAGTATCATGCCGGAAAAGAGTGCCGTTAAAAGTCTAATATAAACTCAGTACGTTAGTATAATTAGCTTAAACTTTTAAACGAGTTTTATTAGAAGATACACGGAGTTCGTTTGAAGAAACTTGCGAGATATAAGAAATTGAATGAAACTCTTATAGGTGTGGTACGATCATACGAAATAAACAATTATTCGTAATTAACGAAATACTGAGACTAACGTATCATGCCGGAAAGCAGTACAGTTAAAATTATATTATAACCTTCATACATTTGTATAATTAGCTGAAAATTTTAAACGAGTTTTATTAGAAGATAAAAGGTACCATTATACTAAATAAATTATTATTCGTAATACACGAAATACTTAGGCTAAAGTCTCATGCCGGAAAGGAGTACCGTTTAAAGTATAATATAAACTTCATACGTTACCATAATTAACTTAAAATTTTAAATGAGTTTTATTAGAAGATACACGGAGTTCGTTTGAAGAAACTTGCGAGATATAAGAAATTGAATGAAACTCTTATAGGTGCGGTACGATCATACGAAATAAACAATTATTCGTAATTAACGAAATACCGAGACTAACGTATCATGCCGGAAAGCAGTACAGTTAAAATTATATCATAACCTTCATACATTTGTATAATTAGCTGAAAATTTTAAACGAGTTTTATTAGAAGATAAAAGGTACCATTATACTAAATAAATTATTATTTGTAGTACACGAAATTCTTAGGCTAAAGTATCATGCCGGAAAGGAGTACCGTTAAAAGTATAATATAAACTTCATACGTTACCATAATTAACTTAAAATTTTAAATGAGTTTTATTAGAAGATAAACGGAGTTTGTTTGAAGAACCTTGCGAGATATAAGAAATTGTATGAAATTCTTATGGGTGTGGTACCATCATTCGAAATAAATTATTATTCGTAATAAACAAAATACTTAGGCTAAAGTATCATGCCGGAAAGGAGTTCCGTTAAAATTATATTATAAACTTCATACGTTAGTATAATTTGCTTAAACTTTTAAACGAGTTTTATTAGAAGATAAACGGAGTTCGTATGAAGAAGCTACGAGATATAAGAAATTGTATGAAACTCTTATGGTTGTGGTTCCATGATACAAAATAAATTATTACTCGTAATAAAGGAAATACTTAGGCTGAAGTATCATGCCGGAAAAGAGTGCCGTTAAAAGTCTAATATAAACTCAGTACGTTAGTATAATTAGCTTAAACTTTTAAACGAGTTTTATTAGAAGATACACGGAGTTCGTTTGAAGAAACTTGCGAGATATAAGAAATTGAATGAAACTCTTATAGGTGTGGTACGATCATACGAAATAAACAATTATTCGTAATTAACGAAATACTGAGACTAACGTATCATGCCGGAAAGCAGTACAGTTAAAATTATATTATAACCTTCATACATTTGTATAATTAGCTGAAAATTTTAAACGAGTTTTATTAGAAGATAAAAGGTACCATTATACTAAATAAATTATTATTCGTAATACACGAAATACTTAGGCTAAAGTCTCATGCCGGAAAGGAGTACCGTTTAAAGTATAATATAAACTTCATACGTTACCATAATTAACTTAAAATTTTAAATGAGTTTTATTAGAAGATACACGGAGTTCGTTTGAAGAAACTTGCGAGATATAAGAAATTGAATGAAACTCTTATAGGTGCGGTACGATCATACGAAATAAACAATTATTCGTAATTAACGAAATACCGAGACTAACGTATCATGCCGGAAAGCAGTACAGTTAAAATTATATCATAACCTTCATACATTTGTAGAATTAGCTGAAAATTTTAAACGAGTTTTATTAGAAGATAAAAGGTACCATTATAGTAAATAAATTATTATTCGTAGTACACGAAATTCTTAGGCTAAGGTATCATGCCGGAAAGGAGTACCGTTAAAAGTATAATATAAACTTCATACGTTACCATAATTAACTTAAAATTTTAAATGAGTTTTATTAGAAGATAAACGGAGTTTGTTTGAAGAACCTTGCGAGATATAAGAAATTGTATGAAATTCTTATGGGTGTGGTACCATCATTCGAAATAAATTATTATTCGTAATAAACAAAATACTTAGGCTAAAGTATCATGCCGGAAAGGAGTTCCGTTAAAATTATATTATAAACTTCATACGTTAGTATAATTTGCTTAAACTTTTAAACGAGTTTTATTAGAAGATAAACGGAGTTCGTATGAAGAAGCTACGAGATATAAGAAATTGTATGAAACTCTTATGGTTGTGGTTCCATGATACAAAATAAATTATTACTCGTAATAAAGGAAATACTTAGGCTGAAGTATCATGCCGGAAAAGAGTGCCGTTAAAAGTCTAATATAAACTCAGTACGTTAGTATAATTAGCTTAAACTTTTAAACGAGTTTTATTAGAAGATACACGGAGTTCGTTTGAAGAAACTTGCGAGATATAAGAAATTGAATGAAACTCTTATAGGTGTGGTACGATCATACGAAATAAACAATTATTCGTAATTAACGAAATACTGAGACTAACGTATCATGCCGGAAAGCAGTACAGTTAAAATTATATTATAACCTTCATACATTTGTATAATTAGCTGAAAATTTTAAACGAGTTTTATTAGAAGATAAAAGGTACCATTATACTAAATAAATTATTATTCGTAATACACGAAATACTTAGGCTAAAGTCTCATGCCGGAAAGGAGTACCGTTTAAAGTATAATATAAACTTCATACGTTACCATAATTAACTTAAAATTTTAAATGAGTTTTATTAGAAGATACACGGAGTTCGTTTGAAGAAACTTGCGAGATATAAGAAATTGAATGAAACTCTTATAGGTGCGGTACGATCATACGAAATAAACAATTATTCGTAATTAACGAAATACCGAGACTAACGTATCATGCCGGAAAGCAGTACAGTTAAAATTATATCATAACCTTCATACATTTGTAGAATTAGCTGAAAATTTTAAACGAGTTTTATTAGAAGATAAAAGGTACCATTATAGTAAATAAATTATTATTCGTAGTACACGAAATTCTTAGGCTAAAGTATCATGCCGGAAAGGAGTACCGTTAAAAGTATAATATAAACTTCATACGTTACCATAATTAACTTAAAATTTTAAATGAGTTTTATTAGAAGATAAACGGAGTTTGTTTGAAGAACCTTGCGAGATATAAGAAATTGTATGAAATTCTTATGGGTGTGGTACCATCATTCGAAATAAATTATTATTCGTAATAAACAAAATACTTAGGCTAAAGTATCATGCCGGAAAGGAGTTCCGTTAAAATTATATTATAAACTTCATACGTTAGTATAATTTGCTTAAACTTTTAAACGAGTTTTATTAGAAGATAAACGGAGTTCGTATGAAGAAGCTACGAGATATAAGAAATTGTATGAAACTCTTATGGTTGTGGTTCCATGATACAAAATAAATTATTACTCGTAATAAAGGAAATACTTAGGCTGAAGTATCATGCCGGAAAAGAGTGCCGTTAAAAGTCTAATATAAACTCAGTACGTTAGTATAATTAGCTTAAACTTTTAAACGAGTTTTATTAGAAGATACACGGAGTTCGTTTGAAGAAACTTGCGAGATATAAGAAATTGAATGAAACTCTTATAGGTGTGGTACGATCATACGAAATAAACAATTATTCGTAATTAACGAAATACTGAGACTAACGTATCATGCTGGAAAGCAGTACAGTTAAAATTATATTATAACCTTCATACATTTGTATAATTAGCTGAAAA
This sequence comes from Chamaenerion angustifolium, assembly GCA_946814005.1. Lineage (NCBI taxonomy): Eukaryota > Viridiplantae > Streptophyta > Magnoliopsida > Myrtales > Onagraceae > Chamaenerion > Chamaenerion angustifolium. Next base: position 16,719,904 of record OX328274.1, read on the forward strand.
TTTTAAACGAGTTTTATTAGAAGATAAAAGGTACCATTATACTAAATAAATTATTATTCGTAATACACGAAATACTTAGGCTAAAGTCTCATGCCGGAAAGGAGTACCGTTTAAAGTATAATATAAACTTCATACGTTACCATAATTAACTTAAAAATTTAAATGAGTTTTATTAGAAGATACACGGAGTTCGTTTGAAGAAACTTGCGAGATATAAGAAATTGAATGAAACTCTTATAGGTGCGGTACGATCATACGAAATAAACAATTATTCGTAATTAACGAAATACCGAGACTAACGTATCATGCCGGAAAGCAGTACAGTTAAAATTATATCATAACCTTCATACATTTGTATAATTAGCTGAAAATTTTAAACGAGTTTTATTAGAAGATAAAAGGTACCATTATACTAAATAAATTATTATTTGTAGTACACGAAATTCTTAGGCTAAAGTATCATGCCGGAAAGGAGTACCGTTAAAAGTATAATATAAACTTCATACGTTACCATAATTAACTTAAAATTTTAAATGAGTTTTATTAGAAGATAAACGGAGTTTGTTTGAAGAACCTTGCGAGATATAAGAAATTGTATGAAATTCTTATGGGTGTGGTACCATCATTCGAAATAAATTATTATTCGTAATAAACAAAATACTTAGGCTAAAGTATCATGCCGGAAAGGAGTTCCGTTAAAATTATATTATAAACTTCATACGTTAGTATAATTTGCTTAAACTTTTAAACGAGTTTTATTAGAAGATAAACGGAGTTCGTATGAAGAAGCTACGAGATATAAGAAATTGTATGAAACTCTTATGGTTGTGGTTCCATGATACAAAATAAATTATTACTCGTAATAAAGGAAATACTTAGGCTGAAGTATCATGCCGGAAAAGAGTGCCGTTAATAGTCTAATATAAACTCAGTACGTTAGTATAATTAGCTTAAACTTTTAAACGAGTTTTATTAGAAGATACACGGAGTTCGTTTGAAGAAACTTGCGAGATATAAGAAATTGAATGAAACTCTTATAGGTGTGGTACGATCATACGAAATAAACAATTATTCGTAATTAACGAAATACTGAGACTAACGTATCATGCCGGAAAGCAGTACAGTTAAAATTATATTATAACCTTCATACATTTGTATAATTAGCTGAAAATTTTAAACGAGTTTTATTAGAAGATAAAAGGTACCATTATACTAAATAAATTATTATTCGTAATACACGAAATACTTAGGCTAAAGTCTCATGCCGGAAAGGAGTACCGTTTAAAGTATAATATAAACTTCATACGTTACCATAATTAACTTAAAATTTTAAATGAGTTTTATTAGAAGATACACGGAGTTCGTTTGAAGAAACTTGCGAGATATAAGAAATTGAATGAAACTCTTATAGGTGCGGTACGATCATACGAAATAAACAATTATTCGTAATTAACGAAATACCGAGACTAACGTATCATGCCGGAAAGCAGTACAGTTAAAATTATATCATAACCTTCATACATTTGTAGAATTAGCTGAAAATTTTAAACGAGTTTTATTAGAAGATAAAAGGTACCATTATAGTAAATAAATTATTATTCGTAGTACACGAAATTCTTAGGCTAAAGTATCATGCCGGAAAGGAGTACCGTTAAAAGTATAATATAAACTTCATACGTTACCATAATTAACTTAAAATTTTAAATGAGTTTTATTAGAAGATAAACGGAGTTTGTTTGAAGAACCTTGCGAGATATAAGAAATTGTATGAAATTCTTATGGGTGTGGTACCATCATTCGAAATAAATTATTATTCGTAATAAACAAAATACTTAGGCTAAAGTATCATGCCGGAAAGGAGTTCCGTTAAAATTATATTATAAACTTCATACGTTAGTATAATTTGCTTAAACTTTTAAACGAGTTTTATTAGAAGATAAACGGAGTTCGTATGAAGAAGCTACGAGATATAAGAAATTGTATGAAACTCTTATGGTTGTGGTTCCATGATACAAAATAAATTATTACTCGTAATAAAGGAAATACTTAGGCTGAAGTATCATGCCGGAAAAGAGTACCGTTAAAAGTCTAATATAAACTCAGTACGTTAGTATAATTAGCTTAAACTTTTAAACGAGTTTTATTAGAAGATACACGAAATTCGTTTGAAGAAACTTGCGAGATATAAGAAATTGAATGAAACTCTTATAGGTGCGGTACGATCATACGAAATAAACAATTATTCGTAATTAACGAAATACCGAGACTAACGTATCATGCCGGAAAGCAGTACAGTTAAAATTATATCATAACCTTCATACATTTGTATAATTAGCTGAAAATTTTAAACGAGTTTTATTAGAAGATAAAAGGTACCATTATACTAAATAAATTATTATTCGTAGTACACGAAATTCTTAGGCTAAAGTATCATGCCGGAAAGGAGTACCGTTAAAAGTATAATATAAACTTCATACGTTACCATAATTAACTTAAAATTTTAAATGAGTTTTATTAGAAGATAAACGGAGTTTGTTTGAAGAACCTTGCGAGATATAAGAAATTGTATGAAATTCTTATGGGTGTGGTACCATCATTCGAAATAAATTATTATTCGTAATAAACAAAATACTTAGGCTAAAGTATCATGCCGGAAAGGAGTTCCGTTAAAATTATATTATAAACTTCATACGTTAGTATAATTTGCTTAAACTTTTAAACGAGTTTTATTAGAAGATAAACGGAGTTCGTATGAAGAAGCTACGAGATATAAGAAATTGTATGAAACTCTTATGGTTGTGGTTCCATGATACAAAATAAATTATTACTCGTAATAAAGGAAATACTTAGGCTGAAGTATCATGCCGGAAAAGAGTGCCGTTAAAAGTCTAATATAAACTCAGTACGTTAGTATAATTAGCTTAAACTTTTAAACGAGTTTTATTAGAAGATACACGGAGTTCGTTTGAAGAAACTTGCGAGATATAAGAAATTGAATGAAACTCTTATAGGTGTGGTACGATCATACGAAATAAACAATTATTCGTAATTAACGAAATACTGAGACTAACGTATCATGCCGGAAAGCAGTACAGTTAAAATTATATTATAACCTTCATACATTTGTATAATTAGCTGAAAATTTTAAACGAGTTTTATTAGAAGATAAAAGGTACCATTATACTAAATAAATTATTATTCGTAATACACGAAATACTTAGGCTAAAGTCTCATGCCGGAAAGGAGTACCGTTTAAAGTATAATATAAACTTCATACGTTACCATAATTAACTTAAAATTTTAAATGAGTTTTATTAGAAGATACACGGAGTTCGTTTGAAGAAACTTGCGAGATATAAGAAATTGAATGAAACTCTTATAGGTGCGGTACGATCATACGAAATAAACAATTATTCGTAATTAACGAAATACCGAGACTAACGTATCATGCCGGAAAGCAGTACAGTTAAAATTATATCATAACCTTCATACATTTGTATAATTAGCTGAAAATTTTAAACGAGTTTTATTAGAAGATAAAAGGTACCATTATACTAAATAAATTATTATTTGTAGTACACGAAATTCTTAGGCTAAAGTATCATGCCGGAAAGGAGTACCGTTAAAAGTATAATATAAACTTCATACGTTACCATAATTAACTTAAAATTTTAAATGAGTTTTATTAGAAGATAAACGGAGTTTGTTTGAAGAACCTTGCGAGATATAAGAAATTGTATGAAATTCTTATGGGTGTGGTACCATCATTCGAAATAAATTATTATTCGTAATAAACAAAATACTTAGGCTAAAGTATCATGCCGGAAAGGAGTTCCGTTAAAATTATATTATAAACTTCATACGTTAGTATAATTTGCTTAAACTTTTAAACGAGTTTTATTAGAAGTTAAACGGAGTTCGTATGAAGAAGCTACGAGATATAAGAAATTGTATGAAACTCTTATGGTTGTGGTTCCATGATACAAAATAAATTATTACTCGTAATAAAGGAAATACTTAGGCTGAAGTATCATGCCGGAAAAGAGTACCGTTAAAAGTCTAATATAAACTCAGTACGTTAGTATAATTAGCTTAAACTTTTAAACGAGTTTTATTAGAAGATACACGAAATTCGTTTGAAGAAACTTGCGATATATAAGAAATTGAATGAAACTCTTATAGGTGCGGTACGATCATACGAAATAAACAATTATTCGTAATTAACGAAATACCGAGACTAACGTATCATGCCGGAAAGCAGTACAGTTAAAATTATATCATAACCTTCATACATTTGTATAATTAGCTGAAAATTTTAAACGAGTTTTATTAGAAGATAAAAGGTACCATTATACTAAATAAATTATTATTCGTAGTACACGAAATTCTTAGGCTAAAGTATCATGCCGGAAAGGAGTACCGTTAAAAGTATAATATAAACTTCATACGTTACCATAATTAACTTAAAATTTTAAATGAGTTTTATTAGAAGATAAACGGAGTTTGTTTGAAGAACCTTGCGAGATATAAGAAATTGTATGAAATTCTTATGGGTGTGGTACCATCATTCGAAATAAATTATTATTCGTAATAAACAAAATACTTAGGCTAAAGTATCATGCCGGAAAGGAGTTCCGTTAAAATTATATTATAAACTTCATACGTTAGTATAATTTGCTTAAACTTTTAAACGAGTTTTATTAGAAGATAAACGGAGTTCGTATGAAGAAGCTACGAGATATAAGAAATTGTATGAAACTCTTATGGTTGTGGTTCCATGATACAAAATAAATTATTACTCGTAATAAAGGAAATACTTAGGCTGAAGTATCATGCCGGAAAAGAGTGCCGTTAAAAGTCTAATATAAACTCAGTACGTTAGTATAATTAGCTTAAACTTTTAAACGAGTTTTATTAGAAGATACACGGAGTTCGTTTGAAGAAACTTGCGAGATATAAGAAATTGAATGAAACTCTTATAGGTGTGGTACGATCATACGAAATAAACAATTATTCGTAATTAACGAAATACTGAGACTAACGTATCATGCCGGAAAGCAGTACAGTTAAAATTATATTATAACCTTCATACATTTGTATAATTAGCTGAAAATTTTAAACGAGTTTTATTAGAAGATAAAAGGTACCATTATACTAAATAAATTATTATTCGTAATACACGAAATACTTAGGCTAAAGTCTCATGCCGGAAAGGAGTACCGTTTAAAGTATAATATAAACTTCATACGTTACCATAATTAACTTAAAATTTTAAATGAGTTTTATTAGAAGATACACGGAGTTCGTTTGAAGAAACTTGCGAGATATAAGAAATTGAATGAAACTCTTATAGGTGCGGTACGATCATACGAAATAAACAATTATTCGTAATTAACGAAATACCGAGACTAACGTATCATGCCGGAAAGCAGTACAGTTAAAATTATATCATAACCTTCATACATTTGTATAATTAGCTGAAAATTTTAAACGAGTTTTATTAGAAGATAAAAGGTACCATTATACTAAATAAATTATTATTTGTAGTACACGAAATTCTTAGGCTAAAGTATCATGCCGGAAAGGAGTACCGTTAAAAGTATAATATAAACTTCATACGTTACCATAATTAACTTAAAATTTTAAATGAGTTTTATTAGAAGATAAACGGAGTTTGTTTGAAGAACCTTGCGAGATATAAGAAATTGTATGAAATTCTTATGGGTGTGGTACCATCATTCGAAATAAATTATTATTCGTAATAAACAAAATACTTAGGCTAAAGTATCATGCCGGAAAGGAGTTCCGTTAAAATTATATTATAAACTTCATACGTTAGTATAATTTGCTTAAACTTTTAAACGAGTTTTATTAGAAGATAAACGGAGTTCGTATGAAGAAGCTACGAGATATAAGAAATTGTATGAAACTCTTATGGTTGTGGTTCCATGATACAAAATAAATTATTACTCGTAATAAAGGAAATACTTAGGCTGAAGTATCATGCCGGAAAAGAGTGCCGTTAAAAGTCTAATATAAACTCAGTACGTTAGTATAATTAGCTTAAACTTTTAAACGAGTTTTATTAGAAGATACACGGAGTTCGTTTGAAGAAACTTGCGAGATATAAGAAATTGAATGAAACTCTTATAGGTGTGGTACGATCATACGAAATAAACAATTATTCGTAATTAACGAAATACTGAGACTAACGTATCATGCCGGAAAGCAGTACAGTTAAAATTATATTATAACCTTCATACATTTGTATAATTAGCTGAAAATTTTAAACGAGTTTTATTAGAAGATAAAAGGTACCATTATACTAAATAAATTTTTATTCGTAATACACGAAATACTTAGGCTAAAGTCTCATGCCGGAAAGGACTACCGTTTAAAGTATAATATAAACTTCATACGTTACCATAATTAACTTAAAATTTTAAATGAGTTTTATTAGAAGATACACGGAGTTCGTTTGAAGAAACTTGCGAGATATAAGAAATTGAATGAAACTCTTATAGGTGCGGTACGATCATACGAAATAAACAATTATTCGTAATTAACGAAATACCGAGACTAACGTATCATGCCGGAAAGCAGTACAGTTAAAATTATATCATAACCTTCATACATTTGTAGAATTAGCTGAAAATTTTAAACGAGTTTTATTAGAAGATAAAAGGTACCATTATAGTAAATAAATTATTATTCGTAGTACACGAAATTCTTAGGCTAAAGTATCATGCCGGAAAGGAGTACCGTTAAAAGTATAATATAAACTTCATACGTTACCATAATTAACTTAAAATTTTAAATGAGTTTTATTAGAAGATAAACGGAGTTTGTTTGAAGAACCTTGCGAGATATAAGAAATTGTATGAAATTCTTATGGGTGTGGTACCATCATTCGAAATAAATTATTATTCGTAATAAACAAAATACTTAGGCTAAAGTATCATGCCGGAAAGGAGTTCCGTTAAAATTATATTATAAACTTCATACGTTAGTATAATTTGCTTAAACTTTTAAACGAGTTTTATTAGAAGATAAACGGAGTTCGTATGAAGAAGCTACGAGATATAAGAAATTGTATGAAACTCTTATGGTTGTGGTTCCATGATACAAAATAAATTATTACTCGTAATAAAGGAAATACTTAGGCTGAAGTATCATGCCGGAAAAGAGTGCCGTTAAAAGTCTAATATAAACTCAGTACGTTAGTATAATTAGCTTAAACTTTTAAACGAGTTTTATTAGAAGATACACGGAGTTCGTTTGAAGAAACTTGCGAGATATAAGAAATTGAATGAAACTCTTATAGGTGTGGTACGATCATACGAAATAAACAATTATTCGTAATTAACGAAATACTGAGACTAACGTATCATGCCGGAAAGCAGTACAGTTAAAATTATATTATAACCTTCATACATTTGTATAATTAGCTGAAAATTTTAAACGAGTTTTATTAGAAGATAAAAGGTACCATTATACTAAATAAATTTTTATTCGTAATACACGAAATACTTAGGCTAAAGTCTCATGCCGGAAAGGACTACCGTTTAAAGTATAATATAAACTTCATACGTTACCATAATTAACTTAAAATTTTAAATGAGTTTTATTAGAAGATACACGGAGTTCGTTTGAAGAAACTTGCGAGATATAAGAAATTGAATGAAACTCTTATAGGTGCGGTACGATCATACGAAATAAACAATTATTCGTAATTAACGAAATACCGAGACTAACGTATCATGCCGGAAAGCAGTACAGTTAAAATTATATCATAACCTTCATACATTTGTAGAATTAGCTGAAAATTTTAAACGAGTTTTATTAGAAGATAAAAGGTACCATTATAGTAAATAAATTATTATTCGTAGTACACGAAATTCTTAGGCTAAAGTATCATGCCGGAAAGGAGTACCGTTAAAAGTATAATATAAACTTCATACGTTACCATAATTAACTTAAAATTTTAAATGAGTTTTATTAGAAGATAAACGGAGTTTGTTTGAAGAACCTTGCGAGATATAAGAAATTGTATGAAATTCTTATGGGTGTGGTACCATCATTCGAAATAAATTATTATTCGTAATAAACAAAATACTTAGGCTAAAGTATCATGCCGGAAAGGAGTTCCGTTAAAATTATATTATAAACTTCATACGTTAGTATAATTTGCTTAAACTTTTAAACGAGTTTTATTAGAAGATAAACGGAGTTCGTATGAAGAAGCTACGAGATATAAGAAATTGTATGAAACTCTTATGGTTGTGGTTCCATGATACAAAATAAATTATTACTCGTAATAAAGGAAATACTTAGGCTGAAGTATCATGCCGGAAAAGAGTACCGTTAAAAGTCTAATATAAACTCAGTACGTTAGTATAATTAGCTTAAACTTTTAAACGAGTTTTATTAGAAGATACACGAAATTCGTTTGAAGAAACTTGCGAGATATAAGAAATTGAATGAAACTCTTATAGGTGCGGTACGATCATACGAAATAAACAATTATTCGTAATTAACGAAATACCGAGACTAACGTATCATGCCGGAAAGCAGTACAGTTAAAATTATATCATAACCTTCATACATTTGTATAATTAGCTGAAAATTTTAAACGAGTTTTATTAGAAGATAAAAGGTACCATTATACTAAATAAATTATTATTCGTAGTACACGAAATTCTTAGGCTAAAGTATCATGCCGGAAAGGAGTACCGTTAAAAGTATAATATAAACTTCATACGTTACCATAATTAACTTAAAATTTTAAATGAGTTTTATTAGAAGATAAACGGAGTTTGTTTGAAGAACCTTGCGAGATATAAGAAATTGTATGAAATTCTTATGGGTGTGGTACCATCATTCGAAATAAATTATTATTCGTAATAAACAAAATACTTAGGCTAAAGTATCATGCCGGAAAGGAGTTCCGTTAAAATTATATTATAAACTTCATACGTTAGTATAATTTGCTTAAACTTTTAAACGAGTTTTATTAGAAGATAAACGGAGTTCGTATGAAGAAGCTACGAGATATAAGAAATTGTATGAAACTCTTATGGTTGTGGTTCCATGATACAAAATAAATTATTACTCGTAATAAAGGAAATACTTAGGCTGAAGTATCATGCCGGAAAAGAGTACCGTTAAAAGTCTAATATAAACTCAGTACGTTAGTATAATTAGCTTAAACTTTTAAACGAGTTTTATTAGAAGATACACGAAGTTCGTTTGAAGAAACTTGCGAGATATAAGAAATTGAATGAAACTCGTATAGGTGCGGTACGATCATACGAAATAAACAATTATTCGTAATTAACGAAATACCGAGACTAACGTATCATGCCGGAAAGCAGTACAGTTAAAATTATATCATAACCTTCATACATTTGTATAATTAGCTGAAAATTTTAAACGAGTTTTATTAGAAGATAAAAGGTACCATTATACTAAATAAATTATTATTCGTAGTACACGAAATTCTTAGGCTAAAGTATCATGCCGGAAAGGAGTACCGTTAAAAGTATAATATAAACTTCATACGTTACCATAATTAACTTAAAATTTTAAATGAGTTTTATTAGAAGATAAACGGAGTTTGTTTGAAGAACCTTGCGAGATATAAGAAATTGTATGAAATTCTTATGGGTGTGGTACCATCATTCGAAATAAATTATTATTCGTAATAAACAAAATACTTAGGCTAAAGTATCATGCCGGAAAGGAGTTCCGTTAAAATTATATTATAAACTTCATACGTTAGTATAATTTGCTTAAACTTTTAAACGAGTTTTATTAGAAGATAAACGGAGTTCGTATGAAGAAGCTACGAGATATAAGAAATTGTATGAAACTCTTATGGTTGTGGTTCCATGATACAAAATAAATTATTACGCGTAATAAAGGAAATACTTAGGCTGAAGTATCATGCCGGAAAAGAGTACCGTTAAAAGTCTAATATAAACTCAGTACGTTAGTATAATTAGCTTAAACTTTTAAACGAGTTTTATTAGAAGATACACGAAGTTCGTTTGAAGAAACTTGCGAGATATAAGAAATTGAATGAAACTCGTATAGGTGCGGTACGATCATACGAAATAAACAATTATTCGTAATTAACGAAATACCGAGACTAACGTATCATGCCGGAAAGCAGTACAGTTAAAATTATATCATAACCTTCATACATTTGTATAATTAGCTGAAAATTTTAAACGAGTTTTATTAGAAGATAAAAGGTACCATTATACTAAATAAATTATTATTCGTAGTACACGAAATTCTTAGGCTAAAGTATCATGCCGGAAAGGAGTACCGTTAAAAGTATAATATAAACTTCATACGTTACCATAATTAACTTAAAATTTTAAATGAGTTTTATTAGAAGATAAACGGAGTTTGTTTGAAGAACCTTGCGAGATATAAGAAATTGTATGAAATTCTTATGGGTGTGGTACCATCATTCGAAATAAATTATTATTCGTAATAAACAAAATACTTAGGCTAAAGTATCATGCCGGAAAGGAGTTCCGTTAAAATTATATTATAAACTTCATACGTTAGTATAATTTGCTTAAACTTTTAAACGAGTTTTATTAGAAGATAAACGGAGTTCGTATGAAGAAGCTACGAGATATAAGAAATTGTATGAAACTCTTATGGTTGTGGTTCCATGATACAAAATAAATTATTACGAGTAATAAAGGAAATACTTAGGCTGAAGTATCATGCCGGAAAAGAGTACCGTTAAAAGTCTAATATAAACTCAGTACGTTAGTATAATTAGCTTAAACTTTTAAACGAGTTTTATTAGAAGATACACGGAGTTCGTTTGAAGAAACTTGCGAGATATAAGAAATTGAATGAAACTCGTATAGGTGCGGTACGATCATACGAAATAAACAATTATTCGTAATTAACGAAATACCGAGACTAACGTATCATGCCGGAAAGCAGTACAGTTAAAATTATATCATAACCTTCATACATTTGTATAATTAGCTGAAAATTTTAAACGAGTTTTATTAGAAGATAAAAGGTACCATTATACTAAATAAATTATTATTCGTAGTACACGAAATTCTTAGGCTAAAGTATCATGCCGGAAAGGAGTACCGTTAAAAGTATAATATAAACTTCATACGTTACCATAATTAACTTAAAATTTTAAATGAGTTTTATTAGAAGATAAACGGAGTTTGTTTGAAGAACCTTGCGAGATATAAGAAATTGTATGAAATTCTTATGGGTGTGGTACCATCATTCGAAATAAATTATTATTCGTAATAAACAAAATACTTAGGCTAAAGTATCATGCCGGAAAGGAGTTCCGTTAAAATTATATTATAAACTTCATACGTTAGTATAATTTGCTTAAACTTTTAAACGAGTTTTATTAGAAGATAAACGGAGTTCGTATGAAGAAGCTACGAGATATAAGAAATTGTATGAAACTCTTATGGTTGTGGTTCCATGATACAAAATAAATTATTACTCGTAATAAAGGAAATACTTAGGCTGAAGTATCATGCCGGAAAAGAGTACCGTTAAAAGTCTAATATAAACTCAGTACGTTAGTATAATTAGCTTAAACTTTTAAACGAGTTTTATTAGAAGATACACGGAGTTCGTTTGAAGAAACTTGCGAGATATAAGAAATTGAATGAAACTCTTATAGGTGTGGTACGATCATACGAAATAAACAATTATTCGTAATTAACGAAATACTGAGACTAACGTATCATGCCGGAAAGCAGTACAGTTAAAATTATATTATAACCTTCATACATTTGTATAATTAGCTGAAAATTTTAAACGAGTTTTATTAGAAGATAAAAGGTACCATTATACTAAATAAATTATTATTCGTAACACACGAAATACTTAGGCTAAAGTCTCATGCCGGAAAGGAGTACCGTTTAAAGTATAATATAAACTTCATACGTTACCATAATTAACTTAAAAATTTAAATGAGTTTTATTAGAAGATACACGGAGTTCGTTTGAAGAAACTTGCGAGATATAAGAAATTGAATGAAACTCTCATAGGTGCGGTACGATCATACGAAATAAACAATTATTCGTAATTAACGAAATACCGAGACTAACGTATCATGCCGGAAAGCAGTACAGTTAAAATTATATCATAACCTTCATACATTTGTATAATTAGCTGAAAATTTTAAACGAGTTTTATTAGAAGATAAAAGGTACCATTATACTAAATAAATTATTATTCGTAGTACACGAAATTCTTAGGCTAAAGTATCATGCCGGAAAGGAGTACCGTTAAAAGTATAATATAAACTTCATACGTTACCATAATTAACTTAAAATTTTAAATGAGTTTTATTAGAAGATAAACGGAGTTTGTTTGAAGAACCTTGCGAGATATAAGAAATTGTATGAAATTCTTATGGGTGTGGTACCATCATTCGAAATAAATTATTATTCGTAATAAACAAAATACTTAGGCTAAAGTATCATGCCGGAAAGGAGTTCCGTTAAAATTATATTATAAACTTCATACGTTAGTATAATTTGCTTAAACTTTTAAACGAGTTTTATTAGAAGATAAACGGAGTTCGTATGAAGAAGCTACGAGATATAAGAAATTGTATGAAACTCTTATGGTTGTGGTTCCATGATACAAAATAAATTATTACTCGTAATAAAGGAAATACTTAGGCTGAAGTATCATGCCGGAAAAGAGTGCCGTTAAAAGTCTAATATAAACTCAGTACGTTAGTATAATTAGCTTAAACTTTTAAACGAGTTTTATTAGAAGATACACGGAGTTCGTTTGAAGAAACTTGCGAGATATAAGAAATTGAATGAAACTCTTATAGGTGTGGTACGATCATACGAAATAAACAATTATTCGTAATTAACGAAATACTGAGACTAACGTATCATGCTGGAAAGCAGTACAGTTAAAATTATATTATAACCTTCATACATTTGTATAATTAGCTGAAAATTTTAAACGAGTTTTATTAGAAGATAAAAGGTACCATTATACTAAATAAATTATTATTCGTAATACACGAAATACTTAGGCTAAAGTCTCATGCCGGAAAGGAGTACCGTTTAAAGTATAATATAAACTTCATACGTTACCATAATTAACTTAAAAATTTAAATGAGTTTTATTAGAAGATACACGGAGTTCGTTTGAAGAAACTTGCGAGATATAAGAAATTGAATGAAACTCTCATAGGTGCGGTACGATCATACGAAATAAACAATTATTCGTAATTAACGAAATACCGAGACTAACGTATCATGCCGGAAAGCAGTACAGTTAAAATTATATCATAACCTTCATACATTTGTATAATTAGCTGAAAATTTTAAACGAGTTTTATTAGAAGATAAAAGGTACCATTATAGTAAATAAATTATTATTCGTAGTACACGAAATTCTTAGGCTAAAGTATCATGCCGGAAAGGAGTACCGTTAAAAGTATAATATAAACTTCATACGTTACCATAATTAACTTAAAATTTTAAATGAGTTTTATTAGAAGATAAACGGAGTTTGTTTGAAGAACCTTGCGAGATATAAGAAATTGTATGAAATTCTTATGGGTGTGGTACCATCATTCGAAATAAATTATTATTCGTAATAAACAAAATACTTAGGCTAAAGTATCATGCCGGAAAGGAGTTCCGTTAAAATTATATTATAAACTTCATACGTTAGTATAATTTGCTTAAACTTTTAAACGAGTTTTATTAGAAGATAAACGGAGTTCGTATGAAGAAGCTACGAGATATAAGAAATTGTATGAAACTCTTATGGTTGTGGTTCCATGATACAAAATAAATTATTACTCGTAATAAAGGAAATACTTAGGCTGAAGTATCATGCCGGAAAAGAGTACCGTTAAAAGTCTAATATAAACTCAGTACGTTAGTATAATTAGCTTAAACTTTTAAACGAGTTTTATTAGAAGATACACGAAGTTCGTTTGAAGAAACTTGCGAGATATAAGAAATTGAATGAAACTCGTATAGGTGCGGTACGATCATACGAAATAAACAATTATTCGTAATTAACGAAATACCGAGACTAACGTATCATGCCGGAAAGCAGTACAGTTAAAATTATATCATAACCTTCATACATTTGTATAATTAGCTGAAAATTTTAAACGAGTTTTATTAGAAGATAAAAGGTACCATTATACTAAATAAATTATTATTCGTAGTACACGAAATTCTTAGGCTAAAGTATCATGCCGGAAAGGAGTACCGTTAAAAGTATAATATAAACTTCATACGTTACCATAATTAACTTAAAATTTTAAATGAGTTTTATTAGAAGATAAACGGAGTTTGTTTGAAGAACCTTTCGAGATATAAGAAATTGTATGAAATTCTTATGGGTGTGGTACCATCATTCGAAATAAATTATTATTCGTAATAAACAAAATACTTAGGCTAAAGTATCATGCCGGAAAGGAGTTCCGTTAAAATTATATTATAAACTTCATACGTTAGTATAATTTGCTTAAACTTTTAAACGAGTTTTATTAGAAGATAAACGGAGTTCGTATGAAGAAGCTACGAGATATAAGAAATTGTATGAAACTCTTATGGTTGTGGTTCCATGATACAAAATAAATTATTACTCGTAATAAAGGAAATACTTAGGCTGAAGTATCATGCTGGAAAAGAGTGCCGTTAAAAGTCTAATATAAACTCAGTACGTTAGTATAATTAGCTTAAACTTTTAAACGAGTTTTATTAGAAGATACACGGAGTTCGTTTGAAGAAACTTGCGAGATATAAGAAATTGAATGAAACTCTTATAGGTGTGGTACGATCATACGAAATAAACAATTATTCGTAATTAACGAAATACTGAGACTAACGTATCATGCTGGAAAGCAGTACAGTTAAAATTATATTATAACCTTCATACATTTGTATAATTAGCTGAAAATTTTAAACGAGTTTTATTAGAAGATAAAAGGTACCATTATACTAAATAAATTATTATTCGTAATACACGAAATACTTAGGCTAAAGTCTCATGCCGGAAAGGAGTACCGTTTAAAGTATAATATAAACTTCATACGTTACCATAATTAACTTAAAAATTTAAATGAGTTTTATTAGAAGATACACGGAGTTCGTTTGAAGAAACTTGCGAGATATAAGAAATTGAATGAAACTCTTATAGGTGCGGTACGATCATACGAAATAAACAATTATTCGTAATTAACGAAATACCGAGACTAACGTATCATGCCGGAAAGCAGTACAGTTAAAATTATATCATAACCTTCATACATTTGTATAATTAGCTGAAAATTTTAAACGAGTTTTATTAGAAGATAAAAGGTACCATTATAGTAAATAAATTATTATTCGTAGTACACGAAATTCTTAGGCTAAAGTATCATGCCGGAAAGGAGTACCGTTAAAAGTATAATATAAACTTCATACGTTACCATAATTAACTTAAAATTTTAAATGAGTTTTATTAGAAGATAAACGGAGTTTGTTTGAAGAACCTTGCGAGATATAAGAAATTGTATGAAATTCTTATGGGTGTGGTACCATCATTCGAAATAAATTATTATTCGTAATAAACAAAATACTTAGGCTAAAGTATCATGCCGGAAAGGAGTTCCGTTAAAATTATATTATAAACTTCATACGTTAGTATAATTTGCTTAAACTTTTAAACGAGTTTTATTAGAAGATAAACGGAGTTCGTATGAAGAAGCTACGAGATATAAGAAATTGTATGAAACTCTTATGGTTGTGGTTCCATGATACAAAATAAATTATTACTCGTAATAAAGGAAATACTTAGGCTGAAGTATCATGCCGGAAAAGAGTGCCGTTAAAAGTCTAATATAAACTCAGTACGTTAGTATAATTAGCTTAAACTTTTAAACGAGTTTTATTAGAAGATACACGGAGTTCGTTTGAAGAAACTTGCGAGATATAAGAAATTGAATGAAACTCTTATAGGTGTGGTACGATCATACGAAATAAACAATTATTCGTAATTAACGAAATACTGAGACTAACGTATCATGCTGGAAAGCAGTACAGTTAAAATTATATTATAACCTTCATACATTTGTATAATTAGCTGAAAATTTTAAACGAGTTTTATTAGAAGATAAAAGGTACCATTATACTAAATAAATTATTATTCGTAATACACGAAATACTTAGGCTAAAGTCTCATGCCGGAAAGGAGTACCGTTTAAAGTATAATATAAACTTCATACGTTACCATAATTAACTTAAAATTTTAAATGAGTTTTATTAGAAGATACACGGAGTTCGTTTGAAGAAACTTGCGAGATATAAGAAATTGAATGAAACTCTTATAGGTGCGGTACGATCATACGAAATAAACAATTATTCGTAATTAACGAAATACCGAGACTAACGTATCATGCCGGAAAGCAGTACAGTTAAAATTATATCATAACCTTCATACATTTGTATAATTAGCTGAAAATTTTAAACGAGTTTTATTAGAAGATAAAAGGTACCATTATAGTAAATAAATTATTATTCGTAGTACACGAAATTCTTAGGCTAAAGTATCATGCCGGAAAGGAGTACCGTTAAAAGTATAATATAAACTTCATACGTTACCATAATTAACTTAAAATTTTAAATGAGTTTTATTAGAAGATAAACGGAGTTTGTTTGAAGAACCTTGCGAGATATAAGAAATTGTATGAAATTCTTATGGGTGTGGTACCATCATTCGAAATAAATTATTATTCGTAATAAACAAAATACTTAGGCTAAAGTATCATGCCGGAAAGGAGTTCCGTTAAAATTATATTATAAACTTCATACGTTAGTATAATTTGCTTAAACTTTTAAACGAGTTTTATTAGAAGATAAACGGAGTTCGTATGAAGAAGCTACGAGATATAAGAAATTGTATGAAACTCTTATGGTTGTGGTTCCATGATACAAAATAAATTATTACTCGTAATAAAGGAAATACTTAGGCTGAAGTATCATGCCGGAAAAGAGTACCGTTAAAAGTCTAATATAAACTCAGTACGTTAGTATAATTAGCTTAAACTTTTAAACGAGTTTTATTAGAAGATACACGAAGTTCGTTTGAAGAAACTTGCGAGATATAAGAAATTGAATGAAACTCGTATAGGTGCGGTACGATCATACGAAATAAACAATTATTCGTAATTAACGAAATACCGAGACTAACGTATCATGCCGGAAAGCAGTACAGTTAAAATTATATCATAACCTTCATACATTTGTATAATTAGCTGAAAATTTTAAACGAGTTTTATTAGAAGATAAAAGGTACCATTATACTAAATAAATTATTATTCGTAGTACACGAAATTCTTAGGCTAAAGTATCATGCCGGAAAGGAGTACCGTTAAAAGTATAATATAAACTTCATACGTTACCATAATTAACTTAAAATTTTAAATGAGTTTTATTAGAAGATAAACGGAGTTTGTTTGAAGAACCTTGCGAGATATAAGAAATTGTATGAAATTCTTATGGGTGTGGTACCATCATTCGAAATAAATTATTATTCGTAATAAACAAAATACTTAGGCTAAAGTATCATGCCGGAAAGGAGTTCCGTTAAAATTATATTATAAACTTCATACGTTAGTATAATTTGCTTAAACTTTTAAACGAGTTTTATTAGAAGATAAACGGAGTTCGTATGAAGAAGCTACGAGATATAAGAAATTGTATGAAACTCTTATGGTTGTGGTTCCATGATACAAAATAAATTATTACTCGTAATAAAGGAAATACTTAGGCTGAAGTATCATGCCGGAAAAGAGTACCGTTAAAAGTCTAATATAAACTCAGTACGTTAGTATAATTAGCTTAAACTTTTAAACGAGTTTTATTAGAAGATACACGAAGTTCGTTTGAAGAAACTTGCGAGATATAAGAAATTGAATGAAACTCGTATAGGTGCGGTACGATCATACGAAATAAACAATTATTCGTAATTAACGAAATACCGAGACTAACGTATCATGCCGGAAAGCAGTACAGTTAAAATTATATCATAACCTTCATACATTTGTATAATTAGCTGAAAATTTTAAACGAGTTTTATTAGAAGATAAAAGGTACCATTATACTAAATAAATTATTATTCGTAGTACACGAAATTCTTAGGCTAAAGTATCATGCCGGAAAGGAGTACCGTTAAAAGTATAATATAAACTTCATACGTTACCATAATTAACTTAAAATTTTAAATGAGTTTTATTAGAAGATAAACGGAGTTTGTTTGAAGAACCTTGCGAGATATAAGAAATTGTATGAAATTCTTATGGGTGTGGTACCATCATTCGAAATAAATTATTATTCGTAATAAACAAAATACTTAGGCTAAAGTATCATGCCGGAAAGGAGTTCCGTTAAAATTATATTATAAACTTCATACGTTAGTATAATTTGCTTAAACTTTTAAACGAGTTTTATTAGAAGATAAACGGAGTTCGTATGAAGAAGCTACGAGATATAAGAAATTGTATGAAACTCTTATGGTTGTGGTTCCATGATACAAAATAAATTATTACTCGTAATAAAGGAAATACTTAGGCTGAAGTATCATGCCGGAAAAGAGTACCGTTAAAAGTCTAATATAAACTCAGTACGTTAGTATAATTAGCTTAAACTTTTAAACGAGTTTTATTAGAAGATACACGGAGTTCGTTTGAAGAAACTTGCGAGATATAAGAAATTGAATGAAACTCGTATAGGTGCGGTACGATCATACGAAATAAACAATTATTCGTAATTAACGAAATACCGAGACTAACGTATCATGCCGGAAAGCAGTACAGTTAAAATTATATCATAACCTTCATACATTTGTATAATTAGCTGAAAATTTTAAACGAGTTTTATTAGAAGATAAAAGGTACCATTATACTAAATAAATTATTATTCGTAGTACACGAAATTCTTAGGCTAAAGTATCATGCCGGAAAGGAGTACCGTTAAAAGTATAATATAAACTTCATACGTTACCATAATTAACTTAAAATTTTAAATGAGTTTTATTAGAAGATAAACGGAGTTTGTTTGAAGAACCTTGCGAGATATAAGAAATTGTATGAAATTCTTATGGGTGTGGTACCATCATTCGAAATAAATTATTATTCGTAATAAACAAAATACTTAGGCTAAAGTATCATGCCGGAAAGGAGTTCCGTTAAAATTATATTATAAACTTCATACGTTAGTATAATTTGCTTAAACTTTTAAACGAGTTTTATTAGAAGATAAACGGAGTTCGTATGAAGAAGCTACGAGATATAAGAAATTGTATGAAACTCTTATGGTTGTGGTTCCATGATACAAAATAAATTATTACTCGTAATAAAGGAAATACTTAGGCTGAAGTATCATGCCGGAAAAGAGTACCGTTAAAAGTCTAATATAAACTCAGTACGTTAGTATAATTAGCTTAAACTTTTAAACGAGTTTTATTAGAAGATACACGAAGTTCGTTTGAAGAAACTTGCGAGATATAAGAAATTGAATGAAACTCGTATAGGTGCGGTACGATCATACGAAATAAACAATTATTCGTAATTAACGAAATACCGAGACTAACGTATCATGCCGGAAAGCAGTACAGTTAAAATTATATCATAACCTTCATACATTTGTATAATTAGCTGAAAATTTTAAACGAGTTTTATTAGAAGATAAAAGGTACCATTATACTAAATAAATTATTATTCGTAGTACACGAAATTCTTAGGCTAAAGTATCATGCCGGAAAGGAGTACCGTTAAAAGTATAATATAAACTTCATACGTTACCATAATTAACTTAAAATTTTAAATGAGTTTTATTAGAAGATAAACGGAGTTTGTTTGAAGAACCTTGCGAGATATAAGAAATTGTATGAAATTCTTATGGGTGTGGTACCATCATTCGAAATAAATTATTATTCGTAATAAACAAAATACTTAGGCTAAAGTATCATGCCGGAAAGGAGTTCCGTTAAAATTATATTATAAACTTCATACGTTAGTATAATTTGCTTAAACTTTTAAACGAGTTTTATTAGAAGATAAACGGAGTTCGTATGAAGAAGCTACGAGATATAAGAAATTGTATGAAACTCTTATGGTTGTGGTTCCATGATACAAAATAAATTATTACTCGTAATAAAGGAAATACTTAGGCTGAAGTATCATGCCGGAAAAGAGTACCGTTAAAAGTCTAATATAAACTCAGTACGTTAGTATAATTAGCTTAAACTTTTAAACGAGTTTTATTAGAAGATACACGGAGTTCGTTTGAAGAAACTTGCGAGATATAAGAAATTGAATGAAACTCGTATAGGTGCGGTACGATCATACGAAATAAACAATTATTCGTAATTAACGAAATACCGAGACTAACGTATCATGCCGGAAAGCAGTACAGTTAAAATTATATCATAACCTTCATACATTTGTATAATTAGCTGAAAATTTTAAACGAGTTTTATTAGAAGATAAAAGGTACCATTATACTAAATAAATTATTATTCGTAGTACACGAAATTCTTAGGCTAAAGTATCATGCCGGAAAGGAGTACCGTTAAAAGTATAATATAAACTTCATACGTTACCATAATTAACTTAAAATTTTAAATGAGTTTTATTAGAAGATAAACGGAGTTTGTTTGAAGAACCTTGCGAGATATAAGAAATTGTATGAAATTCTTATGGGTGTGGTACCATCATTCGAAATAAATTATTATTCGTAATAAACAAAATACTTAGGCTAAAGTATCATGCCGGAAAGGAGTTCCGTTAAAATTATATTATAAACTTCATACGTTAGTATAATTTGCTTAAACTTTTAAACGAGTTTTATTAGAAGATAAACGGAGTTCGTATGAAGAAGCTACGAGATATAAGAAATTGTATGAAACTCTTATGGTTGTGGTTCCATGATACAAAATAAATTATTACTCGTAATAAAGGAAATACTTAGGCTGAAGTATCATGCCGGAAAAGAGTACCGTTAAAAGTCTAATATAAACTCAGTACGTTAGTATAATTAGCTTAAACTTTTAAACGAGTTTTATTAGAAGATACACGGAGTTCGTTTGAAGAAACTTGCGAGATATAAGAAATTGAATGAAACTCTTATAGGTGTGGTACGATCATACGAAATAAACAATTATTCGTAATAAACGAAATACTTAGACTAACGTATCATGCCGGAAAGCAGTACAGTTAAAATTATATTATAACCTTCATACATTTGTATAATTAGCTGAAAATTTTAAACGAGTTTTATTAGAAGATAAAAGGTACCATTATACTAAATAAATTATTATTCGTAATACACGAAATACATAGGCTAAAGTCTCATGCCGGAAAGGAGTACCGTTAAAAGTATAATATAAACTTCATACGTTACCATAATTAACTTAAAATTTTAAATGAGTTTTATTAGAAGATACACGGAGTTCGTTTGAAGAAACTTGCGAGATATAAGAAATTGAATGAAACTCTTATAGGTGTGGTACGATCATACGAAATAAACAATTATTCGTAATTAACGAAATACCGAGCCTAACGTATCATGCCGGAAAGCAGTACAGTTAAAATTATATTATTACCTTCATACATTTGTATAATTAGCTGAAAATTTTAAACGAGTTTTATTAGAAGATAAAAGGCGTTCGTTTGAAGAAACTTACGAGATATAAGAAATTGTATGAAATTCTTATGGGTGTGGTACCATTATACTAAATAAATTATTATTCGTAGTACACGAAATTCTTAGGCTAAAGTATCATGCCGGAAAGGAGTACCGTTAAAAGTATAATATAAACTGCATACGTTACCATAATTAACTTAAAATTTTAAATGAGTTTTATTAGAAGATAAACGGAGTTTGTTTGAAGAACCTTGCGAGATATAAGAAATTGTATGAAATTCTTATGGGTGTGGTACCATCATTCGAAATAAATTATTATTCGTAATAAACAAAATACTTAGGCTAAAGTGTCATGCCGGAAAGGAGTTCCGTTAAAATTATATTATAAACTTCATACGTTAGTATAATTTGCTTAAACTTTTAAACGAGTTTTATTAGAAGATAAACGGAGTTCGTATGAAGAAGCTACGAGATATAAGAAATTGTATGAAACTCTTATGGTTGTGGTTCCATGATACAAAATAAATTATTACTCGTAATAAAGGAAATACTTAGGCTGAAGTATCATGCCGGAAAAGAGTACCGTTAAAAGTCTAATATAAACTCAGTACGTTAGTATAATTAGCTTAAACTTTTAAACGAGTTTTATTAGAAGATACACGGAGTTCGTTTGAAGAAACTTGCGAGATATAAGAAATTGAATGAAACTCTTATAGGTGTGGTACGATCATACGAAATAAACAATTATTCGTAATTAACGAAATACTGAGACTAACGTATCATGCCGGAAAGCAGTACAGTTAAAATTATATTATAACCTTCATACATTTGTATAATTAGCTGAAAATTTTAAACGAGTTTTATTAGAAGATAAAAGGTACCATTATACTAAATAAATTATTATTCGTAATACACGAAATACATAGGCTAAAGTCTCATGCCGGAAAGGAGTACCGTTAAAAGTATAATATAAACTTCATACGTTACCATAATTAACTTAAAATTTTAAATGAGTTTTATTAGAAGATACACGGAGTTCGTTTGAAGAAACTTGCGAGATATAAGAAATTGAATGAAACTCTTATAGGTGTGGTACGATCATACGAAATAAACAATTATTCGTAATTAACGAAATACCGAGACTAACGTATCATGCCGGAAAGCAGTACAGTTAAAATTATATTATTACCTTCATACATTTGTATAATTAGCTGAAAATTTTAAACGAGTTTTATTAGAAGATAAAAGGCGTTCGTTTGAAGAAACTTACGAGATATAAGAAATTGTATGAAATTCTTATGGGTGTGGTACCATTATACTAAATAAATTATTATTCGTAGTACACGAAATTCTTAGGCTAAAGTATCATGCCGGAAAGGAGTACCGTTAAAAGTATAATATAAACTGCATACGTTACCATAATTAACTTAAAATTTTAAATGAGTTTTATTAGAAGATAAACGGAGTTTGTTTGAAGAACCTTGCGAGATATAAGAAATTGTATGAAATTCTTATGGGTGTGGTACCATCATTCGAAATAAATTATTATTCGTAATAAACAAAATACTTAGGCTAAAGTGTCATGCCGGAAAGGAGTTCCGTTAAAATTATATTATAAACTTCATACGTTAGTATAATTTGCTTAAACTTTTAAACGAGTTTTATTAGAAGATAAACGGAGTTCGTATGAAGAAGCTACGAGATATAAGAAATTGTATGAAACTCTTATGGTTGTGGTTCCATGATACAAAATAAATTATTACTCGTAATAAAGGAAATACTTAGGCTGAAGTATCATGCCGGAAAAGAGTACCGTTAAAAGTCTAATATAAACTCAGTACGTTAGTATAATTAGCTTAAACTTTTAAACGAGTTTTATTAGAAGATACACGGAGTTCGTTTGAAGAAACTTTCGAGATATAAGAAATTGAATGAAACTCTTATAGGTGTGGTACGATCATACGAAATAAACAATTATTCGTAATTAACGAAATACTGAGACTAACGTATCATGCCGGAAAGCAGTACAGTTAAAATTATATTATAACCTTCATACATTTGTATAATTAGCTGAAAATTTTAAACGAGTTTTATTAGAAGATAAAAGGTACCATTATACTAAATAAATTATTATTCGTAATACACGAAATACATAGGCTAAAGTCTCATGCCGGAAAGGAGTACCGTTAAAAGTATAATATAAACTTCATACGTTACCATAATTAACTTAAAATTTTAAATGAGTTTTATTAGAAGATACACGGAGTTCGTTTGAAGAAACTTGTGAGATATAAGAAATTGAATGAAACTCTTATAGGTGTGGTACGATCATACGAAATAAACAATTATTCGTAATTAACGAAATACCGAGACTAACGTATCATGCCGGAAAGCAGTACAGTTAAAATTATATTATTACCTTCATACATTTGTATAATTAGCTGAAAATTTTAAACGAGTTTTATTAGAAGATAAAAGGCGTTCGTTTGAAGAAACTTACGAGATATAAGAAATTGTATGAAATTCTTATGGGTGTGGTACCATTATACTAAATAAATTATTATTCGTAGTACACGAAATTCTTAGGCTAAAGTATCATGCCGGAAAGGAGTACCGTTAAAAGTATAATATAAACTGCATACATTACCATAATTAACTTAAAATTTTAAATGAGTTTTATTAGAAGATAAACGGAGTTTGTTTGAAGAACCTTGCGAGATATAAGAAATTGTATGAAATTCTTATGGGTGTGGTACCATCATTCGAAATAAATTATTATTCGTAATAAACAAAATACTTAGGCTAAAGTGTCATGCCGGAAAGGAGTTCCGTTAAAATTATATTATAAACTTCATACGTTAGTATAATTTGCTTAAACTTTTAAACGAGTTTTATTAGAAGATAAACGGAGTTCGTATGAAGAAGCTAAGAGATATAAGAAATTGTATGAAACTCTTATGGTTGTGGTTCCATGATACAAAATAAATTATTACTCGTAATAAAGGAAATACTTAGGCTGAAGTATCATGCCGGAAAAGAGTACCGTTAAAAGTCTAATATAAACTCAGTACGTTAGTATAATTAGCTTAAACTTTTAAACGAGTTTTATTAGAAGATACACGGAGTTCGTTTGAAGAAACTTGCGAGATATAAGAAATTGAATGAAACTCTTATAGGTGTGGTACGATCATACGAAATAAACAATTATTCGTAATTAACGAAATACTGAGACTAACGTATCATGCCGGAAAGCAGTACAGTTAAAATTATATTATAACCTTCATACATTTGTATAATTAGCTGAAAATTTTAAACGAGTTTTATTAGAAGATAAAAGGTACCATTATACTAAATAAATTATTATTCGTAATACACGAAATACTTAGGCTAAAGTCTCATGCCGGAAAGGAGTACCGTTAAAAGTATAATATAAACTTCATACGTTACCATAATTAACTTAAAATTTTAAATGAGTTTTATTAGAAGATACACGGAGTTCGTTTGAAGAAACTTGCGAGATATAAGAAATTGAATGAAACTCTTATAGGTGTGGTACGATCATACGAAATAAACAATTATTCGTAATTAACGAAATACCGAGACTAACGTATCATGCCGGAAAGCAGTACAGTTAAAATTATATTATTACCTTCATACATTTGTATAATTAGCTGAAAATTTTAAACGAGTTTTATTAGAAGATAAAAGGCGTTCGTTTGAAGAAACTTACGAGATATAAGAAATTGTATGAAATTCTTATGGGTGTGGTACCATTATACTAAATAAATTATTATTCGTAGTACACGAAATTCTTAGGCTAAAGTATCATGCCGGAAAGGAGTACCGTTAAAAGTATAATATAAACTGCATACGTTACCATAATTAACTTAAAATTTTAAATGAGTTTTATTAGAAGATAAACGGAGTTTGTTTGAAGAACCTTGCGAGATATAAGAAATTGTATGAAATTCTTATGGGTGTGGTACCATCATTCGAAATAAATTATTATTCGTAATAAACAAAATACTTAGGCTAAAGCGTCATGCCGGAAAGGAGTTCCGTTAAAATTATATTATAAACTTCATACGTTAGTATAATTTGCTTAAACTTTTAAACGAGTTTTATTAGAAGATAAACGGAGTTCGTATGAAGAAGCTACGAGATATAAGAAATTGTATGAAACTCTTATGGTTGTGGTTCCATGATACAAAATAAATTATTACTCGTAATAAAGGAAATACTTAGGCTGAAGTATCATGCCGGAAAAGAGTACCGTTAAAAGTCTAATATAAACTCAGTACGTTAGTATAATTAGCTTAAACTTTTAAACGAGTTTTATTAGAAGATACACGGAGTTCGTTTGAAGAAACTTGCGAGATATAAGAAATTGAATGAAACTCTTATAGGTGTGGTACGATCATACGAAATAAACAATTATTCGTAATTAACGAAATACTGAGACTAACGTATCATGCCGGAAAGCAGTACAGTTAAAATTATATTATAACCTTCATACATTTGTATAATTAGCTGAAAATTTTAAACGAGTTTTATTAGAAGATAAAAGGTACCATTATACTAAATAAATTATTATTCGTAATACACGAAATACATAGGCTAAAGTCTCATGCCGGAAAGGAGTACCGTTAAAAGTATAATATAAACTTCATACGTTACCATAATTAACTTAAAATTTTAAATGAGTTTTATTAGAAGATACACGGAGTTCGTTTGAAGAAACTTGCGAGATATAAGAAATTGAATGAAACTCTTATAGGTGTGGTACGATCATACGAAATAAACAATTATTCGTAATTAACGAAATACCGAGACTAACGTATCATGCCGGAAAGCAGTACAGTTAAAATTATATTATTACCTTCATACATTTGTATAATTAGCAGAAAATTTTAAACGAGTTTTATTAGAAGATAAAAGGCGTTCGTTTGAAGAAACTTACGAGATATAAGAAATTGTATGAAATTCTTATGGGTGTGGTACCATTATACTAAATAAATTATTATTCGTAGTACACGAAATTCTTAGGCTAAAGTATCATGCCGGAAAGGAGTACCGTTAAAAGTATAATATAAACTTCATACGTTACCATAATTAACTTAAAATTTTAAATGAGTTTTATTAGAAGATAAACGGAGTTTGTTTGAAGAGCCTTGCGAGATATAAGAAATTGTATGAAATTCTTATGGGTGTGGTACCATCATTCGAAATAAATTATTATTCGTAATAAACAAAATACTTAGGCTAAAGTATCATGCCGGAAAGGAGTTCCGTTAAAATTATATTATAAACTTCATACGTTAGTATAATTTGCTTAAACTTTTAAACGAGTTTTATTAGAAGATAAACGGAGTTCGTATGAAGAAGCTACGAGATATAAGAAATTGTATGAAACTCTTATGGTTGTGGTTCCATGATACAAAATAAATTATTACTCGTAATAAAGGAAATACTTAGGCTGAAGTATCATGCCGGAAAAGAGTACCGTTAAAAGTCTAATATAAACTCAGTACGTTAGTATAATTAGCTTAAACTTTTAAACGAGTTTTATTAGAAGATACACGGAGTTCGTTTGAAGAAACTTGCGAGATATAAGAAATTGAATGAAACTCTTATAGGTGTGGTACGATCATACGAAATAAACAATTATTCGTAATTAACGAAATACTGAGACTAACGTATCATGCCGGAAAGCAGTACAGTTAAAATTATATTATTACCTTCATACATTTGTATAATTAGCTGAAAATTTTAAACGAGTTTTATTAGAAGATAAAAGGTACCATTATACTAAATAAATTATTATTCGTAATACATGAAATACTTAGGCTAAAGTCTCATGCCGGAAAGGAGTACCGTTAAAAGTATAATATAAACTTCATACGTTACCATAATTAACTTAAAATTTTAAATGAGTTTTATTAGAAGATACACGGAGTTCGTTAGATTAAACTTGCGAGATATAAGAAATTGAATGAAACTCTTATAGGTGTGGTACGATCATACGAAATAAACAATTATTCGTAATTAACGAAATACCGAGACTAACGTATCATGCCGGAAAGCAGTACAGTTAAAATTATATTATTACCTTCATACATTTGTATAATTAGCTGAAAATTTTAAACGAGTTTTATTAGAAGATAAAATGCGTTCGTTTGAAGAAACTTACGAGATATAAGAAATTGTATGAAATTCTTATGGGTGTGGTACCATTATACTAAATAAATTATTATTCGTAGTACACGAAATTCTTAGGCTAAAGTATCATGCCGGAAAGGAGTACCGTTAAAAGTATAATATAAACTTCATACGTTACCATAATTAACTTAAAATTTTAAATGAGTTTTATTAGAAGATAAACGGAGTTTGTTTGAAGAACCTTGCGAGATATAAGAAATTGTATGAAATTCTTATGGGTGTGGTACCATCATTCGAAATAAATTATTATTCGTAATAAACAAAATACTTAGGCTAAAGTATCATGCCGGAAAGGAGTTCCGTTAAAATTATATTATAAACTTCATACGTTAGTATAATTTGCTTAAACTTTTAAACGAGTTTTATTAGAAGATAAACGGAGTTCGTATGAAGAAGCTACGAGATATAAGAAATTGTATGAAACTCTTATGGTTGTGGTTCCATGATACAAAATAAATTATTACTCGTAATAAAGGAAATACTTAGGCTGAAGTATCATGCCGGAAAAGAGTACCGTTAAAAGTCTAATATAAACTCAGTACGTTAGTATAATTAGCTTAAACTTTTAAACGAGTTTTATTAGAAGATACACGGAGTTCGTTTGAAGAAACTTGCGAGATATAAGAAATTGAATGAAACTCTTATAGGTGTGGTACGATCATACGAAATAAACAATTATTCGTAATTAACGAAATACTGAGACTAACGTATCATGCCGGAAAGCAGTACAGTTAAAATTATATTATAACCTTCATATATTTGTATAATTAGCTGAAAATTTTAAACGAGTTTTATTAGAAGATAAAAGGTACCATTATACTAAATAAATTATTATTCGTAATACACGAAATACTTAGGCTAAAGTCTCATGCCGGAAAGGAGTACCGTTAAAAGTATAATATAAACTTCATACGTTACCATAATTAACTTAAAATTTTAAATGAGTTTTATTAGAAGATAAACAGAGTTTGTTTGAAGAACCTTGCGAGATATAAGAAATTGTATGAAATTCTTATGGGTGTGGTACCATCATTCGAAATAAATTATTATTCGTAATAAACAAAATACTTAGGCTAAAGTATCATGCCGGAAAGGAGTTCCGTTAAAATTATATTATAAACTTCATACGTTAGTATAATTTGCTTAAACTTTTAAACGAGTTTTATTAGAAGATAAACGGAGTTCGTATGAAGAAGCTACGAGATATAAGAAATTGTATGAAACTCTTATGGTTGTGGTTCCATGATACAAAATAAATTATTACTCGTAATAAAGGAAATACTTAGGCTGAAGTATCATGCCGGAAAAGAGTACCGTTAAAAGTCTAATATAAACTCAGTACGTTAGTATAATTAGCTTAAACTTTTAAACGAGTTTTATTAGAAGATACACGGAGTTCGTTTGAAGAAACTTGCGACATATAAGAAATTGAATGAAACTCTTATAGGTGTGGTACGATCATACGAAATAAACAATTATTCGTAATTAACGAAATACTGAGACTAACGTATCATGCCGGAAAGCAGTACAGTTAAAATTATATTATAACCTTCATACATTTGTATAATTAGCTGAAAATTTTAAACGAGTTTTATTAGAAGATAAAAGGTACCATTATACTAAATAAATAATTATTCGTAATACACGAAATACTTAGGCTAAAGTCTCATGCCGGAAAGGAGTACCGTTAAAAGTATAATATAAACTTCATACGTTACCATAATTAACTTAAAATTTTAAATGAGTTTTATTAGAAGATAAACGGAGTTTGTTTGAAGAACCTTGAGAGATATAAGAAATTGTATGAAATTCTTATGGGTGTGGTACCATCATTCGAAATAAATTATTATTCGTAATAAACAAAATACTTAGGCTAAAGTATCATGCCGGAAAGGAGTTCCGTTAAAATTATATTATAAACTTCATACGTTAGTATAAATTGCTTAAACTTTTAAACGAGTTTTATTAGAAGATAAACGGAGTTCCTATGAAGAAGCTACGAGATATAAGAAATTGTATGAAACTCTTATGGTTGTGGTTCCATGATACAAAATAAATTATTACTCGTAATAAAGGAAATACTTAGGCTGAAGTATCATGCCGGAAAAGAGTACCGTTAAAAGTCTAATATAAACTCATTACGTTAGTATAATTAGCTTAAACTTGTAAACGAGTTTTATTAGAAGATACACGGAGTTCGTTTGAAGAAACTTGCGAGATATAAGAAATTGAATGAAACTCTTATAGGTGTGGTACGATCATACGAAATAAACAATTATTCGTAATTAACGAAATACCGAGACTAACGTATCATGCCGGAAAGCAGTATAGTTAAAATTATATTATAACCTTCATACATTTGTATAATTAGCTGAAAATTTTAAACGAGTTTTATTAGAAGATAAAAGGTACCATTATACTAAATAAATTATTATTCGTAATACACGAAATACTTAGGCTAAAGTCTCATGCCGGAAAGGAGTACCGTTAAAAGTATAATATAAACTTCATACGTTACCATAATTAACTTAAAATTTTAAATGAGTTTTATTAGAAGATAAACGGAGTTTGTTTGAAGAACCTTGCGAGATATAAGAAATTGTATGAAATTCTTATGGGTGTGGTACCATCATTCGAAATAAATTATTATTCGTAATAAACAAAATACTTAGGCTAAAGTATCATGCCGGAAAGGAGTTCCGTTAAAATTATATTATAAACTTCATACGTTAGTATAATTTGCTTAAACTTTTAAACGAGTTTTATTAGAAGATAAACGGAGTTCGTATGAAGAAGCTACGAGATATAAGAAATTGTATGAAACTCTTATGGTTGTGGTTCCATGATACAAAATAAATTATTACTCGTAATAAAGGAAATACTTAGGCTGAAGTATCATGCCGGAAAAGAGTACCGTTAAAAGTCTAATATAAACTCAGTACGTTAGTATAATTAGCTTAAACTTTTAAACGAGTTTTATTAGAAGATACACGGAGTTCGTTTGAAGAAACTTGCGAGATATAAGAAATTGAATGAAACTCTTATAGTTGTGGTACGATCATACGAAATAAACAATTATTCATAATTAACGAAATACTGAGACTAACGTATCATGCCGGAAAGCAGTACAGTTAAAATTATATTATAACCTTCATACATTTGTATAATTAGCTGAAAATTTTAAACGAGTTTTATTAGAAGATAAAAGGTACCATTATACTAAATAAATTATTATTCGTAATACACGAAATACTTAGGCTAAAGTCTCATGCCGGAAAGGAGTACCGTTAAAAGTACAATATAAACTTCATACGTTACCATAATTAACTTAAAATTTTAAATGAGTTTTATTAGAAGATACACGGAGTTTGTTTGAAGAACCTTGAGAGATATAAGAAATTGTATGAAATTCTTATGGGTGTGGTACCATCATTCGAAATAAATTATTATTCGTAATAAACAAAATACTTAGGCTAAAGTATCATGCCGGAAAGGAGTTCCGTTAAAATTATATTATAAACTTCATACGTTAGTATAAATTGCTTAAACTTTTAAACGAGTTTTATTAGAAGATAAACGGAGTTCCTATGAAGAAGCTACGAGATATAAGAAATTGTATGAAACTCTTATGGTTGTGGTTCCATGATACAAAATAAATTATTACTCGTAATAAAGGAAATACTTAGGCTGAAGTATCATGCCGGAAAAGAGTACCGTTAAAAGTCTAATATAAACTCAGTACGTTAGTATAATTAGCTTAAACTTGTAAACGAGTTTTATTAGAAGATACACGGAGTTCGTTTGAAGAAACTTGCGAGATATAAGAAATTGAATGAAACTCTTATAGGTGTGGTACGATCATACGAAATAAACAATTATTCGTAATTAACGAAATACCGAGACTAACGTATCATGCCGGAAAGCAGTATAGTTAAAATTATATTATAACCTTCATACATTTGTATAATTAGCTGAAAATTTTAAACGAGTTTTATTAGAAGATAAAAGGTACCATTATACTAAATAAATTATTATTCGTAATACACGAAATACTTAGGCTAAAGTCTCATGCCGGAAAGGAGTACCGTTAAAAGTATAATATAAACTTCATACGTTACCATAATTAACTTAAAATTTTAAATGAGTTTTATTAGAAGATAAACGGAGTTTGTTTGAAGAACCTTGCGAGATATAAGAAATTGTATGAAATTCTTATGGGTGTGGTACCATCATTCGAAATAAATTATTATTCGTAATAAACAAAATACTTAGGCTAAAGTATCATGCCGGAAAGGAGTTCCGTTAAAATTATATTATAAACTTCATACGTTAGTATAATTTGCTTAAACTTTTAAACGAGTTTTATTAGAAGATAAACGGAGTTCGTATGAAGAAGCTACGAGATATAAGAAATTGTATGAAACTCTTATGGTTGTGGTTCCATGATACAAAATAAATTATTACTCGTAATAAAGGAAATACTTAGGCTGAAGTATCATGCCGGAAAAGAGTACCGTTAAAAGTCTAATATAAACTCAGTACGTTAGTATAATTAGCTTAAACTTGTAAACGAGTTTTATTAGAAGATACACGGAGTTCGTTTGAAGAAACTTGCGAGATATAAGAAATTGAATGAAACTCTTATAGGTGTGGTACGATCATACGAAATAAACAATTATTCGTAATTAACGAAATACCGAGACTAACGTATCATGCCGGAAAGCAGTATAGTTAAAATTATATTATAACCTTCATACATTTGTATAATTAGCTGAAAATTTTAAACGAGTTTTATTAGAAGATAAAAGGTACCATTATACTAAATAAATTATTATTCGTAATACACGAAATACTTAGGCTAAAGTCTCATGCCGGAAAGGAGTACCGTTAAAAGTATAATATAAACTTCATACGTTACCATAATTAACTTAAAATTTTAAATGAGTTTTATTAGAAGATAAACGGAGTTTGTTTGAAGAACCTTGCGAGATATAAGAAATTGTATGAAATTCTTATGGGTGTGGTACCATCATTCGAAATAAATTATTATTCGTAATAAACAAAATACTTAGGCTAAAGTATCATGCCGGAAAGGAGTTCCGTTAAAATTATATTATAAACTTCATACGTTAGTATAATTTGCTTAAACTTTTAAACGAGTTTTATTAGAAGATAAACGGAGTTCGTATGAAGAAGCTACGAGATATAAGAAATTGTATGAAACTCTTATGGTTGTGGTTCCATGATACAAAATAAATTATTACTCGTAATAAAGGAAATACTTAGGCTGAAGTATCATGCCGGAAAAGAGTACCGTTAAAAGTCTAATATAAACTCAGTACGTTAGTATAATTAGCTTAAACTTGTAAACGAGTTTTATTAGAAGATACACGGAGTTCGTTTGAAGAAACTTGCGAGATATAAGAAATTGAATGAAACTCTTATAGGTGTGGTACGATCATACGAAATAAACAATTATTCGTAATTAACGAAATACCGAGACTAACGTATCATGCCGGAAAGCAGTATAGTTAAAATTATATTATAACCTTCATACATTTGTATAATTAGCTGAAAATTTTAAACGAGTTTTATTAGAAGATAAAAGGTACCATTATACTAAATAAATTATTATTCGTAATACACGAAATACTTAGGCTAAAGTCTCATGCCGGAAAGGAGTACCGTTAAAAGTATAATATAAACTTCATACGTTACCATAATTAACTTAAAATTTTAAATGAGTTTTATTAGAAGATAAACGGAGTTTGTTTGAAGAACCTTGCGAGATATAAGAAATTGTATGAAATTCTTATGGGTGTGGTACCATCATTCGAAATAAATTATTATTCGTAATAAACAAAATACTTAGGCTAAAGTATCATGCCGGAAAGGAGTTCCGTTAAAATTATATTATAAACTTCATACGTTAGTATAATTTGCTTAAACTTTTAAACGAGTTTTATTAGAAGATAAACGGAGTTCGTATGAAGAAGCTACGAGATATAAGAAATTGTATGAAACTCTTATGGTTGTGGTTCCATGATACAAAATAAATTATTACTCGTAATAAAGGAAATACTTAGGCTGAAGTATCATGCCGGAAAAGAGTACCGTTAAAAGTCTAATATAAACTCAGTACGTTAGTATAATTAGCTTAAACTTGTAAACGAGTTTTATTAGAAGATACACGGAGTTCGTTTGAAGAAACTTGCGAGATATAAGAAATTGAATGAAACTCTTATAGGTGTGGTACGATCATACGAAATAAACAATTATTCGTAATTAACGAAATACCGAGACTAACGTATCATGCCGGAAAGCAGTATAGTTAAAATTATATTATAACCTTCATACATTTGTATAATTAGCTGAAAATTTTAAACGAGTTTTATTAGAAGATAAAAGGTACCATTATACTAAATAAATTATTATTCGTAATACACGAAATACTTAGGCTAAAGTCTCATGCCGGAAAGGAGTACCGTTAAAAGTATAATATAAATTTCATACGTTACCATAATTAACTTAAAATTTTAAATGAGTTTTATTAGAAGATAAACGGAGTTTGTTTGAAGAACCTTGCGAGATATAAGAAATTGTATGAAATTCTTATGGGTGTGGTACCATCATTCGAAATAAATTATTATTCGTAATAAACAAAATACTTAGGCTAAAGTATCATGCCGGAAAGGAGTTCCGTTAAAATTATATTATAAACTTCATACGTTAGTATAATTTGCTTAAACTTTTAAACGAGTTTTATTAGAAGATAAACGGAGTTCGTATGAAGAAGCTACGAGATATAAGAAATTGTATGAAACTCTTATGGTTGTGGTTCCATGATACAAAATAAATTATTACTCGTAATAAAGGAAATACTTAGGCTGAAGTATCATGCCGGAAAAGAGTACCGTTAAAAGTCTAATATAAACTCAGTACGTTAGTATAATTAGCTTAAACGAGTTTTATTAGAAGATACACGGAGTTCGTTTGAAGAAACTTGCGAGATATAAGAAATTGAATGAAACTCTTATAGGTGTGGTACGATCATACGAAATAAACAATTATTCGTAATTAACGAAATACCGAGACTAACGTATCATGCCGGAAAGCAGTACAGTTAAAATTATATTATTACCTTCATACATTTGTATAATTAGCTGAAAATTTTAAACGAGTTTTATTAGAAGATAAAAGGCGTTCGTTTGAAGAAACTTACGAGATATAAGAAATTGTATGAAATTCATATGGGTGTGGTACCATTATACTAAATAAATTATTATTCGTATTACACGAAATTCTTAGGCTAAAGTATCATGCCGGAAAGGAGTACCGTTAAAAGTATAATATAAACTTCATACGTTACCATAATTAACTTAAAATTTTAAATGAGTTTTATTAGAAGATAAACGGAGTTTGTTTAAAGAACCTTGCGAGATATAAGAAATTGTATGAAATTCTTATGGGTGTGGTACCATCATTCGAAATAAATTATTATTCGTAATAAACAAAATACTTAGGCTAAAGTATCATGCCGGAAAGGAGTTCCGTTAAAATTATATTATAAACTTCATACGTTAGTATAAATTGCTTAAACTTTTAAACGAGTTTTATTAGAAGATAAACGGAGTTTCTATGAAGAAGCTACGAGATATAAGAAATTGTATGAAACTCTTATGGTTGTGGTTCCATGATACAAAATAAATTATTACTCGTAATAAAGGAAATACTTAGGCTGAAGTATCATGCCGGAAAAGAGTACCGTTAAAAGTCTAATATAAACTCAGTACGTTAGTATAATTAGCTTAAACTTGTAAACGAGTTTTATTAGAAGATACACGGAGTTCGTTTGAAGAAACTTGCGAGATATAAGAAATTGAATGAAACTCTTATAGGTGTGGTACGATCATACGAAATAAACAATTATTCGTAATTAACGAAATACCCAGACTAACGTATCATGCCGGAAAGCAGTATAGTTAAAATTATATTATAACCTTCATACATTTGTATAATTAGCTGAAAATTTTAAACGAGTTTTATTAGAAGATAAAAGGTACCATTATACTAAATAAATTATTATTCGTAATACACGAAATACTTAGGCTAAAGTCTCATGCCGGAAAGGAGTACCGTTAAAAGTATAATATAAACTTCATACGTTACCATAATTAACTTAAAATTTTAAATGAGTTTTATTAGAAGATAAACGGAGTTTGTTTAAAGAACCTTGCGAGATATAAGAAATTGTATGAAATTCTTATGGGTGTGGTACCATCATTCGAAATAAATTATTATTCGTAATAAACAAAATACTTAGGCTAAAGTATCATGCCGGAAAGGAGTTCCGTTAAAATTATATTATAAACTTCATACGTTAGTATAAATTGCTTAAACTTTTAAACGAGTTTTATTAGAAGATAAACGGAGTTTCTATGAAGAAGCTACGAGATATAAGAAATTGTATGAAACTCTTATGGTTGTGGTTCCATGATACAAAATAAATTATTACTCGTAATAAAGGAAATACTTAGGCTGAAGTATCATGCCGGAAAAGAGTACCGTTAAAAGTCTAATATAAACTCAGTACGTTAGTATAATTAGCTTAAACTTGTAAACGAGTTTTATTAGAAGATACACGGAGTTCGTTTGAAGAAACTTGCGAGATATAAGAAATTGAATGAAACTCTTATAGGTGTGGTACGATCATACGAAATAAACAATTATTCGTAATTAACGAAATACCCAGACTAACGTATCATGCCGGAAAGCAGTATAGTTAAAATTATATTATAACCTTCATACATTTGTATAATTAGCTGAAAATTTTAAACGAGTTTTATTAGAAGATAAAAGGTACCATTATACTAAATAAATTATTATTCGTAATACACGAAATACTTAGGCTAAAGTCTCATGCCGGAAAGGAGTACCGTTAAAAGTATAATATAAACTTCATACGTTACCATAATTAACTTAAAATTTTAAATGAGTTTTATTAGAAGATAAACGGAGTTTGTTTGAAGAACCTTGCGAGATATAAGAAATTGTATGAAATTCTTATGGGTGTGGTACCATCATTCGAAATAAATTATTATTCGTAATAAACAAAATACTTAGGCTAAAGTATCATGCCGGAAAGGAGTTCCGTTAAAATTATATTATAAACTTCATACGTTAGTATAATTTGCTTAAACTTTTAAACGAGTTTTATTAGAAGATAAACGGAGTTCGTATGAAGAAGCTACGAGATATAAGAAATTGTATGAAACTCTTATGGTTGTGGTTCCATGATACAAAATAAATTATTACTCGTAATAAAGGAAATACTTAGGCTGAAGTATCATGCCGGAAAAGAGTACCGTTAAAAGTCTAATATAAACTCAGTACGTTAGTATAATTAGCTTAAACTTTTAAACGAGTTTTATTAGAAGATACACGGAGTTCGTTTGAAGAAACTTGCGAGATATAAGAAATTGAATGAAACTCTTATAGGTGTGGTACGATCATACGAAATAAACAATTATTCGTAATTAACGAAATACCGAGACTAACGTATCATGCCGGAAAGCAGTACAGTTAAAATTATATTATTACCTTCATACATTTGTATAATTAGCTGAAAATTTTAAACGAGTTTTATTAGAAGATAAAAGGCGTTCGTTTGAAGAAACTTACGAGATATAAGAAATTGTATGAAATTCATATGGGTGTGGTACCATTATACTAAATAAATTATTATTCGTATTACACGAAATTCTTAGGCTAAAGTATCATGCCGGAAAGGAGTACCGTTAAAAGTATAATATAAACTTCATACGTTACCATAATTAACTTAAAATTTTAAATGAGTTTTATTAGTAGATAAACGGAGTTTGTTTGAAGAACCTTGCGAGATATAAGAAATTGTATGAAATTCTTATGGGTGTGGTACCATCATTCGAAATAAATTATTATTCGTAATAAACAAAATACTTAGGCTAAAGTATCATGCCGGAAAGGAGTTCCGTTAAAATTATATTATAAACTTCATACGTTAGTATAAATTGCTTAAACTTTTAAACGAGTTTTATTAGAAGATAAACGGAGTTCCTATGAAGAAGCTACGAGATATAAGAAATTGTATGAAACTCTTATGGTTGTGGTTCCATGATACAAAATAAATTATTACTCGTAATAAAGGAAATACTTAGGCTGAAGTATCATGCCGGAAAAGAGTACCGTTAAAAGTCTAATATAAACTCAGTACGTTAGTATAATTAGCTTAAACTTGTAAACGAGTTTTATTAGAAGATACACGGAGTTCGTTTGAAGAAACTTGCGCGATATAAGAAATTGAATGAAACTCTTATAGGTGTGGTACGATCATACGAAATAAACAATTATTCGTAATTAACGAAATACCGAGACTAACGTATCATGCCGGAAAGCAGTATAGTTAAAATTATATTATAACCTTCATACATTTGTATAATTAGCTGAAAATTTTAAACGAGTTTTATTAGAAGATAAAAGGTACCATTATACTAAATAAATTATTATTCGTAATACACGAAATACTTAGGCTAAAGTCTCATGCCGGAAAGGAGTACCGTTAAAAGTATAATATAAACTTCATACGTTACCATAATTAACTTAAAATTTTAAATGAGTTTTATTAGAAGATAAACGGAGTTTGTTTGAAGAACCTTGCGAGATATAAGAAATTGTATGAAATTCTTATGGGTGTGGTACCATCATTCGAAATAAATTATTATTCGTAATAAACAAAATACTTAGGCTAAAGTATCATGCCGGAAAGGAGTTCCGTTAAAATTATATTATAAACTTCATACGTTAGTATAATTTGCTTAAACTTTTAAACGAGTTTTATTAGAAGATAAACGGAGTTCGTATGAAGAAGCTACGAGATATAAGAAATTGTATGAAACTCTTATGGTTGTGGTTCCATGATACAAAATAAATTATTGTAAGGATTCTAGAGATGAGGAGAGAATTTAGAACTCAATGACTTTACTAATGAAAACATTGTATTGCATTGAGATAAAATGATTACAACCTCTACTAATCCTTATATAGGAAAACCAAGACTAGGAAGAGACCATCTAGAGTTATCTAGAGTAATCTAGATTAATCTAGACTAGATTATACAATACTCTAACATTCATCTATGTTGATTGCTTTTCTTGATGTTGTATTACTCTAACATTCACCCAAGATCTTTGCTTTGCTTGATTTTAGTCCTCAAACTTTCGAAATTTTCTGAATTGGCCCCCAAACATCCAATGCTTCTTTGCTTGTGACGGATCCCAAGTTCGATCTTGATCAAATCTCCAATCGAATTGAGCTTGCACACCTTCATCATCGGTGATATACTCCATATTCAAACACAAGTTTTTCAAGTTGAAATCGAGACGAGAAGAAAGAAGACTCGGTCATGCCATCGCGGTGCCATCTCGGTCATCTCGTCGTGGTCATGCCGTAAAAGAAAAAGAAACCATCCCGATCATGCCATCGCGGTGCCATCTTGGTCATCTCGTCGTGGTCATGTCATCGTGGCTAAAACTAATCTAAAATCTGAATTCCAACACTCCAATCTTGTATCGAATCCAATGTAAATCAGCAAAAACTTGGTTGTCCAAACTCAATATGATCACACATCTTCACCTCACCAAACCGCAATTCATCACAAGTAATTCAGCATTGTTTGAGAAGGCATTGAATCAGCAAATCTCAGCATAGAACCAGAAAAAACCGAGCAAATAATCCAGCAAAGAACCAGGTAAGATCCTCAACAATCCAATAGGTGCAGCCCAATCCAATAGGTGCAGCAAACAGAGCAGAACAGAGCTCAACAAACACAGCTCCAATCAAGAACCGAGCAGCAAATCAGGTATGATTCTTAGCAAACCATTAGGTGAAGCAATTATAAACAGCATTGTAAGCACATCAGCACGGAATAACCAGCATCATCAGTAAGTATTACGAACAGCAACACCATCAAACAAGATTGGAACTCAGACAAAAACAGAGCCGGTTTGATTTCAGATGAAGAACAGAGCAGCTGCACTTTTAAGCCTTTCTTTGGCACAAAAATATAGCAGCAACGAATACTTACAGCAGGTGATTGCATTTAGCAACTGATCACAGGTCTGATCATGCTGATCGTAACTTGGAAAAGAGACCAATTCGGAACAAATTTCAGTGCAGCTCAGAAGAACAACTGCAGGACCAGAGAAAAACAGAGTAATCCGCATCGAAAGGCTGATCCAATGTTGATGGATCGAGATCTTGATCGAATGCTGATGGATTGTGATCTAAATTGAAGAATATTTTCGCAAGAAACTGAACAGATTGAAGAAGATGATCGCTGCAGTGCTGATGCTGTAAGACTGAACAACCGATGTGCTGATTGTTGATGTACTGAAACTGTCGATGTGCTGCGACTGCAGATGTGCTAATTGCTGAGAGATCTGATGGAGAATCAATGTAATTAATGATCCAGCTGGTGGAGAATTGCTTCGTTGGAAGAAGCAGGAGCTGGCACCGAATTTGAGAGAGCTGGCACTGAATTTGACAGGTTGATCTGTATTGAAGGAATCTTGCAGCAGGAGGTGGAATTTGAACTGCTTTCCACCGAATGGAATTGATCTGCACCGAATGAAGAGAAGACACTTTCCACCGAATCTTGATGCTGATCTTTAACTTCTTGAAGGTATTGAATCTTCAGAGATTGACAACAGAACACTCGTCTCAAATCAAAATAACTGAAACAACTACCATAGCAGAACAGAGCTGATAAAAACGACTGAACAGAGCAGATCTTGATGAGGAGAATGATCACCAACCGAAATGGATTAGCCCTAGGACAGATTTGGCTCTGATACCATGTAAGGATTCTAGAGATGAGGAGAGAATTTAGAACTCAATGACTTTACTAATGAAAACATTGTATTGCATTGAGATAAAATGATTACAACCTCTACTAATCCTTATATAGGAAAACCAAGACTAGGAAGAGACCATCTAGAGTTATCTAGAGTAATCTAGATTAATCTAGACTAGATTATACAATACTCTAACAATTATTACTCGTAATAAAGGAAATACTTAGGCTGAAGTATCATGCCGGAAAAGAGTACCGTTAAAAGTCTAATATAAACTCAGTACGTTAGTATAATTAGCTTAAACTTTTAAACGAGTTTTATTAGAAGATACACGGAGTTCGTTTGAAGAAACTTGCGAGATATAAGAAATTGAATGAAACTCTTATAGGTGTGGTACGATCATACGAAATAAACAATTATTCGTAATTAACGAAATACCGAGACTAACGTATCATTGCGGAAAGCAGTATAGTTAAAATTATATTATTACCTTCATACATTTGTATAATTAGCTGAAAATTTTAAACGAGTTTTATTAGAAGATAAAAGGCGTTCGTTTGAAGAAACTTACGAGATATAAGAAATTGTATGAAATTCATATGGGTGTGGTACCATTATACTAAATAAATTATTATTCGTAGTACACGAAATTCTTAGGCTAAAGTATCATGCCGGAAAGGAGTACCGTTAAAAGTATAATATAAACTTCATACGTTACCATAATTAACTTAAAATTTTAAATGAGTTTTATTAGAAGATAAACGGAGTTTGTTTGAAGAACCTTGCGAGATATAAGAAATTGTATGAAATTCTTATGGGTGTGGTACCATCATTCGAAATAAATTATTATTCGTAATAAACAAAATACTTAGGCTAAAGTATCATGCCGGAAAGGAGTTCCGTTAAAATTATATTATAAACTTCATACGTTAGTATAATTTGCTTAAACTTTTAAACGAGTTTTATTAGAAGATAAACGGAGTTCGTATGAAGAAGCTACGAGATATAAGAAATTGTATGAAACTCTTATGGTTGTGGTTCCATGATACAAAATAAATTATTACTCGTAATAAAGGAAATACTTAGGCTGAAGTATCATGCCGGAAAAGAGTACCGTTAAAAGTCTAATATAAACTCAGTACGTTAGTATAATTAGCTTAAACTTTTAAACGAGTTTTATTAGAAGATACACGGAGTTCGTTTGAAGAAACTTGCGAGATATAAGAAATTGAATGAAACTCTTATAGGTGTGGTACGATCATACGAAATAAACAATTATTCGTAATTAACGAAATACTGAGACTAACGTATCATGCCGGAAAGCAGTACAGTTAAAATTATATTATAACCTTCATACATTTGTATAATTAGCTGAAAATTTTAAACGAGTTTTATTAGAAGATAAAAGGTACCATTATACTAAATAAATTATTATTCGTAATACACGAAATACTTAGGCTAAAGTCTCATGCCGGAAAGGAGTACCGTTAAAAGTATAATATAAACTTCATACGTTAC
Organism: Chamaenerion angustifolium; assembly: GCA_946814005.1. Lineage (NCBI taxonomy): Eukaryota > Viridiplantae > Streptophyta > Magnoliopsida > Myrtales > Onagraceae > Chamaenerion > Chamaenerion angustifolium. The sequence continues at coordinate 16,762,224 of OX328274.1, forward strand.
CATAATTAACTTAAAATTTTAAATGAGTTTTATTATAAGATACACGGAGTTCGTTAGAAGAAACTTGCGAGATATAAGAAATTGAATGAAACTCTTATAGGTGTGGTACGATCATACGAAATAAACAATTATTCGTAATTAACGAAATACCGAGACTAACGTATCATGCCGGAAAGCAGTACAGTTAAAATTATATTATTACCTTCATACATTTGTATAATTAGCTGAAAATTTTAAACGAGTTTTATTAGAAGATAAAAGGCGTTCGTTTGAAGAAACTTACGAGATATAAGAAATTGTATGAAATTCATATGGGTGTGGTACCATTATACTAAATAAATTATTATTCGTATTACACAAAATTCTTAGGCTAAAGTATCATGCCGGAAAGGAGTACCGTTAAAAGTATAATATAAACTTCATACGTTACCATAATTAACTTAAAATTTTAAATGAGTTTTATTAGAAGATAAACGGAGTTTGTTTGAAGAACCTTGCGAGATATAAGAAATTGTATGAAATTCTTATGGGTGTGGTACCATCATTCGAAATAAATTATTATTCGTAATAAACAAAATACTTAGGCTAAAGTATCATGCCGGAAAGGAGTTCCGTTAAAATTATATTATAAACTTCATACGTTAGTATAATTTTCTTAAACTTTTAAACGAGTTTTATTAGAAGATAAACGGAGTTCGTATGAAGAAGCTACGAGATATAAGAAATTGTATGAAACTCTTATGGTTGGTGTTCCATGATACAAAATAAATTATTACTCGTAATAAAGGAAATACTTAGGCTGAAGTATCATGCCGGAAAAGAGTACCGTTAAAAGTCTAATATAAACTCAGTACGTTAGTATAATTAGCTTAAACTTTTAAACGAGTTTTATTAGAAGATACACGGAGTTTGTTTGAAGAAACTTGCGAGATATAAGAAATTGAATGAAACTCTTATAGGTGTGGTACGATCATACGAAATAAACAATTATTCGTAATTAACGAAATACTGAGACTAACGTATCATGCCGGAAAGCAGTACAGTTAAAATTATATTATAACCTTCATACATTTGTATAATTAGCTGAAAATTTTAAACGAGTTTTATTAGAAGATAAAAGGTACCATTATACTAAATAAATTATTATTCGTAATACACGAAATACTTAGGCTAAAGTCTCATGCCGGAAAGGAGTACCGTTAAAAGTATAATATAAACTTCATACGTTACCATAATTAACTTAAAATTTTAAATGAGTTTTATTATAAGATACACGGAGTTCGTTAGAAGAAACTTGCGAGATATAAGAAATTGAATGAAACTCTTATAGGTGTGGTACGATCATACGAAATAAACAATTATTCGTAATTAACGAAATACCGAGACTAACGTATCATTGCGGAAAGCAGTACAGTTAAAATTATATTATTACCTTCATACATTTGTATAATTAGCTGAAAATTTTAAACGAGTTTTATTAGAAGATAAAAGGCGTTCGTTTGAAGAAACTTACGAGATATAAGAAATTGTATGAAATTCATATGGGTGTGGTACCATTATACTAAATAAATTATTATTCGTAGTACACGAAATTCTTAGGCTAAAGTATCATGCCGGAAAGGAGTACCGTTAAAAGTATAATATAAACTTCATACGTTACCATAATTAACTTAAAATTTTAAATGAGTTTTATTAGAAGATAAACGGAGTTTGTTTGAAGAACCTTGCGAGATATAAGAAATTGTATGAAATTCTTATGGGTGTGGTACCATCATTCGAAATAAATTATTATTCGTAATAAACAAAATACTTAGGCTAAAGTATCATGCCGGAAAGGAGTTCCGTTAAAATTATATTATAAACTTCATACGTTAGTATAATTTGCTTAAACTTTTAAACGAGTTTTATTAGAAGATAAACGGAGTTCGTATGAAGAAGCTACGAGATATAAGAAATTGTATGAAACTCTTATGGTTGTGGTTCCATGATACAAAATAAATTATTACTCGTAATAAAGGAAATACTTAGGCTGAAGTATCATGCCGGAAAAGAGTACCGTTAAAAGTCTAATATAAACTCAGTACGTTAGTATAATTAGCTTAAACTTTTAAACGAGTTTTATTAGAAGATACACGGAGTTTGTTTGAAGAAACTTGCGAGATATAAGAAATTGAATGAAACTCTTATAGGTGTGGTACGATCATACGAAATAAACAATTATTCGTAATTAACGAAATACTGAGACTAACGTATCATGCCGGAAAGCAGTACAGTTAAAATTATATTATAACCTTCATACATTTGTATAATTAGCTGAAAATTTTAAACGAGTTTTATTAGAAGATAAAAGGTACCATTATACTAAATAAATTATTATTCGTAATACACGAAATACTTAGGCTAAAGTCTCATGCCGGAAAGGAGTACCGTTAAAAGTATAATATAAACTTCATACGTTACCATAATTAACTTAAAATTTTAAATGAGTTTTATTATAAGATACACGGAGTTCGTTAGAAGAAACTTGCGAGATATAAGAAATTGAATGAAACTCTTATAGGTGTGGTACGATCATACGAAATAAACAATTATTCGTAATTAACGAAATACCGAGACTAACGTATCATGCCGGAAAGCAGTACAGTTAAAATTATATTATTACCTTCATACATTTGTATAATTAGCTGAAAATTTTAAACGAGTTTTATTAGAAGATAAAAGGCGTTCGTTTGAAGAAACTTACGAGATATAAGAAATTGTATGAAATTCATATGGGTGTGGTACCATTATACTAAATAAATTATTATTCGTATTACACGAAATTCTTAGGCTAAAGTATCATGCCGGAAAGGAGTACCGTTAAAAGTATAATATAAACTTCATACGTTACCATAATTAACTTAAAATTTTAAATGAGTTTTATTAGAAGATAAACGGAGTTTGTTTGAAGAACCTTGCGAGATATAAGAAATTGTATGAAATTCTTATGGGTGTGGTACCATCATTCGAAATAAATTATTATTCGTAATAAACAAAATACTTAGGCTAAAGTATCATGCCGGAAAGGAGTTCCGTTAAAATTATATTATAAACTTCATACGTTAGTATAATTTGCTTAAACTTTTAAACGAGTTTTATTAGAAGATAAACGGAGTTCGTATGAAGAAGCTACGAGATATAAGAAATTGTATGAAACTCTTATGGTTGTGGTTCCATGATACAAAATAAATTATTACTCGTAATAAAGGAAATACTTAGGCTGAAGTATCATGCCGGAAAAGAGTACCGTTAAAAGTCTAATATAAACTCAGTACGTTAGTATAATTAGCTTAAACTTTTAAACGAGTTTTATTAGAAGATACACGGAGTTCGTTTGAAGAAACTTGCGAGATATAAGAAATTGAATGAAACTCTTATAGGTGTGGTACGATCATACGAAATAAACAATTATTCGTAATTAACGAAATACTGAGACTAACGTATCATGCCGGAAAGCAGTACAGTTAAAATTATATTATAACCTTCATACATTTGTATAATTAGCTGAAAATTTTAAACGAGTTTTATTAGAAGATAAAAGGTACCATTATACTAAATAAATTATTATTCGTAATACACGAAATACTTAGGCTAAAGTCTCATGCCGGAAAGGAGTACCGTTAAAAGTATAATATAAACTTCATACGTTACCATAATTAACTTAAAATTTTAAATGAGTTTTATTATAAGATACACGGAGTTCGTTAGAAGAAACTTGCGAGATATAAGAAATTGAATGAAACTCTTATAGGTGTGGTACGATCATACGAAATAAACAATTATTCGTAATTAACGAAATACCGAGACTAACGTATCATGCCGGAAAGCAGTACAGTTAAAATTATATTATTACCTTCATACATTTGTATAATTAGCTGAAAATTTTAAACGAGTTTTATTAGAAGATAAAAGGCGTTCGTTTGAAGAAACTTACGAGATATAAGAAATTGTATGAAATTCATATGGGTGTGGTACCATTATACTAAATAAATTATTATTCGTATTACACGAAATTCTTAGGCTAAAGTATCATGCCGGAAAGGAGTACCGTTAAAAGTATAATATAAACTTCATACGTTACCATAATTAACTTAAAATTTTAAATGAGTTTTATTAGAAGATAAACGGAGTTTGTTTGAAGAACCTTGCGAGATATAAGAAATTGTATGAAATTCTTATGGGTGTGGTACCATCATTCGAAATAAATTATTATTCGTAATAAACAAAATACTTAGGCTAAAGTATCATGCCGGAAAGGAGTTCCGTTAAAATTATATTATAAACTTCATACGTTAGTATAATTTGCTTAAACTTTTAAACGAGCTTTATTAGAAGATAAACGGAGTTCGTATGAAGAAGCTACGAGATATAAGAAATTGTATGAAACTCTTATGGTTGTGGTTCCATGATACAAAATAAATTATTACTCGTAATAAAGGAAATACTTAGGCTGAAGTATCATGCCGGAAAAGAGTACCCTTAAAAGTCTAATATAAACTCAGTACGTTAGTATAATTAGCTTAAACTTTTAAACGAGTTTTATTAGAAGATACACGGAGTTCGTTTGAAGAAACTTGCGAGATATAAGAAATTGAATGAAACTCTTATAGGTGTGGTACGATCATACGAAATAAACAATTATTCGTAATTAACGAAATACCGAGACTAACGTATCATGCCGGAAAGCAGTACAGTTAAAATTATATTATTACCTTCATACATTTGTATAATTAGCTGAAAATTTTAAACGAGTTTTATTAGAAGATAAAAGGCGTTCGTTTGAAGAAACTTACGAGATATAAGAAATTGTATGAAATTCATATGGGTGTGGTACCATTATACTAAATAAATTATTATTCGTATTACACGAAATTCTTAGGCTAAAGTATCATGCCGGAAAGGAGTACCGTTAAAAGTATAATATAAACTTCATACGTTACCATAATTAACTTAAAATTTTAAATGAGTTTTATTAGAAGATAAACGGAGTTTGTTTGAAGAACCTTGCGAGATATAAGAAATTGTATGAAATTCTTATGGGTGTGGTACCATCATTCGAAATAAATTATTATTCGTAATAAACAAAATACTTAGGCTAAAGTATCATGCCGGAAAGGAGTTCCGTTAAAATTATATTATAAACTTCATACGTTAGTATAATTTGCTTAAACTTTTAAACGAGCTTTATTAGAAGATAAACGGAGTTCGTATGAAGAAGCTACGAGATATAAGAAATTGTATGAAACTCTTATGGTTGTGGTTCCATGATACAAAATAAATTATTACTCGTAATAAAGGAAATACTTAGGCTGAAGTATCATGCCGGAAAAGAGTACCCTTAAAAGTCTAATATAAACTCAGTACGTTAGTATAATTAGCTTAAACTTTTAAACGAGTTTTATTAGAAGATACACGGAGTTCGTTTGAAGAAACTTGCGAGATATAAGAAATTGAATGAAACTCTTATAGGTGTGGTACGATCATACGAAATAAACAATTATTCGTAATTAACGAAATACTGAGACTAACGTATCATGCCGGAAAGCAGTACAGTTAAAATTATATTATAACCTTCATACATTTGTATAATTAGCTGAAAATTTTAAACGAGTTTTATTAGAAGATAAAAGGTACCATTATACTAAATAAATTATTATTCGTAATACACGAAATACTTAGGCTAAAGTCTCATGCCGGAAAGGAGTACCGTTAAAAGTATAATATAAACTTCATACGTTACCATAATTAACTTAAAATTTTAAATGAGTTTTATTAGAAGATACACGGAGTTCGTTAGAAGAAACTTGCGAGATATAAGAAATTGAATGAAACTCTTATAGGTGTGGTACGATCATACGAAATAAACAATTATTCGTAATTAACGAAATACCGAGACTAACGTATCATGCCGGAAAGCAGTACAGTTAAAATTATATTATTACCTTCATACATTTGTATAATTAGCTGAAAATTTTAAACGAGTTTTATTAGAAGATAAAAGGCGTTCGTTTGAAGAAACTTACGAGATATAAGAAATTGTATGAAATTCTTATGGGTGTGGTACCATTATACTAAATAAATTATTATTCGTAGTACACAAAATTCTTAGGCTAAAGTATCATGCCGGAAAGGTGTACCGTTAAAAGTATAATATAAACTTCATACGTTACCATAATTAACTTAAAATTTTAAATGAGTTTTATTAGAAGATAAACGGAGTTTGTTTGAAGAACCTTGCGAGATATAAGAAATTGTATGAAATTCTTATGGGTGTGGTACCATCATTCGAAATAAATTATTATTCGTAATAAACAAAATACTTAGGCTAAAGTATCATGCCGGAAAGGAGTTCCGTTAAAATTATATTATAAACTTCATACGTTAGTATAATTTGCTTAAACTTTTAAACGAGTTTTATTAGAAGATAAACGGAGTTCGTATGAAGAAGCTACGAGATATAAGAAATTGTATGAAACTCTTATGGTTGTGGTTCCATGATACAAAATAAATTATTACTCGTAATAAAGGAAATACTTAGGCTGAAGTATCATGCCGGAAAAGAGTACCGTTAAAAGTCTAATATAAACTCAGTACGTTAGTATAATTAGCTTAAACTTTTAAACGAGTTTTATTAGAAGATACACGGAGTTCGTTTGAAGAAACTTGCGAGATATAAGAAATTGAATGAAACTCTTATAGGTGTGGTACGATCATACGAAATAAACAATTATTCGTAATTAACGAAATACCGAGACTAACGTATCATGCCGGAAAGCAGTACAGTTAAAATTATATTATTACCTTCATACATTTGTATAATTAGCTGAAAATTTTAAACGAGTTTTATTAGAAGATAAAAGGCGTTCGTTTGAAGAAACTTACGAGATATAAGAAATTGTATGAAATTCATATGGGTGTGGTACCATTATACTAAATAAATTATTATTCGTATTACACGAAATTCTTAGGCTAAAGTATCATGCCGGAAAGGAGTACCGTTAAAAGTATAATATAAACTTCATACGTTACCATAATTAACTTAAAATTTTAAATGAGTTTTATTAGAAGATAAACGGAGTTTGTTTGAAAAACCTTGCGAGATATAAGAAATTGTATGAAATTCTTATGGGTGTGGTACCATCATTCGAAATAAATTATTATTCGTAATAAACAAAATACTTAGGCTAAAGTATCATGCCGGAAAGGAGTTCCGTTAAAATTATATTATAAACTTCATACGTTAGTATAATTTGCTTAAACTTTTAAACGAGTTTTATTAGAAGATAAACGGAGTTCGTATTAAGAAGCTACGAGATATAAGAAATTGTATGAAACTCTTATGGTTGTGGTTCCATGATACAAAATAAATTATTACTCGTAATAAAGGAAATACTTAGGCTGAAGTATCATGCCGGAAAAGAGTACCGTTAAAAGTCTAATATAAACTCAGTACGTTAGTATAATTAGCTTAAACTTTTAAACGAGTTTTATTAGAAGATACACGGAGTTCGTTTGAAGAAACTTGCGAGATATAAGAAATTGAATGAAACTCTTATAGGTGTGGTACGATCATACGAAATAAACAATTATTCGTAATTAACGAAATACCGAGACTAACGTATCATGCCGGAAAGCAGTACAGTTAAAATTATATTATAACCTTCATACATTTGTATAATTAGCGGAAAATTTTAAACGAGTTTTATTAGAAGATAAAAGGTACCATTATACTAAATAAATTATTATTCGTAATACACGAAATACTTAGGCTAAAGTCTCATGCCGGAAAGGAGTACCGTTAAAAGTATAATATAAACTTCATACGTTACCATAATTAACTTAAAATTTTAAATGAGTTTTATTAGAAGATAAACGGAGTTTGTTTGAAGAACCTTGCGAGATATAAGAAATTGTATGAAATTCTTATGGGTGTGGTACCATCATTCGAAATAAATTATTATTCGTAATAAACAAAATACTTAGCCTAAAGTATCATGCCGGAAAGGAGTTCCGTTAAAATTATATTATAAACTTCATACGTTAGTATAATTTGCTTAAACTTTTAAACGAGTTTTATTAGAAGATAAACGGAGTTCGTATGAAGAAGCTACGAGATATAAGAAATTGTATGAAACTCTTATGGTTGTGGTTCCATGATACAAAATAAATTATTACTCGTAATAAAGGAAATACTTAGGCTGAAGTATCATGCCGGAAAAGAGTACCGTTAAAAGTCTAATATAAACTCAGTACGTTAGTATAATTAGCTTAAACTTTTAAACGAGTTTTATTAGAAGATACACGGAGTTCGTTTGAAGAAACTTGCGAGATATAAGAAATTGAATGAAACTCTTATAGGTGTGGTACGATCATACGAAATAAACAATTATTCGTAATTAACGAAATACCGAGACTAACGTATCATGCCGGAAAGCAGTACAGTTAAAATTATATTATTACCTTCATACATTTGTATAATTAGCTGAAAATTTTAAACGAGTTTTATTAGAAGATAAAAGGCGTTCGTTTGAAGAAACTTACGAGATATAAGAAATTGTATGAAATTCATATGGGTGTGGTACCATTATACTAAATAAATTATTATTCGTATTACACGAAATTCTTAGGCTAAAGTATCATGCCGGAAAGGAGTACCGTTAAAAGTATAATATAAACTTCATACGTTACCATAATTAACTTAAAATTTTAAATGAGTTTTATTAGAAGATAAACGGAGTTTGTTTGAAAAACCTTGCGAGATATAAGAAATTGTATGAAATTCTTATGGGTGTGGTACCATCATTCGAAATAAATTATTATTCGTAATAAACAAAATACTTAGGCTAAAGTATCATGCCGGAAAGGAGTTCCGTTAAAATTATATTATAAACTTCATACGTTAGTATAATTTGCTTAAACTTTTAAACGAGTTTTATTAGAAGATAAACGGAGTTCGTATGAAGAAGCTACGAGATATAAGAAATTGTATGAAACTCTTATGGTTGTGGTTCCATGATACAAAATAAATTATTACTCGTAATAAAGGAAATACTTAGGCTGAAGTATCATGCCGGAAAAGAGTACCGTTAAAAGTCTAATATAAACTCAGTACGTTAGTATAATTAGCTTAAACTTTTAAACGAGTTTTATTAGAAGATACACGGAGTTCGTTTGAAGAAACTTGCGAGATATAAGAAATTGAATGAAACTCTTATAGGTGTGGTACGATCATACGAAATAAACAATTATTCGTAATTAACGAAATACCGAGACTAACGTATCATGACGGAAAGCAGTACAGTTAAAATTATATTATAACCTTCATACATTTGTATAATTAGCTGAAAATTTTAAACGAGTTTTATTAGAAGATAAAAGGTACCATTATACTAAATAAATTATTATTCGTAATACACGAAATACTTAGGCTAAAGTCTCATGCCGGAAAGGAGTACCGTTAAAAGTATAATATAAACTTCATACGTTACCATAATTAACTTAAAATTTTAAATGAGTTTTATTAGAAGATAAACGGAGTTTGTTTGAAGAACCTTGAGAGATATAAGAAATTGTATGAAATTCTTATGGGTGTGGTACCATCATTCGAAATAAATTATTATTCGTAATAAACAAAATACTTAGGCTAAAGTATCATGCCGGAAAGGAGTTCCGTTAAAATTATATTATAAACTTCATACGTTAGTATAATTTTCTTAAACTTTTAAACGAGTTTTATTAGAAGATAAACGGAGTTCGTATGAAGAAGCTACGAGATATAAGAAATTGTATGAAACTCTTATGGTTGTGGTTCCATGATACAAAATAAATTATTTCTCGTAATAAAGGAAATACTTAGGCTGAAGTATCATGCCGGAAAAGAGTACCGTTAAAAGTCTAATATAAACTCAGTACGTTAGTATAATTAGCTTAAACTTTTAAACGAGTTTTATTAGAAGATACACGGAGTTCGTTTGAAGAAACTTGCGAGATATAAGAAATTGAATGAAACTCTTATAGGTGTGGTACGATCATACGAAATAAACAATTATTCGTAATTAACGAAATACCGAGACTAACGTATCATGCCGGAAAGCAGTATAGTTAAAATTATATTATAACCTTCATACATTTGTATAATTAGCTGAAAATTTTAAACGAGTTTTATTAGAAGATAAAAGGTACCATTATACTAAATAAATTATTATTCGTAATACACGAAATACTTAGGCTAAAGTCTCATGCCGGAAAGGAGTACCGTTAAAAGTATAATATAAACTTCATACGTTACCATAATTAACTTAAAATTTTAAATGAGTTTTATTAGAATATAAACGGAGTTTGTTTGAAGAACCTTGCGAGATATAAGAAATTGTATGAAATTCTTAAGGGTGTGGTACCATCATTCGAAATAAATTATTATTCGTAATAAACAAAATACTTAGGCTAAAGTATCATGCCGGAAAGGAGTTCCGTTAAAATTATATTATAAACTTCATACGTTAGTATAATTTGCTTAAACTTTTAAACGAGTTTTATTAGAAGATAAACGGAGTTCCTATGAAGAAGCTACGAGATATAAGAAATTGTATGAAACTCTTATGGTTGTGGTTCCATGATACAAAATAAATTATTACTCGTAATAAAGGAAATACTTAGGCTGAAGTATCATGCCGGAAAAGAGTACCGTTAAAAGTCTAATATAAACTCAGTACGTTAGTATAATTAGCTTAAACTTTTAAACGAGTTTTATTAGAAGATACACGGAGTTCGTTTGAAGAAACTTGCGAGATATAAGAAATTGAATGAAACTCTTATAGGTGTGGTACGATCATACGAAATAAACAATTATTCGTAATTAACGAAATACCGAGACTAACGTATCATGCCGGAAAGCAGTATAGTTAAAATTATATTATAACCTTCATACATTTGTATAATTAGCTGAAAATTTTAAACGAGTTTTATTAGAAGATAAAAGGTACCATTATACTAAATAAATTATTATTCGTAATACACGAAATACTTAGGCTAAAGTCTCATGCCGGAAAGGAGTACCGTTAAAAGTATAATATAAACTTCATACGTTACCATAATTAACTTAAAATTTTAAATGAGTTTTATTAGAAGATAAACGGAGTTTGTTTGAAGAACGTTGAGAGATATAAGAAATTGTATGAAATTCTTATGGGTGTGGTACCATCATTCGAAATAAATTATTATTCGTAATAAACAAAATACTTAGGCTAAAGTATCATGCCGGAAAGGAGTTCCGTTAAAATTATATTATAAACTTCATACGTTAGTATAATTTTCTTAAACTTTTAAACGAGTTTTATTAGAAGATAAACGGAGTTCGTATGAAGAAGCTACGAGATATAAGAAATTGTATGAAACTCTTATGGTTGTGGTTCCATGATACAAAATAAATTATTACTCGTAATAAAGGAAATACTTAGGCCGAAGTATCATGCCGGAAAAGAGTACCGTTAAAAGTCTAATATAAACTCTGTACGTTAGTATAATTAGCTTAAACTTTTAAACGAGTTTTATTAGAAGATACACGGAGTTCGTTTGAAGAAACTTGCGAGATATAAGAAATTGAATGAAACTCTTATAGGTGTGGTACGATCATACGAAATAAACAATTATTCGTAATTAACGAAATACCGAGACTAACGTATCATGCCGGAAAGCAGTATAGTTAAAATTATATTATAACCTTCATACATTTGTATAATTAGCTGAAAATTTTAAACGAGTTTTATTAGAAGATAAAAGGTACCATTATACTAAATAAATTATTATTCGTAATACACGAAATACTTAGGCTAAAGTCTCATGCCGGAAAGGAGTACCGTTAAAAGTATAATATAAACTTCATACGTTACCATAATTAACTTAAAATTTTAAATGAGTTTTATTAGAAGATAAACGGAGTTCGTTTGAAGAACGTTGAGAGATATAAGAAATTGTATGAAATTCTTATGGGTGTGGTACCATCATTCGAAATAAATTATTATTCGTAATAAACAAAATACTTAGGCTAAAGTATCATGCCGGAAAGGAGTTCCGTTAAAATTATATTATAAACTTCATACGTTAGTATAATTTTCTTAAACTTTTAAACGAGTTTTATTAGAAGATAAACGGAGTTCGTATGAAGAAGCTACGAGATATAAGAAATTGTATGAAACTCTTATGGTTGTGGTTCCATGATACAAAATAAATTATTACTCGTAATAAAGGAAATACTTAGGCTGAAGTATCATGCCGGAAAAGAGTACCGTTAAAAGTCTAATATAAACTCAGTACGTTAGTATAATTAGCTTAAACTTTTAAACGAGTTTTATTAGAAGATACACGGAGTTCGTTTGAAGAAACTTGCGAGATATAAGAAATTGAATGAAACTCTTATAGGTGTGGTACGATCATACGAAATAAACAATTATTCGTAATTAACGAAATACCGAGACTAACGTATCATGCCGGAAAGCAGTATAGTTAAAATTATATTATAACCTTCATACATTTGTATAATTAGCTGAAAATTTTAAACGAGTTTTATTAGAAGATAAAAGGTACCATTATACTAAATAAATTATTATTCGTAATACACGAAATACTTAGGCTAAAGTCTCATGCCGGAAAGGAGTACCGTTAAAAGTATAATATAAACTTCATACGTTACCATAATTAACTTAAAATTTTAAATGAGTTTTATTAGAAGATAAACGGAGTTTGTTTGAAGAACCTTGCGAGATATAAGAAATTGTATGAAATTCTTATGGGTGTGGTACCATCATTCGAAATAAATTATTATTCGTAATAAACAAAATACTTAGGCTAAAGTATCATGCCGGAAAGGAGATCCGTTAAAATTATATTATAAACTTCATACGTTAGTATAATTTGCTTAAACTTTTAAACGAGTTTTATTAGAAGATAAACGGAGTTCCTATGAAGAAGCTACGAGATATAAGAAATTGTATGAAACTCTTATGGTTGTGGTTCCATGATACAAAATAAATTATTACTCGTAATAAAGGAAATACTTAGGCTGCAGTATCATGCCGGAAAAGAGTACCGTTAAAAGTCTAATATAAACTCAGTACGTTAGTATAATTAGCTTAAACTTTTAAACGAGTTTTATTAGAAGATACACGGAGTTCGTTTGAAGAAACTTGCGAGATATAAGAAATTGAATGAAACTCTTATAGGTGTGGTACGATCATACGAAATAAACAATTATTCGTAATTAACGAAATACCGAGACTAACGTATCATGCCGGAAAGCAGTATAGTTAAAATTATATTATAACCTTCATACATTTGTATAATTAGCTGAAAATTTTAAACGAGTTTTATTAGAAGATAAAAGGTACCATTATACTAAATAAATTATTATTCGTAATACACGAAATACTTAGGCTAAAGTCTCATGCCGGAAAGGAGTACCGTTAAAAGTATAATATAAACTTCATACGTTACCATAATTAACTTAAAATTTTAAATGAGTTTTATTAGAAGATAAACGGAGTTTGTTTGAAGAACCTTGCGAGATATAAGAAATTGTATGAAATTCTTATGGGTGTCGTACCATCATTCGAAATAAATTATTATTCGTAATAAACAAAATGCTTAGGCTAAAGTATCATGCCGGAAAGGAGTTCCGTTAAAATTATATTATAAACTTCATACGTTAGTATAATTTGCTTAAACTTTTAAACGAGTTTTATTAGAAGATAAACGGAGTTCCTATGAAGAAGCTACGAGATATAAGAAATTGTATGAAACTCTTATGGTTGTGGTTCCATGATACAAAATAAATTATTACTCGTAATAAAGGAAATACTTAGGCTGAAGTATCATGCCGGAAAAGAGTACCGTTAAAAGTCTAATATAAACTCAGTACGTTAGTATAATTAGCTTAAACTTTTAAACGAGTTTTATTAGAAGATACACGGAGTTCGTTTGAAGAAACTTGCGAGATATAAGAAATTGAATGAAACTCTTATAGGTGTGGTACGATCATACGAAATAAACAATTATTCGTAATTAACGAAATACCGAGACTAACGTATCATGCCGGAAAGCAGTATAGTTAAAATTATATTATAACCTTCATACATTTGTATAATTAGCTGAAAATTTTAAACGAGTTTTATTAGAAGATAAAAGGTACCATTATACTAAATAAATTATTATTCGTAATACACAAAATACTTAGGCTAAAGTCTCATGCCGGAAAGGAGTACCGTTAAAAGTATAATATAAACTTCATACGTTACCATAATTAACTTAAAATTTTAAATGAGTTTTATTAGAAGATAAACGGAGTTTGTTTGAAGAACGTTGAGAGATATAAGAAATTGTATGAAATTCTTATGGGTGTGGTACCATCATTCGAAATAAATTATTATTCGTAATAAACAAAATACTTAGGCTAAAGTATCATGCCGGAAAGGAGTTCCGTTAAAATTATATTATAAACTTCATACGTTAGTATAATTTTCTTAAACTTTTAAACGAGTTTTATTAGAAGATAAACGGAGTTCGTATGAAGAAGCTACGAGATATAAGAAATTGTATGAAACTCTTATGGTTGTGGTTCCATGATACAAAATAAATTATTACTCGTAATAAAGGAAATACTTAGGCCGAAGTATCATGCCGGAAAAGAGTACCGTTAAAAGTCTAATATAAACTCAGTACGTTAGTATAATTAGCTTAAACTTTTAAACGAGTTTTATTAGAAGATACACGGAGTTCGTTTGAAGAAACTTGCGAGATATAAGAAATTGAATGAAACTCTTATAGGTGTGGTACGATCATACGAAATAAACAATTATTCGTAATTAACGAAATACCGAGACTAACGTATCATGCCGGAAAGCAGTATAGTTAAAATTATATTATAACCTTCATACATTTGTATAATTAGCTGAAAATTTTAAACGAGTTTTATTAGAAGATAAAAGGTACCATTATACTAAATAAATTATTATTCGTAATACACGAAATACTTAGGCTAAAGTCTCATGCCGGAAAGGAGTACCGTTAAAAGTATAATATAAACTTCATACGTTACCATAATTAACTTAAAATTTTAAATGAGTTTTATTAGAAGATAAACGGAGTTTGTTTGAAGAACGTTGAGAGATATAAGAAATTTTATGAAATTCTTATGGGTGTGGTACCAGCATTCGAAATAAATTATTATTCGTAATAAACAAAATACTTAGGCTAAAGTATCATGCCGGAAAGGAGTTCCGTTAAAATTATATTATAAACTTCATACGTTAGTATAATTTTCTTAAACTTTTAAACGAGTTTTATTAGAAGATAAACGGAGTTCGTATGAAGAAGCTACGAGATATAAGAAATTGTATGAAACTCTTATGGTTGTGGTTCCATGATACAAAATAAATTATTACTCGTAATAAAGGAAATACTTAGGCTGAAGTATCATGCCGGAAAAGAGTACCGTTAAAAGTCTAATATAAACTCAGTACGTTAGTATAATTAGCTTAAACTTTTAAACGAGTTTTATTAGAAGATACACGGAGTTCGTTTGAAGAAACTTGCGAGATATAAGAAATTGAATGAAACTCTTATAGGTGTGGTACGATCATACGAAATAAACAATTATTCGTAATTAACGAAATACCGAGACTAACGTATCATGCCGGAAAGCAGTATAGTTAAAATTATATTATAACCTTCATACATTTGTATAATTAGCTGAAAATTTTAAACGAGTTTTATTAGAAGATAAAAGGTACCATTATACTAAATAAATTATTATTCGTAATACACGAAATACTTAGGCTAAAGTCTCATGCCGGAAAGGAGTACCGTTAAAAGTTTAATATAAACTTCATACGTTACCATAATTAACTTAAAATTTTAAATGAGTTTTATTAGAAGATAAACGGAGTTTGTTTGAAGAACCTTGCGAGATATAAGAAATTGTATGAAATTCTTATGGGTGTGGTACCATCATTCGAAATAAATTATTATTCGTAATAAACAAAATACTTAGGCTAAAGTATCATGCCGGAAAGGAGATCCGTTAAAATTATATTATAAACTTCATACGTTAGTATAATTTGCTTAAACTTTTAAACGAGTTTTATTAGAAGATAAACGGAGTTCCTATGAAGAAGCTACGAGATATAAGAAATTGTATGAAACTCTTATGGTTGTGGTTCCATGATACAAAATAAATTATTACTCGTAATAAAGGAAATACTTAGGCTGCAGTATCATGCCGGAAAAGAGTACCGTTAAAAGTCTAATATAAACTCAGTACGTTAGTATAATTAGCTTAAACTTTTAAACGAGTTTTATTAGAAGATACACGGAGTTCGTTTGAAGAAACTTGCGAGATATAAGAAATTGAATGAAACTCTTATAGGTGTGGTACGATCATACGAAATAAACAATTATTCGTAATTAACGAAATACCGAGACTAACGTATCATGCCGGAAAGTAGTATAGTTAAAATTATATTATAACCTTCATACATTTGTATAATTAGCTGAAAATTTTAAACGAGTTTTATTAGAAGATAAAAGGTACCATTATACTAAATAAATTATTATTCGTAATACACGAAATACTTAGGCTAAAGTCTCATGCCGGAAAGGAGTACCGTTAAAAGTATAATATAAACTTCATACGTTACCATAATTAACTTAAAATTTTAAATGAGTTTTATTAGAAGATAAACGGAGTTTGTTTGAAGAACCTTGCGAGATATAAGAAATTGTATGAAATTCTTATGGGTGTGGTACCATCATTCGAAATAAATTATTATTCGTAATAAACAAAATACTTAGGCTAAAGTATCATGCCGGAAAGGAGATCCGTTAAAATTATATTATAAACTTCATACGTTAGTATAATTTGCTTAAACTTTTAAACGAGTTTTATTAGAAGATAAACGGAGTTCCTATGAAGAAGCTACGAGATATAAGAAATTGTATGAAACTCTTATGGTTGTGGTTCCATGATACAAAATAAATTATTACTCGTAATAAAGGAAATACTTAGGCTGCAGTATCATGCCGGAAAAGAGTACCGTTAAAAGTCTAATATAAACTCAGTACGTTAGTATAATTAGCTTAAACTTTTAAACGAGTTTTATTAGAAGATACACGGAGTTCGTTTGAAGAAACTTGCGAGATATAAGAAATTGAATGAAACTCTTATAGGTGTGGTACGATCATACGAAATAAACAATTATTCGTAATTAACGAAATACCGAGACTAACGTATCATGCCGGAAAGTAGTATAGTTAAAATTATATTATAACCTTCATACATTTGTATAATTAGCTGAAAATTTTAAACGAGTTTTATTAGAAGATAAAAGGTACCATTATACTAAATAAATTATTATTCGTAATACACGAAATACTTAGGCTAAAGTCTCATGCCGGAAAGGAGTACCGTTAAAAGTATAATATAAACTTCATACGTTACCATAATTAACTTAAAATTTTAAATGAGTTTTATTAGAAGATAAACGGAGTTTGTTTGAAGAACCTTGCGAGATATAAGAAATTGTATGAAATTCTTATGGGTGTGGTACCATCATTCGAAATAAATTATTATTCGTAATAAACAAAATACTTAGGCTAAAGTATCATGCCGGAAAGGAGTTCCGTTAAAATTATATTATAAACTTCATACGTTAGTATAATTTGCTTAAACTTTTAAACGAGTTTTATTAGAAGATAAACGGAGTTCCTATGAAGAAGCTACGAGATATAAGAAATTGTATGAAACTCTTATGGTTGTGGTTCCATGATACAAAATAAATTATTACTCGTAATAAAGGAAATACTTAGGCTGAAGTATCATGCCGGAAAAGAGTACCGTTAAAAGTCTAATATAAACTCAGTACGTTAGTATAATTAGCTTAAACTTTTAAACGAGTTTTATTAGAAGATACACGGAGTTCGTTTGAAGAAACTTGCGAGATATATGAAATTGAATGAAACTCTTATAGGTGTGGTACGATCATACGAAATAAACAATTATTCGTAATTAACGAAATACCGAGACTAACGTATCATGCCGGAAAGCAGTATAGTTAAAATTATATTATAACCTTCATACATTTGTATAATTAGCTGAAAATTTTAAACGAGTTTTATTAGAAGATAAAAGGTACCATTATACTAAATAAATTATTATTCGTAATACACGAAATACTTAGGCTAAAGTCTCATGCCGGAAAGGAGTACCGTTAAAAGTATAATATAAACTTCATACGTTACCATAATTAACTTAAAATTTTAAATGAGTTTTATTAGAAGATAAACGGAGTTTGTTTGAAGAACCTTGCGAGATATAAGAAATTGTATGAAATTCTTATGGGTGTGGTACCATCATTCGAAATAAATTATTATTCGTAATAAACAAAATACTTAGGCTAAAGTATCATGCCGGAAAGGAGTTCCGTTAAAATTATATTATAAACTTCATACGTTAGTATAATTTGCTTAAACTTTTAAACGAGTTTTATTAGAAGATAAACGGAGTTCCTATGAAGAAGCTACGAGATATAAGAAATTGTATGAAACTCTTATGGTTGTGGTTCCATGATACAAAATAAATTATTACTCGTAATAAAGGAAATACTTAGGCTGAAGTATCATGCCGGAAAAGAGTACCGTTAAAAGTCTAATATAAACTCAGTACGTTAGTATAATTAGCTTAAACTTTTAAACGAGTTTTATTAGAAGATACACGGAGTTCGTTTGAAGAAACTTGCGAGATATAAGAAATTGAATGAAACTCTTATAGGTGTGGTACGACCATACGAAATAAACAATTATTCGTAATTAACGAAATACCGAGACTAACGTATCATGCCGGAAAGCAGTATAGTTAAAATTATATTATAACCTTCATACATTTGTATAATTAGCTGAAAATTTTAAACGAGTTTTATTAGAAGATAAAAGGTACCATTATACTAAATAAATTATTATTCGTAATACACGAAATACTTAGGCTAAAGTCTCATGCCGGAAAGGAGTACCGTTAAAAGTATAATATAAACTTCATACGTTACCATAATTAACTTAAAATTTTAAATGAGTTTTATTAGAAGATAAACGGAGTTTGTTTGAAGAACCTTGCGAGATATAAGAAATTGTATGAAATTCTTATGGGTGTGGTACCATCATTCGAAATAAATTATTATTCGTAATAAACAAAATACTTAGGCTAAAGTATCATGCCGGAAAGGAGTTCCGTTAAAATTATATTATAAACTTCATACGTTAGTATAATTTGCTTAAACTTTTAAACGAGTTTTATTAGAAGATAAACGGAGTTCCTATGAAGAAGCTACGAGATATAAGAAATTGTATGAAACTCTTATGGTTGTGGTCCCATGATACAAAATAAATTATTACTCGTAATAAAGGAAATACTTAGGCTGAAGTATCATGCCGGAAAAGAGTACCGTTAAAAGTCTAATATAAACTCAGTACGTTAGTATAATTAGCTTAAACTTTTAAACGAGTTTTATTAGAAGATACACGGAGTTCGTTTGAAGAAACTTGCGAGATATAAGAAATTGAATGAAACTCTTATAGGTGTGGTACGATCATACGAAATAAACAATTATTCGTAATTAACGAAATACCGAGACTAACGTATCATGCCGGAAAGCAGTATAGTTAAAATTATATTATAACCTTCATACATTTGTATAATTAGCTGAAAATTTTAAACGAGTTTTATTAGAAGATAAAAGGTACCATTATACTAAATAAATTATTATTCGTAATACACGAAATACTTAGGCTAAAGTCTCATGCCGGAAAGGAGTACCGTTAAAAGTATAATATAAACTTCATACGTTACCATAATTAACTTAAAATTTTAAATGAGTTTTATTAGAAGATAAACGGAGTTTGTTTGAAGAACCTTGCGAGATATAAGAAATTGTATGAAATTCTTATGGGTGTGGTACCATCATTCGAAATAAATTATTATTCGTAATAAACAAAATACTTAGGCTAAAGTATCATGCCGGAAAGGAGTTCCGTTAAAATTATATTATAAACTTCATACGTTAGTATAATTTGCTTAAACTTTTAAACGAGTTTTATTAGAAGATAAACGGAGTTCCTATGAAGAAGCTACGAGATATAAGAAATTGTATGAAACTCTTATGGTTGTGGTTCCATGATACAAAATAAATTATTACTCGTAATAAAGGAAATACTTAGGCTGCAGTATCATGCCGGAAAAGAGTACCGTTAAAAGTCTAATATAAACTCAGTACGTTAGTATAATTAGCTTAAACTTTTAAACGAGTTTTATTAGAAGATACACGGAGTTCGTTTGAAGAAACTTGCGAGATATAAGAAATTGAATGAAACTCTTATAGGTGTGGTACGATCATACGAAATAAACAATTATTCGTAATTAACGAAATACCGAGACTAACGTATCATGCCGGAAAGCAGTATAGTTAAAATTATATTATAACCTTCATACATTTGTATAATTAGCTGAAAATTTTAAACGAGTTTTATTAGAAGATAAAAGGTACCATTATACTAAATAAATTATTATTCGTAATACACGAAATACTTAGGCTAAAGTCTCATGCCGGAAAGGAGTACCGTTAAAAGTATAATATAAACTTCATACGTTACCATAATTAACTTAAAATTTTAAATGAGTTTTATTAGAAGATAAACGGAGTTTGTTTGAAGAACCTTGCGAGATATAAGAAATTGTATGAAATTCTTATGGGTGTGGTACCATCATTCGAAATAAATTATTATTCGTAATAAACAAAATGCTTAGGCTAAAGTATCATGCCGGAAAGGAGTTCCGTTAAAATTATATTATAAACTTCATACGTTAGTATAATTTGCTTAAACTTTTAAACGAGTTTTATTAGAAGATAAACGGAGTTCCTATGAAGAAGCTACGAGATATAAGAAATTGTATGAAACTCTTATGGTTGTGGTTCCATGATACAAAATAAATTATTACTCGTAATAAAGGAAATACTTAGGCTGAAGTATCATGCCGGAAAAGAGTACCGTTAAAAGTCTAATATAAACTCAGTACGTTAGTATAATTAGCTTAAACTTTTAAACGAGTTTTATTAGAAGATACACGGAGTTCGTTTGAAGAAACTTGCGAGATATAAGAAATTGAATGAAACTCTTATAGGTGTGGTACGATCATACGAAATAAACAATTATTCGTAATTAACGAAATACCGAGACTAACGTATCATGCCGGAAAGCAGTATAGTTAAAATTATATTATAACCTTCATACATTTGTATAATTAGCTGAAAATTTTAAACGAGTTTTATTAGAAGATAAAAGGTACCATTATACTAAATAAATTATTATTCGTAATACACAAAATACTTAGGCTAAAGTCTCATGCCGGAAAGGAGTACCGTTAAAAGTATAATATAAACTTCATACGTTACCATAATTAACTTAAAATTTTAAATGAGTTTTATTAGAAGATAAACGGAGTTTGTTTGAAGAACGTTGAGAGATATAAGAAATTGTATGAAATTATTATGGGTGTGGTACCATCATTCGAAATAAATTATTATTCGTAATAAACAAAATACTTAGGCTAAAGTATCATGCCGGAAAGGAGTTCCGTTAAAATTATATTATAAACGTCATACGTTAGTATAATTTTCTTAAACTTTTAAACGAGTTTTATTAGAAGATAAACGGAGTTCGTATGAAGAAGCTACGAGATATAAGAAATTGTATGAAACTCTTATGGTTGTGGTTCCATGATACAAAATAAATTATTACTCGTAATAAAGGAAATACTTAGGCCGAAGTATCATGCCGGAAAAGAGTACCGTTAAAAGTCTAATATAAACTCAGTACGTTAGTATAATTAGCTTAAACTTTTAAACGAGTTTTATTAGAAGATACACGGAGTTCGTTTGAAGAAACTTGCGAGATATAAGAAATTGAATGAAACTCTTATAGGTGTGGTACGATCATACGAAATAAACAATTATTCGTAATTAACGAAATACCGAGACTAACGTATCATGCCGGAAAGCAGTATAGTTAAAATTATATTATAACCTTCATACATTTGTATAATTAGCTGAAAATTTTAAACGAGTTTTATTAGAAGATAAAAGGTACCATTATACTAAATAAATTATTATTCGTAATACACGAAATACTTAGGCTAAAGTCTCATGCCGGAAAGGAGTACCGTTAAAAGTATAATATAAACTTCATACGTTACCATAATTAACTTAAAATTTTAAATGAGTTTTATTAGAAGATAAACGGAGTTTGTTTGAAGAACGTTGAGAGATATAAGAAATTGTATGAAATTCTTATGGGTGTGGTACCAGCATTCGAAATAAATTATTATTCGTAATAAACAAAATACTTAGGCTAAAGTATCATGCCGGAAAGGAGTTCCGTTAAAATTATATTATAAACTTCATACGTTAGTATAATTTTCTTAAACTTTTAAACGAGTTTTATTAGAAGATAAACGGAGTTCGTATGAAGAAGCTACGAGATATAAGAAATTGTATGAAACTCTTATGGTTGTGGTTCCATGATACAAAATAAATTATTACTCGTAATAAAGGAAATACTTAGGCTGAAGTATCATGCCGGAAAAGAGTACCGTTAAAAGTCTAATATAAACTCAGTACGTTAGTATAATTAGCTTAAACTTTTAAACGAGTTTTATTAGAAGATACACGGAGTTCGTTTGAAGAAACTTGCGAGATATAAGAAATTGAATGAAACTCTTATAGGTGTGGTACGATCATACGAAATAAACAATTATTCGTAATTAACGAAATACCGAGACTAACGTATCATGCCGGAAAGCAGTATAGTTAAAATTATATTATAACCTTCATACATTTGTATAATTAGCTGAAAATTTTAAACGAGTTTTATTAGAAGATAAAAGGTACCATTATACTAAATAAATTATTATTCGTAATACACGAAATACTTAGGCTAAAGTCTCATGCCGGAAAGGAGTACCGTTAAAAGTATAATATAAACTTCATACGTTACCATAATTAACTTAAAATTTTAAATGAGTTTTATTAGAAGATAAACGGAGTTTGTTTGAAGAACCTTGCGAGATATAAGAAATTGTATGAAATTCTTATGGGTGTGGTACCATCATTCGAAATAAATTATTATTCGTAATAAACAAAATACTTAGGCTAAAGTATCATGCCGGAAAGGAGTTCCGTTAAAATTATATTATAAACTTCATACGTTAGTATAATTTGCTTAAACTTTTAAACGAGTTTTATTAGAAGATAAACGGAGTTCCTATGAAGAAGCTACGAGATATAAGAAATTGTATGAAACTCTTATGGTTGTGGTTCCATGATACAAAATAAATTATTACTCGTAATAAAGGAAATACTTAGGCTGAAGTATCATGCCGGAAAAGAGTACCGTTAAAAGTCTAATATAAACTCAGTACGTTAGTATAATTAGCTTAAACTTTTAAACGAGTTTTATTAGAAGATACACGGAGTTCGTTTGAAGAAACTTGCGAGATATATGAAATTGAATGAAACTCTTATAGGTGTGGTACGATCATACGAAATAAACAATTATTCGTAATTAACGAAATACCGAGACTAACGTATCATGCCGGAAAGCAGTATAGTTAAAATTATATTATAACCTTCATACATTTGTATAATTAGCTGAAAATTTTAAACGAGTTTTATTAGAAGATAAAAGGTACCATTATACTAAATAAATTATTATTCGTAATACACGAAATACTTAGGCTAAAGTCTCATGCCGGAAAGGAGTACCATTAAAAGTATAATATAAACTTCATACGTTACCATAATTAACTTAAAATTTTAAATGAGTTTTATTAGAAGATAAACGGAGTTTGTTTGAAGAACCTTGCGAGATATAAGAAATTGTATGAAATTCTTATGGGTGTGGTACCATCATTCGAAATAAATTATTATTCGTAATAAACAAAATACTTAGGCTAAAGTATCATGCCGGAAAGGAGTTCCGTTAAAATTATATTATAAACTTCATACGTTAGTATAATTTGCTTAAACTTTTAAACGAGTTTTATTAGAAGATAAACGGAGTTCCTATGAAGAAGCTACGAGATATAAGAAATTGTATGAAACTCTTATGGTTGTGGTTCCATGATACAAAATAAATTATTACTCGTAATAAAGGAAATACTTAGGCTGAAGTATCATGCCGGAAAAGAGTACCGTTAAAAGTCTAATATAAACTCAGTACGTTAGTATAATTAGCTTAAACTTTTAAACGAGTTTTATTAGAAGATACACGGAGTTCGTTTGAAGAAACTTGCGAGATATAAGAAATTGAATGAAACTCTTATAGGTGTGGTACGACCATACGAAATAAACAATTATTCGTAATTAACGAAATACCGAGACTAACGTATCATGCCGGAAAGCAGTATAGTTAAAATTATATTATAACCTTCATACATTTGTATAATTAGCTGAAAATTTTAAACGAGTTTTATTAGAAGATAAAAGGTACCATTATACTAAATAAATTATTATTCGTAATACACGAAATACTTAGGCTAAAGTCTCATGCCGGAAAGGAGTACCGTTAAAAGTATAATATAAACTTCATACGTTACCATAATTAACTTAAAATTTTAAATGAGTTTTATTAGAAGATAAACGGAGTTTGTTTGAAGAACCTTGCGAGATATAAGAAATTGTATGAAATTTTTATGGGTGTGGTACCATCATTCGAAATAAATTATTATTCGTAATAAACAAAATACTTAGGCTAAAGTATCATGCCGGAAAGGAGTTCCGTTAAAATTATATTATAAACTTCATACGTTAGTATAATTTGCTTAAACTTTTAAACGAGTTTTATTAGAAGATAAACGGAGTTCCTATGAAGAAGCTACGAGATATAAGAAATTGTATGAAACTCTTATGGTTGTGGTCCCATGATACAAAATAAATTATTACTCGTAATAAAGGAAATACTTAGGCTGAAGTATCATGCCGGAAAAGAGTACCGTTAAAAGTCTAATATAAACTCAGTACGTTAGTATAATTAGCTTAAACTTTTAAACGAGTTTTATTAGAAGATACACGGAGTTCGTTTGAAGAAACTTGCGAGATATAAGAAATTGAATGAAACTCTTATAGGTGTGGTACGATCATACGAAATAAACAATTATTCGTAATTAACGAAATACCGAGACTAACGTATCATGCCGGAAAGCAGTATAGTTAAAATTATATTATAACCTTCATACATTTGTATAATTAGCTGAAAATTTTAAACGAGTTTTATTAGAAGATAAAAGGTACCATTATACTAAATAAATTATTATTCGTAATACACGAAATACTTAGGCTAAAGTATCATGCCGGAAAGGAGTACCGTTAAAAGTATAATATAAACTTCATACGTTACCATAATTAACTTAAAATTTTAAATGAGTTTTATTAGAAGATAAACGGAGTTTGTTTGAAGAACGTTGAGAGATATAAGAAATTGTATGAAATTCTTATGGGTGTGGTACCATCATTCGAAATAAATTATTATTCGTAATAAACAAAATACTTAGGCTAAAGTATCATGCCGGAAAGGAGTTCCGTTAAAATTATATTATAAACTTCATACGTTAGTATAATTTTCTTAAACTTTTAAACGAATTTTATTAGAAGATAAACGGAGTTCGTATGAAGAAGCTACGAGATATAAGAAATTGTATGAAACTCTTATGGTTGTGGTTCCATGATACAAAATAAATTATTACTCGTAATAAAGGAAATACTTAGGCTGAAGTATCATGCCGGAAAAGAGTACCGTTAAAAGTCTAATATAAACTCAGTACGTTAGTATAATTAGCTTAAACTTTTAAACGAGTTTTATTAGAAGATACACGGAGTTCGTTTGAAGAAACTTGCGAGATATAAGAAATTGAATGAAACTTTTATACGTGTGGTACGATCATACGAAATAAACAATTATTCGTAATTAACGAAATACCGAGACTAACGTATCATGCCGGAAAGCAGTACCGTTAAAATTATATTATTACCTTCATACATTTGTATAATTAGCTGAAAATTTTAAACGAGTTTTATTAGAAGATAAAAGGCGTTCGTTTGAAGAAACTTACGAGATATAAGAAATTGTATGAAATTCTTATGGGTGTGGTACCATCATACTAAATAAATTATTATTCGTAATACACGAAATACTTAGGCTAAAGTCTCATACCGGAAAGGAGTACCGTTAAAAGTATAATATAAACTTCATACGTTACCAGAATTAACTTAAAATTTTAAATGAGTTTTATTAGAAGATAAACGGAGTTTGTTTGAAGAACCTTGCGAGATATAAGAAATTGTATGAAATTCTTATGGGTGTGGTACCATCATTCGAAATAAATTATTATTCGTAATAAACAAAATACTTAGGCTAAAGTATCATGCCGGAAATGAGTTACGTTAAAATTATATTATAAACTTCATACGTTAGTATAATTTGCTTAAACTTTTAAACGAGTTTTATTAGAAGATAAACGGAGTTCGTATGAAGAAGCTACGAGATATAAGAAATTGTATGAAACTCTTATGGTTGTGGTTCCATGATACAAAATAAATTATTACTCGTAATAAAGGAAATACTTAGGCTGAAGTATCATGCCGGAAAAGAGTACCGTTAAAAGTCTAATATAAACTCAGTACGTTAGTATAATTAGCTTAAACTTTTAAACGAGTTTTATTAGAAGATACACGGAGTTCGTTTGAAGAAACTTGCGAGATATAAGAAATTGAATGAAACTCTTATAGGTGTGGTACGATCATACGAAATAAACAATTATTCGTAATTAACGAAATACCGAGACTAACGTATCATGCCGGAAAGCAGTATAGTTAAAATTATATTATAACCTTCATACATTTGTATAATTAGCTGAAAATTTTAAACGAGTTTTATTAGAAGATAAAAGGTACCATTATACTAAATAAATTATTATTCGTAATACACGAAATACTTAGGCTAAAGTCTCATGCCGGAAAGGAGTACCGTTAAAAGTATAATATAAACTTCATACGTTACCATAATTAACTTAAAATTTTAAATGAGTTTTATTAGAAGATAAACAGAGTTTGTTTGAAGAACCTTGCGAGATATAAGAAATTGTATGAAATTCTTATGGGTGTGGTACCATCATTCGAAATAAATTATTATTCGTAATAAACAAAATACTTAGGCTAAAGTATCATGCCGGAAAGGAGTTCCGTTAAAATTATATTATAAACTTCATACGTTAGTATAATTTGCTTAAACTTTTAAACGAGTTTTATTAGAAGATAAACGGAGTTCCTATGAAGAAGCTACGAGATATAAGAAATTGTATGAAACTCTTATGGTTGTGGTTCCATGATACAAAATAAATTATTACTCGTAATAAAGGAAATACTTAGGCTGAAGTATCATGCCGGAAAAGAGTACCGTTAAAAGTCTGATATAAACTCAGTACGTTAGTATAATTAGCTTAAACTTTTAAACGAGTTTTATTAGAAGATACACGGAGTTCGTTTGAAGAAACTTGCGAGATATAAGAAATTGAATGAAACTCTTATAGGTGTGGTACGACCATACGAAATAAACAATTATTCGTAATTAACGAAATACCGAGACTAACGTATCATGCCGGAAAGCAGTATAGTTAAAATTATATTATAACCTTCATACATTTGTATAATTATCTGAAAATTTTAAACGAGTTTTATTAGAAGATAAAAGGTACCATTATACTAAATAAATTATTATTCGTAATACACGAAATACTTAGGCTAAAGTCTCATGCCGGAAAGGAGTACCGTTAAAAGTATAATATAAACTTCATACGTTACCATAATTAACTTAAAATTTTAAATGAGTTTTATTAGAAGATAAACGGAGTTTGTTTGAAGAACCTTGCGAGATATAAGAAATTGTATGAAATTCTTATGGGTGTGGTACCATCATTCGAAATAAATTATTATTCGTAATAAACAAAATACTTAGGCTAAAGTATCATGCCGGAAAGGAGTTCCGTTAAAATTATATTATAAACTTCATACGTTAGTATAATTTGCTTAAACTTTTAAACGAGTTTTATTAGAAGATAAACGGAGTTCCTATGAAGAAGCTACGAGATATAAGAAATTGTATGAAACTCTTATGGTTGTGGTCCCATGATACAAAATAAATTATTACTCGTAATAAAGGAAATACTTAGGCTGAAGTATCATGCCGGAAAAGAGTACCGTTAAAAGTCTAATATAAACTCAGTACGTTAGTATAATTAGCTTAAACTTTTAAACGAGTTTTATTAGAAGATACACGGAGTTCGTTTGAAGAAACTTGCGAGATATAAGAAATTGAATGAAACTCTTATAGGTGTGGTACGATCATACGAAATAAACAATTATTCGTAATTAACGAAATACCGAGACTAACGTATCATGCCGGAAAGCAGTATAGTTAAAATTATATTATAACCTTCATACATTTGTATAATTAGCTGAAAATTTTAAACGAGTTTTATTAGAAGATAAAAGGTACCATTATACTAAATAAATTATTATTCGTAATACACGAAATACTTAGGCTAAAGTCTCATGCCGGAAAGGAGTACCGTTAAAAGTATAATATAAACTCCATACGTTACCATAATTAACTTAAAATTTTAAATGAGTTTTATTAGAAGATAAACGGAGTTTGTTTGAAGAACGTTGAGAGATATAAGAAATTGTATGAAATTCTTATGGGTGTGGTACCATCATTCGAAATAAATTATTATTCGTAATAAACAAAATACTTAGGCTAAAGTATCATGCCGGAAAGGAGTTCCGTTAAAATTATATTATAAACTTCATACGTTAGTATAATTTTCTTAAACTTTTAAACGAATTTTATTAGAAGATAAACGGAGTTCGTATGAAGAAGCTACGAGATATAAGAAATTGTATGAAACTCTTATGGTTGTGGTTCCATGATACAAAATAAATTATTACTCGTAATAAAGGAAATACTTAGGCTGAAGTATCATGCCGGAAAAGAGTACCGTTAAAAGTCTAATATAAACTCAGTACGTTAGTATAATTAGCTTAAACTTTTAAACGAGTTTTATTAGAAGATACACGGAGTTCGTTTGAAGAAACTTGCGAGATATAAGAAATTGAATGAAACTTTTATACGTGTGGTACGATCATACGAAATAAACAATTATTCGTAATTAACGAAATACCGAGACTAACGTATCATGCCGGAAAGCAGTACCGTTAAAATTATATTATTACCTTCATACATTTGTATAATTAGCTGAAAATTTTAAACGAGTTTTATTAGAAGATAAAAGGCGTTCGTTTGAAGAAACTTACGAGATATAAGAAATTGTATGAAATTCTTATGGGTGTGGTACCATCATACTAAATAAATTATTATTCGTAATACACGAAATACTTAGGCTAAAGTCTCATACCGGAAAGGAGTACCGTTAAAAGTATAATATAAACTTCATACGTTACCAGAATTAACTTAAAATTTTAAATGAGTTTTATTAGAAGATAAACGGAGTTTGTTTGAAGAACCTTGCGAGATATAAGAAATTGTATGAAATTCTTATGGGTGTGGTACCATCATTCGAAATAAATTATTATTCGTAATAAACAAAATACTTAGGCTAAAGTATCATGCCGGAAATGAGTTCCGTTAAAATTATATTATAAACTTCATACGTTAGTATAATTTGCTTAAACTTTTAAACGAGTTTTATTAGAAGATAAACGGAGTTCGTATGAAGAAGCTACGAGATATAAGAAATTGTATGAAACTCTTATGGTTGTGGTTCCATGATACAAAATAAATTATTACTCGTAATAAAGGAAATACTTAGGCTGAAGTATCATGCCGGAAAAGAGTACCGTTAAAAGTCTAATATAAACTCAGTACGTTAGTATAATTAGCTTAAACTTTTAAACGAGTTTTATTAGAAGATACACGGAGTTCGTTTGAAGAAACTTGCGAGATATAAGAAATTGAATGAAACTCTTATAGGTGTGGTACGATCATACGAAATAAACAATTATTCGTAATTAACGAAATACCGAGACTAACGTATCATGCCGGAAAGCAGTATAGTTAAAATTATATTATAACCTTCATACATTTGTATAATTAGCTGAAAATTTTAAACGAGTTTTATTAGAAGATAAAAGGTACCATTATACTAAATAAATTATTATTCGTAATACACGAAATACTTAGGCTAAAGTCTCATGCCGGAAAGGAGTACCGTTAAAAGTATAATATAAACTTCATACGTTACCATAATTAACTTAAAATTTTAAATGAGTTTTATTAGAAGATAAACAGAGTTTGTTTGAAGAACCTTGCGAGATATAAGAAATTGTATGAAATTCTTATGGGTGTGGTACCATCATTCGAAATAAATTATTATTCGTAATAAACAAAATACTTAGGCTAAAGTATCATGCCGGAAAGGAGTTCCGTTAAAATTATATTATAAACTTCATACGTTAGTATAATTTGCTTAAACTTTTAAACGAGTTTTATTAGAAGATAAACGGAGTTCCTATGAAGAAGCTACGAGATATAAGAAATTGTATGAAACTCTTATGGTTGTGGTTCCATGATACAAAATAAATTATTACTCGTAATAAAGGAAATACTTAGGCTGAAGTATCATGCCGGAAAAGAGTACCGTTAAAAGTCTGATATAAACTCAGTACGTTAGTATAATTAGCTTAAACTTTTAAACGAGTTTTATTAGAAGATACACGGAGTTCGTTTGAAGAAACTTGCGAGATATAAGAAATTGAATGAAACTCTTATAGGTGTGGTACGACCATACGAAATAAACAATTATTCGTAATTAACGAAATACCGAGACTAACGTATCATGCCGGAAAGCAGTATAGTTAAAATTATATTATAACCTTCATACATTTGTATAATTAGCTGAAAATTTTAAACGAGTTTTATTAGAAGATAAAAGGTACCATTATACTAAATAAATTATTATTCGTAATACACGAAATACTTAGGCTAAAGTCTCATGCCGGAAAGGAGTACCGTTAAAAGTATAATATAAACTTCATACGTTACCATAATTAACTTAAAATTTTAAATGAGTTTTATTAGAAGATAAACGGAGTTTGTTTGAAGAACCTTGCGAGATATAAGAAATTGTATGAAATTCTTATGGGTGTGGTACCATCATTCGAAATAAATTATTATTCGTAATAAACAAAATACTTAGGCTAAAGTATCATGCCGGAAAGGAGTTCCGTTAAAATTATATTATAAACTTCATACGTTAGTATAATTTGCTTAAACTTTTAAACGAGTTTTATTAGAAGATAAACGGAGTTCCTATGAAGAAGCTACGAGATATAAGAAATTGTATGAAACTCTTATGGTTGTGGTCCCATGATACAAAATAAATTATTACTCGTAATAAAGGAAATACTTAGGCTGAAGTATCATGCCGGAAAAGAGTACCGTTAAAAGTCTAATATAAACTCAGTACGTTAGTATAATTAGCTTAAACTTTTAAACGAGTTTTATTAGAAGATACACGGAGTTCGTTTGAAGAAACTTGCGAGATATAAGAAATTGAATGAAACTCTTATAGGTGTGGTACGATCATACGAAATAAACAATTATTCGTAATTAACGAAATACCGAGACTAACGTATCATGCCGGAAAGCAGTATAGTTAAAATTATATTATAACCTTCATACATTTGTATAATTAGCTGAAAATTTTAAACGAGTTTTATTAGAAGATAAAAGGTACCATTATACTAAATAAATTATTATTCGTAATACACGAAATACTTAGGCTAAAGTCTCATGCCGGAAAGGAGTACCGTTAAAAGTATAATATAAACTCCATACGTTACCATAATTAACTTAAAATTTTAAATGAGTTTTATTAGAAGATAAACGGAGTTTGTTTGAAGAACGTTGAGAGATATAAGAAATTGTATGAAATTCTTATGGGTGTGGTACCATCATTCGAAATAAATTATTATTCGTAATAAACAAAATACTTAGGCTAAAGTATCATGCCGGAAAGGAGTTCCGTTAAAATTATATTATAAACTTCATACGTTAGTATAATTTGCTTAAACTTTTAAACGAGTTTTATTAGAAGATAAACGGAGTTCCTATGAAGAAGCTACGAGATATAAGAAATTGTATGAAACTCTTATGGTTGTGGTTCCATGATACAAAATAAATTATTACTCGTAATAAAGGAAATACTTAGGCTGAAGTATCATGCCGGAAAAGAGTACCGTTAAAAGTCTGATATAAACTCAGTACGTTAGTATAATTAGCTTAAACTTTTAAACGAGTTTTATTAGAAGATACACGGAGTTCGTTTGAAGAAACTTGCGAGATATAAGAAATTGAATGAAACTCTTATAGGTGTGGTACGACCATACGAAATAAACAATTATTCGTAATTAACGAAATACCGAGACTAACGTATCATGCCGGAAAGCAGTATAGTTAAAATTATATTATAACCTTCATACATTTGTATAATTAGCTGAAAATTTTAAACGAGTTTTATTAGAAGATAAAAGGTACCATTATACTAAATAAATTATTATTCGTAATACACGAAATACTTAGGCTAAAGTCTCATGCCGGAAAGGAGTACCGTTAAAAGTATAATATAAACTTCATACGTTACCATAATTAACTTAAAATTTTAAATGAGTTTTATTAGAAGATAAACGGAGTTTGTTTGAAGAACCTTGCGAGATATAAGAAATTGTATGAAATTCTTATGGGTGTGGTACCATCATTCGAAATAAATTATTATTCGTAATAAACAAAATACTTAGGCTAAAGTATCATGCCGGAAAGGAGTTCCGTTAAAATTATATTATAAACTTCATACGTTAGTATAATTTGCTTAAACTTTTAAACGAGTTTTATTAGAAGATAAACGGAGTTCCTATGAAGAAGCTACGAGATATAAGAAATTGTATGAAACTCTTATGGTTGTGGTCCCATGATACAAAATAAATTATTACTCGTAATAAAGGAAATACTTAGGCTGAAGTATCATGCCGGAAAAGAGTACCGTTAAAAGTCTAATATAAACTCAGTACGTTAGTATAATTAGCTTAAACTTTTAAACGAGTTTTATTAGAAGATACACGGAGTTCGTTTGAAGAAACTTGCGAGATATAAGAAATTGAATGAAACTCTTATAGGTGTGGTACGATCATACGAAATAAACAATTATTCGTAATTAACGAAATACCGAGACTAACGTATCATGCCGGAAAGCAGTATAGTTAAAATTATATTATAACCTTCATACATTTGTATAATTAGCTGAAAATTTTAAACGAGTTTTATTAGAAGATAAAAGGTACCATTATACTAAATAAATTATTATTCGTAATACACGAAATACTTAGGCTAAAGTCTCATGCCGGAAAGGAGTACCGTTAAAAGTATAATATAAACTCCATACGTTACCATAATTAACTTAAAATTTTAAATGAGTTTTATTAGAAGATAAACGGAGTTTGTTTGAAGAACGTTGAGAGATATAAGAAATTGTATGAAATTCTTATGGGTGTGGTACCATCATTCGAAATAAATTATTATTCGTAATAAACAAAATACTTAGGCTAAAGTATCATGCCGGAAAGGAGTTCCGTTAAAATTATATTATAAACTTCATACGTTAGTATAATTTGCTTAAACTTTTAAACGAGTTTTATTAGAAGATAAACGGAGTTCCTATGAAGAAGCTACGAGATATAAGAAATTGTATGAAACTCTTATGGTTGTGGTTCCATGATACAAAATAAATTATTACTCGTAATAAAGGAAATACTTAGGCTGAAGTATCATGCCGGAAAAGAGTACCGTTAAAAGTCTGATATAAACTCAGTACGTTAGTATAATTAGCTTAAACTTTTAAACGAGTTTTATTAGAAGATACACGGAGTTCGTTTGAAGAAACTTGCGAGATATAAGAAATTGAATGAAACTCTTATAGGTGTGGTACGACCATACGAAATAAACAATTATTCGTAATTAACGAAATACCGAGACTAACGTATCATGCCGGAAAGCAGTATAGTTAAAATTATATTATAACCTTCATACATTTGTATAATTAGCTGAAAATTTTAAACGAGTTTTATTAGAAGATAAAAGGTACCATTATACTAAATAAATTATTATTCGTAATACACGAAATACTTAGGCTAAAGTCTCATGCCGGAAAGGAGTACCGTTAAAAGTATAATATAAACTTCATACGTTACCATAATTAACTTAAAATTTTAAATGAGTTTTATTAGAAGATAAACGGAGTTTGTTTGAAGAACCTTGCGAGATATAAGAAATTGTATGAAATTCTTATGGGTGTGGTACCATCATTCGAAATAAATTATTATTCGTAATAAACAAAATACTTAGGCTAAAGTATCATGCCGGAAAGGAGTTCCGTTAAAATTATATTATAAACTTCATACGTTAGTATAATTTGCTTAAACTTTTAAACGAGTTTTATTAGAAGATAAACGGAGTTCCTATGAAGAAGCTACGAGATATAAGAAATTGTATGAAACTCTTATGGTTGTGGTCCCATGATACAAAATAAATTATTACTCGTAATAAAGGAAATACTTAGGCTGAAGTATCATGCCGGAAAAGAGTACCGTTAAAAGTCTAATATAAACTCAGTACGTTAGTATAATTAGCTTAAACTTTTAAACGAGTTTTATTAGAAGATACACGGAGTTCGTTTGAAGAAACTTGCGAGATATAAGAAATTGAATGAAACTCTTATAGGTGTGGTACGATCATACGAAATAAACAATTATTCGTAATTAACGAAATACCGAGACTAACGTATCATGCCGGAAAGCAGTATAGTTAAAATTATATTATAACCTTCATACATTTGTATAATTAGCTGAAAATTTTAAACGAGTTTTATTAGAAGATAAAAGGTACCATTATACTAAATAAATTATTATTCGTAATACACGAAATACTTAGGCTAAAGTCTCATGCCGGAAAGGAGTACCGTTAAAAGTATAATATAAACTCCATACGTTACCATAATTAACTTAAAATTTTAAATGAGTTTTATTAGAAGATAAACGGAGTTTGTTTGAAGAACGTTGAGAGATATAAGAAATTGTATGAAATTCTTATGGGTGTGGTACCATCATTCGAAATAAATTATTATTCGTAATAAACAAAATACTTAGGCTAAAGTATCATGCCGGAAAGGAGTTCCGTTAAAATTATATTATAAACTTCATACGTTAGTATAATTTTGTTAAACTTTTAAACGAATTTTATTAGAAGATAAACGGAGTTCGTATGAAGAAGCTACGAGATATAAGAAATTGTATGAAACTCTTATGGTTGTGGTTCCATGATACAAAATAAATTATTACTCGTAATAAAGGAAATACTTAGGCTGAAGTATCATGCCGGAAAAGAGTACCGTTAAAAGTCTAATATAAACTCAGTACGTTAGTATAATTAGCTTAAACTTTTAAACGAGTTTTATTAGAAGATACACGGAGTTCGTTTGAAGAAACTTGCGAGATATAAGAAATTGAATGAAACTTTTATACGTGTGGTACGATCATACGAAATAAACAATTATTCGTAATTAACGAAATACCGAGACTAACGTATCATGCCGGAAAGCAGTACCGTTAAAATTATATTATTACCTTCATACATTTGTATAATTAGCTGAAAATTTTAAACGAGTTTTATTAGAAGATAAAAGGCGTTCGTTTGAAGAAACTTACGAGATATAAGAAATTGTATGAAATTCTTATGGGTGTGGTACCATCATACTAAATAAATTATTATTCGTAATACACGAAATACTTAGGCTAAAGTCTCATACCGGAAAGGAGTACCGTTAAAAGTATAATATAAACTTCATACGTTACCAGAATTAACTTAAAATTTTAAATGAGTTTTATTAGAAGATAAACGGAGTTTGTTTGAAGAACCTTGCGAGATATAAGAAATTGTATGAAATTCTTATGGGTGTGGTACCATCATTCGAAATAAATTATTATTCGTAATAAACAAAATACTTAGGCTAAAGTATCATGCCGGAAATGAGTTCCGTTAAAATTATATTATAAACTTCATACGTTAGTATAATTTGCTTAAACTTTTAAACGAGTTTTATTAGAAGATAAACGGAGTTCGTATGAAGAAGCTACGAGATATAAGAAATTGTATGAAACTCTTATGGTTGTGGTTCCATGATACAAAATAAATTATTACTCGTAATAAAGGAAATACTTAGGCTGAAGTATCATGCCGGAAAAGAGTACCGTTAAAAGTCTAATATAAACTCAGTACGTTAGTATAATTAGCTTAAACTTTTAAACGAGTTTTATTAGAAGATACACGGAGTTCGTTTGAAGAAACTTGCGAGATATAAGAAATTGAATGAAACTCTTATAGGTGTGGTACGATCATACGAAATAAACAATTATTCGTAATTAACGAAATACCGAGACTAACGTATCATGCCGGAAAGCAGTATAGTTAAAATTATATTATAACCTTCATACATTTGTATAATTAGCTGAAAATTTTAAACGAGTTTTATTAGAAGATAAAAGGTACCATTATACTAAATAAATTATTATTCGTAATACACGAAATACTTAGGCTAAAGTCTCATGCCGGAAAGGAGTACCGTTAAAAGTATAATATAAACTTCATACGTTACCATAATTAACTTAAAATTTTAAATGAGTTTTATTAGAAGATAAACAGAGTTTGTTTGAAGAACCTTGCGAGATATAAGAAATTGTATGAAATTCTTATGGGTGTGGTACCATCATTCGAAATAAATTATTATTCGTAATAAACAAAATACTTAGGCTAAAGTATCATGCCGGAAAGGAGTTCCGTTAAAATTATATTATAAACTTCATACGTTAGTATAATTTGCTTAAACTTTTAAACGAGTTTTATTAGAAGATAAACGGAGTTCCTATGAAGAAGCTACGAGATATAAGAAATTGTATGAAACTCTTATGGTTGTGGTTCCATGATACAAAATAAATTATTACTCGTAATAAAGGAAATACTTAGGCTGAAGTATCATGCCGGAAAAGAGTACCGTTAAAAGTCTGATATAAACTCAGTACGTTAGTATAATTAGCTTAAACTTTTAAACGAGTTTTATTAGAAGATACACGGAGTTCGTTTGAAGAAACTTGCGAGATATAAGAAATTGAATGAAACTCTTATAGGTGTGGTACGACCATACGAAATAAACAATTATTCGTAATTAACGAAATACCGAGACTAACGTATCATGCCGGAAAGCAGTATAGTTAAAATTATATTATAACCTTCATACATTTGTATAATTAGCTGAAAATTTTAAACGAGTTTTATTAGAAGATAAAAGGTACCATTATACTAAATAAATTATTATTCGTAATACACGAAATACTTAGGCTAAAGTCTCATGCCGGAAAGGAGTACCGTTAAAAGTATAATATAAACTTCATACGTTACCATAATTAACTTAAAATTTTAAATGAGTTTTATTAGAAGATAAACGGAGTTTGTTTGAAGAACCTTGCGAGATATAAGAAATTGTATGAAATTCTTATGGGTGTGGTACCATCATTCGAAATAAATTATTATTCGTAATAAACAAAATACTTAGGCTAAAGTATCATGCCGGAAAGGAGTTCCGTTAAAATTATATTATAAACTTCATACGTTAGTATAATTTGCTTAAACTTTTAAACGAGTTTTATTAGAAGATAAACGGAGTTCCTATGAAGAAGCTACGAGATATAAGAAATTGTATGAAACTCTTATGGTTGTGGTCCCATGATACAAAATAAATTATTACTCGTAATAAAGGAAATACTTAGGCTGAAGTATCATGCCGGAAAAGAGTACCGTTAAAAGTCTAATATAAACTCAGTACGTTAGTATAATTAGCTTAAACTTTTAAACGAGTTTTATTAGAAGATACACGGAGTTCGTTTGAAGAAACTTGCGAGATATAAGAAATTGAATGAAACTCTTATAGGTGTGGTACGATCATACGAAATAAACAATTATTCGTAATTAACGAAATACCGAGACTAACGTATCATGCCGGAAAGCAGTATAGTTAAAATTATATTATAACCTTCATACATTTGTATAATTAGCTGAAAATTTTAAACGAGTTTTATTAGAAGATAAAAGGTACCATTATACTAAATAAATTATTATTCGTAATACACGAAATACTTAGGCTAAAGTCTCATGCCGGAAAGGAGTACCGTTAAAAGTATAATATAAACTCCATACGTTACCATAATTAACTTAAAATTTTAAATGAGTTTTATTAGAAGATAAACGGAGTTTGTTTGAAGAACGTTGAGAGATATAAGAAATTGTATGAAATTCTTATGGGTGTGGTACCATCATTCGAAATAAATTATTATTCGTAATAAACAAAATACTTAGGCTAAAGTATCATGCCGGAAAGGAGTTCCGTTAAAATTATATTATAAACTTCATACGTTAGTATAATTTGCTTAAACTTTTAAACGAGTTTTATTAGAAGATAAACGGAGTTCCTATGAAGAAGCTACGAGATATAAGAAATTGTATGAAACTCTTATGGTTGTGGTCCCATGATACAAAATAAATTATTACTCGTAATAAAGGAAATACTTAGGCTGAAGTATCATGCCGGAAAAGAGTACCGTTAAAAGTCTAATATAAACTCAGTACGTTAGTATAATTAGCTTAAACTTTTAAACGAGTTTTATTAGAAGATACACGGAGTTCGTTTGAAGAAACTTGCGAGATATAAGAAATTGAATGAAACTCTTATAGGTGTGGTACGATCATACGAAATAAACAATTATTCGTAATTAACGAAATACCGAGACTAACGTATCATGCCGGAAAGCAGTATAGTTAAAATTATATTATAACCTTCATACATTTGTATAATTAGCTGAAAATTTTAAACGAGTTTTATTAGAAGATAAAAGGTACCATTATACTAAATAAATTATTATTCGTAATACACGAAATACTTAGGCTAAAGTCTCATGCCGGAAAGGAGTACCGTTAAAAGTATAATATAAACTCCATACGTTACCATAATTAACTTAAAATTTTAAATGAGTTTTATTAGAAGATAAACGGAGTTTGTTTGAAGAACGTTGAGAGATATAAGAAATTGTATGAAATTCTTATGGGTGTGGTACCATCATTCGAAATAAATTATTATTCGTAATAAACAAAATACTTAGGCTAAAGTATCATGCCGGAAAGGAGTTCCGTTAAAATTATATTATAAACTTCATACGTTAGTATAATTTGCTTAAACTTTTAAACGAGTTTTATTAGAAGATAAACGGAGTTCCTATGAAGAAGCTACGAGATATAAGAAATTGTATGAAACTCTTATGGTTGTGGTTCCATGATACAAAATAAATTATTACTCGTAATAAAGGAAATACTTAGGCTGAAGTATCATGCCGGAAAAGAGTACCGTTAAAAGTCTGATATAAACTCAGTACGTTAGTATAATTAGCTTAAACTTTTAAACGAGTTTTATTAGAAGATACACGGAGTTCGTTTGAAGAAACTTGCGAGATATAAGAAATTGAATGAAACTCTTATAGGTGTGGTACGACCATACGAAATAAACAATTATTCGTAATTAACGAAATACCGAGACTAACGTATCATGCCGGAAAGCAGTATAGTTAAAATTATATTATAACCTTCATACATTTGTATAATTAGCTGAAAATTTTAAACGAGTTTTATTAGAAGATAAAAGGTACCATTATACTAAATAAATTATTATTCGTAATACACGAAATACTTAGGCTAAAGTCTCATGCCGGAAAGGAGTACCGTTAAAAGTATAATATAAACTTCATACGTTACCATAATTAACTTAAAATTTTAAATGAGTTTTATTAGAAGATAAACGGAGTTTGTTTGAAGAACCTTGCGAGATATAAGAAATTGTATGAAATTCTTATGGGTGTGGTACCATCATTCGAAATAAATTATTATTCGTAATAAACAAAATACTTAGGCTAAAGTATCATGCCGGAAAGGAGTTCCGTTAAAATTATATTATAAACTTCATACGTTAGTATAATTTGCTTAAACTTTTAAACGAGTTTTATTAGAAGATAAACGGAGTTCCTATGAAGAAGCTACGAGATATAAGAAATTGTATGAAACTCTTATGGTTGTGGTCCCATGATACAAAATAAATTATTACTCGTAATAAAGGAAATACTTAGGCTGAAGTATCATGCCGGAAAAGAGTACCGTTAAAAGTCTAATATAAACTCAGTACGTTAGTATAATTAGCTTAAACTTTTAAACGAGTTTTATTAGAAGATACACGGAGTTCGTTTGAAGAAACTTGCGAGATATAAGAAATTGAATGAAACTCTTATAGGTGTGGTACGATCATACGAAATAAACAATTATTCGTAATTAACGAAATACCGAGACTAACGTATCATGCCGGAAAGCAGTATAGTTAAAATTATATTATAACCTTCATACATTTGTATAATTAGCTGAAAATTTTAAACGAGTTTTATTAGAAGATAAAAGGTACCATTATACTAAATAAATTATTATTCGTAATACACGAAATACTTAGGCTAAAGTCTCATGCCGGAAAGGAGTACCGTTAAAAGTATAATATAAACTCCATACGTTACCATAATTAACTTAAAATTTTAAATGAGTTTTATTAGAAGATAAACGGAGTTTGTTTGAAGAACGTTGAGAGATATAAGAAATTGTATGAAATTCTTATGGGTGTGGTACCATCATTCGAAATAAATTATTATTCGTAATAAACAAAATACTTAGGCTAAAGTATCATGCCGGAAAGGAGTTCCGTTAAAATTATATTATAAACTTCATACGTTAGTATAATTTTGTTAAACTTTTAAACGAATTTTATTAGAAGATAAACGGAGTTCGTATGAAGAAGCTACGAGATATAAGAAATTGTATGAAACTCTTATGGTTGTGGTTCCATGATACAAAATAAATTATTACTCGTAATAAAGGAAATACTTAGGCTGAAGTATCATGCCGGAAAAGAGTACCGTTAAAAGTCTAATATAAACTCAGTACGTTAGTATAATTAGCTTAAACTTTTAAACGAGTTTTATTAGAAGATACACGGAGTTCGTTTGAAGAAACTTGCGAGATATAAGAAATTGAATGAAACTTTTATACGTGTGGTACGATCATACGAAATAAACAATTATTCGTAATTAACGAAATACCGAGACTAACGTATCATGCCGGAAAGCAGTACCGTTAAAATTATATTATTACCTTCATACATTTGTATAATTAGCTGAAAATTTTAAACGAGTTTTATTAGAAGATAAAAGGCGTTCGTTTGAAGAAACTTACGAGATATAAGAAATTGTATGAAATTCTTATGGGTGTGGTACCATCATACTAAATAAATTATTATTCGTAATACACGAAATACTTAGGCTAAAGTCTCATACCGGAAAGGAGTACCGTTAAAAGTATAATATAAACTTCATACGTTACCAGAATTAACTTAAAATTTTAAATGAGTTTTATTAGAAGATAAACGGAGTTTGTTTGAAGAACCTTGCGAGATATAAGAAATTGTATGAAATTCTTATG
Organism: Chamaenerion angustifolium; assembly: GCA_946814005.1. Taxonomy (NCBI): domain Eukaryota; kingdom Viridiplantae; phylum Streptophyta; class Magnoliopsida; order Myrtales; family Onagraceae; genus Chamaenerion; species Chamaenerion angustifolium. The sequence continues at coordinate 16,804,086 of OX328274.1, forward strand.
GGTGTGGTACCATCATTCGAAATAAATTATTATTCGTAATAAACAAAATACTTAGGCTAAAGTATCATGCCGGAAATGAGTTCCGTTAAAATTATATTATAAACTTCATACGTTAGTATAATTTGCTTAAACTTTTAAACGAGTTTTATTAGAAGATAAACGGAGTTCGTATGAAGAAGCTACGAGATATAAGAAATTGTATGAAACTCTTATGGTTGTGGTTCCATGATACAAAATAAATTATTACTCGTAATAAAGGAAATACTTAGGCTGAAGTATCATGCCGGAAAAGAGTACCGTTAAAAGTCTAATATAAACTCAGTACGTTAGTATAATTAGCTTAAACTTTTAAACGAGTTTTATTAGAAGATACACGGAGTTCGTTTGAAGAAACTTGCGAGATATAAGAAATTGAATGAAACTCTTATAGGTGTGGTACGATCATACGAAATAAACAATTATTCGTAATTAACGAAATACCGAGACTAACGTATCATGCCGGAAAGAAGTATAGTTAAAATTATATTATAACCTTCATACATTTGTATAATTAGCTGAAAATTTTAAACGAGTTTTATTAGAAGATAAAAGGTACCATTATACTAAATAAATTATTATTCGTAATACACGAAATACTTAGGCTAAAGTCTCATGCCGGAAAGGAGTACCGTTAAAAGTATAATATAAACTTCATACGTTACCATAATTAACTAAAAATTTTAAATGAGTTTTATTAGAAGATAAACGGAGTTTGTTTGAAGAACGTTGAGAGATATAAGAAATTGTATGAAATTCTTATGGGTGTGGTACCATCATTCGAAATAAATTATTATTCGTAATAAACAAAATACTTAGGCTAAAGTATCATGCCGGAAAGGAGTTCCGTTAAAATTATATTATAAACTTCATACGTTAGTATAATTTGCTTAAACTTTTAAACGAGTTTTATTAGAAGATAAACGGAGTTCGTATGAAGAAGCTACGAGATATAAGAAATTGTATGAAACTCTTATGGTTGTGGTTCCATGATACAAAATAAATTATTACTCGTAATAAAGGAAATACTTAGGATGAAGTATCATGCCGGAAAAGAGTACCGTTAAAAGTCTAATATAAACTCAGTACGTTAGTATAATTAGCTTAAACTTTTAAACGAGTTTTATTAGAAGATACACGGAGTTCGTTTGAAGAAACTTGCGAGATATAAGAAATTGAATGAAACTCTTATAGGTGTGGTACGATCATACGAAATAAACAATTATTCGTAATTAACGAAATACCGAGACTAACGTATCATGCCGGAAAGCAGTATAGTTAAAATTATATTATAACCTTCATACATTTGTATAATTAGCTGAAAATTTTAAACGAGTTTTATTAGAAGATAAAAGGTACCATTATACTAAATAAATTATTATTCGTAATACACGAAATACTTAGGCTAAAGTCTCATGCCGGAAAGGAGTACCGTTAAAAGTATAATATAAACTTCATACGTTACCATAATTAACTTAAAATTTTAAATGAGTTTTATTAGAAGATAAACGGAGTTTGTTTGAAGAACGTTGAGAGATATAAGAAATTGTATGAAATTCTTATGGGTGTGGTACCATCATTCGAAATAAATTATATTCGTAATAAACAAAATACTTAGGCTAAAGTATCATGCCGGAAAGGAGTTCCGTTAAAATTATATTATAAACTTCATACGTTAGTATAATTTTCTTAAACTTTTAAACGAATTTTATTAGAAGATAAACGGAGTTCGTATGAAGAAGCTACGAGATATAAGAAATTGTATGAAACTCTTATGGTTGTGGTTCCATGATACAAAATAAATTATTACTCGTAATAAAGGAAATACTTAGGCTGAAGTATCATGCCGGAAAAGAGTACCGTTAAAAGTCTAATAGAAACTCAGTACGTTAGTATAATTAGCTTAAACTTTTAAACGAGTTTTATTAGAAGATACACGGAGTTCGTTTGAAGAAACTTGCGAGATATAAGAAATTGAATGAAACTCTTATAGGTGTGGTACGATCATACGAAATAAATAATTATTCGTAATTAACGAAATACCGAGACTAACGTATCATGCCGGAAAGCAGTACCGTTAAAATTATATTATTACCTTCATACATTTGTATAATTAGCTGAAAATTTTAAACGAGTTTTATTAGAAGATAAAAGGCGTTCGTTTGAAGAAACTTACGAGATATAAGAAATTGTATGAAATTCTTATGGGTGTGGTACCATCATACTAAATAAATTATTATTCGTAATACACGAAATACTTAGGCTAAAGTCTCATGCCGGAAAGGAGTACCGTTAAAAGTATAATATAAACTTCATACGTTACCAGAATTAACTTAAAATTTTAAATGAGTTTTATTAGAAGATAAACGGAGTTTGTTTGAAGAACCTTGCGAGATATAAGAAATTGTATGAAATTCTTATGGGTGTGGTACCATCATTCGAAATAAATTATTATTCGTAATAAACAAAATACTTAGGCTAAAGTATCATGCCGGAAATGAGTTCCGTTAAAATTATATTATAAACTTCATACGTTAGTATAATTTGCTTAAACTTTTAAACGAGTTTTATTAGAAGATAAACGGAGTTCGTATGAAGAAGCTACGAGATATAAGAAATTGTATGAAACTCTTATGGTTGTGGTTCCATGATACAAAATAAATTATTACTCGTAATAAAGGAAATACTTAGGCTGAAGTATCATGCCGGAAAAGAGTACCGTTAAAAGTCTAATATAAACTCAGTACGTTAGTATAATTAGCTTAAACTTTTAAACGAGTTTTATTAGAAGATACACGGTGTTCGTTTGAAGAAACTTGCGAGATATAAGAAATTGAATGAAACTCTTATAGGTGTGGTACGATCATACGAAATAAACAATTATTCGTAATTAACGAAATACCGAGACTAACGTATCATGCCGGAAAGCAGTATAGTTAAAATTATATTATAACCTTCATACATTTGTATAATTAGCTGAAAATTTTAAATGAGTTTTATTAGAAGATAAAAGGTACCATTATACTAAATAAATTATTATTCGTAATACACGAAATACTTAGGCTAAAGTCTCATGCCGGAAAGAAGTACCGTTAAAAGTATAATATAAACTTCATACGTTACCATAATTAACTTAAAATTTTAAATGAGTTTTATTAGAAGATAAACGGAGTTTGTTTGAAGAACGTTGAGAGATATAAGAAATTGTATGAAATTCTTATGGGTGTGGTACCATCATTCGAAATAAATTATTATTCGTAATAAACAAAATACTTAGGCTAAAGTATCATGCCGGAAAGGAGTTCCGTTAAAATTATATTATAAACTTCATACGTTAGTATAATTTGCTTAAACTTTTAAACGAATTTTATTAGAAGATAAACGGAGTTCGTATGAAGAAGCTACGAGATATAAGAAATTGTATGAAACTCTTATGGTTGTGGTTCCATGATACAAAATAAATTATTACTCGTAATAAAGGAAATACTTAGGCTGAAGTATAATGCCGGAAAAGAGTACCGTTAAAAGTCTAATAGAAACTCAGTACGTTAGTATAATTAGCTTAAACTTTTAAACGAGTTTTATTAGAAGATACACGGAGTTCGTTTGAAGAAACTTGCGAGATATAAGAAATTGAATGAAACTCTTATAGGTGTGGTACGATCATACGAAATAAATAATTATTCGTAATTAACGAAATACCGAGACTAACGTATCATGCCGGAAAGCAGTACCGTTAAAATTATATTATTACCTTCATACATTTGTATAATTAGCTGAAAATTTTAAACGAGTTTTATTAGAAGATAAAAGGCGTTCGTTTGAAGAAACTTACGAGATATAAGAAATTGTATGAAATTCTTATGGGTGTGGTACCATCATTCGAAATAAATTATTATTCGTAATAAACAAAATACTTAGGCTAAAGTATCATGCCGGAAAGGAGTTCCGTTAAAATTATATTATAAACTTCATACGTTAGTATAATTTTCTTAAACTTTTAAACGAGTTTTATTAGAAGATAAACGGAGTTCCTATGAAGAAGCTACGAGATATAAGAAATTGTATGAAACTCTTATGGTTGTGGTTCCATGATACAAAATAAATTATTACTCGTAATAAAGGAAATAGTTAGGATGAAGTATCATGCCGGAAAAGAGTACCGTTAAAAGTCTAATATAAACTCAGTACGTTAGTATAATTAGCTTAAACTTTTAAACGAGTTTTATTAGAAGATACACGGAGTTCGTTTGAAGAAACTTGCGAGATATAAGAAATTGAATGAAACTCTTATAGGTGTGGTACGATCATAAGAAATAAACAATTATTCGTAATTAACGAAATACCGAGACTAACGTATCATGCCGGAAAGCAGTATAGTTAAAATTATATTATAACCTTCATACATTTGTATAATTAGCTGAAAATTTTAAACGAGTTTTATTAGAAGATAAAAGGTACCATTATACTAAATAAATTATTATTCGTAATACACGAAATACTTAGGCTAAAGTCTCATGCCGGAAAGGAGTACCGTTAAAAGTATAATATAAACTTCATACGTTACCATAATTAACTTAAAATTTTAAATGAGTTTTATTAGAAGATAAACGGAGTTTGTTTGAAGAACGTTGAGAGATATAAGAAATTGTATGAAATTCTTATGGGTGTGGTACCATCATTCGAAATAAATTATTATTCGTAATAAACAAAATACTTAGGCTAAAGTATCATGCCGGAAAGGAGTTCCGTTAAAATTATATTATAAACTTCATACGTTAGTATAATTTTCTTAAACTTTTAAACGAGTTTTATTAGAAGATAAACGGAGTTCCTATGAAGAAGCTACGAGATATAAGAAATTGTATGAAACTCTTATGGTTGTGGTTCCATGATACAAAATAAATTATTACTCGTAATAAAGGAAATACTTAGGCTGAAGTATCATGCCGGAAAAGAGTACCGTTAAAAGTCTAATATAAACTCAGTACGTTAGTATAATTAGCTTAAACTTTTAAACGAGTTTTATTAGAAGATACACGGAGTTCGTTTGAAGAAACTTGCGAGATATAAGAAATTGAATGAAACTCTTATAGGTGTGGTACGATCATACGAAATAAACAATTATTCGTAATTAACGAAATACCGAGACTAACGTATCATGCCGGAAAGCAGTATAGTTAAAATTATATTATAACCTTCATACATTTGTATAATTAGCTGAAAATTTTAAACGAGTTTTATTAGAAGATAAAAGGTACCATTATACTAAATAAATTATTATTCGTAATACACGAAATACTTAGGCTAAAGTCTCATGCCGGAAAGGAGTACCGTTAAAAGTATAATATAAACTTCATACGTTACCATAATTAACTTAAAATATTAAATGAGTTTTATTAGAAGATAAACGGAGTTTGTTTGAAGAACCTTGAGAGATATAAGAAATTGTATGAAATTCTTATGGGTGTGGTACCATCATTCGAAATAAATTATTATTCGTAATAAACAAAATACTTAGGCTAAAGTATCATGCCGGAAAGGAGTTCCTTTAAAATTATATTATAAACTTCATACGTTAGTATAATTTGCTTAAACTTTTAAACGAGTTTTATTAGAAGATAAACTGAGTTCGTATGAAGAAGCTACGAGATATAAGAAATTGTATGAAACTCTTATGGTTGTGTATCCATGATACAAAATAAATTATTACTCGTAATAAAGGAAATACTTAGGCTGAAGTATCATGCCGGAAAAGAGTACCGTTAAAAGTCTAATATAAACTCAGTACGTTAGTATAATTAGCTTAAACTTTTAAACGAGTTTTATTAGAAGATACACGGAGTTCGTTTGAAGAAACTTGCGAGATATAAGAAATTGAATGAAACTCTTATAGGTGTGGTACGATCATACGAAATAAACAATTATTCGTAATTAACGAAATACCGAGACTAACGTATCATGCCGGAAAGCAGTATAGTTAAAATTATATTATAACCTTCATACATTTGTATAATTAGCTGAAAATTTTAAACGAGTTTTATTAGAAGATAAAAGGTACCATTATACTAAATAAATTATTATTCGTAATACACGAAATACTTAGGCTAAAGTCTCATGCTGGAAAGGAGTACCGTTAAAAGTATAATATAAACTTCATACGTTACCATAATTAACTTAAAATTTTAAATGAGTTTTATTAGAAGATAAACGGAGTTTGTTTGAAGAACCTTGAGAGATATAAGAAATTGTATGAAATTCTTATGGGTGTGGTACCATCATTCGAAATAAATTATTATTCGTAATAAACAAAATACTTAGGCTAAAGTATCATGCCGGAAAGGAGTTCCTTTAAAATTATATTATAAACTTCATACGTTAGTATAATTTGCTTAAACTTTTAAACGAGTTTTATTAGAAGATAAACGGAGTTCGTATGAAGAAGCTACGAGATATAAGAAATTGTATGAAACTCTTATGGTTGTGTATCCATGATACAATATAAATTATTACTCGTAATAAAGGAAATACTTAGGCTGAAGTATCATGCCGGAAAAGAGTACCGTTAAAAGTCTAATATAAACTCAGTACGTTAGTATAATTAGCTTAAACTTTTAAACGAGTTTTATTAGAAGATACACGGAGTTCGTTTGAAGAAACTTGCAAGATATAAGAAATTGAATGAAACTCTTATAGGTGTGGTACGATCATACGAAATAAACAATTATTCGTAATAAACTAAATACCGAGACTAACGTATCATGCCGGAAAGAAGTACCGTTAAAATTATATCATAACCTTCATACATTTGTATAATTAGCTGAAATTTTTAAACGAGTTTTATTAGAAGATAAAAGGTACCATTATACTAAATAAATTATTATTCGTAGTACACGAAATTCTTAGGCTAAAGTATCATGCCGGAAAGGAGTACCGTTAAAAGTATAATATAAACTTCATACGTTACCATAATTAACTTAAAATTTTAAATGAGTTTTATTAGAAGATAAACGGAGTTTGTTTGAAGAACCTTGCGAGATATAAGAAATTGTATGAAATTCTTATGGGTGTGGTACCATCACTCGAAATAAATTATTATTCGTAATAAACAAAATACTTAGGCTAAAGTATCATGCCGGAAAGGAGTTCCGTTAAAATTATATTATAAACTTCATACGTTAGTATAATTTGCTTAAACTTTTAAACGAGTTTTATTAGAAGATAAACGGAGTTCGTATGAAGAAGCTACGAGATATAAGAAATTGTATGAAACTCTTATGGTTGTGGTTCCATGATACAAAATAAATTATTACTCGTAATAAAGGAAATACTTAGGCTGAAGTATCATGCCGGAAAAGAGTACCGTTAAAAGTCTAATATAAACTCAGTACGTTAGTATAATTAGCTTAAACTTTTAAACGAGTTTTATTAGAAGATACACGGAGTTCGTTTGAAGAAACTTGCGAGATATAAGAAATTGAATGAAACTCTTATAGGTGTGGAACGATCATACGAAATAAACAATTATTCGTAATTAACGAAATACCGAGACTAACGTATCATGTCGGAAAGCAGTACCGTTAAAATTATATTATTACCTTCATACATTTGTATAATTAGCTGAAAATTTTAAACGAGTTTTATTAGAAGATAAAAGGCGTTCGTTTGAAGAAACTTACGAGATATAAGAAATTGTATGAAATTCTTATGGGTGTGGTACCATCATACTAAATAAATTATTATTCGTAATACACGAAATACTTAGGCTAAAGTCTCATGCCGGAAAGGAGTACCGTTAAAAGTATAATATAAACTTCATACGTTAGTATAATTAGCTTAAACTTTTAGACGAGTTTTATTAGAAGATAATCAGAGTTCGTTTGAAGAACCTACGAGATATAAGAAATTGTAAGAAACTCTTATGGGTGTGGTACCATCATACGAAATAAAAAATAATTCGAAATAAATGAAATACTGAGGCTAACGTGTCATGCCGGAAAGGAGTTCCGTTAAAATTATATTATAAACTTCATACGTTAGTATAATTTGCTTAAACTTTTAAACGAGTTTTATTAGAAGATAAACGGAGTTCGTATGAAGAAGCTACGAGATATAAGAAATTGTATGAAACTCTTATGGTTGTGGTTCCATGATACAAAATAAATTATTACTCGTAATAAAGGAAATACTTAGGATGAAGTATCATGCCGGAAAAGAGTACCGTTAAAAGTCTAATATAAACTCAGTACGTTAGTATAATTCGCTTAAACTTTTAAACGAGTTTTATTAGAAGATACACGGAGTTCGTTTGAAGAAACTTGCGAGATATAAGAAATTGAATGAAACTCTTATAGGTGTGGTACGATCATACTAAATAAACAATTATTCGTAATTAACGAAATACCGAGACTAACGTATCATGCCGGAAAGCAGTACAGTTAAAATTATATCATAACCTTCATACATTTGTATAATTAGCTTAAACTTTTAAACGAGTTTTATTAGAAGATACACGGAGTTCGTTTGAAGAAACATGCAAGATATAAGAAATTGAATGAAACTCTTATAGGTGTGGTACGATCATACGAAATAAACAATTATTCGTAATAAACTAAATACCGAGACTAACGTATCATGCCGGAAAGCAGTACCGTTAAAATTATATCATAACCTTCATACATTTGTATAATTAGCTGAAAATTTTAAACGAGTTTTATTAGAAGATAAAAGGTACCATTATACTAAATAAATTATTATTCGTAGTACACGAAATTCTTAGGCTAAAGTATCATGCCGGAAAGGAGTACCGTTAAAAGTATAATATAAACTTCATACGTTACCATAATTAACTTAAAATTTTAAATGATTTTTATTACAAGATAAACGGAGTTTGTTTGAAGAACCTTGCGAGATATAAGAAATTGTATGAAATTCTTATGGGTGTGGTACCATCATTCGAAATAAATTATTATTCGTAATAAACAAAATACTTAGGCTAAAGTATCATGCCGGAAAGGAGTTCCGTTAAAATTATATTATAAACTTCATACGTTAGTATAATTTGCTTAAACTTTTAAACGAGTTTTATTAGAAGATAAACGGAGTTCGTATGAAGAAGCTACGAGATATAAGAAATTGTATGAAACTCTTATGGTTGTGGTTCCATGATACAAAATAAATTATTACTCGTAATAAAGGAAATACTTAGGCTGAAGTATCATGCCGGAAAAGAGTACCGTTAAAAGTCTAATATAAACTCAGTACGTTAGTATAATTAGCTTAAACTTTTAAACGAGTTTTATTAGAAGATACACGGAGTTCGTTTGAAGAAACTTGCGAGATATAAGAAATTGAATGAAACTCTTATAGGTGTGGAACGATCATACGAAATAAACAATTATTCGTAATTAACGAAATACCGAGACTAACGTATCATGTCGGAAAGCAGTACCGTTAAAATTATATTATTACCTTCATACATTTGTATAATTAGCTGAAAATTTTAAACGAGTTTTATTAGAAGATAAAAGGCGTTCGTTTGAAGAAACTTACGAGATATAAGAAATTGTATGAAATTCTTATGGGTGTGGTACCATCATACTAAATAAATTATTATTCGTAATACACGAAATACTTAGGCTAAAGTCTCATGCCGGAAAGGAGTACCGTTAAAAGTATAATATAAACTTCATACGTTAGTATAATTAGCTTAAACTTTTAGACGAGTTTTATTAGAAGATAATCAGAGTTCGTTTGAAGAACCTACGAGATATAAGAAATTGTAAGAAACTCTTATGGGTGTGGTACCATCATACGAAATAAAAAATAATTCGAAATAAATGAAATACTGAGGCTAACGTGTCATGCCGGAAAGGAGTTCCGTTAAAATTATATTATAAACTTCATACGTTAGTATAATTTGCTTAAACTTTTAAACGAGTTTTATTAGAAGATAAACGGAGTTCGTATGAAGAAGCTACGAGATATAAGAAATTGTATGAAACTCTTATGGTTGTGGTTCCATGATACAAAATAAATTATTACTCGTAATAAAGGAAATACTTAGGATGAAGTATCATGCCGGAAAAGAGTACCGTTAAAAGTCTAATATAAACTCAGTACGTTAGTATAATTAGCTTAAACTTTTAAACGAGTTTTATTAGAAGATACACGGAGTTCGTTTGAAGAAACTTGCGAGATATAAGAAATTGAATGAAACTCTTATAGGTGTGGTACGATCATACTAAATAAACAATTATTCGTAATTAACGAAATACCGAGACTAACGTATCATGCCGGAAAGCAGTACAGTTAAAATTATATCATAACCTTCATACATTTGTATAATTAGCTTAAACTTTTAAACGAGTTTTATTAGAAGATACACGGAGTTCGTTTGAAGAAACATGCAAGATATAAGAAATTGAATGAAACTCTTATAGGTGTGGTACGATCATACGAAATAAACAATTATTCGTAATAAACTAAATACCGAGACTAACGTATCATGCCGGAAAGCAGTACCGTTAAAATTATATCATAACCTTCATACATTTGTATAATTAGCTGAAAATTTTAAACGAGTTTTATTAGAAGATAAAAGGTACCATTATACTAAATAAATTATTATTCGTAGTACACGAAATTCTTAGGCTAAAGTATCATGCCGGAAAGGAGTACCGTTAAAAGTATAATATAAACTTCATACGTTACCATAATTAACTTAAAATTTTAAATGATTTTTATTACAAGATAAACGGAGTTTGTTTGAAGAACCTTGCGAGATATAAGAAATTGTATGAAATTCTTATGGGTGTGGTACCATCATTCGAAATAAATTATTATTCGTAATAAACAAAATACTTAGGCTAAAGTATCATGCCGGAAAGGAGTTCCGTTAAAATTATATTATAAACTTCATACGTTAGTATAATTTGCTTAAACTTTTAAACGAGTTTTATTAGAAGATAAACGGAGTTCGTATGAAGAAGCTACGAGATATAAGAAATTGTATGAAACTCTTATGGTTGTGGTTCCATGATACAAAATAAATTATTACTCGTAATAAAGGAAATACTTAGGCTGAAGTATCATGCCGGAAAAGAGTACCGTTAAAAGTCTAATATAAACTCAGTACGTTAGTATAATTAGCTTAAACTTTTAAACGAGTTTTATTAGAAGATACACGGAGTTCGTTTGAAGAAACTTGCGAGATATAAGAAATTGAATGAAACTCTTATAGGTGTGGAACGATCATACGAAATAAACAATTATTCGTAATTAACGAAATACCGAGACTAACGTATCATGTCGGAAAGCAGTACCGTTAAAATTATATTATTACCTTCATACATTTGTATAATTAGCTGAAAATTTTAAACGAGTTTTATTAGAAGATAAAAGGCGTTCGTTTGAAGAAACTTACGAGATATAAGAAATTGTATGAAATTCTTATGGGTGTGGTACCATCATACTAAATAAATTATTATTCGTAATACACGAAATACTTAGGCTAAAGTCTCATGCCGAAAAGGAGTACCGTTAAAAGTATAATATAAACTTCATACGTTAGTATAATTAGCTTAAACTTTTAGACGAGTTTTATTAGAAGATAATCAGAGTTCGTTTGAAGAACCTACGAGATATAAGAAATTGTAAGAAACTCTTATGGGTGTGGTACCATCATACGAAATAAAAAATAATTCGAAATAAATGAAATACTGAGGCTAACGTGTCATGCCGGAAAGGAGTTCCGTTAAAATTATATTATAAACTTCATACGTTAGTATAATTTGCTTAAACTTTTAAACGAGTTTTATTAGAAGATAAACGGAGTTCGTATGAAGAAGCTACGAGATATAAGAAATTGTATGAAACTCTTATGGTTGTGGTTCCATGATACAAAATAAATTATTACTCGTAATAAAGAAAATACTTAGGATGAAGTATCATGCCGGAAAAGAGTACCGTTAAAAGTCTAATATAAACTCAGTACGTTAGTATAATTAGCTTAAACTTTTAAACGAGTTTTATTAGAAGATACACGGAGTTAGTTTGAAGAAACTTGCGAGATATAAGAAATTGAATGAAACTCTTATAGGTGTGGTACGATCATACTAAATAAACAATTATTCGTAATTAACGAAATACCGAGACTAACGTATCATGCCGGAAAGCAGTACAGTTAAAATTATATCATAACCTTCATACATTTGTATAATTAGCTTAAACTTTTAAACGAGTTTTATTAGAAGATACACGGAGTTCGTTTGAAGAAACTTGCAAGATATAAGAAATTGAATGAAACTCTTATAGGTGTGGTACGATCATACGAAATAAACAATTATTCGTAATAAACTAAATACCGAGACTAACGTATCATGCCGGAAAGCAGTACCGTTAAAATTATATCATAACCTTCATACATTTGTATAATTAGCTGAAAATTTTAAACGAGTTTTATTAGAAGATAAAAGGTACCATTATACTAAATAAATTATTATTCGTAGTACACGAAATTCTTAGGCTAAAGTATCATGCCGGAAAGGAGTACCGTTAAAAGTATAATATAAACTTCATACGTTACCATAATTAACTTAAAATTTTAAATGAGTTTTATTAGAAGATAAACGGAGTTTGTTTGAAGAACCTTGCGAGATATAAGAAATTGTATGAAATTCTTATGGGTGTGGTACCATCATTCGAAATAAATTATTATTCGTAATAAACAAAATACTTAGGCTAAAGTATCATGCCGGAAAGGAGTTCCGTTAAAATTATATTATAAACTTCATACGTTAGTATAATTTGCTTAAACTTTTAAACGAGTTTTATTAGAAGATAAACGGAGTTCGTATGAAGAAGCTACGAGATATAAGAAATTGTATGAAACTCTTATGGTTGTGGTTCCATGATACAAAATAAATTATTACTCGTAATAAAGGAAATACTTAGGCTGAAGTATCATGCCGGAAAAGAGTACCGTTAAAAGTCTAATATAAACTCAGTACGTTAGTATAATTAGCTTAAACTTTTAAACGAGTTTTATTAGAAGATACACGGAGTTCGTTTGAAGAAACTTGCGAGATATAAGAAATTGAATGAAACTCTTATAGGTGTGGTACGATCATACGAAATAAACAATTATTCGTAATTAACGAAATACCGAGACTAACGTATCATGCCGGAAAGCAGTACAGTTAAAATTATATCATAACCTTCATACATTTGTATAATTAGCTAAAAATTTTAAACGAGTTTTATTAGAAGATAAAAGGTACCATTATACTAAATAAATTATTATTCGTAGTACACGAAATTCTTAGGCTAAAGTATCATGCCGGAAAGGAGTACCGTTAAAAGTATAATATAAACTTCATACGTTACCATAATTAACTTAAAATTTTAAATGAGTTTTATTAGAAGATAAACGGAGTTTGTTTGAAGAACCTTGCGAGATATAAGAAATTGTATGAAATTCTTATGGGTGTGGTACCATCATTCGAAATAAATTATTATTCGTAATAAACAAAATACTTAGGCTAAAGTATCATGCCGGAAAGGAGTTCCGTTAAAATTATATTATAAACTTCATACGTTAGTATAATTTGCTTAAACTTTTAAACGAGTTTTATTAGAAGATAAACGGAGTTCGTATGAAGAAGCTACGAGATATAAGAAATTGTAAGAAACTCTTATGGGTGTGGTACCATCATACGAAATAAAAAATAATTCGTAATAAATGAAATACTGAGGCTAACGTGTCATGCCGGAAAGGAGTACCGTTAAAAGTATATTATAAACTTCATACGTTACCATAATTGTCTTAAAATTTTAAATGAGTGTTATTAGAAGATGAACGGAGTTCGTTTGAAGAAACTTGCGAGATATAAGAAATTGAATGAAACTCTTATAGGTGTGGTACGATCATACGAAATAAACAATTATTCGTAATTAACGAAATACCGAGACTAACGTATCATGCCGGAAAGCAGTACAGTTAAAATTATATCATAACCTTCATACATTTGTATAATTAGCTGAAAATTTTAAACGAGTTTTATTAGAAGATAAAAGGTACCATTATACTAAATAAATTATTATTCGTAGTACACGAAATTCTTAGGCTAAAGTATCATGCCGGAAAGGAGTACCGTTAAAAGTATAATATAAACTTCATACGTTACCATAATTAACTTAAATTTTTAAATGAGTTTTATTAGAAGATAAACGGAGTTTGTTTGAAGAACCTTGCGAGATATAAGAAATTGTATGAAATTCTTATGGGTGTGGTACCACCATTCGAAATAAATTATTATTCGTAATAAACAAAATACTTAGGCTAAAGTATCATGCCGGAAAGGAGTTCCGTTAAAATTATATTATAAACTTCATACGTTAGTATAATTTGCTTAAACTTTTAAACGAGTTTTATTAGAAGATAAACGGAGTTCGTATGAAGAAGCTACGAGATATAGGAAATTGTAAGAAACTCTTATGGGTGTGGTACCATCATACGAAATAAAAAATAATTCGTAATAAATGAAATACTGAGGCTAACGTGTCATGCCGGAAAGGAGTACCGTTAAAAGTATATTATAAACTTCATACATTACCATAATTGTCTTAAAATTTTAAATGAGTGTTATTAGAAGATGAACGGAGTTCGTTTGAAGAAACTTGCGAGATATAAGAAATTGAATGAAACTCTTATAGGTGTGGTACGATCATACGAAATAAACAATTATTCGTAATTAACGAAATACCGAGACTAACGTATCATGCCGGAAAGCAGTACAGTTAAAATTATATCATAACCTTCATACATTTGTATAATTAGCTGAAAATTTTAAACGAGTTTTATTAGAAGATAAAAGGTACCATTATACTAAATAAATTATTATTCGTAGTACACGAAATTCTTAGGCTAAAGTATCATGCCGGAAAGGAGTACCGTTAAAAGTATAATATAAACTTCATACGTTACCATAATTAACTTAAAATTTTAAATGAGTTTTATTAGAAGATAAACGGAGTTTGTTTGAAGAACCTTGCGAGATATAAGAAATTGTATGAAATTCTTATGGGTGTGGTACCATCATTCGAAATAAATTATTATTCGTAATAAACAAAATACTTAGGCTAAAGTATCATGCCGGAAAGGAGTTCCGTTAAAATTATATTATAAACTTCATACGTTAGTATAATTTGCTTAAACTTTTAAACGAGTTTTATTAGAAGATAAACGGAGTTCGTATGAAGAAGCTACGAGATATAAGAAATTGTATGAAACTCTTATGGGTGTGGTACCATCATACGAAATAAAAAATAATTCGTAATAAATGAAATACTGAGGCTAACGTGTCATGCCGGAAAGGAGTACCGTTAAAAGTATATTATAAACTTCATACGTTACCATAATTGTCTTAAAATTTTAAATGAGTGTTATTAGAAGATGAACGGAGTTCGTTTGAAGAAACTTGCGAGATATAAGAAATTGAATGAAACTCTTATAGGTGTGGTACGATCATACGAAATAAACAATTATTCGTAATTAACGAAATACCGAGACTAACGTATCATGCCGGAAAGCAGTACAGTTAAAATTATATCATAACCTTCATACATTTGTATAATTAGCTGAAAATTTTAAACGAGTTTTATTAGAAGATAAAAGGTACCATTATACTAAATAAATTATTATTCGTAGTACACGAAATTCTTAGGCTAAAGTATCATGCCGGAAAGGAGTACCGTTAAAAGTATAATATAAACTTCATACGTTACCATAATTAACTTAAATTTTTAAATGAGTTTTATTAGAAGATAAACGGAGTTTGTTTGAAGAACCTTGCGAGATATAAGAAATTGTATGAAATTCTTATGGGTGTGGTACCACCATTCGAAATAAATTATTATTCGTAATAAACAAAATACTTAGGCTAAAGTATCATGCCGGAAAGGAGTTCCGTTAAAATTATATTATAAACTTCATACGTTAGTATAATTTGCTTAAACTTTTAAACGAGTTTTATTAGAAGATAAACGGAGTTCGTATGAAGAAGCTACGAGATATAGGAAATTGTAAGAAACTCTTATGGGTGTGGTACCATCATACGAAATAAAAAATAATTCGTAATAAATGAAATACTGAGGCTAACGTGTCATGCCGGAAAGGAGTACCGTTAAAAGTATATTATAAACTTCATACATTACCATAATTGTCTTAAAATTTTAAATGAGTGTTATTAGAAGATGAACGGAGTTCGTTTGAAGAAACTTGCGAGATATAAGAAATTGAATGAAACTCTTATAGGTGTGGTACGATCATACGAAATAAACAATTATTCGTAATTAACGAAATACCGAGACTAACGTATCATGCCGGAAAGCAGTACAGTTAAAATTATATCATAACCTTCATACATTTGTATAATTAGCTGAAAATTTTAAACGAGTTTTATTAGAAGATAAAAGGTACCATTATACTAAATAAATTATTATTCGTAGTACACGAAATTCTTAGGCTAAAGTATCATGCCGGAAAGGAGTACCGTTAAAAGTATAATATAAACTTCATACGTTACCATAATTAACTTAAAATTTTAAATGAGTTTTATTAGAAGATAAACGGAGTTTGTTTGAAGAACCTTGCGAGATATAAGAAATTGTATGAAATTCTTATGGGTGTGGTACCATCATTCGAAATAAATTATTATTCGTAATAAACAAAATACTTAGGCTAAAGTATCATGCCGGAAAGGAGTTCCGTTAAAATTATATTATAAACTTCATACGTTAGTATAATTTGCTTAAACTTTTAAACGAGTTTTATTAGAAGATAAACGGAGTTCGTATGAAGAAGCTACGAGATATAAGAAATTGTAAGAAACTCTTATGGGTGTGGTACCATCATACGAAATAAAAAATAATTCGTAATAAATGAAATACTGAGGCTAACGTGTCATGCCGGAAAGGAGTACCGTTAAAAGTATATTATAAACTTCATACGTTACCATAATTGTCTTAAAATTTTAAATGAGTTTTATTAGAAGATGAACGGAGTTCGTTTGAAGAAACTTGCGAGATATAAGAAATTGAATGAAACTCTTATAGGTGTGGTACGATCATACGAAATAAACAATTATTCGTAATTAACGAAATACCGAGACTAACGTATCATGCCGGAAAGCAGTACAGTTAAAATTATATCATAACCTTCATACATTTGTATAATTAGCTGAAAATTATAAACGAGTTTTATTAGAAGATAAAAGGTACCATTATACTAAATAAATTATTATTCGTAGTACACGAAATTCTTAGGCTAAAGTATCATGCCGGAAAGGAGTACCGTTAAAAGTATAATATAAACTTCATACGTTACCATAATTAACTTAAAATTTTAAATGAGTTTTATTAGAAGATAAACGGAGTTTGTTTGAAGAACCTTGCGAGATATAAGAAATTGTATGAAATTCTTATGGGTGTGGTACCATCATTCGAAATAAATTATTATTCGTAATAAACAAAATACTTAGGCTAAAGTATCATGCCGGAAAGGAGTTCCGTTAAAATTATATTATAAACTTCATACGTTAGTATAATTTGCTTAAACTTTTAAACGAGTTTTATAAGAAGATAAACGGAGTTCGTATGAAGAAGCTACGAGATATAAGAAATTGTAAGAAACTCTTATGGGTGTGGTACCATCATACGAAATAAAAAATAATTCGTAATAAATGAAATACTGAGGCTAACGTGTCATGCCGGAAAGGAGTACCGTTAAAAGTATATTATAAACTTCATACGTTACCATAATTGTCTTAAAATTTTAAATGAGTGTTATTAGAAGATGAACGGAGTTCGTTTGAAGAAACTTACGAGATATAAGAAATTGTATGAAATTCTTATGGGTGTGGTACCATAATTCGAAATAAATTATTATTCGTAATAAACAAAATACTTAGGCTAAAGTATCATGCCGGAAAGGAGTTCCGTTAAAATTATATTATAAACTTCATACGTTAGTATAATTTGCTTAAACTTTTAAACGAGTTTTATTAGAAGATAAACGGAGTTCGTATGAAGAAGCTACGAGATATAAGAAATTGTATGAAACTCTTATGGTTGTGTATCCATGATACAAAATAAATTATTACTCGTAATAAAGGAAATACTTAGGCTGAAGTATCATGCCGGAAAAGAGTACCGTTAAAAGTCTAATATAAACTCAGTACGTTAGTATAATTAGCTTAAACTTTTAAACGAGTTTTATTAGAAGATACACGGAGTTCGTTTGAAGAAACTTGCAAGATATAAGAAATTGAATGAAACTCTTATAGGTGTGGTACGATCATACGAAATAAACAATTATTCGTAATTAACGAAATACTGAGACTAACGTATCATGCCGGAAAGCAGTACAGTTAAAATTATATTATAACCTTCATACATTTGTATAATTAGCTGAAAATTTTAAACGAGTTTTATTAGAAGATAAAAGGTACCATTATACTAAATAAATTATTATTCGTAATACACGAAATACTTAGGCTAAAGTCTCATGCCGGAAAGGAGTACCGTTTAAAGTATAATATAAACTTCATACGTTACCATAATTAACTTAAAATTTTAAATGAGTTTTATTAGAAGATACACGGAGTTCGTTAGAAGAAACTTGCGAGATATAAGAAATTGAATGAAACTCTTATAGGTGTGGTACGATCATACGAAATAAACAATTATTCTTAATAAACTAAATACCGAGACTAACGTATCATGCCGGAAAGAAGTACCGTTAAAATTATATCATAACCTTCATACATTTGTATAATTAGCTGAAAATTTTAAACGAGTTTTATTAGAAGATACACGGAGTTCGTTTGAAGAAACTTGCGAGATATAAGAAATTGAATGAAACTCTTATAGGTGTGGTACGATCATACGAAATAAACAATTATTCGTAATTAACGAAATACCGAGACTAACGTATCATGCCGGAAAGCAGTACAGTTAAAATTATATCATAACCTTCATACATTTGTATAATTAGCTGAAAATTTTAAACGAGTTTTATTAGAAGATAAAAGGTACCATTATACTAAATAAATTATTATTCGTAGTACACGAAATTCTTAGGCTAAAGTATCATGCCGGAAAGGAGTACCGTTAAAAGTATAATATAAACTTCATACGTTACCATAATTAACTTAAAATTTTAAATGAGTTTTATTAGAAGATAAACGGAGTTTGTTTGAAGAACCTTGCGAGATATAAGAAATTGTATGAAATTCTTATGGGTGTGGTACCATCATTCGAAATAAATTATTATTCGTAATAAACAAAATACTTAGGCTAAAGTATCATGCCGGAAATGAGTTCCGTTAAAATTATATTATAAACTTCATACGTTAGTATAATTTGCTTAAACTTTTAAACGAGTTTTATTAGAAGATAAACGGAGTTCGTATGAAGAAGCTACGAGATATAAGAAATTGTAAGAAACTCTTATGGGTGTGGTACCATCATACGAAATAAAAAATAATTCGTAATAAATGAAATACTGAGGCTAACGTGTCATGCCGGAAAGGAGTACCGTTAAAAGTATATTATAAACTTCATACGTTACCATAATTGTCTTAAAATTTTAAATGAGTGTTATTAGAAGATGAACGGAGTTCGTTTGAAGAAACTTACGAGATATAAGAAATTGTATGAAATTCTTATGGGTGTGGTACCATAATTCGAAATAAATTATTATTCGTAATAAACAAAATACTTAGGCTAAAGTATCATGCCGGAAAGGAGTTCCGTTAAAATTATATTATAAACTTCATACGTTAGTATAATTTGCTTAAACTTTTAAACGAATTTTATTAGAAGATAAACGGAGTTCGTATGAAGAAGCTACGAGATATAAGAAATTGTATGAAACTCTTATGGTTGTGTATCCATGATACAAAATAAATTATTACTCGTAATAAAGGAAATACTTAGGCTGAAGTATCATGCCGGAAAAGAGTACCGTTAAAAGTCTAATATAAACTCAGTACGTTAGTATAATTAGCTTAAACTTTTAAACGAGTTTTATTAGAAGATACACGGAGTTCGTTTGAAGAAACTTGCAAGATATAAGAAATTGAATGAAACTCTTATAGGTGTGGTACGATCATACGAAATAAACAATTATTCGTAATAAACTAAATACCGAGACTAACGTATCATGCCGGAAAGAAGTACCGTTAAAATTATATCATAACCTTCATACATTTGTATAATTAGCTGAAAATTTTAAACGAGTTTTATTAGAAGATAAAAGGTACCATTATACTAAATAAATTATTATTCGTAGTACACGAAATTCTTAGGCTAAAGTATCATGCCGGAAAGGAGTACCGTTAAAAGTATAATATAAACTTCATACGTTACCATAATTAACTTAAAATTTTAAATGAGTTTTATTAGAAGATAAACGGAGTTTGTTTGAAGAACCTTGCGAGATATAAGAAATTGTATGAAATTCTTATGGATGTGGTACCATCATTCGAAATAAATTATTATTCGTAATAAACAAAATACTTAGGCTAAAGTATCATGCCGGAAAGGAGTTCCGTTAAAATTATATTATAAACTTCATACGTTAGTATAATTTGCTTAAACTTTTAAACGAGTTTTATTAGAAGATAAACGGAGTTCGTATGAAGAAGCTACGAGATATAAGAAATTGTATGAAACTCTTATGGTTGTGGTTCCATGATACAAAATAAATTATTACTCGTAATAAAGGAAATACTTAGGCTGAAGTATCATGCCGGAAAAGAGTACCGTTAAAAGTCTAATATAAACTCAATACGTTAGTATAATTAGCTTAAACTTTTAAACGAGTTTTATTAGAAGATACACGGAGTTCGTTTGAAGAAACTTGCGAGATATAAGAAATTGAATGAAACTCTTATAGGTGTGGTACGATCATACGAAATAAACAATTATTTGTAATTAACGAAATACCGAGACTAACGTATCATGTCGGAAAGCAGTACCGTTAAAATTATATTATTACCTTCATACATTTGTATAATTAGCTGAAAATTTTAAACGAGTTTTATTAGAAGATAAAAGGCGTTCGTTTGAAGAAACTTACGAGATATAAGAAATTGTATGAAATTCTTATGGGTGTGGTACCATCATACTAAATAAATTATTATTCGTAATACACGAAATACTTAGGCTAAAGTCTCATGCCGGAAAGGAGTACCGTTAAAAGTATAATATAAACTTCATACGTTAGTATAATTAGCTTAAACTTTTAGACGAGTTTTATTAGAAGATAATCAGAGTTCGTTTGAAGAACCTACGAGATATAAGAAATTGTAAGAAACTCTTATGGGTGTGGTACCATCATACGAAATAAAAAATAATTCGAAATAAATGAAATACTGAGGCTAACGTGTCATGCCGGAAAGGAGTTCCGTTAAAATTATATTATAAACTTCATACGTTAGTATAATTTGCTTAAACTTTTAAACGCGTTTTATTAGAAGATAAACGGAGTTCGTATGAAGAAGCTAAGAGATATAAGAAATTGTATGAAACTCTTATGGTTGTGGTTCCATGATACAAAATAAATTATTACTCGTAATAAAGGAAATACTTAGGATGAAGTATCATGCCGGAAAAGAGTACCGTTAAAAGTCTAATATAAACTCAGTACGTTAGTATAATTAGCTTAAACTTTTAAACGAGTTTTATTAGAAGATACACGGAGTTCGTTTGAAGAAACTTGCGAGATATAAGAAATTGAATGAAACTCTTATAGGTGTGGTACGATCATACTAAATAAACAATTATTCGTAATTAACGAAATACCGAGACTAACGTATCATGCCGGAAAGCAGTACAGTTAAAATTATATCATAACCTTCATACATTTGTATAATTAGCTTAAACTTTTAAACGAGTTTTATTAGAAAATACACGGAGTTCGTTTGAAGAAACTTGCAAGATATAAGAAATTGAATGAAACTCTTATAGGTGTGGTACGATCATACGAAATAAGCAATTATTCGTAATAAACTAAATACCGAGACTAACGTATCATGCCGGAAAGCAGTACCGTTAAAATTATATCATAACCTTCATACATTTGTATAATTAGCTGAAAATTTTAAACGAGTTTTATTAGAAGATAAAAGGTACCATTATACTAAATAAATTATTATTCGTAGTACACGAAATTCTTAGGCTAAAGTATCATGCCGGAAAGGAGTACCGTTAAAAGTATAATATAAACTTCATACGTTACCATAATTAACTTAAAATTTTAAATGATTTTTATTAGAAGATAAACGGAGTTTGTTTGAAGAACCTTGCGAGATATAAGAAATTGTATGAAATTCTTATGGGTGTGGTACCATCATTCGAAATAAATTATTATTCATAATAAACAAAATACTTAGGCTAAAGTATCATGCCGGAAAGGAGTTCCGTTAAAATTATATTATAAACTTCATACGTTAGTATAATTTGCTTAAACTTTTAAACGAGTTTTATTAGAAGATAAACGGAGTTCGTATGAAGAAGCTACGAGATATAAGAAATTGTATGAAACTCTTATGGTTGTGGTTCCATGATACAAAATAAATTATTACTCGTAATAAAGGAAATACTTAGGCTGAAGTATCATGCCGGAAAAGAGTACCGTTAAAAGTCTAATATAAACTCAGTACGTTAGTATAATTAGCTTAAACTTTTAAACGAGTTTTATTAGAAGATACACGGAGTTCGTTTGAAGAAACTTGCGAGATATAAGAAATTGAATGAAACTCTTATAGGTGTGGTACGATCATACGAAATAAACAATTATTCGTAATTAACGAAATACCGAGACTAACGTATCATGCCGGAAAGCAGTACCGTTAAAATTATATCATAACCTTCATACATTAGTATAATTTGCTTAAACTTTTAAACGAGTTTTATTAGAAGATAAACGGAGTTCGTATGAAGAAGCTACGAGATATAAGAAATTGTATGAAACTCTTATGGTTGTGGTTCCATGATACAAAATAAATTATTACTCGTAATAAAGGAAATACTTCGGCTGAAGTATCATGCCGGAAAAGTGTACCGTTAAAAGTCTAATATAAACTCAGTACGTTAGTATAATTGGCTTAAACTTTTAAACGAGTTTTATTAGAAGATAAACGGAGTTCGTATGAAGAAGCTACGAGATATAAGAAATTGTATGAAACTCTTATGGTTGTGGTTCCATGATACAAAATAAATTATTACTCGTAATAAAGGAAATACTTAGGCTGAAGTATCATGCCGGAAAAGAGTACCGTTAAAAGTCTAATATAAACTCAGTACGTTAGTATGATTAGCTTAAACTTTTAAACGAGTTTTATTAGAAGATACACGGAGTTCGTTTGAAGAAACTTGCGAGATATAAGAAATTGAATGAAACTCTTATAGGTGTGGTACGATCATACGAAATAAACAATTATTCGTAATTAACGAAATACCGAGACTAACGTATCATGCCGGAAAGCAGTACAGTTAAAATTATATCATAACCTTCATACATTTGTATAATTAGCTGAAAATTTTAAACGAGTTTTATTAGAAGATAAAAGGTACCATTATACTAAATAAATTATTATTCGTAGTACACGAAATTCTTAGGCTAAAGTATCATGCCGGAAAGGAGTACCGTTAAAAGTATAATATAAACTTCATACGTTACCATAATTAACTTAAAATTTTAAATGAGTTTTATTAGAAGATAAACGGAGTTTGTTTGAAGAACCTTGCGAGATATAAGAAATTGTATGAAATTCTTATGGGTGTGGTACCATCATTCGAAATAAATTATTATTCGTAATAAACAAAATACTTAGGCTAAAGTATCATGCCGGAAAGGAGTTCCGTTAAAATTATATTATAAACTTCATACGTTAGTATAATTTGCTTAAACTTTTAAACGAGTTTTATTAGAAGATAAACGGAGTTCGTATGAAGAAGCTACGAGATATAAGAAATTGTATGAAACTCTTATGGTTGTGGTTCCATGATACAAAATAAATTATTACTCGTAATAAAGGAAATACTTAGGCTGAAGTATCATGTCGGAAAAGAGTACCGTTAAAAGTCTAATATAAACTCAGTACGTTAGTATAATTAGCTTAAACTTTTAAACGAGTTTTATTAGAAGATACACGGAGTTCGTTTGAAGAAACTTGCGAGATATAAGAAATTGAATGAAACTCTTATAGGTGTGGTACGATCATACGAAATAAACAATTATTCGTAATTAACGAAATACCGAGACTAACGTATCATGCCGGAAAGCAGTACAGTTAAAATTATATCATAACCTTCATACATTAGTATAATTTGCTTAAACTTTTAAACGAGTTTTATTAGAAGATAAACGGAGTTCGTATGAAGAAGCTACGAGATATAAGAAATTGTATGAAACTCTTATGGTTGTGGTTCCATGATACAAAATAAATTATTACTCGTAATAAAGGAAATACTTCGGCTGAAGTATCATGCCGGAAAAGAGTACCGTTAAAAGTCTAATATAAACTCAGTACGTTAGTATAATTAGCTTAAACTTTTAAACGAGTTTTATTAGAAGATACACGGAGTTCGTATGAAGAAGCTACGAGATATAAGAAATTGTATGAAACTCTTATGGTTGTGGTTCCATGATACAAAATAAATTATTACTCGTAATAAAGGAAATACTTAGGCTGAAGTATCATGCCGGAAAAGAGTACCGTTAAAAGTCTAATATAAACTCAGTACGTTAGTATGATTAGCTTAAACTTTTAAACGAGTTTTATTAGAAGATACACGGAGTTCGTTTGAAGAAACTTGCGAGATATAAGAAATTGAATGAAACTCTTATAGGTGTGGTACGATCATACGAAATAAACAATTATTCGTAATTAACGAAATACCGAGACTAACGTATCATGCCGGAAAGCAGTACAGTTAAAATTATATCATAACCTTCATACATTTGTATAATTAGCTGAAAATTTTAAACGAGTTTTATTAGAAGATAAAAGGTACCATTATACTAAATAAATTATTATTCGTAGTACACGAAATTCTTAGGCTAAAGTATCATGCCGGAAAGGAGTACCGTTAAAAGTATAATATAAACTTCATACGTTACCATAATTAACTTAAAATTTTAAATGAGTTTTATTAGAAGATAAACGGAGTTTGTTTGAAGAACCTTGCGAGATATAAGAAATTGTATGAAATTCTTATGGGTGTGGTACCATCATTCGAAATAAATTATTATTCGTAATAAACAAAATACTTAGGCTAAAGTATCATGCCGGAAAGGAGTTCCGTTAAAATTATATTATAAACTTCATACGTTAGTATAATTTGCTTAAACTTTTAAACGAGTTTTATTAGAAGATAAACGGAGTTCGTATGAAGAAGCTACGAGATATAAGAAATTGTATGAAACTCTTATGGTTGTGGTTCCATGATACAAAATAAATTATTACTCGTAATAAAGGAAATACTTAGGCTGAAGTATCATGTCGGAAAAGAGTACCGTTAAAAGTCTAATATAAACTCAGTACGTTAGTATAATTAGCTTAAACTTTTAAACGAGTTTTATTAGAAGATACACGGAGTTCGTTTGAAGAAACTTGCGAGATATAAGAAATTGAATGAAACTCTTATAGGTGTGGTACGATCATACGAAATAAACAATTATTCGTAATTAACGAAATACCGAGACTAACGTATCATGCCGGAAAGCAGTACAGTTAAAATTATATCATAACCTTCATACATTAGTATAATTTGCTTAAACTTTTAAACGAGTTTTATTAGAAGATAAACGGAGTTCGTATGAAGAAGCTACGAGATATAAGAAATTGTATGAAACTCTTATGGTTGTGGTTCCATGATACAAAATAAATTATTACTCGTAATAAAGGAAATACTTAGGCTGAAGTATCATGCCGGAAAAGAGTACCGTTAAAAGTCTAATATAAACTCAGTACGTTAGTATAATTGGCTTAAACTTTTAAACGAGTTTTATTAGAAGATACACGGAGTTCGTATGAAGAAGCTACGAGATATAAGAAATTGTATGAAACTCTTATGGTTGTGGTTCCATGATACAAAATAAATTATTACTCGTAATAAAGGAAATACTTAGGCTGAAGTATCATGCCGGAAAAGAGTACCGTTAAAAGTCTAATATAAACTCAGTACGTTAGTATGATTAGCTTAAACTTTTAAACGAGTTTTATTAGAAGATACACGGAGTTCGTTTGAAGAAACTTGCGAGATATAAGAAATTGAATGAAACTCTT
This sequence comes from Chamaenerion angustifolium, assembly GCA_946814005.1. Lineage (NCBI taxonomy): Eukaryota > Viridiplantae > Streptophyta > Magnoliopsida > Myrtales > Onagraceae > Chamaenerion > Chamaenerion angustifolium. The sequence continues at coordinate 16,830,479 of OX328274.1, forward strand.
ATAGGTGTGGTACGATCATACGAAATAAACAATTATTCGTAATTAGCGAAATACCGAGACTAACGTATCATGCCGGAAAGCAGTACAGTTAAAATTATATCATAACCTTCATACATTTGTATAATTAGCTGAAAATTTTAAACGAGTTTTATTAGAAGATAAAAGGTACCATTATACTAAATAAATTATTATTCATAGTACACGAAATTCTTAGGCTAAAGTATCATGCCGGAAAGGAGTACCGTTAAAAGTATAATATAAACTTCATACGTTACCATAATTAACTTAAAATTTTAAATGAGTTTTATTAGAAGATAAACGGAGTTTGTTTGAAGAACCTTGCGAGATATAAGAAATTGTATGAAATTCTTATGGGTGTGGTACCATCATTCGAAATAAATTATTATTCGTAATAAACAAAATACTTAGGCTAAAGTATCATGCCGGAAAGGAGTTCCGTTAAAATTATATTATAAACTTCATACGTTAGTATAATTTGCTTAAACTTTTAAACGAGTTTTATTAGAAGATAAACGGAGTTCGTATGAAGAAGCTACGAGATATAAGAAATTGTATGAAACTCTTATGGTTGTGGTTCCATGATACAAAATAAATTATTACTCGTAATAAAGGAAATACTTAGGCTGAAGTATCATGGCGGAAAAGAGTACCGTTAAAAGTCTAATATAAACTCAGTACGTTAGTATAATTAGCTTAAACTTTTAAACGAGTTTTATTAGAAGATACACGGAGTTCGTTTGAAGAAACTTGCGAGATATAAGAAATTGAATGAAACTCTTATAGGTGTGGTACGATCATACGAAATAAACAATTATTCGTAATTAACGAAATACCGAGACTAACGTATCATGCCGGAAAGCAGTACAGTTAAAATTATATCATAACCTTCATACATTAGTATAATTTGCTTAAACTTTTAAACGAGTTTTATTAGAAGATAAACGGAGTTCGTATGAAGAAGCTACGAGATATAAGAAATTGTATGAAACTCTTATGGTTGTGGTTCCATGATACAAAATAAATTATTACTCGTAATAAAGGAAATACTTCGGCTGAAGTATCATGCCGGAAAAGAGTACCGTTAAAAGTCTAATATAAACTCAGTACGTTAGTATAATTGGCTTAAACTTTTAAACGAGTTTTATTAGAAGATAAACGGAGTTCGTATGAAGAAGCTACGAGATATAAGAAATTGTATGAAACTCTTATGGTTGTGGTTCCATGATACAAAATAAATTATTACTCGTAATAAAGGAAATACTTAGGCTGAAGTATCATGCCGGAAAAGAGTACCGTTAAAAGTCTAATATAAACTCAGTACGTTAGTATGATTAGCTTAAACTTTTAAACGAGTTTTATTAGAAGATACACGGAGTTCGTTTGAAGAAACTTGCGAGATATAAGAAATTGAATGAAACTCTTATAGGTGTGGTACGATCATACGAAATAAACAATTATTCGTAATTAACGAAATACCGAGACTAACGTATCATGCCGGAAAGCAGTACAGTTAAAATTATATCATAACCTTCATACATTTGTATAATTAGCTGAAAATTTTAAACGAGTTTTATTAGAAGATAAAAGGTACCATTATACTAAATAAATTATTATTCGTAGTACACGAAATTCTTAGGCTAAAGTATCATGCCGGAAAGGAGTACCGTTAAAAGTATAATATAAACTTCATACGTTACCATAATTAACTTAAAATTTTAAATGAGTTTTATTAGAAGATAAACGGAGTTTGTTTGAAGAACCTTGCGAGATATAAGAAATTGTATGAAATTCTTATGGGTGTGGTACCATCATTCGAAATAAATTATTATTCGTAATAAACAAAATACTTAGGCTAAAGTATCATGCCGGAAAGGAGTTCCGTTAAAATTATATTATAAACTTCATACGTTAGTATAATTTGCTTAAACTTTTAAACGAGTTTTATTAGAAGATAAACGGAGTTCGTATGAAGAAGCTACGAGATATAAGAAATTGTATGAAACTCTTATGGTTGTGGTTCCATGATACAAAATAAATTATTACTCGTAATAAAGGAAATACTTAGGCTGAAGTATCATGTCGGAAAAGAGTACCGTTAAAAGTCTAATATAAACTCAGTACGTTAGTATAATTAGCTTAAACTTTTAAACGAGTTTTATTAGAAGATACACGGAGTTCGTTTGAAGAAACTTGCGAGATATAAGAAATTGAATGAAACTCTTATAGGTGTGGTACGATCATACGAAATAAACAATTATTCGTAATTAACGAAATACCGAGACTAACGTATCATGCCGGAAAGCAGTACCGTTAAAATTATATCATAACCTTCATACATTAGTATAATTAGCTGAAAATTTTAAACGAGTTTTATTAGAAGATAAACGGAGTTCGTATGAAGAAGCTACGAGATATAAGAAATTGTATGAAACTCTTATGGTTGTGGTTCCATGATACAAAATAAATTATTACTCGTAATAAAGGAAATACTTAGGCTGAAGTATCATGCCGGAAAAGAGTACCGTTAAAAGTCTAATATAAACTCAGTACGTTAGTATGATTAGCTTAAACTTTTAAACGAGTTTTATTAGAAGATACACGGAGTTCGTTTGAAGAAACTTGCGAGATATAAGAAATTGAATGAAACTCTTATAGGTGTGGTACGATCATACGAAATAAACAATTATTCGTAATTAACGAAATACCGAGACTAACGTATCATGCCGGAAAGCAGTACAGTTAAAATTATATCATAACCTTCATACATTTGTATAATTAGCTGAAAATTTTAAACGAGTTTTATTAGAAGATAAAAGGTACCATTATACTAAATAAATTATTATTCGTAGTACACGAAATTCTTAGGCTAAAGTATCATGCCGGAAAGGAGTACCGTTAAAAGTATAATATAAACTTCATACGTTACCATAATTAACTTAAAATTTTAAATGAGTTTTATTAGAAGATAAACGGAGTTTGTTTGAAGAACCTTGCGAGATATAAGAAATTGTATGAAATTCTTATGGGTGTGGTACCATCATTCGAAATAAATTATTATTCGTAATAAACAAAATACTTAGGCTAAAGTATCATGCCGGAAAGGAGTTCCGTTAAAATTATATTATAAACTTCATACGTTAGTATAATTTGCTTAAACTTTTAAACGAGTTTTATTAGAAGATAAACGGAGTTCGTATGAAGAAGCTACGAGATATAAGAAATTGTATGAAACTCTTATGGTTGTGGTTCCATGATACAAAATAAATTATTACTCGTAATAAAGGAAATACTTAGGCTGAAGTATCATGGCGGAAAAGAGTACCGTTAAAAGTCTAATATAAACTCAGTACGTTAGTATAATTAGCTTAAACTTTTAAACGAGTTTTATTAGAAGATACACGGAGTTCGTTTGAAGAAACTTGCGAGATATAAGAAATTGAATGAAACTCTTATAGGTGTGGTACGATCATACGAAATAAACAATTATTCGTAATTAACGAAATACCGAGACTAACGTATCATGCCGGAAAGCAGTACAGTTAAAATTATATCATAACCTTCATACATTAGTATAATTTGCTTAAACTTTTAAACGAGTTTTATTAGAAGATAAACGGAGTTCGTATGAAGAAGCTACGAGATATAAGAAATTGTATGAAACTCTTATGGTTGTGGTTCCATGATACAAAATAAATTATTACTCGTAATAAAGGAAATACTTCGGCTGAAGTATCATGCCGGAAAAGAGTACCGTTAAAAGTCTAATATAAACTCAGTACGTTAGTATAATTGGCTTAAACTTTTAAACGAGTTTTATTAGAAGATAAACGGAGTTCGTATGAAGAAGCTACGAGATATAAGAAATTGTATGAAACTCTTATGGTTGTGGTTCCATGATACAAAATAAATTATTACTCGTAATAAAGGAAATACTTAGGCTGAAGTATCATGCCGGAAAAGAGTACCGTTAAAAGTCTAATATAAACTCAGTACGTTAGTATGATTAGCTTAAACTTTTAAACGAGTTTTATTAGAAGATACACGGAGTTCGTTTGAAGAAACTTGCGAGATATAAGAAATTGAATGAAACTCTTATAGGTGTGGTACGATCATACGAAATAAACAATTATTCGTAATTAACGAAATACCGAGACTAACGTATCATGCCGGAAAGCAGTACAGTTAAAATTATATCATAACCTTCATACATTTGTATAATTAGCTGAAAATTTTAAACGAGTTTTATTAGAAGATAAAAGGTACCATTATACTAAATAAATTATTATTCGTAGTACACGAAATTCTTAGGCTAAAGTATCATGCCGGAAAGGAGTACCGTTAAAAGTATAATATAAACTTCATACGTTACCATAATTAACTTAAAATTTTAAATGAGTTTTATTAGAAGATAAACGGAGTTTGTTTGAAGAACCTTGCGAGATATAAGAAATTGTATGAAATTCTTATGGGTGTGGTACCATCATTCGAAATAAATTATTATTCGTAATAAACAAAATACTTAGGCTAAAGTATCATGCCGGAAAGGAGTTCCGTTAAAATTATATTATAAACTTCATACGTTAGTATAATTTGCTTAAACTTTTAAACGAGTTTTATTAGAAGATAAACGGAGTTCGTATGAAGAAGCTACGAGATATAAGAAATTGTATGAAACTCTTATGGTTGTGGTTCCATGATACAAAATAAATTATTACTCGTAATAAAGGAAATACTTAGGCTGAAGTATCATGTCGGAAAAGAGTACCGTTAAAAGTCTAATATAAACTCAGTACGTTAGTATAATTAGCTTAAACTTTTAAACGAGTTTTATTAGAAGATACACGGAGTTCGTTTGAAGAAACTTGCGAGATATAAGAAATTGAATGAAACTCTTATAGGTGTGGTACGATCATACGAAATAAACAATTATTCGTAATTAACGAAATACCGAGACTAACGTATCATGCCGGAAAGCAGTACAGTTAAAATTATATCATAACCTTCATACATTAGTATAATTTGCTTAAACTTTTAAACGAGTTTTATTAGAAGATAAACGGAGTTCGTATGAAGAAGCTACGAGATATAAGAAATTGTATGAAACTCTTATGGTTGTGGTTCCATGATACAAAATAAATTATTACTCGTAATAAAGGAAATACTTCGGCTGAAGTATCATGCCGGAAAAGAGTACCGTTAAAAGTCTAATATAAACTCAGTACGTTAGTATAATTGGCTTAAACTTTTAAACGAGTTTTATTAGAAGATAAACGGAGTTCGTATGAAGAAGCTACGAGATATAAGAAATTGTATGAAACTCTTATGGTTGTGGTTCCATGATACAAAATAAATTATTACTCGTAATAAAGGAAATACTTAGGCTGAAGTATCATGCCGGAAAAGAGTACCGTTAAAAGTCTAATATAAACTCAGTACGTTAGTATGATTAGCTTAAACTTTTAAACGAGTTTTATTAGAAGATACACGGAGTTCGTTTGAAGAAACTTGCGAGATATAAGAAATTGAATGAAACTCTTATAGGTGTGGTACGATCATACGAAATAAACAATTATTCGTAATTAACGAAATACCGAGACTAACGTATCATGCCGGAAAGCAGTACAGTTAAAATTATATCATAACCTTCATACATTTGTATAATTAGCTGAAAATTTTAAACGAGTTTTATTAGAAGATAAAAGGTACCATTATACTAAATAAATTATTATTCGTAGTACACGAAATTCTTAGGCTAAAGTATCATGCCGGAAAGGAGTACCGTTAAAAGTATAATATAAACTTCATACGTTACCATAATTAACTTAAAATTTTAAATGAGTTTTATTAGAAGATAAACGGAGTTTGTTTGAAGAACCTTGCGAGATATAAGAAATTGTATGAAATTCTTATGGGTGTGGTACCATCATTCGAAATAAATTATTATTCGTAATAAACAAAATACTTAGGCTAAAGTATCATGCCGGAAAGGAGTTCCGTTAAAATTATATTATAAACTTCATACGTTAGTATAATTTGCTTAAACTTTTAAACGAGTTTTATTAGAAGATAAACGGAGTTCGTATGAAGAAGCTACGAGATATAAGAAATTGTATGAAACTCTTATGGTTGTGGTTCCATGATACAAAATAAATTATTACTCGTAATAAAGGAAATACTTAGGCTGAAGTATCATGTCGGAAAAGAGTACCGTTAAAAGTCTAATATAAACTCAGTACGTTAGTATAATTAGCTTAAACTTTTAAACGAGTTTTATTAGAAGATACACGGAGTTCGTTTGAAGAAACTTGCGAGATATAAGAAATTGAATGAAACTCTTATAGGTGTGGTACGATCATACGAAATAAACAATTATTCGTAATTAACGAAATACCGAGACTAACGTATCATGCCGGAAAGCAGTACAGTTAAAATTATATCATAACCTTCATACATTAGTATAATTTGCTTAAACTTTTAAACGAGTTTTATTAGAAGATAAACGGAGTTCGTATGAAGAAGCTACGAGATATAAGAAATTGTATGAAACTCTTATGGTTGTGGTTCCATGATACAAAATAAATTATTACTCGTAATAAAGGAAATACTTCGGCTGAAGTATCATGCCGGAAAAGAGTACCGTTAAAAGTCTAATATAAACTCAGTACGTTAGTATAATTAGCTTAAACTTTTAAACGAGTTTTATTAGAAGATAAACGGAGTTCGTATGAAGAAGCTACGAGATATAAGAAATTGTATGAAACTCTTATGGTTGTGGTTCCATGATACAAAATAAATTATTACTCGTAATAAAGGAAATACTTAGGCTGAAGTATCATGCCGGAAAAGAGTACCGTTAAAAGTCTAATATAAACTCAGTACGTTAGTATGATTAGCTTAAACTTTTAAACGAGTTTTATTAGAAGATACACGGAGTTCGTTTGAAGAAACTTGCGAGATATAAGAAATTGAATGAAACTCTTATAGGTGTGGTACGATCATACGAAATAAACAATTATTCGTAATTAGCGAAATACCGAGACTAACGTATCATGCCGGAAAGCAGTACAGTTAAAATTATATCATAACCTTCATACATTTGTATAATTAGCTGAAAATTTTAAACGAGTTTTATTAGAAGATAAAAGGTACCATTATACTAAATAAATTATTATTCGTAGTACACGAAATTCTTAGGCTAAAGTATCATGCCGGAAAGGAGTACCGTTAAAAGTATAATATAAACTTCATACGTTACCATAATTAACTTAAAATTTTAAATGAGTTTTATTAGAAGATAAACGGAGTTTGTTTGAAGAACCTTGCGAGATATAAGAAATTGTATGAAATTCTTATGGGTGTGGTACCATCATTCGAAATAAATTATTATTCGTAATAAACAAAATACTTAGGCTAAAGTATCATGCCGGAAAGGAGTTCCGTTAAAATTATATTATAAACTTCATACGTTAGTATAATTTGCTTAAACTTTTAAACGAGTTTTATTAGAAGATAAACGGAGTTCGTATGAAGAAGCTACGAGATATAAGAAATTGTATGAAACTCTTATGGTTGTGGTTCCATGATACAAAATAAATTATTACTCGTAATAAAGGAAATACTTAGGCTGAAGTATCATGGCGGAAAAGAGTACCGTTAAAAGTCTAATATAAACTCAGTACGTTAGTATAATTAGCTTAAACTTTTAAACGAGTTTTATTAGAAGATACACGGAGTTCGTTTGAAGAAACTTGCGAGATATAAGAAATTGAATGAAACTCTTATAAGTGTGGTACGATCATACGAAATAAACAATTATTCGTAATTAACGAAATACCGAGACTAACGTATCGTGCCGGAAAGCAGTACAGTTAAAATTATATCATAACCTTCATACATTTGTATAATTAGCTGAAAATTTTAAACGAGTTTTATTAGAAGATAAAAGGTACCATTATACTAAATAAATTATTATTCGTAGTACACGAAATTCTTAGGCTAAAGTATCATGCCGGAAAGGAGTACCGTTAAAAGTATAATATAAACTTCATACGTTACCATAATTAACTTAAAATTTTAAATGAGTTTTATTAGAAGATAAACGGAGTTTGTTTGAAGAACCTTGCGAGATATAAGAAATTGTATGAAATTCTTATGGGTGTGGTACCATCATTCGAAATAAATTATTATTCGTAATAAACAAAATACTTAGGCTAAAGTATCATGCCGGAAAGGAGTTCCGTTAAAATTATATTATAAACTTCATACGTTAGTATAATTTGCTTAAACTTTTAAACGAGTTTTATTAGAAGATAAACGGAGTTCGTATGAAGAAGCTACGAGATATAAGAAATTGTATGAAACTCTTATGGTTGTGGTTCCATGATACAAAATAAATTATTACTCGTAATAAAGGAAATACTTTGGCTGAAGTATCATGCCGGAAAAGAGTACCGTTAAAAGTCTAATATAAACTCAGTACGTTAGTATAATTAGCTTAAACTTTTAAACGAGTTTTATTAGAAGATACACGAAGTTCGTTTGAAGAAACTTGCGAGATATAAGAAATTGAATGAAACTCTTATAGGTGCGGTACGATCATACGAAATAAACAATTATTCGTAATTAACGAAATACCGAGACTAACGTATCATGCCGGAAAGCAGTACAGTTAAAATTATATCATAACCTTCATACATTTGTATAATTAGCTGAAAATTTTAAACGAGTTTTATTAGAAGATAAAAGGTACCATTATACTAAATAAATTATTATTCGTAGTACACGAAATTCTTAGGCTAAAGTATCATGCCGGAAAGGAGTACCGTTAAAAGTATAATATAAACTTCATACGTTACCATAATTAACTTAAAATTTTAAATGAGTTTTATTAGAAGATAAACGGAGTTTGTTTGAAGAACCTTGCGAGATATAAGAAATTGTATGAAATTCTTATGGGTGTGGTACCATCATTCGAAATAAATTATTATTCGTAATAAACAAAATACTTAGGCTAAAGTATCATGCCGGAAAGGAGTTCCGTTAAAATTATATTATAAACTTCATACGTTAGTATAATTTGCTTAAACTTTTAAACGAGTTTTATTAGAAGATAAACGGAGTTCGTATGAAGAAGCTACGAGATATAAGAAATTGTATGAAACTCTTATGGTTGTGGTTCCATGATACAAAATAAATTATTACTCGTAATAAAGGAAATACTTTGGCTGAAGTATCATGCCGGAAAAGAGTACCGTTAAAAGTCTAATATAAACTCAGTACGTTAGTATAATTAGCTTAAACTTTTAAACGAGTTTTATTAGAAGATACACGAAGTTCGTTTGAAGAAACTTGCGAGATATAAGAAATTGAATGAAACTCTTATAGGTGCGGTACGATCATACGAAATAAACAATTATTCGTAATTAACGAAATACCGAGACTAACGTATCATGCCGGAAAGCAGTACAGTTAAAATTATATCATAACCTTCATACATTTGTATAATTAGCTGAAAATTTTAAACGAGTTTTATTAGAAGATAAAAGGTACCATTATACTAAATAAATTATTATTCGTAGTACACGAAATTCTTAGGCTAAAGTATCATGCCGGAAAGGAGTACCGTTAAAAGTATAATATAAACTTCATACGTTACCATAATTAACTTAAAATTTTAAATGAGTTTTATTAGAAGATAAACGGAGTTTGTTTGAAGAACCTTGCGAGATATAAGAAATTGTATGAAATTCTTATGGGTGTGGTACCATCATTCGAAATAAATTATTATTCGTAATAAACAAAATACTTAGGCTAAAGTATCATGCCGGAAAGGAGTTCCGTTAAAATTATATTATAAACTTCATACGTTAGTATAATTTGCTTAAACTTTTAAACGAGTTTTATTAGAAGATAAACGGAGTTCGTATGAAGAAGCTACGAGATATAAGAAATTGTATGAAACTCTTATGGTTGTGGTTCCATGATACAAAATAAATTATTACTCGTAATAAAGGAAATACTTTGGCTGAAGTATCATGCCGGAAAAGAGTACCGTTAAAAGTCTAATATAAACTCAGTACGTTAGTATAATTAGCTTAAACTTTTAAACGAGTTTTATTAGAATATACACGAAGTTCGTTTGAAGAAACTTGCGAGATATAAGAAATTGAATGAAACTCTTATAGGTGCGGTACGATCATACGAAATAAACAATTATTCGTAATTAACGAAATACCGAGACTAACGTATCATGCCGGAAAGCAGTACAGTTAAAATTATATCATAACCTTCATACATTTGTATAATTAGCTGAAAATTTTAAACGAGTTTTATTAGAAGATAAAAGGTACCATTATACTAAATAAATTATTATTCGTAGTACACGAAATTCTTAGGCTAAAGTATCATGCCGGAAAGGAGTACCGTTAAAAGTATAATATAAACTTCATACGTTACCATAATTAACTTAAAATTTTAAATGAGTTTTATTAGAAGATAAACGGAGTTTGTTTGAAGAACCTTGCGAGATATAAGAAATTGTATGAAATTCTTATGGGTGTGGTACCATCATTCGAAATAAATTATTATTCGTAATAAACAAAATACTTAGGCTAAAGTATCATGCCGGAAAGGAGTTCCGTTAAAATTATATTATAAACTTCATACGTTAGTATAATTTGCTTAAACTTTTAAACGAGTTTTATTAGAAGATAAACGGAGTTCGTATGAAGAAGCTACGAGATATAAGAAATTGTATGAAACTCTTATGGTTGTGGTTCCATGATACAAAATAAATTATTACTCGTAATAAAGGAAATACTTTGGCTGAAGTATCATGCCGGAAAAGAGTACCGTTAAAAGTCTAATATAAACTCAGTACGTTAGTATAATTAGCTTAAACTTTTAAACGAGTTTTATTAGAAGATACACGAAGTTCGTTTGAAGAAACTTGCGAGATATAAGAAATTGAATGAAACTCTTATAGGTGCGGTACGATCATACGAAATAAACAATTATTCGTAATTAACGAAATACCGAGACTAACGTATCATGCCGGAAAGCAGTACAGTTAAAATTATATCATAACCTTCATACATTTGTATAATTAGCTGAAAATTTTAAACGAGTTTTATTAGAAGATAAAAGGTACCATTATACTAAATAAATTATTATTCGTAGTACACGAAATTCTTAGGCTAAAGTATCATGCCGGAAAGGAGTACCGTTAAAAGTATAATATAAACTTCATACGTTACCATAATTAACTTAAAATTTTAAATGAGTTTTATTAGAAGATAAACGGAGTTTGTTTGAAGAACCTTGCGAGATATAAGAAATTGTATGAAATTCTTATGGGTGTGGTACCATCATTCGAAATAAATTATTATTCGTAATAAACAAAATACTTAGGCTAAAGTATCATGCCGGAAAGGAGTTCCGTTAAAATTATATTATAAACTTCATACGTTAGTATAATTTGCTTAAACTTTTAAACGAGTTTTATTAGAAGATAAACGGAGTTCGTATGAAGAAGCTACGAGATATAAGAAATTGTATGAAACTCTTATGGTTGTGGTTCCATGATACAAAATAAATTATTACTCGTAATAAAGGAAATACTTTGGCTGAAGTATCATGCCGGAAAAGAGTACCGTTAAAAGTCTAATATAAACTCAGTACGTTAGTATAATTAGCTTAAACTTTTAAACGAGTTTTATTAGAAGATACACGAAGTTCGTTTGAAGAAACTTGCGAGATATAAGAAATTGAATGAAACTCTTATAGGTGCGGTACGATCATACGAAATAAACAATTATTCGTAATTAACGAAATACCGAGACTAACGTATCATGCCGGAAAGCAGTACAGTTAAAATTATATCATAACCTTCATACATTTGTATAATTAGCTGAAAATTTTAAACGAGTTTTATTAGAAGATAAAAGGTACCATTATACTAAATAAATTATTATTCGTAGTACACGAAATTCTTAGGCTAAAGTATCATGCCGGAAAGGAGTACCGTTAAAAGTATAATATAAACTTCATACGTTACCATAATTAACTTAAAATTTTAAATGAGTTTTATTAGAAGATAAACGGAGTTTGTTTGAAGAACCTTGCGAGATATAAGAAATTGTATGAAATTCTTATGGGTGTGGTACCATCATTCGAAATAAATTATTATTCGTAATAAACAAAATACTTAGGCTAAAGTATCATGCCGGAAAGGAGTTCCGTTAAAATTATATTATAAACTTCATACGTTAGTATAATTTGCTTAAACTTTTAAACGAGTTTTATTAGAAGATAAACGGAGTTCGTATGAAGAAGCTACGAGATATAAGAAATTGTATGAAACTCTTATGGTTGTGGTTCCATGATACAAAATAAATTATTACTCGTAATAAAGGAAATACTTTGGCTGAAGTATCATGCCGGAAAAGAGTACCGTTAAAAGTCTAATATAAACTCAGTACGTTAGTATAATTAGCTTAAACTTTTAAACGAGTTTTATTAGAAGATACACGAAGTTCGTTTGAAGAAACTTGCGAGATATAAGAAATTGAATGAAACTCTTATAGGTGCGGTACGATCATACGAAATAAACAATTATTCGTAATTAACGAAATACCGAGACTAACGTATCATGCCGGAAAGCAGTACAGTTAAAATTATATCATAACCTTCATACATTTGTATACTTAGCTGAAAATTTTAAACGAGTTTTATTAGAAGATAAAAGGTACCATTATACTAAATAAATTATTATTCGTAGTACACGAAATTCTTAGGCTAAAGTATCATGCCGGAAAGGAGTACCGTTAAAAGTATAATATAAACTTCATACGTTACCATAATTAACTTAAAATTTTAAATGAGTTTTATTAGAAGATAAACGGAGTTTGTTTGAAGAACCTTGCGAGATATAAGAAATTGTATGAAATTCTTATGGGTGTGGTACCATCATTCGAAATAAATTATTATTCGTAATAAACAAAATACTTAGGCTAAAGTATCATGCCGGAAAGGAGTTCCGTTAAAATTATATTATAAACTTCATACGTTAGTATAATTTGCTTAAACTTTTAAACGAGTTTTATTAGAAGATAAACGGAGTTCGTATGAAGAAGCTACGAGATATAAGAAATTGTATGAAACTCTTATGGTTGTGGTTCCATGATACAAAATAAATTATTACTCGTAATAAAGGAAATACTTTGGCTGAAGTATCATGCCGGAAAAGAGTACCGTTAAAAGTCTAATATAAACTCAGTACGTTAGTATAATTAGCTTAAACTTTTAAACGAGTTTTATTAGAAGATACACGAAGTTCGTTTGAAGAAACTTGCGAGATATAAGAAATTGAATGAAACTCTTATAGGTGCGGTACGATCATACGAAATAAACAATTATTCGTAATTAACGAAATACCGAGACTAACGTATCATGCCGGAAAGCAGTACAGTTAAAATTATATCATAACCTTCATACATTTGTATAATTAGCTGAAAATTTTAAACGAGTTTTATTAGAAGATAAAAGGTACCATTATACTAAATAAATTATTATTCGTAGTACACGAAATTCTTAGGCTAAAGTATCATGCCGGAAAGGAGTACCGTTAAAAGTATAATATAAACTTCATACGTTACCATAATTAACTTAAAATTTTAAATGAGTTTTATTAGAAGATAAACGGAGTTTGTTTGAAGAACCTTGCGAGATATAAGAAATTGTATGAAATTCTTATGGGTGTGGTACCATCATTCGAAATAAATTATTATTCGTAATAAACAAAATACTTAGGCTAAAGTATCATGCCGGAAAGGAGTTCCGTTAAAATTATATTATAAACTTCATACGTTAGTATAATTTGCTTAAACTTTTAAACGAGTTTTATTAGAAGATAAACGGAGTTCGTATGAAGAAGCTACGAGATATAAGAAATTGTATGAAACTCTTATGGTTGTGGTTCCATGATACAAAATAAATTATTACTCGTAATAAAGGAAATACTTTGGCTGAAGTATCATGCCGGAAAAGAGTACCGTTAAAAGTCTAATATAAACTCAGTACGTTAGTATAATTAGCTTAAACTTTTAAACGAGTTTTATTAGAAGATACACGAAGTTCGTTTGAAGAAACTTGCGAGATATAAGAAATTGAATGAAACTCTTATAGGTGCGGTACGATCATACGAAATAAACAATTATTCGTAATTAACGAAATACCGAGACTAACGTATCATGCCGGAAAGCAGTACAGTTAAAATTATATCATAACCTTCATACATTTGTATAATTAGCTGAAAATTTTAAACGAGTTTTATTAGAAGATAAAAGGTACCATTATACTAAATAAATTATTATTCGTAGTACACGAAATTCTTAGGCTAAAGTATCATGCCGGAAAGGAGTACCGTTAAAAGTATAATATAAACTTCATACGTTACCATAATTAACTTAAAATTTTAAATGAGTTTTATTAGAAGATAAACGGAGTTTGTTTGAAGAACCTTGCGAGATATAAGAAATTGTATGAAATTCTTATGGGTGTGGTACCATCATTCGAAATAAATTATTATTCGTAATAAACAAAATACTTAGGCTAAAGTATCATGCCGGAAAGGAGTTCCGTTAAAATTATATTATAAACTTCATACGTTAGTATAATTTGCTTAAACTTTTAAACGAGTTTTATTAGAAGATAAACGGAGTTCGTATGAAGAAGCTACGAGATATAAGAAATTGTATGAAACTCTTATGGTTGTGGTTCCATGATACAAAATAAATTATTACTCGTAATAAAGGAAATACTTTGGCTGAAGTATCATGCCGGAAAAGAGTACCGTTAAAAGTCTAATATAAACTCAGTACGTTAGTATAATTAGCTTAAACTTTTAAACGAGTTTTATTAGAAGATACACGAAGTTCGTTTGAAGAAACTTGCGAGATATAAGAAATTGAATGAAACTCTTATAGGTGCGGTACGATCATACGAAATAAACAATTATTCGTAATTAACGAAATACCGAGACTAACGTATCATGCCGGAAAGCAGTACAGTTAAAATTATATCATAACCTTCATACATTTGTATACTTAGCTGAAAATTTTAAACGAGTTTTATTAGAAGATAAAAGGTACCATTATACTAAATAAATTATTATTCGTAGTACACGAAATTCTTAGGCTAAAGTATCATGCCGGAAAGGAGTACCGTTAAAAGTATAATATAAACTTCATACGTTACCATAATTAACTTAAAATTTTAAATGAGTTTTATTAGAAGATAAACGGAGTTTGTTTGAAGAACCTTGCGAGATATAAGAAATTGTATGAAATTCTTATGGGTGTGGTACCATCATTCGAAATAAATTATTATTCGTAATAAACAAAATACTTAGGCTAAAGTATCATGCCGGAAAGGAGTTCCGTTAAAATTATATTATAAACTTCATACGTTAGTATAATTTGCTTAAACTTTTAAACGAGTTTTATTAGAAGATAAACGGAGTTCGTATGAAGAAGCTACGAGATATAAGAAATTGTATGAAACTCTTATGGTTGTGGTTCCATGATACAAAATAAATTATTACTCGTAATAAAGGAAATACTTTGGCTGAAGTATCATGCCGGAAAATAGTACCGTTAAAAGTCTAATATAAACTCAGTACGTTAGTATAATTAGCTTAAACTTTTAAACGAGTTTTATTAGAAGATACACGAAGTTCGTTTGAAGAAACTTGCGAGATATAAGAAATTGAATGAAACTCTTATAGGTGCGGTACGATCATACGAAATAAACAATTATTCGTAATTAACGAAATACCGAGACTAACGTATCATGCCGGAAAGCAGTACAGTTAAAATTATATCATAACCTTCATACATTTGTATAATTAGCTGAAAATTTTAAACGAGTTTTATTAGAAGATAAAAGGTACCATTATACTAAATAAATTATTATTCGTAGTACACGAAATTCTTAGGCTAAAGTATCATGCCGGAAAGGAGTACCGTTAAAAGTATAATATAAACTTCATACGTTACCATAATTAACTTAAAATTTTAAATGATTTTTATTAGAAGATAAACGGAGTTTGTTTGAAGAACCTTGCGAGATATAAGAAATTGTATGAAATTCTTATGGGTGTGGTACCATCATTCGAAATAAATTATTATTCGTAATAAACAAAATACTTAGGCTAAAGTATCATGCCGGAAAGGAGTTCCGTTAAAATTATATTATAAACTTCATACGTTAGTATAATTTGCTTAAACTTTTAAACGAGTTTTATTAGAAGATAAACGGAGTTCGTATGAAGAAGCTACGAGATATAAGAAATTGTATGAAACTCTTATGGTTGTGGTTCCATGATACAAAATAAATTATTACTCGTAATAAAGGAAATACTTTGGCTGAAGTATCATGCCGGAAAAGAGTACCGTTAAAAGTCTAATATAAACTCAGTACGTTAGTATAATTAGCTTAAACTTTTAAACGAGTTTTATTAGAAGATACACGAAGTTCGTTTGAAGAAACTTGCGAGATATAAGAAATTGAATGAAACTCTTATAGGTGCGGTACGATCATACGAAATAAACAATTATTCGTAATTAACGAAATACCGAGACTAACGTATCATGCCGGAAAGCAGTACAGTTAAAATTATATCATAACCTTCATACATTTGTATACTTAGCTGAAAATTTTAAACGAGTTTTATTAGAAGATAAAAGGTACCATTATACTAAATAAATTATTATTCGTAGTACACGAAATTCTTAGGCTAAAGTATCATGCCGGAAAGGAGTACCGTTAAAAGTATAATATAAACTTCATACGTTACCATAATTAACTTAAAATTTTAAATGAGTTTTATTAGAAGATAAACGGAGTTTGTTTGAAGAACCTTGCGAGATATAAGAAATTGTATGAAATTCTTATGGGTGTGGTACCATCATTCGAAATAAATTATTATTCGTAATAAACAAAATACTTAGGCTAAAGTATCATGCCGGAAAGGAGTTCCGTTAAAATTATATTATAAACTTCATACGTTAGTATAATTTGCTTAAACTTTTAAACGAGTTTTATTAGAAGATAAACGGAGTTCGTATGAAGAAGCTACGAGATATAAGAAATTGTATGAAACTCTTATGGTTGTGGTTCCATGATACAAAATAAATTATTACTCGTAATAAAGGAAATACTTTGGCTGAAGTATCATGCCGGAAAATAGTACCGTTAAAAGTCTAATATAAACTCAGTACGTTAGTATAATTAGCTTAAACTTTTAAACGAGTTTTATTAGAAGATACACGAAGTTCGTTTGAAGAAACTTGCGAGATATAAGAAATTGAATGAAACTCTTATAGGTGCGGTACGATCATACGAAATAAACAATTATTCGTAATTAACGAAATACCGAGACTAACGTATCATGCCGGAAAGCAGTACAGTTAAAATTATATCATAACCTTCATACATTTGTATAATTAGCTGAAAATTTTAAACGAGTTTTATTAGAAGATAAAAGGTACCATTATACTAAATAAATTATTATTCGTAGTACACGAAATTCTTAGGCTAAAGTATCATGCCGGAAAGGAGTACCGTTAAAAGTATAATATAAACTTCATACGTTACCATAATTAATTTAAAATTTTAAATGAGTTTTATTAGAAGATAAACGGAGTTTGTTTGAAGAACCTTGCGAGATATAAGAAATTGTATGAAATTCTTATGGGTGTGGTACCATCATTCGAAATAAATTATTATTCGTAATAAACAAAATACTTAGGCTAAAGTATCATGCCGGAAAGGAGTTCCGTTAAAATTATATTATAAACTTCATACGTTAGTATAATTTGCTTAAACTTTTAATCGAGTTTTATTAGAAGATAAACGGAGTTCGTATGAAGAAGCTACGAGATATAAGAAATTGTATGAAACTCTTATGGTTGTGGTTCCATGATACAAAATAAATTATTACTCGTAATAAAGGAAATACTTTGGCTGAAGTATCATGCCGGAAAAAAGTACCGTTAAAAGTCTAATATAAACTCAGTACGTTAGTATAATTAGCTTAAACTTTTAAACGAGTTTTATTAGAAGATACACGAAGTTCGTTTGAAGAAACTTGCGAGATATAAGAAATTGAATGAAACTCTTATAGGTGCGGTACGATCATACGAAATAAACAATTATTCGTAATTAACGAAATACCGAGACTAACGTATCATGCCGGAAAGCAGTACAGTTAAAATTATATCATAACCTTCATACATTTGTATAATTAGCTGAAAATTTTAAACGAGTTTTATTAGAAGATAAAAGGTACCATTATACTAAATAAATTATTATTCGTAGTACACGAAATTCTTAGGCTAAAGTATCATGCCGGAAAGGAGTACCGTTAAAAGTATAATATAAACTTCATACGTTACCATAATTAACTTAAAATTTTAAATGAGTTTTATTAGAAGATAAACGGAGTTTGTTTGAAGAACCTTGCGAGATATAAGAAATTGTATGAAATTCTTATGGGTGTGGTACCATCATTCGAAATAAATTATTATTCGTAATAAACAAAATACTTAGGCTAAAGTATCATGCCGGAAAGGAGTTCCGTTAAAATTATATTATAAACTTCATACGTTAGTATAATTTGCTTAAACTTTTAAACGAGTTTTATTAGAAGATAAACGGAGTTCGTATGAAGAAGCTACGAGATATAAGAAATTGTATGAAACTCTTATGGTTGTGGTTCCATGATACAAAATAAATTATTACTCGTAATAAAGGAAATACTTTGGCTGAAGTATCATGCCGGAAAAAAGTACCGTTAAAAGTCTAATATAAACTCAGTACGTTAGTATAATTAGCTTAAACTTTTAAACGAGTTTTATTAGAAGATACACGAAGTTCGTTTGAAGAAACTTGCGAGATATAAGAAATTGAATGAAACTCTTATAGGTGCGGTACGATCATACGAAATAAACAATTATTCGTAATTAACGAAATACCGAGACTAACGTATCATGCCGGAAAGCAGTACAGTTAAAATTATATCATAACCTTCATACATTTGTATAATTAGCTGAAAATTTTAAACGAGTTTTATTAGAAGATAAAAGGTACCATTATACTAAATAAATTATTATTCGTAGTACACGAAATTCTTAGGCTAAAGTATCATGCCGGAAAGGAGTACCGTTAAAAGTATAATATAAACTTCATACGTTACCATAATTAACTTAAAATTTTAAATGAGTTTTATTAGAAGATAAACGGAGTTTGTTTGAAGAACCTTGCGAGATATAAGAAATTGTATGAAATTCTTATGGGTGTGGTACCATCATTCGAAATAAATTATTATTCGTAATAAACAAAATACTTAGGCTAAAGTATCATGCCGGAAAGGAGTTCCGTTAAAATTATATTATAAACTTCATACGTTAGTATAATTTGCTTAAACTTTTAAACGAGTTTTATTAGAAGATAAACGGAGTTCGTATGAAGAAGCTACGAGATATAAGAAATTGTATGAAACTCTTATGGTTGTGGTTCCATGATACAAAATAAATTATTACTCGTAATAAAGGAAATACTTAGGCTGAAGTATCATGCCGGAAAAAAGTACCGTTAAAAGTCTAATATAAACTCAGTACGTTAGTATAATTAGCTTAAACTTTTAAACGAGTTTTATTAGAAGATACACGAAGTTCGTTTGAAGAAACTTGCGAGATATAAGAAATTGAATGAAACTCTTATAGGTGCGGTACGATCATACGAAATAAACAATTATTCGTAATTAACGAAATACCGAGACTAACGTATCATGCCGGAAAGCAGTACAGTTAAAATTATATCATAACCTTCATACATTTGTATAATTAGCTGAAAATTTTAAACGAGTTTTATCAGAAGATAAAAGGTACCATTATACTAAATAAATTATTATTCGTAGTACACGAAATTCTTAGGCTAAAGTATCATGCCGGAAAGGAGTACCGTTAAAAGTATAATATAAACTTCATACGTTACCATAATTAACTTAAAATTTTAAATGAGTTTTATTAGAAGATAAACGGAGTTTGTTTGAAGAACCTTGCGAGATATAAGAAATTGTATGAAATTCTTATGGGTGTGGTACCATCATTCGAAATAAATTATTATTCCTAATAAACAAAATACTTAGGCTAAAGTATCATGCCGGAAAGGAGTTCCGTTAAAATTATATTATAAACTACATACGTTAGTATAATTTGCTTAAACTTTTAAACGAGTTTTATTAGAAGATAAACGGAGTTCGTATGAAGAAGCTACGAGATATAAGAAATTGTATGAAACTCTTATGGTTGTGGTTCCATGATACAAAATAAATTATTACTCGTAATAAAGGAAATACTTAGGCTGAAGTATCATGCCGGAAAAAAGTACCGTTAAAAGTCTAATATAAACTCAGTACGTTAGTATAATTAGCTTAAACTTTTAAACGAGTTTTATTAGAAGATACACGAAGTTCGTTTGAAGAAACTTGCGAGATATAAGAAATTGAATGAAACTCTTATAGGTGCGGTACGATCATACGAAATAAACAATTATTCGTAATTAACGAAATACCGAGACTAACGTATCATGCCGGAAAGCAGTACAGTTAAAATTATATCATAACCTTCATACATTTGTATAATTAGCTGAAAATTTTAAACGAGTTTTATCAGAAGATAAAAGGTACCATTATACTAAATAAATTATTATTCGTAGTACACGAAATTCTTAGGCTAAAGTATCATGCCGGAAAGGAGTACCGTTAAAAGTATAATATAAACTTCATACGTTACCATAATTAACTTAAAATTTTAAATGAGTTTTATTAGAAGATAAACGGAGTTTGTTTGAAGAACCTTGCGAGATATAAGAAATTGTATGAAATTCTTATGGGTGTGGTACCATCATTCGAAATAAATTATTATTCGTAATAAACAAAATACTTAGGCTAAAGTATCATGCCGGAAAGGAGTTCCGTTAAAATTATATTATAAACTTCATACGTTAGTATAATTTGCTTAAACTTTTAAACGAGTTTTATTAGAAGATAAACGGAGTTCGTATGAAGAAGCTACGAGATATAAGAAATTGTATGAAACTCTTATGGTTGTGGTTCCATGATACAAAATAAATTATTACTCGTAATAAAGGAAATACTTAGGCTGAAGTATCATGCCGGAAAAGAGTACCGTTAAAAGTCTAATATAAACTCAGTACGTTAGTATAATTAGCTTAAACTTTTAAACGAGTTTTATTAGAAGATACACGAAGTTCGTTTGAAGAAACTTGCGAGATATAAGAAATTGAATGAAACTCTTATAGGTGCGGTACAATCATACGAAATAAACAATTATTCGTAATTAACGAAATACCGAGACTAACATATCATGCCGGAAAGCAGTACAGTTAAAATTATATCATAACCTTCATACATTTGTATAATTAGCTGAAAATTTTAAACGAGTTTTATTAGAAGATAAAAGGTACCATTATACTAAATAAATTATTATTCGTAGTACACGAAATTCTTAGGCTAAAGTATCATGCCAGAAAGGAGTACCGTTAAAAGTATAATATAAACTTCATACGTTACCATAATTAACTTAAAATTTTAAATGAGTTTTATTAGAAGATAAACGGAGTTTGTTTGAAGAACCTTGCGAGATATAAGAAATTGTATGAAATTCTTATGGGTGTGGTACCATCATTCGAAATAAATTATTATTCGTAATAAACAAAATACTTAGGCTAAAGTATCATGCCGGAAAGGAGTTCCGTTAAAATTATATTATAAACTTCATACGTTAGTATAATTTGCTTAAACTTTTAAACGAGTTTTATTAGAAGATAAACGAAGTTCGTATGAAGAAGCTACGAGATATAAGAAATTGTATGAAACTCTTATGGTTGTGGTTCCATGATACAAAATAAATTATTACTCGTAATAAAGGAAATACTTAGGCTGAAGTATCATGCCGGAAAAGAGTACCGTTAAAAGTCTAATATAAACTCAGTACGTTAGTATAATTAGCTTAAACTTTTAAACGAGTTTTATTAGAAGATACACGAAGTTCGTTTGAAGAAACTTGCGAGATATAAGAAATTGAATGAAACTCTTATAGGTGCGGTACGATCATACGAAATAAACAATTATTCGTAATTAACGAAATACCGAGACTAACGTATCATGCCGGAAAGCAGTACAGTTAAAATTATATCATAACCTTCATACATTTGTATAATTAGCTGAAAATTTTAAACGAGTTTTATTAGAAGATAAAAGGTACCATTATACTAAATAAATTATTATTCGTAGTACACGAAATTCTTAGGCTAAAGTATCATGCCGGAAAGGAGTACCGTTAAAAGTATAATATAAACTTCATACGTTACCATAATTAACTTAAAATTTTAAATGAGTTTTATTAGAAGATAAACGGAGTTTGTTTGAAGAACCTTGCGAGATATAAGAAATTGTATGAAATTCTTATGGGTGTGGTACCATCATTCGAAATAAATTATTATTCGTAATAAACAAAATACTTAGGCTAAAGTATCATGCCGGAAAGGAGTTCCGTTAAAATTATATTATAAACTTCATACGTTAGTATAATTTGCTTAAACTTTTAAACGAGTTTTATTAGAAGATAAACGGAGTTCGTATGAAGAAGCTACGAGATATAAGAAATTGTATGAAACTCTTATGGTTGTGGTTCCATGATACAAAATAAATTATTACTCGTAATAAAGGAAATACTTTGGCTGAAGTATCATGCCGGAAAAAAGTACCGTTAAAAGTCTAATATAAACTCAGTACGTTAGTATAATTAGCTTAAACTTTTAAACGAGTTTTATTAGAAGATACACGAAGTTCGTTTGAAGAAACTTGCGAGATATAAGAAATTGAATGAAACTCTTATAGGTGCGGTACGATCATACGAAATAAACAATTATTCGTAATTAACGAAATACCGAGACTAACGTATCATGCCGGAAAGCAGTACAGTTAAAATTATATCATAACCTTCATACATTTGTATAATTAGCTGAAAATTTTAAACGAGTTTTATTAGAAGATAAAAGGTACCATTATACTAAATAAATTATTATTCGTAGTACACGAAATTCTTAGGCTAAAGTATCATGCCGGAAAGGAGTACCGTTAAAAGTATAATATAAACTTCATACGTTACCATAATTAACTTAAAATTTTAAATGAGTTTTATTAGAAGATAAACGGAGTTTGTTTGAAGAACCTTGCGAGATATAAGAAATTGTATGAAATTCTTATGGGTGTGGTACCATCATTCGAAATAAATTATTATTCGTAATAAACAAAATACTTAGGCTAAAGTATCATGCCGGAAAGGAGTTCCGTTAAAATTATATTATAAACTTCATACGTTAGTATAATTTGCTTAAACTTTTAAACGAGTTTTATTAGAAGATAAACGGAGTTCGTATGAAGAAGCTACGAGATATAAGAAATTGTATGAAACTCTTATGGTTGTGGTTCCATGATACAAAATAAATTATTACTCGTAATAAAGGAAATACTTAGGCTGAAGTATCATGCCGGAAAAGAGTACCGTTAAAAGTCTAATATAAACTCAGTACGTTAGTATAATTAGCTTAAACTTTTAAACGAGTTTTATTAGAAGATACACGAAGTTCGTTTGAAGAAACTTGCGAGATATAAGAAATTGAATGAAACTCTTATAGGTGCGGTACGATCATACGAAATAAACAATTATTCGTAATTAACGAAATACCGAGACTAACGTATCATGCCGGAAAGCAGTACAGTTAAAATTATATCATAACCTTCATACATTTGTATAATTAGCTGAAAATTTTAAACGAGTTTTATTAGAAGATAAAAGGTACCATTATACTAAATAAATTATTATTCGTAGTACACGAAATTCTTAGGCTAAAGTATCATGCCGGAAAGGAGTACCGTTAAAAGTATAATATAAACTTCATACGTTACCATAATTAACTTAAAATTTTAAATGAGTTTTATTAGAAGATAAACGGAGTTTGTTTGAAGAACCTTGCGAGATATAAGAAATTGTATGAAATTCTTATGGGTGTGGTACCATCATTCGAAATAAATTATTATTCGTAATAAACAAAATACTTAGGCTAAAGTATCATGCCGGAAAGGAGTTCCGTTAAAATTATATTATAAACTTCATACGTTAGTATAATTTGCTTAAACTTTTAAACGAGTTTTATTAGAAGATAAACGGAGTTCGTATGAAGAAGCTACGAGATATAAGAAATTGTATGAAACTCTTATGGTTGTGGTTCCATGATACAAAATAAATTATTACTCGTTGTTAGGATACATGTATAGAACGATTGATTCAAATGTAAGTCATGGCCGATTACTTCAAGTGTAAGGCATGGTCAATTGCTTCAAGAGTTAGGCATTAGGCCAATTGGTTCAAGAATGTGCTAGAAGATAGTAGAGTGTTCTAGTTTGTATAGATTGTTGATTGTAAAATTAGTATAAATAGGGATAGATGTAAGCTTCAAACCTAACTTGAATCTGAAGTAAAGTTCAAAGTTCTTAAATTCTGTTATTTCTGTTACTCATTCAGTTCTTCATTTCATTTCTTTTCCTTTCATCTCTACCTTGAGTTCAGTTTACTCACATGGTATCAGAGCTGATCTGATCCTTTACCTCGCTGCACTTCTTCTTGGATAAGTTTCATCTTGCTGTGCCTCCTCCTGCTGCAAGTCTTCTCGGTTTCTGCAGAAGAAAGCTCATCTTGCTGCTGTTCAAACTGAAGAAATTCTGCTGCGTTTCAATCTGAAGATCAGTCTGTCTTCAGAAGATCATCCTGCTGCGTTTCAATCTGAAGATCAGTCTGTCTTCAGAAGATCATCCTGCTGCGTAGTGAACTTGCTGAAGTAATTCGTCCTACTTCTGTTCGTTACTCTGCTATCACTTAATCAGGTTCAATCTGTTCCTGTTATCTCTGTTTTTTCTGTTACTCTGTTATTTCTGTTAGATGATCAGTTAGTTGATCTGATATTCAAGCTATTTCTGTTCAGTATTGCGATTCAAGTCTCTGTTTCCTGTGTCTATCACTTACGATTCAATCTCTGTTAGATGATCAGTTAGTTAATCTGATATTCAACCTGTTTCTGTTCAGTATCGTGATGCAAGTCTCTGTTCCTGTTTAAGATTCAATCTCTGTTAGATGATCAGTTAGTTGATCTTATATTCTGTTTCTGTTCACTACTGCGATTCAAGTCTCTGTTTCCTGTTCCTATCACTCACGATTTAATCTCTGGTTCTGTCTCTGTTCTACGTTTTCTGCTTCTGATCTGTTTCTATCACTAGCGATCAAATCTGCTCTGTTTTGAGAAAAAAAAAAACTGATATTCAATCTGATTCTATTTCTGTTTCTAATTTCTGTTAGATGATCAGTTAGTTGATCACTCCTTATCAATCTGATTTGCTGTGTAATCTGTTAGCTGATCTCCTACCTGTTAGCTGCTATCTGATCTATTGCTACCTGCTGGTGTGCTCTATTACCTGATTTGCGTCCCTCTTCTGTTCAATCTGTTAGTTAGCTGATCTGTTAATGATTAATCTGGCTTGCTGACTGAACTGTTAGCTGATCTGTTCTTGATCAAATTTGTTTTGCTGGTTAAACTGTTAGATGATCTGTTCTTGATCGATTTTGTTTCACTGAATAATCTGTTGTTAGCTGATCTGTTCGTGATCAAGCTGGTTTATCCGTTTCTGATCAATCTGTTTATCCGTTTCTGATCAATCTGGTCTGCTGATTCATCTGTTAGTTAGCTGATCTGTTCATGATCAATATGCTTCATTGACTGAACTACTAGCTGATTAATCTGTTAGCTGGTATCTGGTTCGTTGCTACCTGATCTGATTAGATGATTTGCGTCTGAATTGCCACATGCCTTGTATGCTGATCTGATTAGCTGATCCTTGTGTTATCTGATCTGTTAACTGATCTACTCTTTTAGCTGATCTGTTAGCTGATCCAATTGTGAGCTGTGTTGTGATCTGATCTCTACATTGGCCAAATCTGTCATGGATGAGGTTATACCTGCGTTCTTCAACAAAAGAATCTGTCAGTTGACAGGCGATGATAATTTCCAAGCGTGGAAACAACAAGTGTTGCTTGCAGTTAGGGGTCTAAATATGGAAGGATACTTGTTTGGAACGGTGCAAGTTCATAAGTTCATTGATGATGAAGAAGGCAATAAGATACTCAATCCCGAGTTTGCTAAGTTCTATCAACAAGACTCGTCTCTTGCTTCGTGGTTACTCGCTTCCATTGCATCTCCGATCAACAAGGGCCTGGTCGGTTGCATGACTTCAGCTTCCATTTGGAATAGACTTCACCAAAACTTTTCTTCATCGTCAACCACGCGAATAATGAGCTTGTACGATAGATTGAAGGTAAGGAAACTTCTCAATCAATCAATGCGCGATTATCTAACGGAAATTCAGCTTACCTGTGATAGTCTAGCAAGTTGCGGACATCCGATCGAGGAAATGCAACAAATCTCGATCATATTGAATGGGGTAAAAGGCCAATACGATAGTGTGGTTGCAGTCATTCACGCCAGCCGAAATCCATATGATCTAGCATCAATCTCGTCTGTGCTACTTGATGCGGAAGTTCGGCAAAGAGATTCTTTATTTGATGGTTCTATCACTGCTGCAAATGTGGTGGTCAAAGGAGCTGATCAAGAGAACACACTTTCGGGAAGTACAGGACAGTCCAAGCCTCAATTCGACTCTGGTCCAGTTGTTGCTCAAATGCAAACACCTGATTACCAACCTGCCTATGGACGGGGAAGGGGCAGGGGAAGAGGAAATAAACCACAGTGCCAACTTTGTGGAAAGTTTGGACACTTGGTTCATAAGTGTTATCGACGGTTTGATGTGCATTTTCAGGGAGTTACAGCTCAATCTGGGGATCAGATCAGTGCGAATATTGCCACAGCTCATTGGTCTGATGACGATGCTATGTCATACTCCACTTCTGGTCACTCAAAAGGCTATTCCTCCAACTACTTGCCAAATAATGCTACAATGACATCATTGCCTACCGGAATGCAGTTTGTCCCCGTTAATCCTTCTCACAGTTTTTCCCCAGCCACACCAATGTATATGCCTGTACAAACTTACTCCCATCCGCTTGTCAATCAATACATCCCACCATCAGCTGCAGCTACTCCTTATCAGTTTACACCACTCCAAACTGGTCATCCTGGAGCTTATATGTCTCAGTTTCAGTCCACGATTCCTTCAGCCCCATCTCAAGCTGGTTCGACTACTAGTCTGAATGACAATGCTGTTCAGGCCAATCTATCATCTGCAATACCATCTGGATCCAACATTCCGGACAAAGCCTGGTATCCAGATTCAGGTGCAACAAATCATTTCTCCTCCAACATGCCTCCAGGTGCTCAATCATATTCTGGTTCTGGTAAGGTCCAAATTGCAGATGGTACTTTTCTTGATATTAGTGGTATAGGTACATCTGTTATTAATACTTCAGTTAAACCTCTTGTGTTACAGAATTTACTTTGTATACCTCAGATAACTAAAAACTTGGTTTCTGTCTCGCAGTTTACCAAGGATAACCATGTGTACTTTGAATTCCACCCAACATATTGCGTGGTTAAAGATTTGAGCAGTCATCAGGTTTTACTACGTGGATCGCAATCAGGAGGACTATATAAACTAGACTTTAGCTGTTTTTCGAATAAGCATGTTATGCAATCGGTTAATAAGTTTGATAGTTGTTTGTCTGTTGATTGTAAACCCTCGGTTAATGACACTCAGTTTGCTGTTTGTAGTGCAGCTCAAATAAAAGTCTCTCCTACAGTTTTGCATCAACGTCTAGGACATCCTTCTAAGCAGACTCTGTCCTTTATCATCAAACAGAAAAATTGGAATTTGTCAGCTCAAATCCCTATGTGTTCGGCTTGTTCTATCGGGAAGAGCTGCAAGCTACCTTTTTCCGAATCTGTCACGGTTTACCAATTTCCTTTAGAATTGATTGAAATGGATCTATGGGGGCCTGCTCCCTTAGCTTCTAATGGCAATGCATATTACTTGAGTATTGTAGATGTGTTTACACGTTATACATGGATTTATTTCTTAAAAAATAAAAGTGATGTTTCAATCATTTTTCCACAGTTTCGGAAAGCAGTAGAGAATCAACTCGGGTTTACTATCAAGGCCGTGCAAACTGATGGTGGAGGGGAGTTCAAAGCCTTAGCACCGTATCTACTGCAACATGGGATTAATCATAGGTACACTTGTCCCTATACATCTGAACAAAATGGTATAGTTGAGCGGAAACACAGACATATTGTCGAGATGGGCTTGACATTATTAAAACAAGCATCTTTACCCATGCAGTATTGGAGTGATGCATTTTTTACTGCGGTGTTTTTAATCAATCGCTTACCATCATCAGTTTTGAACAATATCTCGCCTCATGAAAAACTGTTTGCTAAAGTTCCTGATTATGACTTCTTAAGGGTGTTTGGATGCCTCTGTTTTCCTTACATTCGTCCATTTAACAAACACAAGTTAGATTTCAGGTCTACAGCGTGTGTATTCATTGGATACTGTGCAAATCAACATGGATATAAGTGTCTTGATGAATCAGGCAAAGTTTATGTTTCACGACATGTTAGATTCAATGAAACTGTCTTCCCATTTGCTGAAAAGTCTGGATCATTCATGCAGTCAGGAGCCACCAAGAACACAGCTACTTCCTTACCATTCTTCTTGCCATTTAATTCCTCATTATGCACCCCTGTTGATATATATGAGTTTACTCATAATTCTGTTGTTGCAGATAACAGCTCACCGGTTACTTCGGTGTGTCCAGCTGTATCAGCTCAGGAACCCATGATGGCTATTGATAATGAGCCTTTAGCTCGTCCTGTTTCTTCTTCTCCTAGAAGTCCATTGGTACCAGATGCTGCTCATAGAGAGCCAATGTCTGTCCCAATTGATAAGTCAGCATCTCCACTGGCTCAGAATCAGTCCACTACACCTACACCTGTTCAGATCCAGCTTCCTATTACTACACCTGCTCAGTCTCAGCTTCCTGTCAGGTATGTCATTCAAGACTCTGCTCTTGTGCCTTTATGTTCTGACAATGTTGTTTCTGAATCAATGCATCAATCTACTGAGCCTCCTATCTGTGTGTCATCAAATAGATCTACTACTTCTCCTGTTCGACCTAACACTCATCATATGCAGACGCGATCTAAAGCAAAAACTTTAGCAGCATTAACTTCATCTGTTGTTGGTACATCAGAGTTATCTCAAAGTGAACCTTCTGATATTCATTCTGCTATGATGTCTCCTCTGTGGTCTGCTGCTGTGCGAGAGGAGTTGCAAGCTCTTGTTCAGAACAACACTTGGAAGTTAGTTCCGTTACCTGGTGGAAGGATACCCATTGGTTGTAAGTGGCTTTTTAAAATTAAGAAAAACTCAGATGGGTCTATTGCTCGTTACAAGGCTAGACTGGTTGCAAAGGGGTTTTCACAAAAACCGGGTTTTGATTTCCAAGATACATTCAGTCCTGTGGTCAAAGCTCCTACAGTTCGAATTATTCTAACACTTGCTTTGACACACAAATGGCAGTTGAGGCAAGTCGATGTTAATAATGCCTTTCTGCATGGGGAGTTGGCAGAAGATGTGTATATGGTACAACCGCCCGGATTTGAAAGAACTGATTCTAATGGCAATGTTCTGGTTTGCAAGTTAACCAAAGCATTGTATGGGCTCAAGCAAGCTCCGAGAGCTTGGTTTGAAAAGTTAAAATGTTTTCTTCTAACTTCTTTGTTCTTTACTGTTTCTCTTGCAGACAGTTGTTTGTTTATTAAGAAGACAAACTCAGGTACTGTTTTCTTACTTGTATATGTAGATGACATTGTCATTACCGGTAGTGATGCTTGTGGTATAGAGACTGTTATTAGAGATTTGAATGATCAGTTTAAATTGAAAGATCTTGGGTCGTTAAACTACTTTCTAGGTATGGATGTTCAGATTCATGATGATAGCTTGATCCTTAGTCAAAGAAAATATGTTTGTGAGCTTCTTCATAAAACTGGGTTGTCTAACTCTGTACCTTTATCTACTCCTATGTCAGGAAATTTTTTGTCAAAAGTTGCCGAGCTACATGAACAATCGCCATCTGCAGATGAACATCTATATCGCAGTATAGTTGGTGCTCTTCAACATGTTTGCATAACAAGACCTGACATACATTTTGCCGTAAATAAACTCAGTCAGTACATGCAACAACCGAAGTTGTGTCATTGGAAGGCTGTTCTTCGCGTACTACGCTACCTTAAAGGTACTATTGATCATGGTCTCTTGTTTAGATCTAATTGTGTTGCTTCATCAGATGTTACTCTTGTTTCATATGCTGATGCTGATTGGGCCAGTGATCTGGTAGATCGAAAATCAGTGTCTGGTCATTACTTGTTGCTTAATGGTAATCCTATTGTATGGAGCTCAAAGAAACAACCGGTAATTTCCAGATCCTCTGCTGAAGCAGAATACAGAGCCATTGCTAATGCAGTATGTGAGGTAATGTGGGTTACTTCTTTGCTATCAGAGTTGGAGGTAAAGTTAACATCTGTGCCTATTATATGGAGTGATAATACGGGTGCAGTTGCGATAACTGAGAATCCTATTCATCACTCTAAAATGAAACATGTTGAGATAGACTTATGTTTTGTTCGCGAAAAAGTTCAGAATGGACAAGTAGTTGTGAATTTTGTGCCTGCTACTGATCAGCTTGCTGATATATTAACAAAACCTATCACAGCAAAATGTTTTGTTCCTTTTAGAAGGAAACTTGGGGTGATGTCTTTCAAAGAGTTAACCTGTTTGTCTGAGTTTGGCTATGCAGATATCATGGATGATGCTGATATGGAGAATGGATCCGATGAAGAGTGATTTTTTTTTGGGGGGTCTGTATGTTTCTATCATGAATTCTATTTTCTGTTAAGAAGGTTTGTTCTCATCTTCATTGTTTTTATGTGATTTTCTTCCTCGTCGTTTGGATTGCTTTCTTCTTCTTGTTTAGTGTTGCTTTATTCTTATCTTCTGGTTTAGTTTGCTCTATATGTTCTTGAATTCGGTATACATCTAGTTGCTTTGGTTGGTATTTCTTATTCTTATATGTTTTCAC
This sequence comes from Chamaenerion angustifolium, assembly GCA_946814005.1. Taxonomy (NCBI): domain Eukaryota; kingdom Viridiplantae; phylum Streptophyta; class Magnoliopsida; order Myrtales; family Onagraceae; genus Chamaenerion; species Chamaenerion angustifolium. Next base: position 16,861,789 of record OX328274.1, read on the forward strand.
TCTGATGTTCCTCTTCTTGATTATGTTTTTTTTTCGGATTTGAAGTCTTGGCTATCAGTATGTACTGCTACTTGTCTTTCTTTGAATCAATCTCATATTGTTCTTCGTGTCTATTGATACTGATCACTGGTGATGAATAGACTGTGTTTTCACCTGGTTTGTTCACTGGCATAGGGTGAAGTTTGAATCCAAAAATAACACTTCTTGGAGAAAACGTTAAGATACTTTGAGAAGTTGTTTGAGGATGTAAAGATGGAGGAAAATGAAAACCTCCCAACTTCACTGGTAAGATAGAGGCAAATGAAAACCTCTCTGTTAGTATAAAAAAAAAAAAAAAAAAAAAAAAAAAAAAAAGAGGAAAATATTCAATTGATTCAGAAATGATTCAATAAAAAGGAAGATCATCAGGTGAAAGCTATGTTCTATTCTAATCTGTGTGATGTGTGTGTCTTTGACATGGATGAATAGATTTATGGATGATTCTCTGAAAGTTGTGTTGCGGTCATATTGATTGTTTTAATGGCTTTGTCTTGGAAAAAAGAGTGATAATCAAGAAAAAGGAATGGATGTGATGAACACTCTATAAGAATGATTAATGCTATGCTAGAGTGTTAGTGTGTATACAGGTATTCAGTGGATATAGATGGAAGCAAAACTGGTTGATATGATAAAGTAATACTGACAGCAGAAGTTCAGCAACCTGGATGTTGAGAGATATGAAAATCTCAAGGCCGTAATTTAGAGATGAAGATCAAAACTTCTTAAGGGAATGTTAGGATACATGTATAGAACGATTGATTCAAGTGTAAGTCATGGCAGATTACTTCAAGTGTAAGGCATGGTCAATTGCTTCAAGAGTTAGGCATTAGGCCAATTGGTTCAAGAATGTGCTAGAAGATAGTAGAGTGTTCTAGTTTGTATAGATTGTTGATTGTAAAATTAGTATAAATAGGGATAGATGTAAGCTTCAAACCTAACTTGAATCTTAAGTAAAGTTCAAAGTTCTTAAATTCTGTTATTTCTGTTACTCATTCAGTTCTTCATTTCATTTCTTTTCCTTTCATCTCTACCTTGAGTTCAGTTTACTCACACTCGTAATAAAGGAAATTCTTTGGCTGAGTATCATGCCGGAAAAGAGTACCGTTAAAAGTCTAATATAAACTCAGTACGTTAGTATAATTAGCTTAAACTTTTAAACGAGTTTTATTAGAAGATACACGAAGTTCGTTTGAAGAAACTTGCGAGATATAAGAAATTGAATGAAACTCTTATAGGTGCGGTACGATCATACGAAATAAACAATTATTCGTAATTAACGAAATACCGAGACTAACGTATCATGCCGGAAAGCAGTACAGTTAAAATTATATCATAACCTTCATACATTTGTATAATTAGCTGAAAATTTTAAACGAGTTTTATTAGAAGATAAAAGGTACCATTATACTAAATAAATTATTATTCGTAGTACACGAAATTCTTAGGCTAAAGTATCATGCCGGAAAGGAGTACCGTTAAAAGTATAATATAAACTTCATACGTTACCATAATTAACTTAAAATTTTAAATGAGTTTTATTAGAAGATAAACGGAGTTTGTTTGAAGAACCTTGCGAGATATAAGAAATTGTATGAAATTCTTATGGGTGTGGTACCATCATTCGAAATAAATTATTATTCGTAATAAACAAAATACTTAGGCTAAAGTATCATGCCGGAAAGGAGTTCCGTTAAAATTATATTATAAACTTCATACGTTAGTATAATTTGCTTAAACTTTTAAACGAGTTTTATTAGAAGATAAACGGAGTTCGTATGAAGAAGCTACGAGATATAAGAAATTGTATGAAACTCTTATGGTTGTGGTTCCATGATACAAAATAAATTATTACTCGTAATAAAGGAAATACTTTGGCTGAAGTATCATGCCGGAAAAGAGTACCGTTAAAAGTCTAATATAAACTCAGTACGTTAGTATAATTAGCTTAAACTTTTAAACGAGTTTTATTAGAAGATACACTAAGTTCGTTTGAAGAAACTTGCGAGATATAAGAAATTGAATGAAACTCTTATAGGTGCGGTACGATCATACGAAATAAACAATTATTCGTAATTAACGAAATACCGAGACTAACGTATCATGCCGGAAAGCAGTACAGTTAAAATTATATCATAACCTTCATACATTTGTATAATTAGCTGAAAATTTTAAACGAGTTTTATTAGAAGATAAAAGGTACCATTATACTAAATAAATTATTATTCGTAGTACACGAAATTCTTAGGCTAAAGTATCATGCCGGAAAGGAGTACCGTTAAAAGTATAATATAAACTTCATACGTTACCATAATTAACTTAAAATTTTAAATGAGTTTTATTAGAAGATAAACGGAGTTTGTTTGAAGAACCTTGCGAGATATAAGAAATTGTATGAAATTCTTATGGGTGTGGTACCATCATTCGAAATAAATTATTATTCGTAATAAACAAAATACTTAGGCTAAAGTATCATGCCGGAAAGGAGTTCCGTTAAAATTATATTATAAACTTCATACGTTAGTATAATTTGCTTAAACTTTTAAACGAGTTTTATTAGAAGATAAACGGAGTTCGTATGAAGAAGCTACGAGATATAAGAAATTGTATGAAACTCTTATGGTTGTGGTTCCATGATACAAAATAAATTATTACTCGTAATAAAGGAAATACTTAGGCTGAAGTATCATGCCGGAAAAGAGTACCTTTAAAAGTCTAATATAAACTCAGTACGTTAGTATAATTAGCTTAAACTTTTAAACGAGTTTTATTAGAAGATACACGGAGTTCGTTTGAAGAAACTTGCGAGATATAAGAAATTGAATGAAACTCTTATAGGTGTGGTACGATCATACGAAATAAACAATTATTCGTAATTAACGAAATACTGAGACTAACGTATCATGCCGGAAAGCAGTACAGTTAAAATTATATTATAACCTTCATACATTTGTATAATTAGCTGAAAATTTTAAACGAGTTTTATTAGAAGATAAAAGGTACCATTATACTAAATAAATTATTATTCGTAATACACGAAATACTTAGGCTAAAGTCTCATGCCGGAAAGGAGTACCGTTTAAAGTATAATATAAACTTCATACGTTACCATAATTAACTTAAAATTTTAAATGAGTTTTATTAGAAGATACACGGAGTTCGTTTGAAGAAACTTGCGAGATATAAGAAATTGAATGAAACTCTTATAGGTGTGGTACGATCATACGAAACAAACAATTATTCGTAATTAACGAAATACCGAGACTAACGTATCATGCCGGAAAGCAGTACAGTTAAAATTATATTATTACCTTCATACATTTGTATAATTAGCTGAAAATTTTAAACGAGTTTTATTAGAAGATAAAAGGCTTTCGTTTGAAGAAACTTACGAGATATAAGAAATTGTATGAAATTCTTATGGGTGTGGTACCATTATACTAAATAAATTATTATTCGTAGTACACGAAATTCTTAGGCTAAAGTATCATGCCGGAAAGGAGTACCGTTAAAAGTATAATATAAACTTCATACGTTACCATAATTAACTTAAAATTTTAAATGAGTTTTATTAGAAGATAAACGGAGTTTGTTTGAAGAACCTTGCGAGATATAAGAAATTGTATGAAATTCTTATGGGTGTGGTACCATCATTCGAAATAAATTATTATTCGTAATAAACAAAATACTTAGGCTAAAGTATCATGCCGGAAAGGAGTTCCGTTAAAATTATATTATAAACTTCATACGTTAGTATAATTTGCTTAAACTTTTAAACGAGTTTTATTAGAAGATAAACGGAGTTCGTATGAAGAAGCTACGAGATATAAGAAATTGTATGAAACTCTTATGGTTGTGGTTCCATGATACAAAATAAATTATTACTCGTAATAAAGGAAATACTTTGGCTGAAGTATCATGCCGGAAAAGAGTACCGTTAAAAGTCTAATATAAACTCAGTACGTTAGTATAATTAGCTTAAACTTTTAAACGAGTTTTATTAGAAGATACACTAAGTTCGTTTGAAGAAACTTGCGAGATATAAGAAATTGAATGAAACTCTTATAGGTGCGGTACGATCATACGAAATAAACAATTATTCGTAATTAACGAAATACCGAGACTAACGTATCATGCCGGAAAGCAGTACAGTTAAAATTATATCATAACCTTCATACATTTGTATAATTAGCTGAAAATTTTAAACGAGTTTTATTAGAAGATAAAAGGTACCATTATACTAAATAAATTATTATTCGTAGTACACGAAATTCTTAGGCTAAAGTATCATGCCGGAAAGGAGTACCGTTAAAAGTATAATATAAACTTCATACGTTACCATAATTAACTTAAAATTTTAAATGAGTTTTATTAGAAGATAAACGGAGTTTGTTTGAAGAACCTTGCGAGATATAAGAAATTGTATGAAATTCTTATGGGTGTGGTACCATCATTCGAAATAAATTATTATTCGTAATAAACAAAATACTTAGGCTAAAGTATCATGCCGGAAAGGAGTTCCGTTAAAATTATATTATAAACTTCATACGTTAGTATAATTTGCTTAAACTTTTAAACGAGTTTTATTAGAAGATAAACGGAGTTCGTATGAAGAAGCTACGAGATATAAGAAATTGTATGAAACTCTTATGGTTGTGGTTCCATGATACAAAATAAATTATTACTCGTAATAAAGGAAATACTTAGGCTGAAGTATCATGCCGGAAAAGAGTACCGTTAAAAGTCTAATATAAACTCAGTACGTTAGTATAATTAGCTTAAACTTTTAAACGAGTTTTATTAGAAGATACACGGAGTTCGTTTGAAGAAACTTGCGAGATATAAGAAATTGAATGAAACTCTTATAGGTGTGGTACGATCATACGAAATAAACAATTATTCGTAATTAACGAAATACTGAGACTAACGTATCATGCCGGAAAGCAGTACAGTTAAAATTATATTATAACCTTCATACATTTGTATAATTAGCTGAAAATTTTAAACGAGTTTTATTAGAAGATAAAAGGTACCATTATACTAAATAAATTATTATTCGTAATACACGAAATACTTAGGCTAAAGTCTCATGCCGGAAAGGAGTACCGTTTAAAGTATAATATAAACTTCATACGTTACCATAATTAACTTAAAATTTTAAATGAGTTTTATTAGAAGATACACGGAGTTCGTTTGAAGAAACTTGCGAGATATAAGAAATTGAATGAAACTCTTATAGTTGTGGTACGATCATACGAAACAAACAATTATTCGTAATTAACGAAATACCGAGACTAACGTATCATGCCGGAAAGCAGTACAGTTAAAATTATATTATTACCTTCATACATTTGTATAATTAGCTGAAAATTTTAAACGAGTTTTATTAGAAGATAAAAGGCTTTCGTTTGAAGAAACTTACGAGATATAAGAAATTGTATGAAATTCTTATGGGTGTGGTACCATTATACTAAATAAATTATTATTCGTAGTACACGAAATTCTTAGGCTAAAGTATCATGCCGGAAAGGAGTACCGTTAAAAGTATAATATAAACTTCATACGTTACCATAATTAACTTAAAATTTTAAATGAGTTTTATTAGAAGATAAACGGAGTTTGTTTGAAGAACCTTGCGAGATATAAGAAATTGTATGAAATTCTTATGGGTGTGGTACCATCATTCGAAATAAATTATTATTCGTAATAAACAAAATACTTAGGCTAAAGTATCATGCCGGAAAGGAGTTCCGTTAAAATTATATTATAAACTTCATACGTTAGTATAATTTGCTTAAACTTTTAAACGAGTTTTATTAGAAGATAAACGGAGTTCGTATGAAGAAGCTACGAGATATAAGAAATTGTATGAAACTCTTATGGTTGTGGTTCCATGATACAAAATAAATTATTACTCGTAATAAAGGAAATACTTAGGCTGAAGTATCATGCCGGAAAAGAGTACCGTTAAAAGTCTAATATAAACTCAGTACGTTAGTATAATTAGCTTAAACTTTTAAACGAGTTTTATTAGAAGATACACGGAGTTCGTTTGAAGAAACTTGCGAGATATAAGAAATTGAATGAAACTCTTATAGGTGTGGTACGATCATACGAAATAAACAATTATTCGTAATTAACGAAATACTGAGACTAACGTATCATGCCGGAAAGCAGTACAGTTAAAATTATATTATAACCTTCATACATTTGTATAATTAGCTGAAAATTTTAAACGAGTTTTATTAGAAGATAAAAGGTACCATTATACTAAATAAATTATTATTCGTAATACACGAAATACATAGGCTAAAGTCTCATGCCGGAAAGGAGTACCGTTAAAAGTATAATATAAACTTCATACGTTACCATAATTAACTTAAAATTTTAAATGAGTTTTATTAGAAGATACACGGAGTTCGTTTGAAGAAACTTGCGAGATATAAGAAATTGAATGAAACTCTTATAGGTGTGGTACGATCATACGAAATAAACAATTATTCGTAATTAACGAAATACCGAGACTAACGTATCATGCCGGAAAGCAGTACAGTTAAAATTATATTATTACCTTCATACATTTGTATAATTAGCTGAAAATTTTAAACGAGTTTTATTAGAAGATAAAAGGCGTTCGTTTGAAGAAACTTACGAGATATAAGAAATTGTATGAAATTCTTATGGGTGTGGTACCATTATACTAAATAAATTATTATTCGTAGTACACGAAATTCTTAGGCTAAAGTATCATGCCGGAAAGGAGTACCGTTAAAAGTATAATATAAACTGCATACGTTACCATAATTAACTTAAAATTTTAAATGAGTTTTATTAGAAGATAAACGGAGTTTGTTTGATGAACCTTGCGAGATATAAGAAATTGTATGAAATTCTTATGGGTGTGGTACCATCATTCGAAATAAATTATTATTCGTAATAAACAAAATACTTAGGCTAAAGTATCATGCCGGAAAGGAGTTCCGTTAAAATTATATTATAAACTTCATACGTTAGTATAATTTGCTTAAACTTTTAAACGAGTTTTATTAGAAGATAAACGGAGTTCGTATGAAGAAGCTACGAGATATAAGAAATTGTATGAAACTCTTATGGTTGTGGTTCCATGATACAAAATAAATTATTACTCGTAATAAAGGAAATACTTAGGCTGAAGTATCATGCCGGAAAAGAGTACCGTTAAAAGTCTAATATAAACTCAGTACGTTAGTATAATTAGCTTAAACTTTTAAACGAGTTTTATTAGAAGATACACGGAGTTCGTTTGAAGAAACTTGCGAGATATAAGAAATTGAATGAAACTCTTATAGGTGTGGTACGATCATACGAAATAAACAATTATTCGTAATTAACGAAATACTGAGACTAACGTATCATGCCGGAAAGCAGTACAGTTAAAATTATATTATAACCTTCATACATTTGTATAATTAGCTGAAAATTTTAAACGAGTTTTATTAGAAGATAAAAGGTACCATTATACTAAATAAATTATTATTCGTAATACACGAAATACATAGGCTAAAGTCTCATGCCGGAAAGGAGTACCGTTAAAAGTATAATATAAACTTCATACGTTACCATAATTAACTTAAAATTTTAAATGAGTTTTATTAGAAGATACACGGAGTTCGTTTGAAGAAACTTGCGAGATATAAGAAATTGAATGAAACTCTTATAGGTGTGGTACGATCATACGAAATAAACAATTATTCGTAATTAACGAAATACCGAGACTAACGTATCATGCCGGAAAGCAGTACAGTTAAAATTATATTATTACCTTCATACATTTGTATAATTAGCTGAAAATTTTAAACGAGTTTTATTAGAAGATAAAAGGCGTTCGTTTGAAGAAACTTACGAGATATAAGAAATTGTATGAAATTCTTATGGGTGTGGTACCATTATACTAAATAAATTATTATTCGTAGTACACGAAATTCTTAGGCTAAAGTATCATGCCGGAAAGGAGTACCGTTAAAAGTATAATATAAACTGCATACGTTACCATAATTAACTTAAAATTTTAAATGAGTTTTATTAGAAGATAAACGGAGTTTGTTTGAAGAACCTTGCGAGATATAAGAAATTGTATGAAATTCTTATGGGTGTGGTACCATCATTCGAAATAAATTATTATTCGTAATAAACAAAATACTTAGGCTAAAGTATCATGCCGGAAAGGAGTTCCGTTAAAATTATATTATAAACTTCATACGTTAGTATAATTTGCTTAAACTTTTAAACGAGTTTTATTAGAAGATAAACGGAGTTCGTATGAAGAAGCTACGAGATATAAGAAATTGTATGAAACTCTTATGGTTGTGGTTCAATGATACAAAATAAATTATTACTCGTAATAAAGGAAATACTTAGGCTGAAGTATCATGCCGGAAAAGAGTACCGTTAAAAGTCTAATATAAACTCAGTACGTTAGTATAATTAGCTTAAACTTTTAAACGAGTTTTATTAGAAGATACACGGAGTTCGTTTGAAGAAACTTGCGAGATATAAGAAATTGAATGAAACTCTTATAGGTGTGGTACGATCATACGAAATAAACAATTATTCGTAATTAACGAAATACTGAGACTAACGTATCATGCCGGAAAGCAGTACAGTTAAAATTATATTATAACCTTCATACATTTGTATAATTAGCTGAAAATTTTAAACGAGTTTTATTAGAAGATAAAAGGTACCATTATACTAAATAAATTATTATTCGTAATACACGAAATACATAGGCTAAAGTCTCATGCCGGAAAGGAGTACCGTTAAAAGTATAATATAAACTTCATACGTTACCATAATTAACTTAAAATTTTAAATGAGTTTTATTAGAAGATACACGGAGTTCGTTTGAAGAAACTTGCGAGATATAAGAAATTGAATGAAACTCTTATAGGTGTGGTACGATCATACGAAATAAACAATTATTCGTAATTAACGAAATACCGAGACTAACGTATCATGCCGGAAAGCAGTACAGTTAAAATTATATTATTACCTTCATACATTTGTATAATTAGCTGAAAATTTTAAACGAGTTTTATTAGAAGATAAAAGGCGTTCGTTTGAAGAAACTTACGAGATATAAGAAATTGTATGAAATTCTTATGGGTGTGGTACCATTATACTAAATAAATTATTATTCGTAGTACACGAAATTCTTAGGCTAAAGTATCATGCCGGAAAGGAGTACCGTTAAAAGTATAATATAAACTGCATACGTTACCATAATTAACTTAAAATTTTAAATGAGTTTTATTAGAAGATAAACGGAGTTTGTTTGAAGAACCTTGCGAGATATAAGAAATTGTATGAAATTCTTATGGGTGTGGTACCATCATTCGAAATAAATTATTATTCGTAATAAACAAAATACTTAGGCTAAAGTATCATGCCGGAAAGGAGTTCCGTTAAAATTATATTATAAACTTCATACGTTAGTATAATTTGCTTAAACTTTTAAACGAGTTTTATTAGAAGATAAACGGAGTTCGTATGAAGAAGCTACGAGATATAAGAAATTGTATGAAACTCTTATGGTTGTGGTTCCATGATACAAAATAAATTATTACTCGTAATAAAGGAAATACTTAGGCTGAAGTATCATGCCGGAAAAGAGTACCGTTAAAAGTCTAATATAAACTCAGTACGTTAGTATAATTAGCTTAAACTTTTAAACGAGTTTTATTAGAAGATACACGGAGTTCGTTTGAAGAAACTTGCGAGATATAAGAAATTGAATGAAACTCTTATAGGTGTGGTACGATCATACGAAATAAACAATTATTCGTAATTAACGAAATACTGAGACTAACGTATCATGCCGGAAAGCAGTACAGTTAAAATTATATTATAACCTTCATACAGTTGTATAATTAGCTGAAAATTTTAAACGAGTTTTATTAGAAGATAAAAGGTACCATTATACTAAATAAATTATTATTCGTAATACACGAAATACATAGGCTAAAGTCTCATGCCGGAAAGGAGTACCGTTAAAAGTATAATATAAACTTCATACGTTACCATAATTAACTTAAAATTTTAAATGAGTTTTATTAGAAGATACACGGAGTTCGTTTGAAGAAACTTGCGAGATATAAGAAATTGAATGAAACTCTTATAGGTGTGGTACGATCATACGAAATAAACAATTATTCGTAATTAACGAAATACCGAGACTAACGTATCATGCCGGAAAGCAGTACAGTTAAAATTATATTATTACCTTCATACATTTGTATAATTAGCTGAAAATTTTAAACGAGTTTTATTAGAAGATAAAAGGCGTTCGTTTGAAGAAACTTACGAGATATAAGAAATTGTATGAAATTCTTATGGGTGTGGTACCATTATACTAAATAAATTATTATTCGTAGTACACGAAATTCTTAGGCTAAAGTATCATGCCGGAAAGGAGTACCGTTAAAAGTATAATATAAACTGCATACGTTACCATAATTAACTTAAAATTTTAAATGAGTTTTATTAGAAGATAAACGGAGTTTGTTTGAAGAACCTTGCGAGATATAAGAAATTGTATGAAATTCTTATGGGTGTGGTACCATCATTCGAAATAAATTATTATTCGTAATAAACAAAATACTTAGGCTAAAGTATCATGCCGGAAAGGAGTTCCGTTAAAATTATATTATAAACTTCATACGTTAGTATAATTTGCTTAAACTTTTAAACGAGTTTTATTAGAAGATAAACGGAGTTCGTATGAAGAAGCTACGAGATATAAGAAATTGTATGAAACTCTTATGGTTGTGGTTCCATGATACAAAATAAATTATTACTCGTAATAAAGGAAATACTTAGGCTGAAGTATCATGCCGGAAAAGAGTACCGTTAAAAGTCTAATATAAACTCAGTACGTTAGTATAATTAGCTTAAACTTTTAAACGAGTTTTATTAGAAGATACACGGAGTTCGTTTGAAGAAACTTGCGAGATATAAGAAATTGAATGAAACTCTTATAGGTGTGGTACGATCATACGAAATAAACAATTATTCGTAATTAACGAAATACTGAGACTAACGTATCATGCCGGAAAGCAGTACAGTTAAAATTATATTATAACCTTCATACATTTGTATAATTAGCTGAAAATTTTAAACGAGTTTTATTAGAAGATAAAAGGTACCATTATACTAAATAAATTATTATTCGTAATACACGAAATACATAGGCTAAAGTCTCATGCCGGAAAGGAGTACCGTTAAAAGTATAATATAAACTTCATACGTTACCATAATTAACTTAAAATTTTAAATGAGTTTTATTAGAAGATACACGGAGTTCGTTTGAAGAAACTTGCGAGATATAAGAAATTGAATGAAACTCTTATAGGTGTGGTACGATCATACGAAATAAACAATTATTCGTAATTAACGAAATACCGAGACTAACGTATCATGCCGGAAAGCAGTACAGTTAAAATTATATTATTACCTTCATACATTTGTATAATTAGCTGAAAATTTTAAACGAGTTTTATTAGAAGATAAAAGGCGTTCGTTTGAAGAAACTTACGAGATATAAGAAATTGTATGAAATTCTTATGGGTGTGGTACCATTATACTAAATAAATTATTATTCGTAGTACACGAAATTCTTAGGCTAAAGTATCATGCCGGAAAGGAGTACCGTTAAAAGTATAATATAAACTGCATACGTTACCATAATTAACTTAAAATTTTAAATGAGTTTTATTGAAGATAAACGGAGTTTGTTTGAAGAACCTTGCGAGATATAAGAAATTGTATGAAATTCTTATGGGTGTGGTACCATCATTCGAAATAAATTATTATTCGTAATAAACAAAATACTTAGGCTAAAGTATCATGCCGGAAAGGAGTTCCGTTAAAATTATATTATAAACTTCATACGTTAGTATAATTTGCTTAAACCTTTAAACGAGTTTTATTAGAAGATAAACGGAGTTCGTATGAAGAAGCTACGAGATATAAGAAATTGTATGAAACTCTTATGGTTGTGGTTCCATGATACAAAATAAATTATTACTCGTAATAAAGGAAATACTTAGGCTGAAGTATCATGCCGGAAAAGAGTACCGTTAAAAGTCTAATATAAACTCAGTACGTTAGTATAATTAGCTTAAACTTTTAAACGAGTTTTATTAGAAGATACACGGAGTTCGTTTGAAGAAACTTGCGAGATATAAGAAATTGAATGAAACTCTTATAGGTGTGGTACGATCATAAGAAATAAACAATTATTCGTAATTAACGAAATACCGAGACTAACGTATCATGCCGGAAAGCAGTACAGTTAAAATTATATTATTACCTTCATACATTTGTATAATTAGCTGAAAATTTTAAACGAGTTTTATTTGAAGATAAAAGGTACCATTATACTAAATAAATTATTATTCGTAATACACGAAATACTTAGGCTAAATTCTCATGCCGGAAAGGAGTACCGTTAAAAGTATAATATAAACTTCATACGTTACCATAATTAACTTAAAATTTTAAATGAGTTTTATTAGAAGATACACGGAGTTCGTTTGAAGAAACTTGCGAGATATAAGAAATTGAATGAAACTCTTATAGGTGTGGTACGATCATACGAAATAAACAATTATTCGTAATTAACGAAATACCGAGACTAACGTATCATGCCGGAAAGCAGTACAGTTAAAATTATATTATTACCTTCATACATTTGTATAATTAGCTGAAAATTTTAAACGAGTTTTATTAGAAGATAAAAGGCGTTCGTTTGAAGAAACTTACGAGATATAAGAAATTGTATGAAATTCTTATGGGTGTGGTACCATTATACTAAATAAATTATTATTCGTAGTACACGAAATTCTTAGGCTAAAGTATCATGCCGGAAAGGAGTACCGTTAAAAGTATAATATAAACTGCATACGTTACCATAATTAACTTAAAATTTTAAATGAGTTTTATTGAAGATAAACGGAGTTTGTTTGAAGAACCTTGCGAGATATAAGAAATTGTATGAAATTCTTATGGGTGTGGTACCATCATTCGAAATAAATTATTATTCGTAATAAACAAAATACTTAGGCTAAAGTATCATGCCGGAAAGGAGTTCCGTTAAAATTATATTATAAACTTCATACGTTAGTATAATTTGCTTAAACCTTTAAACGAGTTTTATTAGAAGATAAACGGAGTTCGTATGAAGAAGCTACGAGATATAAGAAATTGTATGAAACTCTTATGGTTGTGGTTCCATGATACAAAATAAATTATTACTCGTAATAAAGGAAATACTTAGGCTGAAGTATCATGCCGGAAAAGAGTACCGTTAAAAGTCTAATATAAACTCAGTACGTTAGTATAATTAGCTTAAACTTTTAAACGAGTTTTATTAGAAGATACACGGAGTTCGTTTGAAGAAACTTGCGAGATATAAGAAATTGAATGAAACTCTTATAGGTGTGGTACGATCATAAGAAATAAACAATTATTCGTAATTAACGAAATACCGAGACTAACGTATCATGCCGGAAAGCAGTACAGTTAAAATTATATTATTACCTTCATACATTTGTATAATTAGCTGAAAATTTTAAACGAGTTTTATTTGAAGATAAAAGGTACCATTATACTAAATAAATTATTATTCGTAATACACGAAATACTTAGGCTAAAGTCTCATGCCGGAAAGGAGTACCGTTAAAAGTATAATATAAACTTCATACGTTACCATAATTAACTTAAAATTTTAAATGAATTTTATTAGAAGATACACGGAGTTCGTTAGAAGAAACTTGCGAGATATAAGAAATTGAATGAAACTCTTATAGGTGTGGTACGATCATACGAAATAAACAATTATTCGTAATTAACGAAATACCGAGACTAACGTATCATGCCGGAAAGCAGTACAGTTAAAATTATTTTATTACCTTCATACATTTGTATAATTAGCTGAAAATTTTAAACGAGTTTTATTAGAAGATAAAAGGCGTTCGTTTGAAGAAACTTACGAGATATAAGAAATTGTATGAAATTCTTATGGGTGTGGTACCATTATACTAAATAAATTATTATTCGTAGTACACGAAATTCTTAGGCTAAAGTATCATGCCGGAAAGAAGTACCGTTAAAAGTATAATATAAACTTCATACGTTACCATAATTAACTTAAAATTTTAAATGAGTTTTATTAGAAGATAAACGGAGTTTGTTTGAAGAACCTTGCGAGATATAAGAAATTGTATGAAATTCTTATGGGTGTGGTACCATCATTCGAAATAAATTATTATTCGTAATAAACAAAATACTTAGGCTAAAGTATCATGCCGGAAAGGAGTTCCGTTAAAATTATATTATAAACTTCATACGTTAGTATAATTTGCTTAAACTTTTAAACGAGTTTTATTAGAAGATAAACGGAGTTCGTATGAAGAAGCTACGAGATATAAGAAATTGTATGAAACTCTTATGGTTGTGGTTCCATGATACAAAATAAATTATTACTCGTAATAAAGGAAATACTTAGGCTGAAGTATCATGCCGGAAAAGAATACCGTTAAAAGTCTAATATAAACTCAGTACGTTAGTATAATTAGCTTAAACTTTTAAACGAGTTTTATTAGAAGATACACGGAGTTCGTTTGAAGAAACTTGCGAGATATAAGAAATTGAATGAAACTCTTATAGGTGTGGTACGATCATACGAAATAAACAATTATTCGTAATTAACGAAATACCGAGACTAACGTATCATGCCGGAAAGCAGTACAGTTAAAATTATATTATTACCTTCATACATTTGTATAATTAGCTGAAAATTTTAAACGAGTTTTATTTGAAGATAAAAGGTACCATTATACTAAATAAATTATTATTCGTAATACACGAAATACTTAGGCTAAAGTCTCATGCCGGAAAGGAGTACCGTTAAAAGTATAATATAAACTTCATACGTTACCATAATTAACTTAAAATTTTAAATGAGTTTTATTAGAAGATACACGGAGTTCGTTAGAAGAAACTTGCGAGATATAAGAAATTGAATGAAACTCTTATAGGTGTGGTACGATCATACGAAATAAACAATTATTCGTAATTAACGAAATACCGAGACTAACGTATCATGCCGGAAAGCAGTACAGTTAAAATTATATTATTACTTTCATACATTTGTATAATTAGCTGAAAATTTTAAACGAGTTTTATTAGAAGATAAAAGGCGTTCGTTTGAAGAAACTTACGAGATATAAGAAATTGTATGAAATTCTTATGGGTGTGGTACCATTATACTAAATAAATTATTATTCGTAGTACACGAAATTCTTAGGCTAAAGTATCATGCCGGAAAGAAGTACCGTTAAAAGTATAATATAAACTTCATACGTTACCATAATTAACTTAAAATTTTAAATGAGTTTTATTAGAAGATAAACGGAGTTTGTTTGAAGAACCTTGCGAGATATAAGAAATTGTATGAAATTCTTATGGGTGTGGTACCATCATTCGAAATAAATTATTATTCGTAATAAACAAAATACTTAGGCTAAAGTATCATGCCGGAAAGGAGTTCCGTTAAAATTATATTATAAACTTCATACGTTAGTATAATTTGCTTAAACTTTTAAACGAGTTTTATTAGAAGATAAACGGAGTTCGTATGAAGAAGCTACGAGATATAAGAAATTGTATGAAACTCTTATGGTTGTGGTTCCATGATACAAAATAAATTATTACTCGTAATAAAGGAAATACTTAGGCTGAAGTATCCTGCCGGAAAAGAGTACCGTTAAAAGTCTAATATAAACTCAGTACGTTAGTATAATTAGCTTAAACTTTTAAACGAGTTTTATTAGAAGATACACGGAGTTCGTTTGAAGAAACTTGCGAGATATAAGAAATTGAATGAAACTCTTATAGGTGTGGTACGATCATACGAAATAAACAATTATTCGTAATTAACGAAATACCGAGACTAACGTATCATGCCGGAAAGCAGTACAGTTAAAATTATATTATTACCTTCATACATTTGTATAATTAGCTGAAAATTTTAAACGAGTTTTATTTGAAGATAAAAGGTACCATTATACTAAATAAATTATTATTCGTAATACACGAAATACTTAGGCTAAAGTCTCATGCCGGAAAGGAGTACCGTTAAAAGTATAATATAAACTTCATACGTTACCATAATTAACTTAAAATTTTAAATGAGTTTTATTAGAAGATACACGGAGTTCGTTAGAAGAAACTTGCGAGATATAAGAAATTGAATTAAACTCTTATAGGTGTGGTACGATCATACGAAATAAACAATTATTCGTAATTAACGAAATACCGAGACTAACGTATCATGCCGGAAAGCAGTACAGTTAAAATTATATTATTACCTTCATACATTTGTATAATTAGCTGAAAATTTTAAACGAGTTTTATTAGAAGATAAAAGGCGTTCGTTTGAAGAAACTTACGAGATATAAGAAATTGTATGAAATTCTTATGGGTGTGGTACCATTATACTAAATAAATTATTATTCGTAGTACACGAAATTCTTAGGCTAAAGTATCATGCCGGAAAGAAGTACCGTTAAAAGTATAATATAAACTTCATACGTTACCATAATTAACTTAAAATTTTAAATGAGTTTTATTAGAAGATAAACGGAGTTTGTTTGAAGAACCTTGCGAGATATAAGAAATTGTATGAAATTCTTATGGGTGTGGTACCATCATTCGAAATAAATTATTATTCGTAATAAACAAAATACTTAGGCTAAAGTATCATGCCGGAAAGGAGTTCCGTTAAAATTATATTATAAACTTCATACGTTAGTATAATTTGCTTAAACTTTTAAACGAGTTTTATTAGAAGATAAACGGAGTTCGTATGAAGAAGCTACGAGATATAAGAAATTGTATGAAACTCTTATGGTTGTGGTTCCATGATACAAAATAAATTATTACTCGTAATAAAGGAAATACTTAGGCTGAAGTATCCTGCCGGAAAAGAGTACCGTTAAAAGTCTAATATAAACTCAGTACGTTAGTATAATTAGCTTAAACTTTTAAACGAGTTTTATTAGAAGATACACGGAGTTCGTTTGAAGAAACTTGCGAGATATAAGAAATTGAATGAAACTCTTATAGGTGTGGTACGATCATACGAAATAAACAATTATTCGTAATTAACGAAATACCGAGACTAACGTATCATGCCGGAAAGCAGTACAGTTAAAATTATATTATTACCTTCATACATTTGTATAATTAGCTGAAAATTTTAAACGAGTTTTATTAGAAGATAAAAGGTACCATTATACTAAATAAATTATTATTCGTAATACACGAAATACTTAGGCTAAATTCTCATGCCGGAAAGGAGTACCGTTAAAAGTATAATATAAACTTCATACGTTACCATAATTAACTTAAAATTTTAAATGAGTTTTATTAGAAGATACACGGAGTTCGTTTGAAGAAACTTGCGAGATATAAGAAATTGAATGAAACTCTTATAGGTGTGGTACGATCATACGAAATAAACAATTATTCGTAATTAACGAAATACCGAGACTAACGTATCATGCCGGAAAGCAGTACAGTTAAAATTATATTATTACCTTCATACATTTGTATAATTAGCTGAAAATTTTAAACGAGTTTTATTAGAAGATAAAAGGCGTTCGTTTGAAGAAACTTACGAGATATAAGAAATTGTATGAAATTCTTATGGGTGTGGTACCATTATACTAAATAAATTATTATTCGTAGTACACGAAATTCTTAGGCTAAAGTATCATGCCGGAAAGGAGTACCGTTAAAAGTATAATATAAACTTCATACGTTACCATAATTAACTTAAAATTTTAAATGAGTTTTATTAGAAGATAAACGGAGTTTGTTTGAAGAACCTTGCGAGATATAAGAAATTGTATGAAATTCTTATGGGTGTGGTACCATCATTCGAAATAAATTATTATTCGTAATAAACAAAATACTTAGGCTAAAGTATCATGCCGGAAAGGAGTTCCGTTAAAATTATATTATAAACTTCATACGTTAGTATAATTTGCTTAAACTTTTAAACGAGTTTTATTAGAAGATAAACGGAGTTCGTATGAAGAAGCTACGAGATATAAGAAATTGTATGAAACTCTTATGGTTGTGGTTCCATGATACAAAATAAATTATTACTCGTAATAAAGGAAATACTTAGGCTGAAGTATCATGCCGGAAAAGAGTACCGTTAAAAGTCTAATATAAACTCAGTACGTTAGTATAATTAGCTTAAACTTTTAAACGAGTTTTATTAGAAGATACACGGAGTTCGTTTGAAGAAACTTGCGAGATATAAGAAATTGAATGAAACTCTTATAGGTGTGGTACGATCATACGAAATAAACAATTATTCGTAATTAACGAAATACTGAGACTAACGTATCATGCCGGAAAGCAGTACAGTTAAAATTATATTATAACCTTCATACATTTGTATAATTAGCTGAAAATTTTAAACGAGTTTTATTAGAAGATAAAAGGTACCATTATACTAAATAAATTATTATTCGTAATACACGAAATACTTAGGCTAAAGTCTCATGCCGGAAAGGAGTACCGTTAAAAGTATAATATAAACTTCATACGTTACCATAATTAACTTAAAATTTTAAATGAGTTTTATTAGAAGATAAACGGAGTTTGTTTGAAGAACCTTGAGAGATATAAGAAATTGTATGAAATTCTTATGGGTGTGGTACCATCATTCGAAATAAATTATTATTCGTAATAAACAAAATACTTAGGCTAAAGTATCATGCCGGAAAGGAGTTCCGTCAAAATTATATTATAAACTTCATACGTTAGTATAGATTGCTTAAACTTTTAAACGAGTTTTATTAGAAGATAAACGGAGTTCCTATGAAGAAGCTACGAGATATAAGAAATTGTATGAAACTCTTATGGTTGTGGTTCCATGATACAAAATAAATTATTACTCGTAATAAAGGAAATACTTAGGCTGAAGTATCATGCCGGAAAAGAGTACCGTTAAAAGTCTAATATAAACTCAGTACGTTAGTATAATTAGCTTAAACTTGTAAACGAGTTTTATCAGAAGATACACGGAGTTCGTTTGAAGAAACTTGCGAGATATAAGAAATTTAATGAAACTCTTATAGGTGTGGTACGATCATACGAAATAAACAATTATTCGTAATTAACGAAATACCGAGACTAACGTATCATGCCGGAAAGCAGTATAGTTAAAATTATATTATAACCTTCATACATTTGTATAATTAGCTGAAAATTTTAAACTAGTTTTATTAGAAGATAAAAGGTACCATTATACTAAATAAATTATTATTCGTAATACACGAAATACTTAGGCTAAAGTCTCATGCCGGAAAGGAGTACCGTTAAAAGTATAATATAAACTTCATACGTTACCATAATTAACTTAAAATTTTAAATGAGTTTTATTAGAAGATAAACGGAGTTTGTTTGAAGAACCTTGCGAGATATAAGAAATTGTATGAAATTCTTATGGGTGTGGTACCATCATTCGAAATAAATTATTATTCGTAATAAACAATATACTTAGGCTAAAGTATCATGCCGGAAAGGAGTTCCGTTAAAATTATATTATAAACTTCATACGTTAGTATAATTTGCTTAAACTTTTAAACGAGTTTTATTAGAAGATAAACGGAGTTCGTATGAAGAAGCTACGAGATATAAGAAATTGTATGAAACTCTTATGGTTGTGGTTCCATGATACAAAAGAAATTATTACTCGTAATAAAGGAAATACTTAGGCTGAAGTATCATGCCGGAAAAGAGTACCGTTAAAAGTCTAATATAAACTCAGTACGTTAGTATAATTAGCTTAAACTTTTAAACGAGTTTTATTAGAAGATACACGGAGTTCGTTTGAAGAAACTTGCGAGATATAAGAAATTGAATGAAACTCTTATAGGTGTGGTACGATCATACGAAATAAACAATTATTCGTAATTAACGAAATACCGAGACTAACGTATCATGCCGGAAAGCAGTACAGTTAAAATTATATTATTACCTTCATACATTTGTATAATTAGCTGAAAATTTTAAACGAGTTTTATTAGAAGATAAAAGGCGTTCGTTTGAAGAAACTTACGAGATATAAGAAATTGTATGAAATTCATATGGGTGTGGTACCATTATACTAAATAAATTATTATTCGTATTACACGAAATTCTTAGGCTAAAGTATCATGCCGGAAAGGAGTACCGTTAAAAGTATAATATAAACTTCATACGTTACCATAATTAACTTAAAATTTTAAATGAGTTTTATTAGAAGATAAACGGAGTTTGTTTGAAGAACCTTGCGAGATATAAGAAATTGTATGAAATTCTTATGGGTGTGGTACCATCATTCGAAATAAATTATTATTCGTAATAAACAAAATACTTAGGCTAAAGTATCATGCCGGAAAGGAGTTCCGTTAAAATTATATTATAAACTTCATACGTTAGTATAATTTGCTTAAACTTTTAAACGAGTTTTATTAGAAGATAAACGGAGTTCGTATGAAGAAGCTACGAGATATAAGAAATTGTATGAAACTCTTATGGTTGTGGTTCCATGATACAAAATAAATTATTACTCGTAATAAAGGAAATACTTAGGCTGAAGTATCATGCCGGAAAAGAGTACCGTTAAAAGTCTAATATAAACTCAGTACGTTAGTATAATTAGCTTAAACTTTTAAACGAGTTTTATTAGAAGATACACGGAGTTCGTTTGAAGAAACTTGCGAGATATAAGAAATTGAATGAAACTCTTATAGGTGTGGTACGATCATACGAAATAAACAATTATTCGTAATTAACGAAATACCGAGACTAACGTATCATGCCGGAAAGCAGTAGAGTTAAAATTATATTATTACCTTCATACATTTGTATAATTAGCTGAAAATTTTAAACGAGTTTTATTAGAAGATAAAAGGCGTTCGTTTGAAGAAACTTACGAGATATAAGAAATTGTATGAAATTCATATGGGTGTGGTACCATTATACTAAATAAATTATTATTCGTATTACACGAAATTCTTAAGCTAAAGTATCATGCCGGAAAGGAGTACCGTTAAAAGTATAATATAAACTTCATACGTTACCATAATTAACTTAAAATTTTAAATGAGTTTTATTAGAAGATAAACGGAGTTTGTTTGAAGAACCTTGCGAGATATAAGAAATTGTATGAAATTCTTATGGGTGTGGTACCATCATTCGAAATAAATTATTATTCGTAATAAACAAAATACTTAGGCTAAAGTATCATGCCGGAAAGGAGTTCCGTTAAAATTATATTATAAACTTCATACGTTAGTATAATTTGCTTAAACTTTTAAACGAGTTTTATTAGAAGATAAACGGAGTTCGTATGAAGAAGCTACGAGATATAAGAAATTGTATGAAACTCTTATGGTTGTGGTTCAATGATACAAAATAAATTATTACTCGTAATAAAGGAAATACTTAGGCTGAAGTATCATGCCGGAAAAGAGTACCGTTAAAAGTCTAATATAAACTCAGTACGTTAGTATAATTAGCTTAAACTTTTAAACGAGTTTTATTAGAAGATACACGGAGTTCGTTTGAAGAAACTTGCGAGATATAAGAAATTGAATGAAACTCTTATAGGTGTGGTACGATCATACGAAATAAACAATTATTCGTAATTAACGAAATACTGAGACTAACGTATCATGCCGGAAAGCAGTACAGTTAAAATTATATTATAACCTTCATACATTTGTATAATTAGCTGAAAATTTTAAACGAGTTTTATTAGAAGATAAAAGGTACCATTATACTAAATAAATTATTATTCGTAATACACGAAATACTTAGGCTAAAGTCTCATGCCGGAAAGGAGTACCGTTAAAAGTATAATATAAACTTCATACGTTACCATAATTAACTTAAAATTTTAAATGAGTTTTATTAGAAGATACACGGAGTTCGTTAGAAGAAACTTGCGAGATATAAGAAATTGAATGAAACTCTTATAGGTGTGGTACGATCATACGAAATAAACAATTATTCGTAATTAACGAAATACCGAGACTAACGTATCATGCCGGAAAGCAGTACAGTTAAAATTATATTATTACCTTCATACATTTGTATAATTAGCTGAAAATTTTAAACGAGTTTTATTAGAAGATAAAAGGCGTTCGTTTGAAGAAACTTACGAGATATAAGAAATTGTATGAAATTCATATGGGTGTGGTACCATTATACTAAATAAATTATTATTCGTATTACACGAAATTCTTAGGCTAAAGTATCATGCCGGAAAGGAGTACCGTTAAAAGTATAATATAAACTTCATACGTTACCATAATTAACTTAAAATTTTAAATGAGTTTTATTAGAAGATAAACGGAGTTTGTTTGAAGAACCTTGCGAGATATAAGAAATTGTATGAAATTCTTATGGGTGTGGTACCATCATTCGAAATAAATTATTATTCGTAATAAACAAAATACTTAGGCTAAAGTATCATGCCGGAAAGGAGTTCCGTTAAAATTATATTATAAACTTCATACGTTAGTATAATTTGCTTAAACTTTTAAACGAGTTTTATTAGAAGATAAACGGAGTTCGTATGAAGAAGCTACGAGATATAAGAAATTGTATGAAACTCTTATGGTTGTGGTTCAATGATACAAAAGAAATTATTACTCGTAATAAAGGAAATACTTAGGCTGAAGTATCATGCCGGAAAAGAGTACCGTTAAAAGTCTAATATAAACTCAGTACGTTAGTATAATTAGCTTAAACTTTTAAACGAGTTTTATTAGAAGATACACGGAGTTCGTTTGAAGAAACTTGCGAGATATAAGAAATTGAATGAAACTCTTATAGGTGTGGTACGATCATACGAAATAAACAATTATTCGTAATTAACGAAATACTGAGACTAACGTATCATGCCGGAAAGCAGTACAGTTAAAATTATATTATAACCTTCATACATTTGTATAATTAGCTGAAAATTTTAAACGAGTTTTATTAGAAGATAAAAGGTACCATTATACTAAATAAATTATTATTCGTAATACACGAAATACTTAGGCTAAAGTCTCATGCCGGAAAGGAGTACCGTTAAAAGTATAATATAAACTTCATACGTTACCATAATTAACTTAAAATTTTAAATGAGTTTTATTAGAAGATACACGGAGTTCGTTAGAAGAAACTTGCGAGATATAAGAAATTGAATGAAACTCTTATAGGTGTGGTACGATCATACGAAATAAACAATTATTCGTAATTAACGAAATACCGAGACTAACGTATCATGCCGGAAAGCAGTACAGTTAAAATTATATTATTACCTTCATACATTTGTATAATTAGCTGAAAATTTTAAACGAGTTTTATTAGAAGATAAAAGGCGTTCGTTTGAAGAAACTTACGAGATATAAGAAATTGTATGAAATTCATATGGGTGTGGTACCATTATACTAAATAAATTATTATTCGTATTACACGAAATTCTTAGGCTAAAGTATCATGCCGGAAAGGAGTACCGTTAAAAGTATAATATAAACTTCATACGTTACCATAATTAACTTAAAATTTTAAATGAGTTTTATTAGAAGATAAACGGAGTTTGTTTGAAGAACCTTGCGAGATATAAGAAATTGTATGAAATTCTTATGGGTGTGGTACCATCATTCGAAATAAATTATTATTCGTAATAAACAAAATACTTAGGCTAAAGTATCATGCCGGAAAGGAGTTCCGTTAAAATTATATTATAAACTTCATACGTTAGTATAATTTGCTTAAACTTTTAAACGAGTTTTATTAGAAGATAAACGGAGTTCGTATGAAGAAGCTACGAGATATAAGAAATTGTATGAAACTCTTATGGTTGTGGTTCAATGATACAAAAGAAATTATTACTCGTAATAAAGGAAATACTTAGGCTGAAGTATCATGCCGGAAAAGAGTACCGTTAAAAGTCTAATATAAACTCAGTACGTTAGTATAATTAGCTTAAACTTTTAAACGAGTTTTATTAGAAGATACACGGAGTTCGTTTGAAGAAACTTGCGAGATATAAGAAATTGAATGAAACTCTTATAGGTGTGGTACGATCATACGAAATAAACAATTATTCGTAATTAACGAAATACTGAGACTAACGTATCATGCCGGAAAGCAGTACAGTTAAAATTATATTATAACCTTCATACATTTGTATAATTAGCTGAAAATTTTAAACGAGTTTTATTAGAAGATAAAAGGTACCATTATACTAAATAAATTATTATTCGTAATACACGAAATACTTAGGCTAAAGTCTCATGCCGGAAAGGAGTACCGTTAAAAGTATAATATAAACTTCATACGTTACCATAATTAACTTAAAATTTTAAATGAGTTTTATTAGAAGATACACGGAGTTCGTTAGAAGAAACTTGCGAGATATAAGAAATTGAATGAAACTCTTATAGGTGTGGTACGATCATACGAAATAAACAATTATTCGTAATTAACGAAATACCGAGACTAACGTATCATGCCGGAAAGCAGTACAGTTAAAATTATATTATTACCTTCATACATTTGTATAATTAGCTGAAAATTTTAAACGAGTTTTATTAGAAGATAAAAGGCGTTCGTTTGAAGAAACTTACGAGATATAAGAAATTGTATGAAATTCATATGGGTGTGGTACCATTATACTAAATAAATTATTATTCGTATTACACGAAATTCTTAGGCTAAAGTATCATGCCGGAAAGGAGTACCGTTAAAAGTATAATATAAACTTCATACGTTACCATAATTAACTTAAAATTTTAAATGAGTTTTATTAGAAGATAAACGGAGTTTGTTTGAAGAACCTTGCGAGATATAAGAAATTGTATGAAATTCTTATGGGTGTGGTACCATCATTCGAAATAAATTATTATTCGTAATAAACAAAATACTTAGGCTAAAGTATCATGCCGGAATGGAGTTCCGTTAAAATTATATTATAAACTTCATACGTTAGTATAATTTGCTTAAACTTTTAAACGAGTTTTATTAGAAGATAAACGGAGTTCGTATGAAGAAGCTACGAGATATAAGAAATTGTATGAAACTCTTATGGTTGTGGTTCCATGATACAAAAGAAATTATTACTCGTAATAAAGGAAATACTTAGGCTGAAGTATCATGCCGGAAAAGAGTACCGTTAAAAGTCTAATATAAACTCAGTACGTTAGTATAATTAGCTTAAACTTTTAAACGAGTTTTATTAGAAGATACACGGAGTTCGTTTGAAGAAACTTGCAAGATATAAGAAATTGAATGAAACTCTTATAGGTGTGGTACGATCATACGAAATAAACAATTATTCGTAATTAACGAAATACCGAGACTAACGTATCATGCCGGAAAGCAGTACAGTTAAAATTATATTATTACCTTCATACATTTGTATAATTAGCTGAAAATTTTAAACGAGTTTTATTAGAAGATAAAAGGCGTTCGTTTGAAGAAACTTACGAGATATAAGAAATTGTATGAAATTCATATGGGTGTGGTACCATTATACTAAATAAATTATTATTCGTATTACACGAAATTCTTAGGCTAAAGTATCATGCCGGAAAGGAGTACCGTTAAAAGTATAATATAAACTTCATACGTTACCATAATTAACTTAAAATTTTAAATGAGTTTTATTAGAAGATAAACGGAGTTTGTTTGAAGAACCTTGCGAGATATAAGAAATTGTATGAAATTCTTATGGGTGTGGTACCATCATTCGAAATAAATTATTATTCGTAATAAACAAAATACTTAGGCTAAAGTATCATGCCGGAAAGGAGTTCCGTTAAAATTATATTATAAACTTCATACGTTAGTATAATTTGCTTAAACTTTTAAACGAGTTTTATTAGAAGATAAACGGAGTTCGTATGAAGAAGCTACGAGATATAAGAAATTGTATGAAACTCTTATGGTTGTGGTTCAATGATACAAAATAAATTATTACTCGTAATAAAGGAAATACTTAGGCTGAAGTATCATGCCGGAAAAGAGTACCGTTAAAAGTCTAATATAAACTCAGTACGTTAGTATAATTAGCTTAAACTTTTAAACGAGTTTTATTAGAAGATACACGGAGTTCGTTTGAAGAAACTTGCGAGATATAATAAATTGAATGAAACTCTTATAGGTGTGGTACGATCATACGAAATAAACAATTATTCGTAATTAACGAAATACTGAGACTAACGTATCATGCCGGAAAGCAGTACAGTTAAAATTATATTATTACCTTCATACATTTGTATAATTAGCTGAAAATTTTAAACGAGTTTTATTAGAAGATAAAAGGCGTTCGTTTGAAGAAACTTACGAGATATAAGAAATTGTATGAAATTCATATGGGTGTGGTACCATTATACTAAATAAATTATTATTCGTATTACACGAAATTCTTAGGCTAAAGTATCATGCCGGAAAGGAGTACCGTTAAAAGTATAATATAAACTTCATACGTTACCATAATTAACTTAAAATTTTAAATGAGTTTTATTAGAAGATACACGGAGTTCGTTAGAAGAAACTTGCGAGATATAATAAATTGAATGAAACTCTTATAGGTGTGGTACGATCATACGAAATAAACAATTATTCGTAATTAACGAAATACCGAGACTAACGTATCATGCCGGAAAGCAGTACAGTTAAAATTATATTATTACCTTCATACATTTGTATAATTAGCTGAAAATTTTAAACGAGTTTTATTAGAAGATAAAAGGCGTTCGTTTGAAGAAACTTACGAGATATAAGAAATTGTATGAAATTCATATGGGTGTGGTACCATTATACTAAATAAATTATTATTCGTATTACACGAAATTCTTAGGCTAAAGTATCATGCCGGAAAGGAGTACCGTTAAAAGTATAATATAAACTTCATACGTTACCATAATTAACTTAAAATTTTAAATGAGTTTTATTAGAAGATAAACGGAGTTTGTTTGAAGAACCTTGCGAGATATAAGAAATTGTATGAAATTCTTATGGGTGTGGTACCATCATTCGAAATAAATTATTATTCGTAATAAACAAAATACTTAGGCTAAAGTATCATGCCGGAAAGGAGTTCCGTTAAAATTATATTATAAACTTCATACGTTAGTATAATTTGCTTAAACTTTTAAACGAGTTTTATTAGAAGATAAACGGAGTTCGTATGAAGAAGCTACGAGATATAAGAAATTGTATGAAACTCTTATGGTTGTGGTTCCATGATACAAAATAAATTATTACTCGTAATAAAGGAAATACTTAGGCTGAAGTATCATGCCGGAAAAGAGTACCGTTAAAAGTCTAATATAAACTCAGTACGTTAGTATAATTAGCTTAAACTTTTAAACGAGTTTTATTAGAAGATACACGGAGTTCGTTTGAAGAAACTTGCGAGATATAAGAAATTGAATGAAACTCTTATAGGTGTGGTACGATCATACGAAATAAACAATTATTCGTAATTAACGAAATACTGAGACTAACGTATCATGCCGGAAAGCAGTACAGTTAAAATTATATTATAACCTTCATACATTTGTATAATTAGCTGAAAATTTTAAACGAGTTTTATTAGAAGATAAAAGGTACCATTATACTAAATAAATTATTATTCGTAATACACGAAATACTTAGGCTAAAGTCTCATGCCGGAAAGGAGTACCGTTAAAAGTATAATATAAACTTCATACGTTACCATAATTAACTTAAAATTTTAAATGAGTTTTATTAGAAGATACACGGAGTTCGTTAGAAGAAACTTGCGAGATATAATAAATTGAATGAAACTCTTATAGGTGTGGTACGATCATACGAAATAAACAATTATTCGTAATTAACGAAATACCGAGACTAACGTATCATGCCGGAAAGCAGTACAGTTAAAATTATATTATTACCTTCATACATTTGTATAATTAGCTGAAAATTTTAAACGAGTTTTATTAGAAGATAAAAGGCGTTCGTTTGAAGAAACTTACGAGATATAAGAAATTGTATGAAATTCTTATGGGTGTGGTACCATTATACTAAATAAATTATTATTCGTAGTACACGAAATTCTTAGGCTAAAGTATCATGCCGGAAAGGAGTACCGTTAAAAGTATAATATAAACTTCATACGTTACCATAATTAACTTAAAATTTTAAATGAGTTTTATTAGAAGATAAACGGAGTTTGTTTGAAGAACCTTGCGAGATATAAGAAATTGTATGAAATTCTTATGGGTGTGGTACCATCATTCGAAATAAACTATTATTCGTAATAAACAAAATACTTAGGCTAAAGTATCATGCCGGAAAGGAGTTCCGTTAAAATTATATTATAAACTTCATACGTTAGTATAATTTGCTTAAACTTTTAAACGAGTTTTATTAGAAGATAAACGGAGTTCGTACGAAGAAGCTACGAGATATAAGAAATTGTATGAAACTCTTATGGTTGTGGTTCCATGATACAAAATAAATTATTACTCGTAATAAAGGAAATACTTAGGCTGAAGTATCATGCCGGAAAAGAGTACCGTTAAAAGTCTAATATAAACTCAGTACGTTAGTATAATTAGCTTAAACTTTTAAACGAGTTTTATTAGAAGATACACGGAGTTCGTTTGAAGAAACTTGCGAGATATAAGAAATTGAATGAAACTCTTATAGGTGTGGTACGATCATACGAAATAAACAATTATTCGTAATTAACGAAATGCTGAGACTAACGTATCATGCCGGAAAGCAGTACAGTTAAAATTATATTATAACCTTCATACATTTGTATAATTAGCTGAAAATTTTAAACGAGTTTTATTAGAAGATAAAAGGTACCATTATACTAAATAAATTATTATTCGTAATACACGAAATACTTAGGCTAAAGTCTCATGCCGGAAAGGAGTACCGTTTAAAGTATAATATAAACTTCATACGTTACCATAATTAACTTAAAATTTTAAATGAGTTTTATTAGAAGATACACGGAGTTCGTTAGAAGAAACTTCCGAGATATAAGAAATTGAATGAAACTCTTATAGGTGTGGTACGATCATACGAAATAAACAATTATTCGTAATTAACGAAATACCGAGACTAACGTATCATGCCGGAAAGCAGTACAGTTAAAATTATATTATTACCTTCATACATTTGTATAATTAGCTGAAAATTTTAAACGAGTTTTATTAGAAGATAAAAGGCGTTCGTTTGAAGAAACTTACGAGATATAAGAAATTGTATGAAATTCTTATGGGTGTGGTACCATTATACTAAATAAATTATTATTCGTAGTACACGAAATTCTTAGGCTAAAGTATCATGCCGGAAAGGAGTACCGTTAAAAGTATAATATAAACTTCATACGTTACCATAATTAACTTAAAATTTTAAATGAGTTTTATTAGAAGATAAACGGAGTTTGTTTGAAGAACCTTGCGAGATATAAGAAATTGTATGAAATTCTTATGGGTGTGGTACCATCATTCGAAATAAACTATTATTCGTAATAAACAAAATACTTAGGCTAAAGTATCATGCCGGAAAGGAGTTCCGTTAAAATTATATTATAAACTTCATACGTTAGTATAATTTGCTTAAACTTTTAAACGAGTTTTATTAGAAGATAAACGGAGTTCGTACGAAGAAGCTACGAGATATAAGAAATTGTATGAAACTCTTATGGTTGTGGTTCCATGATACAAAATAAATTATTACTCGTAATAAAGGAAATACTTAGGCTGAAGTATCATGCCGGAAAAGAGTACCGTTAAAAGTCTAATATAAACTCAGTACGTTAGTATAATTAGCTTAAACTTTTAAACGAGTTTTATTAGAAGATACACGGAGTTCGTTTGAAGAAACTTGCGAGATATAAGAAATTGAATGAAACTCTTATAGGTGTGGTACGATCATACGAAATAAACAATTATTCGTAATTAACGAAATGCTGAGACTAACGTATCATGCCGGAAAGCAGTACAGTTAAAATTATATTATAACCTTCATACATTTGTATAATTAGCTGAAAATTTTAAACGAGTTTTATTAGAAGATAAAAGGTACCATTATACTAAATAAATTATTATTCGTAATACACGAAATACTTAGGCTAAAGTCTCATGCCGGAAAGGAGTACCGTTTAAAGTATAATATAAACTTCATACGTTACCATAATTAACTTAAAATTTTAAATGAGTTTTATTAGAAGATACACGGAGTTCGTTAGAAGAAACTTGCGAGATATAAGAAATTGAATGAAACTCTTATAGGTGTGGTACGATCATACGAAATAAACAATTATTCGTAATTAACGAAATACCGAGACTAACGTATCATGCCGGAAAGCAGTACAGTTAAAATTATATTATTACCTTCATACATTTGTATAATTAGCTGAAAATTTTAAACGAGTTTTATTAGAAGAAAAAAGGCGTTCGTTTGAAGAAACTTACGAGATATAAGAAATTGTATGAAATTCTTATGGGTGTGGTACCATTATACTAAATAAATTATTATTCGTAGTACACGAAATTCTTAGGCTAAAGTATCATGCCGGAAAGGAGTACCGTTAAAAGTATAATATAAACTTCATACGTTACCATAATTAACTTAAAATTTTAAATGAGTTTTATTAGAAGATAAACGGAGTTTGTTTGAAGAACCTTGCGAGATATAAGAAATTGTATGAAATTCTTATGGGTGTGGTACCATCATTCGAAATAAACTATTATTCGTAATAAACAAAATACTTAGGCTAAAGTATCATGCCGGAAAGGAGTTCCGTTAAAATTATATTATAAACTTCATACGTTAGTATAATTTGCTTAAACTTTTAAACGAGTTTTATTAGAAGATAAACGGAGTTCGTACGAAGAAGCTACGAGATATAAGAAATTGTATGAAACTCTTATGGTTGTGGTTCCATGATACAAAATAAATTATTACTCGTAATAAAGGAAATACTTAGGCTGAAGTATCATGCCGGAAAAGAGTACCGTTAAAAGTCTAATATAAACTCAGTACGTTAGTATAATTAGCTTAAACTTTTAAACGAGTTTTATTAGAAGATACACGGAGTTCGTTTGAAGAAACTTGCGAGATATAAGAAATTGAATGAAACTCTTATAGGTGTGGTACGATCATACGAAATAAACAATTATTCGTAATTAACGAAATGCTGAGACTAACGTATCATGCCGGAAAGCAGTACAGTTAAAATTATATTATAACCTTCATACATTTGTATAATTAGCTGAAAATTTTAAACGAGTTTTATTAGAAGATAAAAGGTACCATTATACTAAATAAATTATTATTCGTAATACACGAAATACTTAGGCTAAAGTCTCATGCCGGAAAGGAGTACCGTTTAAAGTATAATATAAACTTCATACGTTACCATAATTAACTTAAAATTTTAAATGAGTTTTATTAGAAGATACACGGAGTTCGTTAGAAGAAACTTGCGAGATATAAGAAATTGAATGAAACTCTTATAGGTGTGGTACGATCATACGAAATAAACAATTATTCGTAATTAACGAAATACCGAGACTAACGTATCATGCCGGAAAGCAGTACAGTTAAAATTATATTATTACCTTCATACATTTGTATAATTAGCTGAAAATTTTAAACGAGTTTTATTAGAAGATAAAAGGCGTTCGTTTGAAGAAACTTACGAGATATAAGAAATTGTATGAAATTCTTATGGGTGTGGTACCATTATACTAAATAAATTATTATTCGTAGTACACGAAATTCTTAGGCTAAAGTATCATGCCGGAAAGGAGTACCGTTAAAAGTATAATATAAACTTCATACGTTACCATAATTAACTTAAAATTTTAAATGAGTTTTATTAGAAGATAAACGGAGTTTGTTTGAAGAACCTTGCGAGATATAAGAAATTGTATGAAATTCTTATGGGTGTGGTACCATCATTCGAAATAAATTATTATTCGTAATAAACAAAATACTTAGGCTAAAGTATCATGCCGGAAAGGAGTTCCGTTAAAATTATATTATAAACTTCATACGTTAGTATAATTTGCTTAAACTTTTAAACGAGTTTTATTAGAAGATAAACGGAGTTCGTATGAAGAAGCTACGAGATATAAGAAATTGTATGAAACTCTTATGGTTGTGGTTCCATGATACAAAATAAATTATTACTCGTAATAAAGGAAATACTTAGGCTGAAGTATCATGCCGGAAAAGAGTACCGTTAAAAGTCTAATATAAACTCAGTACGTTAGTATAATTAGCTTAAACTTTTAAACGAGTTTTATTAGAAGATACACGGAGTTCGTTTGAAGAAACTTGCGAGATATAAGAAATTGAATGAAACTCTTATAGGTGTGGTACGATCATACGAAATAAACAATTATTCGTAATTAACGAAATACTGAGACTAACGTATCATGCCGGAAAGCAGTACAGTTAAAATTATATTATAACCTTCATACATTTGTATAATTAGCTGAAAATTTTAAACGAGTTTTATTAGAAGATAAAAGGTACCATTATACTAAATAAATTATTATTCGTAATACACGAAATACTTAGGCTAAAGTCTCATGCCGGAAAGGAGTACCGTTTAAAGTATAATATAAACTTCATACGTTACCATAATTAACTTAAAATTTTAAATGAGTTTTATTAGAAGATACACGGAGTTCGTTAGAAGAAACTTGCGAGATATAAGAAATTGAATGAAACTCTTATAGGTGTGGTACGATCATACGAAATAAACAATTATTCGTAATTAACGAAATACCGAGACTAACGTATCATGCCGGAAAGCAGTACAGTTAAAATTATATTATTACCTTCATACATTTGTATAATTAGCTGAAAATTTTAAACGAGTTTTATTAGAAGATAAAAGGCGTTCGTTTGAAGAAACTTACGAGATATAAGAAATTGTATGAAATTCTTATGGGTGTGGTACCATTATACTAAATAAATTATTATTCGTAGTACACGAAATTCTTAGGCTAAAGTATCATGCCGGAAAGGAGTACCGTTAAAAGTATAATATAAACTTCATACGTTACCATAATTAACTTAAAATTTTAAATGAGTTTTATTAGAAGATAAACGGAGTTTGTTTGAAGAACCTTGCGAGATATAAGAAATTGTATGAAATTCTTATGGGTGTGGTACCATCATTCGAAATAAACTATTATTCGTAATAAACAAAATACTTAGGCTAAAGTATCATGCCGGAAAGGAGTTCCGTTAAAATTATATTATAAACTTCATACGTTAGTATAATTTGCTTAAACTTTTAAACGAGTTTTATTAGAAGATAAACGGAGTTCGTACGAAGAAGCTACGAGATATAAGAAATTGTATGAAACTCTTATGGTTGTGGTTCCATGATACAAAATAAATTATTACTCGTAATAAAGGAAATACTTAGGCTGAAGTATCATGCCGGAAAAGAGTACCGTTAAAAGTCTAATATAAACTCAGTACGTTAGTATAATTAGCTTAAACTTTTAAACGAGTTTTATTAGAAGATACACGGAGTTCGTTTGAAGAAACTTGCGAGATATAAGAAATTGAATGAAACTCTTATAGGTGTGGTACGATCATACGAAATAAACAATTATTCGTAATTAACGAAATGCTGAGACTAACGTATCATGCCGGAAAGCAGTACAGTTAAAATTATATTATAACCTTCATACATTTGTATAATTAGCTGAAAATTTTAAACGAGTTTTATTAGAAGATAAAAGGTACCATTATACTAAATAAATTATTATTCGTAATACACGAAATACTTAGGCTAAAGTCTCATGCCGGAAAGGAGTACCGTTTAAAGTATAATATAAACTTCATACGTTACCATAATTAACTTAAAATTTTAAATGAGTTTTATTAGAAGATACACGGAGTTCGTTAGAAGAAACTTGCGAGATATAAGAAATTGAATGAAACTCTTATAGGTGTGGTACGATCATACGAAATAAACAATTATTCGTAATTAACGAAATACCGAGACTAACGTATCATGCCGGAAAGCAGTACAGTTAAAATTATATTATTACCTTCATACATTTGTATAATTAGCTGAAAATTTTAAACGAGTTTTATTAGAAGATAAAAGGCGTTCGTTTGAAGAAACTTACGAGATATAAGAAATTGTATGAAATTCTTATGGGTGTGGTACCATTATACTAAATAAATTATTATTCGTAGTACACGAAATTCTTAGGCTAAAGTATCATGCCGGAAAGGAGTACCGTTAAAAGTATAATATAAACTTCATACGTTACCATAATTAACTTAAAATTTTAAATGAGTTTTATTAGAAGATAAACGGAGTTTGTTTGAAGAACCTTGCGAGATATAAGAAATTGTATGAAATTCTTATGGGTGTGGTACCATCATTCGAAATAAACTATTATTCGTAATAAACAAAATACTTAGGCTAAAGTATCATGCCGGAAAGGAGTTCCGTTAAAATTATATTATAAACTTCATACGTTAGTATAATTTGCTTAAACTTTTAAACGAGTTTTATTAGAAGATAAACGGAGTTCGTACGAAGAAGCTACGAGATATAAGAAATTGTATGAAACTCTTATGGTTGTGGTTCCATGATACAAAATAAATTATTACTCGTAATAAAGGAAATACTTAGGCTGAAGTATCATGCCGGAAAAGAGTACCGTTAAAAGTCTAATATAAACTCAGTACGTTAGTATAATTAGCTTAAACTTTTAAACGAGTTTTATTAGAAGATACACGGAGTTCGTTTGAAGAAACTTGCGAGATATAAGAAATTGAATGAAACTCTTATAGGTGTGGTACGATCATACGAAATAAACAATTATTCGTAATTAACGAAATGCTGAGACTAACGTATCATGCCGGAAAGCAGTACAGTTAAAATTATATTATAACCTTCATACATTTGTATAATTAGCTGAAAATTTTAAACGAGTTTTATTAGAAGATAAAAGGTACCATTATACTAAATAAATTATTATTCGTAATACACGAAATACTTAGGCTAAAGTCTCATGCCGGAAAGGAGTACCGTTTAAAGTATAATATAAACTTCATACGTTACCATAATTAACTTAAAATTTTAAATGAGTTTTATTAGAAGATACACGGA
Organism: Chamaenerion angustifolium; assembly: GCA_946814005.1. Lineage (NCBI taxonomy): Eukaryota > Viridiplantae > Streptophyta > Magnoliopsida > Myrtales > Onagraceae > Chamaenerion > Chamaenerion angustifolium. The sequence continues at coordinate 16,897,076 of OX328274.1, forward strand.
GTTCGTTAGAAGAAACTTGCGAGATATAAGAAATTGAATGAAACTCTTATAGGTGTGGTACGATCATACGAAATAAACAATTATTCGTAATTAACGAAATACCGAGACTAACGTATCATGCCGGAAAGCAGTACAGTTAAAATTATATTATTACCTTCATACATTTGTATAATTAGCTGAAAATTTTAAACGAGTTTTATTAGAAGATAAAAGGCGTTCGTTTGAAGAAACTTACGAGATATAAGAAATTGTATGAAATTCTTATGGGTGTGGTACCATTATACTAAATAAATTATTATTCGTAGTACACGAAATTCTTAGGCTAAAGTATCATGCCGGAAAGGAGTACCGTTAAAAGTATAATATAAACTTCATACGTTACCATAATTAACTTAAAATTTTAAATGAGTTTTATTAGAAGATAAACGGAGTTTGTTTGAAGAACCTTGCGAGATATAAGAAATTGTATGAAATTCTTATGGGTGTGGTACCATCATTCGAAATAAACTATTATTCGTAATAAACAAAATACTTAGGCTAAAGTATCATGCCGGAAAGGAGTTCCGTTAAAATTATATTATAAACTTCATACGTTAGTATAATTTGCTTAAACTTTTAAACGAGTTTTATTAGAAGATAAACGGAGTTCGTACGAAGAAGCTACGAGATATAAGAAATTGTATGAAACTCTTATGGTTGTGGTTCCATGATACAAAATAAATTATTACTCGTAATAAAGGAAATACTTAGGCTGAAGTATCATGCCGGAAAAGAGTACCGTTAAAAGTCTAATATAAACTCAGTACGTTAGTATAATTAGCTTAAACTTTTAAACGAGTTTTATTAGAAGATACACGGAGTTCGTTTGAAGAAACTTGCGAGATATAAGAAATTGAATGAAACTCTTATAGGTGTGGTACGATCATACGAAATAAACAATTATTCGTAATTAACGAAATGCTGAGACTAACGTATCATGCCGGAAAGCAGTACAGTTAAAATTATATTATAACCTTCATACATTTGTATAATTAGCTGAAAATTTTAAACGAGTTTTATTAGAAGATAAAAGGTACCATTATACTAAATAAATTATTATTCGTAATACACGAAATACTTAGGCTAAAGTCTCATGCCGGAAAGGAGTACCGTTTAAAGTATAATATAAACTTCATACGTTACCATAATTAACTTAAAATTTTAAATGAGTTTTATTAGAAGATACACGGAGTTCGTTAGAAGAAACTTGCGAGATATAAGAAATTGAATGAAACTCTTATAGGTGTGGTACGATCATACGAAATAAACAATTATTCGTAATTAACGAAATACCGAGACTAACGTATCATGCCGGAAAGCAGTACAGTTAAAATTATATTATTACCTTCATACATTTGTATAATTAGCTGAAAATTTTAAACGAGTTTTATTAGAAGATAAAAGGCGTTCGTTTGAAGAAACTTACGAGATATAAGAAATTGTATGAAATTCTTATGGGTGTGGTACCATTATACTAAATAAATTATTATTCGTAGTACACGAAATTCTTAGGCTAAAGTATCATGCCGGAAAGGAGTACCGTTAAAAGTATAATATAAACTTCATACGTTACCATAATTAACTTAAAATTTTAAATGAGTTTTATTAGAAGATAAACGGAGTTTGTTTGAAGAACCTTGCGAGATATAAGAAATTGTATGAAATTCTTATGGGTGTGGTACCATCATTCGAAATAAATTATTATTCGTAATAAACAAAATACTTAGGCTAAAGTATCATGCCGGAAAGGAGTTCCGTTAAAATTATATTATAAACTTCATACGTTAGTATAATTTGCTTAAACTTTTAAACGAGTTTTATTAGAAGATAAACGGAGTTCGTATGAAGAAGCTACGAGATATAAGAAATTGTATGAAACTCTTATGGTTGTGGTTCCATGATACAAAATAAATTATTACTCGTAATAAAGGAAATACTTAGGCTGAAGTATCATGCCGGAAAAGAGTACCGTTAAAAGTCTAATATAAACTCAGTACGTTAGTATAATTAGCTTAAACTTTTAAACGAGTTTTATTAGAAGATACACGGAGTTCGTTTGAAGAAACTTGCGAGATATAAGAAATTGAATGAAACTCTTATAGGTGTGGTACGATCATACGAAATAAACAATTATTCGTAATTAACGAAATACTGAGACTAACGTATCATGCCGGAAAGCAGTACAGTTAAAATTATATTATAACCTTCATACATTTGTATAATTAGCTGAAAATTTTAAACGAGTTTTATTAGAAGATAAAAGGTACCATTATACTAAATAAATTATTATTCGTAATACACGAAATACTTAGGCTAAAGTCTCATGCCGGAAAGGAGTACCGTTTAAAGTATAATATAAACTTCATACGTTACCATAATTAACTTAAAATTTTAAATGAGTTTTATTAGAAGATACACGGAGTTCGTTAGAAGAAACCTGCGAGATATAAGAAATTGAATGAAACTCTTATAGGTGTGGTACGATCATACGAAATAAACAATTATTCGTAATTAACGAAATACCGAGACTAACGTATCATGCCGGAAAGCAGTACAGTTAAAATTATATTATTACCTTCATACATTTGTATAATTAGCTGAAAATTTTAAACGAGTTTTATTAGAAGATAAAAGGCGTTCGTTTGAAGAAACTTACGAGATATAAGAAATTGTATGAAATTCTTATGGGTGTGGTACCATTATACTAAATAAATTATTATTCGTAGTACACGAAATTCTTAGGCTAAAGTATCATGCCGGAAAGGAGTACCGTTAAAAGTATAATATAAACTTCATACGTTACCATAATTAACTTAAAATTTTAAATGAGTTTTATTAGAAGATAAACGGAGTTTGTTTGAAGAACCTTGCGAGATATAAGAAATTGTATGAAATTCTTATGGGTGTGGTACCATCATTCGAAATAAACTATTATTCGTAATAAACAAAATACTTAGGCTAAAGTATCATGCCGGAAAGGAGTTCCGTTAAAATTATATTATAAACTTCATACGTTAGTATAATTTGCTTAAACTTTTAAACGAGTTTTATTAGAAGATAAACGGAGTTCGTACGAAGAAGCTACGAGATATAAGAAATTGTATGAAACTCTTATGGTTGTGGTTCCATGATACAAAATAAATTATTACTCGTAATAAAGGAAATACTTAGGCTGAAGTATCATGCCGGAAAAGAGTACCGTTAAAAGTCTAATATAAACTCAGTACGTTAGTATAATTAGCTTAAACTTTTAAACGAGTTTTATTAGAAGATACACGGAGTTCGTTTGAAGAAACTTGCGAGATATAAGAAATTGAATGAAACTCTTATAGGTGTGGTACGATCATACGAAATAAACAATTATTCGTAATTAACGAAATGCTGAGACTAACGTATCATGCCGGAAAGCAGTACAGTTAAAATTATATTATAACCTTCATACATTTGTATAATTAGCTGAAAATTTTAAACGAGTTTTATTAGAAGATAAAAGGTACCATTATACTAAATAAATTATTATTCGTAATACACGAAATACTTAGGCTAAAGTCTCATGCCGGAAAGGAGTACCGTTTAAAGTATAATATAAACTTCATACGTTACCATAATTAACTTAAAATTTTAAATGAGTTTTATTAGAAGATACACGGAGTTCGTTAGAAGAAACTTGCGAGATATAAGAAATTAAATGAAACTCTTATAGGTGTGGTACGATCATACGAAATAAACAATTATTCGTAATTAACGAAATACCGAGACTAACGTATCATGCCGGAAAGCAGTACAGTTAAAATTATATTATTACCTTCATACATTTGTATAATTAGCTGAAAATTTTAAACGAGTTTTATTAGAAGATAAAAGGCGTTCGTTTGAAGAAACTTACGAGATATAAGAAATTGTATGAAATTCTTATGGGTGTGGTACCATTATACTAAATAAATTATTATTCGTAGTACACGAAATTCTTAGGCTAAAGTATCATGCCGGAAAGGAGTACCGTTAAAAGTATAATATAAACTTCATACGTTACCATAATTAACTTAAAATTTTAAATGAGTTTTATTAGAAGATAAACGGAGTTTGTTTGAAGAACCTTGCGAGATATAAGAAATTGTATGAAATTCTTATGGGTGTGGTACCATCATTCGAAATAAATTATTATTCGTAATAAACAAAATACTTAGGCTAAAGTATCATGCCGGAAAGGAGTTCCGTTAAAATTATATTATAAACTTCATACGTTAGTATAATTTGCTTAAACTTTTAAACGAGTTTTATTAGAAGATAAACGGAGTTCGTATGAAGAAGCTACGAGATATAAGAAATTGTATGAAACTCTTATGGTTGTGGTTCCATGATACAAAATAAATTATTACTCGTAATAAAGGAAATACTTAGGCTGAAGTATCATGCCGGAAAAGAGTACCGTTAAAAGTCTAATATAAACTCAGTACGTTAGTATAATTAGCTTAAACTTTTAAACGAGTTTTATTAGAAGATACACGAAGTTCGTTTGAAGAAACTTGCGAGATATAAGAAATTGAATGAAACTCTTATAGGTGTGGTACGATCATACGAAATAAACAATTATTCGTAATTAACGAAATACTGAGACTAACGTATCATGCCGGAAAGCAGTACAGTTAAAATTATATTATAACCTTCATACATTTGTATAATTAGCTGAAAATTTTAAACGAGTTTTATTAGAAGATAAAAGGTACCATTATACTAAATAAATTATTATTCGTAATACACGAAATACTTAGGCTAAAGTCTCATGCCGGAAAGGAGTACCGTTTAAAGTATAATATAAACTTCATACGTTACCATAATTAACTTAAAATTTTAAATGAGTTTTATTAGAAGATACACGGAGTTCGTTAGAAGAAACCTGCGAGATATAAGAAATTGAATGAAACTCTTATAGGTGTGGTACGATCATACGAAATAAACAATTATTCGTAATTAACGAAATACCGAGACTAACGTATCATGCCGGAAAGCAGTACAGTTAAAATTATATTATTACCTTCATACATTTGTATAATTAGCTGAAAATTTTAAACGAGTTTTATTAGAAGATAAAAGGCGTTCGTTTGAAGAAACTTACGAGATATAAGAAATTGTATGAAATTCTTATGGGTGTGGTACCATTATACTAAATAAATTATTATTCGTAGTACACGAAATTCTTAGGCTAAAGTATCATGCCGGAAAGGAGTACCGTTAAAAGTATAATATAAACTTCATACGTTACCATAATTAACTTAAAATTTTAAATGAGTTTTATTAGAAGATAAACGGAGTTTGTTTGAAGAACCTTGCGAGATATAAGAAATTGTATGAAATTCTTATGGGTGTGGTACCATCATTCGAAATAAACTATTATTCGTAATAAACAAAATACTTAGGCTAAAGTATCATGCCGGAAAGGAGTTCCGTTAAAATTATATTATAAACTTCATACGTTAGTATAATTTGCTTAAACTTTTAAACGAGTTTTATTAGAAGATAAACGGAGTTCGTACGAAGAAGCTACGAGATATAAGAAATTGTATGAAACTCTTATGGTTGTGGTTCCATGATACAAAATAAATTATTACTCGTAATAAAGGAAATACTTAGGCTGAAGTATCATGCCGGAAAAGAGTACCGTTAAAAGTCTAATATAAACTCAGTACGTTAGTATAATTAGCTTAAACTTTTAAACGAGTTTTATTAGAAGATACACGGAGTTCGTTTGAAGAAACTTGCGAGATATAAGAAATTGAATGAAACTCTTATAGGTGTGGTACGATCATACGAAATAAACAATTATTCGTAATTAACGAAATGCTGAGACTAACGTATCATGCCGGAAAGCAGTACAGTTAAAATTATATTATAACCTTCATACATTTGTATAATTAGCTGAAAATTTTAAACGAGTTTTATTAGAAGATAAAAGGTACCATTATACTAAATAAATTATTATTCGTAATACACGAAATACTTAGGCTAAAGTCTCATGCCGGAAAGGAGTACCGTTTAAAGTATAATATAAACTTCATACGTTACCATAATTAACTTAAAATTTTAAATGAGTTTTATTAGAAGATACACGGAGTTCGTTAGAAGAAACTTGCGAGATATAAGAAATTGAATGAAACTCTTATAGGTGTGGTACGATCATACGAAATAAACAATTATTCGTAATTAACGAAATACCGAGACTAACGTATCATGCCGGAAAGCAGTACAGTTAAAATTATATTATTACCTTCATACATTTGTATAATTAGCTGAAAATTTTAAACGAGTTTTATTAGAAGATAAAAGGCGTTCGTTTGAAGAAACTTACGAGATATAAGAAATTGTATGAAATTCTTATGGGTGTGGTACCATTATACTAAATAAATTATTATTCGTAGTACACGAAATTCTTAGGCTAAAGTATCATGCCGGAAAGGAGTACCGTTAAAAGTATAATATAAACTTCATACGTTACCATAATTAACTTAAAATTTTAAATGAGTTTTATTAGAAGATAAACGGAGTTTGTTTGAAGAACCTTGCGAGATATAAGAAATTGTATGAAATTCTTATGGGTGTGGTACCATCATTCGAAATAAACTATTATTCGTAATAAACAAAATACTTAGGCTAAAGTATCATGCCGGAAAGGAGTTCCGTTAAAATTATATTATAAACTTCATACGTTAGTATAATTTGCTTAAACTTTTAAACGAGTTTTATTAGAAGATAAACGGAGTTCGTACGAAGAAGCTACGAGATATAAGAAATTGTATGAAACTCTTATGGTTGTGGTTCCATGATACAAAATAAATTATTACTCGTAATAAAGGAAATACTTAGGCTGAAGTATCATGCCGGAAAAGAGTACCGTTAAAAGTCTAATATAAACTCAGTACGTTAGTATAATTAGCTTAAACTTTTAAACGAGTTTTATTAGAAGATACACGGAGTTCGTTTGAAGAAACTTGCGAGATATAAGAAATTGAATGAAACTCTTATAGGTGTGGTACGATCATACGAAATAAACAATTATTCGTAATTAACGAAATGCTGAGACTAACGTATCATGCCGGAAAGCAGTACAGTTAAAATTATATTATAACCTTCATACATTTGTATAATTAGCTGAAAATTTTAAACGAGTTTTATTAGAAGATAAAAGGTACCATTATACTAAATAAATTATTATTCGTAATACACGAAATACTTAGGCTAAAGTCTCATGCCGGAAAGGAGTACCGTTTAAAGTATAATATAAACTTCATACGTTACCATAATTAACTTAAAATTTTAAATGAGTTTTATTAGAAGATACACGGAGTTCGTTAGAAGAAACTTGCGAGATATAAGAAATTGAATGAAACTCTTATAGGTGTGGTACGATCATACGAAATAAACAATTATTCGTAATTAACGAAATACCGAGACTAACGTATCATGCCGGAAAGCAGTACAGTTAAAATTATATTATTACCTTCATACATTTGTATAATTAGCTGAAAATTTTAAACGAGTTTTATTAGAAGATAAAAGGCGTTCGTTTGAAGAAACTTACGAGATATAAGAAATTGTATGAAATTCTTATGGGTGTGGTACCATTATACTAAATAAATTATTATTCGTAGTACACGAAATTCTTAGGCTAAAGTATCATGCCGGAAAGGAGTACCGTTAAAAGTATAATATAAACTTCATACGTTACCATAATTAACTTAAAATTTTAAATGAGTTTTATTAGAAGATAAACGGAGTTTGTTTGAAGAACCTTGCGAGATATAAGAAATTGTATGAAATTCTTATGGGTGTGGTACCATCATTCGAAATAAACTATTATTCGTAATAAACAAAATACTTAGGCTAAAGTATCATGCCGGAAAGGAGTTCCGTTAAAATTATATTATAAACTTCATACGTTAGTATAATTTGCTTAAACTTTTAAACGAGTTTTATTAGAAGATAAACGGAGTTCGTATGAAGAAGCTACGAGATATAAGAAATTGTATGAAACTCTTATGGTTGTGGTTCCATGATACAAAATAAATTATTACTCGTAATAAAGGAAATACTTAGGCTGAAGTATCATGCCGGAAAAGAGTACCGTTAAAAGTCTAATATAAACTCAGTACGTTAGTATAATTAGCTTAAACTTTTAAACGAGTTTTATTAGAAGATACACGGAGTTCGTTTGAAGAAACTTGCGAGATATAAGAAATTGAATGAAACTCTTATAGGTGTGGTACGATCATATGAAATAAACAATTATTCGTAATTAACGAAATGCTGAGACTAACGTATCATGCCGGAAAGCAGTACAGTTAAAATTATATTATAACCTTCATACATTTGTATAATTAGCTGAAAATTTTAAACGAGTTTTATTAGAAGATAAAAGGTACCATTATACTAAATAAATTATTATTCGTAATACACGAAATACTTAGGCTAAAGTCTCATGCCGGAAAGGAGTACCGTTTAAAGTATAATATAAACTTCATACGTTACCATAATTAACTTAAAATTTTAAATGAGTTTTATTAGAAGATACACGGAGTTCGTTAGAAGAAACTTGCGAGATATAAGAAATTGAATGAAACTCTTATAGGTGTGGTACGATCATACGAAATAAACAATTATTCGTAATTAACGAAATACCGAGACTAACGTATCATGCCGGAAAGCAGTACAGTTAAAATTATATTATTACCTTCATACATTTGTATAATTAGCTGAAAATTTTAAACGAGTTTTATTAGAAGATAAAAGGCGTTCGTTTGAAGAAACTTACGAGATATAAGAAATTGTATGAAATTCTTATGGGTGTGGTACCATTATACTAAATAAATTATTATTCGTAGTACACGAAATTCTTAGGCTAAAGTATCATGCCGGAAAGGAGTACCGTTAAAAGTATAATATAAACTTCATACGTTACCATAATTAACTTAAAATTTTAAATGAGTTTTATTAGAAGATAAACGGAGTTTGTTTGAAGAACCTTGCGAGATATAAGAAATTGTATGAAATTCTTATGGGTGTGGTACCATCATTCGAAATAAACTATTATTCGTAATAAACAAAATACTTAGGCTAAAGTATCATGCCGGAAAGGAGTTCCGTTAAAATTATATTATAAACTTCATACGTTAGTATAATTTGCTTAAACTTTTAAACGAGTTTTATTAGAAGATAAACGGAGTTCGTACGAAGAAGCTACGAGATATAAGAAATTGTATGAAACTCTTATGGTTGTGGTTCCATGATACAAAATAAATTATTACTCGTAATAAAGGAAATACTTAGGCTGAAGTATCATGCCGGAAAAGAGTACCGTTAAAAGTCTAATATAAACTCAGTACGTTAGTATAATTAGCTTAAACTTTTAAACGAGTTTTATTAGAAGATACACGGAGTTCGTTTGAAGAAACTTGCGAGATATAAGAAATTGAATGAAACTCTTATAGGTGTGGTACGATCATACGAAATAAACAATTATTCGTAATTAACGAAATGCTGAGACTAACGTATCATGCCGGAAAGCAGTACAGTTAAAATTATATTATAACCTTCATACATTTGTATAATTAGCTGAAAATTTTAAACGAGTTTTATTAGAAGATAAAAGGTACCATTATACTAAATAAATTATTATTCGTAATACACGAAATACTTAGGCTAAAGTCTCATGCCGGAAAGGAGTACCGTTAAAAGTATAATATAAACTTCATACGTTACCATAATTAACTTAAAATTTTAAATGAGTTTTATTAGAAGATACACGGAGTTCGTTAGAAGAAACTTGCGAGATATAAGAAATTGAATGAAACTCTTATAGGTGTGGTACGATCATACGAAATAAACAATTATTCGTAATTAACGAAATACCGAGACTAACGTATCATGCCGGAAAGCAGTACAGTTAAAATTATATTATTACCTTCATACATTTGTATAATTAGCTGAAAATTTTAAACGAGTTTTATTAGAAGATAAAAGGCGTTCGTTTGAAGAAACTTACGAGATATAAGAAATTGTATGAAATTCTTATGGGTGTGGTACCATTATACTAAATAAATTATTATTCGTAGTACACAAAATTCTTAGGCTAAAGTATCATGCCGGAAAGGTGTACCGTTAAAAGTATAATATAAACTTCATACGTTACCATAATTAACTTAAAATTTTAAATGAGTTTTATTAGAAGATAAACGGAGTTTGTTTGAAGAACCTTGCGAGATATAAGAAATTGTATGAAATTCTTATGGGTGTGGTACCATCATTCGAAATAAATTATTATTCGTAATAGACAAAATACTTAGGCTAAAGTATCATGCCGGAAAGGAGTTCCGTTAAAATTATATTATAAACTTCATACGTTAGTATAATTTGCTTAAACTTTTAAACGAGTTTTATTAGAAGATAAACGGAGTTCGTATGAAGAAGCTACGAGATATAAGAAATTGTATGAAACTCTTATGGTTGTGGTTCCATGATACAAAATAAATTATTACTCGTAATAAAGGAAATACTTAGGCTGAAGTATCATGCCGGAAAAGAGTACCGTTAAAAGTCTAATATAAACTCAGTACGTTAGTATAATTAGCTTAAACTTTTAAACGAGTTTTATTAGAAGATACACGGAGTTCGTTTGAAGAAACTTGCGAGATATAAGAAATTGAATGAAACTCTTATAGGTGTGGTACGATCATACGAAATAAACAATTATTCGTAATTAACGAAATACCGAGACTAACGTATCATGCCGGAAAGCAGTACAGTTAAAATTATATTATAACCTTCATACATTTGTATAATTAGCTGAAAATTTTAAACGAGTTTTATTAGAAGATAAAAGGTACCATTATACTAAATAAATTATTATTCGTAATACACGAAATACTTAGGCTAAAGTCTCATGCCGGAAAGGTGTACCGTTTAAAGTATAATATAAACTTCATACGTTACCATAATTAACTTAAAATTTTAAATGAGTTTTATTAGAAGATACACGGAGTTCGTTAGAAGAAACTTGCGAGATATAAGAAATTGAATGAAACTCTTATAGGTGTGGTACGATCATACGAAATAAACAATTATTCGTAATTAACGAAATACCGAGACTAACGTATCATGCCGGAAAGCAGTACAGTTAAAATTATATTATTACCTTCATACATTTGTATAATTAGCTGAAAATTTTAAACGAGTTTTATTAGAAGATAAAAGGCGTTCGTTTGAAGAAACTTACGAGATATAAGAAATTGTATGAAATTCTTATTGGTGTGGTACCATTATACTAAATAAATTATTATTCGTAGTACACAAAATTCTTAGGCTAAAGTATCATGCCGGAAAGGTGTACCGTTAAAAGTATAATATAAACTTCATACGTTACCATAATTAACTTAAAATTTTAAATGAGTTTTATTAGAAGATAAACGGAGTTTGTTTGAAGAACCTTGCGAGATATAAGAAATTGTATGAAATTCTTATGGGTGTGGTACCATCATTCGAAATAAATTATTATTCGTAATAAACAAAATACTTAGGCTAAAGTATCATGCCGGAAAGGAGTTCCGTTAAAATTATATTATAAACTTCATACGTTAGTATAATTTGCTTAAACTTTTAAACGAGTTTTATTAGAAGATAAACGGAGTTCGTATGAAGAAGCTACGAGATATAAGAAATTGTATGAAACTCTTATGGTTGTGGTTCCATGATACAAAATAAATTATTACTCGTAATAAAGGAAATACTTAGGCTGAAGTATCATGCCGGAAAAGAGTACCGTTAAAAGTCTAATATAAACTCAGTACGTTAGTATAATTAGCTTAAACTTTTAAACGAGTTTTATTAGAAGATACACGGAGTTCGTTTGAAGAAACTTGCGAGATATAAGAAATTGAATGAAACTCTTATAGGTGTGGTACGATCATACGAAATAAACAATTATTCGTAATTAACGAAATACCGAGACTAACGTATCATGCCGGAAAGCAGTACAGTTAAAATTATATTATAACCTTCATACATTTGTATAATTAGCTGAAAATTTTAAACGAGTTTTATTAGAAGATAAAAGGTACCATTATACTAAATAAATTATTATTCGTAATACACGAAATACTTAGGCTAAAGTCTCATGCCGGAAAGGAGTACCGTTTAAAGTATAATATAAACTTCATACGTTACCATAATTAACTTAAAATTTTAAATGAGTTTTATTAGAAGATACACGGAGTTCGTTAGAAGAAACTTGCGAGATATAAGAAATTGAATGAAACTCTTATAGGTGTGGTACGATCATACGAAATAAACAATTATTCGTAATTAACGAAATACCGAGACTAACGTATCATGCCGGAAAGCAGTACAGTTAAAATTATATTATTACCTTCATACATTTGTATAATTAGCTGAAAATTTTAAACGAGTTTTATTAGAAGATAAAAGGCGTTCGTTTGAAGAAACTTACGAGATATAAGAAATTGTATGAAATTCTTATGGGTGTGGTACCATTATACTAAATAAATTATTATTCGTAGTACACAAAATTCTTAGGCTAAAGTATCATGCCGGAAAGGAGTACCGTTAAAAGTATAATATAAACTTCATACGTTACCATAATTAACTTAAAATTTTAAATGAGTTTTATTAGAAGATAAACGGAGTTTGTTTGAAGAACCTTGCGAGATATAAGAAATTGTATGAAATTCTTATGGGTGTGGTACCATCATTCGAAATAAACTATTATTCGTAATAAACAAAATACTTAGGCTAAAGTATCATGCCGGAAAGGAGTTCCGTTAAAATTATATTATAAACTTCATACGTTAGTATAATTTGCTTAAACTTTTAAACGAGTTTTATTACAAGATACACGGAGTTCGTACGAAGAAGCTACGAGATATAAGAAATTGTATGAAACTCTTATGGTTGTGGTTCCATGATACAAAATAAATTATTACTCGTAATAAAGGAAATACTTAGGCTGAAGTATCATGCCGGAAAAGAGTACCGTTAAAAGTCTAATATAAACTCAGTACGTTAGTATAATTAGCTTAAACTTTTAAACGAGTTTTATTAGAAGATACACGGAGTTCGTTTGAAGAAACTTGCGAGATATAAGAAATTGAATGAAACTCTTATAGGTGTGGTACGATCATACGAAATAAACAATTATTCGTAATTAACGAAATGCTGAGACTAACGTATCATGCCGGAAAGCAGTACAGTTAAAATTATATTATAACCTTCATACATTTGTATAATTAGCTGAAAATTTTAAACGAGTTTTATTAGAAGATAAAAGGTACCATTATACTAAATAAATTATTATTCGTAATACACGAAATACTTAGGCTAAAGTCTCATGCCGGAAAGGAGTACCGTTAAAAGTATAATATAAACTTCATACGTTACCATAATTAACTTAAAATTTTAAATGAGTTTTATTAGAAGATACACGGAGTTCGTTAGAAGAAACTTGCGAGATATAAGAAATTGAATGAAACTCTTATAGGTGTGGTACGATCATACGAAATAAACAATTATTCGTAATTAACGAAATACCGAGACTAACGTATCATGCCGGAAAGCAGTACAGTTAAAATTATATTATTACCTTCATACATTTGTATAATTAGCTGAAAATTTTAAACGAGTTTTATTAGAAGATAAAAGGCGTTCGTTTGAAGAAACTTACGAGATATAAGAAATTGTATGAAATTCTTATGGGTGTGGTACCATTATACTAAATAAATTATTATTCGTAGTACACAAAATTCTTAGGCTAAAGTATCATGCCGGAAAGGTGTACCGTTAAAAGTATAATATAAACTTCATACGTTACCATAATTAACTTAAAATTTTAAATGAGTTTTATTAGAAGATAAACGGAGTTTGTTTGAAGAACCTTGCGAGATATAAGAAATTGTATGAAATTCTTATGGGTGTGGTACCATCATTCGAAATAAATTATTATTCGTAATAAACAAAATACTTAGGCTAAAGTATCATGCCGGAAAGGAGTTCCGTTAAAATTATATTATAAACTTCATACGTTAGTATAATTTGCTTAAACTTTTAAACGAGTTTTATTAGAAGATAAACGGAGTTCGTATGAAGAAGCTACGAGATATAAGAAATTGTATGAAACTCTGATGGTTGTGGTTCCATGATACAAAATAAATTATTACTCGTAATAAAGGAAATACTTAGGCTGAAGTATCATGCCGGAAAAGAGTACCGTTAAAAGTCTAATATAAACTCAGTACGTTAGTATAATTAGCTTAAACTTTTAAACGAGTTTTATTAGAAGATACACGGAGTTCGTTTGAAGAAACTTGCGAGATATAAGAAATTGAATGAAACTCTTATAGGTGTGGTACGATCATACGAAATAAACAATTATTCGTAATTAACGAAATACCGAGACTAACGTATCATGCCGGAAAGCAGTACAGTTAAAATTATATTTTTACCTTCATACATTTGTATAATTAGCTGAAAATTTTAAACGAGTTTTATTAGAAGATAAAAGGCGTTCGTTTGAAGAAACTTACGAGATATAAGAAATTGTATGAAATTCATATGGGTGTGGTACCATTATACTAAATAAATTATTATTCGTATTACACGAAATTCTTAGGCTAAAGTCTCATGCCGGAAAGGAGTACCGTTAAAAGTATAATATAAACTTCATACGTTACCATAATTAACTTAAAATTTTAAATGAGTTTTATTAGAAGATAAACGGAGTTTGTTTGAAGAACCTTGAGAGATATAAGAAATTGTATGAAATTCTTATGGGTGTGGTACCATCATTCGAAATAAATTATTATTTGTAATAAACAAAATACTTAGGCTAAAGTATCATGCCGGAAAGGAGTTCCGTTAAAATTATATTATAAACTTCATACGTTAGTATAATTTGCTTAAACTTTTAAACGAGTTTTATTAGAAGATAAACGGAGTTCGTATGAAGAAGCTACGAGATATAAGAAATTGTATGAAACTCTTATGGTTGTGGTTCCATGATACAAAATAAATTATTACTCGTAATAAAGGAAATACTTAGGCTGAAGTATCATGCCGGAAAAGAGTACCGTTAAAAGTGTAATATAAACTCAGTACGTTAGTATAATTAGCTTAAACTTTTAAACGAGTTTTATTAGAAGATACACGGAGTTCGTTTGAAGAAACTTGCGAGATATAAGAAATTGAATGAAACTCTTATAGGTGTGGTACGATCATACGAAATAAACAATTATTCGTAATTAACGAAATACTGAGACTAACGTATCATGCCGGAAAGCAGTACAGTTAAAATTATATTATAACCTTCATACATTTGTATAATTAGCTGAAAATTTTAAACGAGTTTTATTAGAAGATAAAAGGTACCATTATACTAAATAAATTATTATTCGTAATACACGAAATACTTAGGCTAAAGTCTCATGCCGGAAAGGAGTACCGTTTAAAGTATAATATAAACTTCATACGTTACCATAATTAACTTAAAATTTTAAATGAGTTTTATTAGAAGATACACGGAGTTCGTTAGAAGAAACTTGCGAGATATAAGAAATTGAATGAAACTCTTATAGGTGTGGTACGATCATACGAAATAAACAATTATTCGTAATTAACGAAATACCGAGACTAACGTATCATGCCGGAAAGCAGTACAGTTAAAATTATATTATTACCTTCATACATTTGTATAATTAGCTGAAAATTTTAAACGAGTTTTATTAGAAGATAAAAGGCATTCGTTTGAAGAAACTTACGAGATATAAGAAATTGTATGAAATTCTTATGGGTGTGGTACCATTATACTAAATAAATTATTATTCGTAGTACACGAAATTCTTAGGCTAAAGTATCATGCCGGAAAGGAGTACCGTTAAAAGTATAATATAAACTTCATACGTTACCATAATTAACTTAAAATTTTAAATGAGTTTTATTAGAAGATAAACGGAGTTTGTTTGAAGAACCTTGCGAGATATAAGAAATTGTATGAAATTCTTATGGGTGTGGTACCATCATTCGAAATAAACTATTATTCGTAATAAACAAAATACTTAGGCTAAAGTATCATGCCGGAAAGGAGTTCCGTTAAAATTATATTATAAACTTCATACGTTAGTATAATTTGCTTAAACTTTTAAACGGGTTTTATTAGAAGATAAACGGAGTTCGTACGAAGAAGCTACGAGATATAAGAAATTGTATGAAACTCTTATGGTTGTGGTTCCATGATACAAAATAAATTATTACTCGTAATAAAGGAAATACTTAGGCTGAAGTATCATGCCGGAAAAGAGTACCGTTAAAAGTCTAATATAAACTCAGTACGTTAGTATAATTAGCTTAAACTTTTAAACGAGTTTTATTAGAAGATACACGGAGTTCGTTTGAAGAAACTTGCGAGATATAAGAAATTGAATGAAACTCTTATAGGTGTGGTACGACCATACGAAATAAACAATTATTCGTAATTAACGAAATGCTGAGACTAACGTATCATGCCGGAAAGCAGTACAGTTAAAATTATATTATAACCTTCATACATTTGTATAATTAGCTGAAAATTTTAAACGAGTTTTATTAGAAGATAAAAGGTACCATTATACTAAATAAATTATTATTCGTAATACACGAAATACTTAGGCTAAAGTCTCATGCCGGAAAGGAGTACCGTTAAAAGTATAATATAAACTTCATACGTTACTATAATTAACTTAAAATTTTAAATGAGTTTTATTAGAAGATACACGGAGTTCGTTAGAAGAAACTTGCGAGATATAAGAAATTGAATGAAACTCTTATAGGTGTGGTACGATCATACGAAATAAACAATTATTCGTAATTAACGAAATACCGAGACTAACGTATCATGCCGGAAAGCAGTACAGTTAAAATTATATTATTACCTTCATACATTTGTATAATTAGCTGAAAATTTTAAACGAGTTTTATTAGAAGATAAAAGGCATTCGTTTGAAGAAACTTACGAGATATAAGAAATTGTATGAAATTCTTATGGGTGTGGTACCATTATACTAAATAAATTATTATTCGTAGTACACGAAATTCTTAGGCTAAAGTATCATGCCGGAAAGGAGTACCGTTAAAAGTATAATATAAACTTCATACGTTACCATAATTAACTTAAAATTTTAAATGAGTTTTATTAGAAGATAAACGGAGTTTGTTTGAAGAACCTTGCGAGATATAAGAAATTGTATGAAATTCTTATGGGTGTGGTACCATCATTCGAAATAAACTATTATTCGTAATAAACAAAATACTTAGGCTAAAGTATCATGCCGGAAAGGAGTTCCGTTAAAATTATATTATAAACTTCATACGTTAGTATAATTTGCTTAAACTTTTAAACGAGTTTTATTAGAAGATAAACGGAGTTCGTACGAAGAAGCTACGAGATATAAGAAATTGTATGAAACTCTTATGGTTGTGGTTCCATGATACAAAATAAATTATTACTCGTAATAAAGGAAATACTTAGGCTGAAGTATCATGCCGGAAAAGAGTACCGTTAAAAGTCTAATATAAACTCAGTACGTTAGTATAATTAGCTTAAACTTTTAAACGAGTTTTATTAGAAGATACACGGAGTTCGTTTGAAGAAACTTGAGAGATATAAGAAATTGAATGAAACTCTTATAGGTGTGGTACGATCATACGAAATAAACAATTATTCGTAATTAACGAAATGCTGAGACTAACGTATCATGCCGGAAAGCAGTACAGTTAAAATTATATTATAACCTTCATACATTTGTATAATTAGCTGAAAATTTTAAACGAGTTTTATTAGAAGATAAAAGGTACCATTATACTAAATAAATTATTATTCGTAATACACGAAATACTTAGGCTAAAGTCTCATGCCGGAAAGGAGTACCGTTAAAAGTATAATATAAACTTCATACGTTACCATAATTAACTTAAAATTTTAAATGAGTTTTATTAGAAGATACACGGAGTTCGTTAGAAGAAACTTGCGAGATATAAGAAATTGAATGAAACTCTTATAGGTGTGGTACGATCATACGAAATAAACAATTATTCGTAATTAACGAAATACCGAGACTAACGTATCATGCCGGAAAGCAGTACAGTTAAAATTATATTATTACCTTCATACATTTGTATAATTAGCTGAAAATTTTAAACGAGTTTTATTAGAAGATAAAAGGCGTTCGTTTGAAGAAACTTACGAGATATAAGAAATTGTATGAAATTCTTATGGGTGTGGTACCATTATACTAAATAAATTATTATTCGTAGTACACAAAATTCTTAGGCTAAAGTATCATGCCGGAAAGGTGTACCGTTAAAAGTATAATATAAACTTCATACGTTACCATAATTAACTTAAAATTTTAAATGAGTTTTATTAGAAGATAAACGGAGTTTGTTTGAAGAACCTTGCGAGATATAAGAAATTGTATGAAATTCTTATGGGTGTGGTACCATCATTCGAAATAAATTATTATTCGTAATAAACAAAATACTTAGGCTAAAGTATCATGCCGGAAAGGAGTTCCGTTAAAATTATATTATAAACTTCATACGTTAGTATAATTTGCTTAAACTTTTAAACGAGTTTTATTAGAAGATAAACGGAGTTCGTATGAAGAAGCTACGAGATATAAGAAATTGTATGAAACTCTTATGGTTGTGGTTCCATGATACAAAATAAATTATTACTCGTAATAAAGGAAATACTTAGGCTGAAGTATCATGCCGGAAAAGAGTACCGTTAAAAGTCTAATATAAACTCAGTACGTTAGTATAATTAGCTTAAACTTTTAAACGAGTTTTATTAGAAGATACACGGAGTTCGTTTGAAGAAACTTGCGAGATATAAGAAATTGAATGAAACTCTTATAGGTGTGGTACGATCATACGAAATAAACAATTATTCGTAATTAACGAAATACCGAGACTAACGTATCATGCCGGAAAGCAGTACAGTTAAAATTATATTATTACCTTCATACATTTGTATAATTAGCTGAAAATTTTAAACGAGTTTTATTAGAAGATAAAAGGCGTTCGTTTGAAGAAACTTACGAGATATAAGAAATTGTATGAAATTCATATGGGTGTGGTACCATTATACTAAATAAATTATTATTCGTATTACACGAAATTCTTAGGCTAAAGTCTCATGCCGGAAAGGAGTACCGTTAAAAGTATAATATAAACTTCATACGTTACCATAATTAACTTAAAATTTTAAATGAGTTTTATTAGAAGATAAACGGAGTTTGTTTGAAGAACCTTGAGAGATATAAGAAATTGTATGAAATTCTTATGGGTGTGGTACCATCATTCGAAATAAATTATTATTCGTAATAAACAAAATACTTAGGCTAAAGTATCATGCCGGAAAGGAGTTCCGTTAAAATTATATTACAAACTTCATACGTTAGTATAATTTGCTTAAACTTTTAAACGAGTTTTATTAGAAGATAAACGGAGTTCGTATGAAGAAGCTACGAGATATAAGAAATTGTATGAAACTCTTATGGTTGTGGTTCCATGATACAAAATAAATTATTACTCGTAATAAAGGAAATACTTAGGCTGAAGTATCATGCCGGAAAAGAGTACCGTTAAAAGTCTAATATAAACTCAGTACGTTAGTATAATTAGCTTAAACTTTTAAACGAGTTTTATTAGAAGATACACGGAGTTCGTTTGAAGAAACTTGAGAGATATAAGAAATTGAATGAAACTCTTATAGGTGTGGTACGATCATACGAAATAAACAATTATTCGTAATTAACGAAATGCTGAGACTAACGTATCATGCCGGAAAGCAGTACAGTTAAAATTATATTATAACCTTCATACATTTGTATAATTAGCTGAAAATTTTAAACGAGTTTTATTAGAAGATAAAAGGTACCATTATACTAAATAAATTATTATTCGTAATACACGAAATACTTAGGCTAAAGTCTCATGCCGGAAAGGAGTACCGTTAAAAGTATAATATAAACTTCATACGTTACCATAATTAACTTAAAATTTTAAATGAGTTTTATTAGAAGATACACGGAGTTCGTTAGAAGAAACTTGCGAGATATAAGAAATTGAATGAAACTCTTATAGGTGTGGTACGATCATACGAAATAAACAATTATTCGTAATTAACGAAATACCGAGACTAACGTATCATGCCGGAAAGCAGTACAGTTAAAATTATATTATTACCTTCATACATTTGTATAATTAGCTGAAAATTTTAAACGAGTTTTATTAGAAGATAAAAGGCGTTCGTTTGAAGAAACTTACGAGATATAAGAAATTGTATGAAATTCTTATGGGTGTGGTACCATTATACTAAATAAATTATTATTCGTAGTACACAAAATTCTTAGGCTAAAGTATCATGCCGGAAAGGTGTACCGTTAAAAGTATAATATAAACTTCATACGTTACCATAATTAACTTAAAATTTTAAATGAGTTTTATTAGAAGATAAACGGAGTTTGTTTGAAGAACCTTGCGAGATATAAGAAATTGTATGAAATTCTTATGGGTGTGGTACCATCATTCGAAATAAATTATTATTCGTAATAAACAAAATACTTAGGCTAAAGTATCATGCCGGAAAGGAGTTCCGTTAAAATTATATTATAAACTTCATACGTTAGTATAATTTGCTTAAACTTTTAAACGAGTTTTATTAGAAGATAAACGGAGTTCGTATGAAGAAGCTACGAGATATAAGAAATTGTATGAAACTCTTATGGTTGTGGTTCCATGATACAAAATAAATTATTACTCGTAATAAAGGAAATACTTAGGCTGAAGTATCATGCCGGAAAAGAGTACCGTTAAAAGTCTAATATAAACTCAGTACGTTAGTACACGGAGTTCGTTTGAAGAAACTTGCGAGATATAAGAAATTGAATGAAACTTTTATAGGTGTGGTACGATCATACGAAATAAACAATTATTCGTAATTAACGAAATACCGAGACTAACGTATCATGCCGGAAAGCAGTACAGTTAAAATTATATTATTACCTTCATACATTTGTATAATTAGCTGAAAATTTTAAACGAGTTTTATTAGAAGATAAAAGGCGTTCGTTTGAAGAAACTTACGAGATATAAGAAATTGTATGAAATTCATATGGGTGTGGTACCATTATACTAAATAAATTATTATTCGTATTACACGAAATTCTTAGGCTAAAGTCTCATGCCGGAAAGGAGTACCGTTAAAAGTATAATATAAACTTCATACGTTACCATAATTAACTTAAAATTTTAAATGAGTTTTATTAGAAGATAAACGGAGTTTGTTTGAAGAACCTTGAGAGATATAAGAAATTGTATGAAATTCTTATGGGTGTGGTACCATCATTCGAAATAAATTATTATTCGTAATAAACAAAATACTTAGGCTAAAGTATCATGCCGGAAAGGAGTTCCGTTAAAATTATATTACAAACTTCATACGTTAGTATAATTTGCTTAAACTTTTAAACGAGTTTTATTAGAAGATAAACGGAGTTCGTATGAAGAAGCTACGAGATATAAGAAATTGTATGAAACTCTTATGGTTGTGGTTCCATGATACAAAATAAATTATTACTCGTAATAAAGGAAATACTTAGGCTGAAGTATCATGCCGGAAAAGAGTACCGTTAAAAGTCTAATATAAACTCAGTACGTTAGTATAATTAGCTTAAACTTTTAAACGAGTTTTATTAGAAGATACACGGAGTTCGTTTGAAGAAACTTGCGAGATATAAGAAATTGAATGAAACTCTTATAGGTGTGGTACGATCATACGAAATAAACAATTATTCGTAATTAACGAAATACCGAGACTAACGTATCATGCCGGAAAGCAGTATAGTTAAAATTATATTATAACCTTCATACATTTGTATAATTAGCTGAAAATTTTAAACGAGTTTTATTAGAAGATAAAAGGTACCATTATACTAAATAAATTATTATTCGTAATACACGAAATACTTAGGCTAAAGTCTCATGCCGGAAAGGAGTACCGTTAAAAGTATAATATAAACTTCATACGTTACCATAATTAACTTAAAATTTTAAATGAGTTTTATTAGAAGATAAACGGAGTTTGTTTGAAGAACCTTGCGAGATATAAGAAATTGTATGAAATTCTTATGGGTGTGGTACCATCATTCGAAATAAATTATTATTCGTAATAAACAAAATACTTAGGCTAAAGTATCATGCCGGAAAGGAGTTCCGTTAAAATTATATTATAAACTTCATACGTTAGTATAATTTGCTTAAACTTTTAAACGAGTTTTATTAGAAGATAAACGGAGTTCCTATGAAGAAGCTACGAGATATAAGAAATTGTATGAAACTCTTATGGTTGTGGTTCCATGATACAAAATAAATTATTACTCGTAATAAAGGAAATACTTAGGCTGAAGTATCATGCCGGAAAAGAGTACCGTTAAAAGTCTAATATAAACTCAGTACGTTAGTATAATTAGCTTAAACTTTTAAACGAGTTTTATTAGAAGATACACGGAGTTCGTTTGAAGAAACTTGCGAGATATAAGAAATTGAATGAAACTCTTATAGGTGTGGTACGATCATACGAAATAAACAATTATTCGTAATTAACGAAATACCGAGACTAACGTATCATGCCGGAAAGCAGTATAGTTAAAATTATATTATAACCTTCATACATTTGTATAATTAGCTGAAAATTTTAAACGAGTTTTATTAGAAGATAAAAGGTACCATTATACTAAATAAATTATTATTCGTAATACACGAAATACTTAGGCTAAAGTCTCATGCCGGAAAGGAGTACCACTAAAAGTATAATATAAACTTCATACGTTACCATAATTAACTTAAAATTTTAAATGAGTTTTATTAGAAGATAAACGGAGTTTGTTTGAAGAACCTTGCGAGATATAAGAAATTGTATGAAATTCTTATGGGTGTGGTACCATCATTCGAAATAAATTATTATTCGTAATAAACAAAATACTTAGGCTAAAGTATCATGCCGGAAAGGAGTTCCGTTAAAATTATATTATAAACTTCATACGTTAGTATAATTTGTTTAAACTTTTAAACGAGTTTTATTAGAAGATAAACGGAGTTCGTATGAAGAAGCTACGAGATATAAGAAATTGTATGAAACTCTTATGGTTGTGGTTCCATGATACAAAATAAATTATTACTCGTAATAAAGGAAATACTTAGGCTGAAGTATCATGCCGGAAAAGAGTACCGTTAAAAGTCTAATATAAACTCAGTACGTTAGTATAATTAGCTTAAACTTTTAAACGAGTTTTATTAGAAGATACACGGAGTTCGTTTGAAGAAACTTGCGAGATATAAGAAATTGAATGAAACTCTTATAGGTGTGGTACGATCATACGAAATAAACAAATATTCGTAATTAACGAAATACCGAGACTAACGTATCATGCCGGAAAGCAGTACAGTTAAAATTATATTATAACCTTCATACATTTGTATAATTAGCTGAAAATTTTAAACGAGTTTTATTAGAAGATAAAAGGTACCATTATACTAAATAAATTATTATTCGTAATACACGAAATACTTAGGCTAAAGTCTCATGCCGGAAAGGAGTACCATTAAAAGTATAATATAAACTTCATACGTTACCATAATTAACTTAAAATTTTAAATGAGTTTTATTAGAAGATAAACGGAGTTTGTTTGAAGAACGTTGAGAGATATAAGAAATTGTATGAAATTCTTATGGGTGTGGTACCATCATTCGAAATAAATTATTATTCGTAATAAACAAAATACTTAGGCTAAAGTATCATGCCGGAAAGGAGTTCCGTTAAAATTATATTATAAACTTCATACGTTAGTATAATTTTCTTAAACTTTTAAACGAGTTTTATTAGAAGATAAACGGATTTCGTATGAAGAAGCTACGAGATATAAGAAATTGTATGAAACTCTTATGGTTGTGGTTCCATGATACAAAATAAATTATTACTCGTAATAAAGGAAATACTTAGGCTGAAGTATCATGCCGGAAAAGAGTACCGTTAAAAGTCTAATATAAACTCAGTACGTTAGTATAATTAGCTTAAACTTTTAAACGAGTTTTATTAGAAGATACACGGAGTTCGTTTGAAGAAACTTGCGAGATATAAGAAATTGAATGAAACTCTTATAGGTGTGGTACGATCATACGAAATAAACAATTATTCGTAATTAACGAAATACCGAGACTAACGTATCATGCCGGAAAGCAGTATAGTTAAAATTATATTATAACCTTCATACATTTGTATAATTAGCTGAAAATTTTAAACGAGTTTTATTAGAAGATAAAAGGTACCATTATACTAAATAAATTATTATTCGTAATACACGAAATACTTAGGCTAAAGTCTCATGCCGGAAAGGAGTACCGTTAAAAGTATAATATAAACTTCATACGTTACCATAATTAACTTAAAATTTTAAATGAGTTTTATTAGAAGATAAACGGAGTTTGTTTGAAGAACCTTGCGAGATATAAGAAATTGTATGAAATTCTTATGGGTGTGGTACCATCATTCGAAATAAATTATTATTCGTAATAAACAAAATACTTAGGCTAAAGTATCATGCCGGAAAGGAGTTCCGTTAAAATTATATTATAAACTTCATACGTTAGTATAATTTGCTTAAACTTTTAAACGAGTTTTATTAGAAGATAAACGGAGTTCCTATGAAGAAGCTACGAGATATAAGAAATTGTATGAAACTCTTATGGTTGTGGTTCCATGATACAAAATAAATTATTACTCGTAATAAAGGAAATACTTAGGCTGAAGTATCATGCCGGAAAAGAGTACCGTTAAAAGTCTAATATAAACTCAGTACGTTAGTATAATTAGCTTAAACTTTTAAACGAGTTTTATTAGAAGATACACGGAGTTCGTTTGAAGAAACTTGCGAGATATAAGAAATTGAATGAAACTCTTATAGGTGTGGTACGATCATACGAAATAAACAATTATTCGTAATTAACGAAATACCGAGACTAACGTATCATGCCGGAAAGCAGTATAGTTAAAATTATATTATAACCTTCATACATTTGTATAATTAGCTGAAAATTTTAAACGAGTTTTATTAGAAGATAAAAGGTACCATTATACTAAATAAATTATTATTCGTAATACACGAAATACTTAGGCTAAAGTCTCATGCCGGAAAGGAGTACCACTAAAAGTATAATATAAACTTCATACGTTACCATAATTAACTTAAAATTTTAAATGAGTTTTATTAGAAGATAAACGGAGTTTGTTTGAAGAACCTTGCGAGATATAAGAAATTGTATGAAATTCTTATGGGTGTGGTACCATCATTCGAAATAAATTATTATTCGTAATAAACAAAATACTTAGGCTAAAGTATCATGCCGGAAAGGAGTTCCGTTAAAATTATATTATAAACTTCATACGTTAGTATAATTTGTTTAAACTTTTAAACGAGTTTTATTAGAAGATAAACGGAGTTCGTATGAAGAAGCTACGAGATATAAGAAATTGTATGAAACTCTTATGGTTGTGGTTCCATGATACAAAATAAATTATTACTCGTAATAAAGGAAATACTTAGGCTGAAGTATCATGCCGGAAAAGAGTACCGTTAAAAGTCTAATATAAACTCAGTACGTTAGTATAATTAGCTTAAACTTTTAAACGAGTTTTATTAGAAGATACACGGAGTTCGTTTGAAGAAACTTGCGAGATATAAGAAATTGAATGAAACTCTTATAGGTGTGGTACGATCATACGAAATAAACAAATATTCGTAATTAACGAAATACCGAGACTAACGTATCATGCCGGAAAGCAGTACAGTTAAAATTATATTATAACCTTCATACATTTGTATAATTAGCTGAAAATTTTAAACGAGTTTTATTAGAAGATAAAAGGTACCATTATACTAAATAAATTATTATTCGTAATACACGAAATACTTAGGCTAAAGTCTCATGCCGGAAAGGAGTACCATTAAAAGTATAATATAAACTTCATACGTTACCATAATTAACTTAAAATTTTAAATGAGTTTTATTAGAAGATAAACGGAGTTTGTTTGAAGAACGTTGAGAGATATAAGAAATTGTATGAAATTCTTATGGTTGTGGTACCATCATTCGAAATAAATTATTATTCGTAATAAACAAAATACTTAGGCTAAAGTATCATGCCGGAAAGGAGTTCCGTTAAAATTATATTATAAACTTCATACGTTAGTATAATTTTCTTAAACTTTTAAACGAGTTTTATTAGAAGATAAACGGAGTTCGTATGAAGAAGCTACGAGATATAAGAAATTGTATGAAACTCTTATGGTTGTGGTTCCATGATACAAAATAAATTATTACTCGTAATAAAGGAAATACTTAGGCTGAAGTATCATGCCGGAAAAGAGTACCGTTAAAAGTCTAATATAAACTCAGTACGTTAGTATAATTAGCTTAAACTTTTAAACGAGTTTTATTAGAAGATACACGGAGTTCGTTTGAAGAAACTTGCGAGATATAAGAAATTGAATGAAACTCTTATAGGTGTGGTACGATCATACGAAATAAACAATTATTCGTAATTAACGAAATACCGAGACTAACGTATCATGCCGGAAAGCAGTATAGTTAAAATTATATTATAACCTTCATACATTTGTATAATTAGCTGAAAATTTTAAACGAGTTTTATTAGAAGATAAAAGGTACCATTATACTAAATAAATTATTATTCGTAATACACGAAATACTTAGGCTAAAGTCTCATGCCGGAAAGGAGTACCGTTAAAAGTATAATATAAACTTCATACGTTACCATAATTAACTTAAAATTTTAAATGAGTTTTATTAGAAGATAAACGGAGTTTGTTTGAAGAACCTTGCGAGATATAAGAAATTGTATGAAATTCTTATGGGTGTGGTACCATCATTCGAAATAAATTATTATTCGTAATAAACAAAATACTGAGGCTAAAGTATCATGCCGGAAAGGAGTTCCGTTAAAATTATATTATAAACTTCATACGTTAGTATAATTTGCTTAAACTTTTAAACGAGTTTTATTAGAAGATAAACGGAGTTCCTATGAAGAAGCTACGAGATATAAGAAATTGTATGAAACTCTTATGGTTGTGGTTCCATGATACAAAATAAATTATTACTCGTAATAAAGGAAATACTTAGGCTGAAGTATCATGCCGGAAAAGAGTACCGTTAAAAGTCTAATATAAACTCAATACGTTAGTATAATTAGCTTAAACTTTTAAACGAGTTTTATTAGAAGATACACGGAGTGCGTTTGAAGAAACTTGCGAGATATAAGAAATTGAATGAAACTCTTATAGGTGTGGTACGATCATACGAAATAAACAATTATTCGTAATTAACGAAATACCGAGACTAACGTATCATGCCGGAAAGCAGTATAGTTAAAATTATATTATAACCTTCATACATTTGTATAATTAGCTGAAAATTTTAAACGAGTTTTATTAGAAGATAAAAGGTACCATTATACTAAATAAATTATTATTCGTAATACACGAAATACTTAGGCTAAAGTCTCATGCCGGAAAGGAGTACCACTAAAAGTATAATATAAACTTCATACGTTACCATAATTAACTTAAAATTTTAAATGAGTTTTATTAGAAGATAAACGGAGTTTGTTTGAAGAACCTTGCGAGATATAAGAAATTGTATGAAATTCTTATGGGTGTGGTACCATCATTCGAAATAAATTATTATTCGTAATAAACAAAATACTTAGGCTAAAGTATCATGCCGGAAAGGAGTTCCGTTAAAATTATATTATAAACTTCATACGTTAGTATAATTTGTTTAAACTTTTAAACGAGTTTTATTAGAAGATAAACGGAGTTCGTATGAAGAAGCTACGAGATATAAGAAATTGTATGAAACTCTTATGGTTGTGGTTCCATGATACAAAATAAATTATTACTCGTAATAAAGGAAATACTTAGGCTGAAGTATCATGCCGGAAAAGAGTACCGTTAAAAGTCTAATATAAACTCAGTACGTTAGTATAATTAGCTTAAACTTTTAAACGAGTTTTATTAGAAGATACACGGAGTTCGTTTGAAGAAACTTGCGAGATATAAGAAATTGAATGAAACTCTTATAGGTGTGGTACGATCATACGAAATAAACAATTATTCGTAATTAACGAAATACCGAGACTAACGTATCATGCCGGAAAGCAGTATAGTTAAAATTATATTATAACCTTCATACATTTGTATAATTAGCTGAAAATTTTAAACGAGTTTTATTAGAAGATAAAAGGTACCATTATACTAAATAAATTATTATTCGTAATACACGAAATACTTAGGCTAAAGTCTCATGCCGGAAAGGAGTACCGTTAAAAGTATAATATAAACTTCATACGTTACCATAATTAACTTAAAATTTTAAATGAGTTTTATTAGAAGATAAACGGAGTTTGTTTGAAGAACCTTGCGAGATATAAGAAATTGTATGAAATTCTTATGGGTGTGGTACCATCATTCGAAATAAATTATTATTCGTAATAAACAAAATACTTAGGCTAAAGTATCATGCCGGAAAGGAGTTCCGTTAAAATTATATTATAAACTTCATACGTTAGTATAATTTGCTTAAACTTTTAAACGAGTTTTATTAGAAGATAAACGGAGTTCCTATGAAGAAGCTACGAGATATAAGAAATTGTATGAAACTCTTATGGTTGTGGTTCCATGATACAAAATAAATTATTACTCGTAATAAAGGAAATACTTAGGCTGAAGTATCATGCCGGAAAAGAGTACCGTTAAAAGTCTAATATAAACTCAGTACGTTAGTATAATTAGCTTAAACTTTTAAACGAGTTTTATTAGAAGATACACGGAGTTCGTTTGAAGAAACTTGCGAGATATAAGAAATTGAATGAAACTCTTATAGGTGTGGTACGATCATACGAAATAAACAATTATTCGTAATTAACGAAATACCGAGACTAACGTATCATGCCGGAAAGCAGTATAGTTAAAATTATATTATAACCTTCATACATTTGTATAATTAGCTGAAAATTTTAAACGAGTTTTATTAGAAGATAAAAGGTACCATTATACTAAATAAATTATTATTCGTAATACACGAAATACTTAGGCTAAAGTCTCATGCCGGAAAGGAGTACTACTAAAAGTATAATATAAACTTCATACGTTACCATAATTAACTTAAAATTTTAAATGAGTTTTATTAGAAGATAAACGGAGTTTGTTTGAAGAACCTTGCGAGATATAAGAAATTGTATGAAATTCTTATGGGTGTGGTACCATCATTCGAAATAAATTATTATTCGTAATAAACAAAATACTTAGGCTAAAGTATCATGCCGGAAAGGAGTTCCGTTAAAATTATATTATAAACTTCATACGTTAGTATAATTTGTTTAAACTTTTAAACGAGTTTTATTAGAAGATAAACGGAGTTCGTATGAAGAAGCTACGAGATATAAGAAATTGTATGAAACTCTTATGGTTGTGGTTCCATGATACAAAATAAATTATTACTCGTAATAAAGGAAATACTTAGGCTGAAGTATCATGCCGGAAAAGAGTACCGTTAAAAGTCTAATATAAACTCAGTACGTTAGTATAATTAGCTTAAACTTTTAAACGAGTTTTATTAGAAGATACACGGAGTTCGTTTGAAGAAACTTGCGAGATATAAGAAATTGAATGAAACTCTTATAGGTGTGGTACGATCATACGAAATAAACAATTATTCGTAATTAACGAAATACCGAGACTAACGTATCATGCCGGAAAGCAGTATAGTTAAAATTATATTATAACCTTCATACATTTGTATAATTAGCTGAAAATTTTAAACGAGTTTTATTAGAAGATAAAAGGTACCATTATACTAAATAAATTATTATTCGTAATACACGAAATACTTAGGCTAAAGTCTCATGCCGGAAAGGAGTACCGTTAAAAGTATAATATAAACTTCATACGTTACCATAATTAACTTAAAATTTTAAATGAGTTTTATTAGAAGATAAACGGAGTTTGTTTGAAGAACCTTGCGAGATATAAGAAATTGTATGAAATTCTTATGGGTGTGGTACCATCATTCGAAATAAATTATTATTCGTAATAAACAAAATACTTAGGCTAAAGTATCATGCCGGAAAGGAGTTCCGTTAAAATTATATTATAAACTTCATACGTTAGTATAATTTGTTTAAACTTTTAAACGAGTTTTATTAGAAGATAAACGGAGTTCGTATGAAGAAGCTACGAGATATAAGAAATTGTATGAAACTCTTATGGTTGTGGTTCCATGATACAAAATAAATTATTACTCGTAATAAAGGAAATACTTAGGCTGAAGTATCATGCCGGAAAAGAGTACCGTTAAAAGTCTAATATAAACTCAGTACGTTAGTATAATTAGCTTAAACTTTTAAACGAGTTTTATTAGAAGATACACGGAGTTCGTTTGAAGAAACTTGCGAGATATAAGAAATTGAATGAAACTCTTATAGGTGTGGTACGATCATACGAAATAAACAATTATTCGTAATTAACGAAATACCGAGACTAACGTATCATGCCGGAAAGCAGTATAGTTAAAATTATATTATAACCTTCATACATTTGTATAATTAGCTGAAAATTTTAAACGAGTTTTATTAGAAGATAAAAGGTACCATTATACTAAATAAATTATTATTCGTAATACACGAAATACTTAGGCTAAAGTCTCATGCCGGAAAGGAGTACCGTTAAAAGTATAATATAAACTTCATACGTTACCATAATTAACTTAAAATTTTAAATGAGTTTTATTAGAAGATAAACGGAGTTTGTTTGAAGAACCTTGCGAGATATAAGAAATTGTATGAAATTCTTATGGGTGTGGTACCATCATTCGAAATAAATTATTATTCGTAATAAACAAAATACTTAGGCTAAAGTATCATGCCGGAAAGGAGTTCCGTTAAAATTATATTATAAACTTCATACGTTAGTATAATTTGCTTAAACTTTTAAACGAGTTTTATTAGAAGATAAACGGAGTTCGTATGAAGAAGCTACGAGATATAAGAAATTGTATGAAACTCTTATGGTTGTGGTTCCATGATACAAAATAAATTATTACTCGTAATAAAGGAAATACTTAGGCTGAAGTATCATGCCGGAAAAGAGTACCGTTAAAAGTCTAATATAAACTCAGTACGTTAGTATAATTAGCTTAAACTTTTAAACGAGTTTTATTAGAAGATACACGGAGTTCGTTTGAAGAAACTTGCGAGATATAAGAAATTGAATGAAACTCTTATAGGTGTGGTACGATCATACGAAATAAACAATTATTCGTAATTAACCAAATACCGAGACTAACGTATCATGCCGGAAAGCAGTATAGTTAAAATTATATTATAACCTTCATACATTTGTATAATTAGCTGAAAATTTTAAACGAGTTTTATTAGAAGATAAAAGGTACCATTATACTAAATAAATTATTATTCGTAATACACGAAATACTTAGGCTAAAGTCTCATGCCGGAAAGGAATACCACTAAAAGTATAATATAAACTTCATACGTTACCATAATTAACTTAAAATTTTAAATGAGTTTTATTAGAAGATAAACGGAGTTTGTTTGAAGAACCTTGCGAGATATAAGAAATTGTATGAAATTCTTATGGGTGTGGTACCATCATTCGAAATAAATTATTATTCGTAATAAACAAAATACTTAGGCTAAAGTATCATGCCGGAAAGGAGTTCCGTTAAAATTATATTATAAACTTCATACGTTAGTATAATTTGCTTAAACTTTTAAACGAGTTTTATTAGAAGATAAACGGAGTTCCTATGAAGAAGCTACGAGATATAAGAAATTGTATGAAACTCTTATGGTTGTGGTTCCATGATACAAAATAAATTATTACTCGTAATAAAGGAAATACTTAGGCTGAAGTATCATGCCGGAAAAGAGTACCGTTAAAAGTCTAATATAAACTCAGTACGTTAGTATAATTAGCTTAAACTTTTAAACGAGTTTTATTAGAATATACACGGAGTTCGTTTGAAGAAACTTGCGAGATATAAGAAATTGAATAAAACTCTTATAGGTGTGGTACGATCATACGAAATAAACAATTATTCGTAATTAACGAAATACCGAGACTAACGTATCATGCCGGAAAGCAGTATAGTTAAAATTATATTATAACCTTCATACATTTGTATAATTAGCTGAAAATTTTAAACGAGTTTTATTAGAAGATAAAAGGTACCATTATACTAAATAAATTATTATTCGTAATACACGAAATACTTAGGCTAAAGTCTCATGCCGGAAAGGAGTACCACTAAAAGTATAATATAAACTTCATACGTTACCATAATTAACTTAAAATTTTAAATGAGTTTTATTAGAAGATAAACGGAGTTTGTTTGAAGAACCTTGCGAGATATAAGAAATTGTATGATATTCTTATGGGTGTGGTACCATCATTCGAAATAAATTATTATTCGTAATAAACAAAATACTTAGGCTAAAGTATCATGCCGGAAAGGAGTTCCGTTAAAATTATATTATAAACTTCATACGTTAGTATAATTTGTTTAAACTTTTAAACGAGTTTTATTAGAAGATAAACGGAGTTCGTATGAAGAAGCTACGAGATATAAGAAATTGTATGAAACTCTTATGGTTGTGGTTTCATGATACAAAATAAATTATTACTCGTAATAAAGGAAATACTTAGGCTGAAGTATCATGCCGGAAAAGAGTACCGTTAAAAGTCTAATATAAACTCAGTACGTTAGTATAATTAGCTTAAACTTTTAAACGAGTTTTATTAGAAGATACACGGAGTTCGTTTGAAGAAACTTGCGAGATATAAGAAATTGAATGAAACTCTTATAGGTGTGGTACGATCATACGAAATAAACAATTATTCGTAATTAACGAAATACCGAGACTAACGTATCATGCCGGAAAGCAGTATAGTTAAAATTATATTATAACCTTCATACATTTGTATAATTAGCTGAAAATTTTAAACGAGTTTTATTAGAAGATAAAAGGTACCATTATACTAAATAAATTATTATTCGTAATACACGAAATACTTAGGCTAAAGTCTCATGCCGGAAAGGAGTACCACTAAAAGTATAATATAAACTTCATACGTTACCATAATTAACTTAAAATTTTAAATGAGTTTTATTAGAAGATAAACGGAGTTTGTTTGAAGAACCTTGCGAGATATAAGAAATTGTATGAAATTCTTATGGGTGTGGTACCATCATTCGAAATAAATTATTATTCGTAATAAACAAAATACTTAGGCTAAAGTATCATGCCGGAAAGGAGTTCCGTTAAAATTATATTATAAACTTCATACGTTAGTATAATTTGTTTAAACTTTTAAACGAGTTTTATTAGAAGATAAACGGAGTTCGTATGAAGAAGCTACGAGATATAAGAAATTGTATGAAACTCTTATGGTTGTGGTTCCATGATACAAAATAAATTATTACTCGTAATAAAGGAAATACTTAGGCTGAAGTATCATGCCGGAAAAGAGTACCGTTAAAAGTCTAATATAAACTCAGTACGTTAGTATAATTAGCTTAAACTTTTAAACGAGTTTTATTAGAAGATACACGGAGTTCGTTTGAAGAAACTTGCGAGATATAAGAAATTGAATGAAACTCTTATAGGTGTGGTACGATCATACGAAATAAACAATTATTCGTAATTAACGAAATACCGAGACTAACGTATCATGCCGGAAAGCAGTATAGTTAAAATTATATTATAACCTTCATACATTTGTATAATTAGCTGAAAATTTTAAACGAGTTTTATTAGAAGATAAAAGGTACCATTATACTAAATAAATTATTATTCGTAATACACGAAATACTTAGGCTAAAGTCTCATGCCGGAAAGGAGTACCGTTAAAAGTATAATATAAACTTCATACGTTACCATAATTAACTTAAAATTTTAAATGAGTTTTATTAGAAGATAAACGGAGTTTGTTTGAAGAACCTTGCGAGATATAAGAAATTGTATGAAATTCTTATGGGTGTGGTACCATCATTCGAAATAAATTATTATTCGTAATAAACAAAATACTTAGGCTAAAGTATCATGCCGGAAAGGAGTTCCGTTAAAATTATATTATAAACTTCATACGTTAGTATAATTTGCTTAAACTTTTAAACGAGTTTTATTAGAAGATAAACGGAGTTCGTATGAAGAAGCTACGAGATATAAGAAATTGTATGAAACTCTTATGGTTGTGGTTCCATGATACAAAATAAATTATTACTCGTAATAAAGGAAATACTTAGGCTGAAGTATCATGCCGGAAAAGAGTACCGTTAAAAGTCTAATATAAACTCAGTACGTTAGTATAATTAGCTTAAACTTTTAAACGAGTTTTATTAGAAGATACACGGAGTTCGTTTGAAGAAACTTGCGAGATATAAGAAATTGAATGAAACTCTTATAGGTGTGGTACGATCATACGAAATAAACAATTATTCGTAATTAACCAAATACCGAGACTAACGTATCATGCCGGAAAGCAGTATAGTTAAAATTATATTATAACCTTCATACATTTGTATAATTAGCTGAAAATTTTAAACGAGTTTTATTAGAAGATAAAAGGTACCATTATACTAAATAAATTATTATTCGTAATACACGAAATACTTAGGCTAAAGTCTCATGCCGGAAAGGAATACCACTAAAAGTATAATATAAACTTCATACGTTACCATAATTAACTTAAAATTTTAAATGAGTTTTATTAGAAGATAAACGGAGTTTGTTTGAAGAACCTTGCGAGATATAAGAAATTGTATGAAATTCTTATGGGTGTGGTACCATCATTCGAAATAAATTATTATTCGTAATAAACAAAATACTTAGGCTAAAGTATCATGCCGGAAAGGAGTTCCGTTAAAATTATATTATAAACTTCATACGTTAGTATAATTTGCTTAAACTTTTAAACGAGTTTTATTAGAAGATAAACGGAGTTCCTATGAAGAAGCTACGAGATATAAGAAATTGTATGAAACTCTTATGGTTGTGGTTCCATGATACAAAATAAATTATTACTCGTAATAAAGGAAATACTTAGGCTGAAGTATCATGCCGGAAAAGAGTACCGTTAAAAGTCTAATATAAACTCAGTACGTTAGTATAATTAGCTTAAACTTTTAAACGAGTTTTATTAGAATATACACGGAGTTCGTTTGAAGAAACTTGCGAGATATAAGAAATTGAATAAAACTCTTATAGGTGTGGTACGATCATACGAAATAAACAATTATTCGTAATTAACGAAATACCGAGACTAACGTATCATGCCGGAAAGCAGTATAGTTAAAATTATATTATAACCTTCATACATTTGTATAATTAGCTGAAAATTTTAAACGAGTTTTATTAGAAGATAAAAGGTACCATTATACTAAATAAATTATTATTCGTAATACACGAAATACTTAGGCTAAAGTCTCATGCCGGAAAGGAGTACCACTAAAAGTATAATATAAACTTCATACGTTACCATAATTAACTTAAAATTTTAAATGAGTTTTATTAGAAGATAAACGGAGTTTGTTTGAAGAACCTTGCGAGATATAAGAAATTGTATGAAATTCTTATGGGTGTGGTACCATCATTCGAAATAAATTATTATTCGTAATAAACAAAATACTTAGGCTAAAGTATCATGCCGGAAAGGAGTTCCGTTAAAATTATATTATAAACTTCATACGTTAGAATAATTTGCTTAAACTTTTAAACGAGTTTTATTAGAAGATAAACGGAGTTCCTATGAAGAAGCTACGAGATATAAGAAATTGTATGAAACTCTTATGGTTGTGGTTCCATGATACAAAATAAATTATTACTCGTAATAGAGGAAATACTTAGGCTGAAGTATCATGCCGGAAAAGAGTACCGTTAAAAGTCTAATATAAACTCAGTACGTTAGTATAATTAGCTTAAACTTTTAAACGAGTTTTATTAGAAGATACACGGAGTTCGTTTGAAGAAACTTGCGAGATATAAGAAATTGAATGAAACTCTTATAGGTGTGGTACGATCATACGAAATAAACAATTATTCGTAATTAACGAAATACCGAGACTAACGTATCATGCCGGAAAGCAGTATAGTTAAAATTATATTATAACCTTCATACATTTGTATAATTAGCTGAAAATTTTAAACGAGTTTTATTAGAAGATAAAAGGTACCATTATACTAAATAAATTATTATTCGTAATACACGAAATACTTAGGCTAAAGTCTCATGCCGGAAAGGAGTACCGTTAAAAGTATAATATAAACTTCATACGTTACCATAATTAACTTAAAATTTTAAATGAGTTTTATTAGAAGATAAACGGAGTTTGTTTGAAGAACCTTGCGAGATATAAGAAATTGTATGAAATTCTTATGGGTGTGGTACCATCATTCGAAATAAATTATTATTCGTAATAAACAAAATACTTAGGCTAAAGTATCATGCCGGAAAGGAGTTCCGTTAAAATTATATTATAAACTTCATACGTTAGAATAATTTGCTTAAACTTTTAAACGAGTTTTATTAGAAGATAAACGGAGTTCCTATGAAGAAGCTACGAGATATAAGAAATTGTATGAAACTCTTATGGTTGTGGTTCCATGATACAAAATAAATTATTACTCGTAATAGAGGAAATACTTAGGCTGAAGTATCATGCCGGAAAAGAGTACCGTTAAAAGTCTAATATAAACTCAGTACGTTAGTATAATTAGCTTAAACTTTTAAACGAGTTTTATTAGAAGATACACGGAGTTCGTTTGAAGAAACTTGCGAGATATAAGAAATTGAATGAAACTCTTATAGGTGTGGTACGATCATACGAAATAAACAATTATTCGTAATTAACGAAATACCGAGACTAACGTATCATGCCGGAAAGCAGTATAGTTAAAATTATATTATAACCTTCATACATTTGTATAATTAGCTGAAAATTTTAAACGAGTTTTATTAGAAGATAAAAGGTACCATTATACTAAATAAATTATTATTCGTAATACACGAAATACTTAGGCTAAAGTCTCATGCCGGAAAGGAGTACCACTAAAAGTATAATATAAACTTCATACGTTACCATAATTAACTTAAAATTTTAAATGAGTTTTATTAGAAGATAAACGGAGTTTGTTTGAAGAACCTTGCGAGATATAAGAAATTGTATGAAATTCTTATGGGTGTGGTACCATCATTCGAAATAAATTATTATTCGTAATAAACAAAATACTTAGGCTAAAGTATCATGCCGGAAAGGAGTTCCGTTAAAATTATATTATAAACTTCATACGTTAGTATAATTTGTTTAAACTTTTAAACGAGTTTTATTAGAAGATAAACGGAGTTCGTATGAAGAAGCTACGAGATATAAGAAATTGTATGAAACTCTTATGGTTGTGGTTCCATGATACAAAATAAATTATTACTCGTAATAAAGGAAATACTTAGGCTGAAGTATCATGCCGGAAAAGAGTACCGTTAAAAGTCTAATATAAACTCAGTACGTTAGTATAATTAGCTTAAACTTTTAAACGAGTTTTATTAGAAGATACACGGAGTTCGTTTGAAGAAACTTGCGAGATATAAGAAATTGAATGAAACTCTTATAGGTGTGGTACGATCATACGAAATAAACAATTATTCGTAATTAACGAAATACCGAGACTAACGTATCATGCCGGAAAGCAGTATAGTTAAAATTATATTATAACCTTCATACATTTGTATAATTAGCTGAAAATTTTAAACGAGTTTTATTAGAAGATAAAAGGTACCATTATACTAAATAAATTATTATTCGTAATACACGAAATACTTAGGCTAAAGTCTCATGCCGGAAAGGAGTACCGTTAAAAGTATAATATAAACTTCATACGTTACCATAATTAACTTAAAATTTTAAATGAGTTTTATTAGAAGATAAACGGAGT
Source organism: Chamaenerion angustifolium (assembly GCA_946814005.1). NCBI lineage: Eukaryota > Viridiplantae > Streptophyta > Magnoliopsida > Myrtales > Onagraceae > Chamaenerion > Chamaenerion angustifolium. Next base: position 16,935,295 of record OX328274.1, read on the forward strand.
TTGTTTGAAGAACCTTGCGAGATATAAGAAATTGTATGAAATTCTTATGGGTGTGGTACCATCATTCGAAATAAATTATTATTCGTAATAAACAAAATACTTAGGCTAAAGTATCATGCCGGAAAGGAGTTCCGTTAAAATTATATTATAAACTTCATACGTTAGTATAATTTGCTTAAACTTTTAAACGAGTTTTATTAGAAGATAAACGGAGTTCCTATGAGGAAGCTACGAGATATAAGAAATTGTATGAAACTCTTATGGTTGTGGTTCCATGATACAAAATAAATTATTACTCGTAATAAAGGAAATACTTAGGCTGAAGTATCATGCCGGAAAAGAGTACCGTTAAAAGTCTAATATAAACTCAGTACGTTAGTATAATTAGCTTAAACTTTTAAACGAGTTTTATTAGAAGATACACGGAGTTCGTTTGAAGAAACTTGCGAGATATAAGAAATTGAATGAAACTCTTATAGGTGTGGTACGATCATACGAAATAAACAATTATTCGTAATTAACGAAATACCGAGACTAACGTATCATGCCGGAAAGCAGTATAGTTAAAATTATATTATAACCTTCATACATTTGTATAATTAGCTGAAAATTTTAAACGAGTTTTATTAGAAGATAAAAGGTACCATTATACTAAATAAATTATTATTCGTAATACACGAAATACTTAGGCTAAAGTCTCATGCCGGAAAGGAGTACCACTAAAAGTATAATATAAACTTCATACGTTACCATAATTAACTTAAAATTTTAAATGAGTTTTATTAGAAGATAAACGGAGTTTGTTTGAAGAACCTTGCGAGATATAAGAAATTGTATGAAATTCTTATGGGTGTGGTACCATCATTCGAAATAAATTATTATTCGTAATAAACAAAATACTTAGGCTAAAGTATCATGCCGGAAAGGAGTTCCGTTAAAATTATATTATAAACTTCATACGTTAGTATAATTTGCTTAAACTTTTAAACGAGTTTTATTAGAAGATAAACGGAGTTCCTATGAGGAAGCTACGAGATATAAGAAATTGTATGAAACTCTTATGGTTGTGGTTCCATGATACAAAATAAATTATTACTCGTAATAAAGGAAATACTTAGGCTGAAGTATCATGCCGGAAAAGAGTACCGTTAAAAGTCTAATATAAACTCAGTACGTTAGTATAATTAGCTTAAACTTTTAAACGAGTTTTATTAGAAGATACACGGAGTTCGTTTGAAGAAACTTGCGAGATATAAGAAATTGAATGAAACTCTTATAGGTGTGGTACGATCATACGAAATAAACAATTATTCGTAATTAACGAAATACCGAGACTAACGTATCATGCCGGAAAGCAGTATAGTTAAAATTATATTATAACCTTCATACATTTGTATAATTAGCTGAAAATTTTAAACGAGTTTTATTAGAAGATAAAAGGTACCATTATACTAAATAAATTATTATTCGTAATACACGAAATACTTAGGCTAAAGTCTCATGCCGGAAAGGAGTACCACTAAAAGTATAATATAAACTTCATACGTTACCATAATTAACTTAAAATTTTAAATGAGTTTTATTAGAAGATAAACGGAGTTTGTTTGAAGAACCTTGCGAGATATAAGAAATTGTATGAAATTCTTATGGGTGTGGTACCATCATTCGAAATAAATTATTATTCGTAATAAACAAAATACTTAGGCTAAAGTATCATGCCGGAAAGGAGTTCCGTTAAAATTATATTATAAACTTCATACGTTAGTATAATTTGTTTAAACTTTTAAACGAGTTTTATTAGAAGATAAACGGAGTTCGTATGAAGAAGCTACGAGATATAAGAAATTGTATGAAACTCTTATGGTTGTGGTTCCATGATACAAAATAAATTATTACTCGTAATAAAGGAAATACTTAGGCTGAAGTATCATGCCGGAAAAGAGTACCGTTAAAAGTCTAATATAAACTCAGTACGTTAGTATAATTAGCTTAAACTTTTAAACGAGTTTTATTAGAAGATACACGGAGTTCGTTTGAAGAAACTTGCGAGATATAAGAAATTGAATGAAACTCTTATAGGTGTGGTACGATCATACGAAATAAACAATTATTCGTAATTAACGAAATACCGAGACTAACGTATCATGCCGGAAAGCAGTATAGTTAAAATTATATTATAACCTTCATACATTTGTATAATTAGCTGAAAATTTTAAACGAGTTTTATTAGAAGATAAAAGGTACCATTATACTAAATAAATTATTATTCGTAATACACGAAATACTTAGGCTAAAGTCTCATGCCGGAAAGGAGTACCACTAAAAGTATAATATAAACTTCATACGTTACCATAATTAACTTAAAATTTTAAATGAGTTTTATTAGAAGATAAACGGAGTTTGTTTGAAGAACCTTGCGAGATATAAGAAATTGTATGAAATTCTTATGGGTGTGGTACCATCATTCGAAATAAATTATTATTCGTAATAAACAAAATACTTAGGCTAAAGTATCATGCCGGAAAGGAGTTCCGTTAAAATTATATTATAAACTTCATACGTTAGTATAATTTGTTTAAACTTTTAAACGAGTTTTATTAGAAGATAAACGGAGTTCGTATGAAGAAGCTACGAGATATAAGAAATTGTATGAAACTCTTATGGTTGTGGTTCCATGATACAAAATAAATTATTACTCGTAATAAAGGAAATACTTAGGCTGAAGTATCATGCCGGAAAAGAGTACCGTTAAAAGTCTAATATAAACTCAGTACGTTAGTATAATTAGCTTAAACTTTTAAACGAGTTTTATTAGAAGATACACGGAGTTCGTTTGAAGAAACTTGCGAGATATAAGAAATTGAATGAAACTCTTATAGGTGTGGTACGATCATACGAAATAAACAATTATTCGTAATTAACGAAATACCGAGACTAACGTATCATGCCGGAAAGCAGTATAGTTAAAATTATATTATAACCTTCATACATTTGTATAATTAGCTGAAAATTTTAAACGAGTTTTATTAGAAGATAAAAGGTACCATTATACTAAATAAATTATTATTCGTAATACACGAAATACTTAGGCTAAAGTCTCATGCCGGAAAGGAGTACCGTTAAAAGTATAATATAAACTTCATACGTTACCATAATTAACTTAAAATTTTAAATGAGTTTTATTAGAAGATAAACGGAGTTTGTTTGAAGAACCTTGCGAGATATAAGAAATTGTATGAAATTCTTATGGGTGTGGTACCATCATTCGAAATAAATTATTATTCGTAATAAACAAAATACTTAGGCTAAAGTATCATGCCGGAAAGGAGTTCCGTTAAAATTATATTATAAACTTCATACGTTAGTATAATTTGTTTAAACTTTTAAACGAGTTTTATTAGAAGATAAACGGAGTTCGTATGAAGAAGCTACGAGATATAAGAAATTGTATGAAACTCTTATGGTTGTGGTTCCATGATACAAAATAAATTATTACTCGTAATAAAGGAAATACTTAGGCTGAAGTATCATGCCGGAAAAGAGTACCGTTAAAAGTCTAATATAAACTCAGTACGTTAGTATAATTAGCTTAAACTTTTAAACGAGTTTTATTAGAAGATACACGGAGTTCGTTTGAAGAAACTTGCGAGATATAAGAAATTGAATGAAACTCTTATAGGTGTGGTACGATCATACGAAATAAACAATTATTCGTAATTAACGAAATACCGAGACTAACGTATCATGCCGGAAAGCAGTATAGTTAAAATTATATTATAACCTTCATACATTTGTATAATTAGCTGAAAATTTTAAACGAGTTTTATTAGAAGATAAAAGGTACCATTATACTAAATAAATTATTATTCGTAATACACGAAATACTTAGGCTAAAGTCTCATGCCGGAAAGGAGTACCGTTAAAAGTATAATATAAACTTCATACGTTACCATAATTAACTTAAAATTTTAAATGAGTTTTATTAGAAGATAAACGGAGTTTGTTTGAAGAACCTTGCGAGATATAAGAAATTGTATGAAATTCTTATGGGTGTGGTACCATCATTCGAAATAAATTATTATTCGTAATAAACAAAATACTTAGGCTAAAGTATCATGCCGGAAAGGAGTTCCGTTAAAATTATATTATAAACTTCATACGTTAGTATAATTTGCTTAAACTTTTAAACGAGTTTTATTAGAAGATAAACGGAGTTCGTATGAAGAAGCTACGAGATATAAGAAATTGTATGAAACTCTTATGGTTGTGGTTCCATGATACAAAATAAATTATTACTCGTAATAAAGGAAATACTTAGGCTGAAGTATCATGCCGGAAAAGAGTACCGTTAAAAGTCTAATATAAACTCAGTACGTTAGTATAATTAGCTTAAACTTTTAAACGAGTTTTATTAGAAGATACACGGAGTTCGTTTGAAGAAACTTGCGAGATATAAGAAATTGAATGAAACTCTTATAGGTGTGGTACGATCATACGAAATAAACAATTATTCGTAATTAACGAAATACCGAGACTAACGTATCATGCCGGAAAGCAGTATAGTTAAAATTATATTATAACCTTCATACATTTGTATAATTAGCTGAAAATTTTAAACGAGTTTTATTAGAAGATAAAAGGTACCATTATACTAAATAAATTATTATTCGTAATACACGAAATACTTAGGCTAAAGTCTCATGCCGGAAAGGAGTACCGTTAAAAGTATAATATAAACTTCATACGTTACCATAATTAACTTAAAATTTTAAATGAGTTTTATTAGAAGATAAACGGAGTTTGTTTGAAGAACCTTGCGAGATATAAGAAATTGTATGAAATTCTTATGGGTGTGGTACCATCATTCGAAATAAATTATTATTCGTAATAAACAAAATACTTAGGCTAAAGTATCATGCCGGAAAGGAGTTCCGTTAAAATTATATTATAAACTTCATACGTTAGTATAATTTGCTTAAACTTTTAAACGAGTTTTATTAGAAGATAAACGGAGTTCGTATGAAGAAGCTACGAGATATAAGAAATTGTATGAAACTCTTATGGTTGTGGTTCCATGATACAAAATAAATTATTACTCGTAATAAAGGAAATACTTAGGCTGAAGTATCATGCCGGAAAAGAGTACCGTTAAAAGTCTAATATAAACTCAGTACGTTAGTATAATTAGCTTAAACTTTTAAACGAGTTTTATTAGAAGATACACGGAGTTCGTTTGAAGAAACTTGCGAGATATAAGAAATTGAATGAAACTCTTATAGGTGTGGTACGATCATACGAAATAAACAATTATTCGTAATTAACGAAATACCGAGACTAACGTATCATGCCGGAAAGCAGTATAGTTAAAATTATATTATAACCTTCATACATTTGTATAATTAGCTGAAAATTTTAAACGAGTTTTATTAGAAGATAAAAGGTACCATTATACTAAATAAATTATTATTCGTAATACACGAAATACTTAGGCTAAAGTCTCATGCCGGAAAGGAGTACCGTTAAAAGTATAATATAAACTTCATACGTTACCATAATTAACTTAAAATTTTAAATGAGTTTTATTAGAAGATAAACGGAGTTTGTTTGAAGAACCTTGCGAGATATAAGAAATTGTATGAAATTCTTATGGGTGTGGTACCATCATTCGAAATAAATTATTATTCGTAATAAACAAAATACTTAGGCTAAAGTATCATGCCGGAAAGGAGTTCCGTTAAAATTATATTATAAACTTCATACGTTAGTATAATTTGTTTAAACTTTTAAACGAGTTTTATTAGAAGATAAACGGAGTTCGTATGAAGAAGCTACGAGATATAAGAAATTGTATGAAACTCTTATGGTTGTGGTTCCATGATACAAAATAAATTATTACTCGTAATAAAGGAAATACTTAGGCTGAAGTATCATGCCGGAAAAGAGTACCGTTAAAAGTCTAATATAAACTCAGTACGTTAGTATAATTAGCTTATACTTTTAAACGAGTTTTATTAGAAGATACACGGAGTTCGTTTGAAGAAACTTGCGAGATATAAGAAATTGAATGAAACTCTTATAGGTGTGGTACGATCATACGAAATAAACAATTATTCGTAATTAACGAAATACCGAGACTAACGTATCATGCCGGAAAGCAGTATAGTTAAAATTATATTATAACCTTCATACATTTGTATAATTAGCTGAAAATTTTAAACGAGTTTTATTAGAAGATAAAAGGTACCATTATACTAAATAAATTATTATTCGTAATACACGAAATACTTAGGCTAAAGTCTCATGCCGGAAAGGAGTACCGTTAAAAGTATAATATAAACTTCATACGTTACCATAATTAACTTAAAATTTTAAATGAGTTTTATTAGAAGATAAACGGAGTTTGTTTGAAGAACCTTGCGAGATATAAGAAATTGTATGAAATTCTTATGGGTGTGGTACCATCATTCGAAATAAATTATTATTCGTAATAAACAAAATACTTAGGCTAAAGTATCATGCCGGAAAGGAGTTCCGTTAAAATTATATTATAAACTTCATACGTTAGTATAATTTGCTTAAACTTTTAAACGAGTTTTATTAGAAGATAAACGGAGTTCGTATGAAGAAGCTACGAGATATAAGAAATTGTATGAAACTCTTATGGTTGTGGTTCCATGATACAAAATAAATTATTACTCGTAATAAAGGAAATACTTAGGCTGAAGTATCATGCCGGAAAAGAGTACCGTTAAAAGTCTAATATAAACTCAGTACGTTAGTATAATTAGCTTAAACTTTTAAACGAGTTTTATTAGAAGATACACGGAGTTCGTTTGAAGAAACTTGCGAGATATAAGAAATTGAATGAAACTCTTATAGGTGTGGTACGATCATACGAAATAAACAATTATTCGTAATTAACGAAATACCGAGACTAACGTATCATGCCGGAAAGCAGTATAGTTAAAATTATATTATAACCTTCATACATTTGTATAATTAGCTGAAAATTTTAAACGAGTTTTATTAGAAGATAAAAGGTACCATTATACTAAATAAATTATTATTCGTAATACACGAAATACTTAGGCTAAAGTCTCATGCCGGAAAGGAGTACCGTTAAAAGTATAATATAAACTTCATACGTTACCATAATTAACTTAAAATTTTAAATGAGTTTTATTAGAAGATAAACGGAGTTTGTTTGAAGAACCTTGCGAGATATAAGAAATTGTATGAAATTCTTATGGGTGTGGTACCATCATTCGAAATAAATTATTATTCGTAATAAACAAAATACTTAGGCTAAAGTATCATGCCGGAAAGGAGTTCCGTTAAAATTATATTATAAACTTCATACGTTAGTATAATTTGCTTAAACTTTTAAACGAGTTTTATTAGAAGATAAACGGAGTTCGTATGAAGAAGCTACGAGATATAAGAAATTGTATGAAACTCTTATGGTTGTGGTTCCATGATACAAAATAAATTATTACTCGTAATAAAGGAAATACTTAGGCTGAAGTATCATGCCGGAAAAGAGTACCGTTAAAAGTCTAATATAAACTCAGTACGTTAGTATAATTAGCTTAAACTTTTAAACGAGTTTTATTAGAAGATACACGGAGTTCGTTTGAAGAAACTTGCGAGATATAAGAAATTGAATGAAACTCTTATAGGTGTGGTACGATCATACGAAATAAACAATTATTCGTAATTAACGAAATACCGAGACTAACGTATCATGCCGGAAAGCAGTATAGTTAAAATTATATTATAACCTTCATACATTTGTATAATTAGCTGAAAATTTTAAACGAGTTTTATTAGAAGATAAAAGGTACCATTATACTAAATAAATTATTATTCGTAATACACGAAATACTTAGGCTAAAGTCTCATGCCGGAAAGGAGTACCGTTAAAAGTATAATATAAACTTCATACGTTACCATAATTAACTTAAAATTTTAAATGAGTTTTATTAGAAGATAAACGGAGTTTGTTTGAAGAACCTTGCGAGATATAAGAAATTGTATGAAATTCTTATGGGTGAGGTACCATCATTCGAAATAAATTATTATTCGTAATAAACAAAATACTTAGGCTAAAGTATCATGCCGGAAAGGAGTTCCGTTAAAATTATATTATAAACTTCATACGTTAGTATAATTTGCTTAAACTTTTAAACGAGTTTTATTAGAAGATAAACGGAGTTCGTATGAAGAAGCTACGAGATATAAGAAATTGTATGAAACTCTTATGGTTGTGGTTCCATGATACAAATTAAATTATTACTCGTAATAAAGGAAATACTTAGGCTGAAGTATCATGCCGGAAAAGAGTACCGTTAAAAGTCTAATATAAACTCAGTACGTTAGTATAATTAGCTTAAACTTTTAAACGAGTTTTATTAGAAGATACACGGAGTTCGTTTGAAGAAACTTGCGAGATATAAGAAATTGAATGAAACTCTTATAGGTGTGGTACGATCATACGAAATAAACAATTATTCGTAATTAACGAAATACCGAGACTAACGTATCATGCCGGAAAGCAGTATAGTTAAAATTATATTATAACCTTCATACATTTGTATAATTAGCTGAAAATTTTAAACGAGTTTTATTAGAAGATAAAAGGTACCATTATACTAAATAAATTATTATTCGTAATACACGAAATACTTAGGCTAAAGTCTCATGCCGGAAAGGAGTACCACTAAAAGTATAATATAAACTTCATACGTTACCATAATTAACTTAAAATTTTAAATGAGTTTTATTAGAAGATAAACGGAGTTTGTTTGAAGAACCTTGCGAGATATAAGAAATTGTATGAAATTCTTATGGGTGTGGTACCATCATTCGAAATAAATTATTATTCGTAATAAACAAAATACTTAGGCTAAAGTATCATGCCGGAAAGGAGTTCCGTTAAAATTATATTATAAACTTCATACGTTAGTATAATTTGTTTAAACTTTTAAACGAGTTTTATTAGAAGATAAACGGAGTTCGTATGAAGAAGCTACGAGATATAAGAAATTGTATGAAACTCTTATGGTTGTGGTTCCATGATACAAAATAAATTATTACTCGTAATAAAGGAAATACTTAGGCTGAAGTATCATGCCGGAAAAGAGTACCGTTAAAAGTCTAATATAAACTCAGTACGTTAGTATAATTAGCTTAAACTTTTAAACGAGTTTTATTAGAAGATACACGGAGTTCGTTTGAAGAAACTTGCGAGATATAAGAAATTGAATGAAACTCTTATAGGTGTGGTACGATCATACGAAATAAACAATTATTCGTAATTAACGAAATACCGAGACTAACGTATCATGCCGGAAAGCAGTATAGTTAAAATTATATTATAACCTTCATACATTTGTATAATTAGCTGAAAATTTTAAACGAGTTTTATTAGAAGATAAAAGGTACCATTATACTAAATAAATTATTATTCGTAATACACGAAATACTTAGGCTAAAGTCTCATGCCGGAAAGGAGTACCGTTAAAAGTATAATATAAACTTCATACGTTACCATAATTAACTTAAAATTTTAAATGAGTTTTATTAGAAGATAAACGGAGTTTGTTTGAAGAACCTTGCGAGATATAAGAAATTGTATGAAATTCTTATGGGTGTGGTACCATCATTCGAAATAAATTATTATTCGTAATAAACAAAATACTTAGGCTAAAGTATCATGCCGGAAAGGAGTTCCGTTAAAATTATATTATAAACTTCATACGTTAGTATAATTTGTTTAAACTTTTAAACGAGTTTTATTAGAAGATAAACGGAGTTCGTATGAAGAAGCTACGAGATATAAGAAATTGTATGAAACTCTTATGGTTGTGGTTCCATGATACAAAATAAATTATTACTCGTAATAAAGGAAATACTTAGGCTGAAGTATCATGCCGGAAAAGAGTACCGTTAAAAGTCTAATATAAACTCAGTACGTTAGTATAATTAGCTTAAACTTTTAAACGAGTTTTATTAGAATATACACGGAGTTCGTTTGAAGAAACTTGCGAGATATAAGAAATTGAATGAAACTCTTATAGGTGTGGTACGATCATACGAAATAAACAATTATTCGTAATTAACGAAATACCGAGACTAACGTATCATGCCGGAAAGCAGTATAGTTAAAATTATATTATAACCTTCATACATTTGTATAATTAGCTGAAAATTTTAAACGAGTTTTATTAGAAGATAAAAGGTACCATTATACTAAATAAATTATTATTCGTAATACACGAAATACTTAGGCTAAAGTCTCATGCCGGAAAGGAGTACCACTAAAAGTATAATATAAACTTCATACGTTACCATAATTAACTTAAAATTTTAAATGAGTTTTATTAGAAGATAAACGGAGTTTGTTTGAAGAACCTTGCGAGATATAAGAAATTGTATGAAATTCTTATGGGTGTGGTACCATCATTCGAAATAAATTATTATTCGTAATAAACAAAATACTTAGGCTAAAGTATCATGCCGGAAAGGAGTTCCGTTAAAATTATATTATAAACTTCATACGTTAGTATAATTTGTTTAAACTTTTAAACGAGTTTTATTAGAAGATAAACGGAGTTCGTATGAAGAAGCTACGAGATATAAGAAATTGTATGAAACTCTTATGGTTGTGGTTCCATGATACAAAATAAATTATTACTCGTAATAAAGGAAATACTTAGGCTGAAGTATCATGCCGGAAAAGAGTACCGTTAAAAGTCTAATATAAACTCAGTACGTTAGTATAATTAGCTTAAACTTTTAAACGAGTTTTATTAGAAGATACACGGAGTTCGTTTGAAGAAACTTGCGAGATATAAGAAATTGAATGAAACTCTTATAGGTGTGGTACGATCATACGAAATAAACAATTATTCGTAATTAACGAAATACCGAGACTAACGTATCATGCCGGAAAGCAGTATAGTTAAAATTATATTATAACCTTCATACATTTGTATAATTAGCTGAAAATTTTAAACGAGTTTTATTAGAAGATAAAAGGTACCATTATACTAAATAAATTATTATTCGTAATACACGAAATACTTAGGCTAAAGTCTCATGCCGGAAAGGAGTACCGTTAAAAGTATAATATAAACTTCATACGTTACCATAATTAACTTAAAATTTTAAATGAGTTTTATTAGAAGATAAACGGAGTTTGTTTGAAGAACCTTGCGAGATATAAGAAATTGTATGAAATTCTTATGGGTGTGGTACCATCATTCGAAATAAATTATTATTCGTAATAAACAAAATACTTAGGCTAAAGTATCATGCCGGAAAGGAGTTCCGTTAAAATTATATTATAAACTTCATACGTTAGTATAATTTGCTTAAACTTTTAAACGAGTTTTATTAGAAGATAAACGGAGTTCGTATGAAGAAGCTACGAGATATAAGAAATTGTATGAAACTCTTATGGTTGTGGTTCCATGATACAAAATAAATTATTACTCGTAATAAAGGAAATACTTAGGCTGAAGTATCATGCCGGAAAAGAGTACCGTTAAAAGTCTAATATAAACTCAGTACGTTAGTATAATTAGCTTAAACTTTTAAACGAGTTTTATTAGAAGATACACGGAGTTCGTTTGAAGAAACTTGCGAGATATAAGAAATTGAATGAAACTCTTATAGGTGTGGTACGATCATACGAAATAAACAATTATTCGTAATTAACGAAATACCGAGACTAACGTATCATGCCGGAAAGCAGTATAGTTAAAATTATATTATAACCTTCATACATTTGTATAATTAGCTGAAAATTTTAAACGAGTTTTATTAGAAGATAAAAGGTACCATTATACTAAATAAATTATTATTCGTAATACACGAAATACTTAGGCTAAAGTCTCATGCCGGAAAGGAGTACCGTTAAAAGTATAATATAAACTTCATACGTTACCATAATTAACTTAAAATTTTAAATGAGTTTTATTAGAAGATAAACGGAGTTTGTTTGAAGAACCTTGCGAGATATAAGAAATTGTATGAAATTCTTATGGGTGTGGTACCATCATTCGAAATAAATTATTATTCGTAATAAACAAAATACTTAGGCTAAAGTATCATGCCGGAAAGGAGTTCCGTTAAAATTATATTATAAACTTCATACGTTAGTATAATTTGCTTAAACTTTTAAACGAGTTTTATTAGAAGATAAACGGAGTTCGTATGAAGAAGCTACGAGATATAAGAAATTGTATGAAACTCTTATGGTTGTGGTTCCATGATACAAAATAAATTATTACTCGTAATAAAGGAAATACTTAGGCTGAAGTATCATGCCGGAAAAGAGTACCGTTAAAAGTCTAATATAAACTCAGTACGTTAGTATAATTAGCTTAAACTTTTAAACGAGTTTTATTAGAAGATACACGGAGTTCGTTTGAAGAAACTTGCGAGATATAAGAAATTGAATGAAACTCTTATAGGTGTGGTACGATCATACGAAATAAACAATTATTCGTAATTAACGAAATACCGAGACTAACGTATCATGCCGGAAAGCAGTATAGTTAAAATTATATTATAACCTTCATACATTTGTATAATTAGCTGAAAATTTTAAACGAGTTTTATTAGAAGATAAAAGGTACCATTATACTAAATAAATTATTATTCGTAATACACGAAATACTTAGGCTAAAGTCTCATGCCGGAAAGGAGTACCGTTAAAAGTATAATATAAACTTCATACGTTACCATAATTAACTTAAAATTTTAAATGAGTTTTATTAGAAGATAAACGGAGTTTGTTTGAAGAACCTTGCGAGATATAAGAAATTGTATGAAATTCTTATGGGTGTGGTACCATCATTCGAAATAAATTATTATTCGTAATAAACAAAATACTTAGGCTAAAGTATCATGCCGGAAAGGAGTTCCGTTAAAATTATATTATAAACTTCATACGTTAGTATAATTTGCTTAAACTTTTAAACGAGTTTTATTAGAAGATAAACGGAGTTCGTATGAAGAAGCTACGAGATATAAGAAATTGTATGAAACTCTTATGGTTGTGGTTCCATGATACAAAATAAATTATTACTCGTAATAAAGGAAATACTTAGGCTGAAGTATCATGCCGGAAAAGAGTACCGTTAAAAGTCTAATATAAACTCAGTACGTTAGTATAATTAGCTTAAACTTTTAAACGAGTTTTATTAGAAGATACACGGAGTTCGTTTGAAGAAACTTGCGAGATATGAGAAATTGAATGAAACTCTTATAGGTGTGGTACGATCATACGAAATAAACAATTATTCGTAATTAACGAAATACCGAGACTAACGTATCATGCCGGAAAGCAGTATAGTTAAAATTATATTATAACCTTCATACATTTGTATAATTAGCTGAAAATTTTAAACGAGTTTTATTAGAAGATAAAAGGTACCATTATACTAAATAAATTATTATTCGTAATACACGAAATACTTAGGCTAAAGTCTCATGCCGGAAAGGAGTACCGTTAAAAGTATAATATAAACTTCATACGTTACCATAATTAACTTAAAATTTTAAATGAGTTTTATTAGAAGATAAACGGAGTTTGTTAGAAGAACCTTGCGAGATATAAGAAATTGTATGAAATTCTTATGGGTGTGGTACCATCATTCGAAATAAATTATTATTCGTAATAAACAAAATACTTAGGCTAAAGTATCATGCCGGAAAGGAGTTCCGTTAAAATTATATTATAAACTTCATACGTTAGTATAATTTGTTTAAACTTTTAAACGAGTTTTATTAGAAGATAAACGGAGTTCGTATGAAGAAGCTACGAGATATAAGAAATTGTATGAAACTCTTATGGTTGTGGTTCCATGATACAAAATAAATTATTACTCGTAATAAAGGAAATACTTAGGCTGAAGTATCATGCCGGAAAAGAGTACCGTTAAAAGTCTAATATAAACTCAGTACGTTAGTATAATTAGCTTATACTTTTAAACGAGTTTTATTAGAAGATACACGGAGTTCGTTTGAAGAAACTTGCGAGATATAAGAAATTGAATGAAACTCTTATAGGTGTGGTACGATCATACGAAATAAACAATTATTCGTAATTAACGAAATACCGAGACTAACATATCATGCCGGAAAGCAGTATAGTTAAAATTATATTATAACCTTCATACATTTGTATAATTACCTGAAAATTTTAAACGAGTTTTATTAGAAGATAAAAGGTACCATTATACTAAATAAATTATTATTCGTAATACACGAAATACTTAGGCTAAAGTCTCATGCCGGAAAGGAGTACCGTTAAAAGTATAATATAAACTTCATACGTTACCATAATTAACTTAAAATTTTAAATGAGTTTTATTAGAAGATAAACGGAGTTTGTTTGAAGAACCTTGCGAGATATAAGAAATTGTATGAAATTCTTATGGGTGTGGTACCATCATTCGAAATAAATTATTATTCGTAATAAACAAAATACTTAGGCTAAAGTATCATGCCGGAAAGGAGTTCCGTTAAAATTATATTATAAACTTCATACGTTAGTATAATTTGCTTAAACTTTTAAACGAGTTTTATTAGAAGATAAACGGAGTTCGTATGAAGAAGCTACGAGATATAAGAAATTGTATGAAACTCTTATGGTTGTGGTTCCATGATACAAAATAAATTATTACTCGTAATAAAGGAAATACTTAGGCTGAAGTATCATGCCGGAAAAGAGTACCGTTAAAAGTCTAATATAAACTCAGTACGTTAGTATAATTAGCTTAAACTTTTAAACGAGTTTTATTAGAAGATACACGGAGTTCGTTTGAAGAAACTTGCGAGATATGAGAAATTGAATGAAACTCTTATAGGTGTGGTACGATCATACGAAATAAACAATTATTCGTAATTAACGAAATACCGAGACTAACGTATCATGCCGGAAAGCAGTATAGTTAAAATTATATTATAACCTTCATACATTTGTATAATTAGCTGAAAATTTTAAACGAGTTTTATTAGAAGATAAAAGGTACCATTATACTAAATAAATTATTATTCGTAATACACGAAATACTTAGGCTAAAGTCTCATGCCGGAAAGGAGTACCGTTAAAAGTATAATATAAACTTCATACGTTACCATAATTAACTTAAAATTTTAAATGAGTTTTATTAGAAGATAAACGGAGTTTGTTAGAAGAACCTTGCGAGATATAAGAAATTGTATGAAATTCTTATGGGTGTGGTACCATCATTCGAAATAAATTATTATTCGTAATAAACAAAATACTTAGGCTAAAGTATCATGCCGGAAAGGAGTTCCGTTAAAATTATATTATAAACTTCATACGTTAGTATAATTTGTTTAAACTTTTAAACGAGTTTTATTAGAAGATAAACGGAGTTCGTATGAAGAAGCTACGAGATATAAGAAATTGTATGAAACTCTTATGGTTGTGGTTCCATGATACAAAATAAATTATTACTCGTAATAAAGGAAATACTTAGGCTGAAGTATCATGCCGGAAAAGAGTACCGTTAAAAGTCTAATATAAACTCAGTACGTTAGTATAATTAGCTTATACTTTTAAACGAGTTTTATTAGAAGATACACGGAGTTCGTTTGAAGAAACTTGCGAGATATAAGAAATTGAATGAAACTCTTATAGGTGTGGTACGATCATACGAAATAAACAATTATTCGTAATTAACGAAATACCGAGACTAACGTATCATGCCGGAAAGCAGTATAGTTAAAATTATATTATAACCTTCATACATTTGTATAATTAGCTGAAAATTTTAAACGAGTTTTATTAGAAGATAAAAGGTACCATTATACTAAATAAATTATTATTCGTAATACACGAAATACTTAGGCTAAAGTCTCATGCCGGAAAGGAGTACCGTTAAAAGTATAATATAAACTTCATACGTTACCATAATTAACTTAAAATTTTAAATGAGTTTTATTAGAAGATAAACGGAGTTTGTTTGAAGAACCTTGCGAGATATAAGAAATTGTATGAAATTCTTATGGGTGTGGTACCATCATTCGAAATAAATTATTATTCGTAATAAACAAAATACTTAGGCTAAAGTATCATGCCGGAAAGGAGTTCCGTTAAAATTATATTATAAACTTCATACGTTAGTATAATTTGCTTAAACTTTTAAACGAGTTTTATTAGAAGATAAACGGAGTTCGTATGAAGAAGCTACGAGATATAAGAAATTGTATGAAACTCTTATGGTTGTGGTTCCATGATACAAAATAAATTATTACTCGTAATAAAGGAAATACTTAGGCTGAAGTATCATGCCGGAAAAGAGTACCGTTAAAAGTCTAATATAAACTCAGTACGTTAGTATAATTAGCTTAAACTTTTAAACGAGTTTTATTAGAAGATACACGGAGTTCGTTTGAAGAAACTTGCGAGATATAAGAAATTGAATGAAACTCTTATAGGTGTGGTACGATCATACGAAATAAACAATTATTCGTAATTAACGAAATACCGAGACTAACGTATCATGCCGGAAAGCAGTATAGTTAAAATTATATTATAACCTTCATACATTTGTATAATTAGCTGAAAATTTTAAACTAGTTTTATTAGAAGATAAAAGGTACCATTATACTAAATAAATTATTATTCGTAATACACGAAATACTTAGGCTAAAGTCTCATGCCGGAAAGGAGTACCGTTAAAAGTATAATATAAACTTCATACGTTACCATAATTAACTTAAAATTTTAAATGAGTTTTATTAGAAGATAAACGGAGTTTGTTTGAAGAACCTTGCGAGATATAAGAAATTGTATGAAATTCTTATGGGTGTGGTACCATCATTCGAAATAAATTATTATTCGTAATAAACAAAATACTTAGGCTAAAGTATCATGCCGGAAAGGAGTTCCGTTAAAATTATATTATAAACTTCATACGTTAGTATAATTTGCTTAAACTTTTAAACGAGTTTTATTAGAAGATAAACGGAGTTCGTATGAAGAAGCTACGAGATATAAGAAATTGTATGAAACTCTTATGGTTGTGGTTCCATGATACAAAATAAATTATTACTCGTAATAAAGGAAATACTTAGGCTGAAGTATCATGCCGGAAAAGAGTACCGTTAAAAGTCTAATATAAACTCAGTACGTTAGTATAATTAGCTTAAACTTTTAAACGAGTTTTATTAGAAGATACACGGAGTTCGTTTGAAGAAACTTGCGAGATATAAGAAATTGAATGAAACTCTTATAGGTGTGGTACGATCATACGAAATAAACAATTATTCGTAATTAACGAAATACCGAGACTAACGTATCATGCCGGAAAGCAGTACAGTTAAAATTATATTATAACCTTCATACATTTGTATAATTAGCTGAAAATTTTAAACGAGTTTTATTAGAAGATAAAAGGTACCATTATACTAAATAAATTATTATTCGTAATACACGAAATACTTAGGCTAAAGTCTCATGCCGGAAAGGAGTACCGTTAAAAGTATAATATAAACTTCATACGTTACCATAATTAACTTAAAATTTTAAATGAGTTTTATTAGAAGATAAACGGAGTTTGTTTGAAGAACGTTGAGAGATATAAGAAATTGTATGAAATTCTTATGGGTGTGGTACCATCATTCGAAATAAATTATTATTCGTAATAAACAAAATACTTAGGCTAAAGTATCATGCCGGAAAGGAGTTCCGTTAAAATTATATTATAAACTTCATACGTTAGTATAATTTTCTTAAACTTTTAAACGAGTTTTATTAGAAGATAAACGGAGTTCGTATGAAGAAGCTACGAGATATAAGAAATTGTATGAAACTCTTATGGTTGTGGTTCCATGATACAAAATAAATTATTACTCGTAATAAAGGAAATACTTAGGCTGAAGTATCATGCCGGAAAAGAGTACCGTTAAAAGTCTAATATAAACTCAGTACGTTAGTATAATTAGCTTAAACTTTTAAACGAGTTTTATTAGAAGATACACGGAGTTCGTTTGAAGAAACTTGCGAGATATAAGAAATTGAATGAAACTCTTATAGGTGTGGTACGATCATACGAAATAAACAATTATTCGTAATTAACGAAATACCGAGACTAACGTATCATGCCGGAAAGCAGTATAGTTAAAATTATATTATAACCTTCATACATTTGTATAATTAGCTGAAAATTTTAAACGAGTTTTATTAGAAGATAAAAGGTACCATTATACTAAATAAATTATTATTCGTAATACACGAAATACTTAGGCTAAAGTCTCATGCCGGAAAGGAGTACCGTTAAAAGTATAATATAAACTTCATACGTTACCATAATTAACTTAAAATTTTAAATGAGTTTTATTAGAAGATAAACGGAGTTTGTTTGAAGAACCTTGCGAGATATAAGAAATTGTATGAAATTCTTATGGGTGTGGTACCATCATTCGAAATAAATTATTATTCGTAATAAACAAAATACTTAGGCTAAAGTATCATGCCGGAAAGGAGTTCCGTTAAAATTATATTATAAACTTCATACGTTAGTATAATTTGCTTAAACTTTTAAACGAGTTTTATTAGAAGATAAACGGAGTTCGTATGAAGAAGCTACGAGATATAAGAAATTGTATGAAACTCTTATGGTTGTGGTTCCATGATACAAAATAAATTATTACTCGTAATAAAGGAAATACTTAGGCTGAAGTATCATGCCGGAAAAGAGTACCGTTAAAAGTCTAATATAAACTCAGTACGTTAGTATAATTAGCTTAAACTTTTAAACGAGTTTTATTAGAAGATACACGGAGTTCGTTTGAAGAAACTTGCGAGATATAAGAAATTGAATGAAACTCTTATAGGTGTGGTACGATCATACGAAATAAACAATTATTCGTAATTAACGAAATACCGAGACTAACGTATCATGCCGGAAAGCAGTATAGTTAAAATTATATTATAACCTTCATACATTTGTATAATTAGCTGAAAATTTTAAACGAGTTTTATTAGAAGATAAAAGGTACCATTATACTAAATAAATTATTATTCGTAATACACGAAATACTTAGGCTAAAGTCTCATGCCGGAAAGGAGTACCGTTAAAAGTATAATATAAACTTCATACGCTACCATAATTAACTTAAAATTTTAAATGAGTTTTATTAGAAGATAAACGGAGTTTGTTTGAAGAACCTTGCGAGATATAAGAAATTGTATGAAATTCTTATGGGTGTGGTACCATCATTCGAAATAAATTATTATTCGTAATAAACAAAATACTTAGGCTAAAGTATCATGCCGGAAAGGAGTTCCGTTAAAATTATATTATAAACTTCATACGTTAGTATAATTTGCTTAAACTTTTAAACGAGTTTTATTAGAAGATAAACGGAGTTCGTATGAAGAAGCTACGAGATATAAGAAATTGTATGAAACTCTTATGGTTGTGGTTCCATGATACAAAATAAATTATTACTCGTAATAAAGGAAATACTTAGGCTGAAGTATCATGCCGGAAAAGAGTACCGTTAAAAGTCTAATATAAACTCAGTACGTTAGTATAATTAGCTTAAACTTTTAAACGAGTTTTATTAGAAGATACACGGAGTTCGTTTGAAGAAACTTGCGAGATATAAGAAATTGAATGAAACTCTTATAGGTGTGGTACGATCATACGAAATAAACAATTATTCGTAATTAACGAAATACCGAGCCTAACGTATCATGCCGGAAAGCAGTACAGTTAAAATTATATTATAACCTTCATACATTTGTATAATTAGCTGAAAATTTTAAACGAGTTTTATTAGAAGATAAAAGGTACCATTATACTAAATAAATTATTATTCGTAATACACGAAATACTTAGGCTAAAGTCTCATGCCGGAAAGGAGTACCGTTAAAAGTATAATATAAACTTCATACGTTACCATAATTAACTTAAAATTTTAAATGAGTTTTATTAGAAGATAAACGGAGTTTGTTTGAAGAACGTTGAGAGATATAAGAAATTGTATGAAATTCTTATGGGTGTGGTACCATCATTCGAAATAAATTATTATTCGTAATAAACAAAATACTTAGGCTAAAGTATCATGCCGGAAAGGAGTTCCGTTAAAATTATATTATAAACTTCATACGTTAGTATAATTTTCTTAAACTTTTAAACGAGTTTTATTAGAAGATAAACGGAGTTCGTATGAAGAAGCTACGAGATATAAGAAATTGTATGAAACTCTTATGGTTGTGGTTCCATGATACAAAATAAATTATTACTCGTAATAAAGGAAATACTTAGGCTGAAGTATCATGCCGGAAAAGAGTACCGTTAAAAGTCTAATATAAACTCAGTACGTTAGTATAATTAGCTTAAACTTTTAAACGAGTTTTATTAGAAGATACACGGAGTTCGTTTGAAGAAACTTGCGAGATATAAGAAATTGAATGAAACTCTTATAGGTGTGGTACGATCATACGAAATAAACAATTATTCGTAATTAACGAAATACCGAGACTAACGTATCATGCCGGAAAGCAGTATAGTTAAAATTATATTATAACCTTCATACATTTGTATAATTAGCTGAAAATTTTAAACGAGTTTTATTAGAAGATAAAAGGTACCATTATACTAAATAAATTATTATTCGTAATACACGAAATACTTAGGCTAAAGTCTCATGCCGGAAAGGAGTACCGTTAAAAGTATAATATAAACTTCATACGTTACCATAATTAACTTAAAATTTTAAATGAGTTTTATTAGAAGATAAACGGAGTTTGTTTGAAGAACCTTGCGAGATATAAGAAATTGTATGAAATTCTTATGGGTGTGGTACCATCATTCGAAATAAATTATTATTCGTAATAAACAAAATACTTAGGCTAAAGTATCATGCCGGAAAGGAGTTCCGTTAAAATTATATTATAAACTTCATACGTTAGTATAATTTGCTTAAACTTTTAAACGAGTTTTATTAGAAGATAAACGGAGTTCGTATGAAGAAGCTACGAGATATAAGAAATTGTATGAAACTCTTATGGTTGTGGTTCCATGATACAAAATAAATTATTACTCGTAATAAAGGAAATACTTAGGCTGAAGTATCATGCCGGAAAAGAGTACCGTTAAAAGTCTAATATAAACTCAGTACGTTAGTATAATTAGCTTAAACTTTTAAACGAGTTTTATTAGAAGATACACGGAGTTCGTTTGAAGAAACTTGCGAGATATAAGAAATTGAATGAAACTCTTATAGGTGTGGTACGATCATACGAAATAAACAATTATTCGTAATTAACGAAATACCGAGACTAACGTATCATGCCGGAAAGCAGTATAGTTAAAATTATATTATAACCTTCATACATTTGTATAATTAGCTGAAAATTTTAAACGAGTTTTATTAGAAGATAAAAGGTACCATTATACTAAATAAATTATTATTCGTAATACACGAAATACTTAGGCTAAAGTCTCATGCCGGAAAGGAGTACCGTTAAAAGTATAATATAAACTTCATACGCTACCATAATTAACTTAAAATTTTAAATGAGTTTTATTAGAAGATAAACGGAGTTTGTTTGAAGAACCTTGCGAGATATAAGAAATTGTATGAAATTCTTATGGGTGTGGTACCATCATTCGAAATAAATTATTATTCGTAATAAACAAAATACTTAGGCTAAAGTATCATGCCGGAAAGGAGTTCCGTTAAAATTATATTATAAACTTCATACGTTAGTATAATTTGCTTAAACTTTTAAACGAGTTTTATTAGAAGATAAACGGAGTTCGTATGAAGAAGCTACGAGATATAAGAAATTGTATGAAACTCTTATGGTTGTGGTTCCATGATACAAAATAAATTATTACTCGTAATAAAGGAAATACTTAGGCTGAAGTATCATGCCGGAAAAGAGTACCGTTAAAAGTCTAATATAAACTCAGTACGTTAGTATAATTAGCTTAAACTTTTAAACGAGTTTTATTAGAAGATACACGGAGTTCGTTTGAAGAAACTTGCGAGATATAAGAAATTGAATGAAACTCTTATAGGTGTGGTACGATCATACGAAATAAACAATTATTCGTAATTAACGAAATACCGAGACTAACGTATCATGCCGGAAAGCAGTATAGTTAAAATTATATTATAACCTTCATACATTTGTATAATTAGCTGAAAATTTTAAACGAGTTTTATTAGAAGATAAAAGGTACCATTATACTAAATAAATTATTATTCGTAATACACGAAATACTTAGGCTAAAGTCTCATGCCGGAAAGGAGTACCACTAAAAGTATAATATAAACTTCATACGTTACCATAATTAACTTAAAATTTTAAATGAGTTTTATTAGAAGATAAACGGAGTTTGTTTGAAGAACCTTGCGAGATATAAGAAATTGTATGAAATTCTTATGGGTGTGGTACCATCATTCGAAATAAATTATTATTCGTAATAAACAAAATACTTAGGCTAAAGTATCATGCCGGAAAGGAGTTCCGTTAAAATTATATTATAAACTTCATACGTTAGTATAATTTGTTTAAACTTTTAAACGAGTTTTATTAGAAGATAAACGGAGTTCGTATGAAGAAGCTACGAGATATAAGAAATTGTATGAAACTCTTATGGTTGTGGTTCCATGATACAAAATAAATTATTACTCGTAATAAAGGAAATACTTAGGCTGAAGTATCATGCCGGAAAAGAGTACCGTTAAAAGTCTAATATAAACTCAGTACGTTAGTATAATTAGCTTAAACTTTTAAACGAGTTTTATTAGAAGATACACGGAGTTCGTTTGAAGAAACTTGCGAGATATAAGAAATTGAATGAAACTCTTATAGGTGTGGTACGATCATACGAAATAAACAATTATTCGTAATTAACGAAATACCGAGACTAACGTATCATGCCGGAAAGCAGTATAGTTAAAATTATATTATAACCTTCATACATTTGTATAATTAGCTGAAAATTTTAAACGAGTTTTATTAGAAGATAAAAGGTACCATTATACTAAATAAATTATTATTCGTAATACACGAAATACTTAGGCTAAAGTCTCATGCCGGAAAGGAGTACCACTAAAAGTATAATATAAACTTCATACGTTACCATAATTAACTTAAAATTTTAAATGAGTTTTATTAGAAGATAAACGGAGTTTGTTTGAAGAACCTTGCGAGATATAAGAAATTGTATGAAATTCTTATGGGTGTGGTACCATCATTCGAAATAAATTATTATTCGTAATAAACAAAATACTTAGGCTAAAGTATCATGCCGGAAAGGAGTTCCGTTAAAATTATATTATAAACTTCATACGTTAGTATAATTTGTTTAAACTTTTAAACGAGTTTTATTAGAAGATAAACGGAGTTCGTATGAAGAAGCTACGAGATATAAGAAATTGTATGAAACTCTTATGGTTGTGGTTCCATGATACAAAATAAATTATTACTCGTAATAAAGGAAATACTTAGGCTGAAGTATCATGCCGGAAAAGAGTACCGTTAAAAGTCTAATATAAACTCAGTACGTTAGTATAATTAGCTTAAACTTTTAAACGAGTTTTATTAGAAGATACACGGAGTTCGTTTGAAGAAACTTGCGAGATATAAGAAATTGAATGAAACTCTTATAGGTGTGGTACGATCATACGAAATAAACAATTATTCGTAATTAACGAAATACCGAGACTAACGTATCATGCTAGAAAGCAGTATAGTTAAAATTATATTATAACCTTCATACATTTGTATAATTAGCTGAAAATTTTAAACGAGTTTTATTAGAAGATAAAAGGTACCATTATACTAAATAAATTATTATTCGTAATACACGAAATACTTAGGCTAAAGTCTCATGCCGGAAAGGAGTACCACTAAAAGTATAATATAAACTTCATACGTTACCATAATTAACTTAAAATTTTAAATGAGTTTTATTAGAAGATAAACGGAGTTTGTTTGAAGAACCTTGCGAGATATAAGAAATTGTATGAAATTCTTATGGGTGTGGTACCATCATTCGAAATAAATTATTATTCGTAATAAACAAAATACTTAGGCTAAAGTATCATGCCGGAAAGGAGTTCCGTTAAAATTATATTATAAACTTCATACGTTAGTATAATTTGCTTAAACTTTTAAACGAGTTTTATTAGAAGATAAACGGAGTTCGTATGAAGAAGCTACGAGATATAAGAAATTGTATGAAACTCTTATGGTTGTGGTTCCATGATACAAAATAAATTATTACTCGTAATAAAGGAAATACTTAGGCTGAAGTATCATGCCGGAAAAGAGTACCGTTAAAAGTCTAATATAAACTCAGTACGTTAGTATAATTAGCTTAAACTTTTAAACGAGTTTTATTAGAAGATACACGGAGTTCGTTTGAAGAAACTTGCGAGATATAAGAAATTGAATGAAACTCTTATAGGTGTGGTACGATCATACGAAATAAACAATTATTCGTAATTAACGAAATACCGAGACTAACGTATCATGCCGGAAAGCAGTATAGTTAAAATTATATTATAACCTTCATACATTTGTATAATTAGCTGAAAATTTTAAACGAGTTTTATTAGAAGATAAAAGGCGTTCGTTTGAAGAAACTTACGAGATATAAGAAATTGTATGAAATTCTTATGGGTGTGGTACCATCATACTAAATAAATTATTATTCGTAATACACGAAATACTTAGGCTAAAGTCTCATGCCGGAAAGGAGTACCGTTAAAAGTATAATATAAACTTCATACGTTACCATAATTAACTTAAAATTTTAAATGAGTTTTATTAGAAGATAAACGGAGTTTGTTTGAAGAACCTTGCGAGATATAAGAAATTGTATGAAATTCTTATGGGTGTGGTACCATCATTCGAAATAAATTATTATTCGTAATAAACAAAATACTTAGGCTAAAGTATCATGCCGGAAAGGAGTTCCGTTAAAATTATATTATAAACTTCATACGTTAGTATAATTTGCTTAAACTTTTAAACGAGTTTTATTAGAAGATAAACGGAGTTCCTATGAAGAAGCTACGAGATATAAGAAATTGTATGAAACTCTTATGGTTGTGGTTCCATGATACAAAATAAATTATTACTCGTAATAAAGGAAATACTTAGGCTGAAGTATCATGCCGGAAAAGAGTACCGTTAAAAGTCTAATATAAACTCAGTACGTTAGTATAATTAGCTTAAACTTTTAAACGAGTTTTATTAGAAGATACACGGAGTTCGTTTGAAGAAACTTGCGAGATATAAGAAATTGAATGAAACTCTTATAGGTGTGGTACGATCATACGAAATAAACAATTATTCGTAATTAACGAAATACCGAGACTAACGTATCATGCCGGAAAGCAGTATAGTTAAAATTATATTATAACCTTCATACATTTGTATAATTAGCTGAAAATTTTAAACGAGTTTTATTAGAAGATAAAAGGTACCATTATACTAAATAAATTATTATTCGTAATACACGAAATACTTAGGCTAAAGTCTCATGCCGGAAAGGAGTACCGTTAAAAGTATAATATAAACTTCATACGTTACCATAATTAACTTAAAATTTTAAATGAGTTTTATTAGAAGATAAACGGAGTTTGTTTGAAGAACCTTGCGAGATATAAGAAATTGTATGAAATTCTTATGGGTGTGGTACCATCATTCGAAATAAATTATTATTCGTAATAAACAAAATACTTAGGCTAAAGTATCATGCCGGAAAGGAGTTCCGTTAAAATTATATTATAAACTTCATACGTTAGTATAATTTGCTTAAAATTTTAAACGAGTTTTATTAGAAGATAAACGGAGTTCCTATGAAGAAGCTACGAGATATAAGAAATTGTATGAAACTCTTATGGTTGTGGTTCCATGATACAAAATAAATTATTACTCGTAATAAAGGAAATACTTAGGCTGAAGTATCATGCCGGAAAAGAGTACCGTTAAAAGTCTAATATAAACTCAGTACGTTAGTATAATTAGCTTAAACTTTTAAACGAGTTTTATTAGAAGATACACGGAGTTCGTTTGAAGAAACTTGCGAGATATAAGAAATTGAATGAAACTCTTATAGGTGTGGTACGATCATACGAAATAAACAATTATTCGTAATTAACGAAATACCGAGACTAACGTATCATGCCGGAAAGCAGTACCGTTAAAATTATATTATTACCTTCATACATTTGTATAATTAGCTGAAAATTTTAAACGAGTTTTATTAGAAGATAAAAGGCGTTCGTTTGAAGAAACTTACGAGATATAAGAAATTGTATGAAATTCTTATGGGTGTGGTACCATCATACTAAATAAATTATTATTCGTAATACACGAAATACTTAGGCTAAAGTCTCATACCGGAAAGGAGTACCGTTAAAAGTATAATATAAACTTCATACGTTACCAGAATTAACTTAAAATTTTAAATGAGTTTTATTAGAAGATAAACGGAGTTTGTTTGAAGAACCTTGCGAGATATAAGAAATTGTATGAAATTCTTATGGGTGTGGTACCATCATTCGAAATAAATTATTATTCGTAATAAACAAAATACTTAGGCTAAAGTATCATGCCGGAAATGAGTTCCGTTAAAATTATATTATAAACTTCATACGTTAGTATAATTTGCTTAAACTTTTAAACGAGTTTTATTAGAAGATAAACGGAGTTCGTATGAAGAAGCTACGAGATATAGGAAATTGTATGAAACTCTTATGGTTGTGGTTCCATGATACAAAATAAATTATTACTCGTAATAAAGGAAATACTTAGGCTGAAGTATCATGCCGGAAAAGAGTACCGTTAAAAGTCTAATATAAACTCAGTACGTTAGTATAATTAGCTTAAACTTTTAAACGAGTTTTATTAGAAGATACACGGAGTTCGTTTGAAGAAACTTGCGAGATATAAGAAATTGAATGAAACTCTTATAGGTGTGGTACGATCATACGAAATAAACAATTATTCGTAATTAACGAAATACCGAGACTAACGTATCATGCCGGAAAGCAGTATAGTTAAAATTATATTATAACCTTCATACATTTGTATAATTAGCTGAAAATTTTAAACGAGTTTTATTAGAAGATAAAAGGTACCATTATACTAAATAAATTATTATTCGTAATACACGAAATACTTAGGCTAAAGTCTCATGCCGGAAAGGAGTACCGTTAAAAGTATAATATAAACTTCATACGTTACCATAATTAACTTAAAATTTTAAATGAGTTTTATTAGAAGATAAACGGAGTTTGTTTGAAGAACCTTGCGAGATATAAGAAATTGTATGAAATTCTTATGGGTGTGGTACCATCATTCGAAATAAATTATTATTCGTAATAAACAAAATACTTAGGCTAAAGTATCATGCCGGAAAGGAGTTCCGTTAAAATTATATTATAAATTTCATACGTTAGTATAATTTGCTTAAACTTTTAAACGAGTTTTATTAGAAGATAAACGGAGTTCCTATGAAGAAGCTACGAGATATAAGAAATTGTATGAAACTCTTATGGTTGTGGTTCCATGATACAAAATAAATTATTACTCGTAATAAAGGAAATACTTAGGCTGAAGTATCATGCCGGAAAAGAGTACCGTTAAAAGTCTAATATAAACTCAGTACGTTAGTATAATTAGCTTAAACTTTTAAACGAGTTTTATTAGAAGATACACGGAGTTCGTTTGAAGAAACTTGCGAGATATAAGAAATTGAATGAAACTCTTATAGGTGTGGTACGATCATACGAAATAAACAATTATTCGTAATTAACGAAATACCGAGACTAACGTATCATGCCGGAAAGCAGTACCGTTAAAATTATATTATTACCTTCATACATTTGTATAATTAGCTGAAAATTTTAAACGAGTTTTATTAGAAGATAAAAGGCGTTCGTTTGAAGAAACTTACGAGATATAAGAAATTGTATGAAATTCTTATGGGTGTGGTACCATCATACTAAATAAATTATTATTCGTAATACACGAAATACTTAGGCTAAAGTCTCATGCCGGAAAGGAGTACCGTTAAAAGTATAATATAAACTTCATACGTTACCAGAATTAACTTAAAATTTTAAATGAGTTTTATTAGAAGATAAACGGAGTTTGTTTGAAGAACCTTGCGAGATATAAGAAATTGTATGAAATTCTTATGGGTGTGGTACCATCATTCGAAATAAATTATTATTCGTAATAAACAAAATACTTAGGCTAAAGTATCATGCCGGAAATGAGTTCCGTTAAAATTATATTATAAACTTCATACGTTAGTATAATTTGCTTAAACTTTTAAACGAGTTTTATTAGAAGATAAACGGAGTTCGTATGAAGAAGCTACGAGATATAGGAAATTGTATGAAACTCTTATGGTTGTGGTTCCATGATACAAAATAAATTATTACTCGTAATAAAGGAAATACTTAGGCTGAAGTATCATGCCGGAAAAGAGTACCGTTAAAAGTCTAATATAAACTCAGTACGTTAGTATAATTAGCTTAAACTTTTAAACGAGTTTTATTAGAAGATACACGGAGTTCGTTTGAAGAAACTTGCGAGATATAAGAAATTGAATGAAACTCTTATAGGTGTGGTACGATCATACGAAATAAACAATTATTCGTAATTAACGAAATACCGAGACTAACGTATCATGCCGGAAAGCAGTATAGTTAAAATTATATTATAACCTTCATACATTTGTATAATTAGCTGAAAATTTTAAACGAGTTTTATTAGAAGATAAAAGGTACCATTATACTAAATAAATTATTATTCGTAATACACGAAATACTTAGGCTAAAGTCTCATGCCGGAAAGGAGTACCGTTAAAAGTATAATATAAACTTCATACGTTACCATAATTAACTTAAAATTTTAAATGAGTTTTATTAGAAGATAAACGGAGTTTGTTTGAAGAACCTTGCGAGATATAAGAAATTGTATGAAATTCTTATGGGTGTGGTACCATCATTCGAAATAAATTATTATTCGTAATAAACAAAATACTTAGGCTAAAGTATCATGCCGGAAAGGAGTTCCGTTAAAATTATATTATAAACTTCATACGTTAGTATAATTTGCTTAAACTTTTAAACGAGTTTTATTAGAAGATAAACGGAGTTCCTATGAAGAATCTACGAGATATAAGAAATTGTATGAAACTCTTATGGTTGTGGTTCCATGATACAAAATAAATTATTACTCGTAATAAAGGAAATACTTAGGCTGAAGTATCATGCCGGAAAAGAGTACCGTTAAAAGTCTAATATAAACTCAGTACGTTAGTATAATTAGCTTAAACTTTTAAACGAGTTTTATTAGAAGATACACGGAGTTCGTTTGAAGAAACTTGCGAGATATAAGATATTGAATGAAACTCTTATAGGTGTGGTACGATCATACGAAATAAACAATTATTCGTAATTAACGAAATACCGAGACTAACGTATCATGCCGGAAAGCAGTATAGTTAAAATTATATTATAACCTTCATACATTTGTATAATTAGCTGAAAATTTTAAACGAGTTTTATTAGAAGATAAAAGGTACCATTATACTAAATAAATTATTATTCGTAATACACGAAATACTTAGGCTAAAGTCTCATGCCGGAAAGGAGTACCGTTAAAAGTATAATATAAACTTCATACGTTACCATAATTAACTTAAAATTTTAAATGAGTTTTATTAGAAGATAAACGGAGTTTGTTTGAAGAACGTTGAGAGATATAAGAAATTGTATGAAATTCTTATGGGTGTGGTACCATCATTCGAAATAAATTATTATTCGTAATAAACAAAATACTTAGGCTAAAGTATCATGCCGGAAAGGAGTTCCGTTAAAATTATATTATAAACTTCATACGTTAGTATAATTTTCTTAAACTTTTAAACGAATTTTATTAGAAGATAAACGGAGTTCGTATGAAGAAGCTACGAGATATAAGAAATTGTATGAAACTCTTATGGTTGTGGTTCCATGATACAAAATAAATTATTACTCGTAATAAAGGAAATACTTAGGCTGAAGTATCATGCCGGAAAAGAGTACCGTTAAAAGTCTAATATAAACTCAGTACGTTTGTATAATTAGCTTAAACTTTTAAACGAGTTTTATTAGAAGATACACGGAGTTCGTTTGAAGAAACTTGCGAGATATAAGAAATTGAATGAAACTCTTATAGGTGTGGTACGATCATACGAAATAAACAATTATTCGTAATTAACGAAATACCGAGACTAACGTATCATGCCGGAAAGCAGTACCGTTAAAATTATATGATTACCTTCATACATTTGTATAATTAGCTGAAAATTTTAAACGAGTTTTATTAGAAGATAAAAGGCGTTCGTTTGAAGAAACTTACGAGATATAAGAAATTGTATGAAATTCTTATGGGTGTGGTACCATCATACTAAATAAATTATTATTCGTAATACACGAAATACTTAGGCTAAAGTCTCATGCCGGAAAGGAGTACCGTTAAAAGTATAATATAAACTTCATACGTTACCAGAATTAACTTAAAATTTTAAATGAGTTTTATTAGAAGATAAACGGAGTTTGTTTGAAGAACCTTGCGAGATATAAGAAATTGTATGAAATTCTTATGGGTGTGGTACCATCATTCGAAATAAATTATTATTCGTAATAAACAAAATACTTAGGCTAAAGTATCATGCCGGAAATGAGTTCCGTTAAAATTATATTATAAACTTCATACGTTAGTATAATTTGCTTAAACTTTTAAACGAGTTTTATTAGAAGATAAACGGAGTTCGTATGAAGAAGCTACGAGATATAGGAAATTGTATGAAACTCTTATGGTTGTGGTTCCATGATACAAAATAAATTATTACTCGTAATAAAGGAAATACTTAGGCTGAAGTATCATGCCGGAAAAGAGTACCGTTAAAAGTCTAATATAAACTCAGTACGTTAGTATAATTAGCTTAAACTTTTAAACGAGTTTTATTAGAAGATACACGGAGTTCGTTTGAAGAAACTTGCGAGATATAAGAAATTGAATGAAACTCTTATAGGTGTGGTACGATCATACGAAATAAACAATTATTCGTAATTAACGAAATACCGAGACTAACGTATCATGCCGGAAAGCAGTATAGTTAAAATTATATTATAACCTTCATACATTTGTATAATTAGCTGAAAATTTTAAACGAGTTTTATTAGAAGATAAAAGGTACCATTATACTAAATAAATTATTATTCGTAATACACGAAATACTTAGGCTAAAGTCTCATGCCGGAAAGGAGTACCGTTAAAAGTATAATATAAACTTCATACGTTACCATAATTAACTTAAAATTTTAAATGAGTTTTATTAGAAGATAAACGGAGTTTGTTTGAAGAACCTTGCGAGATATAAGAAATTGTATGAAATTCTTATGGGTGTGGTACCATCATTCGAAATAAATTATTATTCGTAATAAACAAAATACTTAGGCTAAAGTATCATGCCGGAAAGGAGTTCCGTTAAAATTATATTATAAACTTCATACGTTAGTATAATTTGCTTAAACTTTTAAACGAGTTTTATTAGAAGATAAACGGAGTTCCTATGAAGAATCTACGAGATATAAGAAATTGTATGAAACTCTTATGGTTGTGGTTCCATGATACAAAATAAATTATTACTCGTAATAAAGGAAATACTTAGGCTGAAGTATCATGCCGGAAAAGAGTACCGTTAAAAGTCTAATATAAACTCAGTACGTTAGTATAATTAGCTTAAACTTTTAAACGAGTTTTATTAGAAGATACACGGAGTTCGTTTGAAGAAACTTGCGAGATATAAGATATTGAATGAAACTCTTATAGGTGTGGTACGATCATACGAAATAAACAATTATTCGTAATTAACGAAATACCGAGACTAACGTATCATGCCGGAAAGCAGTATAGTTAAAATTATATTATAACCTTCATACATTTGTATAATTAGCTGAAAATTTTAAACGAGTTTTATTAGAAGATAAAAGGTACCATTATACTAAATAAATTATTATTCGTAATACACGAAATACTTAGGCTAAAGTCTCATGCCGGAAAGGAGTACCGTTAAAAGTATAATATAAACTTCATACGTTACCATAATTAACTTAAAATTTTAAATGAGTTTTATTAGAAGATAAACGGAGTTTGTTTGAAGAACGTTGAGAGATATAAGAAATTGTATGAAATTCTTATGGGTGTGGTACCATCATTCGAAATAAATTATTATTCGTAATAAACAAAATACTTAGGCTAAAGTATCATGCCGGAAAGGAGTTCCGTTAAAATTATATTATAAACTTCATACGTTAGTATAATTTTCTTAAACTTTTAAACGAATTTTATTAGAAGATAAACGGAGTTCGTATGAAGAAGCTACGAGATATAAGAAATTGTATGAAACTCTTATGGTTGTGGTTCCATGATACAAAATAAATTATTACTCGTAATAAAGGAAATACTTAGGCTGAAGTATCATGCCGGAAAAGAGTACCGTTAAAAGTCTAATATAAACTCAGTACGTTTGTATAATTAGCTTAAACTTTTAAACGAGTTTTATTAGAAGATACACGGAGTTCGTTTGAAGAAACTTGCGAGATATAAGAAATTGAATGAAACTCTTATAGGTGTGGTACGATCATACGAAATAAACAATTATTCGTAATTAACGAAATACCGAGACTAACGTATCATGCCGGAAAGCAGTACCGTTAAAATTATATGATTACCTTCATACATTTGTATAATTAGCTGAAAATTTTAAACGAGTTTTATTAGAAGATAAAAGGCGTTCGTTTGAAGAAACTTACGAGATATAAGAAATTGTATGAAATTCTTATGGGTGTGGTACCATCATACTAAATAAATTATTATTCGTAATACACGAAATACTTAGGCTAAAGTCTCATGCCGGAAAGGAGTACCGTTAAAAGTATAATATAAACTTCATACGTTACCAGAATTAACTTAAAATTTTAAATGAGTTTTATTAGAAGATAAACGGAGTTTGTTTGAAGAACCTTGCGAGATATAAGAAATTGTATGAAATTCTTATGGGTGTGGTACCATCATTCGAAATAAATTATTATTCGTAATAAACAAAATACTTAGGCTAAAGTATCATGCCGGAAATGAGTTCCGTTAAAATTATATTATAAACTTCATACGTTAGTATAATTTGCTTAAACTTTTAAACGAGTTTTATTAGAAGATAAACGGAGTTCGTATGAAGAAGCTACGAGATATAGGAAATTGTATGAAACTCTTATGGTTGTGGTTCCATGATACAAAATAAATTATTACTCGTAATAAAGGAAATACTTAGGCTGAAGTATCATGCCGGAAAAGAGTACCGTTAAAAGTCTAATATAAACTCAGTACGTTAGTATAATTAGCTTAAACTTTTAAACGAGTTTTATTAGAAGATACACGGAGTTCGTTTGAAGAAACTTGCGAGATATAAGAAATTGAATGAAACTCTTATAGGTGTGGTACGATCATACGAAATAAACAATTATTCGTAATTAACGAAATACCGAGACTAACGTATCATGTCGGAAAGCAGTATAGTTAAAATTATATTATAACCTTCATACATTTGTATAATTAGCTGAAAATTTTAAACGAGTTTTATTAGAAGATAAAAGGTACCATTATACTAAATAAATTATTATTCGTAATACACGAAATACTTAGGCTAAAGTCTCATGCCGGAAAGGAGTACCGTTAAAAGTATAATATAAACTTCATACATTACCATAATTAACTTAAAATTTTAAATGAGTTTTATTAGAAGATAAACGGAGTTTGTTTGAAGAACGTTGAGAGATATAAGAAATTGTATGAAATTCTTATGGGTGTGGTACCATCATTCGAAATAAATTATTATTCGTAATAAACAAAATACTTAGGCTAAAGTATCATGCCGGAAAGGAGTTCCGTTAAAATTATATTATAAACTTCATACGTTAGTATAATTTTCTTAAACTTTTAAACGAATTTTATTAGAAGATAAACGGAGTTCGTATGAAGAAGCTACGAGATATAAGAAATTGTATGAAACTCTTATGGTTGTGGTTCCATGATACAAAATAAATTATTACTCGTAATAAAGGAAATACTTAGGCTGAAGTATCATGCCGGAAAAGAGTACCGTTAAAAGTCTAATATAAACTCAGTACGTTAGTATAATTAGCTTAAACTTTTAAACGAGTTTTATTAGAAGATACACGGAGTTCGTTTGAAGAAACTTGCGAGATATAAGAAATTGAATGAAACTCTTATAGGTGTGGTACGATCATACGAAATAAACAATTATTCGTAATTAACGAAATACCGAGACTAACGTATCATGCCGGAAAGCAGTACCGTTAAAATTATATTATTACCTTCATACATTTGTATAATTAGCTGAAAATTTTAAACGAGTTTTATTAGAAGATAAAAGGCGTTCGTTTGAAGAAACTTACGAGATATAAGAAATTGTATGAAATTCTTATGGGTGTGGTACCATCATACTAAATAAATTATTATTCGTAATACACGAAATACTTAGGCTAAAGTCTCATGCCGGAAAGGAGTACCGTTAAAAGTATAATATAAACTTCATACGTTACCAGAATTAACTTAAAATTTTAAATGAGTTTTATTAGAAGATAAACGGAGTTTGTTTGAAGAACCTTGCGAGATATAAGAAATTGTATGAAATTCTTATGGGTGTGGTACCATCATTCGAAATAAATTATTATTCGTAATAAACAAAATACTTAGGCTAAAGTATCATGCCGGAAATGAGTTCCGTTAAAATTATATTATAAACTTCATACGTTAGTATAATTTGCTTAAACTTTTAAACGAGTTTTATTAGAAGATAAACGGAGTTCGTATGAAGAAGCTACGAGATATAGGAAATTGTATGAAACTCTTATGGTTGTGGTTCCATGATACAAAATAAATTATTACTCGTAATAAAGGAAATACTTAGGCTGAAGTATCATGCCGGAAAAGAGTACCGTTAAAAGTCTAATATAAACTCAGTACGTTAGTATAATTAGCTTAAACTTTTAAACGAGTTTTATTAGAAGATACACGGAGTTCGTTTGAAGAAACTTGCGAGATATAAGAAATTGAATGAAACTCTTATAGGTGTGGTACGATCATACGAAATAAACAATTATTCGTAATTAACGAAATACCGAGACTAACGTATCATGCCGGAAAGCAGTATAGTTAAAATT
The DNA here is from genome assembly GCA_946814005.1 of Chamaenerion angustifolium. Classification (NCBI taxonomy): domain Eukaryota; kingdom Viridiplantae; phylum Streptophyta; class Magnoliopsida; order Myrtales; family Onagraceae; genus Chamaenerion; species Chamaenerion angustifolium. The sequence goes on from OX328274.1 coordinate 16,970,620, forward strand.
ATATTATAACCTTCATACATTTGTATAATTAGCTGAAAATTTTAAACGAGTTTTATTAGAAGATAAAAGGTACCATTATACTAAATAAATTATTATTCGTAATACACGAAATACTTAGGCTAAAGTCTCATGCCGGAAAGGAGTACTGTTAAAAGTATAATATAAACTTCATACATTACCATAATTAACTTAAAATTTTAAATGAGTTTTATTAGAAGATAAACGGAGTTTGTTTGAAGAACGTTGAGAGATATAAGAAATTGTATGAAATTCTTATGGGTGTGGTACCATCATTCGAAATAAATTATTATTCGTAATAAACAAAATACTTAGGCTAAAGTATCATGCCGGAAAGGAGTTCCGTTAAAATTATATTATAAACTTCATACGTTAGTATAATTTTCTTAAACTTTTAAACGAATTTTATTAGAAGATAAACGGAGTTCGTATGAAGAAGCTACGAGATATAAGAAATTGTATGAAACTCTTATGGTTGTGGTTCCATGATACAAAATAAATTATTACTCGTAATAAAGGAAATACTTAGGCTGAAGTATCATGCCGGAAAAGAGTACCGTTAAAAGTCTAATATAAACTCAGTACGTTAGTATAATTAGCTTAAACTTTTAAACGAGTTTTATTAGAAGATACACGGAGTTCGTTTGAAGAAACTTGCGAGATATAAGAAATTGAATGAAACTCTTATAGGTGTGGTACGATCATACGAAATAAACAATTATACGTAATTAACGAAATACCGAGACTAACGTATCATGCCGGAAAGCAGTACCGTTAAAATTATATTATTACCTTCATACATTTGTATAATTAGCTGAAAATTTTAAACGAGTTTTATTAGAAGATAAAAGGCGTTCGTTTGAGGAAACTTACGAGATATAAGAAATTGTATGAAATTCTTATGGGTGTGGTACCATCATACTAAATAAATTATTATTCGTAATACACGAAATACTTAGGCTAAAGTCTCATGCCGGAAAGGAGTACCGTTAAAAGTATAATATAAACTTCATACGTTACCAGAATTAACTTAAAATTTTAAATGAGTTTTATTAGAAGATAAACGGAGTTTGTTTGAAGAACCTTGCGAGATATAAGAAATTGTATGAAATTCTTATGGGTGTGGTACCATCATTCGAAATAAATTATTATTCGTAATAAACAAAATACTTAGGCTAAAGTATCATGCCGGAAAGGAGTTCCGTTAAAATTATATTATAAACTTCATACGATAGTATAATTTGCTTAAACTTTTAAACGAGTTTTATTAGAAGATAAACGGAGTTCCTATGAAGAAGCTACGAGATATAAGAAATTGTATGAAACTCTTATGGTTGTGGTTCCATGATACAAAATAAATTATTACTCGTAATAAAGGAAATACTTAGGCTGAAGTATCATGCCGGAAAAGAGTACCGTTAAAAGTCTAATATAAACTCAGTACGTTAGTATAATTAGCTTAAACTTTTAAACGAGTTTTATTAGAAGATACACGGAGTTCGTTTGAAGAAACTTGCGAGATATAAGAAATTGAATGAAACTCTTATAGGTGTGGTACGATCATACGAAATAAACAATTATTCGTAATTAACGAAATACCGAGACTAACGTATCATGCCGGAAAGCAGTATAGTTAAAATTATATTATAACCTTCATACATTTGTATAATTAGCTGAAAATTTTAAACGAGTTTTATTAGAAGATAAAAGGTACCATTATACTAAATAAATTATTATTCGTAATACACGAAATACTTAGGCTAAAGTCTCATGCCGGAAAGGAGTACCGTTAAAAGTATAATATAAACTTCATACGTTACCATAATTAACTTAAAATTTTAAATGAGTTTTATTAGAAGATAAACGGAGTTTGTTTGAAGAACCTTGAGAGATATAAGAAATTGTATGAAATTCTTATGGGTGTGGTACCATCATTCGAAATAAATTATTATTCGTAATAAACAAAATACTTAGGCTAAAGTATCATGCCGGAAAGGAGTTCCGTTAAAATTATATTATAAACTTCATACGTTATTATAATTTGCTTAAACTTTTAAACGAGTTTTATTAGAAGATAAACGGAGTTCGTATGAAGAAGCTACGAGATATAAGAAATTGTATGAAACTCTTATGGTTGTGGTTCCATGATACAAAATAAATTATTACTCGTAATAAAGGAAATACTTAGGCTGAAGTATCATGCCGGAAAAGAGTACCGTTAAAAGTCTAATATAAACTCAGTACGTTAGTATAATTAGCTTAAACTTTTAAACGAGTTTTATTAGAAGATACACGGAGTTCGTTTGAAGAAACTTGCGAGATATAAGAAATTGAATGAAACTCTTATAGGTGTGGTGCGATCATACGAAATAAACAATTATTCGTAATAAACGAAATACCGAGACTAACGTATCATGCCGGAAAGCAGTACCGTTAAAATTATATCATAACCTTCATACATTTGTATAATTAGCTGAAAATTTTAAACGAGTTTTATTAGAAGATAAAAGGTACCATTATACTAAATAAATTATTATTCGTAGTACACGAAATTCTTAGGCTAAAGTATCATGCCGGAAAGGAGTACCGTTAAAAGTATAATATAAACTTCATACGTTACCAGAATTAACTTAAAATTTTAAATGAGTTTTATTAGAAGATAAACGGAGTTTGTTTGAAGAACCTTGCGAGATATAAGAAATTGTATGAAATTCTTATGGGTGTGGTACCATCATTCGAAATAAGTTATTATCCGTAATAAATAAAATACTTAGGCTAAAGTATCATGCTGGAAAGGAGTTCCGTTAAAATTATATTATAAACTTCATACGTTAGTACAATTTGCTTAAACTTTTAAACGAGTTTTATTAGAAGATAAACGGAGTTCGTATGAAGAAGCTACGAGATATAAGAAATTGTATGAAACTCTTATGGTTGTGGTTCCATGATAGAAAATAAATTATTACTCGTTATAAAGGAAATACTTAGGCTAAAGTATCATGCCGGAAAAGAGTACCGTTAAAAGTATAATATAAACTTAGTACGTTAGTATAATTAGCTTAAACTTTTAAACGAGTTTTATTAGAAGATACACGGAGTTCGTTTGAAGAAACTTGCGAGATATAAGAAATTGAATGAAACTCTTATAGGTGTGGTACGATCATACGAAATAAACAATTATTCGTAATTAACGAAATACCGAGACTAACGTATCATGCCGGAAAGCAGTACCGTTAAAATTATATTATTACCTTCATACATTTGTATAATTAGCTGAAAATTTTAAACGAGTTTTATTAGAAGATAAAAGGCGTTCGTTTGAAGAAACTTACGAGATATAAGAAATTGTATGAAATTCTTATGGGTGTGGTACAATCATACTAAATAAATTATTATTCGTAATACACGAAATACTTAGGCTAAAGTCTCATGCCGGAAAGGAGTACCGTTAAAAGTATAATATAAACTTCATACGTTACCAGAATTAACTTAAAATTTTAAATGAGTTTTATTAGAAGATAAACGGAGTTTGTTTGAAGAGCCTTGCGAGATATAAGAAATTGTATGAAATTCTTATGGGTGTGGTACCATCATTCGAAATAAGTTATTATCCGTAATAAATAAAATACTTAGGCTAAAGTATCATGCTGGAAAGGAGTTCCGTTAAAATTATATTATAAACTTCATACGTTAGTACAATTTGCTTAAACTTTTAAACGAGCTTTATTAGAAGATAAACGGAGTTCGTATGAAGAAGCTACGAGATATAAGAAATTGTATGAAACTCTTATGGTTGTGGTTCCATGATAGAAAATAAATTATTACTCGTTATAAAGGAAATACTTAGGCTAAAGTATCATGCCGGAAAAGAGTACCGTTAAAAGTCTAATATAAACTCAGTACGTTAGTATAATTAGCTTAAACTTTTAAACGAGTTTTATTAGAAGATACACGGAGTTCGTTTGAAGAAACTTGCGAGATATAAGAAATTGAATGAAACTCTTATAGGTGTGGTACGATCATACGAAATAAACAATTATTCGTAATAAACGAAATACCGAGACTAACGTATCATGCCGGAAAGCAGTACCGTTAAAATTATATCATAACCTTCATACATTTGTATAATTAGCTGAAAAGTTTAAACGAGTTTTATTAGAAGATAAAAGGTACCATTATACTAAATATATTATTATTCGTAGTACACGAAATTCTTAGGCTAAAGTATCATGCCGGAAAGGAGTACCGTTAAAAGTATAATATAAACTTCATACGTTACCATAATTAACTTAAAATTTTAAATGAGTTTTATTAGAAGATAAACGGAGTTTGTTTGAAGAACCTTGAGAGATATAAGAAATTGTATGAAATTCTTATGGGTGTGGTACCATCATTCGAAATAAATTATTATTCGTAATAAACAAAATACTTAGGCTAAAGTATCATGCCGGAAAGGAGTTCCGTTAAAATTATATTATAAACTTCATACGTTATTATAATTTGCTTAAACTTTTAAACGAGTTTTATTAGAAGATAAACGGAGTTCGTATGAAGAAGCTACGAGATATAAGAAATTGTATGAAACTCTTATGGTTGTGGTTCCATGATACAAAATAAATTATTACTCGTAATAAAGGAAATACTTAGGCTGAAGTATCATGCCGGAAAAGAGTACCGTTAAAAGTCTAATATAAACTCAGTACGTTAGTATAATTAGCTTAAACTTTTAAACGAGTTTTATTAGAAGATACACGGAGTTCGTTTGAAGAAACTTGCGAGATATAAGAAATTGAATGAAACTCTTATAGGTGTGGTGCGATCATACGAAATAAACAATTATTCGTAATAAACGAAATACCGAGACTAACGTATCATGCCGGAAAGCAGTACCGTTAAAATTATATCATAACCTTCATACATTTGTATAATTAGCTGAAAATTTTAAACGAGTTTTATTAGAAGATAAAAGGTACCATTATACTAAATAAATTATTATTCGTAGTACACGAAATTCTTAGGCTAAAGTATCATGCCGGAAAGGAGTACCGTTAAAAGTATAATATAAACTTCATACGTTACCAGAATTAACTTAAAATTTTAAATGAGTTTTATTAGAAGATAAACGGAGTTTGTTTGAAGAACCTTGCGAGATATAAGAAATTGTATGAAATTCTTATGGGTGTGGTACCATCATTCGAAATAAGTTATTATCCGTAATAAATAAAATACTTAGGCTAAAGTATCATGCTGGAAAGGAGTTCCGTTAAAATTATATTATAAACTTCATACGTTAGTACAATTTGCTTAAACTTTTAAACGAGTTTTATTAGAACATAAACGGAGTTCGTATGAAGAAGCTACGAGATATAAGAAATTGTATGAAACTCTTATGGTTGTGGTTCCATGATAGAAAATAAATTATTACTCGTTATAAAGGAAATACTTAGGCTGAAGTATCATGCCGGAAAAGAGTACCGTTAAAAGTCTAATATAAACTCAGTACGTTAGTATAATTAGCTTAAACTTTTAAACGAGTTTTATTAGAAGATACACGGAGTTCGTTTGAAGAAACTTGCGAGATATAAGAAATTGAATGAAACTCTTATAGGTGTGGTACGATCATACGAAATAAACAATTATTCGTAATAAACGAAATACCGAGACTAACGTATCATGCCGGAAAGCAGTACCGTTAAAATTATATCATAACCTTCATACATTTGTATAATTAGCTGAAAAGTTTAAACGAGTTTTATTAGAAGATAAAAGGTACCATTATACTAAATATATTATTATTCGTAGTACACGAAATTCTTAGGCTAAAGTATCATGCCGGAAAGGAGTACCGTTAAAAGTATAATATAAACTTCATACGTTACCATAATTAACTTAAAATTTTAAATGAGTTATATTAGAAGATAAACGGAGTTTGTTTGAAGAACCTTGCGAGATATAAGAAATTGTATGAAATTCTTATGGGTGTGGTACCATCATTCGAAATAAATTATTATTCGTAATAAACAAAATACTTAGGCTAAAGTATCATGCCGGAAAGGAGTTCCGTTAAAATTATATTATAAACTTCATACGTTAGTATAATTTGCTTAAACTTTTAAACGAGTTTTATTAGAAGATAAACGGAGTTCGTATGAAGAAGCTACGAGATATAAGAAATTATATGAAACTCTTATGGTTGTGGTTCCATGATACAAAAGAAATTATTACTCGTAATAAAGGAAATACTTAGGCTGAAGTATCATGCCGGAAAAGAGTACCGTTAAAAGTCTAATATAAACTCAGTACGTTAGTATAATTAGCTTAAACTTTTAAACGAGTTTTATTAGAAGATACACGGAGTTCGTTTGAAGAAACTTGCGAGATATAAGAAATTGAATGAAACTCTTATAGGTGTGCTACGATCATACGAAATAAACAATTATTCGTAATTAACGAAATACCGAGACTAACGTATCATGCCGGAAAGCAGTACAGTTAAAATTATATTATAACCTTCATACATTTGTATAATTAGCTGAAAATTTTAAACGAGTTTTATTAGAAGATAAAAGGCGTTCGTTTGAAGAAACTTACGAGATATAAGAAATTGTATGAAATTCTTATGGGTGTGGTACAATCATACTAAATAAATTATTATTCGTAATACACAAAATACTTAGGCTAAAGTCTCATGCCGGAAAGGAGTACCGTTAAAAGTATAATATAAACTTCATACGTTACCATAATTAACTTAAAATTTTAAATGAGTTTTATTAGAAGATAAACGGAGTTTGTTTGAAGAACCTTGCGAGATATAAGAAATTGTATGAAATTCTTATGGGTGTGGTACCATCATTCGAAATAAATTATTATTCGTAATAAACAAAATACTTAGGCTAAAGTATCATGCCGGAAAGGAGTTCCGTTAAAATTATATTATAAACTTCATACGTTAGTATAATTTGCTTAAACTTTTAAACGAGTTTTATTAGAAGATAAACGGAGTTCGTATGAAGAAGCTACGAGATATAAGAAATTATATGAAACTCTTATGGTTGTGGTTCCATGATACAAAAGAAATTATTACTCGTAATAAAGGAAATACTTAGGCTGAAGTATCATGCCGGAAAAGAGTACCGTTAAAAGTCTAATATAAACTCAGTACGTTAGTATAATTAGCTTAAACTTTTAAACGAGTTTTATTAGAAGATACACGGAGTTCGTTTGAAGAAACTTGCGAGATATAAGAAATTGAATGAAACTCTTATAGGTGTGCTACGATCATACGAAATAAACAATTATTCGTAATTAACGAAATACCGAGACTAACGTATCATGCCGGAAAGCAGTACAGTTAAAATTATATTATAACCTTCATACATTTGTATAATTAGCTGAAAATTTTAAACGAGTTTTATTAGAAGATAAAAGGCGTTCGTTTGAAGAAACTTACGAGATATAAGAAATTGTATGAAATTCTTATGGGTGTGGTACAATCATACTAAATAAATTATTATTCGTAATACACGAAATACTTAGGCTAAAGTCTCATGCCGGAAAGGAGTACCGTTAAAAGTATAATATAAACTTCATACGTTACCATAATTAACTTAAAATTTTAAATGAGTTTTATTAGAAGATAAACGGAGTTTGTTTGAAGAACCTTGAGAGATATAAGAAATTGTATGAAATTCTTATGGGTGTGGTACCATCATTCGAAATAAATTATTATTCGTAATAAACAAAATACTTAGGCTAAAGTATCATGCCGGAAATGAGTTCCGTTAAAATTATATTATAAACTTCATACGTTAGTATAATTTGCTTAAACTTTTAAACGAGTTTTATTAGAAGATAAACGGAGTTCGTATGAAGAAGCTACGAGATATAGGAAATTGTATGAAACTCTTATGGTTGTGGTTCCATGATACAAAATAAATTATTACTCGTAATAAAGGAAATACTTAGGCTGAAGTATCATGCCGGAAAAGAGTACCGTTAAAAGTCTAATATAAACTCAGTACGTTAGTATAATTAGCTTAAACTTTTAAACGAGTTTTATTAGAAGATACATGGAGTTCGTTTGAAGAAACTTGCGAGATATAAGAAATTGAATGCAACTCTTATAGGTGTGGTACGATCATACGAAATAAACAATTATTCGTAATAAACGAAATACCGAGACTAACGTATCATGCCGGAAAGCAGTACCGTTAAAATTATATCATAACCTTCATACATTTGTATAATTAGCTGAAAATTTTAAACGAGTTTTATTAGAAGATAAAAGGTACCATTATACTAAATAAATTATTATTCGTAGTACACGAAATTCTTAGGCTAAAGTATCATGCCGGAAAGGAGTACAGTTAAAAGTATAATATAAACTTCATACGTTACCATCATTGACTTAAAATTTTAAATGAGTTTTATTAGAAGATAAACGGAGTTTGTTTGAAGAACCTTGCGAGATATAAGAAATTGTATGAAATTCTTATGGGTGTGGTACCATCATTCGAAATAAATTATTATTCGTAATAAACAAAATACTGAGGCTAAAGTATCATGCCGGAAAGGAGTTCCGTTAAAATTATATTATAAACTTCATACGTTAGTATAATTTGCTTAAACTTTTAAACGAGTTGTATTAGAAGATAAACAGAGTTCGTATGAAGAAGCTACGAGATATAAGAAATTATATGAAACTCTTATGGTTGTGGTTCCATGATACAAAAGAAATTATTACTCGTAATAAAGGAAATACTTAGGCTGAAGTATCATGCCGGAAAAGAGTACCGTTAAAAGTCTAATATAAACTCAGTACGTTAGTATAATTAGCTTAAACTTTTAAACAAGTTTTATTAGAAGATACACGGAGTTCGTTTGAAGAAACTTGCGAGATATAAGAAATTGAATGAAACTCTTATAGGTGTGCTACGATCATACGAAATAAACAATTATTCGTAATTAACGAAATACCGAGACTAACGTATCATGCCGGAAAGCAGTACAGTTAAAATTATATTATAACCTTCATACATTTGTATAATTAGCTGCAAATTTTTAACGAGTTTTATTAGAAGATAAAAGGCGTTCGTTTGAAGAAACTTACGAGATATAAGAAATTGTATGAAATTCTTATGGGTGTGGTACCATCATACTAAATAAATTATTATTCGTAATACACGAAATACTTAGGCTAAAGTCTCATGCCGGAAAGGAGTACCGTTAAAAGTATAATATAAACTTCATACGTTACCATAATTAACTTAAAATTTTAAATGAGTTTTATTAGAAGATAAACGGAGTTTGTTTGAAGAACCTTGAGAGATATAAGAAATTGTATGAAATTCTTATGGGTGTGGTACCATCATTCGAAATAAATTATTATTCGTAATAAACAAAATACTTAGGCTAAAGTATCATGCCGTAAAGGAGTTCCGTTAAAATTATATTATAAACTTCATACGTTAGTATAATTTGCTTAAACTTTTAAACGAGTTTTATTAGAAGATAAACGGAGTTCGTATGAAGAAGCTACGAGATATAGGAAATTGTATGAAACTCTTATGGTTGTGGTTCCATGATACAAAAGAAATTATTACTCGTAATAAAGGAAATACTTAGGCTGAAGTATCATGCCGGAAAAGAGTACCGTTAAAAGTCTAATATAAACTCAGTACGTTAGTATAATTAGCTTAAACTTTTAAACGAGTTTTATTAGAAGATACACGGAGTTCGTTTGAAGAAACTTGCGAGATATAAGAAATTGAATGAAACTCTTATAGGTGTGGTACGATCATACGAAATAAACAATTATTCGTAATAAACGAAATACCGAGACTAACGTATCATGCCGGAAAGCAGTACCGTTAAAATTATATCATAACCTTCATACATTTGTATAATTTGCTTAAACTTTTAAACGAGTTTTATTAGAAGATAAAAGGTACCATTATACTAAATAAATTATTATTCGTAGTACACGAAATTCTTAGGCTAAAGTATCATGCCGGAAAGGAGTACCGTTAAAAGTATAATATAAACTTCATACGTTACCAGAATTAACTTAAAATTTTAAATGAGTTTTATTAGAAGATAAACGGAGTTTGTTTGAAGAACCTTGCGAGATATAAGAAATTGTATGAAATTCTTATGGGTGTGGTACCATCATTCGAAATAAGTTATTATCCGTAATAAATAAAATACTTAGGCTAAAGTATCATGCTGGAAAGGAGTTCCGTTAAAATTATATTATAAACTTCATACGTTAGTACAATTTGCTTAAACTTTTAAACGAGTTTTATTAGAACATAAACGGAGTTCGTATGAAGAAGCTACGAGATATAAGAAATTGTATGAAACTCTTATGGTTGTGGTTCCATGATAGAAAATAAATTATTACTCGTTATAAAGGAAATACTTAGGCTGAAGTATCATGCCGGAAAAGAGTACCGTTAAAAGTCTAATATAAACTCAGTACGTTAGTATAATTAGCTTAAACTTTTAAACGAGTTTTATTAGAAGATACACGGAGTTCGTTTGAAGAAACTTGCGAGATATAAGAAATTGAATGAAACTCTTATAGGTGTGGTACGATCATACGAAATAAACAATTATTCGTAATAAACGAAATACCGAGACTAACGTATCATGCCGGAAAGCAGTACCGTTAAAATTATATCATAACCTTCATACATTTGTATAATTAGCTGAAAATTTTAAACGAGTTTTATTAGAAGATAAAAGGTACCATTATACTAAATAAATTATTATTCGTAGTACACGAAATTCTTAGGCTAAAGTATCATGCCGGAAAGGAGTACCGTTAAAAGTATAATATAAACTTCATACGTTACCAGAATTAACTTAAAATTTTAAATGAGTTTTATTAGAAGATAAACGGAGTTTGTTTGAAGAACCTTGCGAGATATAACAAATTGTATGAAATTCTTATGGGTGTGGTACCATCATTCGAAATAAGTTATTATCCGTAATAAATAAAATACTTAGGCTAAAGTATCATGCTGGAAAGGAGTTCCGTTAAAATTATATTATAAACTTCATACGTTAGTACAATTTGCTTAAACTTTTAAACGAGTTTTATTAGAACATAAACGGAGTTCGTATGAAGAAGCTACGAGATATAAGAAATTGTATGAAACTCTTATGGTTGTGGTTCCATGATAGAAAATAAATTATTACTCGTTATAAAGGAAATACTTAGGCTAAAGTATCATGCCGGAAAAGAGTACCGTTAAAAGTATAATATAAACTTAGTACGTTAGTATAATTAGCTTAAACTTTTAAACGAGTTTTATTAGAAGATACACGGAGTTCGTTTGAAGAAACTTGCTAGATATAAGAAATTGAATGAAACTCTTATAGGTGTGGTACGATCATACGAAATAAACAATTATTCGTAATAAACGAAATACCGAGACTAACGTATCATGCCGGAAAGCAGTACAGTTAAAATTATATTATAACCTTCATACATTTGTATAATTAGCTGCAAATTTTTAACGAGTTTTATTAGAAGATAAAAGGCGTTCGTTTGAAGAAACTTACGAGATATAAGAAATTGTATGAAATTCTTATGGGTGTGGTACCATCATACTAAATAAATTATTATTCGTAATACACGAAATACTTAGGCTAAAGTCTCATGCCGGAAAGGAGTACCGTTAAAAGTATAATATAAACTTCATACGTTACCATAATTAACTTAAAATTTTAAATGAGTTTTATTAGAAGATAAACGGAGTTTGTTTGAAGAACCTTGAGAGATATAAGAAATTGTATGAAATTCTTATGGGTGTGGTACCATCATTCGAAATAAATTATTATTCGTAATAAACAAAATACTTAGGCTAAAGTATCATGCCGTAAAGGAGTTCCGTTAAAATTATATTATAAACTTCATACGTTACTATAATTTGCTTAAACTTTTAAACGAGTTTTATTAGAAGATAAACGGAGTTCGTATGAAGAAGCTACGAGATATAGGAAATTGTATGAAACTCTTATGGTTGTGGTTCCATGATACAAAAGAAATTATTACTCGTAATAAAGGAAATACTTAGGCTGAAGTATCATGCCGGAAAAGAGTACCGTTAAAAGTCTAATATAAACTCAGTACGTTAGTATAATTAGCTTAAACTTTTAAACGAGTTTTATTAGAAGATACACGGAGTTCGTTTGAAGAAACTTGCGAGATATAAGAAATTGAATGAAACTCTTATAGGTGTGGTACGATCATACGAAATAAACAATTATTCGTAATAAACGAAATACCGAGACTAACGTATCATGCCGGAAAGCAGTACCGTTAAAATTATATCATAACCTTCATACATTTGTATAATTAGCTGAAAATTTTAAACGAGTTTTATTAGAAGATAATAGGTACCATTATACTAAATAAATTATTATTCGTAGTACACGAAATTCTTAGTCTAAAGTATCATGCCAGAAAGGAGTACCGTTAAAAGTATAATATAAACTTCATACGTTACCAGAATTAACTTAAAATTTTAAATGAGTTTTATTAGAAGATAAACGGAGTTTGTTTGAAGAACCTTGCGAGATATAAGAAATTGTATGAAATTCTTATGGGTGTGGTACCATCATTCGAAATAAGTTATTATCCGTAATAAATAAAATACTTAGGCTAAAGTATCATGCTGGAAAGGAGTTCCGTTAAAATTATATTATAAACTTCATACGTTAGTACAATTTGCTTAAACTTTTAAACGAGTTTTATTAGAACATAAACGGAGTTCGTATGAAGAAGCTACGAGATATAAGAAATTGTATTAAACTCTTATGGTTGTGGTTCCATGATAGAAAATAAATTATTACTCGTTATAAAGGAAATACTTAGGCTGAAGTATCATGCCGGAAAAGAGTACCGTTAAAAGTCTAATATAAACTCAGTACGTTAGTATAATTAGCTTAAACTTTTAAACGAGTTTTATTAGAAGATACACGGAGTTCGTTTGAAGAAACTTGCGAGATATAAGAAATTGAATGAAACTCTTATAGGTGTGGTACGATCATACGAAATAAACAATTATTCGTAATAAACGAAATACCGAGACTAACGTATCATGCCGGAAAGCAGTACCGTTAAAATTATATCATAACCTTCATACATTTGTATAATTAGCTGAAAATTTTAAACGAGTTTTATTAGAAGATAAAAGGTACCATTATACTAAATAAATTATTATTCGTAGTACACGAAATTCTTAGGCTAAAGTATCATGCCGGAAAGGAGTACCGTTAAAAGTATAATATAAACTTCATACGTTACCAGAATTAACTTAAAATTTTAAATGAGTTTTATTAGAAGATAAACGGAGTTTGTTTGAAGAACCTTGCGAGATATAAGAAATTGTATGAAATTCTTATGGGTGTGGTACCATCATTCGAAATAAGTTATTATCCGTAATAAATAAAATACTTAGGCTAAAGTATCATGCTGGAAAGGAGTTCCGTTAAAATTATATTATAAACTTCATACGTTAGTACAATTTGCTTAAACTTTTAAACGAGTTTTATTAGAACATAAACGGAGTTCGTATGAAGAAGCTACGAGATATAAGAAATTGTATGAAACTCTTATGGTTGTGGTTCCATGATAGAAAATAAATTATTACTCGTTATAAAGGAAATACTTAGGCTAAAGTATCATGCCGGAAAAGAGTACCGTTAAAAGTATAATATAAACTTAGTACGTTAGTATAATTAGCTTAAACTTTTAAACGAGTTTTATTAGAAGATACACGGAGTTCGTTTGAAGAAACTTGCTAGATATAAGAAATTGAATGAAACTCTTATAGGTGTGGTACGATCATACGAAATAAACAATTATTCGTAATAAACGAAATACCGAGACTAACGTATCATGCCGGAAAGCAGTACCGTTAAAATTATATCATAACCTTCATACATTTGTATAATTAGCTGAAAAGTTTAAACGAGTTTTATTAGAAGATAAAAGGTACCATTATACTAAATAAATTATTATTCGTAGTACACGAAATTCTTAGGCTAAAGTATCATGCCGGAAAGGAGTACCGTTAAAAGTATAATATAAACTTCATACGTTACCAGAATTAACTTAAAATTTTAAATGAGTTTTATTAGAAGATAAACGGAGTTTGTTTGAAGAACCTTGCGAGATATAAGAAATTGTATGAAATTCTTATGGGTGTGGTACCATCATTCGAAATAAGTTATTATCCGTAATAAATAAAATACTTAGGCTAAAGTATCATGCTGGAAAGGAGTTCCGTTAAAATTATATTATAAACTTCATACGTTAGTACAATTTGCTTAAACTTTTAAACGAGTTTTATTAGAAGATAAACGGAGTTCGTATGAAGAAGCTACGAGATATAAGAAATTGTATGAAACTCTTATGGTTGTGGTTCCATGATACAAAATAAATTATTACTCGTTATAAAGGAAATACTTAGGCTAAAGTATCATGCTGGAAAAGAGTACCGTTAAAAGTATAATATAAACTTAGTACGTTAGTATAATTAGCTTAAACTTTTAAACGAGTTTTATTAGAAGATACACGGAGTTCGTTTGAAGAAACTTGCGAGATATAAGAAATTGAATGAAACTCTTATAGGTGTGCTACGATCATACGAAATAAACAATTATTCGTAATTAACGAAATACCGAGACTAACGTATCATGCCGGAAAGCAGTACAGTTAAAATTATATTATAACCTTCATACATTTGTATAATTAGCTGAAAATTTTAAACGAGTTTTATTAGAAGATAAAAGGCGTTCGTTTGAAGAAACTTACGAGATATAAGAAATTGTATGAAATTCTTATGGGTGTGGTACAATCATACTAAATAAATTATTATTCGTAATACACGAAATACTTAGGCTAAAGTCTCATGCCGGAAAGGAGTACCGTTAAAAGTATAATATAAACTTCATACGTTACCATAATTAACTTAAAATTTTAAATGAGTTTTATTAGAAGATAAACGGAGTTTGTTTGAAGAACCTTGAGAGATATAAGAAATTGTATGAAATTCTTATGGGTGTGGTACCATCATTCGAAATAAATTATTATTCGTAATAAACAAAATACTTAGGCTAAAGTATCATGCCGGAAATGAGTTCCGTTAAAATTATATTATAAACTTCATACGTTAGTATAATTTGCTTAAACTTTTAAACGAGTTTTATTAGAAGATAAACGGAGTTCGTATGAAGAAGCTACGAGATATAGGAAATTGTATGAAACTCTTATGGTTGTGGTTCCATGATACAAAATAAATTATTACTCGTAATAAAGGAAATACTTAGGCTGAAGTATCATGCCGGAAAAGAGTACCGTTAAAAGTCTAATATAAACTCAGTACGTTAGTATAATTAGCTTAAACTTTTAAACAAGTTTTATTAGAAGATACACGGAGTTCGTTTGAAGAAACTTGCGAGATATAAGAAATTGAATGAAACTCTTATAGGTGTGCTACGATCATACGAAATAAACAATTATTCGTAATTAACGAAATACCGAGACTAACGTATCATGCCGGAAAGCAGTACAGTTAAAATTATATTATAACCTTCATACATTTGTATAATTAGCTGCAAATTTTTAACGAGTTTTATTAGAAGATAAAAGGCGTTCGTTTGAAGAAACTTACGAGATATAAGAAATTGTATGAAATTCTTATGGGTGTGGTACCATCATACTAAATAAATTATTATTCGTAATACACGAAATACTTAGGCTAAAGTCTCATGCCGGAAAGGAGTACCGTTAAAAGTATAATATAAACTTCATACGTTACCATAATTAACTTAAAATTTTAAATGAGTTTTATTAGAAGATAAACGGAGTTTGTTTGAAGAACCTTGAGAGATATAAGAAATTGTATGAAATTCTTATGGGTGTGGTACCATCATTCGAAATAAATTATTATTCGTAATAAACAAAATACTTAGGCTAAAGTATCATGCCGGAAATGAGTTCCGTTAAAATTATATTATAAACTTCATACGTTAGTATAATTTGCTTAAACTTTTAAACGAGTTTTATTAGAAGATAAACGGAGTTCGTATGAAGAAGCTACGAGATATAGGAAATTGTATGAAACTCTTATGGTTGTGGTTCCATGATACAAAATAAATTATTACTCGTAATAAAGGAAATACTTAGGCTGAAGTATCATGCCGGAAAAGAGTACCGTTAAAAGTCTAATATAAACTCAGTACGTTAGTATAATTAGCTTAAACTTTTAAACAAGTTTTATTAGAAGATACACGGAGTTCGTTTGAAGAAACTTGCGAGATATAAGAAATTGAATGAAACTCTTATAGGTGTGCTACGATCATACGAAATAAACAATTATTCGTAATTAACGAAATACCGAGACTAACGTATCATGCCGGAAAGCAGTACAGTTAAAATTATATTATAACCTTCATACATTTGTATAATTAGCTGCAAATTTTTAACGAGTTTTATTAGAAGATAAAAGGCGTTCGTTTGAAGAAACTTACGAGATATAAGAAATTGTATGAAATTCTTATGGGTGTGGTACCATCATACTAAATAAATTATTATTCGTAATACACGAAATACTTAGGCTAAAGTCTCATGCCGGAAAGGAGTACCGTTAAAAGTATAATATAAACTTCATACGTTACCATAATTAACTTAAAATTTTAAATGAGTTTTATTAGAAGATAAACGGAGTTTGTTTGAAGAACCTTGAGAGATATAAGAAATTGTATGAAATTCTTATGGGTGTGGTACCATCATTCGAAATAAATTATTATTCGTAATAAACAAAATACTTAGGCTAAAGTATCATGCCGTAAAGGAGTTCCGTTAAAATTATATTATAAACTTCATACGTTACTATAATTTGCTTAAACTTTTAAACGAGTTTTATTAGAAGATAAACGGAGTTCGTATGAAGAAGCTACGAGATATAGGAAATTGTATGAAACTCTTATGGTTGTGGTTCCATGATACAAAAGAAATTATTACTCGTAATAAAGGAAATACTTAGGCTGAAGTATCATGCCGGAAAAGAGTACCGTTAAAAGTCTAATATAAACTCAGTACGTTAGTATAATTAGCTTAAACTTTTAAACGAGTTTTATTAGAAGATACACGGAGTTCGTTTGAAGAAACTTGCGAGATATAAGAAATTGAATGAAACTCTTATAGGTGTGGTACGATCATACGAAATAAACAATTATTCGTAATAAACGAAATACCGAGACTAACGTATCATGCCGGAAAGCAGTACCGTTAAAATTATATCATAACCTTCATACATTTGTATAATTAGCTGAAAATTTTAAACGAGTTTTATTAGAAGATAAAAGGTACCATTATACTAAATAAATTATTATTCGTAGTACACGAAATTCTTAGGCTAAAGTATCATGCCGGAAAGGAGTACCGTTAAAAGTATAATATAAACTTCATACGTTACCAGAATTAACTTAAAATTTTAAATGAGTTTTATTAGAAGATAAACGGAGTTTGTTTGAAGAACCTTGCGAGATATAAGAAATTGTATGAAATTCTTATGGGTGTGGTACCATCATTCGAAATAAGTTATTATCCGTAATAAATAAAATACTTAGGCTAAAGTATCATGCTGGAAAGGAGTTCCGTTAAAATTATATTATAAACTTCATACGTTAGTACAATTTGCTTAAACTTTTAAACGAGTTTTATTAGAACATAAACGGAGTTCGTATGAAGAAGCTACGAGATATAAGAAATTGTATGAAACTCTTATGGTTGTGGTTCCATGATAGAAAATAAATTATTACTCGTTATAAAGGAAATACTTAGGCTGAAGTATCATGCCGGAAAAGAGTACCGTTAAAAGTCTAATATAAACTCAGTACGTTAGTATAATTAGCTTAAACTTTTAAACGAGTTTTATTAGAAGATACACGGAGTTCGTTTGAAGAAACTTGCGAGATATAAGAAATTGAATGAAACTCTTATAGGTGTGGTACGATCATACGAAATAAACAATTATTCGTAATAAACGAAATACCGAGACTAACGTATCATGCCGGAAAGCAGTACCGTTAAAATTATATCATAACCTTCATACATTTGTATAATTAGCTGAAAATTTTAAACGAGTTTTATTAGAAGATAAAAGTGTTTGGATTTAGGGTTTGAGAAGAAGAAAGGTAAGGCGAGGAAGAAGATGAAGAAAGCTCTCTGAATCAAAGATGATAACTTGATTATTGGAATTGTTCAACAGTGCAGCAGATATAAGGTAACGAAGGCGAGAACAGACAAAACAGTACTGTCCGAGAATTGCAACTAAGTCCCTAATACTAAACTAATTGATGCTTGGGCCTCAAGCAACAATATTTACATATTGATCCTAAACATAAGTGTTAGACACACTTATATCCTAACATTCCCTATGCTTGATCTTGTCTTTGAAACTTGATCTTTGGTCGCCAAAAGCACTCGTGGTCGCCAACTGACCTTGATATTGTTATTGTAGTCGCCAAATGAACATTTGGTCGCCAAATGAACTTAATCTTGTCATTGTGGTCGCCAACTGTACTCGTGGTCGCCAAATCTTCAAAATATATCCTAAAATTTGACAGTCTGCAGTAAATCCATTCTCTGGAACGAAGTACTTTCCTGTTCCTTATTGACACATCTGAGCAGAATACGTAGTATAGCTGAGTTCTCCTAGCTGAGATGCACTATGCAATTGATTTAGCATCTGTGCTGTCTTTAGTATGGGTAATCAGAACTCTGATCATAGGGCGATTAATGTCTGTAATCTAAGATCATGAACAAGTCTGAAAAAACACGAAAAGCAGTACCAAGTATTCACAATCATATGCATGATTCTCTCTATTCCAGATCAGTAAACTGTTGCCAAAGTGCATCAGACATACTAATATAATCATTTTAACTGCTGCTTTATTCATTCATTTGGAATGTCTTGAAAATTGAGATATTCATAACATGACAGAGGAGTTTGAGCTCCTATCTTACCAGTATGACTGCAAGGTTTGAGCCTTGATCTTTTCATCCTCAAGAGTGAAAAACTCAGTATGACTTTGTCATTTAATATTTGATTTCACTCTGTTTTTGGACTCAAGCCATACCCTATGCCATGGTTAATGCAGCAGTTATTTTTTTTTCAGAGATATATTCAATGATGCACAAAGGCAAGGCTTATGATCAGAGAAGAGAGAAATGCACACATGACAGGCGATACTCAGGTATATGCTAGACATGGAAATCAGACGAGAACATACCAAGATTACAAGCACTTAATTGAAACAAGATAGAGTTGATCAATCATGCATAAGGACAGACAGAGGTTCAAAAAATTACAAAGGTGCAGTCAACAGGAAAACTCAGATAACAAAACATATGGCTGTCCAAAAGCTCATAGAACAAGGCAAGTTACTAAGTAAACAGAGAAAGAATAAACGTACAGACTGTGTGGGAAGTTCATTGAGCAGTGGAACCAAGCTGAAGGAATGGGGAGACACCACGATCCTCCAGTTCCTCCAGTGAGAAGACTCCAAGCTTTTTCCTGCAGGGAATGAAATTTTTTTCTGTCAGAGGCTTGGTCAAGATATCAGCTGTCTGTTCTGAAGCTGGAATAAAGTTGACTAAGACATCCCCATTTTGAACTTTCTCTCTGATGAAGAAGAGATCAATCTCTACATGTTTCATCTTGGAGTGATGGATGGGGTTCTCAGACAAAGCTACAGCACTTGTGTTGTCTGTCCAGATGACAGGTGCAGTGGGTGTGTGAAGTCCAATTTCCTTGAGAAGGGATTGGACCCACATGATCTCACACATGGCATTGGCAATGGCCCTAAATTCAGCCTCTGCACTCGACCTAGAGACTACTGTCTGTTTCTTAGAGCTCCATATTATGGGATTACCATTCAGGAGAAGATAATGCCCTGAGATGGAGCGGCGATCAGTTTGATCACCACCCCAGTCAGCATCAGAGAAGGAGGTAAGAGTGATGTCTGTGACAGGCGAGGGTGTTGGTCTGAACAACAGACCATGATTGAGAGTGCCTTTGAGGTATCTCAGCACATGAATAACAGCCTTCCAGTTGCTGTTATTTGGTGCCTGCATAAACTGACTCAGTTTGTTCACTGAAAAGTGAATGTCTGGTCGAGTGACACAGACATGTTGTAGAGCACCTATTGTGCTCCTATATAGAGTTTCATCATGAAAGAGATCAGAACAGGAAGACATACCTGACTTAGACAAACAAGTACCTGTCATTGGAGTGGGAAATTCAGATTCATCTTTCAGACCTACCTTATCCAGGAGTTCCTGAATGTACTTTTTCTGATTTAACAGAATAAAGTCATCACCTGAAACTACCTCCATGCCAAGGAAGTAGTTCAGGTTTCCCAGATCTTTCAGCTGAAACTGAGCATTTATAGAGTCAACAATTTTAGAAACAAGATTAACAGAAGTGCCAGTTATAACAATGTCATCCACATAAACAAGAAGTAACACGAAAGAATCAGAGGCAGATTTGATAAAGAGGCAACTATCTGAGGTTGAAACATGAAAACCAAGGGAGTTCAGGAGAAAAAACTTCAGTTTTTCAAACCAGGCTCTGGGAGCCTGTTTAAGACCATATAAAGCTTTTTGAAGTTTGCAAACCAGGTTAGGAGTATTAGAGTGAACCTCAAAACCAGGAGGCTGTGTCATGTAGACCTCCTCTTGGAGGTCACCATGAAGAAAAGCATTGTTAATATCCACCTGTCTGATACACCATTTATGAGTGAGAGCTAAGGACAGAACAATGCGAACAGTGGCAGATTTAATGACAGGACTGAAGGTTTCCTGAAAATCAAAGCCTGGTTTTTGGGAAAAACCTTTGGCAACAAGACGGGCCTTGTATCTGACAACAGCCCCATCTGCATTTCTTTTGATTTTAAAGATCCATTTACAACCTATAGGTATACGACCTGTAGGTAGGGAAACAAGAGTCCAGGTGTTGTTGGCAGTAAGAGCTGTAAGCTCTTCCTGCACAGCCTTAAACCAATGAGGTGACTGAAGAGCTTCGTGAATGCTACGAGGCTCAGAGTTAGTTAGGTCTGTGGATAGGGCAAGTGAAGTGGACATCTCATGAAGGGAAGATTTAGACCTGGTCTGCATAGGATGTATATTGGTGGAAGATTTGGGGCGAGAGGGCCGAGAGGATGAGGGTGGATGGGCTTGTGGGGAGGTGGGGAAGGACTGATCAGAGTGAGCTGGTGGTGGTGGCGTAGAGGAAAACGGGTCAGAAATGGGAACAAGGGTAGAACCAGAAGGGACATATCTACAGACCTCCGTAGGGGAGCTAAGGTCAGGAGTAGGAACAGGTGCAGAGGGAGGCTGAGTAGAGGTAAAGTTTTGGGAGGGTGTGGTGGAGGGTAAGCTAGACTCCCCCGACGTGTGGGCATGCACAGGAGGTCCCGAGGAATGAGTGATAGTAGAGGGAACAGAGGTGGGTTTTTGGAAGAATGGGTCACAGGGTATGAAAAATGGTTTGGAAGGAGTGGAGGCTTTTGGTGTGTTTGAAGCATAGAAAGGTCCTGTGGTGTCACAGAAAGGAAATGTTGTTTCATGAAAGACAACATTTCGTGACACATAAACTCTTCCAGATGAAGAGAGACACTTATAGCCATGGTGGTCAGAACAGAACCCAATGAATACACAAGGTTCTGATCTAAAGGACAGCTTGTGAGACCTGTAAGGTCTCAGGTGGGGAAAGCATAAGCAGCCAAAGACTCTCAGAAAGGAGTAGTCAGGCTTGGTATTGAAAATAAGCTCATGAGGAGAACAGTTCTCCAGAGTCTTGGAAGGCAAGCGATTAATTAGAAAAACAGCAGTGGAGAAGGCATCCGTCCAGTAGTGAAGAGGGACGGATGACTGTGCAAGCAGTGTCAGACCTAATTCAACAATATGGCGGTGCTTACGCTCCACCATGCCATTTTGTTGGCTTGAATATGGGCAGGTGATCCTATGAACTATACCATACTGAGCTAAGTATGTAGTAAGAAAGTGGAACTCACCTCCTCCATCAGATTGCACAGCCTTGAGCTTCATGCCAAGCTGCTTTTCTGCTAAGAGATGAAACTCACAGAAGGCTTTAGTAGCATCAGACTTACGGTTCAGAAAGTAAATCCAAGTAAATCTAGAAAAGACATCAACAATACTAAGATAGTAATTGCAGTTACTAGAGGAGAAAGGGGCAGGACCCCAGAGATCTACCTGAACCATTTCGAGTGGACGAGAGTAGACAGTTTCTGAAGGTTGATAAGGGAGGGTCTTACTCTTACCCACTGCACAAGCAGTACACTCAGAGGATATGTGTTTAGTGGGCAGATTTTGTAATCTCAAGAAGTTAACAAGAATATTCCTAGATGGGTGGCCTAACCTCATGTGCCATAGGTGAGAAGGATCAGTTGTTTTCAAAGAGCTGAGAAAGCAGCTTATTTCAAAATCAGGTAATGCATTAGAGGATGCACTATTAAAACATGTGACAGCAGAAGAATCATCAGAGACATCATTATTATAAGCAGGAAAAGAAACAGAGGTACCATGATAAACATCACATGCAGCAGAATTGTCATTATTAATAACCGGAAAGGCAGAGTTTTGAGCAGATAAGACTGCATTATTACAAAAAGACTGAAATTCAGTAGAAAGGTTCAAACACTGATCTGGACTAACAGTAGCAGACTCGACTAAATTATTAGACTTAGACCTAAAACTAGAGAAGTCTAAACGATAAAGACCCCCAGACTCATAACCCTTGAGCAGCACCTTGTTGGAGAGTGAATCCTTGATCAGGCAATGCGATGGGTGGAATTCAAAATAAACCTGATTATCCTTTGAAAACTGAGATACAGAAAGCAGGTTTTTAGTGACAGCAGGAGTGTAAAGTAAGTTATTTAGGAGTAATGGTTTTCCAGTGGAAGGTAAAGTAGAAGAACCAATAGCAGAAATATCAAGAGTAGAGCCATTTCCTACTAAGACCTTACCTGGGCCAGAATAAGGAGAAGTCATGTTCTGGAAAGGCTGAGCATTCGTCAGGTGGTTCGTGGCTCCTGAATCAGGGAACCAGCTGCCGTCAGAGGTGGCTGGGTTATGGCTGCTGGATAACAGGTGATTGGCTTGAGGGGGTTGAGGTGATGCTGATTGAGTAGGGATGGGGTTCAGTTGAGGCTGAGGATTTGGAAAGCCTTGATATGGCTGAGGTGGGTAACATGGGGGGGCCATCATGTAGGGGTAGATAGGTGGTAAGGGTGATGGATAGGGTGAGTACTGCAAGACAGAGTGTGTTTGGGTGTTGGGAGGATGGATGGTTGTGGTCTGAGGTGGTTGAGATTGATTCTGAACTTTGTGCAGCTGAGGTGGAGGGTAGGGTTGGTTCAGTTGTTGATGTTGGTAAGGGTCAGGCTCAGTGTCATAAGCAGCGAGGTTTGCTGAAGGTGTAGGAGAGTTGGACTGAGGATCAGTCACACCAGTAAATTGTACATTAAACCTGTGGAAACATCTGTGCACCAAATGCCCAAATTTTCCACACAGCTGGCATTGGAGTCTGCTATTTCCAAAGCCCCTACCACGCCCCCTACCCCTCCCAGATTGTTGATTACCAAATGGTGGGGGACCATAGGAAAATGACTGAGCATTTTGGTTTGTGGGTTGGGGTGAGGGGAGGAGACCAGACATACTACCAGAGTTGTTTTCAGCATATGACACAGGGGGCTTACTGGGATTGGGAACCTTAGCAGAAGCTATGTTGACACTAGCACTAGCATCAAATAAGAGGTCAGACTGCCTAGACTCAGCATCTAATAACACAGAACTCACAGAAGCGATAGTGTAAGGATTTTGGCTAGCATGAATGACAGCAATGACATTATCATATTGACCCTTTACCCCATTCAAAATAATCGAGATTTGTTGCATCTCTTCTATAGGGTGACCACAACTAGCTAAACTATCACATGTGGTTTGTATTTCAGTGAGGTAGTCTCTCATAGGTTGATGAACATGCTTCCTAACCTTAAGTCTATCATATAAATGCATGATTCTGGTGGTGGACGAAGATGAAAAATCTCTATGAAGCTTTTGCCAAATGGCAGCAGCTGACATACACCCTATAAGACCCCTACTGACCTGAGAGGAGACAGAGGCAAGAAGCCAAGACGCGAGGGAGCTGTCCTGCTGGAGGAACTTCGTGTATGCAGGATTTGGGACAGCAGCCCGAGTTTCATCTTCCAGAAACTGCGGTACGTTAGCTCCATGGAGATGGCTTTCCAGGTTATACCCTCTTACAGATAGTAGAACCTGCTGTTTCCATTGCTGGAAATTCTCCTCACCAAGTAGCTGAGCTACTTTCTTGTTGGCGAAGGCAGGGCTAGATTCTTCCATGAATCAAGAAGGAAGGTTGAAAAGAGAAGATTTCAGGCTCGATCGAGCTCTGATACCATGTTTGGATTTAGGGTTTGAGAAGAAGAAAGGTAAGGCGAGGAAGAAGATGAAGAAAGCTCTCTGAATCAAAGATGATAACTTGATTATTGGAATTGTTCAACAGTGCAGCAGATATAAGGTAACGAAGGCGAGAACAGACAAAACAGTACTGTCCGAGAATTGCAACTAAGTCCCTAATACTAAACTAATTGATGCTTGGGCCTCAAGCAACAATATTTACATATTGATCCTAAACATAAGTGTTAGACACACTTATATCCTAACAAAAAGGTACCATTATACTAAATAAATTATTATTCGTAGTACACGAAATTCTTAGGCTAAAGTATCATGCCGGAAAGGAGTACCGTTAAAAGTATAATATAAACTTCATACGTTACCAGAATTAACTTAAAATTTTAAATGAGTTTTATTAGAAGATAAACGGAGTTTGTTTGAAGAACCTTGCGAGATATAAGAAATTGTATGAAATTCTTATGGGTGTGGTACCATCATTCGAAATAAGTTATTATCCGTAATAAATAAAATACTTAGGCTAAAGTATCATGCTGGAAAGGAGTTCCGTTAAAATTATATTATAAACTTCATACGTTAGTACAATTTGCTTAAACTTTTAAACGAGTTTTATTAGAACATAAACGGAGTTCGTATGAAGAAGCTACGAGATATAAGAAATTGTATGAAACTCTTATGGTTGTGGTTCCATGATAGAAAATAAATTATTACTCGTTATAAAGGAAATACTTAGGCTAAAGTATCATGCCGGAAAAGAGTACCGTTAAAAGTATAATATAAACTTAGTACGTTAGTATAATTAGCTTAAACTTTTAAACGAGTTTTATTAGAAGATACACGGAGTTCGTTTGAAGAAACTTGCTAGATATAAGAAATTGAATGAAACTCTTATAGGTGTGGTACGATCATACGAAATAAACAATTATTCGTAATAAACGAAATACCGAGACTAACGTATCATGCCGGAAAGCAGTACCGTTAAAATTATATCATAACCTTCATACATTTGTATAATTAGCTGAAAAGTTTAAACGAGTTTTATTAGAAGATAAAAGGTACCATTATACTAAATAAATTATTATTCGTAGTACACGAAATTCTTAGGCTAAAGTATCATGCCGGAAAGGATTACCGTTAAAAGTATAATATAAACTTCATACGTTACCAGAATTAACTTAAAATTTTAAATGAGTTTTATTAGAAGATAAACGGAGTTTGTTTGAAGAACCTTGCGAGATATAAGAAATTGTATGAAATTCTTATGGGTGTGGTACCATCATTCGAAATAAGTTATTATCCGTAATAAATAAAATACTTAGGCTAAAGTATCATGCTGGAAAGGAGTTCCGTTAAAATTATATTATAAACTTCATACGTTAGTACAATTTGCTTAAACTTTTAAACGAGTTTTATTAGAAGATAAACGGAGTTCGTATGAAGAAGCTACGAGATATAAGAAATTGTATGAAACTCTTATGGTTGTGGTTCCATGATAGAAAATAAATTATTACTCGTTATAAAGGAAATACTTAGGCTAAAGTATCATGCTGGAAAAGAGTACCGTTAAAAGTATAATATAAACTTAGTACGTTAGTATAATTAGCTTAAACTTTTAAACGAGTTTTATTAGAAGATACACGGAGTTCGTTTGAAGAAACTTGCGAGATATAAGAAATTGAATGAAACTCTTATAGGTGTGCTACGATCATACGAAATAAACAATTATTCGTAATTAACGAAATACCGAGACTAACGTATCATGCCGGAAAGCAGTACAGTTAAAATAATATTATAACCTTCATACATTTGTATAATTAGCTGAAAATTTTAAACGAGTTTTATTAGAAGATAAAAGGCGTTCGTTTGAAGAAACTTACGAGATATAAGAAATTGTATGAAATTCTTATGGGTGTGGTACAATCATACTAAATAAATTATTATTCGTAATACACGAAATACTTAGGCTAAAGTCTCATGCCGGAAAGGAGTACCGTTAAAAGTATAATATAAACTTCATACGTTACCATAATTAACTTAAAATTTTAAATGAGTTTTATTAGAAGATAAACGGAGTTTGTTTGAAGAACCTTGAGAGATATAAGAAATTGTATGAAATTCTTATGGGTGTGGTACCATCATTCGAAATAAATTATTATTCGTAATAAACAAAATACTTAGGCTAAAGTATCATGCCGGAAATGAGTTCCGTTAAAATTATATTATAAACTTCATACGTTAGTATAATTTGCTTAAACTTTTAAACGAGTTTTATTAGAAGATAAACGGAGTTCGTATGAAGAAGCTACGAGATATAGGAAATTGTATGAAACTCTTATGGTTGTGGTTCCATGATACAAAATAAATTATTACTCGTAATAAAGGAAATACTTAGGCTGAAGTATCATGCCAGAAAAGAGTACCGTTAAAAGTCTAATATAAACTCAGTACGTTAGTATAATTAGCTTAAACTTTTAAACGAGTTTTATTAGAAGATACATGGAGTTCGTTTGAAGAAACTTGCGAGATATAAGAAATTGAATGAAACTCTTATAGGTGTGGTACGATCATACAAAATAAACAATTATTCGTAATAAACGAAATACCGAGACTAACGTATCATGCCGGAAAGCAGTACCGTTAAAATTATATCATAACCTTCATACATTTGTATAATTAGCTGAAAATTTTAAACGAGTTTTATTAGAAGATAAAAGGTACCATTATACTAAATAAATTATTATTCGTAGTACACGAAATTCTTAGGCTAAAGTATCATGCCGGAAAGGAGTACCGTTAAAAGTATAATATAAACTTCATACGTTACCAGAATTAACTTAAAATTTTAAATGAGTTTTATTAGAAGATAAACGGAGTTTGTTTGAAGAACCTTGCGAGATATAAGAAATTGTATGAAATTCTTATGGGTGTGGTACCATCATTCGAAATAAGTTATTATCCGTAATAAATAAAATACTTAGGCTAAAGTATCATGCTGGAAAGGAGTTCCGTTAAAATTATATTATAAACTTCATACGTTAGTACAATTTGCTTAAACTTTTAAACGAGTTTTATTAGAACATAAACGGAGTTCGTATGAAGAAGCTACGAGATATAAGAAATTGTATGAAACTCTTATGGTTGTGGTTCCATGATAGAAAATAAATTATTACTCGTTATAAAGGAAATACTTAGGCTAAAGTATCATGCCGGAAAAGAGTACCGTTAAAAGTATAATATAAACTTAGTACGTTAGTATAATTAGCTTAAACTTTTAAACGAGTTTTATTAGAAGATACACGGAGTTCGTTTGAAGAAACTTGCTAGATATAAGAAATTGAATGAAACTCTTATAGGTGTGGTACGATCATACGAAATAAACAATTATTCGTAATAAACGAAATACCGAGACTAACGTATCATGCCGGAAAGCAGTACCGTTAAAATTATATCATAACCTTCATACATTTGTATAATTAGCTGAAAAGTTTAAACGAGTTTTATTAGAAGATAAAAGGTACCATTATACTAAATAAATTATTATTCGTAGTACACGAAATTCTTAGGCTAAAGTATCATGCCGGAAAGGATTACCGTTAAAAGTATAATATAAACTTCATACGTTACCAGAATTAACTTAAAATTTTAAATGAGTTTTATTAGAAGATAAACGGAGTTTGTTTGAAGAACCTTGCGAGATATAAGAAATTGTATGAAATTCTTATGGGTGTGGTACCATCATTCGAAATAAGTTATTATCCGTAATAAATAAAATACTTAGGCTAAAGTATCATGCTGGAAAGGAGTTCCGTTAAAATTATATTATAAACTTCATACGTTAGTACAATTTGCTTAAACTTTTAAACGAGTTTTATTAGAAGATAAACGGAGTTCGTATGAAGAAGCTACGAGATATAAGAAATTGTATGAAACTCTTATGGTTGTGGTTCCATGATAGAAAATAAATTATTACTCGTTATAAAGGAAATACTTAGGCTAAAGTATCATGCTGGAAAAGAGTACCGTTAAAAGTATAATATAAACTTAGTACGTTAGTATAATTAGCTTAAACTTTTAAACGAGTTTTATTAGAAGATACACGGAGTTCGTTTGAAGAAACTTGCGAGATATAAGAAATTGAATGAAACTCTTATAGGTGTGCTACGATCATACGAAATAAACAATTATTCGTAATTAACGAAATACCGAGACTAACGTATCATGCCGGAAAGCAGTACAGTTAAAATTATATTATAACCTTCATACATTTGTATAATTAGCTGAAAATTTTAAACGAGTTTTATTAGAAGATAAAAGGCGTTCGTTTGAAGAAACTTACGAGATATAAGAAATTGTATGAAATTCTTATGGGTGTGGTACAATCATACTAAATAAATTATTATTCGTAATACACGAAATACTTAGGCTAAAGTCTCATGCCGGAAAGGAGTACCGTTAAAAGTATAATATAAACTTCATACGTTACCATAATTAACTTAAAATTTTAAATGAGTTTTATTAGAAGATAAACGGAGTTTGTTTGAAGAACCTTGAGAGATATAAGAAATTGTATGAAATTCTTATGGGTGTGGTACCATCATTCGAAATAAATTATTATTCGTAATAAACAAAATACTTAGGCTAAAGTATCATGCCGGAAATGAGTTCCGTTAAAATTATATTATAAACTTCATACGTTAGTATAATTTTCTTAAACTTTTAAACGAGTTTTATTAGAAGATAAACGGAGTTCGTATGAAGAAGCTACGAGATATAGGAAATTGTATGAAACTCTTATGGTTGTGGTTCCATGATACAAAATAAATTATTACTCGTAATAAAGGAAATACTTAGGCTGAAGTATCATGCCGGAAAAGAGTACCGTTAAAAGTCTAATATAAACTCAGTACGTTAGTATAATTAGCTTAAACTTTTAAACGAGTTTTATTAGAAGATACATGGAGTTCGTTTGAAGAAACTTGCGAGATATAAGAAATTGAATGAAACTCTTATAGGTGTGGTACGATCATACAAAATAAACAATTATTCGTAATAAACGAAATACCGAGACTAACGTATCATGCCGGAAAGCAGTACCGTTAAAATTATATCATAACCTTCATACATTTGTATAATTAGCTGAAAATTTTAAACGAGTTTTATTAGAAGATAAAAGGTACCATTATACTAAATAAATTATTATTCGTAGTACACGAAATTCTTAGGCTAAAGTATCATGCCGGAAAGGAGTACAGTTAAAAGTATAATATAAACTTCATACGTTACCATAATTAACTTAAAATTTTAAATGAGTTTTATTAGAAGATAAACGGAGTTTGTTTGAAGAACCTTGCGAGATATAAGAAATTGTATGAAATTCTTATGGGTGTGGTACCATCATTCGAAATAAATTATTATTCGTAATAAACAAAATACTGAAGTTAAAGTATCATTCCGGAAAGGAGTTCCGTTAAAATTATATTATAAACTTCATACGTTAGTATAATTTGCTTAAACTTTTAAACGAGTTGTATTAGAAGATAAACGGAGTTCGTATGAAGAAGCTACGAGATATAAGAAATTATATGAAACTCTTATGGTTGTGGTTCCATGATACAAAAGAAATTATTACTCGTAATAAAGGAAATACTTAGGCTGAAGTATCATGCCGGAAAAGAGTACCGTTAAAAGTCTAATATAAACTCAGTACGTTAGTATAATTAGCTTAAACTTTTAAACAAGTTTTATTAGAAGATACACGGAGTTCGTTTGAAGAAACTTGCGAGATATAAGAAATTGAATGAAACTCTTATAGGTGTGCTACGATCATACGAAATAAACAATTATTCGTAATTAACGAAATACTGAGACTAACGTATCATGCTGGAAAGCAGTACAGTTAAAATTATATTATAACCTTCATACATTTGTATAATTAGCTGAAAATTTTAAACGAGTTTTATTAGAAGATAAAAGGCGTTCGTTTGAAGAAACTTACGAGATATAAGAAATTGTATGAAATTCTTATGGGTGTGGTACCATCATACTAAATAAATTATTATTCGTAATACACGAAATACTTAGGCTAAAGTCTCATGCAGGAAATGAGTACCGTTAAAAGTATAATATAAACTTCATACGTTACCATAATTAACTTAAAATTTTAAATGAGTTTTATTAGAAGATAAACGGAGTTTGTTTGAAGAACCTTGAGAGATATAAGAAATTGTATGAAATTCTTATGGGTGTGGTACCATCATTCGAAATAAATTATTATTCGTAATAAACAAAATACTTAGGCTAAAGTATCATGCCGTAAAGGAGTTCCGTTAAAATTATATTATAAACTTCATACGTTACTATAATTTGCTTAAACTTTTAAACGAGTTTTATTAGAAGATAAACGGAGTTCGTATGAAGAAGCTACGAGATATAGGAAATTGTATGAAACTCTTATGGTTGTGGTTCCATGATACAAAAGAAATTATTACTCGTAATAAAGGAAATACTTAGGCTGAAGTATCATGCCGGAAAAGAGTACCGTTAAAAGTCTAATATAAACTCAGTACGTTAGTATAATTAGCTTAAACTTTTAAACGAGTTTTATTAGAAGATACACGGAGTTCGTTTGAAGAAACTTGCGAGATATAAGAAATTGAATGAAACTCTTATAGGTGTGGTACGATCATACGAAATAAACAATTATTCGTAATAAACGAAATACCGAGACTAACGTATCATGCCGGAAAGCAGTACCGTTAAAATTATATCATAACCTTCATACATTTGTGTAATTAGCTGAAAATTTTAAACGAGTTTTATTAGAAGATAAAAGGTACCATTATACTAAATAAATTATTATTCGTAGTACACGAAATTCTTAGGCTAAAGTATCATGCCGGAAAGGAGTACAGTTAAAAGTATAATATAAACTTCATACGTTACCATAATTAACTTAAAATTTTAAATGAGTTTTATTAGAAGATAAACGGAGTTTGTTTGAAGAACCTTGCGAGATATAAGAAATTGTATGAAATTCTTATGGGTGTGGTACCATCATTCGAAATAAATTATTATTCGTAATAAACAAAATACTGAGGCTAAAGTATCATGCCGGAAAGGAGTTCCGTTAAAATTATATTATAAACTTCATACGTTAGTATAATTTGCTTAAACTTTTAAACGAGTTGTATTAGAAGATAAACGGAGTTCGTATGAAGAAGCTACGAGATATAAGAAATTATATGAAACTCTTATGGTTGTGGTTCCATGATACAAAAGAAATTATTACTCGTAATAAAGGAAATACTTAGGCTGAAGTATCATGCCGGAAAAGAGTACCGTTAAAAGTCTAATATAAACTCAGTACGTTAGTATAATTAGCTTAAACTTTTAAACAAGTTTTATTAGAAGATACACGGAGTTCGTTTGAAGAAACTTGCGAGATATAAGAAATTGAATGAAACTCTTATAGGTGTGCTACGATCATACGAAATAAACAATTATTCGTAATTAACGAAATACCGAGACTAACGTATCATGCTGGAAAGCAGTACAGTTAAAATTATATTATAACCTTCATACATTTGTATAATTAGCTGAAAATTTTAAACGAGTTTTATTAGAAGATAAAAGGCGTTCGTTTGAAGAAACTTACGAGATATAAGAAATTGTATGAAATTCTTATGGGTGTGGTACCATCATACTAAATAAATTATTATTCGTAATACACGAAATACTTAGGCTAAAGTCTCATGCAGGAAAGGAGTACCGTTAAAAGTATAATATAAACTTCATACGTTACCATAATTAACTTAAAATTTTAAATGAGTTTTATTAGAAGATAAACGGAGTTTGTTTGAAGAACCTTGAGAGATATAAGAAATTGCATGAAATTCTTATGGGTGTGGTACCATCATTCGAAATAAATTATTATTCGTAATAAACAAAATACTTAGGCTAAAGTATCATGCCGTAAAGGAGTTCCGTTAAAATTATATTATAAACTTCATACGTTACTATAATTTGCTTAAACTTTTAAACGAGTTTTATTAGAAGATAAACGGAGTTCGTATGTAGAAGCTACGAGATATAGGAAATTGTATGAAACTCTTATGGTTGTGGTTCCATGATACAAAAGAAATTATTACTCGTAATAAAGGAAATACTTAGGCTGAAGTATCATGCCGGAAAAGAGTACCGTTAAAAGTCTAATATAAACTCAGTACGTTAGTATAATTAGCTTAAACTTTTAAACGAGTTTTATTAGAAGATACACGGAGTTCGTTTGAAGAAACTTGCGAGATATAAGAAATTGAATGAAACTCTTATAGGTGTGGTACGATCATACGAAATAAACAATTATTCGTAATAAACGAAATACCGAGACTAACGTATCATGCCGGAAAGCAGTACCGTTAAAATTATATCATAACCTTCATACATTTGTATAATTAGCTGAAAATTTTAAACGAGTTTTATTAGAAGATAAAAGGTACCATTATACTAAATAAATTATTATTCGTAGTACACGAAATTCTTAGGCTAAAGTATCATGCCGGAAAGGAGTACAGTTAAAAGTATAATATAAACTTCATACGTTACCATAATTAACTTAAAATTTTAAATGAGTTTTATTAGAAGATAAACGGAGTTTGTTTGAAGAACCTTGCGAGATATAAGAAATTGTATGAAATTCTTATGGGTGTGGTACCATCATTCGAAATAAATTATTATTCGTAATAAACAAAATACTGAGGCTAAAGTATCATGCCGGAAAGGAGTTCCGTTAAAATTATATTATAAACTTCATACGTTAGTATAATTTGATTAAACTTTTAAACGAGTTGTATTAGAAGATAAACGGAGTTCGTATGAAGAAGTTACGAGATATAAGAAATTATATGAAACTCTTATGGTTGTGGTTCCATGATACAAAAGAAATTATTACTCGTAATAAAGGAAATACTTAGGCTGAAGTATCATGCCGGAAAAGAGTACCGTTAAAAGTCTAATATAAACTCAGTACGTTAGTATAATTAGCTTAAACTTTTAAACAAGTTTTATTAGAAGATACACGGAGTTCGTTTGAAGAAACTTGCGAGATATAAGAAATTGAATGAAACTCTTATAGGTGTGCTACGATCATACGAAATAAACAATTATTCGTAATTAACAAAATACCGAGACTAACGTATCATGCTGGAAAGCAGTACAGTTAAAATTATATTATAACCTTCATACATTTGTATAATTAGCTGAAAATTTTAAACGAGTTTTATTAGAAGATAAAAGGCGTTCGTTTGAAGAAACTTACGAGATATAAGAAATTGTATGAAATTCTTATGGGTGTGGTACCATCATACTAAATAAATTATTATTCGTAATACACGAAATACTTAGGCTAAAGTCTCATGCAGGAAAGGAGTACCGTTAAAAGTATAATATAAACTTCATACGTTACCATAATTAACTTAAAATTTTAAATGAGTTTTATTAGAAGATAAACGGAGTTTGTTTGAAGAACCTTGAGAGATATAAGAAATTGTATGAAATTCTTATGGGTGTGGTACCATCATTCGAAATAAATTATTATTCGTAATAAACAAAATACTTAGGCTAAAGTATCATGCCGTAAAGGAGTTCCGTTAAAATTATATTATAAACTTCATACGTTACTATAATTTGCTTAAACTTTTAAACGAGTTTTATTAGAAGATAAACGGAGTTCGTATGAAGAAGCTACGAGATATAGGAAATTGTATGAAACTCTAATGGTTGTGGTTCCATGATACAAAAGAAATTATTACTCGTAATAAAGGAAATACTTAGGCTGAAGTATCATGCCGGAAAAGAGTACCGTTAAAAGTCTAATATAAACTCAGTACGTTAGTATAATTAGCTTAAACTTTTAAACGAGTTTTATTAGAAGATACACGGAGTTCGTTTGAAGAAACTTGCGAGATATAAGAAATTGAATGAAACTCTTATAGGTGTGGTACGATCATACGAAATAAACAATTATTCGTAATAAACGAAATACCGAGACTAACGTATCATGCCGGAAAGCAGTACCGTTAAAATTATATCATAACCTTCATACATTTGTGTAATTAGCTGAAAATTTTAAACGAGTTTTATTAGAAGATAAAAGGTACCATTATACTAAATAAATTATTATTCGTAGTACACGAAATTCTTAGGCTAAAGTATCATGCCGGAAAGGAGTACAGTTAAAAGTATAATATAAACTTCATACGTTACCATAATTAACTTAAAATTTTAAATGAGTTTTATTAGAAGATAAACGGAGTTTGTTTGAAGAACCTTGCGAGATATAAGAAATTGTATGAAATTCTTATGGGTGTGGTACCATCATTCGAAATAAATTATTATTCGTAATAAACAAAATACTGAGGCTAAAGTATCATGCCGGAAAGGAGTTCCGTTAAAATTATATTATAAACTTCATACGTTAGTATAATTTGCTTAAACTTTTAAACGAGTTGTATAAGAAGATAAACGGAGTTCGTATGAAGAAGCTACGAGATATAAGAAATTATATGAAACTCTTATGGTTGTGGTTCCATGATACAAAAGAAATTATTACTCGTAATAAAGGAAATACTTAGGCTGAAGTATCATGCCGGAAAAGAGTACCGTTAAAAGTCTAATATAAACTCAGTACGTTAGTATAATTAGCTTAAACTTTTAAACAAGTTTTATTAGAAGATACACGGAGTTCGTTTGAAGAAACTTGCGAGATATAAGAAATTGAATGAAACTCTTATAGGTGTGCTACGATCATACGAAATAAACAATTATTCGTAATTAACGAAATACCGAGACTAACGTATCATGCTGGAAAGCAGTACAGTTAAAATTATATTATAACCTTCATACATTTGTATAATTAGCTGAAAATTTTAAACGAGTTTTATTAGAAGATAAAAGGCGTTCGTTTGAAGAAACTTACGAGATATAAGAAATTGTATGAAATTTTTATGGGTGTGGTACCATCATACTAAATAAATTATTATTCGTAATACACGAAATACTTAGGCTAAAGTCTCATGCAGGAAAGGAGTACCGTTAAAAGTATAATATAAACTTCATACGTTACCATAATTAACTTAAAATTTTAAATGAGTTTTATTAGAAGATAAACGGAGTTTGTTTGAAGAACCTTGAGAGATATAAGAAATTGTATGAAATTCTTATGGGTGTGGTACCATCATTCGAAATAAATTATTATTCGTAATAAACAAAATACTTAGGCTAAAGTATCATGCCGTAAAGGAGTTCCGTTAAAATTATATTATAAACTTCATACGTTACTATAATTAGCTTAAACTTTTAAACGAGTTTTATTAGAAGATACACGGAGTTCGTTTGAAGAAACTTGCGAGATATAAGAAATTGAATGAAACTCTTATAGGTGTGGTACGATCATACGAAATAAACAATTATTCGTAATAAACGAAATACCGAGACTAACGTATCATGCCGGAAAGCAGTACCGTTAAAATTATATCATAACCTTCATACATTTGTATAATTAGCTGAAAATTTTAAACGAGTTTTATTAGAAGATAAAAGGTACCATTATACTAAATAAATTATTATTCGTAGTACACGAAATTCTTAGGCTAAAGTATCATGCCGGAAAGGAGTACCGTTAAAAGTATAATATAAACTTCATACGTTACCAGAATTAACTTAAAATTTTAAATGAGTTTTATTAGAAGATAAACGGAGTTTGTTTGAAGAACCTTGCGAGATATAAGAAATTGTATGAAATTCTTATGGGTGTGGTACCATCATTCGAAATAAGTTATTATCCGTAATAAATAAAATACTTAGGCTAAAGTATCATGCTGGAAAGGAGTTCCGTTAAAATTATATTATAAACTTCATACGTTAGTACAATTTGCTTAAACTTTTAAACGAGTTTTATTAGAAGATAAACGGAGTTCGTATGAAGAAGCTACGAGATATAAGAAATTGTATGAAACTCTTATGGTTGTGGTTCCATGATACAAAATAAATTATTACTCGTAATAAAGGAAATACTTAGGCTGAAGTATCATGCCGGAAAAGAGTACCGTTAAAAGTCTAATATAAACTCAGTACGTTAGTATAATTAGCTTAAACTTTTAAACGAGTTTTATTAGAAGATACACGGAGTTCGTTTGAAGAAACTTGCGAGATATAAGAAATTGAATGAAACTCTTATAGGTGTGGTATGATCATACGAAATAAACAATTATTCGTAATTAACGAAATACCGAGACTAACGTATCATGCCGGAAAGCAGTATAGTTAAAATTATATTATAACCTTCATACATTTGTATAATTAGCTGAAAATTTTAAACGAGTTTTATTAGAAGATAAAAGGTACCATTATACTAAATAAATTATTATTCGTAATACACGAAATTCTTAGGCTAAAGTCTCATGCTGGAAAGGAGTACCACTAAAAGTATAATATAAACTTCATACGTTACCATAATTAACTTAAAATTTTAAATGAGTTTTATTAGAAGATAAACGGAGTTTGTTTGAAGAACCTTGCGAGATATAAGAAATTGTATGAAATTCTTATGGGTGTGGTACCATCATTCGAAATAAATTATTATTCGTAATAAACAAAATACTTAGGCTAAAGTATCATGCCGTAAAGGAGTTCCGTTAAAATTATATTATAAACTTCATACGTTAGTATAATTTGTTTAAACTTTTAAACGAGTTTTATTAGAAGATAAACGGAGTTCGTATGAAGAAGCTACGATATATAAGAAATTGTATGAAACTCTTATGGTTGTGGTTCCATGATACAAAATAAATTATTACTCGTAATAAAGGAAATACTTAGGCTGAAGTATCATGCCGGAAAAGAGTACCGTTAAAAGTCTAATATAAACTCATTACGTTAGTATAATTAGCTTAAACTTTTAAACGAGTTTTATTAGAAGATACACGGAGTTCGTTTGAAGAAACTTGCGAGATATAAGAAATTGAATGAAACTCTTATAGGTGTGCTACGATCATACGAAATAAACAATTATTCGTAATTAACGAAATACCGAGACTAACGTATCATGCCGGAAAGCAGTACAGTTAAAATTATATTATAACCTTCATACATTTGTATAATTAGCTGAAAATTTTAAACGAGTTTTATTAGAAGATAAAAGGCGTTCGTTTGAAGAAACTTACGAGATATAAGAAATTGTATGAAATTCTTATGGGTGTGGTACAATCATACTAAATAAATTATTATTCGTAATACACGAAATACTTAGGCTAAAGTCTCATGCCGGAAAGGAGTACCGTTAAAAGTATCATATAAACTTCATACGTTACCATAATTAACTTAAAATTTTAAATGAGTTTTATTAGAAGATAAACGGAGTTTGTTTGAAGAACCTTGAGAGATATAAGAAATTGTATGAAATTCTTATGGGTGTGGTACCATCATTCGAAATAAATTATTATTCGTAATAAACAAAATACTTAGGCTAAAGAATCATGCCGGAAATGAGTTCCGTTAAAATTATATTATAAACTTCATACGTTAGTATAATTTGCTTAAACTTTTAAACGAGTTTTATTAGAAGATAAACGGAGTTCGTATGAAGAAGCTACGAGATATAGGAAATTGTATGAAACTCTTATGGTTGTGGTTCCATGATACAAAATAAATTATTACTCGTAATAAAGGAAATACTTAGGCTGAAGTATCATGCCGGAAAAGAGTACCGTTAAAAGTCTAATATAAACTCAGTACGTTAGTATAATTAGCTTAAACTTTTAAACGAGTTTTATTAGAAGATACATGGAGTTCGTTTGAAGAAACTTGCGAGATATAAGAAATTGAATGAAACTCTTATAGGTGTGCTACGATCATACGAAATAAACAATTATTCGTAATTAACGAAATACCGAGACTAACGTATCATGCTGGAAAGCAGTACAGTTAAAATTATATTATAACCTTCATACATTTGTATAATTAGCTGAAAATTTTAAACGAGTTTTATTAGAAGATAAAAGGCGTTCGTTTGAAGAAACTTACGAGATATAAGAAATTGTATGAAATTCTTATGGGTGTGGTACCATCATACTAAATAAATTATTATTCGTAATACGCGAAATACTTAGGCTAAAGTCTCATGCAGGAAAGGAGTACCGTTAAAAGTATAATATAAACTTCATACGTTACCATAATTAACTTAAAATTTTAAATGAGTTTTATTAGAAGATAAACGGAGTTTGTTTGAAGAACCTTGAGAGATATAAGAAATTGTATGAAATTCTTATGGGTGTGGTACCATCATTCGAAATAAATTATTATTCGTAATAAACAAAATACTTAGGCTAAAGTATCATGCCGTAAAGGAGTTCCGTTAAAATTATATTATAAACTTCATACGTTACTATAATTTGCTTAAACTTTTAAACGAGTTTTATTAGAAGATAAACGGAGTTCGTATGAAGAAGCTACGAGATATAGGAAATTGTATGAAACTCTTATGGTTGTGGTTCCATGATACAAAAGAAATTATTACTCGTAATAAAGGAAATACTTAGGCTGAAGTATAATGCCGGAAAAGAGTACCGTTAAAAGTCTAATATAAACTCAGTACGTTAGTATAATTAGCTTAAACTTTTAAACGAGTTTTATTAGAAGATACACGGAGTTCGTTTGAAGAAACTTGCGAGATATAAGAAATTGAATGAAACTCTTATAGGTGTGCTACGATCATACGAAATAAACAATTATTCGTAATAAACGAAATACCGAGACTAACGTATCATGCCGAAAAGCAGTACCGTTAAAATTATATCATAACCTTCATACATTTGTGTAATTAGCTGAAAATTTTAAACGAGTTTTATTAGAAGATAAAAGGTACCATTATACTAAATAAATTATTATTCGTAGTACACGAAATTCTTAGGCTAAAGTATCATGCCGGAAAGGAGTACAGTTAAAAGTATAATATAAACTTCATACGTTACCATAATTAACTTAAAATTTTAAATGAGTTTTATTAGAAGATAAACGGAGTTTGTTTGAAGAAACTTGCAAGATATAAGAAATTGTATGAAATTCTTATGGGTGTGGTACCATCATTCGAAATAAATTATTATTCGTAATAAACAAAATACTGAGGCTAAAGTATCATGCTGGAAAGGAGTTCCGTTAAAATTATATTATAAACTTCATACGTTAGTATAATTTGCTTAAACTTTTAAACGAGTTGTATTAGAAGATAAACGGAGTTCGTATGAAGAAGCTACGAGATATAAGAAATTATATG
Organism: Chamaenerion angustifolium; assembly: GCA_946814005.1. Taxonomy (NCBI): domain Eukaryota; kingdom Viridiplantae; phylum Streptophyta; class Magnoliopsida; order Myrtales; family Onagraceae; genus Chamaenerion; species Chamaenerion angustifolium. The sequence continues at coordinate 17,010,501 of OX328274.1, forward strand.
AAACTCTTATGGTTGTGGTTCCATGATACAAAAGAAATTATTACTCGTAATAAAGGAAATACTTAGGCTGAAGTATCATGCCGGAAAAGAGTACCGTTAAAAGTCTAATATAAACTTAGTACGTTAGTATAATTAGCTTAAACTTTTAAACAAGTTTTATTAGAAGATACACGGAGTTCGTTTGAAGACACTTGCGAGATATAAGAAATTGAATGAAACTCTTATAGGTGTGCTACGATCATACGAAATAAACAATTATTCGTAATTAACGAAATACCGAGACTAACGTATCATGCTGGAAAGCAGTACAGTTAAAATTATATTATAACCTTCATACATTTGTATAATTAGCTGAAAATTTTAAACGAGTTTTATTAGAAGATAAAAGGCGTTCGTTTGAAGAAACTTACGAGATATAAGAAATTGTATGAAATTCTTATGGGTGTGGTACCATCATACTAAATAAATTATTATTCGTAATACACGAAATACTTAGGCTAAAGTCTCATGCAGGAAAGGAGTACCGTTAAAAGTATAATATAAACTTCATACGTTACCATAATTAACTTAAAATTTTAAATGAGTTTTATTAGAAGATAAACGGAGTTTGTTTGAAGAACCTTGAGAGATATAAGAAATTGTATGAAATTCTTATGGGTGTGGTACCATCATTCGAAATAAATTATTATTCGTAATAAACAAAATACTTAGGCTAAAGTATCATGCCGTAAAGGAGTTCCGTTAAAATTATATTATAAACTTCATACGTTACTATAATTTGCTTAAACTTTTAAACGAGTTTTATTAGAAGATAAACGGAGTTCGTATGAAGAAGCTACGAGATATAGGAAATTGTATGAAACTCTTATGGTTGTGGTTCCATGATACAAAAGAAATTATTACTCGTAATAAAGGAAATACTTAGGCTGAAGTATAATGCCGGAAAAGAGTACCGTTAAAAGTCTAATATAAACTCAGTACGTTAGTATAATTAGCTTAAACTTTTAAACGAGTTTTATTAGAAGATACACGGAGTTCGTTTGAAGAAACTTGCGAGATATAAGAAATTGAATGAAACTCTTATAGGTGTGGTACGATCATACGAAATAAACAATTATTCGTAATAAACGAAATACCGAGACTAACGTATCATGCCGGAAAGCAGTACCGTTAAAATTATATCATAACCTTCATACATTTGTGTAATTAGCTGAAAATTTTAAACGAGTTTTATTAGAAGATAAAAGGTACCATTATACTAAATAAATTATTATTCGTAGTACACGAAATTCTTAGGCTAAAGTATCATGCCGGAAAGGAGTACAGTTAAAAGTATAATATAAACTTCATACGTTACCATAATTAACTTAAAATTTTAAATGAGTTTTATTAGAAGATAAACGGAGTTTGTTTGAAGAAACTTGCAAGATATAAGAAATTGTATGAAATTCTTATGGGTGTGGTACCATCATTCGAAATAAATTATTATTCGTAATAAACAAAATACTGAGGCTAAAGTATCATGCTGGAAAGGAGTTCCGTTAAAATTATATTATAAACTTCATACGTTAGTATAATTTGCTTAAACTTTTAAACGAGTTGTATTAGAAGATAAACGGAGTTCGTATGAAGAAGCTACGAGATATAAGAAATTATATGAAACTCTTATGGTTGTGGTTCCATGATACAAAAGAAATTATTACTCGTAATAAAGGAAATACTTAGGCTGAAGTATCATGCCGGAAAAGAGTACCGTTAAAAGTCTAATATAAACTCAGTACGTTAGTATAATTAGCTTAAACTTTTAAACAAGTTTTATTAGAAGATACACGGAGTTCGTTTGAAGAAACTTGCGAGATATAAGAAATTGAATGAAACTCTTATAGGTGTGCTACGATCATACGAAATAAACAATTATTCGTAATTAACGAAATACCGAGACTAACGTATCATGCTGGAAAGCAGTACAGTTAAAATTATATTATAACCTTCATACATTTGTATAATTAGCTGAAAATTTTAAACGAGTTTTATTAGAAGATAAAAGGCGTTCGTTTGAAGAAACTTACGAGATATAAGAAATTGTATGAAATTCTTATGGGTGTGGTACCATCATACTAAATAAATTATTATTCGTAATACACGAAATACTTAGGCTAAAGTCTCATGCAGGAAAGGAGTACCGTTAAAAGTATAATATAAACTTCATACGTTACCATAATTAACTTAAAATTTTAAATGAGTTTTATTAGAAGATAAACGGAGTTTGTTTGAAGAACCTTGAGAGATATAAGAAATTGTATGAAATTCTTATGGGTGTGGTACCATCATTCGAAATAAATTATTATTCGTAATAAACAAAATACTTAGGCTAAAGTATCATGCCGTAAAGGAGTTCCGTTAAAATTATATTATAAACTTCATACGTTACTATAATTTGCTTAAACTTTTAAACGAGTTTTATTAGAAGATAAACGGAGTTCGTATGAAGAAGCTACGAGATATAGGAAATTGTATGAAACTCTTATGGTTGTGGTTCCATGATACAAAAGAAATTATTACTCGTAATAAAGGAAATACTTAGGCTGAAGTATCATGCCGGAAAAGAGTACCGTTAAAAGTCTAATATAAACTCAGTACGTTAGTATAATTAGCTTAAACTTTTAAACGAGCTTTATTAGAAGATACACGGAGTTCGTTTGAAGAAACTTGCGAGATATAAGAAATTGAATGAAACTCTTATAGGTGTGGTACGATCATACGAAATAAACAATTATTCGTAATAAACGAAATACCGAGACTAACGTATCATGCCGGAAAGCAGTACCGTTAAAATTATATCATAACCTTCATACATTTGTGTAATTAGCTGAAAATTTTAAACGAGTTTTATTAGAAGATAAAAGGTACCATTATACTAAATAAATTATTATTCGTAGTACACGAAATTCTTAGGCTAAAGTATCATGCCGGAAAGGAGTACAGTTAAAAGTATAATATAAACTTCATACGTTACCATAATTAACTTAAAATTTTAAATGAGTTTTATTAGAAGATAAACGGAGTTTGTTTGAAGAAACTTGCAAGATATAAGAAATTGTATGAAATTCTTATGGGTGTGGTACCATCATTCGAAATAAATTATTATTCGTAATAAACAAAATACTGAGGCTAAAGTATCATGCTGGAAAGGAGTTCCGTTAAAATTATATTATAAACTTCATACGTTAGTATAATTTGCTTAAACTTTTAAACGAGTTGTATTAGAAGATAAACGGAGTTCGTATGAAGAAGCTACGAGATATAAGAAATTATATGAAACTCTTATGGTTGTGGTTCCATGATACAAAAGAAATTATTACTCGTAATAAAGGAAATACTTAGGCTGAAGTATCATGCCGGAAAAGAGTACCGTTAAAAGTCTAATATAAACTCAGTACGTTAGTATAATTAGCTTAAACTTTTAAACAAGTTTTATTAGAAGATACACGGAGTTCGTTTGAAGAAACTTGCGAGATATAAGAAATTGAATGAAACTCTTATAGGTGTGCTACGATCATACGAAATAAACAATTATTCGTAATTAACGAAATACCGAGACTAACGTATCATGCTGGAAAGCAGTACAGTTAAAATTATATTATAACCTTCATACATTTGTATAATTAGCTGAAAATTTTAAACGAGTTTTATTAGAAGATAAAAGGCGTTCGTTTGAAGAAACTTACGAGATATAAGAAATTGTATGAAATTCTTATGGGTGTGGTACCATCATACTAAATAAATTATTATTCGTAATACACGAAATACTTAGGCTAAAGTCTCATGCAGGAAAGGAGTACCGTTAAAAGTATAATATAAACTTCATACGTTACCATAATTAACTTAAAATTTTAAATGAGTTTTATTAGAAGATAAACGGAGTTTGTTTGAAGAACCTTGAGAGATATAAGAAATTGTATGAAATTCTTATGGGTGTGGTACCATCATTCGAAATAAATTATTATTCGTAATAAACAAAATACTTAGGCTAAAGTATCATGCCGTAAAGGAGTTCCGTTAAAATTATATTATAAACTTCATACGTTACTATAATTTGCTTAAACTTTTAAACGAGTTTTATTAGAAGATAAACGGAGTTCGTATGAAGAAGCTACGAGATATAGGAAATTGTATGAAACTCTTATGGTTGTGGTTCCATGATACAAAAGAAATTATTACTCGTAATAAAGGAAATACTTAGGCTGAAGTATCATGCCGGAAAAGAGTACCGTTAAAAGTCTAATATAAACTCAGTACGTTAGTATAATTAGCTTAAACTTTTAAACGAGCTTTATTAGAAGATACACGGAGTTCGTTTGAAGAAACTTGCGAGATATAAGAAATTGAATGAAACTCTTATAGGTGTGGTACGATCATACGAAACAAACAATTATTCGTAATAAACGAAATACCGAGACTAACGTATCATGCCGGAAAGCAGTACCGTTAAAATTATATCATAACCTTCATACATTTGTGTAATTAGCTGAAAATTTTAAACGAGTTTTATTAGAAGATAAAAGGTACCATTATACTAAATAAATTATTATTCGTAGTACACGAAATTCTTAGGCTAAAGTATCATGCCGGAAAGGAGTACAGTTAAAAGTATAATATAAACTTCATACGTTACCATAATTAACTTAAAATTTTAAATGAGTTTTATTAGAAGATAAACGGAGTTTGTTTGAAGAACCTTGCGAGATATAAGAAATTGTATGAAATTCTTATGGGTGTGGTACCATCATTCGAAATAAATTATTATTCGTAATAAACAAAATACTGAGGCTAAAGTATCATGCCGGAAAGGAGTTCCGTTAAAATTATATTATAAACTTCATACGTTAGTATAATTTGCTTAAACTTTTAAACGAGTTGTATTAGAAGATAAACGGAGTTCGTATGAAGAAGCTACGAGATATAAGAAATTATATGAAACTCTTATGGTTGTGGTTCCATGATACAAAAGAAATTATTACTCGTAATAAAGGAAATACTTAGGCTGAAGTATCATGCCGGAAAAGAGTACCGTTAAAAGTCTAATATAAACTCAGTACGTTAGTATAATTAGCTTAAACTTTTAAACGAGTTTTATTAGAAGATACACGGAGTTCGTTTGAAGAAACTTGCGAGATATAAGAAATTGAATGAAACTCTTATAGGTGTGGTACGATCATACGAAATAAACAATTATTCGTAATAAACGAAATACCGAGACTAACGTATCATGCCGGAAAGCAGTACCGTTAAAATTATATCATAACCTTCATACATTTGTATAATTAGCTGAAAATTTTAAACGAGTTTTATTAGAAGATAAAAGGTACCATTATACTAAATAAATTATTATTCGTAGTACACGAAATTCTTAGGCTAAAGTATCATGCCGGAAAGGAGTACCGTTAAAAGTATAATATAAACTTCATACGTTACCATAATTAACTTAAAATTTTAAATGAGTTTTATTAGAAGATAAACGGAGTTTGTTTGAAGAACCTTGCGAGATATAAGAAATTGTATGAAATTCTTATGGGTGTGGTACCATCATTCGAAATAACTTATTATCCGTAATAAATAAAATACTTAGGCTAAAGTATCATGCTGGAAAGGAGTTCCGTTAAAATTATATTATAAACTTCATACGTTAGTACAATTTGCTTAAACTTTTAAACGAGTTTTATTAGAAGATAAACGGAGTTCGTATGAAGAAGCTACGAGATATAAGAAATTGTATGAAACTCTTCTGGTTGTGGTTCCATGATAGAAAATAAATTATTACTCGTTATAAAGGAAATACTTAGGCTAAAGTATCATGCCGGAAAGGAGTACCGTTAAAAGTATAATATAAACTTAGTACGTTAGTATAATTAGCTTAAACTTTTAAACGAGTTTTATTAGAAGATACACGGAGTTCGTTTGAAGAAACTTGCGAGATATAAGAAATTGAATGAAACTCTTATAGGTGTGGTACGATCATACGAAATAAACAATTATTCGTAATAAACGAAATACCGAGACTAACGTATCATGCCGGAAAGCAGTACCGTTAAAATTATATCATAACCTTCATACATTTGTATAATTAGCTGAAAAGGTTAAACGAGTTTTATTAGAAGATAAAAGGTACCATTATAGTAAATAAATTATTATTCGTAGTACACGAAATTCTTAGGCTAAAGTATCATGCCGGAAAGGAGTACCGTTAAAAGTATAATATAAACTTCATACGTTACCATAATTAACTTAAAATTTTAAATGAGTTTTATTAGAAGATAAACGGAGTTTGTTTGAAGAACCTTGCGAGATATAGGAAATTGTATGAAATTCTTATGGGTGTGGTACCATCATTCGAAATAAGTTATTATCCGTAATAAATAAAATACTTAGGCTAAAGTATCATGCTGGAAAGGAGTTCCGTTAAAATTATATTATAAACTTCATACGTTAGTACAATTTGCTTAAACTTTTAAACGAGTTTTATTAGAAGATAAACGGAGTTCGTATGAAGAAGCTACAAGATATAAGAAATTGTATGACACTCTTATGGTTGTGGTTCCATGATAGAAAATAAATTATTACTCGTTATAAAGGAAATACTTAGGCTAAAGTATCATGCCGGAAAAGAGTACCGTTAAAAGTATAATATAAACTTAGTACGTTAGTATAATTAGCTTAAACTTTTAAACGAGTTTTATTAGAAGATACACGGAGTTCGTTTGAAGAAACTTGCGAGATATAAGAAATTGAATGAAACTCTTATAGGTGTGGTACGATCATACGAAATAAACAATTATTCGTAATAAACGAAATACCGAGACTAACGTATCATGCTGGAAAGCAGTACAGTTAAAATTATATTATAACCTTCATACATTTGTATAATTAGCTGAAAATTTTAAACGAGTTTTATTAGAAGATAAAAGGCGTTCGTTTGAAGAAACTTACGAGATATAAGAAATTGTATGAAATTCTTATGGGTGTGGTACCATCATACTAAATAAATTATTATTCGTAATACACGAAATACTTAGGCTAAAGTCTCATGCAGGAAAGGAGTACCGTTAAAAGTATAATATAAACTTCATACGTTACCATAATTAACTTAAAATTTTAAATGAGTTTTATTAGAAGATAAACGGAGTTTGTTTGAAGAACCTTGAGAGATATAAGAAATTGTATGAAATTCTTATGGGTGTGGTACCATCATTCGAAATAAATTATTATTCGTAATAAACAAAATACTTAGGCTAAAGTATCATGCCGTAAAGGAGTTCCGTTAAAATTATATTATAAACTTCATACGTTACTATAATTTGCTTAAACTTTTAAACGAGTTTTATTAGAAGATAAACGGAGTTCGTATGAAGAAGCTACGAGATCTAGGAAATTGTATGAAACTCTTATGGTTGTGGTTCCATGATACAAAAGAAATTATTACTCGTAATAAAGGAAATACTTAGGCTGAAGTATCATGCCGGAAAAGAGTACCGTTAAAAGTCTAATATAAACTCAGTACGTTAGTATAATTAGCTTAAACTTTTAAACGAGTTTTATTAGAAGATACACGGAGTTCGATTGAAGAAACTTGCAAGATATAAGAAATTGAATGAAACTCTTATAGGTGTGGTACGATCATACGAAATAAACAATTATTCGTAATAAACGAAATACCGAGACTAACGTATCATGCCGGAAAGCAGTACCGTTAAAATTATATCATAACCTTCATACATTTGTGTAATTAGCTGAAAATTTTAAACGAGTTTTATTAGAAGATAAAAGGTACCATTATACTAAATAAATTATTATTCGTAGTACACGAAATTCTTAGGCTAAAGTATCATGCCGGAAAGGAGTACAGTTAAAAGTATAATATAAACTTCATACGTTACCATAATTAACTTAAAATTTTAAATGAGTTTTATTAGAAGATAAACGGAGTTTGTTTGAAGAACCTTGCGAGATATAAGAAATTGTATGAAATTCTTATGGGTGTGGTACCATCATTCGAAATAAATTATTATTCGTAATAAACAAAATACTGAGGCTAAAGTATCATGCCGGAAAGGAGTTCCGTTCAAATTATATTATAAACTTCATACGTTAGTATAATTTGCTTAAACTTTTAAACGAGTTGTATTAGAAGATAAACGGAGTTCGTATGAAGAAGCTACGAGATATAAGAAATTATATGAAACTCTTATGGTTGTGGTTCCATGATACAAAAGAAATTATTACTCGTAATAAAGGAAATACTTAGGCTGAAGTATCATGCCGGAAAAGAGTACAGTTAAAAGTCTAATATAAACTCAGTACGTTAGTATAATTAGCTTAAACTTTTAAACAAGTTTTATTAGAAGATACACGGAGTTCGTTTGAAGAAACTTGCGAGATATAAGAAATTGAATGAAACTCTTATAGGTGTGGTACGATCATACGAAATAAACAATTATTCGTAATAAACGAAATACCGAGACTAACGTATCATGCCGGAAAGCAGTACCGTTAAAATTATATCATAACCTTCATACATTTGTATAATTAGCTGAAAATTTTAAACGAGTTTTATTAGAAGATAAAAGGTACCATTATACTAAATAAATTATTATTCGTAGTACACGAAATTCTTAGGCTAAAGTATCATGCCGGAAAGGAGTACCGTTAAAAGTATAATATAAACTTCATACGTTACCAGAATTAACTTAAAATTTTAAATGAGTTTTATTAGAAGATAAACGGAGTTTGTTTGAAGAACCTTGCAAGATATAAGAAATTGTATGAAATTCTTATGGGTGTGGTACCATCATTCGAAATAAGTTATTATCCGTAATAAATAAAATACTTAGGCTAAAGTATCATGCTGGAAAGGAGTTCCGTTAAAATTATATTATAAACTTCATACGTTAGTACAATTTGCTTAAACTTTTAAACGAGTTTTATTAGAAGATAAACGGAGTTCGTATGAAGAAGCTACGAGATATAAGAAATTGTATGAAACTCTTCTGGTTGTGGTTCCATGATAGAAAATAAATTATTACTCGTTATAAAGGAAATACTTAGGCTAAAGTATCATGCCGGAAAAGAGTACCGTTAAAAGTATAATATAAACTTAGTACGTTAGTATAATTAGCTTAAACTTTTAAACGAGTTTTATTAGAAGATACACGGAGTTCGTTTGAAGAAACTTGCGAGATATAAGAAATTGAATGAAACTCTTATAGGTGTGGTACGATCATACGAAATAAACAATTATTCGTAATAAACGAAATACCGAGACTAACGTATCATGCCGGAAAGCAGTACCGTTAAAATTATATCATAACCTTCATACATTTGTATAATTAGCTGAAAAGGTTAAACGAGTTTTATTAGAAGATAAAAGGTACCATTATAGTAAATAAATTATTATTCGTAGTACACGAAATTCTTAGGCTAAAGTATCATGCCGGAAAGGAGTACCGTTAAAAGTATAATATAAACTTCATACGTTACCATAATTAACTTAAAATTTTAAATGAGTTTTATTAGAAGATAAACGGAGTTTGTTTGAAGAACCTTGCGAGATATAGGAAATTGTATGAAATTCTTATGGGTGTGGTACCATCATTCGAAATAAGTTATTATCCGTAATAAATAAAATACTTAGGCTAAAGTATCATGCTGGAAAGGAGTTCCGTTAAAATTATATTATAAACTTCATACGTTAGTACAATTTGCTTAAACTTTTAAACGAGTTTTATTAGAAGATAAACGGAGTTCGTATGAAGAAGCTACGAGATATAAGAAATTGTATGACACTCTTATGGTTGTGGTTCCATGATAGAAAATAAATTATTACTCGTTATAAAGGAAATACTTAGGCTAAAGTATCATGCCGGAAAAGAGTACCGTTAAAAGTATAATATAAACTTAGTACGTTAGTATAATTAGCTTAAACTTTTAAACGAGTTTTATTAGAAGATACACGGAGTTCGTTTGAAGAAACTTGCGAGATATAAGAAATTGAATGAAACTCTTATAGGTGTGGTACGATCATACGAAATAAACAATTATTCGTAATAAACGAAATACCGAGACTAACGTATCATGCTGGAAAGCAGTACAGTTAAAATTATATTATAACCTTCATACATTTGTATAATTAGCTGAAAAGTTTAAACGAGTTTTATTAGAAGATAAAAGGCGTTCGTTTGAAGAAACTTACGAGATATAAGAAATTGTATGAAATTCTTATGGGTGTGGTACCATCATACTAAATAAATTATTATTCGTAATACACGAAATACTTAGGCTAAAGTCTCATGCAGGAAAGGAGTACCGTTAAAAGTATAATATAAACTTCATACGTTACCATAATTAACTTAAAATTTTAAATGAGTTTTATTAGAAGATAAACGGAGTTTGTTTGAAGAACCTTGAGAGATATAAGAAATTGTATGAAATTCTTATGGGTGTGGTACCATCATTCGAAATAAATTATTATTCGTAATAAACAAAATACTTAGGCTAAAGTATCATGCCGTAAAGGAGTTCCGTTAAAATTATATTATAAACTTCATACGTTACTATAATTTGCTTAAACTTTTAAACGAGTTTTATTAGAAGATAAACGGAGTTCGTATGAAGAAGCTACGAGATCTAGGAAATTGTATGAAACTCTTATGGTTGTGGTTCCATGATACAAAAGAAATTATTACTCGTAATAAAGGAAATACTTAGGCTGAAGTATCATGCCGGAAAAGAGTACCGTTAAAAGTCTAATATAAACTCAGTACGTTAGTATAATTAGCTTAAACTTTTAAACGAGTTTTATTAGAAGATACACGGAGTTCGATTGAAGAAACTTGCAAGATATAAGAAATTGAATGAAACTCTTATAGGTGTGGTACGATCATACGAAATAAACAATTATTCGTAATAAACGAAATACCGAGACTAACGTATCATGCCGGAAAGCAGTACCGTTAAAATTATATCATAACCTTCATACATTTGTGTAATTAGCTGAAAATTTTAAACGAGTTTTATTAGAAGATAAAAGGTACCATTATACTAAATAAATTATTATTCGTAGTACACGAAATTCTTAGGCTAAAGTATCATGCCGGAAAGGAGTACAGTTAAAAGTATAATATAAACTTCATACGTTACCATAATTAACTTAAAATTTTAAATGAGTTTTATTAGAAGATAAACGGAGTTTGTTTGAAGAACCTTGCGAGATATAAGAAATTGTATGAAATTCTTATGGGTGTGGTACCATCATTCGAAATAAATTATTATTCGTAATAAACAAAATACTGAGGCTAAAGTATCATGCCGGAAAGGAGTTCCGTTCAAATTATATTATAAACTTCATACGTTAGTATAATTTGCTTAAACTTTTAAACGAGTTGTATTAGAAGATAAACGGAGTTCGTATGAAGAAGCTACGAGATATAAGAAATTATATGAAACTCTTATGGTTGTGGTTCCATGATACAAAATAAATTATTACTCGTAATAAAGGAAATACTTAGGCTGAAGTATCATGCCGGAAAAGAGTACAGTTAAAAGTCTAATATAAACTCAGTACGTTAGTATAATTAGCTTAAACTTTTAAACAAGTTTTATTAGAAGATACACGGAGTTCGTTTGAAGAAACTTGCGAGATATAAGAAATTGAATGAAACTCTTATAGGTGTGGTACGATCATACGAAATAAACAATTATTCGTAATAAACGAAATACCGAGACTAACGTATCATGCCGGAAAGCAGTACCGTTAAAATTATATCATAACCTTCATACATTTGTATAATTAGCTGAAAATTTTAAACGAGTTTTATTAGAAGATAAAAGGTACCATTATACTAAATAAATTATTATTCGTAGTACACGAAATTCTTAGGCTAAAGTATCATGCCGGAAAGGAGTACCGTTAAAAGTATAATATAAACTTCATACGTTACCAGAATTAACTTAAAATTTTAAATGAGTTTTATTAGAAGATAAACGGAGTTTGTTTGAAGAACCTTGCAAGATATAAGAAATTGTATGAAATTCTTATGGGTGTGGTACCATCATTCGAAATAAGTTATTATCCGTAATAAATAAAATACTTAGGCTAAAGTATCATTCTGGAAAGGAGTTCCGTTAAAATTATATTATAAACTTCATACGTTAGTACAATTTGCTTAAACTTTTAAACGAGTTTTATTAGAAGATAAACGGAGTTCGTATGAAGAAGCTACGAGATATAAGAAATTGTATGACACTCTTCTGGTTGTGGTTCCATGATAGAAAATAAATTATTACTCGTTATAAAGGAAATACTTAGGCTAAAGTATCATGCCGGAAAAGAGTACCGTTAAAAGTATAATATAAACTTAGTACGTTAGTATAATTAGCTTAAACTTTTAAACGAGTTTTATTAGAAGATACACGGAGTTCGTTTGAAGAAACTTGCGAGATATAAGAAATTGAATGAAACTCTTATAGGTGTGGTACGATCATACGAAATAAACAATTATTCGTAATAAACGAAATACCGAGACTAACGTATCATGCCGGAAAGCAGTACCGTTAAAATTATATCATAACCTTCATACATTTGTATAATTAGCTGAAAAGGTTAAACGAGTTTTATTAGAAGATAAAAGGTACCATTATAGTAAATAAATTATTATTCGTAGTACACGAAATTCTTAGGCTAAAGTATCATGCCGGAAAGGAGTACCGTTAAAAGTATAATATAAACTTCATACGTTACCATAATTAACTTAAAATTTTAAATGAGTTTTATTAGAAGATAAACGGAGTTTGTTTGAAGAACCTTGCGAGATATAGGAAATTGTATGAAATTCTTATGGGTGTGGTACCATCATTCGAAATAAGTTATTATCCGTAATAAATAAAATACTTAGGCTAAAGTATCATGCTGGAAAGGAGTTCCGTTAAAATTATATTATAAACTTCATACGTTAGTACAATTTGCTTAAACTTTTAAACGAGTTTTATTAGAAGATAAACGGAGTTCGTATGAAGAAGCTACGAGATATAAGAAATTGTATGACACTCTTATGGTTGTGGTTCCATGATACAAAAGAAATTATTACTCGTAATAAAGGAAATACTTAGGCTGAAGTATCATGCCGGAAAAGAGTACCGTTAAAAGTCTAATATAAACTCAGTACGTTAGTATAATTAGCTTAAACTTTTAAACGAGTTTTATTAGAAGATACACGGAGTTCGATTGAAGAAACTTGCAAGATATAAGAAATTGAATGAAACTCTTATAGGTGTGGTACGATCATACGAAATAAACAATTATTCGTAATAAACGAAATACCGAGACTAACGTATCATGCCGGAAAGCAGTACCGTTAAAATTATATCATAACCTTCATACATTTGTGTAATTAGCTGAAAATTTTAAACGAGTTTTATTAGAAGATAAAAGGTACCATTATACTAAATAAATTATTATTCGTAGTACACGAAATTCTTAGGCTAAAGTATCATGCCGGAAAGGAGTACAGTTAAAAGTATAATATAAACTTCATACGTTACCATAATTAACTTAAAATTTTAAATGAGTTTTATTAGAAGATAAACGGAGTTTGTTTGAAGAACCTTGCGAGATATAAGAAATTGTATGAAATTCTTATGGGTGTGGTACCATCATTCGAAATAAATTATTATTCGTAATAAACAAAATACTGAGGCTAAAGTATCATGCCGGAAAGGAGTTCCGTTCAAATTATATTATAAACTTCATACGTTAGTATAATTTGCTTAAACTTTTAAACGAGTTGTATTAGAAGATAAACGGAGTTCGTATGAAGAAGCTACGAGATATAAGAAATTATATGAAACTCTTATGGTTGTGGTTCCATGATACAAAATAAATTATTACTCGTAATAAAGGAAATACTTAGGCTGAAGTATCATGCCGGAAAAGAGTACAGTTAAAAGTCTAATATAAACTCAGTACGTTAGTATAATTAGCTTAAACTTTTAAACAAGTTTTATTAGAAGATACACGGAGTTCGTTTGAAGAAACTTGCGAGATATAAGAAATTGAATGAAACTCTTATAGGTGTGGTACGATCATACGAAATAAACAATTATTCGTAATAAACGAAATACCGAGACTAACGTATCATGCCGGAAAGCAGTACCGTTAAAATTATATCATAACCTTCATACATTTGTATAATTAGCTGAAAATTTTAAACGAGTTTTATTAGAAGATAAAAGGTACCATTATACTAAATAAATTATTATTCGTAGTACACGAAATTCTTAGGCTAAAGTATCATGCCGGAAAGGAGTACCGTTAAAAGTATAATATAAACTTCATACGTTACCAGAATTAACTTAAAATTTTAAATGAGTTTTATTAGAAGATAAACGGAGTTTGTTTGAAGAACCTTGCAAGATATAAGAAATTGTATGAAATTCTTATGGGTGTGGTACCATCATTCGAAATAAGTTATTATCCGTAATAAATAAAATACTTAGGCTAAAGTATCATGCTGGAAAGGAGTTCCGTTAAAATTATATTATAAACTTCATACGTTAGTACAATTTGCTTAAACTTTTAAACGAGTTTTATTAGAAGATAAACGGAGTTCGTATGAAGAAGCTACGAGATATAAGAAATTGTATGACACTCTTCTGGTTGTGGTTCCATGATAGAAAATAAATTATTACTCGTTATAAAGGAAATACTTAGGCTAAAGTATCATGCCGGAAAAGAGTACCGTTAAAAGTATAATATAAACTTAGTACGTTAGTATAATTAGCTTAAACTTTTAAACGAGTTTTATTAGAAGATACACGGAGTTCGTTTGAAGAAACTTGCGAGATATAAGAAATTGAATGAAACTCTTATAGGTGTGGTACGATCATACGAAATAAACAATTATTCGTAATAAACGAAATACCGAGACTAACGTATCATGCCGGAAAGCAGTACCGTTAAAATTATATCATAACCTTCATACATTTGTATAATTAGCTGAAAAGGTTAAACGAGTTTTATTAGAAGATAAAAGGTACCATTATAGTAAATAAATTATTATTCGTAGTACACGAAATTCTTAGGCTAAAGTATCATGCCGGAAAGGAGTACCGTTAAAAGTATAATATAAACTTCATACGTTACCATAATTAACTTAAAATTTTAAATGAGTTTTATTAGAAGATAAACGGAGTTTGTTTGAAGAACCTTGCGAGATATAGGAAATTGTATGAAATTCTTATGGGTGTGGTACCATCATTCGAAATAAGTTATTATCCGTAATAAATAAAATACTTAGGCTAAAGTATCATGCTGGAAAGGAGTTCCGTTAAAATTATATTATAAACTTCATACGTTAGTACAATTTGCTTAAACTTTTAAACGAGTTTTATTAGAAGATAAACGGAGTTCGTATGAAGAAGCTACGAGATATAAGAAATTGTATGACACTCTTATGGTTGTGGTTCCATGATAGAAAATAAATTATTACTCGTTATAAAGGAAATACTTAGGCTAAAGTATCATGCCGGAAAAGAGTACCGTTAAAAGTATAATATAAACTTAGTACGTTAGTATAATTAGCTTAAACTTTTAAACGAGTTTTATTAGAAGATACACGGAGTTCGTTTGAAGAAACTTGCGAGATATAAGAAATTGAATGAAACTCTTATAGGTGTGGTACGATCATACGAAATAAACAATTATTCGTAATAAACGAAATACCGAGACTAACGTATCATGCCGGAAAGCAGTACCGTTAAAATTATATCATAACCTTCATACATTTGTATAATTAGCTGAAAAGTTTAAACGAGTTTTATTAGAAGATAAAAGGTACCATTATACTAAATAAATTATTATTCGTAGTACACGAAATTCTTAGGCTAAAGTATCATGCCGGAAAGGAGTACCGTTAAAAGTATAATATAAACTTCATACGTTACCATAATTAACTTAAAATTTTAAATGAGTTTTATTAGAAGATAAACGGAGTTTGTTTGAAGAACCTTGCGAGATATAAGAAATTGTATGAAATTCTTATGGGTGTGGTACCATCATTCGAAATAAATTATTATTCGTAATAAACAAAATACTGAGGCTAAAGTATCATGCCGGAAAGGAGTTCCGTTAAAATTATATTATAAACTTCATACGTTAGTATAATTTGCTTAAACTTTTAAACGAGTTTTATGAGAAGATAAACGGAGTTCGTATGAAGAAGCTACGAGATATAAGAAATTATATGAAACACTTATGGTTGTGGTTCCATGATACAAAAGAAATTATTACTCCTAATAAAGGAAATACTTAGGCTGAAGTATCATGCCGGAAAAGAGTACCGTTAAAAGTCTAATATAAACTCAGTACGTTAGTATAATTAGCTTAAACTTTTAAACGAGTTTTATTAGAAGATACACGGAGTTCGTTTGAAGAAACTTGCGAGATATAAGAAATTGAATGAAACTCTTATAGGTGTGGTACGATCATACGAAATAAACAATTATTCGTAATTAACGAAATACCGAGACTAACATATCATGCCGGAAATCAGTACAGTTAAAATTATATTATAACCTTCATACATTAGTATAATTAGCTAAAAATTTTAAACGAGTTTTATTAGAAGATAAAAGGCGTTCGTTTGAAGAAACTTACGAGATATAAGAAATTGTATGAAATTCTTATGGGTTTGGTACCATCATACTAAATAAATTATTATTCGTAATACACGAAATACTTAGGCTAAAGTCTCATGCCGGAAAGGAGTACCGTTAAAAGTATAATATAAACTTCATACGTTACCATAATTAACTTAAAATTTTAAATGAGTTTTATTAGAAGATAAACGGAGTTTGTTTGAAGAACCTTGAGAGATATAAGAAATTGTATGAAATTCTTATGGGTGTGGTACCATCATTCGAAATAAATTATTATTCGTAATAAACAAAATACTTAGGCTAAAGTATCATGCCGGAAATGAGTTCCGTTAAAATTATATTATAAACTTCATACGTTAGTATAATTTGCTTAAACTTTTAAACGAGTTTTATTAGAAGATAAACGGAGTTCGTATGAAGAAGCTACGAGATATAGGAAATTGTATGAAACTCTTATGGTTGTGGTTCCATGATACAAAATAAATTATTACTCGTAATAAAGGAAATACTTAGGCTGAAGTATCATGCCGGAAAAGAGTACCGTTAAAAGTATAATATAAACTTAGTACGTTAGTATAATTAGCTTAAACTTTTAAACGAGTTTTATTAGAAGATACACGGAGTTCGTTTGAAGAAACTTGCGAGATATAAGAAATTGAATGAAACTCTTATAGGTGTGGTACGATCATACGAAATAAACAATTATTCATAATAAACGAAATACCGAGACTAACGTATCATGCCGGAAAGCAGTACCGTTAAAATTATATCATAACCTTCATACATTTGTATAATTAGCCGAAAATTTTAAACGAGTTTTATTAGAAGATAAAAGGTACCATTATACTAAATAAATTATTATTCGTAGTACACAAAATTCTTAGGCTAAAGTATCATGCCGGAAAGGAGTACCGTTAAAAGTACAATATAAACTTCATACGTTACCATAATTAACTTAAAATTTTAAATGAGTTTTATTAGAAGATAAACGGAGTTTGTTTGAAGAAGCTTGCGAGATATAAGAAATTGTATGAAATTCTTATGGGTGTGGTACCATCATTCGAAATAAGTTATTATCCGTAATAAACAAAATACTTAGGCTAAAGTATCATGCTGGAAAGGAGTTCCGTTAAAATTATATTATAAACTTCATACGTTAGTACAATTTGCTTAAACTTTTAAACGAGTTTTATTAGAAGATAAACGGAGTTCGTATGAAGAAGCTACGAGATATAAGAAATTGTATGAAACTCTTATGGTTGTGGTTCCATGATAGAAAATAAATTATTACTCGTTATAAAGGAAATACTTAGGCTAAAGTATCATGCCGGAAAAGAGTACCGTTAAAAGTCTAATATAAACTTAGTACGTTAGTATAATTAGCTTAAACTTTTAAACGAGTTTTATTAGAAGATACACGGAGTTCGTTTGAAGAAACTTGCGAGATATAAGAAATTGAATGGAACTCTTATAGGTGTGGTACGATCATACGAAATAAACAATTATTCGTAATAAATGAAATACCGAGACTAACGTATCATGCCGGAAAGCAGTACCGTTAAAATTATATCATAACCTTCATACATTTGTATAAATAGCTGAAAAGTTTAAACGAGTTTTATTAGAAGATAAAAGGTACGATTATACTAAATAAATTATTATTCGTAGTACACGAAATTCTTAGGCTAAAGTATCATGCCGGAAAGGAGTACCGTTAAAAGTATAATATAAACTTCATACGTTACCATAATTAACTTAAAATTTTAAATGAGTTTTATTAGAAGATAAACGGAGTTTGTTTGAAGAACCTTGCGAGATATAAGAAATTGTATGAAATTCTTATGGGTGTGGTACCATCATTCGAAATAAATTATTATTCGTAATAAACAAAATACTGAGGCTAAAGTATCATGCCGGAAAGGAGTTCCGTTAAAATTATATTATAAACTTCATACGTTAGTATAATTTGCTTAAACTTTTAAACGAGTTTTATTAGAAGATAAACGGAGTTCGTATGAAGAAGCTACGAGATATAAGAAATTGAATGAAACTCTTATAGGTGTGGTACGATCATACGAAATAAACAATTATTCGTAATTAACGAAATACCGAGTCTAACGTATCATGCCGGAAAGCAGTACAGTTAAAATTATATTATAACCTTCATACATTTGTATAATTAGCTAAAAATTTTAAACGAGTTTTATTAGAAGATAAAAGGCGTTCGTTTGAAGAAACTTACGAGATATAAGAAATTGTATGAAATTCTTATGGGTGTGGTACCATCATACTAAATAAATTATTATTCGTAATACACGAAATACTTAGGCTAAAGTCTCATGCCGGAAAGGAGTACCGTTAAAAGTATAATATAAACTTCATACGTTACCATAATTAACTTAAAATTTTAAATGAGTTTTATTAGAAGATAAACGGAGTTTGTTTGAAGAACCTTGCGAGATATAAGAAATTGTATGAAATTCTTATGGGTGTGGTACCATCATTCGAAATAAGTTATTATCCGTAATAAATAAAATACTTAGGCTAAAGTATCATGCTGGAAAGGAGTTTCGTTAAAATTATATTATAAACTTCATACGTTAGTACAATTTGCTTAAACTTTTAAACGAGTTTTATTAGAAGATAAACGGAGTTCGTATGAAGAAGCTACGAGATATAAGAAATTGTATGAAACTCTTATGGTTGTGGTTCCATGATAGAAAATAAATTATTACTCGTTATAAAGGAAATACTTAGGCTAAAGTATCATGCCGGAAAAGAGTACCGTTAAAAGTCTAATATAAACTTAGTACGTTAGTATAATTAGCTTAAACTTTTAAACGAGTTTTATTAGAAGATACACGGAGTTCGTTTGAAGAAACTTGCGAGATATAAGAAATTGAATGAAACTCTTATAGGTGTGGTACGATCATACGAAATAAACAATTATTCGTAATAAACGAAATACCGAGACTAACGTGTCATGCCGGAAAGCAGTACCGTTAAAATTATATCATAACCTTCATACATTTGTATAATTAGCTGAAAAGATTAAACGAGTTTTATTAGAAGATAAAAGGTACCATTATACTAAATAAATTATTATTCGTAGTACACGAAATTCTTAGGCTAAAGTATCATGTCGGAAAGGAGTACCGTTAAAAGTATAATATAAACTTCATACGTTACCATAATTAACTTAAAATTTTAAATGAGTTTTATTAGAAGATAAACGGAGTTTGTTTGAAGAACCCTGCGAGATATAAGAAATTGTATGAAATTCTTATGGGTGTGGTACCATCATTCGAAATAAATTATTATTCGTAATAAACAAAATACTGAGGCTAAAGTATCATGCCGGAAAGGAGTTCCGTTAAAATTATATTATAAACTTCATACGTTAGTATAATTTGCTTAAACTTTTAAACGAGTTTTATTAGAAGATAAACGGAGTTCGTATGAAGAAGCTACGAGATATAAGAAATTATATGAAACTCTTATGGTTGTGGTTCCATGATACAAAAGAAATTATTACTCGTAATAAAGGAAATACTTAGGCTGAAGTATCATGCCGGAAAAGAGTACCGTTAAAAGTCTAATATAAACTCAGTACGTTAGTATAATTAGCTTAAACTTTTAAACGAGTTTTATTAGAAGATACACGGAGTTCGTTTGAAGAAACTTGCGAGATATAAGAAATTGAATGAAACTCTTATAGGTGTGGTACGATCATACGAAATAAACAATTATTCGTAATTAACGAAATACCGAGACTAACGTATCATGCCGGAAAGCAGTACCGTTAAAATTATATCATAACCTTCATACATTTGTATAATTAGCTGAAAATTTTAAACGAGTTATATTAGAAGATAAAAGGTACCATTATACTAAATAAATTATTATTCGTAGTACACGAAATTCTTAGGCTAAAGTATCATGCCGGAAAGGAGTACCGTTAAAAGTATAATATAAATTTCATACGTTACCAGAATTAACTTAAAATTTTAAATGAGTTTTATTAGAAGATAAACGGAGTTTGTTTGAAGAACCTTGCGAGATATAAGAAATTGTATGAAATTCTTATGGGTGTGGTACCATCATTCGAAATAAGTTATTATCCGTAATAAATAAAATACTTAGGCTAAAGTATCATGCTGGAAAGGAGTTCCGTTAAAATTATATTATAAACTTCATACGTTAGTACAATTTGCTTAAACTTTTAAACGAGTTTTATTAGAAGATAAACGGAGTTCGTATGAAGAAGCTACGAGATATAAGAAATTGTATGAAACTCTTATGGTTGTGGTTCCATGATAGAAAATAAATTATTACTCGTTATAAAGGAAATACTTAGGCTAAAGTATCATGCCGGAAAAGAGTACCGTTAAAAGTCTAATATAAACTTAGTACGTTAGTATAATTAGCTTAAACTTTTAAACGAGTTTTATTAGAAGATACACGGAGTTCGTTTGAAGAAACTTGCGAGATATAAGAAATTGAATGAAACTCTTATAGGTGTGGTACGATCATACGAAATAAACAATTATTCGTAATAAACGAAATACCGAGACTAACGTGTCATGCCGGAAAGCAGTACCGTTAAAATTATATCATAACCTTCATACATTTGTATAATTAGCTGAAAAGTTTAAACGAGTTTTATTAGAAGATAAAAGGTACCATTATACTAAATAAATTATTATTCGTAGTACACGAAATTCTTAGGCTAAAGTATCATGTCGGAAAGGAGTACCGTTAAAAGTATAATATAAACTTCATACGTTACCATAATTAACTTAAAATTTTAAATGAGTTTTATTAGAAGATAAACGGAGTTTGTTTGAAGAACCCTGCGAGATATAAGAAATTGTATGAAATTCTTATGGGTGTGGTACCATCATTCGAAATAAATTATTATTCGTAATAAACAAAATACTGAGGCTAAAGTATCATGCCGGAAAGGAGTTCCGTTAAAATTATATTATAAACTTCATACGTTAGTATAATTTGCTTAAACTTTTAAACGAGTTTTATTAGAAGATAAACGGAGTTCGTATGAAGAAGCTACGAGATATAAGAAATTATATGAAACTCTTATGGTTGTGGTTCCATGATACAAAAGAAATTATTACTCGTAATAAAGGAAATACTTAGGCTGAAGTATCATGCCGGAAAAGAGTACCGTTAAAAGTCTAATATAAACTCAGTACGTTAGTATAATTAGCTTAAACTTTTAAACGAGTTTTATTAGAAGATACACGGAGTTCGTTTGAAGAAACTTGCGAGATATAAGAAATTGAATGAAACTCTTATAGGTGTGGTACGATCATACGAAATAAACAATTATTCGTAATTAACGAAATACCGAGACTAACGTATCATGCCGGAAAGCAGTACAGTTAAAATTATATTATAACCTTCATACATTTGTATAATTAGCTAAAAATTTTAAACGAGTTTTATTAGAAGATAAAAGGCGTTCGTTTGAAGAAACTTACGAGATATAAGAAATTGTATGAAATTCTTATGGGTGTGGTACCATCATACTAAATAAATTATTATTCGTAATACACGAAATACTTAGGCTAAAGTCTCATGCCGGAAAGGAGTACCGTTAAAAGTATAATAGAAACTTCATACGTTACCATAATTAACTTAAAATTTTAAATGAGTTTTATTAGAAGATAAACGGAGTTTGTTTGAAGAACCTTGAGAGATATAAGAAATTGTATGAAATTCTTATGGGTGTGGTACCATCATTCGAAATAAATTATTATTCGTAATAAACAAAATACTTAGGCTAAAGTATCATGCCGGAAAGGAGTTCCGTTAAAATTATATTATAAACTTCATACGTTAGTATAATTTGCTTAAACTTTTAAACGAGTTTTATTAGAAGATAAACGGAGTTCGTATGAAGAAGCTACGAGATATAAGAAATTATATGAAACTCTTATGGTTGTGGTTCCATGATACAAAAGAAATTATTACTCGTAATAAAGGAAATACTTAGGCTGAAGTATCATGCCGGAAAAGAGTACCGTTAAAAGTCTAATATAAACTCAGTACGTTAGTATAATTAGCTTAAACTTTTAAACGAGTTTTATTAGAAGATACACGGAGTTCGTTTGAAGAAACTTGCGAGATATAAGAAATTGAATGAAACTCTTATAGGTGTGGTACGATCATGCGAAATAAACAATTATTCGTAATTAACGAAATACCGAGACTAACGTATCATGCCGGAAAGCAGTACAGTTAAAATTATATTATAACCTTCATACATTTGTATAATTAGCTAAAAATTTTAAACGAGTTTTATTAGAAGATAAAAGGCGTTCGTTTGAAGAAACTTACGAGATATAAGAAATTGTATGAAATTCTTATGGGTGTGGTACCATCATACTAAATAAATTATTATTCGTAATACACGAAATACTTAGGCTAAAGTCTCATGCCGGAAAGGAGTACCGTTAAAAGTATAATAGAAACTTCATACGTTACCATAATTAACTTAAAATTTTAAATGAGTTTTATTAGAAGATAAACGGAGTTTGTTTGAAGAACCTTGAGAGATATAAGAAATTGTATGAAATTCTTATGGGTGTGGTACCATCATTCGAAATAAATTATTATTCGTAATAACCAAAATACTTAGGCTAAAGTATCATGCCGGAAAGGAGTTCCGTTAAAATTATATTATAATCTTCATACGTTAGTATAATTTGCTTAAACTTTTAAACGAGTTTTATTAGAAGATAAACGGAGTTCGTATGAAGAAGCTACGAGATATAAGAAATTGTATGAAACTCTTATGGTTGTGGTTCCATGATACAAAAGAAATTATTACTCGTAATAAAGGAAATACTTAGGCTGAAGTATCATGCCGGAAAAGAGTACCGTTAAAAGTCTAATATAAACTCAGTACGTTAGTATAATTAGCTTAAACTTTTAAACGAGTTTTATTAGAAGATACACGTAGTTCGTTTGAAGAAACTTGCGAGATATAAGAAATTGAATGAAACTCTTATAGGTGTGCTACGATCATACGAAATAAACAATTATTCGTAATTAACGAAATACCGAGACTAACGTATCATGCCGGAAAGCAGTACAGTTAAAATTATATTATAACCTTCATACATTTGTATAATTAGCTGAAAATTTTAAACGAGTTTTATTAGAAGATAAAAGGCGTTCGTTTGAAGAAACTTACGAGATATAAGAAATTGTATGAAATTCTTATGGGTGTGGTACCATCATACTAAATAAATTATTATTCGTAATACACGAAATACTTAGGCTAAAGTCTCATGCCGGAAAGGAGTACCGTTAAAAGTATAATATAAACTTCATACGTTACCATAATTAACTTAAAATTTTAAATGAGTTTTATTAAAAGATAAACGGAGTTTGTTTGAAGAACCTTGAGAGATATAAGAAATTGTATGAAATTCTTATGGGTGTGGTACCATCATTCGAAATAAATTATTATTCGTAATAAACAAAATACTTAGGCTAAAGTATCATGCCGGAAAGGAGTTCCGTTAAAATTATATTATAATCTTTATACGTTAGTATAATTTGCTTAAACTTTTAAACGAGTTTTATTAGAAGATAAACGGAGTTCGTATGAAGAAGCTACGAGATATAAGAAATTGTATGAAACTCTTATGGTTGTGGTTCCATGATACAAAAGAAATTATTACTCGTAATAAAGGAAATACTTAGGCTGAAGTATCATGCCGGAAAAGAGTACCGTTAAAAGTCTAATATAAACTCAGTACGTTAGTATAATTAGCTTAAACTTTTAAACGAGTTTTATTAGAAGATACACGGAGTTCGTTTGAAGAAACGTGCGAGACATAAGAAATTGAATGAAACTCTTATAGGTGTGCTACGATCATACGAAATAAACAATTATTCGTAATTAACGAAATACCGAGACTAACGTATCATGCCGGAAAGCAGTACAGTTAAAATTATATTATAACCTTCATACATTTGTATAATTAGCTGAAAATTTTAAACGAGTTTTATTAGAAGATAAAAGGCGTTCGTTTGAAGAAACTTACGAGATATAAGAAATTGTATGAAATTCTTATGGGTGTGGTACCATCATACTAAATAAATTATTATTCGTAATACACGAAATACTTAGGCTAAAGTCTCATGCTGGAAAGGAGTACCGTTAAAAGTATAATATAAACTTCATACGTTACCATAATTAACTTAAAATTTTAAATGAGTTTTATTAGAAGATAAACGGAGTTTGTTTGAAAAACCTTGAGAGATATAAGAAATTGTATGAAATTCTTATGTGTGTGGTACCATCATTCGAAATAAATTATTATTCGTAATAAACAAAATACTTAGGCTAAAGTATCATGCCGGAAAGGAGTTCCGTTAAAATTATATTATAATCTTCATACGTTAGTATAATTTGCTTAAACTTTTAAACGAGTTTTATTAGAAGATAAACGGAGTTCGTATGAAGAAGCTACGAGATATAAGAAATTGTATGGAACTCTTATGGTTGTGGTTCCATGATACAAAAGAAATTATTACTCGTAATAAAGGAAATACTTAGGCTGAAGTATCATGCCGGAAAAGAGTACCGTTAAAAGTCTAATATAAACTCAGTACGTTAGTATAATTAGCTTAAACTTTTAAACGAGTTTTATTAGAAGATACACGTAGTTCGTTTGAAGAAACTTGCGAGATATAAGAAATTGAATGAAACTCTTATAGGTGTGCTACGATCATACGAAATAAACAATTATTCGTAATTAACGAAATACCGAGACTAACGTATCATGCCGGAAAGCAGTACAGTTAAAATTATATTATAACCTTCATACATTTGTATAATTAGCTGAAAATTTTAAACGAGTTTTATTAGAAGATAAAAGGCGTTCGTTTGAAGAAACTTACGAGATATAAGAAATTGTATGAAATTCTTATGGGTGTGGTACCATCATACTAAATAAATTATTATTCGTAATACACGAAATACTTAGGCTAAAGTCTCATGCCGGAAAGGAGTACCGTTAAAAGTATAATATAAACTTCATACGTTACCATAATTAACTTAAAATTTTAAATGAGTTTTATTAGAAGATAAACGGAGTTTGTTTGAAGAACCTTGAGAGATATAAGAAATTGTATGAAATTCTTATGTGTGTGGTACCATCATTCGAAATAAATTATTATTCGTAATAAACAAAATACTTAGGCTAAAGTATCATGCCGGAAAGGAGTTCCGTTAAAATTATATTATAATCTTCATACGTTAGTATAATTTGCTTAAACTTTTAAACGAGTTTTATTAGAAGATAAACGGAGTTCGTATGAAGAAGCTACGAGATATAAGAAATTGTATGGAACTCTTATGGTTGTGGTTCCATGATACAAAAGAAATTATTACTCGTAATAAAGGAAATACTTAGGCTGAAGTATCATGCCGGAAAAGAGTACCGTTAAAAGTCTAATATAAACTCAGTACGTTAGTATAATTAGCTTAAACATTTAAACGAGTTTTATTAGAAGATACACGGAGTTCGTTTGAAGAAACTTGCGAGATATAAGAAATTGAATGAAACTCTTATAGGTGTGGTACGATCATACGAAATAAACAATTATTCGTAATTAACGAAATACCGAGACTAACGTATCATGCCGGAAAGCAGTACAGTTAAAATTATATTATAACCTTCATACATTTGTATAATTAGCTAAAAATTTTAAACGAGTTTTATTAGAAGATAAAAGGCGTTCGTTTGAAGAAACTTACGAGATATAAGAAATTGTATGAAATTCTTATGGGTGTGGTACCATCATACTAAATAAATTATTATTCGTAATACACGAAATACTTAGGCTAAAGTCTCATGCTGGAAAGGAGTACCGTTAAAAGTATAATATAAACTTCATACGTTACCATAATTAACTTAAAATTTTAAATGAGTTTTATTAGAAGATAAACGGAGTTTGTTTGAAAAACCTTGAGAGATATAAGAAATTGTATGAAATTCTTATGTGTGTGGTACCATCATTCGAAATAAATTATTATTCGTAATAAACAAAATACTTAGGCTAAAGTATCATGCCGGAAAGGAGTTCCGTTAAAATTATATTATAATCTTCATACGTTAGTATAATTTGCTTAAACTTTTAAACGAGTTTTATTAGAAGATAAACGGAGTTCGTATGAAGAAGCTACGAGATATAAGAAATTGTATGGAACTCTTATGGTTGTGGTTCCATGATACAAAAGAAATTATTACTCGTAATAAAGGAAATACTTAGGCTGAAGTATCATGCCGGAAAAGAGTACCGTTAAAAGTCTAATATAAACTCAGTACGTTAGTATAATTAGCTTAAACTTTTAAACGAGTTTTATTAGAAGATACACGTAGTTCGTTTGAAGAAACTTGCGAGATATAAGAAATTGAATGAAACTCTTATAGGTGTGCTACGATCATACGAAATAAACAATTATTCGTAATTAACGAAATACCGAGACTAACGTATCATGCCGGAAAGCAGTACAGTTAAAATTATATTATAACCTTCATACATTTGTATAATTAGCTGAAAATTTTAAACGAGTTTTATTAGAAGATAAAAGGCGTTCGTTTGAAGAAACTTACGAGATATAAGAAATTGTATGAAATTCTTATGGGTGTGGTACCATCATACTAAATAAATTATTATTCGTAATACACGAAATACTTAGGCTAAAGTCTCATGCCGGAAAGGAGTACCGTTAAAAGTATAATATAAACTTCATACGTTACCATAATTAACTTAAAATTTTAAATGAGTTTTATTAGAAGATAAACGGAGTTTGTTTGAAGAACCTTGAGAGATATAAGAAATTGTATGAAATTCTTATGGGTGTGGTACCATCATTCGAAATAAATTATTATTCGTAATAAACAAAATACTTAGGCTAAAGTATCATGCCGGAAAGGAGTTCCGTTAAAATTATATTATAATCTTCATACGTTAGTATAATTTGCTTAAACTTTTAAACGAGTTTTATTAGAAGATAAACGGAGTTCGTATGAAGAAGCTACGAGATATAAGAAATTGTATGAAACTCTTATGGTTGTGGTTCCATGATACAAAAGAAATTATTACTCGTAATAAAGGAAATACTTAGGCTGAAGTATCATGCCGGAAAAGAGTACCGTTAAAAGTCTAATATAAACTCAGTACGTTAGTATAATTAGCTTAAACTTTTAAACGAGTTTTATTAGAAGATACACGGAGTTCGTTTGAAGAAACTTGCGAGATATAAGAAATTGAATGAAACTCTTATAGGTGTGCTACGATCATACGAAATAAACAATTATTCGTAATTAACGAAATACCGAGACTAACGTATCATGCCGGAAAGCAGTACAGTTAAAATTATATTATAACCTTCATACATTTGTATAATTAGCTGAAAATTTTAAACGAGTTTTATTAGAAGATAAAAGGCGTTCGTTTGAAGAAACTTACGAGATATAAGAAATTGTATGAAATTCTTATGGGTGTGGTACCATCATACTAAATAAATTATTATTCGTAATACACGAAATAATTAGGCTAAAGTCTCATGCCGGAAAGGAGTACCGTTAAAAGTATAATATAAACTTCATACGTTACCATAATTAACTTAAAATTTTAAATGAGTTTTATTAGAAGATAAACGGAGTTTGTTTGAAGAACCTTGAGAGATATAAGAAATTGTATGAAATTCTTATGGTTGTGGTACCATCATTCGAAATAAATTATTATTCGTAATAAACAAAATACTTAGGCTAAAGTATCATGCCGGAAAGGAGTTCCGTTAAAATTATATTATAATCTTCATACGTTAGTATAATTTGCTTAAACTTTTAAACGAGTTTTATTAGAAGATAAACGGAGTTCGTATGAAGAAGCTACGAGATATAAGAAATTGTATGAAACTCTTATGGTTGTGGTTCCATGATACAAAAGAAATTATTACTCGTAATAAAGGAAATACTTAGGCTGAAGTATCATGCCGGAAAAGAGTACCGTTAAAAGTCTAATATAAACTCAGTACGTTAGTATAATTAGCTTAAACTTTTAAACGAGTTTTATTAGAAGATACACGGAGTTCGTTTGAAGAAACTTGCGAGATATAAGAAATTGAATGAAACTCTTATAGGTGTGCTACGATCATACGAAATAAACAATTATTCGTAATTAACGAAATACCGAGACTAACGTATCATGCCGGAAAGCAGTACAGTTAAAATTATATTATAACCTTCATACATTTGTATAATTAGCTGAAAATTTTAAACGAGTTTTATTAGAAGATAAAAGGCGTTCGTTTGAAGAAACTTACGAGATATAAGAAATTGTATGAAATTCTTATGGGTGTGGTACCATCATACTAAATAAATTATTATTCGTAATACACGAAATACTTAGGCTAAAGTCTCATGCCGGAAAGGAGTACCGTTAAAAGTATAATATAAACTTCATACGTTACCATAATTAACTTAAAATTTTAAATGAGTTTTATTAGAAGATAAACGGAGTTTGTTTGAAGAACTTTGCGAGATATAAGAAATTGTATGAAATTCTTATGGTTGTGGTACCATCATTCGAAATAAATTATTATTCGTAATAAACAAAATACTTAGGCTAAAGTATCATGCCGGAAAGGAGTTCCGTTAAAATTATATTATAATCTTCATACGTTAGTATAATTTGCTTAAACTTTTAAACGAGTTTTATTAGAAGATAAACGGAGTTCGTATGAAGAAGCTACGAGATATAAGAAATTGTATGAAACTCTTATGGTTGTGGTTCCATGATACAAAAGAAATTATTACTCGTAATAAAGGAAATACTTAGGCTGAAGTATCATGCCGGAAAAGAGTACCGTTAAAAGTCTAATATAAACTCAGTACGTTAGTATAATTAGCTTAAACTTTTAAACGAGTTTTATTAGAAGATACACGGAGTTCGTTTGAAGAAACTTGCGAGATATAAGAAATTGAATGAAACTCTTATAGGTGTGCTACGATCATACGAAATAAACAATTATTCGTAATTAACGAAATACCGAGACTAACGTATCATGCCGGAAAGCAGTACAGTTAAAATTATATTATAACCTTCATACATTTGTATAATTAGCTGAAAGACTACGTGAAAGATGGCCTAAAACTCTCTTTAAACGAGTTTTATTAGAAGATAAAAGGCGTTCGTTTGAAGAAACTTACGAGATATAAGAAATTGTATGAAACTCTTATGGTTGTGGTTCCATGATACAAAAGAAATTATTACTCGTAATAAAGGAAATACTTAGGCTGAAGTATCATGCCGGAAAAGAGTACCGTTAAAAGTCTAATATAAACTCAGTACGTTAGTATAATTAGCTTAAACTTTTAAACGAGTTTTATTAGAAGATACACGGAGTTCGTTTGAAGAAACTTGCGAGATATAAGAAATTGAATGAAACTCTTATAGGTGTGCTACGATCATACGAAATAAACAATTATTCGTAATTAACGAAATACCGAGACTAACGTATCATGCCGGAAAGCAGTACAGTTAAAATTATATTATAACCTTCATACATTTGTATAATTAGCTGAAAATTTTAAACGAGTTTTATTAGAAGATAAAAGGCGTTCGTTTGAAGAAACTTACGAGATATAAGAAATTGTATGAAATTCTTATGGGTGTGGTACCATCATACTAAATAAATTATTATTCGTAATACACGAAATACTTAGGCTAAAGTCTCATGCCGGAAAGGAGTACCGTTAAAAGTATAATAGAAACTTCATACGTTACCATAATTAACTTAAAATTTTAAATGAGTTTTATTAGAAGATAAACGGAGTTTGTTTGAAGAACCTTGCGAGATATAAGAAATTGTATGAAATTCTTATGGTTGTGGTACCATCATTCGAAATAAATTATTATTCGTAATAAACAAAATACTTAGGCTAAAGTATCATGCCGGAAAGGAGTTCCGTTAAAATTATATTATAATCTTCATACGTTAGTATAATTTGCTTAAACTTTTAAACGAGTTTTATTAGAAGATAAACGGAGTTCGTATGAAGAAGCTACGAGATATAAGAAATTGTATGAAACTCTTATGGTTGTGGTTCCATGATACAAAAGAAATTATTACTCGTAATAAAGGAAATACTTAGGCTGAAGTATCATGCCGGAAAAGAGTACCGTTAAAAGTCTAATATAAACTCAGTACGTTAGTATAATTAGCTTAAACTTTTAAACGAGTTTTATTAGAAGATACACGGAGTTCGTTTGAAGAAACTTGCGAGATATAAGAAATTGAATGAAACTCTTATAGGTGTGCTACGATCATACGAAATAAACAATTATTCGTAATTAACGAAATACCGAGACTAACGTATCATGCCGGAAAGCAGTACAGTTAAAATTATATTATAACCTTCATACATTTGTATAATTAGCTGAAAGACTACGTGAAAGATGGCCTAAAACTCTCTTTAAACGAGTTTTATTAGAAGATAAAAGGCGTTCGTTTGAAGAAACTTACGAGATATAAGAAATTGTATGAAATTCTTATGGGTGTGGTACCATCATACTAAATAAATTATTATTCGTAATACACGAAATACTTAGGCTAAAGTCTCATGCTGGAAAGGAGTACCGTTAAAAGTATAATAGAAACTTCATACGTTACCATAATTAACTTAAAATTTTAAATGAGTTTTATTAGAAGATAAACGGAGTTTGTTTGAAGAACCTTGCGAGATATAAGAAATTGTATGAAATTCTTATGGTTGTGGTACCATCATTCGAAATAAATTATTATTCGTAATAAACAAAATACTTAGGCTAAAGTATCATGCCGGAAAGGAGTTCCGTTAAAATTATATTATAATCTTCATACGTTAGTATAATTTGCTTAAACTTTTAAACGAGTTTTATTAGAAGATAAACGGAGTTCGTATGAAGAAGCTACGAGATATAAGAAATTGTATGAAACTCTTATGGTTGTGGTTCCATGATACAAAAGAAATTATTACTCGTAATAAAGGAAATACTTAGGCTGAAGTATCATGCCGGAAAAGAGTACCGTTAAAAGTCTAATATAAACTCAGTACGTTAGTATAATTAGCTTAAACTTTTAAACGAGTTTTATTAGAAGATACACGTAGTTCGTTTGAAGAAACTTGCGAGATATAAGAAATTGAATGAAACTCTTATAGGTGTGCTACGATCATACGAAATAAACAATTATTCGTAATTAACGAAATACCGAGACTAACGTATCATGCCGGAAAGCAGTACAGTTAAAATTATATTATAACCTTCATACATTTGTATAATTAGCTGAAAATTTTAAACGAGTTTTATTAGAAGATAAAAGGCGTTCGTTTGAAGAAACTTACGAGATATAAGAAATTGTATGAAATTCTTATGGGTGTGGTACCATCATACTAAATAAATTATTATTCGTAATACACGAAATACTTAGGCTAAAGTCTCATGCCGGAAAGGAGTACCGTTAAAAGTATAATATAAACTTCATACGTTACCATAATTAACTTAAAATTTTAAATGAGTTTTATTAGAAGATAAACGGAGTTTGTTTTAAGAACCTTGAGAGATATAAGAAATTGTATGAAATTCTTATGGGTGTGGTACCATCATTCGAAATAAATTATTATTCGTAATAAACAAAATACTTAGGCTAAAGTATCATGCCGGAAAGGAGTTCCGTTAAAATTATATTATAATCTTCATACGTTAGTATAATTTGCTTAAACTTTTAAACGAGTTTTATTAGAAGATAAACGGAGTTCGTATGAAGAAGCTACGAGATATAAGAAATTGTATGAAACTCTTATGGTTGTGGTTCCATGATACAAAAGAAATTATTACTCGTAATAAAGGAAATACTTAGGCTGAAGTATCATGCCGGAAAAGAGTACCGTTAAAAGTCTAATATAAACTCAGTACGTTAGTATAATTAGCTTAAACTTTTAAACGAGTTTTATTAGAAGATACACGGAGTTCGTTTGAAGAAACTTGCGAGATATAAGAAATTGAATGAAACTCTTATAGGTGTGCTACGATCATACGAAATAAACAATTATTCGTAATTAACGAAATACCGAGACTAACGTATCATGCCGGAAAGCAGTACAGTTAAAATTATATTATAACCTTCATACATTTGTATAATTAGCTGAAAATTTTAAACGAGTTTTATTAGAAGATAAAAGGCGTTCGTTTGAAGAAACTTACGAGATATAAGAAATTGTATGAAATTCTTATGGGTGTGGTACCATCATACTAAATAAATTATTATTCGTAATACACGAAATAATTAGGCTAAAGTCTCATGCCGGAAAGGAGTACCGTTAAAAGTATAATATAAACTTCATACGTTACCATAATTAACTTAAAATTTTAAATGAGTTTTATTAGAAGATAAACGGAGTTTGTTTGAAGAACCTTGAGAGATATAAGAAATTGTATGAAATTCTTATGGTTGTGGTACCATCATTCGAAATAAATTATTATTCGTAATAAACAAAATACTTAGGCTAAAGTATCATGCCGGAAAGGAGTTCCGTTAAAATTATATTATAATCTTCATACGTTAGTATAATTTGCTTAAACTTTTAAACGAGTTTTATTAGAAGATAAACGGAGTTCGTATGAAGAAGCTACGAGATATAAGAAATTGTATGAAACTCTTATGGTTGTGGTTCCATGATACAAAAGAAATTATTACTCGTAATAAAGGAAATACTTAGGCTGAAGTATCATGCCGGAAAAGAGTACCGTTAAAAGTCTAATATAAACTCAGTACGTTAGTATAATTAGCTTAAACTTTTAAACGAGTTTTATTAGAAGATACACGGAGTTCGTTTGAAGAAACTTGCGAGATATAAGAAATTGAATGAAACTCTTATAGGTGTGCTACGATCATACGAAATAAACAATTATTCGTAATTAACGAAATACCGAGACTAACGTATCATGCCGGAAAGCAGTACAGTTAAAATTATATTATAACCTTCATACATTTGTATAATTAGCTGAAAATTTTAAACGAGTTTTATTAGAAGATAAAAGGCGTTCGTTTGAAGAAACTTACGAGATATAAGAAATTGTATGAAATTCTTATGGGTGTGGTACCATCATACTAAATAAATTATTATTCGTAATACACGAAATACTTAGGCTAAAGTCTCATGCCGGAAAGGAGTACCGTTAAAAGTATAATATAAACTTCATACGTTACCATAATTAACTTAAAATTTTAAATGAGTTTTATTAGAAGATAAACGGAGTTTGTTTTAAGAACCTTGAGAGATATAAGAAATTGTATGAAATTCTTATGGGTGTGGTACCATCATTCGAAATAAATTATTATTCGTAATAAACAAAATACTTAGGCTAAAGTATCATGCCGGAAAGGAGTTCCGTTAAAATTATATTATAATCTTCATACGTTAGTATAATTTGCTTAAACTTTTAAACGAGTTTTATTAGAAGATAAACGGAGTTCGTATGAAGAAGCTACGAGATATAAGAAATTGTATGAAACTCTTATGGTTGTGGTTCCATGATACAAAAGAAATTATTACTCGTAATAAAGGAAATACTTAGGCTGAAGTATCATGCCGGAAAAGAGTACCGTTAAAAGTCTAATATAAACTCAGTACGTTAGTATAATTAGCTTAAACTTTTAAACGAGTTTTATTAGAAGATACACGGAGTTCGTTTGAAGAAACTTGCGAGATATAAGAAATTGAATGAAACTCTTATAGGTGTGCTACGATCATACGAAATAAACAATTATTCGTAATTAACGAAATACCGAGACTAACGTATCATGCCGGAAAGCAGTACAGTTAAAATTATATTATAACCTTCATACATTTGTATAATTAGCTGAAAATTTTAAACGAGTTTTATTAGAAGATAAAAGGCGTTCGTTTGAAGAAACTTACGAGATATAAGAAATTGTATGAAATTCTTATGGGTGTGGTACCATCATACTAAATAAATTATTATTCGTAATACACGAAATAATTAGGCTAAAGTCTCATGCCGGAAAGGAGTACCGTTAAAAGTATAATATAAACTTCATACGTTACCATAATTAACTTAAAATTTTAAATGAGTTTTATTAGAAGATAAACGGAGTTTGTTTGAAGAACCTTGAGAGATATAAGAAATTGTATGAAATTCTTATGGTTGTGGTACCATCATTCGAAATAAATTATTATTCGTAATAAACAAAATACTTAGGCTAAAGTATCATGCCGGAAAGGAGTTCCGTTAAAATTATATTATAATCTTCATACGTTAGTATAATTTGCTTAAACTTTTAAACGAGTTTTATTAGAAGATAAACGGAGTTCGTATGAAGAAGCTACGAGATATAAGAAATTGTATGAAACTCTTATGGTTGTGGTTCCATGATACAAAAGAAATTATTACTCGTAATAAAGGAAATACTTAGGCTGAAGTATCATGCCGGAAAAGAGTACCGTTAAAAGTCTAATATAAACTCAGTACGTTAGTATAATTAGCTTAAACTTTTAAACGAGTTTTATTAGAAGATACACGGAGTTCGTTTGAAGAAACTTGCGAGATATAAGAAATTGAATGAAACTCTTATAGGTGTGCTACGATCATACGAAATAAACAATTATTCGTAATTAACGAAATACCGAGACTAACGTATCATGCCGGAAAGCAGTACAGTTAAAATTATATTATAACCTTCATACATTTGTATAATTAGCTGAAAATTTTAAACGAGTTTTATTAGAAGATAAAAGGCGTTCGTTTGAAGAAACTTACGAGATATAAGAAATTGTATGAAATTCTTATGGGTGTGGTACCATCATACTAAATAAATTATTATTCGTAATACACGAAATAATTAGGCTAAAGTCTCATGCCGGAAAGGAGTACCGTTAAAAGTATAATATAAACTTCATACGTTACCATAATTAACTTAAAATTTTAAATGAGTTTTATTAGAAGATAAACGGAGTTTGTTTGAAGAACCTTGAGAGATATAAGAAATTGTATGAAATTCTTATGGTTGTGGTACCATCATTCGAAATAAATTATTATTCGTAATAAACAAAATACTTAGGCTAAAGTATCATGCCGGAAAGGAGTTCCGTTAAAATTATATTATAATCTTCATACGTTAGTATAATTTGCTTAAACTTTTAAACGAGTTTTATTAGAAGATAAACGGAGTTCGTATGAAGAAGCTACGAGATATAAGAAATTGTATGAAACTCTTATGGTTGTGGTTCCATGATACAAAAGAAATTATTACTCGTAATAAAGGAAATACTTAGGCTGAAGTATCATGCCGGAAAAGAGTACCGTTAAAAGTCTAATATAAACTCAGTACGTTAGTATAATTAGCTTAAACTTTTAAACGAGTTTTATTAGAAGATACACGGAGTTCGTTTGAAGAAACTTGCGAGATATAAGAAATTGAATGAAACTCTTATAGGTGTGCTACGATCATACGAAATAAACAATTATTCGTAATTAACGAAATACCGAGACTAACGTATCATGCCGGAAAGCAGTACAGTTAAAATTATATTATAACCTTCATACATTTGTATAATTAGCTGAAAATTTTAAACGAGTTTTATTAGAAGATAAAAGGCGTTCGTTTGAAGAAACTTACGAGATATAAGAAATTGTATGAAATTCTTATGGGTGTGGTACCATCATACTAAATAAATTATTATTCGTAATACACGAAATACTTAGGCTAAAGTCTCATGCCGGAAAGGAGTACCGTTAAAAGTATAATAGAAACTTCATACGTTACCATAATTAACTTAAAATTTTAAATGAGTTTTATTAGAAGATAAACGGAGTTTGTTTGAAGAACCTTGCGAGATATAAGAAATTGTATGAAATTCTTATGGTTGTGGTACCATCATTCGAAATAAATTATTATTCGTAATAAACAAAATACTTAGGCTAAAGTATCATGCCGGAAAGGAGTTCCGTTAAAATTATATTATAATCTTCATACGTTAGTATAATTTGCTTAAACTTTTAAACGAGTTTTATTAGAAGATAAACGGAGTTCGTATGAAGAAGCTACGAGATATAAGAAATTGTATGAAACTCTTATGGTTGTGGTTCCATGATACAAAAGAAATTATTACTCGTAATAAAGGAAATACTTAGGCTGAAGTATCATGCCGGAAAAGAGTACCGTTAAAAGTCTAATATAAACTCAGTACGTTAGTATAATTAGCTTAAACTTTTAAACGAGTTTTATTAGAAGATACACGGAGTTCGTTTGAAGAAACTTGCGAGATATAAGAAATTGAATGAAACTCTTATAGGTGTGGTACGATCATACGAAATAAACAATTATTCGTAATTAAAGAAATACCGAGACTAACGTATCATGCCGGAAAGCAGTACAGTTAAAATTATATTATAACCTTCATACATTTGTATAATTAGCTGAAAATTTTAAACGAGTTTTATTAGAAGATAAAAGGCGTTCGTTTGAAGAAACTTACGAGATATAAGAAATTGTATGAAATTCTTATGGGTGTGGTACCATCATACTAAATAAATTATTATTCGTAATACACGAAATACTTAGGCTAAAGTCTCATGCAGGAAAGGAGTACCGTTAAAAGTATAATATAAACTTCATACGTTACCATAATTAACTTAAAATTTTAAATGAGTTTTATTAGAAGATAAACGGAGTTTGTTTGAAGAACCTTGAGAGATATAAGAAATTGTATGAAATTCTTATGGGTGTGGTACCATCATTCGAAATAAATTATTATTCGTAATAAACAAAATACTTAGGCTAAAGTATCATGACGGAAAGGAGTTCCCTTAAAATTATATTATAAACTTCATACGTTAGTATAATTTGCTTAAACTTTTAAACGAGTTGTATTAGAAGATAAACGGAGTTCGTATGAAGAAGCTACGAGATATAAGAAATTATATGAAACTCTTATGGTTGTGGTTCCATGATACAAAAGAAATTATTACTCGTAATAAAGGAAATACTTAGGCTGAAGTATCATGCCGGAAAAGAGTACCGTTAAAAGTCTAATATAAACTCAGTACGTTAGTATAATTAGCTTAAACTTTTAAACGAGTTTTATTAGAAGATACACGGAGTTCGTTTGAAGAAACTTGCGAGATATAAGAAATTGAATGAAACTCTTATAGGTGTGCTACGATCATACGAAATAAACAATTATTCGTAATTAAAGAAATACCGAGACTAACGTATCATGCCGGAAAGCAGTACAGTTAAAATTATATTATAACCTTCATACATTTGTATAATTAGCTGAAAATTTTAAACGAGTTTTATTACAAGATAAAAGGCGTTCGTTTGAAGAAACTCACGAGATATAAGAAATTGTATGAAATTCTTATGGGTGTGGTACCATCATACTAAATAAATTATTATTCGTAATACACGAAATACTTAGGCTAAAGTCTCATGCCGGAAAGGAGTACCGTTAAAAGTATAATAGAAACTTCATACGTTACCATAATTAACTTAAAATTTTAAATGAGTTTTATTAGAAGATAAACGGAGTTTGTTTGAAGAACCTTGAGAGATATAAGAAATTGTATGAAATTCTTATGGGTGTGGTACCATCATTCGAAATTAATTATTATTCGTAATAAACAAAATACTTAGGCTAAAGTATCATGACGGAAAGGAGTTCTGTTAAAATTATATTATAAACTTCATACGTTAGTATAATTTGCTTAAACTTTTAAACGAGTTTTATTAGAAGATAAACGGAGTTCGTATGAAGAAGCTACGAGATATAAGAAATTGTATGAAACTCTTATGGTTGTGGTTCCATGATACAAAAGAAATTATTACTCGTAATAAAGGAAATACTTAGGCTGAAGTATCATGCCGGAAAAGAGTACCGTTAAAAGTCTAATATAAACTCAGTACGTTAGTATAATTAGCTTAAACTTTTAAACGAGTTTTATTAGAAGATACACGGAGTTCGTTTGAAGAAACTTGCGAGATATAAGAAATTGAATGAAACTCTTATAGGTGTGGTACGACCATACGAAATAAACAATTATTCGTAATTAAAGAAATACCGAGACTAACGTATCATGCCGGAAAGCAGTACAGTTAAAATTATATTATAACCTTCATACATTTGTATAATTAGCTGAAAATTTTAAACGAGTTTTATTACAAGATAAAAGGCGTTCGTTTGAAGAAACTCACGAGATATAAGAAATTGTATGAAATTCTTATGGGTGTGGTACCATCATACTAAATAAATTATTATTCGTAATACACGAAATACTTAGGCTAAAGTCTCATGCCGGAAAGGAGTACCGTTAAAAGTATAATAGAAACTTCATACGTTACCATAATTAACTTAAAATTTTAAATGAGTTTTATTAGAAGA
Organism: Chamaenerion angustifolium; assembly: GCA_946814005.1. Taxonomy (NCBI): domain Eukaryota; kingdom Viridiplantae; phylum Streptophyta; class Magnoliopsida; order Myrtales; family Onagraceae; genus Chamaenerion; species Chamaenerion angustifolium. The sequence goes on from OX328274.1 coordinate 17,049,701, forward strand.
TAAACGGAGTTTGTTTGAAGAACCTTGAGAGATATAAGAAATTGTATGAAATTCTTATGGGTGTGGTACCATCATTCGAAATTAATTATTATTCGTAATAAACAAAATACTTAGGCTAAAGTATCATGACGGAAAGGAGTTCCGTTAAAATTATATTATAAACTTCATACGTTAGTATAATTTGCTTAAACTTTTAAACGAGTTTTATTAGAAGATAAACGGAGTTCGTATGAAGAAGCTACGAGATATAAGAAATTGTATGAAACTCTTATGGTTGTGGTTCCATGATACAAAAGAAATTATTACTCGTAATAAAGGAAATACTTAGGCTGAAGTATCATGCCGGAAAAGAGTACCGTTAAAAGTCTAATATAAACTCAGTACGTTAGTATAATTAGCTTAAACTTTTAAACGAGTTTTATTAGAAGATACACGGAGTTCGTTTGAAGAAACTTGCGAGATATAAGAAATTGAATGAAACTCTTATAGGTGTGGTACGACCATACGAAATAAACAATTATTCGTAATTAAAGAAATACCGAGACTAACGTATCATGCCGGAAAGCAGTACAGTTAAAATTATATTATAACCTTCATACATTTGTATAATTAGCTGAAAATTTTAAACGAGTTTTATTACAAGATAAAAGGCGTTCGTTTGAAGAAACTCACGAGATATAAGAAATTGTATGAAATTCTTATGGGTGTGGTACCATCATACTAAATAAATTATTATTCGTAATACACGAAATACTTAGGCTAAAGTCTCATGCCGGAAAGGAGTACCGTTAAAAGTATAATAGAAACTTCATACGTTACCATAATTAACTTAAAATTTTAAATGAGTTTTATTAGAAGATAAACGGAGTTTGTTTGAAGAACCTTGAGAGATATAAGAAATTGTATGAAATTCTTATGGGTGTGGTACCATCATTCGAAATTAATTATTATTCGTAATAAACAAAATACTTAGGCTAAAGTATCATGACGGAAAGGAGTTCCGTTAAAATTATATTATAAACTTCATACGTTAGTATAATTTGCTTAAACTTTTAAACGAGTTTTATTAGAAGATAAACGGAGTTCGTATGAAGAAGCTACGAGATATAAGAAATTGTATGAAACTCTTATGGTTGTGGTTCCATGATACAAAAGAAATTATTACTCGTAATAAAGGAAATACTTAGGCTGAAGTATCATGCCGGAAAAGAGTACCGTTAAAAGTCTAATATAAACTCAGTACGTTAGTATAATTAGCTTAAACTTTTAAACGAGTTTTATTAGAAGATACACGGAGTTCGTTTGAAGAAACTTGCGAGATATAAGAAATTGAATGAAACTCTTATAGGTGTGGTACGACCATACGAAATAAACAATTATTCGTAATTAAAGAAATACCGAGACTAACGTATCATGCCGGAAAGCAGTACAGTTAAAATTATATTATAACCTTCATACATTTGTATAATTAGCTGAAAATTTTAAACGAGTTTTATTACAAGATAAAAGGCGTTCGTTTGAAGAAACTTACGAGATATAAGAAATTGTATGAAATTCTTATGGGTGTGGTACCATCATACTAAATAAATTATTATTCGTAATACACGAAATAATTAGGCTAAAGTCTCATGCCGGAAAGGAGTACCGTTAAAAGTATAATATAAACTTCATACGTTACCATAATTAACTTAAAATTTTAAATGAGTTTTATTAGAAGATAAACGGAGTTTGTTTGAAGAACCTTGAGAGATATAAGAAATTGTATGAAATTCTTATGGGTGTGGTACCATCATTCGAAATTAATTATTATTCGTAATAAACAAAATACTTAGGCTAAAGTATCATGACGGAAAGGAGTTCCGTTAAAATTATATTATAAACTTCATACGTTAGTATAATTTGCTTAAACTTTTAAACGAGTTTTATTAGAAGATAAACGGAGTTCGTATGAAAAAGCTACGAGATATAAGAAATTGTATGAAACTCTTATGGTTGTGGTTCCATGATACAAAAGAAATTATTACTCGTAATAAAGGAAATACTTAGGCTGAAGTATCATGCCGGAAAAGAGTACCGTTAAAAGTCTAATATAAACTCAGTACGTTAGTATAATTAGCTTAACCTTTTAAACGAGTTTTATTAGAAGATACACGGAGTTCGTTTGAAGAAACTTGCGAGATATAAGAAATTGAATGAAACTCTTATAGGTGTGCTACGATCATACGAAATAAACAATTATTCGTAATTAAAGAAATACCGAGACTAACGTATCATGCCGGAAAGCAGTACAGTTAAAATTATATTATAACCTTCATACATTTGTATAATTAGCTGAAAATTTTAAACGAGTTTTATTAGAAGATAAAAGGCGTTCGTTTGAAGAAACTTACGAGATATAAGAAATTGTATGAAATTCTTATGGGTGTGGTACCATCATACTAAATAAATTATTATTCGTAATACACGAAATACTTAGGCTAAAGTCTCATGCCGGAAAGGAGTACCGTTAAAAGTATAATAGAAACTTCATACGTTACCATAATTAACTTAAAATTTTAAATGAGTTTTATTAGAAGATAAACGGAGTTTGTTTGAAGAACCTTGAGAGATATAAGAAATTGTATGAAATTCTTATGGGTGTGGTACCATCATTCGAAATTAATTATTATTCGTAATAAACAAAATACTTAGGCTAAAGTATCATGACGGAAAGGAGTTCCGTTAAAATTATATTATAAACTTCATACGTTAGTATAATTTGCTTAAACTTTTAAACGAGTTTTATTAGAAGATAAACGGAGTTCGTATGAAGAAGCTACGAGATATAAGAAATTGTATGAAACTCTTATGGTTGTGGTTCCATGATACAAAAGAAATTATTAGTCGTAATAAAGGAAATACTTAGGCTGAAGTATCATGCCGGAAAAGAGTACCGTTAAAAGTCTAATATAAACTCAGTACGTTAGTATAATTAGCTTAAACTTTTAAACGAGTTTTATTAGAAGATACACGGAGTTCGTTTGAAGAAACTTGCGAGATATAAGAAATTGAATGAAACTCTTATAGGTGTGGTACGACCATACGAAATAAACAATTATTCGTAATTAAAGAAATACCGAGACTAACGTATCATGCCGGAAAGCAGTACAGTTAAAATTATATTATAACCTTCATACATTTGTATAATTAGCTGAAAATTTTAAACGAGTTTTATTACAAGATAAAAGGCGTTCGTTTGAAGAAACTCACGAGATATAAGAAATTGTATGAAATTCTTATGGGTGTGGTACCATCATACTAAATAAATTATTATTCGTAATACACGAAATACTTAGGCTAAAGTCTCATGCCGGAAAGGAGTACCGTTAAAAGTATAATAGAAACTTCATACGTTACCATAATTAACTTAAAATTTTAAATGAGTTTTATTAGAAGATAAACGGAGTTTGTTTGAAGAACCTTGCGAGATATAAGAAATTGTATGAAATTCTTATGGGTGTGGTACCATCATTCGAAATAAATTATTATTCGTAATAAACAAAATACTTAGGCTAAAGTATCATGCCGGAAAGGAGTTCCGTTAAAATTATATTATAAACTTCATACATTAGTATAATTTGCTTAAACTTTTAAACGAGTTTTATTAGAAGATAAACGGAGTTCGTATGAAGAAGCTACGAGATATAAGAAATTGTATGAAACTCTTATGGTTGTGGTTCCATGATACAAAAGAAATTATTACTCGTAATAAAGGAAATACTTAGGCTGAAGTATCATGCCGGAAAAGAGTACCGTTAAAAGTCTAATATAAACTCAGTACGTTAGTATAATTAGCTTAAACTTTTAAACGAGTTTTATTAGAAGATACACGGAGTTCGTTTGAAGAAACTTGCGAGATATAAGAAATTGAATGAAACTCTTATAGGTGTGGTACGACCATACGAAATAAACAATTATTCGTAATTAAAGAAATACCGAGACTAACGTATCATGCCGGAAAGCAGTACAGTTAAAATTATATTATAACCTTCATACATTTGTATAATTAGCTGAAAATTTTAAACGAGTTTTATTACAAGATAAAAGGCGTTCGTTTGAAGAAACTCACGAGATATAAGAAATTGTATGAAATTCTTATGGGTGTGGTACCATCATACTAAATAAATTATTATTCGTAATACACGAAATACTTAGGCTAAAGTCTCATGCCGGAAAGGAGTACCGTTAAAAGTATAATAGAAACTTCATACGTTACCATAATTAACTTAAAATTTTAAATGAGTTTTATTAGAAGATAAACGGAGTTTGTTTGAAGAACCTTGAGAGATATAAGAAATTGTATGAAATTCTTATGGGTGTGGTACCATCATTCGAAATTAATTATTATTCGTAATAAACAAAATACTTAGGCTAAAGTATCATGACGGAAAGGAGTTCCGTTAAAATTATATTATAAACTTCATACGTTAGTATAATTTGCTTAAACTTTTAAACGAGTTTTATTAGAAGATAAACGGAGTTCGTATGAAGAAGCTACGAGATATAAGAAATTGTATGAAACTCTTATGGTTGTGGTTCCATGATACAAAAGAAATTATTACTCGTAATAAAGGAAATACTTAGGCTGAAGTATCATGCCGGAAAAGAGTACCGTTAAAAGTCTAATATAAACTCAGTACGTTAGTATAATTAGCTTAAACTTTTAAACGAGTTTTATTAGAAGATACACGGAGTTCGTTTGAAGAAACTTGCGAGATATAAGAAATTGAATGAAACTCTTATAGGTGTGGTACGACCATACGAAATAAACAATTATTCGTAATTAAAGAAATACCGAGACTAACGTATCATGCCGGAAAGCAGTACAGTTAAAATTATATTATAACCTTCATACATTTGTATAATTAGCTGAAAATTTTAAACGAGTTTTATTACAAGATAAAAGGCGTTCGTTTGAAGAAACTCACGAGATATAAGAAATTGTATGAAATTCTTATGGGTGTGGTACCATCATACTAAATAAATTATTATTCGTAATACACGAAATACTTAGGCTAAAGTCTCATGCCGGAAAGGAGTACCGTTAAAAGTATAATAGAAACTTCATACGTTACCATAATTAACTTAAAATTTTAAATGAGTTTTATTAGAAGATAAACGGAGTTTGTTTGAAGAACCTTGCGAGATATAAGAAATTGTATGAAATTCTTATGGGTGTGGTACCATCATTCGAAATAAATTATTATTCGTAATAAACAAAATACTTAGGCTAAAGTATCATGCCGGAAAGGAGTTCCGTTAAAATTATATTATAAACTTCATACATTAGTATAATTTGCTTAAACTTTTAAACGAGTTTTATTAGAAGATAAACGGAGTTCGTATGAAGAAGCTACGAGATATAAGAAATTGTATGAAACTCTTATGGTTGTGGTTCCATGATACAAAAGAAATTATTACTCGTAATAAAGGAAATACTTAGGCTGAAGTATCATGCCGGAAAAGAGTACCGTTAAAAGTCTAATATAAACTCAGTACGTTAGTATAATTAGCTTAAACTTTTAAACGAGTTTTATTAGAAGATACACGGAGTTCGTTTGAAGAAACTTGCGAGATATAAGAAATTGAATGAAACTCTTATAGGTGTGGTACGATCATACGAAATAAACAATTATTCGTAATTAAAGAAATACCGAGACTAACGTATCATGCCGGAAAGCAGTACAGTTAAAATTATATTATAACCTTCATACATTTGTATAATTAGCTGAAAATTTTAAACGAGTTTTATTAGAAGATAAAAGGCGTTCGTTTGAAGAAACTTACGAGATATAAGAAATTGTATGAAATTCTTATGGGTGTGGTACCATCATACTAAATAAATTATTATTCGTAATACACGAAATACTTAGGCTAAAGTCTCATGCCGGAAAGGAGTACCGTTAAAAGTATAATATAAACTTCATACGTTACCATAATTAACTTAAAATTTTAAATGAGTTTTATTAGAAGATAAACGGAGTTTGTTTGAAGAACCTTGAGAGATATAAGAAATTGTATGAAATTCTTATGGGTGTGGTACCATCATTCGAAATTAATTATTATTCGTAATAAACAAAATACTTAGGCTAAAGTATCATGACGGAAAGGAGTTCCGTTAAAATTATATTATAAACTTCATACGTTAGTATAATTTGCTTAAACTTTTAAACGAGTTTTATTAGAAGATAAACGGAGTTCGTATGAAAAAGCTACGAGATATAAGAAATTGTATGAAACTCTTATGGTTGTGGTTCCATGATACAAAAGAAATTATTACTCGTAATAAAGGAAATACTTAGGCTGAAGTATCATGCCGGAAAAGAGTACCGTTAAAAGTCTAATATAAACTCAGTACGTTAGTATAATTAGCTTAACCTTTTAAACGAGTTTTATTAGAAGATACACGGAGTTCGTTTGAAGAAACTTGCGAGATATAAGAAATTGAATGAAACTCTTATAGGTGTGCTACGATCATACGAAATAAACAATTATTCGTAATTAAAGAAATACCGAGACTAACGTATCATGCCGGAAAGCAGTACAGTTAAAATTATATTATAACCTTCATACATTTGTATAATTAGCTGAAAATTTTAAACGAGTTTTATTAGAAGATAAAAGGCGTTCGTTTGAAGAAACTTACGAGATATAAGAAATTGTATGAAATTCTTATGGGTGTGGTACCATCATACTAAATAAATTATTATTCGTAATACACGAAATACTTAGGCTAAAGTCTCATGCCGGAAAGGAGTACCGTTAAAAGTATAATAGAAACTTCATACGTTACCATAATTAACTTAAAATTTTAAATGAGTTTTATTAGAAGATAAACGGAGTTTGTTTGAAGAACCTTGAGAGATATAAGAAATTGTATGAAATTCTTATGGGTGTGGTACCATCATTCGAAATTAATTATTATTCGTAATAAACAAAATACTTAGGCTAAAGTATCATGACGGAAAGGAGTTCCGTTAAAATTATATTATAAACTTCATACGTTAGTATAATTTGCTTAAACTTTTAAACGAGTTTTATTAGAAGATAAACGGAGTTCGTATGAAGAAGCTACGAGATATAAGAAATTGTATGAAACTCTTATGGTTGTGGTTCCATGATACAAAAGAAATTATTAGTCGTAATAAAGGAAATACTTAGGCTGAAGTATCATGCCGGAAAAGAGTACCGTTAAAAGTCTAATATAAACTCAGTACGTTAGTATAATTAGCTTAAACTTTTAAACGAGTTTTATTAGAAGATACACGGAGTTCGTTTGAAGAAACTTGCGAGATATAAGAAATTGAATGAAACTCTTATAGGTGTGGTACGACCATACGAAATAAACAATTATTCGTAATTAAAGAAATACCGAGACTAACGTATCATGCCGGAAAGCAGTACAGTTAAAATTATATTATAACCTTCATACATTTGTATAATTAGCTGAAAATTTTAAACGAGTTTTATTACAAGATAAAAGGCGTTCGTTTGAAGAAACTCACGAGATATAAGAAATTGTATGAAATTCTTATGGGTGTGGTACCATCATACTAAATAAATTATTATTCGTAATACACGAAATACTTAGGCTAAAGTCTCATGCCGGAAAGGAGTACCGTTAAAAGTATAATAGAAACTTCATACGTTACCATAATTAACTTAAAATTTTAAATGAGTTTTATTAGAAGATAAACGGAGTTTGTTTGAAGAACCTTGCGAGATATAAGAAATTGTATGAAATTCTTATGGGTGTGGTACCATCATTCGAAATAAATTATTATTCGTAATAAACAAAATACTTAGGCTAAAGTATCATGCCGGAAAGGAGTTCCGTTAAAATTATATTATAAACTTCATACATTAGTATAATTTGCTTAAACTTTTAAACGAGTTTTATTAGAAGATAAACGGAGTTCGTATGAAGAAGCTACGAGATATAAGAAATTGTATGAAACTCTTATGGTTGTGGTTCCATGATACAAAAGAAATTATTACTCGTAATAAAGGAAATACTTAGGCTGAAGTATCATGCCGGAAAAGAGTACCGTTAAAAGTCTAATATAAACTCAGTACGTTAGTATAATTAGCTTAAACTTTTAAACGAGTTTTATTAGAAGATACACGGAGTTCGTTTGAAGAAACTTGCGAGATATAAGAAATTGAATGAAACTCTTATAGGTGTGGTACGATCATACGAAATAAACAATTATTCGTAATTAAAGAAATACCGAGACTAACGTATCATGCCGGAAAGCAGTACAGTTAAAATTATATTATAACCTTCATACATTTGTATAATTAGCTGAAAATTTTAAACGAGTTTTATTAGAAGATAAAAGGCGTTCGTTTGAAGAAACTTACGAGATATAAGAAATTGTATGAAATTCTTATGGGTGTGGTACCATCATACTAAATAAATTATTATTCGTAATACACGAAATACTTAGGCTAAAGTCTCATGCCGGAAAGGAGTACCGTTAAAAGTATAATATAAACTTCATACGTTACCATAATTAACTTAAAATTTTAAATGAGTTTTATTAGAAGATAAACGGAGTTTGTTTGAAGAACCTTGAGAGATATAAGAAATTGTATGAAATTCTTATGGGTGTGGTACCATCATTCGAAATTAATTATTATTCGTAATAAACAAAATACTTAGGCTAAAGTATCATGACGGAAAGGAGTTCCGTTAAAATTATATTATAAACTTCATACGTTAGTATAATTTGCTTAAACTTTTAAACGAGTTTTATTAGAAGATAAACGGAGTTCGTATGAAAAAGCTACGAGATATAAGAAATTGTATGAAACTCTTATGGTTGTGGTTCCATGATACAAAAGAAATTATTACTCGTAATAAAGGAAATACTTAGGCTGAAGTATCATGCCGGAAAAGAGTACCGTTAAAAGTCTAATATAAACTCAGTACGTTAGTATAATTAGCTTAAACTTTTAAACGAGTTTTATTAGAAGATACACGGAGTTCGTTTGAAGAAACTTGCGAGATATAAGAAATTGAATGAAACTCTTATAGGTGTGGTACGATCATACGAAATAAACAATTATTCGTAATTAAAGAAATACCGAGACTAACGTATCATGCCGGAAAGCAGTACAGTTAAAATTATATTATAACCTTCATACATTTGTATAATTAGCTGAAAATTTTAAACGAGTTTTATTAGAAGATAAAAGGCGTTCGTTTGAAGAAACTCACGAGATATAAGAAATTGTATGAAATTCTTATGGGTGTGGTACCATCATACTAAATAAATTATTATTCGTAATACACGAAATACTTAGGCTAAAGTCTCATGCCGGAAAGGAGTACCGTTAAAAGTATAATAGAAACTTCATACGTTACCATAATTAACTTAAAATTTTAAATGAGTTTTATTAGAAGATAAACGGAGTTTGTTTGAAGAACCTTGCGAGATATAAGAAATTGTATGAAATTCTTATGGGTGTGGTACCATCATTCGAAATAAATTATTATTCGTAATAAACAAAATACTTAGGCTAAAGTATCATGCCGGAAAGGAGTTCCGTTAAAATTATATTATAAACTTCATACATTAGTATAATTTGCTTAAACTTTTAAACGAGTTTTATTAGAAGATAAACGGAGTTCGTATGAAGAAGCTACGAGATATAAGAAATTGTATGAAACTCTTATGGTTGTGGTTCCATGATACAAAAGAAATTATTACTCGTAATAAAGGAAATACTTAGGCTGAAGTATCATGCCGGAAAAGAGTACCGTTAAAAGTCTAATATAAACTCAGTACGTTAGTATAATTAGCTTAAACTTTTAAACGAGTTTTATTAGAAGATACACGGAGTTCGTTTGAAGAAACTTGCGAGATATAAGAAATTGAATGAAACTCTTATAGGTGTGGTACGATCATACGAAATAAACAATTATTCGTAATTAAAGAAATACCGAGACTAACGTATCATGCCGGAAAGCAGTACAGTTAAAATTATATTATAACCTTCATACATTTGTATAATTAGCTGAAAATTTTAAACGAGTTTTATTAGAAGATAAAAGGCGTTCGTTTGAAGAAACTTACGAGATATAAGAAATTGTATGAAATTCTTATGGGTGTGGTACCATCATACTAAATAAATTATTATTCGTAATACACGAAATACTTAGGCTAAAGTCTCATGCCGGAAAGGAGTACCGTTAAAAGTATAATATAAACTTCATACGTTACCATAATTAACTTAAAATTTTAAATGAGTTTTATTAGAAGATAAACGGAGTTTGTTTGAAGAACCTTGAGAGATATAAGAAATTGTATGAAATTCTTATGGGTGTGGTACCATCATTCGAAATTAATTATTATTCGTAATAAACAAAATACTTAGGCTAAAGTATCATGACGGAAAGGAGTTCCGTTAAAATTATATTATAAACTTCATACGTTAGTATAATTTGCTTAAACTTTTAAACGAGTTTTATTAGAAGATAAACGGAGTTCGTATGAAAAAGCTACGAGATATAAGAAATTGTATGAAACTCTTATGGTTGTGGTTCCATGATACAAAAGAAATTATTACTCGTAATAAAGGAAATACTTAGGCTGAAGTATCATGCCGGAAAAGAGTACCGTTAAAAGTCTAATATAAACTCAGTACGTTAGTATAATTAGCTTAAACTTTTAAACGAGTTTTATTAGAAGATACACGGAGTTCGTTTGAAGAAACTTGCGAGATATAAGAAATTGAATGAAACTCTTATAGGTGTGCTACGATCATACGAAATAAACAATTATTCGTAATTAAAGAAATACCGAGACTAACGTATCATGCCGGAAAGCAGTACAGTTAAAATTATATTATAACCTTCATACATTTGTATAATTAGCTGAAAATTTTAAACGAGTTTTATTAGAAGATAAAAGGCGTTCGTTTGAAGAAACTTACGAGATATAAGAAATTGTATGAAATTCTTATGGGTGTGGTACCATCATACTAAATAAATTATTATTCGTAATACACGAAATACTTAGGCTAAAGTCTCATGCCGGAAAGGAGTACCGTTAAAAGTATAATATAAACTTCATACGTTACCATAATTAACTTAAAATTTTAAATGAGTTTTATTAGAAGATAAACGGAGTTTGTTTGAAGAACCTTGAGAGATATTAGAAATTGTATGAAATTCTTATGGGTGTGGTACCATCATTCGAAATAAATTATTATTCGTAATAAACAAAATACTTAGGCTAAAGTATCATGCCGGAAAGGAGTTCCGTTAAAATTATATTATAAACTTCATACGTTAGTATAATTTGCTTAAACTTTTAAACGAGTTTTATTAGAAGATAATAGGAGTTCGTATGAAGAAGCTACGAGATATAGGAAATTGTATGAAACTCTTATGGTTGTGTTTCCATGATACAAAATAAATTATTACTCGTAATAAAGGAAATACTTAGGCTGAAGTATCATGCCGGAAAAGAGTACCGTTAAAAGTCTAATATAAACTCAGTACGTTAGTATAATTAGCTTAAACTTTTAAACGAGTTTTATTAGAAGATACACGGAGTTCGTTTGAAGAAACTTGCGAGATATAAGAAATTTAATGAAACTCTTATAGGTGTAGTACGATCATACGAAATAAACAATTATTCGTAATAAACGAAATACCGAGACTAACGTATCATGCCGGAAAGCAGTACCGTTAAAATTATATCATAACCTTCATACATTTATATAATTAGCTGAAAATTTTAAACGAGTTTTATTAGAAGATAAAAGGTACCATTATACTAAATAAATTATTATTCGTAGTACACGAAATTCTTAGGCTAAAGTATCATGCCGGAAAGGAGTACCGTTAAAAGTATAATATAAACTTCATACGTTATCATAATTAACTTAAAATTTTAAATGAGTTTTATTAGAAGATAAACGGAGTTTGTTTGAAGAACCTTGCGAGATATAAGAAATTGTATGAAATTCTTATGGGTGTGGTACCATCATTCGAAATAAATTATTATTCGTAATAAACAAAATACTGAGGCTAAAGTATCATGCCGGAAAGGAGTTCCGTTAAAATTATATTATAAACTTCATACGTTAGTATAATTTGCTTAAACTTTTAAACGAGTTTTATTAGAAGATAAACGGAGTTCGTATGAAGAAGCTACGAGATATAAGAAAATATATGAAACTCTTATGGTTGTGGTTCCATGATACAAAAGAAATTATTACTCGTAATAAAGGAAATACTTAGGCTGAAGTGTCATGCCGGAAAAGAGTACCGTTAAAAGTCTAATATAAACTCAGTACGTTAGTATAATTAGCTTAAACTTTTAAACGAGTTTTATTAGAAGATACACGGAGTTCGGTTGAAGAAACTTGCGAGATATAAGAAATTGAATGAAACTCTTATAGGTGTGGTACGATCATACGAAATAAACAATTATTCGTAATTAACGAAATACCGAGACTAACGTATCATGCCGGAAAGCAGTACAGTTAAAATTATATTATAACCTTCATACATTTGTATAATTAGCTAAAACTTTTAAACGAGTTTTATTAGAAGATAAAAGGCGTTCGTTTGAAGAAACTTACGAGATATAAGAAATTGTATGAAATTCTTATGGGTGTGGTACCATCATACTAAATAAATTATTATTCGTAATACACGAAATACTTAAGCTAAAGTCTCATGCCGGAAAGGAGTATTGTTAAAAGTATAATATAAACTTCATACGTTACCATAATTAACTTAAAATTTTAAATGAGTTTTATTAGAAGATAAACGGAGTTTGTTTGAAGAACCTTGCGAGATATAAGAAATTGTATGAAATTCTTATGGTTGTGGTACCATCATTCGAAATAAATTATTATTCGTAATAAACAAAATACTTAGGCTAAAGTATCATGCCGGAAAGGAGTTCCGTTAAAATTATATTATAATCTTCATACGTTAGTATAATTTGCTTAAACTTTTAAACGAGTTTTATTAGAAGATAAACGGAGTTCGTATGAAGAAGCTACGAGATATAAGAAATTGTATGAAACTCTTATGGTTGTGGTTCCATGATACAAAAGAAATTATTACTCGTAATAAAGGAAATACTTAGGCTGAAGTATCATGCCGGAAAAGAGTACCTTTAAAAGTCTAATATAAACTCAGTACGTTAGTATAATTAGCTTAAACTTTTAAACGAGTTTTATTAGAAGATACACAGAGTTCGTTTGAAGAAACTTGCGAGATATAAGAAATTGAATGAAACTCTTATAGGTGTGCTACGATCATACGAAATAAACAATTATTCGTAATTAAAGAAATACCGAGACTAACGTATCATGCCGGAAAGCAGTACAGTTAAAATTATATTATAACCTTCATACATTTGTATAATTAGCTGAAAATTTTAAACGAGTTTTATTAGAAGATAAAAGGCGTTCGTTTGAAGAAACTTACGAGATATAAGAAATTGTATGAAATTCTTATGGGTGTGGTACCATCATACTAAATAAATTATTATTCGTAATACACGAAATACTTAGGCTAAAGTCTCATGCCGGAAAGGAGTACCGTTAAAAGTATAATATAAACTTCATACGTTACCATAATTAACTTAAAATTTTAAATGAGTTTTATTAGAAGATAAACGGAGTTTGTTTGAAGAACCTTGAGAGATATAAGAAATTGTATGAAATTCTTATGGGTGTGGTACCATCATTCGAAATAAATTATTATTCGTAATAAACAAAATACTTAGGCTAAAGTATCATGCCGGAAAGGAGTTCCGTTAAAATTATATTATAAACTTCATACGTTAGTATAATTTGCTTAAACTTTTAAACGAGTTTTATTAGAAGATAATAGGAGTTCGTATGAAGAAGCTACGAGATATAGGAAATTGTATGAAACTCTTATGGTTGTGTTTCCATGATACAAAATAAATTATTACTCGTAATAAAGGAAATACTTAGGCTGAAGTATCATGCCGGAAAAGAGTACCGTTAAAAGTCTAATATAAACTCAGTACGTTAGTATAATTAGCTTAAACTTTTAAACGAGTTTTATTAGAAGATACACGGAGTTCGTTTGAAGAAACTTGCGAGATAAAAGAAATTGAATGAAACTCTTATAGGTGTGGTACGATCATACGAAATAAACAATTATTCGTAATAAACGAAATACCGAGACTAACGTATCATGCCGGAAAGCAGTACCGTTAAAATTATATCATAACCTTCATACATTTATATAATTAGCTGAAAATTTTAAACAAGTTTTATTAGAAGATAAAAGGTACCATTATACTAAATAAATTATTATTCGTAGTACACGAAATTCTTAGGCTAAAGTATCATGCCGGAAAGGAGTACCGTTAAAAGTATAATATAAACTTCATACGTTACCATAATTAACTTAAAATTTTAAATGAGTTTTATTAGAAGATAAACGGAGTTTGTTTGAAGAACCTTGCGAGATATAAGAAATTGTATGAAATTCTTATGGGTGTGGTACCATCATTCGAAATAAATTATTATTCGTAATAAACAAAATACTGAGGCTAAAGTATCATGCCGGAAAGGAGTTCCGTTAAAATTATATTATAAACTTCATACGTTAGTATAATTTGCTTAAACTTTTAAACGAGTTTTATTAGAAGATAAACGGAGTTCGTATGAAGAAGCTACGAGATATAAGAAAATATATGAAACTCTTATGGTTGTGGTTCCATGATACAAAAGAAATTATAACTCGTAATAAAGGAAATACTTAGGCTGAAGTGTCATGCCGGAAAAGAGTACCGTTAAAAGTCTAATATAAACTCAGTACGTTAGTATAATTAGCTTAAACTTTTAAACGAGTTTTATTAGAAGATACACGGAGTTCGGTTGAAGAAACTTGCGAGATATAAGAAATTGAATGAAACTCTTATAGGTGTGGTACGATCATACGAAATAAACAATTATTCGTAATTAACGAAATACCGAGACTAACGTATCATGCCGGAAAGCAGTACAGTTAAAATTATATTATAACCTTCATACATTTGTATAATTAGCTAAAACTTTTAAACGAGTTTTATTAGAAGATAAAAGGCGTTCGTTTGAAGAAACTTACAAGATATAAGAAATTGTATGAAATTCTTATGGGTGTGGTACCATCATACTAAATAAATTATTATTCGTAATACACGAAATACTTAGGCTAAAGTCTCATGCCGGAAAGGAGTATTGTTAAAAGTATAATATAAACTTCATACGTTACCATAATTAACTTAAAATTTTAAATGACTTTTATTAGAAGATAAACGGAGTTTGTTTGAAGAACCTTGCGAGATATAAGAAATTGTATGAAATTCTTATGGTTGTGGTACCATCATTCGAAATAAATTATTATTCGTAATAAACAAAATACTTAGGCTAAAGTATCATGCCGGAAAGGAGTTCCGTTAAAATTATATTATAATCTTCATACGTTAGTATAATTTGCTTAAACTTTTAAACGAGTTTTATTAGAAGATAAACGGAGTTCGTATGAAGAAGCTACGAGATATAAGAAATTGTATGAAACTCTTATGGTTGTGGTTCCATGATACAAAAGAAATTATTACTCGTAATAAAGGAAATACTTAGGCTGAAGTATCATGCCGGAAAAGAGTACCTTTAAAAGTCTAATATAAACTAAGTACGTTAGTATAATTAGCTTAAACTTTTAAACGAGTTTTATTAGAAGATACACAGAGTTCGTTTGAAGAAACTTGCGAGATATAAGAAATTGAATGAAACTCTTATAGGTGTGCTACGATCATACGAAATAAACAATTATTCGTAATTAAAGAAATACCGAGACTAACGTATCATGCCGGAAAGCAGTACAGTTAAAATTATATTATAACCTTCATACATTTGTATAATTAGCTGAAAATTTTAAACGAGTTTTATTAGAAGATAAAAGGCGTTCGTTTGAAGAAACTTACGAGATATAAGAAATTGTATGAAATTCTTATGGGTGTGGTACCATCATACTAAATAAATTATTATTCGTAATACACGAAATACTTAGGCTAAAGTCTCATGCCGGAAAGGAGTACCGTTAAAAGTATAATATAAACTTCATACGTTACCATAATTAACTTAAAATTTTAAATGAGTTTTATTAGAAGATAAACGGAGTTTGTTTGAAGAACCTTGAGAGATATAAGAAATTGTATAAAATTCTTATGGGTGTGGTACCATCATTCGAAATAAATTATTATTCGTAATAAACAAAATACTTAGGCTAAAGTATCATGCCGGAAAGGAGTTCCGTTAAAATTATATTATAAACTTCATACATTAGTATAATTTGCTTAAACTTTTAAACGAGTTTTATTAGAAGATAAACGGAGTTCGTATGAAGAAGCTACGAGATATAAGAAATTGTATGAAACTCTTATGGTTGTGGTTCCATGATACAAAAGAAATTATTACTCGTAATAAAGGAAATACTTAGGCTGAAGTATCATGCCGGAAAAGAGTACCGTTAAAAGTCTAATATAAACTCAGTACGTTAGTATAATTAGCTTAAACTTTTAAACGAGTTTTATTAGAAGATACACAGAGTTCGTTTGAAGAAACTTGCGAGATATAAGAAATTGAATGAAACTCTTATAGGTGTGCTACGATCATACGAAATAAACAATTATTCGTAATTAACGAAATACCGAGACTAACGTATCATGCCGGAAAGCAGTACAGTTAAAATTATATTATAACCTTCATACATTTGTATAATTAGCTGAAAATTTTAAACGAGTTTTATTAGAAGATAAAAGGCGTTCGTTTGAAGAAACTTACGAGATATAAGAAATTGTATGAAATTCTTATGGGTGTGGTACCATCATACTAAATAAATTATTATTCGTAATACACGAAATACTTAGGCTAAAGTCTCATGCCGGAAAGGAGTACCGTTAAAAGTATAATATAAACTTCATACGTTACCATAATTAACTTAAAATTTTAAATGAGTTTTATTAGAAGATAAACGGAGTTTGTTTGAAGAACCTTGAGAGATATAAGAAATTGTATGAAATTCTTATGGGTGTGGTACCATCATTCGAAATAAATTATTATTCGTAATAAACAAAATACTTAGGCTAAAGTATCATGCCGGAAAGGAGTTCCGTTAAAATTATATTATAAACTTCATACGTTAGTATAATTTGCTTAAACTTTTAAACGAGTTTTATTAGAAGATAAACGGAGTTCGTATGAAGAAGCTACAAATATAAGAAATTGTATGAAACTCTTATGGTTGTGGTTCCATGATACAAAAGAAATTATTACTCGTAATAAAGGAAATACTTAGGCTGAAGTATCATGCCGGAAAAGAGTACCGTTAAAAGTCTAATATAAACTCAGTACGTTAGTATAATTAGCTTAAACTTTTAAACGAGTTTTATTAGAAGATACACGGAGTTCGTTTGAAGAAACTTGCGAGATATAAGAAATTGAATGAAACTCTTATAGGTGTGCTACGATCATACGAAATAAACAATTATTCGTAATTAAAGAAATACCGAGACTAACGTATCATGCCAGAAAGCAGTACAGTTAAAATTATATTATAACCTTCATACATTTGTATAATTAGCTGAAAATTTTAAACGAGTTTTATTAAAAGATAAAAGGCGTTCGTTTGAAGAAACTTACGAGATATAAGAAATTGTATGAAATTCTTATGGGTGTGGTACCATCATACTAAATAAATTATTATTCGTAATACACGAAATACTTAGGCTAAAGTCTCATGCCGGAAAGGAGTACCGTTAAAAGTATAATATAAACTTCATACGTTACCATAATTAACTTAAAATTTTAAATGAGTTTTATTAGAAGATAAACGGAGTTTGTTTGAAGAACCTTGACAGATATAAGAAATTGTATGAAATTCTTATGGGTGTGGTACCATCATTCGAAATAAATTATTATTCGTAATAAACAAAATACTTAGGCTAAAGTATCATGCCGGAAAGGAGTTCCGTTAAAATTATATTATAAACTTCATACATTAGTATAATTTGCTTAAACTTTTAAACGAGTTTTATTAGAAGATAAACGGAGTTCGTATGAAGAAGCTACAAATATAAGAAATTGTATGAAACTCTTATGGTTGTGGTTCCATGATACAAAAGAAATTATTACTCGTAATAAAGGAAATACTTAGGCTGAAGTATCATGCCGGAAAAGAGTACCGTTAAAAGTCTAATATAAACTCAGTACGTTAGTATAATTAGCTTAAACTTTTAAACGAGTTTTATTAGAAGATACACAGAGTTCGTTTGAAGAAACTTGCGAGATATAAGAAATTGAATGAAACTCTTATAGGTGTGCTACGATCATACGAAATAAACAATTATTCGTAATTAACGAAATACCGAGACTAACGTATCATGCCGGAAAGCAGTACAGTTAAAATTATATTATAACCTTCATACATTTGTATAATTAGCTGAAAATTTTAAACGAGTTTTATTAGAAGATAAAAGGCGTTCGTTTGAAGAAACTTACGAGATATAAGAAATTGTATGAAATTCTTATGGGTGTGGTACCATCATACTAAATAAATTATTATTCGTAATACACGAAATACTTAGGCTAAAGTCTCATGCCGGAAAGGAGTACCGTTAAAAGTATAATATAAACTTCATACGTTACCATAATTAACTTAAAATTTTAAATGAGTTTTATTAGAAGATAAACGGAGTTTGTTTGAAGAACCTTGAGAGATATAAGAAATTGTATGAAATTCTTATGGGTGTGGTACCATCATTCGAAATAAATTATTATTCGTAATAAACAAAATACTTAGGCTAAAGTATCATGCCGGAAAGGAGTTCCGTTAAAATTATATTATAAACTTCATACGTTAGTATAATTTGCTTAAACTTTTAAACGAGTTTTATTAGAAGATAAACGGAGTTCGTATGAAGAAGCTACAAATATAAGAAATTGTATGAAACTCTTATGGTTGTGGTTCCATGATACAAAAGAAATTATTACTCGTAATAAAGGAAATACTTAGGCTGAAGTATCATGCCGGAAAAGAGTACCGTTAAAAGTCTAATATAAACTCAGTACGTTAGTATAATTAGCTTAAACTTTTAAACGAGTTTTATTAGAAGATACACGGAGTTCGTTTGAAGAAACTTGCGAGATATAAGAAATTGAATGAAACTCTTATAGGTGTGCTACGATCATACGAAATAAACAATTATTCGTAATTAAAGAAATACCGAGACTAACGTATCATGCCAGAAAGCAGTACAGTTAAAATTATATTATAACCTTCATACATTTGTATAATTAGCTGAAAATTTTAAACGAGTTTTATTAAAAGATAAAAGGCGTTCGTTTGAAGAAACTTACGAGATATAAGAAATTGTATGAAATTCTTATGGGTGTGGTACCATCATACTAAATAAATTATTATTCGTAATACACGAAATACTTAGGCTAAAGTCTCATGCCGGAAAGGAGTACCGTTAAAAGTATAATATAAACTTCATACGTTACCATAATTAACTTAAAATTTTAAATGAGTTTTATTAGAAGATAAACGGAGTTTGTTTGAAGAACCTTGACAGATATAAGAAATTGTATGAAATTCTTATGGGTGTGGTACCATCATTCGAAATAAATTATTATTCGTAATAAACAAAATACTTAGGCTAAAGTATCATGCCGGAAAGGAGTTCCGTTAAAATTATATTATAAACTTCATACATTAGTATAATTTGCTTAAACTTTTAAACGAGTTTTATTAGAAGATAAACGGAGTTCGTATGAAGAAGCTACAAATATAAGAAATTGTATGAAACTCTTATGGTTGTGGTTCCATGATACAAAAGAAATTATTACTCGTAATAAAGGAAATACTTAGGCTGAAGTATCATGCCGGAAAAGAGTACCGTTAAAAGTCTAATATAAACTCAGTACGTTAGTATAATTAGCTTAAACTTTTAAACGAGTTTTATTAGAAGATACACAGAGTTCGTTTGAAGAAACTTGCGAGATATAAGAAATTGAATGAAACTCTTATAGGTGTGCTACGATCATACGAAATAAACAATTATTCGTAATTAACGAAATACCGAGACTAACGTATCATGCCGGAAAGCAGTACAGTTAAAATTATATTATAACCTTCATACATTTGTATAATTAGCTGAAAATTTTAAACGAGTTTTATTAGAAGATAAAAGGCGTTCGTTTGAAGAAA
Source organism: Chamaenerion angustifolium (assembly GCA_946814005.1). Classification (NCBI taxonomy): domain Eukaryota; kingdom Viridiplantae; phylum Streptophyta; class Magnoliopsida; order Myrtales; family Onagraceae; genus Chamaenerion; species Chamaenerion angustifolium. The sequence goes on from OX328274.1 coordinate 17,070,003, forward strand.
CTTACGAGATATAAGAAATTGTATGAAATTCTTATGGGTGTGGTACCATCATACTAAATAAATTATTATTCGTAATACACGAAATACTTAGGCTAAAGTCTCATGCCGGAAAGGAGTACCGTTAAAAGTATAATATAAACTTCATACGTTACCATAATTAACTTAAAATTTTAAATGAGTTTTATTAGAAGATAAACGGAGTTTGTTTGAAGAACCTTGCGAGATATAAGAAATTGTATGAAATTCTTATGGGTGTGGTACCATCATTCGAAATAAATTATTATTCGTAATAAACAAAATACTTAGGCTAAAGTATCATGCCGGAAAGGAGTTCCGTTAAAATTATATTATAAACTTCATACGTTAGTATAATTTGCTTAAACTTTTAAACGAGTTTTATTAGAAGATAAACGGAGTTCGTATGAAGAAGCTACAAATATAAGAAATTGTATGAAACTCTTATGGTTGTGGTTCCATGATACAAAAGAAATTATTACTCGTAATAAAGGAAATACTTAGGCTGAAGTATCATGCCGGAAAAGAGTACCGTTAAAAGTCTAATATAAACTCAGTACGTTAGTATAATTAGCTTAAACTTTTAAACGAGTTTTATTAGAAGATACACGGAGTTCGTTTGAAGAAACTTGCGAGATATAAGAAATTGAATGAAACTCTTATAGGTGTGCTACGATCATACGAAATAAACAATTATTCGTAATTAAAGAAATACCGAGACTAACGTATCATGCCGGAAAGCAGTACAGTTAAAATTATATTATAACCTTCATACATTTGTATAATTAGCTGAAAATTTTAAACGAGTTTTATTAGAAGATAAAAGGCGTTCGTTTGAAGAAACTTACGAGATATAAGAAATTGTATGAAATTCTTATGGGTGTGGTACCATCATACTAAATAAATTATTATTCGTAATACACTAAATACTTAGGCTAAAGTCTCATGCCGGAAAGGAGTACCGTTAAAAGTATAATATAAACTTCATACGTTACCATAATTAACTTAAAATTTTAAATGAGTTTTATTAGAAGATAAACGGAGTTTGTTTGAAGAACCTTGCGAGATATAAGAAATTGTATGAAATTCTTATGGTTGTGGTACCATCATTCGAAATAAATTATTATTCGTAATAAACAAAATACTTAGGCTAAAGTATCATGCCGGAAAGGAGTTCCGTTGAAATTATATTATAATCTTCATACGTTAGTATAATTTGCTTAAACTTTTAAACGAGTTTTATTAGAAGATAAACGGAGTTCGTATGAAGAAGCTACGAGATATAAGAAATTGTATGAAACTCTTATGGTTGTGGTTCCATGATACAAAAGAAATTATTACTCGTAATAAAGGAAATACTTAGGCTGAAGTATCATGCCGGAAAAGAGTACCGTTAAAAGTCTAATATAAACTCAGTACGTTAGTATAATTAGCTTAAACTTTTAAACGAGTTTTATTAGAAGATACACAGAGTTCGTTTGAAGAAACTTGCGAGATATAAGAAATTGAATGAAACTCTTATAGGTGTGCTACGATCATACGAAATAAACAATTATTCGTAATTAAAGAAATACCGAGACTAACGTATCATGCCGGAAAGCAGTACAGTTAAAATTATATTATAACCTTCATACATTTGTATAATTAGCTGAAAATTTTAAACGAGTTTTATTAGAAGATAAAAGGCGTTCGTTTGAAGAAACTTACGAGATATAAGAAATTGTATGAAATTCTTATGGGTGTGGTACCATCATACTAAATAAATTATTATTCGTAATACACGAAATACTTAGGCTAAAGTCTCATGCCGGAAAGGAGTACCGTTAAAAGTATAATATAAACTTCATACGTTACCATAATTAACTTAAAATTTTAAATGAGTTTTATTAGAAGATAAACGGAGTTTGTTTGAAGAACCTTGAGAGATATAAGAAATTGTATAAAATTCTTATGGGTGTGGTACCATCATTCGAAATAAATTATTATTCGTAATAAACAAAATACTTAGGCTAAAGTATCATGCCGGAAAGGAGTTCCGTTAAAATTATATTATAATCTTCATACGTTAGTATAATTTGCTTAAACTTTTAAACGAGTTTTATTAGAAGATAAACAGAGTTCGTATGAAGAAGCTACGAGATATAAGAAATTGTATGAAACTCTTATGGTTGTGGTTCCATGATACAAAAGAAATTATTACTCGTAATAAAGGAAATACTTAGGCTGAAGTATCATGCCGGAAAAGAGTACCGTTAAAAGTCTAATATAAACTCAGTACGTTAGTATAATTAGCTTAAACTTTTAAACGAGTTTTATTAGAAGATACACGGAGTTCGTTTGAAGAAACTTGCGAGATATAAGAAATTGAATGAAACTCTTATAGGTGTGCTACGATCATACGAAATAAACAATTATTCGTAATTAACGAAATACCGAGACTAACGTATCATGCCGGAAAGCAGTACAGTTAAAATTATATTATAACCTTCATACATTTGTATAATTAGCTGAAAATTTTAAACGAGTTTTATTAGAAGATAAAAGGCGTTCGTTTGAAGAAACTTACGAGATATAAGAAATTGTATGAAATTCTTATGGGTGTGGTACCATCATACTAAATAAATTATTATTCGTAATACACGAAATACTTAGGCTAAAGTCTCATGCCGGAAAGGAGTACCGTTAAAAGTATAATATAAACTTCATACGTTACCATAATTAACTTCAAATTTTAAATGAGTTTTATTAGAAGATAAACGGAGTTTGTTTGAAGAACCTTGAGAGATATAAGAAATTGTATAAAATTCTTATGGGTGTGGTACCATCATTCGAAATAAATTATTATTCGTAATAAACAAAATACTTAGGCTAAAGTATCATGCCGGAGAGGAGTTCCGTTAAAATTATATTATAAACTTCATACATTAGTATAATTTGCTTAAACTTTTAAACGAGTTTTATTAGAAGATAAACGGAGTTCGTATGAAGAAGCTACGAGATATAAGAAATTGTATGAAACTCTTATGGTTGTGGTTCCATGATACAAAAGAAATTATTACTCGTAATAAAGGAAATACTTAGGCTGAAGTATCATGCCGGAAAAGAGTACCGTTAAAAGTCTAATATAAACTCAGTACGTTAGTATAATTAGCTTAAACTTTTAAACGAGTTTTATTAGAAGATACACGGAGTTCGTTTGAAGAAACTTGCGAGATATAAGAAATTGAATGAAACTCTTATAGGTGTGCTACGATCATACGAAATAAACAATTATTCGTAATTAACGAAATACCGAGACTAACGTATCATGCCGGAAAGCAGTACAGTTAAAATTATATTATAACCTTCATACATTTGTATAATTAGCTGAAAATTTTAAACGAGTTTTATTAGAAGATAAAAGGCGTTCGTTTGAAGAAACTTACGAGATATAAGAAATTGTATGAAATTCTTATGGGTGTGGTACCATCATACTAAATAAATTATTATTCGTAATACACGAAATACTTAGGCTAAAGTCTCATGCCGGAAAGGAGTACCGTTAAAAGTATAATAGAAACTTCATACGTTACCATAATTAACTTAAAATTTTAAATGAGTTTTATTAGAAGATAAACGGAGTTTGTTTGAAGAACCTTGCGAGATATAAGAAATTGTATGAAATTCTTATGGGTGTGGTACCATCATTCGAAATAAATTATTATTCGTAATAAACAAAATACTTAGGCTAAAGTATCATGCCGGAAAGGAGTTCCGTTAAAATTATATTATAAACTTCATACATTAGTATAATTTGCTTAAACTTTTAAACGAGTTTTATTAGAAGATAAACGGAGTTCGTATGAAGAAGCTACGAGATATAAGAAATTGTATGAAACTCTTATGGTTGTGGTTCCATGATACAAAAGAAATTATTACTCGTAATAAAGGAAATACTTAGGCTGAAGTATCATGCCGGAAGAGAGTACCGTTAAAAGTCTAATATAAACTCAGTACGTTAGTATAATTAGCTTAAACTTTTAAACGAGTTTTATTAGAAGATACACGGAGTTCGTTTGAAGAAACTTGCGAGATATAAGAAATTGAATGAAACTCTTATAGGTGTGGTACGACCATACGAAATAAACAATTATTCGTAATTAAAGAAATACCGAGACTAACGTATCATGCCGGAAAGCAGTACAGTTAAAATTATATTATAACCTTCATACATTTGTATAATTAGCTGAAAATTTTAAACGAGTTTTATTAGAAGATAAAAGGCGTTCGTTTGAAGAAACTCACGAGATATAAGAAATTGTATGAAATTCTTATGGGTGTGGTACCATCATACTAAATAAATTATTATTCGTAATACACGAAATACTTAGGCTAAAGTCTCATGCCGGAAAGGAGTACCGTTAAAAGTATAATAGAAACTTCATACGTTACCATAATTAACTTAAAATTTTAAATGAGTTTTATTAGAAGATAAACGGAGTTTGTTTGAAGAACCTTGCGAGATATAAGAAATTGTATGAAATTCTTATGGGTGTGGTACCATCATTCGAAATAAATTATTATTCGTAATAAACAAAATACTTAGGCTAAAGTATCATGCCGGAAAGGAGTTCCGTTAAAATTATATTATAAACTTCATACGTTAGTATAATTTGCTTAAACTTTTAAACGAGTTTTATTAGAAGATAAACGGAGTTCGTATGAAGAAGCTACGAGATATAAGAAATTGTATGAAACTCTTATGGTTGTGGTTCCATGATACAAAAGAAATTATTACTCGTAATAAAGGAAATACTTAGGCTGAAGTATCATGCCGGAAAAGAGTACCGTTAAAAGTCTAATATAAACTCAGTACGTTAGTATAATTAGCTTAAACTTTTAAACGAGTTTTATTAGAAGATACACGGAGTTCGTTTGAAGAAACTTGCGAGATATAAGAAATTGAATGAAACTCTTATAGGTGTGGTACGACCATACGAAATAAACAATTATTCGTAATTAAAGAAATACCGAGACTAACGTATCATGCCGGAAAGCAGTACAGTTAAAATTATATTATAACCTTCATACATTTGTATAATTAGCTGAAAATTTTAAACGAGTTTTATTAGAAGATAAAAGGCGTTCGTTTGAAGAAACTCACGAGATATAAGAAATTGTATGAAATTCTTATGGGTGTGGTACCATCATACTAAATAAATTATTATTCGTAATACACGAAATACTTAGGCTAAAGTCTCATGCCGGAAAGGAGTACCGTTAAAAGTATAATAGAAACTTCATACGTTACCATAATTAACTTAAAATTTTAAATGAGTTTTATTAGAAGATAAACGGAGTTTGTTTGAAGAACCTTGCGAGATATAAGAAATTGTATGAAATTCTTATGGGTGTGGTACCATCATTCGAAATAAATTATTATTCGTAATAAACAAAATACTTAGGCTAAAGTATCATGCCGGAAAGGAGTTCCGTTAAAATTATATTATAAACTTCATACATTAGTATAATTTGCTTAAACTTTTAAACGAGTTTTATTAGAAGATAAACGGAGTTCGTATGAAGAAGCTACGAGATATAAGAAATTGTATGAAACTCTTATGGTTGTGGTTCCATGATACAAAAGAAATTATTACTCGTAATAAAGGAAATACTTAGGCTGAAGTATCATGCCGGAAAAGAGTACCGTTAAAAGTCTAATATAAACTCAGTACGTTAGTATAATTAGCTTAAACTTTTAAACGAGTTTTATTAGAAGATACACGGAGTTCGTTTGAAGAAACTTGCGAGATATAAGAAATTGAATGAAACTCTTATAGGTGTGGTACGACCATACGAAATAAACAATTATTCGTAATTAAAGAAATACCGAGACTAACGTATCATGCCGGAAAGCAGTACAGTTAAAATTATATTATAACCTTCATACATTTGTATAATTAGCTGAAAATTTTAAACGAGTTTTATTAGAAGATAAAAGGCGTTCGTTTGAAGAAACTCACGAGATATAAGAAATTGTATGAAATTCTTATGGGTGTGGTACCATCATACTAAATAAATTATTATTCGTAATACACGAAATACTTAGGCTAAAGTCTCATGCCGGAAAGGAGTACCGTTAAAAGTATAATAGAAACTTCATACGTTACCATAATTAACTTAAAATTTTAAATGAGTTTTATTAGAAGATAAACGGAGTTTGTTTGAAGAACCTTGCGAGATATAAGAAATTGTATGAAATTCTTATGGGTGTGGTACCATCATTCGAAATAAATTATTATTCGTAATAAACAAAATACTTAGGCTAAAGTATCATGCCGGAAAGGAGTTCCGTTAAAATTATATTATAAACTTCATACGTTAGTATAATTTGCTTAAACTTTTAAACGAGTTTTATTAGAAGATAAACGGAGTTCGTATGAAGAAGCTACGAGATATAAGAAATTGTATGAAACTCTTATGGTTGTGGTTCCATGATACAAAAGAAATTATTACTCGTAATAAAGGAAATACTTAGGCTGAAGTATCATGCCGGAAAAGAGTACCGTTAAAAGTCTAATATAAACTCAGTACGTTAGTATAATTAGCTTAAACTTTTAAACGAGTTTTATTAGAAGATACACGGAGTTCGTTTGAAGAAACTTGCGAGATATAAGAAATTGAATGAAACTCTTATAGGTGTGCTACGATCATACGAAATAAACAATTATTCGTAATTAACGAAATACCGAGACTAACGTATCATGCCGGAAAGCAGTACAGTTAAAATTATATTATAACCTTCATACATTTGTATAATTAGCTGAAAATTTTAAACGAGTTTTATTAGAAGATAAAAGGCGTTCGTTTGAAGAAACTTACGAGATATAAGAAATTGTATGAAATTCTTATGGGTGTGGTACCATCATACTAAATAAATTATTATTCGTAATACACGAAATACTTAGGCTAAAGTCTCATGCCGGAAAGGAGTACCGTTAAAAGTATAATAGAAACTTCATACGTTACCATAATTAACTTAAAATTTTAAATGAGTTTTATTAGAAGATAAACGGAGTTTGTTTGAAGAACCTTGCGAGATATAAGAAATTGTATGAAATTCTTATGGGTGTGGTACCATCATTCGAAATAAATTATTATTCGTAATAAACAAAATACTTAGGCTAAAGTATCATGCCGGAAAGGAGTTCCGTTAAAATTATATTATAAACTTCATACATTAGTATAATTTGCTTAAACTTTTAAACGAGTTTTATTAGAAGATAAACGGAGTTCGTATGAAGAAGCTACGAGATATAAGAAATTGTATGAAACTCTTATGGTTGTGGTTCCATGATACAAAAGAAATTATTACTCGTAATAAAGGAAATACTTAGGCTGAAGTATCATGCCGGAAGAGAGTACCGTTAAAAGTCTAATATAAACTCAGTACGTTAGTATAATTAGCTTAAACTTTTAAACGAGTTTTATTAGAAGATACACGGAGTTCGTTTGAAGAAACTTGCGAGATATAAGAAATTGAATGAAACTCTTATAGGTGTGGTACGACCATACGAAATAAACAATTATTCGTAATTAAAGAAATACCGAGACTAACGTATCATGCCGGAAAGCAGTACAGTTAAAATTATATTATAACCTTCATACATTTGTATAATTAGCTGAAAATTTTAAACGAGTTTTATTAGAAGATAAAAGGCGTTCGTTTGAAGAAACTCACGAGATATAAGAAATTGTATGAAATTCTTATGGGTGTGGTACCATCATACTAAATAAATTATTATTCGTAATACACGAAATACTTAGGCTAAAGTCTCATGCCGGAAAGGAGTACCGTTAAAAGTATAATAGAAACTTCATACGTTACCATAATTAACTTAAAATTTTAAATGAGTTTTATTAGAAGATAAACGGAGTTTGTTTGAAGAACCTTGCGAGATATAAGAAATTGTATGAAATTCTTATGGGTGTGGTACCATCATTCGAAATAAATTATTATTCGTAATAAACAAAATACTTAGGCTAAAGTATCATGCCGGAAAGGAGTTCCGTTAAAATTATATTATAAACTTCATACGTTAGTATAATTTGCTTAAACTTTTAAACGAGTTTTATTAGAAGATAAACGGAGTTCGTATGAAGAAGCTACGAGATATAAGAAATTGTATGAAACTCTTATGGTTGTGGTTCCATGATACAAAAGAAATTATTACTCGTAATAAAGGAAATACTTAGGCTGAAGTATCATGCCGGAAAAGAGTACCGTTAAAAGTCTAATATAAACTCAGTACGTTAGTATAATTAGCTTAAACTTTTAAACGAGTTTTATTAGAAGATACACGGAGTTCGTTTGAAGAAACTTGCGAGATATAAGAAATTGAATGAAACTCTTATAGGTGTGGTACGACCATACGAAATAAACAATTATTCGTAATTAAAGAAATACCGAGACTAACGTATCATGCCGGAAAGCAGTACAGTTAAAATTATATTATAACCTTCATACATTTGTATAATTAGCTGAAAATTTTAAACGAGTTTTATTAGAAGATAAAAGGCGTTCGTTTGAAGAAACTCACGAGATATAAGAAATTGTATGAAATTCTTATGGGTGTGGTACCATCATACTAAATAAATTATTATTCGTAATACACGAAATACTTAGGCTAAAGTCTCATGCCGGAAAGGAGTACCGTTAAAAGTATAATAGAAACTTCATACGTTACCATAATTAACTTAAAATTTTAAATGAGTTTTATTAGAAGATAAACGGAGTTTGTTTGAAGAACCTTGCGAGATATAAGAAATTGTATGAAATTCTTATGGGTGTGGTACCATCATTCGAAATAAATTATTATTCGTAATAAACAAAATACTTAGGCTAAAGTATCATGCCGGAAAGGAGTTCCGTTAAAATTATATTATAAACTTCATACATTAGTATAATTTGCTTAAACTTTTAAACGAGTTTTATTAGAAGATAAACGGAGTTCGTATGAAGAAGCTACGAGATATAAGAAATTGTATGAAACTCTTATGGTTGTGGTTCCATGATACAAAAGAAATTATTACTCGTAATAAAGGAAATACTTAGGCTGAAGTATCATGCCGGAAAAGAGTACCGTTAAAAGTCTAATATAAACTCAGTACGTTAGTATAATTAGCTTAAACTTTTAAACGAGTTTTATTAGAAGATACACGGAGTTCGTTTGAAGAAACTTGCGAGATATAAGAAATTGAATGAAACTCTTATAGGTGTGGTACGACCATACGAAATAAACAATTATTCGTAATTAAAGAAATACCGAGACTAACGTATCATGCCGGAAAGCAGTACAGTTAAAATTATATTATAACCTTCATACATTTGTATAATTAGCTGAAAATTTTAAACGAGTTTTATTAGAAGATAAAAGGCGTTCGTTTGAAGAAACTCACGAGATATAAGAAATTGTATGAAATTCTTATGGGTGTGGTACCATCATACTAAATAAATTATTATTCGTAATACACGAAATACTTAGGCTAAAGTCTCATGCCGGAAAGGAGTACCGTTAAAAGTATAATAGAAACTTCATACGTTACCATAATTAACTTAAAATTTTAAATGAGTTTTATTAGAAGATAAACGGAGTTTGTTTGAAGAACCTTGCGAGATATAAGAAATTGTATGAAATTCTTATGGGTGTGGTACCATCATTCGAAATAAATTATTATTCGTAATAAACAAAATACTTAGGCTAAAGTATCATGCCGGAAAGGAGTTCCGTTAAAATTATATTATAAACTTCATACGTTAGTATAATTTGCTTAAACTTTTAAACGAGTTTTATTAGAAGATAAACGGAGTTCGTATGAAGAAGCTACGAGATATAAGAAATTGTATGAAACTCTTATGGTTGTGGTTCCATGATACAAAAGAAATTATTACTCGTAATAAAGGAAATACTTAGGCTGAAGTATCATGCCGGAAAAGAGTACCGTTAAAAGTCTAATATAAACTCAGTACGTTAGTATAATTAGCTTAAACTTTTAAACGAGTTTTATTAGAAGATACACGGAGTTCGTTTGAAGAAACTTGCGAGATATAAGAAATTGAATGAAACTCTTATAGGTGTGGTACGACCATACGAAATAAACAATTATTCGTAATTAAAGAAATACCGAGACTAACGTATCATGCCGGAAAGCAGTACAGTTAAAATTATATTATAACCTTCATACATTTGTATAATTAGCTGAAAATTTTAAACGAGTTTTATTAGAAGATAAAAGGCGTTCGTTTGAAGAAACTCACGAGATATAAGAAATTGTATGAAATTCTTATGGGTGTGGTACCATCATACTAAATAAATTATTATTCGTAATACACGAAATACTTAGGCTAAAGTCTCATGCCGGAAAGGAGTACCGTTAAAAGTATAATAGAAACTTCATACGTTACCATAATTAACTTAAAATTTTAAATGAGTTTTATTAGAAGATAAACGGAGTTTGTTTGAAGAACCTTGCGAGATATAAGAAATTGTATGAAATTCTTATGGGTGTGGTACCATCATTCGAAATAAATTATTATTCGTAATAAACAAAATACTTAGGCTAAAGTATCATGCCGGAAAGGAGTTCCGTTAAAATTATATTATAAACTTCATACATTAGTATAATTTGCTTAAACTTTTAAACGAGTTTTATTAGAAGATAAACGGAGTTCGTATGAAGAAGCTACGAGATATAAGAAATTGTATGAAACTCTTATGGTTGTGGTTCCATGATACAAAAGAAATTATTACTCGTAATAAAGGAAATACTTAGGCTGAAGTATCATGCCGGAAAAGAGTACCGTTAAAAGTCTAATATAAACTCAGTACGTTAGTATAATTAGCTTAAACTTTTAAACGAGTTTTATTAGAAGATACACGGAGTTCGTTTGAAGAAACTTGCGAGATATAAGAAATTGAATGAAACTCTTATAGGTGTGGTACGACCATACGAAATAAACAATTATTCGTAATTAAAGAAATACCGAGACTAACGTATCATGCCGGAAAGCAGTACAGTTAAAATTATATTATAACCTTCATACATTTGTATAATTAGCTGAAAATTTTAAACGAGTTTTATTAGAAGATAAAAGGCGTTCGTTTGAAGAAACTCACGAGATATAAGAAATTGTATGAAATTCTTATGGGTGTGGTACCATCATACTAAATAAATTATTATTCGTAATACACGAAATACTTAGGCTAAAGTCTCATGCCGGAAAGGAGTACCGTTAAAAGTATAATAGAAACTTCATACGTTACCATAATTAACTTAAAATTTTAAATGAGTTTTATTAGAAGATAAACGGAGTTTGTTTGAAGAACCTTGAGAGATATAAGAAATTGTATAAAATTCTTATGGGTGTGGTACCATCATTCGAAATAAATTATTATTCGTAATAAACAAAATACTTAGGCTAAAGTATCATGCCGGAAAGGAGTTCCGTTAAAATTATATTATAATCTTCATACGTTAGTATAATTTGCTTAAACTTTTAAACGAGTTTTATTAGAAGATAAACGGAGTTCGTATGAAGAAGCTACGAGATATAAGAAATTGTATGAAACTCTTATGGTTGTGGTTCCATGATACAAAAGAAATAATTACTCGTAATAAAGGAAATACTTAGGCTGAAGTATCATGCCGGAAAAGAGTACCGTTAAAAGTCTAATATAAACTCAGTACGTTAGTATAATTAGCTTAAACTTTTAAACGAGTTTTATTAGAAGATACACGGAGTTCGTTTGAAGAAACTTGCGAGATATAAGAAATTGAATGAAACTCTTATAGGTGTGCTACGATCATACGAAATAAACAATTATTCGTAATTAACGAAATACCGAGACTAACGTATCATGCCGGAAAGCAGTACAGTTAAAATTATATTATAACCTTCATACATTTGTATAATTAGCTGAAAATTTTAAACGAGTTTTATTAGAAGATAAAAGGCGTTCGTTTTAAGAAACTTACGAGATATAAGAAATTGTATGAAATTCTTATGGGTGTGGTACCATCATACTAAATAAATTATTATTCGTAATACACAAAATACTTAGGCTAAAGTCTCATGCCGGAAAGGAGTACCGTTAAAATTATATTATAAACTTCATACATTAGTATAATTTGCTTAAACTTTTAAACGAGTTTTATTAGAAGATAAACGGAGTTCGTATGAAGAAGCTACGAGATATAAGAAATTGTATGAAACTCTTATGGTTGTGGTTCCATGATACAAAAGAAATTATTACTCGTAATAAAGGAAATACTTAGGCTGAAGTATCATGCCGGAAAAGAGTACCGTTAAAAGTCTAATATAAACTCAGTACGTTAGTATAATTAGCTTAAACTTTTAAACGAGTTTTATTAGAAGATACACGGAGTTCGTTTGAAGAAACTTGCGAGATATAAGAAATTGAATGAAACTCTTATAGGTGTGCTACGATCATACGAAATAAACAATTATTCGTAATTAACGAAATACCGAGACTAACGTATCATGCCGGAAAGCAGTACAGTTAAAATTATATTATAACCTTCATACATTTGTATAATTAGCTGAAAATTTTAAACGAGTTTTATTAGAAGATAAAAGGCGTTCGTTTGAAGAAACTTACGAGATATAAGAAAGTGTATGAAAGTCTTATGGGTGTGGTACCATCATACTAAATAAATTATTATTCGTAATACACGAAATACTTAGGCTAAAGTCTCATGCCGGAAAGGAGTACCGTTAAAAGTATAATATAAACTTCATACGTTACCATAATTAACTTAAAATTTTAAATGAGTTTTATTAGAAGATAAACGGAGTTTGTTTGAAGAACCTTGAGAGATATAATAAATTGTATGAAATTCTTATGGGTGTGGTACCATCATTCGAAATAAATTATTATTCGTAATAAACAAAATACTTAGGCTAAAGTATCATGCCGGAAAGGAGTTCCGTTAAAATTATATTATAATCTTCATACGTTAGTATAATTTGCTTAAACTTTTAAACGAGTTTTATTAGAAGATAAACGGAGTTCGTATGAAGAAGCTACGAGATATAAGAAATTGTATGAAACTCTTATGGTTGTGGTTCCATGATACAAAAGAAATTATTACTCGTAATAAAGGAAATACTTAGGCTGAAGTATCATGCCGGAAAAGAGTACCGTTAAAAGTCTAATATAAACTCAGTACGTTAGTATAATTAGCTTAAACTTTTAAACGAGTTTTATTAGAAGATACACGGAGTTCGTTTGAAGAAACTTGCGAGATATAAGAAATTGAATGAAACTCTTATAGGTGTGGTACGACCATACGAAATAAACAATTATTCGTAATTAAAGAAATACCGAGACTAACGTATCATGCCGGAAAGCAGTACAGTTAAAATTATATTATAACCTTCATACATTTGTATAATTAGCTGAAAATTTTAAACGAGTTTTATTAGAAGATAAAAGGCGTTCGTTTGAAGAAACTCACGAGATATAAGAAATTGTATGAAATTCTTATGGGTGTGGTACCATCATACTAAATAAATTATTATTCGTAATACACGAAATACTTAGGCTAAAGTCTCATGCCGGAAAGGAGTACCGTTAAAAGTATAATAGAAACTTCATACGTTACCATAATTAACTTAAAATTTTAAATGAGTTTTATTAGAAGATAAACGGAGTTTGTTTGAAGAACCTTGAGAGATATAAGAAATTGTATAAAATTCTTATGGGTGTGGTACCATCATTCGAAATAAATTATTATTCGTAATAAACAAAATACTTAGGCTAAAGTATCATGCCGGAAAGGAGTTCCGTTAAAATTATATTATAATCTTCATACGTTAGTATAATTTGCTTAAACTTTTAAACGAGTTTTATTAGAAGATAAACGGAGTTCGTATGAAGAAGCTACGAGATATAAGAAATTGTATGAAACTCTTATGGTTGTGGTTCCATGATACAAAAGAAATAATTACTCGTAATAAAGGAAATACTTAGGCTGAAGTATCATGCCGGAAAAGAGTACCGTTAAAAGTCTAATATAAACTCAGTACGTTAGTATAATTAGCTTAAACTTTTAAACGAGTTTTATTAGAAGATACACGGAGTTCGTTTGAAGAAACTTGCGAGATATAAGAAATTGAATGAAACTCTTATAGGTGTGCTACGATCATACGAAATAAACAATTATTCGTAATTAACGAAATACCGAGACTAACGTATCATGCCGGAAAGCAGTACAGTTAAAATTATATTATAACCTTCATACATTTGTATAATTAGCTGAAAATTTTAAACGAGTTTTATTAGAAGATAAAAGGCGTTCGTTTTAAGAAACTTACGAGATATAAGAAATTGTATGAAATTCTTATGGGTGTGGTACCATCATACTAAATAAATTATTATTCGTAATACACAAAATACTTAGGCTAAAGTCTCATGCCGGAAAGGAGTACCGTTAAAATTATATTATAAACTTCATACATTAGTATAATTTGCTTAAACTTTTAAACGAGTTTTATTAGAAGATAAACGGAGTTCGTATGAAGAAGCTACGAGATATAAGAAATTGTATGAAACTCTTATGGTTGTGGTTCCATGATACAAAAGAAATTATTACTCGTAATAAAGGAAATACTTAGGCTGAAGTATCATGCCGGAAAAGAGTACCGTTAAAAGTCTAATATAAACTCAGTACGTTAGTATAATTAGCTTAAACTTTTAAACGAGTTTTATTAGAAGATACACGGAGTTCGTTTGAAGAAACTTGCGAGATATAAGAAATTGAATGAAACTCTTATAGGTGTGCTACGATCATACGAAATAAACAATTATTCGTAATTAACGAAATACCGAGACTAACGTATCATGCCGGAAAGCAGTACAGTTAAAATTATATTATAACCTTCATACATTTGTATAATTAGCTGAAAATTTTAAACGAGTTTTATTAGAAGATAAAAGGCGTTCGTTTGAAGAAACTTACGAGATATAAGAAAGTGTATGAAAGTCTTATGGGTGTGGTACCATCATACTAAATAAATTATTATTCGTAATACACGAAATACTTAGGCTAAAGTCTCATGCCGGAAAGGAGTACCGTTAAAAGTATAATATAAACTTCATACGTTACCATAATTAACTTAAAATTTTAAATGAGTTTTATTAGAAGATAAACGGAGTTTGTTTGAAGAACCTTGAGAGATATAATAAATTGTATGAAATTCTTATGGGTGTGGTACCATCATTCGAAATAAATTATTATTCGTAATAAACAAAATACTTAGGCTAAAGTATCATGCCGGAAAGGAGTTCCGTTAAAATTATATTATAAACTTCATACGTTAGTATAATTTGCTTAAACTTTTAAACGAGTTTTATTAGAAGATAAACGGAGTTCGTATGAAGAAGCTACGAGATATAAGAAATTGTATGAAACTCTTATGGTTGTGGTTCCATGATACAAAAGAAATTATTACTCGTAATAAAGGAAATACTTAGGCTGAAGTATCATGCCGGAAAAGAGTACCGTTAAAAGTCTAATATAAACTCAGTACGTTAGTATAATTAGCTTAAACTTTTAAACGAGTTTTATTAGAAGATACACGGAGTTCGTTTGAAGAAACTTGCGAGATATAAGAAATTGAATGAAACTCTTATAGGTGTGCTACGATCATACGAAATAAACAATTATTCGTAATTAACGAAATACCGAGACTAACGTATCATGCCGGAAAGCAGTACAGTTAAAATTATATTATAACCTTCATACATTTGTATAATTAGCTGAAAATTTTAAACGAGTTTTATTAGAAGATAAAAGGCGTTCGTTTGAAGAAACTTACGAGATATAAGAAATTGTATGAAATTCTTATGGGTGTGGTACCATCATACTAAATAAATTATTATTCGTAATACACGAAATACTTAGGCTAAAGTCTCATGCCGGAAAGGAGTACCGTTAAAAGTATAATATAAACTTCATACGTTACCATAATTAACTTAAAATTTTAAATGAGTTTTATTAGAAGATAAACGGAGTTTGTTTGAAGAACCTTGAGAGATATAAGAAATTGTATAAAATTCTTATGGGTGTGGTACCATCATTCGAAATAAATTATTATTCGTAATAAACAAAATACTTAGGCTAAAGTATCATGCCGGAAAGGAGTTCCGTTAAAATTATATTATAAACTTCATACATTAGTATAATTTGCTTAAACTTTTAAACGAGTTTTATTAGAAGATAAACGGAGTTCGTATGAAGAAGCTACGAGATATAAGAAATTGTATGAAACTCTTATGGTTGTGGTTCCATGATACAAAAGAAATTATTACTCGTAATAAAGGAAATACTTAGGCTGAAGTATCATGCCGGAAAAGAGTACCGTTAAAAGTCTAATATAAACTCAGTACATTAGTATAATTAGCTTAAACTTTTAAACGAGTTTTATTAGAAGATACTCGGAGTTCGTTTGAAGAAACTTGCGAGATATAAGAAATTGAATGAAACTCTTATAGGTGTGCTACGATCATACGAAATAAACAATTATTCGTAATTAACGAAATACCGAGACTAACGTATCATGCCGGTAAGCAGTACAGTTAAAATTATATTATAACCTTCATACATTTGTATAATTAGCTGAAAATTTTAAACGAGTTTTATTAGAAGATAAAAGGCGTTCGTTTGAAGAAACTTACGAGATATAAGAAATTGTATGAAATTCTTATGGGTGTGGTACCATCATACTAAATAAATTATTATTCGTAATACACTAAATACTTAGGCTAAAGTCTCATGCCGGAAAGGAGTACCGTTAAAAGTATAATATAAACTTCATACGTTACCATAATTAACTTAAAATTTTAAATGAGTTTTATTAGAAGATAAACGGAGTTTGTTTGAAGAACCTTGCGAGATATAAGAAATTGTATGAAATTCTTATGGTTGTGGTACCATCATTCGAAATAAATTATTATTCGTAATAAACAAAATACTTAGGCTAAAGTATCATGCCGGAAAGGAGTTCCGTTGAAATTATATTATAATCTTCATACGTTAGTATAATTTGCTTAAACTTTTAAACGAGTTTTATTAGAAGATAAACGGAGTTCGTATGAAGAAGCTACGAGATATAAGAAATTGTATGAAACTCTTATGGTTGTGGTTCCATGATACAAAAGAAATTATTACTCGTAATAAAGGAAATACTTAGGCTTAAGTATCATGCCGGAAAAGAGTACCGTTAAAAGTCTAATATAAACTCAGTACGTTAGTATAATTAGCTTAAACTTTTAAACGAGTTTTATTAGAAGATACACAGAGTTCGTTTGAAGAAACTTGCGAGATATAAGAAATTGAATGAAACTCTTATAGGTGTGCTACGATCATACGAAATAAACAATTATTCGTAATTAAAGAAATATCGAGACTAACGTATCATGCCGGAAAGCAGTACAGTTAAAATTATATTATAACCTTCATACATTTGTATAATTAGCTGAAAATTTTAAAAGAGTTTTATTAGAAGATAAAAGGCGTTCGTTTGAAGAAACTTACGAGATATAAGAAATTGTATGAAATTCTTATGGGTGTGGTACCATCATACTAAATAAATTATTATTCGTAATACACGAAATACTTAGGCTAAAGTCTCATGCCGGAAAGGAGTACCGTTAAAAGTATAATATAAACTTCATACGTTACCATAATTAACTTAAAATTTTAAATGAGTTTTATTAGAAGATAAAGGGAGTTTGTTTGAAGAACCTTGCGAGATATAAGAAATTGTATGAAATTCTTATGGTTGTGGTACCATCATTCGAAATAAATTATTATTCGTAATAAACAAAATACTTAGGCTAAAGTATCATGCCGGAAAGGAGTTCCGTTAAAATTATATTATAATCTTCATACGTTAGTATAATTTGCTTAAACTTTTAAACGAGTTTTATTAGAAGATAAACGGAGTTCGTATGAAGAAGCTACGAGATATAAGAAATTGTATGAAACTCTTATGGTTGTGGTTCCATGATACAAAAGAAATTATTACTCGTAATAAAGGAAATACTTAGGCTGAAGTATCATGCCGGAAAAGAGTACCGTTAAAAGTCTAATATAAACTCAGTACGTTAGTATAATTAGCTTAAACTTTTAAACGAGTTTTATTAGAAGATACACGGAGTTCGTTTGAAGAAACTTGCGAGATATAAGAAATTGAATGAAACTCTTATAGGTGTGCTACGATCATACGAAATAAACAATTATTCGTAATTAACGAAATACCGAGACTAACGTATCATGCCGGAAAGCAGTACAGTTAAAATTATATTATAACCTTCATACATTTGTATAATTAGCTGAAAATTTTAAACGAGTTTTATTAGAAGATAAAAGGCGTTCGTTTGAAGAAACTTATGAGATATAAGAAATTGTATGAAATTCTTATGGGTGTGGTACCATCATACTAAATAAATTATTATTCGTAATACACGAAATACTTAGGCTAAAGTCTCATGCCGGAAAGGAGTACCGTTAAAAGTATAATATAAACTTCATACGTTACCATAATTAACTTAAAATTTTAAATGAGTTTTATTAGAAGATAAACGGAGTTTGTTTAAAGAACCTTGAGAGATATAAGAAATTGTATAAAATTCTTATGGGTGTGGTACCATCATTCGAAATAAATTATTATTCGTAATAAATAAAATACTTAGGCTAAAGTATCATGCCGGAAAGGAGTTCCGTTAAAATTATATTATAAACTTCATACATTAGTATAATTTGCTTAAACTTTTAAACGAGTTTTATTAGAAGATAAACGGAGTTCGTTTGAAGAAACTTGCGAGATATAAGAAATTGAATGAAACTCTTATAGGTGTGCTACGATCATACGAAATAAACAATTATTCGTAATTAACGAAATACCGAGACTAACGTATCATGCCGGTAAGCAGTACAGTTAAAATTATATTATAACCTTCATACATTTGTATAATTAGCTGAAAATTTTAAACGAGTTTTATTAGAAGATAAAAGGCGTTCGTTTGAAGAAACTTACGAGATATAAGAAATTGTATGAAATTCTTATGGGTGTGGTACCATCATACTAAATAAATTATTATTCGTAATACACGAAATACTTAGGCTAAAGTCTCATGCCGGAAAGGAGTACCGTTAAAAGTATAATATAAACTTCATACGTTACCATAATTAACTTAAAATTTTAAATGAGTTTTATTAGAAGATAAACGGAGTTTGTTTGAAGAACCTTGCGAGATATAAGAAATTGTATGAAATTCTTATGGTTGTGGTACCATCATTCGAAATAAATTATTATTCGTAATAAACAAAATACTTAGGCTAAAGTATCATGCCGGAAAGGAGTTCCGTTGAAATTATATTATAATCTTCATACGTTAGTATAATTTGCTTAAACTTTTAAACGAGTTTTATTAGAAGATAAACGGAGTTCGTATGAAGAAGCTACGAGATATAAGAAATTGTATGAAACTCTTATGGTTGTGGTTCCATGATACAAAAGAAATTATTACTCGTAATAAAGGAAATACTTAGGCTTAAGTATCATGCCGGAAAAGAGTACCGTTAAAAGTCTAATATAAACTCAGTACGTTAGTATAATTAGCTTAAACTTTTAAACGAGTTTTATTAGAAGATACACAGAGTTCGTTTGAAGAAACTTGCGAGATATAAGAAATTGAATGAAACTCTTATAGGTGTGCTACGATCATACGAAATAAACAATTATTCGTAATTAACGAAATACCGAGACTAACGTATCATGCCGGTAAGCAGTACAGTTAAAATTATATTATAACCTTCATACATTTGTATAATTAGCTGAAAATTTTAAACGAGTTTTATTAGAAGATAAAAGGCGTTCGTTTGAAGAAACTTACGAGATATAAGAAATTGTATGAAATTCTTATGGGTGTGGTACCATCATACTAAATAAATTATTATTCGTAATACACGAAATACTTAGGCTAAAGTCTCATGCCGGAAAGGAGTACCGTTAAAAGTATAATATAAACTTCATACGTTACCATAATTAACTTAAAATTTTAAATGAGTTTTATTAGAAGATAAACGGAGTTTGTTTGAAGAACCTTGCGAGATATAAGAAATTGTATGAAATTCTTATGGTTGTGGTACCATCATTCGAAATAAATTATTATTCGTAATAAACAAAATACTTAGGCTAAAGTATCATGCCGGAAAGGAGTTCCGTTGAAATTATATTATAATCTTCATACGTTAGTATAATTTGCTTAAACTTTTAAACGAGTTTTATTAGAAGATAAACGGAGTTCGTATGAAGAAGCTACGAGATATAAGAAATTGTATGAAACTCTTATGGTTGTGGTTCCATGATACAAAAGAAATTATTACTCGTAATAAAGGAAATACTTAGGCTTAAGTATCATGCCGGAAAAGAGTACCGTTAAAAGTCTAATATAAACTCAGTACGTTAGTATAATTAGCTTAAACTTTTAAACGAGTTTTATTAGAAGATACACAGAGTTCGTTTGAAGAAACTTGCGAGATATAAGAAATTGAATGAAACTCTTATAGGTGTGCTACGATCATACGAAATAAACAATTATTCGTAATTAAAGAAATACCGAGACTAACGTATCATGCCGGAAAGCAGTACAGTTAAAATTATATTATAACCTTCATACATTTGTATAATTAGCTGAAAATTTTAAACGAGTTTTATTAGAAGATAAAAGGCGTTCGTTTGAAGAAACTTACGAGATATAAGAAATTGTATGAAATTCTTATGGGTGTGGTACCATCATACTAAATAAATTATTATTCGTAATACACGAAATACTTAGGCTAAAGTCTCATGCCGGAAAGGAGTACCGTTAAAAGTATAATATAAACTTCATACGTTACCATAATTAACTTAAAATTTTAAATGAGTTTTATTAGAAGATAAAGGGAGTTTGTTTGAAGAACCTTGCGAGATATAAGAAATTGTATGAAATTCTTATGGTTGTGGTACCATCATTCGAAATAAATTATTATTCGTAATAAACAAAATACTTAGGCTAAAGTATCATGCCGGAAAGGAGTTCCGTTAAAATTATATTATAATCTTCATACGTTAGTATAATTTGCTTAAACTTTTAAACGAGTTTTATTAGAAGATAAACGGAGTTCGTATGAAGAAGCTACGAGATATAAGAAATTGTATGAAACTCTTATGGTTGTGGTTCCATGATACAAAAGAAATTATTACTCGTAATAAAGGAAATACTTAGGCTGAAGTATCATGCCGGAAAAGAGTACCGTTAAAAGTCTAATATAAACTCAGTACGTTAGTATAATTAGCTTAAACTTTTAAACGAGTTTTATTAGAAGATACACGGAGTTCGTTTGAAGAAACTTGCGAGATATAAGAAATTGAATGAAACTCTTATAGGTGTGCTACGATCATACGAAATAAACAATTATTCGTAATTAAAGAAATACCGAGACTAACGTATCATGCAAGAAAGCAGTACA
The DNA here is from genome assembly GCA_946814005.1 of Chamaenerion angustifolium. Taxonomy (NCBI): domain Eukaryota; kingdom Viridiplantae; phylum Streptophyta; class Magnoliopsida; order Myrtales; family Onagraceae; genus Chamaenerion; species Chamaenerion angustifolium. The sequence continues at coordinate 17,091,597 of OX328274.1, forward strand.
GTTAAAATTATATTATAACCTTCATACATTTGTATAATTAGCTGAAAATTTTAAACGAGTTTTATTAGAAGATAAAAGGCGTTCGTTTGAAGAAACTTATGAGATATAAGAAATTGTATGAAATTCTTATGGGTGTGGTACCATCATACTAAATAAATTATTATTCGTAATACACGAAATACTTAGGCTAAAGTCTCATGCCGGAAAGGAGTACCGTTAAAAGTATAATATAAACTTCATACGTTACCATAATTAACTTAAAATTTTAAATGAGTTTTATTAGAAGATAAACGGAGTTTGTTTAAAGAACCTTGAGAGATATAAGAAATTGTATAAAATTCTTATGGGTGTGGTACCATCATTCGAAATAAATTATTATTCGTAATAAATAAAATACTTAGGCTAAAGTATCATGCCGGAAAGGAGTTCCGTTAAAATTATATTATAAACTTCATACATTAGTATAATTTGCTTAAACTTTTAAACGAGTTTTATTAGAAGATAAACGGAGTTCGTATGAAGAAGCTACGAGATATAAGAAATTGTATGAAACTCTTATGGTTGTGGTTCCACGATACAAAAGAAATTATTACTCGTAATAAAGGAAATACTTAGGCTGAAGTATCATGCCGGAAAAGAGTACCGTTAAAAGTCTAATATAAACTCAGTACGTTAGTATAATTAGCTTAAACTTTTAAACGAGTTTTATTAGAAGATACACGGAGTTCGTTTGAAGAAACTTGCGAGATATAAGAAATTGAATGAAACTCTTATAGGTGTGCTACGATCATACGAAATAAACAATTATTCGTAATTAACGAAATACCGAGACTAACGTATCATGCCGGAAAGCAGTACAGTTAAAATTATATTATAACCTTCATACATTTGTATAATTAGCTGAAAATTTTAAACGAGTTTTATTAGAAGATTAAAGGCGTTCGTTTGAAGAAACTTACGAGATATAAGAAATTGTATGAAATTCTTATGGGTGTGGTACCATCATACTAAATAAATTATTATTCGTAATACACGAAATACTTAGGCTAAAGTCTCATGCCGGAAAGGAGTACCGTTAAAAGTATAATATAAACTTCATACGTTACCATAATTAACTTAAAATTTTAAATGAGTTTTATTAGAAGATAAACGGAGTTTGTTTGAAGAACCTTGAGAGATATAAGAAATTGTATAAAATTCTTATGGGTGTGGTACCATCATTCGAAATAAATTATTATTCGTAATAAACAAAATACTTAGGCTAAAGTATCATGCCGGAAAGGAGTTCCGTTAAAATTATATTATAAACTTCATACATTAGTATAATTTGCTTAAACTTTTAAACGAGTTTTATTAGAAGATAAACGGAGTTCGTATGAAGAAGCTACGAGATATAAGAAATTGTATGAAACTCTTATGGTTGTGGTTCCACGATACAAAAGAAATTATTACTCGTAATAAAGGAAATACTTAGGCTGAAGTATCATGCCGGAAAAGAGTACCGTTAAAAGTCTAATATAAACTCAGTACGTTAGTATAATTAGCTTAAACTTTTAAACGAGTTTTATTAGAAGATACACGGAGTTCGTTTGAAGAAACTTGCGAGATATAAGAAATTGAATGAAACTCTTATAGGTGTGCTACGATCATACGAAATAAACAATTATTCGTAATTAACGAAATACCGAGACTAACGTATCATGCCGGAAAGCAGTACAGTTAAAATTATATTATAACCTTCATACATTTGTATAATTAGCTGAAAATTTTAAACGAGTTTTATTAGAAGATTAAAGGCGTTCGTTTGAAGAAACTTACGAGATATAAGAAATTGTATGAAATTCTTATGGGTGTGGTACCATCATACTAAATAAATTATTATTCGTAATACACGAAATACTTAGGCTAAAGTCTCATGCCGGAAAGGAGTACCGTTAAAAGTATAATATAAACTTCATACGTTACCATAATTAACTTAAAATTTTAAATGAGTTTTATTAGAAGATAAACGGAGTTTGTTTGAAGAACCTTGAGAGATATAAGAAATTGTATAAAATTCTTATGGGTGTGGTACCATCATTCGAAATAAATTATTATTCGTAATAAACAAAATACTTAGGCTAAAGTATCATGCCGGAAAGGAGTTCCGTTAAAATTATATTATAAACTTCATACATTAGTATAATTTGCTTAAACTTTTAAACGAGTTTTATTAGAAGATAAACGGAGTTCGTATGAATAAGCTACGAGATATAAGAAATTGTATGAAACTCTTATGGTTGTGGTTCCATGATACAAAAGAAATTATTACTCGTAATAAAGGAAATACTTAGGCTGAAGTATCATGCCGGAAAAGAGTACCGTTAAAAGTCTAATATAAACTCAGTACGTTAGTATAATTAGCTTAAACTTTTAAACGAGTTTTATTAGAAGATACACGGAGTTCGTTTGAAGAAACTTGCGAGATATAAAAAATTGAATGAAACTCTTATAGGTGTGCTACGATCATACGAAATAAACAATTATTCGTAATTAACGAAATACCGAGACTAACGTATCATGCCGGAAAGCAGTACAGTTAAAATTATATTATAACCTTCATACATTTGTATAATTAGCTGAAAATTTTAAACGAGTTTTATTAGAAGATAAAAGGCGTTCGTTTGAAGAAACTTACGAGATATAAGAAATTGTATGAAATTCTTATGGGTGTGGTACCATCATACTAAATAAATTATTATTCGTAATACACTAAATACTTAGGCTAAAGTCTCATGCCGGAAAGGAGTACCGTTAAAAGTATAATATAAACTTCATACGTTACCATAATTAACTTAAAATTTTAAATGAGTTTTATTAGAAGATAAACGGAGTTTGTTTGAAGAACCTTGAGAGATATAAGAAATTGCATGAAATTCTTATGGGTGTGGTACCATCATTCGAAATATATTATTATTCGTAATAAACAAAATAGTTAGGCTAAAGTATCATGCCGGAAAGGAGTTCCGTTAAAATTATATTATAAACTTCATACGTTAGTATAATTTGCTTAAACTTTTAAACGAGCTTTATTAGAAGATAAACGGAGTTCGTATGAAGAAGCTACGAGATATAAGAAATTGTATGAAACTCTTATGGTTGTGGT